>OU744261.1:14155000-16655000 GCA_916610215.1 Omphaloscelis lunosa | reverse complement strand
TGTTTTTAGCCAAGAGAAACAGAGTTACACTCTTGACCTACCAGAGAGCAGCGACAATGAGTCAATCCAAAGCATAGTTCTCCCACAGAGAAGGCTCTTCACACAAAAAGAGAACCAACCTCAAAAGAAGTATGGCAACCTAATAGACAACAGAGAATCATTGGCCAAACTCCACAAGACCAACACCACAAACATTGATAAGACAATAAATGTTCGAACAAGAGAACTCTTTCAAAACGCAAAGAGGTCCAAACCGATATTTCCAGCTGCCCTACTGAACATATCCCCAAATAAAACAGCTGCTGATAAAACTAGGGAAAATGTACTTGCAGATCCTAAACCTCGACTTAGGAATATCTTCGGTAACCGACCAGCAAACAAAAGAAAGAATATGTTTGCTGACTTTATTGTATCTGAAAGTGAGGAAGAAATACCCGACATTCAACCAAAAGTGTTTAGTTTTCAAAAGAAACTTGAACAAAGACGAATTAGTTCGATATCTAAAGGCAGGGATGCATCCCCTGCATCAAGTATTACTACTGACATAGAAATGGACTTTGGGATGCTCCTACCATCCTCGACGATGGTTGAGAATCAACTAGAAGATAATATGTTGGCAGACAATACACCTGTAAAAAGAGCTAGACTCAGTAAACTATCTGAAGCTAAGGAATCTGAAGCTGGAACCTTACAAACAAATACAATTTGTGATAAAACAAAGCAATCCAATAAATCTGTTGCTTCTAAGGATAAGTCTAAAGCTTCACCAGATATCAAAGACAAATCATTAAACAGTTCAAGGACTACAAGAAGTATGTTGAGGAATGCCTCAAAATGTGACGAAAACGTTAATACTTCTGTAAAACAGGATGCCAAAGGCAATAAGTCTCGAAGTAAAATCTCTTCTAAAGTTAATGAGTTAGATATAAGTAAATCTAAGTCTGACACTGATAAACATAACGCCTCACTAAATAAATCTCTGAAACAAAACAAAAACAAGACAAAAAATAGCCCAAAAACAATAGAAACCGAAATAGAATCTGAAGAAATCATCGTAAATGCTATAAACAACGTAACACGGGTCATTAACAAATCCACAAACAAAAGTCTTCCTAATACTACTGCTACAAATAAAAGTGTAAATGAAAAAGAACGTACAGTTACTCTCAAAGTACATGATAAAGTAAACCAGACTGGTTCAAATGATGTCGAACAAAATGAAGATGATGAAAATAATTTTTCATTAGAATATGAAAATGATGAAGTTTTAGAAGAAGCAGAAATCCATTATGACCTCAATGAAAACCAGAAAGATAATACAAAAAAACATGATACCGTTGCCTTAGAAAAAAAAATCCAAGAAACTGAAATCAATAAATCAAAGAGTAAGAAATCCAGTTCGACTAACAAATCATTTCAACAAAAACCAGCAAAAATAGTTGAAGAATCCGTAGAATCCCAAACTGAACAATATTCTGCAGTTGATAACGTTGATGGTAATCAAGAACAGGAAACAAATAATGTGCCAAATAAAGATGAAGAGATGATCAATGAAGAAATTAATGAAGACGCAAATAATAGCCGCGAAGATATGAGTGATAGAAAAATAATCGAAGAGAACGAACAAGAAAATGAGGTTGAGGAAAACGTAAGTCACGATAATGAAGAAGAAGCAAATGAAAGTGAAGAAGATGAAGAAGCAAATGAAAGTGAAGAAGATGAAGAAGAAGCAAATGAAAGTGAAGAAAATGAAGACGAAATAAATGTCAGTCAAGAAAAGGAAGGTGAAACCGAGGAAGAAGCGAATGAAAGTGATGGAAATGAGGATGAGGCCAACATAAGTGATGTAAATGAGGATGAGGCCAACGTAAGTGATGTAAATGAGGATGAAGCTAATGAAAGTCAAAAAGTCGAGGACGAAGTAAATGAGAGACAAGAAATCGAAGAGGAAGCAAATGAAAATCAAGAGTTTGAGGAGGTAGTAAATGAGAGCCAAGAAGTCGAAGAAGGAACAAATGAAAGCCAAGAAGTCGAAGCAGAGGCAAATGAAAGTCAAGAAGACGAAGAAGAACAAGAAGCTAATGAAAGTCAAGAAGGAGAAGAGGAAGCTAATGAAAGCAAAGAAGCAGAAGAGGAAGCTAATGAAAGCCAAGAAGCAGAAGAAGAAGCTAATGAAAGCCAAGAAGCAGAAGAGGAAGCCAATGAAAGCGAAGAAATTGTAGATGCTCATGCTTCCGACGAGGAGAACGACGACGGAATGGATGAAGATGAGAAAGAAACAGCCAATGAGAGTCAACTCAATGAAGTTTCTGCAAACAAAAGCCAAGAAATTGAAAATGACGAAGAGGAAAGTCATGAAGTAGCAAGTGAAGCGGAAAGCGAGGAAGTTGAAGATGATCAACAAATAGACGATAGTGACGAGGCTGACAACGCAATCGCCAGTGATCCAGAGATTTCTGATGACAACCAAGTCGACGAAATGGAAGTTGATAGTGATGAAGAACAAGAATTGGATAATGAAAGTGAACAAAACGAACATGAAAAGCAGAACGAAATAGAACCAAGTGAAGAAATCGAAGAATCGCCAAACGTAACACACGACACTACAGGCAGACACAGAAAGAAGCACTTAAACAAATCCCCAGAACTGATCCTACACGATAATAATAATACCAATCAAATGGACTCTTTCACAGCCAGAGGACGCAATACCAGTATCCGAAAAACTAAAAGCATGATAAAAAATCTGATTACTAAACCAAGCTTAGTTTCAGCTAGAGATAGTATAGGCTTTTCTGATGGAACTAGGAACTCAAGCGCAGAAGGATCCGGCTGGGACTCACATAGAACTACCCGCAAAACGCTACGACAAACTTTCGGCAAAGACTTTACTCCAAGAAAGTCCTTACGAGCCTTAGTTATGGAGAAATCTGCGAAAAGACAGACTGAACATATGGAAATGCATTCGGAAACTGTGAAGTTTCCTCTCGCAAATTCTACGGAGATGCCTGAGGATTCTAATCATGTTGAAGATATTGTGGAGTCGGATCATGAAGTGTCGAGGAGAACAAGACAGACAACGCTAGAAATGTATCTGCAGAAAATTAAGGAGCGGAATATTGAGGAGAATCTTAAGATGGTAAGCTCTATTACATAATAATTAATATATGTATGTGTGTATTAATATATGTATATCGATGTAAATTTATCGCAATAGGATCGCCCCTAGTATTAAACGCGACTACGACGCGGCGCGACAACGCGAACGCGACTTGCAACTTAAACTTCATGAAATTGTGGGGATTATATTCACTTTATTGCACATTGTATGATACCACTACACTATTTGCGCTGTAGCATGGTGCGGGTGACAGTTTCAGTAACATTTCGTTTCACTCTTGAAAGTTGCCGCGATTTACAATTTATGACTTAATATTTCAGTTGTACCACATTCGTAATATATTAAATAATTAATAACTGTAGTAAATTAAATTAAACCCAACCAGAATGTTCTAATCAAGAAATAAAATCAAATTGAATGAAAAATTAAGCAAAGTGTTATGCGTATAACGTAACGCCATAGACGTATTTAGTGATGGGATGTACTGCTACGATGGATAGTCGATATTTTTTATAATAAAAAACGTATATTGTGCGTAGGTCAATTTTTATTTTTAAAAGGTCTAATTATACAACAGAACATTTATAGGGTAAGGTTGCTTAAAAGGTTGCTAAAAAAAAATACATGTTATTCGTCTAAACTCATATCAGAGTCAGGAACATCTGAATTGTCACTCAATTCATCATCTGAATCTGTGACGGATATTATTAACGATGACTCAATTATGTTGTCAATATGTATGTCACGATCCCAATCAGACATAATGTCCCTTTTTGTTTTATTCACGACCTTCGACCAGTCTTCAGGTTGAACATTGTTGATGGCCTCTTGTAATAGGGCCAACATCTTATTTGCCGTAAATGGCGGCGAAGTATTATTTCTTGCGGCGTAACCTAAAAATAAACGAACTTATAAAAAAAAGTATTCAAATAATCATCAATCAGCCTAATCTAGTATCTGGTAATGTTTTTAAACTAGGTACATGCTACGATCGGAAAGCTGATTTTTTTATAAAGCTTCAAAATGGGAATTGAAATTAAAAGCATACCTTTTATTTGGGCCCAAATCAGCTCAATAGCGTTATACTGGCAATGGTAGGGTGGTAGTCGAAGGACCTGGTGGCCTTTTTCTTTTGCCATCTCGTCCAGAGCATAGGTAGGAGTTGGTGGCTTATGGCGTCGGACTAAGGCAATAAGCTCCGTCTTTAACATTTTTATATCTGCTGTAACTCCGTTTTCACTCAGCCACTTCACCAACTCGCTTTTGCGGTTGGATTGGTTTGGGGGTTTATTAACTTGCACCGAATGGTAGGGTGCGTTGTCCATTATTATGGTCATAGGCTCTTTTAAATTGTTTAATAGACCTATGAACCAATCTTTAAATTTTTCGTAATTCATCTCCTCATGATACTCCGTAGTTTTTTTTGACTTAAAAGCCAGCAAACAATCAGGGACGAATCCACTTGCTGTACCTGCGTGACAAATAATAAGGCGTTCGCCTTTGCCTTCCGGCACTTTGGTACACGATTGTGCCGTATCGTCGGTCCAACTTTTACCCACTGTGTGGTTGGCGTTTAGCCACGTTTCATCCAAAAAGACAACTTTGCTCCAATCACTTATGTTTTTGGCCTTCCTTAAAAATCTACATCTTGCTAGGGCAATGTCAGTCCTATCCATAATAATCTTTCTTTTGTTAACTTTTTTGTAAACAAAGCCAATATCTTTTATAACTTGCCGTAGCGAAGTAATACCTCCTTTGAACAAGTCAGCTTCTTTTAATGATTTTAGAAGCTTGAGCAATGTGGGTAGCTCCATTCTTCTATAATAATCATAAATATGATTTCTAATAGCAACCTTAGCAAAATCATCCAAATCTGTGATTGGCTTCACCTTGGTCCGCTTTTTGTTGGGTGTCGATAATTTATTTTCAAACATCCCATCTTGGCCAATTTTCTCACGTGTTATACGCGAAACAGTATTGCGGCCAATATCAAGAGCTTCGGCTACTCGTTCTACAATATGATTCAATGGTAACAACGGTCCATTATTTTGTTGTTCTCTTTCAAAGTAGTCTCGGAGGCGAACAACAAGCTCCCTGGCCTGACTACCCAAAACAGTTTTTTTTGTATGCTTAGGCATGGTAATAACAACAAACTCAACAAACTTATAACAAATAACAATTTAACAAAAATGAAAACAAACAATGAAATCGTAATACGTGTCACATTAAGTCACAATATAACGCGCTTGCACTCGTACTCGCACTCACAGCATCGCACGGGTAAACAACATGGCCGCCGCGCCGATGCACCATAGAGCAAAAATGTTGTCACGAAAAAAAAAACATAAACCCGATTTTGATTATTTTATATAAGTACAAAGATAATTATGTAGCCATAAAACATTTATATTGACAAGTTTATACACGTAGCACACACGTAGTTACACTGCACAACTGAATAATACACTAATTTTCATAACAATATTAAAGAGAACTAGATTCACGCTGCGAGTATCGTTAGCGATAAAAATGAATTGCATAACCTCACATCCCTACGTGGTACTGACAAATGTCAACGTCATACGGGCAACTGTCACCCGCACCATGCTACAGCGCAAATAGTGTACCACTATATCTCAACACTTCGGGGATTGTAAGCGTATATAATAATATTCTAATAATTTTAACCCTTTCTTTTTACCCTTAGTTTTGTTACCTACTAAGGCTTATAAACAAATATAATAAATTACTATAAATGTACCGACAATTGTATCACCTTATATAAAATTTCTTGTAATTAATATGGGGTATTCTATTCTACAGTCAACAGATATAAACATTTACAAATTCTACATTACAGGAAGCAGCAGTAAGAAACTCTTTCAAAAACCCCGTTTCAAATTCACTGAGCCTTTTCAAAGTACCCAATAAACCGGCCCCGCGCCGTCCCAAGCCAACACAGAGCAAACCTAAGAAAAAGTTGAAGTCTATCTTTCCCTTCGACGAGTTGCCTGCAGAGGTGATTGAAGACATGAAGTATAAACCTCCGAAGAGGTTCCAGCCGAGCAACGCGTCGTGGACCACTAAGAGACTGTATAAGTTCTTGGAGAATAAATTGGAAGCCAAGTAAGTGAATACCAGAACATACGTAGTGTGGTCATAACTTTTGTCACATATGGAAAGTTTAATAAATGATACAATGAGTTACGCACTACAACCATTTATATATCAAATGAAAGGGGTATAAAATACAGATTTAAACCACATTAAAATTATTCGAAATGTCCTCTTACTTTGATACAAGTCTTCAATCTGCAAGGCCAGTCATCAATCGAAGCACGCACGACGTTCATGTCAATATTGGCGACTGCTTTAATCAGGGATCCTTTAAGTGACTCCAAATTGCGATAAGGTTTAACGTAGACCTTTAATCCTGCCATATTTTGTAATCCAAGGGATTTGGACTGGATGAGGGCCAATCCTCATGCCCAATAAAGTCGATTCCACGGGTCGTGAGCCAGTTTTGGGTACTTTTCGCCTTATGAGCGAAGCCGGCGCAGAATCCTGCTGGAATACCCAGTGCCTGTTTTCGAACATTTTTTGTGAAAGAGGTTCCACCATGTTTGTTAGGACTGTGTTTTGATATACGAGGTTTTCACTCCTTTTTCACAAAAAAACACCTCCGCTAGATCCAAATAAAACACCACAAGCCAAACCATGAATGCCGAAAGCTAATGACCACGCTGAACACGTGGCACACGTCTGCTCGCTTCTTCACTAGAGTGTGCGTACACTTTATCAATTTGTTGTTCCTCTCTTCAACAAAAAAAAAATTTTCGTCCGAAAAAAGTATTTCGCAGTATTTTTTTCCCGCGGCCTTAATAAAACCTGCTTCTTTCGAGTCTGATTTTCTTCAGTCGTGCGTTAAGAAGATGTACTGTTTTTTTTTTTTATAAGCCCGCAGTCCTAGGTCTTCATTTAACACCCTTTTAACAGTAGTTCTGCTTAGTCCCATCTGCAGAGCCAACATTTTTGCTTGCGGACAGGATTTCATTGAATTCGCGCCTTCACTGCTTTGATGACCGCTGGAGTCCGAACCGGTCCGAACAGTACGAGGTCGACCGCTTCTTTGTTTATCTTCTTATCTTGAATATTCCCTGAATCGTTTGATAGTACGATAAATAAAACTCAGTGGAATTTTCAAATTTTTCAGTAGTTTGAAAATCGCAGTTGGCGCGTGACCGTAACAATGCAATGCAATTACTGCGACTCTGTCTTCTTTGCGCGTCCACTCCATTTTTTAAAAATGAACAAAAATCCAGAAACCCTTTGTTTTTATTCTTTTAATATTCAAATTTCGAATGCCCATAATATTTTCCTCGACTTGCATTCTAAATTCGAATCTTTACCTATGTGACAGAACTTATGGCCCGAATACGTACATTTTAGGCTTATCCTAGCAACGATTGCAGCTTCCACTACAAATTCTTACCAATCGTACTAGACTGCTAGAGACATTAATATGTACCTGTAGACATCTTGATAATCCAATGCATGCAATGATATTATGTTATGTGAGTCATTTTGCGCTAGTGTAGCCTATCACTAAATGGGTGATCAGTCTGCCCAGTCTTTTCCCAATTTATTGTTTCATTTATCTATTATTATTTATTTTCAAATACTTATAGGTACGACTACAAAGCGCGCGTTCGAGCAGAAAAGCTAGTAGAAACGATTTACTACTTCGTCAAAGACCTGCGTCGACACAACGTAGCGCCCACAGACGCCGTCAATGTCCTGAAACATGAATTTGCCAGGCTAGAGATTGTGCGCACACACTTTGAGTTCTACGAGTTCTTCAACGAGTTTATGCCTAGAGAAGTTCGTATTAAGGTGAGAGGGTGTTTATAAATTTATACATAAAAGGAAACGATATGTTTATTTCTGTAAGTAGATCCAGTCACAAGTCAATTTTTGGTCAATATTTTAAAACAAGATGGCGCCACCATTTCCAATGTAACTGATTCCTGAGAAGAAATGCCGAAACAAACTCAGAGATCATTTTAAAGTCCAAACATTTGTATAATAGAAACTTTTTGTATGATTAAGGTCAATACTGTAGGGAATTGTATCGTGATGATAAACGATTTGCATTTCACGAACGCTAACAAGTTGTAGGCTAATAACTGAAGCCAGAAGAGTCGTCGTCGTCCCCCTGGCTGGCGCAGGGCTATTGCGGAACACGGAAACAAAATATAACAAAATATCAACCATAATTATTTTGTCACGCGTAATTTTGAATCGGTGATATCTTTTAAAATATAAATTTAAATGAAATGATATCAAGGTATATTTTAATCTAAATTAAATGCTCAATTTAAATAACATTTAGTTTATTGGATAAGGATTAATATAATACCGGTCAAAATAGCTTCGGAAATAACAATGAAATTTTCATCAAATTCTGAAAGATAAAAATGGTTATTGTGGGTCATCCTTAGAAGATAGATATATGCCATCGCGGACTTTTTTGTTGAACTTTTTAAGATGAACAATACAGTAGAACATAATTTTTATGTAACTTTTACCATTTCCGCGGCGCACGCCAATAAAGTTCCCAGTCGGCATGATTTTTTCCGACATCTTCAACAATAATCGTCATTTCAGCCAATTTACACAAAACTTTAATGAATTATACACTAAAACCTTCCGCATGAATCACTCCGTCCATTGGTGAAAACTGTTTGAAAATCCGTTCAGTAGTTTTTCAGTATAATATGTAAGGATGGTCAAGATTGTTACCAGCACTTACTGGAATACTTCCTTTCATCGAGCACATTTGCTCTTGCGAGTGTCCACTCAAGCCGACCAATAAAGGCAAGAATGAGGCGGGAGATCTGTTCCTCTTCAGCGTTCACTCCAGCCGGTCAATAAAGGCAAGCCAGAGATGAGGGACAAGACTTCTCCCAGGAGATAGGGTCCGTGGGGTCGCCACTGCCCTAGAGCTGCTACATGCTTCCCTGCGGATTTCCGTATCTCTCTTGGTAAACTCTACCGGTACAGAGCTTGAGCTCGCCAGCCCCACCACGACGTCAACGTAGAGATACGGCGGTGGGGTTATTATTATTATTCATTGACTTGTCTAATGCTGTATTGTGTCTACCAAATGATTACATTTTGTTGCAGGTCATTCCCGATATCGTAAACAAAATACCTCTTCCCCGGCACGGAGTGTTCTCTGATATCCAGAGAGGAAATACAGTACATGGATAATATTATTTTGTTGTAAGATACGTAATGAGTTTTGTTAATTAGGGGGATGCGCTCAGGTAGCCCGCGAAATTCATTCATTTTTACGTTTTATGCAAATTGCAGGTCAGTGTAAGGTTGTATGGTGATTAAAATATAATTCGTGACCGTAACAAATGTGGCTTCACAGAATTATAATCATTACAATCAGCAATACAACTCCTTAAGGTTATTATTTTTTCCATACAAATTTCAGGGGGGTTTTACTCCACTGTTTGACATGGTAAATCCAAAGTTAAACATGATATCGTTTTGTTTCATTATTAATTTTGTCTGTGCGGAAACAGAATAGTAAAATTTAGGAGCCCACAAAGATTCCTTTTTCTTACAAATTTTAACGCAACTTTGGGGGTAAATAAGCAATAAAAGAAGTGTAAAATCTCCAAAACAAAGTCGGCACCGACAAAGCTTAATTATCGAAGAGTTCAATAAACTTTATTTGTAATTGATTTATGCAGTGGTTTTTTCATAAAACTCGATTTTCCAAAGGACTTTTCGTAATTTTTTACGCGCTCGTTTTACTAAAATAGTTCGGAACGGTGTTTGTGTGCGTGCGAACTAGACGTTGTGCATGTAGACCAGCGATTGCTCATCACTGATACTATCTCTGTCGGACACGATGCCAGGTGAGACAGCGTGCTTTTCGGCCATGCCCACTAGTGAGTTCGAGCCCGCGACTAGTTTAACCTTAAGTTAGAATAATCCTCAAATGTCATGGTTTCATAAAATTGTCATTACATGAACTTAGAATTGTATTGATGATTTTATGATTATATAATTCTATAAATAAATATTTGATACAGATGCGAATCATATTTAGATCAACAAATACAACCTGATACTGAGCTGCAAATTGCAAAAACCGTAAGAAAATTTGAATTTTATGGGCTACACGCTTTCGCCTTAAGAGCGTGCACTCTGAAAGTGAGCAACTCTTTTTAAACCTAAAACAGTTACAACATCGAATTTGGTGTTATAATTGCAAGTTTAGGTCACTAGTTAGCGATATTAACAAAAGCAGATAAATATTTGACAGCTATTTGCGACGTTGCCACCTTTAAGAGTGCATGCTCTTAATTTTGAATTGATATATTATTAAATAATACATGTTTGAAGATGACATTTGTATTTTCTTTCTATCTTCATCCGAATCAGAATGGTACAGCATCCCCTAGTGTTCAATTAGACTTATAAAAAAAGTGGGAAACATTTTCAATTTTAGTGGTCGTAAATTGATCATACTTTTCATTTTCATTAAATGTCAGTCTTTAAACTATCTGTTGCTTTTTTTTTAAGACTTAGTTTTTTTTACAATAGACAGGCATTTTCTGAAAAATCAGGCATTTTGCCTAGACAGGCACAGGCATTCTCAGTAGTTCGGTTTGTGTGTCACCGGACTGGTGGGACTTTTCTTCTCAGCAGTTCGTGGATGTAATACGACCAGACTATTGAGCCTGATATTCGGTACATCCTCCCTCACATAGATGGTAACCCTAGTTGGGGAAAGGCTAGGCAGATGATGAGTTATTGTGATGTTTATGTATTGTTTTGATACCTATTCAATCACTCCAAATGATTCATAATCATTTAGTGATTATTCTAGATCAATCAAATGCAGACAACACAGGTAAAAAAAAAACGGAAACTCCGGAATCTAGGACTTGTTTATTTTGAAAATATTAGGATACAAATGTAAACCTATGTTACAAATTACAATACAATGGAGCACCATACACATAAAATTATATTGCAATAATATAGGTACACACGGCTACACATCAAATATACATTTCCAGTTTATGCTGATCTCGCATTGTATAGGATTTCCGTACAATGCGAGACCAGCTTATACTGGAAATGTATATAGCTTGATGTGTCGCCGTGTGTACATACAGAGAACATGTTTCAACGTAATACAAAAAATACACATCTCACTTACATGACTTACGACTATTATGTATAGAAGGAGAAAGGCGAAGCTTTAGTCTTAGTTAATCTCCTAATTGGGGCACATTGATTCTAACATTCCTTATAAATACATAGGTAAGTATACTATAATATTGCAAGGCTGGCATTTAAAAAAAAACGAGCAAGCCTTAGAGTAGTCGCATATGATGTGTAACATTTGACATCTCACCTTGGTAATAAACAACATTAAAGGGGCGGGGCCTCGTCAAGGTCGTTTCTGACGGCCAACTCTAGCACAGCGCTCATTGTTCCCTGGCTTCCTGTGACACACTTCCGTCCCTTTTCACGGAACCATTCCCACAGATTTATAAATTATTATTTTTAGATTTTGAATTTGATTGCAGGAAAGCGAGAGGAAAGATGTTACACATTAAAAACAATGTAAATGAGTATACTATTAAGTATGGGTTATGTATACAGGGTTAACAGGATCAAAACAATTCATACATGAATAAAATAATGTTAGGATTATACAGTTATCCCGGTAAAGCATGGATAAACTTGAAACACCATTTATTAGACCTTATAGCCGTTCTAAAAAATAATATATTCTTTTATTCTTCTTCACCCCAACCAGAAATGAATGAATTCTATCGGTTATAAATTGTTGTAATATTGTACATTGACTATAGTATACATAGAGGCAGTAAATAATGTGACTAGAAATTGCAGTGTTTAAAAAAAAAATCGTATCTTAGGTACTATTGAGGTCTGCCGGGGTTGCGAAGAAAACCGAAAGGGAGATCGTGGCCCCCGGCGACAGGGCAACCGAAGGAACACGGGTGGGTTTTAGTCAGTAAGAGTCTGACACGCCCTCCCGCTCCGCCCAGAACGGGAGAAGATATTTGATGATTTCCCACCCTCAAAAAAAAAAAAAAAAAAGGTACTATTGAGATAAAAAAAATGATTTTTTAGAACGGCTATAAGGCATATTATATGCTATTTCAAGTTTATCCGTTCTTTACCGAACACCCTGTATAACTGGAAGTCAAGTTATTTTTACGTCCTTTTGTGAAAACTACGTTTTATAAAGCTTAGGTGATGAATGACAAAAGGATTAAATAAACTTTATGCACACATTTTTAAATCAAGTCCCCTAATGGAATCTTTCTCTTCGTCATTGTTAGGTAGGTAAGCGGCACGCGAGCATGACCACCGTAGAAACCGATTTTATCGACGGAAGAATGACAAATTGTGAATCTTTAATTTTATCTATTTTTCCGCCAACATAACCCGTTTCTATGGTGGTTTTGCTACGTGTGCAGTAATCTAATAATAGTACATTGTGTGTTACTTAATACTTTAACGTGTGCTAAATTATCTGTACAATAAAAGTGATTTTGTTCGTGTCTAAAAATAAGCATCTGTACATTTGGATAGTGTTGTGATTTTACAAAGCATTTTTGTGAAAAGTAATGAGGCGCTTACAAACAAGCCCCACTTTGTGTAAATGCAAGCGTCATCGTTGACTGATCACAGTTATCAATATAGTGGTCGTCTGTAAGCGCCTTAAATTCTACATTATTTCGCTAAAAACGAGAAAAATATTGCAAATTGTGACAAAATACCTAAGAAAAGGAACATTTGCAACTATAAATACTAAATTTAATATTAAAAAAAAAGTACATCAAGAAAAAAAAGAAGAAGTTTAAAGTACATTAAGTAGTGAGCATCTATTTGTGACAGAATAACTTTGTGATCAAGATATTTTTTTAGACAAAACTGTTTGGCACTACTTCGACAATTTGTACCAAAAGGATTCCAAAGTACATAATTTCATTTCTTTACAGTCAAATAATAAATTTCATTATAAATTAAAATAACATCATTGATTTATTCACTACCACGACTCTTCTCACAAAACATTTTCTAAGTACAGCTAAAAAGCTTTAATAAAAATGCAGTCAAGTATAATTAAAGCACGCAAATTAAATTGAAGCCTACATTAAACACTAGTACGTAAAAGGAGTCAATATATTTACGCATGAGTAAATATTTTCGCCGAAATGTTGGCGACTCCGATTTTTATGTTGCCAATTAATATAATACGCTTTAAAAATACAAATGCACGAATAGTCTTTCATCAAATAATATTAATGCCTAAAATATAATTTTTCATAAATAAATGGCAGTCTAATGACTCGAAATAAGTCTAATAAATGAACTTAGAAGCTAAGCTAGAAAATTACTAACGCAGTTCATAATAAGCTTTTTAAAAATTAATAACTTAACTACATAAATTCAAATTATTGCTTCATATTCAAACAAACAAACGATCGATAAAGCGATGATTATAACAATATTTCCAAATAAATCAGTTTTCACTGAATCTTATAAAATAGCGAACCTTCATCATTTCTTACAAAAAAAAGTTTCTTTTCGTCATTAAAATACTTGAAACCAATGAAATTCTTCGATCTTTATCTCGCATTTCTGGGCCAAGAAAGTTATCATTATACAAGCGATTGGTATAATTAGTGCCCTTGAGGCCTCGTTCGTTTTTACATCGAAATTCTCTCTGAATATTAATAATTACTATCCTTATCTTAACAAGAAGGAAAATGCATTCCTAATTTTATTGAAAAGGCAACAACTATTGAATCTTGACAACAAATAAAAGTGTGTATTATTATTTTTTTGGAAGTCGACTACTGTATTTTTTTTTATAATTTCATGAGTCGGCACTATACGTGCTAAATCTATAAGTTATTTTTTTTTTTTTTTATAAAAAAATCTAAATCTATAAAATTCATCCGATCAAAAATTTTGAAAACTCGAAGTCGACTAAAAATTCTTTCTCATCACAGTCTAAATTGCTTCCAAACCTACTGTTTAGTGTTGCCATTATAAAGAACTTTTGAATCCAAAGTTAGAAAATGGACTATTTCAAATGACTAATATATTATTCTTTTTAATTGATTCTAAACGCTATTGAAAATGTTATAAATTATTTTGTTTTCGAATCGAAATAAATGTTATTGAATCTATCATTACTCTATTGAGTGCTATGTTAAACTTGACAATTCTTTTAAAACATCATATAATTTACCACTCAGACAATTTATACGGCCCAAAGACAATATACTAGACTTTTATGCAAGGTCCCAGACAAATGCAAAAACCACAACTTAAAGTGAGATCGCACACATCGAGTTTTCATATATGGAACTTTAGGAAGTAGAACAGTTAGAATAAAAGCCTGACCGAATCGGAACATGACTATATTGGTATATTTACGTCTTGTTTTGGCGCGCGATAATGCGACAGGGAAGTTTTTAGCCCGACTAGCCTCGATAGAAGTCTACATTGACGACTTGTCAGAGCGAGTTCTTCAAAGTTATCCTATATTTTTAATGCATATAAGACTTTTTATTCTATATCCGGGACCGCCCTTACGCATTGTTTTAATCGATTTAACTTCATAAAGTGCGTATTGCATCAGTCCTCGTTAATATTAAGTTAATAACACTCTCACATTTAACTCGCAATTTATAGCTAGTACACATTTATTATTAGAAATATCGTATGGTGCACACAAGAGAGGGTAGATTGGTATCCTGGTCTCTTATTCAAATATAGTACGATGTCCCACAAATCTCGCACTTGCTTCTAATACGCTATGTAAATAGAGTCTGGCCACGCTAAGTCTGCATAAGCAAAAAAACGGTAGAATTTGAAAATCTATAGAGGGCAACACCATCCTGTCCTACGAAAAAAATATTTGATACTTTGTTTATGATAGGTTATTTTGTTTATATTCTGATTTATTCCTGGTAAAGAATAGTCACTTTATCACGATATAGTATGGATTTGATACAGTTTTGTCATCGTATGGAGGTAGGGTACGACATAGTTTATTACACTGAATCTATTATTACATATCAAAATCATTAGATCTACTTACAACCCCGAAAAGTATATATACCATATATAAAGCTTTTTGGGGTTGCCCATTTATTCCATTGCAGACTTACCGTGGCCGGACTATTATCTTGATGCGATCATTCAACTGTGCTATTTTAAAAGACTAATATTTTTACGTCTCTTAACATTTTTCGGGACCCTGCCCTGCGGTCCCGGAACTTTGGAAGGCTTACGAGGGGCCGAAGCCAATTCCCAGAGGCCCGTCAGAAATTTTTAATTAAATAAGGCACCAAGATTAATATAATTATTATGGTAACTTTTTGAGAACTGTTAGAAAACAAGATTAGTAAACTAACTGAGAAGATTTGAAATATGTTTTTGTGCAATTATCTATGATTTGGTAAGGAATATCTCAAGATTATCAACCAATTTACCCAAACATGTGTTACATTCCATATATACATACACAAAAGTTTTACCATCAACTTTTAATACCACCATCTCATGTTTACACTTTGTAAAATGTCGAAATACGGCAAATTAGCGATTCGATTGGGATTATATGGAATGGTACTAAAAGTTACAGGTGTACATATTACTTAGAAGAAATATCTGTAAACCTGATTGTCCATAGCTTCGCATACATAACATCACGCCTGCCCCGAAGGGTTAGGCAGAGGTGTACCTATAGTACACCCATATTTCGCCAGTTATGTTAAGTCCCATATAATAGGGGGCGAGCCTATTACCAGGCACAAATCCAGACTCCGGGCTGCTACTGAGAAATTCCAGATGGAAATACCCAATAACACTTTACCCGATCCGGGAATCGAACCCAGGACTTCATAGTCAGCGGTAGCACTTTGCGATCACAAGACCAACGAAACAGACAAGCTTCAAGCTTCGCATAACATTTGATAATGGTGTCTTTGCCTTCGAGCTTAAAGCTGTGCATTCTGAAAGTTGACAACACCGCAAATAGCTGTTTACTACACCTGTTTTGATAACGTGGTCAATATTACTTTATGTCGAAATGTGGGTGTACACTTTTGTCAAACCCTTCGGGGAAAGGGGTGATGTTGTGTTCCTTTATAACTCAATGGAAATAAGAAAAAAATGCTAAAATATTGATTATAGCTTCCACCTGTTCGCCCGCGTCATATCTTTATAAATTATAGCCTATGTTACTCAGTGATAACATATCATTCTATTGATGAAAGAATTTTAAAAATCTGTCCAGTCTTTTTTGAGTTTATTCATTACAAACAAACATACAAAAACTCAAATCTTTTCTCTTGATAATTTTAGTTTAGATTTCAGATGTAAAAAAACCATTAGGAAACTTTCCAAATGCCTTAAAACTGTTACAACACCAAATACAGTGTTATTATTGAAATTCATAATTAATATTTTAGGGCACTATGGAGCAATATTTCATATTTTCTTACAGTAATATTAACAAATTAATAAAAACAGGTAAATGTTTGACAGCTATTTGCAACATTGCCAACTTCCAGAACGCACGCAGAATGCACGCTCTTAAAACATTCATAAAGAATCGAGTATTGTATAGTATTATCACAAGCCTCAATACAATACTCGATTCTTAAATAACCCCATCATTCCTTCCCATCACAACTCTACAGATAGCCCCACCAAGTAACACGAACCTCCCGCCATGACCCTAGCGCGGCTGGCACGGCAGCAGCTCCACGTAGTTGGCGGGGAACAGGCCGAACACGCCGTGCGGGCCCAGGCCCTGCCACCAGCCCGCGTCGATCTGTTCTATGTGCGTGATAATGTCGCCCGGGTCGAAAGTAATCTCGGATTCATCGGCTGGAAGAGATTGGATTATAATATTTAAGTTAAGAATTTTATAAGTGAGGTAAATGGTGTTTTTAGCAGGTAAATAAAAACATGGCTACAGAATGGAGAAAAAAATTAATAAAGGATTTCGATAATCTGTTGTCTACATTTTTGTAATGATACGCTGGGAAAGAGGCGTTCTTCAAAATGAGGAACCAATGTGGGATATTAGAACAATACATAAGGAAAATCAAAATAGATAAATTATTAGTAAAATATATAAAATGCGTGTGAAAATATATACGGTACAATACCGCCGATATAACTTGGCAGGCTGTTTGTTTGTTCCGGGTAATCTGCGAAACGGCTGCACCGATTTTGACGGGACTTTCACTTGCAGATAGCTGATGTTATATGGAATAACTTAGGCTATTTTTATTTTAGAAAAATAATATAATATAAAACGTGTATTTAATGTGATGGCTTCATCTCGATCGCATTCCATTCGGTAAGCATAATAATGTACAATATTTCTATTTTCTTCGTCGCTCGGGAATCATCGCATTTCTGAATTCAAACTAATGCTAATTCATTCCATCCATCCAATCCATTAGTTATTAGATTTATCGTGTTTAATAATTTGAATTCAAAACTAAGTACTTTATTGTTGTTTTGTTTTAATTTCCGTGTGAACTATATAGAGCTGTACAACTATTTTCCTATCTGTAGTACCTGCGACTTTAGCAGCTTTCCTCCTATTTTAAAAATAAATTACTTTAGTTAAAAGAGTATTAACCACTCTATATACTTCCAAGTCGATTGAGAGCGTCCGGTGCAAGTGCAAAGGGAAAGAACGAAGTTTGCCGAGGGACATTAAGAAAATATAAATCCTGTATAGTCGTTTGTTTACGACAATATTGACATAATTTATTGAGTCAGAGTATGTATGCTATTATGTAAAATGATGATGTCTTAAAAAGACGCCTCGTTGAGAGGTGAAACACGTGTCGATTTCTTTCAGTCTTTTTAAGACTCTTTAGAAATAGCTAAGCGGAAGAGGTTACTAAATATATTCACATCATCATTTTATAATGGATTTCCGCAAGGTCACGCCTGAATCAATTAACTATGCTATTATGTAACTGCTATAACATAAACAATATAAACTCACCGGCTTGGTAGTCATATAGTGCTCGCGCGGTGAGACCCGGATCATCGTCTAGATCTTCATATATCGCGCCTTCGTCTTCCAAACCTTCGGGCGATACATCTGAAAAGTAGGAAAGATTGTTTTAGAGCCCCCACAGACATGACTTTCTATCGACCGATAATTTGGTCGGTTTAGGCTACTAGTGCTCACACTGGCCCAACTAAACAGTTGGGTTAGTGGTGAGTGCGCATACCAAACAACAGTCCGCCGACTGCTCTCGACTGTTTTAAATTTATTTTTATAAAACTCTCTCTCGGTCTTTTTTCTATTTCTATAAAATTTAAGATTGACGTGTCGACAAGCAGCGATGGACTAAAACTGGACAGCGCCGTCATGAAAAATACGCATGACCATCCGGCGCTAAAGCTCGGAACAAACTGAATTATCGGCCTGGTCGGTCCACTATACAATCAGCGCGCGCGCGTGGAAGAGCGCCATACTGATTTAACAGTCGGCTAATAGTTCAGTTTGTAGGCAATCGTGTAGCCTATTAATCTTTTTTTATCGGCCGGTACCGAATCTTTATAATGTGCGCACTGGCATACATCTTCATGAATCCGACCAAACTATCGGCCGATAGAAAGTCTGTAGTCTGAGAGGCTCTTAGAAATCATGAACGATGAATTTCGTGATCAGCTGATCTCCTACCCGTCGTTCACTGCACTTTTTTGCAGTACAAAAGCTGGGTTGGTACGGCATTACGCTGCACGGTTTTCACAGTATTCGATTTTAACCGTATGACCGGCGAGATATAGCAATGTAAAACCAGCTCTTCTACTGCTAAAACGTGCATTAATTACATGGCCATTCAAACGTAGTCTAAGGCCCGTATTACAGAACCTCACTCGAAACTCAAGCATTAGTTAAAACTCGTTTGAAGCCCTTTGATTGGTTGAAACGGGTTATTCCCGCTCGGTAACACCCTTTCGTCAACACTGTTGACGATCGGGAAAAAAAGTTTCGATCGTTCACAGTGTTGACGAACGCTACTTATTATTTCGGGTAATTCCCGTTCGTTAACACCTTTCGTTCCTGTCGTCAACACTGTTGACGATCGGGAAAAAAAGTTTCGTTCGTTCGCAGTGTCCATGAATGCTGGTTTTTAGTTTTAAGTAATGCTTGAGTCAGGTTCTGTAATACGGGCCTTATTGCAAAGGTATTTTACGCGCGTTACTGGATACCAAAAGGAGCCCAATGTATTGGAAATAAATAGACTTGTAGAATATCGGCTACGCGCGAGTCTGTAAGACTACTACTATAAATATGATTATGATATTACTACGACTATTAGCTTATGGAGGGCCTGAGAAAGAATATACCGGTATTACCTACCTATAGTTTTAAACTTTATTTTATTTTTATTGTTTTAGCGGCAATAGAAATACACATTCTGTGAAAATTTCTGACTGTCTACCTATTACGGTTCATGAGATACAGCCCGCTGACAGACAGAAGGACGGACAGCGGTGGCTGAGTAATAGGGTCCGTTTGGCACCTTTCGGATACGGAACCCTAAAAAAGACAACGTAAAAATATTCAAGTAAAAATTCTCACCATCAAGCGTAGTCCCATTAGTCTCCTTCTTAAAATTAACATTCTCTATCACCGTATTCTGTCTCGTCAACTCATTCGTCCGGTCGTTCTCATCGGAGATATTATTCTTACTATACGGCGATCTTTTAATAGTACTGAATTTATTATCGCTGTCATCGTCATCATTCTCGTTCGAACTGGAGTATGAGGCGTCAAACATGTCATTTTCTAGAATATTCTGTTTTATCATTGGCTCACTTTGCTTCAAAGGTTCGATATCTCTATATGAGTTTTCTTGCTTCGTCTCAGTGTAATTAATGGCACTGAATGAGCTTGCTTCGTTCTCCGTTGAAGGACTCAAATCTGCAGGATCTATTATTGGATCATATTGTATCTGTGATGGGCTCTCTAAGCTCAGTTTTATCTTGTCTATGTTCTTCAGAGGGCTGGTCTTGGGTTCTTCGGTATCTGGTATCGGTATCGGTTCTAGTTTGGTTGGTGATTTGATTGGTGACGCTTGTGGGGACTGCGCTTGAGTGAATGTGTTTATACGTTGCGCTATGACGGAACTCCGGATTGGTTTTTCTGGTGTGTTTGAGTTTGATCTGTGGAGTTATAAGGATTATAATGAATATGGGGATTATGTGTTGTCTTGTCATGATGAACTAAATTTTAGCAGTTCGAAGTCAGATCTACTGGATTAACTTTTAATGGGAGTTTGTAAGACCTTTATTTTGGTAGGAATTTATCAAATAACTTCTCCCGCTCTGGGCGAAGCGGGAGGGCGTGTCAGGCTCTTTACTGATTAAAACCCACCCGTGTTCCTTCAGTTGCCCTGTTGCCGGGGGCCACGATCTCCCTTTCGGACTTCCCCGCAAGAGTTTGTGAGACCTAACACTATAATTACAGAGTCCGTATTGATCTCATAGCTTTCAGATTTACTATTCTTAAACAACAAAGTATAACTCGATGAACTGTTGAGAATAATAATTTTGTTCATTTGAGTTTCGACTTCAAAACATTCATTTTGATGTATTTAACAAAAATGGATCAAATCAAGCTTATATTCTTTACTGTATCTAATAAATTGCGGTTCTCAGTATGTTTAATTTTGCATTATCATCCTTGACAACATAATGGTGCTTCGCTTTCAATAGTATAACAGCTGCGGACGCTGCGGTGGAGGGTCCTATGAGTTGCCTCGCCTCGGCTGAACGTTGTCATCGAAACGCCTGGACCTGCACCTGAGCTAAGAGTTTCTGGACTAATTGAGCTACGGACCTAGTAACGTTCCCAGCAGTCCTTGTGCTAAGCTCTGCTGGAACAGAGCCCTGGCGGCTGCGGTGGAGGCTCTTATGAGTTGCCTCGCCTCGGCTAAACGTTGTCGCCAAAGCCCTGCACCTGAGTTTTTGAGCTAAGTGGTCTACTGAGATAGGAGGAAATATTCTGACTTAGTGACACCCAGCTGTCCTTGCGCCAAGTTCTGCTGGAACAGTGCCCGGGCTGCAGCTGTAGAGGCTCCTATGAGTTGCCTCGCCTCGGCTGAACGTTGTCGTCGCAACGCCTCGCTTGCACTCACACCTACTCCCGAGGTAGGCGCCTCTGGGTTAAGCGGCCTAGGGATAAAGGAGATAATATGATACAGAATCAATTTTGCGAAAAAATAAGATACCTATATGCTTCGTATAGCCTTAGTAATGCTAAATAATGAATCTCGTTGCCGAACTGACATATTTTAGGCTTACTTGAATCTAGTTAGTTATAGTGGTTCACGCTTGAACATTATCCTGGGATACGGGCAGTAGCATAGCTAGGCAACATTTATAATATCACGATTTTTCTAATAAAAAAGCGTTATGTCGTGATTATTTAGTTAATAGTCTAAGTTCCAATAAGGTTAGAAGCATCATCTAATGTGACAAAATGTATTATTTATTATTTTATTTTATAATCAAATCTTATTTGGTAATTTTATTATGAAGCTGCTGCCCGCAACCCTATAACCTTCCTCAAGAATTGGGCTGTCCAATCCGAAAATATTTTTTCAAATGCGACTGGTAGTTTCGAAGATTACCCCCTACATACGAACTAACAAACAAATAAATAAACAAATTTTACCTCTTTATAATATAAGTATAGAAGTATTGATAAAAAAAAACAGTGGCACTCCGGGAGTGTCGACAGAAGTGAAAACTTGAAAAAAATTGGCACCGCGGCAATCGACGCGTTGATGTCTTTTTAATGGTCAAAAGTTGGTGTCATCACGGTGTCGCGAAATCAATAGTTTAGTCCCATCTCAAAAATGCCCAACACGCCTAAAGAAGTTTTCACTTCAAAAATAAAAATTTGTTTGTTTATTTGTTCACCTTTTAATATAAATGTTGTACATTCATAAGTGATGTATTTACAAAGTATTGAAGACTCGTAATTACCTATTATTGTACCTTGTAGTTGGAGTGCCTTGCTCAATAAATAAATAAACATACATAACAAACATCGTGAGGAAACCGGCATGCCTGAGAAATATTTCTCGACGGCATGTGAAGCCAAGTCAGAGGCCCATGGGCATCTTCAAAACTCTGACACCAGATTAGTCTCTAAACACACAAAAAGAAGAGAAAAAGAAGCATACATATCATTACACCTGTAATCCCCGCAGGATTATGCAGAGGTGTACCCATAGTTTACCCACATTTACCCAGTTATGATAGGGGGCGAGCCTATTGCCATCAACCGGGCAAAAAACGAGACTGCCGGGCTGCTACTTAGAAATTCCTAATGGAAAAACCCAATAACACTTTGCGCGTCCAATTCAAACCGAGAACCTCATGCTCAGCAGTAGTGCTTGCAACCACTAGACCAACGGTCGGCAACCGGCGGACCGCGGTCCGTACCCGGACCGCGAAAGGTCGGAACTTGGACCGCCAAATATTGTTAAATAATTTACCTACTATTCAACTTAAATAATATTTTCAAATAACTGCCACGTAGAATCTAATTTGATTAGTTAGTTTAGCTTTAGTAGGTTGTTGTGCTGTGTGGCGCAAGATAGAGCGTTTCAGTTCGGGTGCAAATATGCATAAAACTGCTTATAATAATTAACTTGTACTTATAATAATCAAAAAAAAAAAAAAAAACAACTAGAAAGTAAGTAAAATGAGTTCTTATTTCAAGACAATTCAGTAGTATCCGAAATCCATTTAAATTTACTTGCCGACCCCTACACTAAACCAACGAGTCAGGTTAGAAGAGATTGTGAATATAATCAGTTTACTCACTTTTCTTTTTCAGTTCTCCTTTCCGCTTCAAATTCATCTCTTCTCCTGGCGAGTTCTTCTGCTTTCCTCTTCTCCTAAAATTATACAATTAAATAAAAGTTTATATTTAAAGACATAAAAGACACCCAACTGCAAAACACATAACAGAAAAGAGGAAAACAAGCATTACTTACAATCCATTGAATTTTGGTATCGCGGCGTGTACATATTTCATGTTATTGGTTTGTCTGCAATACCAAAATTCTTATAAGTAATGCTCGTTTTTCTCTTTTCAGTAATGTGCTTTAGCAGTCGAGTTTTTGTTGTTAGGGTTCCGTACCTCTAAAGGAAAAACGGAACCCTTATAGGATTACTCGTGTGTCTGTCTGTCAGTCTGTCACAGCTTGCTCCGAATCTAATGGACCTATTAAGTTGAAATTTGGTACACATATGTATTCCTGTGACCCAAGCACGAACGTGTAACGTAAATAAATGAATTTTGAATATAGGGGTCACTTATGGGGGCAAACGAGAAAAAAAAAGGTTTGCTAACAGTACCGTGTGACATATCAAATGAAAGGGCTTGTTGCGAGAATCTTAAACATATTATTTTTTTATATAATTTTAAAATAAATACTTTTAAAGATATTTAAGAAATTCAATGAAAATTGACCATTCCTTATTTATGAAACTACTGGACCTAAAATTTTGAAAAAAATACATAGAAAAACCTATAAGAAGTCTATGGTCTTAAAATAACGTGGTAAATCTCTCAATATTGTGCGTAAATTTTCAGTTGGAATGTACGGGAGAACATGTATTTCAACTACAATGTTAAGTTTGTATTTGGGTTAAATTCATCCCAACTACGGAACCCTTCATTGTGCGTAGTCCGCTACGCACTTGGCCGGTTTTTTTTTAGTTAGCTTGCTTTTTTTTCAAGCTTTTTTTTTCTTTTGATATCCCAAAACTCTACGGTATTAATGAGACCATGTCAAACAATCAATATTATATTAATTTTCAATGATTTTTTTCCCACAATTAAGACGAATCTAGCGACACGTCATATGTTAAAATCCATCAAGCCGTTTAGACTATAGAGCGTGCCAAAGAAATAGACATACTCTCGAAAAACATTATCCTCCTTCTGAGGCCGTCGGGTAAAACACAGAAAAACAGAGTCAGATCAATGACAGTAAAACCAAGAACCACCACAGCGGGTCCTATCAGAATACCAGCGCTACGGTATTTATTTTTTAAATATCGCAGCC
This sequence comes from Omphaloscelis lunosa, assembly GCA_916610215.1. Classification (NCBI taxonomy): domain Eukaryota; kingdom Metazoa; phylum Arthropoda; class Insecta; order Lepidoptera; family Noctuidae; genus Omphaloscelis; species Omphaloscelis lunosa. Next base: position 16,630,661 of record OU744261.1, on the reverse strand, counting down.
TATGCTGAGATAGATGCCTTTTGGCCTCGCATAGGTTTTCTTTTTTTTTTCCTTTCGTTAATAGTAAAAAAATGTTAGCTTTAGTTGCTCCTTTATAGTTGTTATTACTGTTTGTATTTCCTGTGCGTGTCCCAAATAAAATATTTTTCTTTCTTTCTTTCTTTCAAGATCTTGTTACGTATTTTCTATTACCGCGCATTATTTGAATCTATCTGTTTATCTACTTTGCGACTTATTATTTAATTGAAAACTTCTTTAGGCGCATTGGGCATTTTTGAGATGGGACTAAACCATTGATTTCGCGACACTGCAACGCAATTTTCCGACACCGTGGAGTAAAAGACATCAATGCGTTGATTACCGCGATGCCGATATTTTTCAAGTTTTCACTTCTATCGGCACTCGCGGAGTGCCACTATTTTCATTTTTTATCATGGCTTCTTTAAACAATTTCATCGAAGCTACAGTGTTTGGGAAAGATGGCCACTTCCTCAACTTCTAAATCCAAAATAAAGATAGATATAATTCTAACATACCTCATCTCTTCGTTTCTTCTCGGCTTCCACTCGCTTCTTCTCTTCTTGTTCCTCTTTCAACCAAAACTGGTCCCTTTCTTTAGAATTTATTTCTTGCACTGAAACAACGGGTTGTTAATAATACTATAATTCTTACAATAATATTTACTTTGTAAAAGTATTGCATTATTTTAATTATTATGAATGTGAAAAATATGTGGGTCATTGTTATTTTGTGTATTTTTGAAGTGAAAACTTCGTTAGGCGCGTTGGGCATTTTTGAGATGCGACTAAACCATCGATTTCGCGACACTGCGATGACTCCAGCTTTTGACCATTAAAAAGACTTCAACGCGTTGATTACCGCGGTGCGTGGAGTAAAAGACATCAATGCGTTGATTACCGCGATCACTGTTTTTTTTTTTAATTTTCACTTTGTCGGCACTCCCGGAGTGCCACTGTTTTTCTTTTCTCATTTGTTTTAGTTCTGACAGTTTGAGTAATGTATGCGGCTTAGCCAAATGTCCTTTCTTTGGTATTGTTCGTCGAATCGTTGAGCTCCTTAAGTTCTGAGTTGAGCTCCACGATTACTGACAAATGCGTGCACTGACTGGACAGATCCACTCAATCTGTGTGGTTCTTTCCTCAAAAGACTATTTCAGACCCCAATCTATATGGTCTTCACATGATCTGGCCAAAATTATGTCTGTATTTTCTGACCTCTGAGTTTGTTTCGGCCTTTCTTCTCAGAGTAGTCAGATAGCAAACGCCGACCTCATCTAGTTTTTAAAATATGATTGACGTGTAAAAGTATTAGTACAAACCTACTTACAGAAATAAAATCATTTATACAAACACTTGATGAAACAATCTTACAACAAATATTCTAAAAAAAATCAAATAATAATTGTAAAGATAGTGGTTGTGGATGACCAATAACATTGACATACGTAACATATAAGTAACGATTGGACAAGAGAAGTCAGTGGCCACCTTTATGTAAGTAGTTAACAGGAGTACCTATGGTGCGTAGATCACATGCTGTTACACGCTACTCGATTGCGTGAGCCCTTATAATAGAGGACTAGTTAAGTAATTAATCCACGGCTTGATAACTAACACCGGCACGGCCTAGTACGTGATTACAAACTAGTTTTCTAAAGTTAAAGTAGCAAGTCTACTTGTGCATGACTTAGACGTCTCGAGCACAAGACAGCCACGAGGAAAAAAGAAAAAAATAAATTCGCCACATTATTTTTTCAATGGGGAATTTTACCAGGTTATTACATTGGGCGCGGGTGGCCGTCATTTAGCGGGTGTTTTAAAGTCATAACTTATGACCACTGTTGAAAATGTTGTAATCTTTCATGGATTTGGGATAATTTTGGTACTAGACTGTGAATTTTATTTAAACATGACGTTTTTATTTTCTTTTTTTTTTTATTACCTTTTGGTAATGTTATTGCAGTACGTATGTGCCCCTTTCGGATCGGACAGGGTTATTTTTACATATTGTAGAAACCGATACGAATCGCGCACTTGGTCACAACGGCCAACTAGGCGCAGATCATACAATACCACTAGACGGCCACGACTGGCCGGAGTCGTGGATGTCTAGTGCGCGACATACCTTAACAGGACCCGTTTATTTATCAAATCAAGCGAGTTGAACCGAAAACACCATTAAACTGTAACAAAAATGTACATAGATAGGTTTCCGTTCCTGTCTTCTTGTCTGTTTTTACAGGGTTATTTGTTAATTTAATTTGACATTTTATATTTTAAAATGTATGAAGTAAAAATATAAAATGTCAAATTACTCGAAAATTGTTGATATTGGCATAGGGGTCATCAGGGGTAATTTGGTTGCAAATGTCCTCTCCCCTTAACGGATTGCCGACGCATAACCAATAACTCTGTATACAATAGAGGGTTAGATAAAAAATTAATCCACGGCTTGATAACTAACATCGGCACGGCCTAGCATGTTTTTTTTTTAAATCTGCTGTTAATTATAAATTGTGCTTTTTGGTCTGTGCTAAATAAATGTATTTTCTTTCTTTAATTACAAACTAGTTTTCTAAACTTAAGTAGTAAGTCTACTTGTGCATTAGGGATCTATAGAAACCGATACGAACCGCGCACTTGGTCGCAACGGCCATCTTACCGTAGACCATACAATACTACTAGACAGTCACGAATAGCCGGAGTCATAGCCGTCTAGTCCGCGAAATACCTTAACAGGACTCATTTATTTATCAAATCGAGTTGAACCGAAAACACCATTAACCCATAAGAAAAATTTACATAGATAGGTTTCCGTTCCTGTCTTCTTGTCTCTTTATATGTGTGTACCTACATAAATAGTTAAATAAATATATTATAAAATATCCTCCACGACACAATACCTCTTCGCAAACTATTCTTCCGCTTTTTAATTTCCTCCGCGCCCTTTTTCGTCATTTTCACAAAATAAGCACTATAGTATTAAATAACCACAATCTTGCGTACGCGCACCTCGCACTGTTACAATTGCAAAAGCGTTTCTTGTTTATATTTACAATTTAAAACTGATGCAGAATGGTAAATAGATCCTTTGTGGTGTGATATTGTTATTGAAGTTATTATAAACATGAGTTCCAGTATGATGTTATGTCAAGACAATTTTAATAACGGGAAATGGTATTTCTTGATTCATTTTAAAGTGGAATAGTTTATCGACATTGAGTAAAATAGCCATAAGCATAATCAGTCCATAGGGGCGACAAGGTGGACCCATGACCTGGTGAAGACCGCAGGAATCCACTGGATACGAGAAGCACAGAACCGGTCGAAGTGGCGGTGCATGGGGGAGGCCAATGTCCAGCAGTGGACGTCTTACGGCTGAAATAAAGAATCAGCCTATAATGTTCCCAATGCTGGGATACAGGCCATCTCTTTGTGAGAGGGAGTGAACTATAATCCACCACGCGGGCCCAACGCGGATTTTTTTGGTTCTATGACATGCTGGTTTCCTAACGTTCTTTTCCTTCACCGTTTTAAAGCAGTAAGAAATAAATAAATTGCACAATATATAGTCCAACCATTAACTTGTTACCACTGGTCTCTGTAAAATAGAAACGTTTAATCCGGAAACGGAACTTGGCACTTGTAGGCCGTAAAATATGCTACCAAAAATGTTCTGAGGAGATTAGTTAACTCACATATTGTTCCATCTAGGAGAGGTTAACGACCGAATTAATTTAGACAATTTTACTTCGCCGTTTGCCGTAAGCCCACAGATTACACGAAGCAAAAATCTTCGCACGGTGCTGGTAACTGCTAGATGATAGTTGCCGAGGATCGAGTTAAATGGCTAGCTGTAGACTACTTTAGACTGATGAGGACACAGCACATAACATCTACAGCTCTCTCTTTGGATTTTATTCGATTTGTTGTCCATTTTCTATTTTGATAAGTACCTGGTATTGACAAGCCTACACTAGTCTCCCGTACCTATTGACATTGTAATTTGGTAATACAGTAAAAGCCAATAATTTGTAAAAGATTAACCGTGGAGTTTCTTGCCGGCTCTTCTTAATAGGAAACGACCAATTGGAACCGTGCACCTAGCTTCTGACGTTTCATAAGTGCCCAAGTAGGTATATGTGTAGTAACTACTAAGTAGTAAGTAACTGCTTTATTTGTATTAATACCTCTTGTAAACAGTGGTATATTTTTTTTTTTGATCAATATTATTTATTTTCTTTACCTATTTACTCCATAGATATTTTGCACAGATAAATTGACAGCCGATGCCATAGATTATACACTCCAGCGCGCGTCCCTTCGCTTGTCACCACATCGTGGACAAGTGATGTTGGAACGTCGTGTCGGGTATGCGTCGATTATTTTAATTTATTGTACAATAGTTTTGTTTTTCTTTTTTATTGTTTTATATTATTATTCTTATTGTTTTATTTATTTTATAATCCCCTAGTGGGATTTATAGGTCCGTAGATATGTCCGTGGCATCACAGTGGGCCCTATCAGAATACCAGCGCTGCGGTATTTATTTATTTTTAAATATCGCAGCATCATGCTGAGATAGGGGCCTTTTTGGCCTCGCACAGGACGTATTTTTTTAAATCTAATGCTCCTTTTTATTTTTGTTAATGTTTGTTCCTTTTTTCTTATGTCTATCCTTTTTTATTGTTTTGTATTTCCTGTGCGTGTCCCAAATAAAATATTTTTCTTTCTTTCTTTCTTTATACTTTTGTTTTGATTTTGAAAGAAAACCTATCACCTATTCTACAATCCTCACCTGGATTAACTTTGTGGTAGACCGTTCCAATAGGTCCACTCGGCGGCAATTCCTCAGGCCGACTGGTCTTGAAGTTGAAAGCCGATCCTGCCTTCGCTAACTTGTCTTGAATGACCTTCTCGTCCAGGTCGTCTTCAGTTCTTGCGTGCATAGTCAGGTGGAACCCAGTGAAGAAGTTCGCTACATGCTTTATGTGATTTGCGCATGTCCCTTTACGCACTGTTGGAGCGCCTTCTCCCTGGGAAGTAAGAGAATTTGGTTGAGATGCGTGCAGCAGGTGCAGCTACAGCTGTTATTTAGACCTAACAATATTTAGATGCAGTAAGACAATTTGTATTTTTAATCGCTTGATGTTTTGATGGCTAAATTACGAATTTTTGATGGCTAATTAATGTACCAAAAGGTAAACGGTAGGTTGATACCAGAAGTTCAAAAACTTGCGAGGTGCTTCTGCCTTGTCGGAATATGTTAACGCGGTAGATTTGAACATATCACCATGCCACACGCCTGTATTGACAACCCAGTAAGTACCATATAGAATACTTCATTATTTGCCAATAGCCAGAGGCGTCACCGCGCGGACGTCTCGCGCACCGCACTTTATGCCGCCGCGCACTTTATGGAAGGGGCGATTAGAATCAATTCAATTTTTTGTACATTTTGACGTTCAAAAATGCCATAAAAGGGCCTATTTGAAATAAATGATTTGACTTTGACCTCCCACGTTTCGCCAGTTACTTTATAAGTCCCAGGCAATATGGGGAGAGATATCTAAAACGATGTACAGTCTACTTATTAAAAGTTATCGCACCCTGTGCACTCGTTCCAGCTAAAAACCTTGCTGACCGGCTATAATATTCATCACGACAGATATTTCCTGTGTAAATTGTGTCAACAAGAGAGAAGGGAATTTCCAATCCACCTGACAATGATGCTCTTACACAATTGACGTAGGCAAGTGATAGATAGTGTCGAGTATTCTAAGCCAATAAGCACAGGGCTAATGTATATGAAAACGATCTTATAATTACTTCTTATCTCGCTGTCGTCACAATGTCAACTACCTTATTTATCGGTGCGTTCATCCCTAATGATGAACGGAACTGTTTGCGATATCGACTGTGGGGGCAATGGCACTTCTGTAGGTATACGTACTATAAAGAAAACGTACATAGGTAAACAGAAGTTAACAAAGTGATGGATGAACTCAACCTTCCCCTTATTTTTTTACTAGCTGTTAGCCGCGACTTCGTCTGCCATCCAGGATGAAAAGTAGCCTATGTCCTTCTCCAGGTCATGGTCTACCATGTACCAAATCCGTACAGGCGTTTCAGCGTGATAGCGTAACAAACAAACTCACTTTCGCATTTATTATATTAGTTAGAAAGCCCTTAAAAACTAACGACATAGCAGAATTAATATTTTCATTACCTACAGTAAATTGATGGCAAAAAAGGGGCTTTGACCAACGACGCGTAAAACTTGTAGTTGTGGGGTGGCCTATGTCAAGCATTGGTCGTTTTTTGCCTAAAACGATGATGAGGGGCTTGGATCCTTGATTACGACGGCGTCCTTCAACAACTATAACATAAGTAGGCTATGTTTAAAGCAGGTTTGGCGCCAGTCTCACTGACACGCCAACGCTGGTTTTGCCTTGTTTTTACACTTTTTTGTGCCACTCCAACGGCACAGTCAAGCAAAGCTAATCACTGGCGCCAGCTGTTGTCGCCGTATACATCTACTTTGATAGAAATCATTGGTTTCGATTGTAAATATCGATTACATTTTGTATCATAAATCAGCTGGCAACCGTAGTTACCCAACAACGCTGCAGGTCACACCAGTGAACCATTCTAAAAATGACTGTATTTCATAACTGTTTCCTGTACCTATCATAATTAACTTGGTTTTCCTTTTTGCAGCCACAATATTTAGTAATATTGTATTTGTAGGTGAGGTTATTTACCTATATGAAAGCTGTTACCATAAGGTTGTTACTTGTTTTAGAGAGTATTATTTTTAATTTCGAGTATTAAAGTGGATGACTATAATCCGGATGTAAATCGTGGATCTTTGATAGTATTTATGGGTCGTCAGAAGGCCGAAACTCAGACAACCAGTCTTACCAAGGGGTATCGTATTACCCAGTTACTGGGTTGTGGAGCAGATTGGGAGTCGCTCCATGTAAAATACTGGTATTCAGCTGCATCCGGTTAGACTGGAAGCCGACCCAACATAGTTGGGAAAAAGGTCGGTAGATTGATTGTGGATGGCTTGAAGAGTAGACGATGGATGGACTGTGTGAAAGATGATATAGCTAAAAAGAGTGAATACCGAGATGAAGTCTTTAGAGAAATATGGAATTAAAAGACATGTTGCACCAACCCCAAATAAATTGGGATAGAGGGCAGGAGAATGATGGCTTTATAAATTTTATGCAGGAAAACGTGTCTTAATGCGACGTGCGATGCTGATGACTCCGCCATAATCCCCTCTGATCACAACCACTGACTGCAGTAATTGAAGAGCCTATGTTACTTCGTGAACGCTAGATTTCGAGGTCTCAAGCAAAAGCAGGAAAGAAAGGGGAAGCCCACAGAAACGATGGATGGGAATGCGTGAAAGATGATATGGTTAGAAAGGGGGTGACTACCGAGTTGAAGAATTCAGAAGTTAGGGAGAAAAGGGGCAGCAGCAGTGATAGCCTAGTGGTGTGACCGTCAGACTGCCAAGTCATAGGTCTCGAGTTCCAACCCAAGGCACGCACCTCTGACTTTTCAGATTCATTTGCGTATTGTATAATAATCACTTTCTTCAAAAACAGTGGTGGAAAACATCGTCAGGAATCCTGCCTGAGAGATATTTCTCGACGGCATGTGAACTCGAGTCAGAGGCCCATGGGCGGCTTTAAAACACTAACCCCAGGTTAGTCAATAACCACACGACATGTTGCGCCGACCCAAATATATTGGGGTAAAGTCAAGAAAATGGATAATAGTATTTCAAGCCTCAAGCATTAGAAGTTTAGAACTAACTATATATTAACTCAAAAACATCTTGAAAACCCGCATGTCGGGGAACCAAAAATTCAAAGACATGTGTCATCCACCAAACTGCACTGGGCCCGCATGGTGGATTATGGCCCACTCCCTCTCACTTAGAGGAGGCCTGTGTCCCAGCAGTGGGAACTTTATAGGCTGATTATGCTTATGCTAGACCTTAACATTTTTGGTCTTCAGTACCCTAATTGCGTAATACACGATCAATCACAATTTGTTTCGATTTGAAACAGATTGCTAATCCATTGCTTCATAAGTTGGAAAAAAAATCTGCTCAACATTGTAAATAACGTAATGAATGTTGTTGAGCTGTCAAAAATTAAACAAATTAGTCATAATCGTTTACTAAAATAAGTTACGCAATTAGGGTACAGATCCGCCATAAAGAGTGTTAATAATATTTACAGAGTAGTTTATGTATGTAGGTGGTATTAGTGGACAATTTTTACTATCCTATAAACTTGTTACAATAATATTTTGATTTATTTATACATTTTCCTTAGCGAAACTGTTGTGATTATATGTTGTAGGTAATAATTAAAAATAATTTATTTGTATGATAAATTCCTCAAAATTAAGTTAACCCATAAAAGTTGATGCATAGCATGTATTGTTTCGTTTAGATTTTGTAGATCTAAAAATGTAAAAAATTAGAATTAATATGGTAAATTGTTGGCAGTATAGCACTGAAAATATGTTTAAGACTTAGGTGCTATTTAAAACCAACCTTTACAACAAACAGACTACACATACAGCACTGTATTCCCTGATGGGTTAGGTAGAAGTGTACCTACAGTACATCCATATTTCGCCAGTAACGTTTACGTCCCATGTAATAGGGGGCGAGCCTATTGCCATCAACCGATCTTTAATACAGGCTCCCGGCTGCTACTGAGAAATTCCAGATGGAAAAATCCAATAAACCTTTTCCTGACCCCGGAGTCGGACCCAGGACCTCAAGCTTACAGGCAGCACTTACGACCACTAGATTAACGAGGCAGATAAATTGTTGGCAATATAGCACTGAAAATACGGTTAAAACTTAAGAACTATTTAAGGACCAGCCATTACAACAAAAACGGACTGGTTATAATATAACTAAACTTAAAGATTTCATTATCAGTAGTCAATTCCAATCTACCTCGGTCATGAAACCCTTGATAGATAACATATACCATTTTATTAGATAACAGACCCACCTATCTAAGATATTCAAGTGAAACATGTTACTCAGACAAAACACAAGGCTTATTGAAATATGCTTATCTTAAGAAAACAAAACACTACTATCAGTTGTTATCTTTTGTACTCACTTGCCAGTTGATAAGCACATATTTAGATATGCTGCCATTTGTCTGGTCCACTTTGAGGAATGCATACTGTATTTTGCCACTGTTAAACTCGTTTAGAAGTTCGTCAATGCCTCCGTCACCTTTGTCGATATATTTTAAGTCGTTTGATTGTCCATCGTAGCCAAATAAGACCCTGAAAAGAGGAATAAAAGTTAATGTTTTGTAATATTTTAGGGTCATTTACACATACTTTTGAATCGTCAAAAGAATCAGTCATTCAGAAAGATAAAGCTTGTTGTCTATTCCTAAGCGTAGTAGTTTCCAATGGTGAAGAATGGGCAAGAAACTCTATGGACACTCTAGCAGGTATATTGTGCAAATACTTAAGTGTCACATGGACTCTTGGGAGTCAAAACTGTTATGAACCTTGTTGCTTAGTAATCGGTCTACAATGTTCCCACTGCTGGGACAGAGGCCTCCTCTCTTCGAGACGCTGTAATCTACCATGCGGCCCCAGTGCGGGTTGGTAGATGTCACATGTCTTCGAATTTTTGGTTCTAGGACATGCCGGTTTCCTCACAATGTTTTGCTACACCGTTTTGAGAGCAGTGATGAATAAATCATTTAAATAAAGTAAAGCACCTGCCTCGGTTTGAACCCACGACCAACAACTAGTAAGTTGCAGCCGTTACCACTGGGCCACCACTGCTGTCTTGCAAAGCTTATGCTTACACAATAGGACAAATTATTTCTTATTTCATCTATATCTTGTTTATAAAATCAGCCTTATATACAAGGGCTATAAGAAATCCTATGTTTTGTAAGTATCTCAGTTTTCATTCATCATAATATTGAATGTTTTGAATGTGAGTCAAGATATGAATGATTAATAATATGTGTGTCATGATTAGATAATCTTGGTAAAAGAGGCTATTCAATCATCCTGCGTACTATAAGGATTTAGATATGGATTATAATTTAATTTATCTCAGTTTATCCATAAAAAACTGATTGAGAAAGAAAATGTTATTGAAGTCTCACACTACACTGCTAGTACAAATTACTAGTTTTCTTTTTTTTTATGTTGTATGTGAATGTTACATCAATTTCAGCAGAGTTGTGGAGATCTGAACTCAAATTATAAGCCCTAACTGGTATAAAATTGCTGTAAATGAATTTAATTGCTTATAATTTAATATTTACACCCAACACTTGATTGCAAATAAAGGAGTGGTACCTGCTTGTGGTAGGGCAACATGCTAATTGAAAAATTCAGGGCAACAACCAAACTAACTACTTTTTCGACTTGAACGTTTTCACTAACGTAGCTTCATTACAACCGCTTTTGGTAAATGGAATTCAAGCTCAAGTGAATGCACTGCTTATTACTCCAATCTATTGTCATCACATATAAGGACCACTGTAAACGCCACGCTAATTAATTCAATTCATCATTTTAATCAACGGCGGCTGTTTATTTAATTTCCCTAGCAAGTAGGTCGATGATACAAAGATTTGGACTCACCAGTTGGTATCAGTTTTCTCGTCTAATACGTCCTTCCACCCAGCGACTAACGCCTGCTTATGTTTATCTAAATTTATGGCCATTTTACATTATTTGTACTAACTCCTACGCGAAATAAAGAAGCCGAATTGTAGGAAAAAGCAAAATAAAACGCCGATAAATCGCCTGACTCACAACAATTTTTGCCACAGACTAAAAATCTGAAAAGGTTTTTGAACTTTCTGACAGCAAGAATGAGGTGTTGCTATACCAAATAAACAAAACTAATCGAACCTTTTTGCAATACCTATTCCAAAAATAAACGATTTTCATATAGGTGCTGCAGGCTTTATATTTTTTAAATTATTCCGTCTCAGCATTAAATATCGTCTAAAATGGAAATAGCAAAGGACTCATATTCAAAAGAAAAACATAACAATAAAACGCCTAGCAAAAATGTGATACACTTTACTTTCATACAGAAACAATCCATCTTGCTCATATATTATTCACAGGCATCCTCAACATTCCCCTCCTATATTTTAATGTATAAGATTTATTGGCCATTACTCTCTGCCGTTCCCACGTACTTCAACAATCTTGGATATCCCCTTGCGCGCGCATTCAATTTTATAAGCAAGCCCTTAATACCGTGAGTATCGCAGAAACTTTCATTCATAACAAGCGGCATTCGGTAGTAACGACAGAGATCGCTTGGTGGACAAACGCCGCGATAAATTCGCCATGGCTTATTTTCGTCAAACATAAATAAACTAAATAAAAAATGTGGGTAGACGTGAGTGCGCGCGAAAAACAAAATTACACCACTCAAACAAATGGATGTTTTATTCCTGGGTAAGTGGATGTTGTTTGCTTTTTAAGGAAAATATTGGAGGGAAAGTGCGTTCTGTGTTAAAACACGGCACGTAAAAATATTATCGTGTGTAGTAAAAAAATATTCTGACGTCAACGTTTTTTATTGTTAAAATAATTGTGATGTTAACATTAGTTAGGTATGTACGGTTTACATAATGTTTACCATATTGTATCTAGGTTACACAGCCGAAACGAAACATGCAAGAGTTTTGGCGCTGATCTTAAAAGTAGGTCAAGAAAAACTACTCAAGAGCCTGACAGACAGCAGATGTACCCAATAGTGTTCAATTTATTATTTAGGATTTATTTTTAAGTATACCTTCTAAGTAAAAAAAAAAAAAAACAAAAATATAAAAGTTGCTCACTAAAGAAACGCACGAGACTTACGAAAGGTGTTCAAGTTGCATTTAGGTTTCCAGGTGCGTAAATATTTCTTTCTGCATCAGCCGTTTCGACGAGAAGCCCTATGAGAACCTTTTCGGGAATTGTTCAATGCTTTCGACTAAAATATTATTATACCTGCCTATTAGTAGTTAAGTCGGCACAATACCTGTGTAATCAACAATCCATACATGGAAACAACATTGTGTGCCAAAAAATTATGGCGTGAAGTTTACGATTATTTTCTGGAATTACCTACTCTAATAAGGTAAGTACTCAATATTTATTTATACAGCTACTTACCATAAATAAATAAATGAAATTATATAATAATTATTTCATCACCACTAGTCTCAAAACGGTGAAGGAAAACATTTTGAGAAAACCGGCATATCCTAGAACCAAAATTCGAAGACATGTGACATCTACCAATCCGCACTGGGCCCGCGCGGTGGGATTATGGCCCACTCCCTCTCACATAGAGGAGGCTTGTGTCCCAGTAGTGGGAACACTATAGACTGATTATGCTTTTTGGAACAATTACACTTTTTCGCAACTACCTGATCGATATTCCTGATGGATTGGAGAAGGGCTAAATGAAAATAGCGCAAAGAAACCTAGGGGACGGTTTGTTCGCAGTTTTCTTGGAAATCACGAACAAGAAAATTTTTCCGGAGGGTACCTACCTATTTACTTCCCTTTCAATAGCATCAAGGAGTTCTGGAAAGTTCTTCATTTTAGCAGGTAGGTCATAATTATTTAGATACCTGCTGAAATGTACTTAGCTCGGAAAGCACGTTTAGCCGTTGATCGCGGCTGGCTTTCGTAGATCTTTGACAGCCGTTACAGTCAGACACCCAAAAGTCAGACAAACCAGTCTTACTAAGGGTTATCGTGTTACCCAGTAACTGGGTTGTGGAGGTCAAGTAGGCAGTCGCTTCATGTAAAATACTGGCTTAGTATTCAGCTGCATCTGGTTAGACTGGAAGCCGACCCCGACATAGTTGGAAAAGGCTGGGCAGTTAGATTTTTTAAATGTAGGCTCATTTCTTATACCTAGAATTTGCCGTTTCTCTTGTGAAGACATGATCAGTGATCACGACTAGCTGCTGCATCGCTGCCGATGTCGACAAATGACAATACTTAAGTCGATTTGTCCCGGTTTTAACGTTTGATGGTTGAGGTTCACAGAAATTTCCCTACAATCCCCATCTTTGTAAGCAAACTGTTATTTCACCTTTGTGTGTAGTTACTAGGACAGCATAAGTACCTACCTATTAACAACTAGTAGGCAACATGTAGGCCACATTTTAGATTAGAGACCTTTTAATGTCAATATGGAAAAAAAAGTCGCGGAAGCAGTATGATCGATGCTTTCGAGATTGTGTAAGTAATTCGTACGTATTGGTGTAAGCTACTTCATATACCAAGGACCGCCATGAGAATGAATCTGTGGAATGAATGAATCCATACCGGAGGAACTCAACATCACCAAGCGGAAGCGGCTATCTATATACATGCCAGGAAAGTGACTTCAACTTTTTCGAACATATTATGCGTTCACCTAAGCATGCATGGTATAGAAAGGCTTATGTTATTAGGCCGGGTGGAACGAAAACGCGCTCAAGGCAGAGCACCGGTGAGATCGTCAGCAGGATCAAGAAGTCTGTTGGAGGCAGCACTTACCAAGCGGTCCACACTGCAGAAGACCTGTCCACATTGCAGAAGCTTGGAGACGCGTCGTATGTGGTTGCGATTATCGCAGTATTGAGGGAACGACGAAGAAGAATATGAATATATCTAGCATTTTATTAGGCTGCTCATTATAACAACAATATAAGTCAACAAATCTCGGGACAGCTAGCCTTTTCCCAACAATGTTGGGGTCAGCTTCCAGTCTAACGGGATGCAGCTGAATACTAGTATTTTACATGGAGCGACTGCCTATCTGATCTTCACAACCCAGTTACTGGGTAACACGATACCCCTTGGTAAGACTGGTTGTCAGACTTTGGGGCTTATCTGTCTAACGACTACCACTTGTCTGATTATTAATAATTTACAGGCTTATATAAAATATCATTTTCAAACCAACACAACGAAAGTGTAATTTTTCATCCAACATTAAGTAAAGTCTGTCGCGTGCCCAGAATGCTTATTAATAAAATAATCTATAAAATTCTTTACAAATGCCTTTTTAAGTTGCTTTGCTAAAATATGAAAGAGAATTTCCTACCTAACTAACAAATTGTTCGCGAAACTTTACCGTAGGTATTGGTTAAATTAGGAAAAATGATAAAAATAAACAGGGATTCGGTAAAGTTACTATGAAGGCACTAGGTATAATTTGCTTGGCTTTTGTAGACGATAGGTCCGAATATTAGGCTTGTAACTGTAATGGAATGGAAGTTAGTTACTTGTACATTTGTTTGTAATACTTACTACTAGGTAGAGTAGGTAGGTGTTCTTTCTTTCTTTTTCGTGTAGTTAGTGACTAAACGAACAAAAGATATCTACCTATCTTACCTTTATGTGTGTATCAAGATTGAGTCACTCTTATTTAACAAGTCTTAGTGAAAAACCTCACGCAAAAGTCCTTATCAATCCGCTGTCCACTGCTAGACCCACAATCGCACATCAGCACGCGTAGCATGGCAACCATAGAAACGGATTTTCTACGGGTTTTATCGACGGAAGAATAGACAAAATGACAGATTATAATTGTTTGTCTGTCATTTTGTCTATTCTACCGTAGACAAAACCCATTTCTATTGTGGTCATGCTAAGTGTGCTGGTGTAAGGTAATATTGAGGATTGAGGATGTCGACATCACCCGCAACCATAGAGATATTTCTTGTATCTATGCTTGCAAAACCAGACAAAGGGGTTCAACTCGGCGTCCCAAGTGATCCCAGAAATCCTACTTGGACTTCATACGAAAAAAAACACGTTCCTTGTATGGGGAGATGGGGAACCCCCTTTAATTACTGACTTTAATTAATTTTTATTATTTTTTGGTTCGGTTGGGGTTCCGTTTACCACCCGTCGGGTACGGAACTCTAAACACTAATGATTGAAAGTATTATCAAACTTCCTAGCCGTATTGCAACTGTTTTACTCATTGAACTTATTGAAATTACTTAAATTTTTACAATATTTTTATTTAGACATTATGTAGGCAACCATTTACTTTTAGTCGTGAAAATTTTATTTTCTTTACTTAAAATACCTAAGTAGGTATTAAGTGCTATGTACGGAAATGAACCAAAATATGAGAGGGCCTTCTTACACGATTGCGGTCTGAATTCAAAGGTCATGCTTATCGTTAGGAGGATTCGCGTTCTGTCATGAAAATATAATAGGTATCATGACAGGTATTCGTTGAGGGTGACTTTCGCAACTTCAAGGTCTTCCTTATAATCTGGTATCATATGATCGAGAAGCCAGAAAGCATGTCATTCGGGGTGTTATTAGATGACAAATGAATTAAGGTTTCTGTCTTGTGTTAGGTAAATATGATTGCTTGTTTTGGTGACTTAAGATGAAAACACATTCGAGTCCAACTACTTTTCGTAAAGCTCATTATGCCATGCCGCATGCGCCATATATAATGGACCCTCCTGGGGGGTCACCGGCATTACGTTTGCGCTAAAGTGAATCCTCCAGAAGGGCTTCCGGCACTGAACGTGTTAACCTGTAAAATTGTGTTTTCAGAGTATCGACAAGATACTCTGAAAACACAATTTTACAGTGTATATCCTATACGTAGTTCCCAACCTTATAACTTTTTTGTGAATATTACTAACCGTGAACAAAAAAATTGTAGAAAATAAAAATGCTTGGATTTCAAAACCAACGCATATACTTACTAATAAATCTTGTTAAAATATACATCAGATTTTATTTTCACGGTTTATAATGCTGTTCGCTAAGAAAAACCTACATTTAAAATGAGCCCTCCGCGAGGGCTTCCGGTATCCCATATGCGACTAGGTAAGTCCTCCAGGTGGGCTCGCGGCACTAAACGTGTTCAAACGTAATGACTCTTGTCACATGATCACTTCCAATATGTATGGCGGCATGGCGCATCTATGAAAAGTGGGTGGAGTTGAAATTGTTAAGCAGCAACTTAGAATAAATGAAAATGCTGTTCATCATTATCTTCTTACCCTTGTCCCATGTTACTTGGTAGGTATGTATACCTACCTAAATAATAATAAAAACTATTAAGAGAAAAGAAAATAATTTTCATCCATCTGGCTTATCAAAACACAACCATGACAGTTAGGTACAACATGTTCCCAAATATAAAAGCTAGCAGAGCTAATAAAAACGTAATATTTTACTATTCTCTAGCTAAACAATGGCTGGGAGGTGTACCTACTTCTTTCTTAAATAAAGGAAACATCAATTTCTATTCACGCTATGTCTACATAACAAGAGCTAATGAATTCAATAACTGTGAAGAACAATGTGGGAGTTAATTGCAAGATAAATTGCTGTTTTATGACAACACGTAAAGATTATAAAGGACTGTTGAGCTAGACCAACTGACCATGGGCTTCATTTATTGTATCTCAAATCTTCAATGAATAATGCATCCAACAGACATATCACTGAATGGGGTACAAGGCAAAAAGAAATGATATGATTTTGCCAGTGTGTTTTGAAAGCCGTTGTCAGTTTCAAATCTAGGGCATCCCAATTATCTTTGCAGCCTCATCACAAGTGACATAAAGCAATAATTTTCTATTGTACCTGCTGTGTGGCGATTAATGTTAATAAAAGCAAATTGGCAAGATAGCGTGTAGGAGGAGAATACTGCCCATCCTCTCGACCTTAACTCTAGACTAGTCTAGAGTCTATCTAATTCTACGTGAATAGGAAATATTAGGTATACTTAAGCTTTATCCACCTTTATCAGCTCTATCCACAGTTTCGGATTCGCCTTTCCGTCTCCAGGAGTTCTAGATCAGTGCTTTTTAAATATGAAAGCATGCTTTGAATTTGGAACACTGCTGACAGCCCAGAACGATCCAGAATCCAAAAAATGTGTACTTAGGTATCTACCTACCAGTGTATGGAAAACTTTTAGAAGAAAGTTTGGGTGGATTCCGCAAGGTCTGAAGGCCTGAGAGTCTATCCATCCATAGACCCTCAGATACTTGAACAGCAAACTCATAAATAAGATATCCTTGTCCAAAAATATAAATGAGTAATTTTTACATCACGAATGCTCCTCAGCCTATCAGAGAATTCCGTTAAACTCATTGTATTGATCAGGAAATGTTTTCTCAACAGAGAAAGTAGATACAGACTCGTATTGTATATTGCCGTCACGCTGTTTACCAGTGCGACATACTGATGAGCCGAGCTGGCTGAACATGGTAATTCGAATTCTTACACTGTGATCTGACGTTTTTTATTTGACAGGGAAAACTTGTGTTGGTGTTTTATAAGGCCGATTTTAACATAGGGAACATCCACTTGCTCTAGTGTAGTTGGTAAAAATGCTAAGTGACCTAGGTTTTGGCGAGTTTTCCTTGTTCTTTCTAAGTCTTAGTGACTAGAGTAGGTAGGGCCTTTTTTTTGGGTGGGAAATTATCAACTAATTTCTCCCGCTCTAGGCGGAGAAACCTAATAGACCGGTAAAGTTGAAATTTGGTACACATTTGTATTTCTATGACAAACATAGACCTGTAATGTAAATAAATGAATTTTGAATATATGGGGGTCACTTTTGGGGGCAAATAAGAAAAAAAAAAACAATCTGTATCGTGTGACATATATCAAACGAAAGGGGTTGTTGCGAGGATATCAAATATATATTTTTTATAATTTTAAAGTGAATAAATTTAAAGATATACAAGAAAATAGAAGAAAATTAACCATTCTCCCTTATCTTCGAAACCACTGAGCCTAAAATTTTGAAAAAATTACAGAGAATGGTTCTTCACTCATAGATTACAGGAAAACCTATATAAAGTCTGTGGTCTTAAAATAACATGGTAAATCTCTGAATATTGTGCGTACAAACTTACATTTGCAGTTGGAATTGGAATGTATGGGAGAACAAGTATTTCAACTACAATGTTAAGTTTGTAATTGGGATAAATTCATCCCAACCACGGAACTCTTCATTGTGCGTAGTGCGACACGTACTTAGCCTTTTTTTTTAGTTTTGTCCACTCTGCTCGATCTTGGACACTTGACGCTCTCAGGGATAGGATAAGAACAGCAAGCATTGAAACTTTGCGGTGTATATCGCCCTCCTAATTAATCTTTTCTGCAGTAGTTTTAACCAATCCACTAACGGTGGTTGCACTTTGGATTAAATTTTCACTAAGGACTGCGAACATACCGTTTACGTAAATACACTTTCGAGTCCACACAGTTTTCATAGAGCTCATATGCCATGCCGCCATATATAGTGAACCCTCCAGGAGAACTCCCAGCACTGAACGTGAACGTTATCACCAAGTTTAATTTAAATACTTCTGCAGTATTTAACATGTGAATATTCATGGCCTTCTCGCTGATATATCGTTGGTACTGCATACTTAACTGAGCAGAGAACATGAAAAGTTTTGATAGCAATCTAAACGATTTCTTCCACGAGTTGACTGCGTTGAAAAGTTTGAAATTTACATACGTAGTAAGATCCTTGAAAGAAAGGAAGACTGTGAAATACCTACTTATCAATAGGTACCTACCCTAGTTGCGTAACAGACGATCAATCACAATCTGTTTCATTTTGACAGTTGAACAACATTCGTTGCGTTATTTAAATTGTTGAGCAGACTATTTCGAACATAATCAGAAGCGTGAGTTAGCAATTTCCTTCAAAATGATTCAGAACCCTAATTGCGTAACTTATTTTTGTAAACAATTTTGCGTAATTTGTTTCATTTTGACAGTTCAACGACATTAATTGCGTTATTTACGTTGTTGTGCAGATTTTTGAAGTGAATACTTCTTTAAGCGCGTTGGGTATTTTTGACATGGGACTAAACCATTGATTTCACGACACTGTTACGCAATTTTCGGGCACCGTGGAGTAAAAGACATCAACGCGTTAATTACCGCGGTGCCGATGTTTTTTCAAGTTTTGTTTTTTTTCCAACGTATGAAATAATGGATTAGCAATCTGTTTCAAATAGAAACAAATTATGATTGTGTTGTATTACGCAATTAGGTTACTGATTATGAATGATCGTGTGTGACGCTATTAGGGTGCAGGACTCAAAAGTTTTTGTAAGTTTTAGCGTAGATTTCTAAACATTCTTCGGTTGTTGGTTACGTAACGATATGCTATACTGTTTTCAACGATGGATGTCTAAGTTTTCTAGACAATGGCTTTATCCAACGGGAAAAAAATAAAGAAAATATTCAGCTAGTTCATTCATATAGGGTGGCATACATCGACGCGAAAACTGGTCCCATGCATTCGTTATGCATGAAATTTCAAAAAAAAATGCTGTTCCATACATTTTGACCACGTAGGTATTGCACTTTTCTATAAAACAGCAGATTTTTTTTAAATTTAATAACCTAAGAAAAATTTCAACGCAGGGGTTCATGTACTGAATCCATGGTAACAGTTTTCGCGTCGATGTCCCCGCCACCCTGTCTACGTATGTATTAGTTCGATGGCTATTTCTGAAAACGTAGCAATCTTAAAAAAGAGTTTGTAGGTTGGTATGTAGTTGAGTAGGTACTTTTATTGAAATTGAATTGTGATTTGCCAATGGAGGTCCATACAACCCTATAAAGGTTCAATTCTGTTTATTTGTTTTCACGGCTAAACTGCTGAACCAATTGTAATTATTTTAGGTCATGCGTTTTTCTTTTATAACATAACGCCTATATTTCTCGACGGGCTAGGCAGAGGTGTATGCCTTGCTTAGCCGAAAGGCGCTATCTCAATCGGAGTAAGTTTTGAGAAAATTGACTTTTTGCAAATTGTAATTTAAGGAAAATCTTAGAAATAAAAACTTCTTACTTAGTGTTTTTTTTATGTTTTAAGTTAGATGGCGCTATTTGGCTTAGCCAAAATCCAACAGTGTGTTTTTTCAACGTGCTGGGACGCACTCTCGTCCCAGTGCCTGGAAAAAATTCACACAGTTAGATTTTCAACTCTCGGCGCTAAGCAGGAGCGTTGCAAAAAAGGAGCACGAAAAAAAAACGGCTTATACTACTAACAGTTGGCTACGAATAGTTGGCTAATACTATTAGATGCAAAATTGTTAAAGCTATTGAATGGTACAAAAAACTAAAAGGGCGCATCTCAAAGATAGCGCATTTAGGCTTAGCAGGACAGTATACTGCCCTGCTAAGCCTAAAGGCGCTATCTTTGTTATCTTTTAGGCGCTATCTTTGTTATTAGACTTACACATTAACTGTTAATGTGTAAGTGTAATAACAAGGGGCGATCCTATTACCATCAACCGGGCACAAATCCAGACTGGGCTGAAACTGAGAATTCCATATGGAAAACCCAATGACACTTTGCCCGGCTCGGGAAACAAACCCAAGACCTCATGTTCAGCTGCAGCGCTTGGAGCCACTAGACTTACGAGGTAGGACTTCATAAAAAAAACTTGACACACAGAGCTAGTTTTGAATCTGTGTTTTTATCCAGAAATCGGTTACTTACCTATTATTTGTTTAAAGCTACAAAACCGATTTTCCAATCGGGGTCCGTGTGAAAAACACGTGTTCAATATCGAACTAGTACCTACACTACGTTCTGGTGGAATAGCTGGCTAATCTCCAAAACTACTTACCGGATTTTAGTAAACCGCTATCTAATCTAGTTAAACCTATTTTTTGGGAAGGTTACCGTGCTAATACTGCTAAGTAACACGTCGTTACAACTAGGGATTCATTTGTTACATAATTTTAAAAGTACACAAGTATAATAAGCACGAATTCCATTTTCCTTAAAAAAAAAATACCATTGTAATTTTTTAAATTTTGTTATTTCGGCATAGTTACAGTCAGTCACAAACAGATGTAAGCATACATCGACCACAATTAATTGTTGCAATGATTGTATACAATTTGTGTTTTATAATAAATAATAATACTTATTTACTTATTTATTTATTTAATACTTCAAGCACAGAAACGTACATAGGCGGACTTAATGCCTGAGGCATTTTCTACCTGTCAACCTTAGGGTGATGCAGAGACAAACAGTGGTAGGTGCAATTACGAAAAATTGAGGATTTAAAAAAAACAAATATCAATATCACATATTCCTATTACAAACTATAAATGTAATATATATGTCTAATTATATATATAAAAATAAGCACAATTAAATATACATAAATACATGAATATACTAAATAAAATAAAACAAACAATGGGAAAACATTAACGTTGTGATGCCTGCTTTTGTTGTGATGATACTTACTGTATCAATGTGTAGGTAACTACAATAAAGAACCCAATGTGTAATGAATATGGTTTGAGGCTATACATTATCAACCTGCCTAGCCGTTTCCCAACTATGTTGGGGTCAGCTTCCAGTCTAGCCAGATGCAGCCTACGATGCGCCTGTACGTCGACTACACATTGACTCAATATTACGGAACAAAGATTGTACACAAATAAATGAATTCTCGTCGATGTACCAAGGTACATCTTATTGAGACTGAATGAAACCTAAACATTATAAACTTAATGTATGTTCTCACATTAAAATTTCGGGTTTGCCCGACTTGTTTCGACCTCGAACGGACATCTTAGTCATGAACTAACCCAAAAAATACATGAGAAAAACTGATCACATAAACTTATATTATTATTTATTATTTCCACGAAAGTAATAGGATAAAAAAACATAAAATTCTGTTCACGAGGCAATTATGTTTTGACCAAAGTTTTATAGAACCTAATCATTAATAACATAGTTAGCAAGAAATTATAAAATTAACTTTAGAAACTTTTTCTAGTGACTAGAATTAATACAAGTTAACATTTCCTTGAACAATTTCTCATTATTATTAAAGGCGATGAATAAAGTAGAGGCACTTTCAACATTCGCAAACTATCAAAGATTAATTTATTGTCTATGATTGACGACCGAATTTACTTACCTAAGTTACAGACAACAAAAACAAGGCATTTTAGTTAATAGGCTCGCTCAGCTCAACTTATTTCCGGCATCGTTGCTTAGTAAGCGGAAAATGGAAATGTCCGATGGCAAAATATGATAGTGCTATCGGGTTTTGCCTCGTTTCCACTTAATTTTTGTATGTGGTAATATGTTATCTGCACAATTTTTGTGCTGGCAATATTGTGTTAGTAACAAATATGGCCGTTAGGTCGTTACTAAAAAGAAAATAGTTTTTGTCCTTCATTACTTGTGCCTATTCATTTTTTTACTCCCACTACTTGCACTAACTTACTAACCACATCTTGAATTTGGGAATTTCTAGGAATTAGAACTAGGATTTACTCCAGGGTTCAACTTTCGTTCAAAAGAAATTCAAAATACATTTCGAAGTCAAATAGTTTAAAGTAAAACGGTGTTTATTTAAATGCATAATTAGTGTAGGTATCTAATTTGTAGTAGTTATATGTAAGTAATTTAAATAAGGCAAGTAATTAGAATAAAATCGGGTCTAGGGGTCTACTTCAGGCACGCAATCCGCAGTTTCGGCCGAAGATCACCATAGTTGCCGAAACTAAGAATGAATGACAACACAATTTGACAGTGTTGTCCCTACTCCATCGGGCGTACGGACCGAACGATCAAATACCTATCGAGGTATTTGATCGTTCGAAAAATGGAATATGAAACTTCTTTTGACGGATCAACTAACTAGATACTATCGGACGGGCCCGTATCTTCGTTGACGGACGTAGAATCCCAGAATTTCACTACATGTTCTGTCACCTACTATATTCTAGCAGCTACTTATAGCTGTGATCTTCCTAGACCCCCATTTGTTTCACGTGATTGTAGGTAAGTAGGTGTACCTACCGCATAGCCACGTGACAACTACGTAGCCGTTCACGTCGGTTGCAAGCGGCCCAGAAGCTATCGTTGTGGAAATCTAGTGGAAGGGCTTTATCCGATCATGGATGTTTTCCAACTAGGTAGGTACCATGAAAATTTTATAGATATAGGTTCTGAAAACAGTAGGAACCTTATTTGGTATTTTAAAGCCCCAAAAAGCAGACAAACTTCATGAAATGGGAGCCTCATACAAAAATTCAATATTATATAAATACATGAAAGAAACGGAATATTTTTGCTACCCATTCCAGAGTCGGTCCCATAAAAAGTTGTTCATATTCATGAGTATTTTCACCCCCTGAAATATTTGCTAATACATCAAAACAAGCCAGTGTGTATAATATTAATAATATTTTTTTTATTGATCTCCATAATTTCTTACCCAGAGAAAGTGATGTCCAAGAAGCGAAAACGGTATCAACAATTGACAAAATCTCAAACAATAGTACCTACTTGTTCGATACTTTTCGATGATAGTAAAAACTCTTATTGTTCTCAGACTTGATTCGCACGGATTGTTTAACACGACTCTTTTGTGAATGTGGCACAAATCGATGCAAGTAATTATGAATCTTGTAGCGGTAGAAATAGAGATTAATTCAGCTTGTAGTGTTTGATTAGTGGCAGGTGGTTAAAAGTATGGTAGTTAATGGATCGCATAATTATACGATAGCATAATTAACTGTTGACTTTTACTAACAGTGATTGAAGCCCTTTGATAAGATGCTTATAGAGCTAGGAATAATAGGGCTAACCTAGAGTCCGGCCACGTTAACTCTGCAATGGAATAAATGGGCAACCCCAAAAAGTTTTGTTTATGATTTACTTTTACATCAGTCAGTTTCAGGGTACTTGAGCTGTCAGATTGCCTACGCTGTTGTTTTCATAAAATAAATTAAAAAATGGTTAAACCTATTAAAAGTAGAGTACAGGAGTTATTATATAATTTATGATATGTAAATTCCAAGATGTGAAGGAACAGCACAATGTCATCCTTAGCCAGAAATGAAAATATTTACAAGATATCGAAAAGTTGACATGAAAGTAGATCTAATCATTTTGATATTTTGCCTTTTGATTTTTGTTTAAAAGACTATGTCGTAACTATGCTCTACCTCCATACGATAAATCGTGCTAAAGTGACAATTTTTTACCAGGAAAGAATCAGAATATATACAAAATAACCTATCAAAAACAAAAAAACAAACTAAGTATCAAATTCTTTATTCGTAGTACAGACAGTGTTGCCATCTACAGATTTTCAAATTCCACCGTTTTTTTACTTATGCAGAGTTAGCGTGGCCAAACTCTAAAACATGTGATTACTTACCTAATTTTATTAGGAAAATTAAGAATTCCATTTTTTACCGTACCTATCTACATTTAATTTGCATCTAAAACCAAACACATCAATCAATCTGCATAGTCTTTTCTCTACTATATTGGGGTTGGCTTCCAGTTCAATCGAATGGAGCTGAATACCAATAACTTACTTGGAGCGACTGCCTATCTGACCTCCACAACCCAGTAACTGAGTACGATACCCCTTGATAAGACTGGTAATCAGACTTTCAGGCTTCTGACAACCTGGAACGATTGTCAAAGATTCATTAATGCAGCCATGATCAACGGCTTAGATATAATGTGTTTTCCGAGGCACAGAGGAGTCTCGGTATTTTAAGATGGTCACCCATCCACGGATCAACCCCGGCAAGCATAGTTTAACCTGATAAATCAAGCCGTGTGGTTGTTATTACTTAGCTACGAGCTCTTAAAACCAAACACATACGGTCATATTTTCTTGATTTAATCCTAAATGGCACTGAAAAATTACGTTTATGGAAGTTTAATTTTTCTACCAATTAGTCCCCTCACCCCGCGTCTACGAGGCGGGGCTGAAGTTTCCAAACGACAGGTTTCAAGAACTCTGGTATCCCCGCGGTGTGCCCTACGTGCCTAGACTAGATTAACCCAATCCAATATGATTGATATGAAAACTAAATCAATTTTCCTCGAAGAATATTTTCGAGAACGAAATCCTTTTCAACGAAAACTAAAAAAACGTCTAAGCAGTTTTACTAAGATTTATTTGCGTCTAGATCTTGATTTAGTTAAGCTAAAGGCATTTTAATGTAACAGACAACTAACCCCTCGGCGTTCTGTAATTTCTGCCAACCCACAAGGGAAAAAAGCTTTAATTGGTATGTAGCATACAATATTATAAAAAAAAACATCTTTATTTCAGACCGAAATTATTCCATAAGTTGTTAGTGGTTAGTAACAGATTGTGCTCACATGCTATGTTAGTGTTGTTAATAATACAATAAATTAGTTAGCACAAACCTATTGCTATTTTTACCCAGTGTCTTTGGATGGGGCAGTCCAGTCTGCTAGCAATCATTTTCAGGATACTGTTACGAGTGTTACGCAAGCGTTGTAGTAAGGAAGCCGCTTTCTTACGCATGGTGGCGTGAAAGCCATCCGTGTGAGCTGCAGCAAACATTTCAGACGCACTACAACGCCGTGGCAACCGCAACAGCATCCCGAAAGCGTTATTGTATTGCACGCGCAGGACGTTGGCTCGGCTCGTTTTATTATATAACTACAATAGGTACCTACTTACAAACAGACAGTCCCTATGGTGTATCGTGTGATTGACAAGACATAACACACATCACACACTCGGCCCATGGGCGTTTGTAAAACTCCAGGTTTAACATTAAGTACACGAAACGAAAAGAAGAGAACAAGACATAGACAAATAAATCATTACAAGAGTGGGTACCTAGTTGTTGATTTACAGTTAACTTTCCCGAATAAGGCATGGGTTTTTAAACAAGCTGTAGTGATTAAAATGCAGGTGCTACGCTAAATTGAATTCGATTTGAATCGAAACCAATTGCTTAGAATCTTTACATACAGATAAATAAAATTGAAGTGTCTGTCTGTTTGTTTGTCAAAATAACAGTTTTTTACTAAATGCATATGAAAGTATAACGGTACATACAAAAAAAAACACATTTTTTGTCTGTCTGTCTGTTTGTTCCGGCTAATCTCCGAAATGGGTGGACCGATTTTGACGGGACTTTCACTGGCAGATAGCTGATGTTATAAGGAGTAACTTAGGCTACTTTTGTTTTAGGACGTTTGACGTTCAAAAGTGACATACATGGGCCTATTTGAAATAAATGATTTGACTTTGACTTTGACTTAGGAAACTATACAAATAAATAAAATTGATGTGTAGAATTCCACGTGGACGAAGTCGCGGGTAACAGCTAGTTGTTAATAAATTGACATTTATTCGATACAAATAAGAATCAAATTAACAGTTAGTCGATTATAAATCGATTTTACGCCTGTAACTGCAGTGAGCTAGCATAGGTTGGTCATTATGTAGTATCAAAAAGACACCGATATAAGTTAGCAATTTTATTTCTCCAATGGAAAGGTCATCTCACTTTCCCGCCATCCTCGTCTTTGATAACGATTCGTGTCATCGATATTGTCACAGTCTAATGTGTATATGTAGTGTTTTCCGCGGTGCTTTGTCTACTTTTGCAACTCAGCATCGATTCACTGCACTTACTATTTCCAACGACCCTGAAGTCATATTAAATATGAGCTTTCATTAATCGATTGAGCATGAACGCCCAGCCCTTTCTTTATTTTAATCTATAGAGTAGAGAATCAAGGTAAAGCGTGAACACATGTAATAATACGGTCAGACCACAAAGCCCAATGCTTTCATATCTACAATAGTGTGGCATTTGGGTCATGGTCACTAACCTGACCTATGTCTGACCTGACCGCAGACCAGCTGACAGCTACTCATGCATGTCTGAACTCATTTATATCAAAACTTTTTTAATCCACCTTAAAAAGAAATTATGAAATGTTCATATTTCATCTATGTAGTTAATCCATCCCACCTTGAAAACAATAAATCGAATCGGGAAATCGATTCCCACGATTATAACCTTCGATTGTACACCCTATTTCATGTTATTCGATGTATGTGAATTATGAAGATTATTTACCTACGCAAGTACCTAAGTTCATTTGGAACTTCCATTTCAAAACACGCGAGTGGAAAAGTCATTAATAACCAAAATTCTTTGATTTTGTTTGTGGCGAATGGGCGCGCACTGTAGAATGAAATAGGTACTACTTACTTAGATTTTCAACATTTTCAAACTCACAATGATGTATTTTCTAAATACCTACATAGGTTTGTAAAACTGAAAATTAGTTGACCTAAATACCATGTAACGTAGGTAATACAGCAGCGTAGATATTCCCAGCTAGTTCTTCAGCAGGATTAATAGTTGATACTTGATACTCAGGAGACTTGATATTGTACTGGCAGATTGAGATTGACTTGATTACACAGCACTGTTGCGTAAGAAATCTCTATGGCTTCACTTTTTCTGTCTTAAGCCTCTCCGCAAAACAACAACAACTTATCTAATTAATCTTTGGGCTCTGTTGGACATAGTTTACGGGAAAATAATCAAGTAGAATCTCCTAAACGTTCATCTAAATAAATAACACGAAAGCCACTCATGTCACAAAAGAACCCATCGACTAAACAATTGATATGGCACAGTGCCATGCAATTTTCAATTTAAAAATAACTAACTCCACTACCACTGCTAACTGATAATCAATGCCTTCTTTAGTCTGATACAATCCAACAGTAATTATAAACAATAGCGAAATTATCACGATATCAGCTTTCAAAAACCTTTAATGTACCAGTTACGGTATTATCAGAATCTGTTCGACGTAGGAAGGCCGCATGCCGCACGCCTTCGTACCAGGCACATTTTGATATCTTGGTTACTTGTTGGTATATATGTATACGGTATATACCACCTACTCACCTATATTTTAGCGCTAAACGGGTCATAGTTTCGTGCTCAAAGCTCGTTTGTTAGGATTCGCTAACAGCTGTTTTCCTTTGATACCACTTAAACTTGGTACCTACCAGGGCAGTGAGGAAATTTAATAAACACTTTAAAAGTTTCTGCTCAGGCACTGGTTTAAAGGTGCAATCAATATCATTGGTAGGTGCTGGATTTTATTAATAGATTGGAATGATACTGGTTAGAAAATAATATAGGCAAATGTAGGTAAGAGTAACTTGATTGCTAGGTAAGTTAACAATGCATTGTGCATTAGAAGAAATTGGCCAAGTTCGCTTCAATTACGTCTATCGTATTAAGTTCTGCTATACTCAGGAAAACATAGTCTTCTTCTTTTTTTCGTATGGTTTGTGACTAATCTGGTGTCAAAGTTTTAAAGCCGCCCATGAGCCTCTGACTTGGCTTCACATACTGTCAAAAAATATCTCTCAGACATGCTGGTTTCTTCACGATGTTTTCCTTCGCCGTTTTTGAAGCAAGTGATAATTATACAATACGCACATGAATCCGAAAAGTCAGAGGTGCGTGCCTTGGGTTTGAACTCGAGACCAATGACTTGGCAGTCTGCTGGTGATACCACTAGGCTATCACTGCTCAGGAAAAAATGGTGAGGAAACCAACATGACCCAAGACTAAAATTTTGAGTACAGGCTTCATACTAAGATTTTTGACTTCTACCAATCTTCTTCTTCTTCTTCTTGGTGTTGATTACGGCCCACTTGCTCCCAGAGAGGAAACTTGAGTCCCAGCTGTGCACTGACTACTATGCTAAACAGCAGCTTCATGTTTGACCACGAACCATATTTAAAGTTTTTCAAAGAGCAAAATTACTAAAGGACTAAATGAAAGATGACTTCTATACACCAACCACAATGACACGAAGACTGCAAAGTAGAACAAGTGAACAACACAACCGCGGAATTATCTGAATGCGGAAAACAGAAATAAACAAAGCTGACCGTGAGATAATATAAAGTTGCATGATTCCGTTGCGTCACAATCAATGGTCGAAACACCTAACACCTAGGCACTATTTCCAAAACACGGAGTCAATGTAAGCGGCGATGATGCTAAGTGGACTTAGTATGGCGTGAGAAAGCCCAACGGCTTGTGATTTTTCCGCCTCATCAGTATTATGTTCGCCAAACAATGCACGTCACCGTAATTATTCTACTTTCGATCGCATGTTTTGTGGGTTCAGTGGATGCATTCAGCAACCAGCGATGTATTTTATTCGCAAAGAGGTGTAAGTAGTCATTTTTAATATTTTTTATCAAATCTATTCAAAAAGAGCTAGTTTATTCTTCGTAAACTGAGACTGAAGTTGCTCTTTAATCCCTAGGGACTAAAAGCACAAAGTGATTTGGAATGTGGATATTGTTAGTAAAAGTTCCAATCACCAATGAGATCAATCACTAATATTGTATGAACAGTTAACAGGCTGTGTCATAAAGTAGACCGCACGCGAGCCAAATCAAAAAACACGCGAAGTGCATTCCGTCTTCGTTCGTAATTGTTTACTCAAATTCGGATTTTACTTAGTTTTATACAATATTAGTGTGTTTTCCTCAAGGAGTGAGAATGAAATAAATAAACGTAGGTACTATTCTTATTCATAAATTGCACTTACTTATTTTCTCATAGAGGGTGATAAAAAGTAGTGTCCACCTCGGGAGCAACACTATTTTAAGCTCGAGTGACGCACTTTGAATCCTTCGCTGCGCTCTGGATTAAAAGAAATAAACTCGCCTTTTAAATAGTTGTTTGCTCGCCTTTTAGTCTTGCTAAATAAATGTATTTTCTTTGTTTCCCTAGCAGTGGCGGATTTGCCCTTAGGCCCGGTAGGCCTGGGCCTAAGGCGGCCAGATATTAGAGGCGGCCAATCATGACAAAAAATTCACTGATGATAACAAGAAATAACTCAAAGTACCTATATATTCTAAACGTTCGCGCACATTACGGGGCGGACCGCACTGCACCACATCGTATAACAATAATAACTTATAACCATTTAACCTTAAAACCTCGGAAAATATTATAAACCAGCAGCTTATTACAGTTAACTAAATTTCTGAACCGATTTCGATAAAAGTTGGCAATAAAGTAAATTTATTATGTAGTCTAATATGATGGGTGCTGAGAAAGGGGCGGCTGATACTACGTGGCCTGGGGCCTAGGGCGGCTAATACTACAAATCCGCCACTGCTCCCTAGGGAAAAATCGACTATTAAATCTCTTTTTTTTTCTTGTATCTTGATAGGTATAGGAAGCTTGCGCGTTGGTCCCATATAATTTTAAAACTTTGCTTGAACAGTTTTGTGAGTTAACTTCGATATCCACTAAGTGTATCTTGATGATTTTATATACTTTCTGTCACTGTTGTTTACATAGCAAGTAGTGGTGTATGAATCGGTGTGGGATAAGTAGATACAATAACAAAAAAATAAAAAACATATTTTACAAAAAAATAATAATGAAAAATAACTTTAATTTCGGAAGTCGATGGCAAAAAACTAAATAAAATACAGATTTAAAGACACCTACTTCCGAAATTTAAGTTATTTTTCCATATAGTGTTGCACGAGCATTGAAAACATCAAAGAATGTGATAGATATTGGCTTTTTAATATTACAGCACGCTAGACGTATAGGAAGTGAACAAACTTATCTACGAATATGGCGCCCCGCAGGGCAATATCTTCAGCCCCGCCAACATTGTGATCTATTAATACATAATACATAGTTTGAAGGATCTCATCGTTTAGCACTGTACGGTATTAAGAGGCTTTTCTCTCATGCTGCTGTACTCTACGAAGACCATTTCGTCTTCAAGTGGGATGATTAATGGCAGGCCCCCATTCCACCGATCAGCGAGCAGCAGACTTAGTTCGGTGATAATGTAATTTTAAAGAGGCATGGTACCACAACTAGCAAGCTTTGGATTGGACCTACTACTAAAATATTCTTCTGTAATTTCAGGCGTAGACGTCTGTCCGCGTAACATGCATGCTTACCACACGAGGTGTGATGGCCAGACGATGTCTCAACGTACTTGTAGCAGCCCTGAAACATACATTTTAGGTACATTATAAAATTACTAAGTTATTTAATTGATGTGTAACATCTTTCTTCTCGCTTTCCTGCAATCTGTGGGACTGATTTCGTGAAAAGGGACGGAAGTATGTAACAGGAAGCCGGGGAAGCGCGCGCTATTTGATTTGACCAATGAGCGCGCGCGGTGCTAGAGTTGCCGTCCGATGGTACCAACACTACCAACCCATTTTCCGAGAGGTTTGTACTGTCAGCCAATATGAAGGCTCGCTCGTTTTTGATGTGAAACATCTAAAGCGACGTCCAGACCAACAATGCCAATGCCAAACCAACGCCAACGCCAATGTTGGCGTCGGTAAACTATCATTTTATGCATATTACCTGCAGGCGTCTGTACCTACATGTTTAAGTACCCACCTTGCATCATATTACAGGCTACACATGCGGTTGGTCTCGATGCGACTGCAACGGCAATCTGGCACTGGACGAAGAAAGCGGTGATTGTATCGAACAGATCAGTTGCCCCGAAGATTTGCCGAAGAAGTACAGGAGACGAAAAAAGGGAAGGAAGGGATTCCGTGTGAATAAAGTTAAATCTTCAGATTTGGCGCCAGATCCGGCGCTCGAGCACATAAGAACACAAACACGAGGCTAATCATTTATTCTTTAAATCAGTTAGATGGTGTTGTTATTAATAAAACACAAGCATGTTTTTTGTTTAATTTATTTGGATGCTCAATTTTTTTTTTCTCAAAAAATTGTTTGAACTTTTAATTGTTCCAAAACCCCAACTTACTGAACATTTAAGTTTATCCGCTCGCCTCGGGACCACTCAACTTTGAGCGGTAGATATTACCAACAGCCGTAGGTCAACGCTTTCCATTCTATCACCCCAACACATCATCCTTTCCTATCATAGCCTGAATGGAGTAACATTTAACTTAAGAGGCGGTAACGTGATATTACACGTCTCTGGGAACTTAAACTCAACCCCCGATGATAATAATTCACGTTTGGTGGCATTTTGATCTTTTGAAATATAAATATTAAAGCTTCAATGGGCAGCATTTAAAGCTATTCTGTAGGCTAAATTAAAATTAGTAGTTCTTTCAGCTGAACTGTCAAATTTACAGCTGCCTAAAGGCACTTCAAAGGGCTGCACGCGCAGCTTTCAGGACATTTTGAAAATCTAATGGCGCAGAGACCAAAATAATACCTGCTCCTAAGTCTACATAGGTTCCTATTAGGTAAGTACTCAATGCTGGTCTTCACTACGGTCAAAAAGTGGTCTCCCATGGGTCACGCAAATGTGATGGAAAGATCTGTTGGACTTCGGCCTCTTTATCTTTTCCACCCACTTTTCCAGTAACAAAAAGTTTAGACACCTGAGTTTACAAAATTAATTTCTGCATTGTACACCAAGACAATCAACAACTATTCAACTTGCGGAAGATGGCAAAACAAACAATTGTAAGTCTGTGTTCATTTTCTTTGAAGATCGTCAGTGGTGTAGACGCAATGCAACATATTCTGGTCGTTCTGTGCTTCTTGCATGTCACAGAGTCTTTATACTATGGCAAAGTTGGGTCAGGTGGCTGCTTATCATTCAATGGGACGTGTGAGTAAAACCATTTCTTTTTGTTTTAATTTTTTCTCACTGTGTGGACTCTGCCAACCCGTCTTGAGCAAGCGTGGTGATTAATGTCAAAGTCAAATCGTTTATTTCGTAATAGGCACATATAGGGTACTTTTGAACGTTAGAAGTGAATTAGATAATAGAATAATTCTAATTGTCAAAAAGTAAAGTATTAGTGAATAGGCTGCTTAAAGTTAAACGTTCATTGGTTTGCACCGACCACAACGCACGCATGGAGAGCAACGGTGAAAGATATTCAGGTGCAGGGTGGATATTGGCGGTCGTGAATTAGAAATAACAACACTTTTCTTGAGTACACGTCATATAATTTACGGAAATAACACTTACTTGATTACACAACAATTACACACAGTATAAACACTTTACAACTATAATGACTTTACACTTTACGACTAACTATGCAACTGATAACAAATAACTGACTGACTGGCAAATAACGGAACAGAACAGAACATAACTGACTGATAACTGAACAAAACAGAACACGAACACGAACACACTTTTTAGTTTTTTTTTTTTTTTTTTTTTCTGTAGGGCATCTCGTAGCTGACCTCTGAGGTCATGACTACATAACCGGTCAATCCTGTGGTTGCCTTAAGCTGCTACACTCAAAGCCTCCAGCCAGGGGCATACAAAACTAAGCTAAAAAGCTAGGTGAACGCTCGCTAAGGGCACCCCCTGTGGGGTACGAGCCTCGGCTTAGGGCGTCACCGGAGGGAGGACATCAAAGACGGGACGGGCTGGATCAAAGTTTTGTTTATTATTATTAATCGGGGAATTTAAAGCTACGTGCACAGCTGAAACCACTGCTGGCACCTCGTTATCGAGCAAGGGTCGGGGAGGAGTATCATTTACTCGGGGGCGCGGTCGCGATCGCAAAGGACCTCGACGGCGAGGTCGGAATGACGGGAGGCGTCTGTGTCTGTGTATAGTACTAGTGGCCCTATTGCTCTCCTGGAGGAGGGTTATGGGGTCATCAGGGTCGGTGAGAATGTGCCTAGGTCGGCGGGTACGGCTAATCCTACTTGGGACATAACTGGCGGCCTCGACAACCAGAGGGTTGCGATGTTTGACCGCGGAATCGAAGTAACGCTTTGCAAGGCGTTTTAGAAATTGGTGGATCGTGGGAATTCTAAGGTCGAGATGGAGACTCTCGTTCCTAACATACCAGGGGGAGCCTGTGGCCCTACGGAGGAATCGGTTTTGGAGCGTTTGCAACCTATGGATATGATGGGGTTTTGCATGAGCAAAGACGGCACCCGCATAGGTCATGATGGGACGAATACACGCTGTGTAGATTCGCAATTTGCACTTAAGTGACATCTTGCTGCGTGCGTTTAGGACGGAATGGAGCCTACCGAGAGCGAAAGCGGCTCGCGAACGAACCTTCTTTATGTGCTCAGCGAAAGTGAGATGGTGGTCGAGGATAACACCTAGGTATTTGGCTCGCTTCTCCCAAGGGATCTGCTTACCGAACATAGTGAGAGGTCGGGGGAGGGGGTCTCTAAGCCTTGTGCGCGGTTTCGAGAAGAGAACCGCTTGGCTTTTTTCGGGATTGACTTCTATGCGCCACTTTCGAAACCAGGCAGCGAGTCGATTGACTGCGCCTTGGAGAGTGTGGGCGATATTGTCGGGGTATCTAGACCTAAAGTAGATGGCCGTATCGTCTGCGAACAGAGCGAAATGCGTCCTTCTACCTGGGTTTGGAATATCGCTAGTGAATAGCGTGAACATGAGGGGAGCTAGCACGGAGCCCTGAGGGACTCCTGCACGAATGGGGCGGGGAGAGGAAAGTGCTCCTTCAATGCGATAGCGGAATACGCGATTCGATAGATAGTCCCGTAAGATGAGTACGAGACGATCCGGCACGCCGAGTTGGTACAGCTTGTATAATAAGCCGTTGTGCCAGACTTTATCGAATGCTTTCGCAATGTCGAAGAAAACTGCACCCGTCAAAAAGCCGCGTTGGAAACCATCGCTTATGAACTCAATGATGCGGTGGGCCTGATGCACGCTAGAGTGCTCAGTTCGAAAGCCGAACTGTTCATTGGGGATGAGGCCCTTGGTCTCGGCGAAGTCTCTGAGACGCTTGTAAATAAGCCTCTCATAGATTTTTCCGAGAACCTTGAGCAAACTGATGGGACGGTAGCTAGAGGGCTCGGTACTGGGTTTACCGGGCTTTCTGATACCTATGACTGTGGCTTCTTTCCACGACTGGGGAAAGAAGTTGTTGCTTAAGGCACCATTGAAGATGGTAGTCAAAAGCATTATCAGGTGGGCAGGGAATAATTGGATCACCCTATTGGTGAGTCCATCTGAACCGGGAGCTTTACGAGCTTTAAGACCTTTGATAATGTCATGCACCTCGTCTGGAGCGACGGGAGGCAGTGGACAATCAGGGTCATCGACGGGAGGGAGAGAGGCTCTACGTTCGACTTCAGCGTCGACCTTTAGGAGGTGAGCTTGGTCTACTGGCAGGGAGCTGGGTGAGCATTGGGCCTCGAGGGTGTCGGCCAGGCATTCTGCCTTTTCAACGTCCTCGAAGGCTATGGTCTTGTCGGGACGGGTCAGGGGGGGCATGGAGGAAGATTGAGGGGATCTGAGTTTCCTCTGAAGTTCCCAAAATGCCAGATGGTTGGGCTCTAGTTCGCCGAGCATCTTGTCCCAGCCCGCGTCACGCAGCTCCTGTATGCGTGTCTTTACAGATCTCTGTAAATAGCGCATATGGGCTTTGCTTGCGGGGCAGGGGAAGCTGCTGTAGGCACGGACGGCCGCGTTCTTCTCAGTCAGTAATGCACGCACATCGTCCGGCAAGCTCCAGTGACGGTCGTCCGTCACTGGAACCTCCCTTGAACATTCGTTCAGGACGGTTTGTACGTGATTAGTGAGTGAGTCGATCGCGGACGTCGTGTCTGCGATAGAGTTGAACAGGTCGGGAATAGAGTCTAACTGAGGGGACGTGTTGGATTTCAGCTGAGTGCTTACTTTCTTCCAGTCCGTGATCCTCTTAGTGATAGGGGGAGAGTTTGGGTCGCGGAGACCTATGCGGGGGTCTAATCTCATGACTACCGGACGGTGATCAGAGTCGAGCTCGTTAATAGTTTCTATGGAGTCTAGTCTTAGGTTGACGTTCTTAAGGAGCGCCACATCTAAGATATCAGGGGCATGATTTACGTTAACCGGAAAGTGGGTGGGAGTCATTGGAGCGATGACGTCAAAGGTCAGAGAGTGGGAGAGGTCGAACAAGTGTCGGCCTCTTGTAGTAGTTACCGAACTATTCCAGGAGGGATGTTTGGCATTGAAATCGCCCGCTAAAATGAGCGAGTTACTCATAGTGAGTAGAATCGAGAGGTCGTCAGAGAGGAGTTGGAAATTCTCCGAAGTATTAGCGGGGGGGAGATAGACCGACACGAGAGTGATCGGCTGGTGGCCTGACATGCCGAGGCGGCAGGCCGAAACTTCTAATCGTGAGAGGGGAGGAGGGTCAATTGGGATGCAGTGAAGCTGCTTTTTGTAGTAAATCAGGGTACCTCCTCTATGGCAACGTGATCTATCGTTGCGAACTATCCGGTAGTTAGCTATTGATGGGTTACGGTTGCAAGGTTTTAGAAAAGTCTCTTGGACTAAGAGAACGTCTATTTGATGATCGCGGAGGAAAGCCGCAATCTCTTCGCGTTGATTTTTAATGCCGTTTGCATTGAAATAACCTATTATTAGGGATCGCGGTTTGAACCTAGCTAAGACCGTGTTATCCATAATGGGGTTTAGTAGCGAGGGAGGTTAGGGCTTGCGTAATGTCCGGATACGCGTTGTAGATGGCCTGGATCTGGAGGAGATTGCCATGGGCCGCAAGGATTTCGTTGGCCATTGTCTTTGCGCGAGGGGAGACGAAGGCCAGGAAGGTTGACGTAATTACGTTGAACGAGTCAACGGAGACGTTGGGGCTAGCCACGGGAGTGGATTGAGAGGGACGCGTAGCTTTAGGAGCGGACGTGGGTTTCGCGGGGGGCGCGGCGGGCGCCGGAGGCGCAGAGGGCGCAGGGGGCGCAGAGGGCGCAGGGGGCGCGGGTGGCGCGGCGGCGCGAATACGGGGATCCATAAGGCGGGGGAGGGGAGCGGGGGGAGGGGGGAGGGAAGTTACTGAATTGAGAGGGCACCATGGCAGGGAAAGACTGCTGGTGATGGAGATAACTCCACGGACTAGGCCTCTGAGGGCTTAGTCGTTGGGGCAAATAGGATGAGGGAATCCTATAAGAGGAGGGAGCTTCCCTTTGCTGGCGGGCGTCGAAACGCTTGGCCAGTTTGGGAGAAGAGGCCTTAGGGGCTTTGGGGCAACCGCGGTAGTTGGCCGGGTGGCCTTGTTTGCCGCATAGGACGCAGCTGGGAAGGTCGGTACAAAGGGAACGATCCTTTGGACGGGGGCAGTCGGAAGTGCCGTGCTCACCTAGGCACTTGACGCATCTAGGTGTAGCATGGCAGTTCCTCTGCGAGTGACCATATAACTGGCAGCGGTGGCATTGGCCGACAATGCCACTCTTGTGGGGTTTTTCAATTTCGAACCCTGTGAGCTTGCACAGGGAACGAATTTGAAAGATCGGGTGATGGCCCTCTACGGGCGGGCAGATGACGAGGACCATGTCGTATGACTCTCCGCCTCTAGAGCGGTGCATGCGATGGACCTCATCTACGGGGACTTTCTGTGACTGAAGGTCATCAAGAATATCAGATGCTGGGATTTCGCGTGGGATACGTTTTATTACTACGCGGATCTGCTTTTCCTCTGGGAGTGAGTAGGTGTGGTATGACACACCTCTCATTCTCAGAAGTCGGGTTAGTTCCCTATAGTCGCGTGACGTAGGGACGGAGACTTTGATACCCTGTTGGGTATTTCGGGCGCTAGAGAAGTTTATTTTGTGGTCGACACACCATTTCGATATGTCGGTCCACTTCGCCTTGTCCTGAATGAACAAGGGTGGCGGGAGAGGGATCTTTTTGGCGTTAGGCGCGGGGGTGTCCTTCGCGGAGGATGACGCAATCGGACGAACGGTGGAGGGGGAAGCTACTGTAGCGCAGCTAGCGGATGACGTAATCGGAAGAGAGGTGGAGGGGGAAGCTACTATAGCGCAAGTCGCGGGGGTAGCGAGGGTGATTTTAATAGACGGTACCACAGGTGCGGGTGACGAGGGAGCAGAGTCTAAGTCCTCAAGCGCAACGACCTTGCTGGCTTGGGTCGAGCTCTGCTTCTTGTTCTTCCTCTTCCTACCCTTTCCTTGGACGGTTGTGAAACCATCGTCGGATTGGGAGGAGGATGAGGAAGAAGAGGAAGCGGCGGACTCTGCTTCGTCGTCGTCCGAACCATAGGGGTACGGGGTAGTGGGCCGTTTTGAGGAAGCGGCGCTGATGGGAGCGTCAGTGTCCATTGACTCTGACGGACTAAGGGGTCGGGATGGCTCTGTAGCCGGGGGGGTTTCTAGGGCATCGCTAAAGTTAGCGATGCTATTGTCAGAGGGACATGTCTGGGACTCAGACTCAGCTTGGAGCTTGGCGAACCGAGCTCCATACTTGGTCTTCAGGGCGGGCTCTTCTTCGAGAACACCCTGGAAGAACTTGATAAAGAGCGCTAGGCACTTTACCGGGTCCTTCATACTGACGGGGGAGAGAGAGACTTTACGCGGAAATCTTTCCTAACTTCCTAATAATCCTAACTCCCCGGTGGGTATGCCGGGGATGTGTAATCCCTCCCTGTCGGGTGTAGACAGGGAGGATGTGTGCCTATGGGTGAGCCCTAAGCTTGCTTTTGCCCGTTGCCTATCTTATTGTGCAACGGGGTCCTATCCAGTCTAGTGTGAAGGGTATCAATATACCCGACCACGCTAGGTGAGTCGCTGTGGAGGCAAAACTGTCACCAGTGCCGACTAGGAGACCCCCCAAGGCCGAACACTGGGACCCGGCCAATTAACTGCCTAACCCTGAAGGGGATCGGCGGGTGTGATTGGGTCAACACCCCCTCGGTTTCGTTGGCACCGTAAGGTATCCACCGAGGACCACGAAACTGTGGTTTTGCCCGGAAGGGGCCAAAATTGCCTCGACGAACGTTTTGAACGACAATCTTAAAGAAAGTCGATATTAATTGTGTCTTGAAAAAGACCCCAATTAATAGACGTGATGGTAGTCGGGTGACTACGGAGACGACTCAGGAACCACCAAGGAACGCTTGAGCCGGAAAATCGGGAACTCTTGTACACAGCAGCGCAGCGCAACACGACCGTCCGCCACCGGTGCCGGGTTTTTTTTTTTTTTTTTTTTTTTTTTGAAACGGGCATCTCGCAGTTTTGACCACTAAGGTCTTGGCTGCTTAACCGGACTTTCCTGTGGGTGCCTTAAGCTGCTACACTCAAAGCCTCCAGCCAGGGGCAAAAAACTAAACTAAATTAAAACTAGGCGAACGCTCGCTAAGGGCACCCCCTGTGGGGTACGAGCCTCGGCTTAGGGCGTCGCTGAGGGGAGGACAGCAAGAAGGGACAGGCTGGATCAAAATTGGTTTAAATCATGATTATTATGCGGGGTAGTTTTAAAGCTACGTGCTCAGCGGCAACAACTTGCTGGCACCTCGTTTTCGAGCAAGGGTCGGGGAGGAGTATTTACTCAGGGACACGGTCGCGGTCGCAAAGGACCTCGGCGGCGAGGTCGGAATGACGGGAGGCGTCTGTTCTTGTGTATTGTGCTGGTGGCCCTATTCTGCTCTTGAAGGAGTGTGATGGGATCATCAGGGTCGGAAAGGACATGCCTCGGGCGGCGGATCTGACTAATACGGGAAGGGACATAATTGGCTGCTTCGACAACCAAGGGGTTGCGATGTCTAGGAGCGGAGTCAAAGTAACGCTTGGACATGCGTTTAAGGAACTGGTGGATCGTAGGGATCTTACAGTCGAGATGGAGGATCTCGTTTCTGACATAGAAGGGAGCTCCCGTGGCTTTACGGAGGAAACGGTTCTGTAAGGCTTGCAACCTATGGATGGAATGGGACTTGGCGTGGGCGAATACTGCACCCGCATAGGTCATAATGGGTCGGATACACGATGTGTAGATGCGCAGTTTGCACTTAAGTGACAATTTGCTGCGTGCATTTAGAACGAAATGGAGTCTACCTAGAGCGAAAGCGGCTCGCGAACGAACCGTCTTTATGTGCTCAGAAAAGGAGAGATGATGATCTAGGATAACACCTAGGTATTTGGCGCGCCTAGCCCAAGGGATTGGTTTGCCGAACATGGTGATAGGTCGGGGGAACGGGGGGGGTCTAGTTCTCGGTTTAGAAAAGCTAACCGCTTGACTTTTGTCGGGATTTACTTCTATTCGCCATTTTCTAAACCAGGCGCCAAGGTTGTTGACAGCCCTTTGGAGGTTTAGCAGCATCGTAGCTGAATTTCCCTTACAGATGATCGCTGTATCGTCTGCGAACAGAGCCAACTGCGTCGATCTGTGTTTGGGGATGTCGCTGGTGAATAGCGTGAAAATGAGGGGGGCTAACACTGAGCCCTGAGGGACTCCTGCCCTTATGGGGCGGGGGGAGGAAAGGGCTCCTTCGATGCGGAAGCGAAAGGTGCGATTCGACAAATAGTCTCGTAAGATGAGCACGAGACGATCCGGCACACCGAGTTTGTAGAGCTTGTAAATTAAGCCGTTGTGCCAGACTTTGTCAAACGCCTTTGCTATGTCGAAGAATACTACGCTCGTTTGTCGGCCATGGGTGAGAGCACCGCTGATTAGCTCGACAATACGATGGACCTGATGCACGCTAGAGTGCTGAGTTCGAAAGCCGAACTGTTCGTTGGGGATGAGGCCCTTGGTCTCTGCATAGTCTCTGAGACGCTTATAAATAAGCCTCTCATAGATCTTGCCTAGAACCTTGAGCAGACTGATGGGCCTATAACTGGATGGCTCGTTTTTGGGTTTTCCGGGTTTAGGGATACCTATGACAGTGGCCTCTTTCCACGTCTGGGGAAAAATGTTGTTGCTTAACGCACCATTGAAGATGGTGGTCAAAAGCATAATTAAGTGAGCTGGGAATAGTTGGACCACCCTATTGGTGAGTCCGTCTGAGCCGGGGGCTTTACGATTTTTCAGACCTTTGATAATCTCATGTACCTCATCTGGTTCGATGGGGGGCAGGGGAAAATCAGGGTCTTCAATGGGAGGGATAGAGGCTCTACGTTCGACTTCGGCGTCGACCTCATCGAGGTGAGCTTTGTCTACTGGTAGGGTACTGGGAGAGCATTGGGCTTCAAGACTGTCGGCTAGGCACTCGGCTTTGTCGATGTCATCGAAGGCTAATGTTTTGTCCGGGCGGACTAAGGGGGGCATATGGCCTGAGTGAGGGGATCTAAGTTTTCTCTGGAGTTCCCAGAAAGCAAGGTGGGTAGGCTCAAGGTCGCTCAGCATCTTGTCCCAGCCCGTTTCACGCAGCTCCGCCATACGTGTCCTCACAGTTCTCTGTAAGTAGCGCATGTGGGCTTTGTTAGCGGCACAGGGAAAGCTGCTGTAGGCACGGACAGCTGCGTTCTTCTCAGTCAGCAGGGCGCGCGCATCGTCCGGGAGTTTCAGGTAACAGGGATCTGTTGCCGGAACCTCCCTTGAGCAATCGCTCAGGACGGTTTGCACGTGCTCCGTGAGTGAGTCGATCGCAGCTGTCGTGTTAGCGACTGAGTCAAACTGGTCCGGAATAGAGTCTAGTAAGGGGGACGTGTTGGATTTCAGCTTTTCGCTTACTTTCTTCCAGTCCGTCACCTTTCTAGTGGGGAGAGGGTGGTTAGGGTCAGAGGGACCTATGCGGGATACAAGATGGAAGATTACTGGGCGGTGGTCAGAGGTAAGCTCGTGCACCGTTTCTATCGAGTCAAGTCGTAAGTTAACGTTCTTAAGGAGCGTTATGTCAAGGACGTCAGGGGTGTAATTTAACATATGGGGATAGTACGTGGGATTCATCGGAGCGATGATGTCGAAGTTAAGAATGGAAGAGAGGTCGAACAAGTGTCGGCCCCTGGGGTTAGTGATATTACTGTTCCAAGAAGGATGTTTGGCGTTGAAGTCCCCTGCCATAATGACAGAGTCGCTCATGCCGAAAAGTAGCTGTAGGTCATCAGAAATAAGTTGGTAGTTTTCTGAGGCCTGAGCTGGGATGGGAGGGATATAGACCGACACTAGAGTGATCGGCGAGTGACCAGTCATGCCTAGGCGACAGACTGATACTTCTAGTCGGGAGAGAGGTGGAGGGTCCATAGGGATGCAATACAGATCCTTTTTATAGTAAATGAGAGTGCCACCCGCGTGACAGCGCGTCCTATCATTTCGAATTAAACGATAGTTAGCAATGGAGGGGTTTCGTTTATGGGGCTTTAGGAAAGTTTCCTGTATGAGGAGAAGATCTAACTGATGATCGCGGAGAAATTCCGCGATTTCATCTTTCTGATTGAATAAGCCATTGGCATTGAAAGTTCCTATCTTTAGGGATCGGGGTTTAAACCTTTCATAAGAGGCGTTATACATTATGAGGGTCTAGTGAAGGATGTGAGGGCGGAGGTGATATCCTCGTATGCCAGGAATACATTCTGGATTTGCTCGAAGCAACCTGATTTCCTGGCTTCTACAATGTCTAGGGCCATTTGTTGAGCCCTGGGGGTACAGAAGGTCATGAAGGTGGAACTAATTATGCTGAATGCATTTTTAGCGGGGTCCGAGTAAATGTTATTTTTGTTAGCCACGGGAGTGGGAACGGGACGCGGGGTAACCGGGTTTACGTTGGGTTTAGCGGAGGTCGCGGGGGGAGCGCTACGCTGTGTAGGCGCATGGGGAGCAGGGAAGCCGGGGGGAGGAGGAGGGCGGACTCGCGGGTCCATTAGGGAGTATAGCGGGGTGTGAGGGGGAGGGGGGCGCGGGGTAACCAGAGCCGGGAAGGTCTGCTGGTGGTTGTAGTTGAGTTGAGACCACGGGCTAGGTCTCTGAGGGCTAAGCCTCTGAGGCATCTGGGCTGAGGGGAAAGGTTGTTGTACCTGTTGACGTTGCTGCCTAGCGTCTAGACGCTTAGACAGCTTTGCTGTGTTAGCCTTAGGGGCTTTTGGACATCCGCGGTAATTAGCCGTGTGGCCTTCGAGGCCGCACAGCACGCAGCTTGGCGGGGTGGCGCACAAGTTGCGATCCTTTGGTCGAGTGCAGTCTGCCGTGCCATGGTCTCCCAGGCACTTGACGCACCTGGGTTTCGCATGGCAATGCTTCTGACTATGGCCGTAAAGTTGGCAACGGTGACATTGCCCTATGACGCTGTTTTTCCAAGGCTTCTCTATGGAGAAGCCCACTAATTGACATATCGTCTTGACATTGAAAATGGGGTGATGCCCCTCGGTAGGGGAGCACACGACGATGACCATGTCGTATGCTTCCCTACCACGCGAGCGGTGCATACGGTGCACTTCATCCACGGGGATGTTCTGCGACTGAAGGTCGGCAAGAATGTCCGCGGAGGGAATTTCCTTAGGGATCCTTTTTATAACGACCCTAATCTGTTTTTCTTCCGGGAGGGAGTAGGTGTGGAATGACACACCTCTCTCTCTCAGGACCCTGGTTAAGTCCCTGTAGTCTTTCGACGTAGGGACGAGTACTTTAATACCCTGTTGGGTGGAACGGGCGCTAGTGTAGCCTATTTTAAGGTCTACACACCACTTTGATACTGCCGTCCACTTGTCCTTGTCTTGGATGAAGACAGGGGGTGGCGGCGCGACCTTTTTAGGGCCGGAGGTTGGCGCGGAACGCGGTGCGTCATTTTGCGATGATGACGCAATCGGGCGAGGGGCGGTGGAGGGGGAAGCTACGGGGGCGCAAGTAGCGGCGGG
The DNA here is from genome assembly GCA_916610215.1 of Omphaloscelis lunosa. Taxonomy (NCBI): domain Eukaryota; kingdom Metazoa; phylum Arthropoda; class Insecta; order Lepidoptera; family Noctuidae; genus Omphaloscelis; species Omphaloscelis lunosa. Next base: position 16,587,180 of record OU744261.1, on the reverse strand, counting down.
AGTGACGGTGGGGGTTGCCTGAGGGGCGACTATGATTGAGTCGTCGATGACGACTACTTTGCTCGCTTGGGACGAGCTCTGCTTCTTCTTCTTCCTCTTGTTCCCTTTCCCGGTGACTGGCGTGAAGCCTTCGTCATCCGAGTGGGAAGAGGAAGAAGAATGAGCAGAGGCTAGGGCCTCTGAGTCGGGGGTATAAAATGGATGGGGGGTCGGGGCGCGGGCTACGGCGGTCGCGACTTCTACTATGTCCATGCTGTCGGAGGGACAGGGACTAAATTGAGCCTCGATTACATCGCTGAAGTCAGCGATGGATTGGGACCTAGTTATGGTCTGCTGTGAAGCAGCGAGACCTTCTAGTTCGTTACCGAACTCATTGATGAGGGTCGGGTCCTTTTTAAGGACTCTATTAAGGAGGTCAAGGAGTTTGGAGTTTTCACTCCTGAGGGAAATGAGGTCGTTACGGAGTGACTGAATGTCACTCTGTACGGCCTCCATTATGATTAATTAAAATTGGGACCTAATTTTCCCTAATTAAAATCCTAACAACCTAATTCCCCGGGCGGACTACCGGGGATGTGTAAACCCTCCCTGTCGGGTATAGACAGGGAGGTTGTGTGCCTAATGGTGAGCCCTAAGCTTGCTTTTGCCCGTTGCCTATCTTATTGTGCAACGGGGTCCTGACCAGTCTAGTGCGCCGGGTGTAGACACACCCGACCGACACTAGGTGAGTAGCTGTGAAAGGAAAACTGTCACCAATGCCGACTAGGAGACCCCCCAAGGCCGAACACTGGGACCCGGCCAATTGACTGCCTAACCCTGAAGGGGCTCGGCGGGTGTGATTGGGTCAACACCCCCTCGGTTTCGTTGGCACCGTATGGTTTCCACCGAGGACCACGAAACTGTGGTTTTTCCCTGAAGGGGCAAAATGACTTGAAGAGTCAGTTGACGATACTCTGATAAAGAAACAGATAATTAATCGTATCTTGAAAAAGACTCCGATTAATTGGTCGACGATAGTCGATTAATAATAATCGACTATGAAGAGCGTCGCAGTACGCGACGAAACGATGACTCAGCAACAGGATCGCTTGAGTCACTATCAGGAACCACGATCAGCAGCGCAGCACGTCCGTCCGCGTCCGATGCCAGGCGCAGAGTCCCGGTGCCGGGCGCAGAGTGACACTTTTTAGATGGAAGCGATTCCTTACATAGTCTTTGTACCATAGCGCACTTGCTCTGTGGGTAGCGTACGCCGTTAATTTTATTTTCCTGTTAGAAACGTAGAATTCAAGGTGAGGGGCGCAGTATGCGAGCGGGGAATGCGGGGTACGCCAATATTTGGGTGTACCAGGGGGGGTGAGGGGAATGAAGGGGGTAAGAACTGCGCAGTTGGTCTGCTTATGTATAAAAATCCTTTGTTCTTCCCTAAAGGTGTACATCCCCGGTACTTTTCCTTATATACAAGGTGTCTATTTATAGCAAATGGTCAAACTAAGACTTTCTCATTCTCAGAAACCTTATTTTCCGCTTAGTTTGGCATCTATTTCACCATTTACCTGGTATATAAGGGAAATCTTCCTACTTTTATGTACAATCGACAGGATTGACTATTCCGTAGCTACTACTACTATTTATAACCATAAATATAGCTAGGTTACCTCACAAGAGGGGCAATAAATCAGATAAGTTACAAATCTCTTAGTTATTTCCTAGCTACTGGTGGCAAGTACCTAACTATATACCTAAAACTATATACAGATAGGTTTTAGGTCGCTGTGCTTCTCAACAATCCCACCCCCCGTAAGAGGGTTCAACCGATTACTTTTCCGTCGGTAGGAAGCACAACGACCTTTACAACGGGCCGACGCAGGACCCCATGATTCGTTCTTACATCTATCACTCTTATAACAGAGTCCGGCCCGGGATACACAGTTTTAATGACCCCCTTGGTCCATTGGTTTCGTGGCTTACTATTGTCTATGATCACTACCACGTCACCCACTTTTACGTTTGGCACGTCGTTGGCCCACTTATGTCGTTGCTGTAGCGTCGGCAGGTACTCGCGCAGCCAACGCCTCCAGAAGAGGTCGGCCAGCGCGTTCACCCGTCGCCACATGCGGCGGGAGTCGAGGTCGACTGCATGCCCACGCGTACAGGGAGCATCTCCCGCGGCTGTGCCAAGCAGGAGATGGTTGGGGGTCAGCGCCACCGGGTGCTCGACGTCGCTGCTCACGTAGGTGAGAGGCCGGCTGTTGACGATGAGCTCGGCCTCAGCAAGGAGGGTATAGAGTACCTCCTCGCGAGGGGCGCGCTCTCGAAGCGTCGCTTTGAGTGCATTCTTCACAGAACGCACCAGTCGTTCCCAGCACCCACCCATGTGTGGGGATGCCGGGGGGTTAAAGTGCCAGGCAATACCGCGGCCTGTGGCTTCACTTTCCACTTTGTCGTGGTTCATGTCGCGTAGCGCTGCGCGTAGCTCTGCGTGTGCGCCGACAAAGTTGGTGCCTCGGTCGGAGTACATGTCCGAGGGTCGCCCGCGGCGCGCAATGAGGCGCCGCAGAGCAAGAATGGCTGAGTCAGCACTCAGCGATGCTGCCAGTTCCAGGTGGACGGCGCGGGTGGTGAGGCACGTGAATAGCACGCCCCACCTCTTCTCCCTGCGCCGACCGATGGCGACCTCCATGGGGCCAAAATAGTCGACCCCACAGTGGACGAAAGCTCTTCGAGTTACCTCCAGCCTTGCGGCCGGGAGGTCACCCATCTTCGGTGTCAGCGGTTTGGCCTTCTCAAGGCGGCATCGTTGGCAGCTTGCGGTGACGGTCTTGACTGTCGACCGCAGGTTGGTCACCCAGTACTTTTTTCTGATTCTGTTGACCACAGCTTCTTGGTTGGCGTGTAGGGCCGCCGTGTGGTACCAATGCACCAGGCGGCGTGTGAGCGCATGCCTCCCATCCAAAATTATGGGATGGCGCTCTCCGAAGCTGAGCTCGCTGCAGGCGCCCAGCCTGCCGCGTACTCGTACCAGCCCATCTTCGAAGAACATGGGGTCGAGACTCCGTAGTTTGCTGTCGTTAGGCAGCGGGTGCGCCTCTCGAAGCGCCGCGATGTCTGCGCCGTAGCTCTCCCTCTGCATCAGTTGCAGCAGACGTGTCTCCGCCTCGCGGAGGTCTGCGCTGGTCACGGCGGATGAGTCGCGTCGTTTGCGGCAGCGATCTGCGAACACTAAAATACGCGCCACGACGTATGTGCGTCCACGTGGGCAGCCGCTCATATTTTAGTAACGGTTCAGCCGGTGCTCCTGTCGCGTGCACCCGTTGGATTCGTTCCAGGTGCTCCTCCGCCACTGCGTCGATCTCGACGCTCACCGGCCACTGTTCCTGTGGACAGCGAAGGAACGAGGGCCCGGACAGCCACTCGTTGCCGTTATTGGGCCAGTCCATTCGGGTGGCTTTATCGGCCGGGTTCATCGCGGAGGGAACCCAGTGCCAGTCGCCCTGTTTCGACCTGCGGTCTATTTCCGCTAGGCGATGGGACACGAACCTTTGGAACTCCAGGGCATCGGAGTTTATCCATTTTAGGACAGTTTTACTATCCGTCCACAGATACTTTCGACAAATATTAAGTCCTAACTCTTTCTCCACTGTGTCGGCCAGTCTACATGCCAACACAGCGGCTTGCAGCTCTAGACGCGGGACGGAAACTAACTTCTGCGGAGCCACTCTGGCTTTGCCTATAACCATGGCTACGTCTCTGTTCCCGGAAACATTTATCCCCGCTAAATAGGCTACAGCCGCGTAGGCCGACTCGCTCGCATCTCCGAAGACGTGGAGCTCAACACCCTCCGGCCTCAGGCCGTACCAACGAGGGATTGTTAAGTCCGTGAGGTGTCGTAGCTTGTGCAGCCACTCGAACCACGTCTTCGCCTCTGCCTCTTGTAGCTGGTCATCCCACTGTATTCCCGTGTGCCACACCCGCTTCATCAGTATGCGGGACTGTATGACACACGGGTACAAGAAACCCAGTGGGTCAAAAATGGACATTATGAAACTTAAAAACTCCCGTTTAGTGGGGATTACTGTACCCTCTATTATGTCTTTAGGGAGCCTTTTAAATGATAGGTCGAATGCTAATTTGTCCACACTCGGCGACCATATCATACCCAATGTACGCTCTGTGGCATTATCGCTTTTTTCCAGTGAAACCCTATCAGGCATGTCCGTGTGCAGTCTGTCGCGCAGCTCTTGGGAGTTGGTGACCCACCCCCGTATATTAAACCCGCCTTCAGCGTGGATGCGGGTCACTTCCTCCACCAATCGACCGGCTTGCGCGACAGACCACGCACTGTCGAGATAGTCGTCCATATAATGTTTTGTGTGTATGGCCGCTACCGCCTCGGGATATTTGACTTTATATTTAGCTGCGTTTTTGTTTAATATGTAAATTGCTGATGTGGGAGATGACACGGCACCGAAAATCATTGAGTTCATGACATAGACACTAGGTTCTTTACTGCCGGTCGCGCTCCACAGAAACAATTGCCCTCCCCTATCTTGTTCTCTGATTTTAATACGTAGGAACATGTCTGCGATATCCCCGGTGTAGGCAATAGGTCCTACCCTGAATTTAAAAAGGACACCCAGAAGGGAATTTAAAAGGTCGGGCCCTGTCAATAAATTGTCATTTAACGCGGTCCCATTATAGGTCGCTGCGGCGTCAAACACTAACCTCAGCTTCCCGGGTTTGTTCGGGTTTTTGACTCCAAAATGGGGCAAGTACCATACCGGGTCATAATTGACCCCGTCTTTAACTTGGCTGGCGTACCCCTCTGCTATGAGCCTGTCTATTTGTTTGGTGTAGGCTGTAGCGTACACTGGGTCTTTGTTTAGCCGACGTTCTATGCCTGTTAAACGTTGGCGCGCATGTTTATAGTTATCGGGTAGCTGCGGGTTGTCCTGACGCCACAGCAAACCTACTTCCCACATGCCGCTCTCTGTCTGCTGGTTAGTGGAATCTAATATTTTATTCGCCCTCTCGATGTCTTGGTGCACCCGAGGCACCTCTGAGATTCCGATAGCTTCTAGCTCTAACTGTTTTTTAACTAAATTATGCAAGTTGATATCGGGTTCTACTACACAATTTACACATTGGTCACTAGTGTGACAATTTCCTATGGGTCCGTGTACCACCCACCCTAAATTGGTCAAAGAGGCAACTGGCTTACCCGATTTCCCTCGTCGAGTCTCCCGGCTGGTCAGCAACTCCCAGTTGTCCTGTCCCAGCAACAGAAGCGGCCGGGCACCACTCATTTCCTCACAACCCAAGTGGCGAATGTGGGCGTGCTCCGCTATCAATGCGGCGGGCACCGTTTGAGCGGGCAAATCCAAATTATTTAGTGTACGGCACTTTATGTCGTACGTTTGCCCGCTAGGCCCGCGCACTGTTACGTCGATTACACGCGAAGCTGAATCTACTATTTCTTGACCCCGCGCACTCCGTAGCACTAGTGGTATCTGTTGACCTTTGACATCTGTGGCTAAAGAGTCGTCTATTAGTGACACAGTGGCCCCGTCATCGAGAAGGGCATAACAGGGTTTATCTATCCCGTCTACTGTTACACATACCGGCATAATTTTTAGTAGTGCTTTGCCGGTATAATCACTGACGTTAGTGATAGTTTCTGTGTTTTTGTCGGCATGTAATAATGTATGGTGCGCGTAACTACATTTTGCACACTTATTTGCACGACAAAAATTCTTATTATGTTTCTTTATCAAACATTTAAAGCATAATCTATTTTTCTTAATAAAATCCCAACGTTCATTAATTTTTAACCCCGTGAACTTTTCGCACTTATTTAGTTTGTGTAATTGCCCACACAATGTACATTTATTATCATCGTCTGCCTTGGCCTGTTGTTCCTCATTCGAAGTCGCATGTAGGCGTTGTACTATTCTAGGTTGCCTATTGACTTGAACATTGCCTCGTGGCTTAAATGTGCTATTTGGTGTTGCGGGCGTATCTACATTCATTTGAACATAAAAAGACGTGGCTCGGGCTAGATGGCTTAAGAACTCCGCAAACAATTCTAAACTCGGAGACACTCGCACATCTATCCCTTGACTGGTTGCCATGCCCATTGCAAATTCCCCATAATTAGCTCGTTGTACAGGTTTAAGCTTATTAAGTAGTTCACTTACCAGTTGGGGGTTGTTCAGGTATCCATTCGCCTTCACGCTCCTCAGCAGTGATACACAATTACGCACTGTTGTCGAGAACTTTCTAAGTTCCCGACCACTTTCTGTTACCTTAGGTAACGCACGCACTTTTCTTAGGGCACACTCGAGCACTAGGTTTGGATGCCCAAACTCTTCGTCCAGAGTCTTCATTATCTCGGACGGGTTGGTTGACGTTCGGAGTAAATCTTCCACTGCTAGCTTCGCGTCTCCCTGTAGGGACGTTTTCAGACGCGCTAGGTTCTCGTGGGGCTTGAAGTTATACAGGGCTGTCGTGTCGTGGTACATATTCTTGTACGACAGCCGTTCTGCTGGGTCCCCGTTGAAGTACGGCAGCTCGTACGCCTGCCTTGGTACCGGTCGCGGCCGCGCTATGTTTGAGATAGCATCTGCTAGTTGGTCTATTTTCCTATCCCGTGACCTACTTCTGTCGGTGTCGTCGGCGTACGTGTTTTCCCACTCGGGCGCGTTTCTACCCGGCGGCGCTCGCGATCTACCGGGCGCCGCGACGGGCGTAGCGGGGTACGTTGCTTCGGTGAAGTGTACCGACGCGGGCGCGTATTCAAGTCGGGGCGCGGGCATATTATTTTGCGGCACTGACACTGGTATATCGCGGGGATTTACAGACGACGCGGGCACTAATCTCGATTGTAAGTCGGTAGATATATTGGGCACGGGTACCTGACTAACGGCGGCGGGTGTCGTTTCCGTTATCCAGTCTTCTATACGTTGAGTTGTTCCTTCTTCTTCTTCTGAGGAATCGTCGTCGGCGGCAGCGTCTATCTCGGCTAGATCTACATCCAGCTTCTTCTGTATCAGGTTTTCCTTCAGGCGCACTATTTCCTTCTCAGCCTCGTACTGAACCCTCCTTCGAAGATAGTCGGCACTTCTCTGGCCGCTTTTCGAGGAGACGTGGCTCGTCCTTGATCTTGCCTTCTGTACTATATCCAATCTCACTGGCGTGGCGACTCCACGATGGTCTATCACACGACCGGGCCCGGCCAGTGGGATCACAGGGGCAGGAACCATTGACGACGTAGTAGGCGCTACTGATGGTGACCCAGGTGCCATTTCAGACGGCACCCCAGAATCAGCCTCTAAACCTTGACGCTGGTTCATATCAGCCTCCAACTTTCGTAACTTGCTCCTAGTTGTAACAGTGCTTCTGGTACTCATCTTAATTCACAACGGATCCGGCGATCGAAGGACCAAATTGAAAGATATTCAGGTGCAGGGTGGATATTGGCGGTCGTGAATTAGAAATAACAACACTTTTCTTGAGTACACGTCATATAATTTACGGAAATAACACTTACTTGATTACACAACAATTACACACAGTATAAACACTTTACAACTATAATGACTTTACACTTTACGACTAACTATGCAACTGATAACAAATAACTGACTGACTGGCAAATAACGGAACAGAACAGAACATAACTGACTGATAACTGAACAAAACAGAACACGAACACGAACACACTTTTTAGATGGAAGCGATTCCTTACATAGTCTTTGTACCATAGCGCACTTGCTCTGTGGGTAGCGTACGCCGTTAATTTTATTTTCCTGTTAGAAACGTAGAATTCAAGGTGAGGGGCGCAGTATGCGAGCGGGGAATGCGGGGTACGCCAATATTTGGGTGTACCAGGGGGGGTGAGGGGAATGAAGGGGGTAAGAACTGCGCAGTTGGTCTGCTTATGTATAAAAATCCTTTGTTCTTCCCTAAAGGTGTACATCCCCGGTACTTTTCCTTATATACAAGGTGTCTATTTATAGCAAATGGTCAAACTAAGACTTTCTCATTCTCAGAAACCTTATTTTCCGCTTAGTTTGGCATCTATTTCACCATTTACCTGGTATATAAGGGAAATCTTCCTACTTTTATGTACAATCGACAGGATTGACTATTCCGTAGCTACTACTACTATTTATAACCATAAATATAGCTAGGTTACCTCACAAGAGGGGCAATAAATCAGATAAGTTACAAATCTCTTAGTTATTTCCTAGCTACTGGTGGCAAGTACCTAACTATATACCTAAAACTATATACAGATAGGTTTTAGGTCGCTGTGCTTCTCAACAAACGGATTTTTGTGTACTTTGTATGAATTCATATAGCACTGCGTCCACTATCGGTACTGCCCGCACCGAGCGCTGTATATGAGCAAAAAATGCGTTGCGTGCCGGTGACGTCACATGAAATAATTCACCGCGTGCATCGCTCACTGTCGCATGTTGTTTTTCGCAATCTGAAACACCGACAATATTCTAATTTGCAAAAAAGAGGTAATATCTGGAAACAGTGGACGCATGGCATCGGCAAATCCATACAATACGATGCAACTTGCAAGCCGTGCGTGCGTTGCAGCCGGTGCGGACTAGTGGACGTTCAACTGTAAGAAGCATTCAATAATATCTTTTTTACACTACAGGTGTCGAAAAATGCCCAGACTCCATGCACCGTGTAAACAGCGAATGTCGGCCGACTCCGTCGCAGCGTACTTGCGACGAACCAGTCGCAGTATCTATGGGCATCATCTGCGACTGGTCGCGGTGCGATTGTGACTTCCCCCTCGTCCTACACCTTTCGTCGGGATATTGCTTCTTGTATGAAGATTGTCCGTGATCGAATCAAGGAATTTCATTCGTTATTGGAATGGAAAATTAAAAGTTACGAATTGATGCGTTATGAGAAATAAATTGTGATTTTTGGTAGATTGATTTTTTATTTACCCTTTGGTCATATATAATCCCTTGTGGATACTGATGACGAATAAAAATCTTATCTAAGATTTTAAACTGAATACCCTGAATGTTCTAGAATTACCTAACAATCCTCTTGATAGTCCGTAAATAACAGGTTTGATCTGAGACTAGGGACTTTAGATACCCATGCAGTTTTTGTACCTACCCATTAGAGTGAAGCCTCATTAGTGTGTTGCGTTACGTCACGTCGTCGCAACGTGTTGTTTTACATATATTTTTCTGTGATATGCCACTTTATGCGATGCGTCGTCGTACGTGACGTTTCAACGGATCGACGGTGTTGCGCTGCGCTGTTGGAGCTGCGGTGCTACGACGGACAGATTCCACTGCACTGCTAGAGGGGCAAACTAGACGTGCGTACTGCGGTGCGACGTCGTGCGTCGTCGCAACGCAGGTGTGGCATAGGTACTATGCATTGATCCGCTGCGACGACGCAATGCAACGAACTAATGAGGGCTCACTTTTAGTGTAAATAAATAGGTGGTGATTGCAGTTATACAGGGATTGGTTTTACCAGTGCGCAAATTTAAATTCGTGATTTTACTCATCATTGTGAACAACTTTTACTATGGGAAAACTTTTTCCTGAAATCGCGAAAAAAAATCAGCTGTTCCCTACATTTATGCTCGCATTAGTAAAAGTTGTTCATAATGATGAGTAAAGTCAAGTGTTTAAGTTTGCGCACTGGTTATTTTTTTTCCTGTCTTTAAGCTAAGCGAAGATAATTAATTGATACCACCGATCCACCTAATGTAACTACAACTGTAACTTTAACTAATGTAACAACAACTGTAACTTGTAACTTTAACTGTAACAAGTTCCTTCATTTGATGTTAAACTATCTTACGAATTAAAAAACCCGAGCCACACCGTTATTCAGTGGAGTGCACTGTGTAGGACTATTTAGTAAGGTACTTATCCAACCTATATAGGTACTTTCATGCCCTCGATATTACGTTGAAAAAAAAAAGAAACCTATTTCATCAATAAAAGGCACCCTACCGACGGTATTGTAAAAAGACGCACACTTATATAACTGCGTTCCATTTCAGGTACACTGGGCACTGTCCCATGTTGAAGTTCCGCTTCGGAAAATGCTACGGGGACAACACAAGGCAAATACTTAGAGAAATACGCTCTAAAGGACTGTTCAAGTAAGTATCATTTTTACTTACTATACACCGTGACATATTAGTCGTCTTACAAAAGCAGTCCACTACATGTATTCAATGACTGGGTACTAAACATTCATCCTTTTTAAATATTGTAACAATTTTTTGATTGCTCGTAGAGGTATTTTATGTCCGACACATTGAGTGGCCATTCGTAAGACGACTAAAATGTCACGGTGTATATATACAGGGTGGCAGGGACATCGACGCGAAAACTGATACCATGGATTCAGTACATGATTCTGTACCCCCCTGTGTTGAAATTTATCGTCGTTTTTTTTTTACGTTTTGACCGCGTACGTATTGCATTTTTCTATGAAATAGCAGATTTTTTTTTTTTATATAACCGATGAAAATTTTCAATGTAGGGGGTTCAGAATCATATACTGAATGCATGGTATCACTTTTCGTGTCGAGGTACCTGCCACCCTGTATTATTTTTTAATGAATGTTTGGTAGTCATCGAATACCTACATGAAGTGGGCTGCTTTTGTAAGACGACTTAAATGTCACGGTGTATTTAATTTGTATACCTAACCTACGCTTGCTGGGAGAATATTGGATAGAAAAGCATCAATAGATTAGAACGGTTTTTTTTTTAAACCCAGTAACTATTTGTTAAATAAAAATTGCAATCTAAAGTTTCGATTTTAAGATTTACTTTTATGAGAGGCAGAATTTTATATTTGACACTCTGATTGAAGAAAGGGAGTTTTAAATCCTCACTTCAACCACTTCGTCTATTATTCCTACAGCTTACAGAAACGCTGGGTATTAATTCTTTGATCGGTAAACAAGCTGTCAAACCTCACGATAACAACGATTGTGAACGTTTGACCAAAAATAACAACAACCATTCATAAATCAGTTGACAATCTTGACATGCAAAGAACCTAAACAAATATTAAATGCAAACATCTCCAACAAGGCTACACAGGAGGTGACTGTTGAGATGACAAAACTTTTTTACAAAAAATACAACTGACTTCCAAATTACAAAGTGAAAAATAACTTTTATTTCGGAAGTCGGTGTCTTTGGATCAGTATTTTAGTTTTTTGCCACCGACTTCTCAAATTAAAGTTACTTTTCACTTTGTAGTTTCGAAGTCGGTTGAATTATTTATTTCACTTTTTTGTGGGTTAGTTTATAATTTATCTACGTTACAATAGCCTAATGTCAACTGCTCATCACCTTTTACAAAATACTGTTTTTCCCGATTTTAATTGTTTTAATTGTTGAGGAGCTCTCCAGGTACTTCACCATCAGCTCCACTGCACCATATGAATTGTGACGAAAATCAATTGCTTACCAACCATATTAAAGTAATCGAATCGCAACCCGTGAAATACATATTATTGAGAGTAGAGAACCTCCTCCTTCTTTGAAGTCGGTTAAAAACTAAGAGACATGTATGGAAGAAGATTAGTAGTGTGACCGTCCGACTGCCAAGTCTCGAGTCAGAACCCGAGGCACGCACGCACCTCTGACTTTTCGGATTCATGTGCGTATTGCTACTGGCTTTTATTATTCGTATTAACTATCAATTGCTCAAGAACGGTGAAGGAAAACATCGTGAGGAAACCGGCATGCATGAGAGATATTTGTTGAAGCTCAAGCCAAGTCAGAGGTCTATTGGCAGCATGAAAATTCTGACACCAGGTTAGTCACTAACCACATGAAAAAGAAAGAAAGAAAGCGTTTAGTGTCCCTCAAAGTGTAAAAGGGAACGTTTTTACACACAGAATCTTTCTGAGTTTCACATTGATCCACTTTTCTTATTACCTGCACCCTGCAATCTGAATCATTTTGAAGGATATAGCTAATCCATTGCTTCATATATTCGAAAAATTTGTCTGCTCAATAACGTAAACGCAATGAATGTTGTTGAACTGTCAAAATGAAACAGATTGTGATTGATCGTGTGTCCAAGAACCAACCGAATCCAAACGCAGATTTCGATAGAAAGGAAATTATCGTAAATCCTTTGAAGATTAACAAAGTTGTTCAAATACAAGCATTAGAAGACCCTGTCTTAATTAGTTCCTATCTTATCTTATTAATTACGCCTATGTAATCAGTACCTAATTAGCTTTAGTTACTCACGCTCCTGGATATTAATGAGGCCAGTAGCGGATCCTGGGAGGACTAAGGGCTTAACCCCCCCCCCCCCCCCCCCCAAGCGTCTGAGTTTTTCCATAACAAATCTTAAATTGAACTTGATATTATTCTAATTAAACTTTTTCGCAAGTACACACATCAAAAGTGTCTAGGGATCAAGCATTTTTATGCGGATTTCTTGAGATTGAGATGTGGCTTTGTAATAAATTTATGATTATATAAATTTATATGGATCCTTTTTGGTGCATTTCATAATTTGAAACAGGAACTGTTAATCAAATTCGAGTAAAAGATGAAAATCAGCTGTCAATATTTTCCCTATAAAAACATACAACGCATTGAAGACATTATTAGTGCTACTGTTTCCCTACTACTGATTAAAACCAACGTTATTATGGAGCGGCGACGTCATTTAAGCAGGGAAGAAATGCTCAGAGCCGTGGGAATGATAGAAGCTGGTTCCCGGCAACGTACTGTGGCTTTAGCTCTGAATACAAGTCAGAGTGTTATCAGTCGACTTTGGACACGTTACCGAAGCACTGGTACCGTGGCTGAGCGCCATGGAGGACGGTATCGCTGCACCACACGGAGACAAGACCGATACATTCAAATCTTAACTCGAAGAGCTCCAACAATAACCGCCATGATGTTAGCCGTGAGGCTTCATCACTCTTCAGGGAACTTAATTAGCGACCAAACAGTCAGAAACCGCTTGCATGAAGTGAACCTTCATTCCCGAAGACCGCTACGGGTACCACCTATAGCAATGCACAATCGTAGGATTCGATATCAATGGGCTCTTGAACACAGAAATTGGGCAGAAGAACAATGGCGTTTCGTGTGCTTTTCTGATGAGTCTCGTTTTGGTATGAGACCGGATACAAGACGTATACGACACTGGAGAACCCCTGGACGCCAACAGCGATTAAAATCCTGCCAGGAAGTCCATCCTTATAGTGGTGGAACCATCATGGTATGGGCGGGTATTTGGATCGGCGGAAGAACTGATCCAAATCAACTCAGTTCTTCCGCCGATCCAAATACCCGCCCATACCAAATCAACTGATTTGGATCAGAGGCAACCTCAACGCTCAAATTTATGCTGAGACGATTGTATCTGACGTCATCGTTCCTCTACAAGTGCAAATCGGTCCCTTATTTCAGTTAATGCATGATAATGCACGACCGCACACCGCAAGAGTTGTAAGACAGACTCTCGCCGCAGCTAACATCAATGTCCTGCTCTGGCCTGCTCAGTCGCCAGACTTGAACCCGATTGAGCATGCATGGGATATGCTACAGAGAAGAGCTCTGCCGAATATGGAGGGTATCCAGTCGCAAGAAGACCTTTTTTTGTTGTTGCAACGAACATGGGCGGCCATTCCACAGCGTGATTTGGATGAACTCATTTTGAGTATGCCAAACCGATGTTCTTGTGTTGTTAGTGTTCGCGGTAGAAACACGGATTATTAATTGTTTAAGTTACCCAATAAAATTTTAAAGAAAACTGTTATTTCAGTCTTTTTTTCGAACTTTAATGTTAGTGGTTCAAATGTCAAAAATCCCTTTATTAGGAAAATGGCAAATTTCTTTATTAATGCAAAGGTGACTTGGTTTATCGTTACTGTGACAAACGAAAACACTTTATTTCATGAATCCTTAAAGAAAATTTTAATTAATATCAATCAGGAGAAAAGTTATTGCAAAAATATATGTTGATCCCTAGACACTTTTGATGTGTGTATGACACTACCTAAACCGATGTGTGTGTGTGGATATATTTAGTTACTAAATATATCCACATCATCATTTTATAATGGATTTCCGCAAGGTCACGCCTGAATCAATTGACAACCTAAACCTTTTTTTTGGGTTGGAAATTGTCAAATAACTTCTCCCACTCTGGGGGAGGGGGAGGGCGTGTCAGACTCTTACTGACTAAAACCCACCCGTGTTCCTTCGGTTGCCCTGTTGTCGGGGATCACGATCTCGCTTTCGGTTTTCTTCGCACCCCCGGCAGACACTACCTATACCTAATGTACAATTGTCATCAATTGCGCCACTCATTCTGCACTGACGCTGCCCGGTTTTGCGGTTGGCTATCTACAACCTAACGAAGTCATTGAGGATTTTGCAAAAGGCTAGAAGCGAGAAGCCTTGTAAAAAATGTTGTGTGCTTTTTAGTGTTTACTTTGCTTAAACCTACCCTCAGCGGGGTCAAGCCCGTCCCAAACGACAATCCGGGATCCGCCACTGAATGAGGCTTTATTGATCCCAAAAAAATAAGAAATAATCAAATACAGAACAGAAGTGATGCGGAGGAATGAGGAAAATTTCGTGAGAAAAGTTTTGAGTATGAATGAGGATGGATGGCTATAAGAGAAGGGAAAGACCATAGAAACGATCGATGGACTGTGTTAAAGATGTTGGCTAGCAAGAGGGAGGGGGTGTGTGACGACTAGTGAAGTATGGAAGAAGAACATGACAGGACAAAACTCAAAGCATTTAGGTATTTCAATTAAACCATTTACAGGCACTTTTGAACTGTCAAAGAGTCTGTCAGTTAGTCACAAAGTTGAAGCTAATTTTCCATTCCAAAACGTAGATTTCTATGGAGAAGTTTCGCTTGGAACAACACCATCCAGCTCAACCATTTTGTAGGAAATCGAATGATCCAACACACTCGCCACCATCAGCGAGACATTTAAGTGAGTAACTCTTTCAAGTTAACATACATCTTAATAAACGACTCCATGTGGTACTCACATTTACAAAAATAAAAAAGCTTCTAAATTATACAAAACTATAATAGTTCGCAATGTATTTAAGAAATTAATAGAATTTTACCATCTAAAAGAAAGAAAATCATTAAAATCACTAATTGGAGCATTCTACAATTTACTTGGTAAAACAAAAATGAACATTAAGTTATCAAAAACAAAATTAAAAAGGGGAAGCAACTTTTCAAAATATTAAAATTTTAACTAGTGCGCCCAAGTGGCTGTGGAGCAGCACAAGCACTAAGCCAAGCATTTTTATCTACGATATAATTATCCAATTGCATGTTTTAAATTTCTTCTCATTTAGTTGAAGAATATCGAGTGGTATTTTATTATAACATTTTACACAGTACCCCATAAATGTAGTGTGTACTTTAGACAATCTAAAATGTGTTTGATCTAATTTGTTCGTATTTCTAGTGCTAAAATTATGCCTGTCACTTATCTTACTAAAAAGATGTAGATTTTTTCGAACATACATAATGTTTTCATATACATATATACTGACAAGGTACCGTCATGATGTTAATTTTTTTAAACAGTTCCCTTAGAGACTCGCGTCTGCGGAGGTTTTAGATGGCTCTGACGGCCCTCTTTTAATATCTGCAACCCGTCCCCACATCAAAATACCGTAAGACATGATGCTATGAAAGTAACTAAAATAGACCAGTCTCGCGGTATCCACGTCTGTTAGTTGGCGGATTTTCCAAACAGCGTAAGCTGCTGAACTGTGATGTTAAGTGAGGACCCCACTGTAGTTTGGAGTCAAGCGTTATCCCTAGGAAAACCGTCTTTTCGACGAATTCTAGTAAATTTGAAGTAGAAGACATTTTGGTGCAAGACTTCAAGGAGCTACTCCTCATTTCTCAGCCCACGTTCGCACGAACGTAATAAAATCGCGGCAATTTTTTTTTCGTGCACTTGATTTTCAACGTTCTGCTTAGCGACGAGAATTGAAAATCCAACAGTGTGTTTTTTCAACGCTCTGGGTCGAGAGTGCGTCCCAGTGTTGGATTCTCAACGCTCGGCTTAACACTGAGACTTGAAAATCCAATGCGCGATAAAAACCCGCCGCGATTTTATTACGTCCGTGCGAACGTGGGCTGAGGAATGAGGAGTAACTCCTTGAACTCTTGCACCAAAATTTCTACATCTTCAAATGTATTTTTTTTTATTCGTATTTGAATCATCATTCTCTTGCCATCGTGCCAATTTATTGGGGTTGGTGTAGATGGTTGGTTGGCGTTAGATGTTAGAACTAGTGAATGTCACGTTGTATTGAATAAGGAGACACTAGAATTCGTCGAAAAGACGATTTTCCTGGGGATGTTTATGCTCGGTTTCTATATACAAAAACGAGTTGTTTTGCTTACCATTACCAATTAACATTTTTATTACCAAACAGGGCATATAACCCTAGTACCCTAGTACTTAGCTATCACAGGTAAAATTAGCAGACGAATCTTTTTCGTCAGCTAAGCAACTAAACATTAAGGAACATTTTAATTTAAAAAACCTAGTATCTCAAACGATTAAATAAGTATATTCAAGAATGGTTTAGGTATGTTGTAAGTTTACAACTAATTAATCCAATTAATATGTATAGTGCAAAAATACAATAATTTTAATTATGACTTATCCTCTCACACTTATTGCATTACATCGTCTACGTATCACGCACTGTAACAGGCTCGCGAACCAATTACTAATTAATTAATATTAATTATTATCTATCCTGTCGAGAACCAATAACCGCTCTTGCCGGGATACAACGCGTTACGCGCGCGCAGCTCATTGGCTTATTTGCTTGAGTGTTATTTCGTTCGAATACTCGAAAAAAAATTGTCAATGTAGTGATGTTTGGAACAACATTTCAGGCACAGAGTACATTGAATATACTATTTCAGGTTGATTTTGTTCACAATTACACTTCCTGACTTACAGGATTCGTAGACGGAAGCAAATATTTTATTTCATTAAACAGGAATAACATTTAATTAAGCTGTTACGGAAAATACTAAGATTATATTTCGATTACTTCATTCAAAGAGGTTTACGTATAAGGTTTCATTTCCCACTCCCTTCAAAATCCCTTGAAACAACGAATAAAAATAAACCCGACCTTTGAACTTTCGACTTTTGTACCTAACGAGAATTTCATTATTAGGGATGACGACTACACATTTTTTGTCCGTTAGATACTTAGATTATTGAAAAATATTGGATACATATTTTTTCTTTTTAACCGACATCCAAAAAGGAGGAGGTTATATGTTCGTAGCGCGTTTGTTTTTTTTTTTTTTTTAGTATGTCCGCCGATTTCTCCGTCAATTATGGACCATTTTGAAAATTATTTTTTTTGTTTGAAAAGGTATGCTCTCGAGGTGGTCCCATATAAATTTTATTAACTTTGCTTGAATTGAGTTATCTTCAATGATACACCGTATTTTTTCCCACTTAGTATGTGGATGATTGATATGATAAGTTCCTGTCACTGGTAGCAGGTAGTGCTATTCGAATTTGTGTGGGATAGGTACCACAACTAAAAAGTGAAAAAAAGACTTTGTTGTGTTTTTTTTTTTTGGAAGTCGGTTGTTTTTTCTGAAAAAAGTTTTTATTTTTTTACGTTAACAAAAGATTACGGCGTTGAGTTAAAATGTGCCTTGATGTTTTTTTTTTTTTTTAACATGGCATCTCGCAGTTTTGACCACTAAGGTCTTGGCTGCTTAACCGGACTTTCCTGTGGGTGCCTTAAGCTGCTACACTCAAAGCCTCCAGCCAGGGGCAAAAAACTAAACTAAATTAAAACTAGGCGAACGCTCGCTAAGGGCACCCCCTGTGGGGTACGGACCTCGGCTTAGAGCGTCGCTGAGGGGAGGACAGCAAGAAGGGACAGGCTGGATCAAAATTGGTTTAAATCATGATTATTATGCGGGGTAGTTTAAAGCTAGGTACGTGTTCAGCGGCAACAACTTGCTGGCACCTCGTTTTCGAGCAAGGGTCGGGGAGGAGTGCCATGATGTCATGAGTATGTAGATTTTATACTCACTTGTGACGTCGCGACCCCCACTCCCCAACTTTAATTCGTTTTATCCAAGTCATTTTTTATTAATATGATAAAGCAAAAAATACGTGTCTAATATTCTTTTATTATCTGACTGACAGACTAAATAGGATTTCTTTCTTTTGACCCAGGCATCATTCCTTGACTCCCTCGTTGGTCTAGTGGTTGCAAGCGCTACGGATGAGCATGAGGTCCTCGGTTCGTTTCCCAGGTTGGGCAAAGTGTTATTGGCTTTTAAGGGTTCCGTACCGCAAAAGGAAAAAAACGGAGCTCTTATAGGATTACTCGTGTGTCTGTCGTATTAAGATGTATGTTGGCTTGACAGAGCATGGCAGTTGAGAGTATGTCATGCTCACTTAAATGTCTCGCTGATGGTGGCGAGTGTGTTGGATCATTCGGTTCCCTACAAAATGGTTGCTGGATGGTGCTGATCCACGCGTTATGTTCGTGAACGAGCGCCGTCAGTTGAGACTGGCCATCTCTTATCTGCCAGGGCTTATTTTTAATCTCATATTTTTAAATGCTTTTGCTCATTTTTTGTACGTTGTTCTCAATTAAAGAAGCAACAAGAATAATGTACCCAGGATTTTGTAATATCTATATTTACAGGAGTGTCCTTGGAGTTTCTTGCCCGTTCTTCTCCATAGAGATCGACGTTTTGGAATCAACTTTCTGACCAACCATTTATAGGCACTTTTGAATTGTCAAAGAGTCGGCCTCTTTGACAATTCAAAAGTGCCTGTAAATGGTTTAATTGAAATAAATGCTTTGAATTTGAGTTTGTTTATCGGTCAGTCTGTCACAGCCAATTAGCTCTGAATCTAATGGACCGATTAAGTTGAAACACACGTTCACAGTTCTAGACACGGCAATGTGTCAAGCCAAGTTCAAGGCAAGAGGAACGGGCGACGCAGCAATAGCCGTGTTATGTATTTCTGTGACCTAAACACGGACGTGTAACGTAAATAAATGAATTTTGAATATGGGGGTCACTTTTAGGATGCAAATAACAAAATTTATAAAAGATATTTTTCAAACTGTACCGTGTGATTATCAAATAAAAGGGTTTGTTGCGAGGAACTCAAATATATATATATTTTAAGATATTAAAGAAAATAGATGAAAATTGACTCCTCATCTCCGAAACTACTGAGCCTAACATTTTGAAAAAAATACAGTGAATGATTATTTACGCATAGATTACAGGAACACATATCTATTGTGATGTTAATTAACATGGTAAATCTCACAACATTGTGCGTACAAACTTACATTTGCAGTTGGAATGTATGGGCAAAAATGTTTTTCAACTACAGTGTTAAGTTTGTTCGTGGGATAAATTCATCCCAACTACGGAACCATTCATTGTGCGTGGTCCGACACGCACTTGGCCGGATTTTTTCTATTAGGAATTTCGCAGTAACAGCCCGGAGTCTGAATTTATGCCCGGTTGATGATGGCAATAGGCTCGCCCCTTGTCATTTAGGCATTGCATTAGGTGTTGTTTTTAATTGGTTAATTATAAGCATAAATAGGATATTCCTGCCAGTAGAATATAAACAATGTATTTCGCATTTTCCAGCAAGCCACTAGAATACCGTCCCCGAGACAACTACGAGCTAAACAACCTTCCGCGCTTTGAGAAGCCCCAGCGAGACGTATACGACGGCATCAGGAACAAGCCCACCGCGCACATGACTGGATACACCGGATACGTTCCTGGGATGAACTTTAGGTACGTTGTACGTTAAGGGCCTCACTAGAACGCCAGAAATAATCTTGAGACACTTGTTTGTCCAGCAACATTATTTAAAAAAAAAACATTAAACAACAAAGCATTGACAAGTACCTAATTTATGGGAACGAGATAATGTAGAAAATAAATAAATCATGCTCTTAAATCTTAAGGTTGAACTAGTAGCGGGCTCAAACTCACTGGTGGCCTTGGCCAAAAAGCACGCTGTGTCACTTTTTTTTTTTGGGTGGGAAATCATCAAATAACTTCTCCCGCTTTGGGTGGAGCGAGAGGGTGTGTCAGACTGTTACCGACTAAAACCCACCCGTGTTCCTTCGGTTGCCCTGTTGCCGGGGGCCACGATCTCCCTTTCGGTTTTCTTCGCAACCCCAGCAGGCATCGGCCCTAGCTGACCCCGCAAATTCTGCTGACATGTCTTTGAAGCACGCTGTCTCACCTGGCATCGTGTCCGACAGAGATAGTATCAGTGACGAGCAGTTAGACACTAGTCTACATGCACAACGTCTAGTTCGCACGCACACAAACACCGTTCGGAACTATTTTAGTAAAACGAGCGCGTAAAATATTACCCAAAGTCCTTTGGAAAATCGAGTTTTATGAAGAAAAAAAAAACAGTGCATAAATCAATTACAAATAAAGTTTATTGAACTCGTCGATAATTAAGCTTTGCCGACTTTATTTTGGAGATTTTACACTTCTTTTATTACCTATTTACGCCCAAAGTTGCGTAAAAGTTAGCAAGAAAAAGGAATCTTTGTGGACTCATAGCTTTTTAATGGCTTTTTATTTTACTATTCTGTTTCCGCACAGACAAAATTAATAATGAGACAAAACGATATCATGTTTAACTTTGGATGTACAATGTCAAACAGTGGATTCATTCATTTTCATTTTCAAATATCTTTATTTATCAAGGTACAATAAACAAAAATGCACTTATCCTAAGACACATTAACTCACTAGAATTAAGACACTTTATGAGGCTAGCGATACACCTTTCAAAGCTTTTAAGGGATATTTCGATAACTGTTAACAACATGAACATAACACACAATAATAATAGGTACATGATGACAGTTACGCAAATTATTTAGTCAGTTATAATTTACTGATTGCATGTAGGTATGACAAGAAAAAATATTTTAAAGTAAATTAGATGATCGCACGGTGTACCGTGTGTAAATACTAGTAACCACGCCACCAGTCAATGATCAGCGGACAGAGACTCCCCGCCGCCCGCGCTCCAGCGTATCTGCCGCCGGGACAGGGGCGGCAGTAAGTAAACAATGGATTAAAACCCCCCGAAATTTGTATGGAAAAAAAATAACAACTAGGCAAAAATAAAATTTGCATTCCGCGTTTGAATCCTATCGCATGCCTTAATCGTACAAAACTGACAGAAAATCAATAGTTACTCAAATGCCAAGGATAATTTTGCATTTATGATTTACGATCGACATAAAGGTTCGAATTCGGTATCAAGTTCAAAGAAACAGAGCGTGCAAGGAAAACGTTTACATGATAATTGGTCGTTTTTTACAGTACTGTATTTGCGTCATGCCCAGGAAAGAAAAATGTTAAATAATAATGTCGTATCTGAGTAGAATCACTCGATATTCAGAAGTATAATGGTGAACTGACAGCCATGTACGAACTTGTATGTAAAGTCTAGAAAATCGTAATAGATAGACGAACAAACTCGCGTTGAAGATATTAAAAGTAACAAAATCGAAAATTAGGTAAACGGAATCAAAGACAACATATTTTATTGATATCATTCAAAAACTGTAGGTACTGGGGCACTCCGCAAAATCATAAATAAAAAGCGACTCTTACTACGACACAATAAAGTGAAATTCAGGTCGCACAGCGCTAATTACCTACAGTTATGGTTATGTTCACCTAGAAGTTGACTCTCTTTCTATCACGTAACTCTTAGATTTTCTGACTACGTTACACTCACTGAATTGGCCCAACAAGTCGAGTCCGTCGCATACTTGTAGCTTCATACCTAAAATACGTAGTGAACCATCTGTATTAATCTGTGGTACTAGTAAATTCCACCTAGAAATTCTAATTGATATCAAAACTTATCGGATTCTTTACAAATTAAATCTGATACGTAAAATAATAATTAAATTACCACTCATAGAAGATAAGTAGATTCAAATTTAAGATCTAATTGAGATACAATCTACATTTATTGTTTATTATATTTCAGTTACGGAAAATCTTATGGACGAACTGCAGATGACTGCATGACGAATTTCACGGACAGACAACGGGAACTAAGACGTAAAGCGGACCTGAATAGAAGCTATGTTCGATCAAGAAGCGCACCTAAGATGGAAACAATACACTCCAGAGATGAAATCCGACGGGACTTGAACAGATTCAGAGAGATCAACAAGTATAAAGGTAAGCTAATAGAATTTACGAAAGGTTTCGATATTGTTAGCTAAGTGCAAGAAGAGATAACAGCAAAAAGTCAATAGATCGCAGATACATGAAGGCTTTATTGTTAATAGATAGACAATATTTTCCTAAAATAATGCAAATCAAATTCGCAGTGTCTTTACTTTTACTATCATCATCAGGAGTTCTACAAGGCTCTAACTTAGGTCCACTTTTTTATTTTATTTTACAGAAAACACGATATCGCCAGAGTTTCCACCGATAGCGGGCTATACCGGTCACATTCCACGAATTAAAGGATCTGAAGCATCGCTCAGTCAACGATATCACTGTGCAGCAAAACGTGGTCTAGAACTCATCAAAATGGAAAGAGATAATCGCAAAGAGCTACAAAACGCCGACACTAACATCAAAGCAATATTGAAAGAAAACGGGAAGAAGTATTCGTATTGGAATTGGGGATAGCATACAGGTAGAAGAATGTTCTTCACTAAGCGACGGTGAACATTCTTCTATAAAAAACGGAACGAACAGTATTTTATTAGAAGAACTAAAAGGAATTTGAGTCAGTATACTAGATTTGTACGTCCATGTCATAGTCATTGTCCATAGGCCTATTTTTATTGAATGCGTGATTTGAGAAAATATATTTTTATTAGTAGTTCTAAATGTTGATGATTTCGCTACGTTCTGTGTTGTGTGAGAATTCCTGAGAAAATGTGATATGTTTTAGAATGAACATTTTGAAGTCATGGTCGACGGAATAATCCTTTTTCAAACGCATAGCATTTAGTGCACAAATAGAGAAAATGCATTCAAAGAGTATTTTTATCATACTTCGAATTTGATTATGCATAAAGTACAAACACTAATAATAGTTTTGTTAACTCTACTGAATATTTTAAAAATAAACTACATAGTAATTGAGTACTAATTTGTTTTATTAATATCATCATCATAGTTTTAATAAAAAAATACATATCATTTGATAGACTATCTCAAGTAACAATTTACAAAAATATCTAATATACCAATATGTCAAATATTATAAAAATAGTCACTTTTAGTTTTTTTGGCTTTAGTACAACTGGCCGAAAATATTCAACCTTATGATAATACATAGTTTGTTTTAATTTTAGTGTTATGTCATGTTCTACATGAATAATTAAATAACTTAGATAATAATTTATAACTAATTTATGTATAAGCTGTATTTTAGTTCTTCCAGCCCTAGTCAAAGACTCACTTAGTACAAATAAGATGTTTTTCGATCAATTGTCGTATTGAGCTACAGAAACTTGCTTGAGAGAGCTTGAGAGAGGCCTAGTAGCCAGCCATGGTATATGATAAGCCTTGTGGCGGCAACTACATCGCCACATGCGAACTACACATTAAAGTCCTGACGTCACACAAATCCTGCATCGCACAATTAGAGTTTACCGCGCGAACGACATATACATTTATGACTATCCGACGTCAATCGTTGGGCAGTTGCCCGCCAGACACGACACCCGTCTGGTCGGAGAATCCTCGCTTTTCTATAGAGGAAGAGTGAACTTTACACCCTGTTCCTCATAGCTCTAATGCCTTAATAAACTGCTAAAATTTTAACAGTATCTATATATTTCTATTTATCATAATTTTTTAACCACCAAAATACAGCCCAAATACATACAAGGTACATAAAAATAAGGCACATACAATCTTAACTTAGAAAATAGTTTCATACTTAGTTGCCTACATTGAAAATTCGTTGCCATATAGCTACAACTAGTAGAAAAACTAAACATATTGTTTTATTCAGTTTGTTAATTACTTCTACTGACGAATTATAATAAGTTAGTCTAAATTATAACTAAATATACGTTAAAGTTATTATGACAAGAAAACTATGTTTTAAAGACAGAAATGCAGTCTATGAGGATATATTATTTTTTTAAATGCACCAGTAATGAATACTATACACGATTTTATTGTAGTTACCAAAAATGTAAACATTTGATTTCCTATTAATTAAGTTCAATGTTTGTTTTCTATTATGATAATGGCGAAAAAAAAAAAAACAATTGAAACATAATATTACCACTCCCATGATGGCTTAAATCATACCCGCACTTTTCAAAGAGGCTGATGTTTTGTTTGTCAAAAGACTACCAAACTTATTAAAGGAACATTGTCTATGCCTTGTTTACATTCTCGGCTACACAAGAAAAATCGGCTATAGAAAATTAACTTGCAGTTGTCATCTCAACAATCTTACCAGTTCTTTCATCTACACCGTCAACTATCACTGGTTTGTCGTCTTCAACTGTTTTCACATCATTCGATTGTTCCACTTGTACTTCTATTTTTTCTTGTTTCATATCAGTAGCAAGTTCTAACATTAAAGTTTCTAACTTCTGAGCTTTTCTAGTCTCGTTGTGAGTGATAAGAGCACATAGATGTTCTGTTAGTAACTCTTTTTTCTCTCTCTCCTTTTGTAAGTGAATTTTCGCTTGTAGGAATTCCTTTTCGACTTTTAGGTAGTGTTTTCTGGAATTAGAATTGCGTTTATATTAATATTTGGCGCTGTTTCTAAATTTAAGAGTCAGCGCAGACCGAAAGAGTGGCGATGAAGCGAGTAATTTTATTACAAATCGATTTTATTTACTATAGCATACTGTTGAAATTTGTACTTCGTAATAAAAACACGGAGGCGGAGGCGCTTTGAGGCGCTCAGAGTCGAGACGTGGCGGCTTGGTGAGGTCCGCGCGTCGCTCAGTGTGCCTTGCAACGGATAAACTTTTTGGGAAGGATTAAAAGCGATGATAGGTACTAAGGTGAGGCGGATCTTGACTTTCCGAGTCCAATGGTAACGCTACCAGGTTAGGTTTATTCTTTCGCCTAGATATAAGCTATTCTAATGTAGGTTTTACCGACACGAGATAAGGTCTAAAGTTATTGAACCAATAGAAATATGGGTTCAATAACTTTCAAGGAAATGATTTTCTTGTATATATGCAGGCTAAAGTCGTACGTGGCTAGTGTATTTCCAAACAACGCTAAACGTGTTAATTGAATAATAAATACTGCACGCAGTAGGTGAATAAATACCGTACAGTTTTCACACCCAGGTGAAATTTTGTTTAAGTAAAATTATTCGAAGATTATGATTTGTCCTTACTAGTTTAAAATAATTTTGCAATGAAGCAAAACTGCCAGCTATCTAATTACGTAACACATTGTTGTAAACGATTAAGACTAATCTGTTTCATTTTGACAGTTCAACAACATTCATTGCGTTATTTACGTTGTCGAGCAGATGTTTTTTCGAACTTATGAAGCAATGGATTAACAATCTGTTTCAAAATTATTCAGATTATTATTGATCGTGTATTACGTAATTAGGTTACTGGTTGCAAAGAGTAGAGCCACAGAATTTTATGAATTAGAGCTTACCAATCAACTGATAAATGATTTTATTTCTGTAAGTAGGTTTGCTTTGTACAAACACTTTTACACGTCAATAATATTTCAAAAACTAGATGAAGTCTGTTTCCTATCCGAATACTCAGAAGAAAGGCCGAAACTAACTCAAAGGTCAGTCTCTTTTAAAGTCCGGACATAATCTTGGTCAGATCATGTGAGGACTATGTAGATGACTAAAGAGCTATGGTTAATTTGCGCGATTACTATACTATTTACAAGCCAAAACGTTGCAGAAGATTGGCAGTGCAGCGACTACAAACAATTGCCTTTACTGTTCAAAAATCTCGCGCACTAGACTCCCATGGCCACGACCAGTGGCCGCAGCGACCAGGCCAACTATAGAAACGGATACGAATCGCGCATTAGGTCGCAACGGCCAATTAGCCGCAGACCATACAATACCACTAGACGGCCACGACTAGCCGGAGTCGTGGCCGTCTAGTGCGCGGGATAGGTATGGAAGTTCGACATTTTGCCGATGGGCTTGTATAACATAAACGTATTATATTTATTAACTTACTCAGCATCAGCATAACTCAAGCACGCTTGATCGATCTTCTGCCTCAACACAGAAACATCTTGTGAGAACTGACTGTCCAATACTTGTAGCTCCTTCTTGATTTTCTCTAGCCTCAACACCTCTTCAGTCGTCTGTTTGGTCCTGAAGCATTAAACAATTAACATTTGTTAATTTGCAAAGGATTCAGGGTACTTGCTACATAGATTGCTGCGAAAACTGGGAGAAATGGAACGTGAAAGGCAGACTTATGTCCTGCAGGCTGCAGTGGGTTGAAAAAGGCCTTGGATGATAAGGATTTGAAACTACAATTTGGAAACAGACCCACTGAGGAACTGTGTCGTTTTTTAGAGTAATTTTTCACACAAAGGGTCATAATTATGTCCATATCCATCTAGGCCAATTTTTTTTCGGCCTTTGACGAAAAACAGAAGTGGAGATGCTGTAAAGGATCCCCGAAACGATCAATTGCATTTGTAATCCCTTCGATTTCGGAGCTTGTGGCTAAGTAATAACAGCCGCACGGATCAATCCATCAAGTTAAGCTACGCTTGTCGGGAAGCACGTTAAGCCGTTGCTCCCGGCTCTCATTCAAGAATCTTTGAAAGTCGTTACGGGTCGTCAGAAGCCCGAAAGTCTGACAACCAGTCTTACCAAAGAGTATCGTATCACCCAGTTACTGGGTTGTGGAGGTCAGATAGGGAGTCGCTCCATGTAAATACTGGTATTCAGCTGTACCCGGTTAGACTGGAAGCCGACCCCAACATAGTTGGGAAAAAGCTAGGCAAATTGATTGCTCCAATTGCATTTGGTAGATGATCAGCAGATCGATTGCTTCAATTGCGTTTAGTAGACGATCAATTTGCGCTTCAATGTGTATCAACTATCAACCAAGTAAAAATTGACAATTGCAATTGATAGTTTTAAAGACCCTTTACAAACTTGATCATTTCTACATCCACATATTACTTATTTATGGAAAAATTCTTGACATAAACATCACTAAATAACAAACGCAAACCACTAACCAAATAGTCTTAGTGATGAGATTATAAAACTTATTCATGTTAACCATTTTTATAAATAAATTTATTCGTAAACCACAAATGAATATCACTACAGGACATTTGAACTGAATACAGAATACTGAATCATAGGGAGAGATAAAACTCAAAGCCACTTCAATAGATAGTGGGTATTGATAACGCGAGATATAGACGGCTGAAATGGACAGTTTATTCCATAGAATAACGTTCACATGGATTTATCACATCTTTGTTGCATTCAGTTAGAGTAGTAAGTCCATGAAAATAATTATCTAAAGACGAGGTCAAGGTCGCAATAGTTAAAGCGCGCGAAAAATACTTAATTATTTATTCCCACAAAAACTATACATAATTTAATTTTAAGAATATTTCGCTGTTTTAATACCATCTTAAATATATAAAAATAGAAACTGTTTTTTGATTTTTCGTTGTGCATATTTCGGCCTTTGCGAAGAGTTTTACTGCATATTTCGGTCTTTTTTGTGCATATTTGCATGCATATTTTGGAACTTTGTTAATGCATTTAATCCGATGACTACTTATATCCAGGGACTTGAAACGTTACTCAAAATAACGTTTCGCGAAGTTCCAGTAACGATAATTTGTACCGTTCCACCAGGATCGCAACAAAATTAATTCCTTGGCTATAACGATTCTAACAAAAGGAACGAAATCTTAAACTATTTAATAACAGTATTAAAAATATATCGTTATTAATATATCGGTATAACGGAATAATAACGTTATTCATTTCGATACGCAACATAGCCGAAAAAAATTGTGAAGATGACACTATCACATAAATATAAAAGTAAGTAGGTAACCATAACTATTCACAACATTGTCTGTAAAAGATGCGCACTCTCGAACGAACTTAATGTTTAAATACGGCGGTGGCTTACCACCAGCCGGCCGCACAGTGGAACGAATGTATGGAAGCGGTTGGACGTAGACATGTCCGAAAAATAAGAGTAAAATTATGACAAACTAATGATGCCATCTTATTCGATTACTTAATGCCTTCATAAATTGTGGTGATGAATTTCTTCATAACTCCCATATTTCGGGAGTAATTTGAGAAAATGTGAAATTTTACTATGAAAATGAGTGTATTGAGCTCTCTCCCTCCTGATTCCGGGCTTGTTTCAAGTAGCGGTCTCTAATATCGTAATGCTATTACTAAGAGCTATATTTAATACTAAGACACATAGTGCGCCAAATGTGCACTTTCTGGGATAAAAGGAAATGAAAATTTAAAAAAAAAAACGTTTTTTCCCCATTTGTATTTACTTTAAACCGCAGACAGACTTATTAAGAGGTCTATAAATATATTATATATATACAGAAATATATATTAACAAAAATATTCACAAGAACTGATGAGAGTATGACTTTTAAGTAAGTTGATAATAAATTACCTAGTTTCATTAAAAGTACAATAAATAATTAAGACGTAAGCTCTAATTTACTAAGTTACACATTTTAAAACAATAACATCATTTAATTATCTTCGTCATCATCATCATCATCAATTAATTCAAATTCAGAATCGATGTCCGCTAAATCATTTATGTTAACAAATTCGATATCACTTTTCTCAGAATCCGTAAGCTCATAAAATTCCTTAAAAGAAGATTTTTTTACAAACTTATTTCCTTTTGGACGGATACTTGTAACAAGTGGATCAGAAGACAGTAAAAGATTGTGCATAATATCTTCATTGCATGAGATACTGCTATGCTTTCGAGAATGCCCCTCTCTATATTTTCTAAAATCTTTATTTCTAGCCTCAGATGCCTCTTCGGATAGAAAACCAATGGGCACAATTGACATGTTCTGAACTATGTCTGGCCCATGCATTAAAATTTTATGAAGTGAAGAAGGCATATAATACCATGGGTATAACTCCACGTAAAGCTTAGCAGTATCAAAGCAGAACTCTCGGAATTTAGTTACGTTGATCTTCTCTCCTGATGAAATACACTGCAAGATCACACAGATTTTTCTTAAAAGCATAGCATCTATTCCGGTCAGTTCAGCAGATTTAGTGTAGTTTTCAAAAAATCTCCTTGCCGAGTTGCCATTGTTGGTGGATCCACTGCCTTGTTTCACAACATCGAGAAGTAAGCCCGTTTCTCTTCTTACAGCCTCTTGAACTCTTTTCTTCCTGTCATCAACTTGCCTTTTTGCTATATCACCCCTTACTTGCCATGATTTTATGTCTAATTTGTAGGAAATGTGTAATAAGCATTCCATTGAGCGAATCCAAGCGTGAAGGGTGCTTAAGCTATATTTATACATGTCCTCGTTTGCGTGTTTATCTTTGATTAACTCTAAATTATTCATTTCTTTAGGACAAGCCTTGCATATGTCACACACTGAAGCTGCTGTATTGGATATAATGGAATGAATTTTACCATCAATCATTGTCAACAGCAGTTGGTGTTTGACACTAATTCCATCAGTGATGGTGGATGGAGTTAAGGCTTCAATCTCTGCTTCGATTTCAGCCATCTCTCTCTGCACATTTTCTTTGGTTTCCTTTATAAACTTAAACAATATTGGCCGGCAAAATGAAGTGGAAGATGGTCGCTCGTTTTCCCAAATTGTTACACCTTTTGAGACGAGCCGCAGTGGTACAAGACTAATCATAAAATTACTAGCAAGATCGATTTGCTCATCTTCACTCGTCCTTTGATGATAAATGCTTTGGCTAGATGATCCGTCAAAACCCCATTTGCTGGTCAATACGAGCTGTTGATTGGGATCAACAGGGGTTTCTAACGACCTAATAAGTCTTCTTGAGGTTAAATCCATCAAGGCTTGTAATTTGATTTTTGCAGAGCTCTCTGTAACTGTGAGATCTTCTTTGGCCGGATAGCACTTAATTTTTTCTTTAACCAACATGTAGTAACTCGGGTATTGAAGAGCTCCTTCTTGAGTGTTGAAATCCCGAAGAGTGTTATAGCGCCATTTCGATAAGTTCATCGATACATAAAGAGCCAATGCCTTCAAAGGGGATATTTCCCGTACCTGAATTGATTTACCTTCAATGAAGGCTTTGATTTTTGAGGCCTCTTCTGGATTCTCCGTCAAGTATTTCATAACATAAGCTGTATCGCTTTGTCCTGCCTTTTGAAGCGCCCTTTCGGCCGAAAACATAATTTCAGCGCTGCTACTGCTGCATGAAAGACTATCTTCAGTGGTGCGTCTTCTTTTTTGCCGGTTACTAAGGTCCTCAAAAGATTTACGAGGACTAGGATGTGTACAAGTTGAAGCATCAGATTTAGCAGGAGAAATTATGGGCTCGATGACGTCACTTATATTTTCTGTAGAAGGTTCCATATTTTCATTCTGTAATTCCGGCCATTGAATTGCAGCCTGTAGCCAAATCTCATGTTTCTTCCGAAACTTATCTGTGCTTCTTCCAGACTGTGTCCATTTTGCATAAATGCGGTAGCAAAATCGACGACACCAGTCTTTTAAACTTGTTTCAGCACTTTCACATAACTGAACACAACTGTTATCTTTTAAAACACTGAACAAATAGTTAAAGTCGCGTAAATCTTTATGTGCGCGTGCGCATAAAGCAACGTGAATATCAAGATTTGTATTAAAATTTGGAAAATACATTGCGAGATTAGCTTGGATACAACGAGGTGTAAATCAACACTGATTTTAAAGTTACTAATAGTGACCTATTTATATAAAATCCAGGTATCCCAGGTATCCTTTGTTAAATATTGCAAGGTAATTAGTTATTGTGATAATTAGTAAATGATGCATGCTAAATTAGTGTATTAAGAGCCATTTAGTAATTAAATAATAGCAATGTTCTTATCAGTAATCATTAGTGCATCAGTTTTATATGTAAACCTTAAGTCCCTAATTATATATCCTAATTAGCTTATATCTTCTCTAATTGGCTGATCAGAAATGTTATTGTAATAAGGTAAACCTTTAGAAAAACGGTTTTAATCAACAAAATAAACAAAAAATTAAAAAATTGTGTTATAAAATAAACATCACTCTTTATCCCAGAAAGTGCACATTTGGCGCACTATGTGTCTTAGTATTAAATATAGCTCTTAGTATTAGCATTATGATATTAGAGACCGCTACTTGAAACAAGCCCGGAATCAGGAGGGAGAGAGCTCGATACACTCATTTTCATAGTAAAATTTCACATTTTCTCAAATTACTCCCGAAATATGGGAGTTATGAAGAAATTCATCACCACAAGTTATGAAGGCATTAAGTAATCGAATAAGATGGCATCATTAGTTTGGCATAATTTTACTCTTTTTTTTCGGACATGTCTACGTCCAACCGCTCCCATACATTCGTTCCACTGTGGGCCGCCGCCGGCCGCCGTAACGGGTTGGCCGGTGGTGGTGGTGGTAGTGGGCGACGACGGAGCGGTGGTCAGCGGGAAAAGTTCTTAAAAATAACGTTATAAAAATGAATCTGTAACGTTATTACAAGCGGATATAAGCATAATGTTACTGATACCTATAACGTTACTTAAAATGTTGTTCTACAAAAATGATATTCTATAACGTTTTGTTTTTGTAACATTATTCATATTTTTCGGTTTTAGTATCGTTACAAATTTTGGAGCGTTATAAGATAACATTTAGTGTAACGGAACGAAATTAATTTCGTTTTCAAGTCCCTACTTATATCAGTCTGTTGAATTTGTATGGGTTGGAAAAATACCTGTCCGGCCTGGGAGAGGACATAAGTAAATATCGCAAAGTAGGAAATTAGGAATGGTGGGTAGCTATGGGCTTGCCATATTACCGACCGTTGGGGGGAGACGTGTTCTTGAGTGGAGACCACGAATCGGCGAACGTTAAGGTAGGACGCCCACAGGCTCTGTGGAGCGACAATCTTCGTAGGTTGACAGTTGGATGAGAGTTGCCGAGAATCGAGGTGAATGGCGTGCAATTTTAGAGCCCTATGTCCAGCCGTGGACTGCTAGAAGCTGATGACGATGATGATGGGTTAGGTACTATTTTATAAGATAGTCTGGCAGTATAAGGCGCAGAAATCTGAAGGCCTATTAACGTATTTAAAAAACGTTCACATTTAAGTCGCAATCTGTCAACTTGTCAAAAATGTTGGTAAATTTATTGTATTTTTGACAGATTGCGAATGAGATCCGAATGCGAACGTTCTTAAAAAATACAGGAATTGGTCCTCTGGTTACTACCACTAGGTAGTAACCAGAGGACCAATTCCTGTATTTTTTTATGATTATTTTGTGATGATGATGGTTTAGGTACTATTTTATAAGATAGTCCGGCAGTATAAGGCGCAGAAATCTGAAGGCCTATTAACGTATTTAAAAAACGTTCACATTTAAGTCTCAATCTGTCAAACTTGTCAAAAATGTTGGTAAATTTATTGTATTTTTGACAGATTGCGAATGAGATCCGATTGCGAACGTTCTTAAAAAATACAGGAATTGGTCCTCTCGTTACTACCTAGTACTTATTAGTTTAGGAAGGTATGGATTTTCTAGGGCAACCATGCCTAATAATAATAGATGATATAAACGTTGGCTATTATTAGCAGAGTTAGATAAATGATAAATTGGCCTCCGCCATTAACGCAACAATTAAACTTATCTGATCATGACATTTTTCATATAAAAATATAAACAGCTGGCATGACGATGTACGCACAATATTGAGAGATTTACCATGTTATTTTAAGACGATAGACTTCTTATAGGTTTTTCTGTAATCTATGTAGTCTTCGTATTTTTTTTCAAATTTTTAAACTCAGTAGTTT
The DNA here is from genome assembly GCA_916610215.1 of Omphaloscelis lunosa. Classification (NCBI taxonomy): domain Eukaryota; kingdom Metazoa; phylum Arthropoda; class Insecta; order Lepidoptera; family Noctuidae; genus Omphaloscelis; species Omphaloscelis lunosa. Next base: position 16,554,033 of record OU744261.1, on the reverse strand, counting down.
CGGAGATAATGGGTCAATTTTCATATTTTTTCTTAAATATCTTTGAACGTATTTAGCTTAAAATTAAGAAAAAAAAATTGAGATCCTCACAATAAGTCCTTTCATTTGATATGTCACACGGTAAACGGTTTTGCAAAACTTTTTGAAGTGAAAACTTCTTTAGGCGCGTTAGGTATTTGATTGATTTCGCGACACCGTGATGACACTAGCTTTTGACCACTAAAAAGACATCAACGCGTTGATTACCGCGGTGCCGATTTTTTTTCTATTTCAGTTCACTTCTGTCGGCAATCCTGGATATTTTTTTAATTTTCTTGTTTGCCCCCCAAAAGTGACCCCCATATTCAAAATTATTTTATCTACGTTAGACGTCCGTGTTTGGGTTACTTAATCGGTCCATTAGATTCGGAGCAAATTGGCTGACAGATGGACAGACAGACACACCAGTGATCCTATAAAAGTTCCGTTTTTTTTCCTTTGGAGGTACGGAACCCTAAAAATGCTGCAGATACAAAAGAATTATATTATATCCGAGCTTGGCATTTCAATTTTAATATTATGAAACATTTGACCAAACAACTGTTGACCTAGTTATTAAACCATATTATTCATTGTTATGTTTTCCCAAATAACATCATATCATGGAAAAAAAAAACAGTATGTATGCAATTAATCAATGTCTGCCTAGCCTCTTGCCCAACTATGTTGTGGTCAGTTTCCAATTTAACTGAATGCAGCTGAATACCAGTATTTTACATGGAGCGACTACCTCCTATCTGACCTCCACGAACCAGTTACTGGGTATCACGATACCCCTTGGCAGGGTTGGCATAAAACAAACAAGTTGTTTTAAAACACGCATTTTAAACAGTGTTTAAAATAGTTTGAAATAAAACAATGTTTTTTATTTCGTGTTAAAAATCACAGTATAAAACAAGTTTAAAACAATGTTTTAAACATTAAGAAAAAAAAACATGGTTTTAAATTGAGAATGAATGGAAATAATTGAAAAGTTATACATTTTTAGTACTTGGTAGTTTTAAACACTTCGTCGCCGGTCGAAATGAAGTAATTTCCCGCAACTATTTTAGGGATTCCACTTATTTCAATATAGTCCATCCTACCTATATATATCTATACTTCGTCTTTTGTCGAAAAGAGATAATTCCCCGCAACAATTTTGGGGACTTCCCCATATTTAAATATTTTAGGTAAGGTACATCTGAGAACGAAAATCGGAATTCGCAATTCTGAACGTACAGAGTGTACTGGGTGGTTTAGTATCCGAGTCACATACCTACTTTGATTGATTACAAAAAAGAAAAAATATGTTCACAGATTAGATAGTTTATTAGTTAGTCTTAGATCTACCTTAGGTATCTACTAACTAACTATAACTAGTATTATGTTATTTTGATCGTTTTTTGTAAATGTTTCCTCAGATGTATTTTAAAATTGTCTAGAAATGAATTATATTAGACCTGATCGATTTTTGTTGATAATAAATTTGATAAATCGTTCAAAGAAAAAAAAAATGAAAAAACACTTGTTTAAAACATTTTGAACTGTTTGTTTTATAAAATAAAAATAAAAACTGTTTTTTGTTTCAACCCTGCCCCTTGGTAAGACTAATTGTCAGACTTTTGGGCTTCTGACTACACATAACGATTGTCAACAATGAGTTCCAAAAAATATTTAGGAACTGGTATATGGTTGTAAATTTATTAGCAAGTGCTGTGCAATCAATGTTTTATAGTATGTATTAGGTTTAAAAGTCCAAAAGTCTGACAACCAGTTTTACCAAGAGGTATTGTGTTACCCATTAACTCGGTTCTGGAGGTCAGATAGGCAGTCTCTAAATATAAAATAATGGTATTCAGCTGCATTGGATTAGACTGAAAGCCCACTCCAATATTAAGGAAAAGGCTAGGCAAATTTATTAGGTTTTTTATGTAAACTATAGCCGTTGTGATAGGTGTTTTACGACGGATAAAAACATCCATTTTTGATGATCAAAGGCTTCCTCACATTGTTCATCAGAATAGTACAAAGCGAGTTATTGGCCTTCAGCAACAGAAAAAGAAATTATAGTTCACGTATTCGCGAAGCTGCGCATATTATACGCCCTGAAGCTACAAGCTAATGTGCAGTTTTATCATTTCTAACAACACAATAAATCGTGGACCTTCTGGTCGACGTCCATAAAATGTATGAAAATATGTAACGTTATAATGTTTTCATGGACGTAAATTTATTTCGTTTACATATATTTACTTTACTTCCCTGTATTATTGTGATGATGTTTATGTGGACGTCCACGATAAAATTGTCTCATTACAAATTATGAAAGCGCACAATGGCACTATTTTCAACACATTTGGTGCAGGAGTGTCACTTCTATAAAAAAAATATTTAGTTATCCATGCTCTCAAACAACAAAAATATCATACCTATCCGCTAGTGCCTTTGCAAGCATCTCCTTCCTCCTCTTATTCTGTTCTTCCATCAATTTCTGCCGCAGCTGTAGTTCTTGTAACTTCACCCTATGATTCTCCAGCTCATCCTCTGAATAGTTATCAACACCCCTTACAACGTCCGGCGCTTCATTTATACTGTTCTTCCTATCAAGAACTGGTGTATCTGTATCTTTATAACTTTTATATGTATTTTCTGTATCCATTTTATTGTTATTAATATTTTCTGTATCAATACTATTTTCTTCTCCATTAACATTATCGTTTTTATCAAGATTTTCTTTATTATTTTCTGTAGTCATGTCTGTTATTGGTGTTGTTGGTGATCTTAAGCTAAGTTTACATTTATCGAATGCTATGTTATCTATAGCATCATCAGAGTTCTGCTTCTGTAATATTGGCAGTTTGTATTGGTTGGTGGCTCTCTTCGGCTTGAAGCCAATTTTGTCCAGTTTCTTCACATTTAGTGCGTTTATTTGAGGGGCTGTAACAGAAGAAAATATGTAATTGTTGTGTAAGTGTTATTTTACTGGTGGCATAGAAAAATAAATATTAATCTATATTTTTTTGGTTATGGTTGGGGTTACTGATTTGTTCAAATAATACTTACACCCCTCATCTCAGTAAGACATGAAATATATTGAAGAGTGTTAAAAATAGATGTCAGTCAGGGGGTCTTATGCCTACATTTTGCTGCAACATAGATAATTATATCTATAAGCAAGACACAAAGGAAATTATTTAGTATCTATGATAGCACAAGAGGTAAAATACTGTATAAAAATCTAGTTCATAGTATAGAATTGAATAATATTCTGTTTAAAAAACATGCTTCACTAATTGCCATTTGTTGTAATAAATAACCACTACTAATTATACAATACATAGGTTCTATCACTGACCAATCTTGATTATTAGATTGTGTTTCAGATGATTCACTCACATTTGATTTTAATATAGGTAATAGACAAAGTTTCCTTTTTTCGAATTTTTGAATAAAAGTAAAACTTTTTCTTCTGCAACTGGTTGTGCACATTACTACGATTTTTTGCCTTAGTTTGGATCTAAACATATGAGATATTCTAATTGCATCATAATATGAGATCATCATAGTTACATATTACAGTACAAATACAATAGTAACAATACACTATTATCTGGTCTTGTATTATCAAAACTTTTTTTTTCAACATTTATATTTTGAGTCTACATATTGAGTAGTTATTCCACGTCGCCCGGTAATTTTACTTTGTGAATCTTTTTGTGTATCAGTCTCAATTTTTACAGAGTCAACAATTAAAGAAAAAACAATAAGAAGGTACTTCAACCATTTCTATTAAAGCTTTGAATAACGCAGTCATGGTATATAAGCCTATGGTATAAACTATTCGCTAAAATTAGTTACGGATAGGATGTATGTATTTACCGCTGTTTGAGCCAGTTTCACCGGATTTTATTCGTTTCAATTCCTCTTCACTAAAACCCGAGAAAGTCGACATAGTACAAGTATGTCTGAATCAACTTTTCTCATGAATTATAATTGTCTATATTGTACTGCACAATAAATTAAATAAAAACTAGTTAACAGTTTAATGAAAACTAGTGACAAAACCGAACACAGAACACGACACAGATTTGATTTGACGTTTGTTTGTATGAAAAAATGACATGACTGATGACTGGTTTTGACGTTTCATTTGTGGTTGCCAGTTGCCACATGTGGCTGCTGACCCTGTGCAAAGATAAACTCTTTGGCCAGTGTTCCTGACTCCTGACGGCTCCCGCAGTAAAGGGCTTGCTACACGGCTGCCAACCGCGTCACTGACAGAGGTGACCTTGGTTGGCAACAGGCAGAGCTGTTTGACCACCAACTACACGGTTGTAAACCACCAAGGTCACCTCTGTTGGGACGCGGTTGGCAGCCGCGGTAGCAAACCCTTAAATCGAACAATAAAATTTTCATGAAAATTTAATAGAAATTGTTCCACCAGTCTCGCGGGTCGACACGTCTCACCTGTCTGGGATAGTCTAATAAAAAATCCTTTTTTTATAAATGGCATCTTGTAGGTCAACCTAGGAGGTGGTCGCCTGCTTAACCGGACTTTCCTGTGGGTTCCTCAATAAATTAAGGCTTCCAGCCAGGGCATAAAACTTAGAAACTAAGCGACTACACGCTAAGGTCACCCCCTGTGGGGTACGGACCTCGGCTTACGGCGTCGCTGGTGAAGGACAGCAAGGGACAGCCTGGATCGGATTATTATTATTAGGGGAATTTAAAGCTACAGGCTCAGCGGCGCGGGCTGGCTCGAGCAAGGTTCGGGGCGGGGATGGACGGGGACGTTGCGGCGGGCCTCGGCGGCGAGAACGGAAGGACGGCGCGGGAGGTCGGTTTTTGTTTGTTAAAGTACTGGTACCTACTACTTCCATGAAGGGGATTTGTGGGGTCGTCTGGGATAGTGAGAGTATGCCCTAGTCGGCGAATCTTACTTATGTCGGAGGGCGTGTATCGGCGGCTGCCGCAATCAGGGGATTGGGGTGCTTTATAGCAGTCGAAGAAACGCTTTGAGAGGCGTTTCATGAACTGCTGGACGGTGGGCATTTTGAGATCTAAGTGAAGATCCAAATTGCGGACATAGAACGGTGCTCCCGTAACCTTTCTAAGGAAATGGTTTGGGAGAGTCTGCATCCTATGGAGATGAAGTGGATTAGCGTGTGCGAAGACTACACACGTGTAGGTCATGATGGGGCGGATTCGCGGTGTGGATGCGCAAATTGCACTTGAGTGACAATTTGCTGCGTACGGTCAATATGAATTGGAGCCTACTGAGAACGAAAGCGGCGCGCGAACGAGCCGTCTTTATGTGCTCACTAAATTTAAGGTGATGGTCAAGGATCACTCCTAGGTATTTAGCTCGCTTCTCCCAAGGAATCGGCCATACATGATGATCGGGATGGGAAAAAAAAATCCGATTACGTTCGAATATTTTTCAAGAATGACCAAAAAACAAAAATCAGTTCATAAAGATAGATAGACATCATTGTCTATAGTTTATGTTTTATTGTGGCGGCTGGCATTAGCGGCGTTGTGTTTAGGTTATATTTTACACTTTTAACGTTAAAAGGTATAAATTCTACATAATTTAAGGTTTCTTAGAGTTTATAATTATTCGTGTTTTGTGCAAATCTACATATAAATTTTCTCTTACAGAAAATCCTGCTAAAATGGCGGCGGCAATGCCAATAAACCCTAAACCTTTCCTCAACAGTCTAACGGGCAAATCCGTACTAGTTAAACTAAAATGGGGCCACGAATACAAAGGTTTACTTGTGTCTGCGGACGGATACATGAACTTACAACTAGCTAATACCGAAGAAATCGTCGATGGCTCATGTACAGGTTAGTTTGTTTGTGATGGTAACAAAACAATGCTGTAGGCACAAAGAGGTTGGATTGAGGTTGAGAATCATAAATCTAGCAGTGGTAGGTTCTAATAAGTACCTTCTAAGAAGAACCTACCACAGTAAATCACTGAAGAGTGATTTATGTTCGCCAAGTCATAGCTAGTATGATGTTAAGTTGCTAGAGCCTATTCTCTAGAACGACGACGGGTTGACTGGCACACAAGCCAGTTGAGATGCTTGATTGGTTAATTTCCATTTTTAAATTCTTGTTTGCCAAGAAGTTATCAACGAGATTGTGTAAGGGCTTGTAAATTGGTGTTGTAATTCCCATTTATAAACAATCAATCTCAGAGAATACTTACTGCTTTTTTCGTGTGTTGAACAGAATTAATTATTGCTTTAAGGGCATCTCGGTGCAAAGCCCAGAGTGCCGATAGTAGCCTGAAACTATTTTCTTTCTTTCAGGTAACCTCGGAGAAGTCCTCATCAGGTGTAACAATGTATTGTATGTCAGAGGAGCCGAGGAAGAAGATGAAGAGGGAGAAATGAAAGAATAATTAAGTTATCTCTAATATAGAATAAGGATTAGTTTAAGTTTTCCATACTATAAATTTTGCAACAGCCATACAGGTTTCTGTATCACATTTTCAGGAATAAAACAAGTTGATATTGTTTTTTCTCCAAGGATTCTTATATCATCCCAAAAATTCTTCTTTAAATGGGTAATAATTAAGGTACTACAATAAGAGTATGTGTGATATTAAAAAATTGTAATATTACTTATTATTACATTTCCAGATGTCTGATAATAAAACCTATTAAAGGTTTTAAAAATATTTTTAGTGTACTCATTAATACAAAATTTCCCAGTAGTTATCGCCCTGTACTTTTTTCTGTCTCGCCCACTTTCTACTAAACAATTAAATTAGGTTGTGAACACTTGCTGGCCACCATACCAAGAAAATCAATCTGCTTAGCCCTTTTCCAACTATGTTGGGGTCAGTTTCCAGTCTAACATGATTCAGCAGAATACCAGTATTTTACATGGAGCAACTGCCTATCTGACCTCCACAACCCAGTTACTGGGTAACACAATACCCATTGCTGTGACTAATTGTCAAACTTGGGCTTCTGACAACCTGTAACAACTGACAAAGATCTATGAATGATAGTCGAAACCAACAGCTTCATGTGCTTTCCGAGGCACGGAGGGTATCGATACCCCCTTTAATGGATGGTCACCCATCCACGAACCGACCGCGGCAAGCGTAGCTTACCCTTCGGTCTACCCGTGCGGCTGTTATTATTTAGCCGCGAGCCCCTTTACTGAGGCCACCATACCAATTGCAACAAAAAAATACAGAAGCTATCATATTCTTTTTATTATTTAACAAATTATATTTACAGAAATCACAACATTTAATACAGTCATACATTTTATGGTAATTATTGTCTTGCCAAAAGGCAGTACAGTAGGTACATTAAAGAACCTTAGCTTTGAGAGAGTCATAGATAATCTGAAGATTATCTTTTTTTTTATCAAAAAAGGAAATCTTAAGCAAAAGCTTGTGAACACTAATATGGAAGTTATCTCAACACGAAATTACTAAATGATGTAGCTAATGCAACTAATAAAAAAATTATAATAATGTAATATTGATAGAGTTAGTTATTTAAAAAAATAGGCCAAGTACGTTTTGGACCACGCAAAATCAAGGGTTCCGTAGTTATCCCAACTACGGAACCCTTGATTTTGCGTGGAATTTATCCCAAGAACAAAGTTAACATTGTAGTTGAAAAACATGTATTCAATACATTCCAACTGAAAATCTAATTTTGTACGTACAATATTGAGAGATTTACCATGCTATTTTAAGATAGTAAACTTCTTATAGGTTTTCTTATAATCTATGAGTAAAGAACCATTCTGTTTATTTTTCAAAATTTTAGGCTCAGCAGTTACAGTTCAATCTTACAATCAACAAACTTACAATCTTTAAAAGAATTTATTTTAAAATCATAAAAAAAATGTATTTGAGACATTTGATATGATTCTCCTCCTTGCCTCGGGAAAGCTGCCATTAGTGTCCGTCTGTCATTCATAGATCTTTCAAGGGGTATCGTATTACCTACTCAGTGACTGGGTTGTGGAGGCCAGATAGGCAGTCGCTCCATGTAAAATACTGGTATTCAGCTGCATGCACTTAGGCTGGAAGCCGACCCCAATATAGTTAGGAAAAGGCTAGGCAATTGATTTGTTGGTGAATTCGAACATTAGACTTTTCACAAGAGTGAAGTTTCTAGACATATTTTGGCATAAACCTACTTATTAATTATTCGGTACCAATATTATTTTATGAATATACTCGTAACTAGACATGAAACCAGCATTAGCTTGTGTATGAAATATGCGCAGGTAATAATAAAACATAATTTATTGTACACAGAGAAGATAATAAATGGAGTATTAAAGTGGGGGAGGCTCGCCCCCTATTACATAACTGACTATTCTTGCGCAATGTGGGTGTACTAAAGGTAACGGGGATTATAGGTGTGATGTTATGTAAAGTTGGGAAAGGACATGCAACTTCACCCATCTGTATAAACCTGACGATTAGCGACGTTTTTGTAAGAGAATTTTCCCAAGTTGGCGAACCAAAAACTGGCGAAATCGATATTTTGAACCTTTTAAATTGAGAGAGTTTGGTTTCCATTTATTAACTAATCCGTCGTCCATACCATAGTTATCAAGTCACAATATTATTCGAATAAGACACTTATTTGTCACATTCAGATGGTTCAACGATATACTTAGAGTAGAAATATGCAGTTATAGCAATGAAGCTACTATCAAGACAGCTTTTCTTGATCTTCACCAACAGCCCGACTTCTTTAGCTAGCGATCGTATCTGAAACAATATCAAAAGAATGTCTTGTACTGATGACCTTCTTTAATTCATTTGGCAGCACCTACAACGCTACTTGCGAACTATATATCAGAAAACTGACGTCACAAATCCTCCATGGCGCAAGCAGGGTTATCCGCGCGACTAATATTTCACATCCCGTCATAATAATAAATATCTTTATTTTCAGTTTCATCAACTGTCGGGCTTAATCCGATACAGCCTGTCCCTTGCTGTCCTCCCCCAGTGATGCCCTAAGTCGAGGTCCGTACCCACAGAGGGTGCCCTTGGCGTGTAGTCCCTTAATATATTGAGGAACCCACGGGAAAGTCCGGTTAACCAACCGACATCCTCCTAGGTTGCGACATGCCATTCCCAAAAAAAAAAAAAAAACGACCGTCGGGCAGTAGGCCACCAGACACAAAATCCGTTTGGTCGGAAGATCCTCCCTTTTCTATGGAAAATGAGGAACTTTCCACTCTGTTCCTGATACCTCTATACTCTAGTAAAGAAGTTATAGAGGATAGAGGTTATTTAACTATATTTATATAATAAATATATATTTATAGGATTTCTAAAAGGAAGGTCTACAGACTCTGACCTGGTTCTGTTCACAGATATTTATACTGATTATAGCAAGGCGTTTGATAGAATCGATCATGTCATTCTAATGAGGAAACTTTTGGTTATCGTCTTATGTGCGAAATAGAACACAAGCAGTAGTCCTCAGTGGCTTTATATCCTTCTGGTTAATCATCCCCTCTGGTGTATACCGCAGGGCTGCCTGCTCCAATCGTCGACAGAATCCGGCAGTTGGGACTCGAGGTGGCCTTGCACAAATCCGAGGCCATGGGTTTTCATGGACCTCGGAATGCGCCACCGTCGGGTTCCCAGGTGGTGGCGGGAGGGGTTCACATCGGCGTCGAGTCGACGATGAAGTATCTAGGACTCGTCCTCGACAGCCGGTGGAATTTCGTCGAACACTTCCGACGTTTGGCTCCCAGACTGGAGCGGGCCGGGGCTGCGTTGAAGCGGCTCCTGCCCAATCTAGGGGAGCCAAACGCCTCCTACCGGAGGCTTTACGCGGGGGGTCGTGCGGTCCATGGCCCTTTACGGAGCGCCGGTGTGGGCGCGTTCACTAAGGCTGCGGCCAGCACGCCGGTTGAACGCGTCCCAGAGGGTCATGGCCATCCGGCTGGCCCGAGGATACCGCACGGTCTCCTGCGAGGCAGCGTGCCTCCTTGCCGGATTACCGCCATGGGATCTGGAGGCAAAGGTCCTCGCGCACCTGTGGGAGTTGCGCGAGGAAGCGAAACGCCGGGGCTTAACTCCGCTGCCGCGAGAAATCACGGCACAGCGGACAGAGCTCCGGCGGGATCTCATGGCGTTATGGAGAATGCGATTGTCGCAACCCAGTGCTGGGCACGCCACAATTGCGGCGATAAGACCCCTCTTTGAGGAGTGGCTAGAGAGGCGCTACGGCGTCCTCACCTTCCGCCTGACGCAGGTCCTCACCGGACACGGCTGTTTCGGGAGGTTCCTGCACAGGATAAGGCGGGAGGAAACGCCCGGGTGTCATCATTGTGTGGATCGCCCGGAGGACACGGTAGAGCATACGGTGGAGGTCTGCCCAGCTTGGGCGGAGCATCGCCGTGTCCTCGTGGAGGCGATCGGCGGCGGTGATCTCTCGCGTCCGGCCCTGGTTCAGGCCATGGTACGGAGCGAGAGGAAATGGGAGGCCGTCACCTCCTTCTGCGAAGCGGTAATGCTCGCGAAGGAGGAAGCGGAACGCGTGAGGGAGAGGCAAATTTCGCGCCCTCACGCCCCTAATCGCCACAGGAGGAGACGCCCAGGGCGTCGGGAGTCGCAAGCCGATTTCCGGCCACCGTAGGCGCGGGCTTGCGGACTGTGAGCAATGGGTAGCTCACCGTCCGATAAGGACCAGGCCCGGGTCGACGGCGCGTTGTGTTCCACGCGCGCCTCAAAGAGATGTCAGCAGAATTGACGGGGTCCGCTAGGGCCGATGCCTGCCGGGGTTGCGAAGAAAACCGAAAGGGAGATCGTGGCCCCCGGCAACAGGGCAACCGAAGGAACACGGGTGGGTTTTAGTCAGTAAGAGTCTGACACGCCCTCCCGCTCCGCCCAGAGCGGGAGAAGTTATTTGATGATTTCCCACCCAAAAAAAAAAAAAAAGGGCTGCCTGCTCGGGCCGTTATTATTTGTTCTTTTCATTAATGGTACCGGCTAGTGTTTCAAACATTCTAAATAGCAAATGTTTGCTGATGACATGAAAATCTAAACATCAGTTAAGAGTTTAAATGACGCTAGACTTTTGCAGGCATATATATGCTCAGTAAGATATTGTATAATGAATAAATTAGACCTTAAAATACTCATGAACTAGAACTCATGCCACCAGAGATCTTGGTATTCTTTACAGTAAGCTCACCTTTGAGTGTCATGTCGACCATATCGCCAAAAAAGCATCCAAAGCCCTGGGATTCATTATTCGTAATGCCAGTTCGTTCAATAAAATGAATGAGTCTAATAAGGAATCTCGCGCACTAGACGGCCACGACTCCGGCCAGTCGTGGCCTTCTAGTGGTATTGTATGGTCTGTGGGTAGTTGGCCGTTGCAACCAAGTGCGCGATTCGTATCGGTTTCTATAGTTTACCTGTACCTTAATTGAATAATGCACGATCAATCACAATTTGTTTCGATTTGATACAGATTGTTAATTCATTGCTTCATCATTTGGAAAAAAAATCTCCTCAACAACGTAAATAAAGCAATGAATGTTGCTTAACTGTCAAAATGAAACAAATTAGTCATAATCGTTTACGAAAATAAATTACGCAATTAGGGTACTGGTCGCTGCGACCACTAGTCGTGGGCGTGGCCGTCTAGTGTGCGAGATCCCTAGCAGCATAAAACTTATCTAATGCAATGGTGAATATAGGTACACACGGCTACACATCAAGCTATACATTACCAGTTTATGCTGATCTTTCATTGTATATGGTTTCTGTACAATGCGAGGTAATCTTAAACTGGAAATGTATAGCTTGATGTGTAGCCGTGTGAACATATGTATTTTTCGTTTTCTCCAGTTTCGTACCTAAAAAACAGTAGGTACTCAGTTTAACCGGCCGTTTAAACGAGCCTTATTTGATAGCCTTATTTTGTGTGATTTTGCAATCCTCGTATTTATCTTTTTTCTGAAGAATGAATATTCAGTTCGACATATTTTATTCGTCAACTATTGAAAATTGAAAAATCAACCCTTACAGATAATAAGAAGTACTGTTTCTTACCTGATCTGGGCTTGAGTTCCTAGGAAGGTAGAACGTTATGTTCGGCGATATCGTTCTCGCCACCCTCATCAGTTTTGAGCCTGGCTTAGGTAGCAACATCGTTTCTAAGTCGTACTCTAGATTCTGTAGAATAAAACTCTTAATTCATTCATTCACTGACACCCACCCGACACCTAACCCTGCCTGAGATATATTTCTCGATGGCATGTGAAGCCAAGTCACAAGCCCATCCATGGGCGGCATAAAATCTCTGACACACTACTAACCACACTAACCAGGCTTATTCTGATTGGATCCCACAATCCGATCCCAGTTTGCGTGATTCGTTAGGAATGTGAATAAAATTAAAATTTTGTTCCGAACCGATCCCAGTACGAAAATTATGATCCCTCGGTCCATGAGACATCGCAAGGCATCAGCAACGCATCGTGTGGCCTCACTTTTAGAATGGTTTAAAGTAGAATTTCTTATTATTAGTATATTTATTTTACTATATTCGATTGCGATTTACTTTACTATGTAAGTATATCGATATTCTGTACTCCTAATTTTCATTTCCATCTATCGTTTCACAGCTAGGATCATTTGGTATTGGGATCGGATCGGAATAAAATATAAATTTTATCCATATTCCTAACGAATCCCACAAAGTGGGATCGGATTGTGGGATCCGATCGGAATAAACCCACTAACCACACGAAAAAGACATAAGATTCATTGACGTATTCGAACGCGCAGCTTAAGCCCAGGGTCTAGAAGCATGAAATTTTGCACAAGAATTCCTTTTCGTTAGTCTAGTGGTCGCAAGCGCTACTGCTGAGCATGAGGTCCTGGGTTCGATTCCCAGGTCGGGCAAAGTGTTATTGGGTTTCTCTATCTGAAATTTCTCAGTAGCAGCCTGGAGTCTGGATTTGTGCCCAGTTGATGGCAATAGGCTCGCCCCCTATTACATGGGACTTAAAACATAAGTGGCGAAATGTGGGTGAACCTGCTACAGGGACACCTCTGCCCAACCCTTTGGGGAAACAAGGCGTGATGTTATGTTATGTTTTAATTCCTTTTCTTTCGTTTGATAAGCAACTCTTGAGTAATAAGAAATTATTTTTTGAAAATGTATCCCTCAAAGGAGTTAGGTAAATAAGAGATGAAAGGTTGGATGAAAGTTCGTAATTATTACCGATGGGATCCCCTCCGGTACAATAACTGTTTTAATATAATTGAGGTTCTGTGACAAGATGACGAAGGAAGAAACGCAAGTGACTAAAAGAGTGATGAATATAAAATGATGATGATGGATGGAGGCGGAGAGGACGGCCGAAGAAAAGATGGATGGATTGTGTGAGGAATGATATGAAAGAGAAGGGAGTGAATGATAGCGTGGTGGTTGACAGGGAGAATGGAAGAAGAAAACGTGCGTCGACCCCAAGTAACACAAGTGTTAAGGGCAGGAAGTCTGGAAGATGATGAGGTTCCGTGGTAAGTAATTAGAGGAGTGATTGGTTCAGTTAAATCCAAGTAGCCGGTGACCATCCTTAGAGTAGAGAAATGGTTGAGCCACAGGTTGAACTGTCAATAGCTCCATACGAAATATACCTTCATAAGGCTGTCTACAAAATATAAGTTCTTAGAAAAAGGAAATAGATAGGTACCTACTTAATGCAATTTAAAATCGAGTTCATGAATCTTTCAAAAATGCTATAGGAAAACATCGTGAGGAAACCGGCATGCCTGAGAGATATTTCTCGACGGCATACTATGCCAAGTAAGAGGCCCATCAGCGGCTTTAAAACTCTGACACCAGTACCCTAATTGCATAATACACGATCAATCACAATTTGTTAAGATTTGAAACCGATTCCATCGATCATAAGTTGGATAAAGAATCTGCTTAACAACGTAAATAACGCAATGAATGTTGTTGAACTGTCAAAATGAAAGAAATTAGTCATAATCGTATACGAAAATAAGTTAAGGTACTGGTATGGGCGTACCCAGCATGTTTTTAGGCATGGGGCAGAAGTAAATAAATTCGATAACTACGCATGCGGGCTCGATTTATCTATACTGCATTGTTTTACGCGGTTATTTTGAATTTTAACAAATGAATAATTAATTTTGTCACTTAATAAACCTAAATTTTTAGCTTCGAGTCAGGGACCAGGGTGGGGCAGATGCCCCATCTTGCCCCACCGTGGGTACGCCCCCCATGGGCGTACCCATGGTGGGGTAAGATGGGGCACCGTGGGTACGCCCATGGGTACGCCCATGGGTACTGGTGTCACTAATCACACGAAAAGAATAAGAAGAATCTTTTAAGCCACGATCATTCATCTTTCAGGTTATAGTTTTTGGCTCGAAGACCCTGTCAACAATAATAATAATTATGATCTCCTAACATTGACACCTATACGAAAACGATTTAGCTCGATATGATTGACAAAAATCTATTTTATCGATAAAGGTAGGTCAGATTTTAACAAAAATGTATTTCTTAATTTTCATTATTGCACTTACCACTGTTTGCATAACCCAAAGGTTGACTGGCATGAAATGGCTCTGGCATTAGGTTTGCCTTCATACATTTGCTTGAAGTATTTAATATATACATATGTCGCATGAAATACAGTGTTGCCGAGTGAAGTACAGTGAGTCTATACAGTTTTATTTCAATTATTATTATTAATGAACAAGACTAATTAGGACAAAGTGTAGATAAACTAAGTGTAAGAAGCTGTTATCATCTTTTAACTGCCCGAGATCCACAAACAGCCCACAACAATGTCAGAGGATGGAAGCACGAACCCTCCCCAATGTCCTGTGCCGACATATTATACTATAGAGTATACTTACATTAGAATAATTAGGTCCGCCCCACGGTGGACTAAGGAACACCATATCAGCCTTCAACGTGGGAGCTAACTCGAAGAAGTCTCCCACAATAAACTTGATGCGATGCGCAACACCGTATACGGTCGCGTTGTGTCTCGCCATCGATATCTTTTGAGGGTCGATGTCTATTGCTATTACTGTTGGACAAATTATAAATTAGCCACAATAATATCGAGATGAATGTGTGAATGTATGAATACTTTAAAGATAACACAGATTCAAAATGACGCGTAACAAAGTAATTTTGGTTGACGGCAACGCGGGCGCAGCGGTAGGAGTCAATGACCTTTTCCTCGGCTATTTGGTATGAAATCGCGGTGATACATTCCCGTAGGAAATTTTCCGACATCCACGCGGGCGAAGCCGCGGGCAAAAGCTAGTAACTTTTATTTTGGGGTTTTAATATATAATTATCGTCAAGCCCTTTCATTTGATACAGAACAAGGCATAATAAAAAAAAAATGTTCTTGACTTGATGACGTTCAAGACGCTTCCAACGATACCTCATTTGTCAAATTATGATCAATAGTTTAGAAGTTATGAGGTAACATATGAACATACCGGTCAAAATTATAACCCTCATTTTGCTTCGCCGTAGTCGGGTAAAAATAATGGCACCTTTTGTTTTTGGTTCAAATAATGCAATTAAATCACGCCATGTAAATAGCTTAATCAGGCGTAATATTGTTAAGTTTTGATTATTCTATACGTTGTTTACTATTCCTAATCTCACGGCCTTACGCCAGACTTTATATCCAGCAGTAGATC
Source organism: Omphaloscelis lunosa (assembly GCA_916610215.1). Lineage (NCBI taxonomy): Eukaryota > Metazoa > Arthropoda > Insecta > Lepidoptera > Noctuidae > Omphaloscelis > Omphaloscelis lunosa. The sequence goes on along the minus strand of OU744261.1, from coordinate 16,538,279 downwards.
TCACCTTTCTTGCTGGTTTGCGCGAACTGTATAGTGTTCCCGCCGGCGCCACAGAAGGCGTCCAACACCACGTCGTACACGTACTTGTTGGCGATGCCCCGCGCTACGTCTTCTGGCGTCACGCTGAACCAGCTCTCACGGTCCAACTTTATGCCCTCGTCGAATCTGTTGGATGCAGGTTATGAAAGGCATACAATGCGACTTGCAGGTGTGGTGAAAACATAAGTTGGTTTTTTAATAAAATAAATAAATAAACAATAAGGGCCAATCTATCCATAACAGGGTGAGGGCCTTCCAGCCTTTGATCATTGTGGATTAGTATTCATTTAAGTCAAAGTATGCTCCGGACTCGAATGACCCGTCTGACCCGGACCAGGGTCCAGGGCCCGATAGGCTCTAGCCCTAATGTGGGTACTTATCATTCATAGCCACCCGATTCTATGACTTTTATTCTGTTACAGTAAGTCAACAAAAGTAACGATTTTATGTAAACAAAGTTAAGATTTTAATTCAATTATTGGAATAGCGTTAAGTATATTTTTCTTTCCGAAAATTCTAAACTAAAGCAGTATAGTAACAGTACAATTACTAACCTGTGAAACAGCGAGTGCCTCTTCTTCCAATACTTGTACATCTTGGGGTCATCTTTCAGTTCAATCGGCATGCCTGATTTGTCGTTGTAATCTTGCAATTCAGAACACCTTTTGGGTCTCTTTCTACACTTCGTTGATTCCACTTGTTGAGTCACTGCAAACCAGAAATTAAAGAAAAAGTTCTTGTTTAAACCCATTTTTAAGGCTCCGTATTTCAAAAGGCAAAAACGGAATCTTTATAGGATCACTTGTGTGTCTGTCTGTCACAGCCAATTAGCTCCGAATCTAATGGACCAATTAAGTTGAAATTTGGTACACATATGTATTTCTGTGACCCAAACACGGATGTGTAATGTAAATAAATGAATTTTGAATATGGGGGTCACTTTTTGAGTGCGTATAAGATAATTTAAAAAAAAAACAAACCGTATCGTGTGACATATCAAATTAAAGGGCTTGTTACGAGGATCTCAAATATTTTTTTTTTTATAATTTTAAAATAAATATATTTAAAGATATTTTAAAAAAATGATGAAAATTTACCATTCCCCCTTATCTCCGTAACTACTGAGCCTAAAATTCACTCACAGATTACAGGAAAACCTATAAGAAGTCTATGGTCTTATAATAACATGGTAAATCTATCAATATTGCGCGTACAGACTTATATTTGCAGTTGAAATGTATATGGGAGAACATGTATTTCAACTACAACGTTAAGTTTGTAATTGGGATAAATTCATCGCAACTACGGAACTCTTCATTGTGCGTAGCCCGATACGCACTTGGCCAGTTTTTTATATGACTTCTATGTACCTACTGAATGTTTGAGATTATTTTGTCAAATAATGTTTTAAAACTATGGGGTTGGGTTAACACGATAATTAAGTATTTGAACAATGAGTAACCTGGATGCAATTTAATAGCGAATTTTAGTAGTATGGATGTTTTATTCATTGATTGTAAGCATATTATGATGTTTTAGGTAGGTACAAATTATCCTTCATTTGTTCTGTGAACATCTAACACGGCTATTGGAAACTTTATTGTTAAAATTATAACAAGACAATGGACAATCAGTTATATTAACTTCTTATCCTAATCGAATAAACTAAACAGTTCTCGAAATTCTCGAACAACAGTTCGTTACGAACTTGACTCTTGTTACGAGCAAGCGAAACGTGAACCAGTTGTCTAGAACAATTAATGAACAATGGAAACAGTTTATTGCCATTCCTGACATCTGTCTGCCATTCATATTTCTGCCACGACAGTAAATTTGCTTTAAATAAATAAATTATGTATTGTATTTTCGCTAACAGAACCATACCTGCACTCTCACCCAACTCCTCAATTTTCACCTCCTTAATCTCATCATCATTAGAGTCTTCAGCATCGCAAGGTAAAGGAGCCGACGTTGCTTCAGCCAGCTTACTGCCGTCGTCATCTAAACTCGTGTCTTGGGACATAACGTGACGTATTCGTGGAGTTCCCGAGGGCATATCTTGGGCCCGATCCGTGTCTGACTTCACTTCCGTGCAATCATCGTCTGTCTGCATTTCTCTTTCTTCTTGAGAATCTTTGGACTGGGTTTGGTCGAATAAAAGAATAACTTTATTAAAACCCACTAATCTTTATCTATACATCTATCAATATCAATCTGCCTAGTCTTTTTCCAACTATGCTGGGTTCGGCTTCCAGTCTAACCGGATGTAGCTGAATACCAGTATTTTACATGGAGCGACTAACTATCTGACCTCTTACCGACCAGTAACTGGGTAATACGATACCCCTTGGTAAGACTGGTTGTCAGACTTTCAGGCTTCTGACGACCCGTAACTACTGTCAAAGATCCACGTATGACAGCCGGGACCAACGGACGCGCTTTCCGAGGCACGGAGAAGTCTCGATACGAAAAGATGGTCACCCATACTCGAACCGACCCCGGCAAGCGTAGCTTAACCTGATGGATCGACCCGTGCTTCAGTTATTACTTAGCCACAAGCCAACTATACATCTATAATATATAAATAAATAAACTTGATGTGTGTTTGTAAATTTAAAGTCAAAATAATAGCACTAAGCAAAATAATACTAAATCGTCGGTGATATTCTGAAACCGCGGAACTAACAGTGTTTAAAACCGCGTATTTACAAAAGTAGCAAAATCGAGATTTCGCGGGCTTAGCTTCATTGTAGTGATTGGCTGCGTTCTGTGATGTTGGCCGGGCCGATTATCCAATAGGAAGCCGTGAAATCGAAATTCTTTTAAACCGCGTAACGTCAGGTGATTGTTTATTGTGCCCAAACCACGTATCTGCGCATCATAACATGAAAGGTGTGTTTGTTTAACTAAGCGTGCGTGAAATAGTGTGGTTTTAATTATAACTTTACTTTATAAATTAATTTAAAAAAAAATATCATCTGGACGGATGGCTGCACTACACAAAACAGAAACTCAATCGTTTCTAATGCCCTTCTAAGATTAGGGATAGACAAAAATACAATAATTACACAAAAGTATCTGGAAAAGGTCACACTCAAATGGAAGTTGACTCCGTAAACTCAGTGGTGGAAGGAAAGCTGAAAAATTTTTCTTCCATCTCAGTATGCCTAATTACAAAAGAAGCCAGGAAGCATCCTTCTCCATACCATGTGTTTCAACCAGATTACACCTTTTTTAAAGACTACAGTCTAAAAGAATACCAAATTTATGATTCCATTCGTCCTGGGCGTTCTGCTGGGGATGATTGCGTAGTGGATCTGAGGGTTTTAAAGTATAATCCTAACGGCACAATAGAGTTTAAAAAACACTTTAAAGATGATTTCAGCCCACTTCCTCGGAGACCGAAACCTATTTCAGCTGTAGTAAATAATGTACCTTCCCTGTATTCATCTAGACTGCCTATATTAGACAGTAAGTATCAGCACTTATAGCAATTAAAGAGTGTGATACCTGCAGATTGTCACTTATTCTACGATAATTTACCATTTAAGAAAAAGTAAAGTTTTATTGATCTCATTTTTTAACAAAGACCTCAAAGTGCAATTATTATTCTACTCAGAAGTAATATTTTTATACATTTTGTTTATTAATTTTTAGTTTTAACTGTTAATTAGTAAGTACCCTACAACAAGGTATTTTTAACATACTTATCTATAGAGAGCAATTTTTTTAACATTATGGGGATTTATGGTGTTATTTTCCTGTATATTGTTGATTGCGTAATGTACCGATGATAATTATGTGCCAAAAATTAAACTGAGAAGTTGACTGAATAAATAATAATGAGATTTTGATTGTATTCTTTTGTTTTATTTCGGCCGACAATTCCGCGTAAGTGACATAAAAAAACTTATTTTGATTTTATTTGTGATGATAAATCCGCGAATGTCGATTTTCTAATTCATTAATACATATTTTACATAAATAATGCCTACAATATTAAGAGAAGTAATATAATTTGACAATTTAAAAGTTTAAACAATAGAAAGTCAAGTGGTTTAGTAAATATTACGTTTTTCCTCGTTCCTGTAAAATTCACTGCACCTACCTTACGCGGTTTTAAACACTGTTAGTTCCGCGGTTTCAGAATATCACCGACGAAATGCAAATTGTGAAAGTACACTGGTCCGTCCTTATAACAAAAAATAAAATGTTTGTTTTTTTTATCTGTCTGTCTTTTCGTTCCGGCTAATCCCCAAAACGGCTGGACCGATTTTGACGGAACTTTCACTAGAGATAACTGATTTAATATTTAACAAAATATCATTTATCAACAAAGCTCACCTGATTCAAAGTATAAGAGTTTCCATCTTCATCAAAGTAAGTTTTCTTGCTATTCAAGTTTTTCCTCAAAGTAGGTGGTCGTTTCCGGCAGATCAGCTCTCCTTTCAGTAGCTTCTCAGGTTGGACGCAGAAACTCGGCATTTGGAAAGTACTCTTGATCTTGGTCTCTGCTATATCTTTGTTTTCCATTTCGGTTTCATGGCTATAAGGGATTATTTGGATCAAAAATAATTATAATAGCATGCACGCTGCAGCGGCAGTCAGCAAGCTATGAAATTGTTGAAAGAGTTTAGTTTGTCCTTTGCTGCTAAGATTGGACCTTGTACTTAAAATTATATGATTTTGTAAGGTGATCAACAATGCAAAATAAAAATATCTAGATCCAATCCAAAAACAAGAAGTTGTTGGATTGAATAAATATCACTATTTTCTTCTAATTCTTCTAGACAGTTTTAGACTTTACATTGATATTGGAGCTAAGTGACGTATACATAATGACGTCACCAGCAACCTACTTAGTCTGTGCCAGCAACTATCCAAAAACAGATCCAGACAAAGACATCAAGGAAACAGTTGGCTATTTCTCTCTAAGTACAGATTTCAGTTTCTGAAAGGTCGTGATTTAAGCATAACATAATAGTTGTTAAATGTTCTGTTATTATATTTCAACATGAATATTGTCAATATTCTGTGAAGAGGCACTGGAAAATCGTTTTTTATAATTAAAAAGCATAAAATTCATCAACCCCTAGAACAACCCACTGACCCAAAAACCAACCCACCATACAATTTTGAGATAAAGAAGCAATCTATATGTTATTATTATGAGGTCCTGGGTTCGATTCCCGGGTCGAGCAGTGTTATCGGGTTTTTCCATCTGGAATTTCTCAGTAGCAGCCCGGAGTCTGGATTTGTGCCCGGTTGATGTCAATAAGCTCACCCCCTATTACATGGGACTTAAACATAACTGGCGAAATGTGGGTGTTCTATAGGTACACCTCTGCCTAACCCTTCGGGGATTACAGGCGTGATGTTATATGTATGTTTTAAAATTTAAATTTAATCAAAATTAGGCACACACCTCTCGTAAGAGAGTAGTATATTCTTTGGCACTTACTATTTACGCTTCGGCTGTTGTAAGTTCTTCCGAGGTTTTTTTGGGATGTTTTTACGTTGTGGCTTTCGTACTACATTTCCTGATGATGTAGATGCCTGTGAATTTTGACTTTGTACGTGTGGCTGTGGTACTACAAGGCTCTTGTTCAATTCAGGATGAACTTTATTGAAATGTAACCACATACCGACGGAATTGGGAGATACAACAGTTGTACCACATATTTTACATTTTTTATACCAAGATGCTATGTTTAATTTATTTTTATTATCATGGCGCGGGCGTTTGTTCCTGGGTCTTGTAGTTCGAGGCATTTTGAAAGAATATTTATATTTTATGTTCGATTAAAAAAAAGTTCTAAATAGCTAAGTAGTTATCTAACACACTGCACTGCACAGAACACAACATAATCTGCTGCACTGACCAGGTATGTACTAACTGCGCACAAAGCAATACACTTTTTGTGACCTATAGATATCAACACAACAGATACTGCACCATATGCCCGAATCCCACTGTGGCCCGAATACTTTCCTCTATGTACTAAACCAAACACAGGGTAAAGAAAGTTACATGCTTTGTGGGGTAAGTGGGTAAACTTTACCCGGTAAAGTCAACGTATTGAATCATCTCAGTCCTCTACCTGTACCTACAATCCTATTAAATTGAATGATTCACGACAATAAAATTGTGATTGAATACTTTAAGTCTTTTTAATTTTGTCGTATTTAAATGACGGGAAAGTCTTTGGCATAGACAAAATTGTAGAAGACGTGAGTAAAGTACTGGCTACACGGCTACCAACCGCGTCCCCGACAGAAGTGACCCCAGCTGACTTTAGATAGCTCAGCTTAAAGTTGTTTATGATTTGATTATCTATATATATAAGAGCCATCCAGAACAAAAAATAAAAAATCTGTCACGTCAGGTTTTAGAAACCCTAACTTAATATTATAAATTCGTGAGTTTGTTATGCTATCACGCTTAAACGGCTAAACAGATTGAACAGATTTAGATGAAATTTGGCACATGGGTAAAATACTCGATCAATCACAATCTAAACAGATTGCTAATGCATTGCCTAAAAAGTTAAAAAAAAAAAAAATTGTGGCACTCCGGGACTTCCGGGAGTGTCACAAGAGAAAACTTGACAAAAAATCGACACCGCGGCAATCAACGCGTTGATGTCTTTTACTCCACGCTCCGTGATAATCAAACGCGTTGATGTCTTTTTAAGGTCAAAAGTTGGTGTTGTCACAGTGTCGCGAAATCAAGGGTTTATTCCCATTTCAAAAATGCCCTACGCACCCAAAGAAGTTTTCACTTCAAAATCTACTCTACAACGTAAATAACGCAATGAATGTTGTTAAACTGTCAAAATGAAACAAATTAGTCATAACCGTTTACGAAAATATGTTACTTATTTAGGGTACTGGATTAGGACATAGGATACCTTTTTATCCCGACATTCTCACAGGATCGAGACTTATGCGGGTGAAACCGCGGGGCGCAGTTAGTATAAATGAAAAAAATCTTAGTATACATTGAATAGCGAGTCATTTTTTACGCCTCCGTCTTATGACCTAGGCCAAATATTTTTTTGATAGTCGGATAGCTCATGAAGGTGCCATAAAGAATATGAATAAAAAATAACAAAAATATCTATGAATCTGCGAAATTTCGTGGGTATTCTAGTAAATAATAAAACAGTCATAAAAATGTCTAATTTTAGCCTTCTTTTTGTAGTTTTTGGATCGGATGAAATCATGTTACTTATATTCATCTTCAAAAATCTTTTGGTTAAAACATTCCCGTTGAGAATAATTTTGGCAGTGGTATGTTCAGTAAGATAATGAACGTACCACTGCCAAATTTAATTACAAAAATACGTTCAGTATCCTGCTAAGAAAAACCTACCACAGTAAGCCGAACGTCGCACGGACGTAATAAAATCACGGCGATTTTTTTTGTGCACTGGATTTTCAACGCTCTGCTTAGCGCCGAGAGTTGAAAATCCATTATCCAACAGTGTGTTTTTTCAACGCGCTGGAACGAGAGCTCAGTATATTCAATGTACTCTGTGGACGAGAGTGCGTCTCAGCACGTTCGATTCTCAACGCTCGGCTGAATACGTCCGTGCTAAAGTCGGCTAAATCTGAAGAGTCATTTATGATCATCGGGTAATCCGGGTCATAGTTACTGTGTTACTACAGACAAAAAAAAAAAACGAAGTTATCATATTTTCTTTATTATTTAACAAATTATATTTACAGAAATCACAACATTTATACCGTCATACATTAAAAGTAATGAAGAACCATAATTTTGAAATAGTCCTAAAAAATCTGAAGATCTTCGGAAGTTACCTCAATACAGAAATGATGTATAGTTTGACCGAAACTTCTATAACGCGACTTAGGTACCTGCTGGGCGAGACGGGGGCAGTGTATGCCGTTCATTTGTCAACGCTGCCGCCTCGCCACGCATTCGGTCAAACTATAGCTAATACAACTAATACAATGACATGTAATATTGATACAGTTGGTTATTTTAAAGATTTTTGCTGGAGTATTAGTTGACCAAAGGTGCTCTTCAACGAAATAAGATAACTTCGTCATCGTGGATTTGTCTTGACAAGTACTATGTTGCTCAAGGTGGAGCCAGAACATGCAAGATAACCCTGTTTTTGTTATAGTTTTAATACTTTCGATTTAGTCATGTGACGTCACGAAGCTTATGCCTCCCTTTGTCACACTTTGTTAACGTGTAACGTAATTTGTGAATGAAATATTCGCGTTATCGCGATAAGTGCGGCCTAGGCATAGATAGTAATATTTTACGTTTATTAGTTGCTAGTATGACCAGTACCCTAATTGCGTAATAAACGATCAATCACAATCTGAATCATTTTGAGACAGATTGCTAATCCATATGTTGGAAAAAAAATCTGAGCAACAACGTAAATAACGCAATGAATGTTGTTGAACTGTCAAAATGAAACAGATTAGTCTTAATCGTTTACGAAAATGTGTAACGCAATTAGATAGCAAAAAATATATTTGAAAATGTTCGCCTACATAAAATCATTTTATCTTAAAAGTATATCTTTGAGCTGATTTCTTATATTGTACTTCTTAATTTATTGCTGTAGAATAGTAAACAAGAATGTTTACAGGATCACATAATAACATTATCATAAAGTATGATAAAAATATTTGATTCTGAATAAAAAGAGACTAACAGGTTTTTCTACTCTTACGCTAAATGTTGAAATTGCTTACCTATAGCAAGAGTATAACACGTTTATTTTTATAATGTGTTTGATGTTTTATATTTATGAATTATGTAACTACCTACTCCATACAGTAGCACAGATTAGTACAGATGGGTCGTTCCGCAAAATCATTAAAGTAAAAAGCGACTATTGCTACGACACAATAAAGTGTAATTCAGGTCGCACAGTGCTAATTAGCACTGTGCGACCTGAATTGCACTGTGCGACCTGAATTGCATTGTGCGACCTGAATTGCACTGTGCGACCAGAATTGCACTGTGCGACCAGAATTGCACTGTGCGACCTGAATTGCACTGTGCGACCTGAATTGCACTGTGCGACCTGAATTGCACTGTGCGACCTGAATTGCACTGTGTGACCTACAATTATCTTCACCTAGAATTCGCCTCTCTTTCTATCGCGTAACTCTTATATCTTCTGACTACGTTATGCCCACTGAATTCCACAAGTCGCCACGTACCTACTTGTACTCCCCGATTCAAACTTAATGGCGGCTTCGAACATGAGGCGAGTCGCTGCGCAGTAACGAATTCATGGGTCAGCGGGGTGAGGGGTGGGGCACTGCGCACCGAGTAGCGCACTTCCGAGCCACCAAGTTTGAATCGAAATGTAGCTTCATGTCTAAAATGCGGAGTGACTCATCTGTATTGATCTGTGACAGTAGTTTATATGTAGTTACTTCTGCCTTGCCTTAAGCCCCATTTACAAGGTGCAAGTTTCTGGAAGGTAAAACACGAAAAACTATTGCTGTTGAAGCAATATTTTTTTCGTGTGGTTAGTGTTAGTGATTAAGCTTGTGTCAGAGTTATTTTGCCGCCCATGGGCCTCTGACTTGGTTTCACATGCCGTCAAGTAATATCTCTCAGGCATGCCGATTTCCTCACGATGTTTTTGTATTCGAAGGAAGTGAATATTTTACAATACGTATATGAATCCGAAAAGTCAGAGATGCGTGCCTTGGCTTCGAACCTCACACCTATGACTTGGCAGCCCGACGGTCACACCACTAGGCTATCACTGCTGTTCAAGAGCAATAATCGCATGCCGTAATTGATTTCCATAAAATGGCATACAATAATTGAATGCAAGTTTTGCCATTCAATAATATTGCGAGCTACTTCTATTTACACCAATGTATGCAAGTTTTGTCTCGTTTAAACACAGAGTTGCACGTACTTGTACAATTGATTCAAATATTGCCTGTATTTGCGCTGCCAAATATTTTATTAAATTTATTGAACGTCTTCTCATTTTTTTTTTTTTTTAACTTGTTTTATTCGCTCATGTTTGAATTATAGAAAATTGTCATGCCAGATGAATGACATTTTATTGCACGTGCGATTTTTTTTTTTTTTCTGTAGGGCACATCATAGCTGACCTCTGAGGTCATGACTATTTAACCGGTCAATCCTGTGGTTGCCTTAAGCTGCTACACTCAAAGCCTCCAGCCAGGGGCATACAAAACTAAGCTAAAAAGCTAGGTAAACGCTCGCTAAGGGCACCCCCTGTGGGGTACGAGCCTCGGCTTAGGGCGTCACCGGAGGGAGGACATCAAAGATGGGACGGGCTGGGGCGATTTTATAGTATGTGCTATTTACTTATATAGCGTTTCGTGCAACAATTGTACGTGCTGTTTAGATGTTGCCAGTCAATTGTTGCTACAATTTTATGATATGCCACAGGCAATAAACTTGCACCGTGTAAATGGGGGCTTTAATTTGATACACTCTTTAAGATTACACAGGGTCATCACTTTTGTAAATGTCATACATAACTGCTTTTTAATTTTTACTTAAGAATGCGACATGTCAAATGTAATGTCCCGAGTTGTAGTATGGTGACTCGGGATCCGAGAACCTCTCATTTTTTTAAAGGCTTTCTTTGACTCACTGTATGGAGTTAGATAATCGTGATAACTTACAATTTAAGAACCTTAACATTACATTAAAACATTCAATGATATTTTAAGGCCATTTTCACCAACAAGTCCTTAATCGTCCTTCATGAAATTAACTATTTGTTTGATAGGGACTTCGCGATGTTTGAAAAAAAAAAACCATTAGGTAACCGATATTGTTAGGGATTTGTTGGTAAATTAGATTTTTCATAATATAGTAATGACAAGTAAAGTTTCTCTAGTTACACATAGTTTACTAGACATATTTTGGCTTATACATAATATAGTAATTGTATGAGTAGAACTAACTTGTGTATGAAATATGCGCAGGTACACAATACTAATAAATAATGCAATACTAATACAATACAATACTAATACATAATGTATTTTACACAGAGAAGATAATAAATGGAGTGTTAGAGTGGAGAAAGGACATGCAACTTCACCTATATGTAGTTACGTGACGACTACCGATTTTTTGGTAACAGAATTACCCCAAGTTGGCTAACCAAAAATGCTTCAGCTGGAGCAATCAATATTTTGAACCTGAGAAAGTTTGATCTCCATTTATTAACTTATCCGTAGTCCTTAACCATAGTTACCAAGTCACAATATTATGAGAATAACACACTTATTTGTCACATTCAGATAGTTCAACGATTTACTTAGTAGAAATATGCAGTTATCGCAACAAATCTTCTGTCAAGGAAGCTTTGTTCGATCTCCACTGAGCCGCCGACTTCTTTAGCCAGGGATAGTATCTGAAACAATATTAAAAGAATGTGACTGATGAACTTATTTGATTCACTACTGAAGTAGGTATAGAGCTACCAACTATTAAAGTGTATGGACGCAGGCAAATCAAATGGCATACAGATTTTGCAAGGAAATTTATACAGAATTGTTAACATTGTGGCGCCACATGCGAACTACGCATCTCACTAACGTCACGCAAGCTCCTGAGTTTACTGCGCGAAGAGTATATATACAACGCCCCGACATCAATCGTGGGCTGTGTCCGACCCATTATGACCTATGCGGGTGCAGTATTCGCCCACGCCAAATCCCATTCCATCCATAGGTTGCAGGCCCTGCAGAACCGTTTCCTCCGTAAAGCCACGGGAGCTCCCTTCTATGTCAGAAACGAGATCCTCCATCTCGACTGTAAAATCCCCACGATTCACCAGTTCCTTAAACGCATGTCCAAGCGTTACTTTGACTCCGCTCCTAGACATCGCAACCCCTTGGTTGTCGAAGCAGCAAACTATGTCCCTTCTAGAATTAGTCAGATCCGCCGTCCGAGGCATGTTCTTTCCGACCCTGATGATCCCATTACACTCCTCCAGGAGAAGAATAGGGCCATCAGCACTATACACAAACACAGACGCCTCCCGTCATTCCGACCTCGCCGCCGAGGTCCTTTGCGATCGCGACCGTGTCCCCGATTAAATGATACTCCTCCCCGACCCTTGCTCGAAAACGAGGTGCCAGCAAGTTGTTGCCGCTGAGCACGTAGCTTCAAATACCCCGCCTAATAATCATGATATTAACCAAATTTTGATCCAGCCTGTCCCTTCTTGCTGTCCTCCCCCCAACTACGCCCTAAGCCGAGATTCGTACTCCACAGGGGGTACCTTAGCGAGCGTTCGCCTAGCTTTAATTTAGAATAGTTTACTTGCTCTTGGCTGGAGGCTCTAAGTGTAGCTTAAGGCACCCACAGGAAACTCCGGTTAAGCAGCCAAGACCTTAGTGGTCAAAACTGCGAGTTGCCATGTTAAAAAAAAAAACACAATCGTCGGGCAGTTGCCCACCAGACACGACACCCGTCTGGTCGAAGGATCTTCCCTTTTCTACGAAGGATGAGTGAACTTTACACCCTGTTCCTCATATCTTAAAGATCAAAATAGCAAGATGAGGTTCTCAAAACCAACACGCGAACATGGATATTTGATTTTGAATATCGAACCTTGCACTGTCGCACGTTTTTGTCATGTTACTTTCCTCGACTCTATTAGACGAAGTGAGTCATACGGCGTTGAAATAAGGTCATATTTCGTGTTCTTGTTTCGTGCCCATCAAACAGTAGTCTAAACATGGATCACCAATAAGTTTCATTGGGTGTCCGTTTTAAAAAAATATTTTGACTGTGACAGTGCGTTTGGTCGATTACTAGCAACCAAGATTAAAAATATTAATTATGAAATAAAACCAAAAGAAACCTGTTTTTTTTTTGTTAAGTAATGAACAAATATTATCTAATGTCTGAATAAAAATAACAAAGTTGATCATCACTCGTGTGAAAAAAAAAAAAGAACTCACTTTGAACTATCTGTCTGAAGACGAAGCATGGGTTAAATTAAATTACTCAAAATATTTTGATTAAATTTTAGTTATAAGTTTTACTTTACTTAAGGTCCGCACAAAATTGGTCGGCTGTCCGGATATTTGGTGACTCCTGCCTTATTTGAATTATTTACAGACACAAAAGAGAACTTTACTGTATCTTACCTGATCTGGTCTTGAGTTTCTGGGAAGGTAGAACGCTATAGTCGGCGATATCGTTCTCGCCACGCCCATCAGTTCAGAGGCTGGCTTAGGTTCCAGCATCGTTTCTAAGTCATAGTCGTGATTCTGTAGAGCAAACATAAGAATTTAAATATAAATTGACTTCAGTGGTATTAAACGGCGCAGTGTTCGGTTCAGTGAATTACTAACTGGGTTGCCGGTGGCCAACCTTATACATAAGGTTGAACTATTACTGTTAGCTGAGATCCCATGATCCCCGGTCCAAGTGTGGAAAGGGAACACCGGGGTGGTTTTTAGTCAGTAAGAGTCTGACAGACCCCTTCGCCCGCCCCAGGGCGGAGGACATCCATGAGGATTTTCCACCCCGGAACAAAAAAAAAATTACTGTTAGCTTGGATCATCTCACTGCTAGGCCAAAGCCTCTTCCCACGATTTCTAGTGCTAATGTGGACCACTAGTGGTTTGTTTTGTCCAGCTAGTCCCACCATCTTCTACGGAGTTTGCCGCAACGCCTTCTAGCTGTCTCAAGGCTCCAAATATTGGTGACTAGATGCGCCCCGCGGTTTCACCCGCATATGTCTCGATCTCGAGGGAATATCGACATAAAAAATATTCTATGTTCGTGCCCAAATTCGTTCAGCTGTTTTAGCGTAAAAGGGTAAGTAACAAACAAACTTTCACATCTATAATATTATGTAATTAGGATTTTGGCCCCAAGCTATTGTGCATGCGGCAGTCGTGGCCGCCCAGTCCCACTTCAAATTTGCGGCTTTTTGAGCAAAGTCAGTAATCTGTGTTTTGGACTGCAGTGTGGTGTTACGAATAATGGTCTGTTAATTAGTGGGATTTATAGGTATGTCCGTGGCATCACAGCGGGCCCTATCAGAATACCAGCGCTGCGGTATTTATTTATTTTTAAATATCGCAGCATCATGCTGAGATAGGAGCCTTTTTGGCCTCGCACAGGTCGTATTTTCTTTTTTTTTTGTTAGTCTAGAATGCTCCTTTTTTATTTTTGTTAATGTTTGTACCTTTTTTTTTATTATGTTTTGTATTTCCTGTGCGTGTCCCAAATAAAATATTTTCTTTCTTTTTTCTTTTCTTTCTCTTAATTTGACGCCTAAAATACTGCGCTCCATCACAAGTTGGAAAACCTTGAGTTTGGACTTTTGAATGTTCATCAAAGACAAAGACTGGGATCCATAGGTAAAAATAAGAAGAATGCATAATATGTCCATGATTTTTCGCTTGAGTGGAAGACGGAGGTTTTCTTTCATCGTTTCATCGTAGCACCTTGTTTTGTCTGGACTGGAAAGAGATCAACTGGCACAAGTAGATGTATTCATGGACATATTGCAATTCCTCACGATTCTTGTGTTGGTGTTTGACATAAGTTTGGTCGTCGAATTTTTCCAAAATCGAATTCATGATCTTTTAACCACAATTGTTTTTCTTACACATTATAATTTTTGGCTCGCAGTCCCAGTCAACAATAATTATATCCCCTAACATTGATACCTTTACGAAAACGATTTAGCTCGATATGATCGATTTTATTAATAAAGGTAAGGTTTAAGTCTGCCTCAGTACGAGGTGTGTGCTTGAAGTATTAAATATATATGTCACAGCTATACCTAGTTTTAGCCGGCTACAACTAGGTGCGACTGGTAGCCGGTTGGTTAAATTTAGTTAGAACTGTGACCACATAACACACCGTACGAGTCGAGCGAGCGAAGCGAGCGGTGCTGCGGCAGCGGCCGGCAAGTGCCAGGGTACATTTAGGCAAGTTTAGCCAACTGCTATCGGCCGCACCTAGTTGTAGCCGGCTAAAACTAGGTGTAGCCGCACTTCGGGTTTTAGCCGTAACATATATATATGTAGAGTATACTTACATCAGTATAATTAGGTCCGCCCCACGGTGGACTAAGGAACACCATATCAGCCTTCAGCGTGGGAGCTAACTCGAAGAAGTCTCCCACAATAAACTCGATGCGATCGGCGACGCCGTACACTGTTGCGTTGTGTCTCGCCATCGATATCTTTTGAGGGTCGATGTCTATTGCTATTACTATTGGACAAATTATAAAATGAATTAGTTAGTATAAAAATGTACACTGTTTTGATTTTCGGTCCGAGTTATATGCTTTTTAACCGACTTCAAAAAAAGGAGAGGTTTCTCAATTCGACCGATTATATATATATTTTTTTTATGTGTTGTCGCGGATAACTGTCGTTTATGAACTGATTTTGATGGTTTTTGTTGGAAAGGAGATATCCCAAGGGTGGTACCATGATAAAGAAAGCAGGATCTGATGATGGGATCCTGGAGAAATCGAGGGAACTCATCAAATATTATAGACATACCTATAACGATTTGGGTATTTTTTTATAGTAACTCGTGCAGTTGCTCTTGGAAAGCACCATTTGGTGAAATGGAACTGATGATGAAGACCACAAATGGCCACTGGAATTACTCAATAATAAGTATTTCACGTGTTGCGATTCGATTACTTTAATATGGATGCAATGCAATTTATGCTCGTCACAATGCATATGGAGAAGTGGAGCTGATGGTGAAGTACCAGGAGAACTCCTCAACGATTAACGTCCCTGCATCGGGAAAAGCAATATTTTGTAAAAGGTGATGAGCAGCTGAGATTAGGCTATTGTAACTTAGATAAATTATAAACTACCCACTAAAAGCGAGAAATAAAAACGTTTTAACAAAAAAAAAAAAAACCGACTTCCAAAAAAACACTACAAAGTGAAAAATAACTTAAATTTCGAAAGTCGGTGGCAAATAACTAAAATACAAAACCAAAGACACCGACTTCCGAAATTTAAGTTATTTTTCACTTTGTAGTGTTTTTTTGGAAGTCAGTTGTTTTTCTTGTAAAAAAGTTTTGTAGAACACTTGTTCTAGGACTTTTTGTATTATTTTGACTTATAGAACCTTTGGGTACATCAAAAGGAACATGTTATATAGGTCTAGCGGCCGCAAGCGCGACTGCTGAGTGAGGGGTTTCGGTTTTTACATTAGACATTTTTGAGTAGCCGGAGTCTGAATTTGTGCCCGCTTAGTGGCTATAGGCCTATTACATGAGACTTAAACATAACTGGCGTAATGTGGGGTTTACAGACATGTGTTATGTTATATTAAATTAAGGGTTTTTTTTTCGGAAATAAGTTGTTTTACTTTCCATCGACAAATACACCGATATCTAGTTGATGCTACGAACAACCCTATTATGAAAGTTGACTATCGTTTTAACTATAGGACGTATGAATAAAATAAATTATCGTACGCGTTTTAATTCTTCCGGTTTATGTTCAGCATTATGGCTTATTTTTTATTTATTTTTATTTTTTATTGTTCTTTGTTTCATCTTTTTATTACGGACGCTTCAATATGCATGTCTTTCTACATTGTTCTCACATGTATAATTCCGAGATGAAAGATGTACCCAATATTTTGTAACAATTTTTTATTTATAAGCGTGTCCATGGTGTTTCTTGCCCGTTCTTCTCCATAGCTAGTTGCCCATTCCAAAGCGTAGTAGTGGGCAACTAGCTTCATAGTTCTGACTGACCGATTCCTTGACAATTCAAAAATGTCTGTAAATGGTTTAATTGAAATAAATGCTTTGAGTTTGAATTGGACCTCACCTTTCTTGCTGGTATGCGCGAACTGTATAGTGTTCCCGCCGGCGCCGCAGAAGGCGTCCAACACCACGTCGTACACGTACTTGTTGGCGATATGCCACGCCACGTTCTCTGGCGTCACGCTGAACCAACTCTCGCGGTCGAGCTTTATGCCCTCGTCGAATCTGTTGGACATTTTTTGATTCAGGTTATGGAAGGCATACAATAGAAAGAAATAAAGAAAAATAGGTTTATTTGTCACAGAGACACGTGCATACATAAAATACAAGAGTAAACGAAAACAACAAAAAGTACATAATAAATCACGAGTATAAAACAGAAATTAGTCGGCAGCTGCACATGACAATAGAGTCATGTACATCCATATTAGGCTTTGAGCATTCTGGATTAGTATTTGTGTAAGTTAAACTATGCTCGGGAAACACCGAGACACGAATGACGCGGTGGCCCAGCGCCCGAAAGGAAGTTCCTCCACAGTGGCTGAATTGTGGCCTCCATTGGCATTATTCTGGTTTACAAAAACTTCTTCGTTCAGTATCATTGATTGGCACATGATTAAATTATTGCAAATAGTGTGCAAATTGATGAGTATCACGTAGAGCGCAGTCCAAACTAAAGGCAAACATAATTTGGTTCCCCGCTCGAATGGCAGAGTCGCCATATAAGGATGGAATTTAAAGACAATGAAATATCTCGAATGCTGGCTAGACACTGCATATATTTCATCCATTTAATGACAATGTAAAGACACACCGTAACTGTAACATACTTACATACTACACCATACCCTAATATGTGTATCACTAATAAGCACTTGTACCTATGACTTCCATTCCATGACAATAAGCAAAAGAAATCACTATGAAAAAAGCCTGGAAAAAAAATCCATACGCCATATATTAATTCAATTAGGCAGAGAGTTACTTTGGTAGTAATTGGAAAGGCGTTAAGTATATTTTTCATTGCGAAAACTCTAAACTAAAGTAGCATAGTAACAGTATAATTACTAACCTGTGAAACAGCGAGTGCCTCTTCTTCCAATACTTGTACATCTTGGGGTCATCTTTCAGTTCAATCGGCATGTCCGATGTGTCGAAGTCATCTTCCAATTTAGAATACCTTTTAGGTCTCTTTCTACGCTTCGTTGATTCCACTTGTTGAGTTACTGCAGACCAGAAATTGGAGAAAAAGTTCTTGCATATACCCATTTTTTGACCAAATTTTGCGAGTAGGTTCTTAATTCGATAATATTTTTCTTTCTTAACAATTTTGCATACAGTGAATAGCAAATGACTAAATCGTATGTATAGAAAGTTTGCATTGAGCAGTGCAGTATGATGTGCTTTTTCCAAATGACTGGTATTAAATATTGGTTCATTCAATTATCATTAATTAATTGGACAATGACTGGACGCAATAAGTTTTTTTAATTATTAGGGCTTTTTGCTAATTAGGTACTCTGCGAAGAGCTAAGGATTGGTAAGCTGTTTGAAAGCTTATCAACTATTTTTATAATTTTTTTCAGCTCAATTATTCAAATGGCCTTTGCCTTGTAGCACAGATGAATGATGATTTACTCCACATTTTAGGTATGAAGCTACAAGGTCTTGTCAGGCCAATTCAGTCAGTGTAACGTAGTCAGAAGATAAGAATTATGCGATAGAATGAGAGGCAACTTCTAGGTGAATATAACGTAATAATATAATATAATAATAATAAATCTTTTATTTATAAAAATGTGCACATTTACAATAAGTGACTTAATAATTTAAATAGAGCACAGTTGCTTAATTGCCTAAACTAGGTTGAACCCGTGTTTCAGGCTACGAAGTGCATAAATACTCAATGTAATAAATTAACTAAGAGTATAAAGCATAAACTAAATTAAAATTAGGTAAATAAAAGTAAAATAGCATTTCAGCGGTTCTATTTACAGACAACAAGTAGATCTTCTGTCTGTGCATAATCTATGGTTAGTAAATATTCAAGTATAATTATTTTACAGCTAAAGTAATTTAATTTATAAATACTAAGTTTTTTATTTAATCTATTGTACAGGAATGGGCCTAAAAATGTAAAATAAAAAACTCTTTCAACTGCAGATAATTAGCATTGTGCGACCTGAATTACACTTTATTGTGTCGTAGCAAAAGTCGCTTTTTATTCAAATGAAAAAAAAAATTACGGAGTGAACCATCTGTGCTTGTAGTGGGACAATAGTAGGCTGATATTATGATTTTCAATATATAGGTCAAATTACAATTTAGCCAACAGAACCATACCTGCACTGTCACCCAACTCCTCAATTTTCACCTCCTTGGTCTCATCATCATTGGAGTCTTCCGCATCGCAAGGCAAAGGAACCGACGCCGCTTCAGCTAACTTACTGCCCTCTTCATCTAAACTCGTGTCTTGGGACATAACGTGATGTGTTCGTGGAGTGCCTGAGGGCGTATCCTGGGCCCGATCCGTGTCTGACTTCACTTCCGTGCAATCATCGTCTGTCTGCATTTCTCTTTCGTCTTGAGAATCTTTGGACTGGGTTTGGTGGAATAAAAGAATAACTTTATTAAAACCCAGCTAATATAAAAAAAATCCCGATTGTTGTAATTTTCACAGTCGTTATATCACAGACACAAACATTAAATAAATTTAATATATAAAAAAAAATGAGTCAAGGTGTCAAAACTATTTATTCCAACTTACAATTTTATTGTTGAAGCACTTCTTAATTATTTCTACAATCACATTTTTTTAAAGACCACATTGCCTGTGGTTGTTTGAGAAACCAAGAATGGGGTACATGAGAATAATAGCTTTTTTTTAACGAATATACAGAAAAAAAAATCATTTATTAACATAGCTCACCTGATCCAAAGTATAAGGGTTCCCATCATCATCGAAGTAAGTCTTCCTGCTGTTCAAGTTTTTCCTGAACCTAGGCGGACGTAGCTTGGCCGAACGCTTCCGGTAGATCAGCTCTCCTTTCGGCAGCTTCTCAGGATGGACGCAGAATCCCATCATTTGGAAGGTACTCTTGATCTTGGCATGTGCTATATCTTCGTCTGCTTCCTCGATTTCGTGGCTGTAAGGGATTATTTGGGATTCATGACTAAGGTTCACTCTGGATGCTTGCTTCATAGAATCAAACATAATTAATGCATGCTGCAGTGGCAGCCTAAGCTACGAAAGAGTTGAGTTGACCTTCGATCCATTTGGTAAATGTCAATATATCTCTGAAATGTACACTACAAGTGCGGCATACGCAAAACGCGTGCGACGTCGCACGCAACGACAAATCTTTGAGAATTTGCTTTAGAAACCCTTCAGGTGACGTCGCCCTTTTTTGTGACGCCAACATACCTAAAAATGTGTATCAGCCCCAGACCTGTCATAAAAACTTATTTTGGTTAAAGTTTAGAAACGTGCCGCCTTGTTAAAAAGAATGTGAGGTTATTTGGGTCAAGTCAAGTCCCGAGCTCGTTTCGCTCGCTCTTGCATCCGTAAATAAGTAGATATTTTTAAACTTACCTAAAAATAAAATATTTTTATTTAACAAAAAAACGGCAATACAAAATTGTTGTGGAGGGTTTAGGAGACCCTTTAGAACCCATAAATAACCTCATATTCCTTCTAGCGAGGCGGCACGTTTCTAAATCCAACTCCTTATTTTTGTACAAAGATTATGTTACCTTCTTTTCAACATCACAGGGGTCTCGTCAGGTGGTTCATCATCACCATCACAGCTATTCGAATTAAGATTATTATTATTAACAGGTTGTGTACTGCTTGAATCAGTTGTACTATCAACAACATCCATATCTGGTTTTTGCGTACTTTCCGTCTTATTTGTACTGTCTCTATCTTCTGCACCAACAGGCTCGTGCTCTTTTTTTGTCTGTTCCTCTTTCAACAAATTCTGTAACAGTACTCCGACAGAGGTTATGTACTTACTAGTATTTTTCTTATTCTTTTTCTTGGGTTTACTTTTGTCTTCTAATGTGATCTGATCAACCTGATTCTGGATTTCAATAACCGTTGGCGTTTCTTGAGAATTTCCTTCGCTGTTTTCACATTCAATGTCTAAAGGTTTTTCGTCAATTTTAACTGGTTCTGGAACTGGTACTGTAACAGCGACCACTTCAATTTGTATTTCAGGGACTACTTTTTCTGGTTCATGATGGTGTTCAGTATAGTTTGCAAAATGTAATGCATACTGTTCTCCAAAGTGTTTCTTCCATAGAAATTGCCAGTACTGTTCTGAATCTACCTCTTCTGATGGTATCTCTGTATTTTCGAGCTTATCATCTAAATTAATTATTCTTGTATGATCATTTGATGGGTCATCAGATGAAGATGATGATACACTGTAGTCAGTGTCGGTAGGCGTTGATTCTGACGTGACATGACTAGAAGTGACATCATAGCTCGATAGTGTGATTTTCGTAACATTGGTCATAGAGTCCGTCCAAGCTACAGTTCTCGGGCTTAATATTCTCTCATGTTCTGAACAAGACCGTCTCCTAGCTATTGGCCACCAAGCTTCATCTCTACTTATCTCGTTACTCCTATCAACTTTCTCTGTTTGATTTTGAATAGTATTGCGTTTCTTATACGGATTTACTTTGGAATCATACGAAAATTTCCTTTCCCTCATTTCTTCATCTTCTGCTTTAGGACTAGTATCTATTTGTTTTTTATAAATCTGATCTACAGAATGCTGTTTCGGTATGTTGTTTTCATCCATAGCTAGGACATTGTTTTCGTCTAAGTAGGCTGGATTGATGTAGTCACTGTACTTTTTGATCCAGGATGCCCAAATGAGCCTTTCTCCATGAATAGCCCAAAACTTGTCCCAGGTTGCTTCGGTCATGTAGTTTTCGATTGTATCTGGGAAGTCTAGGTCCATGCGTTCGAGTTTATCATGTGTGTCTGAGTGGTAGTCTTGGTATGTGAGGTCAGCCCCACTGTCACTGGGTTGTAAAGCATGAGAGACTGTCCCATGGGTGTGGACCGCATCGTGTTCATCAGTGGAGCAACAGTTGTCAGTGTGGGATGCACTGCAGTAGCAGCTTGCACCTTCATCTCTCTGTGGAATGAAATTTTTATGGTAAACTGTAGGTTTCTATTTAACATAGACAGACAGAATGTAATTATTTAGATTTAACAGAATTATTTTCTTAGAAGAGGATAATTTGAATTATAGTAAGTTAGTTATGTAGTAGTATAGTATAAGTTGATATACTGGAAAATCATATACTGGTTGTTTGTGAGCACCATTTCAAACTAGTTCGGTCTGCCTAATTTTCAAGAATATCATAAAAATATATCCAGAAAAAACTACTAACCTCACATTTATTTTTATAAGAAGTATCTAATGAGAAGTGAACATGAGAGTGATCTTCTAAATCCTGAGACTGTGAGTCACGGAGGACCTCCACATCACTCTCACTGGCATACTCCTTGTCTGCATAGTAAGTTTTGACTCCATCCCTATTTTAAACAAAAAACAAAAATGAGTAGGTAGTACATAATCATGCAAGTTTCTTGCCATTGGCATACCATAAAATTGAAGCAGCAAATGACCACAACTTTTATTGTTGCTTCAAATGATGGTATGGTGCGGGCAATTAAATCACACCATGTAAATCAGGCTTATGTCAGTGATATCACTATGAGGATGCAAGTTCAAAACCTGACAGTAAATAATAATCGGTAGCCTTTTTGGGTTTTGAACCTGCAAACTTTAAATAAAATTGTTAGCTAAACTACGTAAGTGTCTGTAATAACCGACAGTGAGTGAAAAAGCAGTAGCATGCATGCATGCATGGTATGGTAATTAGTAATTTAAAACAGTTGGGCAGTCTGAGTATATGGGATCTCGCGCACTAGACGGCCACGACCACGAACGGTGGTCGCAGCGACCAGGTAAACCACTAGACGGCCACGACTGGCTGAACTCGTGGCCATCTATTGCACAAAATCCTTAAGATGTTATCTTTGCTTAGCACTGGGACAGTTACAGGATGGTTTCTTTTTTACAATGACTTGGTCAGAGTGGAATTTTCTTGACAAAATGTCAATGCAGGCAGTTGTGATAATAGATAAAAATGTAAATTTCAATATGATTGGAAAGTAATATGCAGGAAATTAATAAGCATTTGACGTAGGAGGTGATCCAGCTAAGGCCTGGGATAGAAAGATTGCATTCGGAGGATTTGTTATTTACTACATTTTATTCCATGCAGTCTCCCTCCATTTTCATAACAAATAATAAAAACCTATAAAATTCAAATTTTTCAATTAAACCTTAAACGTTAACTTACTTTATGAAGACTCTGCTGCAGTAACAGTAAATGTAATTGTCGTCATCGTCAATTTCCTCTTCAGTATCATCACCAAAGTAAAAATTAAATTCAGCAAGTGTCTCACATCTGTGATAGTGCTCAAAATAATCAGACATCATTTTTATAAACACACACTTATCTACTTTACTTATTCAATTAAATTTTGTGTCAATTTCGATGGATAAATGCATTATTTAACCCGATTTTTCAATAAAACAAATTATTATTTGTAACCTTCCCAGAAAATCGAAGTATCGCTCGTTGCTTACGTTCCATTACAAGTATTGTTAATATTTATGGTGATTTAACAAAACTTCATGAAAGAACCAATACTTATCATGAAGAGTCAATTTCTGAACGCTGTAACAACATTCACTTAAAGCGGAACGTTAAAATAATTCGGTAAGGGCTTGCTACACGGCTGCCAACCGCGTCCCAACAGAAGTGACCTTGGTGGTTTACAACCATATAGTTGGTGCTCTGCCTGTCGCCAACCAAGGTCACCTTCGTCGGGCACGCGGTTGGCAGTCGTGTAGCAGGCCCTTAAGAAGAATTTTCTAAACTGTGACTTACATTTAAGGGCATGCGGGCTGAAGCTGGCTTGGGAACTTTACCGGTTAAAACAAGAAGTAATTTCCAAAATAAATTGTAAATTGTGTCGTATTTAAATGATAATACATCATACCTGTAACATCCGTATAAACTGATTCAGCTTGCAAACTAACTACTTAATTAATGATTCTGTCCCAGACTTTGGCTTGGCTTCCTTTTCCAACTTAGTTGGCTTGGCTTCAATCAAGTAAGTAATGATGATTAAGAGGCAGATTATAGTTGAGTGTTTTGATGACTGGTAGTTAGAAAGAAAAAAAATACGTTCAATCATAAACTCCCTTGAATCTAAAGAAACTCGAATGACCTTTTATTTACCCGACGCCAAGCAGAGTTACTGTGTTTCATCATGAAGGGTCTAAGTGCAGTATGTCACCTGCGATGGAAGACACTTCAAGACATCCGTAATATGATTTTTGTAATGATATTACTCGCCAATTTTCCATTTCTATTTGATTAGATAAAAATAAAATCATTCTGTTGAAAAGGTTGAAATCGATAAAATCGACTTTTCAGAAAACACTTTTGCACTACGAAACACATGTGTTTGTGATTGTAAAATTCTATCTGTCACTTTGACATTTCGGGTTCAAAGACTCGTAGTGCGGCACGTTTATTCTCCCAAATTCTAATGCCGATTTTTTGTTCATATTCAACGTAATACTGACTAAAATTCAATAAAATGGGGAAGAAAAACAAAGAATCTTTAGGGCGAGCCCTCATCAAGGACAGATTTGCGAAGAATCGTCACCGAAAACATGTCGAAGACAACACCATGGTTAGTATTTGTTTTTGTAATGTTTTTGTTTCAAATAAACGTTTAGATCGAGTAATTTGTCTTATAAAGAGGCCACATACTTTCTATAACTAAATGCACGTAGGTCCAAGTCTAATTTTCTTCTAAATCTTTTACAAAAATCTATGGTAATTTAGATAACCTGATTAAAAACATTTTGTACATCTTAAATCAAGATAAGTTCGCTTAAAAACTTGCACAACGTGTTTGTGTGTGTATTCATAATGGGTAGCAAAAACTTTCTTCTAACTAAAATAATGGTTCATATCTACACCCTCATACCCACATAATTCATGTCCATGTTCACACAATTCTATGAATTCTGTTGTTTTGCCTTGTTTTCCCGTATAATATTTCATCAATTAACACAGCCTGTTTCAATTCCCTGGCTTAAGAGCATGTATTCGGAAAGTGGGCAACATTGCAAATAGCTGTCAAATATTTTGTTGTTTTGATTAATTGTTGTTTTGAGGAGCTTGTGTTGTCTCTGTAATATTATTTATTTATCATGTTATTTTTGTATATAAAAGGTTGATCTCAGCTGTCATTTTGGTCTAGCAAATTAAAAATCATGATTAAGATTACTTACTTCTACATAATTCTAAGCCCTAAAATTAATAATCCTTCATTCTAGTTACACACAACAGAAGTCAATGATGGCTATGACTGGGGTCGCCTCAATCTGCAGTCAGTTACTGCCGAGTCGTCCCTCCAAGAGTTTCTCTCCACTGCAGAGTTGGCTCAAAGAGAGTTTACTGCAGAGAAAATGAACTATCAGTATGTGAAGTCCGTGCCTTATGAAGTGGAAATGGTTACATCACAACCTAATTTTGATGAGCCACTGACAGTACCAAGGAGGTGAGTTTTTGTTTATTTCTTACTAGCTTGCCCTCAACTACTTACTTGCAGGTTATTTAAAACTTCCATTTGTACAGAAATAAGAATCCACCTTTTTGTTTTACTAGATTTTAATATAATTTTTTTACGGAACAATAATTTTTAAAGTGCATTGCAGCCTCATTTCACAATTTTATATGTTTCTGTTTATATTTGTCAATGTGGAAAATTTACAAAATTGTAAAATTGTGCCTGAAATTTTACAAAATTCTGTTTAATAAACATTTTCACATTACAAGTCAAAACGTTTTTGTAGTACAAAAAAAATATTTAAAAAAATAAAATAAAGCTCATATTCAGAATCTCACTCAAGACTCAAGCGTAACTTAAAACTAAAGCCATTTGATTGGTTGAAACTTTTTTTTAAAGGTAGGTATGCTTGTGTTGGGTACAATATGGGTCTTAATGCAGTGCAGTTTCAAAATTGATGTAGCACTGACATTGACAACACTCAAAACTGTTTATAATCAAGAAGCCTGACTAAAAACCTTCATAATTGTATTGCAGACCAGCATGGCATCCAGGTATATCAGCCGAAGACCAAATAACTCGCGAACGTGAAGCTTTCTTAGAATGGCGACGTCACTTGAACGATCTACAGGCCAAGCTTGGTGCTGCTGTGACTCCGTATGAACGGAACCTGGAGCTTTGGAAACAGTTGTGGAGGACCCTGGAGAAATCTGATATTGTACTGATCCTGTTGGATGCTAGGAATCCTTTGCTGTTCAGGTATTGTGTACTTGTATTTTGTTTTTCGTGGCGTTTAGGTATTGTGAAATTTGTATTGTATGTTTGTAAGAAAGCTTTAATTTATACCTTATTCAAAGAAAGATTATGTTAATTAACACTAACATTAAAACAATTTATTGGAAAGGGGTTCCAATAAATCCTTAACTTAGCATGCCTTTTTTTGTTAAAACTACACATTGAAACACCTTATTAAACTATCTGTTGTTCTCATATTATCACAGTTTTTAGTAGGCACTCTAATAAATGTATCCACCACAATATCGTGTCAAAACTGTTTTTTTATCAGAACAAATATAACAAGGCAGTTTTCTAATTACAGATGTGCAGACTTAGAGAAATATGCTCAGGAACAGAACTGCAAATGTATACTGTTGTTGAACAAGGCAGATTTAACTAATAAGTATGAAAGGAAATGTTGGGCGGAGTACTTCACTAAAGAGGTTAGTTTGCATCAATAGTTGTCTTTGTCACTAAGCTGCTGGATTGTAGTCGCGACGTACCAAGTTACGCAGTGGCGGTACCTTCAAAGAAGCCAAAAAGCCCGGCTTGCCCTAATAAAATCACAATTCACAACAACAAACCTAACGCTAGCAATAAAAAGAAAACAACAGTCAATGAACTCAAACTCAATCATGCATGTCATAGGAATAATCAAATTTAGAAATCCCAGTTGCAAGATCTACGCACTCGTTGAACTCAATCATTCATTTAGTAATCATTATGAATAAAAATTAAATTCCGCGCACTTTGTTCCGAAACGAACGCTCCAATACAATGTATTCAAATGCGCCTTCTCGCTCACACTCGTGGGCTTCTTATATGGCTTGCCTTACCTTTCTTTGTCTCGCAGTTTTCGCCTACAAATTGCTATAGAAACGTTTACATTTGTTGATATATTGGTAAGTACTTATACACAGATTTCTATGAAATTAAAAGCCCGGCTTTTGAGCAGGGAATTGCAAACGAAATTAATTTCGTTCCGTTACACTAAATGTTATAAAACGCTCCACGGTTTGTAACGATACTAAAACCTAAAAATATCAATAACGTTACAAAAAAAATTTTTGTAGAACAACATTTTAAGTAACATTATAGGTATGAAAAACAAACCATCTTATTAAATATGATTGTAAAAAATACGTAGATCTCATTGTGATCACAAAACACAATAATTTTCGTAGGTATCGAAGAGATTCTTCATCGGTGTTTTGAAATAAAGATTAGAGTTGGCTATTGTCATTATGATAAATTATAAAGTTTTATTTAGATAATATCTCATGCTTACATTTTCAATCGACATTTATTAAACTCATAAAATTATGCGTACGGCAATAGAACAACAAATCGATAATGTTGCCATCTAGTGGCTTTTGATTGAAACATTTTGCATGTGACAAGCGAATTTGAATTATGGTAAAAAGGTTCGGCTAAGCGGTGTGATTACGCGCATTCATTAATATAGATGGCGCTTACTTATGACAATTACGTACTAATGCCTGAAATAATTTAAGTAGACCCTTTGCATTTTAAAGTTTTTTTTTAACCAAAATTATAATAATGTTGTACCATGAACAACATGAAAATCAGTCAATCTCTCACTTTGCTTTTTTTTTTATCGATCAAATTCTGGCGGCTTGCCCTAATTTTGACCCCTAGGCATGCCACTGAAGTCACACCTACTTTTGTTGCGGGTCGCACTTTTCCATATGCAACGTTCAAAAGCACAGGTGTATATAAAAAAATAAAATCTTTCATTGTTCCAGAATGTTTCCATAATTTTCTTCTCAGCAGCTAAAGAAACAAATGAAAGTAAAATACCGGAAGAAGACGAAAATGAACCTATCAGTGAAGAAACAGACTCGGAAACAGATTCGGCAATATCTGACAATGAACACGAAGAATCAGACGATGATGATGACTACAATGAAAAAGATGCCTTAACTTGTGCTGAAGAAGATATACAATTGTTTAAAAAGCAATTAGGAGATCTCGATAACGCCGTCTGTAATACTGCTGATAAAATAGATAGAATTCAAGAAGTACTGGATAAGGTTGTTGAAAGTTTAAGACTAGGTAAGCCTATTGAGGACTATCCTGTGCCAGAAAGCATTGATAATAAGGAACCTACACCAGAAATAGAAGAGAATCAAGTGCAGAATTCGACAGAGTTAGTAGAATATGAGAATCAAGAACAGAATTCACAAGAAACAGTAAAAAATGAGGCTAAAGTACAGAATTCACATGAAATACTTGACAGGGAGAAACTTCTGGAAGTATTGAAAAATCAACATGTAGATAGGCTAAAGAATCCTCCTAGGTTTACTGTTGGCATGATTGGTTATCCCAATGTCGGAAAATCTAGTACTGTCAATGTTTTAATGCAGGTTAAAAAGGTAAGAGTATAAAATCCCAACTAATATTACAAATGCGAAAGTGAGTTTGTTTGTTTGTTACGCTTTCACGCTAAAACGGCTGAACGGATTTGGATGAAATTTGGTACATGGGTAGACCATTGGTTAGGACAGGATACTTTTCATCCCGATACTCCCACGGTATGGATACTTATGCGAGTGAAACCGCGGGGCGCAGCTAGTCTTTAATGATTATAAACGCTGTTCTCCTAAAACATTTGCTGATTCAAAAACAAAATTTGTTGAATTCTCTATTTCATGTCAAACATTGTATGGAACACTGACAGAAAATAGAAATTTCAACATGTTCTGTTGTGAATTTTTCGCTAGTGCAAAAGCACAGTCAGTTTAACCTATTAGTTAGGCCCTTTCTACAAACACGTTTTTCTTGCCGTGAAAAACTACGGTTTATTCGCCATGTGTAGGCACGGTCGTCAGTGTTGTATGGATCACAATGGAAGCTTGTTGACAGACGCGTTCTTTCTACGGCGCGGTTTAATAGCCGTACCCTAAAGAAACCGCGCCGTGTACAATAATAGTATGTTTACCTTTTGGTTTTTCAAGTATAATGTCTGTGTGTGTTTGTAAGGTCACTGATGAATACAGATGCTTCACTCCGCAGTTTAGGTATGAAGCTACAAGTACGCTGCGGGCCCGTCTTGTCGGGCCAATTCAGTGAGTGTAACGTAGTCAGAAGATCTAAGACTCACGCAATAGAAAGAGAGGCAACTTCCCGGTGAAATTAACTGTAGGTGATTAGCGCTGTGTGAATTGCATTTTATTGTGTCGTAGCAAGAGCCGCTTTTTATTTAAATTATATTGCGGAGTGTCCCATCTGTATTAATCTGTGGTAAGGTATCCAAGAAATTACAGGCATAAATAAAACACAACGATATTATGTTGCTAGCTAGTCGTGCAACGTCAAACTCCTTAGGCGCCATCGCCACGGACAAGAGAATTATGGCGATGGTCACGCTTTTCTTTTTTTTGTGTGGAAAATTGTCAAATAACAACGCGCCGTCGACCCGGGCCTGGTCGTTATCGGACGGCGAGCTACCCATTGCTCACCGTCCGCAAGCCCGCGCCTTCGGTGGCTGGGAATCGGCCTGCGACTCCCGACGCCCAGGGCGTCTCTTGCGGGGCGATGGCCTTCAAATTATCGCCGTGATGATATGGCCGCGCGCCGTGTGGAGAATGACTCATAGAGTTTCTATTGAATTTAATGGCATGGCGAAACTATCGCCGCGATTTTCTTGTTTCCCATGGAGTGGCGCCTTAGTTGCAGATGCAGATGCCTTTCTCTTGGTATTTTGTTCTCAATAACCTTTACTATTTTATGAAGAAAAATTACTAACTCATCTACATTTTTTATTTATTTAAATAATCTTCATACCAATTTCCTTCAGGTCAGTGTAAGCTCAATGCCGGGCCACACACGACACATACAGTCCCTGATTATAAATGAACATATCGAGGTGCTGGACTGTCCCGGCTTAGTGTTGCCAGCTTACGCCGTCACACCGGACCTGCTCCTAACGGCTGTGTTGCCAATTGATCAGGTATGTCAAGTTTTTGGTAGGTTTTTAGATACTAAAGTCGGTTGAATTTTAAAATATGTATTTTTAATTTCTTGTACTCTCATCAATAGTGAGAACACAATTTAAACTTTAGAATATAATACCGATTCATCGATACTGCAATCGGTTCAACATGATCGAATTAGCTCACATTTAAATTGATCTATATTCATTAAAAGTTCTTCATGATATTATAGCAGATGAATATGAACTTTCAGTAATAACTGCACTTAGTTAGAAACTTAGAATACAATATTATCAGCCTATAATATTCCCACTACTGGGGCACAGGCCTCCTCTCTGTGAGAGGGTCGTAATCCACCAAGCGGGCCCAGTGCGGGTTGGTAGATGTGTTCGAATTTTTGGTTCTAGGACATTCTGGTTTCCTCACGGTTTTCCTTCACATTATTGAGAACTTAGAATGAAGTAGCGTTATTCCAAAGTCAATTAAATCGTTATAAGCTGGCAGTTGAAAGTGCATTTAAATCTGGGATATTACGAGGAAGAATCACAGAAATTCTTTTCTTTCTCTCTTTAAGAGCGTTTATTCTGAAAGTGGACATCGTCGCAAATACATGTCAAATATTTTGCTGTTTTGATTCATTTGGCAATATTACTGTATAGAAATAAGAAATGTGACTAACTACCAAACTAGAATATTAATAATGAATTGCAATTATAACGCTGGATTTGATGTTGTAACCGTTTTAGGTGTAAAAGAGGCATTTGGAAAGTTTCCAAATACTTTTTTTACATCTAAAACTAAATATTCGGTGTTACGATATTAATTAACGCATTTCATAATCAATATTTCAGTTCCCTAGTTAGCCACATTTCTTAATTCCATACAGTCATATTGCCAAATTAATCAAAACAGGTAAATATTTGACAACTATTTATGACGTTGCCAACTTTCAGGATAAAACCTCTTAATAAAACAAACACTTTAAACTTTGACATTTATTTACCACAATTCCATACAGATGCGTGCTCACGATGCTGCCATGGCGCGTCTTTGTCAGATGGTCAGCAAACACACGTTCGCTACTAGATACGGACTACTACTACCAGACGACGGTTCTAAGGAACCGGACTACAAGCAGATACTTACTGCGCATGCTTGTGAGTATATCTTTTAGTTTAGAAAGTTATAAGTATCCCTAGGACGAACTTATAAATATGGATCAGTGTTACATTAAAAATTTTCTGTGGAAAAGAACTTGTCCTATCACAAAAGTAAAACTGATTAAATGATATAGGATTTCCGTACAATGCGAGGTCAGCTTATACTGGAAATGTATAGCTTGATGTGTAGCCGTGTGTACCAAGAACTTATTTACTGATAACCCCATACTGCAATCACTAGAGGCATGAGGAACAGGGTGTAAAGTTCACTCATCCTCTATAGAAAAGGGAGGATCCTCCGACTAGACGGGTGTCGTGTCTGGTGGGCAGCAGCCCGACGATTGATGTCGGGAAGTTATATATATGCTGATCGTGCGGCAAACTGCTTGTGCGATGCAGGATTTGTGTGACGTCAGGTTTTTGATGCATAGTTCGCATGTAGCCACAACAAGTAAAAAACTTGTGTATGCGAAAAGGTTGGACTGATAACTTTTCTCAAAAAACGCATAACAAAAGCTAGACTATTAAATAATAATGTGACTGGCCAAGGCCGTATGCAAACACAACTCAATTTAAATCTTATGCCGTCAACTGACCGAATAAGGGTCTTATATGCGGGAAAGGGAACCCACTTATGTTTTTATACAAATAAATATATTTTTATTCTTTGTACGAAGTCCTTATAGAATACGAAAAAGAAAAAACAGGCTAAGTGCGTTTCGGACTACGCACAATGAAGGGTTCCGTAGTTGGGATGAATTTATCCCAAATACAAACTTAACATTGTGGTTGAAATACATGTTCGCCTATACATTCCAACTGCAAATAATCTATAAGAAAAGAGCCAAACCATGTATTTAAAAAAAAATTAGGTCCAGTAGTTTCGGAGATAAGGGGCGGGAATGGTCAATTTTCATCGAATTTCTTAAATATCTTTAAAAGTATTTATTTTAAAATTATATAAAAAATATTTTTAAGATCCTCGCAACAAGCCCTTTAATTTGATATGTCACACGGTACTGTTAGCTAAACGTTTTTTTTTTTTTATTTCCTTGTTTGACCCCCAAAAATATTCAAGTCTTATATTATGTTACACATTCGTATTTAGGTCACAGAAATACATATGTGTAACAAATTTCACCATCGGTCCATTCAATTCGGATCAAATTTGCTGTGACAGACGGACAGACAGATAGACACACAAGTGATCCTATAAGGGTTCAGTATTTTCCTATTTAGGTACGGAACTCCAAAAAAAACTTCATTATTGTATTTATTCCAGTCAACAGAGGTTTCATGACGGCCGCCGGCCAGCCCGACCAGTCCCGCTCGGCGCGCATCATGCTCAAGCAGGCCGCCAGCGGAGTGCTGCACTGGGCACAACTACCGCCCGGCTGTGAGCCGCAGCCCCTCGAGGATATGCTGAACGAGAGGAAAAAGAATGAGAACAGGAAACCTACGCCCAGAGAAACGAGAGCGGTTGAGGTCAGTAGAAGAAAATTACCATTTATTTTAATTTTACCTTGCAAGCCGCCCTTACTTCACACGATTTGTATGACCTGACAGAACATCGAGATTTGTGAAATCGAATGATGGTGAAATTTTGCATTCAATTCCATTGTGCAGTTTGGAATATCTAAGCGGTCACAGAATAATATTTTTTACTAATACTAGTAACAGTTAGAACGAAACCCCCACTATACCATGCTCCTATCCATCACCCGACATTTACGAGCCGCCACCGGTGATTAACACCAGAACTCACAGTTCAAACTGCCCATTCACTTAAACAACTCTTCACTTATGAAACAAATGTTCTGGTTAACGGCGGTTAATGTACTGCTCTACATGATCAATCTCCCGTAGTAACAGTTAACCTCAATAATGGTTATTATAAGTCATGGTGGAATCATAAACAGACCATTTGCATGTCGATAGCTAATAGAAATTGTTGAGGGGATGTTGATAGAATCTATGAACTGATAGACTCATCCCTAATAATACTATAGAATATTTCGAAACCGATAATGTGGTTAAACCTCTCTTTTAGGTGTAAAGACCTAAAATCTGTTTTTTTTATTTCGTAGACTAATTTGACGTTTCAAGTGATTGTTTTTTTTAAATTTGGTGTTTGACATTTGCACCTGTCAAATTAGTTTACGAGATAAAAAACAGACTATAATAGGAGTAAAGACTAAGAGTATGGCAAAGGTGTATAGAATACCCACAAATAATCGGCTGCTATGTTATGAGTCCAATGTAATAGAGTCCCTTGTCGAAAACCGCGCACAAATCCAGACTTCGAGTTGTGCCAGATATGTCATTTATATCGCACACTCCTGTGGACTTCACCTCTATTTATCGCTGTAGTGCGTTTCCATGGGATAATTTCCGACTTCCACGCGAGCACAGCTGCGGGAAAAAGCTAGTACTAGTATAACAAAGAAGTTTCTGGAGATATAATAAACATTTATTATTATTTCTTATGCTGTTCCTTTTTTCCACCACTGTCTTTGCTTCTTAAAAGAACTGTTCAATAGAATCGTTGATTCCAGTCCCACCTTACATAAAACGCCACCCTTTACTACTCACTATAATCATTAAAACAATACCCATCTTTTACAGGGGTGGTTGAACAAATCCAACGAGATCGACAAGGCGTTCTTCGCGATGCAGAAAAGCGGGGCTCATGTCAAAGGAAAGCCTGTCTTTGGGTAAGAAATGCATGAAATTAATGTTTGATTCTATATCTTGTATGGTAACTTGCCGATTAAATGCGTTCGCAGACTGGCGGACGGGACGGAGGACTTTAGATTTATCAATTGAATTTAATACTTATCCAATCGAAATAAGGTGTATATTACAATGCTCGGTGATATACCTTGGAGCATCGTAGCGCAGTTTTCTCTCAATTACTGAGCATTGATATATATACCTTATTTAGATTGGATAAGTACTAAATTCAATTGATAAATTTAAGATCCTCTGCCGTACCGTCCGCCAGTCTGCGCAGGCCCTGAGTGTCGCATTCATGTATGAGTACAGTCCGACAGTCGAAAGAATGCGTTCCTGACACCTGTCAGTTGGACAATTTCTAGTAGTAATAAGGATCAAATTCGCAAAATACATATTCATTAGTATGAAACTGACAGGTGTCAAGAACGCATTCTCTCGACGGCTGGACTGTAGATAGAATATTATATACTTAAATGTATTTAATGTATTCTTGTATGTAATGACATGAAGCAACTGCTTTTGAAGAAACATGTTTCAAATGGTTTTGCCCAGTGCCTAATGTGCCCATACAATTTTTTAAGCGTCTGTTGAAACTTTTGTTGGCAATTTGAAATTTCTGTGACAAATAGTACCTATTCCAGACACAACGGTGAATTTGTGTTATGTTAACCATTTCGATAAATCTACAGATTTAGCCAGTGTTACCAATTTGAAAATCTTCAATAACACATATTTTTTTTACACTTTTATCTTATGCCCAGCTTTTTATTTTGCATATAAAATATAGTAGTTTTTATTATCTATTTACCAGAACATTCTTGTTTGTGGAAGGCAATTTGAATAATGATGTGCTTACATTCTCGTCTTTCTCTAGATGAGCTAAGATCAATATTGTGTTACTGTGTGCCAAATCAAAATGAGACATCGCACAAGAATTTCAATGTACCGTTGCTATAGCAACCATATTTTTAAACAACTTTTGCAGTGAACGTTTCGACCTCCAAAACGGAAAGGTGTAATATAAAAATAGCCTAGTTGGCCAAGATGAAAGCTATCTGCATTATTATCAATTAGAGCTAAAGGAAACCTAAATAAACTTTCCGAAGACGAAATGGCCACCCTGGATGCAAGCCAAGTGTTAATTCATAAAGTTTGAGCATCTTTATGAGCAGCGTTAACGGTCGCGAAAATTGGTCTCTAGCCTCGTAAGATCCGGGGTCTTTTCGAAACGAAATAAACTATGTACTGTCGTAAACAAAACCAAAAAGACACCATACAAGCGACACTTTGAACTAGCCCGACGGCTTAATTAACTAGGCATTATTTATGGGAGTGCTCAACCGTGTGCATTTACACATTAAATTGGGCACACTTTCAGTTTGTTTTTCACTTGTGTAGTTGGCTGTACTTTTCCGAAAGTTTATAATATTCCCGACAGCGGAATCCGCGTGGGCCTAAAAATGTAGTTGTTTTGTAAGCCTAATGGTGATTTACTTTTCAACTGAAATAAACTTTCAAAAACACTAAAATATAGTGCTACTTGTCAAAATAAATCATCTTTATCATTATTGGAAAAGCGAATCTTATGTCCTAAGAAATAAGGTGTATTTTATTACAGCATTGTTGGAGCGCAGACCGCAGAGAATCAATTCAGCAAACCCTGGAAGCAAGAGAAGAAACACGCGAATAAAAATAAGAGAGAAAAGCTGAGGCGGAAGTATTCGCACTTAGATGAGCACTGAGGTTAGAATGAGACGACAATATGCGGCGTTCCTATGAGTGAGAGGGATGGCGGTATATTTATTCGCATATGTCTTGCAATGGCAGCGTTTCAGATGCTCAGTTGTTTTAAGCTATTACACATCAGCCAGGTATTCGATCAAATCCAGGCGATAATACATCTTGTATAGTGTTGTTATTTTAAAATTTGCAGTACTTATAACTTAAAACTTTCGTACAAAAATAAATGCATTTAATGTGAACACATTTGTTTATTTTTTCAATATGTTGTTTTGACAGCTGAAAGAGAAATTCCTGTCTTTTTGCCAAAAAGGCTGTAACATACTTTTCCTTTTACCTTTTTCGTAAACAGTAATTTAAATTCATTCTAATTCTTTCTCAATCTGGTTTATTTATAACAGCAGTGTATACCTACTTAAGTATATAAAGACGTTCTTCCCGTTACTCAGTTTATCGAAGCTTACTGCTGGACATTATGTCACTGTCAAGTGGCGCCATCAAACCCAGGTCTGCGCAACAACACCAATTAACCGCCACCTAGTTAACTGCCATAAAACCGAGTTAACCTAACCAACATAACACATAGTTAACCGCAATAACACCTAGTTAACCGCTATAACACCGAGTTAACCGCTTTAACACCGAGTTAACCGCTATAACACCGAGTTGGCCGCCATAACACCTAGTTAACCGCCATAACTCCTAGTTAACCGCTATAATACTGAGTTAACCGCTATAACACCGAGTTAACCGCCATAACACCGAGTTGACCGCCATAACACCGAGTTGACCGCCATAACACCGAGTTGACCGCCATAACTCCCAGTTAAGTGCCATAATCCAGTTCTTTACCATATTACCAAGTTCTGGTCATCATATTTCACTTAGTCATTGTAAAAATCTCAAAAATTCATGTATTATAGTTATTTTCTCCCTAAGCTAAAAGGAGCAATGGCTATTCAGTTTATTTTATCGGTCGATTTGTGATTCTTCGTGTGGGCATGTGATAGGTAGCAGCCGACTTTGAAATTCTAGAACACCTTTGTGTAGGTAGACTAAACAATATTGACAGTTCTATACCCGTAGTCATGGGGTCTCAACTCGAACAAATCATAATTAGTCTTGAAAAAAATTCATAGATGGCAGTATAGGCAACAAATATGAAATTAACAATCACTAAAAACTGATAAACGTCTGAATTTGGCTGAAGTAAGATTAGTAAAAATCAAAACTTCCTTGTTTAATGCTGATTGATCCATTTAAATTCATAAATCACGTATTTCCAACAAAAATGATAAGCGAAACCTTTTACTTGAATTCGAACCCATAGAATGATAAAGTTAATCATGAGCTCTTTGCAATAGATGGCGTTTTACTCAATTTGTCATCACATACTGTATAAACGTTTAGTAGGAAAATCAAACAACATATTTTTATAATTTAGTACCTACGTTACAAAGAAATTAAGGAATTGAAAGAAATCAATTAAC
Source organism: Omphaloscelis lunosa (assembly GCA_916610215.1). Taxonomy (NCBI): domain Eukaryota; kingdom Metazoa; phylum Arthropoda; class Insecta; order Lepidoptera; family Noctuidae; genus Omphaloscelis; species Omphaloscelis lunosa. The sequence goes on along the minus strand of OU744261.1, from coordinate 16,500,920 downwards.
TTGTTTTTAGCAAATACCTACCTTCTTAATTATATTTTTTTTATGCGAAGTGCGAGTTGGACTCGCGGACGAAGGGTTCCGTATCTATACTAAAGTGACACAAAACTATATTTTAGTTTGACAGTACTAAGATGGCACCGAGTTATTAATTTAGTGAAAATGGTAATTTTGCTATTCTGAATTTGACGTTTTTCACCCAAAATTTTGATTGTCTAACTATAAATTTGACTATTTTTAATCGCGATTAAAAAGGTGTAGAACAAAATAAGTTGTCAGCAACATTGTAGATGTTGGTGTGAATTCTTCAGGTACAGGTAAATATTTTTTTTCTGTTCTTTTACTAATATCTCGAAAATGGTGTGTCCTATCGAAAAAATAATGAAAATTTCGACCCCCTCTATGAAAGCATTAAACTCAACATTTTGGTAATAATTTTTCATATTTTCTATACAAAAAGTGAAAAAAAAAAACACGTCGAGGCTGCCCTGCCTGCGCGCATACGGCTCTAAAAAAATTCACGGGTTAGGTTAGACGTGGAATCGCGATTGTCAAATTCGATTTTGGTTGTGTGAAAATTATTTTTAAATTTAGGATTTTTTGCAGAATAGTTAAAGATTCTCATAGCCAAAAGCAAGGATTTTTTGTGATAGTTTAGTTAGTTTAGTTCGGTGTACAAGAGAATCGGCACCATTAAGCTTTAAAAAGCTAATTTTTATTACAGTCAAGTGTCCCCCTCACCTTGCCAGCTAAATGGTTGGTTTATGTGATAAAAGATCACAGGAGTATTTATAACGAAATTAAAAGGAAAACTCTCTATCACAGCTAAGTAGGCTCTATAAGTTAACGAGTAATAATCAACCAACTTAAATTTGCGGTTGCAAAAACATGTTCTTCCATACATTCTGTATGGGAGAACATGTTTTTCAACTACGAAGTTAAGTTTGTTCTTGGGATACCAACTTACCAACTACGGAACCCTTGTCTCTGTGACAAATAAACCTATTTTTCTTTCTTTCTTTCTTTCTTTCATTATGCGTGGTCCAACACGTACTTGGCCGGTTCTATTTGATATTTTTAAAAACATTAAGTCGTCGTACGCACGGACGTAATTAAATCGCGGCGGGATTTTATCGCGCACTGGATTTTCAACTCTCGGTGTTAAACCGAGCGTTGAAAAAACACACTTGGATTTTCAACTCTCGGCATGTCGGCAAAGTGTTAAAAATCAAGTGTACGAAAAATAATCGCCGCAATTTTATTACATCAGTGCGAACGTGGGCTTACTGTCAAAATAAGTTCGGACGAAGAACGCGTGATTTCAGTTTTAGGGTATTAGCAATAGTAGATTTGGTAACGAGGACATGAAAATCTAGATTTAGCATTGAAATACAAAAAAAAATCATAAAGAGGCATTCACTGCCGCGCGAAAATTGCTAGCTCAGTCACAAAAATGAAACTATCCCGCCAACTCGAGATATGTTTGTTGTATTGTTATTATACTTGTCCTTGAACGTACCGTGCGATGTGTGAATGCCATAAGTATCTAAGTCGACTTCTAGATGGCGTTATAAAACTACAGTCTCTGGCAATTTGTGAGTCGCTGATGCTGCCATCTGTTAAAAAAATGGAGGAAGAAAAATAGCCAGCTCAATAGCCAGACTTAGGGAGGTATCATTTCTTTGTATGGGATTGGGTATCTGTACTAGTATATTATCTGTGCCGTAGTGATCCATCGTAGCACTAAAGGAATTTCGAGAAAAAAAAAAAATAAACAACATGCTAGTGTTTTCTCGGGGCCCCTCTGTTTGTTCTAAATTGATTCGCTCTTACAATTTTGTTCATGATATAAATCAGTATAAGTGTCGTTAATGGTCTACTTACTGCATTCGAGAACTTTGGAGACAAATATTGGACTGTATTCTCGATTCCCGTGTGTTCACATTTTGTTCTTCGAAGACCCGAGTTTAAGTCTCTATTTCTCCTTCTATCTCTTTCTTCTCCTGAATTATGTTATTGATGGGTAACATGTTTCTTCTCCTGAAATCTGTGGGAGGGATTTCGTGAAAAGAGACAGAAGTGTGTAACAGGAACGAGCAAGCGCGCGCTATTTGATTTGACCAATAAGCGCGCGCGGTGCTAGAGTTGATCTCGTTGTCAGATGTACCAACCCATTTTCCGAGAGGTTGGTACTGTCAGCCAAGATGTCAGATATTACACATCAAATGCGACTACTGTAAGACTTGCTCGTTTTTACCTTTCGTATGCTGTTCCTAGGTGAGAAAGCAACCAATACGATGCCAACTGCAAATTAGAAAGAAAGAAAGATTTTTTTTTTGTTTGGGACACGCACAGGAACATTAAAACTAAGAAATTATATAAACAATAACAATTTCAGAAAACATATTTAATTTTTAAAAAAATGTGTAAACAAAAAAGAAGACTTGTGCGAGGCCTAAAAGTCATTCTTCCAATCTCAGCATAATGCTACGATATTTGAAAAAAAAACAAATACCGCAGCGCTGGTATTCAGATAGGGCCCGCTGTGATACCACGGACACACCTATGGACACAAAATAAAATCCTTATTACTGAAATAAAATCCTAATTACTGCTCTCATATTTGATCTTCGTCATGAAGTGCGTTAGTAGGTACTAGGAATATTACGCATATAATTATCGGCATCGGGACTGCCTCGTTGGTCTAGTGGTCGCAAGCGCTACTGCTGAGCATCCTGGTCCTGGGTTCGGTTCACAGGTCGGGCAGTGTTTAGTGTTTTTCTATCTGGAATTTCTCAGTAGCAGTCCGGAGTCTGGATTTCTGCCGGTTGATGCTAATAGCGTCAGCCCCTATTACATGGGGCTTGGCGAAATGTGGGTGTGCTATAGGTACCTTCGCAGAAAGCCATAACTAACCACCGTAAGGACTATTCTTGCTTGCAGCGCTCGGCCGCTATAGAACCGGGGCGGTAACAGATGTGGTCATCGTGTGCACGGGATTTTGTTTTCAAAGTGGTTAAGTTATGGGCTTCCGCGATGGTACACCTCTGCCCAACCCTTCCAAGAAACAAGGCATGATGTTATGTACTCATCGGTAAAACCCTAACAAAACGATCTGTTAAATATGTATGCGTTTATGCGTCATGCAGATTCTTTTTGGAAATGTACGTAGTCGCGTACAACGTTCGCGTTCAATACGGCTGATATAACGCGGCAGTTCTGAACTTCGCGCAGAAGGCTGCGCAATAACATTTTTTAGGAACCAAATGGTGACATGAGACGAGTGTGAGTGAGCGAACATGCGCGAAAGTCCGCAGTGCCTATGTTCAGACCTGCCAAGTAATATCGACCGTATTGTAGGTACTCCTTTTCCAAAGTGTGTATTCACGTCAATATTTAACAAAGTTATTAATAGTTTCATTACTCATTGACGCCTGCATCTGGAGTTCGCGCCACAGCATACAAATGCAGCTTTTTGGATAATTCCAAATAACAGTCGTAGCAATTACACGTCGTGCCAACGTAAGTCATAATGAGTACACCAAGTACTGTAAATGTACAGTAAGTACTAGTTATAATAAACACGTAGTTTCAGAAATATGTGAGGCATTCTTATGGCGTAACTCTGGCCCAAATCCCTTGATTTACTGCGCCCGAGCTAATTTAAGACAAGTGCTCGATTTTGCGTTGGGCTATAACATGACGATATTAATCAGAGCCCGCCACGTGGTCCTCGTTCCTGACAGATTGTAGGAAACACGATAAATAGTTTTATGAACGGTCGGACGTGTAGTTATTAGTCAGATATTTTAGTTTCGGAATTGGAACTTGACGGTTGTCTTGAAATATGTGGGTTTAGTGTGTAATTTTAGTGGGAATTACTTACGTACTTATCTTTGTGATGCGTGACTCGTGTGTTTTTGGCTGATGACGTTTACCTTCGATATTTGTGTGTGGTCGATGGCAAACGAGCTATTTCACTGTGTGCGTGTTGAACCACGCATAATGAAGGGTAAATTCATCCCAACTAAGAAATACGGTAGTTGCCTAGGCAAAAAAAAGAAATTCTATTTAGTTCGTCATTAAGATAATAACAAAATAACTTATCATATTAATAAAAAATAACTTAGAAAACACGCATTAAAGGGAAGTGGGGGTCGCTACGTCACAACTCAGTATAAAATCTTGCAAGGCGTGACGTCATGCCACATTTTAACTCAATGTATCGCCGTAATCTATTGATTACGTCAAAAAAGAAAAAAAATATGTGTCCAATATTTTTATTAATCTACCTTCAGGACAAAAAAACACAGGCCTATTAGCTGAGATAAATTTATCCTAAAAACAAACTTATCATTGTAGTTGAAAAACATGTTCTCCCATACGTCTCGCTCAATTCTCCAACTGCAAATGTATAAGTTTGTAATAGCAGAAAGAAAATTTGATAAAACAATAAATTAACGATTTTCGGACTTTTACCTTTACTTGTGCTGTGAGACCTTGCTTATTGCCAATTTTCATGATTCTAGGTCAACGGGAAGTACCCTATAGGTTTTGATTTATTCTTGAGTCTCGAAAATGTAGCATAAATGGCCGTATTTTTTATTACGTTGACTTAGAAGCTTGATTTTTTTAGAGCTCTAGGGACCGTAGTTTTACGTATTTGATATTAATTTCAACTTGATACCTCCACGCGTTCCTGAGAAAATGATCTTGACAGACTGATAGACAGACAGACGGACAACGAAGTGATCCTATAAGGGATTCGTTTTTCCTTTTGAGGTACTTACGGAACCCTAAAAAATAAAAATATTTTGGCTCGCCTCCTATTACATGGGACTTACACATAACTGGCGAAATGTGGGTATACTATAGGTTCTTCCCTATTTAACGTTATTTAAATATTTTCTTAGTTTTACGTTTTCTGGTCTGTGTAATGTGGTAAATGTGGTGTATGTGTATTAAATCTATCTTTTGTTCATTTCTTGAGAGATGTGACGTCCCCATTATTTCTTCTTGTCATCTTTTGGTCGGTGATTCGTCCAACGAAATCTTCAAACTGCTCCGTACTGCGGCGCGACGCGACGGACGCGACTCTAGTAGAACAATATCTATGAAAGCTTCATGGAAATTGTTCTACTAGAATCGCGTCAAGCGTCGTTGTGTCGCGCGTGTTTGCTGAGCCTTTATACTCTAAAACATATACCTACTGCAATACATGTCTCATAATATGTAAATAAATAAAATAAAATATGTTCTTAATCCAAAATGAAATAAATCTATTAATTCTGAATATTTTACACGTAAATTAATCACACGATAAGCGCTCTAACTGAAATTGTGTAGCTATAAATCAAGATTGTTCAGCATAAAATTCGCTAAATTCCAACGTTTGCAAAATAAAATATAATGTGTTGAGCATCGAAAAAATTATGAGAATTAACTCAATTATGTGAGCAAAATAAATAGTAGGAAAATATATTTTAGAATTCCCTCAAGGTTTGAACAAATCATGAGAATGAATTGAATTATTGGGAAAATATTGATATGCGGCAATACCTGGGCTTGACCAGTACCCTAATTGCGTAAATTATTTTCGTAAACGATTATGACTAATTTGTTTCATTTTGACAGTTCAACAACATTCATTGCGACATTTACGTTGTTGAGCAGACTTTTTTTCGAACAAGCAATGGATTAGCAATCTGTTTCAAATCGAAACAAATTGTGATTGATCATGCATTACGCAATTAGGGTACAGGATTTTACATGGCGCAGCGGTTGGCTGACTACAACTAAATAATATTAATTCAATTATTATATTCATTTAAACCTCAGGAGGGGAGAACAGGAGTTAATAAGGAGATAACTGCTAGGTATAGACCTACCAATTATCTCCACTTATGACGTCTAGGTTAAATAACTTAATGATTCACGACTCTCAAACACGATTGTTCCATATTTATTAGCGACATGTTTTGTCTAGTCGTTAATGACGGCCACTCTGGTGTGGGAGGAATTGACCGATATGATTCTGCGGTCACCAACCTACTTGACGCTTGAATGACCTCTCATTTTAGTGGAACTGGAAGCCTTTATCTTATGTAGAAATGGCATTATGGCGGCATTTATTCAATTTTTAACGCTGCCGCTGCAGTAAAAGCTCGTGCTGAAAATGTAAAATAAAGTATATTCTGTAAGAACAAAAATAAAAAATAAAAGTAAAAACTAAAAACCCGACTGCAAAAACACATAACTGAAAAGAGAATAAAAACAAGCATTATCTATAGAATTTTGGTAGTGCAGGCGGGGAAAAAACAACTTGCATTATGGTGTACTTAATTCTTGTTTATATTTATTTATCTTTTTTGAAACCTCCGTTTTGGCGCCAAAAATCCGCCCTTTAGTTTTTTTTTAAATTATAATATAACTAGTGACACTCGCAGAATAAAGACGAATCTAACGACATATCATTCATCAAGATCGGTTCAGCTTTTTTGTAGTTACGAGGGAACATAGAGACAGAGACATACATACTTACCTACATTCATACAGGTCAAACACATAACCCTCTTTTTTTGGCTTCGCCGCAGTCGGGTAAAAATGGATGACAATGCAACTAACTGGAAACATACGAACGAAGTAAGCTAATAAAAAGCATGCTGCTGAGTGATGACCGTTATGCATATGCATAAAAATTAACATTTCATTTCCAGAAAAGAGGTAACAATTTCTTCGGATCTCTTTGTTTACGAAGCGACCACGCCGCGATGCCTCGGAGGAAGTTCTCATAAAGGAGACCTTTTCGCTTTGCTGTTGACATACAAACAATAATCAGCAGCAAAGCGGAAAAAGACAAATTTATGGAGAACTGTTGCTTCTTTCTTCTGCTTCTTCTTGCTTGAAGCTTCTGTTCTTCGGCCTCTTAGGAATGCGACAATGTGCTGTTACAGATTAGTAGGAACATAATGATATGCTTTTATATTGCTTTAGTCGACCACTTATGTACTTTGTGGCTAAAGATATCCTAATGATACTATGTCAAGGCCTATTCAGATATAAGCAATATCGCTGTCGCGCTCGGTAGCGATACCGAAACGATGTGCGATATCGCTGTCGCGCTCGGTAGCGATACTGGCCCAAATGACTAATTAGAAGGAGGACCAATATCGTTACCGAGCGCAACAGCGATATCGCTGATATCTGCATAGGTAAAGCCTATTAAATATATGTATATTAACAGTGTTCGCAATGAGACATTAATTTTGCATTTGTGTGAGTTCATGGCTCTACTGTAGTGATACTGACCAAAGTGAAATAAGCCAATTGGATCAAAGTTGTCTTTGGCAACAACTCGCACAGATGCAAAGTTCACGTCTTATGTGGCATAAGGCAAGCGTGGTGGTAGTTAGAAGTTTAATCGTTTTAATCGTAGGCGTGAAAAACAACAATGACCAACCAACTAGCGATAAGTAAGGTAAGTCAGTTATGGTAAGCTTTTTTCTTTATTTAAAATGTTCCAACCATGCCTAATACGAGATGTTACCTATCGATCATTTTATTTCAGGCAGATCCCAGAACCTACCCCTTAAAAAATTTGCATCAACCAAAATTTTCCCGGACGCAATTTTTTACCTCTAAAGTTTTTTACAATAATTTCACACCCACCATACCAACAGACCCAAATAAAACCGTATGTTTTATTGTTACCGAGAAAATAGCTCTTGGCGAACGCACGTATGTAGCCTATTTATAGCGTGTTGTATATCATTGCAAGGAAAATGTAAACAAAATTACTGTTTGTGTAAATATATACGAGTATAGAACGCGAAGGCCGGACGATAAGCGAACTGGAAGTGAGGTTCGAGAGTTGGAATTGAGTCCGTACCCGACCGCAGGTGGCAACTGCAGGCGACGTGTCGCCGCGACACGACTGGTTTCTATGAATTTCTATGATATACCTTCCGTAGCTAGCAAAACACGTCGTTTGCAGCTACTGGCGAGTGACAGACGACACGTGTAGCACAACAGCAGCAGACCAGTACCCTAATTGCGTAAAACACGATCAATCACAATTTGTTTCGATTTGAAACAGATTTCTAATCAATTACTTCATAAATTGGAAAAAAAATCTGCTCAACAACGTAAATAACGCAATGAATGTTGTTGAACTGTCAAAATGTAACAAAGGAGATGGAAAACGGTGGGCCTAAATGTAATAAGTTGAGATATGATCTAAAAAATTAGTCATCTTTTTTAATCGACGAATATCAAAAATCAGCTCAATACTCAATCTGGAAGCTGAGAAATATGAGAATGATAGTTTTCGTGCGATTATCAATTAATTGAGTAATCGATTACACAATTACAAAAAAACCTTCAAACTAGGTAATTAACTCAAAGTAATTAAATGCACTATAACATACATACAATATAATAGTGCATTTAATTACAGTCATATTAATAAATAAAATATTAGTTTATTAATTAATTACTGAAAAACCAACATAATAATGATCAATTTCAAATCGATTAAAATCGGTCTTATTTTTAGTCTATGTCACTGGCATGAAAGCTGACTGACATTGACACTAAACAGTTGCCAACTGCTCTAAGTTGCTCACTGGTTTTATGTTTTCTGATGCGTTTTGAGTGCTTTCCCGATTATTATTCATTTTCAACGACCATTGCTTTGTCTTTTACTGATTCTGACCCTGCCTACTTAATACCACCCTTGCTGTCACACTAGACACCGAAGATAGCTCACACGTTTGACTTGGAATTGTTATTTTAGATTTTACCACCGCCTTAATTTGGATTGGATATTGTTGAAACTATGGATCGCGAGGGACTGATAAGTTTAAATCTATTAATTCACATCATTTTCATCTCGTTACATTTAGGCCCAAGATTGTATGTAATCGTTTCAGTCTCCTTTGTCATAATCGTTTACGAAAATAAGTTACGCAATAAGGGTACAGTAGTGCCGCCAACGCTCGAGCGATAGCACGTTTTTCTCTTCCGACTGGAATACGTGCTGCTGACGCCTGCGGTCGGGTTCGAAATCATGACTGCAGCGGCAGACATGACGCGGCCCCACATCGCCTGCAGTTGACGCCTGCGGTCGGGTACGGAATGATACCTTAAGTAGATACTTTTGAGGTAGATTTTTGGGAAGATAAATCATGACTGAAAGATATTGTAGTAAAACTGCTGAGCGTGGGGTTCTGGGCTTGATTCCCAGGTCGGGAAAAGTGTTATTGGGTTTTTTCATTAGGAATTTCTTCGTAGCAGCCCGGAGTTTGGAAGTTGGCGGTGTGGTCCTGCGCCTCATCTCTCTCCGGTCGTGTCGGTTTGCCGTCCCATTGGACTATGAGAGTGCACCTGTGTCTGCGCTAACACTTGGACACTATTATATCTCCCGCGCCGAAGGCTAGTCTCCGTTGAAAAAGGCCGGCGAGGCTAAAATACGGTCTGGAGGACTATTATTGATTACATAAGAATAGACACAAACAAAGTGAGTTCCTGGTGTCCAGACAAAATTTCGGGAACATTCTGAACATGTTTTTTTCTCCAATATCTCATTTCTCTTCGTGTCCAAAAGTCAGTCGTAAGTTTTATTGCAAAAAATAAATTGAATATTTAAATAGCGAGTTGAGATTTAAAAGATTCAAACAATGCCTCGTCTGCCCAAATCAGCGCATTATTTTAGGTGGCTGTAGGCGGTAAAATACATTTGCGGTGGCTGACACACATTACAGTGAAAATTATTATCCTAATTTTGGCTTATCTTATAGGCTGGTTTCGGCAAGTTGTCATAATGTATTACCTACCTTGAGGCCTAATTTTGGATATTTTTTATATTCTAACTCCACCTTTTTAGTCTTCACAAAAATGCCAGTGTCATCATTTCGAATTTCGAATGGCCGATAAAAAAAAGAAAACGTTTAATGGCGGAATTGTGGTGAAGAATTAAACTGTTTATTTGATGAAAAAAAAAAGAAAACATGCAATCAGTCTTGTAGTGCCATTACAGAAGACATTTTAACGATTAGATAAAACAAAAGCTGGATATTTCAGGGATGCCCGATATACAGTTATAAAGAAATCGTTAAATTGTCACGAAAGCTCGAAATTATACCTATTATTCGAATAATTTAATGTTGCCTATGAAGATTTCAAAATAAAATGCCCTTTATAGAAAAATAACAACAGATTTTTTTAGTGTGTTGATATATTTCGGTGAATCCACATAATCATTAAGTGTTTACAAATCAATGTAGGAATTGCTTATCCAGTACAGCGGTGTTATTGGTGTTACCCCCAGGATGGATAGTTTCGGCAGTCCACGCGGGTGGTTGATCTCCATGTAGAATACCAGCTGTATGAGGTGTAACGAAACCTCCTTCTTTTCTCGTAGCAGTGTTCTAAATCCCAATTTCTGAATGCTTATCTAAAATTTCTATTTTATTTAGCACTTTTCTATAAAAGTGAACAAAAATTCGTCATGGCTGAAACGATTTTTCGGTTAAATGATGCTAAAATATCTTGCCTTACAACAAATATTATGATAAATTTGACCCCGAAACGTATCCAGCAACCGGAGCAAATAGGATCAGCTAATAAAATAATAAATTCCCTGTATCTTCGTTATCATACTGGCGTGTATCCAACACTACAACATCCAGGTGTTCTGATTTTGACCGTTTTATTCCACATTTTATATTTCGAATGTATTTTTATACAGTCTGGCTTGATCGAAGATCGAAATAGTACAAGGTTGATCTCTAAATAATCAAAAGCTTCGAAGGAAAGCGTAGGATTGAAGTACAGACGAATTTATAATCTGTCCACAGCAGACTATAACAAATCTATGTGTGATCTGCATTAAAGTAAATTAAATTGTCTTGAATTCTTAATAAACGATGGAAATTTCCTATTGATGAGATCATCACATAAGAACTATCGCTAAGGGGCTGCGTAAACGTGGACACTTTTGTGTCTTGTGTCGGATACAAGCTACCAATGAATATTTCATTTCTATGTAACCATTTTGAAAGCAGCCACTCGCGCAGACGTAAATATTTTTTTTGTCCAGTTGATTCCACTTGACATATCACATACTCGGTGTCGGTAACTGGAAACTAAAAGTCGTCAGTTGAAGACACAAGCAACATTAACAAATTTCCAAACAATTGTACGGCGCTGAGCACAGCAACTATGGTTTCCTGTGGTGCGCCATGTCGGTTAAAGGCACCCGGCGACTGTGTTCGATTGCCGCTACCGGACACAGCAACTATGGTTTCCTGTGATGGTGTGCCGTGGCGGTAACAAAAAGTGTCTACGTTTGCGCAGCCCCTTAGTGAAGTACTGTCTTTCATGTACTATAGTTGTTGCCCGTGGTTTCACTCACCTCCTAGAATACCATAGAAAAGTATCCCATGTAATCCACGACATGTCTTTCTGTGTGCCAAGTTTAATTCAAATCCATTAATTTTTATTTTATTTATTAGGGTTAAAAAACAGTGACACATTACATTTTTTAGGAAAAATACAAGAAAACATAGGTACGGCCAAATGTGTAACCACAACCACATTTTCCACAGAACACACATAAAAAATAATCAAAACCATGATTTTTAAACTAAAGCCGAATTATTCCTTTTCCATATATAGTACATTACTGCCGCAGCCTGCAATAAGGGCATTGATGGATGATCGTGAAAATGTGGTTCGAGGCGAAGCCAAGGCACTCATCCGTGAATCCATGAATGCCTGGTTGCGGCCAAGGCTTGTATAGATGCAGAAGTACTTTACTCAAATAATGCGCGGAAATTCAAACTAAGTAAATTAATGATATCTACATTCCAGAATCAATGACGCACAACGATAATTTATCACGCGCCAATATGTTCACTTGTTTCTTCTTTACATTAAACCTTCTTGGTTGCCATGTAAAAAGTTCGTTCCATTTTTAAATATCACGATTTTCATACAAACATTGCCGGCCGGGCGCTGGCATGCATTTGACCAGCATTTTCTATTTATCTCGAAGAAGGTTGTCAAAATAATGCTCGAATTTCCAACCATGTTTGAGAAAACCTTATAACAGTTTAGTTAGTCGTTTGTGATTAAGTAACAGAAATCCAACCGAACATCTTTTCAAACTTTTACATTGATAATTTTCACAATAGCTGTCAATCTTTTAAAAGGAAAACGTACCAAAAGCATCTGATATGTAAACACAAAAAAAAAATGGTACGGTGCAAGCTCTGTGAAGCTCTATGTGTTTGTTCATCTGTTGCTATGTCCACAGGTCCCATAAAGACAATTAACATCAAATTCTTGAAATACCTAAAACATTTTCTATAAACCCTTTTTTAAATTATACACAATAATTACCTAAGAAAAAGTACTATCTAATCAAAAATATTCCTTTTAACAATAAATCTACCGCTTAGATTTTTAAATATAACGACGACAGTACGTCCCTAGTCCCCTACCAACATTAGCCACTTTGAATCACCGAATCTGTGAGACACACCCCGTATTTTAACGTCACAGCTGGAATCCGGTGATAATTTCACGTCGTTGACGCCAGAGACAATCAAAGTAAAACTGAATGAATCCATACAATACCTCCCACGTTTTATCACTGATCACTGAATTGACTCGAGAACGTGTCGCTTGAAAAATCACAATCGAAGAAAATCATAAAAGTAGATAGTCATTGCAATTTGACATGCCGAACGCGAGCATAAAATGCAGGAGCGCACTTAACTTTGTCAGTATTTTACACAAATTCTTCGCGGTATAATTCCGAACGTTTCCGATGTGGGTTATTCGGGCTATTACTTCGGCAATGCGCAAACGCAAGCGTCAAAATGTGCGCCCGCGTCGCCCGCCTCCAACAGATCTACTAATACATTTTTCTTCTGGAATTCATGGAGTCATTGAACGTCGAGAATTTTGGGAAAACATCTTCATACTCGTGCATGAGAACAATAGAATAACTTGTATGTGGGCCTTTTACAAATTTAGATTTTACTGGCTTTTTAGCTGCTACATTACGTAGCAGCTTAAAAGCCAGTAAAATCTCTGAACACGTAAAATACCTCACACTCAAAAGTTTATGTAAATAATGATCAATGGAAATAAATCTATCTTGCACCAGAGATTTATTGAGAAATAAATACAGAGAAAACGTGTTACATTCCGATGCGTTTTTTTTTTGACGATACTTTATAGCTTTAATTATTCTGCAGGGAAGGGTGTTGGTAAATAGTGGGCGAATCCACAGATTCATGAAACATTCCATCTCGTTAATCTAGTCTACAATTTCTATCTTGTTTGTGTGATAATTGTGATAAATTTCTCGATTGAGACTCAGCCGAGAGTCGATCCGATCGACGCATGTAGATATTGAGTATAATTATTTAATTAAGTTAAAGAATTTAAACAGATAGAGATTTTTAGATCAGTGCGTAATCTATAAAAATTACCCCACAAATAACGACCCAAAATTACTGCAGATCTTGAGCCAAAACTTGGCTTAAACTAATTCGTAATATCCGAAATTCCTGTAGAAGGTACTTCCCTATTAGGAGAAAAAACAGTAAGGTTCACTAAAAAAAAAAAAAAAAAACTATACAGAATAACATATTGTGTATCGTTAGTGCCTGTACCTACTAATGAAAAAATGATGCGGATAAAAACCAGCAAGAGAAGAAATAAAACAAAATCTTAAAGCTGTTGATTCTACACCATTGCATCACAATAGTTTTGACACAACTGACCAAAAATATAACAAAATCATCAGGCATCGACGTTTTATAATTACATAGTTTTGTATTTCTAGAGTAGGAGTAAAAAAAATGAGTAATTTTACTCAGACAGAAATAGCCCGGTCTTAAATTAAAATCACACGTAGGTACAGATGTGTCACAGTAGGTGTGATAAAAAATAACTCTTTTGACGTCATTGGTAAACTATTAAACTAGCCTTCAGCTTTCTAGCTCTAAATAAATATCTAGAATTCTAGATGAATAGACTGTTTTTATCCTACATGTTGTATTGTGGGTATTAGAAGACAATTTTGAATTTGTACCTATGCCCCAACTAGCCTATCCTGCACCCTAATTGCGCAACACACGATCAATCACAATCTGAATCATTTTGAAGTATATTACTAATCCATTGTTTCATATGTTTAAAAAGTTTGTCTGCTCAACAACGTAAATAACGCAATGAATATTGTTGAACTATCAAAATGAAACGGATTGTGATTGATCGTGTGTTACGTAATCACGTTGTCAAACGAATAGACATAGATTTACGTCATTCGTTATTGGTCATCTGAAACCGGTTAATCTGACAACTAGGCCCATTCAGTTGAAGAGTTCATGATGGCAGTCACACTGTAAAATACAGTTGAAGAGAATTAATAAAAATAAGTAGGAAAAGGCTAGTCGGAATGGGATAGATGTATTATTTAGAACTAGCTTGTGAACTATCATCACGTACCATCTGACATGAATGTACGAATTAAACGTAGTAATTAATTAATCGAAACAAATCGGTGAATCGGTTCAGCTTCCGCCTCTTCCCAAGATTTGGCATCTTCGCAACGGAAGCACAAATGACGCAAACCGTAGTTTAGCTCGATATTATTAGCACAAGATATTTTAGTGATTTTCTGTAGATTCCGGAGTGGGTCGTAAGTACATAACATATCGGGCTATCGGAAACGTCATAGATCGATTTTTGTATCGAGGATGTTTATTTTTAATCGGTACTAAGGAAATCCGTAATCGTTAAACTATTTTAGACGAAATTAGGTTTGTTGACAAATTCGATAACTCCGCCGTTCACAGTTAGGAAACGGTTCAGTAATAGCTGAACGACGAGTTACGACTTAGATGTATTTCGGAAGAAATCGTTTCAAAGCAATCGTCGGCTGCCATTCTCTGAATTTACTGACATTTTCCGTATTTACCTTTACTGGCTATAGATATAGGTACATATTGTGGGAAGCAATTCATTTTGTAGACAGAAAAGTTTCAAATACTTGTAACACGTTCAAAAATTCGTTTGAAGATTTTCTCTCAATTGAAAGCATTCATCAGGCCTCCCATTAGCATTAACGCTGTTCTCCCAAAAATACGCGTTCAGTTCAAAGATCATTTAGCAGACTAGTCAAATTAGAAATGACTTACGACACGTTGATTCTGATTGGTCCCGACGTTCCCTTCGCCTGTGACATAAGCCGACAGCTGTCATGCCAAGGGAGAGCCCACACGACACTAGTCCATTCATATAACCCGTAGCTATTTCAGAATTCAGGAAAATGTTTAGATATCCATGTCACCTATTTCGATCGCGACATTTTGATTTGATAGGTGCCACAGAACGCTTGTAAAACAGAGATTATAACGTGTTTTATTATTCTTTATGTTGTGGTTTCCAACAGTTTTATGCTTCCGTTAGATAGTGCAGATGAAGAAACTGGTTTCTTAGGTGACTGTTATATGGGTTTAGGGATAGACATATATAAGTCAGGTGTTATTTATTTTTTGGGATAAAGCGTCAAAATTCTTGCGGTTATCAAAGACATGGGATGACTAATGCAACTAAATTAAGACGTTCACTCGTAAAAGCTGTTGCAGAGATACAGATCTCTCCTCTGTCCGAAGGATTCTGGGGAAAATAATGAAGTGTGGTTTCAATAACCTCTTCTTTAGCGTAGAGATAAGAATTAGTGTTAAGAATCAGAAAACAAGAGAAGCTTTTCAGAATAATTAATCTACACACGAATAAACGATGTTATGCTTTTGTTCGAAAGCGAGTTTTTCTGTGCATCAAAACAAGACATTATTAATCGCCTGTACCGACGCCCGAAATCACCACTTCGAGAGTACAAAAATATTTTGTTGGCGTCACACAAAATTTTCCGTTTTATTCAAGCCATTTTTTTTTTACGAAAATACCTTTTGTATTCCCAGCTGTTTTAATGTTGCAATGAAATCAATAGCTGTCTTTTCGAACTGCATCTACAGGTCAAAAGCTAGTTGGCAATCGCCACAAATCTTTATGTCTGGCGGATGTCTACTGTCTAAATGATACTGATATCATTTTTATTACGCTTTTAACATTACTTTGTCGTTCCGTGACTATCGCCCATCACTCTGTCATTTACATTTCTAAAAACAAAAAACAAGGTCTTAATTTTGATTTTCGAATGACAAAAGATGTGCAGTTTGTCTTTGAAAGTCATGCCAATTGTTTTTGTTCGTAGTTATTTAGAAAAGCATTATTTTCTTGTTTCAACAGATTTTCCACTAGGTACTTACAGCTGATGAAATTAGACCATTGTTATAAATCTCAATTACATTAGCATCGTTGGTATTCTCGCGAAATCTAACAGCTGCTGTGATTAAATAGATTCTGAATTTATTAAGATTTTTTTATTACCTAGGTAACATTAGGTTTACACTTGAACTTTGTAAACCTCTTATTATACTTAAGAGTCATAATGATACCTAAGTAACGACCGATGCAGCAGCCAAAATTGATAACACGCAAATTGTATTTTAAATTATGTATAAACTACAGAATCTTGAAATGATATTTCGTGTCCTCATTAATTAACGTTAGTGTTTGAATTCCACATTCCAAACCGAATAATCACGGTACACAAGCCTAAATAATCTATTCTCGTAAGATTATAACCAATAGCAATACTAATTACAATAATATCAGATATTATACTGTCGATATAACCCGACATAGTGAGGACGACTTACCATTTGAACATGTGAACGATATTATGAATGAACGCATGTGCACTCTGAAAATACACGTCTAATGAGTCGAGGACGATTTATGTTTTAATGTCCGCGACATGATGTTCATTCACTAACTGCGTTTAGTTTAGGATCAGTGCTGAGATTCCGATATCTCGTTCGTTCGCCAGTTAGGACTTGTTGAAATGGACAGAGTAATGATTCTGTCTTTTGTTTTGTATCTAGTTTAAGGCCTTTTGACAAGCTTTTATTTAACATTAAGATTTTTAAAATAGTTTAATGGAGTTTTCAAGGTCCACTATCATAATCCTTCTGCCCCTTATTCCAATTTATTTGGTTCCGGCCCAGCATGTCTTGTTCCATTCCATACCATCTCTATTTGCTATCATCTCTATCCGTATCCCCTTTCTAGCCATATCATGTTTCACACAATTAATCGATCATTGCTTTGGACTGACTTCTACTGTGGTATCCGGTGTTGGTGCACCATCAGCAATGATAATTTGGTTCAACTAAGTCAACGATGTTCAGGAGTTAAGGCTTTCAAAATCACTCCATGCATTGATACTAGCAGCTTCAACGCTTCCATATTGTCTATACCTGGGAGGCACTTTAGCTTTTCAAATATAGAATCTAAATCGAGGTTCAAAATATCTACTCATCGAAAACAATTTCTTTGTTCAGACTTAGCTCAATTACGGTAGATGAACGACTGCAATATCATATTTAAGTATCATGTTTTGGTCTCATTAGTTCAACACTTTTCACCACGTCTTCTATTAAAATAAGATCATCAACACATCTCGCGGACTCACGGAGCTGGTGTCTCGTATCGCCTTACAAATCAGTAGGGTGCTCTTTAAAAATAAAACTTTCAACATGATCATTCTAAAATTAGTATAGAGGAAATTCTGTGAATTTCGTTTGATTTTCCTCTCTTCTAATTTTGATTTTGATTGAAGAGCTGTTGGAAATCTTGATTGAAGAGCTGTTGGAAATCTTGATTGAAGAGCTGTTGGAAATCTTGATTGAAGATTATTTCTTGCTAAATGCGGAAAATGGATCAATGATGCCCAGGACTCGAAACTAATAGGTATTTTCTAGCATTCTAGATTCCGTCTCTTGTACACACGGCTACACATCAAGCAATACATTTCCAGTAAAAGCTGACCTCGTATAGTACGGAAATCGTATACAATGCGAGCTCAGTATAAACTGGAAATGTATAGCTTGATGTATAGCCGTGTGTAAATACTTATTCAGATTAATTTCAGCCTCTAGATCGTTTGTGTTCCAGATTTTTATTGTTTTGTGAATCTTAAGGGACGAAAGAAGTCTAGATTTACAAGGGTTACAAACGTAATAAGGATTCTGGATACCTAGATCAGCAAGTAAATTGGGATCAGAACAAGAGAATGATGACCTAGGTCAGTTCCTAATCTAACAGTTTTGTCAAAGAGAAGACGAAACGATACAACAGAAAGATAAGATATATGAATAGTTAAAAACACACTTGTAGGTAGCAGATAACCTTCATCCCACAAACATCTACTTAGTTAAAGATGTTCAGCCTACGAGCGATTCTATTTTCGCCAAAAAATATGTGGATCAGCCGAGCTAGCACCAACTGTTTACATAGCTATCGGAGCGGCGAAAGAAACTCAAGAATCCAAGAACCATATCAAAGTATTTCATCGCGTTCTGATAAACGTTCAATACAATAAACAAATGTTGAAGAAACATCTATTTGTGTTCGCGCCGAAGCGAAGCTTTCAGGGGTAACGCCCTTAATTTTAAAACTATAAGCTTCTTAAGAAGCAGGGATAATTTAGTGTGGTGTTTAGAAGGACAAACAATTATCTTCGTCGGTAGAGGTGGAACGGTTGAATTCAAAGGGTTATGGGTAGTTTCGGTAGAGTAGGTGTTTATTTGTGTGATGTCCTATCCAGCTGCTGTATGTGAAGTTTCTGGTCATGTAATCATGTTACGATATTTCTTGTAGAAAACTTGGGGAGGCACGTGTACAACCATACTTGCTGATATTAGCGTTGCAGAAAGTATTCTAAATCTCAGTTGTAACAATCCATTGTAAAACTGTGATATTGTCATACCCTATATCTTTGACAATGTCAAGGGGAACTAGAATTGGGGTCTTTGAATCAGGAGAAAGAATATGTTGGAGAAAGAGATGTTGGTTTCTAGTTCT
Source organism: Omphaloscelis lunosa (assembly GCA_916610215.1). Lineage (NCBI taxonomy): Eukaryota > Metazoa > Arthropoda > Insecta > Lepidoptera > Noctuidae > Omphaloscelis > Omphaloscelis lunosa. The sequence goes on along the minus strand of OU744261.1, from coordinate 16,481,915 downwards.
ATCCCGAGTTTCAATAAATCCATCCACCTGCAGTGGCATAGGTACAAGGTAGTATAAGTTTTTAGTACTAAAAGTTCTCCTGATGGGTAGGTACGCTCTTGTATTGAATACCGCGACTTTATCCTTGAAAAGCTCTTAGATATTGAAGTCTCAGTTATGACTCTAAAATTTTCCTCATGATACTAAAATGTATGTATTTCAGGGTATTATATCTTCATCGCTGGTGTCTGGTTGGTCGATAGAATATTTGTGAAATTCGACGCGGTTGTAAAATGTGCTTCTGTTTAATAATGTGAGGATAATATAGAACAGACATTTGGCTGATTTACAGTGTTTTCGTAGAGAGTTTTCGAGGAGAAAGATTTCCAGCGTGTTTAGGTTTGGGATCCCCTTGAGTTTACCTGAAGGCAACTAGACTAACGATAAAAGTAGAAAAGACCAACTGAATTCTAAATAATACCTACCTTAGGAACGACACAAACTTTTCACTGAAAAGTTTTTTCATTGCTTCTGAGGGCACATACTAAGTGTGTCCAACATTGTTGGTAAACAACTAAATGTAGGCACAGAGACTCTCGTTATTAAAGAACTAAATGTTTCCATATTAACGTTAATATCTCAACAATCCAGTACTTTTGACCATCTGCCAAGCATCACCATTTCTAATTTAGACAGTTTCGTTGATGCCTTCCTGCGATGATTGAGGAATAGAATTCGCAGACTAACAGATTTCTAACCGATTTATAAACTGAGGTGGTAGAATAAACATGTGGGTTAACAGTTTGTTAAACAGGCAATTAAATAAGGTGCATGTTTACATTTGTTCGGGAATTAGATGTATTGTTATTTGATTTAGCGGCTGCAGAAATAAAAGTTAGTTTATGGCTAGAAATACGTGGAAGGAGGACTCTAAAGAGTTCGTAATGAGGGGAATAAAACTGAACAGTGTTTCGAGAATTCGTTGGTTGTGGATTTAAATTCAGAATTCGAATTAGACGGAATGTTTTGCTGATCTTCGTTTGTCGCTTAAAATTGAGCTTTCGTCTTAGATTATATACCTAATAATCTAAGGCTTTCGTAGTAGTTTTTTCTCTTTTCTTTCACTGCTTAACACATTGAGTGTGAGTGGCCATGTCTTGAATTAGTCAAGTCCATCGCTGAGGTCTTTATCTGACCACGTTTTAATCTAATTAAACCCCATAAATCCAGCATATAAATGTCCCAAACTCTCATCGAGTTCTATAACTATAAATCACTTTAGTAAAATTAACATTTTATTCACCAATTTCCATGTGGCTGTCTTTTGATCGTTCAACGACATATCTGTTAAGTCACTCGTTGAATTTAGGTATATATATTTTTACTATTATTTCGTTCTCGCTGTGACATTAATGGACTATCAACCGGTTGATGTCGCATCATATGTTTTCTGTGGACAGGAGATTGTGGAAATATGCAACAATGTTCTTTTTAGCGTCAAATAAATCGTCATCTTTCAACCGTAGCGCAACCAGCAAATTGGTGCGTTGTGAAAAGTTACTGTTGACTCATGACAATGCTTGTGTTGCGTTCTGAGAATATATTTCACAAAGCTCGTAAACTGAATGTTCTACTCTGTTTTACATTCATAAGTTTGCGATGTTAGAAGCCGTTGAATCAAAAGATAGATTCGCTGCTTCCTGCTGTTCTTGATGGGTAGGTACTGAATGTTTTCGCATTTGCTTTGGGGCTACGACCGCGTTCGTTCTGAACTTTTGTAAATCGGTATAGGTTACTTGTAATTCTGTTGCGATGGGAGGATCAATTTTAAACTAGCACTTAGCATTTGCATCAAGATTTAATCACTGGTTCTAGTGCCAAACATTGGGTTATAAATTAAAAACGCCAAACACGGTTCTTACTGTCAGTTCAGGATTTTTAATTAGGTGTATCTGATTCTCCGTAGCTCCAAAATGAGTTAGGCGGAAATATAAACAACAAAGCTTCAGAAAAATAATATTTCAACCCAGAAAACACATTTGAGGATTATAAAAATGATAATTGATGTTCTCCCGCCGTTATAACTCGTGGAAGGAAGCGTTATTTTAAATTAGAAAGTTAAAATAACTAACGTAACAGATTCGAACAGTTAATCTCGTAGGATTTATGTTTGACAACAGATCTCTAGAGAAAAGCTATTTATAATGTGTTTTGTGACCTCATAGTATATAGCGCTTCGTTCACGAGAGACTAATTCATGTAGTCCACACTACATGAATTAGTCTCTCACGAACGAAGTACTTTGTTTTCGGATCACAGAAAACCTATGTATTGTACCTTTGTATTTGTATGCATACAAAGGAACGCCCGCGACTTACGAGTTGTAGTTCGTAGGTTCGAACCCTGACAGGCGCTTTACTTTGTGTAAATTATTCATCAATATATCATCACCACTGCTCTCAAAACGGTGAGGGAAAACATCGTGAGAAAACCGGCATATTCTAGAACCAGAAATTCGAAGACGTGACATCTACCAACCCGCACTGGGCACGCGTGGTGGATTACGGCCCACTCCCTCTCACAGAGAGAAGCCCTGTGTCCTACCAGTGGGAATATTATAGGCTAATTATGCTATGCATTATGCTGAGCCAGTGGTCGGCAAACTCATTAGTCAATAGAGCAAATATCAGTACTATAACGACTAAGATTTCTTATTAGATCCAATCCTTTCTGTATGCCCAAACTGTCTCAATACACTTTTCTTAATCCTTAAAAGTTCCATCCTCTTTCACGCCACAATGCTTCCTAAAATTAACTTGCTAAGAAGTAGGATGTCTTCATCATCATCATGATATCGACTGAAAATAATATGATGAAGGCATTTTACTCATTAACAAGTTAATCTGGAAAACTTTGAAAGTTACAGTAAATAATTAATAATTTTCGATGTCCTGTTAATTTTTAGTGAAAATACTTCGGAAATAAATCTTTGAAATATAGTTTGGGTTTTGAATAAAACTTGATTTCATGCTTAATGACCGAACCCCCGCGTCTATCTACGTTTGCACTCATCGACATTGTAGAGAGCCGCACTCTCTCGGCTGAAGCCAGCCAGCCGTGGTTTGCCGACCACTGAGCTGAGCGATAGCCGTTTGGCATGGATGTGATGCATATTTCAAATTGATATTTTTTGTATTTGGGTTCTTTCTTTGCGTCATGTTTACCGTAAATTAACGTAAGTATTTTCTTTTTCTTTTTATGTTACTAAAAGAGTGATATAAACGTAAGATGCAGGAGAGGAAGACGAAGACCTAAGAAAAGATGAACTGATTTTGTTAGGGATGATATGAAAGAAATAGAGATGGCCGACAGGGGAGAATGAAGAATAAAACATGTCGTGCCAACCCCAAGTAACATGGCGCAAGAGCCGGAAGAAGATCTAGGTACTTACTCTCTAACAGTAATGCAGGAGCGTCCAAGTCTTTTCCGAGCGTCAATTCTTGAGCTTTAGTGCCGAGAGAGGCGCTTACAGAGGTAGGTACAGTAACTGTATATTTTGTTTACGGGTACCTAGTAAAGTAGTAATACTTTCAACCCATAAAAAACTGGCCAAGTGCAAGTCGAACTCGCACACGAAGGGTTCCGTATTTGGTAAATATTGTACGGTGGTACCGTACAATATTTACCAAATACTTAACCAAGAACATTATTATTATGCTTGATCTTAAATTTTAAAAATTGCAAATATTTTGTATTTCTTTGATACTATGAAATTATAAAGTTATTTTTGCAGTTGCAGAAAAATACCCATATTAAAAAAAAACCTTATGAATCGGCGTTTTATTGTATCGATTGATTATGGTGCATGATAAGTATACATAAGTTTCAAATTCCTAACTAGTTTAATTGTTGAGATTGAGCTCGTACAAAAATGGTCTAAAACTGACAACTTTTATGGCCCCTTATTTAATTTTCTTCATATTTGAAGTCTATAAAAAAAAATCTCTATTCGATGAGCTCTAGACAGTGACCATCACATGCCAAGGTTAGATTTTTGTTTTCAAAATAAAAGTTTATTGTATCGAGAAAGCCCTTTATTTTTTATTATTTGTTGTTATAGCGGTAATAGAAATACATAATCTGTTAAATTTTCAACTGTCTACCTATTACCTACATACAGTTCATGAGATACAGCTTGCTGACAGACAGACGGACAGCAGAGGCCAAGTAATAGGGTTCCGTCTGTCACCCTTCGGGTTCGGAGCCCTAAAATTGAAATAACATCGATCCGTCGTCGTTACCTATAAGCTATCAGTTCATAGTGGCCGGCGGCATACTAGCGAAGGCAGATGTCAACCATATTGCGGGCGGTGAGCAATAGGTAGCTCGCCGTCCGATAAGGACCAGGCCCGGGTCGACGGCGCGTTGTGTTCCACGCGCGCCTCAAAGAGATGTCAGCAGAATTGACGGGGTCCGTTAGGGCCGATGCCTGCCGGGGGTGCGAAGAAAACCGAAAGGGAGATCGTGGCCCCCGGCAACAGGGCAACCGAAGGAACACGGGTGGGTTTTAGTCAGTAAGAGTCTGACACGCCCTCCCGCTCCGCCCAGAGCGGGAGAAGTTATTTGATGATTTCCCACCCAAAAAAAAAAAAAAAAAGATGTCAACCATATTTTATACCTATCAAAATATTCTTAATTTCGGAAGTTTAATCAGCTGCCAAGATATATTGGGCACATCTTACACGTGGAACTGACTGACGGCTTTAGTTAGGTAAATGAGACCTTAGTGATCACAAAAGTTATATGACTTGTATCCTCTGGTAAACCCAACCGCAACATGCGGTTACCATAATTATAACAGTTTGATATACAGGCTGTACGTTTTATTCAGTACATGATTATACCCACCAGTGTTGAAAATTTCTGACGGTTATTTAAAAAAAAAAACGAGCTAGTCTTACAATAGTCGCATATGATGTGTAAAATCTAACATCTCGGCTGACAGTACCAACCTCTCGGAAAATGGGTGGTGTGGGGTCTGACGGTCAACTCTTGCACCGCGCGCGTTCATTGGTCAAATTAAATAGCGCGCGCTTCCCCGGCTTTCTGTTACACACGATTTCAGGAAAGCGAGACAAAATATGTTACACATTAAAATTCTGCTGTTCCATACTTTTTGACCGTGCTGAATTTATTGTAACAGTTCGCACGTCGATGTCTCTTATATCGTGTTTACCTACCTTTTAGAGATTTATTGATAACAGCTCCTTTATGTCACAGCAGTAGCGGCTGTTTTCGTAGTACAAGAGTTAGATACCACTGATGTTCGGCGGTAACCGTACGTGCCACTGCCAACGGCATAGCACAAAAAGTGCAGTGCAAGTGCGTTTTACCGGAGATTGTGGAGTCCTCCAAAAGTGTTGGCTTTGTGGCGACATCTACATCGCCACAAGCGAACTACGCATCACACTGATGTCACGCGAAATCCTGCATCGCGCAAGCAGGGTTTACCGCGCGATCAGCATATATATAAACCCGACATCAACTGTCGGGCAGTAGCCCACCAGACACGACACCCGGCTTGACGGAGGATCCTCCCTTTTCTATAGAGGATGAGTGATCTTTACACCCTATTCCTCACACCTCTATAGCTTCACATTCCACTGGAGATTCCAAAGCCCCTCCAAAAGTGGCTTCAATTGCTGTTCTCAGCACTTTCAGAAGGGCCAGGAATACCCACTAGGGATGTGTATCTACCTACCCATCGTGTGACTTCAGCCGTTAGGGAGCCTAAGTCCGAATCAGCACGACCTTTCCAAGACTATTGTAACACTCGTACCACTATTTGCTCTCGATAGAAACAAGGAACACGTGTAACGTGTGTGTGGCAGGAAATGGTTAATTAGTTTTTTTTTTATAAATAAATCTATTGTTACCGAGCATATTTTCGCTTCAACCACCCACCCATGGATTGGTCATTTGTATTTTGAAAAGTGTTTGAAGTATTTTTTTTTTATGATGGCCTATTTGTATTTTGCAAGACTAGATCTTTAGAGCAACGTCAGAGAAACTACCTATAATTTGAAGTTAAAGACTGACAGTCCAATTAGGTGCGGCCTTGTCTGTGTTTTATTACGTTTTTTGTACCATTTGGTCTGCAATCTCTGCAATGATATTACTCACGTGAAATAAAGCATCCATTTATTTTACACCACCCATGATAATATTTTGTTGGCGCCAAATTTTTGGTAGTATAGGTTTTAAAATTCAAATAAACCGTCTTTCGCCCAGTTAGGCCAGTCATTGGAGACACAAAATTGAAAGAAAGAAAAGAAGAGAGAAAGAAAAAACGTTTATTCGCGGTAAACATGACGCAAAAAGGAGTTTATAATTAAAAAATGAGAAAACGTTGGGGGAAGCATGCGTCACATCCACGCAAATCGGTCATTGCTCAGAATTATGCTGCGACCCTATGCAAGATAGAATCCCAGCGCTGGTTTTTAGCGACAGCCGGCGCTGACGTAATGAGGTCGACTGGTGCAGCTAACAAATATTAAGATACTGTAAAATCGCGCTAGGTGTAACGTGTGTGGTGCTTGAACATGTCTTTCGAAGCTGCAAACTTGGTTTTACACTATTATGCATAAGAACATCCCAAAAAATTAGTACAGTACAATCTTTGCGACCTAAGTTACGTATGTTTTAACTCTTTCGCTGTCCGCTCCGCAAAGCAGACATAATAGTTATACAATTGCCCTAAACCTTATATGGTTCATGGGACAGACCACTGTTTTTTTATGCCGCATCTTAAAGCCACATCACAAATTCACAACTACTTATTTCGGCGTAGACTGGCAGCTGACTTGTCCCTGGCACTTGCAAATAGTTAAAATACCTAGGTATTTTAACTATTTGTGTTTCTACATCACTGTTGCACGGATTCTATAGGATTTTTCTACAGATGTTTAACTTACCAAACTTTTAGGAACATTTTACTAACATTGGGATTGAAATAGGTACCTACAGGCAGAAATTAATTCTGGGAACATTCAGGATTAGATGCAAATCTTGCGGTCTGCGGTTTGCTGTCAAAGAAGGTAATTCGGTACCTAATGTATCGAACTGAGTTGACGAACAGCTTCGTAACTATGACTAAATTAAAAGTTAGAGAGGTGCATGTAGACTTGGCAGGTCGATTAGTAATGCAACTCATCGTGTACCTACTATTTCAATCGCTTCTTACAGCCGCGAGAACTGACGGAGTGCGCTATTCAAAATCAAAGCCCACTCGTCGCAACGTAAACCAAACTAAAGTTATTCTCCAATGTATGCACAAAAGTAGCAGAGTACCTACTGAGATGTTTACCGCCCGTGGCGCCCCACATGACTAAAATATACGCTGAGAAAACCGTCTGAAAAATGGGCTGCTGAAATTCAGTCTGCAGCGCGGCATTGACGGATGTTTGTATATGTATTAAGAGAAATATGTATCAGTAGTTTTTCTCCACAGTATAGCCTATGTGCCCTAGATTTAATACTCTTTATCGTCTATACCAGCACTTTTAGTACGCGATGAAACGCGTACTCTGTGTTTATTTAGTTTTTTCGCGTCTGGTCGGCTCTTGGTTTGCTTTCGTTGGTTTATGGGGCTGAGCAAAACCATTTTGTATGGAAGGAATGTGGGTAAAATAAATAATGGAAACGTTGGATTAATATAGAATCATGAAGAGCCATGTGTGTCTTAGATACATATTGATCGGTGTATCTAATTATATAACTGCCTCTATCCGTGGGAGGACGCTGACAGGAGCATTATGGGCAGCATCATCCCACATTAATCTCGCTAAATATATGAATTTGATCAATATCAGTTGATGTTTGATTAATTCATCTATCAATATCAGATCTTTCGTAAGCGTTTCTCAGGATTAGGTTGATATACAATCTACCGAGACAATTCAAAGGACTGGTGACGAATGGCGTAAGGTGTGTGATTGTGATGGCGGAAACCATTTAAGGTGCCAAGGTAAGGAACTAAAGTTATGGAATCACATGCACAGAACTGTCTAGAACCAGCACGTCTGTAGACGATCCTGTAGTACCAATGACCAATGAAGCCAGCACACATATCCATAGCGCCAATCGAGTCATGACAATGAAATACAAAGGAAACATGAAGCCGACTTCGCAATACATGCAGAAGGTTTATTTATTTTGTAGATATGTCTGTGTTTTGTCATCTTATCCCAGATTCCCAGTTCCCAGAATCTAGCTACCTGCAAACTCCTAGAAACCAGTGACTCAATTGTTGCAAATGTCTAGTCAGTTGTTAGAATACCGATATGCTACATATGCTTCTCTTGTTCTTTAATGTCCTGGCATGTTAATAGACCTTCGAGGAACGTAATCAGGTTTATTGTCAGCTGTTAAATTTGTTCGGTTTTGAGCATTAGGTTACAAAAGTGGCTCCCTGACTGACGAGCATTCGCCTGTAATCTAACATTTCATTTTCGATTTTGAGCATTAGGTGTCAATACTGCCTCCCTAATTGACGAGCATTCGTCTGTTATGTAACATTTTAGATTGAATATTACAGACATTGCGCACTGTAATGCTCGGTTTTCCTACCTCACTGATGTAATGCTCGACTCTGAAACGTCACATTAAATTACAAGTGAATGCTCCCGTGATGTTTTGTCATGTGGAAACTATCTTCATAATGGATAACTTCAATCCATCTAAAGCACACTTGTCTTTTTAATTGTAGGGTTATACCTCCTTAGGTAGTTACCAAGTTTTTTGTCATATAAGTGCCAAATACTTTGTTTTTATTCCAAACTTGCTCACTTACTATTATTTCGGTTAGTGCCATGGGATAGGTAAGGTACAGACCACCTCTGTATGATCGGAGAGCGGATTTTGAATAGACGGAATAATTAACAACTTAGAAAGGAAGGTAATTAAATAAGCGTCTTTGGAATTCAATCCACGTCAGTTGTAAATATTTGTTAAGTTTCCTGAAGGGAACATTAACTTCCTTATCTTTAAGATTCGTGTGGTTTTCCTCAAGCTTTAAATAATTATACATACCTATTATGTTTTTGCCTTGTGGTTGCTGGTTGTGTTTAGATACCTAGGTAGGTGCTTTAGGGGCCGTTCAAGTATTACGTAAGCAGATTTATTACAATTATTCACCCCCCTCCCCCTTGTCAGCAAAAGTAAACAAAGCTCTTACCCCCCTCCCATGCTTACGTAAACATTGGTATATGCAATTTTCTTTTAATGTAAGTATTCTGTTTTTTTTTTAATGAAGTATTTATTATTTGTGGGAATCCCCGAATATGCGTTTCGTTTTCAAGCATAGACAATGTGTGGGTTGCCATATGTGTAAAAAAGTAAATTATTACAGCTGACGTAATTACCATCTAGACCCACCCACCCCGCATGTCATCAAAAATAAGCAAAGCATAGACCCCCCGCCCCCCTATAAATACTTGAACGGTCCCTTACCTACAATCCTACGTGGTGTTAGGTACTAGGCATTCAGGAGGGGGCAGCGTGAAATATGCTATTCAGTCTATAATGTCCCCTCTGATGGGACACAGGCCTCCTCTCTGCAGGAGGGAGTGGGCTGTAATTCACCACGCGGGCCCAGTGAGGGTTGGCAGATGTCTTTGAATTGTTGGTTCTAGGACATGCCGGTTTCCTCACAATGTTTTCCTTCACCTTTTTGAAGCAGTGATGATGAAATTATTTACACAAAATAAAGAAACGCTTGTCTAGGTTCGAACCTACGATCTAGAACTCGGTAAGTCGGGACCGTTATCACTGGGCCACCAATGCTCTCTGTACCTCTCTATATGATTTTTCCGTAAGCTACCAACGAATTTCAGTTTAAGAAATAAACAGTGGCACTCCGGGAGTGCCGACAGTAGTGATAACTTGAAAAAAAAAAATCGTCACCGCGGTAATCAACGCGTTGATGTCTTTTACTCCACGGTGTCGGAAAATTGCGTTACAGTGTCGCGAAATCAATGGTTTATCCCATCTCAAAAATGCCCAACGCGCCTAAAGAAGTTTTCACTTCAACAAGAATCATTTATAAATACAGGTGTTACCAGTTGTTAAAAAATTGTGGTTTAATGTACAGTCCTTTTTTTTTAATTTTTCGTTGGGAAATTATCAAATTACTTCTCCCGCTCTGGGAGCGGGAGGGCGTGTCAGACTCTTACTGAATTAAAACCCACCCGTGTTCCTTCGGTTGCCCTGTTACCGGGGGCCACGATCTCCCTTTCGGTTTTCTTCGCAACCCCAGCAGGCTTCGCAAGCCTGGCATGCAAATTAATTTTACATTAATACATAATAGGTACCCTATTATTTATTAATGTAAAATTAATTTACTTTTTTTAATAAGATAAAGGTACAGAAAAATACCTATAATCTAATAGAATTTTTATAATTAAGATACATTTTAAGTTACAATAAATAAAAGTACCTACACACATAACAAAACTTAATCTAAAATTAGCATTTTATGTAACAGCAACTCTTTCAATTAAATACGCTACAAAACATAAAATAAAATAAAAATATGTATGTTGCAAGTATCTATAGAATTTATAGCAATATTGGTAGCTATAAATAGTAGGTATTTAAACTTATTCCAACTTCCCAAATAATTAATTACCTTTAGGTATGAGTTTATTGCGATTGACGACGCATGAGACATCCTAACCGCCATTATTCATGAGAACATGGGTATTTAGTTAGGTACTCTTAAGTAAAGATAGCTAATAGGTAGGTAGGTATAACAAATAAGTAGGTATAGTGCCTACATAATCTTTCTATATTATTTTAACTATCCTGTGTAATGGTATCCCACCCGCTTATGTACACCTATATAATAAGCCCAGGCAACACTGGGAACGAAGCTAAGTCGGTGTGAACCGAAGTATGCAAACACGCGGTAGGTACACACGGCTACACATCAAGCTATACATTTCCAGTATGTGCTGACCTTGCATTGTACGGAAATCTTACATAATGCGAGATCAGCATAAACTGGTAATGTATAGCTTGATGGGTAGCCGTGTGTACATGAGCGAAGCTAAACGAACTTAGCTTCGTTCCCAGTGTGGCCTGCGTTTTAGGTATGTACTTATGTACTTATACAGTACCATCCCAATTTTTTTCTTAATTTCACCACACCATTGTAAAACGGTAAACGTAGGCCTTTAAAATTTCATATCTATAGTGCTGAGTAAAGTGGCTGTGACAGAAGGACGGCAAAGAGACAGACGGACATTTACATAAAAGGGTTAATTTTTTGACTTTTGCCTACGGATCCCTAAAAACCTGTCAGTCCTGGATAGCAATCATGTAATTGCTTTTAAAAAAAAATTAAAATAAGTTTTTATTTTTATTAATTTATTCGTCTTTTGTAGTTATAGATTCCTTTCTATTTTGTGAATGTGAGAACGCTGTAGGCTTAGTGGACTGGTAGATTTGTTGACCATTTTCTATTTTCTTAAGTACATGGTACTTATTGAAAGACCTATACTGTCCTTCCATACCTAGTCACGCTGTTATTTGAAAGAATTGTAAAAGCAAATTATTTTTAAAAGAGTAACCATGGAGTTTCTTGCCGGCTCTTCTCCATAGGAAACGACCAATTGGAACCGTGCACCTAGCTTCTGACGTTTCATAAGTGCCCATGTCGGTTTATGTGAAATAAAAATATTTTAAATTTTGAATTAATTTCTTTGGGATATACCTACTGTGACATATAATGCTAAAACAATACACAGTCACGTGTGCGAGCTATTAGTTGTTGTATTGTCTATCAATGTTTATGTCAGAGTCGTGATTCAAACGTAAATATGAACGGATAGAGTTACAAAATCATCGGCAGACGTGATAATTTTCCCTTTTTTCAATGGGGAAATACGTGGTTGGGAATTCCCCGGAAGTGTGTGTAATGCACTGGAGCTTAGGTAGGTACGTACCTACTAAGTTCTCAATATCCAATGGCCATGTTAGCCGCGTATTTTAAACCGTTCACATGCGCGATTATTTGAAGTGACGATTTTTTTTATGGTTCACTGAATTTTCAACTCTCGGTTTTGAGCCGAGCATTGAGAATACAACAGAGCGCATCCTAGTGCGTTGAAAATCGAATGCGCGAGAAATCGCCAGTGGGTTACGAGGGAACTACAAGACTGTAGATTGGGTTATCAAAAAGAAAATCTAGAGTCAGTAGGTAGGTACGTACGTAGGTACCTACCTACGTACCTACCTGACAGACCTAGACCATCCATAATAATATTCCGACGGCTTTTTGGGGTTAAAAATTCGAATGGCAAAAACGTAACTATGGAAGTCGTAGTTTTCGTATCATGCGATGGACTATTCCCTTCAAAGGATTTACCGTGTGTCCCAGTAAAATTACGATAAAAAATTAACAACAACGTTTTATTAAACCATAAAACTTTTACAAGAGGCTGCTCATTTTCCTTCCTGCTCTTTAAAAAGAAAGATGAAAGAAAATTATCTTTGGCATCGTAATTAAAAAACTAAAACATTGGCCAAGACAACCATGCATGAGGATATGAAAATGATCGTAAATATATAAAAAAAATCTGTAAAAGATACATTTTAGTATTTAGTGAGATCACATCGTCATAAAAGTTTACGGCCCTGCATGCCTATTGAAAGTACTGAAACGAACAAAAATAACCGTTTCAGTTTTATTTCAGTAAAATTATTGCGTCTGGTATGATTTATATGCTGTTTCAAAATTTCATCCAAAATAAATGTTGCAAACAAAAATGTAGGTGAGAAAGCAGCTTTAGATTTATCATCTCTAAAATAAACGACTGCGTCTATTTAGAAGGGGAATATTGCAGCTAATAATTTCGTAGATTTTCTTTGAAAAAGTAGATAGGAAAAGCGGATACAAGGTTGAGAAAAATACGAACTATTATGTACCTGCAACTCCAGCTAGAGCTGAAGTTTTTTTCAAAATGATTCCTTCTTCCCTAGATGGATGATCGAAGTACTTAAAGGACAAAAACCACAACATATAAACTACTTACAGGTTTATCCGATCAAATCACAATATCCTTTGCACAGCAAAGCGCCACCCTTGCGCAAACGCACGTCACAGCAGCGCCAAACTCTACCCCGTTATACTTTTAATATAAAATTCTCTAGTCGCGTATCGAATCATAAAAATATAAATATTTTAGGATCGACCGCGCGCGCAACACTAGCGCGTCCCGACTGCCCATTGACGCATTCGTTTCGAACTAATTTCGGTGCAACGACTATTCCGCGATTCTGTAAACACCGCAGCGGTGGTAAAACTTGGCTAGAGTACGTTGGTCCCCCTCCTACATGGAAAGTACTTCATTTTCTTCTCAAAATCGAGGAAAAGAGGGAGACGCGATGGCTCAGTTTAAATTGGGAACGCTGGAGTGTTGCAAACTTACACAAGCAGTTAAAACCAGCCTTATTTCGTCACAGTAAGGTCTGTTTACGCGCAGCTGAGAGGAATGGTCGATTTTGTAAGTAATAAGTTCTGTTTTGGGCACATCGTGAGTCAGTCGGGATGAGGAAATGCGTGCAAGGTATAATTTCGGAGCGGGCGGCCGACATTGTTGAATGATTTTATAAATCATTGTGGGATGCCTTAATATACGAAAATATTTGGGTATGGCAACATTTTTTTTCTGAAATAATAAAGCACGAACTTAAATAATGATATGTAGGAACCATAGATACATGAATCATGACGAAACAGAAAAAGTATTATACTTTCAGGAGTTTAATGTTTTCATTTCGTAGTTACCTACTTGAAATATTATGAATTCACATTTTTGAAATCTCTGCTGGTTTTAAGTAGGTAGTTAATTCCATTCGGTTACGACTGCAGTTTTCGTTAGGTTCCTACTAATTTACAGGTAAGTAACTCAAAAAAATTTAGTGAGATCGCATTACTGACTATTTCTCGATTCCTCGATCAAGTAGGTACTAACAGTTCAGTCATACCGTCACATACTCCAACCTGCCTTTTTAGGGTTTCGTATCAAAATGCTAAAAAGGAACCCTTATGGTGCGACTCAGTCCGTCTGTCTGTCACAGCTGGATATCTCAAAAACTACTAATGCTATCAACTTGAAATTTGATATAGTTTTAGATGGTTTGTCTAACTATTTTGCAATTAAGAAAGAAATGTTTTTTTTTTGCATCAGGGACTGAACGGGGCTCTTAAAAATTCGAAGTGGGGCTACAAGGGCATTCTCAAACATTTTTCTTTTTTTTAGGCCGCATAGTTTCCGATTTTTGACGAAAAATGTAAATAACCGCCCCCGAAGTTTGCATAGAGAAAAATCTGAAATTATTCTGTGATAGAAGTTTGTGTAAAGTTACAGGAAAAATAAAACATGTCTCTAAATAGCACATTAAAAAAACATTAACAAAAATTACGTAAGTTCCACTATCGGTCAAGAGATAGCGTTGACCTAAAACTGCAATATTCTACACCGTAGTGTTAAAATTCTCTGAGGAATATAGGCCTCGCCGATGAAAATTTTATATGATGGTACGGAACCTTCGGTGCGCGAATCCGACTCGCTCTTGACCGTTTTTTTTTCTGTTGGGAAACCCTCATGAATACCAGAGTTGTGTCGGAATCCTACCGACTAAAACTCCACTGTTTCTTCTAGTAGTTGGCGCCCAGAAGATACTTGTACATTCGCCGCACCCTCGACACGTCCTTCCATGTGTACCAGTTCTTTGAACTCGACTACTCCAGTGATGACACAGCCCCCAATTTTGCCGCCCACAGGCCCCTCCTTATGGTGGCCGGCGATTTTTAAGCGCCTTCGACGCCCGGCTGCTTTTTTTAAACATGAGGTACTATTATGTTTTTTTTAATAAATGTCCAAATGGTCCAAACCGTCTAATAAAAGTCGGATCACTATGTTTCTCTAATCATTTCGTGTATACGATCCGTTGGATTAAGCCGTACTTCTGGCTAAAAACTCAGCACATGCGGAGGGGTTCCATTCGGGATCTCTAGTAGAACGCAGCAGTAGTCGGTGGCATTGTTTCTTTAACAGCAGTTAGGGTTCACAATCACAATTTAACATGTTCAGTGCTGGGACCCTCCTGGAGGGTTCACCTAGTCACATCTTGAATAACGGGAGCCCTCGCGGAGGGCTCATTTAAATGTAGGATTGTCTTAGCGAATTTAGCATTATTTATAAACCGTGACAATAAAATCTGATGTATACAAAGTGAAATTTTAGTCGTCTTACAATTCACCATCCAATGAATATTGTAACAATTTTTTAATTGCTCGTAGAGGTATTTTATGTCGGGAACATTGAGTGGCTCTTCGTAAGACGACAAAAATTTCACGGTGTATATAATTTTTTTTTATGAATATTTAGTAGTCATTGGATACGTGAAGTGGTCTGCTTTTGTAAGACGAATAAAATGTTACGGTGGATTTTAACAATATTTATTAGTAGAGGTATACGTTGGTTTTAAAATCAAAGCATTTTTTTTTCACGTTTCCATATATTCACGAAAAATTTTAAATGTTGGAAACTACGTATAGCGACAAAACCCCTTGAAAACACTATTTTACTTCGTTATACCCAGTGTTTTATAACACGGTTTTAAACCTAATGCCCGTGACCGTCCGCGATGGTTAACTTTAGCGCAAACGTGATGACGGTAACCCTCCTGGAGGGTTCACTTCCAATATGTATGGCGGCATGACGTATGAGTTTTATGAAAAGTGGGTGGAGTCGAGTGTTAAGTTTGTATATGATCGGGGTTTGGGGGACCACCAGGCACTGTTCCAATAATTATTTACCTGTTTCTGGGGTTCATACTTGGGAGATGTGTGAATATGCCGGGACGCCCTAGGAGGACATAATATACTGAACTTATTGATGTTCTTTAGAAAGGTCTAGAGCGTAGTACCTACTCGCAATCGGCGTGCCTGTATCACCAGATGTAGGAACATATAAAAGAAGCACTTTTACTTCTTTTAGTATAATATGATGTACAATACGCGCCACGAAAGATGAGACTTGACCGCGCCTCCCGCCGCTCCTTCCGCCGCCCCGATGACGCCCCGGCGCAGACTTCATACCGCTAAAGAGACCCATAAATCGTCTACTGCGCAAGTCAAACCACGTGGTGTGTCAAGTTTCATCTTTAGTGGCACGCACTGTACTTACGTGATTCTAACGTGGTCAACGGGAACCACCATATAGGTTTTCAACCCAATACCTATAAGGTTCTTCCAGTTGACCTAGAATTGTCAATTTTGGTTAATAGCAAGGTCTTACAACACAAGTAAAGGTAAAATTCCGAAAAATAAAAAAAAGTTTGTAAATTATGGTAAATTTTGGTACTTACAAGTTTTCACGAAAATCTAAATTTGCCCATATCTTTTTATCGTGTTGACTCAGGACCTTGATTTTTATACTTACACCTAATAGGGACTATAGACCTCAGTATCTGGTAATTTCAACTTGCTAGGTCCACCCGTTCCTGAGAAAATCGGTAGTGACACACGGACAGACGGACAAGAGAGTGATCTTATAAGGGTTCCTTTTTACCTTTTGAGGTACGGAACCCTAAAATGGGATTTAAATTTTTTACCGGAACAAATAAAAAAACGTACCAATTTTTTTACGTTCTTATTATTTATTTATTGCTACTTATAGTTTAAAGAAGATCGTGTAAGTTGCAATATATCTTTGTTTGATATATTTGTAAAATTCAATGCATAACTGCATTGAATTTTATAGTTGAAAATGGTAATTAATTCACTCGTTATCAAATCGGGGGTACATTTGTTGTGCACGTCAGTCCATTTCAAGACCATCTGCGAAAAAGTCCCTTCCACAAAACAGTTGGAACTAGGGATACCTACTGAAGATAAACGATATAATTAGAAAAATGCTAGGGATTTAATTCTTGGAAAATCCTACCATGATTTTCTTCCACTTCTCAATGTCAATTAACCGTAGATAGATAGATTTCTTAATAATCTTTAATCTTAAGAGTCTGTCCCGGGAACACGACAAAATTAAAACACTAGCGGTATGTTGCACACTTTGTACTATAAGCAATTATGAGGAAGAGTGGGGTGCGTCTTTGTGGATAACACTATACAGGGTGTAAGGGACAGCCCTCCGCAAACTAACAGGGTACATTCAGCTCCATATTCCACCGAAAATTTTCATATTTTTTTTTTGCCTTTTTTCATTTACTATTTCTTTCTTTCAATGTAAAATTACAATCTCTGTACGCAGTACTCCATTAATGTAAATAGAACAGGTAAAACAGAAAAAACAGCAATGGATGTTGAACAAACGACGCGTGAAATCAGCTATTCAATTTCTCGCTGCGCTGCCGTTCGCTACCTACCTACGTGCGTTTTGCCACGGTAGCGATACATTGCGTGTAAGGTAATAAAACAAATCAGGTTAATTGGATTCCCATAACATTTCTGAAATAATTTCATGTACCGGTCATCTTAGTATGATATACTGACTTCACCCTATCAGTCTGCGGAGGGCTGTCCCTTACACCCTGTATGCAGTGTAAGTCCATATAAGAATCTGTGACGCCTCCCGTTATTCCGACCTCGCCGACGAGGTCCTTTGCGATCGCGTCCGGTACCTCGAGTAAATGATACTCCTCCCCGACCCTTGCTCGAAAATGAGGTGCCAGCAGTTGTTGCAGCTGTGCACGTAGCTTCAAATTTCCCGATTAATAATCATGATCAAAACTTTGATCCAGCCCGTCCCATCTTTGATGTCCTCCCTCGGTGACGCCCTAAGCCGAGGCTTGTACCCCACAGGGGGTGCCCTTAGGGAGCGTTCACCTAGCTTTTTAGCTTAGTTTGTATGCCCCTGGCTCGAGGCTTTGAGTGTAGCAGCTTAAGACAACCACAGGATTGACCGGTTAAATAGTCATGACCACAGAGGTCAGCTATGAGATGCCCTAGAGAAAAAAAAATGTATTAAAATTGTCAGCGGAGACAGGGCAGTAAAATGCTTGAGCAGTCTTTTTCTCATTGATAAACAACTAAATCACATTTAAAATAGAGTTCAAAATAGCGTGCAAGATATAATTCTTATAGCGTATATTCGCGCATATTCTCATTTAAAAAAACTAGGAACATGCTCAAGCACTTTAGTGCTATCTACGCTGACTGTTAATCAATAAAACAAAAAATAAATCTATAAGAATAAATTTAATATCTTCCTCTTACGTCTATGTTTTTTCGGATGTCATTTAGCATTTTTCAGTACTTCACACGCATCCACCATTTCTAACCCTTCCATAATGTAAAGGAGGTTTTCTACCGACGCGTCTTCGTCATCGTCGAACCATAGTTGAAGCATGTTCTTGGCCCTGGCCGAGTCCGTAGCGTTCTCTGTCTCGAAGAATTGTATTTCATCAGCCTTGTAGCTCAGTTTGGCGGCTAGTTTTTTCCAATCTGTGAGTTTCGTGGATAATGCTTCGAGTTGTGAAGGTGATATCATTGTGACTCGAGAGCGGGTTGTTTTCTCGTAGTCTTCTTCGGAGGCGTGGGTAGAATCTGGCACCTATAAGAATTGTGATGGTTAATACCATAATCATAATCAGCCTATAATGTTCCCACTGCTGGGAGACAGGCCTCCTCTCGGTGAGAGAGAGTGGGCCCAGTGCGGGTTGGTAGATGTCACATGTCTTTGAATTTTTTTTTTCTAGGACATGCAGGTTTTCTCACGATGTTTTCCTTCACCGTTTTGAGAGTAGTAGTGACGAAATAATTTACACAAAATAAAGCGTCTGTCTTGGTTTGAACTACGACTACAAGTCGTAAGTTGTGGGCCACCACAGTTCTTTGTTGGAGTTAGCTTCTATTCTGCTATTGATTCAATTAGGGATATGAGATAAAGATCGATTAATTATACGGAATTGAATACGAAGTACCGGTATTGGCTTCTAGATGTCTCTTTGAAATATCTAATCTGCTAATTGAAACAATAACGCTTTAAAAAAAAACAGTAACCAAGAATTGGCCACGTATAGCTTGTCCGCTCGGAAATGACACGCCCCACTGCCGCATTACCGTGTACGTAAAATGCCAGGCTATTTGAAGCTATACGTCTTTCATGAGCAATCTCAATGTGATGGTCAATATAATTATGAGCAATGTTACAAGCTGTCTGTTACCTTTTCACACCTTGACGGCTGAACGGTTTTTGATGAAATTTGGGCACAGTACCATAGGTGATTTCCAATCTCTACGAGAGCGAAGCCGTGGGCTAAACCTAGTATTATATAAAGTTTTATTACCTGCTCAATATCATTGGCGTCTCCTTCCTTTATGAGGTCCGCTTCCATCTGTTCCTCTGTAATGTCCTCCTCGGTATTCTCCTACAATATCGACGGTATTATTAATTTGTTTTATTTTTCAACCATTTTTATTATACATTTAGCTCTAGTTCAGATGGTCGCATGTACAAGTTGTAGTGTAAAAAATAATAAGTAACCCCTGAATTCAGAAGGACACTTAACTTAATGAGCCATACCCACAGATTAGTACAGATGATACTCCTCAAAATAATTTAAATAAAAAGTGACTCTTGCTACGACACAATAAAGTGCAATTCAGGTCGCACAACGTTGATTACCTACAGTTAAGCTGGCCGAGTACGACGGTTTCCTGATTCGGAAACCTGAATGCTTGCCTTACATACAAAATGTTTAACTAAGCGCACACGTTTGTACATTTTCCGAACGGAAAATAAAACTGACGTTCGTTGCGGTAACAAAAAAAAAAAAAAAAAAAACTGGCACTCCGGGAGAAACTGCCGACGAAGAGAAAACTTGGAAAAAATTCGGCACTGCGGTAATCAACGCGTTGATGTCTTTCACTCCACGGTGTCGGAAAATTGCGTTAGTGTCGAGAAATCAATGGTTTAATCCCATCTCAAAAATGCCCAACGCCCCTAAAGAAGTTTTCACTTAAAAAACGAATGTCTGCGCTAGTCTCACGGAATTCCGAATCAGGAATCCTGAACAGGAAATCGAATCAGGAAACTGTAGGTGTACCTACGGCCAGCCTTATATTCACCTAGAAGTTGCCTCTCTTTCTATCGCGTAACTCTTATATCTTCTGACTTCGTTATGCCCACTGAATTCGACAAGTCGAGTCTGCCGCATACCTACTTTTGTAGCTTCATGCCTAAAATGCGGAGTGTCTCATCTGTATTCATCTGTGCCATAACACATCGAGACGCCGCACAGTGGATCGAAAAAGGCTCTCGAAGACATAGGACCTTAAATTATAAAGTGTCGGTTTTTTTGCTTGAAATGACTTCTAATAGCCAATATCATGCATAATGATATCATAGGATACAATCTGGCACGCAAATTGGCATTTTTTTTTGCAATTAATAATTATGGAACTAATGGATAATAAAAATATTTAAAATCTCCTTGCACACGGTGATTTATTTATGATTTTTTGACATACTTCATATAACGAGATTATGAGCGTTTTTTTTTTAACTGCTTTAGATCTGAAAAAATAAAGTCAAAATCAAGGTTGGGAAACCAAACTGACGCCAGGTGAGCCATCCATTATACAGGGTCAAATGAAATTAGCTTAAACTTCACAGACGTGATGGGTATTAACCCATCACGTCTGTGAAGTTTCGTCAGCAATTTTTTGTTTTATCAAGATATCACAAAAAATGAATTTGTGTTTTTTTTTTTGTGAGTACATCGACCGCAGTTGTGTAGTTACTTGAAATATCAGTTTTGTTTTTTTTGTGTAAACTTCGAAGACGTGATTGATATCGATACCTAATATGATGTATGCCTCTTAGATGATCTTAAAATTTACTTTGATCATGTCAGTATAAGCGTAAGACCACGCCCACTTTGGATGCGTTTTTGTACGAATTTCACTCGTGCGTTCATCATTCGTTACATTCATTCGTTCATCATTCAGTCACGACTAAAGAAAATATAGGTGCTTTGACACTTTTGTCAGGTAACCGGACCTGACGGCTCAGTGCTGCCACGTCGTGAACATCATTTCAGGAAAACCTCATTACTACTTGCTGGCTTATCCGGTCGCATTCCTCTTTCTTGCCGTATCCGTCCGTACCCAAAATATTCACCGATGAGATCACAACAGACTATTTTTAAACCCCGACGGAAGAAGAGGGGTGTTATAAGTTTGACCGCTATGTGTCTGTCTGTGGCACCGTAGCTCTTAAACGGGTGAACCAATTTGAATGCGGTTTTTTTTTGCGAGCTGGTTTTCTAGCGATGGCTCTTAGACATGTTATTTCGAAATCGGTTCAGCCGTTTGAAGGTTATCAGCTCTTTTCTAGTTGATGAATGGATGTGAGTATCTTCCACAGGTCTGATCGATTTGTTATTTGGTATTCTGTTACTTCAATGATATTAGAAGATAGTAACCTTGAACTGATGCTGCAGCATCATCTGGAATTTGCAGGATACCGAACTCCCTTACCAACTTACAGCACAGGTATCGTGTTTGGGCTCATTGGAATGGTCTCATTGAATAGGTTATAGATTGATGTAGAGTGAACAGGGTCTGGTGATGGAGTAGGAAGAGAAATTAGGAAATGTAAGTGTCGGTGGTGTTTAAAATTTTAACTGTTAAAATTGTACTAGCTTGATTAATTAATTTGGTCATTTAGTTACACACAACCATCTGAACCAAAGCTAGTTCTAATAAAAGCACATTTGAACATAATATAAACATTAATAAAAGTAGAAAATAATAATAGGTACATTACAGTATTCCAGGTATTTGTGGCCTGTAAGAAATTAAAATATCAAATGCCACCAATAGAAATTCGATGTGATTTTAGTCATTATCACAAGTGCAAAGCAAAGCTCTTAAGAGTGCTTTGAAAAAATTATAAAGTAAGGCTTTAACAGGTATACATATATGTCACCGTAATAGGAAATTCATTAGTTTATAATCTATTCATGGAAAACCAAAAAATTGTGAACTGGTATCAAAATTGCTTACGACGTAACGCACCTTGCGGTAATACTAAATAGCTCCGTAGCTACGAGCCACTTCAAAGTAGCGCTCGGCGGCCGCTGCCGCAACACCGCTCGCTCGGCTCGCTCGTGTTCATAGTTCTAACCTAACCCAGCCGTACCCATTTCACCCAATTCTCAATTTTTCCACAGTTTATAATGTAACGGAAAAAAATACTTATATTATAAACTAATGGTTCTCATAATCTTACGGTGACAGATACATTTTTATATTGAGATAATAATTATATCATTTTCGGTAAATGACCTGTTTCAATCTCCATAAAACTTCGTACGTACTATCGAAGAAACGCATATCTGTACACCGTAAGGACTATTTCTGCTTGCAGCGCTCGGCTGCTAGTAACGCTTACCTACGAAAAAAAAAAGTCGTATGTACGGGATATTGTTTTCAAACTATTTAGATATACGTTTCTTCTATGGGATTAGAGAAATTCTTTGAAAATTATTAACAATTAATCACTCATAAGTACCGCTACGGTTAGATTACGTTTTCCAAGTTCTAATAAAGTTAACTTTGAGGTAGTGTGTGTGATCTCTAGTATAGAAAATCTACACTCTTTCAATGCATTTAAAACTCAACTTAGTTATGAATCAATTCTGGAGAAATAAAGGCATTGGACGGGTATCTAGTTTTTAACTGATGACAACGAACTTTATTTTTAAATTATAGTTTGACCGAGACCGCTGTTCCGCGCCTTAGGTATGCGCGGCGAGGCGAGAGGCAGCGTTGACGAATGAGCAGCGGGACGCTGTGAGCGTTGAAGAATAAGCGGCCTGCACTACCCCCCCGTTTCGCTGCGCTCACATACCTAACGCGCGGAACAGCGGTCTCGGTCAAACTATAATTTATGTATGTCCTAGAATTGTTCTCAAGTAAGTGACTTACGCCTTTATTGAGAATTAAGTTTCTTTAATCCTATTTATTTTCTTTCTTCTAATATTTTTCATAGAAAAACTCTTTAGCAAACTAAACAAGCTTACCTAACTTCACAGTTCATCTACAATAGTTTTTACTTTACCTGTTTTATAGCTTTGTCGTTATGATTCTTTGAGGACTCTCCGTTAGCATTGGCAGCTGCGTTGACGGCTACTTCGCGAGTCACGCGATCCACCTGTAAAAAGAGATATTTAATTAAGTTTTTGCTAGATAGCCCAATCTTATGTAGTGGGGGTAGTAGGAGATACAATTATACGACAATAATCCCAGGTACGAGCGATATTTTTTCGCGCACTATATTTCAAACGCTCTGCTTACCGCCGAGAGTTGAAAATTCAACAGTGTGTTTTTTTGACGCGCTGGAATGTACTCTGTTGGATTTTCAATGGTCGGCTCAACACCGAGAGTTGAAAATCCAGCGCGCGATAAAATCCCGCCGCGATACTTTTACGTCCGTGCGAACGTGGGCTAACACTAGTGTCCAAAGATCTCAAATAAACGTAACCCGACAATTCAAGGTAAGGCTTTTTGACAGACTAACGGGATTTCTGTCCCGTAACTACTGTCATTAATTTTCAATAACAATCAGTACGCTTTTTTTTTTGGGTGGGAAATTATCAAATAACTTCTCCCTCTCTGGGCGGAGCGAGAGAGCGTGCAGACTCTTACTGACTAAAACCCACCCGTGTTCCTTCAGTTGCCTATATTGCCAAGGGCCACGGTATCCCTTTTGGACTTTTCCGCAACTCCGGCAATAATAAGCATCCTAAACCCACGTTCGCACGGACTTAAAAATATCGGCGGCGGGATTTTATCGCGCACTGGATTTTCAACTCTCGATGCTCTAAGCAGAGCGTTGAAAAACCAGTGTGCGAAAAAATCCCGCCGCGATATTTTTACGTCCGTGCAAACGTGGGCTAATAGGGTTGTTTCATAAAAAAAAAATTTAGTCTGGAAGGTAGATTAATAAAAAATATAGGACACGTATTTTTTATATTTTATCGTAATCAAAAGATTACGGCGATACATTGAGTTAAAATGTTGCATGACGTCACTGCTTGCTAGATTTTATGCTGATTTGTGACGTAGCCAGCCCCCACTCCCCAACTTTAATGCGTGTTTTCTAAGTTATTTTTTATTAATATGATTAAGCAAAAAATACGTGTTTAATATTTTTTTATTATCTGAAAGAGGGACTGAATAGAATTTCTTTTTTTTACCTAGGCAACTACCGTATTGCGTAACACACGTTCAAACACAATCTGAATTCATTTTGAAGGATATTGCAAATTCATTGCTTCATATGTTCGAAAAGTTTGTCTGCTCAACAACGTAAATAACGCAATTAATGTTGTTGAACTGTCAAAATGAAACGGATTGTGTTAATGTGTTAAAGCAATTAGGCGGTGCTGGTCCTGGTTGTTAATGAAAATTGATGACAGTAGTTACGGGACAGATATTCCGTGCAGGCTCAGTGTTTTCGGAGACCTAGTGTTGAAAATTATCACAGGTTGTCAGCCTAACCACGTTGCTACGTAGACAACTGCACTGATTAGTGAGAACACTTGAACGCCTTTACTTGTATGACATAAAGGTGTTGTCACTGTCAAATTGTTACCACAGACATGCAGTTGACTGTATCTTACGAAAAAGTTGATCACTTTTGGACTTTATACTTGAAAATTGATAAATATAAACATCATTGACGGGTCACATTTGAGATCATGAAACTGCATAATAACTGAACTAAATATAAAGCAGGTAATATGTTTTCTTTTTTATTATCATTATTTTCACCTAAAAAAATGCCTAAACTATCGGCGCTTTGGAGCCTTCTCCCCGCCGCTCAGTCTCGCTCTCACTCAGTCCGCGAATGTTAAAGAGTGAATTTGAGCTCAAGTATTGTGGACTTTTAAACACTCAATATTACACACAACACTCTTAAACATTCAACATACCCGCGCCGAGCCGAAGACACCCTTCTGTTAAAAAAAATGATCGCACACACATTATTACTCACCATAGCCATCAAGTAATCCGGCAGTCGTCCTATAGGGTTGTTAGTGTGCACAAAGAAGTGCGGCGAGCGACGCGCGAGCAGGCGCAGTGCGCGCCAGCCCCAGCCGCCGTTAGACGTGCGCGATGCGGACGACTCGGAGGCGGGGCAGACCATGTACGACTCTGAAGGGTGGGAAGAAATACATTAATCAACATCCTATTTATACAGGGCGTAAAAAAGACCCATCACACAGCCGTTATCTACGCATTCTGTACAACAAACAATGGAACATTAAGGAAAAAGTTATTGCTGGAAAACGACTTTTATTTTTGGTGTGGAAAATTACTATTATTGGCAGCACGCAATGTAGCGCACGCAAATTACTGTGCTTACATGTTGAAATCTCTATTTTCTGTCAATGTTCCATTTTTTGACAGGTACTAGAGATTTTAACATGTTTTGTTGTGAATTTTTCGCCAGTGCAAATGCACAGTTATGGGCGCATGCAACAGTGCAGGAGTTGTGGGATATTTAAAGTTAAAAAAAAAGTTGAAACTACAGCCTTCAATGCATTATAAGTGACTGTCGTATTCTTCAGCGTATTATTGCACCCGTTATTAAATTGCAAAAGTGTGTTTGTTGGTTTGTCTCTCTTTACGCAGAATCTGAGCAACAGATTGACGTGATTTTTTATCCCGGCACAAATGGACGGTTCCTGTGGGATAGACCACGAGAGCGAAATGAACAAAAGCACATGCAACGTATGTATGAATGTAAGACGAAGCAAAAGTATGTAAAAGGATCGTATCATATGGAGTCTGAGGTTTCATAGTTTAATAGCAACAAGGTGTAATGTAAGTTTACGTTTGTTCATTTTAATAAATAAAATAACATTTATAATATATACAAGCTTACTTTGCCCAAGAAGTCACGTGTTATTGGCTATGAGTACGTACCCAGTGAAGGCATGAAGTTCCTCTCCTTGTTGCGACACGCTGCAAGATTATCAGGACACAAGTTCCATAATTTCGTCAGTTCATTGCTGGAAAATAAAGGTACAAATGAAAATGTGTTTTATTAGGTAGACATAAGATTTAAAGTAATGATAAAAAGTAAAAGGTAAAAAAATGCTTTAACCGCCTCTGTGATCTAGTGGTTTAGACCACCTGTTTCAGACCCAGAGGTCCCGTGTTCGATTCCAAGTGAAAAAAAAAAATCTGCTCGGTTTGGTTGGTGGTAGTAGGGCTTGTTCTAAGTCCGCCTGGCTAGCTACCACCATCTTATCTAAGTCTGTCGCCATAACAACAATTTTAACAGCATGGTTGTGTTTCAGCAGTTAGAGGTATGATAGCCAGTTCCTCTGTGGTAGAGGATTCCGGGTGAAGCTCGCTTCCACCTTCGACCTGGTCACTAGTTACCATGGGCGTAGCAGTGAAAAAAAAATACTTTGGCATTCCATACTTAATTAACATCAATATCAAAATGCATAAAATCTAATGGAGGATGTACTATCGCGGTACCGCATATCTAACCACTTTAAAAACAAAATCCCGTGCACAAGACCCTTTTTTTTCGTAGGTAAGCGATACTACAGCGGCCGAGCGCTACAAGCAAGAATAGTCCTTACAGTATACAGGTATGCGTTTCTTCGATAGTACAATCTTGAATAAATGGTAGTCCAAACTATCTACATACATTCTAGGCTAGGTTAATTATCTTAGTTTATCAGGACCACTGGTAGCAGTTCAGACAAAATATTTGCTTACTTTCCCATATAGGATTTGTTTTGTCCTTCATACTCTTTGATAATATCTCCTACGGGGCGGCGACGTTTTCGAGACTTTTTCATTTCATCTGTGGATTCTACCTGCACTGGAGGCTTGGGCTTCTGAAATTCTACAAAAAAAAAAAAAACAATTAATTCATAATCATACAATAAATATTTGCTGCTGGAAAGAACCAGAGCTAAACTGAAATAAAAGAGTATTATACCATTCCCCCTCTAAAAAGCTTATTTTATTCACTGAAAACAGTGAATAAAAATCACTTTTAATCACTATTGTGGTGTTTGAATTTAGAACACACCAATATATTCGACCTTCATCTCGATGCTAGACAACCTCCTTTAAAAAAAAATCTTGATACAAACTCCTTGTTCAAATAACTCCTCGAGATTTGATTGGTCGACATTTTCGACAAGGAGTTTAGCATTAAAATAAAAACTGTTTTGTGTTATTTGCTGTCATTAGTAAATTTTCGTTATTTTAAAATTATTAAGAAAATTACTCTTAATTTTAGTAATTGTTCCAATTTTAATGTGCATTTTAATTAATTTAACCTTCTTTTTTATTCATTAAATATCTATTTTCTTTCACTTAAATTATTCTTTTTCTCGTAGTTATGGTATAAAGTATATATAATATGCAACTCTTGAATAAAACGGATTCATCACTTGCGTCGGTCAGGATTCTAACACCATCAGCATCATAAATCAATCCCTTCGTTCGTGATTCAGTCGTTAGAATCCTTCCCTTGCTTGTGATTCATCTATGGCACTCGCTTTAAATACGTCATTTATTCAATAATTGCATAATATACTATTGCTAATAACTAAAGCTTTGCAGCTGTTCGTCGTAGGTTCAAACCCAGGCAGGCGCTTTACTTTGTGTAAATAAATCCATCACCACTGCTCTCAAAATGAAAACATCGTGAGGAAACTCTCATGTCACAGAGCAAAATATTAAGACAAGTGATATAGTACCAACGTAGATTGCAGTCCACTCCCTCTCACAGCGAGGGGCAATGGGAACATTATAGGATGGTAATGAATGTGATGTCTCTGTTTATACTACTATGCTACTGCACAGTTGTTGCCATTTTTCTAGCACGGCCATAGAATAATCTCTGCTTCTGTGTATCAGAAGGTTTTCACTGCAGTGAGATAAACCAGCTGATATTGAAAGAAAAAGTATTTATCGGGACTCGCACAGCCCCCCGAGCACGGCCTACTGTGACAGGCTTGAGTCACATATTTTACACACACCGTCACACAGTTTGGGCGATAAAACCGTGTCATAAAGGCTAGCACGGGTCTAGCATGTGACATAATCAGAGGCACGACATGTCTTTCTTGTTGCGACTTCACAGTGTGGGGGCCGTTCAAGTTACGATTATAAGCAGATTTATTACAATGATTTACCCCCTCTCCGCCATGTCAGCAAAAGTAAGCAAAGCTCTTACCCCCTCCCATGCTTACGTAAACATTGGTATGTATATGCATTTTTCTTTTAATGTAAGTATTCTATTTCTTTATTGATTCATGAACAGCAGTTATAATTCTAGAAATATATTCGTTTCGTTTTCAAGCATAGACTATGTGTGGGTTGCCATATGTGTATTATTTGACATTATATACCTACGAGTTAATTTCAAATCTTTATTAATGGCTTTTGTGCACATGATGGCAAGTAACCTTGCCGGCTTTTCTCCATAGGAAACGACCAATTGGAACCGTGCACCTAGCTTCTGACGTTTCATAGGTGCCCATGTAGGTTTATGTGAAATAATATTTTGAATTTGTAAAAAAGTAAATAATTACTGCTGACGTAATCACCATGTAGACCCCCCACAAACAAAGCATAGACCCCCCACCCCCTATAGTGCTTACGTAATACTTGAACGGTCCCGTGTAAACAGGCTTTTGGAACGAAATTTTTTAACGCAGCTTCATTCTTCATACTTCAGTCTGTCTTCAACTAATTGGATAAAGAGAAAGTGTGAATTTCAAAACGAAAATCCAAGATGCGAAAATTTTCACACTTTTCGTCATGGATCGTTTTCGTAGTTTTCGAGGGTGCTAAAGCCAATAGAGAGGTCAAAATGTAAATCTAAAACATTTTGACATCATTATCGGCTTTAACACCATCAAAGATCATGAAAACGAAACCCATGACGAAAAATTTGAACATTTTCGCAACCGCGTCTTGTCACAAACGTCTTGGGTACGCCGCCTGTCCTCACCCCGCAGGATTTTGGAGAATCAGAACTGCAGAACCATAATTTCAGTAACATTTTGGTATCGAAAAAAATACTTTCAACTAAGTATATTCTTTACCTGGACACCCATCATTCTTCCAGCTGTTCCAGTGTTCCTCTCTCTTCAGTATATGTTTGACACACTCCGCAAACTGCTTGCCATGTGGTGGGGTTTCGCCCAGCAACTTGTACACAAGGGATGTGGTCTCCTTCACCCAATCTACTTGGTCAGATTTCAGCTCTTGAATTTCCCTGAAGGCAATTTAAAATCAACTTTATTAAAGTTATCAGTATTGTTCGCTCTTAAAAACTTATTTGATTTTGTTCTTTAAAAGATCTCTTCCTTCATATTAGTTCTTGAGCTCCACAGATAAAATTTTTTTGTAATCGTTGGAACGAGAGGGGTCTGAAGACACAATCTATATAAATAATAATGAAAGCTGTTCATTGGTAAGTGCATTATTTGAGAACGGCTGAACCCATTAGCTTATTTATTGTTTTAAAATGTTTGTAATAGTACGAATTAGGTTTTTATAGAAAGAAAAAAGGAAAATTTTCAAATCCAGGAAATTTTTTGTATAAACTCAAGACCTTTGGACAACCTTTGTCAGGTCAGCTAGTGTAAAATAAAAAAGAAACTGAAGACCATACATACATTTTAAACTTCACAGTTGACGTAAGATACTGGAATAATATCAGGAACTGTACGAGGACACATCTTCTAAAGTTAGAGTCAGACAGTTGTAGCTCCAACAGCTTCTGATTGGTCAGGAACTTTGCGAAGTAGTGTGGTTCACTGCTTTCGGAGTCTTTCATCTCAATATCAGTAGCTATTGTTTTGACGGGCTTCAGTAAGTTTAGCTTCGATTTCTGTAGTTCTATTGTTTCTAGCTTGTAGGATGAGAATGCTGATAGGACACTGCCTGAATGCTGAAAAAGATGTAATTCATTTTTTACTCGGTTTCACCCACGGCATTGCTCCCGTGGAGGTCTGAAATTGCCTCAAGGGAATGTACTACCGCAATAAAAAGTATCCTATGTGCTAATCCAGGTTATAAACTACCTGTGTGCCAAATTTCATCCAAATCAGTTCAGCCATTTTTGCGTGATTGAGTAACAAACATCCAAACGCAGGATTGGTGTTTTGAATTTTGGATATTTAAACTGGAAAAGTAAGTAATCCATTTGTTTTGGAATATTTGTCACAAGTATTTTTTAATTATAAGTATGTACTATGAGCATTGTATTTTAAGCAAAATTAGAAATGGTTTATGGATACAAGAGAAAATACTTACAACAACAAAAGTCATCCACTGTAATTTATTATAGCAATTATTTGGATTCCTAAAAAACTCTTGGAGACTCCAAAATCTGCAGTACAAGTTATAATCAATATTCAGTTTACTCTTTTCTTTATTGTCAACCACCATTTCTTCATCCAGTGAATCTTTAAGTGTACTTGAGTTATCACCACCAAACTCTGTTACATTCTCCAGATTAAACTCAGAGACAATATTTAGTCCAGACCTTTCAGAAAATGGGAAAAACTTTGCGAGAAACAGCAAGATCCTACCACAGAATACTGTGTTTTGGGACCTTGACAGCCTCCTGAGCAGATCATTACATGTTCTGAGTAAATTGTTCTTACAGGCTACGAAGAATAACTCTTCTTTCCAAATATTGACACCATTTTCCACATAAGAGAACATTTTTTCACATTTGTTAAGTGTTAGAGCATCAAAAATGTCTCCGAGGAGCACAACCGGCATTGTCGGAGTCACCATGTGTCGTCTACATGACTCTATGCAGAAGGAAACGAAGTTCTCCAACGTGTCTGGGTCTTCAACTAGTAGTTCTAAGAGTTTGTCCCTGAACGCTTGGTCCATCGCCGCTTTCCTGTCGGTCTCATTCGTATTCTTTGTAAATGAATCGAGCAAGTCGATATTATTGGTTGCAAAGGCTTTTGACAGCACATCCTGTAATAATGAATTGTTCTCATGAGCTAAAATCACTTATTTACTAGAAATTCAAATCAAAGGAAGAGGTTAGAAATGTACCTTGTATTTATTCCGCAACTCTTCAAATCCTGATTTATCGGTCATCGTGACAAGATTTTTATTTACCAATTTTATGATTAGATCGTTTCAAGGTATCATTTGTGTTATAAATTCAGGTTTTAAAAATAAATAAAGTTTGTTTCAATCAGCAAAAAGCAAGCGATCAATCAATAGTGCTGCGATACGTAGTCTGTGGCACAGAACACTAATACCCTAGCTAGCGGGGTCTGTGGTGCAGGTCGAGGCTGCGCAGTGCGCTGCAGCTCAGTGACAGCTCTATGCCAAAATCGACTATCAGCGTTTATTATTTGTTTTGCGCGCGGACGCTTTAATTGTGTTAAAAAAAACTTTGAAAATAATCATTTCAGACTGTGTTTTCAGAGTAGGTACTACTTGGTCTGAGGGTTTTAGACTTGGGCGGTTACAGGCATGAGAATGCCGAACCTATATTACTATACTCTGCGATGCAGAAAAAGAAGTGTGGCTATGCACTTTCTATTACATAAAAATCATAAATATATTTATAGAAAATAAGTAATGGAATTAGTAATAAATTGAACATAAAAATAAATCGATTTCGTATGAACTTACATACTTGTCAACTATTGTACATCTCTTTATTTTCCCGCCTTATTGGATCTAATATTTTTGCGTAATCCAAACATTTCATTACTATTGGCTAAATATTGGCTAGCACAACCAATAGCCAATCGTAGATCGAGTTCAATGTACGGAAGTGCAGCTGATAGCTATTATTTTTGACAGATGTGTGTCGTCGTGTTGTGTGGCGTCCTGTCTATTTATCTTTAGAATTTTATTATTATTTACAGATTTTTTACTCGATCCTTTGTTTAGAAATGTGTTAAAGTGTAAGATTAGAATAGCCTAGTGTACTTAGTAATTATTGTTAGGATATTCTGAAAGGAGAGTAGATCACAGTTTTGGAAACATGGACCGTAATAATATGAGGTAAAAAGAATCTGCTTTCGCTTGCTATCGTGCTTACTTTCACGTTTGGCTACTGCTTAAAGTATATATTGTAAACAATGTGAGATGTGTTTGGAGGCGATGTAATCGCATTTAGGTATATTTGTAGTAATATTTTGAATGCATGTGAAGATAACCCAGTTTTTATAAATTTGGCTTTGTTTGCGGAAAGATAGCGTGCGAAATCGTGGTGTAGAGGTGTAATCTTGAGTGGTAAGCGGGCACTCGTGATAGAAATAAGTATTTCACACATTGTGACGAGGAATAGTTGCATGTTTACAAACGTCGAGCGTGTGTGGGTGTTATTTATATTATTATCATGCCACGCGTTTCTTATCGAATCGCTTCCTAACAGTTATGAACGTACCAAGTCACCAATGCGTTGAGCGGTTGAGTACCTACTTAGTTGTTCCATTTTTTTCACATCATAATCACTCATTATTTATGTACTTAGATTCTGTAAATAGTTCAATTTTTTTAACCTATCAGAATAATAACCTTGGCTTCAACAAAGATATCAATGAGAGACGGATAAAACTGTAATCTCTTCCGCAATAAACAGTAACATCTATCAATTTATGTTGTATCTATTTTTTTATATAACATATCTGCAAGTCTATGATTAACTCTGATCTATTGAACTGTAACATGATATTGTTTGTAAATACTTGAATGAGATAATATTTTGTAACAAAAACAATGTTAATGACATGCTTAGCATGACCGCAATCTGCAATAGAAAGGGTTTTGTTGACAGAAGAATAGTGAAAATGACACATAAACTATAACAATCTGTCATTTTGTCTATTCTTCTGGCAAACCCGTTTCTATGGTTGTCATGTTACGTGCAGGTCTTATTTGAAATGACATAGGTACATCCTTTATTTAGGTTAATTTTGAGCAAACTCATGAAAAAGTTACATTACATATTTACATAAACTCACGCCTTCTTCCCATGGGGGTAGGCAGAAATTACAGAAGGCCATTTGCTACGATCCTTTTACTTAATTTATGTTTATACATCTGATCATACATGTAT
This sequence comes from Omphaloscelis lunosa, assembly GCA_916610215.1. NCBI lineage: Eukaryota > Metazoa > Arthropoda > Insecta > Lepidoptera > Noctuidae > Omphaloscelis > Omphaloscelis lunosa. The sequence continues at coordinate 16,448,745 of OU744261.1, read as the reverse complement.
GCCGGTTGTATCACTTATTATGGGAAACTCATTCACTCTATGAACTTTTGTTAATGTTGCCAGATGATGATACCATTTGATGAAAGGCTATTCGAAATTAACATAACTCTTGTTGGAATATGATAAGTATATAGGAAAAATACATTTAGAATTTTTACAGAGAAACCACCTAAAAACACCTGCAAATTACGTACATCAAAACAAAGATAAAATTATGTTCATGTTTTGAATAAATATATCCCTAAAATTGGGATTATTGGGATATTTATCCTCCAGAACCCATAATTTATTCAAGTGGTCATAAAAATATACTTTGCTGTGTAGACCACAATGCCAGAGGGTGATAAAATGCAAATATCAGTAACCTTGGATGTGACAATGATTCACAACCACATAGAATATTAAGTGATATGTACGGTCGCAATTGATTTAGCCACAAGATCTATTCTGCATCTTATTACAAAGCTTGAATAGATATACTATTATACAACATCACCCATGGGCATGTGACCCCCCCGTGTTTTTCTGAATATTCATGAAAAATTATCGAAAATTAACTTTTAAAGGTCCACCTTAATTTTTTTTTCTTATATATATATTTTTTTTTTTTTCAATGTCCCCTTATGATTTTATGGATTTACACTTGTTTTTTAAATAAATACTGATTTTTTTAGAAAAAATGTCTTTTCCGTTTTTTTCAGTCTATAAATTGTAATAAAAAAAGTTAATCTGATAAAATATTTCATAAGCTTTTAGAAATAATAAACAGAATCCATATCGAGTCAATAACATCGGAGATATGGCAAAAGCTACACAAAAAAAAAAAAAAAATAACATGAAGAATATTAAAGATAACCCCCTTTTTAAGTTAATTTTCGATAATTTTTGTGAATATTCATAAAAATACGTGGTCACATGCACATGGGAAACATTGTATAAAGGTACAAGAGACACGTGATGGTATTAGAGACTCAGCTAAAAAGTTGATTTTTAATTTGTTTTTCTATTGTAATTCATAAATCCCATTATATGCAGGCTGTAAGAATACAATAGAATATTATTCATTTGCAAGAATATGAGTACAATAAATTGACAAAAATTGCATAGTTTTCTGTGATATTCTACCGGGTATCTGGTGTGCAAACTTAATTAAATGTTTATAGCTCTTAAACACAAAAAGTTTAGACTCAAAAATTACAAATATAACAATTTTTTTTTTATTTCAAAGAAAAATAAAAAATCACATCAATAATGAACAAAAAAAAAACGGAATATTAAATAAAATTAAGTAAGTAAATGTTAAAATAAAATTCTGTTACTTATTATCTTTGTAATCACAAGACACACAGTAACACTGTGCTTACAAGGACTTGATGACATCTACATTTATAAAGAGTGGCAGGGACACCAACGCGAAAACTGTTACCATGTCTTACTGTTGCTGAAAATTACAACGTCAAAAATCATGAATTTCCGTAAACAATATAATAGGACTCTTAAGACATACTCCAATTTTCATTCAGTAAAAAGCCTAGTTCTTCAGTATTCTTACGCTTTTACTGCAAACGTAGGACCTGATGATACCTAGATCAACAGACGGAAAGCTGTGTAAACAAACATGCATCGTCATAGGTGTTAATAGCCCACTATACGCTACGAATCACGCGTCGGGCCATGTTCCACGTGTCGAGTTCTAATTTTAAATTAAAACATTAGCCTACTAATAGATGGAGAGCTGGTGAATGATTTGTTCAAACTGTTTAAATGCTATAATCGGGGCAGTTCCAACATTTCGAAATACAAGATTGGCCATTCGGATGCAGTATTTAAATAATATTATAAAAAAGCTGTCAAAACTGAATAAATTGTTCACCACCTCACATTTTTTATCAAATCACAGTAGATTACTGAATTGTTACAATCATTAGCTTTTAAAGAAGGATTGAATATGGCGTAATAAACCCATCATAGGACTTCCAATTACAGATCAAGTTATGCCAGCAGCGGCCCACGTTCCCTGCCACATATGGGGGGCAGTAAACGGCACAACGGCAACGGACACGCCGCGCGACTCAGCCCCCCTGCGCAAGCGCCGCCGCCACACCCCAGCAACAACAACAACAATAACAATAACAACAATATCAATCAGAACGATGATCTTATCAACTATATTTATGATTCTTGGAGTAAGGTGGGTAAATAATTTTTCTTTAATAAGTACTTATAATCTCTTTCTTTCGATAAGTATTCATTTAGCAATTGAATTGCAATTCGGGTCGCAGCATTATGCTGAGCGATGGCCGTTTTGCGTGGATGTGACGCATATTTTCCCCCTAATTGTTATTTACGTGTTTTTTTTATCTTTCTTTGCGTCATATTTACCGCAAATAAATGTATTTTCTTTCTTTCTAATAAATTTAACAAATACTTCGTTGAAAGATGCCAGGCCTCATATCAGTGTTCATAACAGCTGAAGGAGCTTTCGGTACTCAATTAAATATTCATTTACCAGATACAAAATAATTAATTCCTGAACTCGAGTAAAAAAAATCTGAAACGGGGATCCTACCATAAATTTGCAATCCGATTTACTTAATTACTATGCAGTTCTGTTAGCCCACGTTCGCACGGATGTAAAAATATCGCGGCAGGTTTTTATCGCGTACTGGATTTCATCTGACGGTGTTGAGCCGAGCGTTGAGGATCTAACGCGTTGGGACGCACTCTCGTCCCAGCGCGTTAAAAAAACGCACTGTTGGATTTTCAACTCTCGGCGCGAAGCGGAGCGTTGAAAATCCAGTGCACCAAAAAAAAATCGCCGCGGTAAAATTTAGCCCATGTGAACCTGGGCTAACTGGCTTCGAAATAACGTTTGAATAATTTATTAGTCAATAAATTTATTCGCACCATTAACACTGACTACTGGTGGTATTGGCGCTCAGTCCATCTCGGCAATCTTTAAAAAAAAAACTATCAACAAATTCATCATTTTTGTTAGTAGAACTCAATGGAGTGAGACAATTTCATGGTTAGTGAGTTTGAATTAGAATACACACACACTCTATTATACTCTGAGTCCATTACGGTTGAGTTATTCATACGGCTATGATTTCACTAAACGCGATCCCCACTTCTAAACCTCGTTCACCAATAAAACCACACACGATTAGTTTCATAAGTAAAATTCGACCTTAGGCTGCTTTTCCACCAGAGACGTGCTATGCAGCTATGATACGAGGATGTGAATCCTAAGCTACGAAACTATGTGACCATTTCCACTAATGCTAAGCTGTGTAGCGGAGCGAGTAAAATGATCTATAAAGATGCGCCGCCGCGAGCAAAATGCGCAGCTCGAGCTATTTGATGCGTCGACAGTAGGGAACGCACTATGCTCTGTAGTAGCTACACCACTCGCGCATCTATAGCTCCCATCCTTCCATATTAAAACAGCTTAGTTGAACCCGTTTCCATCAGTGCTATGCTATGTTGACCAATGAATGTGTTTGGTGGATATCAAACGCATCCATAGGAACGTAACACAATATCCCACAGGAACGTACTATCGGGATTACATACCTAATAGCCGAGGAAATGTCATTGACTAATACCGCTGCGCCCGCGTTGTCGTCAACTATAATTATGTAGTTACGCGTAATTTGGAAATTGTTATATCTTTTAAACTTTTCATTTAAATGATATGATGTCAAGGCATATTTTAATCTAAATTAAATGCCCAATTTAAATAAAATATTTTATTGGATAAGGATTAATATAATACCAGTCAAAAAATCTTCCGAAATAACAATGAAATTTTGCACTCAGGTCGGCCGCAGCAAAGACAATTTCCACAGTTGGGATTTCTCTAATGGTTCCTCAATGTATATGCGGTCAGCGAATGATGTTAGCGTTGCCGAGTTTTGGGCCATACAGGAAATATAAATTATATTATTTGAATATAAATTTGAATACGGCGAAGGTCATGTTTGTAAGAGAGGAGGATGTATCGGTGTGTGAAGTGAAAATAAATGATAAGAGTGTGGACCAAGTAAATGAGTTTGTATATTTGGGGAGTCTGTTCACAAGGGATGGAAAGATTTTTAAAGATGTGGACAGGAGAGTAACTGCGGGAAATAAAGTGAATGGTGCTATACAAGCGATTGTGACCAACCAGTTGATGCCCAAACAGACTCGACTCTCTGTTTACAGTGGTGTACTGGTGCCTACGTTTATGTATGGAAGTGAATGTTGGGTGTGGCAAAAGAAGCATGAAAGTAGAATAAATGCTGTAGAAATGCGTTCCTTGCGAAGCATGTGTGGTGTGACTATGAATGATAAGGCTGAAGAATGATATGATAAGGTAACGGTGCGGTTTAAAAGAAGATGTAGTGACAAAAATTTAAAAAAGTATGCTGAGATGGTTTGGTCATGTTGAAGGATGAAGGAAAGGCGACTAACAATGTTATTTACAAGGCAGATGTGAGTGGAAACGCCCTAGGAGGACATCTAACAGTGACCTTATTGGTGATGTTCTTCAGAAAGGTCAGGTGCGTAGTACTCGTAATCGGCGTGCGTGTGTGACCAGATGTATGAACGTAAACGAGGCAAAAGGAGTATGTAAGGATTGTAGCAGGTAACGTTCTGTAGTTTCTGCCTACCCCCATGGGAAGAAGACGTGAGTTTATGTATGAATTGTATTTGCCATCGACTCGCTAAGAAGGAGATTGTTTTGTGTCGCATAGAAGCTCCACTGTCTTATTCACAGTCTTTAGCAACATCAATTCACGGGTACGTGACAAAATTACACGCTATGTGGGTCAATGCAGTAACCTTCGTTAGTAATATTAGCGATAAATCTGACATTCATTTGTAGACGACACTTTATCGAATTAAATCTTACCTATGGATTTTCGCTCACGATCTTGTTAATCGATTTATCAAAACCAGCTAGGTATGTAGGTATTATTGCAGACAAATTGAACACGGTTAGCGTGTAGAAATCAATCACAAACAATTACTTACTTATCATACCTCTAAAATTTTTAAAACTAGCCGTAGGTATATCGCCAGCGTATAACGTTTAAAAAAATCAGAGATGAAAGTGTTAATATCCACGTGACTTTTTCAGTTATGTGGGATTTTGAAGAGGGTCAATAGCCTTTCTGAACAAGCTTGTCCGGCGAGGTAGGTACTACCATTAGGTAAGCGTATTACTGCAGCCAAGCAGCGTTGTTGGCTCCGGGTTTGAAGGGGCCCAAAAAACGATGGACCATAAAAGAGTAGTATAAAAATTTGTGTAACAAATATACCTTTGCACAAGTGACCGCAGTCAAAAGAACAACAATTTTTTCGCTCCTTTAAGTAAAAACCATTCAGAGAAACGCAACACAAAATGGTATAACGGTGGTTCTGCACAATAAACTGCCATCTTCTCATTGCAAACTTGTTATTTATCGTGCTACGTGATTTAAACACAGCTATAGTGGTTAGCTTTAGTAATAACGTAGTTCTACCATTCTGCCGACATACATACGTTATTATAATATGTATGGGTTGAAGGTGATACATAGTACCTGCATACTTCAAATAAATAGTTTTACAGATTAGCCGTCGATATTAGACATTCGCCCGTTCGCTGCTTTGATTGGCACGAAAGTCTAACAACCAGTCTTACCAATCGTATCGTATTGCCCAGTTACTGGGTTGTGGAGGTCAGATAGGCAGTCGCTCTATGTAAAATACTGATATTCAGCTGCATCCGATTAGACTGGAAGCCGACCCTAACATAGGAAAAGGCTAGGCAGATTGAATTAGTATCTGGGTGTTTTAGGCGAAATTAAAACTACTTATTTATACGTATAGAAACTGCATAACATTTTTTTGTTCAGTACATGTTAAATCTCACATCTGGTTAGTCCATTTGTATAAATATCACCATTGTCTAATACCTATTATTCTTCAACTCCCCATTGACAGAAGGCGATGATATATTTTTTTTATATTCAGGAGGTGAATTTTCATTATGGTGTATCTATAGTACACCAACATTTGGCCAGTTATGTTTAAGACCCTTATAAAAGTTGGCGAGTCTACTGCCATCGATCGGGCAAAAATCCAGACTCCGGGCTGAGAAAATACTGATAGAAAATCCAACATCTCTTTGCCCGACCGACGAAAAAACTATCTTCTTTTCGTGTGGTTAGAGACTAACCTGGTGTCAGAGTTTTAAAGGCGCCCATGGGCCTCTGACTTAGCTTCACATGCCGTCGAGAAATATATCTCTCAGGCATGCCGGTTTCCTCAATATGTTTTCCTTCATTGTTTTTGAAGCAAGGGATTATTATACAATACGCTCATGAATCCGAAAAGTCAGAGGTGCCTTGGGTCCGACCTCGAGACCTATGACTTGGCAGTCTGACGGTCACACCACTAGGCTATCACTGCCATTAAAACAAACTGCAACTGCAAAAAACTATGCCCTTATGTACAATACTTTACCACTTTTCTTTCCTCTTTCCAGGTGACACGCGAACTTGAACGAGGTAGCGAAGACGCAAAATACTACCAAGAAGTACTCGCGCCACGCCAGCTAGCAAACTTCAGACCGTTCAATCTCGACGAGTGGTGGGCACGCCGCCTGGTCCAGAGCATAAACCGTAACAAGCACCGGTCTTAGAACCACACCAGCATTTGTTGGTGAACGACTTGACAACTGTGCCCATTGAAAGGAAAAAGAAGCAATGTTTAATTTTAGCTTGGTATTTGATTATGTAGAGTAAAGACACGTATTTATGGGAAATAAAAGGGATTTTTTTGTTGCTGGTAACATTTTTCACACAAATTGTATGCAATGTTGCCAGTAAGACAAAAACATGTTGTGCAACTTTTGTTTACCATGAATATGAGGCTTTAAAGCGGTTGTAGAAGTTCCCCTGTAGAACACAGGATAAGGTAGTCGGTCCTAATCTCTGGATACGTAGCTGTCGACCCGACTCACTTACAGACGTCCTGATTTGGTCAGACCTAACCAGATTGGTCCGGGCGTTTTTGGGCACTGTTTAAGTATATCTGTACAATCGAAAATTAAGTTCGTATTTTTTAAGGTTGAGAATTTAGACAGTAATAATCATGGTTTTAAAACTATTTTAATGTTTCATCCACAGTTCCACACTATCTTATCGCAAATTATACTTCTGCGGGTCTTCCCAATTTGCATGCTGTACTATCGAGATCTTTAAGGTTGTTATGTATTGTCAATTAGAAAATAAACATAAAAGCAATAGAGAATACAATAAAAATATAATAATTAAACAGTGGGTATAGTAAGAAGTCTTTCATAAATGAAGTGTAGTGTCTCATTGTACAGTTTTCACTTCACTATGCTCGTTTAAAGAGCTTCGAAGTATTTTAAAAACAGATTTTATCTATATTGTATCAATAGACATATATGCTGGAGACGACAATGCCTGTGCCTCAACTAATCTGTCAGTTTTCCCGATGACGTTTATTGCCAGTGATGAATATTAAGAGCCCATATTACCTCAGCTCTAATTCACTTTTTATCACGCTCGCAACATACTGCTCGCGGACTGTGTGGGGAGCTCGCGGCTCCAACACGCCATTAGTTTAGGTAATTCCATTTTACCGCGAAAATAATAGTAATTATAACATTGTATCTGTTTTATTGTTAGTTCAGTTATTATGCAAAATTTCATGACCTAATTTGAAGTTTTTTTTTTAATACCAACGGTTTATTGTTCGGTTTAGAGGTAACTTTGGATTTTTTTCTAAAGAGAACATTTTATGGAATTGTGTTTTTGTCAAACATGATACTTTAATCGTTAACTTTAACATATATTTATTTCAAAATTAATGCTGCAGTATTTTCGATATAACAGTGAATCGTGCTAAGCAATTTGAGGTAGTATAGGCACTTAAATGTTGCAAATAACTGTCAAATATTTCGCTATTTTGATTAATTTGGCAATATTACTGTATGGAAATAAGAAATGTGGCTAACTGGCGAACTAGAATTTTAATAATGAATTGCAATTATAACACTGAATTTGATGTTGTAACCGTTTTACGTGTAAGAAAGGCATTTGGAAAGTTTACAAATCTTGTTTTATATCTAAAACTAAATATTCCATGTTACGATATTAATTATTGCATTTCATAATCAATATTTTAGTTCCTTAGTTAGCCACATTTCTTAATTCCATACAGTAATATTGCCAAATTAGTCAAAACAGGCAAATATTTGACAGCTACTTACGACGGTACCAACTTTAGTATAACTCTCTTAAGGCGCGGTGGTCGGCCGCGAAATTAAAATTTTCTTACAATTTGCAGTTCAATATGATAATATGATTCGTGACAGTAACGAGTATGTGATAAAGTTGTTTTTGATGATTTTGATAAAAAATCTGTTATGGTTGTCTCCAATTTATTTTCTCCTATTATGGGAAATAGATTTTTAGCTTCTATTCAGAGTATTAGATGCAGTTATACTGTTAAGCTATGTACACATTATGTGCAACACAGCATGCAATGCAACATGTAATGCAACATTTCCTATCCCTACAGATTCTGTTTCACTGAGTTTGTGTTCATAAAAATGTGATTTCATTGCACGTTGCTTGCGTATGTTACATTACATGTTGTGTTGCACTTAAAATGTATATGCGGCCCTATACTTATAATCCAAGTCAATGAATATTAAATAGATCGTATAATGCGAGTAGATTTTTAAAACTTAAATGATTTGTTTTTCATATAAACTATCAATTGTTTTATAGCTTTAGTAGAAAAACTTTCTTTTGCTGTGTAATAGCGGGTAGATGTTTTTTTTTTCGGATTTTTAAGCTTTTTTAATAAAATTAGTTTTTTTTTTCGTAGTCGATTGTATATATTATTTATTATTGCACTGAAAATTTAATATTAACTACTGTATCTTCTTCAACTATAAATCACTCTACTTTTAGAATATCCTAACAAATAATTAATATTATTTCAATGAGACATTACTGCCCCGAGATTATACTTTACTATATTTGGTTTCCCTTCATTATGTGAACTTTCTTACAACTTTCTTTAAACTCAAAATTACATTGCGAAATTAGTGAAATGTAAATCAGATAATGTTCCCACTGCTGGGACACAGGCCTCCTCTCGGTGAGAGGGAGTGGGCCGTAATCCACCACGCGGGCTCAGTACGGGTTGGTAGATGTCACATGTCTTCAAATTTTTTGTTCTAGGACATGCTGGACAGTCCCATGGTTCACGCGGGCGAGTGACTGACCTCAACGAGGCCGTCACCCCGCCCGCACACTTGTATGAAATTGTAGCTTTATAATTTTATGTCACTAATTTCGTAATGTCATTTTGGTTTAAGGTTTTGTGACAGTGACTTTTTCCAGCAATACTTAACTTTCTTAGCAATGAATATTGTTATTTTTTATCTCAACTGTCATTGTTAAAACAGTACAGGACATTTGTTTTCTAATCATACATATTTATAAACAGTCACAATGCGACGACAGAGATACTTAAATGAGAGACGTAAAATGTTATTAAAAAAGTACGAATGAAAATGAACCTTATATATTTATACATACACTTTAAAGTACATTGTAATCGCGTTTGTAATAAATTGTGATATAAATTATTTGTCAAAGCAATAATTAAAGTTGACATGAAGACGGGAAACGTTTTAAAAATGTTTTTGTAATGTACAATACGGTCGATATAAATTGGCAGGTCTGAACATATAGGCACTGCGAACTTTCGCGCATGTTCGCTCACTCACACTCGCCTCATGTCACCATTTGGTTCCTAAAAATGTTATTGCGCAGCCTTCTGCGCGAAGTTCAAAACCGCCACGTTATATCAGCCGTATTGTAAGTGAAGTTAGGTATTGTAAATAAGTTAGTATGAATTTCTATTTTTAATTTAATAATTGTAAGTAAATGTGTCATTGCGAATTAGAATTGGCTAGATTTTGTGTTGTATCATAAGTTCATAACCTGTTGACATACGTTTGGTTACACTGGCGAAAGGTGACGTACAATGAGGTACATTTAAATTGATCCAAGCATTTAAAAAAAAAATTTTTTGAATTCTCGCTAGTGTAATCAAACCTTAGCTTTTAGAGATTGACCTGATGCTAGATCTGCCTCAGATAGACAGTGTGATTTCAAAACGTTTTATTTGTTTGTCTGTGGCCGCAATGTTCCGGTAATAAAGTTCATCTACATTCCATTCAAGCATGTACTTAGCGTTCTAAACTATTGTAAATACGTTTTAAATGACGCAGTGCTGACAGATTATGGATTTGAATAAATTTTTTAAATAAATATTTTTTTGGAGTTTGTTTTAAGTTAACCTACACCAAATGATTTCTTTGCTTTAGTATACATATACTTAGCCCTATCACTAGTTTACAAAATTTAAAAGAAGTTATGTCCTTCCAGTCATTTTCTAAACGCAAACCTAATCTGCTAATCTTCACGTCATAGACTAAAGTAATCATCACATATTTTTATTTTCGGACTTTTAACTACAAGTTGGTTCTGAATTCATTCTAATATTTTGATGCAGTTAAATAGTAGGTCTTTGAAATTGCCGTTCTGCCGTACTGGCTATTTCAAGTCCATTTTTTTCTTTTTTCGCTAAGAATTCTAAGTACAAATTATTTTTATTTTTAAAATATGGAGTTCTTTTTTTGAAAATGAGTCATTTGTTTAATGGTTAGCGTTTTGTTTTCATCGTATTTGTACGTTTTTCGTCATCATGGATACGTTAACAATTCGAGTGATATGGATATATGAGTACCATCGTGACAGTAAAGCGGCACGCAAAATCGACGATGTATACGGAGCGAACACTACTAATGATCGCAACACCCGTTATTAGTTTGCCCGCTTCCGTTCTGGAAATCTCGACCTAAGAAATGAACCCCGTGGTCGACCGAAAACTTTAGTCGACTATGACGAATTAAAGGCGATTGTGGATTTGTGACTTGTGATTCTCAATCTACAGCTGAATTAGCAGCAGCTTTCGATGTTAGCATCAAAACAATAATGCGTCGAATTGGCAAGGTAAACAAGCTTGACAAATGGGTGCCCCACGAATTGAATGATCGCCAGCGCTAAGCACGCGTCGAGTTGAGCCTTGCACTCTTCAACAGGCACACAAACGAAGGCATATTGAATCGCATTGTTACTTACGACGAAAAATGGATTCTGTTCGAAAATCGTAAGCGCTCAGCAAGTTGGTTAGATCCTGGTTCAGCACCTAAACAATGCCCCAATCGAAAACTGACCCCTAAAAAAGTGATGGTCGCTGCTTGGTGGTCTAGTGCCGGAGTCATTCATCACAGCTTCTTACCAAACGGGATGAGCATTACTGCAAATGTGTACTGTGAAGAACTGAACATAATGATGGAGAAACTCGTACATCTTCAACCAGCTTTGGTCAATCGTTCGGCTCCGCTGCTCCTGCACGACAACGCGCGACCTCATACTGCACAGCAGACGGTCTCCAAGTTACAAGAGCTGGGGTTAGAAGTTATCCGTCATCCACCGTACGCACCAGACCTTGCCCCTACAGACTTCTTCTTTTTCCAGAATTTGGATAACTTCTTGGCGGGGAAAAAAATTCAAAAACCGAGAGTTTAAAATGCCTTTGAAAAATTTTTCGTCTCCCGTCCAGCAGACTTTTTCAAAAAGGGCATCAATAAGCTACCACTACGTTGGCAAAAATGCATTGATTGCATGGGTAATTACTTTGATTAATAAAAATAAAAAATATGGAGAAACAAGGGCGTTAACTTATTTCATGAAAAAAGGCAATTTCATAGGTAAAGACCTAATATCTATCAAAAGCGAAAGGTCACTTATTCATGACGAAATATCGAAAACCGCTTGACCTTTATAGATGAAATTTGGCAGGTAGGTAGTTTATAGTTAGTAGACATCCGCTAAAATGGATTTTTGGAAATTCGGCCTTTAAGGGGGTGAAAAGGGGGGATTTTTTTTGTATGAAACATCTTAAACTTGGCGCAAATTCTTATCTATGTAAATTATAAAGCTTGCAATTTTTAGTTTTTTATTTAGGGGGTAGTTTACCCCCTAAATTCTTCCATACACCCTAATTCCTAATTTATTCTTCTTTTATGGAAGATTTTTAACGAGCGGTCTGACTGACTCGAAACTCAGTATTTATAATTAAAACTAAAAATAATTAAAAACTCATATCAGGGTTTTTTGAAAATCTACCCCTAACGAGGTGAAACGGGGTATTCATTTTTACAATGGAGGATTTTACTTGAAAATTGGTATAAATAATCTATGAGTCAAATAACGGGAATGTCACGATAGATTTTTCAAAAATTATTATCACGCTATTTGCTATGGGAGATGAGCAATATTGCATTATATTCGTATTCTTCTATAGTTTACCGCAAATTGTAAAAATACTAGCCAAAAGGTTTAATGAATATTGCAGGTAGTTACGGATTTAATCTTTTAAAAGGTTATCATTACGCTATACTTTTATGGAGCTAAGCAGTCAATAATAACATATACAGGATGGATTTTGAGATGGGGCAATAAGGGCAGGTACCTTAACCGTTGTCGCTACAAAAAACTGTCTTAAGAGACTGTCCTTAACTTTATGAAACATTTTGATCTGCATTCACAGATTATGAAAAATTTGTACAATCAGCAAGAAAATAGCCAATTTTCACAAAAAACTTTTTTGAAGTAAAGTGAAGTATCACTATACAACACTTGAATTATTTCAATACTTCACTTTACTTCACTTCACTTCACTTCACTTTACTGAGATGAATGAGGAACGATAGTTACAGATTTAACCTTTTAAATGATTATCATCCCGCTATACTATTATGGAGCTAAGCGTCAATCATAAAATCATCCATACTTAATACTTATCGACATAGAATGTAATAATATCGACATATAATAATATAAATTCGAAAGTAACTCTGTCTGTCTGTATGTTACCTTTTCACAGCTAAACCACTGAACGGATTTCGATAAAATTTGGTTAAGAGATAGATGGCATCCTGGAAAAGGACATAGGGTATTCTTTGTCTCAAAAATAATCCTAAAGAGGGTTATACAGCGGATGAGAGTTTGTATGGCAAATCCAGCATTTCTTAAGTTAGAGATATGAAAATTCAAATTTATGCTTTTGTTAAGAAATAAAGAATTACACATTTCAGCGTTTTTGTAAAATCATCCCCCAAAGGGGGATATGAGATGATTTTAAAATTCACATGTAATATTGTTTTTTTTTGTATCTTCTATTCAAGAGATTTTAGGGATTTAAAATATAGCCATAGTCCGTATCTTGAATTAACATTTAGTCTTTATTTCATTAAAATCGGCCCACTCTGTCAAAAGTTATACAATTTAAAGTCATAAACTAACCTTTCTAACATGTAGGTATGGTATCATGTGTTCAATGGCCGCACTAGATTCCTATTACAAATTAATGGTGGTGATAATAGTAAATAGAATAATTAGTATTTTAAGTAAGGCATTTAGAACCATATAAAGGCTCGTGCAAACTGGCGCGATACCGCGGGCGCTACAGGCAGCGCGACCCTTGTAGCGCCCGCGATATCGCGCTGGTCTGCACAAGCCTTAAACCTGTTTTACTTCTATTAAAAAGCCAGACAGGTGTGAGTAGGATTTGCGCCCTGGAGGTCCTGAAGGACAAACTTAACTTTTCAATTGAAAAAGAACTTTCAATAGAGTGGAGAGTACCGATTTGAATGAAATACAGACTAATTGTTACTTCAAGATACGGTCTATGAATTTTTGATCCCTGATTACAAACTTAACTTTGCAGTTCATAAATAACTATAAATGACCAATTTTCCGATTTTCCTCTTTACTTGACCTTGCTTCTCACCAAACTTCATGCTGCTGGGCCAACGGAAATGACCAAATAGACTGGTTTATTTGCGAGTGTCAAAATATACGGTATAAATGGCCGTATTTTTTTATTGCGTTGGCTTTGAAGTTTGTTTTTCATTACAGATCCAAGAGACCGTAGATCTAAGTTTTTGATATCCATTTCAACTTGAAGCCTCCACGCGTTCCTGAGAAAAAGGGTCTTGACAGACAACGAAGTCATCCTTTAAGGGTTTCAATTTTTCATTACGAGGTACGGAAACCTAAAACAGATTTATTATCTGTGTGTTACCTTCTCATACCGTAACGGCTGAACAGATTTCTAGATGAAAGGCATAGGATAAGCCATGACATGAGGGTTAGGACATAGGTTGCTCTGACTCCCGGTAGCACGTTCCTGTGGGATATTTTCCAACATCCACGTGGGCGAAGCCGCTGGTAGAAGCTAGTACTATACTAAGTATATCTTTTTGATGTCATGTAGGTACCTACCAACTATAAAATTATAGCTCTTCCTCTGGAAAACTTAGTCCATTGCACAGTTTTCACAGTTTCCTTGTCAATAATAATCTCCACAAACTTTTAATATGATTAACGTGCGGAAGATCCAGTTAGTCATATTTTTAGTTCTATTTGCTTTGAATAGTGCCTGCTGGGTAATAAACTACTTAGGTAAGTACTTGCCTAGTTTTATTAAGTTTGACTTTAGTAACTGGTTAAAATATAATCCTGAAAAGCCAGTCAGTATCTAAGCCTGACCGTTTAGGGTGCGCTAGAAGTACCTAACTAAATAATTAGTGTCTCGTGGAGGCTCGCCATTTGTATTAACCCATAACCGCCTTAATTAGTAGGTAATTTCAGTAGTTACTGTAGACATTTCGCGTGACTACGGTACCGGGACGATGTTAAATTAAAGGTTTCTTGGGTTACAACCATCAATATATTGAAGTCAATAGTACATCTTTATATTTCTAGTAACCTGACAGCTTCCGGCTCGACTCTCTGACTTTTCTTCATCAATCAAAATCATGTTCAAATCCTATTTTAAATATAAACTGTCAGAGTGTTCGAATGCAGAGCCTTTTTCTTAACGGTCTGCATAACATAAGGTTGCTGATTGCATAAAACCATACAGTGCCTACCTAAAAATTAAGAAAATAGACCGACGAATAATTTCAACGCAGGGGGTTTAGAATTTCCCAGGTAATGGCGGGAGGGGTTCACATCGGCGTCAAGTCGACGATGATTCGCCTGACTGCGCGGACGTATCTTGCTTAGCTTATTATGATACTAATAATCGATTACAAATACAAATTGTTATAGTTATTTGCGTCGTCAGTGATAAATGAGTGTCGCGAGTGATTATTACGAGGTTACTGACTGTGTAAGAATGAACTAAAGTATTTTTAAATAGTGTATCTAATAGTGTCGAGAATATCACGCCGCGCCGGGCGACCGCGGGGAGCAGCGGTCGCGGAGAGGGGGCTCGCCGTGCGGGCGCGCACCGGCCGGCACACCACTGCGTCATCGTCCACGCTACCGAGCGCTTGCATACATTTCACTCGAGTCGTGTTATTTACCGTTGTTTTCTTATTCACTTATTTGTAATACAGTCCACTATAACTCGAGTTCACCGTGTTTTAGTCCTCGTACCACCAGGAGGATACTACCCCATTCTTCTTTATGGTCCATCGACGTGTTATTGACCAGTTACTGGGAATGACAAGCGGTTTTTTTTTTTTTTTCAAAATTTGAAAACGGCCGTTAGAAAACGACTTCGAAGATCAAGACGACTACTCGCCCTTCGTGTGAACCTGGTTCAGTCTTCGGTCATCATTATCGGCACCTTTGTGAAGAGGCGCATTTGTTGGAGCAAGCAGTTCTACAGAGGTCATCGTAGCTGGGTCATCGCAGCGTAGCAGCCCAAGCAGAGCCCGAGAACATCGCAATCCATTGGAAGCAAGAAGACGTTCAGTTTGGACTAGCAGTCAACGGATTTCGTGAGATCTTTCCATAACCTTACTAACATATATACATAATTCATATACTAACTATCATTCCACAAGAGTAGTAGATAGTGCATTAGACCAGTGAATCATACATTAGTAGATGCTTATTCGTCTTAGTGATTCCTGCATACCGCATAACATTACCTATTAGCTTGTTTATCCAGTAGAATCAAACATACATTTTCACTCCGAGTTGTTATTTTCATTTTCAATTTTGATCAGTGACAACTTACAACCCATACAAGTAGAATAGTCCCATTAAAGTAGAATCCCATCCATTAATAATTAAAAATAAGTGCTTATTAATTTAGTTATAACATTAGTAACATATTGCCATAAGTATCTACCTACATTTTAATTTTTTATTTTTTCACCTTCACAGTTTGACACTTTAAATTC
The DNA here is from genome assembly GCA_916610215.1 of Omphaloscelis lunosa. Taxonomy (NCBI): domain Eukaryota; kingdom Metazoa; phylum Arthropoda; class Insecta; order Lepidoptera; family Noctuidae; genus Omphaloscelis; species Omphaloscelis lunosa. The sequence continues at coordinate 16,432,394 of OU744261.1, read as the reverse complement.
AAATCATTTTCCTAACCGCCTGCCGATTTTGAATAGCAACGCTTCATCGATCAGCTGGTTTTTTCCTCTTTGCTATTATACAGGCGCACTATAGCAGTATATATCAGTGCTTTCGGCATTTGTTCTTCAATCAATCTTTTTCTTGCCTACTTGCTTTACCTTAAGGCTTGCCTTCCTATTTAGCCATGGCTGAAGAAATGAAGATTAAAGAGCTCACAAAAAAGCGTGCCTCAGTAAAATCGCAGCTTACTCAATTCACAACCTTCGTAACTACAGCTAAATCTTGCAAACAGCTTAGTGAGGAACAACTTGTCGAATTAGAGATAAGGATTGAGAAAATAGTCACCTTATATGCCACCTATGATCAATTTCAGAGTCAATTGGAGTACCTGTCTGCCGAGCCCGACGAGCAATTTTTTGAACGTGAGCAATTCGAGAGCAATTACTACAGGCAGCTGGCATCTGCTCGCGCGCTTCTGTCACAGCATCGCGCTCAACTGGCGTCTAAGGTAAGCTCCAATGAGCAGCTTTCAGTGGTTACTAGACATAATAATGTTAGACTTCCAAAAATAAATCTACCCCACTTTAGCGGCGGCTATAAGGATTGGTTGGAGTTTAAGGATATTTATATTTCATTGATCCATGAGGAGAAAAGTATAGATAACATCAATAAATTTCACTACCTACGCTCGTCACTCAATGGCAGCGCAGCACTTGTTATTAAAAGTTTAGATTTCAGAGGGGACAACTACGACAATGCATGGCAGTTGTTGTGTGAGAGGTACGACAACAAGCAATTATTAATAAATAATCACATTCAAGCCTTATTTAATGTAGAACCACTTCCAAGAGAGAGTAGTCAGGGTTTACGCCAAATTGTTGATGTAACCAGCAAGAACTTGAGATCACTGGCAACGCTGGGGCTGTTCGTACAGCATTGGAGTGAAATCATTATACATTTAATGGCATCAAAGTTAGACCCGGTTACTGGCAGACAGTGGGAAGAGCATAGGAACACTCTGTCTGAGTATCCATCCTTGGATAGTTTTACTAAGTTCATTTCTAACCGATGCAATCTTTTAGAAACGCTTGAGGAGGCTAAGAATTTAAAACCGAAGTCAGAGTCGTCGCATAGTAAGCCAAAAAGCTTCTCTGTATTGTCGAGTAAGGGGAAATTTAATAATTCATGTCCCCTGTGTAAACAAAGTCACTACATATTTAGTTGCGATCAATTTAAGGCGCTTACAATCGCAGCACGCGTCTCTAAAGCGAAAGAATTCAAACTTTGTTTGAATTGTTTACGTCCAGGTCATTTAGAGGCAACTTGTCCACTTGGTCACTGCAAGTATTGCAAAAAAAGGCATAATACAATGTTGCATTCTCATGATGATGATCCTAGCTCTAACAGAGAGCATATAACTTTAGCTGGCACTAATCATGATTTTTCATCTCGTCATGTATTGCTCTCCACAGCATCGGTAAGGGTCACGGACCATTCTGGGATGCCGCACAGCGCCAGAGTCCTACTTGACAATGGAAGCACGGCAAATTTTGTGACCAAGGACCTTTGTGGTAAGCTACACCTACCTATTCGTAGTGTAAGCTCACACGTTGCAGGCATAAACAGTCAAGTGTCTACCATTACGCAATCTTGTGCTTTACATTTACAATCGTGTGATGGGTCTTATAACATTGACATTGATTGTTTTGTCTTGCCCAATATAACCACTAATATACCTCATACATACATAGACTTAAGTGACTTGCAGCTACCAGCAGGCATAAGTCTGGCGGATCCATCTTTCAATGTCCCCTCCTCCATCGACATACTTGTTGGAGCCGACATCTTTTGGAGTGTGATCGGTCGCAATCGTATACAGTTAGGTAGGCATATGCCGACGCTTTTCGAGACAAAGCTTGGATGGCTCATATCAGGTACCATACCTCAACCTAACATGACGAACTCATTAGTGTGTATGTTCACGCATAACAAGCACAACACACACGTACAAGCACCCATGGATCTCTCAAGATTCTGGGAACTTGACTCCATCTCACCTAAGTTCAATTTCACATCCGAAGAGCGAGCATGTGAACAGAACTACAAAAGCACAACTAGGCGTAACGCTGATGGACGTTTCATAGTCACCATCCCTTTAAAGGAATCACCTGAAACATTGGGTAACTCCTTTGAGATGGCTAAACGTCGCTTTCTGTCGTTAGAGCTAAGACTAGATAGAGACCCAATACTTAAGCATCGCTACGCAGAGTTTTTGCAGGAGTATGAAGCATTAGGTCACATGAGCGAAGTATCTCAGCCTTCTTCATCTCAGGTATATTTCCTTCCACATCATGGTGTTTTCAGAGAGTCCAGTACAACGACCAAGCTTCGAGTTGTCTTCGACGCATCAGCCGTCACAACTTCGGGTAAGTCGTTTAACGACATTCAAAGCATAGGGCCTGTAGTCCAGGATGACTTAATATCCATATTGCTGAGGTTTCGGCAGCATAAATACGTCATATCGTCAGATATCGAAAAATTCTATCGGCAAATCTTAGTCGACGAATCGCAGCGATCTCTACAACAGATATTGTGGCGCGCTGATCCATCATTACCACTTAAAACGTACGCATTAAACACTGTCACTTACGGAACAGCATCTGCTCCGTTCATAAGTACACGATGTTTGTCTCAGTTGGCAAAGGAAGCAACACACACACGTACACAACACTCTATACAGCACGATTTTTACGTGGACGATTATCTGTCGGGAAGTGACTCTATTGAGAGCACTATATCGCTGTGTACAGATGTTACCAGCATGCTAAAGACCGCACAACTCAATCTTCGCAAGTGGCAGTCTAACAATGCTCAAATACTTAAGGCAATCACTACAAACACACTTGATTCATCCACAACAACACATACAGACACACCTGACACAGTTAGCCTGAGTATTGACGAACCAAGTAAAACCCTCGGTCTCAATTGGCGTTGTCATACAGACTGTCTTACGTTCTCCATCCAGATACCAAAACATACAGGCATTACAATCACAAAACGACACATACTTTCCACAATAGCGCAAGTATTCGATCCTCTTGGTCTTGTCTGTCCGTGTATTATCGAGGTCAAGATAATATTGCAAAGATTATGGATAGACAAGTGTGCATGGGACGACGAGGTTAATGTGGACATTAAAAAGTTATGGCTGAAGTTCATACAGACTTTACCACAGCTGAATCATCTCAACATACCACGCTGGGTGGTATGTGACAGCCCTTTATCCGTAGAAGTACATATCTTTACAGATGCCTCAGAAAAGGCATACGGTGCTTGCATATATATTCGTTCTGTAGCTAGTAGCGGCACCGTCCATACACATCTGCTCACCTCCAAAAGCAAGGTCGCACCAATCAAGTCTACCACAATCCCAAGGCTAGAGCTTTGTGGTGCCTTATTAGGGACCAGGTTGTGTACAAAAGTACTGGAATCGTTAACACTTAAACCTGACAAATGCATATTTTGGTGTGATTCAATGATCGTCTTAGGTTGGCTGTCTGCTTCACCTAGCTCACTTAAGCCGTTTGTCAGAAATCGAGTCTCGGAGATACGGGAAGGGTTTGGTGCTTATACCTGGCGTTATGTGCCGTCCAAGGACAACCCTGCAGATCTTGTCTCCCGTGGTCTGAGCGCTGACCTCATAGGGCAATCTTCCATGTGGTGGTCAGGACCTTCATTCCTACTTACAGACCCAGCTCTTTGGCCTTCAACGCCTTATACAGATGTGAACACAACCCTACCCGAACTATTAAAGTCACATTCTATCAACCAATCATTACCTATCACTAATCCAAATACAGATATACACAATAATTCATTTCAAACTTTAATTAATAATTCATCTAACTATTTACATTTACAACGTTTACTAGCATACGTATTTAGATTCATTAATCGTTCTAAAAGGATACATAGTCACAGTCATACTCTTACTAACTCAGAGTTGTCCTACAGCGCTGATTTTATAATTAAAACAGTTCAGAGGGAAATGTTTCCTGAAGAGCACGAGCTACTTTCATCAGGTAAACCATTACCAAATAAAAATCGCCTTAAGAAATTATCACCCTTTATCGAGTCGGGTATTATACGAGTCGGAGGCAGATTAGATAATTCTTGCTATGATTATAATGTCAGGCACCCTATCATTATCTGCAGCAAACATAGCTTCGCTAAACTTCTTTTTAATACCTATCACTTACGCTTATTCCATGCTGGTCCACAGCTACTCTTAGCCACAATAAGACATGAGTACTGGCCGTTAGGTGGTAGAAACCTTGCTAAATCAACTGTCCATAAGTGCATAAAATGTCAACGATTCAACGGTAGAACAGTTCAACCTATCATGGGTAACTTGCCTAAGGAACGAGTTTAGTTAGAGTTTCCTTTCTTAGAGACTGGTACAGACTATGCCGGACCCATCCTCCTAGCCGACCGCAAAGGTAGAGGATGTAGATTAGTCAAATCTTACATATGTGTTTTTGTTTGTCTAGCCACCAGGGCAGTTCATCTGGAGCTTGTCTCAGATCTAACCAAACATGCCTTTATTGCAGCACTGAACAGGTTCATTGCTCGTCGTGGTAAACCAAAGACCATTTACTCCGACAATGGTACAACCTTTATTGGCGCCTGTAACGAAATAGCTGGCATATTAAAACAGGACTATTCTTCGGAAATGGCAGATACAGGTATCAATTTTAATTTCATTCCGGCATACACCCCACACTTCGGTGGCTTATGGGAGTCTGCCGTAAAATCCATAAAACATCACCTAAGACGCATACTAGGCTTCGCACATCTCACTTACGAAGAGATGTCTACGTGTCTGATTCAGGTTGAGGCAATACTAAACTCTCGTCCTCTTACTCCTCTTTCCACTGATCCATCAGACCTATACCCTTTAACTCCTGCCCATTTCCTTATTGGACGATCGCTCACATCCCTGCCGCATCCGCAAGTCATCAACCAGAACATCTCCAGCCTGAAACGTTTCCAGCGCATTGAACACCTCAAGCAACAGTTCTGGAACAGATTCTCTAACGAGTATATCTTTTACCTCCAACAGAGAACCAAGTGGATGGACACCGATGGGATGCTTGAGGAGGGAGCCATGGTACTACTCAAGGAGCAACAGACACCACCACTGATGTGGCCACTGGGTCGTATCGTACGTCTCATACCTGGGAGGGACGGCATAAGCCGAGTCGCAGACGTAAAAACAAAAAGGGGAATAGTCCGACGCGCTTACAACACCATCTGCCCTCTTCCAGTATAACCATTGAAGACAACTCTTCAACGCCGGGAGCATGTCGAGAATATCACGCCGCGCCGGGCGACCGCGGGGAGCAGCGGTCGCGGAGAGGGGGCTCGCCGTGCGGGCGCGCACCGGCCGGCACACCACTGCGTCATCGTCCACGCTACCGAGCGCTTGCATACATTTCACTCGAGTCGTGTTATTTACCGTTGTTTTCTTATTCACTTATTTGTAATACAGTCCACTATAACTCGAGTTCACCGTGTTTTAGTCCTCGTACCACCAGGAGGATACTACCCCATTCTTCTTTAAATAGTTTCTCTGTTGGATATGTCTAACACAGGATCTAGCCCGTTTGGCCGTAGCCATCTAGTAGCGCGGAGTCCTCCGCCGACACCAACTCAAGCTTTCCAGCCTGTTGACCCAAATCCACCACCTCCCTTGGAGAATGAGCTACCAGCTGAAGTTATTTCTAAGCCGGAGATACAGAAATGGATGGGGTCCATGGAAAAAATCCTAAGTGAAGTATGCAGTTTAGTCGCTGACGGAAAAATGATCGCGGAACAAAAGGTTCGTGTGGCCAATCTTTGCCGTAGTGTCTCACATGGCGCATCTCAGATGGCTGTTTTATATCAAGCCTTAAAGCAAAAAACCATTCAAGCCCTTAGTACCATTCAGCACCTACAGCAACAACAGAACATCGCGAACTCTCTCCTACAGTTCAAAGAAGTAGTTGAAGGCATTTCAAACCCTTCAGAACCCTTTTCGTATGCTAATATGGTCAAAAAAGGCTCTGATAACTTTGTGCGCCCAGCAAATTTAAGCTCAGTTGCTATATATCCCAACGACAAGACCAAAACAAGTGACGATACCAAGTCTCTCGTACAGAAAATTATTTCGCCCGGGGAGCTTAAACTACATGTTCGTGGCCTTAAGAAAGTAAAAAATGGAGGTGTGCTTATTAGTACCGACTCCAAAGAGGACATTCAAAAGCTCAGGAGCTTAGAAAAACTCGTTTCTTCAGGCCTTAAGGTTGAAGAACCATCAAAACGGCGCCCAAGAATCACTGTTATTGGAGTCCCAGTAGCCCTGACTGATAAGGAGGTTATTGATTGCATCTACGAGCAAAACCTCTCAGATAAGATGACCAATACAACTCGTGAGTCGTTTGAAGATCAAGTTAAATTGAGCCACAAATCAGGAAAAAAAGACCTCCCTAATTGCAATTACATACTAGAAGTGCCAGCTAGCATCAGGAAGATTCTAGTAAATCAAGGACGAATATTCATTAATTGGACGTCATGCCCAGTACGAGATTTCACGATCGTTACTCGATGCTTTAACTGCCAGCAGTTCGGTCACGCGGCCAAGTTCTGCCGTGAAACTAGCCCGACGTGCAATCACTGCGGAGAGACTGGCCACTCTTTTAAGGAATGTAGCACAAAATCCAGTCCACCCAACTGTGCGACGTGCAAACGTTTTAAGAAAAATCGGATCATAAAACTGGTGATGTAAATTGTCCAGCACGAAAAAATGCCGAGGACAACTATATCCATTCCATAAATTATGAAGGCGCCTAAGAGCGCTACCGATTAACCTATATATTAAGCACACTAGTAGTAGTTTTTTGTTTATTTACATTTGTTAGGTGTTTATTTACCATGACTAATCAATTACTTAGTGACCTAGATCAATTTTCTGTGTCTGAAGCTATAAATTGTAATATTGATGAGTGTAAACGCCTCTTTCCCTTGGGAGAGATACCACTGACCCTACTTACACAAAATATTCGCAGCATTAATCGAAATATAAATGGTGTTGAAATATTGCTACAGAACTTGGGTATAACTTGCGACATTATCGTCCTCACAGAATGTTGGTTGTCAAACCAAACAGCTGTTCCATCTTTAGACGGATATGTCTCGCATAAAACCAACAGAAACATCAACCAGAATGATGGATTAGTTGTATTTGTTAACAATAATTTAAGTACAACTGTAGAAGAACCTTTGCTACAAAATAGTAATTGCTTACTCATTAAAATTGGTTTGGATACGGTGGTTATGGCTATATACAGACCTCCTTCTCAAAATGTCGCAAATTTCTTAGATTCACTAAACATACAGTTACAAAGTCTTACAACTTTTAAACACATAATACTCATGGGGGACATCAATATCGACATTGCTTCCGGGAAAATAGATTTACAAGCACATAACTATCTTAATATCTGCTCATTCCACGGACTATTACCAGCTCATTACCACCCCACGCATCAAAGTGGTTCATGCTTAGATCATTTCATTATAAAAACAAATAACCCAACCAAAACATTTGTTACTAACTCTTCGCTTACTGATCACCAAGCAGTATTACTAACATTACAAGTTTCGTTACCCAGAAAAAATTGTTTACGTAGCTATACTAAAGTCAATATGACGCACCTGGAGAAAGACATACGTAATATTAATTTTGACCCAGTTTATAATTCTACCGATGCAAACATTTCTATTAATTATTTTATAAATTCACTTCACTCTGCAATAATAAAACATACAGTCGCTAAAATAACGCCAAAGAAGTATAAGTGTATTAAACCATGGATTACACCCGGACTTGTTCGATGTATTAGGCATAGAGACAAACTTCACATAAAGACCAAACTTGAGCCTGAAAATGAAATTCTTTCCATTACTTATAAAAGATATAGAAACTTCTGCAATAACCTTTTGAAAAAAATAAAAAATGAATTTGATAGAAAAGAACTGCAGAAAGCAGGCAAAAATAGTAAACTGATTTGGAAATATATAAAAACAAATACATTTAGAACAAAACAATCAGAACCTCCACTTGACTTATTGACAATAGAGAACAACCCAATCGAATCAGCAAATAAAGTTAATTTCTATTTTTCTAACGTAGGCAAAATTTTAGCAGAAAATACCATACAATCTAAAAGTTCTCTCCCTCAAAACCATCTTAAAACTTTCCCCACACTTAAATCGTTTGTCTTACTAGATACGGATGTCGATGAAGTACTAACAATTATCTCTGGATTAAAGGACGTTTGCGCGGTTGGGTGGGACGACATATCAAACAACATACTAAAACATTTCAAATACCTACTTGCTCCGCCGTTAACTCATATTTTTCGGTTATGCTTGACTAAGGGTATATTCCCTAAGTCGCTTAAAAAAGCTGTGGTTACACCTGTATAACAAAAAAAAAAAAAACTGGTGACAAAAAATATGTTAATAACTACAGACCCATTTCTGTTTTAACAGGGCTCTCCAAAATCCTAGAGAAAATCATTAATATTAGATTAATGAAATACCTAGAAGATAACAAATTGCTTTCAGATAGACAATTTGGCTTTAGGCCCAAAAAATCAGCTAATCAAGCAGTACATCAAATGACGGATTATATAACAACTAATTTGGATAAGGGCATGCACTCCATTGGGATCTTCCTAGACCTCGCCAAGGCGTTTGACACAATTTCTTGTCCTTTATTATTAGACAAGCTTGAAGCACTCGGAATAAGAGGGACAACGCTTTCACTACTTTCTGATTATCTTAGTGACCGCAAACAATGTGTCAAAATTGGTCAGTACGTCAGTTCTGAGCTTCGAAATAGTAATTACGGAATACCACAAGGGAGTATTTTGGGCCCTACTTTATTCCTAGTATACATAAATGACCTGTGCAGCTTAACGCTCCAAAATGGTGTCATAATGTCTTATGCAGATGATACGGCTCTATTGTTTTCAGATAAATCTCGAGATGAGGTATATAAACAAGCCCAGAACGGTTTTAATATAGTGTCTAATTGGCTACATGAAAATCTCCTAACACTAAATGCAGAGAAAACCAAACACATTTTATTTACTATGAGAAACACTAACCTGCCAACTACTAACATAAACATTTATGCGCACAAGTGCGGCACGTATGCTGACGATGCATGTAACTGTCCCAGTTTAGCAAAAACCGATCATATGAAATATCTTGGTGTAACGATTGACACAAATCTGAATTTCCGTAAACACATTGATTTGTTATGCACTCGAATGCGTAAACTAATATACATTTTTAAGAATTTACGATATATTTCGGACTACAAATTAATTAAACAGGTCTATTTAGCTTTGTGTCAATCCATTCTCACTTATTGTATAACTTCCTGGGGTGGGGCTGCCAAATCAATCCTACTGCCATTAGAACGTGCGCAAAGAGCTATCCTTAAGGTAGCCACCTTTCGCCCATTTAGATTTCCCACACATGAGCTTTACACGGCATGCAAGGTTTTAACCGTGCGTCAACTATTTATATTGAATATAGTACTACACCAGCATAATAAACTTCCTTATATCCCAACACCTATTGATAAGAGAAGAAAAGACTTAGTTTGCATAAAGCCTCAAACCAGACATACTTTTATAAATAAATTTTATGTATTTTTAGGTCCGTTCTTATATAATAAAATCAATAAGTCGGTAAATATATATAGTGTAAATTATAAAAAGTGTAGTGAAATGTTGAGTGCATACCTACTGACATTTAATTACTCAGACACAGAAAAATTGCTAGAAGTTATGCAATGAGTTTATTAAATGTTAAGTTCATTTTTATTTAAAATTTATTATGTATCAATGATAGCTCTATGTACAGTAACATAATAGTCCACTGAATCACTCAGCGTTGTTAAGTGATGGCCTGAAACACAGGTTTGAATAAACCTACATCAGGCAGGTCGCTATTGTATTCATTGGGCCTTTAATCAATATTATATAAGTTATACACTAGATTTATTTTAGGCATAGTTTAATTTTTTTCTACATTTCTACTATTAATATGTAACTTTGTTATGATGTAACTTTTATGTAATTTATATGTGAACTTATGAATAAATGATTGATTGATTAAAAAATGATGAAGTATCTGGGACTCGTCCTCATCCTCGAATTTCGTCGAACATTTCCGACGTTTGGCTCCCAGACCGAAGCAGGCGGGGGCTACGTTGAAGCGCCTGCCCAATCTAGGAGGCCCAAACGCTTCCTGCCGGAGGCTCTTCGTGGAGGTCGTGCAGTACATGGCCCTTTACGGGGCACCGGTGTTGGCGCGTTCATTGAGACTGCGGCCAGCCCGCCGGTTGAACGCGCCCCAGAGGGTCATGGCCATCCGGCTGGCCCGAGGATACCGCACGGTCTCTTGTGAGGCGGCAAGCCTCCTTGCCGGATTACCGCCATGGGATCTGGAGGCAAAAGTCCTCGCGCACATCTGGGAGTCATCATTGTGTGGATTGCTCGGATGACACGGTGGAGCATACGGAGAAGGTCTGCCCGGCTTGGGCAGAGACTCACCGTTTTCTGATGAAGGCGATCGGCAGCGGTGATATCTCGCGTCCGGGCCTGATTCAGGCCAATTTCAAGTGTCTACATTTATTACGGTTCAAAAGATACAGCCCTGTGACAGGCGGATAGACGGACGGACAGACAGACGGACAGCGGCACCTTAGTGACAAGTTCCCGTTGGTACCCTTTGGGTTCGGAACCCTAAACCCGACCTATCATTTCCAAAATAATAAAGCTATTCTAGATAGGTATTCAACAATTTATAACCCCGTTTATAAAGCCCAAAAGTCATAAAGCTGAACATCTGAGAGCCCATAAATAAAACCACAACCAGGGTACAAAGTAGGTATAAGTATCAAAGTACCAAGTACATATACTTGAGTGTATTTCTGGCATTCATATGAAGTATATGGCCGTTGTTCAAACAAAGTGGCTTGTTGTTCGGAACACGTATATATGTAGCGACCGCGAGCTCCGAGACGAGACGACTAACATCTAATGAGTTTGGAAGTCTCAAAGAGATTACATTGTGAAGTTTTTGTTGTCTGTGGTATGTGACGGTGGTGGTTTCTTGGAGTTAGTAGGGAGTAGACCACCATACCATTAGGCTAATAACGTGCCTTTTAATTTTTTATGTGTAACATCTTTTCTCTCGGTCTCCTGCAGATAATTCCTCTCGCTTTCTCTTCGCTTTCCTGCAATTTGTGGAGTGGGAAATCTGTGGGAGTGATTTTGTGAAAAGGGAAGGAAGTGTATTACAGTATGCCGGGGAAGCGAGCGCATATTTGATTTGACCAATGAACACGTGCGGTGCTAGAGTTGGCTGTCAGGAACGACCTTGACGAGGCCCCGCCCATTTAATGTTGCTTAATTACCTTAATGTTGCTTATTACCAAGGTGAGATATCAGATGTTACACATCATATGCGACTACTCTAATGCTCGCTCGTTTTTTTAAGTGTACAGAACACTGAACATGGCAATAACTTATCATAATTTTCAAAAGGCCATACCTTTAGGAAAGGAGTGGACATAACGGCGTGAAATTTTCAAGAGGTCATCAGGGTAAGAAAATATACGTAGGTAGGGGAAATATGTATGGGCTTAGTATTATATTATCTTTTTTTATATGGTCGGTTTCTTTTAATTTGTTAGTGCCTTTAGGTTGGTGGATGGATGTCTCATTCTTGGCACATGGCATGAAAAATAAACACAAGTAAGAGCTCAAAAGGAAAAAGTTTATTGTTAGTATTTTATGGACTCCAATATCAATCTGCCTAACCTTTTCCCAACTATGTTGGGGTCGGCCCTCGGCTTCCAGTCTAACCAGATGCAGCTGAATACCAGTATTTTATTCAAATTCAAAAGTTCTTTATTCAAACTTGGCTGAGAATCAGCACTTTTCGAACGTCAAAATTGCATTAGTATAATTTAATGTCTTTGCATAAAACTGTCCCCCAAAACGCCCACCCTTCACCACTTCCGTCACTTCTTCTTCCCAGCTATAGCACTATTAGCTGGGAAGAAGAAGTGGCGCAACAAACTGTCCACCAGCAAAGCTGTCTGTTCAGTAAGACTTTTACTTATAAGGAGCGACTGCCTATCTAACTTCTACAAACCTTTTACCGGTAATACGATACCCCTTACTATGACTGGTTATCAAACTTTTGGGCTTCTAATTACCCGTAACGACTTTTAAACTTCTATGAATGACAGCCAGGACCAACCGCTTAACGTGCTTTCCGAGGCATGGAGGGATCTCGCTGATGGACCCGTGCGGTGGCTATTATTTTCCCACGAGCCCATTTTATGGACACGTTGCCTCAGAAAAATTTAAGAATAGGTATGAATAGGCCTTTGCCCTGTAGTGCGACAATAATAGGCTGGTATTATTATTATTATTATTTGGTATGAACTCAAACTCAACTCAAACGCAAACCAAACTCAACTCAAACGCAAACCAAACTCAACTCAAACTCAACTCAAACTCAACTCAAACTCAACTCAAACTCAACTCAAACTCAACTCCAACTCAACTCAAACTCAACTCAAACTCAACTCAAACTCAACTCAAACTCAACTCAAACTCAACTCAAACTCAACTCAAACTCAACTCAAACTCAACTCAAACTCAACTCAACTCAAACTCAACTCAAACTCAACTCAAACTCAACTCAAACTCAACTCAAACTCAACTCAAACTCAACTCAAACTTAAAGCATTTATTTCAATTAGACAATTTACAGGCATTTGTGAATTGTCAATGTATGTATGTATTTCTATGTGTTTCTTCATTCTTGTTCCAGACTTTTTCTTCTATTATCTACATTCTGTGAAATAACTACTTACTAAAATGGCCCCTTAAAATGGCGACGTCTAGCAACCCTTTCTTCACCCCACCGCACCGCGCGCCCCTTGATTGCAATTTAGCTAACATGCCTGAAATTCCTCTTTCCATTAAAAATGCTCCAGGCATCTTAAAATTATCGGTATTCTATTATCCATTAAATAAAAACGAAAATACGTCCGTCTGTTCGAAGCCTTTATTAAGGTAATCCTAATCTACTTACTTACTTCGAAAAGTCATTTAAAACCTTGTGCAGACTGGCGCGAACTTCACGGTAGAACAATTACCGATGTCGCGTCGCGCCGTCGCGTCACGCGTGTCTGCACGAGGCTTTAAGGATGTAAAAAGATACCTACCAGATGGGACCTAAGTATTTTGTGCCCATTTTTATCGATTAAATCCAATCTAGGGTCCATTGACTCTAGAAAACGCACAGATATACACTATATATTTCCTAAATCATAACCTGTAATATTATTGCCCAATCTTTATGTATAATTGGGCAATAATCTGCCATATTCGTCCAAACACCGTCCGCTTCTAACCGACGTTTAACCACTGAAATCGAGTCGAAATTTAATTAATCGGTAACGAAGTGCGAACATTTCCAGCAGGCGGTTTGAAGGCGCGAGTGATGAATCGAACTCGCGACTCGAATAGCCGAGTTAATTGATTGCTTTACCTTTATACCCTTTTATTGGATTGGGTATCAAAATTGCTTGTCAGTTTGAATTTTCGTGTTGATCTGTTATTGTGACAGTTCGTGAAAAACAAAACGAAAATTGGACTTAAAAGTTTTAAACCAATGTTAGGAAGCTGGATATTTTTAATTCTCTGGTTTCTTTTTCAGGTAGTATAAAGACATCGTCAACTCTTGACTATGGTCTCAGATGTAAAATAAATTATCTGGAAACCTATAGACATCATAAACTCGAAATCTTTACACATCATGTGTAAAGCAGCCTATAATCACTCTATATTTAAGAAATTTTACCAAGAGCTTATTTTGATCATTAAAGATTTCTCGCTGCTTCGTAAAACTTGATTTCAGTTTGAAACAACACGAGAGCTTCCACTTCATAAAATGACATGTAAGCCGATTTTAAAGTCGAAAAGTACGAATTCCCGCCCCGGTTCCCACATGTCGGGAAAATTACGTAACTATTCCGTCGTTCTTTGTATGTATGGGCTGAGAATGTGGAAAATGGAGCGATATGACAATATAAAAATTATCAAAAGGCCTATATTGTTATGAGAAGATACTAAGGGCGAATTTCGACAATGAAACTGATGGCGTTCAGCACATTTAATCGACGTTCGGTCAGTGTCATTACCTATTGTTGTGGAAAATTGACACTGACAGATCTTGAACGCAGTTTAGATGTGCTGATCGCGTTCCATTTCATTGGTGAAATTGGTACTAAGTCAGCATGATCAGCGCGCGATGGATCGGGCTATACTCGGCTTGAAGTTTCTTTGAAGGATAAAATCAGAAATTAAATTATCCAGAAAAGAACCAATGTTACCGACATAGCCTGCAGAATAAGCAAAGTGAAGTGATAGTGGGCTGGCCATGTTTGTCGAAGGACTAATGGCCGGTGGAGCAGACGAGTCCTGCAGTGGAGACCGCGTATCGGCAAGCGTAGTGTGGGACGCCCCCCAGCTAGATGGACCGACGACCTTAAGAAAGTGTCCGGGACAGACTGGATGCGGAAGGCGGAGGACAGGGTGTTGTGGCTCAGGCTGGAGGAGACCTTTATCCAGCAGACCAAGATTATGTCCATACTTTAAAAGAGACTGTGAACCCTAAGTTTGTTTTAGCCTTTCTTCTCAAAGTAGTCGACTGATTGACGTGTAAAAGTGTTTGTAGAATACGAACCTACTTCAATCTGCCTAGCCTTTTCCCAACTGTGTTGGGGTTGGCTTCCAGTCCAACCGGATACAGCTGAATACCATTTTTTATATGGAGCGACTGCCTATCTGACCTCCACAACCCAGTAACTGGGTAATATGATACCCCTTGGTAATACTGGTGACAGACTTTCAGGCTTCTAACGTCTCGTAACGACTATCAAAGATCCACGAATGACAACTGGGACCAACAGTGTAACATGCTTTCCGAGGCACGGAAGAGTCTCGGTATGTTAAGATGGTCACCCATCCACGGACCAACCCCGGCAAGCGTAGCTTAATCGGGATCGACCCGTGCGGTTATTATTACTTAGTCACGAGCTCATTTTTGTACAAATAAAATTATTTATCATTTAATGCCACTGAATGCATGCAGCAATTGACACGCATCGTTTAAACTTTTTAAATCGAGAACACTAAAATTCATATTCAACTCATTTCCACGATCCGTGTCTATGGCCTTCCAGCTATTTTCGAGGATCAACGAATGAAACGAGAATTGTATTATAAGAGGAGGCAGCCATAAAATTGTCTATCTTGGACGCACAGTTCATTAGTAGCGGTCTCAGTGCCCGATAAAAGGGCACCAAGTGTAAGCTGCTTTGCGCGTCTCATTACTTCTTGTTTATTTATTTTATTTTTGTCTCTGGTTATGAAATACTTTTTTGTGGTTTGTTTTGCATAATTTCTGTTTTGTTGCTATTGAGATTAATGAGGTTGGTGTATATTGTATACATATTGTATGTATATTGTATAGGGGCTTGCGGCTAAATAATAATTGGTCCCGGCTGCCATTCGATAGATCTTTGACAGTCGTTACGGGTGTCAGGAGCCCAAAAATCTTACCAAAGTATATCATCGTGTTACCCAGTAACTGGATTGCGGAGGGCAGATAGGCAGGTAACTGGGTTGTGGAGGACACATAGGCAGTTGCATGTAAAATACTGGTATTCAGCTGCATCCGGTTAGACTGGAGCCGACCTTAGCATAGTTTGGTGTTAATTGTGGTTCTTGTTGTTTGGTCATATTTATGTAACAGCCTTCTGGAATTGTTTGCTCGTTTTCAGTAGGTCTGCTTGAAAATCAATAGTAGATATTATCCCTCTAATGTGATGCGTGAAAGTTGATAAAGGGAAGCCTTTGGCGTTGATGGAAAATAGCATCGACAATATAAATATGTTCTTAAAAAAAGTATTTCGAAACTTTCCAAATGTCTTTTTCACACCTAAAACGTTACAACATCAAATTCAGTGTTATAATTGCAATTCATTAAGTTAGCGATGTTTCATATTTCCATACAGTCATACAGGTAATATTGCCAAATTAATCAAAATGTAACAGCTATTTGCGACGTTGCCAACTTTTGGAATGAACGCTCTTAACTTGTTCAAAGCAGATTCCATTTAGGTATTTAACTATGTTAATGGTACCCAGCACCACAAATGAGTTTAATTTTAAGTATAAAGAGCTTTGTGGCTGTTTCAAAGCCTAATGATCCCCCTAACCCCGTCCACCATTTTACTCTTTTAAGGGATAAATACTTTATAACAAAATAAAACGGACTCGTCAGTTGCAGTATTATAACTTTATTTGCACATAAAATCAGCTTGGTCGTCGGGGTCGGTCCGCATTTTTTTGTATTTTAATATTTTGCTTTGTAAAAAAATATTATTTCTTACTCGTTGATCCGTTGACTTGCTTGTGTCGTTGTCCAGAAAGTTCGTAACTTGGTACAATGAAAATTTGTTCTTTATAAAATATAACTTAGGTCTATAACATTTACGCAATAACTTACACGAAAGTTATAAATTAAGTACTTCTGTTAAATATCAACGGTTAAGTAATGCTACCTGGCTAATCCCGAACATTAGTAAGGAAACTATATAAAAGTAGGTAAGTAAATGTTTCTGTTGATTGACTTAGTAAACAACACACTTCACGGTTACTTAGTTAAACCCTTCAAAATAGGTTAAATTGGGGTAATTGGTACGAAATAATAACTTGCTTTGAAAAGGTAAATTCAGGGGAAAGTGAGAATCAAGAAGGGAACACACTGGGTAGTCCAGGATAATTTTGATGAACAGATTCGCCCCAATGAAATGGGTGCCCTATAAGACTCATTTGAAAATGGCGCAATAATAGTGATGCCTGAAAGGACAGAAATCTTTCTCCTAGAAGGAGGAAAATCACTACAAAGGTTACTTTGGAATAGTTATTTCAACACGAAAGGGCTTTATGATGATCTGATACCTTTATCTTCGTCAGGTTTTGGAAATTTTCGCTTCTATTAGCTTACAGATGGGTATGTATGTTGTTGACCTTTTGGTGAAATCTTATAAGGATTTGTTTGGCAGTTTTGCCAAAAGTTTTTCTTCTTTACAAGATGGATTTGACGGCTCAAATAATTTGTAGATACCGACTATATTTAGGAATATTTTTCGTAATAATCAAATTTTGAGGGACAGGCGGTGTGGGCGGATGAATCTTGTTTGTTTGTACACACAGAAATAGAACATTGTTGAGTTTCTGGAGTTCATTGATACTAATGAGTTCGAGAGTAATGTCTCCATCCATGAAATGTTCTTAAATTAATTACGATTTTCTGCTTTATTAGATGGTACCATAAAGAAACTTGATTGATTCAATTGTCCTAAAATAAAGTTCCTTTAAAAGGTATCATTAGATAACCTATTACAATAGCAATTAAGTAAATTATATTAAGCACTTAACTATAATCGAACTAAAATAACTAATTACTGCTCAAACAAAAGCACATCAACATTCAAACAATTTTAAAAATGAACACGTAAACGAATTTTCGTAAAATCAACTGTCACTGTTCGAAAAATTCTAGAATGTTCCAGTTTCAAACGTTAAAGATGGCAGCAAACAAATTCTCAATGCACCAGTTTCGGGTATTTCTGTGAGGGTTTAGGCTTCAGCAGCGGGTTGGGCAGTAGACTGCGCGGTGGCTACGCTGGTGGTAGTTGATACGGAGTCAGGGTCCTGTTCGCGAACTCCCATCCAGGGAAGACGCTTCTGGAGCTCCGCCCTGTAGAAAATAAGTAAGTGGAATTTAGCAATAACAAATTGTCTGACCGAAGGCGGCTCCTGTCACTCTAAAATCTGCTGAAGTTTTGTACTGAAAGAGGGACTATACGAAGGTTATACTCATACACGTGCTTGAAGAAAACTTTTGTCGGTCAGAAAGATCAGACGTAAGATTAAGCCGACGTACGCACGGACGTAATAAAATCGCGGCGGGATTGACGTAATAAAATCGCGGCGGGAATTTATAGCTCACTGGATTTTGAACTCTTGGTGTTAAACCGAGCGTTGAGAATCCAACGCGCTGAGACGCACTCTCGTCCTAGCTCGCTGAAAAACACACTGATGGATTTTCAACTATCGGCGCTAAAAGTAGCGTTAAAAATCAAGTGCACGAAAAAAATCGCCGAAATTTTATTACGTCCGTGAGAACGTCGGCTAACTGTGTAATTTGCACTGGACATGGACAAACTTTAGTAGGTATGGATTGACATTTGTGGAAGCTCTTATAATATCTAAGTCAAATTTAAATAATTTGTTTCAAAGGCAGTTTTGAACGTCAAAAATTTACAAAAAATATAATTGATTCTAGTCACCCCTTTCAAAAGGTAATTTTCGTATGGAGAAGAATGGTCAAGAAACTCCACCGTTACTCTTTTAATATGTGAAGACGATGCACCTGGAATAAGATTACTATACCACAATAGGTAAAAATAATTAAAAATGAAGCAATGACAGAAAAAAATAATAATGTGATGGATACACGGTGTTCACATATTTACAAGCATTGTAAAATTAGATACATATACGATATTCCTAAAAAAATTACAAGTAAAGCTAATAAGTCAGTGTGTGAGTTCAAGTTATCACAGAATGTAAAAGCAATGTTATAATAATTTGTTGTACAATTAAATTAGCAACTAGTTTTAATTTTAATAAAGATGGAATTAATGTCAGCAGCCCGACCTCACAGTAAAATACCATACGACATAATGTTGTGGAAGAAGCTAAAATAGACCAAATGCGTGATTTCTACATCTGTTAACTGTCTGATCTTTCTAACAGCATAAGCGGTAGAACTTAGCCGCCCCGCAAGAGATGTTATGATAATGAAATTTGATGTAGGTATCAGTTACTGACATATGAAGAAAATAATACTGACCTGTATCTGGGATGATTAATAGCGTACACCCATGGGTCTATACAAGAGACTACCTTGCAGCAGACGGCGGGCACCATTGTCGTAACGGGAGTCAGGAGGTTCCTGTTGAAAAGAGTTTTTGCTATTTGGATAAAATCATTCTTAAATCTTTGTTTTCCTGGTCCTACAATCAATTGTGGAAATAGTCCAAGAAAATACATATTCTAAATTCGATCGCCTTCGAATCCCTAAGATTTATTACTTAAGGTAATTGCCAAAGGATTAAACAAAAACCGGCCAAGTGCGTGTCGGACTACGCACAATGAAGGGTTCCGTAGTTGAGGTTAATTTATTTATCCCAAGCACAAACATAACTTTGTAGTTGAAAAAACATGTTCTCCCATACGTTTCAACTGTAAATGTTAGTTTGTACGCACAATATTGAGAAATTTAGCATGTTATTTTAAGACCATAGACTTCTTATAGGTTTTCCTGTAATCTATGAGTAAAGAGCCATACTATGTATTTTTTTCAATATTTTAGGTCCAGTAGTTTCGGAGATAAGGGGGGAATGGTCATTTTTCATCGAATTTCTTAAATATCTTTAAAACTGTTTATTTTAAAATTATATAAAAAATACGTTTATGATCCTCGCAACAAGCCCTTTCATTTGATGTATCACACGGTACTGTTAGAAAAACTATATTTTTTAATTTTCTTGTTTGCCCCCAAAACGTTACACGTTCGTGTTTGGGTCACAAAAATACATATGTGTCTCAAATTTCAACTTAATTGGACGATTGAATTCGGAGTAAATTGGCTGTGACGGACAGACAGACAGACAGACACTCGAGTGATCCTATAAGGGTTCCGTTTTTTCCTTTTGAGGTACAGAACCCTAAAAACAGCTTAAAGAAGTCTTTAAACATTATTTTAAACACTTACTGCGAAGATATACTAATACCAGCCTAGGTAAATATTTAAATCCTAGGGCTACAACTCTTAGTGAATTTAATGAAAAACAAACTAGAATTTGCCCTTTGTCTACCCCCAAAAATCTATCTATCAAATAAAGTAATAACGATAGACTCCCACGCAGCTTGTCAACACTTCTCTCATAGTTACTATATTAAAGTTCAAATAGGTTTACTGAATTGCTTGCTGTCTATGGAAATTTATGGAATTTACGGTGACGGAAAACATCGTGTGGTAACCTGGGCTAAAACTGGTGTGAGCAAGCGATGTTATGATCATTTCTCATTCCTTGTACATCCAACTGACCCAATTCAGGGCAACTGGGGTTAGACAGAACGCCTTTTTTCCATTCGGACAGTTAAAACCTAGCAGTACGGTACTATCACCAGAAAAAAAACCAGGGATGCACAGACTTATAGAGAATATTATAAGCTAAAGGCGGGCCTAAGAAAAATAACTAGATAAACGTCTTAAAATAATTTAATTATGTAACTCCTTTGTATAACTTCCAATATTTAGTTTTTATATTTGGCTTCAGATTGAGTACTTGTTGCTACACATAATATTGCAAATTTTCGCTTCAAATTTTCTTTTGCTAGGCGGTTTTGATTCGTTTTGTCAAGACTCATAACTGAAAACGTTTGTTCAAAATTATCCAAACTCACCCGAGTACTACCCGAATAGTTCCGATCGGAAGCTCGCATCACATCCACGCAATACCAGTCTAATGTAGGTATATAACATTGTCAAAGTTTATTTTATAATTTTACGCATTTTTTTTTAATTTGTTGGTTTGTGCATCGCTGCTGTTTGGAAGGTAGGCATTGTGCTTCCTAATCAATATAAGATTTAGGCAATACTTAGCATAGACGTTTTGATTTCTAGTCAGCATGATCATAAAGGCACGTTAACCCTTTCGGACATCCCCGCAACCCCGGCAGTCTAAAAACTCACCTATCACCATAAGCACCAGTCATCGTTACAAAAGCGTAAGGCGTCCAGCCGCAGACGAAAAGGAAGAATATCGTGAAGGCCACTTTAGCGATTCTTATCTCGACACTTCGGCTGGCATCCTCCTTGTTGGCGGATAGAGACTTGACGTTCATCTTCTTGGCTTGGTCTGAGAGCATGCGTTCGTGGAGGCGTACCTGGGAAGAAAAGGGTGGTTAAGGAGTTATCTGTGGCGGCATCTACATTGTCGCATGCGAACTATGCATCAAAGATCTGACGTCACAAAACAATCCTGACGTCACACAAATCCTGCATCGCGCAATTATAATTTACTGCGCGACAGCAACGTATATAACTTCCCCGACATCAATAGTTGGGCTGTTGCCCGCCAGACACAACACCCGTCTGGTCGGAGGATCCTCCCTTTTCTATAGAGGATGAGTGAACTTAACACCCTGTTCCTTATACAGTCATACCTCTAGTTATCACACTGCACCGCGCTCCGTCGCGTAGCACGGGGCGGCATATAACATTGTATCAGTTTGTATAGAAAACACAATATGCGCGCGGGACGAGATTGTTTGCTATGGCCGCCCCGCGTAACAGGACGGAGCATAGTGCAGCGTCATAATCACCTAATGTAGAATAGTGGGGCTGTTTTTAGATAATACTGGCTAGTCACTGCTAGGTAAGGGCTGAACCAGACCATTGGTAACGCTCAGAATTGCACTATACGAGTAGTCTTGCCCAAAACAGTGCAATAAATAAGCCATTATAGCGGGCGGTGTACGAACTCCTCCGTCCTAGCAGACCTCTGTGGCGGCTGTTACGAACGTGGCAGGCTGACAGGTTTACGAGAGACTTGCTTGTTAGAAAATACGCACGTATTGTTGTAAAATTTCCCCCGACCACATTCTGGCGCCCAACGTGGGGAGCCAGAACGTGGTCGGGGTGGGTCAGGTTAAAAAGGTCAGGTAAAAGGCTTCCATTGAGGCATAAAACTTTGTATTTTGCCATACATTTTACAACAATACGTGCATATATTCCAACAAGCAAGTCTCCCGTAAATCCTGTCAAAAACTGTCAGCCTGCCACGTTCGTGATAGCCACCACAGAGGTCTGCTAGGACGGAGGAGTTCGTACACCGCCCGCTATACCGTTTAATTTGTTTGCAAGAACTGCAAACATAATATGATTTCTCGAATAATATGATAAATCGAATATCGGCCACGGTGATTAGTCAAGTACGCAGGAAATTAGTGCACAATTGTGGACGAAAACACAGGTGTACTTTCTGTTCCTTTAGTCTCTTGGTCCGATGGAGTGGCAATTTGACACGACCAGAGAGAGATCAGGCATAGAAACAGCAGCTTTACGTGCTATCCGAGGCCCGGGAGGTTCATATCACCAACTTCCAAACACCGGGCGACTACTGAGAAATTCCTAATGGTGTTCTTCTTCTTTAAGTTTGGTTTGTGACAAACCAGGTGTCAGAGTATTAAAGCCGCCTATGGCCCTCTGACGTGGCTTCTCATGCCGTCGAGAATTATCTCTAAGGCATGCTCGTTTCCTCACGATGTTTTCCTTCAACGCTTTTGAAGCAAGTGATAATTATACAGTACGCACATGAATCCGAAAAGTCAGAGGTGCGTGCTTTGGGTTCGAACTCGAAACCTATGACTTTGCAGTCCGCCCGTCACACTAGGCTATCACTGCTATTTGATTCCTAATGGTAAAACCCAATAACACTTTGCCCGACCCGGGAATCAAACCCAAGACCCCAAGTTCAGCAGTCGCGCTTTGCGACTACGAGACCAAACTGAAAGTTAAAGCATTAACTTATGTACTTACCTAATAAGCTTACCACCTGTAATTATATTATATTTTATTTACCTTTGACATAATTCGAGTTCTTTTCTTTTTTTCCGCATGTCCCCAGGCGAAGGAAACGTTCTGCCGAGCTTCTAAATCCACTTTGATGTTTGAAATGAATTAATTTGGAAGTGATCCTTCACGATTTAAAAACGTAATGATATTTTTGAAGCGACATTGGTGAGTATTAGAAAGCCTGATGGTGATTTTATTTCACATAAGTAGGTAGATAAATTAATCTATACCTAATAATAAAGTTGAAGAGTTATTTTTTGTTTGTTTGAACGCTCTAATCTCTGGATCTACTATTGCAATTCTTTTGCATTTGGTAGCCTAATTCTTGAGGAAGATTTATGATTTAACATCACGCTACGAACCTTAGAAGCTGAGCAAAAATAAAAACAGTCAGAAAGAACCCTGTGCTAAAGCGAAGTACTTAAAGGTACTATTCCGTACCCGACCGCAGGAGGCAACTGCAGGCGACGTGTCGCCGTGACACGACTGGTTTCTATGAATTTCTATTAAATACTCAATACTCAATATCTTTATTGCTTTACCATAATGTGTACTTAGGTGGTAATTATATAATTTAGATCATTATGGACCCTGTAGGGCACAGCAAAGAGGGTAGGACAGAGGAAGCACTGTTTTAGGAGATCATTAATTAAGTTGTTTTTGTGGGAACAAGTTTTAACTTACATTTATTATCAAAGTTAAGAGATCGCGAATAAGATACTAACATTTCGCTTAACTTTTATTTATGTTTTATCTGTAAAAAGTACTTAAATATTTTTGATTATTTTTATATACCTGTACATGTGTATTATAATTCTGTTTATTCATATAAATAAATTGTTTCCTTTGAATAATAATTATTGCTATATTATTTTATCTATTATTATTTCTATTTTATTTAATTATTATTGTTATATTAATTATTGATTATTTTTTATATTATTTATTAATGATTAGGATTACCGTATCATTCATATATTTTAAACATACCTATAAATTGCGTAATTATCATCATTATATTATTAATTCTACTACTACTATTATTTATGTTTATCATTTAAATATTCATCTAAGGAGTAATAGCATTTGTTTACGAGTAATTTTTTAAGGTTTTTTATAAATATATTTAACTTTTCTTCTTTCTTTATTATGGCAGGTAGTTTGTTATATATTTTTATAAACATTACGTAGGGACTTGTAGAATGCATTTTTAGCTTGGATGTTGGTATGTTTAGCCTAGATCGGTGCCCAAGTGTGAAGTGTGATTGGATAAGAGTCACGGACAAATTAACATATTTCTAGAATGTAAATACTGGGGAGTTCCGCCAACGCTCGAGCGATAGTTACAGGTCGTGCCATTAAAGATGAGACTTGACGCACCACGTGGTTTGACTTGCGCAATAGACGATTTATGGGTCTCTTTAGCGGTATGAGGTCCCCGCTGGGGCGTCACTGGGGCGGGGGAAAGAGCGGCGGGAGGCGCGGTCAAGTCTCATCTTTAATGGCACGACCTGTACGTTTTTCTATCCTCTATCTACCGACTGGAATACGGGCAGTTGCCGCCTACAGTCTGGTTCGGAAACATGAATGCAGCGACATGACGCCGTAACGTGTTGCCGCGACATGATGCGGCAACGTGTTGCCGCGACACGTCGCCTGCAGTTGCCTCCTACAGTCGGGTACGGAATGGTACCTTAATAGTGCAGGTGGGCGATGCGATGCGACGCGGTGGGTCGGGCTCGGGACCGAAATATCAGGCGGACGAAGTCGCGGGCAGAAGCTAGTGTTTCGATAAATATCAGTGGCAGAATAACAGGATAAGCCCAAGTTCGCACGGACGTAATTTTTTTCGTGCCCTGGATTTTCAACGCTCTGCTTAGGGCCGAGAGTTGAAAATCCAACAGTGTGTTTATTCAACGCACTGAGACGAGATAAAATCCCACCGCGATATTTTTACGTTCGTGTTTTCGTGGGTTTACTCCAGAATATGAGATTGACCAAAACAATGAAACGGAACTCTACAAGTTTAGTGCTCATAGACACGGCGGCGGCGGCTGCAGTTGCCTCTGCCGTTTACGCGTCCCGCTCGTGTATATGAGCATTACGCGTTTTACTTACACGATAAAAACATGTACTGTACTTCTATTTTCCTAATGTCCCTCGGCAAACTTCGTCAGTTGCCGGATTTCTATCAGTTGCCCTTTGCACTTGGTGCAGACCGGACGCTCTCAATCGACTTGGAAGTATACAGAGTTGTTAATACTCTTTTACCTTAACGTAATTTATTTAAAAAATGGGAGGAAAGCACGACAGATAGGAAAATAGTTTTCCAGCTCTATATAGTTCACATGGAAATGAAAACAACAATAAAGTACTTAGTTCTGAATTCAAATTATTATACACGATAAATCTAATAGTTGCTGTACATGGAAATTAGCTTGTATTATTCGGAAATTCGATGATACCCCAGGGACATTAAGAAAATAGAAATAGTGTACCAGTACCACTAAGCGATACCCAATACAAGCTAAAAACATTTTCTTTCGTTCTTTTCGTTTATAACATTCCTCGCCCATTCCGACCAAGATTAGCGTTGTGGGATTCCGAAATGTTTCGACAATCGAATCGGAGTTGTAAGAATTTCTATTCGAATTAATAATCGATGCGCCCTCTGATTAAACGATTGTAATCTTATTCGAATGGTTCGAGTTGACTGATGCAGTGGGTAGTCTGATTTATTCAAGTCGATCTTTTGCCATTTTTAATAGTCATCATCGATTGTACCTTCTTAGTACCTAATTATTTAAATATTTACGATAAAAACAAACGATGTTATGTTAAAAAGTGATTGACAAACAGAATATCTAAATGTTTTCGGTGAATTAATCGAATGCAGTCAAAACGAATGTAATTAGTCGAATAATGTACATCGAATAAGTACGCCCATTGCTAACCCAGATCGGGAATTTGTGCATTGGTTCAAATACATTTAATGCTCTTTCTCCATTTTAAAGGAAAACTTCTGAGTTTTCCGCTTAAATTGTTACTCAAAGAATTCTTGAATCGAATCGTTCTGAAATAATTCTCATTTATTGTATAACTTTCCGTTTAAATTTGCGAAATTGGAGAGTTTGAAATTTTATTTTGATTGTGATTATATTTTTGTGTCTACTGCAAATCGTGTTGGCATTTAGATGTTTTCATAATTGTCTAATTTTGCGTAAAAATTAGCATCTATTTTTAATGCCTTGACTATTAGGTACCCACTGATAGGACGATGAAAATGGGACCACCTCGCGAACGTTTCCAACTAGGTACTTAGATTTCAAGAATTAGGATTTAAATATGTAACGGTAACCTGTAACTTCTAGTGTCTACGCTATATTAAATCGTACCAAAACTGCTTCCAAATGAGAACATTCATTTAAATTCTGCATCCGTTTGAATTTAGAAGCGTGGTTTTAATTTTACGTTATTTAAAAAGCATCCGGCATCGCCCAGTTAATAACCATCCAGCTAAAATATACTTACCTACAATTTAATAATGCGAAGCAATTAAAGAACGGTTCAACAGTACCCGAATTTCCAATTTTGGTCCAACGAAAGCGTTTCAGTCCAATTTTCCTTGTAGGGAAAACGAGAAAAAAAAACTGAGCAATCAGACTTTTAATTATCAGTCTTGTTAAATCGCGTTTTTCGAGCGTCGACAATTCTGAATTCAAAAAAACATGAATGGCTCCTTTTTTATTCAACCTCTATTGACTTAATTATGACGTGTCCGTCTGTTGTTTCAAAATGGTGATGCTTTTAAATAATAAGTCGAGTGAATGCTCCCTTTTTTATGTTGATTTGCAAATGCTCTAAAATAGTCTGTTGTTTATATACGAGGATTCTCAACATACTTACATAAAATAAGATTTTAAAAGCTGTGGATTCCCACTGAAAAGCTATGCATTACGTACGACTGACTAAAACAACATTCAACAGCAATTTAACCCGGCATTTTAATTAAGAATCTCAAAGTAAATTTAAAAGCACTATGTTCACTTAATAGCTACTTATCGGAAAACGCAAGAAGCGCTGCCGGTAACTAATCTGGAAAAAACGTTTATCAACATCTTAACCCATTTCCCGCTGCACGTAAATTTATTAAAGCTGCGGGACAACTGGGATTGTGTAAAATTAATCATTACGAGAAAAGGTATCCTTAGCCCAACACGGAATGGTCCGACTACGGTTGACAAACAGATCGAATGAACTTTACATATTTGTCAAAATACATTCCGTGACATCTATAGTATTTAATTTAAACTGTTTGCACTCAAACCACAATGGAACTCAAGTCCGAATTTAATTTCGCCTGTTCTCAGTAGTGATGGGAAACTTCGACGAGACCGAGAGTTTATCCGAAACAATTCGAGGTGACGAACTTAACGAACAATTTTCGCTCCATCGCCGTCGTCGGAACTTTAGTGATTCAACATTTTTTGTCTGAACGTAGTTTACGAGTGCCGTGTCGAGGTTACGCGCGAATGAATGTTATTTTCTGTTATTGTGTTCAAGTTTTATTGAAGAAAAATTGATTGTTAGGTTTTTGGGGCGATGGAAAAGGTTATTATTTGTTTAGGGTTCTTGAAGAGGGGGTAAAATGTTTTGTGGAAATATTTGAGTTACCGAGTGTGTTTATATCTGTGGAGTCGATATTGTGGCAATACGTACGTAGGTATTGGCTTTATGCGAAGGTGCGAAAGTTTGGGCGGTAATATCAAAAAATTTAAAGCTTATATTACATATTCAGGTGAGAAACTTGATGGTCGTATTTAGTATTTTGTACCATTTGGAATAAAAAGCAATGCTACGAGATTTTTTCTTGAGAGATTTTTTCGTCTGAAATAGCAAAATCGAGATCGGATTTTATGTTATTCATTGCTGAATTTGGTGGAGATTACCTCACAAAGCAAATCTTATTACGCTTGAGTACGTAGTAATCCGATTCCGAAGTGAAGTAGTGACGAGATCAACCAGCCTTGCTTTGGCAATATTTGAAATAACTGGATCATTTCGGCTAAAAGTGTCCCCATTTTTGATGTGGTCCTTCAGCGTATTGCTAATACATAAAATTTACTATTTTATAACTACCTAACTATTTTATCTTTTATTAATATTATAAGGAGGAAAGATTTTTTTGTTTGTTTGTACCGAATAGGCTTCGAAACTCCTGGACCGATTTTAATCATTTTTTCACCAATAGAAAGCTAAATTATCTGGAAGTAACATAAGCTATAATTTTTTTTTTTTTAAATAGAGATCCTTAAGAAAATTGCAATAATGTAACCCAAAGTAGCAAAATTTAGCCTATAAAATTTACAAACCTAGAAAAGTTATCGCACGACTTTTCCTAGTCTATGCGCTCCCTAACAATACAATGAAGAGAAAGTGATATCTATTGTTTTCCTTTAATCCCAGATCGGCTAATAAGATCCTAGAACAAAACGGGTATGATCCCTTAATATAAATAGGTTAATTGAATCGAAATGTATCAGTGGTAATAATCACGGCCGGTATTAGGGTCTGGCCGAATTAAATAGGACGGAAGATCTGTCGGCCTTTTGTGGCCGAACGGCGAACCTTTCTAGTTTGAGGAAGGAAATTATTACGCGAAGTTTTCAGTGATTCATTTTAGGGTTGAATTGTGTTTGAGTTTCTTAGTTAAGGTTTTGGAGATTGTTTCGAGTTGAGAAATATAACAAAAAAATTGAGTTTAAATTAAATCTTTGGTAGTTAGTTACATACTCATCCATCATGTGTTTTTGTTTACCAATATTTTGATATTTAATTGATTCAGGAGTAACCTTGCGGAAATCTATTATAAAATGATGATGTGGATATATTTAGAAACCTGTTCCGCTTAGCTATTTCTAAAGAGTCTTAAAAAGACCCTTAAAGAAATCGACACGTGTTTCACCTCTCAACGAGGCATCCTCAGGATGACGATTGATTTGTCGCGATCTCGAACACGGCGTGTTGCCACACCAAGCAGCGCAGCGCAGACTGGCTGAGTCTGCGCTCAGTGCTTGGTGTGGCAACACGCCGTGTGGAACAGGTTACTAAATATATCCACATCGTCATTTAATATTTTGATATGTAATTCTTATACATAACATAACATCACGCCTGTCCGGAAGGGTTAGGCAGATGTGTACCTATAGTACACCTTCATTTCGCCAGTTATAATTAAGTCCCATGTAATGGCAATGGGGGTGAGCCTATTGCCATCAACCGGGCACAAATCTAGACTCCGGCCTGCCACTGAGAAATTCCAGATGGAAAAGCCCTTCAGAGTCATTCGCAGCAGTAGCGCTTAGACCAACGAGGCGGGACAATGACTTATACTGCGTTCGTAATTTATTTGCCAAACATGTAAACAAACATGAGTTTTAGGAAGGTTCAGTTTGCGCTACAATTACATTTTTTTTTAATCAACTTTATTTACACATTCATAAAGTTGATGTTTGTTTAAGTGGAAATAACATCAATTGGAAACAAGGTTATAAATAGGCCTTAGTAGACTCGTGCAATAATTTGTATCTGAATATTTAAATAAGTAGGCAGGTATGTTTTATGTTTAAAGCGAGATCTCTTAATGAAGGAATTAATTTAAATCAGACCGTAAAGTGTTGTCAAGCAAGGGTATTAAGTGTTTCAGCATATCTGCTGAGTGTTGCCACACGAAAAAAAAAATAGTAGAAAATAATAAAAACGCGAGAGATTCTACAGAAAAAGGTCCTACTTGAAAAATATTTTATCATTAATGATCTACAACTGTCTCTGGCATTATTTATGACAAGTCCACAAATCCTATTTGATTTATTTTTTATTACGAAGTAAATTGAAATATGAGGGATGTAAATACTTTCAGACTCCATCTTCTAGGAGTGTTTTATGAAGGCTTAGGTTTTAGTAGAAAACTAATGTTGAGATTATTTTGTTTGCTTCAGAGCGAGAAACTTACGGTTTGCTATTATTTATTTTGCTTGCATATATTTAAAATTATTTGACTAAATATTGTGTGACTTTCAAAGTTGTTTGTTTAGAATTTATTTACAATAATAGCTCTCCAAACTTTTATAATTCAAACCCAATCGAAAAAGTTCTGTTTAACAAAAGATAATTTAAGTCACATCTTGAAATGTGACAAACATATCAGATCCTAAAAACTTATTTAACTTTATGACTTGTGACAGGTTGTGTATTTTCTAGCCTTTTCCATTGAAAACGAAAAATTGGATATGGAAAAAAAATGTAAATATAATCTCATACTAGTTATGTTAGTCTAAACTAATCATACTAATATTATAAAAAATGTGAAAGTTTATGAGGATGGATGGATGGATGGATGTTTGTTACTCTTTCACGCAAAAACTACCAAACGGATTTAGATGAAATTTGATATACATATAGCTTATAACCTGGATTAACACTTAGTAACTTTCTATCCCGATATTCCCACGGAATGGACGCTAATGCAGGTGAAATCGCGAGGCGCAGCTAGTATTATAATAAAGAGAAAATATTTCATTTTTTCAATGTTTGTTTGTAATGGATAAACTCAAAAAAATCTTAACCGATTTTAAAATTCTTTCAGCTATAAATAGCTACATTTTCAGCAAGCAGCATGGGCTTTATGTAATTGTTAAAAAAAAAAATGCTGAACCTTAAGAAAATTGCAATAATGTAATCCAAGGTATGAAAAAAAAAATTCAAATAAAGTACTAATTTGTCTCTCTACAAATAAAGCACTAACTTATAGTTTATAACCTGGATTAACACATAGGATTTCCTACTTTTAATCCCGTTATTACGTTCCTGTGGGATATTTTCCGACATCCAAGCAGGCAAAGCCGCGGGGAAAAGTTAGTAATTAATAATTAAGTTAAAATTAATAAGTGCCTTTGTAAGCTTCGTGAAAAATAAAGTCTTCTAGTTTTCAAAACTTTCCGCCAAGTTTTCACCCACAAGTCCACATTCATCTTTCATACTTATAGTAAAAACTAGGTTTAAGTTCGTCAGGTCCCGGTCCGGCGCACTTAGAAGCACTTGCGTCCTCAACTTGCCTAATTAGCCTAGTTCTAACCTTGAAACGTAACATGAGCTGTCCAAAATTACGCTGCTTTCACTCAAGAACACCGGGGAACGTAATTAACATAATAAGGTGAATATATGCTTAAAGTTTAACGCAATCTGTTTCTCTCGACGGCGAGAAACAGACGAGTTTTGCCAATTTTGTTTTGTGTATTTCATTTACTTATGATTCACCCACGTAAATACAATTTGTAGACTTATCTCTGGTTTATTTCTGGAACCGAAATTTTCAAAGAACTAATAGATTTGTTGAAAGTGTTTGTTTATTTTGTGCCTACGTACGTACCTTATGTAGAAGTGTATTAAAAGCTTATTTATGTAGTTAGGTACTCCTTTCGAGAAAACTAACCAAAATCTTCTCTCTTTCAGTCGTCTGATTAGTCTTTAAGAGAGAAGATCCCTCGAGATAATCAAAGAAACTTTTCACCTTCCCAGGTAGAACGGCATCATTGATATATTTCATATAAAAGAAAATTTTCCTCACCAACTACCTCTAAAAAAGAGACACATAAACATAGCAAATACGAAAGAGCATGACAAAACCACTTACAGCACCAAACAGCTGCGAGTAGAAGTAGCAGATGAGCGCCATGGGGATAGCGTAGCTCCACGCGAAGATGCAGGCGACGAAGACTTTCGTGTCCTGGTCGTCCGTGAAGTAGTCGAAGGAACAGGTGGTTAGGAAGCCCTCTGTAAAAAAAGGTAAGTAAAATATGATTGATTTCAAAGGCATTGTGGTGGTGGGGTGATTAGTGGGGAATATTGATTGAAAGACATTAACTAGACACCTTTAATTAAAATACTTACAAGTTGCCTACTAATTCATATAACTTAATTGTATTGTGAAGATAGATCTTATTGATGAAGGAATGGTGATGGAAGATCTTTTATGGATCTTGAAAAATTAAGGTTTCATTAAAATTCGGCATTTTCAAAGTTCAGATTTTGTGTTTCATATATCTGATGAAGCTATTAGGAAACTTTGAAGGATCTGTATATTCTAAATCTTCTCCCTATGACCCTTTAGGACCAAAGTGTTTCTCTCATTCTTGATCTTAATGTGTATGTTTACGACCAAGGGCTGACGCACTTACACACTCTTAATAAATTGAAATGTCGATTACTCATCGAATTACAATCTTCCATTTGCACAAAGACAATGACGGTAATCTCCTGTTTTCAACGGATGTGTGCAATTTGTCGCACAATTGGTGCACTTAATCAGTTGGTTAGCCGAATTATGTGTGGCGTTGGTGCGAAATGCAAGTTTCGGATACAACAGTGTATGTGTAATTGGATTTAGAACGCGTTGGATTTGGATATTGGTACCTACTGACGGAGTGGCGGCATATCTACTGACATGTTCACATTTGCAGATTTATTGATATTGGTATTCTATACTAATACTACTATAATATATATATAATATATTAGAATAATCATAAAGAGGTAATTTTTATTTATTTATTTGTTTGCTTGTTTGTAAGTATGTATGTAAGGGGTAATCTCCGGAACTACCAGTCGGATTTGAATAAATATTTTTGCATTGGATAGCCCCATTCTTATTTCTCCGTCGCCGATTAAGTCGCGAGCAGAAGCTAGTGGTAGATAAAAACATCGTATAGTTTACATTATGTTATGAATTAATTCAGTAGATTATATTATTATTTACTAGCTGCTGGGCGCGGCTTCGCCCGCGTTGGCCGCAGTTCTTTTTCTAAAATATAAGTAGCCCTTGTTACTCCTTTTACCATCAGTTATCTGCTAGTGAAAATCCCGTCAAAATCGGTCCAGCCGTTTCGGAGATTAACCGGATCATACAGACAGAGAGACAGACTACAATTTAAAAAATTGATTTTTTTTTTTATTATGAGTGCCGTAAATACTTTCATATGCATTTAGTAAAAAGCTGTTATTTTGACATTACAAGCAGACACTTATTTTTTATTTATTTGTGTATGTACTGATAGATACAGAT
This sequence comes from Omphaloscelis lunosa, assembly GCA_916610215.1. Lineage (NCBI taxonomy): Eukaryota > Metazoa > Arthropoda > Insecta > Lepidoptera > Noctuidae > Omphaloscelis > Omphaloscelis lunosa. Next base: position 16,399,347 of record OU744261.1, on the reverse strand, counting down.
TGTTACAGTACAATATCTTTGTGCTGTATCTACAATCTACATCGCAATCTTATGTTCTTTATCGCACGTTCAATATCTATTAAATGTTTCTACTATCTGTTTTCAACACGTAGTCGTTAGTATATAAGATGCACCTTTGGATAATTATAACCAGACTATACTACATCTTTGGTCTCATTTATACCTAACCATATACTGCCAAGAAGTTTGGCAAATTGGTGACCCCGACGAACGAATACGCAGCAAGAAATATGGCGCAACCACCGTGCAAGGCGAACATAAATCAGCAAGGAACACTTGAAGTAGCTGCTGGCACCTCGGTTTTATCCCGCATTCCGGAATTTTGGAAAGACCAACCCAGATTATGGTTCACGCAACTAGAAGCCATATTAGCACCACAGAAGCAAGGAGACGAATACAAATACTGTACGGTAATAGCAAAGTTATCCAAGGAAGAAATACTACAGGTTAGTGACCTAATCACTTCGCCACCGACTACAGATAAATACAAAAACATCAAGGAACGTCAGCAATTCCCGATTATGAGGCCGAGAACAAACTATAGAGGGGCAAATCGATTTTGTTACTACCACGGAAGATTCGGAAAATATGCAAGGAACTGCATTAAGCCATGCGGTTGGAAACCAATGACTTACGTACGGAACCAGGGAAACGAATAAGAGCACAGACAACGGCGAAACTCTGTGCAATCCACCCATCCAATCGCCTCACCATTACCGACCGAAAAAGTGGTATGAAGTTTTTGATTGACACGGGCGCAAATATCTCAGTCATTAGCAAGCAACAGAGATATTCAATTTTTCAAAATGAACAATACACACTATACGCTGCAAATGGGACTAAAATTAGGACTTACGGCGAGAAGACGCTTACCTTGAATTTAGGACTACAACGATGTTATAAATGGAATTTTATAATCGCCGATGTTACACAACCAATAATTGGAGCAGATTTTCTAGAGCACTATAAACTATTAGTCGACATAGCTGGTCGCAAACTTATCGACAAAGTTACAGAGCTGACAACGCATGTAACTTCAGAAAAAGCGGCACAACAAGCAATTCGTACTATCGCAGTGGGAACGAATCCACGTATTACGCAACTTTTAAACAAGTACGAAGACATCACGAAAGAGTCCTCTCTACGCAATGCGCCCAAACATAAGATTGAACACCACATTATCACTATAGGACCACCCGTCGCAGCTCGGGCAAGACCATTACCTCCAGAAAAATACGACATAGCCAAGAAGGAATTTCAAAGTATGATAGAACTCGGAATTTGCCGACCGTCAGATAGCCCATGGGCAAGCCCATTGCATATGGTAAAAAAGAAAAATGGCGAATGGAGACCGTGCGGAGACTATCGAATGCTCAATAGCACGACAGTTCCGGACAAATACCCACTACCAAGATTAACTGACTTTACATACATATTAGAAAATAAGAAGATACTAAGCAAGATAGATATACGCAAAGCATACCACTGTATTCCTGTTAAGGATATAGAGAAAACAGCCATCATCACACCTTTCGGACTTTTTGAGTACTTAAGAATGCCTTTCGGATTACGCAATGCGGCACAAACATTTCAACGATTCATGGATTCCTTATTTAGAGATTTAAATTTCGTATTTATATATGTAGACGACTGTCTCATCGCATCGGACAGCGAAGATTTGCATTATCAGCATTTAGAAACGGTTTTCAAACGTTTACACGAGAATGGAATAACCATTAATCTCGAAAAAATGCGAATTTCACAGAAGGGAAATAGATTTCTTAGGTTATCATATAACGAGCCAAGGAATACAACCTACCGAGGAAAATTACAAGGCAATCATGGAATTTCCCAAACCGAAAACGATTCAAGAATTAAGAAGATTTTTGGGCATGGTCAATTTCTACAGAAGTAATATTCCACGCGCAGCGGAAAATCAAAGAGTTTTAAACGAATTTCTACATGGTTCAAAAAAGAACGATAATTCACCTGTTCCTTGGACAACGGAAGCAGACCAAGCTTACGAAAAATGCAAGGAAAGCTTGAAAAACGCGGTATTAACAGCGCATCCTTCCCGCAACGCATCACTAGCGCTCATGACCGACGCTAGTGCTACTTGCGTTGGTGGAGTTTTACAACAAAAATCCGGACGCAATTGGGAACCATTAGGTTTTTTTTCACAAAAATTGAGCGAAACTCAACAAAGATATTCTACGTTTGACAGAGAGCTGTTGGGAATTTACATGGCCGTCAAACATTTTCACAGATTAATCGAGGGAAGAGAATTTACAATATTTACGGATCACGGATCAGACTATACTACATCTTTGGTCTCATTTATACCTAACCATATACTGCCAAGAAGTTTGGCAAACAGATGTATAGATTTACAGTACTTATTTAGTCTTGTGCTTAAAATTATGGCCCAACAAAACTCTTTTCACGGTTTGTTAGTGGGAACGCATCATATAAAAAAAAAATGTTTTATGTTGTTTATGATTGCTCACATTACAATCAAATAACATTCCATTTACTTAATGCAACAAATTTTGCCAAATCTGTTCAAAGTATCAAGATATTTTTTTTAATATCTGTATTGTAAGTTTGTATGGCAGACATTGCACGTTCGCAGTTAATCTAAATTGTGATTAATTGGGATACGAACCGGACTCAACCCCCGGACATAAGCGTCGTCAAAGATTACATTCCGATTGATAGAACGGCCATCTTATCGAATCTTCACTTTAGACTGATTAATGTTAGCCTCTTTGGTGTCGAGACGATTGTCTTTTGATTTGGGATCGAACAATTTGAATCAAATTAGTTGGAAATAGTAAAAGGAGGCTTCGAAAAGAATGCAATTTCGTGTTGATATGTAAAATAGTTTCGGGTATCGGAGGTCGACTGCTTTCGATTCGTAATAGTTTTTTTTGCACTATCACATTCTTACTTTATTGACGAAAATTTGATAGTATATCTGCTTAGGGTTTTCCCAACTATGTTGGGGTCAGCTTCCAATCTAACCGGACGCAGCCAAATATCAGTATTTTACATGGAGCGACTAACTATCTGATTTTAAAATTAGATAGTCTACTCAAATTAAATACCGAACCCTTTTGGAAGTGTTACTATTTTGATTATTCATCGTTCTCGTATATGAAGTACCTACTTGCCTACCTTTTTTTTTTGGGTTGGAAAGAAACAAATAACTTCTCTCGCGCATGAGGGCGCGAAATTTGCCTCTCCCTCACGCGTTTCACCTCCTCCTTCGCGAGCATTACTGCTTCGCAGAAGGAGGTGACGGCTTCCCATTTCCTCTCGCTCCGTACCAGGCCATGGTACGGAGCGACCACCAGGGCCGGATGCGAGAGATCACCGCCGCGCCTCCACGAGGACATGGCGATGCTCCGCCCAAGCCGGGCAGACCTCCACGGTATGCTCCACCATCTTACCTACCTACTAATCAAATACGTACAAACGATTTCACTGGAAATTTACCTAAAATTTGTGCTTTACCTTTATTTAAACAAACAAATATTTAACCCCGAATCGGCTTTTCTAATAAAACAGCCCTTCACCATCTCAAACGAACGTTTTAATATTAGCGGCTCCCATTATTTATTAATGTCTAATTTATTCGCGACTCCGTAATGAATGGCTTCCGATGCTGATATTTCTTTTTAATTGAATATTTAGAAGATATTCTTAATGAATACGGAGTGTTGTGACGTCTATTTGTTGATTGCATTGCCGGTGTGTTTATAAAATCTTGGTTAATGATATCTCTTGAATATCATTAATGTGTCTGCTTTGATTCTGTAAATCATTTTTGAACAGTCAAACAATAGCTTACGAGTTTGAACAAACGATTTTTTTTAATGTGTCTATGGTAGTTGATAGGTTTATCGATATCATAGTCAGATTTGTTATAAGCATTTATAAAATATCTCATCATCATCTGCCTAGCCTGTTCCCAACTATTTTGGGGTCGGCGTCCGGTCTAACCGGATGCAGCTGAATACTAATATTTTACATGGAGCGACTGCCTATCTGGCCTCCACATTCTAGTTACTAGGTAACACGATACCCCTTGGTAAGATTGGTTGTTAGACTTTTGGGCTTCAAACTACCCGTAACGACTAGCGTGCTTTCCGAGGCACGGAGGAGTCTTTGTATGATGATGGTCACCTATCTACGGACCAACCACGGCAAGCGACCCGTGCGACTGTTATTCCTTAACCACAAGCCCTTAAAAAAACATGCGCCCTGAATGAGAAAACATCTGTTGAAAAAAATTAGATCTAGGGCCAGATTTGTGTCAGTTTTGATTTAGCCTAAGCTCTAACGATCGGGTCACTGTAAAACAACACGATATAAAAAAATATAGAAATACGGTAGCGCAACTTGCCTAGTAATTACCTACACAGTGTCGCAGGGAATCAGTGGTTCGAACCTTTGGGATTGGGTTTTTAACAATTTCTTTCTTATGTAATTAACTACGTAAGTTGTTGGTATTCGAAAACTTACCAGGTACGAATCGTCCCCAAATCTTGAGAGCGGGCAGAATGGTGAAGGGTAGTGCCCAGAACCACGTAAAAGCTATCAATATGAACGCTTGCACTCTGTTTATCCGTCCATCAAGAGGGCAGGAGATGGTCCTAAAAGACAAATTATATAAAATGTTGATAACTTGAAAATAGAGGGGGTAATTTGATCAACAGATCAAGATAGATAATATCGATAATAGCTTGATCCAGGGATTGAACCCATGCTCAACAGTAGCTTGTGACAAGAGGCAGTCAAATTATCAAGTTTTGTCATTTTATTCAATGGTATAGCCTCCCCATTTGCGTAACAAAATTTTTATAACACTCTGAAGAATTTTGAAGGAAATTCCTAATTAATTGCTTCGAATGTTTGAAAAATTCGTCTGCTCGACAACGTAAATAACGCAATGAATGTTGTTTAATTAACAAAATTAATGACATTGCCTTTTTAAGTGTGTTACGCTAGACCCTGCTGAAAAAGATGAGCTGTTGGCGATAAAACTTAAGCTAAGTGTCTGTGTGTTGTTTTCAATCTATAATAAAATGTCTAGAATCGTTCAAGAACTTTTTAAAATAATATCAAAGTTCGCCCCAAAGCGGAAGTCGGTCCCTTTACGACTTCATAAAACTCAAACCCTATCGAATAAAAATATCTATGGAAACATTATTGCTGATCGCGGTTTTATTTGGAAAATCATAGCAAGATTAGAAATGAATGTATTTTGAAACACGATAAGTCGGCTAATTAGCTACGTAAATAAGGATACCTCAATGATACAAATGACTGGATATAGAATTTTTCCACGTTCCGCATCATAAAAGGTAAAACAGAATCCTTGGCCAGATACCAGACCCTATTGTAATCGTTATTTGTTTCTTTACTTATAAAAAGTTTACAGCAGTTTTATACTAACAAGATCTCTCTAGTGCGAATGTACGTCGACAATGATACAGACTTTGTAAATCGTGATACGATTCAGTTCCTCAAGGAAAATAAAAAAGTATTGTACATCAGACCACAGTTCCGTATACCCCGCAACGGAGTATCGGAGCAAGTCAACAGAACCATTGTCGAGAGAACTAGAGCTATGCATCAAGATTCTGGCGTATCACAAGCATACTGGGTTTATTTTTATACATAGAAGAGTCTCTGGAGAAAACAATGAGAAAATCCAACACGATATTACACTCCTAGACACTTACTTGTATCGATCAAATGCAATCACAGCGTTTGTGATAGCTCCACCGATGCCAGATAAGGAACCCAGTACAGCGTAAATGTCGCATCCTAACTGGTACCCCAGCATCCGCTGGTAGAAGGAGTTCAAGATCAGTAGAGGCATCTCTATCATCATAGTGAGGTCGAAGACTGCCAGGTTGATGACGAACATGTTGCTTGGACTGCGAAGGGATTTTGAGCTGTGGAAGGAAGAAATTTTGATTGTGATTGTACCGGAAAAATATGAAAATTAATTGTTTGTTGGCAGAAATATTTTTTTTACTAGATATACAGGCTTATTTATGCGTCGGCAATCCGTGAAGGGGATGTAGGAGAGGTCATTTGCAACCAAATTACCCCTGATGACATACCCCTGATGATATGCCAATGTCAACCATTTTCGAATAATTTGACATTTCATATTTTAAAATGTAATAAAAATAAAAATATACAATGTCAAATGAATCGAAAATTGTTGACATTTGCACAGGAGTCAAAAGGCGTCATTTGGTTGTAAATGACCTGTATATCAGGGTTATTGGTTACATTTTACATTTTTATTTCATACATTTTAAAATATAAAATGTTAAATTACTTGAAAATGATAACGTATAACCATTAACCCTGTATATCAGGGTTATTGGGTACATTTTATATTTTTACTTGTGATAGAACTATTTATATCGACTGAAAGGTTATTATAAATAGTTTGAACAAAAAAAAATCTACATTTTCGACCATAATTGTTATTAGGTACAAGTGGGCACTACAAATGTTTTCATATTATTTTTCCTTTGAGATGTTGTGCGTACAATATTGTTTTTAAATTTATCACTACGTTATGGAAATGGTGGTAGTGCTTCCCCGGTCGAATTGCTTCTCATAGAGAGCGTTACTATTATAACGGAAGGAAAGAAGTGTAATTTTCAAAACATTACTTTACACATGGACATATAATCATATTTTCGTGATCGTGTTTTGTCTCAAATTGTTTTTATTTTTTTAATCGCGCATGAACTCCTACGAGCGTTCTTCCACATCCGCACGAGACATGAATACGTCCAAAAACCGTATACGTGTATGTCTAAAATACCCTTTAACACTTTCGCCCCCACCCACTTTTCATAGAACTCATACGCCGTGCCGCCATACGTATAGGAGGTGAACCCTCCGGGAGGGTTACCGGCATTACGTTTGCGCTAAAGATATCCATCGCGGAAGGTCAACGGCATTAGGTTTAAAACCGTGTTATAAAACACTGTAAAACGAAGTAAAATAGTGTTTTCAGGGGGTCTTGTCGCTATAAGTAGTTTCCAACATTTTAATTTTTTATCGTGAACAAAAAAAAATTGCTTAGATTTTAAAACCAACGCATATACTAATAAATCTTGTTAAAGTATATATCTGATTTTATTTTCACGGTTTATAATGCTGTATTCGCTAAGAAAAAACTACAGTTAAAATGAGCCCTCCGCGAGGGTTACCAGCATCCCATATGCGACTAGGTGAATACTCCAGGATGGCACTGAACGTGTTAAGGAATTGTTAAGACGGATGGGGTAAGTGTGTACAGCACAGACCGATAGGTACTGTACTGCACTGTACTTACTTGTATTCTGTTTCGCCTTGTTAATTATAATTGAGTCCTGTATCACTTTTATAACATGATGTCTTCACAAAGTTCACAGTGCCAATTTCCGCAAAGACCATCAACCCCATAACCCAACCTGCGTCACAATACTGATTGACCTATAAACAGCCATGGATTGGTCCTGTGACAATGCGCAATCTACTCCGACTACATAATAGCAGGACGGCGCACAAATCCGGCGTGAATTACGTTAATTACAGCCGATTAACTAAATTGTTTCCCTGATTCCAACCGTGTCCGGTTTCAATTAGCCAATTGATAGAAAGTTACGCGAGGAATTTGTATCTAAACTCTTTGAAAGAGGGTATGAGGCAAAGGATTCTTTGAGAGATTTCCTCTCTGTGAAATACGTCACATGTTACGTCTTAGATTTTATGTATTTACGGTATTTGTTGGGCGGAAATTCGAGAGTTGGAAAAAGTATACGTTAAATACTTACGTTTCATGCTCTGTAAGAAAACGCCTTTTCAGGCCCTTTTGACTGTTAGGTACTGATAACTGTAGAATCGCGTGGTATATCGAAAAGGTATAGAATATTTAAAGAAGTCTGCTTGCGGAGTTTTGGTGCGGGCGGGATAGGGTAAAGATCGATGGCTTAGTGGCTCATCAAAGTAGAGGCAGCTTCTCATGCTGGTTTGGGAGTGGCGTGAGGAGGCGAAACGCCGGAGTTTAACTCCGCTGCCGTAAGAAATCACGGCACAGCGGACAGAGCTTCGGCAGGATCTCATGGCATCATGGAGAGTGCGATTGTCGCAACCCAGCGCTGGGCACGCCACAATTGCAGCGATAAGTTCCCTCTTTAAGGAATGTCTAGAGAGGCGCGTTCTCAACTTCCGCCTGACGCAGGTCCTCACCGGACACGATTGTTTCGGGAGGTTCCTGTTCAGAATCAGGCGGGAGAAAAAGCTCGGGTGTCACCACTGTGTAGATCGCCCGGAAGACACGGTGGAGGTCTGCCTGGTTTAGGTGGAGCATCGCCGTGTCCTCTTGGAGGCAATCGGCGGTGAGGATCTTTCGCGTTTAGCCCTGGTCCACGCCATGGTACGGAGTGAGAGGGCATGGGAGGCCGTCACCTCCTTCTGCGAAGCAGTAATGCTCGCGAAGGAGGAGGGGGGACGCGTTAGGGAGAGGTAAAGTTCGCGCCCTCGTTCGTTGTGTTCCACGCGCGCCTCAAAGAGATGTCAGCAGAACTGACGGGGTCCGCTAGGGCCGATGCCTGCCGGGACTGCGAAGAAGTCCAAAAGGGATATCGTGGCCCCCGGCAATATGGCAACTGAAACCCACCCGTGTGGGTGGATTTCAGTCAGTAAGAGTCTGACACGCCCTTCCGTTCCATCCAGAGCGGGAGAAGTTATTTGATAATTTCCCACCCAAAAAAAAAGGTAGGTAGTACTACTTTTATGCAGTATTGTCCCAAAGACTTATATTCTTAGATAAAGACTTATATTATATTACAGTCAGTATTCAAATGCATTATTAGTCTCATTAAATTATATTCCTCTTACAAAATTTCCAACAATATCGAAGACATTTAACGGACACTACGATAGAGAAGTTCAAGAAATATGTTCGTACGTAAAAGTACATAACGTACTAGATGTGAATTTATACGCGCAGTTGCGGGAGACACAATCAATGCAGAAATGTACTAACAACCAAAGAGTTTGTTATGCAGGTAAGAAATAAAAATGTACGGCAAAGTGTATAAGCTCTATGCAGCCAATATTAAAAAAATAAAACGGTAAAAGTAAACATCGTTTGGAACCGCATGCCTGAGAGATATTTCTCGACGGCATGTGAAGCCGAGTCCGCCCATGGCCGGCTTTAAAACTCTGACACCAGGTTCATTAACCGCACGAAAAGAAGAAGAAAAAGAAGCCAATATTACTTTGTGAGACTGAAGTAAGCGTTAAGTGTACTAGAATATTTTAATTTCAATTGTGTTTCTTGTTACTAATAACTTAGGACCCGTCAGAGAATGAGACGAGTCATGTCAAAGTCTTTAAGTTACTATAATTTACTTTCTCAGCCCACTCTTATCGTGGTTATCAGTAGTAAGCTGCCTGCATACACATCTCTTTTGTTGACTGTATTTATCTCCAACTTTAAGTTGCAAGAGTTTTATAAGTTAGGAGTTTGTAGTTGAATGGTGTCAGATAATAGTGTTCTTGATGTGGTTACGTGAAATGTAAATAGGAGCGAGGAGCGATGCTTGGGATCGTCGTGTGGTTTTGGCAACGGTTGGGATTGATCGCTTGCCTATCGAGTAATTATAACTATGGTTTCGACTCTCGAGAAAAGCGGTATGTGGTGGAGGTAGCTTTACCCTTCCGTCACCAGAGGCGGCGTAAGGCGTGGGCGACGTGAACCACCGCCTACGGCCTCGCGGTCCGAGGGGCTTCTCAACTTGAAGGTTTATGCATTACATAAAAGCGGTGAACGCGTCCAAAAAAATGTACTCGAACTAAAACGATAAATATATGAGCCCCCCATGAGGGCTCCTGGCACTGAACGTGTTAAAGCTTAATATTACGCAAACGGATCCCTGGATGGAAAAATGGTTTTCACAGACCCGCAATATTTTTTAACGGCCTATCCTATAATTCGACCTATACCTAAAAATTTTACAACTGTTTAACTGTTTTTTATTTTATTTTCGTCTTCTTGCACCACCAATAGGCCTCACGAAATGTACCTCGTCCACATCAAATTTTGGTCTTGCACCGCCATTGTCCGTCACCTCCCACTTCAGGTCCAGTTGAAAACTAGTGTCACATACCAGCTGTTTGGCATTTTTGCTGAACTGGGCCATTTTGGCGCAGCCGTGAGGCACATTTTCCTGCTTCATTTATTTCTTACATCGCACTACACTTTTTATTTGGTTTTAGGGTTCTGTAGCAAAATGATAAAAAGGAACCCTTATGGTGCGACTCAGTCTGTCTGTCCGTCTGTCTTGCGATATCTCAAGCTGGATATCACAAGAACTACTAATGCTATTAACTTGAAATTTGGAACAGTTTTAGATGACGTTTACCCAATTATTTTGCAAATAAGAAATAATTATTTTTTTTGCAACAGGGACTGAACGAGGGTTTAAAAAATCGAAATGGGGCAACTAGGGCATGTGGAGTCATATGAAAGAGCGCTATTTGCACATTCTCAAACATTTTTTTTTTGTGCGCATAGTTTTCGACTTTTGACGAAAAATGTAAAAAAAATACCGTTCCGCCCCCTTATCTCCGAAGTTTACATAGAGAAAAATCTGAAATTATCCTATGTGATAAAAGTTTATGTAAAGATTACAGAAAAAAATTGTATTTCAGAAATCATCAACCATTACCTTAGTTCCACTATCGGTCAAGAGATGGTGCTGACCTAAAATTGCAGTATTGTACACCGCAGTGTTACAATTCTCTGACGAATATAGGCCTCGCCGTTGAAAATTTAAAATGGTATGGAAATAATGGAACCCTCGGTGCGCTCTGCCTCTTGACCGGTTTTTTCTGCTGTATTGTTTGACTGAGTCTGTGCTAAATAAATGTATGTATTTATTTGTATGAATGTATTTCTTTCTTTCTTTTCTTTCGTTCTTTTCTTTCTTTAAGATAAATAAAATACTGATCGTTTGTTCAAGTATTTTTTTTTAAAGGATCATAAACAATAGCATCTGAAATGGCATCCTTATGGATTTTTAGGATATTCAATTAAAATTAGCTTCCATATTGAATTCATCGACTATTAGCGTATCATATCTCTAACACCCTGTAGGCGGACGTGGTAGTCAATGCTTGTTCCTTAAATTTCCTGTATGAAGAGGAACATAACCCTTTGAAGTATGTCACCGAAAATAAACTAAGCAGAAAGTGCGTCACGGTGTGAGGGACAAAAAGTGAGGTCTTTGGGTCCTCCGGACAAATACTAAAAGGGTCACAACCGGCTTGATTACACTGGCCTTAAGGATGTAAGCTCAGGAAGTTCCGTTAACGAGTCCCCTAATGAGACAAAACTTAATGCTAAGAATGTATTGTAGACAGGCTTTACTAAGGTTTGTTTTGACAGTATAAGGAGTTTTTTAAAGGCACACTAAGCTTTTCTTGAATTTTTGGTGTGTTTAGAATGTTAGGTACTTTAAAACAAAATTGCCTTTCCCGACCAAAATTATTATAATATCCTAATTAATATGCGAAAGTGAGTTTGTTTGTTACGCTTTCACGCTAAAACGGCTGAACGGATTTGGATGAAATTTGGTACATGGGTAGACCATGACCTGAAAAAAGATAAAAGCTACTTTTCATCCTGAATTGCAGAGGAAGTCGCGGGCAAGTGCTAGTTATATTATAAATCTGAAAGTGAGATTGTTTGTTTATTTGTATGTTTGTTTGTCACGCAAAAATGGCGAAACAGATTTGGATGAAATTTGGCACATGGGTAGTCCATGACCTGGGTTAAATACTTTTTATCCCGATATTTCTACGGGGTGTGACTTACGCGGGTGAAACCGCGGCACAGCTAGTACATTTATAAAGCAGTATTTACATTTATAAATCAGTAGAATCTACACCATAAACAACACGAAGATTAATCTTGTCAAATGTGTTGGTATTTCACCAAATTTCTTGATTGCTTAGTTATTAGCAATCAATAAATTGTCGCTTGGAAACAAACAAACTTAAATTGGTTTACAGTAACTTCAGCGAAGCTTAAACTGTTTCTACTTCATATGTGAATAAATTATCATTACTTAAAGATTACTTGCTTTAGAAAACATAAATTTAAATCTAGGGATGGTGGAAATTTTCAAATCATTGCAATCATTTATGGAATCCAATACAGGCACTTAAATGATTCGAAATTCAAATTGAAATGACATTAAACGTCAACAAAAGAGCCAATCAATTCTCTCAAAACGATTCGTCTTTCAAAGCCAAAGTAAGTAGATCCCACGAATAATGCGCATTTGCAAAAGATAAAAATGTACAGTAAAAACATCGTAACGGCCTAAAATCTCGGCAACAGCGCCCAGTGACACAGATAGTAGTAAAACGACCAAGATAAATATCGGATCGACTGTACTGGAAGCTACGCGAAGGGTAGCAATATCCAGGACAATAGCGTCTGCGTCTGTAAAGAGATGAAGAATGAATATTGCTGGTAAATTCTATGAAAACTGTTTTAAGTAAGTTCTGTATGAGACAAGATTATTGATGTTAAAAAGGTTACGAGGTAGCGCATCATTTGCGTTTCTAGAGCCCACTTGTACAGGAAAGATTTGAAAAAAACAAAAAAAAGTTGTCAAGGAAAAAGTTACAGGTTAGATAGAGCCTGCAAGAAGCAAGACGTTAAAGTCTTTTCGGAATAACTAAGCAATATTTTCATTAGAGTGAAACGAAAATGTAGAGAAAATTATCAAGCCCGTAAACTGTTGAAACTATTTGGTTTACCTTTTTTTTAATAGAAACACCCTGGCCACTTGTTAAAGTAATTTCAGGTACCTAGGTACTTATTTTGAATTAAAAAAAAAATATTATTGTTGTCATTCTGTGTGTCAATCCAAATGTGCTCCATAATATAAGCGTTGTAACATAAAATCGTATTTTATTCCAAAAGGTTATGGGCAATTAATCGATTTTAAAAAAGTGGACGCTCTACATATATTCCTATTCAAAAATGGCAAGTGGCGATTCTTCCCTGGTAAGCCCAATACAATCCACAATGACATTCTCAAAACTACGTGGAAAAGAAAATTTTCACACCTGGTCGTTCGCAATGGAATGCTACCTAGTAGATCAGGATCTTTGGGACATAGTGTCAAAACCGGCAGATCTTACAACAGCAGCAAATGCTAGAAAAGATGCCAGAGCGAGGTCTAAAATATGTTTAGCATGCCACGAAAATGTTTATCCTGTGATTCAAAATGTACAGACGGCATGCGATACTTGGAACAATTTAAAAAAGGCCTATGCAGATTGTGGTCTTGTCAGAAGACTATCTCTAATGAAAAAGCTACTAGCTGTGAAATATGAAGGAAATATGGAAAAGTACGTGAACTTAATGTTGACTACTCAGCAGGAACTGCGCGGCATGAACGCTGCCATAGAAGATGAGTTTTTAGCCATCATTCTACTAGCAAATCTTCCTGAAAGCTACAAACCACTTGTTATGACCCTGGAGCACTCTAACACGAAGATAACATCTGAAGCTGTAGTCTCAGCACTTCTTAAGGAAGATAGCCGACCATCACCGACTACAAGTCTTACTGTACCTGATGCAGCATTACAATGCACCGTGACTAAGAAAAAGTCTTTTCATTCGAAGAAATGTACATACTGCAAGAGATTTGGACACTATAAAAATGAATGTAAAATCTTAAAGAAGAAGCAAGAAACTCCTAGTATTAATACTACTAATTACACTTCACACATTACACTTTCATCTTGTTTTAATGTGTCTCATTCCTCTTCCTCAGATTCTTTGTACATAGACTCCGGTGCTACTTCTCATATGTGTAACAGAAAGGAATACTTTCGTGAAATAACCCCTGTAATTAAGCCTGTCACTGTGGCCAACAATGACCAAATTCTATGTGAAGGTGAAGGTACAGTCGTCATTAATAATATTAATACAATTAAAGATGTTCTTTATGTTCCCCAACTAGCTGCAAACTTATTATCAGTTAGTAACTTAGTTAAAAAAGGCTTTATTGTTTTATTTTCCCTAAAAGGTGCCACTATTCTTCAAAAAGAAGGATGTAAAGTCTCAGGTTCTATTATTGCAACCGCCTCAAACTTCAATGGCATGTATAAACTTAATGTTCCTGATTCGCAAGCTCTTTTAACTACTTCCACAGAGTCTGCATTATTATGGCATAGACGCCTTGGTCACCTTAATACTAAAGCCATGAGTATTTTAAAAAATAAGTTTGTGGGCATTAACTATAATGACACACTGAACAAAATCTGTGTGCCTTGTCTACAAGGCAAACTAGCAAAGAAACCGTTCAATAATTCTTCAAGCAGGTCAAAAAATGTTCTAGAAATAGTGCATTCTGATGTTTGTGGACCCATGAGTACTCAATCTTGGGGCAAAGCTCTCTATGTACTCACATTCACTGACGATTTTTCTCGCAAAACTTTTGGATATTTTCTAAAACACAAAAGTGAAGTGTTCTCTAAGTTTGTAGAATTCAAAAGTATGGTAGAAAATCAAACGGGTCACAAAATAAAAAAGTTTAGGTCCGATTGCGGCTCTGAATATATTAATCGCAATATGACTACCTTTTTGAAAGAGAACGGAATTTTGCATCAAACTTCTGTTCCCTATAATCCACAACAAAACGGTATTTCTGAGCGAGTCAATAGAACTATTATTGAAAAAGCTAGGTCCATGCTTCAAGATGCTAACTTATCAAAAGCATACTGGGCAGAAGCAGTAAATACTGCAATTTATCTCAAAAATCATTCACCTACTCAAGCGTTAAATAATAAAATTCCAGAAGAGATTTGGACTGGAAAGAAAATTAATCTTTCACATTTACGTGTCTTTGGCTGTGAAGCACATGCACTTATACCCGTAGAAAAACGTACAAAACTAGAGTCAAAACTCCGAAAGTACATATTTGTTGGGTATTCCAGTCAAAGTAAAGGCTTTCGTTTAATTGATCCCCAAAATCCTCGAGTGGTTTTGACCGCGAGAGATGTTGTCTTCATTGAGGATAAGCCTTCTACTAGCGACACTCAAGATGTGTCTCAGTCACAGACAAGTGACATAATTCAAGTACAAGATACTGAAACAGGTTTAGACATGGAAATACCTAAAGTTTCACAAACTGAAACAACTGAAGTTCCAAATACGGAAATACAAGAAATCTCAGAAATAGAAACACCTGAAGTGTTTTTTGACTCCGAAAGTGAGACTATTGTGAAACATCCCCATGTTAATGTTGAAAGCAAAAGGAGATATTCCCTTAGAGACCGACGTCCACCAATAAGATATCCCGACAATGACACCCTAGCAAACTTGACTTCTACGAACTTTGAACCTGAAACGTTTAAAGAAGCCATGGAAGATGTTCATAAAGACAACTGGCTTAAGTCAATGGAAGTCGAATACGATTCACTAATTAAGCACGGTACCTGGATTTTGGTGGACAGACCAAGTGACCGTAAAATTGTGAAATGTAAATGGGTATATAAAATAAAAAGGGATACATCGGGAAATATAATAAAATATAAAGCCAGATTGGTAGCCAAAGGGTTCACCCAGATTTACGGGGTGGACTATCATGAAACTTTCTCACCTGTAACTAGACTATCAACTGTCAGATTGCTAATAGCTTACGCTGTTCAGCATAACTTAGAAGTCGATCACTTAGATGTTGAAACTGCCTTCCTTTATGGGACCTTAGACGAAGAAATTTATATGACTCAGCCAGAAGGATTTATAAAAGAGGACAGCAAAAACAAAGTATGTCTTTTAAAGAGGGCTTTGTATGGATTAAAACAATCCCCTAGACAGTGGCATAAAAAAGTTTGCGAAGCAATGGCAAAGTTTGGTTTAATGAAATCACAAAATGATAATTGTGTATATTATCATAAAAACCAAAATAAGCTTCTTATCGTCGCCATATTTGTAGACGATTTTTTCATATTTTCTAATGATAAGGAAATGAAACAAAAGTTTAAAAGCGCTATTAGCAAAGAATTCTGTGTCAAAGACTTAGGTTCCTTAAAAGACTGTCTTGGTATGAGAGTTTTGTATACCAAAAACGGCATTACTCTTGACCAAACCAAATACATAGATAAGCTTATTTCTAAATTTGGAATGAGTGATGCCATATCAGTTTCCACACCCATGGAACCTGGTCAAAAACTCACTTACAGAGACATTAATGACGATCAGCCAGATTTACCTTACCAGCAGCTCATTGGATCACTAATGTATGTTTCCATTGGCACTAGACCCGACATCTCACATGCAGTGTCATTTTTAAGTCAATTCAACACACATTACGGGGAGGTGCACTGGAGAGCTGCCAAGCGGGTACTGAGGTATCTTAAGGGTACCAAGGACCTGAAACTTCGCTATCATAAAGTCATGCCAGACTATCCCATCGGTTATGTAGATGCAGACCATGGAAGTAATATCATCGATCGTCGTTCATTCACAGGTTTCTTTTTCATTATGAGTGGAGCACCAATTAGTTGGGAGTCACGCAAACAAAAAACAGTCGCACTCTCAACTACAGAAGCTGAGTATATGGCTCTTAGTGAAGCGTGCAAAGAAGCCATATACCTCAAGGCGTTTTTTAAAGAAATATTTTCTTTGGATCGCCCAATCAAAATTTATACAGATAATCAAAGTTCATTAAAATTATCTCATAACGACACCTTTCACGCACGCACCAAACACATCGATATAAGGCACCATTTTATTCGCGATTCACTTAATCAACAAAACCTTGTCTTAAATTACATTAACACACGTAATATGCCAGCCGATGTCCTTACTAAACCTTTAACAAAACTTCGACATTTCATGTGTCTTAAAGGTTTAGGTATAACCGAGGCCATAAGCTAGCTTGCTTTTGTTTTTTGTATTCATTGTTTTGTTAAGTGTTCGTGATTATTGTTTATAGTGTTTGTTATTAATTTATTAGGGTGTATATATTTTTTGTATATCTGTATGTACAGGATGTTTCCATTACGGGGAGGTGTTGAAACTATTTGGTTTACCTTTTTTTTAATAGAAACACCCTGGCCACTTGTTAAAGTAATTTCAGGTACCTAGGTACTTATTTTGAATTTAAAAAAAATATTATTGTTGTCATTCTGTGTGTCAATCCAAATGTGCTCCATAATATAAGCGTTGTAACATAAAATCGTATTTTATTCCAAAATAAACTAGCACAAGTAACCGAGAAAAATGAAGCTATTGAATGCTGAAAATCTCATCTTGCAATGGAATAAAAACTTGTTATAAAAAACGTTAGTCGGCGAACATCAGAAACGTTTTCCGAACTGGTGGAGAGCGCGGAGCGGTTTAGAACTTTTGCTCCTGACACGCTCTCTAGATCGCACCGCCGATGGCAATGACGGATTTTATCGTACGGATTTCTGTTTATATTGTTTATAATCATCATTGTTTGAGAGAGTTCTTGTCAATTGTTTTGTTGATGGGCTTTTGTTTTGTTGTTATAGATTGTCGGTTAGGAAAAGTCATATGGAGGAATATGGTAGACTCTTGTTTTATAAAAGTTATTGGATGTATAAGTTGCTTGAAAAATATTCAGGGACCAGAATAACATAAGTATGTTTTTAACGTGAAATAAATAAATATGTTAGGAGTATCTCAAAATGGGGTCAGGTTAACAAGTTGCTCTAAGTATACCTAACATTATATGGTAGAATAACATTTATACCTCAGCTTAGATTTACAGCTCCTATATAAAGAGGAGCGTGGCTACATCAATATTTATCTATATATCGAGTAAAGTTCTCGACCGAAATTGCGAAAACTGCTGCGTGAAAGTATTCCACTGGCTTTCTTTCATCCCTTTTCAGTTCAAACAGTGAAGTCAATCGACTGTTTCAATTCTCATTCAGCAAAACTGTTCAAGACTTCTTCATTTTATATTATCGTATCAATTGCCACAAACAATCTTCCCAAACGTTGAATAATTACTTCCTACAAAATTAACACACTAGAAACCAAATTAACGACCACACATTAATCGTCCCTAAGCATATAATTAAGGTTAAATGTTTACATTTCGCTAACTTAAACTTAATTCCCCAACTTGTCACCATTGTGTTCGAGCACGCCGCCATCTTGAATCTTGATGCGTTCGAAACTTAATTAAATCGCCGAAGATGTCAGTTTCACGAACAGATCGTCAAATTGTTCCACGATATTAATTTGGGATTCGTTTTTGCATTTTTAATCGAATAGTAAAGGGTTGCCGGCTTTTTAGGTTATCGGACGTTTAGAGGACATTGCGTACTTAATTTTGAAGTGTTAAAAATAAACATGGCGCGATTATCTGAGCGTTTTTATAGGTAGGTATTAAGAGGAGGCAAAATCTGATAAAGGTAAGTCAGGTTGTCATTTTCAGAGCTCATTGTTACAATATTCTTTCGTATAACGTTGATATTTTGTTCCGAGCTTTTCTGATTTTATTCATTTTCATGAAACTTGCCAAGATATAAAAGGACAAAAATCAGCTGTACGTTCTATCGAAATATTGAGGGACAATGCTCTGCGAGGACAAGAGATGATTAAACGTCACAAAGACCGTTTTCACGTAACATTATTTAATAGAAGAAAGTTTTTCTCAGGCTTAGGCCCTCTGGGTAAAATCGGAAACGAGCCAATTCCTGGTCACGGTTGAATAATCTGGCCCTACGCTTTCCAATGAGCCCGTGACCGTTTAGCGAAGTGAACCATGGGAAAAGGGTCACATGTTGGAAAACACCGTAGCTACATTATGGGGTGGAACATATGCAAATAGTTGGCAAAGAGTTATTAAGATTTGGCTATTCAATTTCATTTTATGGACCACTTTTGCATTTTTGTACAACCAATCCCAACACATAAAGTGGACATAGGATTTTCAGATCACAGACAAACGGGTTTAAAAAAAAAGAAAACAGTTTGGACTGTTTTCTTTCCACAGTCGTGTTTACTCACGTGCCAAAAATCCAGATGACACAGCCGTTTCCCAAAAAGGAGGTGACCATCAGCATCGTGTAGATAATTGCCAGGACGTAGTGCCAGTACTTGTTGACTGCGGGGAAGTTCCTCCAGTGCTCGTGAACCATGTCCTGATGTTCCTTGGGGATGTTCCAGCCTAGCATGTGTTCGACCACCTCATTGGATACCCTGATGAAAAAAAAAAAGTTAGAATTGGCACTACGGTGAGGTTTGAAAACGGAATTTCGGAGACGGTTGCCATTTTTTATAGGGCTGCTATTTTTTTTTTGTTGCGTTTAATTTTAAGAAGTAAATACTTAAATGTTGATAATTGTTTTATGCGTATCTATTTATTTTAATTTGTATTTTTATATTTAATTGATTATGATATTAATTGTCTTTGGAGGCAACAAAACCAGTTTCAACCGAAAAAAGATAAATTATGTGGAAAAAAAATACATAGAATTACGGTATATCCGACATGAAGTCAATATTTAATTAGAGTAATGAAAGTACTCCGATTTTACTTGAAAAACGACGTTCTTTTTTCAAACAATTTAACAAATTAATTGTTGATAAAGTTGAGCAAATTAATGAAAAGCGATACTAACATTTTTAGCGGATAAGCCATGGGCCCGATAATGTCCGTGTAGTTCGTCGCCATCTTGTGTGCGTTTTTAAACAAAATGGCTGAAAAATATACTTAATTTTCTATTGTTTCATGAGTTAAATGGAGTAAAGGTTTTATTTATAAAATTAAATGTTTTATGACGAAGTGAGTAGTCCGACATCCAGTCGCTTCTCACTTGTGGTTTGTGCTCGGTGCAGGACAGTTTTATATCGTTCCAAATAGTGCGTGCCAGTTAATTCCTTAATTCAATAAAATAGTTAAGCTTCTTACTTACTATTTGGTCAAGCGTGAAACTCGTCGCGCCATTTGTTCTCAATCTGTTTCGATTGTTCAGATTTGTTTTGTGTTTTCTTTGGAATGTGAAAAACGTAGTTAAATCGTTAAGATCTGGAGATCTCTACGTTTTAAACATTTTAATCATTACAGGATGGATCCTGTAATGATTAAAATGTTTATATTACAAGAGATATCGAATTCAAGGAGTTATTTCTCAAACTCGGCCCGGTAAAATTTTTTTTTTAATAGATTTATTTTCCGAGCAGAAATAAGTACTATCATTTTTAGAACTTGATTGAAATATGCCTCCTACTCCTCAAAGAACTCAATGCTTTTGTTTTTAATTTTATTTTGTTCTTCACTACAAAATAGTTTTTCGGTGGAGTAGGGTCCTTCATAGATTTCTGGTCAAACTACGGTATTGTTTTGATTAAGCAAACGCTTTATTTCTTCTGATCTTTCAACCGAAATGTAACGACTGTACGTAACTTTGTTCGGGACAGTTTGTGTTTATATTGAGAGTTCTATTCGAGTCGATGGAATAGCTAGGGTGAAAATTAGCATAAACAGGGCGGGCTAGGTAAATTCACATGTATGTAACTTAAGTGCTCTTTTCTCAGCATCCTTTGTCGTATTCGCTAGCAAGAACAAAAATTCTATACATATCGATAGTGGAAATTTCAAATGTCGTAAAGGACATTGTTTTCCTTGTCCCTTACGACATTTGAAATTTCCAGCGTCGATATTATCACCTAGAGTCTGGCCACGGTAACTCTGCATAAGTAAAACAATTGTGGAATTTGAAAATCTATACACGGCAACATCGTCTGTACTACGAAAAAATAATTTGATACTTTGTTGGTCTTTTTGTTTTTAATAGGTTATTTTGTTTATTATCTGATTCTTTCCTGGTAAAGAATAGTTGAATAGTCGTAGTACGATGCAGTGTGGATTTGATACAGTTTTGTCATCATATGGAGGAAGAGCATAGGTACGACATAATCTATTACTCATAATCTTGATATTCTGCCTTTTGATTTTATGCAAAAATCAAAAGGCAAAATATCAAAATCATTAGATCTACTTACACGTCAACTTTTCGATATCTTGTAAACATTGTCGTTTTTGGCTAAGGACGACATCGTGCTGTTCCTTCACGTCTTGGAATTTACATATCATAAATTATATAATAACTCCCGCATTCTCTACTTTTAATAGGTTTAACCATTATTCTATTTTATTTTGTGAAAAAAACTTACAGCGTAAGCAATCTGACAGCTCAAGTACCCGCAACTGACTGATGTAAAAGTATACCATGTATAAAACTCTAGCTGCTGCCCGCGGTTTCGCCCGTATGGACCCTAATTCGTATTCTAAAATAAAAGTAGTAGTACTCCTTTTAACATCAGCTATCTGCCAGTGAAAGTCTTGTCAAAATCGGTCCAGCCGTTTTGGAGATTAGCCGGAACGAACAGACAGATAGATGACAAACAAACATTTTAAAATGTTTGTTTTTTTTTTTCGTATGTACCGTATATACCTTCATATGCATTTAGTAAAAAGCTGTTATTTAGACATATCAAACAAACACTTCAATTTTATTTATTTGAATGTATTTATTTATGTATATAGATTAAAGACGTTTTTCGTGTCTGTCTATGTGACCGCGTTATTCTTCTAAACTACGCAACGGATTTTGATGCGGTTATCACTATTGTTTAGAGAATTTATTCTGGAAGGTTTATGTGTACACTTACATATAATATAAAAATCTTGATGTTTTGTAGTAATATCGTAAAAACCGCGCGAAGAAGGGGCGTGTTGCTAGTATATAGTTAAAAAACGTTTTGCTAGAAAATTGACTTTCTAGCTTAGCCCTAGACATATAACATTTAAGAACTTTCGTGAAATTGAGCCCGTCTTTATTCCGGACGGAAGATTTATAATGACTTGAGCAAAAACACTTTGTTCTCTCATCGGGAACTACGTTTGGCATAGCTCTACTACCTTGACAGTAAAGAAAGCGTTGAAAAAAGTTCTTAAAACAAAAAAAAAGCCTTTAGGTATGTGCGAGCCATAAGTATGATGAACGTAAATAATAAAAAACGCTACTAAAACCCTAGCACTCCACAAATGATTATTCAAAAGCCTCAAACGACACAACAAACTTCAGTAGGTACTATATTCCCATTACTAAAATAAGGGACCGTTCTTTATTCAAACGTTTCAAAATGGCGACGGGATTACGAGCCGTCTCGTTCGCGCCAAGAATCCTCGCGTCATCGCAGGACAACGTGTCCGGAATTCGAGCCATTATGAGTAACCCGTAGTTAATCGTATGAGAGGGTAGTATGTGAGAAATTGAGACGTAAATTGAAGGCGTGTTTAAATTATTTAAAGGGAATTTGTTCTATTTCTTTTACAATGGAAGCGTTTGACTGAACATTCTAATTAATGAGCGATTTCCTAATTTAGATTCTACAAAATCGAAGACGAGTTTGAGCGAATATATATAGTTTCAAAGACAAAGTTTCAATATCAAAATATTAATACGCTCTAATTGGAATGCTTGGTGAAATCTGAATGAAAGATAGTCTAGATTTGGAAAATAATTAACATTGATGTTACATTCATGTTGGTAACTATTACCAACAATCCTTTAAGTATTTCAGTTTCAATCCTCGATTTTCCTTGCTGAAACTTTCGCCGAAATGTTTGCCGACACCGAATATTTGGCCGAACTTGAAACCAAAGTTTCTGTCAAACACTCCTTTACATGAGAATGTTAGTATGATAAAAAGACTGGTTATTGACAGCTTCTTTAATTTTCTTTTTAAAAGGAAATTGGGGTAAGTCCGCCACTAATGAGGTCACTCGTTATAGGTTGGGACAAATATTTTTCTTTTTGCGGCCTCCGAGTGTTTATGTTTGAGATAATGGGTGAGAAATGAAGGCCAATTAGTGCGGAAAATAAAGGTTATTTGCATGGAATGATTTGATAGTGATGTAACTATGAAATGGGATTTACAAGTTTTAAATAAGGGACGTAATCCTTCACTTATTAACAATTTATGACGTAAAATGATCTGTCTTCACATTTTAATAGAATGTCCTTGCTTTTTATACCATGCGTATTATTGTTTTACGCTGGCGAGTCTTTTTATTTTTGGGAACAAATAGTTAATCATATTTGTTTAACCATAAAATCGCTAAGCAGACCAAAACAAGATTTAACTATCGTATCTAGACGAAAAAGCCAACAAAACCTAAAAGTTTATACGTAAATAAGGTTGGGACATTGAAATAATGGAAAGACTCCTCCAGACCTCCTCTAACTTTGATATAGAATACATTAGAAAAAGTAAATAAGTTAGTCAAACTCTGTAATAAAGGGACAGGGGACTTTACAATTTCAACTTTTGCATTGCATTGCATCTTTTGTCCAATTTTTTTGACCTTGCTAAGAAATTTTACATTTCTTGCGTCTTTCTTTTAGAGTGAGACCTACTCTTAGCGCTTTAACTGTCTTAAACAGACCAGTCTTAGGAATTAGCCACTTCATTTGGAAGCTAACGGTTACGAGTCTGCCAGAATTTTGTGCGGAAAATCCTAGTTGAAAAGGTTTTCGCCAGCTAACTTTGTCTAAATGCCCTAATGGAGATGACTCTAGGTACTTATTATCTTTTGTCTGGCCTGTTTCATTATATAAAGGGACTTAACTTTCTTCTTTTAGAAAGATATTAGCTGTTTAATTATCACATTACTTTTGGACCTTCCAATTTCGCCGTTGCCTTGGGGGCTAAAAATTGTCTTCAGTATTTAAACTCAAAGCATTTATTTCAATTAAACCAATTTACAGGCACTTTTGAATTGATAAGGAGTCGGTCAGTCAGAACAGTGAGCTAGTTGCCCATTCCATAGCGTAGTAGATATAGAATATGGACGTAGTAGATATCTCTAACGTGCAAGTCTTTCTACATTGTTCTCACATGTATAATTTCAATATGAATGATGTAACCAATATTTTGTAACAATTTTTTATTTAAAAGAGTGTCCGTGGAGTTTCTTGCCCGTTTTTCTTCATAGGTACCTACTACGCTTTGGAATGGGCAACTAGCTTCATATTTCTGATTGACCGACTCCTTGACAATTCAAAAGTGCTTGTAAATGGTTTAATTGAAATAAATGCTTTGTGTTTGAGTTTATGGAGAAGAACGGGAAAGAAATCTATGGCTATATATTATGTATATTAGTTATTCAAGAAGCAATTGTCTTGCAATACAAAATGCCTACACAAAATGGAACCTATGTATATGTAGGTTACTTTATTACTACATAGCCAAATTATTGTATTGCCCTGGCAAAATATTGTGTAGAGCAATCTGTTGTCATCGGAGCATGAAACACACGTTTTGAATTTATGATCATTGTGCGGTTTTCCACGTTATTATAATATGAATTGTGACATGGACTCGGATATTTAACTCGTGATATATTTGGGGTATAGTAAAATTCATGCCTTTTATAAAATTCAGTACCTACGACTGCTTTTGACAAATTGAGTTCTTTCTTTAAATGAGTTCAAAAATATCAGCTATCGCTGACAAAAGCTGATTTGAGACAAAAATTACCATTGTGGCTGTCATTTTGGTGGAGGTGATCTAAGTTATAGTTTACTAGCCTTTACCCTTGGCTTCGACCGCGTGGAAATCGGAAATTATCCCACGGAAACATACTACCGGAATAAAAAGTATTCTTTGTCCTAACCCAGGTCATGGTCTACGCAAGTGCCAAATTTAATCTAAATCCGTTCAGCCGTTTTAACGTGAAAGCGTAACAAACAAACTTACTATGGCATTTGTAATATAAGTTACGATTTGGTACAAATATCAGTAAAACAGTTTCTGTTTTTAACCTCTTACTCTCGTCAGATATGTCATCACTTCATCAGATATCTCTTTACGACGTCCATGAAAAGATACGTATGGAGTCGATATCCGTGGTATGGAGTTTATTAAATAGATTTTCTTTTCTTTTCAGGAGTCGGGTTTCCATCAGTTGAGGTTCGAACCAAGACCTTCTGCTGTCCAGTCTGATGCCATAAGATTTTTGTGTCATAAAAAAGGCAGCTTCGCAATGAAAAAGGCAGTCAAAGTCATCTGACGAACAGAGGTAAAATTTTCACTTTCTATTAGCAACTAAAGTGACTACTTTAAGTTTCCCGCTTAGATAAGCAAGTAATATTGTAGATATATTGCGAGGCAGCAAGATAGGACCTAAGACAGAGTTTCTAACTTTCCTAATAGACTTTTGTTCCGAGGCGACCCAGTGGTGCCAAGTATTATAATATGAAATGTTTGCGATAAATCTCTGGGAACACACACAGTTACTTGAATAAAATAGAAGCTATTTGTATCTTTTGTTTTATAAGTACACAAGAGCGTAGGAGGCCCATTTTGGGAACTGTTTTGTGACGATACTATCGTGTACCTACATTCAGCGAAACTTGGGCTCAGCTCCGCTATATAACTTTGCCATCACCATCATTATTTCAGCCGAAAGACGTCCACTGATGGGCACTGGCCTCCCCCAAGCGTCACCACATCCTGGACCTATGCTTTTCGCATCTAGCGGATTTCTGCAGCTTTCAGAAAGTTTGCCATAGCATTTATTTTTCTCACGTAGTTCAGGCTCACCAGAATGGGCAACAGTTGAGTAACTTACGGGAGGAGAATTCATATTCATACCAAGAGAATTTAGGACAATACGCTTGTTTATCTGAAAACCTTCCTGAATTGCTTTTATATTGCGAATATATTAAGTTACTGCAGTATTAAAGTTCAAGTTTGTATACAAAATGAAATAAGATTGGCTGCCCGCTTGTACACTGTGCAGTGCCAGACTAACAGTCATATTTACCAACGTTACAAAGAGCTTAGCTCAAGATGAAATGCTAGCCTTCTTAAAAATCTTACGTAAGTGAAAACGAAATGGAGATCCTTACTATACAGACTTCTTTATTCTGTAAATAGAATATCGGAATAGCTTTGAAATGTCATATTAAAAAAGTCCTATCTGACTACTCTCAGAAGAAAGGCCGAAACAAACTCAGAGAAATGCATTAACTCTTTAAATTTTAATGTTGTAGGAATCTCTTAGATTTGTATTAATTGTAAACTTTCCAACAGTATTGTTTTATGTTGCCCATGTAGGTATGTTAGGCCATCTTTGCATACTGAGACTCATCCGTGCTTCGAAAAGCACGTCCCGGCTGTCACTCGTGGATCTTTGACAGTCGTTACGGGTCGTCAAAAGCCCGAAAGTCTGACAACCAGTGTCGTATTATTAGTGAGTATCGTATTATCCAGTTACTGGGTTATGGAGGTCAGATAGTCAGTCGCTCCATGTAAAATACTAGTATTCAGCTGCATTCGGTTAAATTGGAAGCCGCCCCAACATAGTTGGGGTCGGCTACTATACTTACTTAACTTAGGCACCCCAAACCCCCTGATAGTATACCTAGAGTAGTTTATTCTTCGGTAGAAGGGCGAGCAATTAAAATTAGCCTAAATCAATTTGTTTTTCCATAATTAAACTCAGACGAATTTCAAGGAATATAGCCTTAAGACATCTTATTGGCTGGGAGTTTAAAATTAGACAAATAAATATACCCTAAGCACAGATTAGTACAGATGGGACACTCCGCAAAATCATTTAAATAAAAAACGACTCTTCCTACGACCCAATAAAGAGCAATTCAGGTCGCACAGCGCTAATTACCGACAGTTATATTCACGTAGAAGTTGCCTCTCTTTCTATTGCGTAACTCTTATATCTTCTGACTACGTTATGCCCACATAATTCGACAAGTCGAGCCCGCCGCGTACCTACTTGTAGCTTCGTACCTAAAATGCGGAGTGTCCCATCTGTGTTCATCTGTGTCCTAAGTAAGAAAGCTCAACAAACAAGCTCCAAGAAATAAGTTTCAGAACACCTGCCGCTATTGGCGAATTAATACAACTTTGATCTCTTTTGAGTTAATAATAATAACAAGGTTTATTGCTTATAATATCAAAATGGTAACTTTTGGAAAGAATGAACTTAGTGAGGGCTCTCTTGAAACTTTATTTTGATCGAAGAAATTAATAGAACATTTGAAGAACTCGCTTGAAGCCGGTTGCAGACCTAGAGCTAAGCTAAGTTAGTTTAACTTAGCCCATATAGTTGAGGTAATGTTTCATACTTGTGTTCATAGTTTGCGGTCTGCACACAAGCATGAAAAATGACCTCAGCTTATTGATCTAAGCTGTCTTGAAAACTATAACACTTGCAATGTATAATGTTACTGCTAGATGGCTACAGTATTTTATTAGAAAATTCATTTTAAAAATTGATTCAAAATAATATGTGGGCCTAAATCACAGCCTCTAGCTGATTATTTCAAAAACTGGATTAAATTTTACGTAAGTTGATCAGCCGGACAAGTAAACCGAAATTTATAAACGTGGAGAAACAGGCCATCAGGCAAGTATTCCCACAGTACCTATTGCATCATCGTCCAAGTGCTGTAAAAAGAAAAGGAACATAGAAAATTGTGATAAATCGTAGCTATTGTGTTGATACTCGGTCCTCCTCACCAAGGCACCTGTCATGAAGATTAAATATTTCCTCTTACACGCTGGTGTAAACTGTGTTATTATTATGAACGGCTTCCCGTTAAAAGCTACACTGAGCTAAACATGGGATAGGGTATCAAATGGAAGTTCTTTATAAATAAGGACTGCTTAATGTACCTACCTTATTTTGCTATATCTTTTTTTTTAAGGATGCTGTCATCTTGCAGAGTTTCAGTTACTCATGAAACTGTTGATTATCTTGACGACCTTCTAGTGTTCAAGTAATGTGTTTTATGACCATAACTTTGATGAGAAACTCCTAAAATATGCATCTAGATCTTTTGTTTACATTATTGGAAAACCTCTTTGGACTCACCTATAGGTACCTATTTCAAACTAACATGCCCCTAAAAATGTTCTGGCCGCAAAACATGGGCGGTTTCATGCAAGCAGGAACACAAAATGTTACACCAATACCCTCCTTTGTTCTTTTGTAGTCGGTCTGTCCTGTTTCTCAGCCGTTTTACGAATTCCTTGCTCTAAAATCTTTGTTAATCTTCAGATAAATCTTGGTGGAATGCTGCGATGACAGTTGCCGTGTTTGGTTTACTTAGTCACTTTTTTATTTGACAAAGTTAAGTTTGAAATGGGTTTAATCGATAATTTTAAGGCGTCATTGAAGGGTTCAATATTACAAAAAAAAAAAAAAAAACTTTCACTAGACGTGTTGAAAAGTATGGTTTTTCATGGTAGATTTTTCATTACTATAGATGTGAGACAAAGTGCGTTATAATATGAATTCTCACTGATCACATATAAAAATCGATGATTTTTCTACACGTAGTTAACTTTAAAAGACTAGGGAGTCTAGAAAAAAAGCACATTTTAATTGTAAAAGACTGGATTCTGGCATCTAGAGAAATATTCTGAAAAAGGTTGAATTATTATTAATTGCAAGAGTCAGACAAAAATCTTTCCAAAGAAACATAAACATCACAGAAATTTCAATCCTCTTTCGTTTTGCACAAAAGTTTTTCATTCAAATGAAATATTTTGATCTGAAACTCGAGGAAAATATAAAATGTAGCAGCGGTAGCCTTAACTTAGGAAAACGGGTCACTAAGGCGTTGGCGTCTTATGCAGTACTGTAGCTATATTTTCTCGAAAGATTATATTGTTGAATTATATCAAGGAGTTTTAGCTGTGTAGTCGCATTTTGGGGTTAGTAGTGCCCTGGAGAATTAGAAGTTTTGATCAACGCTCCGGAGCTTGTAGACTAATTTGGGAAACTACCTGGCTTAATTTATAATTTGAAAATAAAGGCCAGCCAAAATTTGAAGTATGACACGCCTCAACCCTAGAATGATCAGAAAGGAATTTTGGGAGTATCATTCAAGATTATGATTGTGAATTGTTTTACACCCGTGGGATCAAAACTTTCGAGATATAAGCCCGAACACAATTTTGATTCAAATACAATATATAAGCCAAACTTGTTTTATGGGCTGTAATCAGCATAACCACGGTTCAAGACCAGAAATGATCTATCAAACGGAGCAATCCAGTGCAACATCCTGTAACATACATTTAACGCCCAAGATGTGTCGAGACATGGTCATACATCGTCCCACATGTTCCTAGACTATGGGGTCCGAAACCAATTATGTACACAAGTTGGCACGCGATATATGAGCGAAGGCAATTTATGAATAGCTCGCACGACTACAATTTATGGGGTAGAGACCCTATGCGTTTAATCTGTGCCGTCATAGATTGGGAGCGTACGATGTGCGTAGAATGATCTAGTAGGTAGTTGAATGGACGTTTCGTAGTTCAAAAAGTATATGGATCTGGTTTTTGTTCTTTTTTTGAGGGGTTAATATATAAAATAATAATATATTGTTCTTGATTTGTACACCATTTTCTATATTGTTAAGTACCTAGTACTGTTGACAGGCCTATACTGTACTCTCATACCTATTAACACTGTAATTTGAATACATTGTAAAAGTCTTTTATTTTTAAAAGAGGGATCACTATAGGATATGACCAATTGAACCCTACACCTAGCTTCTGAGGTTTATAAGCGCCCATGTAGGTTTATGTGAAATAAAATATTTTGATTTTGATTAGCATTTTGATGATCTGCTTTAGGAGGTAACAAGGTTAAATAAGTATTTTGGATACTTTATTTTCATAGCCTTTTCCCAACTACGTTTGGGTAGGCTTCCAGTCTAACTGAATCCAGCTGAATTTCCAGTATTTTACACGGAGCGACTGCCTATCTGCCCCCCCCAACTCAGTAACTGGATAATACGGTACCCTTGGGTAAGACAAGTTGTCAGAATTTTTGGGCTTCTGACTACCCGTAACGAATGACAAAGATCATCGAATTACAGCCGGGGCCAGTGTCTTAACGTGCTTTCAGAGGCACGAAGAGGTCCATGTATGTAAAGGTCACCCATCCACAGACCGACCTTGACAAGCGTTGTGTTTTAAACAATTATTGTACATTGATACATTTTAAAATCACAACATGTGCGTTATTTATAATAATAATAATAATAATTTCTTTATTTTTTTATTTGTTTGTTTTCTAAAGAAAAATCTCAACCAAACTCATTATTCAAATCCGGGTTATTCTCAATTTAAATAAATGTTCCTTATGGGGACAAACCGCAACTAACACCAACAATTACTTAACACAGATGTTTTAGCACTAAATTGATATTTGTGTACTTACACTAGAGCTGACTGTCCCACGTTTGAGGGAGAGGTAAACTGACAATTTACCGGGTAATAAACCGGCGGTAAAACGACGCTTTTAAAACCTCAAATAGCTTGTAGTAATTTGCGATTTGTTGGCACAAAAATCTGTTTATGTTTGTAAAGTATAATTTTGGGGTAATTTTTTTATAATTTTTGTCTGACAAAAAAGTGTAATTTTGCCATTTATTTTTACAACCAAAAATTCGTGTCACTGTTTGTGGGGGATTCCTCTAACCGTCTGTTTTCTACAAAAGTCTGTCTACAAACACGCATAGCCAAGGATTGAACAAATACTTACCACGCTCCGTTGTTCTTCCAAATGGCAGGACTGGGCCGGCAAATATTTGCAACTTCATCCAATCCATCGAGCCATACTTTGTTATAACTTGACACACTGCCTTGTACTCGTAAACTCGTGACCCTGAAGAAAGTGCAAAACTATTTACTTTGAAAACAGTCGATGGGTTCGTAGAAACACTGAGAAAAGACGACCGACATGTCGAACGTTAAATGTTCTACCATTGAAGATTACTTCGCGTCGTTCGAAGAAGCCACTTGCTTCTTTATGGTTAGGTTTTATAAGAGCAATGAAGGTATAAAAGCAATCACATTTATCGCACAAAGAAGTTCTTTTTAACGCTAAATCTGTACGTTTGAGAAGCTATTGAGGCCACTAACAAAGCACTTCAGACCCACAAATATATAGGTATGTACTTCCTACGGTAAGCACGCGTCGCCACGGGAGGTAAATCATTCCTCTCAGCGCGTTCCATTTACAAATTGCTCAGCTCAATGAGGGGCCGCCAGAAATCGCGGGCTGTATAAATTTGAATAAATGGCAGTTCGAGACTGCAACGGTGTTACACGGTCACTCTGCATTTTTCTAAAGAATATTTGAGTAAAGGGTACAAAGAAGAAATGTTTCATGTTGAATATAATATATGGTTTCATTTGTAAATCGTCTCTCTTTTGTTTTGTTAAGAAGAAATGGTCCTCAAGGAGTTGTGTTGTGGAATAAAAATTGGTACATAAGGTTAGGTTAGGCTAGCCTAATCTAATACCTTTAAACAAGCAATTCTTGTATATACGTATATATAATTTGAATCTCGGAAACGTCTCAAACGATTTTCATTATATTTTGTATGCAAGGGGTTTCGGGGGCGTTAAATCGATCTAGCTAGATTTCATTTTTAGACAACGTCGTTCAAAAAAAAAACCGAACAAAGCTCTGTCATCCAGATATTAGTATTAAAATAAATAAGTTTTTACAATTTCATTGTATTGTGTGTGTTGATATAAAAAAAAACGAATAAAAAATAAAAATAAAATCTTTTGCGTAAAAAGTAAACCTTCAAAAAGATGGGATCAAGATGACCTATTTCTGTCTGCAATGCCACTTAATACTTATAAACAATCTCACGCAGTGGGAGGTTCTTTTTTAAATTTAAAAGATGCTTCCGGCTACCCAGTGACACTCGCGCAATAAAGAGGAATCTAACGACATTTCATTCATCATAATCAGTTCAGCGCTTTAGTAGTTACGAAGGAACATAGAGGTGGACATACATACATACACACATATTATAGGTACAGATCAAGCACATAACCCTCATTTTTAGGTTTTGCCACAGTCGGGTAAAAAGCGTTGAAAACGTCATTGAGAGCAATACAGGTTGATGTTTTGTTACAAAAACGCAAACGAAAAATATATAAGTTTTTTCAAGACTAAAAGCTTTTAAAAATTTCTTACTTTTTAAGCAATAGATTTTCTCTTTCGCATTGTGTCGCAGTACTTTTGTTGTGTTGATTAAAAACTCCTCACTGGTTGCCCGGAAGACCATAACAATAAAAAGGCTCACCCCTTTTTGAAAACTCATAAGTTCCGCTGGGCCGAGCTTTGTAAGTGAAAATTGTTCTGAGTGCACTTTCTACTATTTACGCTCTCATAAATCTATGAAAGCTGCAATAAATTGTAAAGATGGCTATGAAAAATCAATTTTATCGTTGGGAGTGAGTGGAATCTGTTAAAATAGTGACGTATACTTCCTTCCTTGCTATTTAACTGACTTAAAAGAAACCTTTTCTTGACGTCGGTTTGAAAGGATTTAAAAACAAATTAAAAAAAAACATTTTTACAAAAAAAAAAATGACTTCAAAAAAAAAAAAATGTGAAAATGGCAAAAAAAAAAAACAGAACCAAGGACACCGACTTCCAAAATTAAAGTTATATATTGGCTCTTTTGTGTTTTTTTCTGGAAAAACGGTCCCAGTTTTAACATTAATTAAAATTCAGCAAAGTAAATATTCGACGGGCCCTCTGCTATTCGTTCAACATTAAATATTTAATGCCTCCATACTCATCGAAATAATTCGATAAAAACCAAATTAAGGCATAATTGGTTCGACTCGTAGAACGTAAATTTAAATTTACTGTCTCATTACCATATGACGCGAACTTTAATAAATATTTACTTAATAGCAATGTTAAATTCGGAAAATGGCAAATAACTGTTAGGAGTTTTCATAAACAGCGTTAGCAAGAAAACCGTTGGAACCGCCGTCAGCCAGGAATTCCGTGCTCCACTCAAACTTATAATGACATTTAGATATCCTTGTCACCAGGGCAGAGGGGGCGGGCGTCACATCACGCGGCCGCGAGGGGGCGAACGTCGTTGAGAAAATTATCGAGGAATATTTCTGGATTCCCGACCATTTGACATATAATTTACTCGGATTCGGTACCAATGATTCAAGGGTGTTATTGTCTGACGATTTAATGTTATTAGAAGTTCATTTTCCTCCCCTAGATTGAAAGAGAATGTCATTTCAAACAGTATTTAATTTAAATGTTTCACAGATAAGAGGATTTTCGGATTCCGAGAATTTCCTCTTGTAAATTGTTTTTTAAATCTTGACAAATGTGAGTAATGTGGTGGTAAATGTTAACAGAGTAAGTGAAATGAAGTTACTTTACATAGGTAGCGAGTGTTTAGGCGGGGAATGTGAAGTGTTTGCGTAGTTCTTGAAGTAAATAGCAGCTTCTGAGCGTTTAGTCATTCAGTTGGGCGAACTTTGTGTTGTTATTTATCACGGTTATATATTTAGTCACGTCTTCTCTCCTGTGCGCTTTATTTTATCAGATTCTTTGCTATCGAGAAGAATGAACAGATCAGATTGATAATTTCAGCGACTCGATTGGTTGTCGAGTTGCTTCCAGTAAAAAAATAAACAGTTGACGGAAAAGGAATAGTTTTCCAATCCTTAGATACTTATTTAAAACGATTATTAATTAAAAATAACATGATGTTTCAGTCAGACTAATATTAGAGGTCAATAAAAAAATATTTAGCTAAAATATTACGTAGTCAAGTTAACGTAAAGTCCACTTCGCTAAGTATTGTTATAATCTCATATCACGGCGTCAATGTTAACACGGGGACGCTCCTTAAAAGCCTCCCCGGCTCGCCCGGGGACATCCTGTTTTGTCATACAGTTTGCGACATGACGTATCACCCTGTATGCATAGGGTTGGGACTACACCAAAGATTACTAAGGATTTGTAACGGTTTATGTTCTTAGGAACATGTTTTGGGTATAGTGAAGTGCGCATTTTGTTGGATTCTTTACGTTTTTTAGGATGAATTTGTTTATACCTTTGCCTGTGACTTTAATCGATATGCCTTTTGTCTTGCACGATTTTTTAAGCCTTTAACGTTTTTGTTCGCAGTATTTTCTACAACCAGAATTTTCTGCTTTGATATAGGCTTTTCATTTCCTGCTGTCGTCATGTCAAGTTGGTACATGTAATTCGACAACTACTCGACGGGAATGCGTCCTACATTTTCCTATAGTAGGTACCTACTGGCTTAGTAATCCTTGTCCTAATTCGCAGTCCTAAATATGTACCTATTCTATAATTCAGATTTTGGTCACAAGATTATTTAGGGTGTGACTGGCAGCTTATAAAATTATGTGTGTTATGGGAATTCGGGATAAGCCTTGTCCAGCAATAAACTACGATATACTGAGTGGACACATTTATACATACTTATTATAAATTAAATTTACTTTTCGTGACTGTCTGTGTGTCCGCATTGTTATTATAAACTACGTAATGGATTTCGATGCGGTTTTCAACAGCATTTAGAAAAGAAATCCGGAAAGTTTATGTGCATAATACAATAGGAGCGTTCATCTAAAAAGTTGGCAACGTCGCAAATAGCTGTCAAATATTTACCTGTTTTGATGAATTTGGCAATATACGTATGGAAATATGAAATATGGCTAACTAGTGAACTAAATAAAATATTGATTTCTGAAACCTTCACCATTTTAAATATAATTTAATTACTGATCTTTTGGTATACGTGTTTTATTAAAATACTTTTTGCATTATGTATAATAAATTAATAATGCGTCTAATTTGGGACAGCGCTCCTTGATGGGCGAGTCCTATTACTGGCTGGACGTACGACGCGTTGCGTGAGCTCAGCACAGAACACGCAAGCTACTAAGCTTACAGCAACCACTCTAGGTGACTCGCATATTTCTGCGTCTTAAACATTAATTAAATATAGAAATCTCGATGTTTATTCATGTCGTAAAAACCGTGAGAAGCAGGGGCGGGTTGCTAGTTTACATCTACGCTAATATTATAAAAAGAAAATGTTTGTATTTTTGTTTGTAATTAATAAACTCAAAAACTACTGGACCGATTTAAAACATTCTTTCACCAGTACAATGCTATGTTATTATTGAGTAATATAGACTATAATTTATAAAGATAAGCCGAGGGTCAAGCCGCTGGGAGAAGCTAGTAACTATTATGGGTCATTCAAAAGTGACGAAGGATTTTAAAATTAGAATTTACGTCACACGATAAGTTAAGCTTCAAACCAATTGTTCTAGTGATATACGCACTTTAGACACGTGTAGTCAACGGGTAACAGTTTAAAAACCCATTGAGTGTAATGAGGTTGTTGACATTAATATGCACAGTGTTGAGTCACGGAATGTTATAATGTTTGTTTTCTAATAATTGTGCTTGTAATTTATGTTGGTGCATGTTTAACCTGCTTCTTGACACTTTGATAAGAAAAGACCGATCTATCTAATCTAAATCGTGTATTTATTTGGGGGGAATTTTAATCATCATTAGCCTTTTCAGAAACTCTCATCCAGCTGCTACCAGCTAGGTACCCTACGAAGATCGTTGCTCCACCTAGCCTGAGGGTGTCCTACCTTTGACGGGGTCCGCTAGGGCCGATGCTTGCCGGGGTCGCGGGAAAGTCCGAAAGGAATACCGTGGCCCCTGGCAACATGGCAACTGAAGGAACACGGGTGGGTTTTAGTCAGTAAGAGTCTAACACGCCCTTCCGCTCCGCCCAGAGCGGGAGAAGTTATTTGATATTTTCCCACCCAAAAAAAAGGACACCTCCCACCTTACGTTATCATTCGCGGTCTCCACTCGATAACATGTCTACCCCAACGGTCATCGGTTCTACATCTAATATGGCCGACCCATTGCTACTTCAGTTTGCTTGCAGAATTTTATTGTTTTAAACTGCCAAATATGCGTAGAAGTATCTTGAATTTATTCTTGATGCGATTCCTACTATTTATTCGAAAAGTTGAGCACTAGTAACATGTGAAAACCACTTTCAAAGAAAAACGACAGCTTGCACTCAAATTATTTCACTAAACCTATTTCTACCAGCCCTATCTCATATTGAGCGAGGTACAGAATTTTACACTGCACAGTACTTACTTTAAAGCTGAGTTTGTTAGGAAGTGGGCACGGCTGGAATGACTCACGAGACACGACTCAGCTTTAGACCTTTTGCGGAGAATATCAACCGTTGATGGCAAACGTGTGGGGCGTTCTAAACTTGAATCTACAGATTTGATTCGGATGTGCTGATTTTGAAACTGATTTTGTTTGATGCGAGTGAAGGTAGAAATAAAGCGGGTGTCTTTTGTCTGTTTTGTCGTTCCATTTTTGAAACGATTTTGAATGGTTGCAATTTGTACGCCCCGCAGTCCCGTGTAGTTTTGTTTCTCTGCTCCAAAAATAAAGGTTGAATCGAACGCGTAAAGCGTTCTATTCAACCTTTGTTTTTCTTTAGACATTCTTTATGTTTTTCCTCATGCGTTTTTTTTGGGATTGCCCAGTTAGTTTCGGATTCGACGGGAGCCAGACTCTAAGAGCTCAATAAGGGTCCCGACTTCGCGAGTCCAATCAAAATAAATACTTTTATTACCTTTAAATTAATTCTTTATTTTTCTCAATAAACACAAATGAGTGAGTCCAACTATCTTACTTGTACCTATTTTCATACCCATCAATAATCCTTATTTCTTTCTAAATTAGCCATCTTTGAAATAATTTTCACAAATTGTTTTAATATGCACATAATCTTACATATTTGGCCCAAATATTCGTTCAATAAGAGCCTATATCTTTCACAGTCGATAGATTACATTTGCATATCAAAATGGGTAGAATTTTCATTAAAAACGGTCCTTTGAACGCAAAGGTGGTGGAACGCAGAGGTGAGGCCCAGAAATGGTTTCAGAATAAGAGTGAAACGAGATCATAGAACCGTTGATGTTGTTTGTGTCCTTGTCTCCCACGAATTGTGAACTTTTTTAATCGATTAAGCGACAAATGAGACTCAATCAATAATTAATTATTTATTTTAGTGCGACCCTTGGGTGGCCAATTCGCATCAACGTAAGATTATTTATCTCTTCTTAATATTTCACGAAACTTAAAACTACTTTTGTCGTACTTGGGTTTTAGTATTTATGACTTTTATTTGTTTAACAATTTTTTTTTTTGTGGGAGACCCTATTGGACGTAGGTAATAGTTATAGTGTCAGTTTGAATAGCAATTCAGCGTAACACCAAAGTTACTTAAAAAAAATCTGCATCAAATCCCGTCCATCAAAAATCTAAATCTAAATAAAAAGGAGATCCACCAAACATTCTAGTCAATTCAAAGTTCTACACAGAGCATTGTTTTGCAATATAGCAGATGACACTTCACTTTCAGGTCGATGTGAATCGGCGAAGCATCATTTTTACTAACCCAGAGAGCCGAGTGCGTTCGCTTTTCATTTCCAGTCCTTTCAGAACAATAAAGAAATATTTATATACCTATCGTTTTTATATTGAATGTCAAATGAATAGAATACAATGGGCTTCAGGAAATACTTAGTATGGGAACGTTCATGGGTTGCTGTAAAACGTTTTTATGAATAACAACTTAGCTGATGCCCGAGCTTCGCCTGAGTGGAGGTCGGAAATTATCCGGGATAAAAAGTCTTATGACCAGGTCATGGCCTATCCCTGTGCCAAAATGTATGCAAATTAGTTAAGCCGTTGAAGCGTTAAAAGGTAACAGAGAGACAGATTTACTTTTGCATCCTAACTATAATCTTCTATACATACATATACATACCGATTGTCTCGGGGATTGGCCTCGTCTAAATAGTCCATACGAATAAATAAAATTAAAGTAGACGTTTGTAATATCAATAAATGTATACGAAACTATTAGCGGTACATAGAACAAAAAAAAAATGTTGTCTGGCTGTTTGTTCCAGTTAATCCCCGAAACGACTGGACCGATTTTGGTAAGTAGTTGTTATAAGGAGTAACGAAGGCTACGTTTATTTAAGAAAAAATATTACTGCCCACGCGAGCGAAGCCACGAGCAGTAGCTAGTTTATTATAATTAGTATTTATGAATAATATTATGTTTGTCATGTGTAATATCCGTCATTCGAGATTAAATTGTAAGACAACGATTAAGACGTGAGTCGACTGTTCTGAAAACTGTCATGGCAGATATTCATGACGTCACAATACAAATTAATTATCGTCGTAATATTTATGTATTTTAAAATAAGATAAACCGCGTATCTATATTGACTCATACGCTATTTCTATGTAACTTTAACCAGTGTTCTTTTACTAAGGTAAATATTGAATTGTTCCTCTAATAACTTATTGACCTTTTAATGCTGCACATTGGGCCTCTTTTTAACTATCTGATCTTTTCTCACAGTCGGTCGCAGTAACTAAGCTAGGGTACCCCGACTAAACTGATTAGGTTAGGTTGGAACTGGGACCAACTATGCGCGAGCCGAATCGGTCGCTGTAACTAAGCTTGGGCAACCCACCCAAATGGGTTAGGCTAGGTTAGAAATGTAGTAGGAGTCTGATAGACCCCTTCGCCCACCCCAGGCGGAGGTCATCCATGAGGATTTTCTACCACGAACAAAAAAAAAAGTTAGAACTGTGACCAACCGCGGCAGCGGCTCGCGAGTGCTACATCCAAGTTGGTTGCTATTTAGTATTTTCAGGTTCACAGAGGTTCACAAAAAGAGGCGCAATCATTATATTAGAGTGTTCAATAATATTTTTGGGGGAGAAAAATGGGAATTATTAGAGGCTCGATTAAATACATGCCTGTTACAAATTGTATTTAAAATCCACAGAAAGACGTTAACAATTTAATAGTTCCAGAAGGGCCACTTCACATCTGTGGATAAAGACAGTAAAAAGTATAATGTTCGTCTTTAAACTGAATTTGATGTAGGTTTTATTCCAATATTACGACTCCATTTTGCTTTTATTTACCATTTAATTACTTTTAACGGATAAAAACAGATATTAAACCTCAGAATGTAAGTCTTTAGTGGCACAAAACCTTATATTTATTTGTCAATGGTTGTCTTGTTGGTTAGGAGAATATGAATTTAGTAGATGCTTTAATGTATGTATTTCTTGCATATGAATATGTAAACTATACACCATAGACTTCCTACAAAATAGTTTCTCCTTTTTCCTTTCATCATCATTACAGCTGAAAGATATTCACTGCTGGTCATAGACCTCCCGAAGCACCGCAGCTTCGACCAGTTCAGTGCTTCCCACATCTAGGGGATTCCTGAGGCCTTCACAAGGTCATGGGTCCACCTTGGGGGAGGCCTTCCAACGCTACGTCTTCCGGTACGCGCTCGACACTCCAGAACCTTTCGGCCTAATGGGCCATCTGTTCTGCCATCAATGAGTATACTGCCAATTAACTTTTGCAATTCTTCGGGCTATATTGGTTACCTTGGTTCTTTTGCGGATCTCTTCATTTCAGATTCAATCACGTAGGAAAACTCCAAGCATAGCCTATTGCCCTCTATTGCCATTTGGGTGACTTTTTAACCGACTTCAAAAAAAAAGGAGGAGGTTCTCAGTTCGTCGGAATATTTTTATTTTTTTATGTATGTTCCCGGCCGATTTGAAAAATTATTTGTTTGTTTGAAAGAGATACTTCCAAGTTGGTCCCATTTGGACATGATCTAATTATGGGATCTTGGAAAAATCGAGGGAACTCTTCAAATGTCATAGGCACACACATAGCGACTTTTTATAATTACTCGTGCATTTGCTCTCGAAAAGCACAATTTGGTAAAGTTGAACTGATGAATTACGAACCAACTCACTAAAAAGTGAAAAAAAAAAATCTGAAAATACAACCGACTTCCAAACTACAAAGTGAAAAATAACTTTAATTTCGGAAGTCGATGTCTTTGGATCAGTATTTAAGTTTTTTGCCACCGACTTCCGGACTTTACTTTTATATCTGTAATTCATATGGTTTACATAATAAAGAGTATTCTATTATATTCTATGAAGTTAGCTAACATAAAACTACTAACTTTAGACAGAAGTTGAGTACTGGAGATAAACGCTCAGGCTGTGTTGTGAGAGCATCGCCATTTTATAAATGGGCCGTGACGCTCTCAGACTTTGCAGGAGGTAGGAATGAAGACATCGTCGCGTCGTTGTATGCTTACTTGGTAACGTAGTATATAAAGGACTATGATTTCCTATAGGCGATGTTGGAATGAGGGTGTAATTAGGTTGCTTCCGCGCAGATTGATATTATAATTGACTGGGCAAGTGATAGGTCTACTCCACTTAGATGAGCAGTAGACGCGTATGTCGCGTGTTATATTTTAGAGGCACTACATGTACATGTATGATAAAATGCTTTGTTTCAACAGATTTTCGACTAGATAAAAGCATTGATGTCAAAATTGACAAATTCGTTTAACCAAAAACGGAGCGGTAAAAAAGCTTTTTGTTACAAACAATTTAATATTGTTGCGGTATGCACATGACAATAAAATGCTTTTATATTCCAAACGAATTTCCCTAGAAAAAAAACTGGGTCAACCAACCAGTCTATACTTTTAAAAAACCTACTGCCATTTACAAAGCTCGCTTCACTAGTAGTTACGTTGAAAGCTACATAATACTCTGGCTAAACGCATCTGCATTGTTCCATCACACTCGTCCCGTGAATCAATTCCGGAGCACACGGCGTTCGGCCTTCCCCGAATGACAGCGACACGAATGCGGTCGCTGTAAATGTTCGCGTTTGGCGGGAAATGTGAAAAGCGCGGGACCAACCGGCAGCTGATGTCATGCCGCCATTTTGTTTCCTCTGCGGTTTGGCCCGCGAATATTTTTGACACGTACGTTTAAATGGAACGTGAAACAGCGTGTTATTGAGTTAATTTATTTGTATGGAATTGTATGGCCTTTATCTGATACTCTGAATTTTATGCTCGGAATATAAAACTCCACTTTTTGTTCGAATGCGAACTAATTTGATAACTGAGCCCTTGATGTATGGTTTGACTTACCTATAGGAATAGTAGATTGTTATACAAGAGTCGAAAGGAATCAATTCCCACGGCTTATTGTCCATGTAGGAATTGATGACTTTCGACCCTTCGACTTTCGACTCTACTTTTCATTTCAAGTTTAAGGAATGTAAAAAAAAATGTTTTTGTGAAATATTATTGAAAATAATAACATGAGTATTCTAGTACAGGTACTAGAATTTTAAAGAATGTAAAAAAAATGTAAGTACTTATACTAGAATACTCATGTTATTATTTTCAATAATATTTCACAAAAACATTTTTTTTTTACATTCCTTAAACTTGAAATGAAAAGTAGAGTCGAAAGTCGAAGGGTCGAAAGTCATCAATTCCTACATGGACAATAAGCCGTGGGAATTGATTCCTTTCGACTATTAGTCTTTTTAAAATTTTAAATATCACACCGCGTCACCGCCACCGGGTCGTCCAGCATACAGGTATTTTTTATATTCACACTGGCTGTTTATGCACTGATAAGACTGCAGCATTTTTTTAATCGATATTTTTCTAAATTTCCGTAGCCGACTACCTAACCAAAGGTTCTATTTTTAAAATTCATTCCTGCCATAGAGAGGGAAGCAATTACTATGAATATTTCCCGCCCAAGGGTGGGGAGCAAAGTCCCCCACCCGCTACTCGGACAAAACAAACACTACTTTCCGAGGATGAGAAATTAAAAATTATATAACTTCGTGGAGAATACCAAGAGATATTAAATACCGAAATAATACGGAGCATAATTCACGGTTTGATACGTGTGTAGGTCATTGAAGCTGACCGGAGCCCCTTAAGCTCACTGGAGCCGAACACAAAGAAGGTGGAATATTTGAGGATGAAGGTACTCGGATGGCAATTCATCATTCTGCTCTCCGCGTCAGATCTGCGCCTTGTTGGCGAATTACTTGCGGAAATCTGATTGCAGAACTAATTATGGGTAACTGTGAACATGAAAGCAAAAGAAATACAATAAAAAAAAAGAAATAGGCAGTCACGGGGACTGACGATAGAATTGAAAACTTAAAAAAAAAACCTATGAAATAACATTGTTTTTTTTTAAATGTAATTGTAATAGATATCAAAAATTAAAATGTCATAATTTATAAATTAAAATTATTACTCATTATCATCATTATTTTCAGCATAAAAGGAGCCTCACAGATTCATTCAAAAAGTTTGAAATCCACTGCTTCTAAATAGATACAGATAGATTTGTTCAAATCGTATTTGTGTTAAGTGGTTTATTTAACAACTAATTGGTATCGTCGGATTAGCCGAAGCGTTAGTCCGCAAAGCTCTTTCCATCGGCTAACTATTGTTACGTTCAACTCATTTCATTTCGTTCAAAACAGTTGAGTGACTGGTTCAGATTGTGTCGTCCGTCGTTATTATCAGTAGGTACAGTAAATTGGGGCAATTTGGTAGTAATTGGGCTAATTGGGATTCAGTGAGAAAACTCTTCTGATATTTCTTGTAGTGTTGTGCATACAAGAATAACGTTGTTATGAGGATTGTTATTTTGTTTTCTGTATGTATTCTATAGTTTCACTATTATTTTAATGATGACATATAAGTAGTAATATTTTCTATACCTTCCTCGATACATTTTTTATTTATTTTATCTTAGTTACAGACTCCATCGAAAATCAACCAGCAAGATTTCCATTCGAAATTAACAGGACTGAAACTTCCGCTGAATCGTTTCGGATTCGCGGATCGTGAATAAGGTTTACGGAATTGTTTGCATAGTTGAGTCCCGAGATGGGATAGTGCATGATGCAGTGCAGCGATGTTATCTGTTTGTCGAGTGAGAAACTGCTTCATGCGCTTCTTTTCGGCTGCCAATTGGTCTGGACTGTCATGCATTGCTGACAAGCTGAGAGCAGAGAATAATATTCAAGGATCTCATGGAACTCAGTGTTTTAAAAATAACATCGGAGCTGATTTCTTCTCTCAGAGTTAGTAATAAAGTTATTATCTGTGTCTCAGGTTTGAACCCAAGCTGGCAGTTTATTTTTTGTGAAATATTTCTTCACCACTGCTCTGAAAACGCTTAAGGAAAACATCGTGAAGAACCCGTATGTCCTAGAACCAAAAATTCGAAGACATGTGACATCCACCTCACCACACTGGGCCCGCGTGAGATTACGGCCCACTCCCTCTCAAAGAGAGGAGGCCTGTGTCCCAGTAGTCGGAACATTTTAAGCTGATTATGCAACAAGGTTGGTTGACTTCCTAAATAAGGTACCTGTCACCACTAGTGGAAGCTATTTTAATGCACTCTGGTACACACGGCTACACATCAAGCATAGTTGTATAGGATTTCAATACAATGAGAGGTCAGCTTATACTGGAAATGTATAGCTTGATATGTAGCCGTGTGTACTGTGTAGACATAGCATATGGGTTATTCTGAAGCGCAAATAAAACAAATCAGTGATGCTATTCGAAATCGACCCTCTGTATTTGCTATGTACAGTCCGCAAACTTTACGCATACCCAGTTTATAAAATATTTCTGCGGCAGCGCAGCTACCACACCTCTTCCTGGTTTTGTCCAATTAGAGACAATATGCATTAGTGTGAGTACAAGGCGTGTAACAAATTTGCGAACGTATTTTATGGCCCTTACATTAAGCCGTCCTATTGTTTAACCTGATTTTACTACATT
This sequence comes from Omphaloscelis lunosa, assembly GCA_916610215.1. Taxonomy (NCBI): domain Eukaryota; kingdom Metazoa; phylum Arthropoda; class Insecta; order Lepidoptera; family Noctuidae; genus Omphaloscelis; species Omphaloscelis lunosa. The sequence goes on along the minus strand of OU744261.1, from coordinate 16,355,525 downwards.
CCCACTAAATAGTGTATTACTCAAACTAGTGAACTTATTTTTATTACAGTTGCAAAAGTTGTGATGGCAATAAATAAAAAGCTCTGATAACAATGTATGAACTGCGACCCCTGGCTGGAGGCTTTAAGTTTAACAGCTTAAGGCAACCACAGGATTGACCGGTTAAATAGTCATGACCTCAGAGGTCAGCTATGAGATGCACTATCAAAAAAAAAAAGTATGAACTGCGCCAAGTATTGGTTCAAATACTAGGTAGGTACTGTAATTGTGCTATTTCAGTCAAAACATAGAGCAATGAAAGTAAAAGGTTCCAAATGTTATCAATTTCTCACAAAATTATTTAACTTGCTTCTTTTTTTAATTTAACCAAGTTGTATTTTTGATATGGACATTGAAATGTAGTTGTTGAATGTTGACTTTTAAATAGCTGCTTATCTGCACAAGTAATAATTTAAATCCATCTTACGCCAATAAAACACAAAAAAATGTATTTTTAGGGTTCCGTACCTCAAAAGGAAAAAACTGAACCCTTATAGGATCACTCGTGTGTCTGTCTGTCTATCTGTCCGTCTGTCACAGCCAATTTGCTCTGAATCTAATGGACTGATTAAGTTCAAATATGGTACACATATGTATTTCTGTGACCCAAACACAAACGTGTAACGTAAATAAATGAATTTTGAATATGGGGGTCACTTTTAGGGGGGAAAACAAGAAAATTTAAAAAAAAGTTTTGCTAACAGTACCGTGTGACATACCAAATGAAAGAAGCGTTGAAAAAATTGCGAAGATAGTAAACATATTTTTTATATAATTTTAAAACAAATAATTTCAAAGATATTTAAGAAATTCGATGAAAATTTACCATTATCTCCGAAACTACTGGACTTACAATTTTGAAAAAAATACATAGTATGGCTTTTTACTCATAGATTACAAGAAAACCTAGAAACAGTCTATGCTCTTAAAATAACATGGTAAATCTCTCAATATTGTGCGTAAAAACTTACATTTGCAGTTGGAATGTATGAGAGAACATGTATTTCAACTACAATGTTAAGTTCGTATTTGGGATAAATTCATCCCAACTACGGAACCCTTCATTATTAGTCCGACACGCACTTGTTCTTTTTTTTTACCTCCACGCAGAGCCCGTCCACGCGCCTAGCGCCTTCACTGCGATTTGTTTGGCGGCATAGAAAGAAAGAAAGAAAGAAAAAGTAATTATTGAGACATAGCATGGCATAGGACATCGTGAAAATTAGAGTGTCAGTGAAAGTGTTAATAAATAACTAAATTTATAGACTCGTAAGAAGAGCATATCCATGAGTCGGAGAGAGGAAAATATTAAAGTGGATAGAGTAGATATAAATTATTGTTTGACATTTCTTAGTCCACATTATTATACTTTTGTGGACAGTTGATAATTAAATATAGCAATATATTTAATTATCAACTGTAATTAACCTAATTTAATATAGCAATACCAATAATACATTGTTTAAACCAAATAGAAGATATGAGTACGAAATTACTTCTTGTCAACAATCAAAATTCATACAGAGCTCACGCTGGCCGTGCCCATTAAAATTTATCATCTCACAAACAAGTGAGCAACTGAGCATAGTAGGCGCCTAGTGTGTGTCACACTTCTATACATCATTGTATTAATACGAACACGACTAAAATACGCTTCGTGCATCGTATTGGTCAAAACGCATGCATTGGGCGATCGATTCCCTTATCTCCGACTACTGAGCCTAAATATTTAAAAAAAATTTGAGAGAATGGTTCTTTACTCATAGATTACAGAAAAACCTATAAGAAGTCCATGGTCTTAAAATAACATGGCAAATCTCTCAATAATGTGCGTACAAACTTACATTTACAGTTGGAATGTATGGACCATATTTTTCAACTATAATGTTAAGTTTATTCCTAGGATAAATTCATCCCAACTACGGAACCCTTCATTGTGCATGATCCAACACGCACTTGACCGGTTTTTTGTGGTATTCGTCTTGTTTGTGCAGAATAAACAATTTTTTCTTACTTTCTTTCAGTCCTAAGAGAATACCATGTTCTTATTCTGCATAACCACTTAATTTGTTCACGCCCTAATCTCCGTACTCCAGCCAAGACTAAAATATTACGAAGCTAATATTAAAGCCGGTTTAATGGGTGATAAAATTAGCCATATTCACTCAGTAGAACGTTGAACACACAGCATTACAGTAACTTACATTGTTTTACTAAGTTATTTCAGCCATTAGCTGTTTGGGGACGCGGATGAATTTTGACATTGAGTTTGCGATTTTCCGACGTGTATGTCGCCGGCACGTAACTTGGCAAGATGCGCAGAATTCGTTTACGCTTGTTTCTAGTGTATATGCGCAAACTTATTTCCAATACGTCATAATCTTGCCAAGTTACGTGCCGGCAAAAAAAAAAGATAGGACTTGATTAGAGTTTTTACTTGCTTGGAATGGGCATAGAAGCGTGGGGATTAGCACAAGCAAAGTGAGGTCTATGCCCAGTAGACGGTGAAGTAAGGCAGTATATGATGATGAATCGGTATCATCATCGTAGTCAGAATAAAATGTCAGTGTCAGAATAAAATTCTATTCGGAGGTTCTCTATTCGAAGTTTAGGTACAGTACAAATATGTTCTTAATGTCCCTCGGCAAACCTCGTGTTTCGTCAGTCGTCGGATTTCTATCAGTTGTCCTTTGCTCTTTGGTGCAGATCGGACGCTGTCAATCGGCCTGGAAGTATATAGAGTTGTTAATACTCTTTTAACTTAATCTAATTTATTTTTAGAAAAAGCAGTGGCAGGCCGGGAGTGCCCGCGGGGTTGCGACAATCGTCGACAGGATCCGGCAGCTGGGACTCGAGGTGGCCCTGCACAAGTCCGAGGCCATGGGTTTTCATGGACCTCGGAACGCGCCACCGTCGGGTTCTCAGGTAATGGCGGGAGGGGTTCACATCGGCGTCGAGTCGACGATGAAGTATCTGGGACTTGTCCTCGACAGCCGGTGGAACTTCGTCGAACACTTCCGACGTTTGGCTCCCAGACTGGAGCGGGCCGGGGCTGCGTTGAAGCGGCTCCTGCCCAATCTAGGGGATCCAAACGCCTCCTGCCGGAGGCTCTACACGGGGGTCGTGCGGTCCATGGCCCTTTACGGGGCGCCGGTGTGGGCGCGTTCAATAAGGCTGCGGCTAGCCCGCCGTTTGAACGCGTCCCAGAGGGTCATGGCCATCCGGCTGACCCGAGGATACCGCACGGTCTCCTGCGAGGCGGCGAGCCTCCTTGCCGGATTACCGCCATGGGATCTGGAGGCAAAGGTCCTCGCGCACATTTGGGAGTGGCGCGAGGAGGCGAGGCGCCGGGGCTTAGCTCCGCTGCCGCGAGAAATCGCGGCTCAGCGGACAGAGCTCCGGCGGGATCTCATGGCGTCATGGAGAGTGCGATTGTCGCAACCCAGCGCTGGGCACGCCACAATTGCGGCGATAAGACCCCTCTTTGAGGAGTGGCTTGAGAGGCGCCACGGCGTCCTCACCTTCCGCCTGACGCAGGTCCTCACCGGACACGGCTGTTTCGGGAGGTTCCTAAACAGGATAAGGCGGGAGGAAATGCCCGGGTGTCACCATTGTGTGGATCGCCCGGAGGACACGGTGGAGCATACGGTGGAGGTCTGCCCAGCTTGGGCAGAGCATCGCCGTGTCCTCGTGGAGGCGATCGGCGGCGGTGATCTCTCGCGTCCGGCCCTGGTTCAGGCTATGGTACGGAGCGAGAGGAAATGGGAGGCCGTCACCTCCTTCTGCGAAGCGGTAATGTTCGCGAAGGAGGAGGCGGAACGCGTGAGGGAGAGGCAAATTTCGCGCCCTCACGCCCCTAACCGCCGCAGGAGGAGACGCCCAGGGCGTCGGGAATCGCGAGGCGATTTCCGGCCACCGTAGGCGCGGGCTTGCGGGCGGTGAGCAATGGGTGGCTCACCGTCCGATAAGGACCAGGCCCGGGTCGACGGCGCGTTGTCCACGCGCGCCTCAAAGAGATGTCAGCATAATTGAAGGGGTCCAGTAGGACCGAAGCCTGCCGGGGTTGCGAAGAAAACCGAAAGGGAGATCGTGGCCCCCGGCGACAGGGCAAAAATAAGAAAAATCGGCACCGCGGTAATCAACGCGTTAATGTTTTTTTAACCGCCAAAAGTTGATGTCATCACGGTGTCACGAAATCAATGGTTTACTCTCATCTAGGAAAATAGTTTTACGGCTCTATGTATACTTCATACGTAAATCAAAACAAAACAACAATAAAGTACTTCGTTCTGAATTCAAATGATTATACACGATAAATCTAATAATTGATGGACATGGAAATTACCATACAGCCGTTTCGGAGATAAATTGGAAAAAAATTGTTTGTCTGTCTTATCTGTTTGATAAGACAGACAAACAATTTTTTTTTTGTTTAATTAGTTACCTACCGTTTAAACTTTCTTAAGTATTAATAAAAAGCTGTTAATTTGACATTACAAACAGACATTTAATTTTTTTATTTGTATATTTGATATCTGAAATCTGTGGAAAATGATATCCTACGTTATCAAACCAATGGCAAAAACGGTACCTACATTTTATCCAGGATCACGGGGATTAAAATCAATTTACGTCAAGGCAAAGACGGAATGTTGGCGACGTATCTTAATAAGGATTCTTTCAAGTTTTTCATCAAGCGACCTTATCGGTGGCGGTGCTCCTAATTACTTGTTTTTTTTTTCTTGTATTTTCCGTCGTAGATCGCGGCTTGCGACCGATCCTGATAGGGAGGGAAACTTATCCGATATCGTGAAATAGCGGGAAAATATTCTCCACAGACTAAAAATTTTGTTACTTTTATTGGAATAGTCTTCTAATTTCGTAAGTATTATTTATCGCAAAGAAACATAGTTTAGATTGATTCTAAATTTCCTGGGAAGCCCTAGGAATATTAAAAAATATGTAAACTCAAACTCAAAGCATTTATTTCAATTAAACTATTTACAGGCACTTTTGAATTGTCAAGGAATAAGTCTGTCAGAACTATGAAGCTAGTTGACCATTCCAAAGCGTAGTAGGTACCTATGGAGAAGAACGGGCAAGAAACTCCATGGACACTATTTTAAATAAAAAAAATGGTACAAAATATTGGTTACATCATTCATGTTGAAATCATACATTTGAGAACAATGTAGAAAGACGTGCACGTTAGAAATGTCCGTAATAAAAAGAATAATAAAAAGAAAATAAAACAAAGAACAATTTAAAAATTAAAAAAAGCCATGGCAACTAAGAAATGACCCGGCTGACGGCGCCCGTTCAAGAACATGACGCATAAATTAGCACCATTCAGCTCAACCATTTTGAAGGGAGCTAAATGATCCAACACACGCACCACCATCAGCGAGACATCTGAGTAAGCGTGACATACTCACAGCCGCCAGGGCACATTCAAGTCTAAAGGATAAAGAAAAGTACGGGTAAATAATATTATTTACTATCCTACGTCAACTCAACACCAGACCGAGGTAAGTATTTTCATTGTTTGGCCCTATTCCTGTTGGGCATGGAAGAATGCTGTTGTGAAAACATTAAGAATACGAAACTTAGGAAAACATGTGACTACTACAATTTATTATGCATTAATTTTCACACACTTGTATAAAATACCTTTGACAATAGTTGTGTTCATTCGTTAAAAATAACAATTATTATTATCTTTTCTATAAAACCGTAACGCAATTTAACCGACACAATTTATTTTACAAAATAAATGGTTATCCACATATCACGCTCCATTTGTCGCGCGCGCTGTTACACATAAAGCATCGAGCAGAACTTATCTATGGGAACATTTTATACTCTATTTCCACCGCGTTAACGGCACATCACTACGTTGTTCTAAAATTGAAAATGTAAAATAGTTTATAGGATTCCGAACCTCAAAAGGAAAAACGGAACCCTTACTGGATCACTCGTGTGTCTGTCTGTCTGTTACAGCCAATTTGCTCCGAATCTAATGGACTCATTAATAGTTGAAATTTTGTACACCTATGTATTTCTGTGACCCAAACGAAAATGAATGAATATAGAATATGGGAGTCACTTTTGGGGGCAAACAAGAATATTAAAAAATAAAGTTTTGCTAACTGTGCCGTGTGAAATATAAAATGAAAGGACTTGTTGCGACGATCTCAATTTTTTTATGTTTAAACATATTTAAGAACCGTGGTCTGACACGCACTTGGTCGGGTTTTCCTTATTCGGGTGGTTCTGTACAATTATAACGATACACTTAACAAAAAGCTAGCCAAGTCTAGACTACGCAAAATTAAGGGTTCCGTAGTTGGGATGAATTTATCCCAAAAACAAACTTAACATTTTTGTTGAATAACATGTTCTCCCATACATTCTACAAATGTAAGTTTGTACGTGCAATATTGAGATATTTACCACGCTATTTTAAGACCATAGACTTCTTATAGGTTTTCCTGTAATATATAGGTAAAGAACCATTCACTGTATTTATTCCAAAATTTAGTCTCAGTAGTTTTGAAGATGAGGGGCGGGAATGGTCAATTTTCATCAATTTTCTTAAATATCTTTAAATGTGTTTATTTTAAAATTATAAACAAAACACATTTGAGATCCTCGCAACAAGCCCTTTCATTTAATATCTCATATGCCATAGCTTGATTTTAAAATTTTCATATTTGCGCCCCCCAAAAGTGACTCCCATATTCAAAATTCATTTATTTACGTTACACGTCCATGTTTGGGTCACAGAAATAACGTATGAGTACCAAATGTCAACTTAATCGATCCATTAGATTTGGAGCAAAGTGGCTGTAACAGACGGACGGACAGACAGACAGACAGACACGCGAGTGATCCTATAGGGGTTCTGTTTTTTCCTTTTAAGGTAAGGAACCCTAGTAAAAAAGTAATAGAATAACTTGGGTAGGTTAGGTACCTGCCGTAATTTATAGCTTAATGATGTAATGGTGATAAAATGTAAATTGACCGACGCGACGGTTTTTTTTTTTTGGTGGGCCATTATCAAATAACTTCTCCCGCTCTGGGCGGAGCAGAAAGACGTGTCAGACTCCTACTGACTAAAACCAGTATGTTGCCAGGGGCCACGGTACGGACTTTCCCGCGACCCCGGCAGGCATCGGCCCTAGCAGATCCCGTCAGTTCTGCTGACATCTCTTGAAGCGCGCGTGGAACACAACGCGCCGTCAATCTGGGCCCGTTCCTTATTGGACGGCGAGCTACCCATTGCTCACCGTTCGCAAGCCCGCGCCTACGGTGGCCGGAAATCGGCCTGCGATTCCCGACGCCCAGGGCGTCTCCTGAGGCGTTTAGGGGCGTAAGGGCGCGAAATTTGCTTCTCCCTCACACATTCCGCATCCTCCTTCGCAAGCATTACTGCTTCATAGAAGGAGGTGACGGCCTCCCATGCCCTTTCGCTCCATACCATGGCCTGGACCAGGGCCGATCGCGAAAGCTCACCGCCGCCGATAGCCTCCACGAGGATATGGTCCACCATGTCCTCCAGGCGATCCTCCCGCCTTATCCGGATCAGGAACCTCCCGAAAAAACTGTGTCCGGTGAGGACCTACGTCAGATGGAAGGTGAGGATCTTAATCCCTTAGATTGGGCAGGAGCCGCTTCAAGGCAGTTCTGGCCCGCTCGAGTCTGGGAGCCAAACGTCGGAAATGCTTCACGAAGTTCCACCGGCTGTCGAGGACGAGTCCCAAATACTTCATCTTCATCGTCGACTCGACGCTGATGTGAACCCCTTTTGCCGTCGGGTGTGTAACGTTTGAAATATTATCAAAAGTTCTAATGATCATATGACCTAATTTCATTTAATATACATTTTTTTTATATAACGATGAAATGATATTATTATATGAATTTTTGATATAATTTCATTTTACCTAATTTTATATGGTATAATACACATTTCTATAATGCACATTAATATTCAAAATCAATAAGTAGCGTTTATTATAATCTAGAAACGTTGTCATTTGGGTTAGGTTAAGTTAGAACAGTGACCATTAACGCGCGAAGGCGAGCGAGCCAAGCGAGCGTGCTGCGGTAGCGGCCGCCGAGCGCCAGATCCCCTCTATTGTTGGTGAATCATTTGGGTTAGATGAGGTTATTCACTTAGATGAATGATTGGTCTCGCTGCGAGCGCAGCGTATCATTATAGAATTTTAGCAACCTCCCCTGCGCCAGGAACAACGTGTCGTCAGCAAAGTAAACGACGCTGATGCCGCTAGGGAGATCGGCGCGGACCGACGTTACCTCAAGTATATTTATGGTTAGTATTTTGGTCGGTAAATTCATAACTTATTATTGCCCCGAAAAATAATAACTCTATCGCACTTTTCCAACAAAATAATATGTTAAACTACCAATTACGAGTATAATGCAGCAGGTTAAATAAAGCAATTAAATTATTAACAAGGATGTTGCCATTATTCCATGGTCATTCTAAATTTAAAATACCTGCGGAAATGGCCAGTCTACCGTCAAAATAATGGCGGTCTGCAAATATAAATGGATAGACGAGTTCGTGTAGTTGCAAAGTGCAGGCAATATTGGCGGAAGGGGGCTTCAAATGCAATTATGAAGCAGTGTGTTGTACCACCGCGCCCCAGGGACAATCGCGACGATCCTTGTCTGTCCTATACCTTTTCATATGCAACCTGTATGTAATAAAACCTTATGAAACACGTCATGCGATGTGTTCTAGCCTTGTGTGGTAAGTTTTATGAGTTTGTAATTTCGAATATTGGAACTTTAGTGTTCGATGAAAAGGCGGGAATTTGAAAGGTTTTTAATTTAAGAGGGATCTATAGAATGCGTCTATTGTGGCTGTGTTTTATTACTTTTATAATACGTGTTAAATGACGCTGAACTGAGTAAGAAAGTAAACCGAAAATATATTAGCAAACTTTACATAACATAACATAACATCACGTCTTGTTTCCCCGAAGGGTTGGGCAGAGGTGTCCCTGTAGCAGGCACACCCACATTTCGCCAGTTATGTTTAAGTCCCATGTAATAGGGGGCGAGCCTATTGCCATCAACCGGGCACAAATCCAGACTCCGAGCTGCTACTGAGAAATTTCAGATAGAAAAACCCAATAACATTTTGCTCGACCCGGGAATCGAACCCAGGACCTCATACTTAGCAGTAGCGCTTGCGACCACTAGACCAACGAGGCAAACTACACATTACATTTAACTAACTTTACATTTAATAAAATAATAACGAATTTAAAACTGTACATTGAACATTAAAAAAAATGTAAATGTTATGAGGTGTGGGAACGAGTCTGATGCCGAAAATATAATTTTTAAAATTTTAGACCGTGTGTCTGTTTGTCTGGATGTATGTTCCGGATTAGCGCAAAAACGGCTGAGCGCATTTGGATGTTTGGCACAAAGGTAGTTTATATCCTGGTTTATCACATATGGCATAGGGTACTTTTAATCGCGGGCAAAACATACTCTTTGCTATAATTTTCTACCTACTGGTTCTTTTAATTTTCCAAAACAAAGATAAAGATAATAATCATTCATTAATTTTATTATTCTTAAGATAATTATAATTATGTCGTATCTCTTAAGTATTTTACTGTGTGTACATCTAATCTAAACTAATATTATAAAGACAAAAGATTTGATTTTTGTAAAATTGTTTGTTATGAAAAAACTCAAAAACTACTGGACCGATTAAAAATTGTTTCACCAGTTGAATGCTATTTTATTACTGAGTTAACACGGGCTTTAATTTATAAAGATATCTCGCTATTGAAGCCGTTGGAAGAAGCTGAATAATAAAACAAATAAATGTTGGAGATGATACTGCGACAATCCACGATATTTATTTCGATAGTAATTTGCCACACATCTCTAATATTGTGTTCTAGTCCCGGCCATAAACAGGGACACGCTAAAAGTGATACCTTGACCTAATTAATGTGTCGTTACCATGGCCGTGCGGAAAGGGTTGCCAGCTCAAACTTTGTTGGGCACACAGTCTGCCTAGCCTTTTCCTAACTGTGTTGGGATCAGCTTCCAGTCTAACTGGATGCAACTGAATACCAGTATTTTACATGGGAAAGTATCTACTCATTTTCAGTGGTTCGTCCAACAAAGCCCATAGAAAACCACTCGCTCTATTACTTCGTATTCGCCTACCGTTCTTTCCGAGTTTTTTCCTTTGCTCGGCTCCTATGGGTCGTAGCGTGATGTTATAACCGTCGCACAGTGGAACGAATGTATGGGAGCGGTTGGACGTAGACATGTCCGAAAAAAAAGAGTAAAATTATGCCAAACTAATGATGCCATCTTATTCGATTACTTAATGCCTTCATAACTTGTGGTGATGAATTTCTTCATAACTCCCATATTTCGGGAGTAATTTGAGAAAATGTGAAATTTTACTATGAAAATGAGTGTATCGAGCTCTCTCCCTCCTGATTCCGGGCTTGTTTCAAGTAGCGGTCTCTAATATCATAATGCTAATACTAAGAGCTATATTTAATACTAAGACACATAGTGCGCCAAATGTGCACTTTCTGGGATAAAGAGTGATGTTTATTTTATAACACAATTTTTTAATTTTTTGTTTATTTTGTTGATTAAAACCGTTTTTCTAAAGGTTTACCTTATTACAATAACATTTCTGATCAGCCAATTAGAGAAGATATAAGCTAATTAGGATATATAATTAGGGACTTAAGGTTTACATATAAAACTGATGCACTAATGATTACTGATAAGAACATTGCTATTATTTAATTACTAAATGGCTCTTAATACACTAATTTAGCATGCATCATTTACTAATTATCACAATAACTAATTACCTTGCAATATTTAACAAAGGATACCTGGGATACCTGGATTTTATATAAATAGGTCACTATTAGTAACTTTAAAATCAGTGTTGATTTACACCTCGTTGTATCCAAGCTAATCTCGCAATGTATTTTCCAAATTTTAATACAAATCTTGATATTCACGTTGCTTTATGCGCACGCGCACATAAAGATTTACGCGACTTTAACTATTTGTTCAGTGTTTTAAAAGATAACAGTTGTGTTCAGTTATGTGAAAGTGCTGAAACAAGTTTAAAAGACTGGTGTCGTCGATTTTGCTACCGCATTTATGCAAAATGGACACAGTCTGGAAGAAGCACAGATAAGTTTCGGAAGAAACATGAGATTTGGCTACAGGCTGCAATTCAATGGCCGGAATTACAGAATGAAAATATGGAACCTTCTACAGAAAATATAAGTGACGTCATCGAGCCCATAATTTCTCCTGCTAAATCTGATGCTTCAACTTGTACACATCCTAGTCCTCGTAAATCTTTTGAGGACCTTAGTAACCGGCAAAAAAGAAGACGCACCACTGAAGATAGTCTTTCATGCAGCAGTAGCAGCGCTGAAATTATGTTTTCGGCCGAAAGGGCGCTTCAAAAGGCAGGACAAAGCGATACAGCTTATGTTATGAAATACTTGACGGAGAATCCAGAAGAGGCCTCAAAAATCAAAGCCTTCATTGAAGGTAAATCAATTCAGGTACGGGAAATATCCCCTTTGAAGGCATTGGCTCTTTATGTATCGATGAACTTATCGAAATGGCGCTATAACACTCTTCGGGATTTCAACACTCAAGAAGGAGCTCTTCAATACCCGAGTTACTACATGTTGGTTAAAGAAAAAATTAAGTGCTATCCGGCCAAAGAAGATCTCACAGTTACAGAGAGCTCTGCAAAAATCAAATTACAAGCCTTGATGGATTTAACCTCAAGAAGACTTATTAGGTCGTTAGAAACCCCTGTTGATCCCAATCAACAGCTCGTATTGACCAGCAAATGGGGTTTTGACGGATCATCTAGCCAAAGCATTTATCATCAAAGGACGAGTGAAGATGAGCAAATCGATCTTGCTAGTAATTTTATGATTAGTCTTGTACCACTGCGGCTCGTCTCAAAAGGTGTAACAATTTGGGAAAACGAGCGACCATCTTCCACTTCATTTTGCCGGCCAATATTGTTTAAGTTTATAAAGGAAACCAAAGAAAATGTGCAGAGAGAGATGGCTGAAATCGAAGCAGAGATTGAAGCCTTAACTCCATCCACCATCACTGATGGAATTAGTGTCAAACACCAACTGCTGTTGACAATGATTGATGGTAAAATTCATTCCATTATATCCAATACAGCAGCTTCAGTGTGTGACATATGCAAGGCTTGTCCTAAAGAAATGAATAATTTAGAGTTAATCAAAGATAAACACGCAAACGAGGACATGTATAAATATAGCTTAAGCACCCTTCACGCTTGGATTCGCTCAATGGAATGCTTATTACACATTTCCTACAAATTAGACATAAAATCATGGCAAGTAAGGGGTGATATAGCAAAAAGGCAAGTTGATGACAGGAAGAAAAGAGTTCAAGAGGCTGTAAGAAGAGAAACGGGCTTACTTCTCGATGTTGTGAAACAAGGCAGTGGATCCACCAACAATGGCAACTCGGCAAGGAGATTTTTTGAAAACTACACTAAATCTGCTGAACTGACCGGAATAGATGCTATGCTTTTAAGAAAAATCTGTGTGATCTTGCAGTGTATTTCATCAGGAGAGAAGATCAACGTAACTAAATTCCGAGAGTTCTGCTTTGATACTGCTAAGCTTTACGTGGAGTTATACCCATGGTATTATATGCCTTCTTCACTTCATAAAATTTTAATGCATGGGCCAGACATAGTTCAGAACATGTCAATTGTGCCCATTGGTTTTCTATCCGAAGAGGCATCTGAGGCTAGAAATAAAGATTTTAGAAAATATAGAGAGGGGCATTCTCGAAAGCATAGCAGTATCTCATGCAATGAAGATATTATGCACAATCTTTTACTGTCTTCTGATCCACTTGTTACAAGTATCCGTCCAAAAGGAAATAAGTTTGTAAAAAAATCTTCTTTTAAGGAATTTTATGAGCTTACGGATTCTGAGAAAAGTGATATCGAATTTGTTAACATAAATGATTTAGCGGACATCGATTCTGAATTTGAATTAATTGATGATGATGATGATGACGAAGATAATTAAATGATGTTATTGTTTTAAAATGTGTAACTTAGTAAATTAGAGCTTACGTCTTAATTATTTATTGTACTTTTAATGAAACTAGGTAATTTATTATCAACTTACTTAAAAGTCATACTCTCATCAGTTCTTGTGAATATTTTTGTTAATATATATTTCTGTATATATATAATATATTTATAGACCTCTTAATAAGTCTGTCTGCGGTTTAAAGTAAATACAAATGGGGAAAAAACGTTTTTTTTTTTAAATTTTCATTTCCTTTTATCCCAGAAAGTGCACATTTGGCGCACTATGTGTCTTAGTATTAAATATAGCTCTTAGTAATAGCATTACGATATTAGAGACCGCTACTTGAAACAAGCCCGGAATCAGGAGGGAGAGAGCTCAATACACTCATTTTCATAGTAAAATTTCACATTTTCTCAAATTACTCCCGAAATATGGGAGTTATGAAGAAATTCATCACCACAATTTATGAAGGCATTAAGTAATCGAATAAGATGGCATCATTAGTTTGTCATAATTTTACTCTTATTTTTCGGACATGTCTACGTCCAACCGCTTCCATACATTCGTTCCACTGTGCGTCGTTGCCTATAACAGTCCTCAAAAATTAGGCTATCAAATACAATAAGAATTTTAAAATCTAACTGGTTCCCGAGATTAGCACTTTTAAAAAATCTCCTCAGCTTTATTATTCGGATAGATGGCGCCAGTGCTGACTTCGGTTTATACAGATAGACCGATCAATCTGTCAAAAAAATCTCTCACTGGCGTCAACAACTGTACTCTCCCGGGAACTAAACCCTCAGCCTCTATTTCCACAGCTCTCTTAGCTAGTAGACAGTAACCAGACGGTTATTTCCCAAGGGAGCTATAAACACAATGGGAGTGTAACGCACCCGCCATGGTTCGAGTCATGTGGGGAATTTTTGTAACGTGCAGCGTGTTGGTGCATTTTTATTGTAAGTTGGGACTGCGTGAAAAATGGGGCAGAGATATAAGGGCGATCTGCAGAATTCCGATCCAACAATCGGTTAAATCAGTTCAACGTAGAAAACTATATTTAAACTCAGATTTATTGATTAATTTGTTAGACTAAGTTTACAGCTGCGATCGACCTTTTTTTTAATGACACGATAAATAATTAATATTACAGAGACAACACGACAATAGTGAAGGTAGGTCCTTCTGCAAAGAATGATTCAGTGGTGCTTGGTGAGAGTCACTCGGTAACTAGATTTTTTACTAGGTTATTTTTATATCGACACCCAATGTTATTTTAGTCTAGTAAATAAAAAATCTGAGTTTGAAGAAAAGAAAAGAAAGAAAGAAAAATTGTTTATTCTGCCCAAACAAAACGCACATTACAAAAAAAAAAACAAACACCTTCAAAAGTAGCCAAAACCCTCGTATTCGAGCAATAGTTTCTATGGTTTATAAATTTTGTCTATCTAATTATACTGTAACCTAGAGTCCGCACCACCGAAAGTTTTGGTTCCTTTAGCTTGTCGCCACGTGTTAAACATATCGTACTGTTTCAAATACTTCTCGCATGATTGTTGAGGGAGAAAGCTCATTTGCGCATTATTATTAACAGTTTCATTCAATTCTGTTGGCGTCAAATAAACTTCCTCGTCGCTAGAACCACTCATTTTAGGATGTTCACTTGTTTCCAAGTTTCTTTTTTTTAACCTAACAATATGACGTAAAAAGAAAATGGCGCGCGCAAAGCAAATGAAAAAAAGTGCACCAAGAAGGTTCCGAGTCTGAGTTTTTAACAAATTAAAAAAAGGTTGTATGATAAATTCGGCACAATGGAGGGAGAAGTAAATAGGTTTAATGATGTTTTGAATTCACAAATTTAGTGCACACGATGTTCTAAATTCAATTTACTTTATCCTCTAGCAGATAAAAACGGCTTTTGCATATCGAAGAGCAAAAATATTCGTTCCGAGATGGGGGGATGAAAAATATATTATTTCAAAGTTAACACTAGAATGTCACAAGGCACTAGAACAAGTAACGGTAGATAGCAACACGATAACACTGCAATGGATAAAAGGACACAGCGGATCGCTAGGTAACGACGCAGCTGACGAACTTGATAGAAGAGAATCTAGCACGCGAGTCTGTGGACCCGAGTCTATCGTGCCAATCCCCTTCAACCAAATACGCAGGTAGCTACAGGAGTTCACCCACACACAACCGGAGAACTGGTGGACCTCGACACCGGGTTGCAGGCAGTCCAAGGAAGCTATGCCATCCTTGGATAGCAGGCTAACCAGGCGTTTATTACGCCTGGACAGGAACGGCCTACGCCTGCTGACGGGTACCATCACGGGGTACTGCTCGCTAAACAAACACTTCCATACAATAGGTATAACGGACAGTCGTCTGTGCAGGGCCTGCATGGAGGCTGGAAACCGTCGCGCACGTGCTCTTCGAATGCACAAGCGTAGCCTAGATTAGAATAGAAACCCTCGGGTCTCCTAGATTTGTCACTGATGTTCTGAACAGACCAGGAGTTTTAATTAACTTCTGGAGGGAGGTGGGCTGATTGGAAAAACCACCAAACGGCCGCCATGGCCCACGCACAGTGGTCCACCTGGCGGACTAAGTGCGGAAACCAAACCCCATAACTAATGACACTTTATAATTATTATTTATTTGCACCACTTTCTTGCCTTATTTTATATTATTCACTCACTGCTTTATTTTTATTAATACCTCTTGTAAACAGTGGTATATTTTTTTTTAATCAATATTATTTATTTTCTTTATTTACTCCAAAAATATTTTGCACAGTAAAATTGACAGCCGATTCCATCGCAGATTTGTGCCATAGACTATACACTCCTGCGCGCGTCCCTTCGCTTGTCACATAAGATTATATATAATAGTCCATACCGTGGACAAGTGATGTTGGAACGTCGTGTCGGGTGTGCGGTGATTATTTTAATTTATCAAACAATAGTTTTGTTTTTCTTTTTTATTTGTTTTATATTATTATTTTTATTGTTTTATTTATTTTGTAATCCCCTGGGATATATAGGTCCGTAGGTATGTCCGTGGCATCACAGCGGGCCCTATCAGAATACCAGCGCTGCGGTATTTATTTATTTTTAAATATCGCAGCATCATGCTGAGATAGGAGCCTTTTTGGCCTCGCACAGGTCGTATTTTCCTTTTTTTTTGTTAGTCTAGAATGCTCCTTTTTTATTTTTGTTAATGTTTGTACCTTTTTTTTATTATATTTTGTATTTCCAGTGCGTGTCCCAAATAAAATATTTTCTTTCTTTCTTTCTTTCATAACTTAGAACATGGGGTGCAACGTGCTAAAAACAGTACCTGCAACACAAAATAAGTGGGTACTATACTTCGGTGCCACTTAAAGGGGACTTCGCTGGCGATGGGACCGCTGGGGTAGCTGAGATGCTGAATTCCAATTAGTGCTAAAGTTCTAGAAACCACTTTAGACATAAATTAGTGAGCTAAAAGTGGATACTATGTAGTGGCGGGAAAAGTTTCACTTTCGTCGACTTTTACGAGTTGCACACAAGCTGTCTAGTGTAGTGACTTGAAGTGGCGCGTTCACATTGGGAGTTAGCAGTCGAGTTCGACGGTACGTAAATAAATAATTAAAGCAAACTACACTGACCTGAACTTAAGTAAAGGGTCCAGCAAGGTATTTTACTAATCGACTGACTTTTGGATAAAATAAATAAAGAGCTTTTATTAATTTCTTACAGCTAAATCTATGAGGTTTTTACACGTAGAGTAAAATAGAATAGACGTGGGTATATTTAGTAACCTGTTCCACTTAGCTATTTCTAAAGAGCCATAAAATATCCTGAAAGAAATCGACACGCGTTTCACCTCGCGAGGCATCCTCAGGATGACAATTGACTTGTCGCGAACTCGAACAGCCTGTTGTCACACCGAGCGCTGAACGCAGACTCAGTCACAGTCTGCGTTCTTTTAGGGTTTTTTATGGCTCTTTAGAAATAGCTAAGCGGAACAGGTTACTAAATTATATCCAAGTCTATTATAATAGATGGAGTATTTTATAATGGATTTCCGCAAGGTCACGCCTTAATCAATTAACTATCTTACACTTACAGTACTTTGAAGAAAAATAGTTTTATGAATGTTACTGTGTTATTAATGAAATAAAAATCTTAACTTTATATTTCATACTACCTATTGTGTGTTAGTATCTTCAATGTTTGTTTAAAATACTCCTCCTTTTAGTAAGTTCTATTTAGTAAATATATATTAAAAAAAAAATTAGCACCATCTTAAAGACTGTCGCCATAAAACAGCATTGTTGAGTTTCGGCAGTTAGCGAGTTCCTCTGTGGTTGAGGATTCCGGGTGAAGCTCGTTTCCACCTTCGGCCTGATCATCACTTGCCATCAGGTGCGATGCAGGCGAAGAACTTCCGCGTTGTGATTAAATGATTTTTTTTACTAGCCATACACGGTTATTGGTTATGTGTCGGCAATCCGTTAAGGGGATGTAGGAGAGCTCATTTACAACCAAATGACCCTATGCCAATGTCCACCATTTTCGAATAATTTGACATTTTTTATTTAAAATAAATAGTGTCAAATTATTCGAAAATGGTATGCAACCGAATGACACTTATGACCCCTATGCCAATGTCAACCATTTTCGAGTAATTTGACATTTTACGTTTTAAAATGAATGATAAAAAAATGTCAAATGACTCGAAAATTGTTGACATTTGCATAAGAGTCAAAAGGGGTCATTTGGTTGTAAATGACCTCTCCTACATCCCCTTAATGGATTGCCGACATATACGCAATAACCTACATGTTACCAAACGCACAGTTGTTTTCTTAAAACCGAAACATCTACCACTAAGCGAGCACGATAAAACGTCGGTACACCATAAAGCGTCATATTGAAGCGAATAAAGCAATATAAAGCGCTTTATGTGGCAAGTAGACGAATATTTGTCCCACTGCCGAGTGCCATATGCCAGTTATTGGCTGCAAAAGCTGAATTAAAGAGCTCACAGACGTACAAAACGTTTTCATGTTATTTCAGCGTGAATTCGAAGAAAGTCTTATAATAAAAGTCTTAATAAAAATATATCTGAATCTCTGGTCGTAGATATCTGAAACGCGTAAAGCATAGATGCTGGATTTAGGAGTAGGATGAATTTTATTCGTCCAATATATACGTAATTTCTTTTTACGTTTCGTTTTCCCCCCTCCGTGATTCCGGCTGTCATTCGCGGATCTTTGACAGTCATTACGAGTCGTCAGAAGCTCGAAAGTCCGACAACCAGTCTTACCAAGGGGTATCGTGTTACCCAGTTACTGGGTTGTGGAGGTCACATAGGCCGTCGCTCCATGTACAATACTGGTATTCAGCTGCATCCAGTTAGACTGGAAGCCAAACATTGGAAAGAGGCTAGGCAGATTGATTGTACTTTAATGTACATTAAAGTACAATCAATCTGCATTTTAGTATGTCTATTTATATATTAAATCTTCTTCTATACATACATAAAATTGAAGTGTCTGCTTGTAATTTGTAATGTCAAATTAACAGTTTTTTACTAAATTCAGATGAAAGTATATAAACGGTACCAAAAATCATGTTTTTAATTTTTTTCTCTGTCTGTCTGTTTGTTCCAGCTGCCAGCTGAGTAACTAAAGCAACATTTATTTTAGATAGAGAAATAGAATTAGCGTCAATTTTTTTGTAAGAAGCAGCTGCGGGCATTCAGTTAGTACGAAACTAAGTAAGTACCTACCTAAGCCTAACCTAAGTATTATTACCTACTACATTATGAGCCAAAAGAAGTCAAATCCCACTCCGTACAAAATGGTCAAAAGGTCTTATGGGTAGGGCAGGCAGGTAGGTAGGTAGGTAGGTAGGTACCTATTTTGTGGGCAAAAAAGGTAAAAAAAATCTTATGGTCCCGTCTCACCACGACAAATTCCGAGAACTCTGAAAAGCTCTGAAAGAAAATGCAATCTCATTTTTACAACGCTTACGGGCAATTTTTCATTATAAAGAAAATCAAATTCAATTCCATGAATCTATCTAATTAGAAGGTAATTACTGTTTAAAAATTAGACAAGATAATGGATAGCTGCTATGTACAGAAAAAAAAAAAAAAACAAATCTTTATGAGAAAATTTAAACGCCTACGTCTACGTGGGTGCCCTTTGAAAATAATTCATTTTAGATAATAATTTTGGAGGTACCTAATTAATACCTGTCTCATTAATAATTATTAGTTTGGTAGGTACATAATACTTTATATTGTTCATAAGAAGTTACGTACTTATTTAATAAGAATCAAACAAGTTTTCATTATAGTTCTACACTTTACTACGAAGTGCTACGAGAAAATGCCACAGTCTACTAAATAATAGCTCGTTTCACGCAGTATCTTCACAGTTCACAGAGGCCGTTGACTACAATATCATCCATCCTTTTCTAACAGGCATCTATACTCTTCCGTAAATCGAAATCAAAGCTCGTCGGGATTGTAGCGCGGTGAAGTTGTAGCGGTCGCTGCATGAGAGTGAAGTGAAATGCAAATTGATGTGCGTTCAGAAGATAGTGACAGTCCAATTTTGGAATCTTATCTGACACTTTCAAACAAATTAAATTAATTAGAAAAATAGCGATGCAGGAAATATAAGGTAAAGTTTGAATAAAAATAAGAAAAATTGTTACTTAGCATGTCTATTTTATCAATTAATGAAAACTAAAAATTACTTTTTTAGCCAAATTCCGAACAAAAGCGTTGACACTTCACTAGCGTTTTGAACAAGCCGGCCGAAGAATTTTACGCTCTCGTATGTGCGGAACGTACCTGCATATGGCGGACGCTCAGTTTGTGTTTATGTCAATAAGAAACTGATTTTTAACATTTGCGCGGGTGTGGATTAAACAATTTATTAATAATAATGTGCTAGTGGAACCTGTGTATTGTGTGTTTTTTTTGTGATAATGGTTTTCGTGGTTGAACATTTGGATAACTTGCTATCTTCGTTGTACTTATAAGGGTATGTATTTATTTTATGTTTCTTTCTATATTTGAGGATTTATTGAGATTTACGAGGATTCGTAAATGTGGTTCAGCCGGGAATGTTATGATTTTTTATGAAGGCTAACGAATTGTTTATGCCGTAGATGTTTGCAATTGATGTCTCTAGGCTCAATTGATTCGTCTCTCATAGGTTATCGCCAGATGATAACTTTTGGCGAATTATTACGAAGCGCCTTCGAAGTAAAGTGCAATAAACATTGCATATAAACACTGCATTGTTATAGATTGCTTGTGTACGTTTTGATAAAGTTTTAAAGTGTCATTTGATAGAAATATTTGTACAGATTCATGTAAGTATCTAAGTAAAAGTAAAATAACGACGAACTTGCATTGCAACTGCATTTCTAAAATTTATATGAGCTTACAAATGCAAAATGAACAATTACTTGTTAGCAACAACAAATGTTTCTAAACCAACTTGTGAGACTGATTTGTGTGGTTGTTATCAAATTAACAAAATATTAGGTCATACTTTATTAATTTAATTTTCAATACTTTCATGATTAACAAAAACTGATGCAAACAATAAAAAATCGAACAGTAGCAAAAGTTTATACCATAAAGTTTTTATTCAATCACCTAAGCCTCAGGATAGGGAACAGTGGACAGAAAAAAAATAAACAGAGATTTTTATTTATGAAACAGCATGTCAATCTTGTTACAGCATGGAAGGCACATTGTGTTTATAATTTGGACACACATGTTTTGATAACTTTATCCCATGAATCATGAGACATCTGCCTCTGTGATTTATGTCTCACATTCTAATTCACAAGTAACTGATGACTACATCATTTTATTTATAATTGGAATTTGAATGGATTTCTAATGAGCCAGTTTATTTTTAATACGTGTCTTGGCTGATTCTAGAATATCTAGGCCAAATTAATGGGTTAAATTAGTTACAATGCAGAATGATTAAAAAAAAAAGTAAACAGTACAGTGAGAAAAGCTTCTGTAGATTGTTGCAGACATAGTAAAATTACAATAGCTGAATTAAAAGTGATACTAACACAAGGTTTTAATATTTTGTGCTGCGCTGTTACAAACATAATACTAGTTCTGGTAGCCCCATTTGTAATTCACATGCAAGTGAATGAAGCAATTTAGAATGTGATACTTTCAAGGCACGACCATAAAAAGTAATATGTTTTACAGTTCCTTAACATGCTTCATAGTAAAAACAAAACATTCTCAGAATAAATCACTGCTCATAAAACATTATGTGGTTATTTATCAATACAATTAATTAATTAATTAATCATGAATAATGCTGATTAATAATCGGTTAAACTCCTCATGATTTGCCTTTATCACTATTATTGTGGTTCAGCAATAATCTGTTTTAATTTTTCTTGTAACAGCCAATGGTAGCTTTAATTCCCGAGCTTATCAACCAATTAATACTTACACCATTCAATTATAGGAAACTATTCTCTATTGATTTCCATATTTGGGCACAAAATTGCTCGCTTAACATGGTAACTATACATGAAGTTTATGTTAAAAACAATTGATTTTAAAGGTTTAGTACTCCAGTTACGTAGTCACTACTGTATTGGTGGCCTTATTCAATCCACTGCAGTGTAGGCCTCTTCTCTTTTTTACCATGCCACCCTGTTAGGTAAAACCTAGTTTTACAATAATTTAGTATCTTGAAAGCATGACATTTAAAAAAAAAATTTTTTTTTCTTTTGGCATCTTGTTGGTGTTGTCTTTGTGTAATTGTAATTTGTTATTATTTAATTGGCTTTTGTATGTTGTGCTATGTCTTTTGTGTGCCCCAAATAAATGATCTATCCATCTCAAATATTTAAACACATTACAGTACAAATGCTCCGATGTTTTTATGATTGCAGACTAGAATCTAGATGATTCTGTTGACATGATTTCCTGATCAATTGATTGAGACAGTAGACTGTGATTTGTCCTGGCTTTGTATCGAGTTTAATGGAGTGATAGCTGCTCTGTGTTCTATATTATAATATTTTTCTTTTCTTTCTTTCTTTCTTTATTATTGGTATCATGACATACAAATATTGCACCTAGATAATTAGCAATATTTTACTGAAAGTAGATACTTAATTTAATTTATTTCTTTGGTACACCAACAGCAGTACATAAAAAACAGAACAATAACATAATAAAAATACTAATTTGTTTTATTTATTTGCTAACATATAAAACACTGGTTATTAGCATGCAATAAAATTTCATGACACCTATACAAATTGATTGATTAAATTAATTTGTTATGGAACTTCAAATTCTATACTGTTGTTTTTTGGTAAAAGGATTTTGTATATTTTATTTTAATTTTATTAAACTTATAAACAAACCCATAGTGAGACTATGGGTTTGTGTATAAATTAAATAATTTAATTTAATAAAGCTATTGGTATAATTAACAACAATTGGTTGATAATGATGCCACATGCCTCCATAAAACTTAGTACTTAATTTAATGACAATTAAGATTATGTATGTATGAGATTATCGAAAGAGAAGAGAACCAACTAATACTATAGCCTACCTACTACATAATTAACAAGGTCTTGTCGTCATAGATTAATTCAGAATGCTAGATCAAGTCCTGCATGAAAGCGAATCGGTTTTGCGACAACTGCACTCATGTGCCTAGTCATAACTATTTTATAGCTACCTAGTTAATCCAAGTTATGGCAAGCTTTCTTGTTTTACGCGAAGCACATGCTGGTCTCGTAGAAGCACGTGCACTCACGTTCATACGGCTACATTAAAGCTATAAATTTCCAGTATAAGCTGATCTCTCATTGTACGGAAATCCTATACAATGCGAGATCAGCTTATACTGGAAATGTGTAGCTTGATATGTAGCCTTCGATAGTATGTAGCCGTGTTTTGTGTACCTACATTAATTAAGGCGACGATAACCGACTTTTAACGATTTAATACTGAAGATCACGTCGAACGAGTAGTGTTAATGATTTGGAAAAAATATATGTTAAATTAGAGCATTTTCTTAATAACTTAATATTGACTATTTAAGATTATGTTTATTTTACATAGTGAAATTAATTTGTAAAGTTATGTCTAACGTGGATAAAAAACTGAGAATCACGAGAAATCTATCAAGCGTATTTTTGTGAAACCTTCACCATTTTAAAGATAACTTAATTTTGATCTTTCAGTATACCTGTCTTATTAAAATACCTTTTGGTTTATGTATAATATATTAATAATGCGTCTAATTTGGGACAGCGCTCCTTGATGGGCGAGTCCTATTACTGGCTGGACGTACGACGCGTTGCGTGAGCTCAGTACGGAACACGCAAGCTAGCCACTCAAGGTCACTGGCACATATCTACGTCTTAATCAACATTAGTGAATATGCAAGTCTGAAAAAAGATTAGGTTGGCCGTTTTTGAACCAAATATCTACATATACCTTTCGAAGTTTTTTACTTTGTGGACTTCGGAATGTAGGGGCTCGTCGCTAAATAATAATGGCCGTACGGGTCGATCGCAGGTTAAGCGACGCTTGGCGCGGTCGGTTCGTGGATAGGTGACCATCCATTACATATCAAGACCCCTCCGTGCTCAGAAAAGCTTGTTGAGCCGTTGGTCCCGGGTGTCATTTGTAGATCTAAGACAGACAGGTCAGAAGCCCAAGTCTGACAACCAGTCTAATCATGGGGTGTCGTGTTACCCAGTTACTGGGCTATGGAAGACAGACAGTCGCTCCAAGTAAAATATTATATTATATTATATTAACGTAGTTGAGAAAAGGCTAGGTAGATTAAGTCATTGCTTTACGGAAAGTAGATATGGTCGGTTATGGGTCCATTGTCAAAATTATACATTTTCATTCAATTACAGCACGAATATTGTGATTAACAAAATTCGTCACCCAAACCCTTCCTTAGTACTACACGATCACATCGAGATTTATCTTATCTTCTTCGTAATCAAATCAGTCGGTGTCGTTGGCCTCATCTCGAGTTATCATGTTTGCACATACCGGAGTATATAATATAAGGAGTAATATCGCATAACTAACCTTGAGTATAAAATAATAAATCCTTGAGCGTACGTTGATCTCTGTAATTTTACTGGATTTTGTAGGTACGAGACTTCGTTAAACCAAATTCGCCAAACGCTAATTTACTTAAATAATAGATTTATGTAATCAGTTTTATCCTCTACGCCTCAATAACAGATAGCCCGCTTTATACTTTCAAATTTATTTTTCACTTTTTAGTTGTGATACCTACCCCACACAAATTCGAATACCACTACCTGCTATGTAAATAACAGTCACAGGAACTTATCATATCATCCACATACTGAGTGGGAAAAAATACGTATTATTGAAGCTAACTCAAAAACTATCCAAGCAAAGTTAATAAAATTTAACGGGACCAGCTCGAGAGCATACCCTTTCAAACAAAAAATAATTTTCAAAATCGGTCCACAATTGACGGAGAAATCAATGGACATACATAAAAAAAAACAAACACGCTACGAACATGTAACCTTCTCCTTTTTTGGAAGTCGGTTAAACAGAAAGACAAATAGGTTTGAAACACATGCGTGCAAAAAATAAGAGTAATCAAAGAATAAAACAAAATAGATCTTCATATATAATCACAAGCATTAACAGAAATAGTCTGCAGCTGCACGTCATGACTGTGACAAGAAGCCTTCCACTCAGCATGATGCTGTGCTTTGGGGGGCCACAGCACAGCGATGATTTTCAGCGGTCACCCGAAAAAGACTTACGGAAACCAAGTCAGGTTCAAACTTTGGCAAGGATAAGAAATTTACTTCATTTTCTACTCTTGTTAGGTATTACAAGGCCTTTTCAAAATATGTGTTGCTACAGTTGCTACTATTGTATCAAAGTACTAACTCAATCTTACTGGTACTACTTAGGTATCAGGAAAAGCTTGTCCCACTGTGTTGAACCCAATAAAACTGCTAAATCTATGGTCCGAACTTATCAACTTAACAGTTCTTATTTGAATCGATTTTTCTGCACTCAAGCTTTTTACTACGACCGCTTAAGACCGTGTTTTCTTGTATTCGGATTTCGTTTCGGGCACAGTAGATAAGTGCTTTAATTACTCTATTAGGTTAGGTGTAGCTATTTGAATGTTATACGACTGAATATCCTTGAATTACAGCCAAGAACGCCATCATTTCTCTTCCCCATGGGCTTTATTTTTCATGAGTTTCATTTTAGGTGTGGCTGCATCCTCATATGCGACAACAACTCCTGCATTTAATTGCATTAATTGATCAATTTATCCTGAACCATTTCAGAGAGAATTCAAATATCAAATATATTGACCGATGACCTTGCAAATCCTGTTACCACCAGTAAACTCTGCGACATTCTCCAACAACGCAATTGTTTCTCCGCAAAATCCCGAGCGAAGCTGGGGTGTGCTCAATTATATGTGGGATCGGAATTGTACCCGGTATTAGGGGACGGGCTCGCCCCCTATCAAATCATTATCACCTTAGCGCGCCCCCTATAACATTAGACGTAATACTGTCACCGTAGAGGCGTTGACTTTCTCATCGGTAATACTATATTGAACTCTCCAGTCTATGAAACTGTTCAGGGAATACGGGTATGATCATTAAAACTAACCTTGGCTAAGTGACATTGAACCTCTAATATTGTGACTGATATGAACATTGAACTCTAATATAGTCCTATTCAATCATGCATGGCTTATTGCTTGCGCTAATGGCATGACTTTTGTCATGGCGTTCGTAAAAACCTGAACATAATTTGTAATTACATTTATTTCGCTGTTATGCGACAAATAAACGCCCATAACGCTTTCATTAACAGAAATAGCTCTTACTTTAATCGAGTGCAAGCTTCTTTTATCATCTTAAATTCCTTAAAGACACCACACGCATATATTTCATTAATATTAGTCACCATTTTTCTACACCCACGATATACGGGTGACACAAGCTAAAACCTTGTTCTTGCCCGGAAACACCACATACCAATACCAGCCCTGACTAAAACGAATATAGTTGCCATAACCCTACAACGTCTAACCTTGAGCCAAGTTACGTTGATCCCAATAATTTTTATGTAGGTACAATCATTTATCATAATGTTAGCGCTCCGGATATTCTGGGCTGCTCGTGTTAGGGTGTGACCACATACATACGAACCTATTTTGTACCCAGATCTGCTCCAACGGCGCACACACTGCCTGGTCTTCCATACAAAATAAGTTTCGCGTTCGTCTGGTTTTGCTCGATGTGTACACACCCTTAAGTAGGTGTTTTCTACGCGCCGTGAATTATTAAATATATTGCCAACTTATCTTTTATGTTTCAATGCAATTACTTAGCGTTGATTTGAAAACCGGTTTCGAAGGAGTTAAGTATTTTAGTTAATTGGTGCGATATGTTCCCATTTTCGATCTACTCTATGGACGTTTGTTTTTATGGCACAACTTTCTTATCTCGAAAATTTCATTAGCTTATATCTTGTTACGCGTTAATGGCTATTTTACGACGGTTTGATTTGCCATTAAATTAGAATAAATAAACATGATGTTTCTTTCCGGTTTCGAAATCCTTATAAAAAACTTATCCCGCAACATAACTCTCAGAGATTAATAAATAATATCGCAAAAGGAAAGGACTGGTGTTGAGTGATTGGCTATTAAAATAAAGCTGTCCATGGTAATAACAACATGGCGACAGGTGTAGTTTTTGGTGCACCTACTCGGATACTAAGAAAAAACCGGCCAAGTGCGAGTCGGATTCGCGCACGAATAGTTCCGTACCATTATCTATAAAAACGGCAAAAAAATCACGTTTGTTGTATGGGAGCCCCCTTAAATATTTATTTTATTCTGTTTTTTAGTATTTGTTGTTATAGCGGCAATAGAAATACAAATACATCATCTGTGAAAATGTTCGCAACCCTTAAAACTACTTTTTGACAAACTCTATAATGCTAACCTGGTATCTTTCAATACACTCAAAGTCAACCACCTAACTCATTGTAGTTAGGCCACGCTTTGACATCTCCCAGATGACGTTAACGATACAGAAAAGACGTACCTACGTGCGCAATGATAACGAAAGTACTTCGATTCATGAGATTCACCCACCCTATTCCATAAATACAAATAAGCTAAACATCAAATTATCTGATGTTCCGCTGTCGCTCAAAATTACCTGAGCACCAATGTTTAATGCTTAACGACCCAATGGGAGTAAGCTCTTTAAACTTGAAGTTAAAGTGGAGACACGCCACGTCGACGTCGACTCTATTTAGAACGACATTTGGCGGCAATTTGAACAGACAGGTTCCAATCAGGATCCTGCCAAAGATAGCAGGTTATTCTTAGCTTAAAGCCAGGATAAATGAGAAACGAACCGAGCAACTCCACTCTCGATATCTGTCGCAAAATGAACGTTGAGCGGAAAATGGTTTGTGAAAATTTTGGACGTATGCAAATGGCGCTCTGTGGCGAGAATGCACGTAGTGATTTTAAAATAGTTCATTGGACTGTGGATGTGTTAAATCTGGTGCAGGCTGACATCCATTTAATTGTAATGAAAGTGGAATGAAACGCATAATACTTAAAACGTATGCATGACATATTTTTGGGGATTTTGGCCAGATCGGGTTTCGGAATAGCAATGAACCTCCATGCAATAAAACTATACATCGACGGGCATCTACGTCAGAGTTACTGGCCATTTATAATCAGCAATCCAGCGTTGCATATACATAGGTCTCTCCAATGGCCCACTATTGAGTTCTATCCTGCTATTTGGCATCAATATATCTAGTTCTAAATTAATGTTCTAATTAATTCTGTGTAGTTTAGAACATTTACTCCTTCACTCAAATTTTGATAGAGTGCGAACACATTGAATGAAGACTATTACTATCGATGACGCATTACTACCATTCTTCATGACCTTTTCAACTCTGCTAAATAGACGTTAGTTAGTCTTCAGAATCCTGCCTGTGAGAGTTCGCGATTGTTTCGAAGGTGGCTTTAAATAATGTAGAAATTTATAACACAATATCTTCATATTCACTTGTGAATGAAACCACCTGCTGAATAAAAACTACAACGTATTCTATTCTACAAACTTGTACTATGAGTGAGGTCATCCTAAATGGTTCATCCGAAGATTTGAACTCTTGAAGTAATCTTCAATTGGCCGTTGACTTAGACTGCACTAGAATTGCATGATATTCTTCAATAATGCAACTTTATTAAGCTATGAGCAGTGTTGGTCCAGGGGTAACGGTCCAGAACCAAAAATTCGAAGACATGTGGCATCTACCAATCCGTATTGGGCCCGCGAGGTGGATTTTGGCACACTCTCTCTTACCAAGAAGAGGCCTGTGTCCCAGCAGTTGGAACATTATAGGCTGATGATTACCCTATTACGCTATTATGCCTGCAGATCAACGAATGCATGCTTTCCTAAATACATATTATTCAACCTTTCGGTCCCATCCATAGTTTAGTAGCTTAAGCATAACGTTATTTACTGTACAATTTTAGAACTATCTACTAAACATTGTAACAGCGAATCAATTTTCACGCCTCCCTCTTAAGACCTAGGCCAAATATTTTTTGATATTAAGATAGCTTGTACCCTAAAAAGGTACCATAAAGAATATAACTTAAAAATCTTCACTAATTCAAAAGTTATGCAACATAGCGAAATTTCGCAGGTATTCTGGTTCTAATTACAATGCAAGAGCTTATCTAGTCAAAGAAGCATTCCAGTAAACATGCTTAATTTAATTTCACTATATCTTAATGGTTACTAAGTAAAGTGTTGACGAATTCAACCCGTTTGTTGCAACTTGCTGGCAGTACTTACCATAACGCCTACGGTACGTATACTTAAATGCTTTTCGATCTATCATTACGAAATCCTCAGATCATTTACAATAATACGTGTGCATTGCACACGATTCTTCGCTTTTGTGAAATTTGCATTCCATCTGTCAGATTCATAAACACTAGGAAAATGGCTCAAGGAATCAAGAAAAGATTGACCTTGTTTTCCAGAACCTTTTTAGAAAAAGGTTCTTGGATGGAAAAGAATAGCTTGTGGTATAAATGGGTTTCATTCAGAGACTATTGATGTTAATGCCATGTCTGGCTAGCATCCTGCGAGGTATTGTTTGCCTAGATACTAGACACAAGAGCTAGCTACTAACCCTTCAATGCTTATGGCGCCACTGCAATATAGTTGTATAATATTATATATATTTATATAAACCACGTTTTTGCTGCTTCTGACATCAAGAGGTGCATTGTTATAACTCTGTGGGAACGTACGCCCGAAACGAATGAGATTTGTACGAACATACTCGTAGGTAAGTACAAGGAACATAAAATTATCCTTCTAATGTTTAATGGGTATCAAGCGTTACAGTTTGTGCCAAAGCCGCTAATTGAAACCGCGTTTGGCACAGATACAAAGTAAATAAAATAGTAATGTGTAGTGTTGACATGTCGTCAGCATATTCTCATTTGGTGTAACAATATTTGTTTGCTTCAATTGAAAGTTCTTTTATGACATTGTCATATTGAATAACTATAGAATAGCTTCAGCTCGCGACTTCGTCTGCGTGATCTTAAGAATTGGGTCCATGTTATTTACCGGGATAAAAAGTATCCTATGTGTTAATCCAGGTTGTAAACTATCTACGGTGTGCCAAATTTCGAAAACCGTTCAGCCGTTTTGGCGTAATTGAGTTACAAACATCCAAACTTCACATTTATAATATTAGTTAGGATTGTAATACGTTCTCCTGTTTGTCATAAATCAGACGGTTAAAACTGTTCATATTGCATTTTATCCAAAGATAATAAACCATTGTTTTATCTCCACCTAGCTCGCCATTTTCCGCTTAAAAGTCAACTGTTTAACCTACTTTCAAATGACAATAAAAATAGTAAACCATTGTTTTTATCGCTTATTATCAATAAGTATCGAGAATCGATTCAAAGGTAGGTACCTAATACGTATGCTGAGCATCATCTGCCTAGATTTTCCCACCTATGTTGAGGTCGGCTTCCAGTCTAACCTAACCTAACAGGATGCAGCTGACACTCACCACTATTTCACATGGAGTGACTGCCTATCTGACCTTCACAACCCAGTTGCTGGGTAATACGATACCCACCGAACAGCCGGGACCAACGGCTTAACGTGCTTTCCGAGGCACGGAAGAGTCTCGATATGTACTTAATGGGTGGTCACCCATCCAGGGACCGACCTCGGCAAGTGTAGCTTAACCTTCGATCGAGCCGTGCGGCTTTTATTATTTAGCCACGAGCCTCTTCGCTAATACGTATGCTGATAACGAATGAAATAGCATGTTGTAAAACATATGGCAAAAGCGATTTGTACACGCGAATCAAGCCATTCAAGGAATTGGAGCGCGCGTTTCTTTAGAGGTCGATTAGACCGAGCCGCCCTACTTATGAGATAAATTTATAGCCTTTTATTTAAAGGGTTGACACTGACAGGAGATACGCGTTCGGCTGCGTTCGGAATTAATGTATTAATACCTACGTAATAATGTATAAGTTATCTGTGAACCCAGTTTTATTTTAAATTTAAAAACTTTTTTAGCAATACGACTATTCGTTTTTGGAAGATAATGCAATAATTAGTATAGCTTGCCTAAAAACTGATCTGTTGACTTCTTGACTCCTTAGTATGATTAGATAATGAGCAATATAATTTAAATTATCATATACTTAATTAGATTCAACATAGTATTCTGAGTCTCATCTTGAACTGAACTGTGGGACAGTTCAGTACATACCTACGTCTGGTCTCTCAAGTTCTCTACGTTTCTCTGTGTTCACTGAAAGGAGGAGGAAAATATTTTATTGACGATCTGACGTAAGTACCTACCGTGACTGTTCCTAAATTACCTTAGGCTGATAAGATTTTCATTTCTCCTAATTATGTTAATCTTAGTGATAAGATCGGCTTTTGCTCATGTCTAGAAAAAGACAGATTACCTATGTTAAATCATTCGGCACGCATAACCTTGGAAAGCGTAATTTAAAAATTCAGTTGACCTACGATAACCTGAAGAACCTTTACCTGGTAACGAAGTTCAAAAAATATTCCGTGATGGAATTTAGTAAGTTACAATCTTCCTTATTAAAGCTTCTTCCATAATTTGTAAAAACTACTGCACGCGTACCGTCGGACGAATAGGAAAAATGACAGATTGTGATTGTGAATCTGTAATTTTGTCTATTCTTCAAATTCCGTCGACAAAACCCGTTTCTATTGTGGTCATGCTACGCTTGCTGATGACATAATATCGAAGTTTGAATTGCAATCGGTTCTCTTTATTTCATTTCTGAATTCATTAGTGTGTGCTTGCAGTTTATTAAAATTATGTCAGCTTTTTATAAGTGCCGAAGTCTTCGAGTTAAATACTGATTTTAACCCAAATCTTGACCGGAAGGTGACCTAACATTGAGAAAGATCTTGGCAGAATACTTAATCGCCTAACAATGACCTGTAATTCGTGAATCCTATAAAATCTAATTTTATGTGGCTGTGGTTGTGCCAGTCAGACTTACCTTGTACTACTAGCTGTTCCCTGGATCCGCTGTTGTGGACCGATATAAAAACTTGGTCAGAACACATGGAAAAAATATGTATTTGCATAAAACATGGTGGATAAAGTTTTTTTTTAAGCTATTATAGAGCACTCATATATTGTTTATATCATAGCATGCAAATATAATACATATTTATGAACTAAAATAAAAAATAAAACATGTTAATTCGAAAAGTACCTCTCGAATGATCAGCGCACTTAAGGCGATGATAACCGACTTTTAATGATTTTATTCTGAAGATGACGTCTAAAGGAGTAGTGTTAATGATTTGGAAAAAAATATATGTTAAATAAGAGCATTTTCTTAATATTTTAATATGCTATATTTTGGATTATGTTTATATTACATAGTGAAATTAATTTCTAAAGTTATGTCTAACGCGGATAAAAAACTGAGAATCACGCAAAATCTATGAAGCGTATATTTCTGAAACCTTCACCATTTTAAAGATAATTTAATTTAACTGATATCTGCCTTTCACTATCGGACTACCAGACGTACTACAGGGTACTACGCACTTGGTCGATATACCGACTTGTCGTACTCAGCGCTTCTCCTCCACATTTATTATGCGCACGGCCAAAGTGTGGAACTCTCTACCGGCGTCTTTGTTCTCTTCTACGTATAACCAGTCAGCCTTCAAAGCAAGTGAACAGGTGTCTTCTGGGTTTTCTCATTTCATCATAGACCCCATCCATCGCTGTCCATCAGGCGAGATCGAGGTCAAGAGGTAGCTCATATAAAAAAAATGAGGCACATCATCAAACGCCTCCCCGGAGGAGGGGCAAGAACTTACCCCATAAAGTTGGTCAAGCGCAAAATGAAAAGGCTATGCACTTTTCTTCATTCTTTCTGCGGCTATTTCGATAGTACAACGCATTGTCTTACTTACAATGGCGGATAAAGTTCTTCGTTCCGTTGCTTTATCGCATATAAATAGACTACTAACAGGCCTGCATTATGATGACTCATGCAGTGCGGCTAAAATGGGAAAGTTTATCTTATGGCCTTCTGCGAGGCTTGCTGAGATAATCACAATATGGTACATTCTGAGAATTGTTCGTCATTGAATCATTAACACTAATAAACGTTTGGATAGGTGTGTTTGTTTAGAGGGGCTTGTGGCTAAGTAATAACAGCTGCACGGGTCGATAGATCAGGTTAAGCCATCTTTACATACCAAAACCCCTTTGTGCCTCGGAAATCACGTGAAGTTGGTCCCGGCTGTCATTCGTGGATCTTTGACAGTCGTTATGGGTCGACAGAAGCCCGAAAGTTTGACAATCAGTCTTACTAAGGAGCGTCATTTTACCCAGTTACTGGGTTGTGAAGGTTAGATTGGCAGTCGCTCCATGTAAAAGACTGGTATTCAGCTGCAACCGGTTAGACTGGAAGACGACCCCAACATAGTTGGGAAAAGGCTAGGCAGATTGATAATAGGTGTGTTTGTTTGTTTGCTGAGGTTTCGTACTGTACTGACATCAAAATTCGTGTTTTGAGTGTAGACTTAAAAAGGTTCGACAATATTGATCCCTTTATTTCGATCCTCAAATTGTATGCGATAAAAAATTATGCGTTAGCAAAATAAACAAAGACGTTACCCTTGTTTTGGCATTGCTGTTCTTGGGTATATAGTGACATATGACAATTACTATCTAGAATCTTGATAGTAATTAGACGACGTTAGGTCTAAGCTTCTAGATTCTAGATGCTTAGCCCTAACGTCGTATGTACTGTTATCACTTTATTACCAATAGGGATAATAAGATGCCTGGGTCAAAAAAAAAAAAAAACTATTTAGTCCGTCAGTCAGATAATAAAAAAATATTAGACACGTATTTTTTGCTTTATCATATTAATAAAAAAATGACTTAGATAAATCGCATTAAAATTGGGGAGTGGGGGTCGCTCCGTCTACATACTCGTGACGTCATGGCACATTTTAACTCAATGTATCACCGTAATCTTTTGATAACGTAAAATAATAAAAAAATACGTGTCCATAATTTTTTAATAATCTACATGACAAACAAAAACATTTTTTTTGTAATCTGTCTGTTTACATGGCATAATAAAATTTCTGAATCCTTATTTATTTATTTAAACTTCTCGCACACAATAAGTTACAAAGGCGGACTTAATTCCTTAGGTATTCTCTACCAGTCAACCATGGGTGGTGAAGAGATAAGATGGAAGTTTCTCTGATTGACTACGTATTAAGGAGATAATAATAATAAAACGATTAAAAAGATAACATAATTAATTGTAAATAAAATAGGAATACAAGTACATCAATAGAACCTTTTATTTATAGTTATATATTATATTATTTATTGACGGACAGTCCTTTTTTTATTGTGCAACCATACCATTTCATTTATTTTGTAAAAAACCTTTGTATAAATCTTTAATTATTTTTTAAACTTAATTGTACCATGTTGATTTTATTATTAATTGCTACTCTCATCTATTAATATTTTTTATTTTATTTACTTAAATCTTTACACACATTATAAAACTGATTTACATCCGTAAGACGTACTCGTAACATAAGGTTCAGTTGAAAACCAGCGTCAGGCACTAGTTGTCTGGCATTTATGCTGAACTGGGCCTATTTGTCGCAGCCGTGAGGCACACAATACTGTTTTAAGCTTTCTATATTTTTGTTTTTTATTTGTGTGCCTTAACCTGGGTCAAATAAATTTATTTTCTTTCTTTCTTTCTTTCTATTTTGTAAGATTCTGCCTAGATTTACATGGCTACAATTGATTAAAGCACTATTTCTTAGCACATTTGAAACCACGTTAGTATAATACTACAAAATAAAGTAATTAATTCACTTGTAATTTAAGAGCTTCATTGAAATTCTTTGTGACCACTAGAACCAGCTTTCAAGTAACTTAGCTAGAATGCTAGGTTATGAGGCAATTAGGATTGGTGTAGTAAAACCATTAATTAACGGGTTTAAATAACGATTAACTATTAAAATCATGTGTTAATTTTGTTTAGTAATAATTATTGTAGCTTTTATGTTACTTCATTGCGTTTTCATCTTTTGCATATTCGTATTATATTATAAAACGTTGTACGAACGAGCTTTGAAGCGCATCAGAGGATCTTTTAGCTTTGCGGATATCATATTATGTGCAACATTTGTGTAATTCTTATTTATAGCTGGAACATGAATACGTGGAATGGGCCCAGCGTCTGAGCAACACAACCGATATTTCCATTTCTTTCCTTTATCCGGCTCGAAGGACCAAATTTTATTTCCCGAGTTTAGTCACTGCAAAAGCATTTCCACGTTTGATCGAACCAAGAAAGCTACACCATGAGCTCTTTAAACCCTGTCGCATCCATTTTCAAAGCTTAAAACATTAATTCATTTCATTGACCTAGTCGTAACAAGTACAATTTAATAGTTAACGCTGTGATTTTAGACTTACACCGTTTAAGACCGTTGTTTCGGCACCGCGCTGAGATTCGGTCGTTTAACACCAATGTTCCCGACAAGAACGAAGCTTTATCGCGGAGTACATTTAAGCCAGTTTCGTTTATTTTGCTTGTGGTTTTGAATTCCGAAGTTGTGGAAAATAGTATTAAACACACAATCACGCCTGCTTTCCCCGAAGGGGTAGATTAGAGGTACGTATTGCCTAGGCCCACATTTCGCCAGTTAAAGTCTCATCCCATGTAATAGAAGACAAGCCTATTGCACATAATCGGGCATAAATCTCGACTCTAGGCTGCTACTGAATTCCTTATAAAAGAACCCGTAATATTTAGCAAGATCTAGAGGCGAGATAATAAAAGAAAAGAAAGAAAGAAAATACATTTATTTAGCACAGACCAAAAAGCAAACAATATACAATACGGCATTGAGACAAGGGCAATTATTTGCCCTTGTTTCAATGCCTTATTTTTAATTTAGTTTTGGGCTCCACGCATTGTTAGAGTTTGAATTTTAGAACAAGAGGTCCATTGGCCGTAATATGTAATACTTGAGCTGGTGTATGACGTTACTTATATAGAAAAAATCTCTGCCTATTGGAACCGTGCCCAATAAATAGCGAATAGCTTGACCCTGTGACATTTCGACCTAGTACTGACATCAACAGACTGTATAAGACTTTAATACCTATACTATTGCTTACATGGTACACCTGCCTGTGTTCAAATTGTTTATTAAATAATTCAAAGGTTCATAATAAACATTCGACGGCTTTTTAGTTGCTCGAAGTAATTTAATTGTGAGAACTGTGGTGTGGTCCGACCACACAGGCCGACGGTAATGAGATCAATTTTCAAATAACAGCGTAATCAGTCCAGGATACATGTTCTACCAACCGCCTTAAATCAGCCAGTGGCCTCTGTTTCAACCTTTATATCAAGTCAGTAGAGTTCATTTCTCTTTGCTCCATTATTGCTTGCTTCCCGTCTACGTAATATTAATTTAAACTGATCAGGAACTAAGTATTTATAGAGCGTTTGTCTATTATTTCCGTGCTGAGTCTAGATAAAATTATCGGGCGACGCCTTAGGTAAAAGGTTGGATAAATAACACGGTTTTACGATATAAACTACTTCTTGTAAATAAATGGAGAAGTATGGATGTTTGTTGTTCAATTACGCCGACATGACATGATGACATGTAAAGCCAAGTCAGAGGCCCATGGACGGCTTTAAAACTCTGACACCAGGTTAGTCACTAACCACACGAAAAGAAGAAGAATTACGTTTTTACAGCTGAACGGATTTGAATGAAATATGATAGACCTTACGGTACAGGTAGACCATGTCCTGGACTAACACAACAAAGGTATTTTTTACCTGGATGAAGTACTTAGCATAGTTCGCAGCATTTCTGTATTGATTAGGTTCAGAGAAAGTTGTGATATAACTGCCTGCCCTGTTTCTCTGTTTTATTGCAATTTATTTCCTTCCAAATGTTCGTTTTAATTATTTGCGTAAGTATTTCAACACGTAATATTTTACCTCCCCGCAAGGAAACAGACGTATAAATCGTCTATGTAAACATTCTCGTCTGGTTTTACGTCATTCACATCAAACTGAGTGTTAGTTTGATTTTAAATAGATTTAGGGTATTTTGATCATAGATTTGCCAGCCTAGAGCGAACTTCCAAGAATTATTTGGCCAGGTACGTTATTCTTTCTCCCAAAAGCATTAATTAGGATAAATGTACGCACGAATATTTTAGATCTCTTTAGAGTTTTTCCTTAGAGGCTTTTGCTGTGCCGGACTTCACCAAAACAGAGACTGAAGAGAGGTTTCAAATAACGAATAGGGTTGCGTTATTTTCACATTTCTCTTCTTAGCATCATCAAGTCAAACGCAATTCAATATTAGTTGTTCACGAGAGGTTTCAAATAACGAATAGGGTTGCGTTATTTTCACATTTCTCTTCTTAGCATCATCAAGTCAAACGCAATTCAATATTAGTTGTTCACGAGAGGTTTCAAATAACGAATAGGGTTGCGTTATTTTCACATTTCTCTACTTAGCATCATCAAGTCAAACGCAATTCAATATTAGTTGTTCACGAGACTCTGCTTTGATGAATACTGTGCTTTCTAACAAGTACTACTTTATTGAATTTTAATGTAGCAGAGCTGTAGTATCTTTCACAGCCAAAACTAGTACGTACATACTCGCGCACCGGTTCTCAGGACTCAGTATATGGCAAGCCAGCTGTGGGTTCCCACAAACTTTAGACTTTTTTATATTAAGAACTAAGTTGCGAATAGTTCGATCGATCTCGTTATTTTGAAACTTGCCTGCGGACATACGACAAAGTTGGTTCGCTAATGAAGTTTGTGTAGAGTCGCCATGTTAATATACTGGGTATACAAACGTCCATGTTTTGGGACGAGAGCTTGTCACCTTGAGTGACAGGTTTCGATGTCGATTAGCTGAGCTGGGCATACTTAAATAGATTGGCGTTATTGGTTTTCATAGTGCTTACTTAATTAAAGTTTTCAATTTAGATCTCACGAGTGAATTTTGAAGTCGTTGAGATTAAGTAGAACTTTAGATGAAAACTCTGTCTATGACATATTATATTAATAACAACCTTAACTTTAGAATAATTCTCGGATGCAATAGTCAATGAGATTTAATGAAGTAATTAGGTTTAAATAGTTTGGATGTAGAAATAAATTGCTATTCAAACTATTTGAAGGTATTCGAATTTTCTTGAGCTTCGAATAATAGCACATCTTCGTGAAATCGTGATGATACTGGATGAAAATGGTAGAGGAAAATAGACGACTATATCACCTAGAATTTTAGGCCACATTGTTCTCGTTGGCTCAATCGGGTTATGGAAAAGTAACTTTGTCATATTTGCTATCATAAGAAAAATATTGAGATGAGATAGCTGCCATTTACAAGACGTTAATTGGAACGATGTTCTTTAACTCGGCTTGTAAATTTTCAGAAATCGTCACTTAATACTCGCGACTGTGTTCTTCTAATTCAAAGAGAAGGAAAAAGAGAGAACGCGGGTAAAAAAACAAAATAAAAAAGAAAAGAGTAATGTGTTGTGGGATAAAATTTTACACATCGGCCCGAGTACACTACATGCCGGAGGGAGAGAGAGAGAAAGTGTAAATTTAGTCAAATTGAAATTCTAAGGTGGCTGCTACCAAATGTTTCAAATTTTTCATCATGGGGGTCGTTTTCATAGTTTAGGTGCTAAAGCCGACAGTTAGGTCAAAATGTAAATCCAAGATTGAAATGAAATGATGAAATTTATCGCAGCCGCCCTGGCTGCGAAAAATTTTAAAATTTTCGTCATGGGTGTCGTTTTCCCTGCCGGGGCTGCGAAGAAAACCGAAAGGGAGATCGTGGCCCCCGGCAACAGGGCAACCGAAGGAACACGGGTGGGTTTTAGTCAGTAAGAGTCTGACACGCCCTCCCGCTCCGCCCAGAGCGGGAGAAGTTATTTGATGATTTCCCACCCTCAAAAAAAAAAAAATGGGTGTCGTTTTCATGGTTTTCGAGGGTATCAAAGCCGATGGTGACGTTAAAATGAAAATATCAGATGGCCGCTGCAAGAATATTGTTTTTGTTGTGTGAGTTTCTCGAACCAATATTGTTCATTATCTTAATGAACAAGATATCTTTACTCCATAGTTTCAGTCCCTAGAAACCAATTGCGGATAAATTGGTGAAAGTCATAAATTACGAGTATACCTAAATACTTTTGTTTTATTTGTGTTGATATCCAAAAGCATGGTGCCTTTAGATCGCTAATATAAATATGGATTGTATTTGTGACAATAAGGCCCGCTTGCACCATAAATTACATAATACGATAAACGTTAAAAGTGGAGGAGGGGTTCGTGGCTAAGTTATAACAGCCGCACGCGTCGATCGATCAGGTTAAGCTGCGCTTACCGCGGTTAGTCCGTAGATGGGTGATTATTTTTATAACCCAAGACCCCACCGTGCTTCGGAAAACACTTTAATTCGTTGGTCCTGGCTGTCATTCGTGGATCTTTGACAGTCGTTACGGGTCATGAGAAGCCTAAAAGGCTGACAACCAGTCTTACCAAGGGTATCGTATCACCTACTAAATGGGTTGTGGCGGTCAAATAAGCAGTCGCTCCATGTAAATACTGGTATTCAGCTTTATCCGGTTAAACTGGAAGCTGACCGCAACATTGTTGGGAAAAGGCTATGCAGATGATGATGCTAAAAGTATTTAAAACATCGTTCTGTTTCTGTCAATCGTTTTAAGATGACAGAGACGGGTGATGTTTTATATAACATGTTCAAGGTTTGTTCCTAATGTAAAGATGCATCTTCTGTTCCATTGAACCAAAAATCTTTTCCACTTCATTCTTATACAAAAACTAGCTGCCCGGCTCGGCTTCGCACGGGTAGCATTAAGAACTTATTTACGGCGCACCTAACTACCTACCCTACCTACCCTACCTACCCTACCTACACTATCTACCCTACCTACCCTATCTACCCTACCTACCCTACCTACCCTACCTATCCTACCTACCTACCCTACCTACCTACCTACCTACCCTACTTACCCTACCTACCCTACCTATCCTACCTACCTACCCTACCTACCTACCCTACTTACCCTACCTACCCTACCTATCCTACTTACCTACCCTACCTACCTACCCTACTTACCCTACATAAACCTCACTGAGCCCGAGACCTTTCCAACGAATGCAAAACCGTGGAAATCGGTTCGTGCGTTCTGGAGTTATAGCGTCAGGAAGGAAAATCCGACTTATTTTTGTATAGTAGATGGCTATACGGCCCAATTTCAAGCCCCGTAAGTATATGTATAAACCGTTGTTATAAAGGAATATTCTGAAATGTATCAATACCAGCGTTGAATTATCGCATAATAGCCTCATTCACCTCTTAGTGTCCTGCATTGTAACAAAGTTAGCTTTGTAGAATGCGTTTTAACACAATTACTCATCTGCTTAGCGTGGTTCAGCTTCTAGACTTAACTTATGCGGTCGGCAATAAGGATTTTACTTGGCACGAATACAACTTCAAGTATAGTATCAAGCTTTAGTAATAGAGGTCTATTTGTGAAGCAGATCTTGGGAAGTGATACTTACCAACAAAATCACGTAACATTAGCGTTGCTGTGGTCCAGTTTTAAGGCTATGGGCGCCGGGAGTGAAGAGGGACTCCTGGCTAATGACAGCCGTATCGGTTAATCGAAGGTTAAGCTATGCTTGCCGAACCCGGTCCGAGGATGGGTGACCATCCATTACATATCAAGATCCCTCCGTACCTCGGAAAGCACGTTAAGCTGTTGGTCCGGGCTGTCAGTTGTAGTTCTTTGACAGTTGTTATTGGTAGTTGGAAGCCTGAAATTCTGATATCCAGTTTTGCTATCGTATTACCTAGTACCTGGTACCTGGGTTGTGGAGGTCAGATAGGCAGTCACTTCACGTAAAATTCTGGTCAGTCTACGACTGGAAGCCGACCCCAACATAGTTTGGAAAAGGTTAGGCAGACGATGATGGGTGACGGCCCTGACGGGAGGTGTGATCGCTGTCTATAAAATGAAAACTGCAGATCAATTAGTTTTGGTGACCACTTACCACGAGTGGTAGGCCGACTCTTCGATTGCCTCCTAATATCCATAAAACTTAGCCTAATTACTGGAAAATACAAATGATATAATGTCTTAATGAACCAGCACCCTAATTGCGTATCTCACTTTCATTCATAATCTGAATGATTTTGAATGATATTGCTAATCCATTGCTTCATATACGAGCATTGGTGGCCCAGTAGTAACAGCCCCGACTCACGAGTTGTAGGTCGGTTCGAATCTAGGCAGGAGCTTTACTTTGAGTAAATAATTTTATCACCACTGCTCTCAAAACGGTTAAGGAAAACATCGTGAGGAAACCGGCATTTCCTAGAACCAAATAACGAACGAAGACATGTGACATCTACCAACCCGCACTGGACCCGCGTGTTGGATTACGGCCCAAACACTCTCACAGAGAGGAAACCTGTGTCCCAGCAGTGGGAACGTTATAGGTTGATTATGTTTATACTATTGCTTCAAATGTTCGAAAAATTTGTCTGCTCAACAACGTAAATCACGCAATGAATGTTGTTGAACTGTCAAAATGAAAGACATTGCTACTGTAAGCGTCTTACGCAATCACCCCGCACTATTGCATTTATCAAAGACATATGTACTTGCGCCTTTGCTTAAATATGATATAATTTTAGACTTTGTTTTGCCGATATTATGAATTCATGTTATATAGTGAGATCTTGTCAGACTTTCTTGCTTCTGACATGGATATTATGGTGGACAAAAAACTGACAAAAAAATTTTTTTTTTCGTACCTCCTGTTTTATTAACAGTGATCGGAGTACGTAGATTGATTTGAGGTCAATGAACTGGCACGTATATATTAGTATGGATATATGCCTCCGGGATTCCGGGATTTTGAAATTATGAAGAATTTCAAATGTTGTAATGTGTAGAATACAGAATACATCAATATGAATAAGAAATGTTTAACCCTTTTGCTGTTATTGCATTGAATGCGAAAAAACTTTAAGAAGTATAAAAATATATTTTTATTTATTTATTCAAGAATATTAACAATTACAAGCAGCAGATAATATACTTACAAGAAATAACTACTAAGTTAGTCATATTATGTAAGTTTCGAATGGACGCACAACAGTAAGATTCACTTTATTACTTGATAATTAAGAAAAAAACAATTTTAAATGGTTATCTATCGCATTCTATAATCCCGTAAGTACCAAAATGAAATCCTGGAAAAAAGGTCCATTCATGTTATGATTTCTATGACTATTCATTGCATGCGAGTACGTAAAATCAATTTACCTACTCCGATCACTCATTAATAATTGACCCTGTAGCATATAATTAAGTTTATAAAATATCAGGAGCGTAGGACTTCATGTTCAGGTGGCGCACAGAGGGTAGATAAACAACAAAGTCAGGGTATACTACATATTTCTACCCGCTATTAAGAAGTGTTTTAACTATTTTCTCTATCATTATGTGCTGCTATTGCGTTCATAATAGCTTACTACTATATGCAAAGTCGTTGGTTACCCATAATTTCGGTCAGATTTTTCACTGTCAAGCTAATTTCACGAAAGTTCGTTTAATATCTACGTTTTGTAAGTGTCTTGCCTAACTTAGCAGCTAAGCTTATTCCATAAGATTAACTTACGCTAACAGGATTCTGCGTTTGTATGTGGAAACCGCAAATTCATTCTCAAACCTGTATGAATTAGCAATTTTTATTAAGAAAGTTTACGTACCAACCTGGTTTGATATCAAGACCCAAGTCTTCTTGTAAAGATGGCCCAATCTATATACAGTCAAAACCGTTTATAACTGCTTCGAAGGAACCGTTTGATTACGGTTGTTATAGACTATAGCCTTTATAACCAAATACTATGTTAACTAAAATGCAATAGATGTGGATATATTTAGTAAACTGTTCCACTTAGCTATTTCTAAAGAGTCTTAAAAATACCCTGAAAGAAATCGATACAACTTCTCAACGAGGCATCCTCAGGATGACGATTGACTTGTTGCGAACTCGAACACGGCGTGTTCGAGTTCGCGTTCTTTAGAAATAGCTAAGCAGAACAGTTTACTAAATATATCCACATCTGTTGCATTTTATAATGGATTTCCGCAAGGTCACGCCTGAATCAATTAACTACTATGTTAAATAAACAGAAATGCTGAGTCCTCAAAATTTCGTCGTTATAAACGGTTTTGACTGTATTTAATATGGTAAAAAGGTGTTTGTACTTGAGAGACGATCTGAAAACAATTGTATTAAAGACTATTCAACACAATTTATTCTTTGAGCATCTAGAAAATGTTTTCCTTGCTATGTTACAAGACGATGCACCAGAAATAAGAGAGTTAGCTTCTCGAGGAATTTTGAAGGCTAGATTCCAGACGAAAAGCGAGAAAGTACGTTGGTTTCAGCACCAACTTCAGATTGAGGTGTCACACTATAACATTTTAATAGACTGGTCGAAAGAAAAAGTTAACGAGCCACCAATGACAATATGATAGGATATGTTAAGTGATCTTGGAAATTTCGAAAAAGTCATGCATGTGTC
The DNA here is from genome assembly GCA_916610215.1 of Omphaloscelis lunosa. Classification (NCBI taxonomy): domain Eukaryota; kingdom Metazoa; phylum Arthropoda; class Insecta; order Lepidoptera; family Noctuidae; genus Omphaloscelis; species Omphaloscelis lunosa. Next base: position 16,311,916 of record OU744261.1, on the reverse strand, counting down.
AAAAACGGTTACCCATCTTCCAAAAAGTTCGCAACAAGCGCAGTTTAGCCTCTCAGTGCTCAAAATTAATCAGGGCCGGCGCAGTATTATCGCATAATACCCCCATTCACCTCCATTGTACTGCATTGTAGCAAAGTTAACGTAATACAATAGGTTTTAACACAATTACTTACTATGAGAGCTTATTAAGCCGACATCCGTTCATAATATGGTTTAACTTTGTTTGCTCGATGGGAATAGTGTGTGTTCATGGTATTTACTTGGAGTTTCAACGTGGTTCAGTTAAAGAGATTTTTGGCATCGGAAATTGGGTTTTGATGGAGTATTTTTATTGGTTTTGTAAATAAGGGATGGCTTTTTGGCCGTTAAATATTTTCGCCAACAGATTTAACCTTATTGCCCAACGTTAGTTTTGACGTTTTTGAGTCAAAGTTCCGTGATAATCTTCCTTGATATTTTCCATCCTCAAGAAAGTAGAACCAACGAGTTCATCGAATTTGTTCCCAAAATAATGCCTTAAAAAGAAATGGCTAGGTGGATTTAACTCAGTGCAGGATTCGAAGTAAAAAGCATAGTCGCCATATGAATCGTTTACAGAGCAATCAGCTGCTGTTTTCTTACGCTTAATAGTATACTTACAATTAGGAATTTCCCTAGTACCAGCCCGTAGTCTGCATTTGTGCCCAGTTGATGGCAATAGTGTCGCCCCCTATTACATGGGACTTAAACATAACTGGCGAAATGCGGTAATACCTATTATGGGTTCAACTCTGTCTAACTCTTCGCGGAAACAAGGCGTGATGTAATGTTATGAAATCACAGTTATGTTTATGCTTGAATACAAAACAGTACATATCTGTTTTTTTTTTTTGGTTTATCGCTGCAGTAATTAATGTCTTATAAATACATGCTCACATACTAGATTAGCATTTAACAGATACGCGTAATGTGTCAACACACTTGAACTCTTGACCTGATTCAAATCTTGACGCCGAAAGTCGTGGAACAGATGAGTTCTGGAATGTTCTATACAGAAGAGTTTTGTTTATTCCCAAAAGGAGTCGGAGGTTATCTTTATGCATATGATTGTGCCTATTACCTGTCGAATTACAAAAGATATAAAAACATCATGCATCCCACATCATCGTAGGGTGGCTGGTAGCAGCGGGATGAGAGTTGCCGAGAATCGAGGTGAATGGCGTGCAATTGGAAAGATGATGATGACCTTATAAGCCAATTAGCAAACGTACCCCCTAAAAACTTACAGCATGAAATAATTCCCTTCAGTTTTCTATAACTTATCCAACTTGATAATAAGGAGGATTTAAACAGAGATCGTAGGGACAATCATCTTTTTCGTCTTAAGAAAATCACTAAATCCAAGGCTATCCAGTTATCCCCTTATCGTTACCCGTAAGACAGGAATGGAGTGACTGAAAAGGGTTAGTGTGGGTTAGCGAGCTGGTAATTTATTACTACTTGTATTTCCTTAGCTCTACGTTGCGTATATTTAACGATATATAAGTCTCCTGAGGCGGTTTGGCACTTAGCATTTGCTTACGTGGTTGCGACAAATTTGTAAGGAGAAAATGATGGTTAGTCGAGACGAAGGCACTTGTCATATTATAGAATCGACCTTGATTGTCGAAACATTAACTTAAAAAAATGCATTTAATTTTCACTTTGCATGCGAATTCAATGTCAACTTTATATCTCAGAGACGAAATGTTAAACTCAGACTCAAAGAATTTATTTCAAATAAACCAATTACAGGCACTTTTGAATTGTCAAGGGGTCGGTCAGTCAGAAAGATGAAACTAGTTGCCCATTCTGAAGCGTAGTAGGTACCTATGGAGAAGAACGTAATAAAATTTAAAACTAATGTTGTAATAAAAGCTCCCTTGTTCATCACCACACCAATTTCAACAGAATTCGATAAACAAAATTGCTTACCTTTCAATAAAAATCTTTTACAACTCTTAAGCGAGTTTATTTCTAGTCCTCAGACGCACTTTAACTGAGGGTATCCGACTACTCAAACCCTCCAACAAAGTTAAGAATTAACAAAAAAACAGAAAAAAAAAACACTTTTTTTGTAAAAAACGAAGGCAAATCCATTAAGGCATATAAAATTAATCTCCTCACATTATAAATGACGGTAAAAACAAGTCGATACGAAGTTAATTCTAGATTTGTGCACAGGGTCGTAACGCGTAACCTACGGCTCGTGGTTTCGGGGTTGCCAGTTAGAGGTCATGGGGTTTCTTGAAGGTTAAGAGCTACCTATTCACAAATTTGCCACGGCAAGGTAATTTATGTGCGTCAAGTCGCGGTTCGTAGTTAATTTGGTTAAGTATACCTCTACAATACATGCGTGGCCTCAAGATTACAGGAATTAATTGTTTCAGTTATTTTATACACAAGAATATTTATAAAATTCTTTTGTATACGTTCGAACGTAAGTACGTTCATAGTCATATTAACAGCTATTAAACGTCCACTGTTAAGGTCATAGCAGACATATCAACTCGGAAAGAGATCGTCACTGTATCACCTTTCGCTTCGCCGTCAAACAGGCGTTAACCTAACGTAAGCACGTAATCAAACCGGATCAGCAGCTCCGATACGTCGACTCGGCTACGGCTAGTGACGCCGCGGCAGTAGTGTGCTGCAGGCAGGCTGGCTGGCCAGGTGGGAGGGGTGAGAGGGGCAAGGGTGGACGAAGAGACGTAAGCGCAGGAACGACGAGCCGTAAGCGTGGAAACTGCAAGTTGACCAGCACCGCATCGTGGTTCGTGAGCTTGTCCCGAGGCGAGGCGATTACATTACGACTCCGATTAGTCTGCGTTGCAGGAGGGAGTTTCATACAAAGAATACTGAAACGCTCGAGTTGATACGGTGACGATCCCTTTCCGAGTTGATATGTTTGTTTTGACCTTTAAACGTTCTATTCAAAAGGATCCTTAACCTTATAATGCCAAAATCACGACGTCTAGCTAACCCATTACATTTGAGTGAACAAGTACAATTATAGCAGTTGAAATTAAAAGAAAAAACCCCGACACAAAGATTTCCTCATTTCTCTTTCCTATTCTATCACCAGACCTTGTTCAGCATCTATCTATAACCTATTCATTGAGAACATTCCAATGAGCCCAAACACGATACCTGTGCTATAAGTTGGTAAGGGAGTTGGATATCCTGCAAACTCCAGGTGATGCTGCAGCATCAGTTCAGGGGTACTATGTTCTTCGAATATAATTGAAGTAACAGGATACCAAATTTCAAATCGATCAGACCTGTGGAAGATCTCTACATCCATTCATCAACTAGAAAAGGGCTGATAATCTTCAAACGGTTGAACCGATTTTGATAAAACATATCTCAGAACCATTGCTAGAAAACCTGCTTTCAATTAAAAAAAAAACTGCTTTCAAATCGGTTCATCCGTTTAAGAGCTATGGTGCCAGAGACAGACACAGAGACACACACATAGCGGCCAAACTTATAACACCCCTCTTGCGTCGGGGGTTAAAAAGTATGCTGCTATCATCCTGACATTATCCCTTTGTTACAACGACCTAACCTTGCTAAAAACCAATCTTTAATCAGTAGTCACTGATATACAGAGTCTTTACAATAAGAATTAAAAGGTTAGCGTGCTAATGTGAGCACCAAGTTATATAACTTTTGCATACCGCCAAATCACTTTTACCGGTATTCAAAGTTTCCTTGTTTTGGTGACTGTGGGAAATGAGTTGTTTTCTTCAGAGTAATTCCTTACTTGATCGTCGTAAAAACAATGTAGTTAGCAGCCAAGGCCGTCCGATTCAATTTCTTTTTTTCGGCGAGAATATTTTTATTCTGAAAAAGAATGTTAGAAAAGCACTTAAATACCGAATAATAGGAAAGTCCTTTCCGTAATTCTTCATAGTGTAAGCTATACGTCTAAAAACGTAGACGGAGTAAGAATTATGAGTTTTCCCACAAAGGTCATTGACATTCACATCGACCGTCTCGCGATATGTGATTTATAGTGATTGGATTATTTTCTCTGTTTCAGACATTTAGTTCCAGCCCGAAACCATCCCACAATGGAGGCTGAAACCACACCCGTAAGTACCTAGACTGTAACTAATTAAGAATGCAGTAAATAATTTTTGAATGAAATATTTAAGTTTCATCCTACATAATGCACATCACAACCGTTTTGAAATTTAAATTGTACTGCCCTCTATTGACAACTTTACGACAACCCGAACATGTTCCTGTGGGATGACGACTGAACTGGGATCATACAATCGTCAGATGCAACGCGTAGGTCTCAAACTAGATGGCGCTACAGTCTACTAACGGAATGCCACATAATTGGATAGATGGCGCTATTTCGAATTTCGGCGTGTAGGTTTCGACGTTAACTAGGCAGGGACGTGAGTTTCGAGCTTGCTCTGTAGTTCGTCCACCCTCCGAAAGGTGTCGTTTTTGCCTATTTTATATTTAAGAGAATTAACCGAAGTTAATAGCAGTTAAATGCATTATTTTGTAATTTACATTAAAAAATCAGGGATCTACGTACTGTTATGTGACTCTTCGAGGAAAATACGATGTTCTTGTTTTATTTTTTGAGTCGTTGTTTCCGGATGTAAATGAAAACCACTAAGGCATCCTTTTCTCTTTTCTAGCTCTCGTTTTGACAGCATGCTTGATATATGCACCACACATCCTAATAGGTGTCTGAAAGCTTGCCAGTGTTATTTTTAACACTCTACCCCACTCAAGTCCTGATGTAAGCTTAATTTAATGCTGTATATGGACTTCTCACGTAACATTTTTCGCACAATATCACGAGGCATTCGGGCCGTGTTATATAAGTGCCGAATTAACACATTTTGGCACGGGATTTCGCTTTTACAATATTTTAAAAGATTGCATATGGCACCGTCCCACTGGCAAAGTATCCATTGTCCGCGGGGCTATATTCGGTGAATTTATAGAATGCGTTCCGTGCCTCATATTGCTCGCTATCGGTTCATTAATAAACTATATCCTGTTGCCGCTCTATACAATACAATAGCCGCAGACCGTTTCAGAATCGCTCGTGTGCGAAATTTATAGCGGTTAGAATTTTGAATATTCGTTTTCATCCTGGTCCACTTCAATTACCAAAAAAATATTCGGATGATAAAAATACACTGAGATTGTCATTGTCGATTACAAATTGCAAATTGAGCTTTTAGCTTTAAAATCATGCAGAAATTGCAAACATTAATAAAAACACGATGCTGTTTTTCGGGTGAAACGTGTATAATTAACAGATAAACATCTGACTTCATATACTGCGTCGTATGAAAAAGCACAGCAACATTTTAGTGAATATGGCTTTAGTGTAAATTCGCGCTGCACCAGTACCTTCAGCCCGCCCCGGGCGAACCGAGGTGCCGCTCGCGTCTGTTCCGGATATTCAGCGTTACGAATGGCTTTATTAAGACTAAATATTACAATTTCCGAGCAACTATTGCGACGGTTAGAATTGCTAATGCGCCGCTGAAGGAGCCGAGTGAAAAGATGCGATTGCACTGAAACCCACCCGACGCCGACAGTTTCCTGTTTTATGAGCGACGAAATTGCAGGTTCACGCTGAGTTGCCAACTACCACCGGATGTTAGGTTTTGACCGATTTGAATACGTCTTTTATGTCAGACCCACGATTAAGTTTACTCATAGCTTTATCAGAATTGGGAAAAGTTACTCTTATCTGTTACCTATCAGCCAAAGAAAAAGTACCAAAAATATTTTAGCCCTTTCTCGGGCCTGGTGAAATATCTTGTCGAAAAAGGGGCTGCGTCTTGCAACCACAAATTACTATGATTTAATATTGCTTAGTTATCTGCGAGCTGGTAATTTGCTAGCGCGCCTCTCGGCCCCGCGTTGGGCGCCATTGTTGCTCCGCAGCCTTTTGTTCATTGCCTTCTACTCGCGATACGATCTTGAGTTATTATGATTAAGATTCTTTGCCAAGTGACGCGAACTCGCTAATTCCTCCATTATCGTTTTAGTTTTACTCACTTGTGAGCATTTTGTAACATTTTTTGTTGTCTTTCTCGTTTTTCATGACGGTCTTGTGAAATTAGTCTTCATTATTTTCTGGGCTCTTTGTGTTTTCCCCACATTTAATACCTACTTTTGGCTTTTTTAAGCGAACCATTAATCAGAAGCAATTTCTTGAATTTAATATTTGTTTTGGATTGAACTGTGTCTATTGTTTGCATAATACGTTCGGAAAAGTCCTCCATTAATACTCGCATACGCATAAGCTAGGAGGTGACCTAGTAGATTAATAAACGTCACCACCGCTCGTAAAGCCAATGAAGTTAATATATCAGATGTCGCGTCACGCCACGCCATGTCCAACTTTCATTTCATATAGTGCTCTCAAATGAATCGATCCATGTGTGGCTTTTTCAATTAGTGAAAACATTCGATTGTCATTGTGTTTATAGTGTAATTGCTGGTTTGTTATCCATCCATCTTGACCGTTGTAATGGCTGGCCATCAGGGAAATGAATCGCCTGGCTGTCTGGTCGAATGGAAGCGAGGTACAAGTGTTCTCCTCGCGAAATTGCTTTTCGTTTTAATGTCCGAGGTATCAAGGGATGCCTCGTTTCCGTGCTGATTGTTTTAACGTTTATATTTAAAACAGTTGTTAGTGAACGGTCTCATTCCTTTTTGTCTTATCCACGTCCCATTTCTAAAGCATCTCATTAAGTTCATTCATGTAGTTAAGTTTTTGACTATACGTGTGTACGTGCAGTCATGAAATATCATAGTACAATCTAACATTTGAGTTCATTTTCCATATTCTTCACATTATAAGTAATTTAAGATCAAACAATATGTTACCTATGATTTAATCAATTCATATTTTAGTTTTTACAGACTCTGCATGCGCTTTCATGATCTTGAAATTCAAGAATATTTTCAATCCTTTTACTCGCGGATCAAAGGAAGAAGTTCCTGACCAGCAATACTAATTAAACTAATAAAAAGTTGAAATTGTCCTTTTATTGTAGTAATAATATGAGTCTCGTAAAAAACCTTCCAATAAAAATATAGGTATCTCATTTTTAACTGAAGTCCAGCACTTAACCCTTTTTTCACCTGCAACAGTATTTACGGTTGAGTTAGCGCGAAAATCGTAAATATCTCAGTGCTGTGCTATGGCAGTGCAGTTAGCAAGGATTGCAGATACTGCAATGGCATGCAGCGTGCGTGCCACACCCCATTCATTAGGCGCCGAGTGCTTCCGCGCATTTATCAATCTACACACACAAAGGCAACCGTTCACGGCCCTCCTCATAAACTGAACTGATTTTCCGATGGGATTTTCTGTGGGTTTTAAATGTGCAGTGATTTAGAAATGTAAAACGGCGATTAAGTTGAGTTTTTATTAATTTGGACCGTTGTTTTTTTTCCTTCTATATTTCCATAAAAAAACGTAACGGTTGTTAGCATGGGAAGTTTGATATGACCATGTTGCGGTTTTGATTCCCAGGCATAAAAATACTACAAAATAAAAGTGGACATGGTCTAGGATCAAAAATCGCCTACGGACAATTTTTGCAACAGCATTGCGTACATCAGATTGAGTATGCAAGCGAAATGCTGAATATGTTGAAATATGCACATGTTTTTGATATAACTGCGACATCAAGATGCAATTCGCGTGTTATGTCAATCAAGCTTTGTTTGTTATACCAGCGTAATTAACTATGACATAAATATTATTTCGAAAATAATTTCCTTACAAAAGAGGTAATCGAACTGTTCCATTGAATTGCGAAATTTCCAATTTGTCAAGTGCTTAAACTTGAGCTAACCCTCCGACCTTTTCTAGAGAAATTTAGCTAAATTCGTCTGTATAAAGCTCAGAGGGAGTAGAGCAAAATTATCAGTTTCAACTGGACGGAGTCTTAGCACACCTGCGTCTCTAGTGATCCAGGCTTATGGCCAGCCGCTGCGGATAAATGCTAAGACACCAATAGTGATAAAGCGCTACCCATTATTGCTAGCTGAACTAAAGTAGAAGCAAGTCCAGACTACATTTTGTTTTAAGCCTTGTCTGTGTAAAACGTTAAACTGGTTCTCCGCTCAAAACTTCGTTTATGTTGATGTGAAAATATCGACGTGCCTTTGTTATGAAAGGTGCAGTCAAAACACTTCGTCGGCTTCAGAATTTAATCATTCGTAAGTTATTACCCTCCCGTGGAAAGCATTAAGGTAATGCTTTCAACGCCTTTAATTAAACGATTATGGCGATCATTAAGTTGAAGTATCGTAATCATAAACGCAGTAAAAACGCTTTAGGCGCAAATAGGACTTCCGATTGGACATTCAAGATTTCGCTCTGTGACTTGGAGTGTGCGGTTAGATTTATTCCCACCCGATCTACTGAGTCTTGTCTGCGGTTTCTTTGGCAGAATTGAATCGTTAAGATGCGGCGACATGTCCCAAACGAGATGGTGTTATACGATCTACTTAATGTGGGATAGGGATGGAGATGAGACAGTCATATTCCTTTGATCATTGACGCGTGCCGAAGAGGTATGTTCGATTATACTTTGACAAAAAACAGACATTTTTTCTTCTGTACACGGGTAATATTACTTAATAAATCTCACAGAGCTGACCTGTGAGCCTGTCATAAAACTTGGTTATTTAAAGCTTCCCTAAGAAAATTGGCTCCTTGTATAAACTTATTTTAAAACTTAGGTCTCCCTTTACCCAATTCTTTTTCCTAATTATTTGTAACATTACCAGAAAATGGGTTGCGTAGGTGGAGCGTCGCCCACAATGGGCAAGCGCTACTATGAAGGAAAATTTTAAAATCACAGGGTTAAAAACTCAGACTACAATATTTAAAAAGGTTAATGTTTTTAGGTAAACAACGTTTTTGGGACAAAGCTAAGAATAGACTACCCAATGTCAATGTCGTTGCTGAAATCCCTACGTACGTGGAATACGTTGTAAGAGCACAGATAAAACAAGTATGAATACCAACCTGGTTGTATGATTTTGGTTATTAGTTTTTGTCCAATTATTTAGCCTGCTTTAGCTATGCACTTGTAGGAACAAACTGGTCCAAAAGGCAAAAACACTTTGGCAAACTGTTGTGTATAAAACTATTGTTGAGGTTTTTTGTCCTGTCAGTTTTCGGGAGCCTTAGCGTATCATGATAAATTATTGACCATTCCACTGTCTTCGGTACCTACATAAGAGAAAAAGTGGCGGCACTCCGGGAGTGCCGACAGAAGTGAAAACTTGAACAAGATCGCCTTGGTGGAAGAAAAATACTTGCATAGAACATTAATCCGTCACGGAATATAAATAAAGAGCACAATCGCGTTTACAAAACTAAAGTAAAAATAAAAATACTTGCATAGATCATTGATCCGTAACGTAATAGAAATAAAAAGCACAATCGCGTTTACAAAAATGAGGTGTCCTCATGGTGTCGCGTAATCAATGGTTTAGTCCCATCTCAAAAATGCCCAACGCGCCTAAAGTTTTCACTTCAACAAACCTGATAAGGAACCGATGTAAATAAATTCTAATTTACTGAAATGTAACAAACAGATCTTAACTGCATTTATTTCACTGCATGCGTTAAAGAACAAATCATCCAAGTAGGTGCAACAATTATACCATGCTTATAAAATTTCCAACAAATAAGTTCCGTAGGTACTGCCAATTAAACACTCATATTTGCGAGCAAATCTCACAGTAAATAATAATGTCCATCGTCCAATTATCTTATAGCAGCCCGTGACGAGTCACGAGATATAAGGGTCAACTCTCATTTGATATTCTGCTCCCACCCCACGTAATGGAATAACGTTGTGAGCTCGCCGACGCCCGATACGATCGATCTACCTCCCTATATATTTTATTTTCGTAAATTGTACCGAATGATGTCCGGTAACCCTTGTCAGGTCACTAAAAATGTGTCTGATGGGCCGGGCTGCCGATCCCGCTAAAATCACGGTGTTGCCAGATATTTTAACGTTACTTTGTTCCGAGCTATTTTGGCACATGTCCTGACCTTCGTCAGCTTACATAATTATGTGTAAGCTAACAGTGTGCAGTGTGCAGTTTAACCTAAGTAATGAAAGAGCCAGAGCTCTTTTATTGAATTAAAAAAGCAGGTTAAATTTTATAAAACCAACAAATATATTATTATTTTGGTAATACTCTACTCTAACAATCCGGTAACTTTTGCTCCTATAATTTGTACTAAATAATTATAGAAATGTAAAACATAAAAGTAAAATTACTTAAGACCGTATGTATACATTTGACACTATAAAAGTTACAAGCCAGTTTATTTCCTATTTGATTTACAGAACGGATAGTAAAATGTATTACAGTAATGGATAATAAACACGACGAATATGACTATGATGTTATACACGCAATTCTACGTAGTCATTTTTAACGTGAATGCATTCTACATGATGAATTAAACCCACCGCACGCCAAGCCAAGCTTTATGATTTCAAACGTACAATTTTTATAGAATGAATAATTATAAAGTAACGTAAATCAGTTTAACAGCTCTAAATGGTTGGTCGTTATTTTATATAACATTAGCTAAACGTTTTAAAAGGCAATGTGCATTTAAATTCAACTCGCATGAAATGTTAATTCTGGATTATTGCTCCCGATAATCTTGTTGTACTTGTTGCCAGACGTGATAAGTTGAGACCTTTGAATAGAACTAGGATTATCTTGGCCTACGTGTTGTATTATTTATTGTATCTAAAGATAATGAGAATTAACTTATATTTATATCTATAAGTTAATTCTGTTGGCTTTAGGGTTGTCCATTGTAATTTTTATCATCCTGAAACTATCAAACTGTTGTAGGGTTTTAAGTTTAGTTGAGCTGTTCTTGCTGTAATAAGCTTATCATTTTTTATAAATGTTTAGTGATCATACGTTGGATTTCTTTACTGCTGATTGAAGTTTTGGGGAAGTTAGTATAATATCGTTTTATTAGGTTTTCATGTGTAGTGCACCCTGAAAAGGAGAAGAAAAATGTGCGAGGCAGTCTTACCACTTTATATGGGGGGACCCTTACTTTTTATCCTTCTTGCGTTTAGGACATGTTCTGAATTATGAACTCCGCTCTCAGCATAAATGGACTTTGTATGTATAGTAACAACGCTAGAGCGGAGCGTACTATACTTTCCTTTTCCCAGATGATTTATTGGAAGAAGGTAAATTGTAATATCCATTAGAAATTGGCAGGGACGGTGGAAGAATTATGTTAGAGGTCCACAGAGTCGACAAATAAATTATGTCTGGCATGCGGGGCGTCAGGGACGCCTGCCGCGCTCTTAACTCTTATTTTATATATACTTATCGGTACAACACTTTTATCTCCGCATAAAATGCTATGCAGAAGGCTTTAAAATTATATTATACAGAGAAGCAGACTGCTAAGTGGGTTTAACTGTACTCTGAAATGCTCTTTTAAAATATTACTGGCGCAAGCAATCCTCATGTTATAAATCTCAATATGATCTTTCAAATTAAAACATGGGTCCAGGAAAGTTTCTATTTCTGCACACAGAAAGTTTTTCAGACAGCTATCCTAACTTTTCAATTTAGGCGCCGTCGATTCTATAGACCGCAGAACAGGGCGCGAAATCAACTTATAGCAACACAGTGAACGCGTTAGACGAACCGCATAGAATATTTCCACGTTTCCATTTGTGGATGCTCCGGAAAAATAAAGTTAAATCAGACGCGTTAACGCGTCGCTTGGCAGGATTGCCGCGAAATTGTTCCGCTGTTTTGTGTAGGGCGTTTAAAGAGTTTTTTACTCGGTTTGCTAATGGACGCGGACTTTACTTACCGCCCCGTTCCGTTGTACGCTTGTTTACTATTAATTGCGCCTTTTGTCGCCTACAGCTGCTGTCTCGGCGAAGGATACGGCTGCGGTCGGTCTGCGCCCAGTTACAACCTTTATGGGTGTTTACGTAGCGCTCCTAGGAAGCGAGCACGGCGATTTAGTTTTGCCGCCATTTACTCTAACGAAATAAAAGTCTTTTGCGTTTTTCCGCGGCAAATTAAGCTGTTTATGCCGTCGTAATAGTTTGACCACTTAAGGAGTCTACTTCCAAAGTATATTTTAGTCTTCTTCTTTTCATGTGGTTAGTGACTAAACAGGTGTCAGAGTTTTAAAGGCGCCCATGGGTCTCTGACTTGGCTTTACATGCCATCGAGAGATATCTCTCAGGCTTGCCGATTTCCTCACTATGTTTTCCTACACAGTTTTTGAAGCAAGTTTTATTTGTTTTTGTAGTATTTTTAAGTAAACCGAAGTTATTATCATGATTTCAAAAATAAAGTTAAATATTATTTTAGTTAGCTCGTCATTAATGTTTCATCTACTACCTGCCTAAAGGTAAAAGCAACAGTTAAAGTCGAGGATACTAAAATGAAATACAATAATGCTTCACCATCTCTCGTGCATTCATACTCATTTCCTTTGCACTGAATGAATTCCTTCTATTAAAATCGACAGGCAGCAACAACAAGCTTCTTTCGAACGCAGAAGCCATATTTTCGCATAGAAATAAATAGAAATCACAATGTCTGTATTTACATTGAATCTTTCCATTCGTTGCTGAACCACTTCCATTGCAGCAGTTTCGGTGCAGTGTAAACCGCAAACAACAACCGACGCTGTTTCCATTCCACGCAGAACTAGCGAACTGCATGCGGTTCCAGATTTCAGCTTTTTTTTTTTACTCCCGCTGCTCGGGAAATAATTTTATTTATCGCTGTCGTGGTCCGTTGTCGCGCTAGCGTTGACTCCCAACTTTTTAATTAAATTATTTACTTGATAATTGTTGGTCCACGAGTGATAGCCTCGCTATTTTTACACTTTATGGTTGACCAACGAGCCTGTGTTGTAAATTATGAAGTTGATATTTAAGTGGGTTCAGTATTATTCACGGATGTGTTTCCGCAGGTTCTGATATAATTTCATCATATTTTTGTGTTAAGGTAAAGCACGTAGCTTTGCAGTCATAAAATAAGCTGTTTTGTGACTGTACGTTGCTCCAACTTTTGTTGATTAGTTTGTAAATTGTTTCTGTTGATACATTTTGTTTAAATTAAACACAGTTCGTACGTATCTATCGAATAAGGTGCTGACAGAATAGTTTTTTTTTTTTTTACCTCGTTTTGAACATTTCGTAGACGTGCTACGCGAGCGCTACAGTGCTACGAACCGTCTACGACTTCGCTACGACGTAATTACTCCCGAGTTTAATTTTCGTTTTTACTTATCTCTTCTATTTTTTTTTCCTGATGGACGTCTGTTTTAGTGAAGACAAGACTTACTTTGAAATAATAAGGAAACTAAAGTATAACAAAGGGGGAACTTACCGTGAAATATTCAGTGGGGGCCATCATTTCGTCATAAGTTTTGACCGCCGCTCAACTTCCACATTGCGCTTTAGCGCCTCTCGTATTTTATTGGCATTGTTCAGTTAATACAAAAGTTGGTAACTTCCCGCCATCGATTATTATTATTGCAAACTTTATACAAAATTCAAGAGGCTTTAATAAGTTAAGGATGAAATTACGTGGTGGCGCTGTCTGGTGACTGGGGCACAAATAAAATATTGTTTTCGGAAGCTTATAAATTCAATAAAGGGATTGGTTTTGTAATTATTTTAAACTTGTGACATTTTTTTGTACTTATATTCAAATTCAATTCAATTCAAAATATTTTTATTTCACATAAACCTACATGGGCACTTATGAAACGTTAGAAGCTAGGTGCACGGTTCCAATTGGTCGTTTCCTATGAAGAAGAGCCGGCAAGAAACTCCACGGTTACTGTTTTAAAAATAATTGGCTTATACAATTCTTTCAAATAACAGTGTGACTAGGTATGGGGGGACAGTGTAGGTCTTTCAATAAGTGCCATATAATAAGTTACCACGGGTACACTGAGTTTACTTCTCTCATTTTGTGTTCCATATTTGAACGCGAAATGAGGTAAGATTAGTTTTTTCCTAGCGATAGGTGCCTACCTACAGGTGATTAAACACAACGATTACTTCTTTCATTAATAGTTTAATATTCACCATTTCATCGGAGCACCTGCAGGTTCCATCAAACAATACTTATACTATCGCCGAGTACACATTGTCTCTGGCTCGGCATTTATTTTGTTTCTCGAGTAATAGACAACGCATCCGGAAGTACGGATAATGGGTCTCGGAAAAAATAGAGTGCTTGCGACGAAAGCCAGTCACTGCAACACCTGTCGCCTGGCGCGTACTGGTAGGATACTGGGGTAGGTAATTTTTAAGGCTAATGCGGGTAGGTACTCTTTTGGATAAAGGTACTTACACTGTTGACTGAAAATACAAAAATCAATCAATCTACCTAACCTTTTCCCAACTATGTTGGGGTCGGCTTCCAGTTTAACTATATGCATTTGAATACTAGTATTTTACATGGAGCGACTGCCTATCTGACCTTCACCCCTGGGTACTGGGTACTCCTTGGTAGGATTGGCTGTCAGAATTTCGGGCTTCTGGCGACCTGTAATCACTGTCAAAGAGTCACGAATGACAGCCGGGACAACGGTTTAACCTGCTTTCCGAGCCACGGAGGAGTCTCGGTATGTAAAGATGGGCACCCATTCACGGACTAACCCCGGCAAACGTAGCTTAACCTTATGGATTGTTCCGTGCGGCTGTTATTACTAAGCCAAAAGCTCCTACTGGCTGAAAATACGAAAAATATTTATAGGTTAGGCAAATGAGACACTCTACAGGAGTTGTTTTGTAATAAGCACGGTATCTACTATCTATGGTACCTACGTTGTTTTGTTAAATAATACTTTCATCGCTTTAGCATGCTTTATCTACGCATCGTGCACAGTAAAAGTAAGTCATCAACTTTCATTCGGAGATATGTATTCCGTGAAATATTAAGTCAAATACCTTCACACCTTCCCCAAATATTTCATCATTAACACAGAAGACACACATCATGCATACTAAAATTAAAAAAATACAACGTACTCAACGGTATCGGGGACATAATAGCAGTAACGTACCTCAACCCTCCGCAGCCGCCGGCACTTAAGGCGCCCCTCCGATGCAGATTGGATGACGCCGTATGATTTACCGCCCGCACGCCTCCCACCGTCCTCGATAAAATGACGCACGGGGGATTGACGATGTAGCATTTGTTCCTTCGTGTTCTTGTATGCGTGTAATTTCTTATTAACGTGTGGAAGTGCCGATAACGAAATATTCTGAGATGAATTGCGAAAATATGTATGTGGATGATATATTTTGTCAATGCCATGTTTTTAATCAATGGAAAGTTAGAGCTGTGAGTAACTGAAATGTAAATGTCAGTCGACATGAGTTAGCAGATTATTAACCACAAACACGTAAGTAATTTGCAAGCTTTTCAAAGGAATTGATGACAAACTTCAATATCATACCATCAAATTTGTTTAACGACCCATAATTAAATACCACAGGAGCCCCAAGGTAATCAAATAGTACGTCGTTACGACGTATCCAGGAAGTGGCGATAGCAACAGCCAAAAGCACAATTAACACTGGAAGTTTGGGACATGGAAAACTTCAAATTAATTAATGCAATGTAGGCTTCAAGTGTCGCGAACACGCAACGTTCTTTGGTATCAGTGTACTTTATTTAGCGAACCATGTGGCTTTTTTGTCCGGGTATTTGAGGGTTAGAATTTGTTGTAGTTCTAACAAATAATTTAAGTGGCAAGTTTGACAAACTATAACAGTATTACGAATCGAAGTATTATAGAATCGTTGAAATGAACCTAGAAATGGAGGACAGCGTTCAACTGTTAAAACCTACATACCTTATCACGAAATAAACGCCTAACTATAATTAAATTTTATACACTATGGTAATTCTACCATTCCTGGAACCGCCTGGCAATATAGGTTAAACGACATTTAATAATATAATTGATATTTCCATATAGTAATTAATTTGCATATCGGTTCAAAGTACAGGTTTTGCAGCCATTATGACCGATTTTCCGAACCAGATTTACGTATTGAAAACATTACTAACATCTATCATATTCTAGCCTATGATGATCATAAAACTAGACTTGAGAATCAAATAGAAATCCAGCATCAATCAAGGATATCTCTATAACAATTATAAAGACATCTGTCGCGTATAATCATTTTTGATTAGCCTCTCAACTGTAGGGCTGTACTTGAATCGAAATTGGATTGGGATTATCTCGATACCGTTTCGAAAATAACCCCATTAATCTCGATAAGGATCGGACGAAGTATCGACAACTGCTGTTTTGTTTGTATACTCCCACTTTGTTTATAGACAAAGAATGCTTTAATTCAGTGAAGAAACGGGAGAAAATAAAATATTGATGCGAATTTAATGTTGCCCAACGATAGCTTAGAAGAGTAAGCCTGATCAATCAGAACTGGATTCTATTTCAGCTCTGATAAATAATGCTTCGTGTGCATACTAAAACTGATCAGTTTTGTAAAGAATTTTCAGTTGAAGACAACGGAATGTAGCGTCTGTCTTATGACCCATCAAAACAACACTTGTCCCGTAAACAGTCTGAACTGTCTTTCGAGTCAGACACTTTAAAATGAATCGTTTAGGAAATTTCATTGGGGACTAATAAACGATGATCCAACACGCTACTGACGGTTCACTGGCGATCGCTCTTGCCCATAATTTTTTTACTCGTTTATATCGTCTATGGACTCTGTTGGCGCGTTATGTGCTGTAGATATACCCACAGTAGTATTTTTTTTAATTTAGGTTGTAGGTACCCAACTAAGCCGAATGCGCCAGAATAGCCCGCGAGATTTGAATTTTGTTTTAAGTATTCTGTTGTCTTCAAAATGTACATAAGAGAAACCTATGTAATTTTACATTGCGTAGGAATTCATTAAATTAATTAAGAGAAACATTCTGAGGATACTGATCCAGCTTTCTTACCTCTTTATCGTCTCATAAAGTATAAATGCGTTAAAATGTAGTTCGTTTTACTATTAATTATTCCCGGAAGTAATATGGTTGCTATTAGATTTTACTGCATACTACATTGTCTAAGGCTACACCTGCTTTATACCGGCGTTTGCCATAAATTGTAAGCTAATATCGAGCATTAATCAGATTATGTCTTCGCATTAAAAGCACGACATCCTAAACGACTAAATTGACTTATACTTTCTCAAAATATTTACATTAATGCATAATATGAGTTACTGCCACAGATAAACATAAATTGTATTAAAACACACAGACGATACGAACATATCAATAAAAATGCATCGCAAGACAATTAATCAAATCTTATCGAATACTGCGAACATGGTACTGAACAAAATGAACATATATGTCGACAAAAGATAAAGAGATTTGCTTGTACAAACGGACGGTTATCTCCATCCCTCTATCAGTAACAAACGTCGATTATTTCACGGGCTCTTCTCATCCATTAGCGCCATATTGACTGCCCACTTTCATCTTCTCTTGCCTCGGGGATTATTTGTATACCTACCCTCCTTTTATTTTTGCCTGTCGCTTGTTATATTATTATTTTGTTAGTGACAGGTTGTTTATGATGTTCGATATTTAATTATTTGGTAGGACTAATTGAGTTTTGTCACTTGATATTTTATCATTATGTAGGTACCTATTGAGTTTTCAATTTGATGAGGTAAACTTCAACGAGTGGTTTGCGTTGCCAAATACCTACGTACCTAATATGAAGAAGATCATCATCTGCCTAGCCCATGGAGCGACTGCCTATCTGACCTCCAAAACCTAGTTACTAGGTAATATACCCCTTGGTTGTCAGACTTTTTGGCTTCTAACTACTCGTAACGACTGTCAAAGATCTACAAATGACAGCCGGGATCAACGGCTTAACGTACTTTCCGAGACACGGAGGGGTCTTGGTATGTAATGATGGTCACCCATCCACGGACCAACCGCGGCAAGCGTAGCTTAGCCTGATTGATCGCCCCGTATGGCTGATATTTGTTAGCCACAAGCCCCTCTAATACAAGATAATTGTGCTTTTAAAGTAACTTTGTTCCAATTGAACTCAGGCTCAAAGCATTTATTTCAATTAAACCATTTACAGGCACTTTTGAACTGAGGTCGATCAGTCAGAAAGACGAAGCTAGTTGCCCATTCCAAAGCGTAGTACGAGGCACGAAACTCCATGGACACTCATAATGAACTAATGAATAGCTACGTGTATAATTATACCTACATAAGAGCATTACTAAGCTCTAATTAATAAGCGAGTCTCGTATTGAAGGGTCTTCACTTGACCACTTACCCAAGGGACCCTTACCTTACATCTTTACTAACTACGCCCCAACTGCCTTAAATAATGTTGAAATTATTACGTACAAACCGAAACGCTTCATTAATTTTATTTTAATGTCAGCGTCAACTCCTTATCGTCCTGTGCTAGTTGCAAAGGTCGACAGACGAAAGGGGACGGTAATGGTACTATGAGTGGTGGTATCGATAAATACCTTCAGGCAAAGTCGATACGTCGAGACGTACTGATAAACACTGTGATTTCGAAGCGTGTCGTTCGGTCGTTTTCTATGAAGACAAAATACTGTTACATATTTATACTATGCTTTAAGTATATGGCCAGTTGGCCACCTTTTTATTTGTAATCGAAGGTAGGAATTTTCTTGAAGTAAGTTTTGATAATCGAGAAAGAGAGTTACTTCAATGGGTATAGAAAACAATGCATGGATATACTAGACGAAACCTACTTGTAAACCATCATTATCATAAGCCTTACCAAATTTTAGCATTAGAGTTCGATGCAGAAAAATAGACCCTTTCTTAAAAAGGTAAAACCAATTCTTTTGGTCTCAATGTTTTACCTACCTGTGAGTATACATCTTAATTAAAACTCCTGAAAGTTTTTTTTGCATTTTCCTCCTAAAGAAAAGTAATTTTAGAATTGATATTTTTTTCTATTTTAATTTAAACAGGCAGTATTGCTCACGAATTCTAATTAACACAACAATCGAGGAGTTTAGACTGTTTGAGGGATGGACTTGGAAACTCCGTGATGAGAATTAGACGTTTTTATGTGGAAACGTGATTAGATTTCTTATTGCGAATTTATTTAAGACGATGCGATAAAACTGCTACGTACATTAGGTAGTAGCAATTTCAAGTGTCTAGCGAGAAGTGTGAATTCTGTCTGTAAATAATCAAATTTGAACAAAAAAAAAAAGGATTTATAGGTATTTATCTAAATGCGTACTACAAGAAAAGCCATCGGACGGCTAACATTTGGGTATTTTATTTCTAGCTCAATAAAAAACAAGTATTGAGTATTGTTGTTGGTGCCATATTTGAGTTGTCTGTCACTAATTTCACTTCGATCGCAATCACAGCAATACGAAATACGTCATCGCCATTGTCACAAATTGCGAATATCCATTAACCAAATTTCCGAATTTTTCCTCAATAAAAATGCATTTTGTTTAAAAATCTCGCAATCCGGTAAATATATGAAGTTGAATAAACACAATCCAGTGTTTTTCACACGAGGTAGTCTCGTACAATCGGGTTTTCCGTTGATACAGGAGCAACGACGCGGTCGCAAACTGCCTGCAATGTTTGTATTGAAGTGTCCATTATCCTGATGAGGTGCATACCATTCACGTTACTACATATAAAAATGAGTGTTCCGTCTATCGTTCACATAGAGTAAAGTGCTCGCCATAAACGACATTTTGACGTCGTATTTTGCTTATTATTTATTACACCAAATTGAAAATTTAACAAACCGGTATTTTTATATTTTTGGTTAAAACAAAAAGTAAAATAAATTTTTTTAGTGTACACATCCAAAATGCAGTAAGTCTGAATCAATACAATTTCCATTTTAAATTAAAACCTTTTATCCGCAAAATTTTATCAATATCAAAATAAAAATCTACATTCGAAATTGTCTATGGTACCTTTTTTAATATACGAAGTGCAGTTTGAATGAAAGTGTCGCTTACGCTATTCACCACTCACACAAACACATGTTAGTAATTTCGCGCCCGTCTACACCCGTTCCCGGAGCTTTTGTTCGCTTATGTTTATTATGACATGTTTTGCACGATAATTGACTTAAGTCTGTGTATTTTACGCATTATGCGGGTCGTATTCTGTATGTGTAATTTTCGAGAAGTGACTAATAAGGAAGTTTAAAAATGTAAACAGTTTTTATTGTGACACATAGGTAGGTATTTCTGAAACATTTTCAACTTATTTTTGTATTTCCATCTCGTCACGTCATGCATAAGTGAAGTTTAAATGAGTCCACATTTAAATAACGAGTTAAAATTGCCGTTCGGCATTCACAATGTATTCAAAGCATTTTCTCTTACCAGATAATTCTTTATGTACCTAGGTACCATATACATTTTGTTTAAAAAGTTATTTTGTTTTGTAACAAAATATTCCCTGTTAACAGATGCAGGAATGCCTAAAATACTAGAAATATCCAAATATAGGAATTATTTTAAGATAGTAATAACCTTCTACTATGCTAGTTAGTTAAATGAAGGCACCTGATAAATATGTATGAAACATCAAGTTCCCTCCAATAGATTCGTTCATCAACATCGCATTATCCCCAACGCCCAATAAATTTTCTACTATATCAGAA
Source organism: Omphaloscelis lunosa (assembly GCA_916610215.1). Lineage (NCBI taxonomy): Eukaryota > Metazoa > Arthropoda > Insecta > Lepidoptera > Noctuidae > Omphaloscelis > Omphaloscelis lunosa. The sequence continues at coordinate 16,291,131 of OU744261.1, read as the reverse complement.
GATACAAACTTAGTTGATTGTACGTGCATTTGTTTTATATTAAAATATTCCCTGTTAACAGATGCAGGAATGCCTAAAATACTAGAAATATCCAAATCAAGAAATTATTTTAAGATAGTAATAACCTTCTACTATTCTAGTTCGTTAAATGAAGGCACCTGATAAATATGTATGAAACATCAAGTTCCCTCCAATAGATTCGTTCATCAACATCGCATTATCCCCAACGCCCAATAACTTTTCTACTATATCAGAAGATACAAACTTAGTTGATTGTACGTGCATTACCTTGTTTGTTCCCCACCTTCGGCCAGCAAACTGCGTAACGTCATTACTGAGTTGGATTCGTTCGACGATCGCCTTCACGTAACAACCGATCGATCTGGAGTTACTCTAACATTATTAGTTTCCTTTCCAAGATTCTTATTGGCTTTATATCGTCAGATATAAGATTTGGAGGGTAGTAAGAATGTTTTCCCAGTTTTTATAGCAGTTCAGAAAGCGATGGGCGCCAATATCAGCCAAACCATAAAATTTAAGGTTTCAGTGAAATTCTTTAATGTAAAAGCGTTATTGTCTTTGATGTCAAAGGCGAATTAATTCATGGTCGAGATTCTTTTATAAATCAATCGTTTTCTGTGATCTCTACTCTAGTGGCACCAGGTTTTTATATTTCGTGGATCTTGCACTCAAATTGTGCATTTTCTCGCAACGGAGGGTTCCCTGGAAAACATGCCATACGAAGTCATGAGTATTCTCAAACCACACCTCACTCTTATAACTTACTCAACATGTAACCCGCACACCTACTTACATATTCATAAGAGTTAGTAGCAAGAAGTCGAGTCGTTTATTCTTTCTACATCTACTCAGATGTGTTTAGAAGCCGCTCATGTAAACACAGCCTCTTGACGCGGCAAATTAAAGCCCAGCACATAGAGGCGACGATTTTCTCTCTACCTGGGTGTTGGATTTGTTAAATAAGTTCCCAGGAATTGAAATAACATGAGGTGTTTTTAGTGTTAGTTGTAGTGGGATTGGAGACGGCATTTCATGTAATGTTTGCTTTGGTTTGGTAAGCTGTTGATGCTTTCAGTGAATTCTTGCTCTAATAGTAATTTGGTACCAGTAGAATTTTAAGAAAGACCAATAGATGTATTTCAATGTGTTATGAAAAATAATTAAATTTTAAACAAACGTGCAGATAGATTCTGTAAATTAGAACTTTTTAGTTGTTTCTTCCTTTAATCTATTGCTTTAAAGACAAAATTCTTAAAACTAGTAGTGCTTCTAATCTCTTCCGCTCACGTCACCAGCCTGCCACATCCCGAAGTCTGGATCAGCGACGTCATTAAGAGGAGGCGCGTGATCGTGAGCACTCGTGCGGTCAACACGACGACACGACACCAACACAAATTAGCGACGCACGCGACACGAACGTGTGGCCTGAATTTATTACCACGTCTTGGGGTGGAACAGTGTGTTTGGAGGAAAGCTTCGATGAATTGACACCTTTTTATTATAAACTAGCGACTTCGGCCGCGTTGATTTCGGATGTTCCTCGTACAAACTCCAACATAACATTTCACACCGTTAGGGGTTGTGTTTTTTTTTAAAGCGTTCTTATATCCTCTCTCAGAGTTTAAATTACCTATCCCTAACAATTATGAAAATAGGTTCAGTGCCTAGCCGTGAAGACGTTACAGACGGCCCGAGTTACATTCACATTCATAAGACCTAATATAGCTTCATTGAGAAATAATGTTTATAAGTAGGTATGGTGGTTCCCTCATCATTCATGTCATAATTAATTCAAAGCTTTGCATACGTCCGTGTTACTTCGAGCTTGAATGTAATTTCAGTATCCTCAAGTATGATCGTAGCTGTAATGAATCTACCCTCATTCTCTCTTTCGAACAAGCTTAGCTACCCTAAGTCAGATCAATCTCATCATCAGCTATTGAAATACAGACAGTATTTCAATAGCTGATGATGATGATTCTTCGAGAAAATATTGGCAGGTTAGGAAATATAATATCATCAACATATGCAAAGTTAAAGTGTATTTGCCTAAACGCTTTCAACGTTGCAAGTAATAAGTCTTCGTATAGAAAAAATAAAAACAAGCCTAAGTGCAAGACAGCACGGGTTAATTATACTCGATGTTGGCAATCAACGAAGCGAATGTACTTATGTCACTTAATTGTTCCTTCACACGCAAACTTTTATGTTGTAAATTTTGTTGTTTTGGCTTTTCGGCTGGCTAGCTGCCATCTTGTTTTATTGCATCGAATAAAGTAAAATTAACTGAGAATACTAGAAAGCAGTGTTATACTAGAGCACGTAGCTACCTACTACGTAAACTACTTCTGAGCTGTTTCGTGCAAAAAAATACTCAATTACAACCGTAGTAGTCCGCTCAATATTAACCACTAGTAGGGTGAGTTCATACTTTATTACAATGGTATAGGTTTTATGCTAAATATCTACCGAATATAATTCCTAGACAGCCTTTATCAGCACTCAGGGGACGAAACGCAGCAGTTAAACGCAGACAGAAGTAACCACAAAGCAAACGGTTTTTATCGATCCTTATTAAATGCAGAACATATTCTATTGCGATTGTAGTATAATAATCCAACTCGGTACCAATATAGTAAAGTCAAGAACCGTTTATTATTCATGAAATTGTTTTTATTGATCGTCAAATAAAACACGGTAATATTTTACAGTCGTTACGCGGCTAATATTCATAACTGTAATTAATATCAAGCGACACGCCCGATAGATATGGCCGACTAGCGACTTGTTTATTGCAAGTAAGGTGTTCAGCAGTGCAGAGCATACGTCCTGGTTTTGGGAGACACTTCCGATATAATTTCTAGGCAAATAGTCTTGTCAAGTTTTTTTTTTTTTGCTAGCAATATTTGAACTAGTACAAAATAGTCAAAACAAATATGCCTAAAGGACGAACATTTGTATAAAAGGAATCATAATCTGAAATAATTCTAATATTTATATTAAAGCTCTAATCAATAAGAGCGACAAGTGCAGAACATCTTAGATCTATAGTCTATCAAGTTGCTAAAATCATACAGCCCCATTAAGGTTCAATGTAAATTAAAGAAACTATTACAAACAAAAGATATGTCCCCGCGGATGTCAAATGTGACAAGCGCGGTGTATGCGTATTCAGGTAGAGTAGACTGAGAAGGTTGTTATCCCGGACAGCAAAATGTTGCGTAAAAATTTGTTCGCGATGTCTGCTCTAGTTTACATTGAACTTCAAAGTACAGCACTAGATATTTTTCACTAAATATTATAGACATTTTAAAAGAGAACGAAAACTACCTTTACTAGAATCCTATTATTTTGTAAATTTTGACGTTCAAAAGAGCCATACAAGGGCGTATTTGAAATAAATGATTTGACTTTGGCTTTTTTAGCTTCTTTACTCGCACTCATTTGTTTTCAGCTTTCTGATTTCAAAATACAATTTCAAACTATGCCCTGCTCCTTATCTAACGCATGGCCACACACTGTAGTATTGACTTGCCCTCACATGGGCAGTAAACAACGTTATCGTTGCGTCATCATCATGACGTTTAATGTCAAGTGACGTCACTTGACATGCGACTACTGCCCGCCCGTTACACGTATGTAATGAAAATGACATTTGTGTTTCTATACGTCGCTTTTTTGTGTGTTAAGTCCATTTTGACCTTAGTTGATTGGTTTTCGCATTGTGTAATTCTTACGGGAGTAATTAAAATCTTAAGCCTGTTACATTTTGTGTATTAAAAATCTTACTAAAATACGACTTTTAGTCCTTTAAATCTGCAACTTCACCGCAGCAAACGAAACAGACAAACAAACAAAAGGCTCGGAAAACGGTTGAAACCCATCTCAGAAAAGTGTCGCATCCATAACCCGTAATAATTAACTAAACGAGCTACACTAATCTGGCGTCAGTGCAACTCATAAAAGAATACTTACTTGACACAAACGATAGTCGCCAAGGCTTGATTAATGCATGATGTTGAGCTTTCATATTCCGAGCCAACCTTTAGTGATGTTTAATCGTAAACCGCATCATCTCTCGCTTAGCTGTAGCTTCGTTTCGCTAGAGGATTTTCCATTAGAAGAAAGAGTGATTACACAAAGTGATAAAGTGCCAACGACCTACTTAACATTCTAGCACAATTTCACAAAAAGTATCAAGAAAGAGTTGACCGCAACATCGTTTAGCTTCGGTGATATAACTAGTAGGTAGTTCACACTCGAACCTATTAAAAAGTGAGGATCTGTGGATCAGTCTCTAATCACTTCAGTCCTAGATTACAGCGTCTCTTGCTAAAATATACTGTATACTTACATTTTTTTATTTCGGTTACAATCCTAAACCAACTGCAAGCTTGTTCAAATTGGATTTACTGTACCTTTCCGTTTTGCAGTAAAACGACCGGGGAGCGCAGTTCACGTCTCGCTCATTCCTCGCTTAGCTGTCCATCCAACTCCATTTTAATGGAGGTCCGCTGGAGAGGCGGATAATTTAAAATACCTACATAGCTCTCACTGGCCAGCTCTTAACTGGCTGCGGTTGAAAGGTACAGTCAGATTCTTGCATATAACTCCCGAAGTAAAAAGGGTTCCGGATATATAATTTTACGATTTAATTTCGTAGTCTGGCAGAGAACAGTCTGTTACCTATTAAATGTAACGTATTATTCAAATGGAATGTGATATGTTGCTATATTTTCATTATTTTAAGTCTGGTTTTACTATTTCGGTGTCTTAAAAAGCTTGCCTTAGTTTTGCCTAATGAAATACGTTCAGGATTGAGGAATAAGTACCTACAATACTTAGGTAAAGAATTTCATGCTAAATATAAACTTCAAGCGCAGCGTACAAAACAATTTCAACAGAAACTTAAATAATCGTATAAAATCGGAAAGCTAAATCAATTTTAGACACAATACACTACCAGCATGGTACAATTTTAAAATAATAGTTTAAAACTGAAACGGAATCGTTCCCCACTCTGCTAGGGTTGGAATCATGAATCTTGCTCTCGTAAAGCGAAGGAAATTGCTTGCTAAAAGTTTCCGAATTTATAGCGTATTTGTACGTCCGAACTGGTGTTGCAGGATTAGACACATTCATCGCTATCGGGATAAACTCGTAACTTACCTGAATTCTTGTATAGTTTTCATTCTAATTTTGTCTGTTAGGTATGAAGCTTACAGTCTTAGGGATCTAACAGATTTTTCTGTTACGTGATTTCCAAAAGCTCAGTAGGTAAATCGCTCGTAGTTTTCGGATTAAGAAACTCGTAAAGATGACGACAGCTGTAAAAGTCTGGAAAGTTTAATTAAACGTTAATTCGTACAGATTAAAGTAGGATACCTTGATTAAATTACTGTTATTATTCTTCCGTAAGTAGATAAAATAATTATCACAATTTAGGATGAAATAGCCATCAGATCACCCTGTAACTGAATGCGATCATCCGATATCCGTAATGAGATATTGAAATATAATTAACTAGGTACGCAAACCAATCGGAATCAGTTTCATTTGGCATCCAAAACCGATAACGATTACCATTGAAGTTACATTGCCGGCTGCTAATATAAATGGCCATACTATGGCCCTATTTCTGCCCGTAATGTGTTGCTAACAATAAGTTAGTGCTGGCTACTCGGTTTTATCTGGCTGACCAGCGGGGTTGAGTGAATCCAGCACATTACTCAGTCCAGTGCCGCAATTTACATAATTAACCAACTTCCTAGCTACTTTCGCTTCTACCTTGATTTATCTCGGTGGAAATGTGTAAGTACCCTACGAATGTAATTTTGTGTCATGTGTATTTGGTTGTGGAGTAGATTTGTGTCTTTTTATGGATGGTAGGTAATTACTTGTGTACTTAACTAATGCTGTTCTAGATTTACTTAGTGAATGGTGGGTAGTAGTTTTAGGCCGCGCGCACTTTGGACGCGTTTTCGTACGAATTATGAACACGCATGACCGATCCTGACCTTCCAAGTACTAGGGGAGTACGCAGACTGAGTGCGAGTTAGTCGTACTCTGTGAAGTATGAAACACAGCGGAAGCATGCGCACTGCGGGAAAAAAATTCGTATACGAAAACAAAGCAGGATTTTGTTCGGTGCGGCGAAAAAAAACGTATCGCAGGTCACCACACCGCAGTGCGCGCTGGGGCTTAAAAGGGGCGTACAACGGTACACTAGCGTCACTCCTTTAAAAAAAAAATTATCTCGTGACTGACAAGAAATTATAAATAACGGCTAATAAGGACTTTATAAAAAGGCATTAGAAAATTCTAGACACACTGACCGAGGGTCCTTAGTAGCCGTTATTCATAATTCTTTCTCAGTCATGAGATCGAATTAAAAAAAAGTTTGACGTGAATTGTGGCGTGGATACAAATAATTGTTATTCCGTCATTATCTAGATTGTCAATATTATTATCCTTTCATTATGTAACTTTACATGATAACTAAGTTCAAAAATGTATGTAAGAACAAGTCAATATATACTGTTGTTTCATCAAAATTTTAATGCAAAAGAAATAAACAGAACAAGAAATGTAATAGAAATACGTTATCATTACACTTTTACAGCAAAAAGGTTATTTCCTGTTGCGCACATTATTTATTTAAATCACTCGTAATGTTGGTGGTACTGCCTGATGTTGGCACAATTTATAGACTTGTATCACGACGGTTTTTTAAACGAGATTAGCAAATACTTGAGAGTTTATTGGAGAATTCTGTCGTCTTTGTCGAAGATATTAGGGTTATTTGAGTGGAATTTCACAGTATTGTAATATGTTGACCATTTTTGCGATATATTAATGCCATTAGGCCGATGATGATAATGATTCTGATGATTTTGTTGCAAGTACTGTAGGTACGTTTATATTCTTATCTAAAGTAAGTAGCAGACACTTCTAAGACACACCTTATCAGCATAGCTTAGGACTCTAGCTGTTGCCCGTGACATTATCTGCGATCCAGAATATAAAGTTGTCTATGTCCTTCTCCAGTTCATGGTCTACTCATGTGGCAAATTTCATCAAAATCCGTTTAACCGTTTTAGCGTGAAAATAAAGAAACTCACTTTCACATTAATAATATTAGTTAGGATTAATCGCAATTTTTCATCTAAAGGCAAATCAGTATTGGAATTCTGTAATTCCTAAACATCAAAAGAGACTTCTCTTAAAGGAAATAACAATTGAATTTAAGGATTCCAATCTAATTCATTCAGATCTCAATTTATAAATCAATTGAATTCTTTAATTGAATTATTGATCAATCAGGCTGGAGTATCCTACCTACTTGAATTTAAATGAGAAATAAAAAACTCCAATTAAAAATCCTCTCGGATAATTAACCCACAGAATTCTGTTTTGTGGAAAATCGTTTAAAGCTTTTGTGTACAGAACGAATCTGAAATTTTATTTTAAGAATTCATGTTACAATAATGGGGTGTGATTATTTTTGGTAATACAGAAATGATGGTATATGTTGAGATTATTTAAAAAAAAAAAAAATACATGAAATCTATGCAACGAAAGATTGCTAAGCTATTTCTAGATTCTCACACTTTTCGTCCTACATTTTATTTCCAATCCTACGCCAAATATTTATCAAACCTCTTCTTATAATGTCATTTTTTTATTGTGAGGCATCACGTAAGTGCCACCATGTTGCTCCTAAATTCGCATCTACCCTCATATTATTATATACACTGTGTGCCAGTAGCATTTAACCTCCGTTTGGTCCTTGATGAACCCAATTATTTTTTAACACAGATTCGTTGTGATGTTCAGAGTCTAACCCTCTAATTTGTTTTTCGATCGATTTGCACCGACCTCATATAACGGACAGGTAAATTTAAAAATAAAATATTTTCTACTCAATTTTCACCAAATATTTTTTGTTTTTGTGTTCTAAATGGAGAGAATTTCTAATAAAACATAGAACGATCTAAAGATGTAAGGAAACAAACGTTAGCGCACTTAGAGAGTCTATTTTTAACGTCGCCTACTCTAGAAAGCTTTTATGGAAAGCCTTAAATATAAAGCTTTTTGGTTAGTATTAGCTGTTATTTTCATTTTATTAATGGGTATAGGTACCCAGATACTCCGAGAATAAATATCTCTTGTATTTCTACCAAATAAGATGATGTCTAACCTAAACAAAACTTTCCACTTACCTACATAGCATTAAAAATAACCTCAAATAAAGCAGTTCCTGATCACACTCCAATAAATATACATAAAGCTAGGTACACAATAGCCATACAACCGTACAACCGTAACCGCCGAAAGAGCACTGAGCCAGTCAACGAACAGATTTAACTGGCAAAAAGTTTATCAGGAATGGGCGGGACGGGCCGTGTAGATTTCAGTACAAATGTCAAGCCGTGCCGCTGCGGTCGCGCCCGCCGCAAAACACGTCTAAATACCGCTCTTCTGGACCCCGCTTTATAGTGTGCGACGTTTTGAAATAAAACTGAAGACTTTGTTCGAGTTGTTGATGTTTCCTTCATATTAGTCACGAATATTTATGTTTGTAGGTTTTTATTCAGGCTTTTTGAATTATTAGGATTTAAAAAACACACCAGAGCATTCATAACATCATGCCTGAAATCCGGAAGGGGTAGATAGAGGTGTACTTAAAGTATACAAATCCAGACTCCGGGCTGCTACTGAGGCATTCCAGATGGAAAAACCCATTAACACTTTGGCCGACCTGGGAATCGAACCCAGATTTTCATGCTCAGCAGTAGCGCTTGCGACGGCTCGACCAGCGTCAGTCGGCAGTCATCATTTTAATAGCATTCATTTTGAGAATTCAGCAATATCATTTAGGATCCACGGTGACTTTTTGATGTGAAACAGTTATATCGGCGGCTCAGACCGACTGTAGGCGTGGCAATGCCAAACCAACGCTAACGTCAATGTTACCGTCGATAAACTATCCTTTTATGCATATTACCTGTACATAATAATTTCGATGTTTCACATCTGCCAGGCGTCCCGCGATGGCTCATTTTTTGCTCTGAAGATCTTTTGCAATCGATACCTATTGTCGAATTGACTTAATTAAAGCTATTACAATCTAGAATGTGCAATTAGAGTAGGTACCTATCTGCTCGTCATTATCCGTAAATCCTCGATTTTACGTTCCGTTGTAAACTTTGAAACCGAAGGCTTTATTTTCCTCATCTGTAAATGAGGCCAGTGCAGAATGTTTACGTGAAACGTAGATTCAAACATCAAGCGCTGTGCGGTTGCATGGCCGCAAAACACCGCAAGGATCGCTGGCCAGCGTCCGCGTCGGCTGATGTGTCGGTGGACGGTGTGCTACCTGCTTTAAATCGTTTAAATGCCCCTTTGACTTACAGTTGGTGACACGCTTGCGTTGTTTATAGTGATCACGCTTTCTGTAGATGTTGATTATGCAGTAGACAAATAATTTAACTGATGAGTTTTACTAGAATTTTTCTTGTTTGTCAATGCGGTACTGGAAACATTTCATAGGTATCTCCAACCATAAAAACAGAAACAGTAGACACGTAGGCTTTTTAGAAAACCGCACGTACCGAGCTATTGTGCTAAAATGCACTAACATACTGTGCAAAAACTAACATGGCTTTACCCCAAATTTTTTGTTCACGATAGTTGCCAGTGTTGCCACACATTCAACTCGTATCAAACACCAACTTTGTATTTTTTCCCGTTGGTCACGCCAGCAGCACTCACGACCAAAGACAATGGGAATACGCCCCTTAAACAATAAATCATGCCATGATTAATGAACTAAATAAGACAGGGGTTCACTTTGGTAATCATATCACCGTGTAAGTTGGCCGATACAAAAGAACGATGTTTCTTCAAAGGATAATTTAAATCGCTATTTTAAGCGACACAAAGGGGTATACAAACCAGCTGTCAGGCACCTAACGAGTGAAAAAGCGATTCGTGACCGTCCTGTTTTGTGACTTGCGTCTGTCCAATAGCAGCTATGATGAAAGTTTCACGTTATTCGGATAAGTTGGTTCAAAACCAGCAAATCGTGAAACTACGTGGACAAAGGTTTTTCAATATTGCTTTAGCGTTTTCATTTCTATGGCCGTTTTATTGCAATGTAAAGTTCCAAGCCGTTTTTTATTTAGTTTTGTCTTTATTCTTTAGTTTGTCTGTCTTTTTTTCCTTTCTATTAATCCAAAGCTTCGTTGGTCTAGTGGTCGTAAGCGCTATTGCTGAGCATGAGGTCTTTTTTTTTTTTGGGTGGGAAATCATCAAATAACTTCTCCCGCTCTGGGTGGAGCGGGAGGGCGTGTCAGACTCTTACTGACTAAAACCCACCCGTGTTCCTTCGATTGCCCTGTTGCCGGGGGCCACGATCTGCCTTTCGGTTTTCTTCGCAACCCCGGCAGGCATCGGCCTTAGGCCATCGGCCCCTTCAATTCTGCTGACATCAATTCTTTGAGGCGCGCGTGGAACACAACGCGCCGTCGACCCGGGCCTGAGCATGAGGTCCTGGGTTGGACTTCCGGGTCGGGCAAAGTGTAATTGCGTTTTATCATCTGGAATTCCTCAGTAGCAGTCCGGAGTCTGGATTAGTGCACGTTTGATGGCAATAGGCTCGCCCCAAATTGCGCGAGACTTAAACATAACTGGCGAAATATGGGTGTACTGTAGGTACACTTCTACCCAACCCTTCGGGGAAAAAAAGGCTTGATGTTACCCACATAAAAAGACATTTTAAAACCAAAATGAAACGTGTTTTTTTGCAGCGATAAACTTATATAACAATTTATTTTTCCCGAATGCCAAGTTCGAAGCCGTTCTTTATTAATGTCCTGTCGACATTCCGCCCTGGTGGCCGTTGCTTTAAATTTAAAATTTAAATTCGCAAGTTTTAATACTAAATAAAAAAGAGTTTAATATATTATTGAATATTGCGGGAAAAGCACGTTTGTTTTGTATGTTCCGAGAAAATATATGAATGTCCGATTTAAGTCCATCACATTATTTGTGAAAACTTTCAAAAATGGTCAGCAAAACACATTAAAACGTTATTGTATTTAAAAATGCTTATTTTTCATTCTCTATCTTTATAAATTCGCAAAAATATTACGAGACCACAAAAATAGTACCTACTATGCTTAGTTGGTAACTGAATAAGATATTCCGCCGTCCCACAGCTAACTTTTTCTATATAACCATACAAAATGTTGCCATCAAGTAAAAACTCTGTTGTCTATGTGTTGCCTGTCCTTTCATTGTTCTTTCCTTTCCTCTAAGATAAACTTTCGTCCCGGGCGAGGAAGTGGGGTGTTTTATGCCCGTGTCAAATGTCCCGCCTATTTAGCTTTTGTTTTACACTGCGAAATATAGTTTTTAGCTGGTCGTTATTTTATACCTGTTGATGTTAGCTGGTTTTTAATTTTAGTTTTAGTTTTGGGAGCATCTTTTTCAGTAAAATATTGGATGGTCATGAATTTGATAGCACTGCAAGCTGTCAAATCCAAGTAAGCAATTTGTTGATTGCTTAGCTTTTAAGGGATTTCATGAATCGAGGGATGACACAATTTTGGCTTACTTACGTAGTTGCTAAACGACGATAATACTACCTAGAAAAGCAACTTATTAGGTGTTCCAGGTTGATAAAAATAGCTAAACCTTGTTTTACTTGAACAGTAGCAACCAAGATAAATTTACTTAAAAATATTATATCCCAGAAACTTGTGACCGGTCTCTTCTGACCGGTCTCTTCTGACGTGTGAACAACACTAATACATAACGGAGTAGTGCAGTACCTTTCTCCGTAGCAAATTGAAACGGATTACTAGTGATGTTCTTGAAAACGGATTACTTGGTGCACGGAGCACTAGCACTAACAATTCATGGATATCTTCCTTATACAGTTATGTTTGGTAGTTATAATAGAGGGAAGTAATCTCTGGAAACCTAGCTGAGATTTAGATGATACACTTCGAGTTGAGTTTGTAAAGACTTTGATACCTAAAAAACCCAGGTGCCAGGGCTTAAGACGGCCATTACATTTTTGAGTATCCTTCCAATTGTTATTTTCTTTTATGATCAGTTTCGTTCCTCGTATGCCCTCCTCTCATAATTACATATTTGAATCACCTACAAACTACCGTTCGATAACAGGAATGTCCTAAACTTACACCTCACCTTAAGACATCCCATTATTAGTTAAACAAGAAAAGCTAAGCTAATATCACAAATCGTGACTAGGGTGTCAATGCTGCAATAATATTGCCGGCTGTACGTGGCGGCAGTGACAAACAGATCGGGAGGTGTCCGGATATTCCCAATTTCCGTGTTCCGTGGTGTCACCTCGCCGGATTTATGTCACAGTTGCGGGTAGACGGATGACGTCGAAGCGACCTGTTGGCCGACGAAACTACGAATATTCGCAAGCGTTGCGCTCTGTAGAACGGACGTGTGCTTAGTTATATGGTTTGAATTTTGGGTTTTGATTTATATTTTGTGTCGTTCCTTTTTGCGCACTGGTATTGGATATACCGGATGTACCTACGTTGTCCAGAACTAAATCTAAATCAAAGTGGGTAAGGTTTTAAGAAATAGCAAGATACTTATTTGCAACAGTATAAATATGAATGCTCTAACAAGGTAAAAAGTTTATAATCTAATAATATTTAAAGCTAACACACAAACTTAACAACATAACATCGCGCCTTTGATTTCTGAAGGGTTAGGCAGAGGCGTGTCTTTAGTAACACCCACATTTCGCCAGTTATGTTTAAGTCTCATATAAAAGCTAACAGTAAGTTTAAAAAGCACCCTCATCGTTTCAAACAATTTTTGTTTCCACAAATGATTAGAATCCAATTTTATTTGAAAAGCTAAATTGAAACATATCGGATTGAATCTCTGAACCGAACTTTTATATAAGTCCATAAACCGCCCATATTTTATACTCCATCTGCTTTCACAAATGCGAAAGGCCGGGAGCATTGTTTACTTTTAATATCAGCTGTGGTATCACTCCATATAGGTGGGTGGAGGCTCAGCGCCTAGTCCTGTTTATTATATTCATCACTGAACAAGAGAATACAGAAAGTTTGATGAAAGTAGGATGATCTGCAACGATAATGGGAATGGTGCAAAAAATAAATGGTTTTGATAAATACAGATGTCTCCTGTCGAGTGTAGCACCAATATCATGCTAGTAATTCGTTGTTAGGGGTCTAATGAAAAACAATCAAAATAACAACGTTATCCGAACCAAAACAACCCTTTCGCCAGAATAGAAGAAATAAGTATCTAACCGATGTGGCCTCAAACAAACCATACTGCTGTCATTGCATGCTCTTCAGCTAGTGTTAGGAGAGCTCAGAAAAACAAGATTATTTAGTTAATATGTATAAAATATTTGATAAAAATACAAAAGCAGTACAAGAAAATGGTTGGTTAAGCCGTCTGTGTCCGCGAGGAAATAGAACGAAAGCCTCAGTGCAATATGCCAGCAAGGCACGCCGCCCGCGCGTTGCTAATTTCGCAGTTGTCAACTTCATGACGGTTCTCGAGCGCCATCTATTGCCTTACACTGACAACAGCCAGGTACAGCATGCATAAACCGTATCGAAGATAGCGTCGTCAGACATGTTTAAGTGCGAAAGCCTTTGTTACCACGCGTGGGTTCGAGTGGAGATTCTGCTCTAATCCATTTACCGTATGAATGCCCAAAAAAGGTAATGGAATAACAAAATGATTGTGCACACCGAAGCTGGCCTACATTCATTTTGTTTTCATAAATTGCACTCTGTTTGATACGATCCTTTAAATATTTAACCACCAGCGGTAGGATTGAAAGCTGTCCTATTGAGATAAAAGTTTTTTGGTGTTTAATCCGCCACCCAAGGTTATTATGCGCGTTTGGAATTAGCGTTGGAAACTTTGGAAGGACGTATTTTTTTAAATATCAACATAATAATATTGGCAGCGTTGAAAAGCAAGGAAGCGCAGTGCAGGTACTTCTTAATGAGCTGCTTACAAGCAGTGATAGCATAGTAGTGTGACTGTCGGACTGCCAAGTAATAAGTCTCGAGTTCGAACCCAAGGGTTTCTATCACTTGCTGATAAAACGGTAAAGGAAACCTCGTGAGGAAACCGGCGGCATGCCTGAGAGATATTTGTCGACGGCATGTGAAGCCAATTTCATGGGCGGCATAAAAACTCTGACACCAGGTTAGTCACTAACCACACGAAAAAGATAGAATTAAGTATTTCCTGAAGGTGATTTTTTACCCAATGCATATATAGAAATATTCTTACAGATTTGAAAACAAATTCTAAATATTAGTTAAGTATTTCCTCAATTTAGTTTTGAGTAGCATACTCCTATTACATAATTTGAAAAAAAAAAAAAAAAAACAACTGTATTGCAACACCTCTCTTTGTCTTTATAATCCTCAAAAATCCTTTATACATTTTTTACACTAAAGCCGTCCAAATAAATTAATTTCACAAGTACCCACATTTTACTCGCGTCTGGATCATATTGTGATTTATACCATTCGGCAGATGGATGGGGCCCGCGTTGACCCCGCGACCCCCCGACATAAATTCTTACATTTAGCAGAGTGTCACAAAATGAAATAATGTGTCCTGCAATGGAATTATTTTGATACGTTTCGTACGTTACTTAGGATACGTTTGATTCAATTTATTACGATGTTTGGGCAGATAATGAATTACTATATTCTATGAGATTTTTAGAAAAAGTTTTGATGATAAAAGCTGATTTAAAATCGTTTACATTGTATGTAGAAATTCTGGCACTGATATACTGTCTGATTGCCGGTAACGAGTGTCATGGACTAAGCTACTCTACGTTCTGGTTGCCTGGTAGTTGGCCCTGAGTGTCTATATCTACCTAGAGGTAAAATACAAAACTAACTTTGGTAATCCAACAGTTAAAATTCAGACCAAAAATGATGTTAAATAAGTCAAAAATTCACAAAAAAATAAAAAACCATTTTGACTCTACTTACAAAAACTTTTCCCCTACATTAATAAACCTTAACGCACCCTTACCGTATTACACTTGAAATAAGTCGAGTCATTGTATTTAAACAGCTGTATGATTTGTGTCAGTTAACCGTCTGACTGTGTTGTAGGTATGCCATTGTTCGCTATGACAGCTGACTGTGCAAAATGACAGCGGGAATACGCCGCTGTGTGCACGCTACAAAAGGTGTAATAATGACATTGTATGCTAGATTTCTCGTTGTGCCGTCTTTAGCATTACACACGGTAAATACGGTGTTTTGTTGACGCTTTTTATAGAATGATTTATTTTGAAATGTTGGATAACACGCTTTATTCAAACCTTAACCCAAAAGTGAAATATTATTATATTATTAACTTATAATTAAAATCTACCTTTTCTAGTTTGCAACCCTGCTCTTTATTATTGGTTAACGTTAGTAAAAAAAGCCTCGTTGGTCTAGGTCTTAAACATTTACTGGCGAAATGTGGGTGTATTAGGTACACCTCTGCCTAACCCTTTAAGGATTACGGGCGTTATGTTATATAAAGAAAGAGTAAACTAAAAATAATGCTTCAATTCTAAAAATGTTGATGTGGCAGCTGTCAGATCACAGGTTGTGTCATACAAGACGTAACTTTGTAGTGCAGGACAAAATAATTTTACAAAATAACTTTACTTTTATTTTAGGCTTACTACACAAATTATTTTATAAAAATCTGTAACTAGGATGGCGTGTTAACTGACAGTCGCCTGAGGCTGGTCGTCTGTTCTTGACTCCAACTTTTGTCTGTCCGCCGCGAGCTTTTGTGGCTCCAAAAAAAAAAACTGATTGGAAGATGTTCTCGGTGTAATGTTTGAGTTTAAGACTAATGATTTACCTACGAAAATGTTATTTTAATTATTAGTGTAATTATAATTATCCCGCATTACTATTATATTGTTGTTTTTCTGGCTGTCCTATTATTTTAAGTTATCACAAATAACTTATTTAAAAATATACGAATTCGTTTTTTTTTTTGTATAAAAATCAGAAAAAATAAATTATATCCATTAAGCGGGTAGGTATTGCGTTAATGAAAAAAATAAATAAAAAAGAGTTTAAATATTTAATAGAAAACCCAAGGGTTGAACATAAAAACATCAAAACCAATTGCTGTCAATTCATAAAAAGATAAGGGAGTACTCCCGTCATTGTGTTGTAAACATAACATACAAAATAATTACATTTGCAAATCAAATGTCGATGCCGGGAAACAATTACTCAAGTGATTACAAGTCGCGCCCGCCATTGCTTAATGTTTGCTAAGTAGTTTATTTCCAGTGGTTCCATGTAGCTAGTTCCACATGGCACTACTGCTACTCACTACGACAGGTTGTGTTGCCATGCGTATAAAAAATACTTTTTTATGTAAAATTAACTTGACAGTTGGAACATGATTCTATTTATGTGATTCGATACTATTCATATATTTTTGTAGCGTCACCAAAAATAAACCGGAATATAACATGTTTCCAGCAATTATGTTATTTTCCATTTAAATTAAATACCAATTACAATACGTCACGGTTTACTTTCCTAACGGATTCATTCGATCAACTAACTGTATTTTATAAAAAAAAATGTACCTAACATAAAATGGACGTATAAACCCATCAATTAATATATTGACACCTGGCAACTCCTAAGCCGCTGTCATTTGTGATCGCTGACGCCGCGTAATTGCTGTAATTGACGTTAGAAGGATCATTCGCAATGACACCTAAATGCGTACCACATACCTTTCTATGTATAGAATTGATGTAGGTAAATTGTGGTTGGAGGGTAATTATAACCACAACGTGTTGGATATTCTCGATTTAGGGGTTAATATTGATTTTCTGATGTATGCTTATGTGATGTTTTGGGTAGAACACCATTTTGTTTCTGTCACAATAGATCAATATATTGACATTATAATTGTTAGATAAAATGTAATAAATGACACTTGTCACAGTTCAAGAACTCAGACCTGGAATAATTGTCTCTAAGTTTTGCAATATAACATTTGATTTATCCACCGAAACTGAGTGATTAATAAGAAGGTAGTATGTTTTATTAGGCTTATAAATCTTGGTTTCTAGGAAAAGAAAAAAATCTCATGTTTACGTACATTAATTATTACGCTCGTCTCCAGAATAATGTAGAATCTCCTACTCTATTAAGTAAAAAAATAAATGCTAATAACTTCAGAAAAGTAGGCGAACATTCTTGTCTTTTAATTAGGCTGGGAATCTTACATTATAATCTGTCATCGCTTTTAAAATTAAAAATGATTACCTTTGTTATATACCAGTCTGTTGACAGTTTAAACTTATGTTTAATTACTGTTATCACGAAATCCGTGTTACATGTCCACTAATTATGTTGCATAATTTAAGTAAATACAACTCAACTTAATGTTATGATTATGAGTGACGCAAACTAAAAGCCAGGCCGTGTAAAAAAAGATTAATTTTATATTCACAATTTGGATCATATTCTTCAGCTACGTATGGTATTCCGAAATACCGCTCACCGAAAGGACGGTTTTCCGATAACACTCTACTCCAACGGTTAGTTGAACGAAAAAATAATTGGCCGATGAAACGTTTCGCCGAAAATATTATTTATCGACGGTTGGTAGTCCGAATGAATCCTTCACCGATGTAACGGTTCACCGAAAACACTCTTCAACGACGATTGATTAAACGAACGAATCTTTCGCCGATAGCATTCAGTTTACGCTAATTTCGCATAATTTCGTTTCACACGTTTAATATAATTTAGAAACGTCATCATTTGGGTTAGGTTAGGTTAGAACAGTGACCATTAACGCGCGAAGGCGAGCGAGCGAAGCGAGCGTGCCGCGGTAGCGGCCGCCGAGCGCCAGATCCCCTTTCGTTTAACCAATCGTCGTTGAAGAGCGTTTTCGGTGAACCGTTACATCGGTGAAGGATTCATTCGGACTACCAACCGTCGATAAATAATATTTTCGCCGAAACGTTTCATCGGCCAATTATTTTTTCGTTCAACTAACCGTCGGAGTAGAGTGTTATCGGAAAACCGTCCTTTCGGTGAGCGGTATTTCGGAATACCATACGTAGCTCCATATTCTTAGTTTAAGTAACTAACTATGAATAACTGATTGGAGGTTCACGGTTTGAACTTAATACGGCTCAGAATTGGTTGCACTTTTAGTGACACAAACTACTAAATCAGAATTGACGTGCACAGGAAAATGCAATAAAAGGCGTCAATAGTGTATCGTTTACGGCCGTCCCCAGCATATATGGCACGACCGTCTTTTTTAGTTGCTTCATTTTTAAAGAGGGTGTCAAAATGTTTCGTTCGCCTTGTAAATGCAATTAAAGTATTAATGGTACACTTAAAAACCTTTTATTTTAAGTACCTACCTATCTATTATCTTCCAAAAATATTATGATATACCTACCCACGACATTTATATAAAATAATGTTACTATGAAAAATAAATAGAATTCACAGTGGTTCAGTTCTTTACAAATCCCAAATTCATTCATAAGTGCCACTTGTGAAGCCATTACTGGTTTTATTTCATTAAAATTATGTAGTTCAAGAAGACTCATCATGAGGACAACAATACCGGTTGTTATTAGGTAGTGATAGAATGATTTATAATTTCCTTAAAAATATACTTCAGTAATATTTTTCGAGTTACCTAATATGGTTTTGTAATTTCAAATAATGTCTGGTGAAAATCAAAGTGATACAGAAGCTTAATAATCTTAGCAAATATGTTATTTAAATAAGTAAAGTTCGTTTTTCAAATTTTTGTTGTTTGTTTTTTCAATTTGAAGTTTGACATTTGCAGCTGTCAAATTACCATCTGGGATTAAAAGACGAACTTTAGAGCTGTGTAACTTTTATTATGTTTTAATTTCCGAAAATTATTTATCGGAAATATCTCTACAAATGTTTGGCAAATGCATGCTGGCAATACTTTACTATAACGTTAGATAATGGTGCTATAACAACATGGCTTCTTAGTACATATCCTAGCTACAACCAGTTACAACCAATTACCGCCAGCTTTTAAGCGATTAAATGGAAATATGTTTAAAATAAAATTAAAAAAAACTGTTACTTGTTAATGTATTTTATAATCTGCATGAGATTTTTGAGAAAAAATAATGTTCGTACCTATGTAATTTGTTTGCAATCTATTTGTAATTTATTTGAAATTATGTTGCCTTGTAAAAATACTATTGCATATCCGACATGGGTAAACTGTTGAGCCTAAAAATGTTTACGTTTAAAATAAGAACTGATGTACATAGTTATGCAATAAATATATCTTTATCTTTATCTAGCATTAATATTTTCAACGTCGAAGACTGAGTAATCCATTATTGTCAATCAATTTGATTGCTACCTTAGTAAAATAGTGGTGCTCCATTCGATCAATTCGATTAGTGTAATGGCGAGTTATCTGTGGATTAATCATTATTGTCCCTTCCCTACCTTTCATACTTAAAACTTTATTACTTTCTAGTTTTTTTTGTGTCTTTGTTATCGGTGTTTATGAATTGGGTCTGCTTTTTGTATTTTTTAGGGTTCTGTAAGGATGCCAAACGGAACCTTAATACTAAGCCTCCGCTGTCTGTCCGTCCGTCTGTCTGTCAATGGGCTGTATCTCATGAACCGTAATAGGTAGATATTGAAATTTTCACAGATTGTGTATTTCTATTGCCGCTATAACAAGAAATAATAAAAGTTAAATTAAGTCCAGATTAATTGCTGGTATAACAAATAAATAATAAAAGTTAAATAAAGTTCCAAATTAATAGCCGCTATAACAAAAAATAATAAAAATTAAATAAAGTTCCAAATTAATTGCCGCTATCGCTATAACAAAAAAATAAAAAATTAAAAGATAATTAATTTAAAAAATTAATTGCCGCTATAACAAAAATTAAGAAAAGAAAAATAAAGTTCAGAATTAAGGGTCCCTAATTCCATATATAAGAAATGTGTTTTTTTCGGCGTTTTTTGCTAAATATTGTACGGTGGTACGGAACTCTTCGTGTTGGTGCCCACTTCGCAGGTTTTTGTTATTACATATATACATAAACTCACGCCTTTCTTCCCGTGGGGGTAGGCAGAAACTACAGAACGTCACCGGCTATGATCCTTATATATACCTACTCCTTTTGGTTCGTTAACGTTCATACATCTCGTTTTTAAAATTGTTCTACGTTTTTCGTTATTAATGAGTGGACAATTTATAGTTTAACCGGAATTACTTAATTTGATATAATGTCCGGTCGGGTGAGATATCACAAACACAATTACTTTGAAATATGATAAGTATTTTGGGTTTTATGAAGTCTTAATTTTGGAATTCGTAGTAGGTAACAATATTATTTATTAAAGTTTACTCAAATTTCCAAGGCATGATTTAAAACAATAAACCCACCTGCACTGGGTATAAAGCTAAATAATAATGGCGTTGTAAAATATTAAGTGCATTTCTCATAAACTTGAATTCAGCCTGTATGAGGCTGATTGACCATAAAACAACTTAACTATGGCCTTTTTGCTAACTAGAGGCAGTTTCTAGAATGTCTAACAATTAATTTATTAATGAAGCGTTTATGCATAATTTTTTTTTGTTGAAAAAACATTAGGTTTATTAAAATATCTGATGATAGTGATAAGGAAACGTCTGTTTTTCTTCACTAATTTTATAAAAAGAAAAAATTGTAAAATGCTATATTATCACTGAGTAACATAGGCTATAATTTATAAAGATATCACGCGGGTGGAACCGCTGGTGGAAAATAGTTTTTAATAATATCTGGGGATAGCTAGAAAGGTGATCATAAAACGTACCTTTTAATATCAAGATTGAGAAATTCTTACTTCAGTAAGTCTTGTAGTTTTTAACGTGAAGCCATGGTTTACATAGCCACACAGCGTAGTTAACGCAATCACAAGCATCAGTAAATCCCACAAGACAGATCGACTGACTGAATCGAGAATAACGTTAACACAAAGACGGATCAAGTCATTGACGTCAAAAACTGGGTCAAGTAAAGCATAGTGACGTCATCCGCTTCCCGCGTCACGTCCCATCTTGAGTCCTAGCTTCCGATATCATTGCTTCAAGCACATCGTTACGGAGCGGTCGACTACGTTTATCGTCTATACCGCGAGATAAACGTGACCGATTTTTTGACGAACTACGAAAATGATTTGAGATTTGATAGACAATTCTAGAACCAAGGAAAAATACTCCTATATTTATGGAGGAGTGTTTGTTGCGTCTTCAATTGTCTCTGATTTTATTAAAAATCTATAGGCTTTTTATGTTTTTCTCTTTATGTAACCTTATAAACCAATCTTGTGTCAGATCATCCCCATAATAAAACTATCCGCTTTCATATATCAATGATCCGTAATTTTTTGAAGTGACATCTTGTTTAGGCGCGTTGGGCATTTTTGAGATAGCAAAAACTATTGAACTCGCGACACTGTTACCGTTACCGACACCTCGTTAAAAGTATTTCCTGCACAATAAAATTGTTCAAGTTTTCACTTCTGTCGGCACTCCCGGAGTGCCACTGTTTTTTTTTATAATCGGTCTTTTCCTGTTCTTTGACCAAATAATCAGACATTTCTCAGTTACACTTCGACCTATTTCTGATTGTGATTATTTCTTACATTGCGTCATATTGGTTTCAGTTCAATCTGGGAGCACAAAACGTGACTGATTTATGGTGCATAACTCAATTATTTCGCAATTCTCATTGTTTTGTGCAGTTGTGCAGCTTGCGGAATGGCGAGCACAATTTAATATGAAATTCTGTTGTTTCGAAATATGAATTAATAGGTAATATGGTAATCTTTTTGTGGAAAGTATGATCAGAATAATAAATAACAAAAGGAAAGAAATATGAAGTACTAGCTTCTGCACGCGACTTCGTCCGCGAGCTTATAAGCTTCCTCAAGAACTGGGCTATCCAAAGGAAAAATATTTTTTCAAATCCGACTGGTAGTTCTGGAGATTATGCCCTACTTACACACAAACAAACAATTTTTTCCTCTTTATATATTAGTGTAGATTTAGGTTCTTATAGATGCTAATTATTCCCTCAAATATTTTTAACCACCATCTTTTACACACAATGGACACGTTCATTCCTGAATGAGTTGATGCTAATTGAGTTTTCTAAGTACCGATACGAATTTCAAAATGTAACTGTCTTAGGTACCTGATATGTACGCTAATTCTGATTCCCAAAATCCAAATAATTTTAAATACAGTGTCATATCCAAAAAGTTACGAAAATATTTCGGAGCAAAAGTTAAGGGTTCACGGAAGAGTTCCAGAAAATTTTCACATTGAAATTCGCATTAAAAGTTAATAACGAACGTAACTTTTGTCTATGATTGGATTATGTTAAGTCAGCGTACAGCCTAACGAGGCTGAGATTGTTAACAGCATAATCATTTGAGGTATAAAGGCGAGAGGAATCGCAATATTTGCCGGCTTTTAAGTATTTATGGAAATTATTTGTGTTTGTTTGATTTAGAAAATTATAGAAAGATGTGAGAGATGTGAGTTTATTTTGGCGCCCAACAGAGACAAAATCAACGTATTAGCGTCCAACAAAGATGATCTATTTTTTCTTAAGATTTTTCGATTAAACGACGACTATTCGATTAATATAAGGTCACATGAATTACCTACCAATCACGGTATCATTCCTCAAAAATAATAAATCTACACTGTTATTTAAGGTTCAGCTCCAAAAATCTTTAAAAAAAAAAACATTACGCATTAATATCCTTTTTTTGCAGGCACAATATTAATAATTTTTCAGATTACTCCGTCCGATTTCACTCCTCAATTCGAATTTCAGAATTCAGTGTATGTAGGAAAACTCATATAGAATGCATAAACGCTGTGAACCGACTTTATAAGCAGCTGATTTAAAATTATAATTTATGAGAGGCACCCGCGGTGGTTGTAACACTTCTGTTATAATTTGAAAACGATGACAAAACCTTGATACATGACAATAATTTGTATGCTAATGTTAGACATGTTTGGGATTCTGGATGGTAATGTTGACCTGGTGACTTCAGAAGTGTTGATACGGGAGATCAAGGAGTTGCGGTGGATCAAAAGTTGTTGTTGTTGGAAATGAAGTCGAGAATTCAAGATACATATAATGTATGCTTTTGATTTGAATATTAATGTTTGAAGAATGAGTCAGTAGGTATTAAAAAATCCTTTCAACCATTTTGTAATTAATTATTGAAAGATAGTCTGTTACTAACTTAACCGAAGCTATCGTTAAGGAAAATTATGATTACGTGACATGATGTCTGAAATTTTACTAAAAAGGCTTTGAATTCATTTATTCAAAATGGACTGAAATCAGCATTTTTCAGATGTCAAAATTCGCAATAGATAGCCCCCAAAACGCCCGCAGTTCACTGGAAAGGAATTGTTTGAAAAGTATGTACCAAATTAAAATAAAGGCTGGAAAATTCTACCTCTTCATTTAACTTCCAGTTGAACATTTTTATATTAAAGCGAAGAAATTTTCAAAAAATTTACTTCCGACGATTTCGGACTTAAATTATAAACTGTTCTACACTAACGAAGCCACTGAAAAACGAATTTGAATTAATGCTAGCGACGTGCGTCATGAAAGAAGGTTCGAGTTTACGTGAATCGGGTAATATAATATCGGGATTTTTGATACGGTACTAACAAGGTTTGCGAAACCACGGAAATGCTAAATTGGGACTAAAGTTCTCGATTTACGCGAACTCGTAGTATGCCGGAAAATTATGTTATATTTAACTTCATTACTCGGGTTCATCTCAGCAAAATATCTAGTTTCAAAGTACATATTGTCTGAAGTATCAGCGAAGTTGTAGTGTTTGAATTTTTCGAGAAGTCTCCCTCGGGCTGGGTATGATAATTCTGTTGTTGTGTACCTAAGAAACTTTGTGATCTTGGCATACGTATACAGGGTGGCAGGGACATCGACGCGAAAACTGTTACCATAGATTCAGTACATGATTCTGAAATCCCAATGCGTTAAAATTTTTCGTCGGTTATTTTATAAAAATTCAGCTGTTCCATACATTTTGACTGGGTAGGTATTGCACTTTTCTATGAAACAGTAGATTTAAAGAAAAATAACCGACCAAAAATGTCAACGCAAGGGGGTTCAGAATCATGAACTGAATCCGTGGTAACAATTTTCGCGTCGATCATTATTTAGTTTCCTAATTCAAACATTCAAATCGCCAAGTAGGCATCCAAAATTATAAATTGCGGTTTTAAAGAAAACAGGAACCGACAGATTTTCGTTTGACATAATATTCTTGACATAATTCCAAAATAATATGGCCATGCTTTTTAATTTAGAAAGTAACATAATTTATTTATGGATAGACCCATATAAGTAGAAGGATAAGAAGAGTAATCAATCAAACGTTTTTGTTATTTCCTAATAAACGAATCAATCAATTCGAGTAGGATAATAATCACAAGTGTGTTTTTATTATTATTCTTTAATAACGGTAGGAAAATAAGTAAGATAGCAATAATCTTACGATTTATTTATAGTAAGATAGATAACATTTCTGATCAATGGACCGTTATAAAAGGTGACTGAATCACAAACTCACACAAGATAATATAGGTCCTTCTGAATACTTACAATGTGTTCTATGGATTTCCATATTCGTCTGCCTCGTTGGTTTAGTGGTCTTAAACGCTCACTGTTGAGCCTGAGGTCCTGGGTTCGCTTCCCGGGCCGGGAAGTATTATTGGGTTTTTCTTTATGGAACTTCTCAGTAGCAGCCCTGAGTCTGCATTTGTGCCCGGGTGATGGCAATAAGCTCGCCTCCTACTACATAGGATTTGCATATAACTGGCGAAATGTGGGTGTACTATGTGGGTACACCTCTGCCTAACCGACGTGATTACAGGAGTGATGTTATGTTATATTCCATAAAGAATAAGGAAGAACCACTTCTTAAACCTTAATCACCAGCATCTCAAATACACATTACAGAAAGTTTCCCTTAGGTTTAAGTAAACCTTTTCATTTTTAACATCGATTCATTTCTACCCTGCAATTAATTGACGACTTCAGCTGACCGTTATTATGCCTTACATGGCAATACTTGGTATGTGAGCGACATTGACAATAGAATCTATCAAAGTCTATCCTGGGACGGCAAACAGCCCCAGGCTCGGATAAAAGGGCTTTCATTTAAGAGGAACGTGTCTGTTGCTTTCATCTATGATACAGTTCCTAAATGTTATTTTGATGTACATATATACTTTGGTATATATTTGATGTCATTATGTCTGTTTCTGGGTGGTAATCTGCTCTGAGTGCTATAATATTACTTTGTGGATGGATGGTGGTTATAAAGATATGTGTGACGGGTAGCCTGACATTTGTGAGCGTTTACCACGTTCAGTGCCGGGAACCCTCCTGGAGGGTTCACCTAGTAGCATATGCTATGCTCGGAGCCCTCGCGGAGGGCTCATTTTAAACGTAGGTTTTTCTTAGCGAATACCGCATTTTAAACAGTGAAAATAAAATCTGATGTATATTTTAACAAGGTTTATTAGTGTATGCGTTGGTTTTAAAATCCAAGCTTTTTTTAAAATTTTATGCTTACGTTTACAAATATTCGCAAAAAACATTAAAGGTTGGAAACTACTTATAGCAACAAGACCCCCTGGAAACAGTATTTTATTTCGTTTTACTGTATTTTATAGCACGGTTTTAAACCTAATGCTGTTGACCGTCTGCGATGGTTAACTTTAGCGCAAACGTAATGCTGGCAACCCTTCCGGAGGGTTCACTTCTAATATGTATGGCGGCATGGCGTATGAGTTCTATGAAAAGTGGGTGAAGTCGAAAGTGTAGGATAGCTAGATAAATAGATAGGATACTCTTTATTATAGACAACATAAAAATTATGGGTTAAAATGTAGAATTTATACATAGGATGACAACGGGCGGTCGCGGGAGATAGTACTGCAGGTAGTCTGTGTACTATTTACATATACAATAAATACATAGGGTACATACATAAAGCACATATGTAGGTACTTATCTATAGAATTATAATATAATTACAATTATTATTATCTTTTATTTAATTTCAAAACATATTATTTACATTTTTAAATATTTATATCAAAATAAAAAAATAAAAATGTTATTATAATTATTATAGTCACGTGTTCAAGTACCAGTCACCCTATATATATTATGTAGGTACTGGTACTTAAACACGTGAGTGTACTCATCATTATGAACAACTTTTACTATAGGACTAAACCTTGAAACCGCAAAAAAATATCAGCTGTTCCCCTACAATTTATATATAAATGTTCGCTTAACTCATCAAAATTTAGGGAACAGCAGATTTTTTTTCTCGATTTCAGATTTGGTCCCATAGTAAAACTTGTTCATAATGATGACTAAAGTGACGTGTTTCAGTATCGGTCACTAATTACCAGCAACCCTATATACATATATGTACAATAATAAATATGAAACAAGAGCAATGAACTATGTATATGTTATGACGATGTTTAAGGAGAGAGGAAGTGTTTATTTACCAGAATTTTAAAATTGGACTAAGTTTGAGCACTCTCTCAAAGCATCTCTTGTCTGAGTCTGTTAAGATTTTTAATTAATACGACTTTCATCAACTTTAATTAATTTGTTTTAGAGCCAGAATATTTTAAAGCTTGAAAATATCAAGTTAGTAGTTAGCTCAAAAGTTCGTTTTGAAACAGTATTGGATAGTCTGGGTGGATTTCAGTTTTGAAGTTAATTAATTTTTCCTTTGCCTGACTTAGGTCAATCCTGCCTAAAACATGGAAACTTTAACTATATAGCTACTAACTATCATGATCATAAATTACATTTAGGTATATACGAAATAACTTACTAACACAAGTTTTCAGAAGTGAAAATCGAAGTAAAAGTCAAAGTCAAATCATTTATTTCAAATAGGCCCATGTATGGCACTTTTGAACGTCAAAATAATATAATTGATTCTAGTCGCCCCTTCCAAAAGGTAGTTTTAGTATGGAGAAGAATGAGCAAGAAACTCCATCGTTACTCTTTTAAAATGTTTTATAATAGTTTGTATAAGTACTTACATTAGTTAAATAATTATATGTGAAGACGATGCACCTAGAATAAAATTACCATATCACAATAGGTAAAAAGAATTAAAAATGAAGCAACGACAGATAATTTAAGTATGTGACAAATACATGGTGTTCACATATTTACAAACATTGTAAAAGTAGACGATTTTCCTAATTTTTTTTAATTAATAAGTCAGTCCCTTGAAGTTATATTATTTTAACTTTACTTAGGTACATGGGTACCTAAATCCTTTGAGTATCTTATAAAATATCTGAAGTGAATAGTTATAATTATTAGATGAATATTTAAAGAGGTTTATTCTGTTTATAATATCGCTTGTAATTAGTACGAAATTTGTTTATTTTTAGTGAATGAAGAATATATGTGGTAATTATTCCATCTTGCCTGTATCAAAATTTTCCTTTGTTGGTACTTCTACATTAAAAAAAGTTAACATCGTTTTGTGTAACTTATTAACGAAAGACATGAATACAATTATATTCCGACGTGAGTTAGGTAATATCACATGTAACAAAATATTATATCATTTTGAGTCCTCTTTATATTCGATTCGAGTCCTAAAGCAGTTGCTTCTGGGGTCCTACAATTACCTTATTGTTACAGTCATTATCAGAAAAGGTACCTATGTAAGTTCCACCCTAAAGGGTCTTTCAAACAGGCGCGACGAATCATAATTCAGCTAAGTATATCTCCGTTCCGTCCGTCCGACATTATCAGTATCACCGTAACATCCTACGTTAATCGAGAACCCAGCAAAAACGTTATTATTTTTTTAAACTTCCCATAAATCTATCCAGCGGTTAGCAAGTGTAAACATAACTGGATGAAAACACCGTAACGCATAAACCATTAGCTTACCCATTAAAATTATGTTGGGGGTCATAGTCATCGTTGTATAATTTTATGCGCTGTAACAAGCTTCGCGCAGTCAACAATGAAAAATATTTATCCGATTTATATATTGTAAGTATTCGGGTGGGGATGAGAGATACAGAATAGGGGTGGCAGTTTTTTCTGACAGCTTATCCCAGCAAAAAAAATCGAGTAGCACTTCGGGACTGCCGACAGAAGTGAAAACTTTAACAAGAAAATACTTGCATAGAACATTGATCCGTAACTTAATAACAATAAAGAGCACAATCGCGTTTACAAAAATGAGGTGTCGGTAACGGTGTCGTGAGTTCAATTGTTTTTTTCCATCTCAAAAATGCTCAAGGCGCCTAAAGATGTTTTCATTTAAAATGTGTAATTTTTTTGGTTTTCGGAGCTTCAAAAGTAGGTAACAGTTGACTATTGTAGTGGAACCCTGTAATTTTAACATGGCGTTCTGTTTTCAATAACTTATTTCTGATATCTGTGTCCAGTTATTACGGTCTCTGCTATTCAATTTCTAAAAAGTTTAGATGAATTAGGCATAGGTAAATTTTATTTAGCACACAGTACCTACTTACTTCAGTTAGGTCCTTAAGAACGAGATGGGTGTATATACAATTAAATAAGACCCACCTCCCGACCCTCCCGACCCCACCGACCGTGACAATAAAACGTTTAATTAACTCTATAACTATGAACTTTTTATCTTCACTAAAGGGTTACAGACAGAGTACAATAAATTGGCATCCCTACCACAGGTACTAAACAGGGCCCGCGCTCTCCGCGACTCGAACTGATAACGCACGGTTCGACGCGCACCTGCGAATCTCTAGAGGTGGCTTTATTTTAATACTTATAAATTGTCCGTCATCTTTTTATAATGACGCGGCATTTTTAGCGCAGAGCCAGAGTTATGAGACCGCGAGTCATTCGGTGATGGGGACAGAATTGTATTTAGAGAAAGGGGTGATTTAAATGGTTATTAATAAAACTTACTTAGGGACCTAAGAGACCACGGCAATAAATTAAATTGAAAACACAGGAGATAGGTACATAAATATATGGAGACATCACTCACATAATCATACACCGAATATAGTACCAATACATACATATCTAAACTCACGCTTTATTCCCATGGGAGGCAGAAACTACAGAACGTCACCTGCTACGATCCTTACATACTCTTTTTGCTTTATTACCATACACGCACGCCGGTTGCGAGTACTACTACAGTGACGTCAGACCAAACCAAAACCAAAACAACAGTGACGTGAGGCCACTTTGTGAGGTGTACTTTGATTGTAAATGTGTGCGTGTGAGCATGTATGCACAGAGCGGAGATGTAGTTTTGGCATGCTCCACGGTATTGTTCGCAGCGCTATGTCTTGATTTTTTATTTGGTCTGAGACAGTGACGATGTAACTCAAATATAAGTTCGTTATTGATTTATGAAGAGCTCTTTCTGAGAGCAAAAACCTTGACACCTAACATTAAAGGCCGAAAGCTTCCCCTCTACGCCAATATGCTCGTCATTTATTTACTCTCTTTATAACCCAACTCCCTCACGACATATATATCATGTCAGTTACAGAATAAAAAAAGCAGTACATTTAGGACCGACTTCAGAAAGTCCATCCAATGTTGTGACGTACTGAATATTTAAACGTCGACCGCGAGAATTCTTTACGAATTCCCACTTGCTTCCAACTTTTGGTCAGGCTGTTTACGTAATCAAATCAAATAATTTATTTACAAGGCGACTATCGCTTTCTTAAGTAGGAAAAGTTGACTTTGATGTTAGTTACTGTTGGTGTCAGTTTGACGTGAAATACCTAAGGTAAATAAAAACACCTTCCGCCCTCTGTTGGCGGTGATAAAGGACTAAGAAAATATTGTCAAAAGTACTTATCTAAATCTTCTTAGCGTAAAGGTGGCAAAAAGGTCATATAATATGTTAGCCCAAAAATTCAGCCACGCAAATTGCGCGCACTGACGCAGTCATAAAGAAAGAAAGAAAGAATAATGTTTATTTGGACACAGTTCGGTGAAAAACAAAATATAAAATAACAAAATAATAAAGTCAAAATAATGTTTTAACAATAATAGTGTGTGCTGCACGGCTACACCAAAAAGGTTCATTTCAGAATTAATGCTAAACAAATGCTGTCTGACGCTGGTTTTCTAATAAACACGTAGGGGCAAGTGACGGAGAGTACAAAACAGTTTCAACATACCTAATACATAATTTTAATACTTTTAATTTTCATAAGTCATCAAGTGCAAAGGTGATTACTTGATTAGGTATTCTTAAGGCAAAAAAAATATTGCTAAGCAAATTCAACTGAAAGTGTAAGTAAATTTAAATGACAGCTTTCATTCTTTGAAAGGAACGCTATAATGCAAAACGCCGTTTCAATCTGCAAAACAATTAATTCCCTTCATTGTAGTCATATTTTTTGGCAGTTAAAATTGTGTGTCGTGAGTCATGACAAAAAATAACAGGATTATTTCATGCGGTAACGGTTCAGAAAAACATAGAGCACTAATTACTCATGCGGGTAGTGTTGTGACCATTCTGCCGGATGCCGGACGTCCGATCTAAACTTATGCCGGATACGGACATGCGGCTAAATATACAGTTTAATTATTCATCTTGCAACAGCATCATGAGCTAGCAATTGTAATGTTTCTAATTTGAATTTGTGGTGTTTTGTCATCAAATGGCTGGCCAATTTTAAGTGTAAACGAAATATTTAATTATAGCGGTTTTACACCATTGCCTATGGTGTATGTGAGGTATTGGGTGTTAGCACTAAACTGTTCGTTCTAATAAAATCACATTTGTTGAAGAATAAAAATTAACAAAAATAAATTTTTGATTGTAGAAAAATTTTATTACACAGAAAAATAAATGTATATCAATCACTATTTGCCGAATAATTTGATTAATAAAAAAATAAAAAGCTGCCAGTAGTGTAGGTTCACTTATAAATATAATGTTTCTAGACAAGCATGCTTGAAGTAAAATAAATCTTATCCAAATACAGACAAAGTAACAAATCATCCGGCATCACAACCCCGTCTCCAAGGTACAATTTTCTTAGTTTAACGACACATAATTTACCAATGAGTTTGCTCTAAATATGGCAACTATCGGTATTTACGGGAACACCGCCGTTTTATTGCGCCCTACGGCAGTGCTAGTGTTGCCAAGCGATCGGCAATCGCCGGAATGTCCATACTTATGGGATTATTAATGAGTTTTGTGGTTGTGGTATAATTTGGGATTAAATTGTTGTAATTGTGGATCTTTCGAATGGATATTTGGATAGTTTTAGTGCGCTGAGATGCCGTGGCGACGTCGCCGGCTACGTATTCAAACAATTCGTATTGAAATGTATGACAGTTACAATTTGGAAGCTTAGCCACGACCGACCGGCCCCTACATGGAGACTGGATACTCTAGCGACCTGGTAACGAGTAGCCAAGTCGCCAGTATTTTGTATACAAGTATGTCACGAGTCCCTTATTCAGTGGCCAACTGATCGGCAGGACAGCCCTCAGCGTGGTACTGGCTACTTATTTGGCAACGTCATTTAGTTAGCGCTCTTAGGTTGAAAGTACTGCGGCACACACTGATCTGTAACAAGTTCGAACACAAAATAATAATAGAGAAGAAATAGTGAAAAAACCAAGAAGGGTATTATATGAATTTAGATTTTCTTAAGCTCCAATGACGAATAGGTATCTATGATTACTTTGAATAAATAAACTATTTTTCAACAAAATTATTTACTTATTCAATTCCTGAAAACGAATCTAATATAGTATAGGTATTTAAAAATGGCTCGATCCTAAGCATATTTGTCTAAATTGACTTTTTTTCGTCTTGTTTTAAAATAACCATTTAAACTCTCGATTGCACGAATGCAGTTACCAAAATGCGTTAGTCGCACGGCTTGTGCCAGTTCCAAGAAAAAAGTTTTCCCCACAGGCACTGGATGCTTTGGTGTTATCAGGAACAAAAAATAGGACTATGGATATAAAGTTTAGGATATCCAGGGCAACGTTCCCACTATTATTATTGATGTAAAAGTTGCAAACTGCACAATCTATGAAACCGTTTGCAATGGCCGCCATTTTCTATTCAGTCATTTGTTATTGATTTTGACCAATCAAAATCTCTGTTATTTTATTCATATTTTTGTGTAAACATTCTGAATAATAGAAACTATTTTACAACTAACGTTTTTGTGCAGATTCTACAATATTTGTATTTTCTGTGGCCTATTAAAACCACTGATGTTTTCTACATATTTCTATGTTATGTTTTTGCAACAAAAACAAAGGGGTGTCCTATTTTTGCAGCAAGTTAGAAACTTTGGGTATGTACCTATTAAAAATTAATAGTCTCATTAAAACAGTATTATATAGGGGCACCCTATTTTTATCTCTCTATGCTTACATTTAATTTACAAAGCAAACTTTGCGTTCATTTTGAGTGCTTCTAATTTTTTCGTAGATCCGCGATAGGTCTGCTAATTTATTTTTTAATATCCATTTTCTGCGGAGGGCTCTTTTCAACAAATAAAGGTGTTAAAATCAACAAATTTCTTTACTGGCTCGTAAATTTTGGAAACGATAGCATCAATAACGTTTTACGGCGTTTGTTTTTGTTTTTAATAATCTTAATGACCTTAAACAATATTGTTATTTTTTTACTGTGTGGCTTTTCTTAGGCGTGTTACACACTTTGACAATTTTTGTTGACAAGTCGGCAAAATCGAAAGTATATCTTGCCGCCCGGCTGTGTGTTACACCCCTTACTTAGAAAAAAAATAGAATACCTAATGATGTTAAAGATTAAGACTTAGTTCAGTGATAGTATTGCACTATTAAGGGGCCCTCTATGCAATTCACTCTTCAACTTTAAAAAACAAACACTCGTACTCCTTAATAGCTCCTTCAAGGCACTTGAAGTTTTAAAAGAAAATAGTTTCTAAATGTTTTACAAATTCACCCGAAGAAAGAAAGTTAAAAACTTGGGTAAGTACACGCTGAACACATTGTTTTTGCATCAGCACTGAGAGGAATAACCCCTTTAACTAAGGTTGTTTTGAAGGGCGTGACATTATACAGGCTGGTACATTGACAGTGAATGTCGAAAAATATTTTGATACGATTCAAATAAAGTTCTACATGGTTGGTTTTAATAACATTGAATTTATTAAAATAAAAGTTAAATATGTAGTTTATGTGAAAGTTATTAGGGTCTCTAAAGCTATAACGATTTTTTCGCACTCTAGAATTGAGCATCCATTATTGCGAAGAAAATTTTATAAATGACGTTAGCCTTTGGGTCCCCTGTACATATTATACAGGGGATACTGCAAGATTACTTGCTTAGATTGTTAGCTTGTTTGGTATTCAAACTGTAATAAAAACTTATTTTATATATTATGATTGTAGAACTTAGTACGTAGAGATACTATGAACGCAGTTGTCGAATCGGCCAGCGTGATATTTTGTGGCTCTTGAGTTGAAGCCACAATACGTATGACGGTTGCAAGAAATGTTTTGAATGTTCACTTTAAAATAGTATATGTTGATACAAATCCTATACTTACTGTTAAACGAGAAATATTTGTAAATATATTTATTTATTTGTATATTTGTAATCACGTTCTCGAAAACGGCTCTAACGATTTCGATGAAAGTTGCCACGCGAAAAATCGTTCTAGCTAGGTCTCATATCTGGGAAAATTTGTTTCCTCCGTATTCTCACCCGAGCAGAGCTCAGTCGCCCAAAGTTTAGAACAAGATGGCTACCTTAGAATAACGACATGGCAGCATGGATGGAATTAGTATGTACCTACTATCATGGTAGCATGGAATTAGTAAGTACTAGACATGAATTAAGTATGAACAATCCTATGAGCATTGTCTGTTTTCACCAGAGCAGAGCTCGGTCGCTCAGGTACTGTAGGTATGAAATTAAATTATCTATAGGTACGCATTACAAATTAATTCGTTTTTCGCGTCTGTCTGTGTGACCGCGTTGTTCTTCTAAACTTCGCAACGGATTTTGATGCAGAAATCACTATCATTTGGAGAATTTATTTTATTGGTTTATTTGTACAATACATGAATATTAAACTTACATATAATAAAGAAATCTCGATGTTTATCAATTCCTAATACCTGCGCGAAGGAGGGGCGGGTTGCTAGTCTAAACTAGACTAAGATTATAAAAAGAAAAGATTAGATTTTTTGAATGTTTGTGTTTTACGCTTACAAGCTAAAACGGTTGAACAGATTTGAATGAAATTTGACACATGGGTACGTCATGACCTAGGATTATTCAACCCTGATACTCCAACGGGATCGAGACTTATGCGGACTAAACCGCGGGGCGCTGCTAGTCCTCCTATCCTACTATAATATTATAAATCTGAAAGTTTGTGTGACTCAATCACGCAAAAACGGCTGAACGGATTTGGATGAAATTTGGCACACAGATAGTTTATAGCCTGGATTAACACAAAGGATAATTTTTATGCCAGTAGTACGTTCCCGTGGGATAATCTCCGACATCCACGCGGGCGAAGCCGCTGGCAAGAGCTAGAACAAATGTAAAGTGATTATGATCTTTTCATTCCGCGACTGTACTAACATGCGTCTTGTCGCTAGCAATATGCTAATAACTGAATAACATGATAATTTAAGACTAACTGTACCTATATAATGATGATTAATATCAGTAACTGTGATATCAGGATTATGCATAATTATATTAATTGAATGTCAGATAAATCTTAATCCAATGCAATCATTGAAATAAAGCAGTGTCACTTAAATTTGCATAAGTAGGTAGCTACGGCCTTATCTTGTATATGGTTGCAGCATGTTTTGATTACAATTATGTATCAATGTGTGATCAGCAGTGCAAGTAAATAAACTGATTTTAACCGATAAGTGATCCTGTAATGCTTAATATCGTTGCATGTTACTCAAGTGTATATGCACCTTAAGAGTCTATAATAATCCAAATTGCTCAGCATGATCCTCTTTTATATCCAAAATACTGCAGCATTAATTTTGAAATAAATATGTGGTAAAGATGAGGATATTCAATACCAGTGTTTTTCGGCTTTTAAGCATTTGTTGCTGAAAAGCTTCTTTACGGAAAGTAACTATTTATTTCATAATTTATGTTTAATAGGTATTTTGTACCGACCTTTTTTTCCTCTTTTATGCTTAGTGTTTATCAGTAGAAACTTGTAAATGGCCTTCAATTTTAAATTGTTTAAGAACACTGTGAAAGTTAGTTGTAAGTTTCCCGAATAGAATAAAATAAATATTAAGTACTATGTTAAAAAAGCAAAGTTGCCTCCAAATCAAACAATATAGTTAATTGCGGTTTATTGTTTGAAATTTGAAAATTTGATCGTGAATATTTGCATAATAACTGAACTAACTATAAATTAGATACTATGTTTAAGTTTTTTTTTTATTACCGTTACTTTCGCCGTAAAAAGAAATTACCTAAACTATTGGCGCCTTGGAACCGTCTGCACTCTCAGTCCGCGAGCAGTATCGTACGAGCGAGAAAAGGAGTGAATTTAAGGACTTTTAATTTTACGTTAGCAACATTGACGTTCAGACAGTTTCCAATGGGCTACACTAATTTTTAATCAATAAATTTCCATACAAACGACGACGCACGGATACAGTATTAACAGTTAATAATATTTTCTCACACAAATCATATATAAAATTCGAGACACCTAAAACTTTAACAACCATGTCACTTAAACCTTACACAATTAAACCCACAGTTAAGTGCTCGACATTAAACACTAAGCTAACTTACAGCAAATACGTACGTAGTTTAATTTACGCGCAAGTAATCAACAGAGCCCAGACCGGCTCTAAATTCTAACATAACATTCAACGATTCATAATTTATTCGCTAACTCATCAGTGTAACATCCACAATGGTTGAAGTACATTGCGCGCTGAACGAACAATGGGCCGCGATATTAGTACGCTAAACGAGCAAGTTAGTGCAATCGCTCGGATACGTTTGTGCAGCCATGTTTGAGGTAACTGACAGTTTTAGGGTGTTCACAGGTGGATGTGGATTGATGTGTACCCGACTTTAGTTGTGTAAAATCTAGTTAATGATCAATCTGCCGTCGGGTCGGCTTCCAGTCTAACCAGATGCAGCTGAATATCAGTATTTTACATGGGCATTTAGCATACTATCTCAACTCCACAACCCAGTAACTGGGTAATACGATACCCCTTGGTAAGACTGGTTGCCAGACTTTCGGGTTCCTGACGACTCGTAACGACTGTCAAAGATTCACGAATGATAGCCGGGACCAACGGCTTAACGTACCTTCCGAGGCACGGAGGAGTGTCGATATGTACAGATGGTCACCCATCCACGGACCAACCCCGGCAGGCGTCGCTTAATCTGGTGGATCGACCCGTGCGGCTTAGCCAAGAGTTCCTCAAAAAATCTAGTTAGTGATATTGGGGATTATTATAAACGTTTAAAGTTAAGTGACAATCAAACGTCAAAAATGTATGGTTTGACAGTCTTTAATCATGACTTAACTTTAAGCAACATTAATAAATAAACCCCATTATGTAAATAATTGATTCAGGCGTGATCTTGCGGAAATTCAGTATAAGATACAATAGATGTTATTTTATTTAGTAACCTGTTCCGCTTAACTATTCCTAAAGACCCATAAAAAACCCTGTAAGAAATCGACACGTGTTTCATCGCTCAGCGAGGCATCCTCAGGATGACGATTGACTTATCGCGAACCCGAACACGGCGTTTTTTATGGCTCTTTAGGAATAGTTAAGCGGAACAGGGTACTAAATCCGTTGCTTTATATATCCAAAAAAAATTGTTTGCTCAACAACGTAAATAACGCAATGAATGTTGTTGAACCGTCAAAATGAAAGCCATTGCTACTGTAAGCGTGTTCCGCAATTACCCTGCTGATCTTGACAGTATACTATGAAGATGACACGTTAATGAGTTACCTTTATCCTCTTAGGCCCGATGCACCATAAATGACTAAATACATTTAACTCTAAACAATTTTAAAACATTGTTCTGTTTCTGTTAATCGTTAGAAGAAGACAGAGTCACGCGTGTACTGATTTGTGGTGCAAGCTTTAGTATTTGATAAATAAAATTCGACCCGCAGTTTAGCCCTTTACAAACTGTGGAAATAACCTATACAAATATGCTCATGTTTCGTGAATATTTTAAATGGCCTAATTGAATTAAATGCAAATAGATTTACGAATTACACACAACAAACACAGAATTTATTTATCAATTATAATAAATACTTTAAAAACATTAAACTAAAACAACATTGTAACTAAAAGCTCATATTATTCATAAATTCAACAACACTATGATGAATGGATAGCGAAGTAACGTACATTATACATACATACATACATAAACTCACGCCTTCTTCCCATGGGGGTAGGCAGAAACTACAGAACGCCACCTGCTACGACACGTACATTACATTAACGTACATTATATTCAATTTAAATTTCGAATAGAATCCCGCGTTCCACCGACGACGAGAATATGCCACTCCACACCTTATGGCTGTATGCATTCAAAAGTAGGGTAGTGGGTACGTAAGTACTGCTTTCGTGTGGTTCACGCGTGCAACCAGAGTCCTTAGTCAACTTGAATACGTATTTTATTTGTAGTATCAAAATAAATGAAGTTTATTTTTATTCGTTTTTTTATAAGCTGCACGGATGCTGCAGTCTGTACACTTGTAATACTTCTAGGGGAGTGGAGTGGCGATGCGTTGTCAATCTTAGAAACAAGGTTGAAATGTCTCTTGTACCTGTAATTCTACCAAACTATAGTTTCGGAGAATTTATTTAGTTACAAAAACTGTTGCACCGACAACTTACTAGGTAACATCATTAAAACATGCCGCACAGACTATGCTCTGTACTGTGCTCTCTACTAACAAAGTTTTTTTTGTTGTTGCAACAACTATATATGATATAAGTGCGGAAATCATCTTACGCACGTGTATCATACAACGTTTTAGTATGCATTGTGTGAGAAAATAAACAAAAAAACGATCGAACCTTACGGTAGTCGCATATGATGTATAACATCTGATATCTTGGCTGACGTATATAAATGATACAAACAATATTCTTCATCATCATCGCCATCGCCGACGTCATGACTTTGACTTTGATTTTGAATTTGACTTCGACTTCGATTTGACCATTGTCATCGCCATCGCCACTGCCATCGTTATCGCAATTGTCATCGCCACTGACGCCATCGTCATCATCATCATCTAAATTGTAAAACTTTTCTCAAATAATAAAAATTCTGCGTCAGGCTGACGACGGACTTAAAAATAAAAAAAAAAAACAAAAGTAAAAAGCACTAGTCAAAAAAGTGACACTTTCCGCCCAGTTTGGCTGCTTGGAAAACGCTCTTTTAGAGCACATACATTGTAAAAAAAAAACAAAGTTTAGCAGTAAGATCTCTTCTCATCATCAGTTTTATAGAAAAGTGGCTCTTTTGCGCTGCTTACATTGCTTGTTTTTGTCATTCATCTATCAAAGACTTCAGTCTGAAAACACGATGAATGTCTTACTTAACAGAAATGCTTGCATAAGTCGCGACTCAAAACAACTCGCAAAACAAATACACGTTTATGTGTCTAAACCCTCACATTACCGACAAAGCTGCCACATTAAATGAATTTAGCATAACACCGCTTAACG
Source organism: Omphaloscelis lunosa (assembly GCA_916610215.1). Taxonomy (NCBI): domain Eukaryota; kingdom Metazoa; phylum Arthropoda; class Insecta; order Lepidoptera; family Noctuidae; genus Omphaloscelis; species Omphaloscelis lunosa. Next base: position 16,252,121 of record OU744261.1, on the reverse strand, counting down.
CCGCCACGAAATGTCGGAAGTACTCCAGTTTGTATCCAATTACAATGTATCTGACAAAAGCCGGAAGAGTGACGGTCGTGCGAAAAGGATATAAGATTAGTTAGCTTTGCGTTTTTGTTGTTAGGACAGTGCTGTAGTGTTTGTCCTGTGTACATGACATCCTGCAATAAATCTTGAAGTGGACTGCTGATGAACGGAACACTAAGCTTCTCGTCTCTACCGCTAAACTCCGAAAATGATTTTTATTAAAGCAAAGACGCAACCTTTTACATGGCCAAGGTCAACACTTTAGGTTTGGGAAAGTCATGGTCACATGTTACTTCATAGGCCAAAAATCACAGTAAAAGCTTAATAAAAAATATACTGAACATCAAAGGTTTTCTTAGGTACATCTGAAAGGTTGAAGTAAGAGGTACAAATGGCTTTTGCTTAAGCCAATCCTGGTCTAGTCTTAATGTTAGGTAAGTAATTAACCCAAGGTTGCGCGAAAGACGATTTATTCCCGATTTCTGTAACCTTAATTTACCTGTTAGTCGGGTTCTTGAAATCAATTCAACGATTAAATCCTTCGTTTAGTATTGCGGCGGGAATGTGAAGCATTGCTTCATAAATAGCTGGGAAACATTTTTGAGCTGATTTTGGGAATCAGGTTGTTGAATACTAGGACTACCTGTTGGTCATTAATTACTAGATTTTGCCCGCGGCTTCGCCCGCGTATAGTTAGGAAATTTTCCCACGGGAACATACTACCGGGATAAAAAGTATCTTATCTCCTTACCCAGGCCATGGTCTACCTCTAATCATCGAAATCTGTTCAGTCTTTAAAGTGTGAAAAGGTAACAGACAGACTTACTTTCGTATGTTTATTGGAAATGCTGGGCGCAAAGTTATAAATATGTCCAGATAGAAAGTCAAAGCTGTGAAGTCTTCAAAAAAAAAAAATTGCGTCCAACTGTTAGCCGCAAAATACACGCACACTAGAAAAGCACAATGACAGCACAGTGACGTGAGTGTGAGACGTAGCTGTCACGCACACCAGCATAAAAAGTTAACTTGTTTGTTTTAGTTCATTTACAGCGCGATACTTTAACTAGACATATAAATCTAATCAAAGTCTTGGTGCGTTTAAAGTTGAAATGAAAAGTGGAACAATACGTTACGCACTGGCTAGTTTTTCCACATGTTAGGTACGGCTAAAAATCTATTGATGAATTCATAAACTCATAGACGCAATAAAATAAAATAAACTATGGGCAATTGCACACAACCTTTCCCAACAAAAGGGGCGCGAAACGTTTCGACAATCCAATAACGGTGTCGCCGAGCGATTCATAGGTATTATTCAGCGATTCCGCGCCGACACACTTTTCAATTTCATTCACTCACTCTTTCGCTCCCTCCGATTGACCTCTCAGTAATATGTGTGTTTTATTAATGGAGCTGCGTACTTGTGCGTAAGTGCTAAATCATTCGTTCTGCGTTTTGTTTTCTCTCCCCTCTTGTGCGTTTTTTATTAGCTCTGCGTACGTGGGAGATTGGATATGCGAATGTTTGCCGTGAATATATGAGATCGAGGCTTATCGGGAATGTTCGGGTTTGGGCATTATACGATTTTGGTTTTCGTGTTGGGTTTGTGGTTAATAAAGGTACTTATTACTTACCAATTTTTTAAGAAATAAAACAAATAACTAACCGCATGCAAAACGATGCAGATTTTAGAATTATGGCGAATTCAAATAAAATAAAAGTACTGTATTCATATTAGTATATTAGTAGTCAAACAATTCTGAATAATTAAGCTAGGAAACCAATTTCCTTCCAAGTCTTTTCCATTTAAAAGCTCCTTATATTTTTAACACATATGATACGGTACGATGTACAATAAAGAATATTCTATCTACATATAAATATATACGTTATCTATAAAAAACATGTCCCCATTTTAATAGCATCCACTTCGATTAGGTGTGTACATATTGAACACCTCTCAGGGCCGCGCATCCATTGAAAACACTTTTACAATATTTACTGATGTTTTGTTCCCAAAAAGTTTTCATATTATACCGCACCTACTTGTTTTAAGCCTATTAATGCGACGCGGATTGGAGTAAATGTGTACCCTGCTTTATATTTTGTTTGAGGACGCATTAGTTGTTTTCTTTGGTATGTGCTTCAGTGTAAAGATTTTAATAGAGAATAGGTAATGATAATTTTTGTTTTGGATGTAGATAATTTGTAGGTAGGTTATTTAGAGATCAGCTTTTTATCTGCAATCAGCGTAACTTCATAGGTTACGCTGATTGCAGATAAAAAGCTGATGAAATGAAATGAAATTGTTTATTCTGTAAATAGGATATCGGAATCACTTTTACACGTCATATTAAAAAGCGCTACTGAGTTTGAGGTCCTGGGTTCGATTCCCAGGTCGGGCAAAGTGTTATTGGGTTTTTCTATCTGAAATGTCTCTAAAATCTGAAAGCTATTTGAGTTCGGCGTTTCCTATCTGACTACTCTGAGAAGAAAGGCCGAAACAAACTCAGAGGTCACAATCTCTTTTAAAGTCCAGACATAATCTTGGTCAGGCCATATGAGGACCATGTAGATTAGTGTCTGAAATGGTCTTTTGAGGAAAGAACCATACAGATTGGAGTGGACTTGTCCAGTCAGTGCAAGCATTTTTCAGTAATATCTATCTATCGAAGTCCATAGCCCAGTATTCCGGCTCTAAGCGAGATCCTGGTCTAAAAAATATTTCAAATTAGTTTTATTTTACCATTTACCGGCCCTACGCTGTAAATAACAGATATTTCAAAATGCACCTAATGAAGTTTAACAGCACACCTAATTTACTTTTAATCCGACTGCGGTGGACCCCAAAAGGAGAGTAATATTTCTGTTTGTTCTATAGCTGCAGTTTTAAATAATAAATCGTACGAAAATCTTAAGCTCCTTTCAGACGGCCCGTACACATCTTTCACGCGGACGTCTACATAAACAATCCAAAACAACATTAATCTAGAAGTTCAGCAACGAGCGAGTGTTCATCACGGACTCGTTGAAACATTGTTTTTATCGTCCTCATTGCCACTGTTAGACGTTTGTTTCTTCGGACTCTGGCCGTCCCGAAACGAACCGATGTAAATTGTACCCTAAAAGTTTGCGAAGGTTGTTTATTAAATTACCGGAGCGTACGAATCGAGTGGTGTGACTGTAGTTTCAGGTTTGCGTGAGCAGAGTAGGTGTCCCTTTTGTATTGATGTTTTGTTTTAAAGCTATTGCTTTGGAGGGATAGGCGCGATGCAGCTGATGCAACTGAAGTTTTGACATGAGTGTACAACGTTTTCATTTGACAGGTGCGTATAAAGGCACTTTCAAACAGGCGCGACACGCGACGCGACACAAAGACTCCGCTCGTCGCGCGACGAGCGGAGTCTTTGTGTCGCGTCGCGTGTCGCGCCTGTTTGAAAGAGCCTTAAGACATAATTCACTTGTATTTTGCAACCCCCAAAACTAAAGGAAAGACGTTTTTGAATAATGGGTTAGGTAAGAAACCGCATTTACGTGTGTAGTTTTATTATCACACTAGCAGAAGAGGACGTCCTTTTGCAAAGCTCGTTCCTCGCTTTCAAAGCATGTTCTCAAATTCTACACATTCAATTTTGAGCTCGAAAGTGCTTGAAAAAAGCTTCATTTAGCACTATATTAGCACGAATCGATGACGAAAAGAGAGCCAATAGCCGTTAACATATTCGTTTCGTTGCGAACATGTCCATCGCATGTAATTGGAAGACTACAGTGTCCTTATAAATTCTACCGCCATATTCCACCATTTTACTTTTTTCCTCCCGTATGTAATTTCGGTCTTGCCGACGCCATTTTCCTTTTCCCTCGTATTTGAATTTCAATTGACTTACACATTACTGTTTACATTGGGTACTATAAATATCATTTTATCGTTCTCGGGCTTCTAACAAGCTAACGGTTCTGTAATAGTTTTAGTGAGAGTGTTGTGTATCCTTATATGCGTAGGGTCCTCGTGGAATTTAGCACGCTTTTAGTAAGAGCAGTGGTGGCCCAGTGGTAACGGCCGCGACTTACGGTCGTAATTTCGAACCCTAAAAGACGCTTTACTTTGTGTAAATTATTTCATCACCACTGCTCTCAAAATGGTGAAGGAAAACACCGTGAGGAAACCGGCATGTCCTAGAACCAAAAAATCGAAGACATGTGACATCTACCAACCCGCCCTGGGCCCGCGTAGAGGAGCCTATAATGTGCCCACTGCTGTGTCCCAGCAGTGGGCATATTATGGGCTAATTATGCTTAGCATGGTTTGTAAAGGATGTGTTGTTAATTAGTCCTCATCCTAATTAGCTAGGCTTTGTAACCCAAAACTCGTCATCTGGATACTAATATTTATTCAAGCTTGATTTTAGGTTGCCTACCAAGCTTGAATAAACATAATCAGTCTCACACCATAAGCGTTAGAAAAGTGCAGATTCTGTAAATGAGTTCTTAATTACATTCATTCATAATGGGTACAACTTATAGAAATGAGACAAAGCACTCAATAGATCCTGACTTTTCAATCCCGCCGTAGAGTAGCTCTTCAGTAGTCCTGTTTTACGTTCAACGTAAAATGTCCTTTGAGCGTCCATGTTTTTGCAAAATGCAATATAATACTCGGCCACGGAGTATTTGTCTGACGAGAACCACAATAACTACTTTTAGCCCCTATTTGTCAAATGCGCGGGCAGTTTTTATGCGTTGAGAAAATTTGCTTATTGTTTCAAGCGCTTTGATTGGTGACTTGTCTTGTTTTTGTTTGTAAGTTTAGTTTTCGCAGTTTTAATGTTTCTGACAAGAATTTCTGTATTTTGACTATGTTGTATCATCTCTTGTAACAAGGAGCATGCAGCTGCTCATTTTGTCTTTGACGTTCAAAAGTGCCTTTTATACGGCTCATAATAAATTTCTTTCTATTTTAAATCTACAAGATACTCACGATAAGGAAGGTAACATTTAATCACGGGACGCGACATCTGGTTTGCTATCGATCATCCGGTCTTGCAATTTTCCGGCCGCGCGCCCAAATCCGGGCGTTGGATCATCCCTGCCCGATAATGCGTCACGACTCACGATTCACCCCTTATTCTATTTTTATCACACATAGGAGAGAAGTGAAAAGTGTTGGCGCTGATTTATTTAGGTTCAACTTTCGGAGCTAGGTTTTGAGCGCGATTGGTATTGAAAAGCTTCCTCGCACCTGGTGTGGATTAGACTGCATTATTCGATATGCAAATGCTCTTGAAATGATTGAATGAAAGACGGAACTAGGCAGTAGCAGGTATATTATCGAACGAAAGCACTTTCCGAACGCCAAAAATACTAAAATTCTTTCATGATTTGACGTGAACCATCGTTCGAAATTATTAGCCTCCGGAATCTCTGCTCCTACAAGCTCGTGGCTAAGTAATAACAGCCGGACGGGTTGGTCAATCAGGTTAAGCTATACATGCCGGGGTTGTTCCCTGGATGGGTGGGTGACCATCTTTATATACCGAGACTCCTCCGTGCCTCGAAAAGCAGGTTATGCTGTTGGTCCCGGCTGTTATTCGTAGATTTTGACAGTCGTTACGTGTCGTCAGTAGCCCGAAAGTCTGATAACCAGTCTTACCAAGGGGTATTATACGAGTATTACCCAGTTACTGGGTTGTAGAGTTCAGATAGGCAATCGCTCCATGTAAAATACTGATATTTAGCTTCATCTGGTTAGACTGGAAGCCGACCCGACCCCAACTTAGTAGGGAAAAGGTTAGGCAGATTGGTTGATTGAATCTCCTATATCCACTACTTACAGACTTCTATTATCTTAAAAAAATTATGATGTGTATACATTTAGTAACCTGTTCCGCTTAGCTTTTTCTAAAGAGTCTTAAAAAAACCCTGGAAGAAATCGTGTTTCACCTCTCAACGAGGCATCCTCAGGATGACGATTGACTTGTCGCGAACTCGAACACGGCGTGTTGCCACACCAAGCACCGAGCGTTTTTTTTTTATAATGGGTTTTCGCAAGGTCACGCCTGAATCAATTAACTATCTTCTATTAACTTACCCTTAAAATCAACATGAACCATAACAAGCTAAACTAACCATCCTTAATCTATTCCTTAATCGCTAAACAGTCAACAATCATTGTATTTACATAGATACGCCAATCAGGTGATAAACATTAGCCAATGCCAGCCATTAGCATAAAGTACAATACTGACCTATTACAGAACATTGTATGTACATTTGATGCTAATTGGACAGTTAATGCCGCGCGATTGATATTGTCATCGTGGATTCTCATTTGGTCGTTTGATGGGTTTGGTGGGTATTAGCTTGGATTTTATGGGAGTTAGTACGCCAGTCTTTATATTTTAGTATGAAGCCGATCGGAAGCATCACCATTATCATCAGCTTATATGATTGCACTGCTGGACAAAGGTCTCTTGCAAATAATTCTAAAAATTATCTAACTTAATCTTGTGATCTTGAGTTCCTCACCTATTTTCGATTTTCTATATTGTTAGAAAATTTGAGCTCTTCTAATAATTTTCGATGCCACGAACATATAACTCAGCTTCTAGATTGATTTCTGCTGAAATGTATGTGCATCTTTGCTGGTAAAATGTTACAAAACAACTTAAAATGATAAGTGCGTGAGTTCATATAAGTTCTAGAAAAAGTAACATCTGATACTCATCATCAAAAAGTATAGCTAAAATTACACCAGAAATCAAACGAAAATACTCCCAAATATTTGAACACCATTCTTCTTTCTTCAACTGTTTTAACATTTTTTACACCAAAACACGTGTACTAAGGATGGGACCGTAATAAGTTGTCGTCTGCTTCGCAAGGGTTGACGTTTAAACTTTAGCTGTGATGTTTACTGCCCCACCCAGCCGGGGCCACTTAAAACGCCACATAAAATTTGCTGAACCAACTCTACTAGATGTGGCAAGACCTGTTTGCGTAGTTGATGAAATGTCAATGAAGGTTTGTGGAGTCATGGAGTTAATTACGTTACCGTTGGTGGTTGAGTTGATGTAGTGGTTACTTATGTGTGGTATGGTGAGAGTGAGTTTAAGTGTGAAACTTTTATTAATTAAAAGCTTGAAGAGATGGGCTTGATCTTCTTTCTTGTATCTATGGGGTTGATGATAATGAACCCAAAGGGTTTAAGGAAAATATAAATGGTGGCAATTTGTAATGTTTTGGCTAAGAGTGATAGATTTGAAGACCTGAAGCTATTACGGTTAAATAGACCACTAGATTGCAAGAATAACCGATCTGATATAAAGGCTAAAATGTTGTAAGAGCAACTTTAGTTTCAATCGTAAACGTAGCACTAGATTTCGTAACAAAATATTCGATACAAAGTAGACAAAACAAGCTCTTCCAGAGCATCTTACCTCCGAACATAAAACCTTAAGCAGATAATTCAAGCTAGTTGCGTTTGAGTCGCCACCTGGGAGCCCCTAATTGCCCTAACACATCCTGCGACGGCCTAAGGTGGCGTACACACATCCTGTTTTACTACACATAAAATTAAGGACACTAATCACAGAAGATTTCATTGGGTGATTCCATTCTGCAAACGGAAATTAGGTCACATCTCTTACTTGGAGAATTTAGCGACACTTATTTCGAAACCTCAATTTAGTGTTTATAGAATTGCCCTCGAGAAACGGCTGACTGGAGTAGTAAAAAGATTTCACTTTACGTCTATACTTAATGGTTATGGAGCAATTGTCTTGATGAAAATGAATAAAGACCAAAGGAAACGGGATTTCCATTTGCTATTTTAATTTTTATGCGTAATCTTTTTAATGGTTTGTGCAACTAGTTTTAACTAGAGGGCTGGCTCGTTCTTTGGCTAAAGAATTAATATTGCCATTATACATAGCAATGCTGCTAGTCTTCAGAGAATGTTTCCGATGCCAACTTCTACGTCTAAGCATCCCTGTGTGTTCATTTGTATAGTTATTTAGATAGTCATTTAGTACTTAGTGTAAATAGTAAGTTGTGTTAAATATTGTAAAGGAAATTACAACATGTATTACATGTATAATAAAGTTTTAGTTCGATGAGTAACGATCGCATGTGATTTTAAATTTATTCACGAATATTTTCTTTAATTTTTGTCGTTGGGGTGGCCCAGTGAAATATTGCGAAATTCGTTATTATTAGGAAATGAACGCCTCTGTATATTTTTATACGATCTTAAATATGTCTTCATCGTCCAGATTTTGTATTTATAACAGTAGCAGCTGTATTGTGGTTTGTATTAAAAACATTTCTGCCATCATAAACTTTTACGAAATAACGTCAAGACCGGTATAAAAACTTTGATCCTCAAGAATTCAGTATGACGATAAGAATAAACACATTCCGTCAGTGTGTACAACTTTGTGAGAACTTTCTCTTTCAACTAAAAGATTGGATTGCTTCCTTTTGTCCTTTTTTATTTTCTTCGCGCTGTTCTATTTCCCTTACTGCGTTTTAACTTCTTCGGACTACGTTACAGTTTTCTGAATGCAAAATCATTTTCTGTTTAATATTTGTTTCTGTGTATCAAAGGCGTTAAGAAATTCAATTTGGACAATATACATTCAGTGTTTTCACTGTAGAGGATCGGGTTTAATTTAAACAAAAGCCGTAAACTGGGTGGCTTAACGAGTAGTCGTGAGTGTTTCGAGGGCCCTAGGCGGGAACTTGTACCTCTTTATGTATCTAATCTATACAAGATAATAATGACTTCGCAAATAAGGTCCCTTTTGTGGAGTTTGGTTTTTATTACAAAACATCTCTCTTGTGGACTTTCTGGCTGTTTATAGTATCAAATGTACCTATGTGTATCGACCATGTTAGCAAAAACGTTTAGTCTTAGGGATTCTATTTTAACTTCTGTTCAATTTTAATTTCCTTTGTTAACTTTGGCTGAATCGGTTTCTATTTTAGTTAGGTATAAATAATTCAAAAGTCTCTTTTTTTAAATGTCAATTTTATTTTATTTGCTTCGATTACTGAAAGACCAGTAACACTGGATCTTAATTTATTTTCCTTATTCGAATGATCCTTACGTTCTCTAAAAACAACAGCACCACCAGTACGCATCTGAACGGCCGACTCAAAACGCAATCTCACTTACGTAGGCATTTTATTCGTCTATTATTTTCTTCTCGAGATTTATAAGTCGATCGTGCGAACTTGTGCGGACGGGAGCGAACGAAAACTTTCATAATAACTGTGGATAAGTGTAAGCGTGGCTCGCAGCACGTACCTACATAGATTGACGCCCAGGTTCTCTAGTTTCGATCACGTTCCGAGAGATTTGCTCGGATTTCGTATGGAATCGATATCGGATCTAAATGATTGCGTTTTTATTATACTTAGAGGAGATTGTAGCATATCAAATGTTCTGAGAATATATACGAACTGAGTGAATGTTCTAGTTGGAAACTTTTTTGAATAGGCTATTTTACGCGCCATTACGGAGGAAAGGTCTCTCCGTTTTTTCTTTTGCGTATCTCGGGCCGTTAGGTCGCAGTGCTAGAGATTATATCATCAGTTGGACACCTGATGGTTATCACGGCTTAAAGTCTCTTTGAACCGCAAATGGCGTGATTTGTTACATTGTTTCCATATCTTTAAAAATCTCTCTTCTCGTTGATAATATCTTAGACATGTACAACCGCTGACAATGGCGAGAAAATGGTCGCCTTTTCGGCTTTTTTACCCTTAGTGATAAGGTTGAAAAGTGGTCCACCGCCAGTGTTTGCGTTACATGAATGTACATAAAAGAAGAAGTTATCAGTTAAGCATCTTGCATAAAGTCAGCAGTCTCTTAGGAAATAAACACCTAATTAAATGTAATTACCCATTACTTAAGACCTTAAAAACCACGTACACGAGTTCTATCAACAATAAACAAAGATTAGCTCGGTCACAACGGCTGTAAGCTACTATTTATCAGCAGCCGATGTCACGTCCTCCCACTAGTTGTCGTCCAGATATATTGAGCGAGCTGCTATGCCCACTGCTTGTAACCTAGGAGCACCGTATCTTATTGTGATAATTTCTGTAAACTCCTTGAACGGGTGAACGGGATTTTGCGGATTTTAGTTGGTTGATCCTCTTTTGTTTTAACAAATAATTGACGACAGTATTAATTTGGTACAGCTGTTTTTTTATAACGATAAAATGTCGAATAAATTTCATACTTATAATAAGTACTTTCATATTAGTACTACTCTCTCACCAATTTTTGTGTTCGCAAGATCGCGACCACCTTATTTACAACAACCATTATTTATCACAGCTGTTTAATATCAGCCATCTCACAATAGAAGAAATACAAGGATTATTCTCATGAATTTCTACATAAATGTAACAAATAACAATAGTTTCTTATTCGCGTGACTGCAATAATGGAAAACATAAATCTAAAGAGACAAATTGGTGTCCGGACAGCGACTGTGTGGCCTGAAGACGCGGACGCCTCTGTCTGCTTTCATGCCTCTAGACAACGCTTTAGTTGCGTACGAAAACACCTCTATCTGCGTCTTACTTCACCTTTATACTAAAGAAACAAAGTCTATTTTACCTCCCCAAAACTGCACCAAAATATTTGACTTCCCACTTCGTACAAACATACTCTTTGCATTCTCAAGCATCCTTATAGCGTTGTAACAAAGTTGTGTTTGCCTCACATCAAAGCTTCGACGTCTGGTGCGGTTGTGACTGCGTGTAGTCCGAGTTAATTCCGAACCGGTCACGTCTCGTTGCCGGCGTCGGACCAACCAGACAGACTGACATAGAAAATGTCGCTTATGTTGCTCCAGTGTTTCACGTATAACTTTTTGCTTTAATATACTTGATACGTGAAATAGTTGCGATACTGTTTGAATTTTATAACGTTCCTGAAGATCGTGTTGAATTTGTGATGTCGGTGATACCTCCAACTTTGTCTACTTGTTGTAGTAATCTAATAGAGTTAGATTCAGATTGACAATCTGGAACTGAGTGAGCGTTGCGAAGCGGATGGCTTGTTGGTCTGCGTTTATGTTGACCGTTGTTATTATTACATTGTTGTTGCAATGTCTATAGATGGAGAACGACTGAGTTAGGAAATTCGATTGTTTAAGAGCTTGAATTCGTCTTCGTTAATCATTTGTTTTGAAACGTATGCCAGGAATCCGGAAGCAAAATTTCATATAATAAGGTTCCTTAGACATTTATGTTTTTGACAATTTCGCTCACTTCATTTATTTATTTCGTGTTTGTCTAGTTTAAACTCGAACGGAGCACTTGTTTATGATCTCATCACGGGATGAAGATTCGAGATGCGAGTATTCTTCCATTTCTTAACAAATCTCTAACAATTTAGTCCAAAAAACAACCTGCACATTTATTTAAAATTGTTGCTAACGTAAAACTAAACGAACAAACTGCACAGATGCAGCACATTAGTTAAGAGGAGGCTCCCTAAATTGTATGTTAATTTGCATTAATATTCTGAAAAAGTTACGCATACAATCAAAATGGAACTTTAGAATATGATTTATTGGATCTTTTTCGTTCCAAATATAAGACAGTTACGTAATTGGAACATTTTCGCATGATTCATTTTTAATTCGAAAATCATGTCTTTTTTAAAGATTATTTGAAACAAAAATAAGATTACTCGGCTTTTATCTCTAAAATAATTATTGACAGTAAGAAAAAAAATAGTTTATTATCCAAATGGAAGATATTCTTTCTCTAGATCAATTATTACTGAAGTTATAAACGAAATAAGAATTGAGACTTACGGCATTTAGTTCCGTGCTCGAACACGACTAAAGAGCGTACTCGATATTCAACTTTATTACTGATGTGTTAGCGTTTAGCACATAGTGGAGTGGTGGGGTGCATGGGGGCGGAGATTGCGCAGAAATTGTCTTTGGAGTGCCTGGTCTTCTTACTATCGTATGAAAACCGCTTCGTTCGTGCACCACGCATCGTAACGAACAGTTTACGGAACCTAGTTGATTCCTTGCTGCTGTGGCTTGATCGTCAAGTGAATGTATGTGGTGAGTTCGAAGAGCTTAGTATTTCGATCGTTTTAAGAGTAGTTTTGTTGGAGTTTTATAGAAGATATAATACGAATTATGAACTAGATTTTTGGTAGGCTGTGAATGAAGATTAGCTACACACATTGTTGTATATTGAATAATTAAGTTAAATAAGAGCCAAAGTAGTAAACATCATGTTTTTTTATTTTTGTGACAATCAGAAAAAACACAATGTCAATACGAAATTAGATTATTAAGAATAATAAATACAAACAAGTATTTAATGCATACTTTGAGTATTTACTACATACCCCCACTTAATCGAAATAATCTAAGATCTATAAGCGAGACATTAAGATTTAAAGAAGCCTATAATTAACTAAATCCCATACCCTTAACACATCTTAAATGTGATACACGTCCTAGGGCTTTTGTCAAAATGTCAGCGCTCATATCATGCGTCTGAATGTACCGTAAGTCCACAATATTCTTAGATACAATCTCTCTAATATAATGATGTTTTGTATCTATGTGCTTAGTCCTATTATGGTGAATAGGGTTTGACGCCAGCTTTTGCGCCCCTTGACAGTCGTTATAAATAATAACTTGTCCTACCTTGCCACTAATTTCTTGCAAGTGTCTGCGCAAAAAGACAACTTCTCTGGTTACGGCACTCAGTGACATATACTCAGCCTCGGTTGAAGATAATGCAACCGTTGGCTGTTTCTTTGACTCCCAAGAAATTGGTCCTCCAGCCAATTTCACAAAATAGCCTGTATACGAACGGCGGTCAATTGTGCAGTTAGCCCAATCGGCATCAGCGTATGCAGAGATATATTCACCAGTCTTCCTGTAGACAATGGAATAATCTATAGTACCCTTGAGATACTGAAGTACACGCTTCGCTGCTGTCCAGTGCGTTTTGTCATAAGTCGTATTAAACTGACTCAAATAACTGGTAGCAAACGCTATATCTGGCCTAGTATTAACAGTGAGGTACATCAAGCAGCCAATCAAGTTCTGATAAGGATAATCAGGTTTCTCACCAATTCCAGGTTCCAACTTACTGCTCGCTAAAGGTGTATCAAACGTTTTACACTGTTGCATTTTAAAACGTTTTAATAAATCGAGTATAAAAGTTTTTTGGTTTATTTCAATTATCCCATTATCGTATTTTACATTTAGAGATAGGAAATAATTTAGATTTCCCAGATCTTTTATACCGAATAATTGTCTCAAGTCATGTTTGACTTTGTCATACGTCAAGTCATCTTTGTGCAACAAGACAATGTCATCGACATAGACAGCTAGTATAACTAGTTCAGACGAACCAAAAAGTTTCGTATATACACATGACTCTGAGGAGGTCCTACTGAAACCCAAACTTTCAAGAGTTTCGTCGAGCTTTTTATTCCAAGCTCGCGAAGCTTGCTTCAACCCATAGATGGATTTCTTCAGAAGACAAACTTTTCCATCTTCTTGTGTAAATCCAGGAGGCTGTAGCATGAACACTTCTTCCTCTAGATTGCCATTAAGAAATGCTGTGTCCACGTCCAAATGCTTTAGCTTATATTCGTTCTCAACGGCAAAAGCTAACAGCATACGTAAGGATGAATTCCTCACCACAGGAGAGAATGTTTCATAATAATCCACTCCTGCCTCCTGACTGTAACCTTTAGCTACAAGTCTTGCTTTATACTTTACAGAATTTCCTAAAGCATCTCGTTTCAATTTGTAGACCCATTTACAAGGAATAACTTTCTTATTTTCAGGTCTATTGACTAAAATCCAAGTTTTTCTTTCTATTAAGGAATCATACTCGTCTTGCATCGCAGCAATCCAACTATCTTTATCTTCTGCGTGCATGGCTTCTGAGTAGCTAGATGGATCTTCATTTATTACCTCTTCCGTACAGGTCTTGTATAACAAGAAATCTGGTTTCTTCCGTTCTCTCATTGGATAGCGACGTTCTTCCACTGACTCACCGAGAACACTGTTGCTTTGTTCTACTTCTACATCTGAAGCATCATGAAAACGATCAGGGGAAACGTCCGGAACATCCATGGAAGTGCTTGCTGTAGGAACATCCAAATTAACTATCTGTTCAACAGCATTGCAAGGATCAGTGCTCAATCGTAGTGGAACTACTGTTTCTTCTTGGCTTCTAGAAGAATCTGAATTTTCTTTTAAACTTGTAAAAGAATTTTCAAAAAATACTGCGTCCCTTGCTTTAACTAAGCGACGTGGGCATTCAGAACTACGAAAGAAGTAACTGTGGATATCATCAGCATATCCTACAAAAATGTGCTCCGTAGATTTGACATCAAGCTTCTTTCTTTGACAATTGGGGACATGAACCATCGCTCGACAGCCAAAAACTCTTAAATGTGAGAGGTTTGGTTTATTCCCATACCACATTTCAAAAGGAGTTTTATTTTCGAGTGCACGATGAGGAGACCTGTTTTTCAAATAAGCAGCAGTTTGAACTGCATCTTGCCAATATACTTTGGAAAGTTTACCTTCAGTAAGCATACAGCGCGCCTTTTCAACCAGTGTGCGATTTACACGTTCAGCTACGCCATTAGATTGAGGGCTATAAGGAGCTGTCGTTTCATGTTTAATTCCTTTTGAAGTCAAATAGTCTCTCATACCTTGGTTCACAAACTCAGTCCCGTTATCTGTTCTGAAAATTTTAATTTTTGCTTCCTTCTGCCTTTCAACTGCATTCTGAAATTCACAGAATTTATCTTTTACTTGAGTTTTTGACGAGATAAAGAAAGGAAAAATCGCTCTCGAAAAATCATCAATAAAAACCAAAAGATATTTGTTTCCCTGAAAAGAATCGTGTGACATCGGACCACACAGGTCCGCATGAATTAGTTCCAACAAAGCTGTTCCTCTTTTAAATGGAATTGCTTTGAATGGTTTTCTTGACTGCTTGCCTTCCAAGCAATGTATACATGGTTCATTGTCCACCTTATCATAAGACACACCTATAGCCTCACCTTTTCTAAGTTTATCCAGACCTATTCGGCAAAGGTGTCCTAAACGCCTATGCCAAAGTCTGCAATCTGACGTATCAAGGAGCGCATTAGAGGCAATTCTCTTAGGAACATTTACAGTACAATTTAAAGTGTACAGCCCACTACTTACAGAACCACGTAAAAGAGCCTTTCCAGTACAAGAAAAATTTTCATAAAAAATACAACCATTTTTATCAAAAACTACATGTAAACCGTTTTCACAAGCTTTCCTAACAGAGAGTAAATTACAATTCAGGTCAGGCACGGCAACAACACCAGTCATTGTTCCTTCACAATCTTTAGTAGAAAAAGAAATATTACCTATACCTCTGCAACTTATCTTCTCTCCATTTGCAACCGTTACAGTATCATTACTACCTGCTTCATTATTCAACCTTACGTTCTCTAGGTAATCAATCTTATGGCACATGTGGTTGGTCGCTCCAGTATCAATGAAAAAAGTGGTACTCTCTCCTTCTACACCATTGAGTGCTGTCTTCAGAGTAACATTTTTTACGTGCTTGTCCTTCTCGTCCTTCCTTATAGGACAATCGGGCCTTTTATGACCTGGTTCACCGCATCCATAGCATTTGATAATTCTTTTCTTCTTACTATTATTGGAAGAAATTTTACCTTGAGAAGATTTCAGAGCGGAAGTCGTCGGTTTGTTCTCCGGAGCTTGAACGTCTACGGTTTTCGAGAACTCATTCAATAGCTTACTTTTCACCAATTCACTTGTGATTTTTAAGTTGGAGTTTTCCAGAGCCATAACTAAGGGATCGTAGCGAGGTCCTAAACCTCCGAGCATAATCGCTGCCAAACTTTCATCATCAATCTTCTTCCCGATGTCTGCTAAATCTTGCGAAGTAGCTACGATTGCGCCAATATAACGCTCAACATCATTATCGAAGTCTGACAAGTTATATCTATACAGCCTTCGCTCCGGGGCCAATTTTCTGCCCATTCCCTTATCTTCAAAAGCATCTTTAAGAGCATCCCATGCTTGCCTGGCAGTCTCAGCGCTCCGAACATGTGCGATTGCGCCTCCGTCGATTGTCAAACAAATCTTGGTTAAAGCTTTCTGATCCCTTTTATTTGCATCAGAGGGCTTCTCACCTGAGTAACCTTCTATGGTTTCCCATAAATCCTCATGCATCAAATACATACGCATTTTGAATTTCCAGATGCCAGAGCCGGCTCTTTCGCACAACGGTTTTATCGATATACCAGCAGGTCCACACGACATTTTTCTACTTTTTTACTTCGTGCTGATAACGAATGTTGTATATTGAATAATTAAGTTAAATAAGAGCCAAAGTAGTAAACATCATGTTTTTTTATTTTTGTGACAATCAGAAAAAACACAATGTCAATACGAAATTAGATTATTAAGAATAATAAATACAAACAAGTATTTAATGCATACTTTGAGTATTTACTACACACATTCATAGCCAAAATAAGTTTTTGGTGGTTTCACAAAGACGTCGACAATTTTAAAACCATGAACAATGGCGCTGTCTCCCACAAATTCGAAGTTCTTGGCGAAATACATAAAACATATTCGTAACAAAACGAGTATATTTCGCTTGGAATTGCATACATTACAAAACTTGCAACAAAGGGAACTAACTAAATTCGGTCATTCCAAGACGAAGTTTGTCTTGAAGCAAATTAGTGGGTAAGTAAGAATCGCTGTGCATTCTGCACTGGACGGCCGACTTCCATGGCCGCAATTTGACGTCGCATACAGAAGTCGGCTTATCTTTAATTCTTTGTTAGAGTGCGCGCCACGAAAGAAGACCGACGGAAAATTGTGGAACTAATTTTTTTTTTATACAATGTGATGCAATGACATAGACACTAGCGCCGCGTCAAAAAGACTTTAGTGGTGGCGTGAACTCTACTTGACCATAGACTGTCATAGTTTATCTCTTAGAAAATGTGGCACATTTGGCTGGTTAGCCAAATGTGCCACATTTTAAGTATTTAAGTATTTGTTGACACACGAATTGTAATCATCATTGATATCGCTGAAACTGTCTTTTATTATAATTTATTATTGCTGGATAATGAAAGAAATTACTAATTAACTCTAGTAATAAACGCTACGTTCACGTCTCATCATCTTGATACTGAAGGCGCGATTTTGATATTTGCTGCAAAACAATCAGTCCAAGGCAAAAACTGTTCTCAAACAATGTGATACTCTTTAACATAGTACTTCTGGAAATTGTAGAAAATCCCATACTTTTCTATTGATAAAGTAAAGTGAGCGTATCTAATGCCAAACCACTGACCGTTCCACGCCATCTATTTAAATTACCATTCTAAACTGCCTACTTGTAATGTACTGTATATTTTTGTACGGGGTACGTATATTTAACCCCATTATGTAAATCGGTCATGTTTGTAATGCGCGATTAGAAAAACGAGCTCCAACACGGACGTTATTTGACGGCCGACGCGATACTTGCGACTTCACAACGTTAATTCACGGTTTCCTTCCAACGTTGGACGATTGTCACTTTTTCTTACGTATTAAGTATGAGTTTTCCGCTTTGCTCGCTGGTACCGAGACAAGTGCTATTTTGATGAATGTCGGAGAGTTGAAGAAGTAAATTTTATTTCATTGCCGTACGCTCTTTGCATTTAATAAGTTCTTAAGTTCTGAGTCTTGTACAAAAGTGCCAATTATTCTTGACGACTATGTTTGTAGTAGGCTTAAACGGCTTTCAGTGTTTTGACTGTGTTCAAAGACTTTTAAACGGTTGCAATTTTATGTGCCTCTTTTACTGTTGTTACTTATCTATGGTAATATTATTAGGGCTAATGTCTAGTATTTAAAATAGCTTTTCTGTGAATGAACGCAAACACAAAGAAAACAAAGAGCAGATCATGTAATCCTCTGAAATTCGCAGAATGCCGCCAAAATTCTTGCTAGTAAGTGACTTTCAACAGTCTTCGTTAATTTCCCGCATATTTACCCACCTCTTACGGCTCTCCGGTCTATTAGATTATCTGAATTTATTTTCCTTTCTCGTAGTTCAGCTAATGTTTCTTGTTGTCACACGCCTCAAGGAAACTATTATGAAGGGGATAAAACAGGTAGTACTTAGCTGTAACTACGTGTTACCGTTAGGAAAGTTTGTTGTCCTGTAACTGCGTTAGATAGAGAAGTCAATATTTTGCTGTGGGTAGTTTGCGTGTGGTGTGCGGCGCGGTGGTGGGGGTAATCATTGTGTCATTATCGGTCGAATTGTTGACGCGGACAGACGTTGTTAAGTGCGCTCTGCGTTTGATAAATCTCAGAGTCACATAAATAGTGCACACGTTTTTGTTAAAATTTCAATAATAAAACGAGGTTAATAGAATTCCCGTCACATAAAATTACACGAAATAAATCAACAAAACAAAAAATATTCACCCACAAAGCCGTAAAACGAGTTAATAACGACACATGCATGTTTCCACGTATACTAGTTCCACAGAAAACCCATAGATAACCTATGGATCTATACCACACTCTTTCCAACTATGCAACTAATAACCGAGGGAGTATTTATGACTCAGCCGCAACGCGCCGTAATTGCAACTTATGATGATTTGTTGCTCCTGCTGACTTAAACTTTCTAGGCAACTCCTAGGCAAACATATTATGTTCTTTGTTGATGGGTGTTGCTGTAAAACCGATGTTTTGAGTCTTGTTATTTATGTACTGTTGTTTGTTTGAGCATGTTTTCTTTTTAAAATACGCTTTTTTCAAGAAAAATTTAATGTTTGTACTGTCTAGTGTAAAATAATGTTGCTATTATAAAGTTTTTACTCTTTGTTTTGGTAAAGTGATCGTTCTGCGTTAAGTTACGTTTACATTTTGTAATCATTATCCCTGCTTTGTATTGGTCCAGTCGCTTAAGACATAGCAACTGTGACATAAACCGACGTAATATTCTCTTTACAAGCATTTAATTAATGATGTCACGATTGGACTACAAACACGTAGATGCTCGTGAGCTTTGCCATCACTAAGCCAGGGTTACAACAGCCAAAATGCAATATGTAGTAGGTTGCTTTTAGTTACAGACTGACGGCTTGCATGAAATAGCACTTTGGTTATATCCATAACTATTTGGGCATAGATATGAGCTGTAAAATAGATGACAGTCAAATCTAGCTCTGTATGTATGAGTAGATAAAGATTTGTTGTCATGGATTTTAATAAATGAATACATAAATAAATACTTAAACAAACCGTTTCTGCAAATACCGCCCTTTACTAAGAATTCAGACCGAATTCCAGTTTTAGAAAATTAAATCCCTTGTTAACCAAAATACAAAAGCTATTTCAGTAACAAAAACTCAATAGTTTCCTCAAGCATTAAACTAACTTCTCTTCCTGTCAAGGAAAGGTCAAGGAAAAACGGCAAATCGATTTCAATTAAGGTGTCTAATCGATTAGCGACAGAATTATCAGAGCAAACAATAGAACACCTCACTGTTCCTCGTCCTCCCTTGTCACTGGGGCTCCGGGATAATCGAGTTGAGATCAGAATAAACAGCCGGCTTTGTAGGCCTTCCCGAAATATGGGCTAATTGATGTGCATTTAATCTGTTAGTACAAACTCGGAGATAGTTCGGATTAGATAGAAACCTGTAGATTTAGGAGCTGTTAAAGCTAAGATCTCCCTTTAAATGATAATCCGTTTACTGTCAAAAGTGGCGAAACAAATGGCGTTAAAAATTTATCAAATATTTACTTATTCAAATTCGTTCGTAAACAACTCAATGCCAGAAAAGCAAAATCCAAAACATCCAATTTCCGTATAACAAACGAAATAACACCTCTCAAACATCAAGATCGACATAAATAACGTTATAATTCTTTTTAAATTTATTACACAATTTATTCCCACCTGCCCTCATTCCCGTCCATTTGGTAGCGTCACCCCAACTTGGGCCGATCGTCGCCCAATAAAACACCTCATTCTATGGAGATCCCTATAGATACGATCTTTGCGTTCCCTTACACTTTATTGGGTAAATAATACCGCTTTGTCCCCTTGTAATTGTTTCCCTCTTCTCGCCCTTTATTACGATGATTCAGGGTTTATTAAAAGAATTTGTTTCAGCTAATTAGGTTTTTTTTACGTGTTTAAATTCTTGTTGTAAATTGAGTTTTTTTGTGTCAGTAAATAAGCTGGTTTTGCTTAGGATTTTAATTAGATTTGTTTTCAAAACCATATCTTCAATTTCAGCTCCAGCAATAATAAGTACTCCACGTCTAAGTTCATCTTTTAGAGAAATGAATGAATGAAAGCTGAGTTGTGGTACAACAGCTCTTAATTAAACTAGTGCAAATTTAATTCCATCTTGGAGTTTTTCCGCAAGATGTACCCGAATTAATTTTCCTGTTTCGCCTAGACTCGTGATCTTCATGTAGTCGTTTAGCTTCTGGCTCACGTGTGCCTGCTGGCAGACCTGTTTACGTTAAATGCAGCATCTATTGAACACCTGCGCGCCGATCTATAGCGAGGACATGACCGTAATGTATTGCCAAGTTAGGAACAGCATTAGGAGACTTTTCGGTAATGGAGTGCTCCGTAATTGTGTTACGAACTTTTGTCTTAGACATCCAAACGAATTATCGTAAAACGCTACTTCGGATGATTTCCACATATCGAAATAGTTTCCTAAGTAAAAACAGTAGAAAGAACAAAGAAAGATATTCCAATACATGATCAAATAAAAGTAAATTATTGAAGCTGTCAATCCAAAAAGTCTTGAATCAGAACAATGCAATTGAATTGGATTAAATTAAAACAGGCCCTTGCCGATTCTATAAGCACTATAGTCGATATAAACAACTGAGTTAGAAAAAGAATATATTGACAGAACTGGAATGTTAGAAAATACACGAATAATCGTGTGAAGTAATTAAAAATAATATCTTACACTGAGTCAGTATTAAACATGGCTGGTTTTGGTAGAAAATGTTTGATTTACCCGGATTTTAATTTAAAACCATCGTCAGCGACCCCATCCTTAATATATTCTATTAAAATGCAAAATGAAGTATTTCGCCGAGTGTTAAAACAAGTGAATATCGAACTTTGCCCAAACTCACTCGCAAAAGATGGGAACATTTCGGAATATTCCAGAAGGTAATAATTTGTATGCGTGACTGTTCAATGGCACTCTATTGGCAATATCTTAAATTGATATTTGACACAGTATAGCTTCTCGAGTTCTCATGTGACTTTTACGACAATATTTATCTCTCCTAAATATGCATTAGCTGGTACCTATTTTTGTTCAGTATATATTTTTTCCGTTTTGTATCGGTAGTCCCGACAGCTTCCATATATTGATTAGTAATTTAGATATTGGTACTGGCGCACTGGGAATGTGATCTCTTTGCTCTGACATTTTGCTAAGAAAAATTGTTATCGAAGATTATATTATTGAGGGAAAATTTTCTTTTAATGATTGAAATGTTTTAACAGAAAATGTATGTCGATATACTCCACCAGAGAATTTCACTTTGATATATTAGTCTAAATAATTTATACGTTTTCATTTCGGTGAATAAATTCTAAAATATTCCTTATGAAAACTGGCATTTAAAACAACAGCAGATATATCCCAGTTTATATTCCATCGTCGTTGCCCCAAAATTCTAGATTCTGTTTCATTTTTACAACATTTTGCTGAGTCATGCATGTTGGCAATCCACGTTTTACGGTGCAAGTCAGGTAGTCGGAACGTCTAGACATGTAAACCAACCCTGAGACGTACGGTTCATAATTTAAAGCACTCATAAACATCGCAATCGATTACTCCCGAGTCCCTGGTACCACGCGAGCCTCGCAAATCACCAAGTATATGCGTCTTGCGTTGCAACTTCTTAGTCACAGTTTCGGATGAGTACTTCCATCATTCTTTCTTTAGTCTTAGAGTGAGAGGGGTATATATCCTGTTAATTTTTACTCAATTCTCGCCGAACACATTAAGTTAATTCGTTCCTGGGCCCGTGCACTCAACCCTAAGTTAGGAAGGACGTGAAGCTGTTCTTACGTTTATGTTCCTGAGGTTTTTCTATTTGTTATTTAATTATTGTTTATGTACCGGAGCCGTTCCTTTTTGTGCCTAGGTTTCAAGAAATCTATTTCTGTACTTATGATCTCTGATTTATCATAATGGTTCTCTACAGAATCGTTGTCGGTTGAAGAACGTATTCTTGATATTTGTGGAACATAATTTATGCTTCCGTATTTTCGTAGAAACACATCAGTAGGTACATACTAAATAATGTATTAAAATGTACATTATTGGAATTTCCTCAAATTCTAGTTAACTATTAACGTGAAAGCGCCAGTGGTAAAGAATACAAAACTTGACATTCTTATCATTACTTTTTAATACGCCTCAAAGAAAATATAATATTGTCAAGTCACGTTATCAAGAAACTAGTAGTATACTATATGAATTTATCAAGGCTGTTAATGATTCAGGGGGTATTGAACCCTGGCTTCAATATTTGATTTTACGAACCAATTTGTGACGGAATTTTACCATTGCCGTGGACGGAATTTTCCTCAATCGTGTAAAACACATGACGTGTCCATGTGTCACAGAATAAATTAGTAGCAGTATTATATCTCGGCAGTGACCTTGAAATAATTACCTACGGCCGCTCGGTAGATAAACCGCGCAGTCGATACTGATGCGTACTGATATACACTAAGACTTCGAATTACGTCGTTCCGGCCCTTATCTATGAAGATATAATACTGTACTTATTTATACTGTGACATCATTGTCTATCTGAAAGTTAAAATATGAATCAATCTAACAATTCATTTTATAAACAAAATACTTATAGTAATGTTTAAGTACTACATTGCTTTTAATAGAGCATGAAAACTTCCCTGCACCAACATTGATCACCACAGAAATGAATGTCCTCTCTGCATTAACATTCGTCTCCCATTGAATGCGTATGTTATAAATCCATTTAACGTACAAAGTAGTGTTACCTAGACCAGTACCTTTTATACGCCACTTCCCTTACTTCTTTATTCAAGACCCTTAAAGCCGCAATAGCAACTTTCCCATTTTAAAACTGGTGATTTTAGGCTATAAGTTGTAAACGCCAACATGAATTTTACAGGAGTTAATGGCCGTAGGTTTTAGTAGTACAAAATGAACACAATTTAGATGTGGAGCTAAGAGGCTAAGCTATGAACCGTTGCAGAGTAATGCAGCGGTCGATAGCTCCGCTCGCTAGAATCACTAAGCTTCTGTGATAATGGATACGGCTTTCTGAAGTTACTGCGTGGTTAATTTCTTTTTATTTTATTCAGGGATTTGAGATGCTTTAGACACGGAAGAAATACTTTTGTGGTAACAGATTTATCATGTTACTGAAACTATAATGTCAGCAGCGGGGGCAGTAGTTTAAAATGTTTTAGTAT
The DNA here is from genome assembly GCA_916610215.1 of Omphaloscelis lunosa. NCBI lineage: Eukaryota > Metazoa > Arthropoda > Insecta > Lepidoptera > Noctuidae > Omphaloscelis > Omphaloscelis lunosa. The sequence continues at coordinate 16,228,517 of OU744261.1, read as the reverse complement.
AGACGCGCCTTTGAACAAGTTTCATTGTTTATCTACTTTTTGAGGGGCACCTACAGGTGTAAATAGATAAAAAGCTATACTAACACGTGTGCCACCTACAACAAGAAATGAAGAAAAAATATCTTAACAAAAAAATCACATTTTCGCCGAAAATTTTGCAACTTCACTAATTTTTTCACCAAATTAGGTTCTTTTCGTACCGCATATACATTTTTATTTTATTTTTCGCCATGTTTCCTCATCATGGCTCATAACGCTTCGTACATCTAGCGAGGCTTATTAGCAAAGGCTTCCGCTTAGTCATAAACGGTGTTCGCTATTTTCTTTGCAAGTAAACTTCGGTAGAAATAGGTTTAAGTAACGCTCGCCGGCTTACCTGGCGTTAGTTGAGATAAGAACGGGGTTTTTAATGGTGTCTGCCACGTTTTTATAAGCTCAGAATTGGTTCTTAGTGGACCCCTACTGTGTGCTTAATTTGAAATACTTTGTTTGGTGAATTTATTGGCGATTAGGAATATCGGTATTTTATGTTTTTAGTGAACAAAATCTAGAAGTATTTTTTGAACCTATTTATAGTAATGAATATCATTTTATAATTAGCTAGGTACTTATTTTTGGATCTATGATCAAGAGATTTAAATAATAAAGTATGAAATTGCAAGTAGAAAGTTCAACGTGCTTGAAAGAGTGAAAAAATCTCGCTAACAATGAGATTGAAAAGAGTATTGGTACCGAAAAGAGAATCCAAAACTGCAAACGAAACCCTTTCAATGACTCCAATATGCAATCACCAAATTAAATCACGACTGTCAACACAGACGGTCATATTAAAATGCTCTAATTCGTGCACAAACTGAAATCCTACGGGAAAGCGGAGAATAAAGGAATAGTTCGCGCTGCGCTGGACCATTACTTATGAAATATCCTGTATTATTACGCAGCTTAGTCCGCCCCGAGTTTTTATTAGAAATGCTAGACGGCTAGGTAGAATTCCTTTTTGAGTATGACAGATCGCCTTTGTTCATACGGCTGAAATAAAAATTATTTCCTAACACATTCTCTGAGGGAAATATGTTGGATGTCTAGATTTTGATTATGATAGGCAGTCGACTTGTTATGCAAATAAAACTAATTGGACCGACGGAAATTGAAATTCTGGGTCTTCGGTTTTTATTGAGAGATTTGGGCTGTTGTTCAGGGTCGAATTTGAGGGTAGATAGGTACTCGGGTGTGTTGTATAAACTAGAATAAGCCTTGCCTGCGATAGCTCATGTGAACGGTTCTAGTATATCTACCCAACTAAAAACATTACGGGAACATCGAAAACTGTCCCTGAAATTTGTAGGAACTAGGTAACCAATATGCACTTCATTCATTTCGCCCCGAATTCTGCGATTAGTTGAAGACAAAACATGGGAACATTCTGGCAACATGCCCCAACAGCTCCCGATAACATTGACAAAGGTTTCCTCTGAAGTCGGATAAAGATCTTTGCTCATTTTTCAGAAACATATAATAGTAAGTAAGTACATCTTCTTGGTCGTGTTTTTACATTCAAAAGGACTCTTTGTTGAAAGATGAAGAGAGACTGCCTTTGACATTTATGTGGATCTGAACGTTTGATATTTTTGTTATTATTCTCATTAAGTAGGTAGGTACTGTTTTTTTTTTCGGTAGAAATATGTTTCGATGCGGTAAATAAATTAGTTGTATAAAATTATTTCAGGCACGTAAAAGTGCGATCTGTGTGTCGATTTTTGACTGCATTACTTGATGTTTATTTTTAAACAATTTCGCTCTTTGACAACTCCTATTGACCACGATAATAAGACTTTCCCTAACTGAGATTAACAATAACATAATAAATAGGTACACATTCAGTCATATCAATGTTGTTAACAGTTCTAAAAAAAACGTAAACTCATTTCATTAAAAGTAACAACATCCAATTCATTGACAGAAACCAGGGGAACAAAAATAGTTTTATGACGAACATTATTTTGTTTTAATTCTGACAATGCAGATGCGTTGCACACGTTACCATCATTCGTGACTCCACTTTTCGAGGGCACGTAACAAAACCATACAATTATTCATTAAAACGTTGTTTTGTAAATAGGTCATGGGCTTAGAAATTGTTACAATAAAGTGGGTTTTCTTCAACTTTTGAAGTCATATTAGTGTCAACATGTAAATTTGAAATAAAGGAGTTGGTAATACGTATCTGACAGCTATTTCTGTTCAAAGGGTGGGAAATTTCTTTAAATTCTTAAGGATATTACTAGGACGGGATGCTGTTATCCAGCTGTATGTTTAGACTGGAGGCTGACCTCGACATGGGACAAGACTAGGCAGATAATGATGATGATTACCAGTGGCTACTATGCAGACCTTATCTATCAGTTATACAGTTAGAAGTATAGCTAATCTTACACCGGGATTCTCATGAGTACGATTGCTTCTAGAAAATCCCACTTGAAATTTTTCACCAACTTTAGTAATATTTTAGCAATTCAAACGACCACTATCCAGGCTGTAGGCGGATTTTTGTGAGAAATATCTTTAGTTTTAATTAAAACTTAGTGTCGGTTTTACGTGAATCATATTCAGCTTCGGCCCGTGTGTAACGTCCCCCAAAAGAGACATTCGAGCTCGTTCCACTTTTTGTTATAGACTCTTGCTATGAAATTGCGCGGGAAAGATTTTTGTTAAAAGAATTTTACGGTATTAAATTTGCTGTTTTTTGCATTCTAAAAACGCGTTGATGGATTAAAATTTGTGATACTACGTAAAAAGTGGGATGGAAATAACCTTTTGTATATTAGGGATCTTGCGGTAACAAAGTCTTTTTTACAGTTACGAAATTGAAATATTGTTGGTATAGTTTAAACTTTGAAATATCAACTGTTATTTTGACTTCGAACTGTCTGCTATTTCTGCCTCATCTTACTAACATTAAGAAACTGCCTAATGTACCAAAGTCAGACGACCATAATTCAAAATTAAATCAAGGACGTATCGATTAAACTCGTATAATGAAACAAATCTAAACTCCCTAAATTCCATCTGTGATTGGTCCTTAGAGTCCTTACCAAACAAAGGGTCTGCCCAATTGTTGTCAAATGAAGATTCAATTGGCCCATAATAAATTAGTTACCCATCGCCTTGGCCGGTCCTTAATTCACAGTCACATGGAGCTCATTGTGTGCCGAAGGTTCAGTACGACTGTACACAGCCTTTATTGTTCCTTGGAATTCAGTACGGGCTGCGTTTAATTGGTATTTCTTAGTTTATCGATAAGTTGCGTTGTGCATATCGATTACAACACTACGCGTTTTCGAGTATATAGAATATAGAATTAATTCATATAGAGGTCACGTATTGGAAAGCGTGGGTGCGCTGTTGAATGTGAAATTCAGTGCGGGCTTTCCTTCCTCAGTTTTATCATAATCACAATGCCGCAGTGGCGCTTCTTCTTTACCCGTGAGCTAAGGATCAGGGAATTGAAATTTTCGAGGGAGCTGGATATTTAGAGGCTAAAAGTTTCATAACATAATGAAAATGTTTGTTTTTTATCTTCAATTAACGTCTTCAGGCTAAGATTTGGCATAACAAAGACGCCCAAAATTAACACATAAGTTTTTCTCCTTATCAGAAAACCCAATAATTGGACCCACAATTTGAATACACCTCAAACGCGTACCTCCTTATCTAGGAATACCACCTGGACGCATTGTTACATCTCAAGCTAAATCTCGAATGCGGGGACTTTCGCGTTTGCCCAGTCAAATGCTCCGAGTGACATCGGCCATTATTGCCTTCGTACAAACATTATCTTCTGGCTTACCCGGCTTAAGTATGGAGCCTTTGTGAACCGGCTCGCAATGAACCGTGAGGAGGGAATTCTGAATAGTTTAAACGATAAATTGTAATGTTTGCTATTGTGTGTACTTCAGTTATGTTTTCGGGACATTCTGAGAATTCTGTGAACACTTTCTGGCAAGAGTCTCAAATGAAGTCAGTGCGTTTGTTTCAATTACACAATTAATTCAGCCACTAATGTCATGTTTTTAAGAATTATTATGTCGAAAGAAACCAAGTTCTTTATTACGAAGATCGGCAATTTGTCTAGCAAGACCAAAATTTGCACATCATGCTGATAAATTAGAAGGTCCTATGTGTAATATAAGCTACACTATCTCCCCTTATCCTTTCTCCCTTCATTTGATCGAAACAAAAAATGTCACGCATATTTACAATATTTCTAAGAATATTATGAAAATATCGCGAAGTACGCAAACAAGCGATACGTACGTTCATCTCGCAAATGATATAAAACAGAATTTCGTAACAGGCAACCCGACACCTGTGTTGCCAACATAAAATACATATATCTACGTAAAAGATAAAAAATATACCTAAGCTTTCCACCCCAGTGTTCGCAGATCCCTGATAATTTATCACCTCTATGTCTATATGCATAGGGTTCATAAAAGCCTCATCGGAATTGCCAAGTGCGGTGAAAAATATCTTATTTGAATATCCCAGTGCGGGGGAAATGGATCGGATAACCGTGGAACTTTTAACTGAAATAATATTGTCGTTTGTACTAGGAACTCCTCGGCTTACCGTTATTGGGCGACCGCTTACTTTTGTTTCCAATGCTCCCAAGTTTTTGTGAGGAGCTTAAGTTAGTTGAAAGTACTTGTACGACCTATTAATTATTCCAACCTCTCAAAAGTCATGTCTACTTTATCTGCTACGAAGACATTTTAATACAGGTAAAATGCAATAGACGTTTTTATATTTAGTAACCTGTTTCGCTTAACTATTCCTAAAGAGCCATAAAAAAGCCCTGTAAGAAATCGACAGGTATTTCATTTCTCAACGAGGCATGCTCAGGATGGCGATTGACTTCTCGCGATGACGATTGACTTGCCGCGAACACGGCGCGTTGCCACAGCGAGCGGTGGTCGCTCGACCAGCGCTTGGTGTGGCAACACGTGTCGATTTCTTACAGGGTTTTTTAAGGCTCTTTAGGAATAGTTAGAGGTAACAGGTTACTAAATATAACAACGTCTATTGTATTTTATAATGGATTTCCGCAAGGCCACGCCTGAATCTATTAACTATCTTAATATAGGTACCTATCTCATTTTATTTATTTATATATTTATTTATTTATATATACTTTATTGTACACCACAAAAATACATAACAAAAAAATAATCAAACACTACAAAATATACAATGGGCGGCCTTATCGCTTTCCGCGATCTCTTCCAGGCAACCTTGGAATGGACAGTGATTTGCCTGGACATAAAATGGGGCTGTCGTCGGTGCAAATAAGTATACAATTAAACTAGAATAAATACACGGATATATACATATCCTAAATAATAGATACATAAATACATACATACTTACAAAATATATAAGCAACAAAAATAAATGAAAACTAAAGATAATTACAGTTACGAGAACAAGATCACAACGACAAGTAATGTTCCTTCACGAGTCTCTTAAATACAGGTAACGATTGCGCGCGTTTAATTTGAACTGGCAATGCATTCCACAAACGAGCGGCCTGGACAGTAAAGGACTTGTCGAGGAAAGTTGTGGAATGCATAGGCATTTTAAGCTTTAAGTTATCTGATGACCTTAAAAATTTCGTGTGGGAGTCGCAAAGAAACTGGAAACGTTTCTTGAGATAGAGAGGGGTGGAAGGGGAAAAAAGCACGTTAAAAAAGCTCATACTAGATTTCTATTTTTAATCATTCCTGGGTTATGGCTTTCTATAATTTTTTTGTCTATACCTCAATTGTTGAGATAAGGCTCCAAGAAAATGCTACGGTTAACCGTCATAGGGTCTTCCCTATTAAAATCGACATAATTATCATCGGAAACCGTACTGTTAATTATTTTCAATTGCACTGTTTTGTATACTCTGATCATGGGTATATAATAATCCATCTTTGAGGTAAAATCAGCGAGAATATAATAAATGTTTAAACTTAGACGAAGAGGGGAATTTCAATAATTAAATCCAAGTGATGTTATTAATTATTTCCTTAATTAATTAATGCTCTCAAGCTGTTTGTGGATTAGCGCTGTTAATCCTTTGCAATTGCTTAAGACATTGATATACCTACTCGTAAATATAATAAGCACTTGAAATAAATATTGCGAGTTCTGTTGACTGAAACGAATCGAAGTTTAAACACCTCTGTCTGTCTAGTGGTTAGACCACTTCACACTAAAACACTTGACACACACTTGACTTAAAATTTTGCCTCCACTGGGACTCGAACCCGGGACCTCTGGGTCTGTCCAGAAATTCAAAAGAGCAAAATCAAAAAATTGAGGTAAAATTTTCTGCTCGGTTTGGTTGGTGGTAGGGCTTGTTCTAAGTCCGCCTGGCTAGCTACCACCATCTTATCTAAATTCCACCATAACAACACTGCTAACAGCATGGTTGTGTTTTGTCAGTTAGAGGTAAGATAGTCAGTTCCTCTGTGGTTGAGGATTCCGGGCGAAGCTTGCTTCCACCTTCGGCCTGATCATCATTTACCATTAGATGAGATGCAGGGAAACTTCACCGTTATGGTTTAAAAAAGAGAAAAAATAAGTGACATTTCCGGGCTTTAATAGGTGACTAGGTTATTATGCCCAGCAAGAGGACAATTAGCAAATAGCTGCCGAAATAGACGAACCATTTTGATAAACAGATGATGTTTTGAAGCAGTAAGATAAAACCATGAACCAAGTTAACATCCGTACACACAATCTACATGACATAAAAATTCATTCCAATAAACCTGAGGCCTCTAAGGACAGGTCAAACGATAGTCTACATGCAAACGCTTTATGTATAATAATTTCCCAATGATAACTTTTAGTTGAGAGTCAAAGAGGGAAGGGTCCCTCCGATATAATTCCCATTAATTTACGATCACAGCCGTAAAGTTACGGCCGAAATATTTTGCATATCCATGGAATTTGAATATGTTTGTAAACCTTAAGCGATCCCTTTAATGCAATGAAAGTTAGCAGAATTTGACCCTGGACCTTTTAAAACTGTCTGGTCAGCGTTGAGAAAACTGATATGGTTTACGATAAACTTGTTTAGTGTAAAAGATACGACGAAGAAGATCAATTTGTACCTACTATTGAAAATCTAGGAAAAGATATCTTGCAGTAGATTTTCGAAGCAAAAATGTGGGAACCTGCGGAGTAATTGCATAACACACATAAAATGGCAATCGATCATATGCCTTTCATTTTGACAGTTCAGGCCACGTTCATTGCGTTGTTCACATTGTTGAGCAGACAAAATTTTCAAATCTATGAAGCAAAAACTGCTGGCAAAGAAAATAATGAATCATTGGCTCCAGCAAACTGTGAATTGTAAATTCTAAATCCTTTATTAGCTTTAAGAGCTTTAAAGGATGATTTCCACCGCATGGCTCGCATCGCGTCGGATCAGAAAGGATACGAATGGATGCAGCAGCCGATCGCGCCGGCAGGATGTCGACGCATACGATCGGGTCCGTAGCGTCGTTTGCAAACGTATCCGTTTCTACGTCTAGTCAAATAGTTTAATTCCTACCGGGTTGACGTGTTCTAATTTTTGAAAATGGTGAAGTTGAAAGAAAAAAATAATCATAAAACAACCGAAAGGATTTGATCAGATACGACGACAGGCGAACGGAGCCGATCGCGCGTCGCAGCATACTTTCGGCTACGATTGCTGTGCGGGTCTTGGTAATATAGACTTTAAATAATGTACACGATTTAATATCATTTAAAGATTGTAAAATCCGTTTTGATCCGTTGCGATGCGAGCCGTTTGGTATAAATCCTTAAGAGTATAAAGCATAATCAGCCTATAATTATCCCACTGCTGGGACACAGGCCTCCTCTGAGGGATCGAAAGGGGAAGACACATAACATAACATCACGCATGTAATCCCATATAAAATGTTAGGCGGAGGTGTACACACATTTCGCCAGTTATGTTTAAGTCCCTTGTAATAGGATGCGAGCCTAATGCCATCAACCGGGCAAAAATCCGGACTCCGGGCTGCTACTGAGAAATTCCAGATGGAAAAACCCAGTAACAGAGAGAGGGGAAGAGTATAAAGAATTATATTTATGGGAGAACAGAGCATAAGGAAAAATATGCTGTACACATTCTGTAAACGGTTAAAGAAAACCTTAAAGAAGTTTATTTTACGAAAAAAATTCTCCGTTAAGTGCCAACGCACTGTATTCACTTGCGAACTTTGTGAACAAAGTTGGGGGAAGCTTCCGCTAAGAGCTTTATACGTGCAATATTTCATAGTTTAAAAGACATAAGCACTGGTATACCTTTTTATTCAGTGTTTATAAAATCTACTAGTCCGCCAGTTTTTTCATAACTTTGCAAAGTTTAACAGGGCCGGATGAAAAATGCAGGTTACATCAGGGGGATTTTAACTAAACTGTTCTAGAAATATATAAGGTTTATTTTGTGGTACGTTATTTTTGGTTTAGTTAGCTATTTAGTAGTTTTTCTTCTGCTTATTTTGCAGGATTTATTGGGAGTCTGTTTTTAAATATTTTTGCTGTAAACACTATTTACAACCGTGCGATCAGCTTTTTAGGGTTCCGTACCACAAAAGGAAAAAAAAAACGGACCCTTATTCGTGTGTCTGTCTGTCTGTCTGTCTGTGCGGCTGTTGCAGCCAATTTGCTCGGAATCTAATGAACTGATTAAGTTGAAATTTGATACACAAATGTATTTCTGTGATCCAAACACGGACGTATAAGGTAAATAAATGAATTTTGAATATAGAGGTCACTTTTGGGGGCAAATAAGAAAATTACAAAAAAAGAAAGTTTTGCGGACTGTACCGTGTGACATATCAAATGAAAGGACTTATTACGAGAAGCTCAAATACTTTGTTTTTAAATTTTAAAATATATCCTTTTAAGGATATTTAAGAAAATATAAAAAATTAACCATTTTCCCGTGATCTTCGAAACTACTAAGCCTAATTTTTTTTTTAAACACAAAATAGTTCTATGCTGATAGATTACAGGAAAATCTATAAGAAAGTCTATGGTCTAAAAATAACATGGTATTCTAGTTACAGTAAGCATACAAAATCGATATTTTTTTTAAACTTATTTTGTAACAATGGACCAATAAAAAATATTCTTATTCTGATTAAATCACTCAATATTGTGCGTTCAAACTTTTGTGCGTGGTCCGACACGCACTTGGCCGGTTTTTCTACATGTATACAATTGCGAATAGATTTTCTGTTTCAAGCCTTTCAACTTGGTTTTAGTCTTTAAAAGGAGACATATCCAACTTAAGACGTCTCTCCCTTAAGCCTTAGATACAATCGTATTGTACTTTCAAATTAAATACCTCATCTATATTAATCCAGTTCTATTGTGGTAAGACAGTTTCAGACGAAAGCCCTCATAATGAGTCCTTGTTTGTGATGTTGACCTTTACCCACGTTGTTTGATTTCTAAATTATAATCTTCATTTTGCCCTTCAAAGTTTTTGTCTCTAGGTCTTTGACGTTTGGTTTTCTAGAAATAATAAAAATTTGAATAGGGACGAAGCAAAAACGGTGGCACTTCGGGAGTGCTGACAGAAGTGAAAACTTGGAACAAGATCGCCTCGGTGGAAGAAAAATACTTGTATAGAACATTGGTCCGTAACCTTATCTAAATAAAGATCACAATCGCGTTTACAAAAAAAGAAACTTCCAAAACCTTTTAATTTAAAAATACTTGCATAGAAAATTGATCCGTAACTTAATATAAATAAACAGCACAATCGTGTTTACAAAAATGAGGTGTCGTCATGGTGTCGCGAAATCGATAGTTTACTCCCATCTCAAAAATTCTCAAGGCGCCTAAATAAGTTTTCACTTCCAAATTATTTGTCCGTCAGGTAATTTATTAAAAAAAAAAAAAAAAAAACATTGGACACGTATTTTTTCTTTTTTTACGTTATCAAAAGATTACGACATACATTGGGTTAAAATATGCCATGACGTCACAAGTATGTAGATTTTTTACTTGTGATGTAGCGAGTGTAGCGACCCCCACTCTTCAACTTTAATGCGTTTTATCCAAGTAATTTTTAATGAATATGATAAAGCAGAAAATACGTGTCTAATATTTTTTTAATTTGTAACTGACAGACTAAATATAATTTATTTTTTTGACCCAGGCATAATCCCTATTATGTTTGATTTTATGAACATTATCAAAAAATAAAAAGCAATTTTTGGGTTTAATATTAACCCGAGAGGGAATGGCCATGCTTCTTGAGTATGACTAGAACCGGCTGATAAAATATCAGAAACTTTTTGTTCTTTTCTGCTGACTTTTCATCAAAGACCAGCGTCCAAGCTGAAGCTAAACCATCACCTCTCGAGGAATGCGAGGTATGCGTTACTGGTATCGGCTAGGAAGCACTTCCAGCGGTTTCTTTGTTGGCGGACGTCGTATGGTAATTTTGCTTCCTTCCCCGTGGCCGTAGCCCCATAAATTAGATGCCAACGCCCGGCCCCGCGCTGAAAAATTACCAACTTCTACGGAAATTGAGGTAGAGGTGACTAGATGTGTCGATGTAAAGCGCGGTTTGGGTTATGGATCTGAGTGTAGTTTGTGATGCGTTGTAGAAGCGTTTTTTGTATAAAAAAAAATCATTTTTTTAATTGCTGTGTCTGACGTGTTTCTGTGGCTGAAAATAATTTTAATTATTTTAATAAAAATTTTGTTTTCATCAACCATTCATAACATTATGTAACAAAGTGCACAGTACCTAGAGTAAGGTAAAAAATATAGTCATGATTCCTAGTAATTACGCTAGTAGAAAATTATTACAACTAATTAAAATGGTTCCTTTAATAATAGCTTAATTGCACAGTGTTTTTAAGTTTTTTCATTCCACGCCATTCTGAGAATAAATGTAAAACATGATGAATAAATGCAAAGTACATTGTAGTTGCCTTTTACCGCGCGAGTCGTAAAATTGTACTGAGGAAAACGGTGTAACATAACACTCTTCAGCACTTAGGAATTATTAGTTTTTTGAAATGCAAACACATGTTACATATGTAGCTATTAATGCACTTTGTAATATTTTGAAAGATACAATAGTAGGTGTGTTAGATAACGCACTGTTTCGTTCGTTTGATTAATACTTAATTTTGAAAGTATTTTGTGCTGCTCAGTTGCATGGACCATGACAAAAAAATTACTAATGTTCTGCTTTGACAAATAACTAATTAGATTTTGTTTTTGTAGATAAGTATAGTATTTTCTCATAGGTATACTTAATTGATGAAGGTAGATTTGAATATATACTACGTATATTCTTACAGATATCATTTTATTTTAGGTCATATCCAGTCTATATGCATCCTTATCGAAAGCCTTGTACAAAGTTATGTGAGTTTTCGGAGTTGGTTTTCGGATCATTTAGTCAATAATGTGAGATGGGGCGAGAAAGTTTGCCTTTATACAATGCATTGTTTTGCCCACGGCGGAGTAAATGGGAGAAATATGAGTAACTTTTTATATTTATGCATTTTAAATTGGGGCTGCTTACTGAGCGGATTTATTTAAAGAATATAGGTTTTGGTTACTTTTAAACATAAAAATATTCAAAATTTTTAGAGAACCCAGTTTACTGTATTAATACAAGGTTCAGCAAAGACAGCTTACACGTTCTTTAGGCCTAGCCATTGTTTGCTAAAAAAACCTCGTCGAGACACTATGAACTTTTACAGTTTGTATTCAGCACTACAGAATAATTAAAACAGGTTTAATGTCCAGACATAAAGTGAAATACTACGTGAATTATGTACTAGAATATACTGGAATAATTTTATTCCCTTGTGACAAAAGGGCATTTGAAAACCTTGGTTAATATATTGAAATATTTGAAACAAAGCAAAGTACTTAGCATGTTATTTTGTGAATTTATAGTCACAACTAATTAACTGATTGTGGACGTTTACAGTGAAATATTGTTGTAATAAACCTAATAGAGTGGCGAGTTGAAACCTTTTAGTTCAATCGTAATGAAAAATGGCACCTCTTATTATTTATGACTATTGTTAATGCGAACATTTTGAAGGCCATTTGGGAATTAGGAATCAGAATAGTGTATTTTAATCTAAAATATTTTTGTAGAGTTAATAAGGATCATCTACTATACATTGTAATAGCGAAACCAATTTTCACGCCTCTCTCTTAACACCCAGGCCAAATATTTTTTATATCCGGATAGTTCATGAGTCATGCATGAGCTATCCGAATATCAAAAAATATTATTTATAATAATATTAGTCATGACCTAAAGAGGTGCCATAAATAATATGAATTAAAAATTAAATAATACATGAATCCGCGGAAATTTCGCGGATATTCTGCTGGAATTATATAAATTTAGCCCTAATTTTGATCTACGATTTCATCGTCATCTTCATCATTGGCAACCTTGTTCCATCTACTGCTGAGCATAGGCCTCCTCCATTTTGTGCCATGTTTCCCTGGTCTGTGCGATTCTCATGTCTCAATAAATTTACTTACTTGAAATCTACGTCTGCATAATTTTTTTTTTTTTTAAGCATGAAAACTGCTTTTGGTCCTTTTCTCAAAATCGGTGTAGCACATAAGCTACTTGCTTCTTTTTATCTATTGTGGTTGGTATAGTAATTTAATTTTAGGTGCATTGTCTTCATATATAATAATTGTATAAAAAATATTGTAAAACATTTTTACAAAAGTAATGGTGGAGTTTCTTACTCATTCTTCTCCATACGAAACTACCTTTTATATAAGGGGCGACTAGAATCACTTTCATCTTCTACTTTTTTTTTTTGTAAACTTTCATGTTCAAACGTGCCTTTTATATGCCTAATTGAAATAAATTATTTGACTTTGACTACCTACTTGTAGCAGTGATCAGAAAAATTGCTAATTAAATGAGTACCATTTTGTAACCCAGTATGCAGTATCTTGAAATACCAAAATGAGATGCATTGTTGAATAAGAGAGCCACAAACTCGGCAACGAAATTTCGTATTCAGTACAAAATGCGTTCTCACAATCGCACTAGCAAAATGTATGTTAATTTTTGAGGTAGAATGTACAGAACCGAAAGTAAAACTACTCTTAGTTCCTTACTTACTCTTCGGTACATTTTTAGCAAATAAAAGATTTAGATTTGATTTATTTAGCCCTTCGGTTCCGAAAGCGTATAGGGTTTTAGGAACGAAGTTCCTTATCGAATGTTACACTCTAGACGAATGTAAGCTAGACCGAAATAATTGTAACATTTTGACCGTCACGACATTTTTGTTACGTAACAAAAGGGTGCAAAAGCGAAAGTAATGATTTTCCAACCGGGTGCCACGACACCTCTCGTTTTTAGGGTTTCGTACCTCAGCAAGAAAAACGGAACCCTTATAGGAGCATTGTTGTGGTTGTCCGTCTGTCTGTCTGTCAGTCAAGACCCATTTTCTCAGGAATTGCGGACCCATTATGATATTTTCAAACTCGTAAATAAATCAAAACCTACAGGGTACTTCCCGTTGACCTAGAATCGTGAAATTTGGCAGGAAGCAAGGTCTCACAGCACAAAAAAAGCTTGTAAGCTAGTAAAGGAAAAAGTCCGAAATCGTTAATTTGTAGTTTAAAACATAAAAAAAGCAGTTGGAGAATCAATTGAATGATTATAGCATTTGGAGAATTGACCGTGAAGTATATCTATGTATGGAACATGTTTTTCAACTACAAAGTTAAGTTTGTTTTTGTAATAAATTCAGCCCATCTACGGAACCCTTCTTCGTGCGTGGTCCGACATGCACATGGCCGGTATTTTAAAATTAATTTTACTATTAAAAGAACCTGTAATAAAAACCGCTACCGCTGCACAAGATGTCGCATGCACATGTACTTACATGAGACAAAATGCAAATGTCTATTGGCCATCAGAGGAACGTACTTTTCTTTAACACAAGTAGCAGTGACTTCACTTTACTTTTTAAACTTCGAAGGAGTTCGTTACAGTCCATAGACAATTGTTTAAAGACTGTTTTGTTAGTTTTTACGATGAACGCAATTGTAAAGTTTTTACGGATGAAATAAATTAAAGTTAATTCGCTTTAATTAAGATGTTTTGATGGTTTTTAAATGAAGATTAAATTCTTTAATAATGTTGTAAGACTTAATAAAATGCTCTTTTATTATAAGAAGAGATAGCTAAACTTACTTTAAAAAAAAATGGACGAAAATTATAACAAACATAGAGTTTATTTAAGTAATATTTAAGCAGTGTTGATGCATTTCACGTGTGAGTGCCCAGTTATCTAACCTATGCCCAAAACTTCAATTTCCCTTTAAAAACACACACATGGTTCCCAAATTGCATTACAGACGAGCCAGTATTACGAATTTAGATGCTGTATTGATCTGAAACAAAAATGTCGCCGGCGTGTAGCCCAATTAGGGCTGACACTGATCCCGTCTGCAGCAGCGCTCGAATACGCTCAAAATAACTGTGGCGCATCGATCGAGCGCAGCCCTACCGCGGGAACTTTTGAATACCGAATCATAACCTATTTAGATTTGTGTTTATAGCCATCGCACTTTGCTGTTCGATTTTTATAGTCTTGTTTTTTGTTAGTTCTGTTTTTAAATCGGAACGTTCTTCTTTTGACATCTCTGTGCGAATGATATGAATTCGTTTGTCTGGTGACGTAATACGAAAATGTCAAGATAGAGAGATATTTTTCCATAGATATAGATAATTTAATGTAACAGTATTTTTCCTCTTACTTTATTAAGGTAAGTTGCTATGGTTTCTTTTGCGGTATCGGTTGCTATGACCTTCGTCAATTACATTCATAGCAAGCTCCGCCTCGTCACAATTGTATACGGCTTCAAGAAATACCTGAGCGTCTTTTGATGAAGATACTTTTAATAAATTGCGAAATTGAGATGAATACGAAGTGCCTACCAAGCTTTTATAGTATTAACGTTAACATACTCATAGCAGTGTGTAGGTACTGCGATATTTTTCTTAACGTAGTACCTAGCTCACTACCATTAGAAGTTTAATAAGAAATTAAAAAAAAATAGAAGCCCGTTGCTCGTCTTTCGTTTACACAGTTATTTTTCCAACCAAGATCCTCTTAGGCCAGTAATTACAAACTCTTCACACGACCAGCCCATTCCGTGGGCAGTGCAACTCTGAGCGTGGTCGTAATTGAAATATTCCGGCCTCGTCGCCACTGACGCGACGGAGACCACACACCACATTGTTGTCAGCAAATTAACGCATATTGTGTGCACTACGCTTTATATACTTTTACGCATCAATTAACAGATATTCGTTGTATATTAATAGTGTTTTTAATAGTGTTGATTGATATGATTTGAATGATAATTTTCATGTTACAAATTTAATTTCCTACTCAATGATGCATATCCGGTACGGCTCGCAAATCCTTCCTTATTCTAAGGGCACGTCTTCCCTACCATTACCGCGCCCCCCGGTCTACTCCCTGATATGCATCCTCTGTAGCCCATGAAGCATGAGGCTTCAGGGGCTCGTGCAAATCTTGGGGTTCATTCGATTTATCGAGTCTGCTTAAACCACGCTGGGGTCGGTGCATTTCATTCATTCAATTTTAATGTTATATTAAGAATTCAGGAAACTGTAGACCAGCTGACATTTAGCTAGCCTGTATTAAAATAGATTTTCAATGTAGCGTATTGATCTATGATATTCAATCGTATTCAGGCACAAACCTTATTTATTGTGAAACCTCGATTCCCTTATTTTTTCGATAATTGAAAGGTTTACAACATGACACATTTCATTTTCTAAGAGTAAAGAACGGTCACCAATTCAAGGAACATCCAATGCAAGAGATTATTTAGCAGCAAGTCCTTTTCTAAATCACGATTCAGTGTATATTACGTCAGTACAAAGCGACAACGTCAAAACTTAAGCACAGTCTTCACTGTAAAGCAATGTGCGTGCCTGTCAGGAAACAACGAGCTTCGTGTAATTGATGCGTTCTGTTCAAAGATAGGTACTGTAGATGCACAGCTCATTGATCTATGTGCACTACGTCTTAAAGGATATCCAAGCTGGGTAGTGGAATTAGAAACTAAGGGCATATATGCATCACTGCGGTGGTGCTGCGTCATGAACTGTAGATGTTTGGACAAAATCATTGGATTTGACGCAGACTGTTGCGACTCGACGACTTGTTGCATTGATGAGCCCCAAGGTTCATTTTCATGAAAGCCAATTAGTAGTGTATTTAGATTTAATTCTTATAGATTTGATTTAAGATGTATGCGAAGTCTATCAAAATGTGAAGACTGAAAACTGAGCATCAATCAGGGATCATCAAGAAGGGATCCAACGCCAACTATATTAAATTGGGATTCAAAATGGGGTCCAACGAAAATAAATGCAAATACCTACCTTTCCTTTATTATTCACTTAAATTACCGCCCAAAAATCGTCCTATATTTAGTTCTTAAACTGTATAAAGGTGAAAGAGCGACGCTTAACAACTTCGGTTGAAAAGCCACCAAAATAGTCTGGCCGCCATCGACCAGATTTCACTATTCTGGGCAACCCAAGTTTTGCAACGGAGTCACTATTTTAGTTCCTGCATATTGTATAAACCTGTTCTCTGTACTGTATAGGAACTCGACTCAATGCTAACGTTAATGTTTCGGGAGATTCCACGTAGGTACCTATTCTATGGTTTTAATGTTAAAATATGGTTGGTAGTGTGTGAAATGTGGTAGGAAGGCTTTGTAGCAATAAAAAAAATACACAATATTGTTTTTTTGCCAGCGCGATTTAAGTTCCTACTACTCGCTACTAAATTATGTATTCATTTTTTTTCAAATTATTGGTTTAGAAGTGATTGGAACCAAATGTTACCGGATAGACTGGAAGCCGAAAAGGCTAGGCAGATGATGATAATACTTACTTATAATACGACAAGATATCTTAAATCACCACAGTAACCAGTAAATATAACCCTAATAATGACCTCATAATAATAAACGAATGTAATTAATATTTTATTAATGATGCTACAAACAATGAAAACGTCGAACAGTATCGGATGTGGGCAATGTGGTAGTACAACAATTGCCCTCTCGAAAACAGATCGTGTTTAAAGCAGGTGTATTTTGTAATACAATTTCGTAGTATATATAGTTCTTTTATTATTTCTTGTCTAATTTAAATTGGATAATTAAGTTTATAATTAATAATCTAATAATAATGTCGACCAGTGGGGTAACTGCGTAACACACATAAAATGACAATTGATGGCAATGGGTTTCATTTTGACAGTTCACCCACGTTCATTGCGTTGTTGAGCAGACGATGTTGTCAAATCTATGAAGCAATGGATTAGCAATAACTTTCAAAACTCTCGGATTGTGATTGCAACTGTTTTACGCAACCTGTGATTGTTTAAAAAAAATACCAGAACCCAGAGCGGGAGAAGTAATTTGATTATTTCCCACCCAAAAAAAAAGTGGTGGCACTCCGGGGGTGCCGAAAGGAGTGAAAACTTGAACAAGGTCGCTTTGGTGGGAGAAAAATACTTGTATAGAAATAAAGAGCACAACTGCGTTTACAAAAAAAAAAAAACTTCCGGTACCTTTAAAGTAAAAATACTCGCATAGAACATAGATCCGTAACATAATATAAATAAAGAGCACAATCGCATTTACAAAAATTAGGTGTCGTCATGGTGTCGCGAAATCAATGGTGTAGTCCCATCTCAAAAATGCCCAACGCGCCTAAAGAAGTTTTCACTTCAAAAAAGGATTGCCACAACCACATCAAATTCAAGGAAAAAACATGATCTTCCTAAAATTTTAATAAAACAGTCGTACCCATATAAATACAACTTTACTCCGGTTGTATTAAACAACATGTTTTATCCACCTCGTTCCGGCTCGATCCGGTTGTAACCGGCCCGGAGCGACGAGGCCGACGGTTCGCGCGGCCGCGTTTCGGATTGACGTGTAATTTTGTGATCGGGCTGCACTCTATTTGCTATCGTGTCTTGTCGGGAATAGAAAAAAAGTAAAAAGTATTAGTTGGTAATTTAAAAGGGTAGTGGAAATATCGAGATGGGTGGGTAGTTTGAACTTTTTGTAAATTATTTACATTTGAATTGTTATTTTTAATTGAAACTGTTGCATTTTTTTTAACGATGTTTCCCTTAGGCAACTTCCACCTTTTAAAACTATGTAAGGACTAAATAAAACTCTGTAGGATCTAAAATGCATTTCATTTCTAAGAAGATAAAGATCTTCGCCACATGTGAACTACGCATTACACTGATGTCATGCAAAATCCTGCATCGCACAAGCAAAGTTTACCGCGGTCAATCGTCGGGAGCTGCCCACCAGACACAACACCCCACTGGTCGGAGGATCCTCCCTTTTCTATGGAGTATGAGTGAACTTTACACCCTGTTCCTCATACCTCTAAAGATCCAAGATGATAATCCTTTTAAAATAATCACCGTTTACTTTCATAGTTGCATGAAACGCAATCTAAATACTTATATTACTGGAAGAGCCTCATAAAACACAATGTTTTAAAATCTTCTGTCTCCTTCACTCTTTAGCGTTAAGTACTGGGAGCAATTTCCCAGTTTCGGCTGCACCTTGTACTAACTACACTATAGTCCTAGCTGCTACTAGTTGTTCGAATTTTTTGACCTAAGAAGTGATGTATTTTCGAGTAGGTACAAGTTTTATTGGGTTTGGAAAACGATCTTCAAAAACGTTATATCCAAAATCCCAAATGCCTTTGGAAACCAAGTTTTAAGAAAATATTATAACAGGTTTGATAGATCCAGCTGCACTGACTCCTGTTGAAATATTTTACAATAAAAGCCAACACACTTTAATGTTCTGCCGTTGTATCTACGTTTCGGGATTATTATATTTTTTTATTAATATCAATCGTTTATTTCAGGCATTACCACCGATAAAATGAAGATTGAAAACTTATCCTAAAACAAAAGTTATACTAAACAAACAAACATAAAATATAAATAGTAAAGAAAAATAACAATAAAACAACCCAGCATTTCACACCAAGGAATCCAAAACAAATGTACCCCATAACATTGATGAGTACATTTATTTTGTCTCCCTCAGAAATGCACAGTATGAAAAACAGCTTTGACAACACTATTTTTACTTGCCACCACACGCGAAAAGAACGACGGTCTGAGTTTGCCCAGGAGCGCAAAGAAGTCGGCTACTCTGATCTCGGTAAACATCTCAGTCGCACTACACCGCCAGGGCAGGTTGAGCATGACCCGAAACGCGTTATTATATTGTACACGAAGAGTGTTGTATGCACTCTTCGTGTACTTGTACCAAAGTTGAATGGTGTAGAACGACTGACAGTAAGCCGGGAACAAAGTTATTTTTAACTTGCTTCGAGCAATTGAAAAACTTCTATTTAGCATGTTACTTACATGCAATGCTAAAAAAAAAATGTTACGTCTTTGCCTCTCAGGTCATCGTCATCTTTTAAGTTTTCCGCTATGATGGGTCGGAGATCCTTAAATTGACTAACAATTTTTTATTTTGAGCCACACAAAGTAAGTGGCAAGACCTTATTAGGGCCATTGCCGTGTTTGAAAATCATTACTTATGTATTTTTAAACATTATAGGTTAAGTAATTTGGTGTCGAATTGTATAATTCTCACAAAGGGAAATGAGTTTTCTGAGGCCGTTGACCGAGGGGCTGAGCAGAACCATGTCATCTGCATAACTGAGGTTATTTAAACATTCACCGCCAATATGGCATCCGACTCTCTGGTGCTGAGCAGCTCTTTGATCAGATCGTTGACATATAGGTAAAACAGCACCGGGGAGGTCAGGTCTGTCTCACGCCTCTGGTCAGCTATAAGTCTCCGAAAAGGCGTTATCCCATCTTTATCATCAGCATACCAAATTCTATCAATTTCAAGTTCGAGTTCCGTGTAATTATTTTATTTTAATTTCTTTATTTTTTATTCAACAGCAGAACCAGTATCATTATAACAGTCAATTGCTTTTCATCTATCTTCTTGCACTCACAAGACTAAGAGTTCTTTCCCCTATCGAGAACGCTAAGTAAGAGTACAAGCATTATGTGGATTACACGGAACGTTCCGTGACGCGCGAAATGACAACTTAAGCACCTGCTCATCGCCTTAATGTCGAGGTGAAAAGATATCCGACGCGCCTGATAGAGGGCTGCTTATTGGAGTTTATAAATAAACCGAGGGACTAAATATTTTGTTACTCATTTTTTTTTTTTGTGAAATTGAAGGCTGGGATGACAGGTAGAAAGAATACGTCGGAGAGAGTACTTAGCAGAATATAGAATCTTAGACGCACTCAGTAAAATTTACAAAATAAATAAATCTGCAGTGACTGCAGTAAATCTTCGGCTTATATGACATCATCTACAAAAAAAAACATACTTTCTTAAAAGGGTTTTTAATTTATGTTAAACGAGTCGTAATAACAACATGATTTAACTTTTGTCAGATCGTAACAGAATTAAAAGCAAGCCATGCATAAAAATACAAATAAAAAGTGAACAAACGCTTGTCTAGCCAACTTCATAAATCTTAATGAAACAGACTAGACAAAGTCTTAAAAAAATATATATTTCAAAATACAGATATAACCCATGCATTCGGAGACAAGAAAGAGTATTAAAGCATACTTTGCAGTTTTTCAACGCCCAAAATGAGGCGGGCGTGAAAAGTTCCACACGTAGATTTTATTCCTTTATAAAATCGCACCGGGTGTGACTTTTAAATAAGATCGTGTTACAGGGTGTGATATTTTTTAAGAGAACGTCCTCTAGCGGCCCGCTCGCGAACGTTTTCATATGTAAATCGAATTCGCAGACTGGCCCCAACTTCTCTCGCTTCGCACAAGTTGTTTTTGTTGGTAATGACGGGTTTTTTGCCCTGAATTCTAAGGAGCACAATGCTTTTATGACTGCATTGCACCTTTGTGAAAAGTTTACCATAATTGCTTTCACGACATCCTGTTAGCTTTCTCGTTTCAAAGGAAAATTTGAAGTTTAAAGGTTTTTTGTGACGCGAAGGTGCTTATGTTTCTACTTTACATTAAATTGTTTAAGGAAGAGCTGGATTTAATCGTCTTGAGAATTAATATCTTATCAGAGATCTAAAGTATTTTCCTTATAATTAAGGCGCTTAGGAACTTCATTTATCGTACTGATGATTCTTATTTGCCTTTAGAAGTAGAACTATTAATTTTATTCTCGCTACGCCTCGATTAGGAATGTGTGAAATTCAATGAACACGCTTAAAATTGATTTCTAGTATGAAACCTATGAACTATGTATACATATTAAACAGAATAATTGTTTGGGTGTACACTGTATCCTAATATCTGGGTATGTTACAATGGAACTTAGAAATAAGGGATCGTTTCCGAAATTGCTTAGAGCCTTAGACGAATAAGCCATCCTTTTCATGTCTTGGATGAGGGGACTTATGTTCAAGAAATTATGTACTTTGTAAGGTAATAACTATAATTGGCCAGGAACTACCAAAATTACTTTTTAACAATAAGTACGTCATATGTTTCTGGAAGTCAACAGGGCTGTGAAAAAAAACCTGCATATAACTGAACGCTCTTTCCCAAATCTCTGCACAATAATTTCACCTATTTCCTTCACACTTCCAAAAGAAACCCAACGATTTTCTTCAAAATAAACAGTTACTCTAAAAAAGCAGTATCAAGCGATAATGCCCCAGGGTATCGTTTAGCTAATTTCGAGGTTTACCTTAGATTAAGGAGGCGACCCCATCGGGTCACTTACCCTGCCAAATACACGTTTATGTGTCGATGTATTTTGGCACTACTAACCGATGGTAGAATGGTAGAAACTGTTGCAAACCGGCAGTTCGTGTTGTGGTTTACTTTGGAAACTAATTTGACCAATCTGAATGTTTTGGTTAAACAATTTTTGGCATTTGGTTCGATGTTGTTGGGATTTTTTGAGTTGGTGGTTGAATTCGATTGAGTTTTGATGACTAAATTATGGAATGCAATTTGTATTGTTTTGAGTTTAAACGTATAAACTAGTGTAGTGGCACAAACCCAGATTGCTTTGAGATGATTAATGCTTACATTTATATTTTATTGTTAATGGCTTAGTCCAGTACTCTCTGATTAATTTAGCATAGACTCAAACTAGTAATGCTTATAGCTAGAGTCAGTGCAGCTCCGCGTGAAATTCGTCCCTTGTGAACGAGACTACGTAATATAATATAAATAAATATATAATACGTGATTCCACGTATCTATTACGTGGAATCAATATCTGATACTATCACTGAGAAAAATGTAACGACAACCTCTTATGGATAGGGTTAATATATGTTATTGATAGTTAAGCATATAAAAATTGTTATGATAACCCTCAAATACCCATAACCATATTTTTGTAGTAATTTTTCCCTAATACGATATTGGAGACCAGCCATAATGCGTCGGAAAACAGGGATAATGCGATAAACGTCGGTTAAAACGACTGTTATCCCCTAACAGCTTGTTTGCAGTTAAGTTTAACCCACGCCGGATCAAATTCAGTTACTATAAATATTTTCACACAAACTTTGTCCCTACACACGTCTCGTGTTTGCTTTCAAGTTCACTTGGTGAAAATTCCCCGCAGTTCTGTACTTACGGACAGGCTGTTTGGTGAGTCCAGCATTCTTGTTTGTTGTCGTCAGGTTCACGGGGTTAGTCTTGTCTTTGAAAGATGTTGGTTCGCATTTTATTTATTAAACTTTGTGCATAATAAAAGTACAAAGGTGGACTTAATGCCTTAGGCATGAGCCAGTTAGCAAAGATTGTTGGAGAGATAACATGGCAGGTGCAGCTTCCAGTTCATTTTCTCCATTTTTGTATGCATCTAGACATCATCTGTTTCTGTCTGTAAAACATAAGACATCCTGCCGTCCATATTTATTCAGGTTAGGTGTTTTAACATTAGATGTTGAGGCTCGCTCCCTATTACAAACAATCTGCCGAGCCTTTGCCAAGTATGTTGGGGTCGGCTTCCAGTCTAACCGGATGCAGCTGAATACCCGTATTTTACATGGAGTGTCTGCCTATCTGACCTCCACAACACAGTAACTGGGTAATGCCATACCCCTTGGTAAGATTAGTTGTCAGACTTTCGAGCTTCTGACGACCGTTAAAGATCCACGAATGACAGCCGGGACCAACAACTTACGTGCTTTCTGAGGTACGGAAGAGTCTCGGTATGTAAAGATGGTCACCCATTCACGGACCAATCCCGGCAGGCGTAGCTTAACCTGATGGGTCGACCCGCGCGGCTGTTATTACTTGCCACGAGTTCGCTCCCTATTACATAGGACTTAAACATAACTAGCGAAATGTGGATGCACTATAGGTACCTACACCTCTGCTTAACTCTTCGGCTATAGCAGGCGTGATGTTATGTTATGGAACATGAGGTCGCAAGTCTACGCAACCAAAGTTACAAGCTGTAACTGTCCCCTTACAAGGAAGGAGGTTGAATTCTTTTTCACCCTGTATGTTAAAATATGGCAGGTATTGAAACATGTAGGGTTGTTAGTAATTTATCTAGCTACAGGTAAGGTCTATTTATAACCTACCAAAAATCAACTTTATGTAAGTGTAAATAAAGTTGATTTTGACTAGTACTGTTGAAAAAGTCATAAAATATGAAGTTGTAGCGCAAACTGAACTTTACGTGTTGGCATAACAGTTGTGTTTACAAAAACTCGTGTTTGTTTACATGTTTGGCAAATCAATGTACTGCTAGGTCGTTAATTTGCCTACCAAAAATAATTGGCTAGGTATCTTCGATATTTTGATCTAAACCACAGAGTACAGATCTATGCAAAATCATTTAAATTAAAAGCGACTCTTGCCACGACACAATAAAGTACAATTCAGGTCGCACAACGCTAATTACCTACAGTAATATTCACCTAGAAGATGCCTCTCATTTTATCGCGTAACCCTTATATCTTCTGACTACGTTACACTCACTGAATTGGCCCGACAAGACGAACCCGTCGCGTACATAGCTTCATACCTAAAATTCGGAGTGAACCATCTGTATTCACGTGTGCTTGAACCGAGTTAGTCAGTCGCACGTTATGACAGTATGTCCCACAGGTAAAAGTAGCAACATGTTAAAACGACGACTTTACTGCTATTTGCAGAGTTGAATTTCAACGTTATCGAATTTCTACTTCATGAACTATTGCGTTGCCAGAAGTTCTGTACTGAGTTACGAACTGCGTCTCAAAAACTAACATGTGCGGTCGTCCATGTAAAGCTGATTGTTTTACGTTGGTATCATCAAATACTAGCTCTTCATAATTAGCTGTAGGTAAATGTTTGACGGTTTTAATATGTTTCGGCTAGTTTGAGAAGTTTTTTGAGTTTTCATTGGTAGTTATAGTTGTGTAGTCGGTTTGTAG
The DNA here is from genome assembly GCA_916610215.1 of Omphaloscelis lunosa. Taxonomy (NCBI): domain Eukaryota; kingdom Metazoa; phylum Arthropoda; class Insecta; order Lepidoptera; family Noctuidae; genus Omphaloscelis; species Omphaloscelis lunosa. The sequence continues at coordinate 16,203,902 of OU744261.1, read as the reverse complement.
AATAAAATTTTAACTTTAAGGCGAATGCGTCAAGGTAGCCCACGAAATTCAATTTTTCTTACGTTTTTTGTAATTTGCAGGTCAGTATCAGGTTGTATGTTGATCTTTATAAGATTCGCATCCGTATCAAATATTTATTTATATAATTATAATCATAAAAATCATCAGTACAACGACTATTTCATGAAATCATGACATTTTAGGATAATTCTAAAATAAGCAGTTGTATTGCTGATTCTTATGATTATTATTTTGTAAAGCCAAATTTGTTTGTTTGCGAATCATATTTCGATTCAGATACAACGTGACACTGACCTGCAAATTGCAAAAAACGTATGGAAAGGACATTGTTCGGCGTCCATACATCGTTCGCCTAAGAACCAACAGAGACGGGCATTTACTTTCTGTATTCTAAATAATGGATACATTCGACTGGAACTAAATTAAAATCACGGACACTTCTGAGCATTGTAAAAAATCTAAAACACTTTCGGATTTTTAGGTTATAATTACGCCAATAAAAACATACTAACTTAGTGTTTATTAGTGAAAATACATTGGATTTTATCTTCAAACGTTTCATATTGTACATAACGTACTATTAGGTAGTCAGAACAATTCTTTCTTTTAGTAGTTACCTACTAATTATTTATGTGTAGTTTAGGGCTATGAACTGTTTCGTTTTTGTGTGATTTAGAATTATTTATTTTACTGCGAATACCTACTAGGTATATACTTACATAAAATCTCGCTTGTTTTTTGAAAAGGATTAGGCAGAGCAGCAGAGGTACCTACCAATACTGTAATAGACCCAGATTGCCTGATTTTTTATCCCATGTAATAGGGGCGAGTCTAACACCATATTCCGGGCGCTCATCCAGACTCCAGGCTACGACTGAGAATTCGAAAATCCCAATAACACTACTCGACCCAGGGATCGAACCTAGGACGATTAGCAGCCGGTTACAACCATAAGACGTTAACACTGGCAGCCAAGAGGAAGTAAACAGTCTTTGCAAGACTTCAGAAATAATATAATATGGGATCAATCTAAATACTTCATAAAATAAAACAAAAATGTTTTGCTTCAGAACATGTTTATTGAACAATTTATTTGACCATTACTTATCTGGTCACATCAGGAGGATCGTCTATATTTTCTAATAAAATATCATCCAAAAACTGTGCAGGGGGGTCGATGATAGAGTTTTGGTGTCTTGCCCAGCTCAAGTACCATATTATTGTCATGACATGGGCGCAGCAACCAATAGTTCTGCGCCCAACAATGCAATTGCAACAGTACTGTTTAATGGCTTCTCTGCCAATTTGGGTTGCGTCTACTAAAATGTAAACAAAGTATGTTTTTTGGCTTATATGGCGACTGCGTATTTTGCCTCGAAGTAGCCATGTATTTGCTGCATCTGTAATTTGCAATTCATGTAGTAACTCTTCGTCGACCTCCCTGCATACTTCAATAATATATGAACCATCTTGTCTCATATGTTCACCATAGTATGAGCGAGCCTGTTTTAATTGATATATTCCTAGTGGTATTAAAACTAAATCATTATATTCCATTTGTGGAAAGCCTTCTACGTTATCTCTTTCTACAGTTATACTGTGAAATTGTGCCCGTCTCCTGTTTAAATTATTTAGTTCCACAAAATCTGCCAAAGAGTTATTGGTAAACATTTTTTCTTGAATTATTGATATAATTTCCCTTGCATCCTCTCTGTCAACTAAAACAGGGTGAAATCTATTTATTAAGGCTGCTGCGACCTTAAAATCAATCATTAAATGTTTTGAGGCTTTGTTAAAATATTCCTGTCGCAGCAGCTTAAAATCCCGCTTGAAGCGCCCATTGACGACTTCTACGACCCAACGACATAATGTCACTTTACGGGATTCATTTGCATTTTCTGTAGTTAATTGAAAATCACCTTGTTGAACTGACAGAGGGTAATGCACTGAATAATTAAGATTTTCCAACAGGGAAATACTGTCCCTGAAGCCTCTATCCAAAATAAATGCATCTCCTTCTCTAAAATATTGTCTCAAAGGATAAGACGCATCACTAAATTGGTCTGTTAAAATATCGGCATCTGATTTTGTGGCAGGATACGGGCCCAGTACGTCGATTATGTGGCCATCGCAACATACTATTATGAATGGTTTGACTAGATTTCTATATTTATAAAGTGAATAAGTTTTCTTCTGATAAGAGTAGTTGCTGCTTTTTTGCACATAAATATATGTCCCATCCATTATTGCAATGGCTTTTCTATCCTCAATGTTGCTTCCAGGGTTTCCGAACAATGAGTTTGGAATGTATAAGTTTCTTTCTGCAACTCCTGCTCTTGAAATGTGCTCCAAGCCCAAATGTTGTGGCACAAAGCTTGCCACCATTACATCTCTTGCTTTATTTATATATTTGCTCAGTGTGCTTCTGCTTATATTTAATAATTTCGAAATCCTTTCATCGGAGTCTCCGGTACGAAGTTTCATTAAATAAGCTCCAAGTGCAATGGCACGCTTATGAAAATCAGGCAATTCGGCTTCTAATTCTCTAAATTGTTGTTTTGTACGTCCCAGCCAATTTGTTTGTATCATTTTTAAGTAGCTCACAAAAATCCTCTATGTGGGCAGCTGAAAAACTATGCAGGGTATTTTCAGCCTCAAATAAAAGTGGCCAGAATTGGTTTTCTAGATGAAAACTGCATATCCTACAGTTTGGTGGTATGTAATATTTGTGGTCACTAAAGAGTCTCACCCTGACTGTAAATGGAACCGATTGCTGCGAGGTACTATTGCAAGCTGGAAATAAGCATCGAGAATGTGTATCAGGTGCTCTTAAATAATTTGGTAAATTAATTCTTTGAGGTTGTTGTGGTTGGTTACTTGCTGTAACTGCATCTGCACGAACTGCTGCTTCGGCTCTTTGGAAGCATCTGTGACAGATGACATCAGACGGTTGAATCTAAAAAAAAAACTGTTATTTTACAGAAATTCAATCGGATTGCATAATTATATTGTCTCTCGAAAAAGGGCATTTTATTAATCGATAACAGTGAATAAAACTCTCTTTTACTCACAAGAGAATAAAAACATTTGAATTTGGAAAAGCACGTATTATACGAATTATGTACAAAAAAACAAATGAAACGTGCTGAAAGTACATAGGCTGGCTAAACGGAGCTATTCCATGGAGATATTGAATTAAATTAAAAAATAATAATATCCCGTCTATTTTATTTAGGTTCTTTTTATCTGCTAACGTGGTTGTTTTAATGTCATTGGAAAAAACATTGTAGTAGATAATTTGTTGCCGCCAAAAATGTGATAAATATAAATAACATAACATCACGCTTTGTTTCCCCGAAGGGTTGGGCAGAGGTGTACCTGTAGTATACCCACATTTCACCAGTTATGTTTTTAAGTCCCATGTAATAGCGGGCGAGCCTATGGCCATCATTCCGGCACAGTTCCAGACTCCAGGCTGCTACTGAGAAATTCCTGTTGGAAAAACCTAATAATACTTTGCCCAACCTGTGAATCGAACCCAGGACCTCATGCTCAGCAGTAGCGCTTGCGAACACTAGACCAATGCGCAACGAGGCAGTCTTATAAATACTATAACTACGACAGTAAAATATAAATACTATGTCAGTTAAACTTAAATATAATCTACTATTATACATGGTTATTGGTAAAACACCAACAACCTCTTAAGGGGTCATTATACTCATCATTAAGAACAACTTTTACTATGGGACCAAACCTGAAATCGCGAAAACAAAATCAGCTGTTCCCAACATTTTTACTAGTTTATGCGAACATAAATGTATGGGCAGCAGATATTTTTTTTTGCGATATCAGCTTTGTTCCCATAGTGAAAGTTGTTCATAATGATGAATATAATGACCCCTTAAGAGGTTGTTGGTGTTTTACCAATAACCCTGTATACATAGATGGACATACTGATAAGTCTCTTACCTCTCGTGGGTGAATCCAGTTTAGCACAACATTTAAGATATGCTGGTTCTGCTCAGCTAGTACCGTGGAGTATCTCTGGTGTGCCACAGAGTGACCACATTTTATGCAGACATTTTGATGGCCTACAAACGCTGCAGAATCTTCTAAGGCCATTGGTGTATCATTCTCAAATATTGTGTGGCATGCATCACATATGTAGTCAGTGGCGCTCACCTGTATTAAAATTAATTTAAGTGATGAGAAGCGTTACTTTATTTTATAATAATTATGTACAAATAAATAAGAGAACATCAACACAAACTATAAGAAAACACTCACCACTTGTGGTGCAACACGTTGCTGTATTTGTGATAAAATTGTATCATTGTTTAAAATGTGTCGCCTCAACCTCGTCAAATCAATGTGGCAGTTTGCACATCTTAATGGATTGCTGGTAGTTGGAGTAGCCGATGACGAAGTTGACGGTGTTGAAAAATGCTTCGCAGCACGATCAGCCTTTTGCCAGCAAGGATGGCAAATATAATGTGATGCACGAACCTGAAAGTAATACACCATTTTACACAACCATTTACTAAACACAATTGGTGCAGTGGTTGAGTAATTAGCTGTGGCTTTACTATTTGCAGGTTTTATTCTTGCATCGTATAAATATTTGTATGGCCTGCAGATATTTGCTCCAAACTGAGTGTATCTGCATTTATCATTAAATGACTGAAACTGCACCCACAGGCCACAGCATAGGTCTGTTAATGAAACAAAAGAGAAAGTATATTAGTTACCTGCAATGGCAGAAGTCTTTCCAAAATGATGTTTCTAATATTCACATGTTGTACAGTGTCTGTTCTCAGTGCAATACGGTAGTTGCCTAGGTAAAAAAAAAAAATTCTACTTAGTCCGTCTTTTAGATAATAAAAAAATATTAGACACGTAGTTTTTGCTTAATCATATTAATAAAAAATAACTTAGAAAACACGCATTAAAGTTGGGGAGTGGGGGCTGGCTGCGTCACAAATCAGCATAAAATCTAGCAAGCAGTGACGTCATGCCACATTTTAACTCAATTTATCGCCGTAATCTTTTGATTACGTTAAAATATAAAAAATATGTGTTCTATATTTTTTATTAATCTACCTTCCGGACTAAAAAAATTTTTTTATGAAACAAGCCTATTACTTGATGAGAACGCGTACGATGTGGCAACATAGTTTGACAGAGAGCACATTCTTTACCAATGTGACATACATTTGGAATGCTTGCTGTAGCCCTGGCTTCTGTCCAACATGTTGTACAAACAAAATCATGAGCTTGAACCTGAAAAAAGTTTGGGATTACTAATCAGTCACCGCTAACCACCACCACCAATCATTATTATCATCAACCTACTAATGCTCCCACTGCTGGGATACAGGCTTACTCTCTGAGAGAGTGATTAGGCCTTAACCTTTGCACAGTGCATGATGGTTCAATATGTTTTAAACCAGTCCGCATCTTGTTTAAAAAAGGAATCGGTCGAAAAAAAGAGAGGTTTTACTCACCAAACGAGGAGCAGTCCATTGCTGTATACAATGAAGAATGTTCTCATCTTCCAATACCATGGAACCAGAAGCTGATCCGCAGTTAACACAAAATACAGAAACACTTTCAAATTCCATGTTAGCTCCGTAAAGTCCGTTTTTTTAAATGCCAAGTCGTCGTTTTTAGTAGGTTCGTATCAGTTAATCACAGCCAGAGGTCGATATTTCAAGAGGAAATCACAGTCCTTTGTTCACGCCAAGTTGTTAGTTAAAATCGCAAAAAACAGAAAATGCAATAACTCAAACGAATACACACAACCAACGCAAGATGCACAGGAGTTAGGATGCGAATGCGAGTGACAAAATATCAAAATATTAACAACACTGTCATTACTATGAAATATCAAACTGTCAGCTGTCAATTCATCGACAGTCAGTGTCGGTGTTGCTCGCTTCACACAGCGCTTTCAATCGCTGTATTCTGTTTGTAACTAAATACCTTATTCATAGATCAAGCGCTGAGAGCGCTGAGCGTTGTAATTACGGGGCATACTACATAAATAGCTGCGCAAAAAGGCTGTATGAGCTATTGCCCTTTGCCTACACAAAAACGTCCAATTGAAACAAAAATAATGGCGCCGGGGAATAAGACCGAAGTGAATTACTTTTTAAATTGTTTTCGAAATTAAGAAGTGTCCGTTCCATTGTAATAATTGTAAAGTAAATAAAAAAAAATAAAAAAATAATCTGTAAAGGTTTCATACGTGTTGATTCATAGGCCATTTCTAACAATGTCCTTTGAATTTCGCTGGCTAACTTGGCGCCTCCCCCTTAAAATGCTAAACTGATGCGGCAGCAAAACAAAACTATTGGAATAGGAATTTGAAATATTACATTTGGCTTCATAATAACACATAATGTAACATAACATCACGCCTGTAATCCCCGAAGGGTTAGGCAGAAGTGTACCTACAGTCCACCCACATTTCGCCAGCTATGTTTAAGTCTCATGTAATAGGGGGCGAGTCTATTGCCATCAACTGGGCCCAAATCCAGACTCCGGGTTGCTACTGACAAGATTCAACAAAATCTATGATTGAAAAATGTAATAAAAACAGATCGTATGAAAACGAATCAGTCTTTGTTACTTTAAATATATCGATATTCCTCACCCAATGAGCTAAAACGTGGACCAATTCGCTATACCAGTAGGTGTGTTTCACTTTGAAATTTTTGTTCAACATAAAGTTACGAATTTAATCTGGCCCACTGTGTGCGAACATTTTGGGGAGAACCATATTTTTGTAATATTTTTAATGAGTTTTTAACGTCTCTAAGGAAATGATCGAAAGTGCCTGTTCGACAGAGTTTTATGAATCGGGAAACAAAAATGTTATTGTAGGAAGCCAAATTGTATATAATATTATAGGAACTCACGTGTTTTAAATAATTCTTGAGAATAATGTAGATTGGTAGAAAATTGTATTTTCTTCTCGTCTTTACAGCTTTCTTGTTTCGTCTATAAATTTTGATGAGTATTTTTAGGACACTGATTAATTAATATTCTCGCAAACGTTTGCGTGGGAGTAGAAGAAAATCTTTTAGAATTTTTCAACTACGCATTTGAGTTATTAATCAAGAAATTATTTCAGTAATTTATTAAAGGTAACTGAAATGCTCTTATCCAAATACTTAAACCTACATAAAACGATCTATAAAAGCAAAAATCTTTACCAAAACGTGATATCCACTATTATCAGTCTACTTATCCCTTCAAAGCTCACAGATCCAATATCACACATACGCATGTTCGCAAATACCCTGGATTAAAGTCCGGGCAAACAGACATACCCGAAAACCAAATATTTAGTTCATCTGTGGCGATCGTTTGCCAAATAATAGCATACACATCTAGCGCCTGTTGCACGATTAGAATAATATTGCAACTTGATCCCGCGCTAATGAATTAGTGGAACCGAGTTGCAATATTATTCCACCCCGTTGTATACGCCATCTACTTGAATTAGCCGCACGCAAATTTCACGAATGGTGAATTCGTGTTTAGGATGTACTTAGTTTGTGAAAACTGTTATTAAATAACGTTGTTTTCTTTTGTGGTAATGTGAGCTGTGTTTTTGGGTAAGGAAGGAGAGTTAGATTTTGTGAAAAAAAGCTGAAATCACATGCAGATTTTTTTTTTTTTTAAACGCGCCCCACACTAGAAATTTCTCCTGTATCGTGGGTGCGTTTCACAAACACTTAAACTCACATACACAAACATCCAGACCCGGAACGTGAAAAACAACAGCGAAAATGCTACTGCATAAGAATGTTCGCCAAAACCAAACAGCAACCACACACCAAAAAGGTTTTGATATTGTGGCGGCATCTACATCGCCACATGCGAACTATGCATCAAAGACCTGACGTCACACAAAATCCTGACGTCACTCAGATCCTGCATCGCGCAATTAGAGTTTACCGCGCGCACGACATATATATAAATATCCGGCATCAATCGTCGGGCAGTTCACTCTGCGCCTGGCATCGGACGCGGACGGACGTGCTGCGCTGCTGATTGTGGTTCCCGATAGTGACTCAAGCGATCCTGTTCCTGAGTCATCGTTTCGTCGCGTACTGCGACGCTCTTCATAGTCGATTATTATTAATTGACTATCGTCGACCAATTAATCGGAGTCTTTTTCAAGATACGATTAATTATCTGTTTCTTTATCAGAGTATCGTCAACTGACTCTTCAAGTCATTTTGCCCCTTCAGGGAAAAACCACAGTTTCGTGGTCCTCGGTGGAAACCATACGGTGCCAACGAAACCGAGGGGGTGTTGACCCAATCACACCCGCCGAGCCCCTTCAGGGTTAGGCAGTCAATTGGCCGGGTCCCAGTGTTCGGCCTTGGGGGGTCTCCTAGTCGGCATTGGTGACAGTTTTCCTTTCACAGCTACTCACCTAGTGTCGGTCGGGTGTGTCTACACCCGGCGCACTAGACTGGTCAGGACCCCGTTGCACAATAAGATAGGCAACGGGCAAAAGCAAGCTTAGGGCTCACCATTAGGCACACAACCTCCCTGTCTATACCCGACAGGGAGGGTTTACACATCCCCGGTAGTCCGCCCGGGGAAATAGGTTGTTAGGATTTTTTAGGGAAAAATTAGGTCCCAAAATTTAATTTTAGTTAGTCATTATGGAGGCCGTACAGAGTGACATTCAGTCACTCCGAAACGACCTCATTTCCCTCAGGAGTGAAAACTCCAAGTTGTTAGACCTCCTTAGCAGAGTGCTCAAAAAGGAGCCCACTCTTATCAACGAGTTCGGTAACGAGCTCGAAGGTCTCGCTGCTTCACAGCAGACCTTAACTAGGTCCCAATCCATCGCTGACTTCAGCGATGTAATCGAGGCTCAATTTAGTCCCTGTCCCTCCGACAGCATGGACATAGTAGAAGTCGCGACCGCCGTAGCCCGCGCCCCGACCCCCCATCCATTTTATACCCCCGACTCAGAGGCCCTAGCCTCTGCTCATTCTTCTTCCTCTTCCCACTCGGATGACGAAGGCTTCACGCCAGTCACCGGGAAAGGGAACAAGAGGAAGAAGAAGAAGCAGAGCTCGTCCCAAGCGAGCAAAGTAGTCGTCATCGACGACTCAATCATAGTCGCCCCTCAGGCAACCCCCACCATCACTCCCGCCGCTACTTGCACCCCCGTAACTTCCCCCTCCACCGCCCCCCGCCCGATTGCGTCATCCTCGCAGAATGACGCACCGCGATCCACGCAAAACTCCGGCCCTAAAAAGGTCGCGCCGCCACCCCCTGTCTTCATCCAAGACAAGGACAAGTGGACGGCAGTATCAAAGTGGTGTGTAGACCTTAAAATAGGCTACACTAGCGCCCGTTCCACCCAACAGGGTATTAAAGTACTCGTCCCTACGTCGAAAGACTACAGGGACTTAACCAGGGTCCTGAGAGAGAGAGGTGTGTCATTCCACACCTACTCCCTCCCAGAAGAAAAACAGATTAGGGTCGTCATTAAGAAGATCCCTAAAGAAATTCCCTCCTCGGATATCCTTGCCGACCTTCAGTCGCAGAACATCCCCGTGGATGAAGTGCACCGTATGCACCGCTCGCGTGGCAGAGAAGCATACGACATGGTCATCGTCGTGTGCTCCCCTACCGAGGGGCATCACCCCATTTTCAATGTCAAGACGATATGTCAATTAGTGGGCTTCTCCATAGAGAAGCCTTGGAAAAACAGCGTCATAGGGCAATGTCACCGTTGCCAACTTTACGGCCATAGTCAGAAGCATTGCCATGCGAAACCCAGGTGCGTCAAGTGCCTGGGAGACCATGGCACGGCAGACTGCACTCGACCAAAGGATCGCAACTTGTGCGCCACCCCGCCAAGTTGCGTGCTGTGCGGCCTCGAAGGCCACACGGCTAATTACCGCGGATGTCCAAAAGCTCCTAAGGCTAACACAGCAAAGCTGTCTAAGCGTCTAGACGCTAGGCAGCAACGTCAACAGGTACAACAACCTTTCCCCTCAGCCCAGATGCCTCAGAGGCTTAGCCCTCAGAGACCTAGCCCGTGGTCTCAACTCAACTACAACCACCAGCAGACCTTCCCGGCTCTGGTTACCCCGCGCCCCCCTCCCCCTCACACCCCGCTATACTCCCTAATGGACCCGCGAGTCCGCCCTCCTCCTCCCCCCGGCTTCCCAGCTCCCCATGCGCCTACACAGCGTAGCGCTCCCCCCGCGACCTCCGCTAAACCCAACGTAAACCCGGTTACCCCGCGTCCCGTTCCCACTCCCGTGGCTAACAAAAATAACATTTACTCGGACCCCGCTAAAAATGCATTCAGCATAATTAGTTCCACCTTCATGACCTTCTGTACCCCCAGGGCTCAACAAATGGCCCTAGACATTGTAGAAGCCAGGAAATCAGGTTGCTTCGAGCAAATCCAGAATGTATTCCTGGCATACGAGGATATCACCTCCGCCCTCACATCCTTCACTAGACCCTCATAATGTATAACGCCTCTTATGAAAGGTTTAAACCCCGATCCCTAAAGATAGGAACTTTCAATGCCAATGGCTTATTTAATCAGAAAGATGAAATCGCGGAATTTCTCCGCGATCATCAGTTAGATCTTCTCCTCATACAGGAAACTTTCCTAAAGCCCCATAAACGAAACCCCTCCATTGCTAACTATCGTTTAATTCGAAATGATAGGACGCGCTGTCACGCGGGTGGCACTCTCATTTACTATAAAAAGGATCTGTATTGCATCCCTATGGACCCTCCACCTCTCTCCCGACTAGAAGTATCAGTCTGTCGCCTAGGCATGACTGGTCACTCGCCGATCACTCTAGTGTCGGTCTATATCCCTCCCATCCCAGCTCAGGCCTCAGAAAACTACCAACTTATTTCTGATGACCTACAGCTACTTTTCGGCATGAGCGACTCTGTCATTATGGCAGGGGACTTCAACGCCAAACATCCTTCTTGGAACAGTAATATCACTAACCCCAGGGGCCGACACTTGTTCGACCTCTCTTCCATTCTTAACTTCGACATCATCGCTCCGATGAATCCCACGTACTATCCCCATATGTTAAATTACACCCCTGACGTCCTTGACATAACGCTCCTTAAGAACGTTAACTTACGACTTGACTCGATAGAAACGGTGCACGAGCTTACCTCTGACCACCGCCCAGTAATCTTCCATCTTGTATCCCGCATAGGTCCCTCTGACCCTAACCACCCTCTCCCCACTAGAAAGGTGACGGACTGGAAGAAAGTAAGCGAAAAGCTGAAATCCAACACGTCCCCCTTACTAGACTCTATTCCGGACCAGTTTGACTCAGTCGCTAACACGACAGCTGCGATCGACTCACTCACGGAGCACGTGCAAACCGTCCTGAGCGATTGCTCAAGGGAGGTTCCGGCAACAGATCCCTGTTACCTGAAACTCCCGGACGATGCGCGCGCCCTGCTGACTGAGAAGAACGCAGCTGTCCGTGCCTACAGCAGCTTTCCCTGCGCCGCTAACAAAGCCCACATGCGCTACTTACAGAGAACTGTGAGGACACGTATGGCGGAGCTGCGTGAAACGGGCTGGGACAAGATGCTGAGCGACCTTGAGCCTACCCACCTTGCCTTCTGGGAACTCCAGAGAAAACTTAGATCCCCTCACTCAGGCCATATGCCCCCCTTAGTCCGCCCGGACAAAACATTAGCCTTCGATGACATCGACAAAGCCGAGTGCCTAGCCGACAGTCTTGAAGCCCAATGCTCTCCCAGTACCCTACCAGTAGACAAAGCTCACCTCGATGAGGTCGACGCCGAAGTCGAACGTAGAGCCTCTATCCCTCCCATTGAAGACCCTGATTTTCCCCTGCCCCCCATCGAACCAGATGAGGTACACGAGATTATCAAAGGTCTGAAAAATCGTAAAGCCCCCGGCTCAGACGGACTCACCAATAGGGTGGTCCAACTATTCCCAGCCCATCTAATCATGCTTTTGACCACCATCTTCAATGGTGCGTTAAGCAACAACATTTTTCCCCAGACGTGGAAAGAGGCCACTGTCATAGGTATCCCTAAACCCGGAAAACCCAAAAACGAGCCATCCAGTTATAGGCCCATCAGTCTGCTCAAGGTTCTAGGCAAGATCTATGAGAGGCTTATTTATAAGCGCCTCAGAGATTATGCAGAGACCAAGGGCCTCATCCCCAACGAACAGTTCGGCTTTCGAACTCAGCACTCTAGCGTGCATCAGGTCCATCGTATTGTCGAGCTAATCAGCGGTGCTCTCACCCATGGCCGACAAACGAGCGTAGTATTCTTCGACATAGCAAAGGCGTTTGACAAAGTCTGGCACAACGGCTTAATTTATAAGCTTTACAAACTCGGTGTGCCGGATCGTCTCGTGCTCATCTTACGAGACTATTTGTCGAATCGCACCTTTCGCTTCCGCATCGAAGGAGCCCTTTCCTCCCCCCGCCCCATAAGGGCAGGAGTCCCTCAGGGCTCAGTATTAGCCCCCCTCATTTTCACGCTATTCACCAGCGACATCCCCAAACACAGATCGACGCAGTTGGCTCTGTTCGCAGACGATACAGCGATCATCTGTAAGGGAAATTCAGCTACGATGCTGCTAAACCTCCAAAGGGCTGTCAATAACCTTGGCGCCTGGTTTAGAAAATGGCGAATAGAAGTAAATCCCGACAAAAGTCAAGCGGTTAGCTTTTCTAAACCGAGAACTAGACCCCCCCCTTTCCCCCGACCTATCACCATGTTCGGCAAACCAATCCCTTGGGCTAGGCGCGCCAAATACCTAGGTGTTATCCTAGATCATCATCTCTCCTTTTCTGAGCACATAAAGACGGTTCGTTCGCGAGCCGCTTTCGCTCTAGGTAGACTCCACTTCGTTCTAAATGCACGCAGCAAATTGTCACTTAAGTGCAAACTGCGCATCTATACATCATGTATCCGACCCATTATGACCTATGCGGGTGCAGTATTCGCCCACGCCAAGTCCCATTCCATCCATAGGTTGCAAGCCTTACAGAACCGTTTCCTCCGTAAAGCCACGGGAGCTCCCTTCTATGTCAGAAACGAGATCCTCCATCTCGACTGTAAAATCCCTACGATCCACCAGTTCCTTAAACGCATGTCCAAGCGTTACTTTGACTCCGCTCCTAGACATCGCAACCCCTTGGTTGTCGAAGCAGCCAACTATGTCCCTTCCCGAATTAGTCAGATCCGCCGCCCGAGGCATGTCCTTTCCGACCCTGATGATCCCATCACACTCCTCCAAGAGCAGAATAGGGCCACCAGCACAATACACAAGAACAGACGCCTCCCGTCATTCCGACCTCGCCGCCGAGGTCCTTTGCGACCGCGACCGTGTCCCTGAGTAAATTATACTCCTCCCCGACCCTTGCTCGAAAACGAGGTGCCAGCAAGTTGTTGCCGCTGAGCACGTAGCTTTAAACTACCCCGCATAATAATCATGATTTAAACCAATTTTGATCCAGCCTGTCCCTTCTTGCTGTCCTCCCCTCAGCGACGCCCTAAGCCGAGGCTCGTACCCCACAGGGGGTGCCCTTAGCGAGCGTTCGCCTAGTTTTAATTTAGTTTAGTTTTTTGCCCCTGGCTGGAGGCTTTGAGTGTAGCAGCTTAAGGCACCCACAGGAAAGTCCGGTTAAGCAGCCAAGACCTTAGTGGTCAAAACTGCGAGATGCCCGTTCAAAAAAAAAAAAAAAAAAAAAAAAAAAAAGTCGGGCAGTTGCCCGCCAGACACAACACCCGTCTGGTCGGAGGATCCTCCCTTTTCTATAGAGGATGAGTGAACTTTACACCCTATTCCTCATGCCTCTAAAATATAATGTTACCTCTAAAAAAAAGGGTTACCTGTTTGACACTAATATTCAATTTATTACCACAAATAAGATCAAAAACTCACACTGGGCAAAAGATTCAAAAAACCTTCCCAACTCTTACAAAGCTATAATGAGTGACCGACCCACCATTAATTCATATCCCCATAAATATGAGATTTATTTGATACCTCAAAGGAAGAAAAAAGCAGTTGAATTGGTACTCAGGCGTCGGATGTCCGTAATTGAGTTAGTACCCACACTCCCGACTCCCCTTAGAACGAGGCCATGACATCAGCGATGTAGATTCACACTGATAGTGCTGGTAGCTTTTTTTTGGCAATTATAGGTATCAGCGTGTTGGTGGATAGCAGTGTTAACCTAGTGGTGTGACCGTCGGACTGCAAAGTCATAGCCTCGAGTTCGAACCCAAGACCTCTGTCTTTTCGGATTCATGTGCGTATTGTATCACTTGCTTTGAAAACGGTGACGGAAGACATCGTGACGTAACCGGCATGCATGAGATATATTTCTTGATGGCATGTGAAGCCAAATCAGTGGCCCATGGGCGGCATAAAAACTGACACCGGGTTAGTCACTAATTACATGAAAAAGAAGAAGAGTATTGATAAATTCATTAAATATTTTGTAATATAAAATCATTATTTTGGAACTCAGTGTCTCACACTTGCCTAAATAATTGATACTCGTAGTTGCTTAGCAATTGTTACATTGCGAAATTTTAAAACTGGCTTGGAAGCTCTTGCAGAATTCAAGCAGTTTTGTTTGGTGTTCCTTGCTTCATTCCACGCATCTTTCGTGGCCCCGTCTTCAAGAGTTCGCGGTGGATATGAAATCAATGCGATGAATAGACGAGAAACGAATTGCGGGGATCGCTTGGCGAAAGTTTGTAGCAGACAAACCGACGATACCGTAGATATATATCACTCCGTACACTGATGTAGGAATATTAATAATCTCTACTTTTATCGAGTAACTTTATTAATCCGCCATCTTCTTTTGCCGTAGAGTTTAAAGCATTGTCTTCAGGCCTATTAGGATCTCCAGCTTCTAATTGTTCAGAATGTTTCCCGTGTATTTCGTAAAATGTAAATTTCTGAAGAAATAATCCTAATCCAATAAATAATCCTGACTAAATAATATTATAAATGTGAAAGTGAGTTTCTTTGTTTATTACGCTTTCACGCTAAAACTGCTGAACGGGTTTGGGTGAAATTTGGCACATGGGTAGATCATGACTTGGGTTAGGGCATAAGATACTTTTTAACCCGGTAGTACGTTTCTGCGGGATAATTTCGAACAACACGCGGAATGACCGTATTCTCAAGAAAATATGACAGTACATAAAATTCTCTTTCCGTCCAAAAAAGTTGGTGTCTTGATTGATCCAATCGGCTGTTCTTAATGTAGCTGTTAAAGCCTCGCATATCTTAATGTCAGGTGTATTGGTATTGTTTGTATGTATTTTGGCGGAACAGCGTCGTTGACACGCGGGATCCGGATTACCTCCCCCATCGCGGGATTAAAGACGCGGTTTTGTGTACTTGTGTGAGTACATGCTGTTGTTTGTATCATAGCGGAGGAAAAAATGTTATTCAAACGATTTCCGCACAATAAAGCCTTCATGAAGTTTTTTAAATAAAAAAATTACAGTGGCACTCCGGGTCTGCCGGCAGAAATGAAAATTTGAACAATTTTGCTATGCAGAAAATAATATATCGCGCGTTGATGTCTTTTAACGGTCAAAAGCTGGTGTCGTAACAGTGTCGTGAAATTAATGGTTTAGTCCCATCTCAAAAATGCCCAACGCATCTAAAGTTGAATAGTATAGCTAGTTTAGATGACGTGGATTCTATATTAAGTTTGACTTGAGCCTGTCACATTTTTTATATTTGACTCCAAAAAATGAAATTCATCAGCTGAATCGTCCATTTCATAAGTTTCTATTCTTCGTTTGCAATTTGTTTTGGCATAATCAGCCTTTAATGTTTCCACTGCTGGAACACAGGCCTCCTCTTTTTGAGAGGGAGTGGGCCATAATCTGCCACGCGGGCCCAGTGCGGTTTGGTAAATGTAGGTAGTCGTATGTCTTCGAATTTTTGGTTCTAGGACATGCCGGTTGACATGAATATTCCACGCTGCAGACAAATAGATACGAATGATTAGATACCACGGTTTAACTGAGAAAAACAAATATTCCCTTTTCATGCGAACAAGCAATTTTCTTCCGAGTAAAATTTCCTTGCGGCTGAAATATATTCTGTGTGATTCTACTTCAGCGCTCTTTGGTTAGAATGTGTCATTATCCTATGTGCTTCGTTTTTATACAATACTAGCAACCGCCAGCGGTTTCACCCGCGTGATATTTTTATAAATTATAGCCTATTTTACTCAGTGATAATATAACATTCTATTGCTGAAAGAATTTTTTAAATCGTTCCAGTAGTTTATGAGTTTATTAATTACAAACAAACATACAAAAAATCAAATCGTTTCTCTTTAAAATGTTAGTTAAGATTTACTTAGTCATTCAACTTTGTTCTAAAATATTACTTGACTGCCCTCTCCAGCGACAAATGCTCGATGTTACTTACATAAGTCGGCATTTAATTGGAGCCGAACTTAGTTATAAAGTTGGGAGCGACCGATGGACTCGATCCATTATGGATTACCCGTGTTGTTGTAATGAAGCTATTCAACCCACGCAATTATTTAGCGATAGCGGTTCCTATGAATGTGTCAATAAAGTTCGATGTATTTCTGGGAAAATATAACTGTGCTATACTGATCAATCAGCGCATAATGATGGCTTTGTTCGTTGCAATCTTCCATTTTTAAATATTTGTACTGGCGTGGTTTGGATAGGAATAAACACTGATGCAGCACATCTACTAAAAATTTCGAGCGAAATAGCATAGCAACACAGTTTTCATGTTTCAACGTTGGAATCGAAAAACGGTAAAGAAAAAAAAAAAACATTTTAAGATCTTGCACACACATGAGCAAAAAATAATTGAATTGAATTGAAAAGATAGAAAGGAAATCCATTTATTTAGCACAGGTTTAAAGGCACACAATATTTGTAAACTGTTATTGCGCTTATTAGAGTATACCGGTAACTTACTAAACTTAAAGTTAAGTTTACTGTAGATCCTGATGACGTCCAAAATCTAAGAAAACTGAAACCAACCCTTACAAAACTGCAAACAAAAGCCCATCACAATCGTATCTCAATAAACTATAGCCATTCCCGAACGTGTACCAATTATAAAACCGTTTTATATAGTAATATACCGTTCATTATTCCCGAATAATATGACGCTGTGAGGCGAGCGTTCCATTACTGTGCATTACTTATTAATGCTTCGGCGGTCGCCTGCGCCGCTCCCCGCAGACGACGAACAGACGGCTTTTATTACGCTTTAGGGCGTGGAGTAGGAATTAAATGGAGTCCTAGGATATATACCTGTTTTGTCTCCAGAATTGATAATATACGTAGGTAGTTTATGGCGAACGCAGCAGAATTTGAACCTGATTCGTAGAATCGTGACGTGAACCTGAATACGTGGCTCCTGTAACAAAAATAAATGGACAACTAACTGGTCTTTGAAAAATACACGTCTATTCAAGCGGATCATTAAATAAATTTGACGTTAAAAATAATTAAGACTCTGTCAAATAGTGAGCAAGACAGAATTTAATTAAGTTTACCTCTAATTGTATTTAGGGAGTCGTCGAAATATTTAAAGAGGTATGTGCGTTACAAACGTCTTTTGTAGATAGAATATTCTTTATTGTATACACCATAAAAGTTACAGATATAAATGTAGAAATTTTACATAGGGTGACACGATGGGCGGTCTTATCGCTAAAAGATAATCCTGCCCATTGTTCCTAGATAGGTTAGTTGGGATTCGGTATAGAGGGAATTACATAGAATCCTTTTGTCATTCACTGCTTATCATTCACAGATGCAGAGCTGACAACTAGTAGGCTCATTCATAAAGCAAAATGTATGGAAAATGTATGTCTTACTGAAAGATGGATGGCGTTCACAGCAATATTATAACTTCATTTGCTTACTACTCTATGTACTCAGCTAATGTCGATAGTGGGTACTAAATGGCGCTAGTTTGATGACAAAGTCCTTGCGGTTGTCACATAATGCTACCCTGGTCTGAAGTGGTTGATTTTATAGAGAGTCTATTTACTGGCTTGACCAGTATGATTACTGAATTATTTATGAAAATGCCTGAATATTACTAAAAAAAAACAACTGAATCCCCTCATCGCCATGCATGGCCAAGCTGGCACCAAACAGCACTTGATGGGAATTCGTCCCTGCCTCATATGAACATCGTCAAAACCCGAGGCATTTTTTCCAACACAAAGAAAAAAAAAAACGTGTCTGCTAAAAGTTTTAAGTTATAGAATTTAAAGACTTAATAATGTCCTTATTTCCATCTAGACAAAATCGATCTAGAAAAGATCTCAATAATAAAATTGAAAGACGTTACAATTCCTACATTTACACAGAGCGAGGAAATCAAAGTTTTATTAGATGCTGCTAGGAATGGGACTCGCCAGTGACTTACGAGCCTAACGTCGATTGCTTCGCCGGCCAAATTGTGATAGGTCACGTGCTTACCCAGTCTTGGTACAAGGACTTGAGGAGTGGCGAGGAGTATTGAATGGACGGCTTGATATTTGATGCTGTTTAGCATGAAGGCGCATATTACACCAATATTAGGAAAATGCAATGAACCGTTTAAACAGACATTTCCATTAACAACTCGACAATATGTTGTTAATAGCAGAAGCAGAAAAATGGTACTGCCCGATAATTGCCTTTTATTATAACACAACACTGCGTGGTTTACAAGGTAGCTTACTCTGCTAAAACGGAGTCACCCAACACATAGTGTTTTGAGCAAAATAGTGTCACTCACGAGGCTAAAGATGACCAGATCGTAAATCATTATACTGTTCTTAAAACCTTAAATAATTCAGAGTCCAAATACATCTCTTCAGTTTCTGCACACACAACCCAAGCACAAAGATACATTTCGTAAGAAAACTAATACACACAACACAATAGTAGCAAGAAAATGATTTGACTTAACTCCACCGCAACAAATGCATACGTCTTTGTCTGTACCAGGAAAACATAATTTAGCAGGGGGCGTATGCCAACCAATGTTTAAGCTCAGTTTCCTATGCAAATCGAGTTCGTCACGGCATTCGGCCAGGAACTCGAGGTGCTATATACAATTGAATCTTCATATTCAATGGAAAGAGTTCTCACGTGTAATCGAAGAAGACAAAACGTAGTTTTCGACGTTATTTGGTAGTACTGAGTGAAGTGGAATTGTTGGTGTGTGTTATTTAATAAGAGAGTATCAATTTGCCGGCTTTTAAGCGGAATTTTGACAGTATAAGGTGTAGGGTGTGTAACCGAGCCTACTTCTGAAACCAAAAGGTTAAAGTGGGGTTGCCGTCAAATATTTCGCAGTGACACGGCACTCTTAAAACATTCCTTGATGTGGCTTTATATTTTCGCCTTAATTATCGTGTTTATTTATACGGGGTCAATTATTAAATATATTATTTATTAAATTAACTAGCAAAACTCCGCAGACGTGGTGATATATAAACCCCATAGTAAAAATATTTATCATAGACCGCTTGTTGTGGTATTAATGGTTTTGTTATTGTTACTAGTAATTAACTTTTTATTTATTTTACCTCAATAGTGCTAGTTTATCATTTATAACTTCGAATTACAGCTTGCAGCGGGAACGCCCTTTATGTCTGAAAGCTTTTATTTAGATATTTAGTTTTGTTTACGTTTAGTTTTTTTTTTTAAGTATAGTTCTCGATGTTTTTGGTTGGTATATTGGTGTGTGCTAGCTGACATAATTATGGCTGATAATTTAAGTTATGTTTTGTGTTAAATAATGTTGCATCCATTTTTTCTAACTGAACAGACATCTGTGCTGCTGGGGAGTTTGTTGCGCCACTTCTTCCCAGCTAAAGCATTAGGTAGTGGGCATTTTGGGAGACTGTCTTATGTAATTTTGACGTTTTAAAAGTGCTGGTTCTCAGCCTAGTTTGAATAAATGAATTTTGAACTTGAATTTCTTGAAGTATGTCTGATATATATATATTGTTTTATCGTGGTTAGATATCGAAACCCATTATTTAAGTCGGTGAAGTTATTACACAAAAACTGATATTTTAAGTGACTACACTACCTGCGGGGTTGATAATCCCAAGAAAAAAATCATCACAGATTTTTTTTGCTGTGTTTAGATACCGATATCGATACCTATCACTTCGGAGTTTCGCTAGTTAGTTAATTTTGACCCTTTAGTGTTAACAGTAATTTTCCAGATTTAAATATCTGAATCCACTCCCACATTTTTTAATTCGTACAGGCCGAGTCTCAAATGAGATTTCTCATCGGCAAAAGTGACGACCTTCCAGACCAAGTTTTATCTCCTATGAAATCCTCAGAAATCCTTCCTTAGCGCTCACTTTCGTTACAAGGAAATCTTGTGCAAAATGTCATGCTTCTAGAACCACCGGTTTATGCTGAGCGGAGCGAGGTAGCGAAGCGGAGAAATGTGCCAATATTAACCAATAGGGGCGGAGCTCTGAAGCGAGGTTTTGATTCTATATTGGCACATTTCTCCGCTCCGCTGCCTCGCTCCGCTCCAGTGGACAGGCAGCCTTAGGCTGTGCGTTGTCTGTCAGTGAATTAATGAATAAGAGATTTTACTAAAATAAAATAGGGCAATTTTTATTGTAAGATTTATGAGAAAGATGTTTTACTTGGTGGGACTCGTTGTTAAATGATAACAGCCGCACGGGTCGAGCCAAGGTTATGCTACGCTTACCGCGGTCGGTTCGTGGATGGGTAACCATACATTACATATCGAGACCCCTCTATGGCTCGGAAAGCACCGATGCAGCCGTTGCTCCCGGCAATCATTCATAGATCTTTGACAGTTGTTACGGGTAGTCAGAAAACCGAAAGTCTGACAACCAATCTTACCACAAGGTATCGTGTTTCCTAGTTACTGGGTTGTGGAGGTCAGTCAGTTGCTCCATGTAAAATATTGGTATTCAGCAGCATACGGTTAGACTGGAAGCCGACCCCAATATACTTGGGAGAAAGGCTAGGCAGATTTTTCATGAGTCCACTTTATTAATTTTATTTACCTAGGACTGTTGCCATCATTTACAATACATCTTACAAAACAAGGCACTTCTCTCTCTTACTTAAGTAGTACTTAAGTGAAGTCACAAAGATTTGTACAACAATACAGTAAATTGAGCCATTACGAACCGAGTGGGCACTCAGTTCGTCTGATTATTACATATCAACCTTCAGGGTAAACAAATTACGTGATGTCTCGTCATTGTTGCTATGGACAGATATATGTTTTCAGAAGAATATATAGGAAACCATTTTTTTTTAATTTTTACCTAGCTTCGTTTTTTTTTTTCACATAAACCACATGGGCACTTATGAAACGTCAGAAGCTAGGTGCACGGTTCCAATTGGTCGTTTCCTATGGAGAAGAGCCGGCAAGAAACTCCACGGTTACTCTTTTAAAAATAATTGGCTTTTACAATTTTTTCAAATAACAGTGTGACTAAGTATGGGAGGACAGTGTAGGTCTTTCAATAGGTACCAGGTACTTAAGAAAATAGAAAATGGTCAACAAATCTACAGTCCACTAAGCTTACAGTGTTCTCACATTCACAAAATAGAAAAGAATCTATACAAAAGATATATAAATTAATAAAAATCTCTTTTAATTAAACGCAATTACATTATTGCTATTACAACTGTAATAAATCTGAATAATTATCATGTGCACAAAAGCCACTAATAAAGAGTTGAATTTAACTCGTAGGCTCCTAGTTAAGTATGTATTTAATAAGTAACACTTTACTAAGTATTTTACTTATTATAATGCAGAAAAGTAAATGTGAAACATGTCTTATGGATAATACTCATTATTTTTATTATTATAAACTTATACTAATGCTAGTTTTAATAACTTAACCATGACTTACTTTAGTATATGGATTGTGTACTCTTTCATTAGCGTTACTATTTATGAGCTTAGGTTCGGCTCATTTAATAGTACTTCCAGTGAAGGGTCAAACCATCCATCTTCTTTTATTTGCCTTTCAAACTCCTAGACTTCTTACTTAGGTCTAATCTTTCAAGTATGATCACTTTCTTCTGAAGAATAAACGTGGCAGTTTAACATAATATTACCGCAATATTTATTCCTGAAACAAAAGTTACCTGACCATTGAAAGCTGATTTTTCTATTACAAAAATAGTATTTTTTTTATAAGACAGCTGTATGTGACTTAAGCACCAATAAGTGAGTGAGTGAATGAGCAGCACTTAGTTCGTCAGACTACACGATATCAGCTAACTGGCAAACAATTTGAGAGCTTGTCAGCGTGACTCAGCTGTCTCAGGATTAGGGCTGCTCACACCCTCTTTCTTGTTTGAATTGTTGCTGAATAAGAATGACAAATTGTTGTTGAATGTGGCTGTAAAATAAATGTCAAGTAAAATGATAACAACGAATGGAAAAATTACCTCATATTACCTTCAATTCCTTTAGCAGTACTGCTGTTAAACATATAAAGATTAGAAAAAAAAGAAATTGGCTTAGCAGAACTGCTAATAAACATTTAAATATAATGTTTTTTTTTTGTAATCAGAAATCGGTTACAAAGAAAATTACGCAAGTTTAAGTGCTTAAGTAAAATACTTATGTAATAAGTCACAAATATGCAATAAGTTTAATTCATTATCAACTGCTACAGTGAGATTCAACTTATCAAAAAGTTAGTGCAAGCTTTGTCTCATATCACATGCAAAACTAGAAATTGATATTAAAGCAGTTAAATTAAATTCGCAGTGACTGTATTAAGTTACGTGTTGATTAGTGACACCAGAACTCTCGTAGAATTCGAATAATGATAAACAATCGAAAGTCTTCCCAAGTAAGCATTCAAGTAAGAAAAACAACACTCACGCAAACATGCAAGCACGCACGCAAGCAAGCATGTTAATCTTTTTTTTACAGTGTTCATCTTTCTAACGCCTTTGACAACCCTGTTCCCGGTCGTATCACTGGCTAGTCATCGGCTGAGATTGAAATTATTTTATTCTTGGCTTTTTGTAACATAATATTGTTTGGATTTAGCTTGAAATCTGATCTACCGTCTTTCTGAAAATAGGACTATCATATAAATCTAAATAAACATACATATATACATCGTTAACTTTGCATTTAGAAGATCACGGGGCCTACCACCAGCTCATAAACCAGTATTATTTTAATATTACTTCAATGTGGGAAAGAGTTGAAGCTCTACAGGACGTATAGCTCCATCTCTTTCTCCCAATGAAGAAATATTAAAATAATACTCTTTTATGAGCTAGTGGTAGGCCCCCAGGTCTAGTACCAAATTTTGATACAAATTAAAAAGTCATTTTAACTTAGCTTTAACTCAAATCACCGCCATCGAGATCGATAGAATGACTTCAATAAACACAAACCTGACAATCCCACCTCAATCACTATCAAATTCAAACGATCCATGTAACCAAAACATTTGGACATAATATTCAATCAGTTCGCATAATTTCAGCCCCAATTATTCGAATGCAGATTCGACTCTATACTATAGAGGTGCCGTAACCACGAGACTTCTGAAGCAGGAACCAAGAAGTTTGCCTTCTGAATTGAATCTTCAATTAAACGCTGGCAGTTCCATTCGAACGGCACGACTTGCTCCAATCGCCCGTTGGTCCAGAAACTACGAATCATTATGAGAAACCAATATAGTTTTTTTTTTAAGTCAAACTTTGAAATCGATTCCTTTGCCTTTCGAGAGCTAACTTCCTTCTTTCTGATATCTATTAATTGGTTTGGATTTTTTAATTTTAATTTGTCGGAAAATGTAATGAGATGTTTTAAAAGAAACAGCATGATTTTTTTGCCGCAAAGTCTCGAGTTCCTTACACCGTACCTAGAAATGTTATTTTCTCTATATTCTTCTCTCATAGACCAAAGTAGCGTAGGAATAATCTAAAGTAATCTCATCTCTCATATTGATTTTCTTCCACCTGAAAACCCACGTACAAGCAAAAATATATCCACCAACATTCCAAATATACAGAATGATTCAAAGATAGATAAATAAGGCCATTCATCATTGTCCGTTTTTAGGGATTTGCCGGACAAAAGGAAGTCTTGCTCCAGTTCTGATTACCATCTGTTGTAATAAGTGTATGAATGGGTTCCATCCAAATCTTAATTAGGTTCAAACCTGTATCGTTTACGGTTGAAACTTGCAGGAGCGTTATCTCTTGGTTTATAACCACTGGCAGGTTTTTTACGTACGATATTGGAGGTTAAGCATCCCACGTAGACTGTTATTTTTGGGTACTTACTGATTTGATATCAATTTTTTTTGGAAATGCGAGTTTTTGACTTCATTTAGAAAGTGATTGATGAGGTGATCAAATTCAAAGTGATGAAGAAAAATGAATTCAGTTGCTATTTCGTTCAACCTTGCAGCTTTGATAGACACGTAAGCTCTCTAATATTCATATTTACATATAATATGCGATAAGCACGTAATATATTGATGAGATACCACTTTTATTACTCCCTGTACATTTACGAGGGTTACAGTCTAGCCGTAGGAATAAAAAGGACGAAACGTATGCAATGACCGTCTGCGCACTGAGATGGAAGGCGCAAGACACTGAGAAATATCGTGCGTAGGTAAGCCTTTTAAAAATAAAACGAATATGCTTCTAAATTTAGCATCGAAGCAGATGGACGGTAGATCCAACAGCAATAATTGATCAGCAAATCGAAGTAAACAGGCACCTGGCCGACACTCATGATTGCCTTCAATAATGCAACGTTCCTAGCACGAAACGTATTACCCGTCTATGTTGCGTAGCTTAATAAACCGATGCGAACCACTCTGCCGGCACGACAATTCCATTTGGTCGGATAATACGGCATTCATAATAAGCGTGCTGGCGTATGGGCGAAGCAAACAAGGCTTGACTGCACACGCCATTAAGATATTCAAAGCCGATATGGAACGACCATTGACTTGACATGTACTTTTTAATTATATTTCACGTTTTATTGCACTAGTAGTGTCCGTTTTATTTATGTAGCGTCGGATCTGCGGGGACTGTAAAAATTATAATATTTATTACTTCGTTCGTTTATTTTTACTGCTCTTCCTAAAAACCTTCGGGCTATTTTCTTGGTTATCTTTTATGTTTATCTATCCACACACTTTCATTGGTCTGAATATTAGTGGGTGAAAATATCTTTAAAAAAACTTTTACTACCAAGAATCTTAATATAGTTAGGTACAACTAATTTATTATCATTAAAACGTCAAGTTATTTCGTTAAAATAATTCCATTTTCCATTTATTTCTGTGGCTCCGGGAAAACCATAGTCATCAATCGTTCTTTCCCTCAATTCTGCAAAACAATTAGGGTTACAAACCAGTTTTTAAGTCATCGCCGTCAATCAAGACGGTTACATCATCCCTCCACTTGCGGGGATGAACGTACACCTGTACCGAATTAATTGCCCCGCCGAGTCCAGCTAATTATAAATGGGAGTGATATATTATATGCTTATCAAATTCCGTAATTTCGACTCTATGGACCGTTTAGTTTGGAATTGAGTTGACAACTGTGCAGGCACAATTTGAATTCAGAAAATACCGTTTATGTCAACAGAAAAAGCTAGAACGAGGGGGATTTTTTTGACATTGATAGAAAAAAAAAGAAGATAAAGTAAAAATAAGGTTGTGGTGTTAAAATAGGGCAATACTAAGTTTAAAGCGGTTTGCGGTCTAAAGACTTGACTCAACAGATGCGGCTATAGATGTCTCGGAATGAGTAGCATTTCTATTCAAATCAGTGATGTCAGTTTTCCGAATTTCAAAAACAAATAAAAAATAATAGCTTTTGCAGAAAGAGATGAAATTATCTATTTAATAACAAAACCATCATATCTTTACTATTGACACAGCTCAGATTTGAAATAGATCGGTTATTAGATTAGGTTTTAGTCAATTCCGGAGAAATCAGTCTTCAAAGGACAGAATTACTTTATTTTCTGGGAAGTCGAATGCCTATCAGAAATTACTTGAAAACATATTTATTGGAAAAAGTTACGAACAAGTCGACTTGCCTGATATCAAACGATCCCTCGCTTCATCCCGATGTTATTGGAGTTGTGTTGTTTTAATTGTGGCTAAAATATCAAAATGGGGCTCAAGTTAACTTTGCGTAACCGAATTGTAATTTTACGGTTTCCTTTCGTTTTTGACTTGTATTTTGGAAGGTTTTTCGTCGGAGTAGTAAGTCTTCTATGTTGCGAACAATACCGATATTGTGTTGCTTGTATCTAAAAATAGTATATGTGGGTAACAAAGTGTTTTTGGGAATTTGATGCGAGGTACGGTACGAAAGGAAGCCATTTAATTATAGGTATCATATTAATTAACTAGGTATGTGAGCGATATTATTCAGGCTTGGCAGTTTATGCAGAAACGTTACCTACTGTTTTTTTTGGGTTCCGTAACAAAATGGTAAACAAAGTAAATTTAAAACATCAAAAACCTGGCTGCGTAAAAAGTGAAATTTAAAAAAGTTGGAAACAAGATGGCCTATTTCTGTCTCCATCTTCTTAAATTTAACAATAAAGACCTATTGCCTATTTAAGTACTTAGTGATTACGAGGGAACATAGGCACGGACATACATACATTCAGGTCAAACACATAACCCTCCTTTCTTGGCTTCGCCGCAGTCAGGTAAAAAGGAATCCTTATAGTGCGCCTTCGTCTGTCTGTTTTTATGAATTGATGTTTCAAGTTACTGAATGTCTGACCCACTACGATTTTAGTGACAAGCGTCACAATTAAAGTTCTTCAAATTACCTCCCTCAGAATAATTATAAAATTCGTTAACTTTAATCGACTTTAATGAGTGAGTGTGTTAGCCATTAACATTTTGCTCTCTCTACCTACATTGATAATAAGGTAAATTGCTTGTAAATTAGTAGACGTAACCCCTAGTCGGCTTACGTATACTAAAATGGTCTCGACATTGTGAGTTTTTAAAAGACTTGCCATAAAAAAATCTTTTAAAAACCCCACAAAGGCGAAACCATTGCAATGTTTGTAAATTAGTACACAGACAGCCAGTTGCAGAAACGAACTTTAACTTTTAAAGCTGTCATTAAATACTAATCTTCTATTAACTTGTTGCAGAAAGCAACATTAGACTGGATTTTAATGGTGCTTTGATGAAATTAATGAAATCATTAGCGTTTATGATCTATTACGTAATGGGGCATTAATGTGCAACTGGGTGTTAAGCCCCTGCTGTGATGTGTACTGTACAGTACTACGATTCAGTGACTACTACCAAAATAGTGTTGCCAACAAAATAAAATAAAAATATGTATTTAACATGAATATTGCGGTTGGCGCTAAGCCAGGGTGCCCCAAGGGAGATGAAGACTTAATTTTAGACGTAAGTGCACCGTAAACCTATTAATTACGTCTCACTAGCTGTAAGAGCTAATTCATTAATACTTGGGGCTTTAGTTTTATCTAGTAGAGCAGTGGTGGCCCAGTGGTAACGGCCGCGGTTAACGAAATGTAGGTCGTAGGTTCGAACTGTGGCAGGCGCTTTACTTTTTGTAAATTATTTCATCACCACTGCTCTCAAAACGGTGAAGGAAAACATCGTGAGGAAACCGGCATGTCTTAGAACTAAAAATTCGAGGACTTGTGACATCAGTCTACTAACGGCCATTGGGGTCGCGTGGTGGATAATGGCCCTGTCCCTCTCACTAAGAGGAGGCCTGTGTCTAGCCGACAAAGGCCTCCTCTTAGTGAAAGTTTTGTCTTGAGGCTAAAAATAACTGAAACCACTCATGTGTATTCAAGGGATTTAATCATGTTTATAAGCAGCCCGCCATCCCCATAGAATTTCCAATCGACAAAAATGACGAACAACGAATTTTTTAAAATCTTAGTGCCTACCTACAGTATATTAGGAACTCTTGTGCAAAATGATGGCAATAGACTCGCCCCCTATTACATGGGACGTAAACATAACTGACGAAGTGTGGGTTTACTATAGTCACACCTCTGCCTAACCCTTCGAGGAATACAGGCGTGATGTTATGTTATGTCTTGTGCAAATTTCAAGATTCTAGACTACGAACAGTGCACACAGACTGCGCCCAGTCTCTCAGTGAAATAAGAAGAGCTAAGATGTTTATTAAACAGATCTTAATATCTGAAATATTAAGATATACGATCTTAATATGTCCTAAATACTTCGAAATTGCTACAAAACGAGATGATTATGGATTATCTCGTGATAGTTACTGTTGCCTGGAAAATTCCCTACCCAAAAAACCCTAATGGATTGTGATAAATAGTGGATGTTTACAAGCTGTTGGGATAAAAATACAATTAAACTTTATTTAACTTTAATTACATAAATAAAAACCAAACAAACTATACCAATTATTAAACTTGACATTACCTCTCTCCCCTCCTTCAATAACGCAAAAAAATAAGTTGGAGCTGCACTCCAAAATCAACCAATAATTTCTGAAATATCAAAAACGTTTTCCCTTATAATTTTCACTTTCCCACAGCATTTCCAAGAGCTTACTACCATCAGTATACTTTGTTAACTTAATATACATCCTAATAATAATGAGAGACAATGAAAACGAAACGAGGCTTTTAATATTCAGTTGGATTTTCCGAGAGAAAAAATCCCGTTTCGCTGCCGTACCCTATTTGTCTTTTTACCCCATATCTGTTTTTGTAAAGCTGCTTTCGGGAAAGCCGTGGCCGAAGAAACTCGGGAAATGTCTGGAAGAATCCCTATTTTTGTAAACCATTAATATAAACAATATTGTTTTAAATCGAACGCTTGGAAAATGTTTTAGCGTTTTATGAATAGATGGTTTCTTTTGTGGAATTAATTGGCTGTCTTTTTGTGTATGGTCTGTTTTAATATGTCGAACATCGTGGTAGTAAAGAAATGTTTAAGATTTTTTTAGTTTAAATCCAACGAAAACATTCGTTCGCTAAATAATTAAATCAGAAATCGCCAACGCTCTTTGAAAACACACACTTTGAAAAACAAACTTTGTCCTGTAGCAGAATAATTTTTAACAAGTATAATTAAAAATATAAAAACTCAAAATTAAAACCCTTTTAAAAAACACCAAGACATTCTAATGAGTAAACTAAACCTCCAAAAGTTTCGACGGCTGTTACCTTTATAATTCTCTTAAGTAGGCACTTTTACAGCGATTGAGGAAGTTCCTAATCCACTGAAAATAAATATTTAAAATAATTTATAATTCTAGAATATTTGGCAGCAAAGTGGTCAGTTTTGATATACTACTTGTTATTGGAAATACATCAGCTTGTAACTAACATTTGCCATTGTAATAAATTCTTACTTTGTTTCCTTCGTACTCCCAAACATCGATAATGCTAATGAAGCAATGACTCATTAGCAAAAAATCCCCAGTATTATTATTAGCATTAGCGAATTCTCAGCCCATGCCTGCTAATATATTCAGGTTACTTTTAACGTTTAGTCATCTTAAAATAATTGTTTTTAACGTAATTCGACAAACATTTTGTTATAACGGTTCCTGCTTCTTATTATTAAATGTTGCTGTTTTATTAGGATTCTGTACCCGAAACGTGCCAAACGGAGCCCTATTACTACGTCTCCGCTGTTCGTCCGTCTGTCTTTCAGCGTGTATCTCATGAACCGTAATAGATAGATAGTTTATTTGGTGTACATAAAATACATAGCACAACATACAAAAATATGATTAAATAATAACTGAATACATGAATATAGCTACAAAGTGCTAATATACAAAAAAAAAAAAAAAAAACAAATCATTGTGATGACACTATTGGCTATGACACACTTAAAATTAATGAAACGTACAAAGTGCGGTGTGCGACTCAAGGTTGCACCAAATGGGAGTCCCAACTCGGCATGTGTCAGGTAGAGTTATTTTTTTTACAGATTAAATAAAGTTAAACACAAATTAAATTAAGTTAATAATAAAAGGGGGTAATACAGGAAACGTGTTTTTGGGCGATTTTTACTCGATCTTAATACGGTACGGAACCCTTCGTGTGCGAGTCCGACTCGCACTCGTTTTTAAATATTATTGCGTGATTAATAAGCAAGCAACCTAAGGTCTATTTATAACCTTGTTTCCCATTGTTGTTATTTCCACTTGAACAAACATCAACTTTATCTTAGTGTAAATAAAGTTGATTTTAGACTGACAAGTACTGTTGAAAAAGTCCTAAAAATATGAAGTTGTAGCGCAAACTGAATCTTATGTGTAAGCATTACAGTTGTTTTTCCTAAAACTTATTGGCAAACAAATAACGAACGCAGTTTAGGTACCTGTTGGTCACCTCGGTATGTACATTGGCATCTGCAACAGCAAAAGGTATCTCAGGAGCGAGATACATCTCATCCCCATCCCAGATACAAAGCTGACACCCATACCTTTCTTATCAGAACACGGCCTCACTGCTTGGTGGCAAATACTCAATGATGTTAGTACTTCTCCAGACGTCATCTCCGTCTCTCATAGGTACTAGTACAACTATCTCACAATATTATTGGCAGCCTTGCACGCACTGCTGAGGATGGGCCTTCTCCTTTTAAGCCATGCTTGCCTGGTCTGTGCTAGTCTCAACCAGCACCTTAATTGCTTAACACACAATCACTTACAATCTGAATCATTTTAAATAATATCGCTAATCATTGCTTCATATGTTCGAAAAATTTGTCTGCTTAGCAACGTAAATAACGCAATGAATGTTGTTGAACTGTCAAAATGAAACAGATTGGGATTGATCGTGTGTTACGCAATTAGGGTGCAGGTCTTATCCGCAAATTTCTGAATGTCATCCACTCTTTGGCTTAAATTAAAATACATTTTGGTAAATTTTTATTTAATACCAGCGGTTTCACCCCCGTGATATCTTCATAAATTATAGCTTATGCTACTCAGTGACAATATAGCATTCTATTGGTGAAAGAATTTTTTAAATCGGTCCAGTAGCTTTAAAGTTTATACATTAAAAACAAAAAAAAAAAATCTAATAATATATTAGTGTAGATGTAGATTTAATCTTCACTCATTGTCAGAATTCTGCATGCTATCTAACTGACCACTTAAGTAAAGCACCGCTCCCCTACTTACCTTGTACTCTCAACTTGTCAATAAGAGATATTTCATTTCGGACACATTAAGCGCCCCTCTTTCTTTCCCTGGCCGTGTTAGCAATCTGTGATTGTTTCTTTTCTTTTTTGACAAAAGAAAATCTTTGTTTGTCAACTGTGGGATACTTTGAAAGTGTTTATTTTCTTTTTTGACCTGCAAGTGACCTGACATACGGTGGTTTCGACTTCCTGGTTTAGAGAGTACCGGCTTTTGACTTCTGTATTAGTTAGATGGCGTTTTGTTTACCTACAAGCAAGGCTCGGATACCGGTTAAATTTTCAAACCGTTATTATTTACTTGATGCAAAATCCTTTACATTCGGTTTCGCTCGTAGAAACCGTTTTTTTACCGGTTTTGGAGGAGTCTAAATACATACATACTACATAAAGGTTTTTTCGGATTCAACGATTTAGAGCAATATTAACCGGTTATTTGTTTAGTTTTTATTCAGCGCGGCATCCTCACAAGTTGCAACGCGTTTACAGACATGCCTCTCGTCGTATACCTAAACCGGTTAATTTAGGTTAAAATAAAGTTCTTAAAACGTTCACGTTTTACACAATTTCACAATTTCAGAGTAAAACCCAAATAAATCGGTTTTCACCGGTATTTTTTAAACCGGTTCCGAGCCGTGCCTACTAGTGATGACAAAACAAAAAAATGCTGATTTAGTTGTGAAGCAAGAATAGCCGCTCTACCAGATAAATAATGGGGCTAAAAGCCTGGGTCACTCGTGGATCATTATTTAATGCACTCGTTTTGCGAATTACCACCTTACTTGGCTCAACTACTTATAAAATACCAGGCTAAAACTGATTATTTTCTAACAGACAATAAGAACATTAGCCGATGGCATCGAGCTTCTTATACTTCCTTGCTGTGTAAGCGACCAACAGTCCAATGAAACGGTTATGGTACTCTAATATCTCATACTTAATATAACTTTAAGTCACCATTAAGCTCTCATAGCTGAGTCGGTCTTCACTGTAGACCGGTTCAACTTGGACTTAATCTAAAGAAAGTGCAACAATATTATAGCCGGCCTCTGTTTATTTATAGAACGCCCGCCGTTCGGTCAGACGACATTCGCCCACTGATACTGTAAACAGTATCGTACATAGATTGTATCGTGCACTGATTGTGGAACTTTTGTGGTAGTAAAGTCATTTTTTAAATATTTTTGCGCTGAAATAAAAGGTAGAATTGAGAAAATCAAATGACAGATGAAGACATGCATGGTTAAATCAAATCAAATTGATGGTATTAACAAAAGTGACTGTGATTCTGTATCTATGATTCTTTTTTATCAATGTTTCCAAGCGGAGCATTCTACAAGCAATTTTTATTATTTTGCAATTACAGTGTCTGATAAAACACAAAAATCAAATACAACAGCCTTGGGGCACTAAAAAAACATTCCATATTGGAATATACAAAATCGAGCTCTTTGTGACGCGAGGCAACAAAGCAGTTAATTGATACAGCGTAGCGTCGCGGACCGTCGCGGTATCGTGACCGCCGCCGCCCCGGCAGTGCTACGACGCTCGTCGCGTAGACCGCTCGCGCGTAGCCATCGCTACGCCGTAGCCGCGAGCGTAGTGACACAGTGTAGTGAAACGTGTACATACATGTAATTTTCTTTATTTTTTTTTTCAATGTGTTGTGTATGTGTTTTCGAATTGGAATGCGCAAAGTGGTAGATTTTTTTTCAGTGGGATCTTTTGGAACGAAGGGATTTTGTGTGTAACAGTATGTTGTATTGAGTTGTATGTAGTTTGAGTAGTTAACACTTGCCTTAGATTGAAACGACTTTATATTATTCGCAGCAAAAATATAATATCTAGCCTCGTCAAAAACAAATATTTCATAGATTTTTTTTACGTTACCGAGAAAGCCTTTCACTATTCAATATTACATTTTAAATCATCTTTTCGTACGATAAATTACAATGAAGCCGTCTAATACGTAACTGTCAGATATGATTCGCAATCAATTACTTCGATTTGAAGCAAAAAAAAAAATATGATTGGATGTAGCGTGGCAACCGTTAATGTGAGATCTGGAAATGACAGATCTAGGCTTTTTCTCTCCCGTATTTATAAAAAAAATATATAATTTTTTATTGAATGTTGTTTTCGTATTGACATTCGTTTTAAAGGAGACTTTTTGAATTCATTCAGATTTCTTTCTTTCTAATGTTTATCTTTTCAATTTTAATCGATTATTATTTATTTTGATTTTTTACTTGATTTGTAATCTGCAAGGTGAGTCTTTATTGTCGTGTAATATAATTGCGTACCCTTAATCAGTCATTTTCATTTACTGATTATTATTAATATTTCTGACATCAACGTGTAAGAAGATGTGTCTTCTGTGTTTATTTTAATTAATCTATTTATTTTTTTTACAAATTTTTACATTCAATCTTTGCTTTATTTCTAAACAAAGGTAGATACAAATATCATGTACAGTAAAATTATTTAGATGTAGTCTGTAGACAAACAACATAAGACCACGATTGAAAGGACTGTGACGAGTGCCTGGCGGTCTTAACTCCCACGCATCCGCTTTACATCCATTCCATTCATAGCAGCTTTGAGCAGAACTGTGCTCAACGCTTATGATGCATGGAAACCTTATGGAAACTAGAAATGTTAGTATTCATAGATAAAGTAAAGGAAGCAAACATATTCTTACTGGTATCAAAAAATGCAGAAGCAAGTCTGGCCATTTTTATGGTTCGTTATCATTCCGATGAGAGTTACAATGATACCTTTAAAGTTGCGTCCCGATAGATACGAGACGTGCACCGCAAATCCTTTTTTTATACATATGTCAGAAGATTCAGCATCAATCACGTCACGCGTGGCTTAGGTTCCATTCGAAATACATGACTCGCACTATTTGGGCACACCTTTAATTGCCGTAGAGCAGGTTTACTCTTTGTCCCGGAAAATTATAAATCTGCTCAAATTATCATCTATATAGATGCTGTTTATCAGATAATCTCATAGATGAGCATTATAAGCGGCTTCTTAATAAATTGTGCTTAAAATACATAAAACAAACAATGTAGGAAATGTGTTTTCCTTACTTTGAAAAAATGTTCTGAACCCAGATTTGGTACATTCGACATATCGGAATCTACTTTCCGTAACTAGGTTTCGAACAACAGAGAAAATCCAACGACTGTCGATTTGTTAAACTGGATTAGCTTTTTAGGTTGTGGTTGGTAAACACTCATTTACTTCTAAAACGGTAGATGGAAACATGCTGTTGTATTCTTGTTTATTTCATACTAGCGTCGGCCAGCGGCTTCGCGTGATATCTTTACAAATTGTAGCCTATGTTACTCAGTGATAATATAGCATTCTACTGGTTAAAGAATTTTTAAAATCGATCCAGTAATTTTTGAGTTTAAGCAAAAATACAATTTTTTCCTTTTTATAATATTAGTGTAGACTATTTCTTACGTGTACGTTGCCTTCGCATCTTAGACGTAGTGGTGAAGATCATAGCTGCTTAACGTGAGGTTTTGGGTTCGCTTCCCAGTTTAAGGAAATTGTTTATGGAATGGAATGAATGGAAATTTCAAATTATGGACATAGCCACTGATATTTACTGAATATCAGTGCCAGCAAAATTTGACAAATACATTCATGAATTGAATTTCTCCGTCTATCGAAACTTTTAAAACCGAACCAATTAAGAACTTGATATCAATTATTATTTTAATGATATCGTTTTTTTTTTTAAGTGGAATCGTATAATTTTATACCATTTTCACAATTAAATCTGTAGATCAATTATAAGTCGACTAATGATATCAAATTTTTAATTGTAGACCTTTTATGTTTGAAGTCTACAGCAATTAGTAAGGGCTGAATATGCTTAAAAAATCTAATAATTCTTTCAAGTTTTTCGCTTCATTAGATCTTACGCCCGCACTTATATATAGACTACGAATGACGTTGATGGACCATTATCTCACAATTTTTTAAAGATGGCCTTTGTCTTGGCTGGCAGAAAAAAGGAAAAATAGATTTATTTATCTATGAATTTGTCATAATTTACTTACTGATTTAGTCACTAAGTTATGACATTTGTCTATGTCTTTGAGTCAGTGACCAGTGTGCCAAGATGAAGTCACTGCTCTATGTAACTGATAGCATATGTAGCTCATTAATTTTCTTTACTTCTGTGACTGAGATGATTACAGTTAAGATTTACAGTATTTCTGGTTTTAAAGACTTTAGTTCCATTTTCAAATAGATCGAACTGTGCGGGTTCTGTAGGAAATACCCAATACCGTTGTTGGAACGGTGCCCGATGTATGGTGACAATCTCGATTCTACTACATTGAATCGTAATATCGAATGATACTATATTTACCGATGTGTATAGTACAAATTTAACGACTGTTATTCTGTATACTTAGGATCAAAAGTGGCCTTTTTAGAGATTTCTTCATAGATTTTTTTCTGTACGGAATCAGAAGGCTCTTTGCTTGTCTTTCTACTTGCAGGTTTGCTCGATAAGTAAATATGACAGAAATACTTCGAAGTCTTGCCACCAAAAGAGGTGCAGATGCCGCTCATGGGCATGTGACCGCCCATATTTTTCTGAATATTCCTGAAAAATTATAGAAAATTGACTTCAAAAGGATGTTCTACTTTTAATTATTTTATTTCTTCATACATTTTTTTTTCTTTTCAAAATCCCCCTATTATTCTATATTTACGCTTGTGTTATTTTAAAATAAATACTGTTTTTTTTTTAAATTGTCTTTACCTCCGTCTTTTACATAGTTGACAAATTTTAGTAAAAAGTGTTAGTTAATCCGATAAAATAACTCATAAGCTTTTAGAAATAATAAATAGAATCCAAATCGAGCCAATAACATCGGAAATATGGCAAACACTACTCAAAACATAAAAAATTTAATAACATGGAATATGTATTAAAGATGGACCCCCTTTTAAAGTTTTTCATGAATATTCAGAAAAATCTCATGCCCATGATCGACACTATTTAGCTTCGGTATTTTTGCCGATACAATCTACTAAAACCGTCATATTAAGCCATTTATTGCCTCGTTGGTCTAGTGGTCGCAAGAGCAAATGGTGAGTATGATGTCCTGGGTTCGATTCCCGGGTCGGGCTATGTGTTGTTGGGTTTTCCCATCTGGAATTTCTCAGTGGCACCCCGGAATCTGGATTTGTGTCCGGTTGATGGCAATAGCCTCGCCCCTTATTACATGGAACTTAAAAAATATCACTAGCGAAATATGAGTATACTATAAGTACACCTCTGCTAACCCTCCGGGGATTACAGGCTTGATGTTATATTTGTAAGCTTATTATTGTGCCTATTATTTTAATGCAGGGCAAAAGCCTCTTCTCTTACAGAGAAGGTACGAGCTTTAATCACCACGCATGCTCAAGACGGATTGGCATTTTCGGACTTATCTATTAGCTGGGCGATCGAGCTCTGCTCTGGTGAAAATAGAGAATGCTCATTTAATAGTATAGTTCATACCAATCCCATGCATAGTACATACTAATTCCATGCTGCCATGCTAGTAGGTACTTACTAAGTCCATGATGCTATGTCATCATTCTCATGTCATTATTCATTATCTTGTTCTAAGCTTTGGGAGCAGAGCTCGATCGAGCTGTGCTCGGGTGAAAATACGGAGAAAACGAATTTTCCCAGATATGAGACTTAATTAGATCGATTTTTCGCCCCGTAAACCCTTAGATTGCAACTTTAATCGAAATCGTTAGAGCCGTTTTTCAAACGTGATTACAAATATCTATATATATATTAATAAAAATATTACTCGTTTAATAGTATAAGATTAGTTCAGCTTTCATAGTAGGTACGTTCACCTTCATAGTAGACTATTTATGTAGACGGAAAAGTATTCAGTCCTGGCTTCCGACATATTTGAACCCAATTACTCCGACAATTGGCATATAATACGTAATAAAATCACCTCTAACTGCTTAC
This sequence comes from Omphaloscelis lunosa, assembly GCA_916610215.1. NCBI lineage: Eukaryota > Metazoa > Arthropoda > Insecta > Lepidoptera > Noctuidae > Omphaloscelis > Omphaloscelis lunosa. The sequence continues at coordinate 16,166,561 of OU744261.1, read as the reverse complement.
CCGAAGGAATATCGTGGAAATACATAAGGAATTTCCTTAAATCTTGCCTCAAACCATTCTACCAATAAAGACGTGCGATTTTTCGAAAGAAAATGAGCGAATGCTCGACGGTCGATACGCTACTGGCACGCGATGCTCTAGTAACTGTAAATCGTAAGAAACACTGAACTATGATGTTTGTACATTGATTTATTTTTATTTTACAACGACACTGAAAATGTTAAGGTAGAATGTGCAAAGTTTAGCGCCATTTTTGTGGTTTGAAGTAATGTTTTAATGTTGACAGTATTTTAAGGGTTCCGCACCTCAAAACCATAAAAACGGTACCGTTATAGAATCACTTCGTTGTTCGTCTGTCTGTTTGTCAGTCTGTCAAGACCCTTTTTCTCAGGAACGCGTGGAGGATCAAGTTTAAATTAATATGAAATACGTAGGTTTACGATACCTTGAAGCTCTAAAAAAATCAAGCTTCTAAATCAACGCAATAAAAAAATACGGTCACTTAAGCGACATATTTTGATACTCGCAAATAAATCAAAACCTACAGGGTACTTCCCGTTGACCTAGAATCATGAAATTTGGCAAGAAGCAAGGTCTCACAGCATAAGTAAAGAAAAAAGTCCGAAAACCGTTACTTTGTAGTTTTATCACATTTTTTTTTTTGCGATTATAAACTAACATTTGCAGTTAGAGAATTGACCGTGAACATTTTTTCAACGACAAAGTTAAATTTATTTTTGGGATAAATTAATCCCAACTAGATCCCTTCTTTTTGCTTGGTCCGACACGCACTTGGCCGGTTTTTTTTCTCATGAGAATGCAGGTGTCATTTTGAAATTTCCCTCGGTTTATGGTAGCGGTCAATAGGACCAAGTCCATTATGTGGGTGTTTCCGGCTCAGAAGTGGTTAAAATCATTAAAAGATACAGAATATTGATATAATTTATCTCACATTAGCTGACACGACAGACTTTGTTCTGTCTTAACTATGTTTGCAGCGTGCATTATGTCAATCGCGCCAACTGTCAAACGACCGATCGTTATGTCAAAAGCGCCAAGGTTACATTAGAAAAGTTAATATGGTTGTTAAGTTTTCTTACATTTTCAAATTTTCTGAGCATCTTTCGTATTTTTCTCTTTCATAAGAATCTTCTGCAGACAACAACAAACACAAAAAAAAATGCGAAATCGGTCCTACTGTTCACGCGTGATTCCGTGACCAAGGGAAATAGGAATTCATTTTTATATATATACTAGCGGACCCGACACACGTTGTCCTGTCCGAACAGAGCCACCTACCGGGTCCAATTGTATTTTCAAACCATCCAGGGACCCACTCAAATATACAAACAAAATTTCATAGAAATCGGTCCAGCCGTTTAGGAGGAAAGATATACTAGCATGGCCCATGCTTCGCACGGGTGCAATCTATTTTCCGCGTAATTTTCTTATTTTATTTTCTTTCTAAAAACCTTTTCCTGACAATAACAAACACAAAAAAAAGAATTAGCGAAATCGGTTCAGCCGTTCACGCGTAATGCCGTGACCAAGGGAAATAGGGATTCATTTTTATATATATTTATATAATAGAATAATATTTATTTGCTTATAGATACATAGATGGTTAAAATGACTGTAGATAGTTTTTCCATGTGCCTGCGGCTTCGCTTACATATAAGGTTATTTTTGGGCTCCTATCCAAAAATAAAAAGATACAATATTGAACATTTCGGTAACTAAATATGTACCTATGGTTCTGTAATGTTACCCTGATAATGTTTGCAATTTATAATGATTTCCATGAAAACTTTTATGTTCTCTTTCATTTAGAATTTAGAAGAAATTACTTATTTATAAAATAAATACAGGAAAAGTGTTTTTTTTTTTCTAGGAAACCTCTTTGCTGTTTCACTTTATCGGGTAAATAATGTACTCGTGTATTTTATACATTATTTGTACAAAGATTTTATGTAAAGTTTTCATCGAGCAACTCGTATTAATTGGAACATACGAGTATCTTCACTAATATTATATATACGAAAGTAAGTTTATTTGTTACGCTTTCACGCTAAAAGGGCTGAACAGATTTGAAGTCCGAAAGGGAGATCGTGGCCCCCAGCAACATGGCAACTGAAGGAACACGGGTGGGTTTTAGTCCGTAAGAGTCTGACACGCCCTCCCGCTCCGCCCAGAGCGGGAGAAGTTATTTGATAATTTCCCACTCGAAAAAGAAAAAAAAAGTGCGCAACTAGTATTTTATAAAAAGGAGAGTGAATTTATTTATAACTACTTACATTGCTCAGTCCTTGAATCTTACTAGTATGACTTACGTCTGAAAGTAGTCAGACATTATTAGATTACCTATCTTTACTAACCCCTCTATCAAAAATAAACGCAAAGATGTTAACTGCGTGTTAATATTTATGTGCGTAGGAAAAATATATTTGAAATGACGTCATGAATTCAGCAGTTGTTTTCATTTTTATCTTGATATAAGCCTATCTCTATTCATTGTCTAAAGTCACTGGCAGAAATAGTATAAAGAGTTCGTCTGGACAAGTCTACAACCGCCATATTTGTTTGTGTTTTCAACCCCAATTTATTATTGAGATTTTAAATGATTACATAGATCTTTGAAGTTACTGGCACACTAAACTTTATAAAGTTTTCTTTTCCTCTTTTTTTTTCCTTTTGTTTTCAACCCTGCAAAAAGTTAGACAAAGAAGAGCCTATAGTTTGAGCAACCTAAAAAAGAGAAATAAAAACTCAATTATTTAATTTAGTCATTAAAATGAATACGAAAAAAGTTTGAAAGTAGCGTGTTGACAAAAGTAATTATAATTTTTTACCTTTTTTTCTAGTGATAAGTAAAGCCTTTTAATGTGCGTCAAATCCTAAACCTAAAAATTAATGTCATAAATGCGAAAGTGAGTTTGTTTGTTACGCTGTCACGCTAAAATGGCTTACCGGATTTGGATGAAATTTGGCACATGGGTAGACCATGACCTGGGTTAGGACATAGGGTACTTTTTATCCCGATATTCCCACGGGATCTAGTCTTATGCATCTGAAGCCGCGGGGAAACATTATAATAATAATAACATTATTTCATCCACACACACATAACATTCTTTTATTTTTTTTTTTTTTTGTGACTTAAACATAACTGGCGAAATATGGGTGTACTATAGGTACACCTCTGCCTAACCTTTCGGAGATTACAGTCGTGATGTTATGTTGTGTAACATTCTTTATTTTTGATCATACATTTTCTTCGCTGCCCCCAGGCTATCTAAGACCAACGAAATAAGGTGGGATGTAAGTTTACGGAAAAATACCACTCACCTTCGCTATCTTCCTTCTACCCCTAGAACACTTGTCATTAGGACGTGTTGATGTATGACGAATATTTCCATTATATATTGTGATAAATTTCTTTTCAAGATCATAAAGAAATCGTCACGCATTTCTTTCTCACATACGGCGTCTGACGTCACACAAACATGTTGTCACATAACACGCCGTAGTTGGAAAGCAACACGCTCGCGTGTGCTTCGTTCCTCAACCATTGCGTGCTGCGTCCAGTTATCACGCCTCGTGGCCCCCATCCCGATAACTTGAACCGTAATTTTTACGATAAAATTACTTGAATTATATTATCATCAGTAGTTGATGTTTTCTTTGATCGGTTGTACGTAAGGAATTGGTTATTTGGGTGAAATCATCGAGAAGCAAGAGAGTTTTTTTACGTTGATTTTTTGTTTTGTATTTATATTTGACGGTTAGTAAAATTGATGTTCTCGTTTTGATTTGTGTTAACTTCATTGCATGTCTTGAACCAGGGTGCATTCACAAAAATGACGTATTCTTAACTCTTTGATTAATTTAGTTTGTTTTTTTTTTAAGTAAAACTTCTTTAGGCACGTCCGGCATTTTTGAGATGGGACTAAACCTTTGATTTCGTGACACTGTTACGACACCAGTTTTTGACCATTAAAAAGACATCAACGCGTGATAAATTATTTCCTGCACAATAAAATTGTTCAACTCTTCACTTCTGTCGGCACTCCCGGAGCGCCACTGTTTTTTTTATTTTTTGTGAAATACATTTACGAAAAAGCGACAGATCAAAATAGCTTAAACTGCGTCACAAAAATAAATAAAAAGTGCCTGCTCCATCTGTATCGGTACCTACAAATTATAGAACAAAACGACAACCCCTTATCACATCTTATCACACGTCATAACTGACGTAAGGCTCTTGTAACTAATACTTATTCTCACTACTGTAGTGTTGTAGCATTACCACGGCCTATTTGTCGAACTACCCTCCCCAAATCTGTCCTAAATAAACATCTTGGACATGTTTGCTATTTGCTACTTCCCGTATATACAGTGCTAAAAATTTTTAGTACAAGTCCGGACTGTGATTCCTTTCGTTTACAAATATAGGGATTTGTTTTAGTCGTTATTTCGTCTTAATTAGTCGGATTAAGGTGTGTTTGAAATTAAGAAAATGGTATCCACAACAAACAATACAACGGGTAGTGAACGAAATATTTACTAACAGCTCTAATTATTTACATTACTTTTGTTTCTTTTATCTATTTCTAAAAATGGAAAACCCATTTATTAAAACGTAAGTTACACTGTTCATCCTTCGACGAACTTATACAGTATTTTATCCACATGATCCAACATCAATATTTAAAAATAACCGCCTGTATCTATCGCTACCCCACTTCAGATCCAGATATTTGCGCCAAAACGCTTCATCTTTCATAAAACAAAGAGGGAAAGCGTCGTTGTACTAGCAATATTTTCATTATTAACCATTTTCCCTGATCAATAACCGATCCCGAAAACGCCCTTTATACATTATCGGCCTTCTTTCGCTCTCCAAATCAATGACATTATCATTTCTCATTTAAAAAATGGAGCTAAAGTGGGAAGTCGAAGGGAAATTACTCAATTCGCCAAGATCTTTTACAGTTCATTAATCCCCCAGATTGGGCCGTTGCCCGTCTAAACTCGGGGCCCTTCGGTATGGGACGGACTTGGCGCGTTTTTAAGAACCCCGAAAGCTGATGCCTGAAGTTGACCGAAACTTGGCTTACTTGGCAAGGCTGACTTGTTGAAGAGTTGGACCGTAAATAGTGTATAGGACGTTATATAAGATCGTGTATGTGTTTGTTTGTAGTTTTGTAGCATTTGATACATTGGTAAAATGGGTTTAGTTCGAACAGAAAATAACATTGATGATGTAGCGACCAACACAATATTGTATTTATCACAAACGTTACCCGATACGAAAATCTCAGAACTTTATAAATAATAGGTAAACCGTCGATAGTGGTAGGTTTAGGGTTAGTTTTGAGATTATTTTAGTTTGTTTATTGTTTTTTTTTGGAGATACATTATGGTTAGGTTACCAAATACCTATGGATTGTGTACAGTTTTTTTTTTTTAAGGAGAATGAAGGGGTAAATTGACGATAGAGCTGCCCGACTAAATTCTAATTATTTATTGTATCCATAATGCAGCCCTGTACCATTTAGATACAGTTTAATTTCTTTCGTGAACCAATCCAGAATGCGATTATTATGAAGCAATAATTTAAACCGCCATTTAATTTCGCGTATGGCTGCGCCCAGAATAGGTTGGCAAGATTTTGTGAAAAATAATTTTGATTATACACTTTGTGTGTATACGGCTTTGGTTTTTATTATTTTACACTTTTTATTTGTTTCCTTTTTTTTTTTTTTTTACTTGTGTTGTGTGCCGTTTTGTCTGTGCTAATTAAAAATATTTTCTTTCTTTTTCTTCTTTTCTTTATTATCTTTGGATGGTCTCAAATGCATTGAGGATATACAAAAGCAAAATAATAGGGCTAGATAAGAGCGGAAAAAGATTTTTCGTCACGATCAAAGTTGCTATCCTGTATATTTTTCTAAACTCGGAATATAATTGTAATCATTGAAAACTTTTTGCTTTGGTACTCCAAATCAAAAATATTCAAACTAGGCTGAGAATCAGCACTTTTTGAATGTCAAAAAACAGTACTTTACTCCCTCCCTCATAATTGATTGATGATTCCGATTCATCATCTTTTTTCTTCTATTGACTGTTGAATTCTGACCTCCGAATGGCTGAACAGTGATCCATATTTTTGTTTATATAAACAACATAGCTTTAAAAATAAAAATAAAATCGGCCACGTGCGAGTCGGACTCGCACACGAAGAGTTCCGTACCATTATCTATAATAACGGCAAAAAAATCACGTTTGTTGTATGGGCTCCCATACAATAAACGTGATTTTTTTGCCCTTAAATATGTATTTTATTCTCTTTTTCAATATTTGTTGTTATAGCGGCAGCAAAAATAAGTCATGTGTAAAAAATTTCAACTGTCTAACTATCACGGTTTATGAGATACAGCCTAGTGACAGACGGACAGACAGACAGTTGGACAGCGAAGTCTTAGTAATAGGGTCCCGTTTTGCCCTTTGGGTACGAAACCCTAAAAAAATAAATCATTCTTTGCCTCTTTGATATTTATATAATTAAAGGTATGTTTATTAATCCACCAACCCGCACTGGACACGCGAAAGGGAGGATTACAGCCCACTCCCTCTCACAGAGGAGGTCTGTGTCCCAGCAGTGGGAACATTGTAGGCTGATTATGCTATATGCTAATCTATGGGATAGATAGACAAACCAATTGTAACGGTACGGTAGACAAATGGCTTTCCTTTCAAATGTACGCATGGTGTAGATATAAAATAATATCTACATACTGCAAATAAATAAAATTGAAGTGTCTGTTTGTAACATAACATAACATCACGCCTTGTTTCTCCGAAGGGTTGGGGAAAGGTGTCCCTGTAGCAGGTTCACCCACATTTCGCCAGTTATGTTTAAGTCCCATGTAATAGGGGGCGAGCTTATTGCCATCAACCGTGCACAGACCCGGGAATCGAACCCAGGACCTCATGAACCTCACTAAACCAACGAGGCAGTCCAAACTGCCTTGCAAGTCTGTTTGTAATGTCAAAATAATAGCTTTTTACTCAATGCCTATGAAAGTATATACGGTACGTACAACGAAAACACTTTTTTTTTAAATTTGTCTGTCTGTCTGTTTGTTCCGGCAAATCTCCGAAACGGCTGGTCCGATTTTGACGGGACTTTCACTGGAAGATAGCTGATGTTATTAGGAGTAACTTAGGCTACTTTTTTTTTAGAAAAATAATTAGGGTCCAAGCGGGCGAAGCCGCGGTCAGCAGCTAATATTCTGTAATATAAAGCTTCTTCCATATCTGCGCACCCTGAACTCAAGCCGTTTTGAAATGAGATAACACGGTATATTTCAGTGTATGATGACAAGGCTCTATACAGCCAGTAACTCGCGAAGAGTAGGTATGTAAAAATTGTCTCATTAGTAACATCCGTTATTCAGATGTCGGCCTACATTGAAACGTATCGTGAACACAGGGATGACACTTTGAAGTATTTGAATAGACAGCTGCCATCTTGTTTTTAGGGAATGTTTTAGAACTGCTTTTTTTTTGCTTCATTGATAGGATTAGAAACGTTCTTGTTTATCTCGTGGTCTGTCTAGGTTCTTTTCAATATTCGAAGTTAAAAATAACTCCATGCGAAACTACATTTTGGAGCAACTAGAAGCAATTGCTTGAATTTTTTCATGCATTAGTGCTTTTTAAATACCTAACGGAAATAAATTATTTCACTTAAAACCGAATTTATGGTTCACAAATTTATCGGTGTTATCAAGCATACCGTAAAATTTTAAATAATTCAAATATTAATCAAATTGTGTTGGTGTGCTCGATTTTATTTTAATAACTCCAATTATTTGAATGATATTTTGCCTTAGGCTTTACGTTGTAGAAATGCATATTCCTAAAAAAATTGGCAACCCTAACCCCAATAAAATTTCCGAAGAAAATACGAATATTGAATTATTGATTATTATGTGAGATTCAAAATGCGTAATGTTAGTAGATGAGAGCGCCCTCTGGGGCCCATATGAGTGCTGTTTTAAAAGAAAAACATCCCCCAGGTTTGTTTTCGTTTGCCCAATAAAATACGTAGGTAATTTATCGGTAAATTATATTGATGTTGGCAAACATTTTTTGATATTACTTAAATTGTGAAATGGGAATATAATTATTAAAAATACAAACTTTCGTAACATTTTTTCGTAATATAATAAATATAAGCATAGCTCTACATAAACTTAAAGGATAAATATTTGAACAAAATATTGTTCACCAAAACTTTAGTTAAAACATGTAATTCTAATTCTAAACTCGGCAATTTCAATATTGCCTAATAACAACAATGAAAAGTATTTTAGTAATAGCGTTTGCAATATCCAGTGTGAATTTTAGCGAAATATTTATTTTTTAATATTAAATATAAATATTAAACGGAGGTTAAGTTGTTTGTTAGTAAGATTTTTGTTTTGTAATCTTTTGAAGTACTAATCCGATTACAAATTCTTTCGCTGATAGAAAGCTACTATATTGTCAAGTCTCATAGTATACTATATATAAAAATATTGAACTTCTATGCGGGTGAAGTCGCGGGCAGAAGCCAGTTTTTAAATAAACCCACCAGTTCAAAGTTCAAACGTCAAAGAAAAATGTCGCTCATAAACTTCTCGACGTCCATTATAAAAATTGGAAACACACAACAAGTGTACGGTATAAATCTCGCTGGACCCACGTGAGTCGTAACATAGAAATTTTTCTCAGAATTTGAACGTCAAGCTTCATGTTCAAATTCTGAGAAAAATTTCTATGTTATGTAACTACTATGTTAGGTCAAATTGAAAACAGGCGACTTTGGCTCGTTATAGAGCCGATTCCTCCATTTATCTTCATTCGGTCTTTCAGTGGAATTGCTGGCGACGTTGCCCGCAACTCAAACGGTGGAACTACTTATTATTTTGAACAGTACAGCTTAACGATTTGTGGAACGCCGTGCAGCTGTCCCGGTGCCTGTGCCAGAACTTGGCATGTCTTTTAGCTTTTTTAATATATTCAAAGTGAACCGAATACGTTTTGGAAGTTATTGTACTCCGAAACTATGGGGGAATTTGTCACCAATCATTTAACACAGATGGTCGTAAACGCGAAAGTTTGAGACTGCATTATTGCCACCCATCATGCTTAACTCGTTTTATTAGTTACGAAGGAATTACCCGGAAAATGCAACTCGGAATTGCTCTATGGAACTGGTCACGTTTATCGATAACTGTTTAATGCCCGCGGCTTCGCCTGGATGGAGGTCTGAAATTATCCCACAGGAACGTATTACTGGGATAAAAAGGTCCTATGTCCTCCAGTGCCAAATTTCTTCCGAATCCATTCAGCCGAGACACATCCAGAGTTACGTTCGCATTCATAATGAAACTATGGATGATGTTGATATTCTTTCAATTGCAGTAGGGAAAACATCTCAAGATCGCACTAATTTAGAACTTCCATAACCTCCAATCAGGGTTATAAGGGACTTCTTAGAATTCTGACGATACCCAGAGGAAACACAATGACGACACATCATTCTGATAATCACATAGACCTGTGTAATAGCCATAACTCAATATCATATGGGTTCATTGACTTGATGAACAGGTCAATCAGGGCTTCAAAATACATAGCGCCTGTATTCTGCAAAAGGGTCGGCAGAGATGTTGAGTACTTGTCACTTTTTTTTCGAACGAAGCTCTTTATCGCACGTCTTACTCTGCACACTTGGTGAATGATAGCTAGATGAAGTGTAACATTTTGACCATCGCGACACTTTTGTTATGTATCAAAAGTGTGAGTGCAAATAAATAACATCTTACAATTCCTGATCGAAAAATTCAAAAACACTTTGCTCGACTTGGAGATGGAACCTAGAACTTTATGCGTAATTGCTCAGCAGTTTCGCTTGAGTTCAGGAGAACAACGATCACTTATAATTACGAAGAAATTAATATACCAAGTTGACTACTAACTTAAATTGCCCGTACCTATATTTAAATCACGATTGTCAAGGCTCCCGCAGAGAGGCGCGACGCGACACTGGTAGAACAATTTCCGTGAAGTTTTCATTTTCCACCAGAATCGCGATCGCCTGTCTGCGGGAGCCTTCTTTCTTTGACAGTTGTTTGAAATGGCTAGAACACGGCACATTGATGTAGTGTGTAAATTTGATAAACAAGATTTTTCCATGGCCGTAATGATCTTAATTTAGTATTATATAATAAACATTATCTTACAGTAGGTACTAAATACCTACGTACATTTCACGGACGCATCTCGACGCATCGTCATAGTTCATATAATCGCATAGATAGATAACAGTTGACAAATATGTTTTAATTAACATATCTTTAGCATTTGCCAATTATTCGGATACATGGCGGCATTTAATAGGTATGGAAATGTGTGAATTATGTTTATAAATTTGATAGCTATGGCAGGAAGCTGTAAGAATAAACGTTTTATGAACATATGTATTGAATTATGCAGTAAAAAAGTGAAGACTTTTTAATTAAACATCATTTCCTAGCAACCGATCAACAACTGTTGCTACATAGAAAAAGTACTAGAAGCTATAAAGTTCAAGTTAATCAAATAGAATTTTTTAAGTGGTAGGTATAGCAAAATACACAATTTATTAATCCGTTCCTAAATATCTGTTGAGTCTTTCATATTTAAAAGTTTTTCTTTGAAAATAAAAACAAAATTTACAAGGGAAATGTGAGTGGAAACACCTGAAACGCCATAGAATGATATAGTGTCCTTATTGGTGATGTTCTTCAGAAAGGTCAGGTGCGTAGTACTCACAACCGGCGTGCGTGTATGACCAGATGTATGAACGTAAAGGAAGCAAAGGGAGAATTTAAGGATCGTAGCAGGTGGCGTTCTCTTGTTTCTGCCTACCCCCAACCTCCATGAGAAGGCATGAGTTTATATATGTGTACTTATATGAAATTACACACTAAAGCTATCAACCTTGAAAAAAAAAAAACAATTGCAAATGCACCTTCCAAAGATTAAGCCATTATTCAGTGCATCAGTAAGTAAATACCCACGAGTCGGTTTGGCAAGCGATGCCAGTGTATTTGATATCGTCGCATATACCGGTAAAGTGTTTTAGAATCGTCAGGTACTCTTATTTGTTGGCAGGCGAAAAACTGAAGTTGAAACTCGTTTATAGAATCTGCGTTTGACGTTTAAAGTGTTTTAAATTATGTACGTTTTGATTTAGAAAAGTTAGATAGAAAAGTTTGGATCTCGGGTCAATTTGAGTGGGATCGGAGATTAGCAGTAGCACTTTTTGACTTGCACGTGAAATCTTGTTGCATTATTTGATGTCACACCGGAACTGTGTACCAACGAATGAGGAATAAATGTCTTTTGAAATATCAACGTAAATAATGGTTGAAGGGTACAGTATGGCCGATCCGAACTATTCGCAGAAGACTGCACAATTGCATTTTTTAGGAACCAAATGGTAACATGAGGCGAGTGTGAGGGAGAGAACATGCGCGAAAGTTCGGAGAGCCTGTGTTCAGACCGGCCATGATTCATCGGCCGTATTGGAGCTTCTAGTTTCCAATGCGTTCTATATTTTTAAATATCAGAAGAATCATCTGTCTACCCATTTCCCAACTATGTTGAGGTTGGCTTCTAGTCTAACCAGATACAGGTGAATACCATTTTATATGAAGCAATTAACAACAGCAGCTGAAGGGGGATGTAGGGTACCAAGAGTAAAGAGACGAGTTATGCCAATGCATATATTTTAATGACCCAGTTCTAATAGCTATTAAACAACTGTCAATCAACACGACATATTGAACTCGATTGTATAAACGATCTTCAACTCAATATGACATTGACATACGCACACGTCAGTAACTAATTTGATAATCGATTTTGAATCAACTCGAGACCCAGTAATTAACTCCTGTTTAGCTATTAATTACTGATAGCTCTAATATACTGAAGAGAATCGGAATTCATAGTATTGTTGCCTTTGAATTTACGATTAGTGCAATATCTAGACACATATCACACGTTCTAAAATTGATTCTTTCAAACTCAAATTAGTTTTTCTGCTTGTTGGGACGGCCACATCACATCGTGTTTATTTTATTTGTTTAAATTTTAATATTGAATTAAGCTGTAGAGGTACGAGGAACAGGGTATAAGTTCACTCTTCTTCCATAGACAAGGGAAGATCTTCCGACCAGACGGATGTCGTGTCTGGTGGGCAACTGCGCGACGATTGATGTCGGTATGTTGTATATATACCGGTCGCGCGGTAAACTGCTTGCGCGATTCAAGATTTTTGTGACGTCAGGTCTTTTGATGCGTAGTTTGCATGTGGCGTTGCACAGTGCTTAGTTCAGTCTAAGAATGAAAGAGTTAAGCATCTCTAGGTGTACCAGACTCATTATTCTTTTACAACGTACTTCCAAAGATACTTAAATGTGAAAATTACAAAGGTTCGATCGAAAAGTTGACATGTTCCCGCTGTATAAAACAGCTAAACCTTTTCGTTCCTCGACTGTGTTTACCAATGTTTTGACCCTTTCGTTGCTCTGAATAAATGTTCTATCTCTATCTATCCATCATTTGCAGTTAATCAGTCCTGTAATACACACAGTGTGTCTGTTTCCGTGTGTCAGCAGATAGTCCCGTAGGATGCGAGCACAATTACGATAATGCAGCCGAGACAATAGCTTGACATTACCTAGCTGGGCTGTGAAAAATGTAGGGCTACCGGGTTTGTCCCCTTTGTTGGACGAGCGATAAGCGATCGGATGCATTGATAGGGCATGAGTTATTTTGGTATGGCTTTAAATTGAGATTAGGTACCATAAAGTTTTTTTTTTGTGAATGTCAGAATATTAACTGATTGTCTGAGGTAACTTAGGATATTAAAGAAATAGATGTCACTATGATGACTGCAAAAATTAGCAGTGAGTGATAGCCTAGTGGTGTGACCGTCGGACTGCCAAGTCATGTCAGGTCTCGAGTTCGAATCCAAGGCTCCTCTGACTTTTCGGATTCATGTGCGTATTGTATAATTATCACTTGCTTCAAAAACGGTGAGGGAAAACAACGTGAGGAAACCGGTCATGCCTGAGAAATATTTCTCGACGGCATGTGAAGCCAAGTCAGAGGCCCACGGGCGGCTTTAAAACTCTGACATCAGGTTAGTCACTAACCACAAGAAAAAATAAATTAACTAGCGTTTTCTCAAACATGTTGGGGTCGGCTTCCAGTCTAGGCAGCTGAATACCAGTATCTTTCATGGAGCGACTATGATGACTAGAATGGAACGTGATTATTAAAAATATAGGTTCTTCTTTGGTAATTGTATATTTCTCATGTTTTTAGTCGAACAATTCAAGAAAGATCAATCACTAAAATTAAATATAGTTTCCAATTCTCCCCTAAATTATGGTACGATTTGACTCTCCGGCATGCTCATTAGAAATTACTGTCTAGGCATGATAAAAGACGTTGCTCACGGCCCTTGACGAAATTAGTAGGTATACTTAAAAACTGATGGTTATTATAATTACATTAGGCGTCGACCACATACTGGGCGGAATGATTGATGAACGAACAGTTAATCATACGCCTGTATAGACCCGATTTTCAAGAACAAAATTCCTTATAATTACAAAATGTTGACGAAACCTGTATAGACTTACACAATTTAGTTGGGAAAATCCACACATTGGGTAAATTTAGGAACGTGTTCTATACTATAATTAAATTAATTAAGGAAACTTGGAGATTTGGGTTTCTGGATACAATATCCAGGAAAGTATCTTTACTTCTAGACACTAAAACGTGACCTAAAAACTTTTGGGGAAAATATTTGGTCTACGGAATACGTAAACTTAATTATGGATACGGTTCTGGCGCTAAATTCCGGAATACTTTTCATGCTCTTTCTTCCCTTTGTGTGAAGGTTGGGTGTATGATACAGTTGGTGTATGTTTTTAATCATCTCACAGAACAAACTGCGTCTTAATTAAGAATATAGGACAGCATTTTTTAATTTCCTACTACTTCCATTTACATCGTTTTCCGTGTGGAATCTGTAAGTACTGTTCTCATCCATAATTTCTGTCCTGTTATGATATTTTATTTATTGATATGACACTCGCCTGCCTCGACTGACTGTTGACTGCATCGTTGGTCTAGTGGTCGCAAGCGCTGCTGAGTATGAGGTCCTGGGTTCGATTCCCGGGTCGGCCAAAGTGTTTTTGGGTTTTTTCATCTGGAATTTCTCAGTAGCAGCCCGGAGTCTGGATTTGTGCCCGGTTGATGGCAATAGGCTCGCCCCCTATTACATGGGACTTAAACATAACCGACGAAATGTGGGTGTACTATAGGTACACCTCTGACTATCCCTTCAGGAATTACAGGCGTGATGTTGTGTGTTTTGTTGTGTTTGTGATATGACATTTCAACAACTTACTCATTAGAACAAACAAAAATAACTTACAGTTTTAGGTATTGTTAGTGCGTCACCTACAGAAAGGAAGATTAAAGGACGTGTAAGATACCGTTAGTTGAATTACATACATCATCTTTAGATTAGCTGCTGTAAACGCCCATCCCATCCTAATCTGTTCTTGTAACATCAAAATCACCCACAACATTTTTATCACCTAGTTTTCACAACATTGCCACCAAACCCCTACCTTTAAACAACATGACGGGAACAAATAGCACCATTTCACAATTCAGTACAAAAGCTTTGCTCAAATCCACCACAATCGCTGTTACCTCATGCCTTAGAGGTTACCTATTGTCCCATCCTTTGTTGGTTACGGATGATCGCGCGTGACTCCGGTACAAACGTGTCGGGCTTATCCTCCGTTTGTTGGGCTAAACGCGTTACCCTGCCTCGCCTTTTGATTGACACAGATATTTGACCGTGCTCACGACTGAGGGGATCCGAATTAGCAGTTTGATCTTGCCTGATTTCGTTGATTAAGCTGTTATTTGCTTGTTAGACTGTTTGAGCGATCTCTGATACTTAGTTATGCGATAGTTCGGCGTGAATTTACGGGATAATTTTAGGCCTTGCCTTTAAACTGGTTAAACAACTAAACTATTGGATAATAATTTTATAGCTTTCAGTATATGCAAAAGTAGATAAAATGTGAATCTTATGCAGAACAGCGAACGTTTGATAAAATTTTCCTCTTGTCTTTGTCTTTCAACTTTCAAATTGTTCTCATCCTGAAGTTAGTCTTGAAGATAGACTTTGAGACCTTCGATTGAATTTTCAGAAAATGCTGCTGAAATTTCTGTTCATACTTTATCATTTCCTTTTATCATCATAGCTTCTGTAAAATTGCTGAATACTAGATTTACGAATTACTTACTGGATTGATTTTCGTCACAAACGGTTTAAGGACATGCAACACATTTACACCTATTCACAGAAGTAATAGCCTAGTGGTGTGACCGTCGGACTGCCAAGTCATAGGTCTCGAGTTCGAACCCATGGCACGCACCTCTCCCTTTTCGGATTCATGCGCGTATTGTAATTATCACTTGCTTCAAAAACGGTGAAGGAAAACATCGTGAGAAAACCGGCATGCCTGAGAAATATTTCTCGATGGCATGTGAAGCCAAGTCAGAGGTCCATGGGCGGCTTTAAAACTCTGACACCAAGTTAGTCACTAACCAAACGAAAAGAAGACCTATTCTTTCTCCTCCCATTTTTTTTAAATCTCAAGTCTTCAAGGAAATCACTTTCAATCTCTTTCTCGCAAATCCAAGACCATTGAACCCCACTAAATAAAACTCGGAATCTTCTAATTTTCCTCAAGCGATCCACCTAACGTTGTGCTCGAACCGATTAGTCAGTCGACTAACAAGAAAGAATACACCACGGGATCGCAATCGGAACCGGTTCGGAACCGTATCGCTGTACTTATCGCCAATTAACTGGGGAAAGTGGTTCTAACATCGCGAGCCGCGCCTTAACGGACAGATTAGATATACGAGTACATGGCTGAAAGTATACGTCGAGTTAAGTATTTTTGTTTAAAAGCTTTTTCTTGGTGTCGGTAGGTGGAATTGAATGTCGGTTTTACTGTTTTGTTTTCAAGGTATTTTTTTTTCCTAATTTTTGTGATACATTTTAAAGTCCACCTAAAGTTGCTGAAATCTTTACATAATAGCCTGGTTTTGTAGTTGTTCGGTCTATCGCAATAAAAAAAAGCTGTGTTTTTCAGAACACATGTTATCGCAATTTAAAACTACGTCAAAATATACTAAAACGTTAAGAAATTCTAAAATAATATTTTATTTAAATCTTAATGCAAACAGTTGCATTACTAATTCATTTACGTTTATAATCACAGCAAGTACCGATACTATAGATCAAAGGAACACCATAGCTGTATAAATCAGTGTTCCCTTTGAATGTACCCTACGGGTCGTGGTCAAAGCTTTGTGGTATTTATTCGGGATTTTCATTGGTCTAACTATGTTACTGTTCCGTAAGGCTCGACGACTGACGTCACTATGGAATGTTGAACACATAAGTGTTTTTGAAACCAAAATATTATTATAAAAGGTTTTTGTCCCAGAATTTTGAACCTTGGAATAGGAATAACATCAAAATCTAGTTTTTTTTTTCTTAAATGTTTAGCATTTGCTATAATAATATCAAAAACACTAAAAACTAAGTAAACCCTTTATTTACATTATAATATTTCATTATTAATTTACTTAAGGTAAGGTTGGTAGTTATACTACGATCAATTTAAGAGAAGCTTAACAATTAATCCAACACCACCATACCATCTGCTCGTTAAATATGTCCAGACGAGACTTACATACCGCTGCCGATCAGGGGCAGCATAATCTTCCCTAACTCGGATCCCCAATAAATCGGATTCAATAACCTTTTCCTACGGTGGCCGTAAAACTCGACATTTCATAGTTTTTCCGACCCCATCTCTATAAACATTTGAGCGGTTAATCTGATCTTTAGACGATAGATTTTTTATGACAAAACACAGGAACAGCCCCTGATGTTAGGAGGACTCAATCTGTAATGAAAATGTTTGAGGATACCCGATATTCTATTCTTTATGATGGCCGATGTTCCATTTTTTTTTAAAAAAGAACAATGTGTGACTTGCGACCTCCAACGCAACTCATTGAGTGACTGCATAATCCAGTAAGCATTCTACGTTGGAAAATTTGACATATCCTCTTGATGAATCGATTTAAACTCTGAATGGAATGGAATGATCGAACGAACGATACACACCAGTCCTTTCAATCATAGTTCCTTTTTTGAAGGCTATGATGCTAACTAAAAGGGTCTTTCATCAACCCCTTGTTTACTCACAAAACCTAGTTCTTTGAGGACTTGCTAGTCGGTCTAGTTACGAATTCTGTCTATCAAAGAAACTTTGAGCATAGCTAAACTTTTCGCTGCTAGGTCGACTCGCATTTGTATTCAAACTTTTTGAAAATTAGATATGAAGTCTAGGATGTTTAGTGGCAGATTTTTTAATCTACTCCGATTATCGTATTTTCTTGTAAAGGTGTATCCAAACATTGAGCGGCAATCGTACACGGCAGCCACGCGCGGCCTGCCTCGCTGTCTGGACGACTGCCGCGCGCGAACATTTTTAGGAAACATTCGTCACTAATTGTGTCTGGACGTATTTCTGCGGAGGTATTAAAGGTATATTGATATTACCCACTGAAGTGCGCGGCGTGTCTCGGATATGCCGCGCAGTACTGCCGCGCAAACATTCGTTGGTTTAGTCCTAACTAGAGCGCGGCAGAAATGGGTCCTGCAAACGCCGCGTGTTGCTGCCGAGCTCTTGCCGCTCAATGTTTGGACACACCTTAATTTTAAAAAAATGGTTAGGGGCTGCGCTGGTTACCAATGTTTTTTAATAGAATTTTTTTCTAGTCCTATTTCATAACTCACTATTGTAAGCGGCACGTGATGCGCTTGGAAGTATAAAACTATTATTTCTAAGCGTGTTACGTGTCGCTTTCTTTGACAAACAAATAATTTAATCTAATTTTATTTGTAAATTTTAATGTAATTTGGGTTTGAATTTTAATTTTAATTTTGAAATCTTAATTTCCATTTTATTTTATTTGTAAATGCCTATTCTATTATGAGTTTATGTTACTCGAATTAAATGTTTTGAATTTAAATTTTAATTGGAATGACTATAAATGGCATCGGGCAATTGATAATGTAACAGTTGTTGTTATAATTTCCGTAACAGAAGTTCATGGCTGTTTTAATAGAAGGGTTGGGCAGCGGTGTGTAATTACACCCACATTTATACCTGACGACAGGCCACAAGGAGGTTAATGTTTTTTTCAGTTATTTTTAGTTAAACCCACTAAATAACCATTAAGCGTTATTGTGTTTAGTACGTCAGTCATTAAAATGGAAGGAATAAATAAATTCATTTGAGGCACCTACTCCTCAAGCTAAAATCACCTCGATCTCGTGATATTTCACGTGTCTTTTTATTTTTGATAACCGTCAAACTTTAAAAAGTTTATACAACTTTAGCTACAAGTTGAGCGCCTCATTTTCAAGTTCTGGACCTGAATCCAGACTTTCTGAACTTGTATACTTAGAGTTGGCGCCTAAGCTCGTTAGGACTCGTATGTGCGATCTAATCTATACGCTACTATTTTGTGCTCTTCACTTTGATGTAATTCTATAAGACTTTTTCATGTCTACGACTTAAGTATGAAGACTAATGATAAGATTATCCTATTTATGTCTGAATTTGTGCCCGGTTAATGGCAATAAGCTCGCCCTCAATAAAATAGGACTTAAACATACCCTAGATTCCGGGCTGCTACTGATAAATCCCAGATAGAAAACCCTATAACACTACTCGACTCAGGAATCGAACCCAGAACCTCATGCTCAGCAGGAGCGCGACCTACGAGGTAGTCAATACAACAAACAAAGATAGTTAATTGATTCAGACGTGACCTTGCGGAAATCCATTATAAAATACAATAGACGTTGATACTTAGTAAACAGTTCCGCTTAACCATGCCTAAAGAGCCTTAAGAAACCCTATAAGAATACGTGTTTCACCTCTCAACGAAGCATCCTCAGGATGACGATTGACTTGTAGCGAACCCGAACACGGCGTGTTGCCAAACCGAGTGGAGGGTGCCGGGCGCTGGGTTACTAAATATATCAACGTCTATTGTATTTTATAACAAGCAAACTTATACTATAGTTGTCACTGCTGTCATCAATGTCAATATCATCTATTAGTCCAAAACGTTTATTCTGAACACACACGTTTTATCATGGGCATGGTGCTCATATATCACTACGCGTATCAATACGCGTATCTATCTAATCCCTTATCATACACTGTTCTCACGATTCGTGCTAATCGTGTGTTTCAACGTGGTTTAAATTAAAGCTCATTAGGATTTAATTTTAAAATGGACATATAATAAAACAAGTTCTGATCTATTTGACTCGTTTTTATTTATTTTTTTAAATCGTGTTCATACGTTATCACTTTTAAGAAGTAAATCTATTGAATTACTTTGTTCTGGTGACTGCCTCGTTGTCTAGTGGTTGAGCATGAGGTCTTAATCCTAACTGGCGAAATGTAGGTGTATAGGTACCACCTCTGCCTAACCCTTTCGGGAACACAGGCTTGAAATTTTATATTACCTTGTTCTGCACGCTTAGTACGACCACAATAGAAACGGGTTTTTTCAACGAAAAATAGACAAAATGACAGAGAAACAATCACAATCAGTCACTTTGTCTATTCTTCCGTCAAAACCCGTAGAAAACCCGTTTATATGGTTTTCATGCTACTTGTGCTTGTCTTGTCCTTATGTTCAAATCACAAATGTGATTCTTTGTGGTGGAGGTCAGATAGGCAGTCGCTCCATGTAAAATACTTATATTGTATGAAAAGTAGTAGTTGTAGAAAAGAAACAATCAATTTCCCTAACTATATTTCACATGACTAACATCAAATAAATACAACGATATTTAGGAAAACTTTTTCAGCAAACACGTAATTTTTGTACCATCAAATGCAGTTCAGAATCTATTAACGACCCATCCTTCATAAAACGGTCGATCTAAAACTAAACACACACACAATAACTCCTAATGACAAAAACGATACCAGAGATCCGGCTATCGAGTTTTTAAGCCTTATAAAGCTCACTGTAAAAGCGATCGTCAACATTGTTCTCACACAATCAGTTTTGCACACACATAATCAGCTGTTCACACACATAAATTGTTCAGTGAGGCTTTGTGTGCAAAGGCTAATTGATTTCGGCAGGTCCCGCCTTGCCGCTGAAGAGTTTGGGAGGTTCGGATTAGAAAGTTGGCGAAAGGGACCTTTCGTATCTCTCATTTAGACAATCAGAGGTGTATTTGGATTTGGTACACCGCACGTTTAATTTGGGGGTGGTGTAGGGTTTTAAATGATCTTTGTATCTATGTACAGACATGAGCAAGAACATACCTTACACTAACCTACGCTGTACAATTGTTGTGTTTGTTGTTGTTGTTGTTTTGTGTGTTTGTTGTTGTATTTATGTGTTATCGTTGTTGGTAAATGTCACAGACACATGTATGTCACAACATTTTTTTTAAATTTTCCTTTTTTATGTTATTATTTGTACGCCTTGTGCAAGGCAGCGCATAGTGACACAATTTTTTTTTCTTAACTTCATGTTCATTATACCTATGTGTCACAAATAAATTAATTTGAATTTGTATTTATGCTCGTGTCTGTACACAATGTACCGAATTGCCTATTTTCTATAGAAGTATTTCACGATTTGTGATGCTGATGACCATTTCTGTTTCACAAAAAATTTGAATTAGCTTGAGAGAAAAGATGTGAATTATTCTTTCAAGTAAGTTTTAGAGCGTTTTCGCACTGCATCCGATACGAATCCGAATTCAAGTTCCGAATGCAATCCGAATTGGGAATGTTCTAAGTTCGGACGCACAAAGATCGTATCTAGTGCACAACCTCTCATACAAATAGTACTGTGGCTTCGGATCGGATGTAGTGCGAAACCGCTCTAAGACTCAATTTTTGTCTGGAAATCTAAACAATGATTCACGAATGAAATTGCGAAAAACATAAATGACAATCTTCCAAGCGGTTATAAGATGCTAAAATCCAGAACAAAGAAAGGAGCATCTGAACCGAGTCTAATGGTCCGATTGCTACCGTTGAATAATTAACACAGAATTAGGGCTGCCGCGCCCATCCCTGTTTGCCAGAATAATGTCTTTTAAAAATCGATTCCTTAATGGCGTCTCGATTTACATATCTTTACTTAGCATCGCGTCGGTAATTAATTTCGCTTTTTTAAAGCAAAATTGAAAAGGTTCAATTAGAGGGTGTTGTTTCAGGGGTACTGTTTGCTTTTGTTAGCACTTTTATAGGGAAACAACGGATTTTTGGATCTCAGTTTAAGGAAAACGGGGCGGGTTAAAGGGTTAACTTATTCCGATGGCTTATCGTTAATGAGTTGATCGATTCTATTTTTTTTTTAAGTTGTCTTTTTTAGAGTTCTGTACCCGAAGGGTGCCATACGGAATTCTATTACTAAGCTTCCGCTGTCCGTTCATCCATCCGTCCGTCTGTCTGTTAGGTAGATATTGAAATTTTCACAGATTGCGCATTTCGATTGCCGCTATAACAACAAATAATAAAAATAAAATATAGTTAATAATTAAAAAAGGACCTCATGCTCACCACCATACAAGAAACGTGTTTTTTTTGGCGTTTTTTTTTGCTAAATAATTAATAACTGTATAATTTTCACCAAAAATTGTACACTGGATTACACATACTTATAGGCTATATAATAATATTGTACGGTGGTAGGGAACCCTTCGTATGCAAGTCCGACTCGCATTTGGCCGGTATTATTATCACCACTGCTGGGCAAAGGCCTCTCCCAAGTCCTTTCAGGAACACTTTTCCCATCGTCAAAAGTTGTCTTATGCATATTATTTTTTAAACTTACCTACTGTAGATTTGCGTGTTTTTGTAACTTTCTTCTCAATAAAACATCTAGGCAACATAATCGCCTCTACTCTCAGTATATAAAAGTTACTTGAGTGCTGTGGTTTTCTTGAGATATTGCTGTAAGTGACTTCCGCCGTACCTCTCAGCTCTAAAATGAATGGAAACCCTTAAAAAAAGTTCCACATCCGTATTTATTCATTTAAGTAATGGAATTTGTGGATCTTTTTAAAATATGGCGTCGTTATTTCATAGAAAGTATTTGGCAGATGCGCTGGGGTGGGTGAATGAGGGAGTGAAATATTTACGAGGTTAAAGAAAATGAAAGATGAGAAATAGAAATGCGTGTCTCTTACAGAGTTTAAAACGCACTATGCATCACTTTGGGACATGTAAATCTTCTAAGCGGTGGATAGGTTAAGTAGGCCCATACCATTTATAAAAACTGAAACTCAAGTTATGGTAAACAGACGAACACAATACATAAATCGACATTGAGAGAAGTTCGTGAAAGAAATTTATTTAACACTAGAACTTTTCTCTATGTCAATACTACTAATAAAGTAATAAACATGTAGAATTTCTGTAATCTCTTCTTCCTCTTAACTTTATTAGTAAAAGGCTTAGCCACTAAAAGCGTAAACAAAAAACAAACCAACTACTTACTTACATTTATATTGAGAACCCCGTATAAAGATCCCTACTTAACACTTAAACTGCTTATGTAACAAAATGATCCCCTATTGCCCGTTGAATTAGCCAGAAAATAAATCATTCATTCATTCGCTCGCAATCCCTGGCCTAATTCCGTTTGCAAGCAAACCTGGAGTACGAAATACAGCTTGCGTAATTAGGAGTTGGTAATGTAGTGTGTTGTAACCACTTGGTAGTCGGTACACAGTAATCTTTCGAGTGCTTGGCCGTCAATGTACAGTAAAATAGCTTTTATGGATATTCTCCTGTTGTGACGGATTTTTCGACTTAAAGTTATTTTTAATAACCTGTAGCCTAACTAAAATACGCTTTTAGCCTTTTAGCCTTTTAGTTTGTTTTACTAATATTTTAGTTCCCAACTCCTATAGAATTTAGGTGGACCGTTGACTTTGGAAAGGCAATTTTGAAGTAAAATCATTTAATATTTAAAAGTGCCTATTATATTCATAAAACCTACCCAACTTCATGTTGATTCTACACGAAGCTCAGTTACAAAAAAAAAATGATAGAAAACAAAGCAGAAATAAAAGTAAGAAACTATTACGAGCGCCCCTATTTTAATAGACGGTAAAAAGAATAACTCGGAACTCATATAATATTCGAGAGCTGCATTACAAATTCCCGGCGCATGCAAAACTCTCTTGTTTCCTATCCCCGGTATTACAACGTAAATAAGAACAAGATGCCGCATCTAACCCTTTGCCGGCTCCACCAGGCACCTCGTTAGACGCATTTTACCGAACAAAGCGCGCTCCGTTCACACTGGTTGCACCACCACATACCCCGTGAAGATGTGCTGGCACAGAATTGCAAAGTAATAAAGCCGCTTTGCCTTTTTAATGAGGTTTTAACATCCCCCGAGAGCGCAACCAAACAAGATTACAACACAAGCGTCCCTACGTGTGAAATGTCGCAATTGTTTTTCTCCCTATCAGCTGATTCAGCAAACCGATTTGCATGAGGAAAAAAAAAAACGTTTGTCTTTTTCCGATTCGCTGTCATCAGACCCGAATGTCTTACCTAAACAAATTGCAGATAAGGGCAATACAGAGAGATGAGCGAATAACGCGCCCGCAATCAGCTACGAACGAGACGAGGCCGTGCTTGAAAAGAAACAAATTAGATCCGTCTCAAGAACGGGGCGCTTTGAAATGGGCGCTGGTAGAAAAGACCGCGCACTAATGAAGGGTTACCCGACCTAGGGCATTGAGTTCGTTCTTACAGCCCTGTTTGCTCGATGGTTTCAAGTGTGGAACGTGTGTGATACTTAGACCCTTGTTACGAATGAGGGTTAAGTAGAATTGAATGTCGAATGACAAAACAATTTTTTATGTAGAAGTGTTGAAGTGTACTCAATAAAAGGTTTGTTTATTTGAATTGGAGGGTTTGTTACTCAAGGGTAGTTATATTTAAAGATGGGTCGTTACTCGAACCCTAATTGAGTGAGGCGGCTTATTTTGTTACTTCATTTACAAAGGTATCCAATTCAGATTTATATTGAGTAACTGTTAAGTGCTTCTACAATTTACTCTAAATCTTTTCGGGTTTAGAATCCATCTTTATTCTAAACCAATCTTTCAATATTTCTTCTTTGTTGCTCAATCCGTTTATATATCGAGCCAATATTTCAATACATCCCAAGGCGCGCCTTTCCTCATTTTTCCACCTTCGCATACAAACCTGTACCCTATGATTCCGTATGCGTTCCGAGAGCGTAATTTGCCACATTTTTCTGAGCCCCCGTGTTTCCATCGTGTTAATCTTGCTCAACTGATCTCTCTGACACCTTGTCTTGCCTTTCTGCCTGTAATATTAGGATAAGCTCGAGCCATGTAGGTATGTTTTGTGTCTCAGCTTGTTTTAGATTCTGGCATTACTTTATCTATTAGAGTATTTTTATTTTCTTGAATAAATTCGTCAATAATAGGTAGACTATTCGTTCTCACATCGATAAAATCAGTTCTTGTGAATGGTACTGTCGGTTTTTGTTATCGGATTTCTTTGAAACTTCAGCCTGGTTTATTCCACTATTTCACTATTCTAAGAATTTTGTTTATTTCTCACTATATTTAAATGACTAGGCAAAGCAGTATTTTCAATACTTTCTCAGAAAACGTATAGTTATACAATCCCTGAAATTATTTACAAGCAATTTTTTCCTATTATTCCTTACTCCGCTAGTGTAAACACAACGCAACAGGAAAATAAAAATAACGGTTTCTGCTTAGACTAATTTTATGTCGGAATGAGTTCCCAAAACCTATAAAGCAGTGTGAAGTATTTGTCGGAGAGCCGACGGTTACGAGTAAGTAACAGATTTCACGATTCGATACATCGACTTCTCGAGTACTCGGAAATCGATACTGGTTTATATCGATGATAGCTGTGTGGTTACACGTAGATGTAAACGGGAGCTGCTACGAAGCGGATAGCAAAGGGAATTTCAAATATGTGTGGGTAAAACTAACTTTAAATTGTTTGGATAAACAACGTGAGGAAATTCGTATTTTTAAAAAAATATTGGCTGCCGCTTCTGTGGGAATGCTGTCTGTGCATTTGCACTGAGCTGGTTGCAAATCGTCGCTAGTACTATTCATGAGAAGACAAAAATAATTCGCTAGTTTGATGACTTTACTTGTTTTTATGATAATTTTCCTGAGAAACACCAGCAAGCAAAGGACTAAAAATAAAAATAAATGATTTTCTTCTTTTCGTGTGGTTAGAGACTAACCTGGTGTCAGAGTTTTAAAGCCACCCATGGGCTCTGACTTGGTTTTACAAGCCATCGAGAAATATATCTCTCAGGCACGATGTTTTCCTCCACCATTTTTGAAGCAAGTGATAATTATACAATACGCACATGAATCCGAAAAGTCAGAAGTGCGTGCCTTGGGTTTGAACTCGAGATGTAGGTCTAGCTATGACTTGACATTCCGACGGTCACACCACTAAGTTATCACTGATCTCATAAAAATTATATTGAAATAGAAGTGGAATATACCTACGAATAATTCTACGAATTCCTCCATACTTATTTAAATTGACAGGTAAACAGTTGACTCGATAAATTTCTAAATCGATAGCAATTTGTAATCGATGTATTTCGTCGTCGTAAACCAAATGAATTAGAGTAATCCTGTAGCGAGGCGTCTTATACAAATTGATACGGTAATGGCGTTAGCTACATAGTTTCAATGATGTCGGCTTGTTTTTGGTTTACGCCCGTTTTACAATGTTTAGGCGCTTAATTGGAAGTTTTCGGAATAATGGCTACGTTTAATGGTTACAGGTTTAACGATATTTTGTTTGGAAATGTTGATGATGTTTTTGGTAGAACAAAGCCTGAAGGTTTCTAAGCAGGTAGTTTTAGGGGAGAAAACCTTCTTTGTGCGTTTTTATCATTTTTAACGTGACGATATTATCGTGGACGTCCACGTCCTTAAAATGTATGGAAATACAGGCACGTAATAATGTTATCGTGGACGGAAATTTACAAGCGCCTTCATACATATATTTTACTTCGCTGTGTTATCGTGATGCCGTGGACGTCCACTATAATATCGTCACGTTAAAATTATGAAAATGCACTTTAGGACTTTGGCTCGTTATTAAGGTTCCACGTTTTTACGACTTTATGAGTATGTAAGTTTAATATTAATATATTAATACTTACATATAAACCTTCCGGAATTAATTCTCTAAATTATTATTAAAAGCCCATCCAAACCTGTTGCGCAGTTTACGTAGAAGAACAGCGCAGTCACATAGACACACGAAAAGTGAATGTTATTAATAATATACATAACATAACATCACGCCAGTATTCCTCGAAGGGTTAGGCAGAGGTGTACCTATAGTACACCCACATTTCGCCAGTTATGTTTAAGTCCCATGTAATAGGGGGCGAGCTTATTGCCATCAACCGGACATACATCCAGACTCCAGGCTGTTACTGTGAAATTCCAGATGGAAAAACCCAATAACACCTTGCCCGACCCGGGAATCGAATCCAGGATCTCATACTCAGCAGTAGCGCTTTGCGACCACTAGACCAATGAGGCAGTATTAATAATATGTAGAGTTATATCACTATCCAGTAACTGGGTTGTGGAGGTCAGATAGCTGCATCCGGTTAGACTGGAAGCTGACCCCAACATAGTTGCGAAAAGGCTAGGTAGTTGCTGATGATGACAGATATATAATTTACCTAAAGGAACATCTAGAATTTAGAAGAAAACGAAAGGTAAGCGGTGTCAAATTGCAAAGTCAAATAATTTTAATACATTCGATTGCATAAAAGTGCTAACGGCTTGTAAAAAAGTCCCTTTAGCAACAGTTTACGCTACATAGTAGTTAGACTTTATTGAAAAACAAGAAAAAAGAATCCTATCGCCGACCGTTTAAAAAACGAACTATACACTTTTTCAAACAGCCAATTAGTTTTTCCTATTTCCCTTGGTTTCGTTGACGTTGTAAAAAAGTGGAAGTAATTTGAAAAAAATGAGGCAAAGTGAGCTATCAACCTCACGTTTGAAATGATCTTGTAATTAATATTTAATAATGGTAGTAATTTATAAATTATTTCCCAGTTTATGTAAGTACATAGTTACGAACTAAATGTAAAATATATAACATAACACATAACATCACGCCTTGTTTCCCCGAAGGGTTGGGCAGAGGTGTCCCTGTAGCAGGCACACCCACATTTCACGTTGCAAATTATAGATGTCAAATATTTCGCTGTTTTGATTAATTTGGCAATATTACTGTTTGGAAATATAAAAAATGGCTAACTAGTGAACTAAAATATTTATTATGAAATGCAATAGTTAATATCATTACACTAAATATTTAGTTTTAGATGTAAAAAAAGTATTTGGAAACTTTGCAAATGCTTTTTTACACTTAAAACTTTTACAACATCAAATTCAGTGCTATTTATTATTAAATTGCAATTTATTATTAATATTCTAGTTCACTACTTAGCGATATTTCATATTTCCAAACAGTAATATTGTCAAATTAATCAAAACAGGTAAATATTTGACAGCTATTTGCAACGTTGCCAACTTTTAGAATGAACGCTCTTTCTTAATCCATCCTCATCTTTAAAAGATCACTTTTAGCGATTAGCCATTGTGTAAAATATCTACATTTATATCTGTAATATTTATGGTATACATAATAAAGAGTATTCTATTCTATTCTCATCATTAACCTCTGTACAAAGTGACATAAATCTCTGACGTCATTAAGTAAACATAAACATATGCCTGCTATATTCAAATCACTATAACTGACCATAGATAAAACCGATTCAAGCGACATCACGCGTGTTTAATACGAATTACATTCGCGGCGCCACATCACTCCTCTACATTGAATGCGACCCATCAAAGTAATTAATAGTCCATCAATCAAGTTACCTATTCACAACCTTAACAGTACTACAGACACTGAAAACGACGAAATAAACACGTGTTAGTAAAATAATAACAAAGACGTAACACAAAATGTTCTAATGGACAAAATACTAAGTAATGACTCTGTGCCTAAATGTAATATCACCTTTCTAGTTAATGAACGTGGAGCTTCATCGCTATTTACGGTCACAGGTACGTCACCTGAATATATTTCAACGACTGGCCATGTTGGTGAAAACATAAAGAGTGATGTCCAGACACAGATCGTACAATATTATTACGTGCATGTAACAAATTGGTGGATCCCAGTATAGAATGAATTGCTTTCTCAGATTTCAACTAACCGCCTCTGGTTAGACCACCTGTCTCAGACCCAGAGGCCCCGGGTTCGATTCCCAGTGGGGACAAAATTTTCTACTCTGTATGATTGGCTTGTTTTAAGTCCTGTCTGGCTAGCTACCAGCATCTTAGCTAAGTCTGTCGCCATGACAAAAATGTTAACAATATTTTTGTGTTTCGGCAGTTAGAGGTAAGACAGCCAGTTCTTCTGTGGTTGAGGATTCCGGTTCAAGCTCGCTTCTACCTTCAGCCTGATCATGACTTATCATTAGGCGAGATGCAGGCCAAGAGCTTACCTGATTTGTTTAAAAAAAAAAAAAAACTTGTATGAGTATCGACCAGCACGCGTAGCATGACCACCGTAGAAACGAGTTATGTCGACAGAAGAATAGACAAAAATGACGTTCCGTGTAGACAGGACGGCAGTAAAGTAGAAAGCCACAACTGCACTTTTTACGCAATTCACTCTTTTCATAATTCGACTCAGAATTGTTTGTTTTGTCATAGGATTTTTATTTTCTTTGTTTGATTCTCAATTTTTATTGATATTAAGAGTGTCGAAGTATCGTATTTTGGAAGAAAACAATATTACAGTAATATTGGATTTAACCATTTCCTTGGTAATGGTCTCGATTCTTTTGTACACCGAACTAAACTATCACTAAAACCCCTTTATTTTTGGCTATGAAAATCTTAAAACTATTCTGCAACAAAAAATCCCTAAATTTAAATATAATTTTGACACAAATTAAATCGTATTTGACAATCGCGAGTCCACGCGGTACTTGTTTGTCCTACCCCGTGATTTTTTTTAGAGCCGGAGGCGCGAAGGCTCGACGTATTTTATACGGAATTTTTCACTTTTTGTATGGAAAATAAGAAAAATTATTACCTGCA
This sequence comes from Omphaloscelis lunosa, assembly GCA_916610215.1. Lineage (NCBI taxonomy): Eukaryota > Metazoa > Arthropoda > Insecta > Lepidoptera > Noctuidae > Omphaloscelis > Omphaloscelis lunosa. The sequence continues at coordinate 16,137,076 of OU744261.1, read as the reverse complement.
TGTTCAGTCTTAGGGGTTTAAGGGGTTTTATAAAGGGGGTCGAAATTTTCATTATTTTTGCGATTAGACACACCATTTTCGAGATATAAGCAAAAGAAAAAAAAGATACAGTACTATTTTTGCATACGAATTCGAGGTGTTGGCGTGAATTTTAATTATGATAATTATTACTTATCACAGTTTTGCGTTCAAAACGGTTTTCATGATTTTGTAGATAACCGTATATACTTTGTGGCCGTCGAGTAAAAAGTTTTCTACCGTCTTTAGCATGGCGATTACAAAATCAAATTGTCTTCACTACCTTAGTGATTTTGACAGTTTGGATAGAAAACTTTCTTCTAAAATAGTCTACATGTAAAAGGACCTAGACAAAGATCGTTAGAAGCGGAAGACAAAATGACAGATTGTAGAATGATTTCTACGGTGCGATGTCAAAAATGGAGAGACGAAATGTCAATTTGTATTGAAAGAGCTATGTCTATTCTTCGTAGAAATAGAAAGCGTCATGCTACGCGTGCTGGATAGTGAAAGGAAAATAGACATACAGTGAGGTGATCACCAATGGAATGCTAAAAACATGATGATGGCAAGTTTATTACAATGGTTTACATTTCAGATTCATTTTGCAAATAAATAAATATTCTATTCTATTCTATTCAGAAGGTCATTCAGCATAGGAAATATAACCTAAAGTTTTAGCACAAAAATATTTTTAGTTAACATTTAAATCTGTAGAGTTAATTCTCATCTATTTAGATTTTATGAAAATGAGTTGGCAAAGCCGCTGCTATACCATGGCGGGTGCCAAGAGATGAGGATGATAGAAAGATTAAAGACAGTACAGTTTTGTGACAATGGAAACGCGGTTGTCTCACAAGCCAAAGATATAAAAATGTCTAAATAGACAGTCACACTTGTGAACGCGTCGAAAAATATTGCGTCCAGCTGTTGGCCGCTAAGTGTACGCACACTAGAAAAGCAGAAGACGTGGCGCGAGTGGAAGACGTAGCTGTCACACACACCAGCATAACAAAGTTGGCTCGTTTGTTTTAGTTCTTTTGCAGCGCGACACTATCTAGATAGGCTAAATATTGAGCAATGTTTGTAGAATTAAGGTCAGACGGTCAAAGGACATGTTGCTCAAAGCCTCAAAGGATACAATTGGAATTCTCAGTATTCACTTTCACTTCTATGAAATAAAACCCCCGCAATCACATCTGAACTTGATACACATATCTGCCCAATGTCACAGATGAATACAGATGGTTCACTCCGCAAAATTATTTAAATAAAAAGCAACTCTTGCTACGACACAATAAAGTGCAATTCAGGTCGCACAACGCTAATTACCTACAGTTATTTATTCAACTAGAAGTGGCTTCTCTTTCAATCGCGCAACTCGTATATCTTCTGACTACGTTACACTCACTGAATTGGCCTGACAAGACAGGCTCGCCGCGTACTTGTAGTTTCATACCTAAAATGCGGAGTGAACTATCTATATTCTTCTGTACCAATGTCAAAATCGATACGAAGCTACGATTACGTCCTTTGCTTTCAATTCGGTGTATTCTTAATTCCCTACACAAATTCATTCTACTAATCACACATGAATTCGATGACGATTCTGCCCCAGCTAGCTCGAATAGCCGCCATTTTATCATTTGACTCTCGAACTAGCGTTGTGCTACATATTTGAAAGGTCATCACGGGTCAATTTAAAGGTCAAAAATAATAATACGAGAAGTGTTTTTCCCTCTAGGATACGACCTTTTTTACCTATACAAAGAAACGATTACAATTGTGTAACAGTTTCATAGTTCGTAGAGTAAGGAGTGGAACTCCTTTCCAGAGTCTGTGTTTACTGGTACCTATAACCGGGGAGTCCTCAAGTCTCGGTCTCAAGTCGAGGCAAACGTGCACGTTTTTCGACAGAATCATCGCTAATCATCAGATAATAACCATCATATCTGATGACTAGCTTCTGCCCACGATTTCGTCCCCGTAAAATTTCTTGTCTCCCGACCCACGTCATCGCCCGTCCGCGCAATTTCTTTGTTTTCGCTTCGCGTTCTTTCTGACTTTTTTCTTTTTGCTCAGCTTCTAAGGGTTCTAGCGTGGTGTTGCCTACAAGCCTTTCTCAAAAATTAGGCAAAAATATATTAAGTATACTAAATATATTATAGTATAGTTGATAGCTTATAGTATAGATGATGGCTTATCGTATAGATGATAGCTTATATCTCATAAAAAACTGGGTTAAACGCAAGCTTATCAATCATGAAATAAAGAATAGAAATGTGCAGGCATAACCAAGCACTACAGAATGCGATCATACCCTAACTTTAGAAAATAAAAATCAATGATAACCCAGGCTTATTCCTCGTTTCTAAATCAATAAAGAACTTCAATACAGAGAAAATACTCCTCAAAGCAGAGCCAGTAACGTTATATATTTTGATGAAGTTAAACGGCAGTGCTTCGTTCACAATCCGGGATCGCTGCAGAAATATTGAGTTATTGTTGATAGTCCCGACGTAGAGTAGTTGTGGTATACGAGTGTGGTATAGATTTTTCATTTTACGAATCGTATAAGCGGTTTGGGGGAAGATTGGGGGATGAGCTAATTTTTAGGATTACGTAACCGAAGTGCCATACGGAACCCTATTACTAAGCCTCCGCTGTCCATCCGTCCGTACCATGTTTTTATAGATCTTACAAAATTATAACGGAATAACGTTGTAGTATTGAAAATAATACTTACACCAAAAGACGAGGCCGGAAATAAGCTTAACGTAAGCTTAAGTTCAGTTTTGTCGTACAAAAAGGACACACAGGATACTCCGCAAACAAAGCCTTCCTATATTTATCTACACAAAACCGAAAACTAAAAACCATGTCCGCTATTTTTATTCGAAAAAGGATCTTATAAAAATTGTCACGAACCGTCCGTGAGTGCTGATCGTTTTCAACAATGTACGTTATAGTCGCGTGCTTGCCACGTAGGGAGGTAGGTACAGTTGAACTAGCTATTTGGTATACAGTCAAAGATTATTCATCTTTCCACTACATTGTTAATATTGTTTTTTTTTTGCTTATGGCATACGTATAAACCAGAAAGAAAATTGCGTAATATTGTTTCAGCAACATGTTTTATGTGTGGGAGTAGTAAACAAAATAACATCTCGCAACATTACATGTTGCTGGTTACAATGTGCGATCATTGCTCAACATTATTTCCGGTGTACCAATATACACCGGAAAGAATGTTCAGCTTTAAATTCCTTCAACGTAGCCTGTGAAATTCAAATATTTATATATTTTTATTTGCAAATTGCGGTGTAGTTAGAAGTTGTATATTGATATTATAAATTTATTACGCGGCAAATTTGATAAAAAAAAAACATCAGTATAGGTCACGAAATGGTATTTGTTGCAGATCGTCATATTTTCACGAAATAGTATTATTTGCAACAAATATAATTTCGATAGCTTGATAATTGAGTAATTGTTTTGCCATAACCAACTTAAGAGTAATGTAAAAAAATACTACTCAGCACCCTCACAACTTTCATTACTTAAATCTAGTGTTGCAAGTTAACTGCCTGTGCACCAAATTACTTGTTCAAATGTACCTACCGCAGCACATCCGCGATTGACGTACCAGAACTGAGTGCAGGAAGGTTCTAAAGTGAGTTGAGCCAGTCCCAAACGATGTTCTGCGGCGGAGGATTTCTTCCTAGAATGTATGCTGAGATTGACCTGGTTGCCGCTTTTGTGGATCTTAAATAAGTTGATATTTTTACAAAGGCAAAAAATATGGATTTTTCGGGATTTCAGCCAAAAAGCAAGCCTACAAAATAATTGGTTGTTAAGCTTAACTTTGGGAATAACAATACTTTTATTATCAAGACACATTATTATAACGTCACTGGCCACTCTAACTAAGCCAATGCCCTGAATTTTATCATGTTCCATTGTAGTGGGCATGTCAACATAATGCAATGTAACGCTTAAGACTAATTTGTTACACTTTGACAGTTCAACAACATTCATTGCGTTATTTACGTTGTAGAGCAGAATTTTTTTTCCAACTTTTGAAGCAATGTATTAGCAATCTGTTTCAGATTCTAGTTAATCGTGTATTACGCAATTAAAGTACTGGTCTGGCAAAGTATTAGTTCTCATCGTATACCGGAAAAGAATGTCGAGTACTCTCATTGGAAGTAGTTTTACGAGGGATTGTTCCATGTTAATATTATGAAGCATACACATTTATAATCAGCATTGAATATTTGTGAAAATAACGTGGTACATACTTATTTTGTTTTAACAATAAAAGTTAGAAAGTTTTAGGATGGAAATAATATTTCTGGAACTAAGATACTTCAAGATTTATAATAATACCTATATCAAGTAAATTAAATAATCTCTACAAATACTTGACACCTTTTGGAGAATTTTGAGCATATTTTAAAAAGGTTTGAACGATTGAGGCTATTTAATTTAATTTTATAAATTACATAAACTACGCAGATATCCAAATTTTAAGTTTTCTACGACTTCAAAAGTGTCTAGTATTTTTATTCAATAACGTAGATTCTTAGAACTTGGTTTATTAGATTAGATACACATAAGATAAACGAATAATAATAACATACCAACTTTAACTGGGGCACGTCAAATGGGCAATAAAAAAAAACAGTGGCACTCCAGGAGTGCCGAAAGAAGTGAAAACTTTAAAATAAAATCGGTACTGATGTCTTTTACTCCACGCACCGCGGTAATCAACGCGTTGATGTCTTTGTAATGGTCAAAAGGTGGTGTCATCACGGTGTCGCGAAATCCATGGTTTAGTCCGATATCAAATATGCCCAACGCGCCTAAAGAAGTTTTAACTTCAAAAATCGTCTAAAACATGTATGGCTCAAAATATTCTAAATGGTGTCAACTATCACCCCCTCAAGGCTTTGCACCCAACTTTCAAACACCCTTCATAATATCATCGCCGCAAGCCGACCCGCTACTTTCCTTATAGAGTGGCTAATCTTCATAACACAGCATTAGTTAGTTCTGTACTTTAACCGATAAAAGTAAATGAAACTTAACGTAAACACGCAGCGGATAGCAGTGATAGCCTGGTGGTGTGACCATCGGATTGCCAAGTCATAGGTCTCAAGTTCGTACCCAAGGCACGCACCTCTGACTTTTCGGATTCATATGCGTACTGTAAAAACGGTGAAGGAAAACCTCGTGAGGGAACCAGCATGCCTTAGAGATATTTCTCGACGACATGTGAAGCCAAGCTAGAGGCCCATAGGCGGCTTTAAAACTCTGACACCAGGTTAGTCACTAACCACACGAAAAAAAGAGAAAGAAGATATAAGTTTTTCCAAAATACTTCATAACAAAAAACAAAAAAAAACTGTCGCAATATACCTACCAAATATGATCCGAATTATCTGAACCATATTACCAGATCGCATCAAACGTCAAATGTTCTTTTCATGATCTTAGGATCTTTCCGTCTCACTGGGCATTAGCCCAAGGCTTGCCCCCACGTTTGCCCGGGCATTGTCCGCTGACGTATCAATAGACCTTTTTGTTATCATGTTTACACAAACAAGGATGTTTATCGTGTATATTTCATACATTAGAAAGGGGTGAGTTGGTTCATGCGTGAGTATCAAGATTGGTCACTGGAGTGGGCCGTATTTGTTGGAGTAGCTATTACTTCACGATCGGATTATTTGGACCGGAGATTAGCTTGATTGTAAAAAGGTTGAATAATTTAACTTTACCTACGGATAAGTCACTATGCTATGTTAGTTATGGAGCCCTGAGACATTTTGTAGGCGTTGCGGCAGACTCCGTAGAAGATGGCGGGACGAGTTGGACAAACCAAACGACCTGGGGTCCACATTAGCCCTGAACCGCAAGCACTGAAAGTCATGGGAAGAGGCCTTTGCCCAGCAGTGGGATGATTCAGGCTAACAGTAACAGTACTAGATAATTAGATAGGTAGTAAGATAAAACATGTATTCAGTGCACACAAAAGCACAAAATTACTACTAACTTAGTTATTTACTTTAATCTGTTAGCAACCAATTGCTATAATATTAAATGCAAGATTAATCAATCTACTATGTTCTTTATTCAAAGTAAGCAACCACAAAATTACAGTTCCTATTTCATTATCTGATCATTATAATTCAGTGTATGCTAAATCCGTCTCTAATTTCCCATTGTTTAGATGGATTGAAGCGGATGTAAAGCTATTCATTAATCTGTATCAGGCTGAAACCTAATCATCGATAACGGCTAATCCTAACTAATCCTTTATGTGCAAGCCGCGGTCGTTAACGCGGTTTCAAACGAACACCGTTCTGTTTTTCACTGACATATGCACAAAACGTATCAACGGCTTCAAAGAGAAACAGAAGTACATTAAAAATAAGCCCTAAAAGGCATTCATCAGCGAAACTTTTATTCTTTGCGTCCAAAAAGTATTGTTTACTGCCCTAAAGCCTCTTACATCCCACAAAAGAACACCGAAATGGACTATTTCAACCGTATTCAGGCACACAAACGACTAATATAATTCACTCGGTCTCCGGCCGGAAAAAAATGACCCAATAACTAAGTAACTCCTCGGGTGAGCCGAAACAAAAACACGATGGATGGACAAATTTGCGCTTACTGACTTATTTATCTCTGAAGCGAACGTAATTAACGAAATTCCTTCAGAACAAACAACCGCAGATTTCTTTTGGATATTTTAGCTTCGAACATCTTCCCCCTGCTTTAATATTCATTACGAACGTGACGGGCAAGAAATACTCTCTAATTATTCATCGGGCCGTCGCTAAATCGTCAGCCGGTCCGCCTTTAATGGGGAAGAAAATAAAAAAGTTTGTAACATAACAAGAGAGTATGTCCCACCCCATAAGATATTCATGAGCGTCTAAAAAAAAGTTAAACAAAGTTTCACGAAGATTTTGATTACCGCTGGTGCATGTACGGGGAAACTAAGAGCGGTAAGAGAAATTGTGAATAAAATAAGTAACAGATTTCTAAGTGAATTTTCGTCTGAACTTAGTCGTTAGGTTGTAAAGCTTCGGCTCGTCTGAAACTTGGATATTGCTTAGATCATCGTTAACACTCGGTTTGAAGTTTTAGAAACTAATTAATTAGTTTCGAAGGAGGGATATTTTAAAATTAATATACTTTCGCTCGGCTGTATCGGGTCTGAACTCGCTCTACCGTTAAGAAAGATCGTGAATTACTAGGGTTGTCTAAATTAAAATCCGCTCAATTGTAGCTCGGATTTTTACCCGGTTTCCTTGTAGAGTGGTTACGTTGTTTACGGTTTTTCTTTTATTTGGTGGCTTTAAATCTTTTGTGAGTAATCCTTTGTCGTAAATAGTAACCAATGGAAATAGGATCAATACGATTCATGCTGTATTCCGTCCGCTAATATTGTTACTTTGTAAATCCTAATATCTTATTCTTCTTTTCATGTGGTTAGTGACTCACCTGGTGTCTAGAGTTTTAAAGCCTCCCATGGGCTTCTAACTTGGCTTCACATGCCGTCGAAGAATATATCGGGGGGCTATGCCGATTTCCTCATGATATTTTCCTTCACCGTTTTTGAAGCAAGTGATAATTATACAATACGCACAGAAGTGCGAAAAGTCAGAGGTGCGTGCCTTGGGTTCGAACTTGAGACCTATGACTTGGCAGTCTGACGGTCACACCACTAAGCTATCAATGCTCTCAGAAACCCTATTATTATTAATATCATAAATGCGAAAGTGAGTTTGTTTGTTACGCTTTCACGCTAAAATGGCTAAACAGATTTGGATGAAATTTGGCACAAGCGAGTGAAACCGCGGGGCACAGCTAGTATTTTATATTCCAAATTTAAGATCATATTTTCATTTCCTTATTGCTTTCAATATATGTAAGATCATAAGAAAACATTAAGTTTGTAAATTACGATGCACCTTCTCATATTCAGTTGAAAATGTTACCCTAACAAAAAGCAAAGAAATATTCCCATACATAATTTCACACCAAAAGGTTCTATGTTCAGATACGTCCTTTAAATAATTCATTTTACTACCAAAGTTACCTCACTTTAATACATTTTACAACATTCACCGTCACTTAGCTTGTGCCTACCTGTATGTTCCGCTTTTTACCCGGGATGTATATTGCGTTACTCCGTTTCCTTAATAAATTAATGCAAGATGCTCCGATTCTAAGTTGTCGCCTCCAAGAGCACTTTGCGAGTAAAGTTAGATTAAACGCTGTAGATCGACGCGTAGGAAACAGGGGTTTTAGTACAGTTGTGGTGTTCAGCCGCATTGTATTGCAAATTAGTTACGACGAGAAATTTGTGTAAAAACACTTTGTTGATGCAATGCTGCAAAAACTATCACTTTGTTTGAAGAGCAATTTGCTTTAGTTTATGTGGTTTAGTTTGTAGATAAAATGCAACATACGTTAATAAAATTATATAATCTTGGGCACTCGGGTCGCGTGGTAGATTACAGCCTACTCCCTCGCACAGAGAGGAGGCCTGTGTCCCAGCAGTGGGAACATTATAGGCCGATATATGCTTATGCTATGTAATCTAGAAAGAAATGACGTATGACAATAAGGTCGTAAGTGTAGATATCTTTTTCGTATATAACATAACATCACGACTGTATTGTACATTTATTTTTATTTGTTGTATTTATCAGAGTTTTTCCATGCTTAAATTCTTGGCATACTAATTTTTGCCCACTATTAAACAAATACTAAGGGCGGTTTCGCACTACCTCCGATCTGAATCCGGATTCAAGGTCCGAATTCAATCCGAATTGGGAATGTTCTAAATTCGGACGGACAAAGATCTGATCTAGTGCTCATGCAAATAGTACTATGGCTACTTCGGACCGACATTTTTTGGATTCGGATCGGACGTAGTACGAAACCGCTCTACTTTTAGAGCGCCAAAGGCATAAAATTTATTAATGTAAACAAACTCAGTTTCAAAGTCAGCTCGCAATAAATCGCAGCCTATCGCACGATAACGCGACGTCGCGCGTCCCTTGACGTATTGCGATATTATGCGCCGGGATATGTATGCACGTCCGCGATTGACGCGGATTCCGACGCATTAATTGACGGCTTTGTAGTGATCAATGTCCGTTTAAAAATATTGGTGTGTTTATTTTGTTTTTGAAGTGAAAACTTCTTTAGGCGAGTTGGACTTTTTTGAGATGGGACTGAACCATTGATTTCGCGACACTGTGACGACACCAGCTTTTGACCATTAAAAAGGCATCAATGCGTTGAGTACCGCGGTGCAGATTTTTTTTTTCAAGTTTTCACTTTGTCGGCACTCTCGGAGTGCCACAGTTGTTTTTTTTTTCATGATGTTATTTGGTACAACGTCAGTTAACTTAAGATGTTTGACTTGACTATGGCTAGGCTTTAGTTCGATAGATTTGACTGCGCAAGACTTTCAAAAACGTACGTAACTCGGATAGCAAAGTTGTGAAAATACACAGAAACCAAAAACAAAAGAAAACAAACAAACTCACAAATCTTTCAATAATTAAAATCTTTCATTTCAGAAACGTGAATAACGACATCATTTCAGATGTTGTAACAAAACGTTCCACACTCACTAAAGCTTAAAGTATGAAATCTATTTTCCATTCTTTTGTATCGACAGTTCTCTCAACATAACATAACATCACTCCTGTAATCCCCGAAGGGTTAGGCAAAGGTGTACCTATTTATAGTACACCCACATTTCGCCAGTTATGTTTAAGACCCGTAATGTAACAGGGGGCGAGCCTATTGCTATCAACCTGGCACAATACCAGACTCAGGGCTGGTACTGAGAAATTCCTGACGGAAACCCAATAACACTTTGCCCGACCCGGGAATCGAACCCAGTACCTCATGCTCAGCAGTAGCACTTGCGAACACTAGACCAACGAAGCAATCAAAAAAAGTTCTCTTTATATCTTAGCTGAAGGTTTTATCTACACGGTAAAAGGGCAAATGTATTATTTATCAACAGCCTAAAAAAATCTCAATAAAAACTGTTCCATATTTCGTTGTACGGTCAGCAAGCATTTCCTGATTACACTCAAAGATAACTCCGACTAAAGGAAGTTATTCATATTAATAATTACCTTACTTACTTCAAAGCGTATCTTATTGGAGAACGCAGTTGCATAACATGAATAATAACCTTATGAATATTACATACGATTCTTTTGTAGTAACGTACGAACAAAGTTAATTGTAAGTCCAGCAGAACGGAAAAGGGTTAAGTAAATATGCTAAACAGGTGATTTTACGACTGTTCCGAGTTTAACTTTTGAACGCCCCAGGTGGTTGAGGGTTATGCTCGCGTTTAGAGCCAAGTTGCGTATGATTTTTGTATGTGAACTTTTATAATTTTATTCTTTTGGTTAACTGAAAGGAAGTTTGCATTTGGGATAAATTGAAATTATTATTTTTTGCCAGCTGTTTGGTGGATCCAGTTTCTGCCTATGATTATTTTGGTCTGTTTTATCTCTTACGGATAAGTCTTAGTTAACTTCGTCGTCAGCATCATCAATTCATTTGAAAGACGTCCACTACTGGACATAAGCGAGGAGGCCAAGTATCACCAGTTGGTAACTGATTGGCACGTAATTTAATACAAATTCTATTCCATTTTAGGGTTCCGTACCTCAAAAGGAACTTGATACCTCCACACGTTCCTGACGAAAAAGGTCTTGACGGACTGACGGACGGACGGAGGATCAGTTTGTAGTCCGGCCGTCAGTCTGTCAAGAACTTTTCCTCAGGAACGCGTGGCGGTACCAAGTTGACATTAATATCAAATACGTAGTTCTGTGGTCTATAGTCCCTTGGAGCTCTAAAAAATGAAGGTCTCGCAAATAAATCAAAACAGTACTTCCTGTTGACCTAGAATCATGAAATTTGGCAGGCAGCAAGGTCTCACAACACCCCCGTAAAGAAAAATTTCCGAAAATAGTTAATTTGTAATCACACAAAAAAAAAAATAGAATTACATACTTAACTACATTTGCAGTTGAAGAATTGACTGTGACGTATATCGATGTACGGGAGAATACGTTTTTCAACTACAATGTTAAGTTTGTTTTTATAAATTCATATCAATGACGGAATCCTTTTGTGTGTGTTGTCCGACACGCACTTGGCCGGTTTTTGAATAAACATATCTGGTGAAACGTTTCTATCCGTCTGTTAACCTTCCCTAGCTTAAAAATACTTTTAAAAAACTAAAACATCTTCATACAATTATTCACAATCAACCATCAAAGGATTTTAAAGACAAAACCTTTTTAATACATTTCGGGGAATTGTTTTTCATCAGTATAAGTGGAAAACAGTTTGATGTGTAGTTACCGCTTTTTATCAGTCAACGCCATCTTTTGCGTGGGAAAACAAAACGGTTTTATCTACCTTTTTTTCAATTAATCAACGTGAACATTGCCAGTCGTTTATAAATATTTTCTTTTTTAATAAATAATTTATTAGCGTATTTTTGTAGTTGATGTAAAAATATGGTTCCTCGTACCTTCATGAAAGAGGTTACTTGTGAGTAAATCATGTATTAAGGTAAAAGGGAAAATTGAGTTATTTGAGTTATGAAGCTTCCAAAGTCTTCTCGGTATATTTAATGGCTGTTTTTTCACAGTTCAGCGTTCATTTATTACAAAAAAAAATCTAATTTAGCCTGGGTTCAAACCTTCAGGCAGGTATATACGAACCCAGTTGTAAGTCGGTCCAGCGCTGACTTGCAACTGGGTTTGTGTAAACACTAGTTTCAACAAAGTCCCGTACTGACTTCGCGCCCTGAAGTCCGTCCAGTTGACTAACCTACCCGTCTATTTTCGAGCCCAGTTGCTTCCCCAGCCCGACTTACTGCCGATCTCGTCTACTCACTGACTTGGTCCGAAATTCTGAGTCACTGGGTCAATTACTGCCATGGTATAAACCAGGCATTCGAGTCAGTTTTTATATTTCGAACTTTATTCTGACTGACGTAACGTTCTTTACATAAAATTGATGACTTAGACTCGTGTTTAAAACCAGTCATTATCATTCATCATTTAAAATCAGTTTGATTTAGAACTTTAACTTTTAGGAATAAAGTTTGAAAAAAAAAATGGCTCGAAATTAGGTCTCAGGAAAAATCAAGTTTTATAATAAGGCCCGATGGGCTAAACCGGTCTAAAGGAAAACATGCGAAAAATTGCTGATATACAAATAGATACGTACCTTCTTACTTAGCTGAGACCTTCCAGCTTAGATTAATTTTTATATTTCGCTCGAGGAATATAATATAGCACTCTCAAGAACATACTTACCCATACACGCAAAAAATCTCGAGCATTCGACTTCCCAAGAAACACTAAGCCCATTGAAACACAAGTTATGGTCACATTAAAACCAACATTATTTCCGTCCAGTTTCTATTACCTACTTAAACAAGGAAACTGAAACAAACGCCCTATTATTTGATACCCGAGAGGCTCATCAGGACTAGCAAACAAAGTTCAAGTTCTAGCCGAAATAACGCAACTTAGGCACAGAATACATCTTAACCACCATTCAACCCCAAGAACGGAATTTCAATCTTGTTCCGCAGAAATACGATTTATATTAGACGTGTGTTGCGGGATCTATGTATGCTTAGACGGGGTTATTGTTAGTAAGTCGTAAATATGAACAAATGGTTTCTGTATCACACAAACTTGTATAATATTCGTGTTTATTTCGGAGTTATTGGAAACAGATTGTGTTGAGTGGTTATAATTGAGTAACAACCAGTTAAGATGAAATTGATTACGTATTTTTATTGGTTTGATATCTGAGCAATAGTTTTCACTATTAAAGAAGAAACTTTCATCTTTTAATTAAAGTTATCCCAGGCCAATGCTGGACACCCAGTTATTCACCTTCCGCATCCAGTTTTCCTCATCCAAATTCATCAACTTCTGGGACCCCTTTCAAAACACCTGAAAAAAAAAAATTAATAAAGATAACATGCGTTGCATACGTATACACGTGTGTTCTAAATTACTTTTCACACCCCATGAAATATTAAACTTTTACCGTTTTCCACCTCAAATTGGCCATTTAAAAACCGCCCACAGTGTATTAAATTAACGCGATGACGTCCAAAAACAGCATTTATTTAATTAAAACGCCGAAATTATCGTTGTTAAAATCGCTTATTCATCACTAAATGACTGATTGTATCAAAGTGGAGTGGGCAGCTTTGGTCTAGTGACAGTTTCATTTTGTAAGTGCTTTGTCGGCAAATGAAATTGGTTTCGGTTATTTTGTCAAAATTTTACTTTAGGTAAGGGGAGATCTCAAAGGGATGTCAGCCGAATTGACGGGGTCCGCTAGGGCTGATGCCTGACGGGGTTTCGAAGAACCGAAAGGGAGATCGTGGCTCCCGGCAACAGGGCAACTGAAGGAACACGGGTCTGACAGAAGTTATTTGATAATTTCCCATCCAAAAAAAAAAAGAAGGGAAGATAATTGTATAATTGGAAAGAAATAAAAAAAGATTTTATTATTCTGCACAAATATGACGCACATTGTTAAATAAACATAAAATACACACGCTTATCCAAAGTCGACAAAAGCCTGGTGGGTACTTTTAGTAAGCTAAGATAGGCCTACACTGTTCTCTCATACCTATTAACACTGTAATTTGAAAACATTGTAGAAACCATTTATTTTTAAAAGGGTAACCGTGGAGTTTCTTGCCGGCTCTTCTCCATAGGAAGCGACCAATTGGACCAATTGGGTAGGTTTATGTGAAATAAAATAGTTTGAATTGAATTGAAGCAATTTGTGTTAAGAGGAAAAAACATGAAAGTTACTTTTGAAATAAGAATGAGTTCTCACCATGAAATCAATTTAGAGACGCACATCGAAACACCTCCCGTAAAACTCCTCTATTTTTAAAGACACCAGTTCCCACACCCCGTATCAATTTGCAATCAACGTACAAACATGCCGCATCGAGACATTCATCACCAAGGATTTGGTTGCAGTACACCCAATCGCAAGCGAACCGGGAGCCCGCACACTGAATTCCTTAGTTTCAATTAGGCCACCAACGTTCGCCCTTGTTCCAACCAAACCCGCCAAATAACGTATGTGTTCGGAATCGCATCGACGAAGCCCCCAGGCTATAAGGCCCACCACTATTTATGTGCTATGTGAACAGAATCGGTGAAAGGATCGAAGGATAGTGTAGGCTCAGAATAGAGAAGCTCCAGCGAATTATGAGCGAATCCTTCAGGAAGTTTGTCTGGCGAAATCAACTTCCTTTGCTATTTTCATAGAAATGAGGATTATGTGTGTGGATCGGATCTTTTGTTTATTAATGTATGCATGATATATTTCTTACCGTGATATTGTGTTTCAAGAGATGTTAATATTTGACCAAACTTTACGAAGCTGGTCACTAAGCTTACGGAACACTTCATAAATACTAAGAACAAACAACCATGAGTGAGTGTCCTGTTGGGTGCGAAACACGACACAATCGCAAACATTTGCCCTCACGTCACAGCCATAAGATACACAGTCTGAGGTCGATTGAACCGGTCTTTGTGAACGGTTCTTAACGACCCGCCTCCCTTCGCCCCTTCCCTTCCCCGAAGCCGTACTAACACTGCTTGAATTCAAATGGCAAATATCAATTATTGGGAGAAACCGAGGAAGATCAGCCAAGTTGCCCGGCCCAGCACTTTTTAATATTATCTTTTGTGTATTTATTTTATAGTTTTACGGAGATTCCCCATAGGCGCGGTACGTGCTTCGAATGCGTGAGAATTTTAATGTTCGTAGTTTCCCGGTATGTACTTAAGAATTCTCAATATCCGTATAATCTGCTGAAGTGGTTTGTGAGAGATTATTTTTTGTAAAACTAGAGCAAGCTGGATAATTTCTGGAAAATATTGCGTTGTTTTAACTAGACCAAGACATTACAGTATTCAAGCAACTGACAGTTCGAAAAGATAACAAGTGCCCGTGATGCATAAAAGGTACTTGTGTTTCGCGATTCTACCGACCTTCTTAAACTGATTATAACAATTCAAACAATTTTAATAATCTAAGACATAAAAGCTACGTCCAGTTACGCACACCCTTAAATCTACTCAAGATTAACACTAAAACAAAAGGGCAAGGGTAATAAAAATGAGTGAGTGAAGATCCTCCACTAACTCACACATCGCTGACATAGAGTCCTACACCCAATTAAAACTTATGTAATTCAAAGTTTTAATTAAATTGACTCTCAATAAACCGAAACTATTTATCGGCTGACATGTTGTATTTATTTTAAATGTCCCTAGTAATTTGTTTACGCCAAATGTATTGATGTTGTTTGCTAAAATGGATGTCCGAATTTGCTGATCCGCGGTAGAGTGAATTATGACGTTTTGGAAGATTATATTTCAGTGTTAATATTACAAAACTAGTGCAATAAATTACTGCCTCGTTGGTCGAGTGGTGGCAAGCGCTACTGCTGAGCATCAGGGCCTGGGTTCGATTCCCGGGTCGGGTTAAGTCTTATTGGATTTTCAATCGAAATTTCTCAGTAGCAGCCCGGAGTCTGCATTTGTGCCCAGTTGTTGGCAGTAGGCTCGCCCCCAGTTACATGGGGCTCTAACATAGAAAGAAAAGAAGAAACAAAGAAAAATTGTTTATTCTGTACAAACGAAACGCACATGCCAAAAAATATTAGGACATAAAGTGTACTTTCGCAAATTAGCCAAAAGCCTCGTAGCCAAGTAGTAGAAATATGTCAAGATTGTCTATTACTTGAATGTCAGAGCTATATCTATAATATATATATATAGCTATATCTATCTATATTTATAATATCTACATAACTGGAGAAATGTAGACAGGTGTACAACCTATTGCCAGATCTCTGCCTATCCCTTCGGAGAATACAAGTGCTATGTTATATTATGTAACGTGTCAGGTTCCTTTCCAAATTAAACACCAACAATCCGTGCTATGACTTTAACAGCAAAATCTGTAACCAAAAATAATGTGAAGGACATACAACCCCTAAATCGCTAAAAGACACAAAAGGTACACACTTGAATCGACCCTTTGATATAAATAAAACAAACAAACAAGAACAAATCCAAATCGAAAAACTTCGGTCACACATTTCTTGTTCACACGTCATGATTCTAATCTTCAGCTGGTTTCCGGCAAATATCCTTGTTGAAAACTGAAATTTTTATACAGGGCGAGAAGGTATAACAAGGGACAAATGGAAGGAAGGTTGGTGTTTAAATTTAACTGTCATTTCAAATATAAAAAAGTAGTGGCACTCCGGGAGTGCCGACAGAAGTGAAAACTTGAATAAGATCGCCTTGGTGGAAGAAAAATACTTGTATAGAACATTGGTCCGTAACCTTATCTAAATAAAGAGCACCACCGCGTTTACAAAAAAAAAACTTCTGAAACCTTTAAAGAAAAAATATTTGCATATAAATATAGAGAACAATCGTGTTTACAAATCTTTAAAGTAAAAATACTTGCATAGAACATTGATCCGTGACGTAATGTAAATAAAGAGCACAATCGCGTTTACAAAAATGAAGTGTTGTCATGGTGTCGCGAAATCAATGGTTTAGTCCCATCTCAAAAATGCCCAACGCGCCTAAAGAAGTTTTCACTTCAAAAATAAAATCTTCATATTTAACTGAATTATCCTATAAGATACATCAATTCTGCTGATGACACACGCATATTTACCGCTCACACAAGTGTACCTTTACGACTCACACTGCGTTTTTTTTTTTTAGTAAGGTTTCCTTGTGTTTCAATCAAGTTTTTCATAAAAAGCATTTCTTTATTTGTAACTTGAGAGAATATATTACCATTTCCATAGAATATGTCCCTTCTTTAACCGGTCACACTGTATAATTTGCCTGTATTTATTTTTTCCTGCTTTAGCGCAAAGTAACATGTTCGTCCTGTATTGCGCGATCAGTTAGTTCTTGACGGGTCCTGTTTAAACAAAGATCTTCGAAGGACAAGACCTGCGCAAACAGAGCTGGGGCTGGGCTTAGGAATGGGGTTGAACTAGTTTTGAGTCACCAATCCAGTCGGGTGATAGCTTCAGAGACGTATTTAGATTGTATGCTGTCCTTTGTCAATGGAACCTGGCTGAAACAACTTCGTAAGCGCTACATAAATTCGGTGCCTTCGGACGAAGAATGTTAATATATTGGGAACTTGAAATTATGTAGCAGATTTTGCTAACCTTCAATTTTTTTTCATGTGTTTCGGATTAAATACCTATAAGAGATGAGTCTTTACCATTTATTATTTTAATGAATAGGCCTCTATCTAGAATACCTATCCTCTAAAACTTGGCATAAACTAGAAACTTTCATATAGACAAGCCAATAATAACTCGAGTTGAAATTTTCGAAACGCCATCCCAGACGCTCCCAGGCTGTCACAATGATTTGAAACTGGAAATTTTATCCAGAAGAGTATATTCCGGAAAGTTTTATTTTGTTACATAAAACTTTAGTTTTGGCGCTTCTCCCATTTACTCGAGTGAAATTTTATGTTTTGAAAACTGATATCTTCACTTCAAGCGATGTACTAGAGAATGTTTAGAATTCGCTGAGAGAGTACAACATCATTAGAAGCATGTTCTCTCTAGAATAAAAATCCAGAAAACAAGACTTAAAATATTTTGGGGTAAAGAAAGAATTTATACATAAATAATTTTCCAAGATTTATTGAACTATAAAATTGATGTTCCGACCAACCAATCAATTATTCTATACAGCGATGATATGGAAAATTTGATGCGAATCGGAACAATGCGCAGGCTGTTGCCAACTGTGAATGTGGCAAGGCGTGTCTGCGTTTCTAAACAATGCCGTATTTTGAAATGTGGTTTGATGCTTTCCTCGTGCATTGTGCTCCACTGCGACTTCACCTGCGATTGTTGCACTCGGCTCAAAATATACGTGTGTAAAACCGAGACCGGAATATATGAGATTGGGTGTACAAAAGCTAGCATGGGAACCTTTGTTTGTAAGGACGCTTGGGTTGTCAGAATTTTGTGATTGTCACAGAATTTCAGGGTTTCTGAACACGATGAATAATTTTTCGTTTTTTGCTAATGTTACGGCCACTGTGATGCCAAATTCAAAGGATTAAAAGGAAAAATGTATTCAAAAATTGTTTGTGAGTTACTTTGTTCTTTACAAACGCCTATAAATTATCTTATTCACGGTTACTTGCTCGATCTTTTACATCCTTTCTGTATACAAAATTCTCTGTAAATGTTTTATCATCCATCATTATCTAAACACGTCCAACAAAATCCAACAGAACTCCACGTCCGGACCTCTGTTGGACCTTAATACATTAGTCGGTACATCCACCGTTTTCATTACCGGCGCCCATACAAAACTTTGCATAAACTCGGTTCTAAAAGCTTTCTCAATCGTGAATAATTAAACCTATTATTACGAAGTCCAAAATTGGATTAATAAAATCGTACCCTCCTGGTAGGCTTCTAGTTAGTCGGTTCTTTAATACATTCCTTTGGTAGGTACGGGTCGTCTCTAAATGATTAGCTTTAAAACAGTGTTGTGATATTTTTTATTCTACTTGTCTATTGGATTTTTATGTTGGAACAGTCTCATTAATAAATGGCTCTGAGAACGTTAAATGCCACAGTTTTTGTTTCATCGCTACCTTTTCATCCATCATTTCCAAGCTTACTGCAAAACTATATTTGCATCTTGTTTGTACTTACCTAATTAAAAATAACCTCAACAAAGAGTACTGTTTTCTTTACCTATTTGAATCTATTCCATGCTTGTATCATATTATGTTTTAACTCGTAACTATCTCTTTAGTTCTAGGATAGGTAAACATCAACAATGTATTCTATAAACACATTTTCTCCGCTAGATATTTCTAGATGCACGTCCATTGTTAGTAGTTTGCGGCGGGTTTCAGATTGCTAATTTGTAGCTACAACAGCTCTGCATACTGTTTAATTTTCCATGGAGATTTGACCTGAGCAGAAATGTGTACACATACAGAAGAGAATATTCCTAAGAATATTTTCGATTGTAAGTAGGTATATAAGTTCAATATTCTTATTCAATCTTTCGTCTATTCTTATACGACTGAATAATGTACATAAAGACCTATTTCTTGTGAGTAACTTTTTGAATATTGTTAGTAGTAAAAATAATCCATTAGTATTCCAAACTTTGAAACTTGAATTTAGTTTCCAAGTACGAAAATGATTAGGTATCAGTTAAAATTTATATCTTTACATTGTAATTTATGTTAGACCCAGTTGAAAACATAATTATCAAGAAATTGACCCTTTTCCAAACATTATGTTTATTCGGTCGTTGATCTCCAAAGAAAATGTCGACGTTCAAAACTTTGGTGCTAATTTTGACGGTTTCACGGAAAGTAACGAAATGTTCTTGAAACGAAACCCTATACTTAACTCATAGTTGAAAAGCTTAAAATAATCTTGTTCACAAGTAAATCCCGTCTTGGCAAAACTAAGGTATATTCATTTCATTTTAATTTGAGAGCTTTTCATTTGTATATTTATTCAAACTCGGTTAAGGCAGCTATTAGGTCAGAATAAATATATCCATTTATATATAATAATTCTTTAACATCTTTAACTTCATCTAATAGAAGTTATTTTAAGGTCTCCAAGTCATATTCTAATGAAATCTCAAAGTTTCCGTGACGTGCCGCTCACTAAGCCGGAATCGCAATTCCTTTTTAAACTCCATAACTTAAATTTTAATTTAATTATGGAGACATTCATAATTTTAGCCCTAAGGTTGTTTCGACGTAAATTGGTAAAGTTTTGTATTTATTACAACGATTTGTTGAACATCTTCCGTTGACAATATCCGATGGTTGGTGGGATCTTTAATGTTGTTGCCGTTAAATACTGAGCTCCAAAGTGCTTGAAATATTGATTGGAACCATTTTAGTTTTTCATGTTAAACTGTAACATACTACAAGAGTGAGTGGAAGCAACAACTCTTTAAACCTCTTTTCCATATTCTTAAAATGAATTGGCATTTAATTATGACTAGCAGCGCCCCGCGGTTTCACCGGGATAAGTCTCGATCCCGTAGGAATATCAGAATACAAAGCATTCTATGTGTTAATCTGTATATCTGTGTGCCAAATTTCATCCAAATCCGTTCAGTAGATTTTGCGTGAAAGAGTAACAAACATATATCCATCCCCTTTCGCGTTTATAATATTGTATTAGGATAGTAGATGTTATGAAACTTAATCACCAACGGGCACTTGCAATCAGTGTATTTTGAAAACTTCAGGAATGTTTACTATAAACTCTATTTACTCTTTCATAAATATTGAATGTAGACATTAGTTCAACTGGTTTTCCCCAATCAACTGCTAGCAGGGAGGATCCTAACTGACACACGAAGATCAGATTAATCGTGTGTTCCTTGTAATGTGAGTATTCGCAACCGGCACAAGATTGATGAATGGGACACGCCTCTGCCCCACGACCGAAGAAGACAGATCGATTATGTACAAAATATATCGCTACCGTTACTTGAATGTTCTCATATATCAGGAATAGTTTGGGCTGGTTAAGGTTAACACTACATTTCTAGGATGATCAGAAGCTATACAAGTTTAAAAAAGGTCTAGAACAATTAATGAGGAAATGCATTACGAGAAAGTATGGTTTTCTTTGTCATTTAACAATGAATAGGCTTAGTTCCCCAGTTATCCTCATAACTAGAAACGCTGCCATCCTAAAGCTGCTGAATACTGACGAGATTCGTGTCAATTAAACTTGTGTGCTCGTGCATCGACCAGCGGCTTGTTTATGACTAGATATGCCTCTGTTATATAATACTAATTGTGCTAAGAGACAGTAGCCAAGGCTCTCTATTGTATCATATTCCAATTATTTTATTGTACAATTTCGCTTCAACTTAACAACACTAGATTACTTAGCTTAGTAACACATTGTTCGTAATTATATCAAAGCTATTTTCACTACCTACTATATTTGCGTAACCTGTTTCAATTCCAAATTCACAAGAAATCGAAAAATCCGGAACAAAAATAAAGCTCTTCCAGCACAATCTCTCACAACCCAAACAGCAATTCGTACTGAATATAAGTACGTCGTCTAGATAAATCTTCGTCAAACTCCTTCATATGTCCACACTTGACCGTTAGCCAAGTCTCAAAGAAGTTGGACGAACATTAAACGCACTCAATACATTCTTTGCAGCATAGATGAGCACTCTTAGAGGGTTCCGTCTGTCTCTGATTACACACGTGTTTCTAATTACTATATGATAGTAAGCCTCTTTAGAGTCTAACTCCTTGAGCATAAGTTGCTTTATAGCTTTTTTCGGTTGAGTCCAAGAAAAAAAACAAGATTCCCATAATTTTATGAAAGTTCGATTTCCCGTATGTACCTGATTAAGACAAGTTTGGTTTAATCGTTATGATAGTCATATAAAGGATAATTTCGGGGAATGTAGTCAAGCATTCACGAGGAAACATACTGGTTTATGAGTATTGTGATTGTCAATTAATTAAGGTACTCAGATAATGTTTATTGAAATTGTTTATTAGTTTAGTTGCTGGTTGCATTTCATTTTACTGCATAACATCTTATTAAGAAATAGTTGATTTGCTTAAAAAACTATAGTTCAGTTTCCCAAAAACTCCATTGCATTATTTTCTATTGAATTCCCAGGTTCTTTCGTATTTTTACCAAACATGCGTGAAATTTATCCAGTAATGGTGCCACCACGGATTTATAGGCGCAACCGGCGAGGAGTTTTAAATCCTTTCCGTTCGGTTTGTACGCTCAATGGTTTTTGTTCCACGTCATTTGAATTGTAAATGCGCAAGTTCGGTAATATGTTTGTCTTTTCCAAACGTTCGTGTCGCTGTATTTACATTGGGTTATCTTTACTGATTGTAAACGACTGTTTCTAACTGTTCATTGTTTTGACTTTTATTTTGGAGTGTTTTTAACTTTCCATTATCGTGATAGAAGTGTTTCTAGGTATCTAAATGATTTATTGTGCAAATTACGATGAACAGTCTATTATGACGATTGTTGTTTTAGAGAAATCTAGACGCCAATAACTTTTGATAACTCTGTTACCACAATACATTGTCTGTGAACATTAACAATTTGTGAGTAATTACCCTTACTGCAATCGTAAGTATTTTTATACTTTTAACTGATTGAGTTACTAATTATATATAGACTATGAACTCGTTATTTCAGCAAACGGAAATACTCGGTGTTATTTTAAAACTATATATATACGTTTCTATGTTGTAAACGTTGTAGAGAATCGATTTCAATGTCTATTTTGGCATCTTTCCTATCTTCAACAAAAAAGTTCGTCATAATCCCAACCCTCATTAAGACAGGCAACCATTTCGACAACGCCATAACTGCTCAAAGTTAGCTTACAGAAATGCAGCGGAAGCATCCGCCGTAGGCACGGACCGCACGAATGGATTTTCACTACCAAAACCACCAACTAAAGCCTCATTACGGCAATTTTCATACTAATATGTGGTTGCATTATAATTATGTTTCACTGCAGTGATATTATTAATATCAACATCGTCAGGAGTATAAGCCTCAGTTAATGACTACTATGAATATTGCGACGGACCGCAGCTATAAAATGACCACTACCGACAAGCGAATTGATGGTTCGGTAAAACTGTATTTATTAAGTGGCTCTATTTATCAATCTGTCAGACTTCTATGTTGATGCCTAACATTTAGACGAAATTTTAGGCAATATACCTAGATAATTCGATAGAAATATTACAATTGGAAAAACTTTTATGACAACCGTCTCTAAAACTACGAATAAGGAGTTGCGAGTGTGTTCCGGTCTTTATACTGATCTAGCAGCGGCTACAGCGCTGAATAAAGTTTTGGTAACAACTTTTAATACTGTTTCTTATAGCTCTTACGCTGCTGAGTTATGATTGCCGGCTACCAATGTTTTTCTACTAGCTTTAATGTTGTTTATTTGAAGATATGATAACATTTCTTCAGAAGAGAGGTTTCGTAATGCCTCTTCAGCTTGTTAATTTATTTAATTAGTAACGATTAACACAGAATCAAAATGATGCCAACTTCAAGAACAGTTTGAATTTAAAACCTGTCCATACTTAACACCATTAGAATGCCAAAACTCAAAACAAACCATAGCTTTAAATTCAGCACCCGATAAAAAGGAGATTAACTTATATTTACTACCGAAAATTGGCTTTTACGCCAAACAATATTTGAACTGTGGATCTTAATACCTTTCTTCGTTGGAGACGCTGCCAAACGAGCTCGTCGATTAATTTAGGTGCCAGATCTCCCTGATTTTATGACGAAATTCTTAGGTGATAAAATTTTCGTCTCGCAAAATTGTAGCCGTTTTAAACCTCCAATTACTTGTGGATTTTTATGCGCGATTACGTTGATTTCGTGTTGATATTGGTTTATAGCTTTGATTCTGATGGAAATTGATATTTCATAATACCTTTCAGCTATTTTAAATTCACGGTTCGTTATTCTCGATAAATATGTGTAAGTATGTATCTTATATACGACCCGCATTTTTACTTTCAAAGTACGTTTAGCTAATGGACATTGTGCGCGCGTAGAAGTAGTGTCTGCAAATAGAAGAAGAATACATATCTATAACATTTCTAACACACAACTACTCTAGTATCAATTGCTAGCTATTAATAACTACAATAACCATTATTAATAATCCCGTTCATCTTCGCAAAAGCTGCAACACCACTACATTTTAATTCTCCTTGTTAATGACGTCACTTTCAGTGTTGGGTAGTAAAACAAATACGAAATCGTCGTGTTCATCGTACACGGAATACGGAACTTTCAACGGTTTTAAAACGACCTCCTTTTACAGAAACAATTCTTGCAATAAAAGCTTTGCCATAATATCTCACGGTTCGTATTTTAAAATTGTATATTCATGACGTTGGAAATAATCAAACCGCTTTTGTTTAAGCTGCATTATTATTTGTGGAACTAGCTGTTGAAGTTTTGCTTACTTTAGTAATGTATTCGAACTAAATGGAGATGTTTTTCGGATCATTGTTTTGACATTAGGTACAGTAAGTACCTGTTTTAGAGTCTTGTTTGCATTAGAAAGAGTCGAACGCCGTAATTGCATACATGTACTTCGATAAGCTAATCATCAAGTAATGTTGCAAATTGGCAGCTTCTATTACTAGACTGTTAAAACTACATAATCCTGGCCTATACTATTAAATGACCAATGTTTGTATATATAAACCTACACATATATATATATTTGTAATTACGTTCTCGAAAACGGCTCTAACGATTTCGATGAAAGTTGTAATATACGGGTTTACGAGGGTGAAAATCGATCTAGTAGTAGGCGAAAATAGGTCTCATATCTCGGAAAAAACGTTTTCTCCGTATTTTCACCCGAACAGAGCTCGGTCGCCCAAAGTTTAGAACAAGATGCTACCTTAGAATAATTAAATGGCAGCATGGAATTAGTAAATACCTACTATAACGGCAGCATGGAATTAATATGTACTATACATGGAATAAGTTTGAACTATCGTATACTATTAAATGAGTTTTCTCTATTTTCACCCGAGCAGAGCTTGGTCGACCAGTAGGTACCCTAATTGCGTAACTTATTTTCGTAAACAATTATGCCTAATTTCTTTCATTTTGACAGTTCAGCAACATTCATTGCGTTATTTACGTTGTTGAGCAGATTTTTTTTTCCAACTTATAAAGCAATGGATTAGCAATCTGTTTCAAATCGAAACAAATTGTGATTGTGTTGTATTACGCAACAGGTACTAAATTCTACTCAGAACTGACCCCTTAAATAATTATTTCATTATCTCCTTCCAAATAAAACTACATCTTATATATAAAGGTGAATGGTTGGCTGTGGTTACATTTTGGCGCGGCACACAGCTGCTTCGCCTGTTATACATTAATGAGCCACCTGCAAGGAACGCAGTAGAAATTTAATTTCATACAGTTAAAGTTATTGTACGTCGTGTTTGTTGCAGATTTTATATTTGGTATATTTTGCAGGTTTCTTATAAGCTTTTGCTAGTAGAATCTAGTATTCTTGGTACCGCTCTAATTAAGCTAAATATGCATGTAAAAGTAACCAATATTATTTTGTCTTATTTTCCCGCGCTAATTTGTAAACATTAATATTGCAGCTGCTGGAGTTCGGACTCTCGACCTCTCACTCGACAATCTTATGCGTTATTTGTGGGTAGATTTGTAGGTCGATTGTCGTTTGAAAGAAATCAAATTGATGATAGTAGGTACTGAAACAATTAGCAAATATTTGGTAATAAAAGTAGACTTAAAATTCAAAAGCCACCAATACCTCTCAATCAACAAACCCAATAAAAATATTAAAAACCCGAAACGAAGGAACAAATAGCAATTTGTTCTTAAATGAAATGCAACTAATGAAATAAAGTGCGCAACTCGTATTCGAGAACGAGAATGCCAAGCACTTTTACTCGAAATACTTCCCACTGTATGGTTAGAGTTAATCAACTATTCCGAACGAAGTAAATCGCGAAACTCTCGCAGAATTTAATCCAAAGAAATATGGCTAACACGACTACGGAGCCAACTAATTAGGTAATCGGGTCACATGTATTATTTTATTAAGTTTTTAGAGCGATTTTCTCTCGTGTATTTTTTGTGTTTTCTGGGCAATCTTTTTAGAATCTAGACGCAGATACGCATCTGCATTCTAGGTTCTAGATATTGTTACATTTAATTATTTTGCATGGAGTGACTTCCATCAGACCTTTAAACGCCATTGAAAAATTTTCGTTGCTCATTCAATGTTTTGACGACACGGTTGGCGCAGTGGTTAAGCGATTGACTGCTGCGCTGCGTGTCGCGGGTTCGATTCCCGCACGGAACAAATATTTGTATGTTCTGGGTCTGGCTGTTTGTGTATGTGAGTTTCAAAATGCTTGTAAACGCACAATACAGGAGAAATTCCTAGTGTGAAAAAAAAGTTATAGTGGGTATAGTGCCTCTTCTTTTGCACGAAACGTTATACAGGATGGCCCATGAAACTATAAAAAATTCGAGAAGCCCTTAAAAAGAGATTTCTAAAATTCATACCGATTGCTTTAAGTCTTTGTGCTCTTTGCAGGACCTGTACCCTAATTGCGTAATACAACACAATCTATTTCGATTTGAAACAGATTGCTAATCCATTGCTTTATAAGTTGGAAAAAAAAAACTGCCCAACAACGAAATAACGCAATGAATGTTATTGGATTGTCAAAATGAAACAAATTAGGCATAATTGTTTACGAAAATAAGTTACGCAATTAGGGTACTGGCTAGTATTCGTTCCATACTAGCCATCGAAGCATAGTAACTAACAGTTTTGCAAACTACTTATTTATTTTAATGCAACACCCAACTCCACAAGTAATTAATTCTTATGCCACAAAAAGGTAATTCAATTATACATCTTAATTCAATTATAGTTCTGTTTTCTAATAGTGTTTTGTATCAGTTTTTGTTCAACCCATCGTAGTAATTACTTTGAGCCTTTGTATAAAAGTTTGATAGTTTAATTAGTAACCTTCACTTGTTTTGGAGTGTATTTAAAAGCGGATCACGTGGTTAAAATAGCTTTTAGATAAGGGTTGTGGTGAGAAGGTGTATTTGTAGAATGTATTTCGGTGCTTTTATTTTTAAACCTGAGTTGCTATGCTCAGTTTGAAATTGGGTAATTATGGTTTTTGTTCACGATAGTAAAGTTCCCTTTATGTTCTGTTGCAAAAAATATTGTTAGCTGCGTCTAAGCTTTACGGCCAACTTTTATAATTCAGAAGATCGGGCCGAAATATAGTATATAAACTCAATGATGATTTTCATTTTTAAAAACACCCCTATGGTCTAGTGGTTAGACCACCTCTCAGACCCAGAGGTCCCGGGTTCGGTTCCTAGTGGGAGCAACATTTTCTGCTCGTTTTGGTTGGTGGTAGGGCTTGTTCTAAGTCCGCCTGGCTAGCTACAATCATCTTATCTAAGTCTGTCACTATAACAACAATATTAAGAGCATTGTTGTGTTTCGGCGGTTAGAGGTAAGATAGCTCGTTCCTCTGTGGTTGCGGATTCTGGGTGAAGCTCGCTTCCACCTTCAGCCTTATTATCACTTACCTTAAGGTGAGATGCAGGTCAAGGGCTTCCCCGTTGTGGATGAAAAATATGTCTAATTTTAGGCAAAAATCCTAAATCTACAGATTAGATCTTCATACATTTTTCTTCTTAACTCCCGCTGAAGAATTTGGGATAGGATTTAGATTATTTTCTACCCCTGTTTAGACTATGTTTCAGCGACTTTACCAACACCGACAGCTCCTTATCTCAAAGCAAGAATTGCGTAGTTTGTTTCAGCTCTTTTGTCGAGAGCGTTTAGCATAAGAGCATAATGACTAGACATGTCGGCTGCATTTGCTCTGTTTATACCGTACTTAAGACACAATTAGTTTCTTTATGCAAAGACTGAAGTAACTCGAAATATGTCTTCCTCTAGAATAATTTTAGAGTAATCTTATGCAAAATGGTGAGTAATAGTAATTTAT
The DNA here is from genome assembly GCA_916610215.1 of Omphaloscelis lunosa. NCBI lineage: Eukaryota > Metazoa > Arthropoda > Insecta > Lepidoptera > Noctuidae > Omphaloscelis > Omphaloscelis lunosa. The sequence continues at coordinate 16,109,266 of OU744261.1, read as the reverse complement.
CTCCAAAACTTCAGTATACATTACATCAATGAGGTCTCGACCCCTGAACTAGGACATGCTGTATGACAGGGGTCGAGGTTTCTCCAGTTATATGGACCAACATGAGAAGGCTTAGACTAAATGTAATTAAGTGATTTTTAAAATAATGAAAAGATAATTGGAATAAAATAAAAATTGCAAGAGTTATCATCAAAGCCTTTTCCCAACTATATTGGGGTCGGTTTCCAGTCTTACCGGATGCAGCTGAATACCAGTTATTTACATGAAGCGACTGCCTATCCAACCTCCACAACCCAGTTACTGGTTAACACGATAACCCTTGGTAGTAGTGGTTGTCAGACTTTCGAAATGCAAGAGCTACTTACCCATAAATTTCTAGCATAATGTACGCCTTACTTACTTATCTCTCACAAAACCTGGTCAATACCAAGACAATACAAGATTTACATCCAATACAATACCTCACAAGTTCTTACAGCGCAGTAATTTGGACAAAGTTAACATACGCCAGATACGCCCCAACTGGGGTTTGTACGAACCAACTTTGACAATTAATGGGCGTAACTACCGAGAGTTTTGACTGAGAATTTGTCGTTACGATTCCTGTTCTAAGAACGAAACGTATGTGAGTCTTTATGCTGGAGAAAAAGAGGAACTTTGCAAGTCTTTGTGACGGCACCATCTTTTAATCACTTATAAGGACTTGTAATAGGTTTTACGCGGATAATAATATCCCTAATAGTAGAAGGCCATGTTGATAACAGTTGGGTTACAGTGAAGATTGGAACATTACCCAGAAAGCCGCTAAGCTTAAGTGGGACTGGGCCGAAGATGTCTGCCGCATGTCAGATGAAAAATGGGTTAAGAGAACCACCGATTGGGACCCATTAAACGCATGACGATTTCGCGGCAGGCCGAGCTTGACTCTTTCCGAAAAGGACTGGCCGACACTAGCAATAGACAGAATTGTGCGGAAAAGGGAGAGGGAGGCCTTTATCCGGCAGTGGGACAATACAGGCTAGTTAGATTAGATTAGATCTAAGCTGTTTCCTCTTACTCCATATAGGAAAGAATCAGTTATTAAAAGTACTCCTGAGATACCGAAAGTTCTGGCGTAGGCAAGTCTTAACCATACAGAGCCACGATAAATAAAAACCACCCACTAAAACGAAAAAAAGATTCCGATGGATAGAGAACATCATAATTTTTTTTCTTAAATAACCGAAAGAAGAACATCCCCATTCCATCAATGTAGTAATGGATACGTTCATATAAAATTACAATTATTGAAGATGGCGGTGTGATGCTGCCGTGCCTCGGTGCGTTCGTTAAGCCGTTGATTATGCGCCTGATCTCTCTCCGGTCGTGTCGGATTGCCGTCCCATCGGACTATGAGAGTGAGGGAAGAGAGAGTGCACCTGTGTCTACGCACACACTTGTGCACTATAATATCTCCCACGCCAAAGGCTAACCTCCGTTGAAATTGGCTGCCATGGCCAAAATATGGTCTGGAGGACTATTATTTCTAATCAACCCGTCAATAATACCTTTAATTTGCCTACATTTTAGAAAACAATTTGACATTGATTCTCTCTGAGACGAGATATCGACCAGCTTAGAAACGTTTCTAATTACGGGAATTGGACCGCATACTTGGGCATTAAAACTCCAAATGCAAATTAAAACAAATGACAGAAGAATCCTAACTCAAATACTGCATGTAACATTACTTAAGAGGTATTAATCAAAAGCTGTGCGGATCGCAGCTACGTGCACGCTTCCCTCTGATTTACTAACATACGTGCTTCCCCTTAATTTAGTATTAGTTTGTTTGCTGATAACTGTATACGATCTAAGTTTTGGCGTAACGAGGTATGTTCGGCGTAACAAGAAATAGATAGAGATTTTGTTGCTGTAATAAATGTTGTTTTGGAATCATTTGTAATCAATTTTAGGTGGTAAGTATTGTTGATTTGATTTTGGTGCAAATGTGCCAAGATTACTAACGAAGTTAGAGGTATTTTAAGGGTATGTAGCACTGTAATTCTTCGACATACACCCCTTTATTCATAAACGTTGCTTAAAGTAATGATTAGCAACTGTTTAACCACACGTTTTGACGTTTCTTGACTCTAAGCAACGTTTATAAATAAACCGACAGATCACTTGATCGTGTTAGGCATGTCACATGTTTTGTCCCTATCTCATATTTTCCTCCATATTTGAGTCAAATCAGAAATCTAAGATATTTGGCTTCTGTCAAATGCTGCTACCAGATGCCCGGTCTATCGCAAAATTCAAAATAATTTCCCGTGTATCGGACACAGCAAAACAACAAAATAGCCTCCCTGTTTGTTAATTCAATTCAATTCAAATTATTTTTATTTCACATAAACCTAAAGTGCCCATTTAGGCACTTATGAAACGTCAAAAGCTAGGTGCACGATGTAACAACTCATTGGTATCTTTAAATTTTTAGCAAGCCAATAAGCTTCTAAATGCTACTCCAACTACTGCTTTTAAAACTACACTGTGTAAGTGGACACAAACATTACGCTAAATGGGGGCAAAAGTTTCCGTACTATATGAAAATAGATACTGTGAACGCTAAGGGAATATTACACAGAACGACTACTTTTGTTGGTATGACTCTGTATCGTTATGACTTCCTAGTACAAAAGTTTCATTTATTAGGTTTTAATGCTTAATTATTCTAGATAAAGCTGGCTAGTACTCTCATTGCGTAACTTGTTTTCGTAAACGATTATGCCTAATTTGTTTCATTTTGACAGTTCAACAACATTCATTGCGTTATTTACGTTGTTGAGCAGATTTTTTTCCCAACTTAAAAGCAATGGATTAGCAATCTGTTTCAAATCGAAACCGATTGTGATTGATCGTGTATTACGCAATTAGGGTACAGGTTGAAGATTAATGAATTCTGATTAGACTACACTATTATTAAAAAGAGAAAAGATTTGTATTTTTGTTTGTAATGAAGAAACTCGAAAACTACTGGACCGATTTTAAAAATTCTTCATTAGTTTAGCTTTCATTAGTTGAATGCTATATCATCACTGAGTAACATAAGCTACAATTTATAAAGATATCACCAGGGCGAAGCCGTTGGCGGAAACTAGTTTATAAATAAAAAAAGTGATTGATTTATTTAGCACAAACTTCTTACATTACAAACTTTTGCAGAAGTCTTGTGGAAAATTTGAAAACGAATCTTCCATCCAATCAATATTGATATTGGATTGTACATAAGTAATCAATAATTTTTAGTAATCAATTCGTTAAGTATGTAACGGTTTTTCAAAAAAAAAAAGCTTGACCGTCGAATCCACACGGAAAACTACGCATAAAATTGTGACGTTCGCGTCAGCTGCGGCCGTCACATGCTCGAAATCATATTCAAAAATGAATGCCATAAAATTATCTGTCAAATAAAGCTAATTTTATGGATATTAAAAACAGTTTCTGTGATAAATATCAATTTAAAGTTCTCCGCCTCTAAAAAAAAAACACCCTTTATAATTATCTAATGTAACATATATTTTAGAAACGTTAGTACGAAGGAAATATGTTATGTTTCTGTGTGTGCAAATAAACGCGATTGCAGGCAAACAGTACGGCTGCGTTAATGTATCTATTTCACACAGTCGTTGGTATTGTAAATATGAGTTTGAATGTGCTAGGATAATATGTATTTATATGGTGTTTTAACTTGATCATTTATTTTTATTTTGTCATGAAGTGTTTAAAGTATTTTTGAAGTGAAAACTTCTATAGGCGCGTTGGACTTTTTTGAGATGAGACTAAACGATTTATTTCGCGACACCGTGATGACACCAGCTTTTGATCATTAAAAAGACATCAACGAGTTGATTACCGCGATGCCAATATTTTTTCAAGTTTTCACTTCTGTCGCATGCCCGGAGTGCCGCTGTTTTTTTTTTTTTTTTTGTTGGACTATAACAGAAGTTGAAAAATCACACAGATTAGTGGAAAAATACTTATCCATAGTCTTAAGCCACAGTCTAGCTATTACTAGCTTACAAGAAAATAAAGCTAAGCCAAATAATACTTTCTGTGTAACCTAGTGGACCAGTTATTTTTTCAGTTTCGATTGTAGCCATAAATAATTTAATAATCATTTTCACACTGGCTTACTAGGCCATAAATTAACCAGCGTTAGTCTAAAAATAAATTAATTTCCTCACATAAAACACTTACAAAATCTCCAGTATTCGCTCATGTACGACACCAATCCTTTAACTTATAAGGTGTCGTTTATGCAAATATCAACTCTATGTAAATTACAATAAGGTTAAAAGCCATTTGGAATGCCACAAGCGTGCTCTCTAGCATGCATGCAAGGTTCCACGCAAACTCAGTTAAGTTAAATTGGTTTACATTTAAAAGTCGATAAACACTGCTTAAGGCAACTAGATAACAGTGAGTAAATAATGGAGGAAAAACTAAGCGTAATTAGTTGAGCATTTAACTATCTATCAAGATAAGGTTTTAATTAAAAACAATCATTATATGCGTGAGACAGGGGACGTTAATACGTATTTGGGTGGTAACTGGGGCATATTTTTATGTAGTTCCCGTTTTTTGGAGTTATGAACGATAGAACGACGATCTTATTGCTTAAATAATTAACAGTTCAACAAGTCCGATGATTCGAAACATGGCTGACGATGACGTCATAAAGGGCTGTTAACAAGTCACAATATTTGAAAATAACTCCAAGGTGAAAAAACTTGGAACTCCACAAATGTGGACAACACACGACGAACGAGCACAAAAAAAAAATCAAATAACGTCATAACACAACAAGTCGTGAAAATAATGTTGTTGCATCAAAAATAACAAAGGTAGTAAAACTTACACTAGTAAAACGAACGCTAAATCACAACACGGGACATATGTCAGACAAACACGAACCTCACTCAGTCAGCAAAATCACTCTCATTTAACATCACAAGACGTTTGCGTATGAATAGGATACCAGGCTACCACGATACGGCTCATCATAATGACAAAGATCTCGTCTACGGCAGACTTAATTAATCATTGTGTTTACTGATTACCATTCGCAATTCACAACTTGCTTAGTTAGCGAATTTACATTCTGATAGAATAGTTAAATTATTCTGGATCGAGTTTCTGGACAAGACTTTGGAAGACGTGCTTTTGTTTTGAAGAAAAATAATAGCTATTGAGTTATCTACAAGTCCAGTCAATTGTTTCAAATAGTGCAGTCGATGTCTTAAAGCGCGGTTACACGGTGCGAGCTACTGGAGTTGTCAGTAGACAGGTACTGCCACTTGTACTGGCATGACAGGAGCTCGACTCGCCTCACCCGGTCACACTAGTGGGAGCTGCTGGCGTGATAGTCGACAGCTACTGCACCTCTCTACTTGCATGTCTCGTGGGTGTCACTCGATCGTCGGAAGTATCATGTTCCGTGTAATGTTGTTGCAAAATACACGACTGATCATAGTTCATACCACAATAAAAGGTTACAACTGAGCGTACGAGCTACTGTCATTTCGTTAAAAACGTGCGAGTTGACGTCCGAATCGCATGCGAGTGGCGTGGTGGGGGAAGCCGCGTAGCGAGTGAAAACAAAAAATGATATAGTAACTCAGATGCGATCTATTGACCGCCTCGCATATAACAGTAACTCGCATGATGCGGTCACACGGTGAAAGTGGCTGCACTGCGGTAACTCACCTCGCCAGCTTGCACGCTAGCTATCTTGGCCTCTACTAACAGCACCATCATAACTTGATAGTTCAAATATAATTATATTAGTTCAAATAATGGGGAGAAAGTGTAAACCTGCTATTTTGGTTCAACAATTTTAATAATACCTTTTTACTTATCTACTTGTACCTACTCGTAACATAGTCCGTACATTTCTATGAACATAACAATGAAAGCAACGTCTCCCCGGAGCCCAGTTATCGGCGAGCAGATGCGAAACAAAACTATATACGTTCTTCTTTATAACAATGTAGAATAAACTGCCCATAATATTGTTTCATAGAATGACGTCGGGTTTACATTCTCAAATGGTTAAATTGCTATGAATGTCGTTGGAGGACTTTATGACGCAGTATTTTAAAATAGAGTTATTACATTGTTACATTCTTATCAACTCGTCTTACTAAGGAGTATTGTGTAACCCTGTTACTGGGCTGTGGATGTCTGCAAGGCAGTCGCTCGACTGTAAAATACTGGTCTTTTTTCAACATAGTTGGGAAAAGGCACTTTAGGCAGATGATGACTTACATTCTCGTATCAACCTTGTGCCGTAACTCTCTTGAATTTAAAGTTACTGGTTACTTTTTAAGACTCTCTACTTCAACTACTTCTTTAACATCTATCGGACTTCATATTTTCCATTAACAAGTACATCATTTTGGTTTTCTGCGTCCATAACCATTTTTTATTTCCGTTTTCACGCTGACCTTCACATACACACGTATTCAGACTCATCATTATGCGGTCCGCGAGCGTGATGCCGCACATATTTCTGATTCTCAGCTCTTTTTCATGAATCCTTTCTGTTTCATTACCAATTTGTTACTTATGTATTTATTTATTCTCTTTGTCGGAATCCTTAGAGGCTGGTAGGGAATTTTTATCGAAACAGCTTCTGCTTTATCAATTATTTTGTTTTTGTGGCTGTTAGCTACATTATATTTAAAATGATCATGCGTTTCAGTAATCTTACTTTTAAATGTTATATTCATCTTGGGAACTATTATAACTTTTATATTATAAACAGCAACGTTCAAAACAAAATGCGATTCATAAAATAAATCTCCAATCCATTGTTGTGTACGCTGCATTGCTCCGTTAACTTGGATCCGGATATTGAATTTTCATACCGTTCGTTTGTTGCTACAAGTCAGTTTTTAATTATCGCGCATTTATACCAAGCACGTTTGTTGACAGGAAATTAATGCATCGGCCGAATCAATTTGTGTTAACTCCCTCCGGATTATGGATTTGTTGATCTATAACCCGTTTGAATGTTTGGAGAGGAAGTTTTAATTTTTTAAGGACTTTGTTAGTTTGAGAATTTACCTACGCTTTTTGAAGTAACTGCAAAACAATTTTTGTTACTATATTTTTTTTAATTTTGGGCTAGTCATTTATGTCAATTTATGATCCCATAATAGGCTCGCCCCTTGTTACATGGGACTTAAACGTAACTAGCGAAATGTGGGTGTACAAGCGAGATGTTTTACTAAGAGTGTCAATTGACAATGCAAAAATATATGTTCTGACTGACTATGAGTGCACTGCTTAACATGTATCTCTGTCTATATTTCGGGTAGAATTCTTAATTCTTCATACATTATTAACTTAATGTATGAAGAATTAAGAACTAATCATCTGCCGAGCCTTTTTCCAACTATGTTGGGGTCGGCTTCCAGTCTAACCGTATGCAGCTGGATGCCAGTATTTTACAATACATAGAGCGACTGTCTATCTGACCTCCACAATCTTGTTACTAGGTAACACGAGACCCCTTGGTAAGACTAGTCGTAAGACTAGTCGTCAGACTTTTGAGCTTCTAACTACCCGTAACACCTGTCAAAGATCTACAAATGACAGCCGGGACCAACGGCTTAACGTGCTTTCCGACACACGGAGTCTTGGTAAGAATTAAGAACTCTAACCTGAAATATCAAAAACAATACAACTATCATTTTGCTTACTTATTCATACCGCATTACAAATTTACCGATAATACAGCCTATTCAAATGTCGGATACCATTGCTTATCGGGAAACACTAAAGTTTTATATTCCATTGTAAAATTTTATTACTTACATCTACTTTTAATATGAACTGAAATGCTTTGTTTATGTTATTGTCTTCGGTTGCTTTTACAAGTTAAATGGGTGTTGTTATAACGTGTGTGTTACCTTGGAAGTGGTGTTTTGCTTCTTATTTTTGGTTTTGGTTTCGCCAGTTTCTAGTTCTTGGGAGAATTTCAGTTTTAGGTGCTTTAGTAACTTCTATTTTATTAATGTTCCTGAGTGAAATTTTTTTTTTCGTCACTGAAATAAAATATATATATGTGAAAACTTAATTGGAATTTGCTGTCATGTTTCCATACAACTGAATTGAAATTATTGTAACATAAAAATATGATGGCAAGCTGTGTTTAATTGACAATCACAATTTTTTTATCAACACAGTCGTTTGCAATCACGTCATTCGTGATTTTTCCGAAACAAAATTTCCGATGCATTATATTTTGCATGCATTCATTACTTTATCATGTGATAATAATCAACGCTTTTTGAGTTCTGTGTCGTCGTAAATTACAAATATTGCAGGTGTGTCGAAAATTGAAATAACACAAACAATGGAACTGTTACAAAGTTATCTTTGCAGTTCAATATCCATACCATACCCATATCAAAGGTTTAGAATGAACTGAATAAATTATAGTATTTATTTTTGTAAAATCAACTGTTTTCACAAGCTGAACAATTCCAACCAATTTGAATTATTTGACTAATGAATATTTAGTGATGGTTTATAATGGTGAGACCTGGGAATTCTATTTGGGAGTAAAGCGAGACTATTAGAGACACAACGCTTACGATTGTTGTCATGCATAATTTATAATTATTGGTTTTCAATAAAAGGAATGAAGGTGGAATGAAATTGAATGCTTTAAGAATGAATTCAGGGCATCTAGTTGAAAGGACTTGGGTGCTATTAGAATTGTGAAGCATTAAGTTAAATAGGAGGCATTTTTGAGTAATAAAATCGTGCTGCTTAAAACATTGTAGAATTTTATATAAAAATGTAGTTTAATATTTCTATTTTCCTTCTGAATTTGATCTAGTAAAGTGAAAATGTAAATACCGGAAACGAAAAACAAATCGGCCTTTTTAAACTCAACATTTATATAGTTTACAAATGAAAAACAAAATGCTGAGGATGCGACACGTAGCGTTTAGTCATGGCTACTTTGTTTCCAACTACAAAACTCAGTCCACAGTGTTTTACAAAACAGTTGACGTCGAAAAAAACTTTTGGGAACAAAAAAAAGATTGCTTAAACTTTTTATAGTGCAGCTTTAGCGATGTCGCTGGATATTCCTTTTTTAATTTTGTCGTGTAATTATTTCGCTCGCGATTCCTCTTTTTACGTTTGTAAATCTAAATAAATGGAAACCGGGTTTTGTTCGTTCATTTTCGGCTTCGGACAAGAGTTTTCCGACAATTTTTCGGTGACTAGATAAATGCTATTTCACAATTTAGGACTTGAAAAGGATTTAATTATTTGAGGTATATGAGCGGCGTTCCAATGTTTTAATGGCGAAAATTTATTAGGATTTGAGCGAAACCTTACTTATTGACCAAGATAATTAAATTGAACATTAACTTCGAGTAGAACGGTAATGTTTCGGTAAATTATCTCCTCTCTGTTCTTTGTTTTTCTTCAACCAGCTTCGGAAACATTTGGAGCATCATTATACCGAACCGAAGTCTCTGAAATAATACTTTATGGCACAGGTTTATACAAATACGAGTAATTTATATGAAGAATGTGAACATGCTTATTAGGCATTTTACAAACATATAATAATTAGCAGCAGGTAAAATAAAAACTTCTTCACATAGTACTTATATTTTATATTTTGAGTTAAAGATACAAGGATGAAGTTGAGACAGGAGAAAAAAAAAATTGAAATCTTCAAAATAATTTGTCCGAAATGACTTTGCCTACACAAACTACACACTGCACCACTGTGTAGTTGCTCGAATACACAGCCTACATGTCAATACTCGTAAATCAATCGCTTATTCAGCAGTGGGTTCACGCTGCGTCATCGAATCATCGTACTCTGTCGGATTCGCGGTCGAAGCGATAACCGGCGGGCGCTCGTAAAATTAAACATGTTTAACACTTCGGAAATAAAGCTGAATTAATGTTAAATTTTAGGTAAATACTATGTCTTTAACGACTGAACGTGGAATAGGGAATATATTTTGGGGATTTAGATGACGGCTAATTTCTGGTAGGAAGGGTGGTTTTACGACATTTTAATGGGTCAATAGAAAAGAGCTTTTAAATTAAAATTATGTTCACTTGCATCTCCCTCACTCACGATTTTTTTATGTATCTTCGGCAGTATATTAAGTTTTAATTAATTATCGTGACAAAACTATCACCAAAATACTTTGTGATTTTCGGCGTTAGATTAATTACTCTTTACAAACTAGCCACAAAGGCTATGTGCTCATTAGTTGTAGCCCCTTCATAGTTCTATGTAAAGGCAACATTCTGTTTTTACCTAACAACTGATTTCGTTGTCAGCTTAGAGCTTACTCTGAACAAAAACTAAATATATCTGCTTGTTAGTTCGGCGTCTACGAACGCTACAGTGCTACGACGCTACGAGAGTTAGTTGCTACGACTCGTAGCGCATGTTGTAAGAATTCGCTACGAACTTAGTAAAGCTAATTTAACACCGAATTGGAAGTCGTATTAGTATTTTTAAAGTGAAATTGAGCTTATTTGACAGGGTTTAACTTTTACAACATTACACATTACATCGCGCCTCTATTCCTAAGCGTAAGCAGAAGTGCCTTGTATATCTTACAATTCGGCATTTTTTTAAGTTTCATGTAACAGGAGGCGAGCCATAATGGTTGCCATACACGTTACAATATACTTGCGCAAGGTTGCGTGACACCGAATGGCTACTTGTGCTAATTCATACCACGTTAATTTATACTTGTGCAAGTCCAGTTTTGCGCAAGTATATCGTAATGTGTGTGGCCTGCATAATTTTAGCTTCATTGTATTTGATTTTAATTATTTCCCTTACCATTCAACTCAATGAAGTCATTATTGAGTTTACAGAGGTATTGAGGTAGTCTGAATAAAAATAAAAAAACGAGCGAGGCTTACAGCAGTCGCATATAATGTGTAACATCTGACATCTTGGCCTCGGAAAATGGGTTGTTACCATCTGACGGCCAAGTCTAACACCGCGCGCGCTCATTGGTCAAATCAAATAGCGCGCGCTTCCCCGGCTTCCTGTTACACACTTCCGTCCCTTTTCACGAAATACCTCCTACAGATGCAGAAAAGCAAGAGGAAAGATGTTACACATCAAAAAAAAACTAATCAATATTAGCTTTTAAATACCAATCTTCAAATCATTACCTTTTAATGTAGGTACATATCTATAATTTTAAGCCATATTTTCTAACCACCCTCATTTCACAAGTAAACATAAAATGTTTGCTCCTTGAATGGAGGGCCATTGAGCGAGCATCAAAGGACAGGCTGGTGACAGACTGACTAAAATTATTAACGATATTACGTTCATCAACATTACACATACTCATGTTACACGAGTGTAATTAGTGAGAACTATGTATAGGTCGAGGGGTTTGACGTACTATGTTTGTGACCGCGGGTAATATTGAGCTATTAGTTTTGATTCGCGGAGGTAGACAGTAGGAGACAGGCACTTTACTTTCTGTAAATTATTTAATCACCACTGCTCTCAAAATGGTGAAGGAAAACATCGTGAGAAAACCAGCACCTCCTAGAAAATAAAATCGAAGACATGAGACATCCACCAACTCGCACTGGGCCCGCGTGGTGGATTATGGCCCAGATCTCAGAGATAGGAGGCCTGTGACCCAGCAGTGGGGACATTATAGGCTGATGATGCAATATTTTTGATTTACAAAATTAAAGGTCCGTGCCGACTCATCTCAAAGTTAATTTAAGATGTTTTTGCAGTGCGAAAACGTTACTGAGAAATAGAATGAACTCCTCAACAGAACCATAAGCTAAATTGTATAGAAAAAGAATTCAGGATTATGAAGTTTTTTTTTTTTGCCTTTCAAAAACTGCACCAATGCATGTTTTCTTAATTGTCTGATTACACCAAAGACTTGCGCATCCGCTAGAGAGGTACTTGAAAAATACCGTGTGATTTAAGTCAGTAAGAGTGTCACAGATTCATATGAACATTTCCACACGCCATAAGATATGTTTTAAAATGAGTTTCTTCATTTATTTTTCATGGTTAAACTGCATGTTTTTTTATAGCTCGATCTAGCCCTCAATTCCGCACCTGCTATACAAAACACAGCACATAGCGCTCACATATTTGCACCCGTGATAACTTTGACACTGAGTCGGATTACCTTCGTCAGTGACAGCGCGCTATTTATTTCACAACCTACTTCTGTTTGCTTGTAATTACAACGTTTTGTTGGTGGATTGATTATATGCCACTTTGTTTTGGGGTAGGTAGAGAAGTCAGGTTTGGTTAAATGTTATTGCATTTCGTTATGTTAGTTAAGCAGGCTTTGTGCGCTTTTATAACTTCTAATGTGACGATATTATCGTGGACGTATAAAACGTGCACTTTATAACGTTATCGTGGACGTCCACGATAATATCGTCACGTTAGAAATTATAAAAGCGCACATTAGTATATTACATACATAACATTACATTGTACATTACATTAAGCATACATTAGTATTATGTCTGTCTGATAAGAGACTAACGCATACTTGACCAACTTGTACTCTCTTAACACAGTCCTAATTCAGATGTACTTTAAAATAACCTGCTTTATAAAAGTCGCCTTTTTATTCTTTTTTTTTTCTCTGTTTGAAAGTAAATACATCCTAAATAATTGCCCAGGAAATGTCAAACACAAAACTCTTCTAGTTTCACAACAAACTTTGTATCTACAATTACTTAACTACCCTCCTCACTATTTAACACCAACCAATAAACACAGAACTCTATTAAAAGTTAAAGTTTTAAATAGACGTAGTATGTCGTCATCGTCAGACTTCGCAAATAAGATCGTTACGCCTTGTTCCCACTTGTCGGGTATTGGGCCCGACAAAATGTCGCTTTTCTCGCAGATTCATGTATACAATTCTTGTCGGCTAGTCGACTGCCTCGTTAGTGTTTCAAGTCGTCGATTCCCGGGTCGTGTAAAGTGTTATTGGGTTTTTCCATCAGGAATTTTCCAGTAGCAGCAGCAGCCTGTATTTATGCCCGTTTGATGGCAATGGGCTCGCCCCCTATTACTTGGAACTTAAACATAACTGGCGAAATATGGGGTGTACTGTAAGTGCATCTCTGCCTAACCCTTTGGGGAATACAGGCATGATGTTACGTTATATTAGTTCATGTCGGATCAGAAAAAAAAATGGTGTCGGATAAATATGAACAGTTTCATACAAAAATGTCCTGCCAACAAAATGTCGGATGCTCTAGTCGCCCGACAAGTCGGATCAGGCTTGCCTGCTAATTAAGATTGAGAGTTGATTAAACGTTTCCGTATTCTGGCATGATAGATGATTATTGCAGGAGAGAGCGACTTTTCAGCATATACATGTACCTATGAATGTGAAGACATGCCTCTTTAATTAAGATACCAGATTTGATAACGAAGATTGAGATTAGAAGTGTTTGCATTTGACGGATTAAATGTCATGTTCATTCGAAGTTTGTGACAGGATGTGGATTTGAGGAAGCTATGCTTGTGTACTTGTTTATTTGTGCTTAAAATACACTCTATTAAACTTTGTTTTGTAGACAATCAATTCTCTGAATTTGTCAGTTTTCAAGACAACTTTATATTTCTTTTAACGAGAAGCAAGGCTTTTAATAAAATTGTGTGATGCTTTTTTAAATCGATTTTTTCATGTGCCACATTTTTTTTTATCTTTGAATATTTCTTATCACACAAAATCGCCAAAAATGCCTTAAATAGTACCACACGGTACTTATTCATTACAACCAACCCTTATTACGAAACGATCAACGAAAACACTTCTACACCCCCCTTAGAGATAACAAGCTTGCCGTAATAACTTCAGAATGCGGTTAAACGTCCGAACGGCCGTCATAATGCGTTCCTCTAACGTCCTAATCAATTTGGCGTTTACTCTGGACACTTGACGCACCAAATAGATTGGCACAGAAGGCAAGCTCTACGCAACGAACGCATATCTACATACATAAAGACACACGTTCACGTACAGTGCGCTTGTACACTCACGATTGGCATTTGTTTGAGACAGTTTAGCGCACATTTGGCTGATATCGCTGCAAAAGAAATATTCGACCTTTCGTTAGTTTAAATAGAGTTGAAGTTAATACTTCCATTAGCCCGAAAGCACATCAAATCGCGGTCAGACGCGCGGGTCTCAAGTTACGAGTCAGGTTATTTGTTTTCCACTTTATTTTATGGAACGCACTGTTGATATTTTGTTTGACAGTGAGTTCGCTAGTTGTGCGCGCCGGCCCTTTGAGATCGCCGTACGTACGTGTCTATGTGTACTTGAATCTGTTTTTGCTCGTAAGAAGTTGACCTTCTGTATCTATTTTGAGTACTCGACGTCACTGGTCGTCTAACTTCGGCGTAGTTAAATTTTAACAGTTCCTCGCCTGTTGTCCTAGATTTGCAAGTTCGTTGAGTTCAATTTATCTTTCGTTGGAACCGTTGATCTGTTGATAGTTGATGCTTTGGTGAAAATTATGAGGCAACATTTTGTAGTGGTTTTATTACTTGAATGTGCATAGCAAGACTGAGCCTTATCGGTTTTTTTTTAGGTATTTATACTCTACAGCGGCAATAAAGTAAATCAATCTCATACTGATTATTTTATTTTGCAAACTCAAAGCATTTATTTCAATTAAACCATTTACAGGCACTTTTGAATTGTCAAAGCTGCTAGCTTTGTTTGATCTCACACTTCTGACAAATGGATATTTTAAGTGTTTTATTTTAATTGTTTAGTTTAATTTAATTTAACGTTTACCGGTTATGCAATAATCACTATGTACTTATCTATAACTCTGAAAATGTCGTAATTCCGACCTTCAAGATACAGACAAATGACTAGTTTGGGGGTCACCGTCCAATCTGTTCTTGTACAACTTGATTCTTTATAAATAAATGAATTGATGTAAGAAACAATACATTACATTGTTCTTAACTAAAGCAGTACATTTTTTTTTGCATAATTATATTTTTTAAATAAATAAAGAATTATTTATTTATTATTTATTTACATCACAATTATAACACCTTTGCCGACTCATCCAAGGCGATGTTATAAGTCACAAAGTACACAACAAAAAAAATATATATATATAACCTGGAAGCAGAATTACAAAGCATGATGATTCTTTTCCTATGATCTTTCATCATACATGTAATAAGTATCCGTCTACGTAGATCGTCGTCTACGTTCCCTTAAATGTATTTTTGTTTTAGCCTATCGCTCGCGGATCCAACTGTGTAGACTGTATTTGTAACCACTTAGCAATACTAATTTGATGGCCGAGTTCTCAAATGGAACAATGAATTAATCATTGTATAGCGTTAAATAAACTGACTTTCAAATTACTTCGCTGGAAAAACAAACTTGGCAATTTATTTCTGCCTGAAACAAGGCTTACTTTCGACTTAGGAATAACATTGTAACATAATGTAGCTCCAATAAAAAAAACATCCGTGTTTCGCATAGGTCCGCGCGCGACTGCTAGTCACCGCTTGAGGTATGTGAAACAGGGGATTGGCACCATTGACAAAATTGCCTGACTTGAGTTAACTTGACCTTTGTCTACCTCCTCCGTCTCGCCGCTCATATACCTCAGGCAGTGACTAGCAGTCGCGCGCGGACTGTGACAAAACATAACAGTTATTTAAAACTACAGGTCGCTCCTGTATTAACAGTTTCCAATTCCTAAAACCAAGATTCTTGGCGGAATTGAATTCCGAATACTATGCCAGTAACTTATAATAACTGTGAGCTACAACATCAAACCAATTTCACGAGACTATGCAAATAGCTCTATTCGTGGCATCAGCCGTCGCACCTGGCCAGTCTTATTGGAACTTATAAGTTGTGCAAACTGTTCCACGTAGCGTCCCACTCTATATCATAGAATATTTAGTTCTAATACATCTATCTCTTTCGTACATAACCCTTGATATATCTTTCTCTCTCACAGGAGCCGAGAATTTGTCTCGGTTATTGGAATTCGTGAGTTATGTCCAACTTATACGTATATTCGTCTTTGAAATACGTACGGAGTCAATCTTTTGATTCTGAAAATTTTAGTTCTGATTTAGGATGGCGGAATTTTTATATTGAATTTGGGAAGAATTTTGTTTTAAAGAATTCTTAGAAATTTAAAAGTTCTCTTATAATATACTAATTGAAATGTAATGCGTATCGCACGGAACGATACTTTAGTATCTACTTACCCAGAATAATGTAGCATTTAAATGTAACGTATCATCTACATATCACAGCTTTCTTAGAACGTTTATTAATACACCCACGGCAACGTTAGCTTCCACTCTTCATTATTATCATGTTAGCTCTTTTTTATATTTACGTTAATACATATTTCTTGAAATTGTCAAACAATAAAAAATTTATTAACTCAGAAAGGGATAAAACAAAGTAATTTATATTCTTCACTAGGCAACTATTTTTATGATCCTAATATAAGGAAAAATAAAGATAATATATTTGGTATTCAACCTTTTGGGAACATTTAATTGTGTCTACAGACGCTTGGGCCATTCTATTACAGTTTAACCGTCATATTTTGGCCGAATATTCAAACAGAGGGATTTAATACACGTGACCGCGAATGAATTAGGATTTGACATTTATTTGCAGATCTACCCTCTGTTAATATTTTGCTTTTGTTAGCTTTAGCCGTGTTTTGTTTCGGGACAAAAATGTATTATTATTATAATGTAGGATTGGATTTAAGGACCGTCTCCCGCGTTATTTTATTCTTACCTTTTGTGGTTGGTTTTTGAAGTAGTGCTTTGTTTTTATTTGTTTACTAGCTTCTGGTCGCGATTTCGTCCGCGAGTCTATAACCTTTGTCAAAAATTGGGCTATCCAATGCTTTTTTTTTATTCGCCTGGTAATTCCGGAGATTACCCCCTACAAACTTACAAAAGAACAAATTTTACCTCTTTATAAATAAATAAATAATAATAATAATAATAGGACCTGGCCACCGCTAGCTTGGATCCTGCTACTATACTACGGCTATAATTTTTAAAATATTTTTAATTGTTAATTAAAACTATTTAAAAATGTAAATTATATGTTTGTATATAATAAAGGAAATCATAATTATTTATTAATTCAACAGACAACTAGATCCAATTACAAAAATACCTACAGGTCTAGATGTTAGTAAACAATTTAACTTATTTGGTACCTACCTATGATAATTTGAAGAATAGATAATACCTACCTTAATTCACAGGTAAATAACAATCGAGCTTATAGATAGTACCTACAAACATTGACCAAGTTACCAAATAGTATCAAGAAAATGACGCCCATTTAAGGTACTATAACTTTTATTTTAATCGACTCTGACATAACCATTTGAATAGAAACATACCTTTAGTTTCACATAACAGTATTATTACTTCAAAGTATTCGATTCTCTGTCTATTGCTACGAACAGAACCAGGGTCTACTCTCTAAACACGAAATCGCTAGTTTCGGCCGAGGTTACGGGCGATTTCTACTTCGAATCACTTACGGATAAAGATGACATCGGGGCCTGAACTAAGAATGAATGACAACACGCTTTGACAGTTGTCCCTACTCCCGATGTGTTTTTGCCTGGTCGAAAAATTGAATATGGCATTTGTTTTGACGGATCAACCACTTTTGGACAGGTCCGTATCTTCGTTACGGAGTTAGAGAGTAGACCCACAGATGTGAAAAGGCTTAGATTTTAGGGGAGTGAACTCCATAGATTTCGTTCGGCTAATATTAAAGGGTGCGCATTCCAATTCGACTCAAATGTTATTTGTTAGCATGAGAATACATCCACGTCATGCTGACTCTTAACATTGTGCCCATCTGTTTGCAGGTGGAATGTTAAGCGGGCGCGGCACATGACTTCAGAAATAAACAATAAAAAATGTGTTTGATTGAGAAAAAATCTAGTGTTAATTGTGAACGGCGGACGCGCCAGTGTAGTGCACTCTCCGAATCCAGTTGAGAAGACCGAAACAGTGTATAACAATGGAATATGGTTGAACCGTTGAACGCTTCTGGTACAACCAAACTGTGCTTCCTATAATGTTCTCGCGCAGTGAAGCCAACTAAACCAAAACAAACGTCTAACCCTGACATTATATCAAACCTAAAGTATCGTTGTAAAAATAGTTAATTATAAAAAAATCCTCGTCGTTGTCTACGTGTTTTTAAATCTAATAAACTCTAGTCCTTAAAATTTTGAAAATTTTTCATCGAAGCGGTTGTCGTATTTTTGTGATAAAAATTAAATGATATCAATTATTATAGGTTATGTTAATGTTAAGTGGCAAAACTGGTTGTGATGTGTATATGTAAGGAGTAAGTAAGATTTGCGCGTAGCTTGCGCATTTTTGGGGTGGGTTTGCGCGGACGCCGCGCGGGTATGTTGGGGGCGGGGCGACGTAGTGACTTGTGTCTTGGCGCAGGCGCGGCCCGGCGCCGGTAAGATGCGAGAGCGGCGATGTGCGCTCCACCGCACCGTCGCTCTACTGTTTGCCTACCTCCTCTTCCTCAACTGTCAAGTCGACGCTGCTGGTGAGTTGCATTCCTTTTTTAAATATTCTAGACTCTCATTTGTTTTAATTATGGCCAATAAGGAAAGGACTGATAATTTGGCGACTATTGAATTTACATTTCCAGTAATGTGTAGGTAGTAAAGTTATAGAATTTAATGGTTAATCTAATTGAGTACCGATTAAATTGTCCGCAAATTGGCGTAGTGTGTCAGTTTATGAAATAGTTAATTTGCCTGTTTGTTTTACCACGCAAAATTAAACTTTTTCATTTCTAAGCATTATGCAGTTCAGTTTCTGTACTATTAAGTACCTAATAATAGTCTTACAAACTGTTTAGTAATCACAATAAACACAGGTTTTTCCTGTTGTAACTATTGAAACTTGAGTAGGTGTCATTAGAGACGTTCAGTATTCCCCTAGGTAATTATCAGAGCGGTACTTCCTAAGTGATCATATCGGATGTCGAGGCAATCAGATATGTAATTAATTGTCAAAGTTCAGTTAACGTCATTAGCCTATTAAACAGATAGTTTGTTAATAGTTAACAGTCGCTTTAGATCTGAATTATCGATAAAAAACACAACTCTTATCGATACTTTGCTTTTAACGAGTCGCCATCTTGAAATGTCCTGAATATTAAAAAAAACATTTTACTAATACACAAATGAGGGTCTAGACTAACTTGCATGGTAATTTTAAGGTATTTAAGTATGAAAATGTAAAAATGAACTGACGAAATAACGGCATAAAAATCTATTATAACATTTACAGAGGTCTTAATACGGTAATTACAGTTCAACTGAATATTTCGTGGAAATGCCGACGACTGTCGCGTGCCTATTATATTTTTGTAACGATTTTTATACCTATTGCTGGTATAATTAAAAATGACGACGACAAATTAAGTTAGGCTGCGACTAGTTTTGAATAGAAACTTTTAATTATTGGGTTAGTTGCCGATAATTTATGTAACTATGTAATAATGTTCGTTGATTTCTAAAATAGGAATTTTATCGACATAAAACGCACACGTGCGTTCCCATCACTATAATTGGATTATACCTAATGTATAATTATATTTTTGTAAAAGTGCTTGTTTTGTTAGTTAATTTTCAATAGGTAGGTGAACTTATTTCCGAACACATTTAGTAATTCTTAACTCCAAGCAACAGTTTTCTGAAACAGAATTCCCAACTTAAATGAAAATTAAACACCAGGTACTAAAAGTAAGTACAACCAAATTTTAATCAACTCAAGAACAGCGGAACACCAAAGTTGGCTTATTAAAACAGCATTAATTCAATCACGATTTTGTTTGAATTCACAAAAGGGGAGAATTATACAGCCGAATTTCTGCTTATATTCGCTCTCAGGAGCACCAAGGGTTAAATAGTTACATGAGTTGTATGAATATACCTCATATTCACTCATTAGAATACACGGTGAATTCGCATTAACATTAAAATTCTGACTAAAAATCGCATCTCGGGTCTAACTCTCCCGCATAATTATGTCGCAGTGCTTTATGAAAATGAGACGTAAAACGTTTTTATGGTAGAAAATAAAATGGGTGTAGTAAACTGTTGTTCACCACACGTTCCGTCGGTTTCCGTACGTACTTAGTATGCGTGTGATGTCCCAACCCGTGACGCGTCGCAAAGTCGCGGAAATATGGGCAATGTGTGCATACAATAGGGAGTGAAAAAGTCTCCATGTGTATGAAATATGTAAGGCTATTCGATTTTATTGGAATAGATGTGGGGGACGGGACAAAAAATGTTATCGTGCCAACGTCTTCTTTTTGTCTTTTATATGGCTAGCAGCCTGGTCTTATCTAGGTACTAATATTCACCCATCTTTTATGGAAGTGTGTTAGTTCAGAGTAAGTTAAAACATTAGGAGAGTAATGCGACTAGCATTACTCTTTTACAGTACACTTTTACAGAATGATGCTTACTGAAAATCAACAAGAATCCCACCAAGATTTTTCATAACATTGCGCAAAAATCCGAACCGTAGTACTTATTTAGAAACCCACAATTTGGGTCAAGCGGACCTAATTTCATAAACCACCGAAAATATAAAGATATTAGACACACTTATTGTTGTTTTACGTCTTAAATTGTTATAATGTTGGCATTACTGACACTCGGTGGGCGTCATTTGCATAACCGGCGTCGGCTGGTCCCGCGATAAAATGGCTACCGTCGAACTTATGACGTAATTAATGAACCTAAATGATACAACACGGATAGCTGGGCAAATTACACTTTTTGCCGACCCCGTTCTAATGGAGTATTGTAATTGTTGGCATGTGGTCATGGTAGTACTGTGTTGGGGCTTCAATTTGGTTGGTATGTGGTCGGGGGAAATAATACTGGGTGGGTTTAAATTCGGATGCAAGGTTGAAGTCAGTAAATCATATAGTTTATATAACACACACGTAACATCACGTCTGGATGCCCAAAGGGTTATTGAGAGACGTTCCTATAGTACACCCACCTCCATAGGTTAAATATTGCACTTACAAGTATAATTTTAACAGTCAAGTTATTTAAAACCCTGACACAAACATTTCCTCATTTCTCTTTCCTACTCCATCACCAGATCCTGTACAGCATATAGATGCGACCAAACACGATACCTGTGCTGTTAGTTGGTAAGAGAGTTGGGTATCCTGCAAATTCCAAGTGATGCTGCAGCATCAGTTCAAAGTTACTATGTCCTTCTTATATCATTTAAGTAACAGAATACCTTTCAAATCGATCAGACCTGTGGAAGATACTCACATCCACATCAAATAGAAAACAGCTGATAATCTTCAAACGGCTGAACCTATTTTGATAAAACATGTCTAAGAACCATCGCTAGAAACCCTGCTTTCAAATAAAAAAACCGCTTAAAAATCGGTTCACCCGTTTATGAGCTACAGTGCCACGGACACACACACAGCGGCCAAACTAACCTCTTTTTGCGTCGGGGTTAAAAATTAACATTAACATACCTTCTAACTACGTAGCAAAGAGACTATGTAGAAGATGCTCTATTGCAAAAAGTTGCCTTTTGAAATACCTGAAAGATGAAAGGTAACAAACCCATTCTACGTCTTTGTTCCTAAAGGACCAAACATGCAGATTTATTATTCGTGATTGAAGAGACAGTTAGCGAGGAGTCCGCTACGTGACCCCGAAATATGTTACGCCGAATAACGCAGCGCCGAAAGACGGGTGGCCTAAAGTAACATCACCATGTAAAGGCTCTTTTAATACATCACCCAGTCATGAACAATACTAGTAGGTAGAAGCATTAATATCAAACACATGTGCTATAGAATATGCTAGTATGAAACTTCAATATTAAAACCCAACTTTTCATCCGTATATTATGCTCATCTAACGCTAGTTAGGCCATCAGTACGATGATGAGAATTTCAATTATTCGTCAGTGAATAATGCTGCGTTGTGCCGTCAATTATGACATTATTTGGAATCAAATGGATGACACGTTCGTTAGAGCTTGCATCGCGTTTCTCGTGGATGACTAAATTATATTTTGATTTAAGAATAATTATTGATCAGGTCAGAAAATTACTATTTATTCAGGTTTTTTTGTTGAGAAACCTTTGACTTTAATGAAGCAAAATGAAAGTTTTAGGAATAGAAATGTCCAAAATAAAAATAATGGAAACAGTGAAAAGTGCCTACTCGAAAAAGGTAATTTATATTTACACTATTTTGAATATAACTTTAACAAAGAGAGCAAATGACGTCACCAAATAGCGTCGGTCGTTACCGCGCGCTACAGATCTTTAAGGTGCTCTAAAATTGACAAAAGGTGAGGGCTTTGTTATGACCTCAGATGGCACCCTGTCGTTATAACCCGCCTCAATGCCACGCCTCTACCTTACTTAAAATAGGATGGCGCTAAACAAAAAGAAAACAACACTTCCTTCGCCGCACCTTCCACCAACATTAATTCTCGATTAAGAATTTTATTACAATCGTAAAGGAAAATGCTTTACTTTTGCACATATTGGAATAAGTAAAAAAGATTTCGTATTAGATGTCTTTACGACACCCCCAAATATATATTACAGACGTGACTATTCGCGTCTATCTCGATTACGAATGTCGAATCGATTCGTGGAGGAAAAAAATCGGGAATATGCGACGACGCCAGCTACCGGCTTTGATTTGCATTTTAATATGCACAAGGGAACGGGGAACGAAGCTGTCATATTGTGCAAAAGTGATCATGTAAAATGGATGTGTGTTCAGGATCGATTGGAAAACAATCGATTCCTATGAGACGTATCGAGGTCATGTCATCGCTGAGAAAAACGAGACCTCTTTTCACTACCTTTATTCGAGTTTTTATGTCGACCTAAAGGAAGCCAAGATAACATTCTACAATACAAAGAGTGATATGGAATTTCTTCGGAAATTCATTTGGGATGCGAATTCTTTATCCAAGTTATGTAGCGAAGGTGTATGTAAGGAAATTCTCTTAAGTGAATTCTGGAGATATTTGTAAATAAGAAAGTATTTTAGCTTCAATTGTGGCTCATCGAATTCCTCCATTTAACCGGTACATCAAAAAGCAGTAATATCATTTCGCATTTTTTATTTTCATCCCAAACAAAACACAATTGAATCATTCACCAACAAAGATATAGCATCCCTGGAAATATTAAACCAAAATGGGACACCGACCGTCAATTACCGTCAACTTCAACATTTATAGCAGCTTTGCACCGGAATTTCTATTTTCATTAAACGCGAGGTTCGTCCATTTGCGGAGGAGTGCCGAGGACAAATCAGAGGTAGGCACGAACGACAGCACGTGTCCTCTACTGCCGGAGGACATAATCTAAATGCTAATATATCTGCGTCACGGGTTCGGCGATATGGCGGGGTTTGACGCGCCGCTTTGCAGCGGTTTGAACCGGTGTAGACCGGAATATTCCGGTGCAGTTTTGAAGGGAACCGTTTGTGAAAGTCATTGTGCTGGAGTGGGTGCAGATGTGCGAATTGTATGGTGTTGTTGGAGCTGTTTTTTAGGTGGTTTGTGGTTGGTTTTACCTTTTTTGAATGAGAGCTCTGTGCAGTAGAAGTTGATACATTATGATAATATGTGGTAAATATGTGGTTATTCACAGAACGATTTTCAATTTCAGGGACGTGTGTGAACAGATGGTCAGTCAGTCAGTCATAGCAAAGCTTTAGGTACAAATTCTGTATCCATGTTTCGTAACTTCTACGTAACTATATTTTTGTCGTGTCTGATCGGCGACTTGACGTTGACTGACGTGTGTGCATGAACCTTTAAATTTATTCCACAATCTTGCCATTTGGCATAGATGGCACGATTGTGAAATAAATGTGACAAAACGAGGTGATTAAAAACAAAATATGAAGACCTCGAATATTTTTACTCACAATTCGCAACAAGACTAAGGAATTCGTGTACGAAACTAGATAACTTCACATAATAGACAGGAGATATTTACCCCTTTGATTTAGAATGCCCATTAATTAAGGTCTCATGTTCTCTCCAACAATAAATTTTGGACTATCTAACATTGAATATAAGTGGTTATTCAACCCGCAACAGTTACATGGGCTCACAATCCAGGGGTACCAACTCAACAAGGGTAAATTCTCGACATTTAGTTTCAAAGTTGGCAGAATATTTTTAGCTTTGTTAAAGCTGGAATTTTTTATCCACTGTATTTCTAATGTTATAATATAACTAATAGAAAATCGAATGATAGAAATAAAAACAACAGGAACGATAAATGTTTTATATCTAAAGCCGAAAAATACATAAACACTTCAGTTATGTTTTGAGTTTATAAATAAAATATATTAAGAGATTTTCTACGATTTGAAATGAATAATGAAAACTTAGAATAATTAAACTTAAAATTTGGTAACCCTTGTTCGATCAACAGCGCCTACGGCATTCATCTTATGAATATGAATGAGCAATATATAATACGCCTCTTGAAGATAACAATTATTATTTGTAGTAGAAATCAATTTGTGTTTAGTGAATAGAATTTGAAAATAATAAGCTAATCACTGAAAAGACTTTAACTATTTGCACAGAAATAAACAATGATGAGTAAAATCGACTAATAATTTACATTAAAAAAAAATAAGCAGGCAACGACACAGAACATTAAAGAAGTAAAAGCAAAACATTTCAAATAGAGAACTCTATTAAATGAGCAATATTTATTGCACGTAATATACTTTAAAATTTTTAACACAATTAACTAATTACACTAGGTACTAAATTAAAAGACTACCTAAGTGTGTAAATAAATACAAAAACAAAAGGACACTTATGCGTTGAAGTATTCGTCCGCATCGCTGTCATCCGGAAACGTGCTCAGAAGACTGGCAGCATTGCCACGTTGAATGGCAATTCTAATTATTTGGCCAAAGAACGAGCCAGCCCTCTGGACGTTCTACAAATTCTAGTTCTTCAAGTTCTCGAAGACGGTTGTAACGATTTCGATGAAAGTTACAATATAAGGGTTTACCGGGACGAAAAATTTATCTAGCTAGGTCTCATTTCTGGGAAAATTATTTTTCTCTATTTTCACCCGAGCATAGCTCGGTCGCCCAGGTACTGACAAATTAATGCCACCCAATACAAAATTCAAGAAAGGTTTTAATCGAGATTTAAAAATAATTGCTCATCAAAAATCAACCGTCAATATCGAAACGTTATTCAAAATCAATAGTCAATTATTTGCTAAATCAGCAACTATTAATTTATTTTCCTTCATTAATTCACTAACAGCCTCAATGAATATTGAACTTGACAATAGCCTAGCTTTCTCTTCATCAGATAGGCTTTCGTGCGGTCCACCAATAATATTGTTTTCACCGCGAGCACCGTTGAATGGTTTGAATTGAATTTCCATCCGAATGGAATTCTTTCCACGGTATTGATTTTAGATTCGGTCGGAATGAAGTTTCATATGCCGAATCTTTAAATATGATTTTGACGTAGACGGTGTAAATGATCTGACTGCGTTCTTCTCTTGTTTACTTTTTTAAATATTTGTAATTTTATTTGTTATGAATAAATTCAAAAACTACTGGACCGTTTAACAATCTTTTACCAGTTGAATGCTTTATTATCACTGAGTCACATAACTTTTATTTATAAAGAAATCATGCGGGCGAAGCCGGTGCCGGTAGCTAGTGTTAAAAATTATCATTATCTACAATATTGCAAGCCTAAATTGTGACATTGACAAAGCGTTCCTCGAAAACTTTGTTAGCCAGATATCAGATTTCGTCTTACAAATTAAGTAATCTAACACCAAATTGATTTATAACGATCTATCAGAAGGCAGCATAATAGACCTTATCCTTGTAAAGCTTAGGTCATGAATTTTCCACTGAGAGTTTGATAATTTCATTCTTAAAAACATAATCCTGACTACCGGTTACCAACCACTAATAAAAAACAAAAGAGGTCCGACACCGCAGAGATTTTTATCGTTCGATCGAAATTCCCATCTCTCCTGTCCGCACACAGTTAGATATTAATCCCGGCCCAATAATCGCTTTTGATAAGAGATTTTCTTTCGATCCCAAGTAATAGGAAGTTTCTGCATCGATGGTCCCCCTTCTATTTAAGTTTAATAACGTTTTGCAGCGGATCGTACCGCCATTGTAGCGCCCGCGTGACCGCAGTTTGCAGCGCCAACTATTGTTTAGAATTTGATAGTGGTTTCGGTAACAGGCTGCTACTGATAAATATAATGGTATTGCTATGAAGTTACATGGTTTGTTTTGTTATTACTGGTCATAATTTTGGGTTTGTTTAAGTAGTTTGGTGTTGTTGTTATCATTGTTTTTGTTTGTGGCTTCAATTATGTTGATCATCGAATGTTTGTTCATTATAATAACACATGTAGCATTGATGGAATTTTAAACATGTACACTAATGTCAATTGCAATTGTTTTGCTTACTTCCACATGCAGTTTTCTTGACGTTGGTAACACAGTAAATTAATTTATACCTTACTGGCGAAATGTGGGTAGAACTATACCTACTATATGTCACCTCTGCCTAGCTCTTCGGGGAAAAAAAGGCATGACGTTATGTGTTCTTCTGTATGTCACCCAATGTCCATTTCATTGTTCCTTTGCCCCATTTTCCCATTTCATGTTTTTTGATTATTTTGTCCGTTTTACATATTCACGGGATCGTCGAGTTTTTGTTTCTACTTTCCGGCTATTGTTGGCTTAGTCTCCTACAATCTTTACGAATTTAGGATTCCATTCGCAAATTCTTTTACAAATAAACATAAAATTTTAACATCTCAGCCATTCTCACCGATAGTAATGGTACTCAATGTCCTTAGTTGAGCTCTAAAACGATCGTCTAAGTCTATTGTCTCCGGTTTATCCGAAGAATTTCACTTCCGTGCCATTAATTTTCCATTTCGCCCCTAAATCGACTATTGAGAGGCTCAGCCAACGAATTTTGAGCGACAAAATTCTCGATAACTTACTGTTATGTTGGCTTCAATAAACGATTACCTACACATATTTCGTACTCACTTGCTTCTGTTATAGAACTATTAGTTTCACGCTTCATTACACACTTTCATGTTCTTTGATATTGCATTCTACGATCTGAAATCATACGCATGGAATTACGTTCCTTCAAAGAAAGGCATTTTGATCTTTGAACTGGTTTGAAATAAAGTCGCTTACAGAGATTCTGTATCAGATTACAGATTAATATGCACTTTGCGAAGCCCTTTGAAGAGAATGCAATAACAAGAGAAAACAAGAGATAAATCAAAGCACACAAAGACTATCTCGGCTTGTGTTCATAATTTCCAACTAACGCTACAAAAATTGGCGAGTGACGTAGTACGGTGGGTCTTTTACGGAGGGTGTAAGCAAACAAGCCCGGAGATAAGCTGCATTCAAGGCGAAATTGTGAAAGCGTCGAGTGGCGACAACAAAGAACCTTATTAACCTGCCACTAACTAATGGATGACGATAGGGTTACAGAATGACCCGCCTCAAAAGCTCCCTTTGTTATGTTAATAAGGCATGTACCTATATTGTAATTTTAGGTCCATTCTCAAAGTTTGTTGTCGCTGCATCCGTGTTCCAATTAAAAATATTCGTATTCAATTTTTTGTATTGGAACTTTGTAGGGCAGGTATGAAAAGGTTGGAAGTTGAAAAGGTGAACATTAAAGAGATCGAATTCGCGCCCCTTCTAAAGATGGAATCTTGAGTGCTGTTGGTAAACCTGTTCTCTTTGAGTCGACTTTTTTCATCCCCTTATAGTCGGGTCGGCAGAATGTTAACTAGTGTGAACGGTGGGCAGCGAGCGATGAAAAGAGATGTACACACGATACATGCATAGTTTAGTCGCCGCCTTTGCTTGCCAAAGTTAATGGAACTTGGAAAGGAGTGTGTATGAAAGCGACTGTCTTATCTTGGACGTTAAGACTTTGAGTCTTGATGTTTATCGTGGGAAAACGTCGGCATACAGCGAGCCTCTGTTTTCAAAGATAAGTGGGTTAGCTTTGCTCAGAATGTTATTAGACGGTGCTAATTAACTGAATACATGCAGGGAGCGCAGACATTGGCAAGTTCTTGTATTTAAAATTAGAACAACTTGACTTTAAACTGAAAATATCCACTGGCAGATCAGCGTATGTTTACAGTGTACAGTCGGCAAACGCCGCTGAACAAAATTGAATTCTGTCAATCTGTTTATCGATACTGTTTTGTGACTACAATAACTGCGACAATCAAGGGGAGAAAGGAGCAAGGAGAGTTAGCGGGTAATGGGAGGTATAAGCCGCGCCGAAATGACACGAACAGCTTCGGGACCCTTCGATTCTGCAACGTGATCGCCACAGGCCAGCTGAGTGCCACGTGTATGACGGTGATGGGAGTTCGTTTTGTGAGTCCTCCATTACAAAAAATATCAAAGCTAAAGTATTGAAAGTATGCCCTGTAGATGGTTTAGCCTGACGTCTCCATGTAACCTCCGCGAGTATTTTATAGGTTGTATGGATGGCATAATATTATGAACAAATAAATGAGATAAACACTAATTCGAATTTAGAAGATTAGAAAAATAATAGAGATCAACTTGGAGAGCCGACAGAGCGCGTCATCATGTAATCTAAGTAAATTGTTTGATTGAAATTTACATTTATATTTCATTAATGTTACTATCGGAACACCCCTTACATCATGTTCAAATTAATCTATCATGTAGAATATTAACTATTCCATTAACTATGATCGGCCATTTAATATTACTATTAAACGATCGAGAGTCCACATGCAACGCAAGCCCGTTTAACAACAAAGGCCATGACGTGGCAACTGACATTACTTCCGAACGAATGGCTACGGTTTTATTATTTTCATTTTAAATTAAGTACGGAATATGTCATGTTGCATAAAAGTTAAGTGTGAGGTGTTTTATTTGATGACGGGTTTCTGCGGAGTTGTAATTGTTTTTAATTTTGTTTTTTTTTTTACCTTTGAATTCAGAGAGTGAGTGAAGTCAATAATTCTGTTACCCTTTCTAGCGCCCGAGTTGCGATTGTTAATTTTTTTGGTTGGATTGTTCTAAAATCGGACACATATGAATGTTCAAAATTTAAACTAGGCTGAGAATCAGCACTTTTCGAACGTCCAAATTACATTAGACAGTCCCCCAAAAAAGTCCACCTTTCACCACCTCCTAGTGCTTTAGCTGGTAAGAAGAAGTGGCGCATCAAACTCTCCAGCAGCAGCTGTTAGACAGAGGAATTCTTGGTAGTACACACACATTTCGCCAGTTATGTTTAAGTCCCATGTAAGGGGGGATGAGTCTATTGCCTTCAACCGGGCACAAATTCAGATTTCGTACTGCTACTACTTAGAAAATCCTGATGGCTAAACCTAATAATAACACATTGCCCGACTTGGGAAAGCTCAGCAGTAGCCCTAAAATGTATAGCGTTAACGTATTAGTGATATAATGTTGGATAAACTGCCATTAGTTAGACCATAGATGTCCATCATTATGGCTACAACCAAGTAAAGGACTTCAAAAACAATGGAAAATGGCGTGGATCCCTACGTTGGGTCTTAGAACGTTCAAGGAGAAGTGACAAAAACAAATGAAAAAGTTGAAAAAATTAGTTTTAACATTGTGTTCAAGGTTTGGCAAAATTACACAAATAAAAGTTCTTTATTTATGTAATTTTGGCATGTACGTAATTGGAAATTAAGTTTATTTTAAAAAAGTGTGACGACACCGCCACATGCGAACTACGCATCACACTGACGTCAATCCTTCATCGCGCAAACAGGGTTTATAGCGCGCTCAGCATATATATAATTTCCCGACATCAATCGTCGGGCAGTTACCCACCAGACACGATACCCGTCTGGTCAGAGGATCCTCCCTTTCCTATGATGGATGAGTGAACTTTACACCCTGTTCCTCATACCTCAATAAAAAAACATTAATTTTAATTTAAAGTCTCCTAGAATGGTCTACAACAGACATACACGATACCATTTTTTCAAAACCGCAGCTGCAATATTGTAGAAATTCTTGTTAATAGGAAAAAATCTCCATCAGATTGTTGTGCTCGATACGTCACATGAACCTCATTGAACGATCAGAATGAGAATGGAGAAAATAATTACATGTCAAGTGTCGTCACTCGTTACCCAGCTATTAGAGATGAACATTTATCTTGATAAAATGTCCATTTACATAGAATAAAATTAACAAGTTATTAAAGAATGGTTAATAAAGTCAAGTACAGAAAGAAAGGAAATACGTTTATTTGCGGTAAACATGACGCAAAGAAAGAACAAAAACACGAAAATATCAATTTTAGGGAAAATATGCGTCACATCCACGCAAAACCGCCATTGCTCAGCATAATGCTGCGACCCTATGGGAGACCGAGCCACAGTGCTAGTTTTCAGCGACAGCCGGCGTTGACGTGATGACCTCAACCGTCAAAGTATTTAGATAGGAAGGGAGGATTTTAAAATTTGAAGAGCTCATGGCTAGGGAGGGGCTCATGGCTATGTAACAACGTTACGGTAACCGCAGTCGATCCGTGGATGGGTGGACATACCGAGACCCCTCCATGACTCGGAGAGCACGTAAAGCTGTTGGTCTCGACTGTCATTTTTAGATCTTTGACAGTTGTTACGGGAGCTGAAAATTCTGACAACCAGTCTTGCCAAGGGGTATCGCGTTACCCAGTAAGTGGGTTGTGAAGGGATAGGCAATCACTCCATGTAAAATACTGGTATTTAGCTGTGTCCGGTTAGACAGGGAGTCGCACCAAACTCTTAGTTGGTAAAAGAGTACGCAGATTGAATTGAAATACGGTAATGAGTATTAACTGCAATTAATCTGTTAAGAGCTTTCACATCATAGGCGATAGAACTACATGAAAACTGACCAAATAAATTTCACTGTTCAAAATAAGGTAATGGTACGGCTATAATGCTTTTAGCAAACTCTTTTATTTCTATTTTGTTGTGCTACATTGAATTTGGCTAAAACACTCATAATCGACTAAGTCTTAATCGGTTTTGATCATGACAATGTATGCACATGGCAAAATAGTAAGGTATGCAGCTTGGGAATGCGCAACACAGTCAACTGTTCCAAATAATATGTGCAACAGTCAACAAAGAACGATGAAGCTGTAACCAACAGAGAGCACGTACACACAGAAACAGATTAAGTAAGTAGGTAAATCTAGAAAATCTCGGTATTACACAACTATGAGACAGACTTTACTGCTCTCAACGCTCAACTCTCTTAAAATACTAACGTCACAATCTGCATACTTATCTGTTCTGCCGTCAGTACCCCCCATTCATCACCTTCTTTGACAAAAACGGTAAAACAACTGAAAATTAGGCCAATACAAACTGGTCAAAGTTGGCAACGACCACAACTTGGCTGCGGTTTGACGGTGGGCCTATAACTTGTCCCCTTTGCCCCCCTTTCCCTCTTGTCCCCCGTATGTCACCGTGTGCAGTGCCCGTGTAATTATTTATGTCGCGACGTCTGTGTTTAACTGTCGGCAGACGGTGTTTTACGTCCCCCAAATGCCCTGAAGCGTGAATTGTCAGTGTAGGTAACCTAACTATAAGAGCAAATTCTTTCGTTATAAAAACAGCCGAGCATTTCCAGTGCAATTTAGATTTTTGGAATATGCCTTACATAAGATGTAAGCCAATCAGGCCCTTTCCTCATTGATCGGTAAGCAGCAGTGCGGTATAGTATGCTCTGTATACCGATACGATACCGCACTGCTTTAATTTACGAACCTGACGTTGTGTTCGGTATAATTAGTGCAGTAAGTACCGCTCGCGAGAAAAGGTCGTCTTCGAGTGATGAAGATGTTGTGGCGTGTTATATTTAACTCTATTTACGATAAAAACGAAAGCGTAATTGGCGCCATCCGTATTGAAAAAAGTACATTCTTAAATTGTCTTTTTTTTTAAATATATTTTCAATTAAAACGCGTGATGTGTCTCTGTAAATACCATAGTCTCGGTCGAAACATCCAGTCCTAGACTGGATGTTTCTACCGAGACTTGGTAAACCAAACCGATCCCGCCCCGCTCCCGCGCAAACCGAGCGAATCGGGAAACGCTCATTGAAATATAGGCGCTTGGTGAGCTTTACGTATCGAATATACCAAGCATGCTGATCCCGCATCGCTGACGCAACGACCAGTGAGGAAAGGGCTTCTCTGCTTCCCCGTAGTTTTGGTAACTCAACACATATTTAGACCATTTTACCATTGCATGGGTTACCCATTTAAAGTATTTTTATCTCATCGTTAATTTTCTCACCATATTTCGTTTCTGCATCTCTGTTTAAATAAACAAACATAACCATAAAGCGTTAATGTTTTATTTCAGTCACATCAACAGTTTGGCGTGTCTAAAATCACAGTAAATTCATACTTTTACGATTATTTACAATCGTCCGTCGACCTTCCAGAGTCGCCACACGAAACCATAAACTACCATATACCTACATCCATAACATACGTACCTTTTTAACCCCAAAAATGAAAGCCACACATTAAATGAGTTATCAGCTGAGCCCAGAAGATAACGTGTCACTAATGGCTAGGTTAACGCAATTTAGTCTAAATTAGTCCATCATGAGTTTTAACGCTGTGGTCAGATATTAGTAATTTTGTGGAGGCGTCTATGCTTCAAATAAAACCCGAATACAAGGTTATAATGGAAGGCCGTTGACCAATCGACGTGGTTTTAGGGTTACGTAGGAAAACTTGTCCTTCAAAACAAAACGTATTTTTTGTTATACATAAAATCATTAGAGAATAAGTAAATAAATACTCATTTTGATAAAGAAAGTGGCAAGAATGGATAGAGCTCAAGACAAAGCCTTCAGCAATATTGGAATATTGAAAACAAAGTTTTATTAATTATATTTCCATGAAACAATATTATACATAAGGAGCCTTATAACATTTCATGATTTTAAAACGTTAAGCAATTTCAATATTTATTTTTAATTCTGCCAAAAATTAGATTCAGACTTGGATGCAGAATGGAGTACGCTCTCCGCAAAAAAATGGACATACAGGTGCTATAGGTACTAATAATACTATATACTTAAACAAAACAATAATCGGATTTCCGCACAGTAACGCCTTTTTTTTGGGTGTCTTACTGACTAAAACCCACCCGTGTTCCTTCGGTTGCCCTGTTGCCGGGGGCCACGATCTGCGATTCCCGATGCCCAGAGTGTCTCCTCCTGCGGCGGAACATAATAACTTCCTCCTTTTTGGAAGTCGATTAAAAAATGTAAAAATAAGTATACAATATATTAAAATAGATACACAGAAATACATCCTAAATAATAGATACCGTACATAAATACATACTACAACTTATTTCATGATTTGCAAACTGATTTGTGTTTACCATTCACAAGTTTAAACTCAACTATGCAGAACCACTACTAAACTAGCAAAATGTAGATTCAGCCGGTTTTTTTAATTAACCTCGCGTGAGCCGGGCCCCTGTCGTGACAAGGGGTAACTTTTACAGCCTACCGGCTTCTCTCTTACAATTCATTATACTTTGACAGTAGACCGTTCACAGTTCAAAATGCACCGGCGATGTAATAACTAGATTATGACTGTACTATATTTGAACTGGCCCGTAAACTAGCGTTTGGTATGCTATTTTTAGTTTTTTCGGGGTACATTTTTAGATTATGAATATAAATTGGTTAACTAAAGTACGGTAATTAGTTTTAAATGGATTTTATTTCAAGCCTGTTTTACTTCCCAGGTATTGCATGAATTTTGCTACCAACACATTTTTTTTTTAAGAAGCTCATACAGAGAAGGCACGAGCATTGATCACCACGCTTACTCAAGACGGGTTGGCATTTCATACTTAAATTAACCATAAGTTCAGGCTGCCTCACGATGCTGAAAACTTTTCTTAGTAAAAGAAAAAAAAAAAAAAAACATAAAATATTATTTGAAGAAGGAACCCAAAACAGTAACACGGACATTTAAACACAAACGAACGAAACTAAAATTCAAAGGTCGAACAATCGCGGCATCAAAAGGCGAAACTTTACCAAAACTTGTCGGTAATCCGCGGAAAGGGATACCCGCATAAAATATACGGGGGAGAAAGTTCGATTTGACCCAAAAATTGACCGACACGAGTGACCGACGGAACCCCGGTAATAACGGCCGACCTATATGTGTGTGACTTAATAAAAACGCAGTGCTGTGGATTGGACGCTGTAACCTCGCAATGGGGTTTTTTCGGCGATGAATATATGGCATGTGAAATGTGGCCCATGGCATGTGCTGGGGACAGGTTTTATTCGTAGATTTTTTAGCTTTTATCTGCCTTTGTGTGAAACGGTATAACTATGTCGATAAAAATATACCTAAACTTGTTTCAGGTAAATATTTTAGCATAGTTGTTAGCACACGTTAGTTACACTAAAAAACTATAGTAAGTCCGTCTCTGGTCATTTTTGAACTTAAAGTTCTAAATAAACAAAAAAACGACCGAGCCTTACACACATCTGACATCTCACCTTTGTAATAAGCAACATTTAAGGGCCTTCGTCAAAGCCGTTTTTGACGGCCAACTGGAAAACCGCGCGCGCTCATTGACCAAATCAGATAGCGCTTCCCCGGCTTCCTGTTACACACTTCCGTCCCTTTTCACGAAATCACTCACACGGATTGCAGGAACACTTCAATAACGCTTAAGTTGCAACTTCAAGATGAAATCGAAAGTCATAATCACTGTTCTAAAAAAGAACACCCCATTTAAATTCCTTCTCCATTTCGTCATAAATAAGTGACATCATGCACGATACACTCCGTCTCATCTATAAACGATCACATATTTGATAGGCAACACATTATTACGTCGCAAGTCACGTCGACATCGGCCTTAATCTCCACGTTCTTCATAAAAATAATAAAGCACTGTAATAAAGTCGGGTGATAAAAATTGTTCTTTATGTATACTTTATATTTACATGTTTATGTCACAATTCACAATATCATCTCCGATGGTTTAATAAGTAAGGTAGGGGAGGTTGCTAAGGTAGTAACGAAGTTATTCTTTTTATTTTTAGCGTTCCGTACCTCAAAAGGCAAAACGGAACCCCTATAGGATTACTCGTGTGTCTATCTGGCTGTCTGTCTGTCCATCTGCCACAGCCAATTTGCTCCGAATCTAATGGAACGATTAAGTTGAAATTTGGTACACATATGTATTTAAGTGACCCAAACACGGATGTGTAACGTAAATAAATGAATTTTGAATATGGGGTGACTTTCCGGAGGCAAATATAGATGAAAATAGACCATCGGGGGGATCTCCGAAACTACTGAGCCTAAAATTTTGAAAAAAATACAGCGAATAGTTCTTCACTCATAGATTACAGGAAAACCTTTAAGAAGTCTATTGACTTAAAATAACATGGTAAATCTCTCAATATTGTGCGTACAAACTTACATTTGCAGTTGGAATGTATGGGATTACATGTACTTTAACTTCAATGTTTACTTTGTATTTGGGATAAATTCATCCCAACTGCGGAACTCTTCAGTGTGCGCAGTCCGGCACGCAGTTGGCCGGTTTTTTACATGCTTTTGGGTGTAGACGTGAATACGTCTTTAAATCGGGGAAACTGATGATAACAAAATCGGGGGATACAATTTGATACTCCAGCTACATATTTATAATCTCCATACAAAATTTAATGACACCACTCGATAGTTAAAGGGTCAAAGAATTCGACTCAAAGACAATACTTCAACATGCCGTTATCCGACGTCTGGCCGATTTTCAACTGTTGATGTTATATTAATCAGAAAAAAAAATCTATATCGATCTGTATTTGCGGTTTTTTGATACCTTGTCAAGGTAAGAAAAAAAAAACTCATCAAAAGTTGAAAATCGTCAGACGTCGGATAAAGGCATTTTAAATATACCATGGCAGAATATTACTCGTAACGTATATGTACACGGCCGACATAGCCACGTCCCATTTTGTTTTTCTTTCTTTTCATGGCTTTTGGTGAGGTCTGTGTATGTTCAGGTAGATAGATGTTCTGATTTCATTCCTTTTTTTTGCGTTGCGGGAGGGCGTGTCAGACTCTTACTGACTAAAACCCACCCGTGTTCCTTCAGTTGCCCTGTTGCCGGGGGCCACGATCTCCCTCTCGGTTTTCTTCGCGACCCCGGCCGGCATCTCTTTGAGGCGCGCGTGGAACACAGCGCCTGCTTTCATTCGTATGAAACTCGTAGTGTAAATGTTTGTGCATCTTGTTCTGAGATACCTGTTTTCTATATTTTTTTTCAATCCTTCAATTGATTTTTTTTTAGACACTCCGAGCTATAAAATAGAAACAAAACACACAATTATCTCTGTCAACCTACTGTATGAAACAATAAATTCTTTTTTTTTGTTTTGGTAGTTCTCGCGCTACACCCAGTCAACATGTAAAATTGTACGTACACTTATACCTGTGTCAGTGACAGTCGGGACCAGGTGTAAGCCCTGCCTTAATTATGAAACAATTTGACGCGGGACACCGTTTTTTGTGCCTCCTGTTACAGACATTATTTATTCACTTAACCTTTATGAAGAAAATGTATGATGAAACGGCTGTAAAAGGTTAATCAGTTTGGATGTAGAAAGTAGCTTAGTTATAGTGACAAAAATAATGATAAAACTATAAGCGTCATCGTTGTATCTAGAAACGTACCTCTATTCTATTCTAATGTACGGTCCCTCGCCATAGCAAAGACTTTTTCATATAGCAAAACGAACGAGCATTGATAATTACGCTTCCCGACTGCGTAATGGCAATTCCGGACCAATTAAAGAGTATTAAACAATTGACGACTATGTTTAGAGCCAATGCAAACCCGGCTGCATAATTTCAAACTCCCGTATATTTGTTCGAATGGTCATATAAAGTTGTTCGAATAGCGTGTACTGTGACAGACACGAATCAATAAACCTGTGTTTATAGTTGTTGACAGTACTGAAGTTATTTTCAAACATCTTGTTTGCTTTCTATTCGTTGTGTAATAAAATGTCGATGGATTTCTGAAGTTTAATCGTTGTCGGCTGGTTTCATGTTTGGTTTTAATTTTGTACTCAATATTTTTCTTTCAGTAATAAAACAATGGAAAAAAAAAGTATTTTCTTTCATACTTTTTTAGCCATTTTAAAAATAAAGTAACAAGTAGATCTTTACGGCTCCATTTAAAATCATGAAACGGCGTTGGCATCATTTTAAAGCAAAAACAACATTCAATAAATTCAGAAATCCAACGAAACACCATTTCCAAGCTCTTATAACATAATTACACCCTACTTATTATAAAAAGCGGGTACTTCATAAATCTAAATCATAATTCTTTAGCAGAAACAGAAAAATACCTTTGTAACGATTTCATAAAACGTCAAATGAGGTTTGTTGAGAAATGTTGGAAGAATTGCAGTGTACCTACTTGAAATGTGGGCGATAGGCAATTACTGTGGAGTGTAGAAATAAAATATATTGCGACACGGCGCTGGTTCCGCTGGCGTAATAGGTACAAGGACAGAATGTTCACTACCATTACTGATTTGGAACTCAATACACATCGGTCACTATCTTTGGCTATATCGGTCCTTTCTTCTTGTAAAGAAACTTTTCAAGCCTAAAATGCTGTATGGTTTTGAAGAAATTGCGTCGGAATTTCAAATCTAAATTAATCTTAGACAAAATGTCAAAATAAGGTCAGAGGTCACGGTTTCCTTAAAATCTTGATGTTGCCGTACGGAATAAAACAAATTATAAATTTTAATAAGGTTTAAAAATTCTTCTTCTTTTCGAGTCGATGGTAAAACATGTTTAACAAGTTGGGCTCAGTAGGTAGCTACGCCAATCGCGGCTTCAATGGCATTTAGGTCCTCCGAAGTGCAGGTGTGTGGGCTTTTTGGACACTCCAGCATATGGGACATGGTTTGGTCAGGAGCACCGTATTCGCACTGGATATCGGTGGGATCATTTTGCTAGATTGTGCTTGTAGAAGCCTACTTAGGTCCGCAGTCGATTGATTGCTTCCCATAAAGGCCACTGCAGATTACGTCCGGGTGTCAGATGCTCCTAGGGCTGAACGAAAATAATTATGACCTTTTGAGATGAACCATCTAAGTTGACAAAACACACACCAACATAAATAATGAACATGAACATATAGATCCATTCTTAAATGTATGAAAATAAAATACTTTATTTTTTACTTAAGTAGGTCTGCCTCAGCTATCGACATGTATGTCGCCTATTTAGGAACTATAATTCAGTAGTGCACTGCACCTAATGTGCAAGAGAGAACGATCTATATATTCATACCTTTATAGTCGCAAGTAGCGCGCATTCTGCACTCCTTTTTCTTGCATTCGTTTCAGTAAAGCTTGATACCTTATGGTTCTTCTATCCGCATCTACATTGTGTGTGTATTGTCATTAGGCGGCAGTGTAACCTTATGTTACAGTGCACTCAATATTAATGATATATGCGTTGTGTAGTTAGGACTTTTCTAATATTTGTTTAGCTTGATTATAGTTCTGTTTGACAATTTGTTAATAATGGACTAGTTTTTTTTTTCTCTGATCTCTTTTTGTTTTCTAGCTTTACCTGCTGTCCTGTAGATAATTTAGCTTAAATTATGCTTAAGGGTACCTCATCTTAAGGATCCCATGTCAATACCTAGGGTTATCGGTATGTGGGGAACATATAAATTCTTGCCCTCTTCCTTATAACCCTAGGGTTATTGCCTCTAACGTCAGACTACAACAGATTATTCGATTTCA
Source organism: Omphaloscelis lunosa (assembly GCA_916610215.1). Taxonomy (NCBI): domain Eukaryota; kingdom Metazoa; phylum Arthropoda; class Insecta; order Lepidoptera; family Noctuidae; genus Omphaloscelis; species Omphaloscelis lunosa. The sequence goes on along the minus strand of OU744261.1, from coordinate 16,070,161 downwards.
CAATTCTCACACCATCAATCAACTTTTTATTAAAAAAGGAATATTCAGTAGGTACATTCCGATATTAATAACACGCGGAACCAACTCCCATTTTCTCGGAAAACCTACCACAACTCAGCCACGGTTCTGTGCCACGCCTGTCATGAGTGTCCCCATTGTCAGTTACACAGAAAACGGGAAACAATACTACAGGACAACCCATTGTAAATGTGTATAACGGTCACAGCGCAGAGATGCGTACTTGTTTGTAAAATAATTGGAATTTTACTGCGGGAAACAACTTCTCCTTCAGAATGATCACTTGTGTGAATAATGTAGGTATGATTTTCATTTGTTTATTTAGCTGTATCTACTTACAAACTCTCTCATAAACATATTTAGATAAAAAAAAAAAATTATGTGTGTTCTCCGTGTAGATGCTGATTTTTAAAAATCTACTGGGCTTGAATTATTTTCTTGAAGAATAGAAGAGTGACACACGAAAAAGCTTGGTCCAACCTACCCTCTCATCCACTTACCAGGCGTGTTCCCACACAGAATGTGAAGCATTAAAAGACCCACTTCATGCTGTTACCTAAATGCATCGTTTATCTCGAAGCGTAAAGCAGTTTAACTGTATGTGCACGTATAAACGTATTTTATAGCATGGTATGGCTAGTCCACATACATGTATAATTTCACATTGTTCTCACATGTATAATTTCAACATGAATGATGTTACCAATATTTTGTAACAATATTTTGATTTTTAAGAGTGTCCATGGAGTTTCTTGCCCGTTCTTCTCCATAGGAACCTACTACGCTGTAGAATGGGCAACTAGCTTCATCTTTCTGACTGACCGTCCCCATGAAAGTTCAAAACTGCCTGTAATTGGTTTATCCTAACTAATATTATAAATGCGCAAGTGAGTTTGTTTATTTGTTATGCTTTCACGCTAAAACGCCTGAACGGATTTGGATGAAATTTCACACATGAGTAGACCAGGACCTGGGTTAGGACATAGGATACTTTTGGTCCCCATACTCCCACTGGGTCGAGACTTATGCGGGTGAAACCGCGGGGCGCAGCTAGTTTGAAATAAATGCTTTGATTTGAGTTGATTTGAACACGCAGTGTTAAGGTTATCCTAGCTGTTGATGCGTGGTTTCTGAGGTATTTTCTACCGGAGTTTATTCATTAGGTGGTAGGTACCTAATATCTATACAAATATTACAAAGAGGTAAAGTTTGTTTGTTTGTAAGTTTGTATGTTGGGGGTAATCTCTGGAACTACTAGTCGGAATTTGAAATATTATTTTTGTATATGATAGCCTAATTCTTGAGGAAGGTTATAGGCTCGCGTTCGAAGTCGCGGGCTGAAGCTAGTTGGTTTGATAACTTGACACGTACATTTCTGAACATTAAGTTGAGAAAGGACTATTGAGAGGTTTCTTTAGGACTTCAGAAACCGGGGATCTGTGATATTATAGGAGTTCGTTCTTGTGAGTAGTGTGCACTTAAACGTAGCGTTCTTCATGAACAGTTTTATAGAAGTATCTATACCATAAATACCGGGTCTTACCATGGAAACAATTTTATCAACATTAAAAACATCAAAATTTACAAAAAATACAACCGACTTCCAAACTACAAAGTGAAAAATAACTTTAATTTCGGAAGTCGGTTGCAAAAAACTAAAATACTGATCCAAAGACACCGACTTCCGAAATTGAAGTTATTTTTAACTTTGTAGTTTGGAAGTCGGTTGTATTTTTTGTAAAAAAGTTTTAAAACATGTTGTATTTATGGAAATGCCATTGACAACACTTTTTCCGCCTGTATGATACTATGATATAAGATAATTATATTGTTATAAGATATAAAAAAATTGAAGCTAGCGTTGGTTTCAGAAACAACACGAAACAACACAAGATAACACGCTATCAAGGCATGGTGCAATTAAATTCATTTCATTTTGATTCAAAGGGTATGGCCGAAATATAAATAAATATGAAAAAGTGGACCGTATATTTTCGGCGTTAGGATTAGGAAGAATAAAACTGTAGGCCTACAACATTTTGATTTTAAAAAAAAAAACGAAACTTAAAACGACGTTAACCTTACAACTAGTTAGTGAACAAATCGATGATTTTGTTCACTAACTAGTTCACTAAATCGATCAAAGTCTTCGTTGAAAACCTGACAGGTACACTAGTTGCTAGGGTTGCCAAACGAAGGCAGGTCAATCTTTGCGTTGCTAACTGAGAGAAGTATCAAAATATTGCCCCCGATTATTTTTTTTACAGGTTCTCTGTAATTGCAATTTTTGCCTTAATGAAGATTCGATATAAGAAACCGAGAACCGAGGGTTATCGAATTTTATGTACAACCGTGGTTGATGGCAGTTGACCAACTTTCATCCTTATTAACAAGTGAAAACTCTTAAAATAAGGCTGAAAGGTGGTTCGCGGTTTTATGTAAGTGATACGATTATCGAAGAAAAGGCAATTTCAGTTCTAATCAAAACCACGACTGTATTCATCAAAGGGTATGCAGCGGTGTATATCGCAGATGCACCTATATTAAGTTGGTTACAAGTTCTATATATGAGCAATTTCACTATTCCTAGTATTAATAACGTACACAACTATGTTTCACAGATGACCAGCATTTTTACAACGTACCACCAAAACCTTCTACCCGATTATTTCTAAAGACTACCCTCCATAATATACTACCCCACATACTTTACTAGGGAAACATAAACCGCCTCAGTAACACTAAAAGTTCACAACAGGTGTGAATGGTGGGTGGCAAATTGGCAAACACTGGCAGCCCTGAATTTGTAAATACGTTGCTACGAAAAATGGCGGCAGCACTTTAATACTTTTGAATTTAGAACGCTCCGGTTGAAACTTTATTTTGGAAGAGTCTTCGTAATTTAAATGTGTTTATCTACATCCATGCTATAAAACCTCTAGAAAAGTTTCTGAAACAGCTTATTGCCAACATTAAAATAGCCAATGTCATAGTAACCATTATATCATCCAAATGAGTGTTATAATGTTGTACTAAATTTCATTATACAACTCGAATTTCAAAAAAAGAACTTTGTCTTGTATGCAACTTCTTGTTTCCATCAACTTTTGTAATGGAACATTGAAGCGCGGGACAGCAGCACCCGCTGCACGCATGCGCGGGGATGTGCTGCTGCAGGCGACACTCATACGTGCACTTGTACAGAATTTCGTGGGTTTTTTTTTTAAATTCTTGATCTTGAATTACAAACATCAGGTTTCAGAACCTTTTATAGAGAATTCATATCATGGGTGTAGATAAAGTCTTGTATGCAACTGTTTATAATTAGGCATTAAAACAGTTGCATAAATAAATATTAGACAGTTTTGAGTGTAGTTTTTTAAATATAGCTATCACAACTTACATTTATTTGAACCGTTAAAATACAATAAAATACAAATGGAGTTCAAAATAAAGAAAAAATCGTATTGAAAAGATCGTTAAAAAAGTAGCTTTTGTTATACCAAACTGGATAAGCTTCTCCAGAACTAGAAAAATTAACACATTTAAACAAACTGCTATAAAGTCTTTGTAAATAAGAAACAATAACTATAACCATGGCATGACACGTTTAAATTGGCTGCCATCTTTGAAATGATACGTCGATGAGCATAATTTTAATAATGGCTACCTCCGTACCTTCCTGCCCGTACCTTCTTCTATCTATATTTAGCCATAAGCGATGCGGAAGGGACGATAAGCCAAAATATAACCTGCGTAAAACGAATTTTTGTACCAGGCGACCATAAACTACCAACAACCTTTGAAACTTATTTCACATGAGTGTGTTTTGTGTGTATAGTGTAGGTATTTTTTTACAGCCGTGGAAAGAAAACCTTCTCCATCTCTACAGTCCGGCCGTCGTGAGAATGCGTTCTTGACACCTGTCAGTTTCATACTAACGAATATGTGTTTTGCACATTTGATCCTTATTACCGCTGGAAATTGTCCAACTGACAGGTGTCGGGAAAGCATTCTCTTGATGGGGGCTCGAAGTTGAATAATAACAGCCGCACGGGTCGATTTTCTAGGTTAAGCAACACTGGCCGAGGTCGGTCCGTGGATGGGTGACCATCCTTTACATACCGAGACCCGTCCGTGCCTCAGAAAACACCTTAAGCCGTTGGTACGGGCTGTCATTTGTAGATCTTTGACATTCGTTACTGGGTAGTCAGAAGTCTTACCAAGGGGTATCGTGTTACCGAATAACTAACTTGGTTAGGTCAGATAGGCAGCCGCTATATGTATAATACTGGTATTCAGCTGTATCTGGTAATACTAGAAACCAACCCCAACATTGTCTGGGAAAAAGCTTGGCAGATTGATTGATTTTGATTTAGAATGAAAATTATATTTCCAATACGTTGTCATGTGTCCACTTTGTGCTAAAGGAATGTGTTTGAAACCAACGTTGTTGGTTGTTGCTTAACCTTTTCGTACCGTGGCTGTACGTATAGGCTTTTCATATTTGTTTTTGTGTATGTGTGCGAGTCCTGTAATGGCCGCCTTCTGTTTGCGCCTTTTTACACGAAACCGGACCTTTGGCCCGCGATGAAAGTTCAAGTACGAACCTTCTTAGAAATCGTGAACAATAGTGTTGGTTTACACGTAATACGTGTAGTATTTCTGTAGCGCGAAGGATTTCGCTTAGTAGAGAAGTGTTCCCATGAAGCGGTTTAGTTCTTAGTTAAATATTGGTACACAGATAGTTAATTGATTCAGGCGTGACCTTGCGGAAATCCATTATAAAATACAATAGACGTGGATATATTTAGTAACCTGTTCCGCTTAGCTATTTCTAAGGAGCCATAAATAACCCTGAAAGAAATCGACACGTGTTTCACCTCTTAACGAGGCATCCTCAGGATGACGATTGACTTATCGCCAACTTTAACATGGCGTGTTGCCACACCAAGCGCTGAACGCAGTCTGCTCTCAGCGCTTGGTGTGGCAAAACGCCAGGTGAAACGTGTGTCGATTTCTTTCAAGGTATTTTATGACTCATTAGAAAAAGCTAAGCAGAACAGGTTACTAAATATATCCACGTCTATTGTATTTTATTGGTACACCTCTGCCTAACCCTTCGGGGGTTACAGGCATGGTGTTATATTAAGATAAATATTAAAATCGGTAATTTAGTATTTCACGAAAAATGTTTTGTAAGGTTTATTATCTAATACCTTAAAACGAGCAATTCTTGTATCTACATATATAAAATTCTCGTGTCACAGTGTTAGTTGCCATACTCCTCCGAAACGGCTTGATCGATTTTTATTAAATTTTATCATAATCTATTTTTCATACCCCTAAGTGATAAGGGGGGTCCACCCCAAACATTTATATGGCAAAAAAACGTTTGCTGGGTCAGCTAGTATATATATAATCTGAATCTCGGAAACTGCTCCAACGATTTTCATGAAAAAGTATTTAGTATTTTTTTATTTAGTATGCAGGGGGTTTCGGAGGCGATATGTGGATCTAGCTAGGTTTCATTTTTAGAAAACGTCGTTCAAAAAAAAATCATCCACATATTTTATTTACACACATTTTGGAACTTTATATGTCTCCTTTAAAGTCAGCTAAAGGGAGCATGTTATAATACTTTATATTTTATAACTATATTATTTTGTAGAAATAATAATGTAAAACTTAAATATCGCATTCGGGCAACCTGTAATGATGGATTTAGATTTGTGCGAGCCTATTGCCATCGACCGGGCACAAATCCAGACTCCGGACTATTCCTGAGAAATTCTAGACAGAAAACCCAATAACACATTGCCCTATCTGGGAATCGAGGACCTCATGCTCAGCAATAACGCTTCCGACCACAACACCAAAGAGGCAGTCAAAAACCAAAGCTACAAAAATTATGAAGAAATAACACGCCATATAAAAGTCGCTAAGATTTTTTGTGACGAGTCACGTCGAGTGACTAATTAATTACACTTACAGACTTGAGAAGTAATTAGTGAATTAATTAATTAAAGAATGAGCATAGTGGCCATCGGTCTTGCGAGCTAGAACTTGGTCGCCATCTTTATAAATATATTAATTTTGAATTATATTTTCTTAATGGACTCGAGGTCGGAAAGCTTTCTGAGAAATTATACTTAAAATTAGCTATCGTTGTGTGTAGTCTCGTAGCTACTTACTTTGGTTGGTCTAGGTAGTAGTTGCAAACACGACTGTGTGACTAAGTGTTGGGTCTGGGGTTCGATTCCCCCCAGGTCGGTCAAAGTGTTTTTGAATTTTTCACGGCTGAACGGATAACGAATAAATTTGGCGCATGGGTAGAATACTTTTTATCTCGATATTCCCACGGGATCGAGACTTATGCGGGTGAAACCGTGTGGCGCTGCCAGTTTATAATATTAGTTAAGATAGAAAGAAGAAGAAAAGAAAAAGATGTGCGGTCGGGGCACCCCCGGCCTCGTCAGGAACGAACTTCTTTCTCACGTATGATTAAAAACAAAAGCAAAATTTTTGCAGCCGCCATTTTGGATTTACATTTTGACCCCACTAACGGCTTTAGCACCCTCGAAAACCATGAAAACGACACCCATGATGAAAAATTTGTAACATTTCAGAGCTGCCATCTTGGATTTTCGTTTTGACCTCACTATCGGCTTTTGCACCCTTGAAAATCATGAAAACGATACACATTATAAAAAAAAATGTTCAGATCCGCCATCTTGGATTTTCATTTTGACTAAATTCACACTTTCTCTCTCTCTCCTGAATGTAGTGTACTCGGGCCGATGTGTAGAATTTTATCCCACGACACTGTAATAACTTTACTCTTTTCTTTTGTTTTTCTGTCGGCGTTCTCTCTCTCTTTCTCTTTGAATTAGAAGAAGACAGCCGCAAGTATTAACAGTTTTTAGCGTGATGATTTCTAAAAGTTTACAAGCTGCGTTAAAGAACTTCGTTTCTTAAACTATGTCCTAACCCCAGTCCCGGTCTATCTACGTGCCAAATTTAATCGAAATCCGTTCAGCCGTTATGACGTAAAAAGGTTACTTTCATATTCATAAAATTTATATGGATGACTATCAACCTTAGTTTTTAGGCCTTAGACTACGTGTCTATAGCACCAACACAACCCAAAACAATTGCCTTAACCTCCCGTAACTCATCCTGGAACCCGGATTTTAGTAATATACTCGTAACAAGATTAGTATTTCCGATGACACGTATATGTAATAAAGTCGGGAACATACAACGCGGCCCTGATTTCGTCTAATACCAAAAAACACCCGGCTCCCTTCAAGTACTCGTATGTACGGACAGCAGGATAATTTAGGAATATTTCGGGTTTTTAAATCAGTTGATTGTTGGAGACCAACTCTGATTTTAAAATGGTTTTTATTTTGAAAGGTGCAACAAAGCTTTCGTCAGGTTATGCCAAAATCGTTTGCAAAACTAACATAACTCAGGCGAATTCATGTTTGCATTTGATGATATTAGTGTGGAAATTGATCTGTAAACAAATTTTATTTAATGCATCGTCTGTCTGTCTTACGAAACACAATAATCACAACCTAATTCTCTCTGTTAAACAACTTTCACCACTTCGAACAATCCCTTTTATGCTGACTCTACAAAACCCAACCACACGGTATACAAAACACAAATACCCTCAAATTATGACACACAGCGCTAAACGGAAGTACTTAAGGCGAAGGCAATATTTCTTCGCGGGCAATAAAGCCAAGACACACTGATAACGGTATTTTTCCTAATCTCGCCCGTGATTTATATGGAGTGGAGCAATAAGAAGTAATTTTCATAACAATATGCAGTTTGGAATGCTTTATTGGAAGAAATGATTGCTATTGGGTTTGTATGAGTGTTCCGCTTTTACTCACATCTTTTTCCTATAGTTAAACAGAAGATATAGAACGCTACGCGCGACGATACTATTTTCTCATTTGATATTTTCTTTTTAGGCAGTGCTTGAGCAGTTTTATTACGATTATAAGCGTGAAGTAGGACAATAACCGTAAAAAAAAATATATATTCTTTAGTCTGTCAATGACCTTACGATTTTGTAAAAAAAAAAAAAAAACAATAGCTCTCCGGGAGTTCCGACAGAACTGATAACTTGTACAATTTTATTGCGCAGGAAATACTTTTAATGAGGTGTTGGTAACGCGTCGTTGTCAGTGTCAGTGTCGCGAGTTCAATTGTTTTCTCCCGTCTCAAAAATGCCCAACGCGCCTAAAGAAGTTTTCACTTCAAAAAAAGTAGCTTCAGGTAATATTGTACCACTCTTTCATAAAAGTAACCGCAGCACCTTTATTTACACAGAAAATATTCCAGAAATATGAGGTGTAAAAACTACAAAGAGAACTTCTTCAAACCAAATGGACCAAAAAGCCTCCTTAGAAAAAAATACATTCATTTTCAGCGCAAAAAATACTTATTCCCACACAAATTTTATTCTATACCTGAACCAAATACATTTAGGCCACATGTTATTAAAGCCTAGGCTACACTTTATGTTATTAGATTACCGTAGACGTCGTCCAATAATTTGTAGCTGTGAAAGTAAATAGATTAGGAGCAAGAAGTCTCCGGTCACTTAGTACGATGATGTTGTTAGTGAGTAAGTTTTTGTCACGCGTTGTGTTAGGCGTAGGCGTAGGCGAGTTGCGCAAGTGTGCGTATGGCTTTAGGTTAATCTAGGTATGTTTATTAGTGTTATTGTTTTACATTGGTCTTATTGCGTATCCAGACAATATAAGTATAAGCGGGGTAATTGCTTAACACAGTTACAGTAGCAATGGCTTTTATTTTGACAGTTCAACAAAATTCATGGCGTTATTTACGTCGTTGAGCAAACAATTTTTCGAACATATGAAGCAATGGATTAGCAATATCCTTCAAAATCATTCAGGTTGTGACTGAAACTATGTTATGCAATTAAGGTGCAAATTCCACATATGAAGATAAGATTTTCTTTAAAAGATTGGTTTTAGCGATAAGACCGCCCATTGTGTTACCCTATGTAAAATTTCTACATTTATATCTGTAATTCATGTGTCCTGTAATGTCCTCAGAATATAGGTATTATAATAGGTATTGGTTGGACTGCCTCATTGGTTTAGTGGTCGCAAGCGCTACTGATGAGCATGAGGTCCTGGGTTCGATTCCCAGGTCGGGCAAAGTGTTATTGGGTTTTTCTATCTGAAATTTCTCAGTAGCAGCCTGGAGTCTGGATTTGTGCCCGGATGTAGGCTCGCCTCCTATTACATGGGATTTAAAACATAACTGGCGAAATGTGGGTGAACCTGCTACAGGGACACCTCTGCCTAACCCTTCGGGGAAACAAGGCGTGATGTTATGTGTTATATAGGTATTATTAGGTACCTTAAACATGATATTATCTACACAGTTACAACCCATTATTGGAACTAAATATATATTTTTATGAAGCCTTTGTAAAATAACAAAACTGCCTCACGAAACGCTTCTTAAAAACTTATAAAAATAAAAATTAAGGATCTCAAGGAATAATAAATAAAATATTGAATATACTACAGAGTAGTAAATAGCAGTAGTCCATTCTATGACAACATTATATTACAAAACAATAGTAGATTGTTATACGAGGGGCTAAAATAACCCATTCTATCGAGGTAGTTTTACTCCCGAGGTATAGCGAGGGAGTAAATAGAAACCGAGTTATAATGATTTTTAGCGCTGTGTGTTACACTCTACTTTTCACTACGATTGCGAGAAAATAAAAGAATCCAATTCAATATTAAATAGTTTATTTTAATTTATAAAATATACAATTTGTTCAATCTGGATTTTTAAGGAAATTTTGTGTCCCGGTATGCGGTAGTACGTTTCCATGGAAAAATTTCCGACCTCCAAGCGAGCGAACCCGCGAGAAAAAGCTATTTTTACATAAGAATTTACAGACAAAAATTAAAAAAAAACTTTTTTCCCTAGAGGATGATAAGCTATTTTATCCCCGCTCTCGTACGCTACAATGACGGACTTTTTGAGTAAGAGGAATGAAAAGAATATTTTTGTGTATTCTCACCATAAAGATTGTGACATATTTAACACAATTGGCATTATGTCATTTAACTAAATACAATGGATATATATTTTATGTCCAGTTAATTATTATCAATTTAATTTATATTGACATACGGTTGCTTTATTAGTTCATTTCCCTATTGTTTGCTCATGACAGCTATTAACAAGATACATTAAATAGTAGAATATGTAGTACTTTAGTACATAGATTTACCAGTAAAGCTGTGTTTAATCACAGACTGCACATGACATTTCAATAAATGAAACTATTTTCCAGTTCAGTATGGAACATTGTATTTGAGCACGGAATTTATAAACGAAAAATGCTTTTTATTGAATGCGTGAATTAGCTACAATTTACAAATAATGGTTCACATAAATATTTCGAAGGAGAGTACTAAGAAAAAAAAAAAACTAGCTTTTTATTGTCCACTGCAGGGCAAACGCCTCTTCTCATACAGAAAAGGCACTAGCATTGATCACCACGCTTGCGCAAGACGAGTTGACGATTTCAGACTTATATTAAAATAGCTTCGGCCAGCGCCTTCGCCCGCGTGACATCTTTATAAATTATAGCCTATGTTACTCAGTGATATTATAGCATTCTACTGGTGAAAGAATTGTTAAAATCGGTCCAGTAGTTTTTAAGTTTATTCATTACAAACAAACATAAAAAAATCAAATCTTTTCTCTTTATAATATTATTATACATTATTATTTTAGACTATAAGTCCAAGTTTCTTCACGAAGTGTTTCCTTCACGGATGTCAGTGAAAAAATTGGAGACTAGTAGGTTAAAAAGTTGTCTAACTGCTCCAATCTGCTCTGTGGTCATAAAGACCCATTACTCCAATAAGGAACGCGATGAGCCCATGCCGCCATTTTTATTTACCTCCATGTTATACATAAGGTTACGTAAAGACATATATCGTGAACCTAATTCCGAGATAATTTAACTTTATGTTGACGCTGTGCGGATTAAGTTTGGGCAAGTATACATATTGTTTCGTTTCTTACGAGCCGACGTTATGCGTCCGTGGGGTAGAAAACTGACGGTAGTTTAAGTTTTACGGTTGTGGTTCAATTTTCTTCGTTTTGGTGTGAAAGGACGTGGTGAAATTTCATCAGGAGGTTGAATGTAGGTCTGTTCTGAGACAACCATACACGTCTTTCTCGTAAATTGGTAAATATCTTGTTTAGGTAGGTAGGTATATCCGATATAATTAGATGAATAAAGAAAGATGATCGAGTGATGAACTACAAAAGTTTATTGTTTACTATAACGAAAACAATATGTTGTATATTTTTCATTATTTCAATTCAGGCACAATTTCAAAAAAAACAATATTAAGTTTGTTTAATTACTTTATAAAACAATGCCTACATTTTTTACTTATTTATTATCAAGCAATATTCATTATTAGTTTTTTGTATGCAATATTTCAAGCAAAACTATATCCAAATAATTTGGTGTTTAATATTATCCCCTTAATTTTCTTACAATTATATAATTCATGTTATTCCTCTAAAGTTTATCTAATCGATTGAAAAGGCAAACGGTTTGAATAATCGAGATCTCGTGGCTCTAGTATAGACTTGAGCCACAAGCTGAATCTGTTGAACTATAACGATGAACTCATTAGCTGGATCGCAGAGCTAAACGAACAATTCTGCGCTCAAATTCTGCGTTTTGAAATTGTAAACTAAAATAAGGTTTAGCTTAAACCGAAACTTTAATTCTAGTGAGGTAGGCAATTTTTTAGGGTTCCGTATGTCAGAATGAAAAAACGGAAACCTTATAGGATCACTCGTGTGTCTGTCTGTCTGTCCGTCTATCACAGCCAATTTGCTCCGAATCTAATAAACTAATTAAGTTGAACTTTGGTACACATAACAATTTATCATTCCAGACCCAAGGCACCCCTAGAGGATACCCCTGGGGGTGCCACGGGAACTTGGATCCTAACCCGTGGCATCCCCAGGTCAATTTGTGCAGTGATTTTGAATGTATATAATTGGTATTCAAATTATTTAGGTATACTAATATATTATATCATTTCATTTTTTTTATGAAGTTGAAGTCCCATTGAAATTTCAGAAATTTGTCCTGGCAGATTATCAAAATCCAGCAGATAATACACGTATAATAGTTTTTTGTTCAAAAGAATCTCGAAAGATAATTCCGAACATTGAAGAATATTTCGCTGGTGGTACATTTCACAGTTGTCAGACTCCATTTGTCCAATTGTATAATTTTCACGGAGATATGCACAGTACCATTACATGTCTCTTGTCACTGTCTCTTGAGATACAGGTAACCCTAGTTTAAGAGGCAGGGCTCACGAATTATATTGTCTACAGATTTCTGCAGCATGGTTTATTATTTGCTCTGTACTTACATCCTACCACTAGCTGTTAATAATACCCTTTTGTTAACCAAGTTATTTAAAGTCTGTAACCTGTTTTTGGAAATAAATAAATTTTATTATTATTATTTTCGCTTTGATGACAGACCGCAAGGAGCACACTTATTACATCCTGTTAAGCTTGATTAAATCGCAAATACCACAATGGGACCCCATCAAAATACATTGTGACTACGAAAAGGAAGCGATTAACGCGTTTTTTTTAAAGCGTTTCCCAACATCACCGTTAAAGGATGCTATCATTGGACGCGAAATATATGGCGAAAAGTAAAGTCTTTGGGGCACAAAGGCTGAAAGAAGAATTGTGGGCCTAAAAGCAGTTTTACCACTTCTTGCAGCTGATACCATTCGAGAGGCCTTTGAATATATCAAATCCGAATGTACTGTCGATATGGAAGATTTTGGCTCAGCGTACATTCACCTGAGATTTTTTGCGTCTTTGGAGAGCATCATAGGACACATAACATTTTAGAAGGTTACCACTCCAAATTAAATAAATTGATCAATAAAAATACGGTTGCCGGGATGCGTTTACGACATCAATAATGACGATTTAATAGTGCACATTCAATTGCAATTTCTAAACAGAGAAATAGAATGAAAGAAAGAAAGAAAGAAAAAACGTTTATTTGCGGTAAACATGACGTAAAAAATAAAGTTTTAAATACATAAAAAAGTTGGGGAAGCATGCGTCACATCCACGCAAATCGGCTATCGCTCAGCATTATGCTACGACCCTATGCGAGACAGAGCCCCAGCGCTGGTTTTGAGCGACAGCCGGCTTAAATGACATTAGGCCACGCATTGGAGGTATTGCGTTAAATAAATATTAAAATTAGACTGACTGACCACTGTTGCCAGCAGTTGAAATTATTTTATCACTCTTGTCCGGCAGTCCCATCACTATTCGATTGGTGGATTCATTGGAACTAGTAAATATAACCCGTGATACCACTGGTATACTGTTGTATGGATTTGAGGACCTGGGGGTGCAACGGGTTCAAGTTCCCGTGGCACTCCCAGGGGTGCCTTGGGTCCGGAAAACAATTTATGTGACCCAAACACGGACGTGTACCTATTATACCCGGCCTAACCATGAGCTTACTCGTTAGCAGTGGAAGACTTCAGTGAAGGCATACTGGTGACTTTAGGAAGAAGGCCAGGCTTATTAAAGAATGAATAATTACTACTCACTCTCAGCTAACCACGTCCATACATACATATACTCACCCCGTCTGCCCATGAGGGTAGACAGAACTACAGAACGCTATTGGCTACGATCCTTACATACTCCTTTTGATTCGTTACGTTCTTACATCTGGTCATACACGCACGCCGGTTGAGAGTACTAAGCACCTAACCTTTCTAATGAATATCATCAATATGGTCGATTATGCCCTTCTAGGGCATCTCCTCCCGGCGTTTCCACTCACATCTACCTTGTAAATACCTTTTGTTAGTCTCCTTCAGCCAACCATTGCTAATAAAACACAGTTCTCCAGCCCTTAGATCAAAACATGGTCTGTAAAGCAATCCCAATCGACAAAAAATGGGGAATGTGTGTTTCGACAGACATTCACCGATTGGCTTGGCAATACAAAAATATGAGGCATACCCGAACTTCAGCCACGTGCATATTTAGATGAGAATGCTACCGGCTTGTACCATATGCCACTTTCACAATGTTTTATGCCCCGGAGTTGTACAAGTAAATACTCGATTGTTTTTTCGCTAAATTGTAATCGGGATTTTCTTTTTTGTATTTATTTTTATTATTAAATACATTATTACAGACCACGTCTCCATTTTGTTAGTAACAATGTTCTTATAGACTAGTGTTAGTAGTACTTAAAATTACCTACAACAAAACATATAAAAGAAAGTTAATCACTACTGCGCCATTCCATGACAAATGGCACAGCAATGATTGATGTAACAGTATGTATTTAGTGGAGAGTCTGATTTTTCCATTACATTTATTAAAATTGTTATGTTGCCTTCTGAGCCATTCTTTCAACATTATTTCTGCTCCTTCAATTATTTGGGCTGTAGAAATAATGCCAAATAACGTTCTTCGATATGAGTGTGCCTAAGAAACGCTGGTCAACCGCGACGACCTATTGGCCGAAAAAGGCAGCAGACAAAGATGAATGGAAAAGTATGGTGGGGAACTTTACTTAGCAGTGAGATAGTACTTATAGGTTTAATAAAAAAATCATGCTCTAGCCTAAAGTTAAGATGATTAAAGAAGAGAGTTTCTCAGAAAATGCGAACCACCATGATTCTTCTGGCTGGAGGCCTGTGAAGCATTTGTTCAACTCGACATGTGACTTAGGAATAGGATATAAAGTTCAAATCTTGCAAGGTAATTTTGAACAACTTGCTCTTTTTCTGGCGAGTTGAAACTTTATGTAATCATAATCATTTTTTATTTGTGTAACATGCTGCCCCACTAATGAAGAATGCAATAACTCGATTTTGGACGATTTTGAGTTATACAGGGTGGCAGGAAAATCGACGCAAGAACTGTTACCATGGATTCAGTACATGATTCTGAACCCCCCTGCATTGAAAGTTTTCGTCGCCGATTAAAAAAAAAAAAACAGCTGTTCCATACATTTTGACCGCGCTGAACTGGTATTCAGCGCGGTCAAAATGTTTACTAATGTATTCTACATGGAATGACTGCCTATCTGATCTCCACAACCCATTTACTGGGTAACGCAATACCTCTTGGTAAGACTGGTTGCCAGACTTTTGGGCTTCTGACTACCCATAACGACTGTCAAAGATCTACGAATGACAGCCGGGGCCAACGGCTTAACGTGCTTTCAGAGGCCCCTGTCTCGGTATGTAAAAGATGGTCACCCATCCAAGGACCGACCACGGCAAGCATAACCTAAAAAATCAACCCTTGCGTTCTTGCATGGAATGACTGCCTGACCTCCACAATCCAATTACTAGGTAATATGATACCTCGTGCTAAGAGACCAGTTGTCAGACTTTCGGGCACCTAATCTACTAACACTAAGGTAAACTCCTTCTTTTCCAAACAAACTTCCAGAAATAACATTATTATTAATACAATATTCTAGAACTTGGATACCATTTCATACAGATGTTTGTCCACAATATATGTCTTGGGATAAGTTTATGTTCCGACAACAATTACATAACACTTGAAAATTATGTGACCCGGTCGGTATCTTGTTGGCAAAATGCCAGCGAGCTTCCTTATTAAGTCAAATGAGGGAGCCGCGGTAATCTTGTATTATTTATTTGCCATATTTATTATCATTTGCTTTGATTTGACTAATTTCGTTATCGCACAGGTAGATAATAATAATGATTTGGTATATATCTTAACTAATAATAAAGCTGAAGTTTTTTATTTTTTTGTTCATTTGTTTGAACGCGCTAATCTCTGGAACTACCAGTCGGATTTGGAGAAATCTTTCCGCATTTGATAGCCTAATTCTTGAGGAAGGTTTAAGGCTATTTAACATCACGCTACGACTCTTAGGAGCCGAGCAGAAAGAAAAAAGTCAGAACGCTTTGCGAAAATGAAATCATAGTGCGGGCGAGAAATGTGGCTGTTACTTTAGCATATAGTGTTGTTTTACGACTTCAACGCGAATGCAATCGAGAGCAGAAGCTAGTAATAAGCATATATGGGCCGTTCCTAAAGCCTGGTTAACCAATGGTTATTTCTAGAATGATCTTTACGCCTAAGTAGTGAATTGACTTCAATATACTACTTTTGAATGGAAAATCTTTTACGTTATCTATAATTGTTACGTTCCGCCATTGATAATAATTACAGTACCTAATCTGGTCTAAGACAATGACGTAAGAATCAACCATTTCTGCTGCCACCAATCACAAGCAGCTTCAAGACTTTTTCTCTCATTCTACCACTAAACTCTCACATAGCGCTATCTCACTCCATCATCGCAAACACAACGCTTTTAGACACTGCCTAATTATTGATCTGTAGGTATACATTCTAGCTGATGCCGAACCGCTTGCTTCTGTGAAATGACGTACAACAACATCTAGGTAGGCCGGGAGCTAGACAAAGAGAATAGGCTAGGAAGCTGGCAAACGCATGCGCCTTACGTACCTTACCTATGGCTGTAGCTCGCATGACGTCACTGAAAGCAGCATCAAGAAGATTGATCTTCTCAAATGTTCAAATCAATCATTCAAACGGCGCAAATATAACAACCTTACTGGTAGCTATATTTTTCAGCCGTTTGGGGTTGAAATACTAGGGCCGTGGAGTCCGAGTGCTTATCGAGTATTCCGGGACATCGCCAAGCGGTTGATCGACTCTTCACGTGACCAGAGGGTTGGCCAATTTTTAGGTCAAAGAATTAGCATTGCCATACAACGTGGCAATGCTGCCAGCCTTTTGGGCACCTTTCCCACTGACAGCGATGCGGATGAATTTTTGTGATGCCCAATGATTTTTTCCTAGATTTTATTGTTTTTCCTTTGTATACTTGTATATAATTAATATATTTTAGTGTTAGATCATTTAATGATCTAGTCAAATTGAACAAAGTGAAAAAAAAAATGTATTTTCAAATCGTACGTAAAGTCTTCGTATGTATTTTATGCATTTCTTCGCCTTAACAATTTAGGTATAACTAAGTATAATAATCCCCTAGCAAAGTATAATAACTTATAAGTTATTAAGTTTTTTTTGCATACCCTCCAAATCTTAGAGGGGTCGTATTAATCACTTCCTGTATTTCTCTCTCGAGGATTTTCCATTTTTTTCTGACCGCAGGATAATAATAAATTTATATAATTTGCATTTCATTTTAGCTTAATTTCTCGGTTGGCCTACATCTACACCGTCCAGTAATTCTCGACTCGTTTTCGTTTTAAAATATAAATTAGGTCGAGACATTCGGATTTTGCTCTATAACACGGATTAAGTTTCCAATTTGTCGCAGATTATTAAGAGATTTATTATTCCTTTCGATTTTTGGGTAGGCTGCGGCATTATGACGTCAATCTCCCTTTTAGAGGCTTTGTTACATCACTTCTAATATATAAATTTTAATCTTTGATTTAAAGTCGATTATCCTTTTTTGATATAGGTTTTTATACTTTGCCAAGGCATATTTCCGATGGTGTGTCTAAGTAATAACAGCCGCACGGGTCTATCCATCAGGTTAAGCTACGCTTCCCGGGTTTGGTCCGTGGATGGGTGACCATCTTTACATACCGAGACCCCTCCGTGCCTCAGAAAGCACGTTAAGCCGTTGATCCCGCCTGCCATTCGTGGATCTTTGACAGTTATTACGGGTTGACAGTCTGACAACCAGTCTCACACGGGGTATCGTATTACCCAGTTACTGGTTTGGGGAGGCAATCGATCCATGTAAGGTAATGGTATTAGCTGCATCCGGTTAGACTGGAAGCTGACCCCAACATAGTTGGGAAAAGACTAGGCAGATGATGATGATATTTTGGCAAAGCTGGGGTTTCTCATCGGCTAAAATGACGAACTTCTATACTAATTTTTATCATCTACTTAACCCCTTTGGGGAATTCATTTTCAAAAATCCTCTTTTAGTGCTCACAGATTCGGCTGTTGCCGCTGTGAATCTTCAAAAATAATGATCTAGGCCTGATATTTGATTAGTCTGTTTTATTTTTCTGAATGAACCTAAAAAGCGATACGTCCACCATGCAATCTCTGTTACATCTTCTTTTCGGTGCGGAGAGCACAGGCTGGTGCAGCGCCATGGCTATAGTATGTCCCGCCGTACGCCACCTGGCGGCGGCGGGGCCGTAACACTCACCTTCATTACGTATAGAACCGTTGTGCAATATTTCATATTGCTACACCCAGCAGCTCAGGCTGTGCGTTGTCTGTTCGTGAATTAATTAAGATTTTTACTAAGCAGATGACCTACTTTTTTGCTACCTAGTCAAACATCTGAATAAGGAAAAAACAATTGTCAGGTATGTTTTTTTTTTCTCTGTAAATAGGTTTGTACAAACACTTAACACGACTATAATATTTCAAAAACTAGATGAGTTCGGCGTTTCCTATCTGAATACTCTGAGAAGAAAGGTCGAAAAAAATTCAGAGGTCACAGTCTCTTTTAAAGTCCAGACATAATCTTGATCAGATCATGTGACGACCATGTAGATTGGTGTCTGAAAATGTCTTTTGAGGAAAAAACCACACAGATTCAGTGGACCTGTCCAGTCAGTACACGCATTTGTCAGCTGCAACTCAACTCAGAACTTAAAAAGCTCAACGATTCGACCAAGAATACCATAGACAGGACATTTGGGTAGGCCGCATAAATTACTCACCATGATTAAAACTAACTTTCTCCTAACTATTAACTATTCAATAAAGAAAGTAACTTCTGCTGCAATATAATTCCAAACTACATTGACCACGAAACTTTCTCTTCTTCGTGTAACAAGGAGGCTATATGTCCTCTGTACAAAACTGAACAAGGCAGACTTCAACAAGTGTCCTACGATAAATATTAGCTTGCTTTACATCCTTCCTGTTGCATGGTCGCTTGTACACTGTCATTTTAGTTGAGAATAACAGCTTAATTTGAAGCAGAGAGCGCTTGGTCTAGGAAATGAACTTGACAATGCATGCTGTGACAAATAGTTTTCTGTTAAAAAGCACCTCTTCTGCACAATTATAAAACTATTTTTATAAATATATAAGAAAATAATGTCTGCGTTCGCATTCTTATCTCGGTGTCAGTCAAAAATACTTCTAATTTTCATCATACATTTTTATCAAATTTTTTGCATTGATTATTATCGCTGAGATAAGATTTTAACTACTATTTTGTTTGAACGTTTTTAACCGAATGCAAAAAAGGAGGAGGTTCTCAGTTCGACGTAATATTTTTTTTAAAGGTATTTTCGCCGATTACTCGAAGACGGCTGGACCGATTTGAAAAAATATGTTCTTGATTGAAAGGGTATACTTTTTAGTTGGTCCCATTGTCATTTGGGCACGATCTGATGATGGAATGTTGGAGAAATCGAGGGAACTCTTCAGATATTATAGGAACATCTATAGCGATTTGGGTATTTTTGATGAGCAGGTGACATTAGGCTATTGTAAATTAGGTAAATTACAAACCAACCCAGTCGGTGTCCGAAAACTAAAATACTGATCCAAAGACACCGACTTCCGAAATTAAAGTAATTTTTCACTTTGTAGTTTGGAAGTCGGTTGTATTTTCTGTAAAAAAAAAATGCTAATGATTGCTGTAGCGAAATTTTTAAAACGGACAAAAAAAGACACAACTTGTAGTCTTCCTTTAAAATCTACGCAGATCAGAATCACTTGAATCGTATTCAAAACAAAAGAAAGCGAGTGTATGAGATCGCTATATTTACGCAATTTGTTCAAATAACCGTGTCCTAATAAGAAAGGGTCAACCTCACATACAAGATTCAGGGTCACGCATTCTGCCCCGTCATATAAATCAGACGAGTAATTTCCCCGAAAATGATCCACAATTTTCACGTACCCAGCAAAAATCACAAATCAGGGCCGAATATAAACGGGGTTCGACGGACCCGTAAGCAGTCAGTGAATCTCATCAATCATTAGCCCTTCGGCGTGATAGATGTTTCTGGGGGTCGATTGTGCCCCCCGCTTGACGTATCAATTTATAAGAAAGAATGTAGGTATTTGTAAGTAGTGTCTACACAACGGATTACGGGTTAACATCGGCGCGCCGCGGGCTAGCGCATTGGAATTCTTGTGGGAAGGGTTTTTGGAGTGGTTTTTGACACCAGGGCCTATTAACGTCTTCTGCTGAACACGGGGCCTTCGTCTATGGTTCGATATCTTCGATATCGGGATACGCAAACTGTACTTTATACTTTATATTACTGTGAGCGCGCGCGCAAGCGACGTGAAGGTGATAGTGGGAGCGAGACAAAACACTGAATATTTTTGTAGGTATAATGATAATTGTTTTTGGGGGGGTACAGGTGATGCCTGCGGATAATTTTCTATGTTATTTAATCATATTTATTTATATAATTGGTTGTAAAGTAGCACTAAATTGTAAGTACTATTTATTTAATTTTTTATCCATTTATAAAACCTAAGTTGGGTTTTGGATGACCATCAGCAATGTGCTGGCGGTCCCCATAGCACAGCATCATGCTGAGTGGAAGCCTTTTTGTCACAGTCATGACGTGCCAGCAGCTGCCGCATATTTGTTTTGTGCTTTATTTTTAAAACTTTTATTTTATTGTTCTCTTCTTTTATACACGTGTTTCACAAATAAACTTATTTTTCTTTCTTTGTTTCTTTTATATCACCGTAATAGGACAAGCCTGATAGACCCCCTTAACTAAACCGTAGTTAGAAGAATACTTTTAAACTTCACATATCATTAAAAGCATTACCTACGTTTTTCTTTTCAAAATACCACAGTGATTGTCTACCAAGCCGAGCATTCACAATTAAAAATAAACACGCAACACTGGGTACAATAACTGCTCAAAAAACATTCGAACCTAGTAGAGTACAATACTAGCCACGGGAAAGGCGGCCATTTTCTTTTTTTTTGCCCGTCTCACAACACAGGACAAATCACAGCGGTCACGCACAAAGTTCGACAGCCGAATGGCAGTTTCATACTGGCGTTCGAAAATGACAGCTATACGAGCTTTTCGTATACAAAGCTAATGGGAAAAGGGCTAGTATTTATTCTGCTGCATTTATTTGAAATAGTAGATGGAAGACAAAATTGGTGGAACGTTCTCGAAAACTAGGCGTTTGCTAGCTGTGATATTTTGCAAGAGCGTTCAACATTAAAGATTAAACGTTAAAAAATTTAAGCTTCACGCGCACGGTCTATAAAGTAGAGTTGAACCAATATTTACGTCCCTAACCAAAAAAACTATTACCAACATTTTTTATTTAAAAAAAAAATTGCGTCTCCGACAAAAAAAAATGCTGTGGAGGGTTCAGAAAACTACAACCCCCAAATAACCTCACATTATTTTTAGGTTAATGTTCAATGTAGGTTCTAAGTTATCACTTCGTTTACAAAATCCGATAAATTACTGACTCATAAGAAGGAATATTATACACTTTTACAAAAGTTTCTTCGTTGCTTGAAATCTCATGGTTGGATGGTTCATATTTTTGGCTAAAGGGCAATTTTATTTAATTATTTATTCAAATAATTAATTACAACGATACAACGCCGATTGCTCGTCGTATTCAAAATGAACGCAATCAAATTAAAAAATATAATGAACAAACATATTTGGCACTGAGCTAACAAAATAAAATTAAGTGTAGACGATAATATTTATTTTTGTCTGTATTTTGAGTGTATTGAAATACTTTTCGTTATTAATTTTATATTGAACTAATTTGTATTATGTATAGTCCAGGCGTACCAACAGGCGTGTGGATCGCCCGGAGGACACGGTAGAGCATACGGTGGAGGTTTGCCCAGCTTGGGCGGAGCATCGCCGTGTCCTCGTGGAAGCGATCGGCGGCGGTGATCTCTCGCGTCCGGCCCTGGTTCAGTACCCCTAGCACGAATATTTGTAGGTTTCGTATCGCAAACGTATCGAGTTGTCGATACGATAACGGAATACAACGAAAGTCGGAAGCACGAAGCACTTTCGAGATAGTATCGAGAGCTCGATACGATAACGTTGGTGACGTCATTCTAACGTAAGTAAGGACGTGAAAAATAGAACGAATGATCTTACAATCGAATGAATGTTTCGTTCAGAAACTGGATGTGTATTTAGTTAATATAAAAAATAGTGTTTTCAGGGCATTTAAAACTTTAATACTGTTCAATTTATAATGCAATACGAAGAAACTGCAGAAAAAGTTAATATTCAGTTAGAAAAATGGCATATTAATTTAACTGATTACTAAAACGTTGTGGTTGGTTTGACTGTATTCCTAAACGAACGACGGACGCTCGAAGCTCATTCAAGGCCAACTTTGTTTTGAAGCAGAGTAAAGTATTTTAGAGGGAATTTTGAAGTGAACTTGTGTTGTGATTTAATTTGTGAAAAGTTTGGAACTATTTTATTGTTCTACAATGAGAACCAGCCACCCGCAGTACACCATTATGATAGAATTTATGGAAAAGTAAGTGTATTACATTTAAGATTTTATTGTCTTAAGCATACATATACAGTAGATTTTAATAGTGTTTCAATGGGATATTTGGAATACATTTTTGTGAGTTTAAAAGAGCTAAAGTTTCTTTGTATACTCGAGTCAAATTAAGTATTACGCTAGTCATATGAAATTTGTAAATGAAAGTTGAATAAAAACTAAGAATTAAGACAGTTGACTAAAAATTAAGGTACTTACTTATGTGCTTAATTTTTGTCAATTATGTCCGTATAAAATAGAAACGTAACATATATATTATTATAAAAATAAATATTGCAGCACACAGTACCTTTATCTCACATTAAATTTATTTTAGGCATGGAGACTTATCCAAACCCAGCGGGGGTCCTCGTGGTAGACATTATGTGCAGCAAAAATGGAAGGAGTTAACAATTATGCTCAATAGTGATGGCACTGGGGATTCTCGAACAGAGGAAAAGTGGCGGAAGGTAAGCCTATTAAATCCTAATTACGCACATTTAAGGAAATAAACTTACTTCACACAATTAGAAATACCTACATGCATTCAATTGTTCATGTTTGTTAAGGTTTGGAGTGACTTCAAAAATAATGTTAAGAAAAAGTGGTCAAAAATAAATAGGGCTGCTCAGGGTACAGGCGGTGGGCCAGCGATTCAGATGACCTTAACAGACCTTGAAAACAGGGTTTTATATTTAATTGGAGTG
This sequence comes from Omphaloscelis lunosa, assembly GCA_916610215.1. Classification (NCBI taxonomy): domain Eukaryota; kingdom Metazoa; phylum Arthropoda; class Insecta; order Lepidoptera; family Noctuidae; genus Omphaloscelis; species Omphaloscelis lunosa. The sequence continues at coordinate 16,046,756 of OU744261.1, read as the reverse complement.
CAGGCGGCTACTGGGATGCCTATACAAGAAGCTGGATTTGTACAGGTGTGATATTTTTTGCATGGTAATGTAGTATAATATATCTCTATTTTTTTTTATTTTTTTTTTCATAGCAATCAATGTAATCTCATTTAATTCCGTATTGGGATAGAATATGGTCAAAAGTTTAACTTGTCTGCAACTTACCTACCTAATCCTGTAAGTAATAAAAAAGGGTCACCACTTGAGTTTTTTTGTTAGTATTGTGACACTTAAAATTCTTGTGTGGCTGACTGGCTCGGGTTTGAGTGCCACATAATGCGTTTCAATTATGATTTTTGTTAATAGACAAAGTCTAAATTAGATGTTTCTATGAGCATTCATGATTTCTGTAGGTATATTTACTCTAGAGTAGTATGTTGTTTAATAAAAAAAAAATTGTCGGTATACTAAACAGTAAAGTTGGCCTTTACTCACAAATTATAAGTAAGCACTAATACTCAATTATTGTTTTTATTAAAATAGATTGTTGGTGAGGAGGAAGATAGCTTGCCAGTTCAGCCTGCCACAGAAAATGTAGACGAATTGACTGTGGATGATGTTCCTTATGAATATACACCAATTCCTGAAGGTTGGCGTATTTTAAATTTATCTATCATTAACTTGGTAACTAACTCATAACTCTTTTGTTTGATATAACTACTAGTAATAACAAAATATTTAAAAATAAGATCTTATACACAGACTAGTCAAGAAGCTATCCAGAAAAGCACATACTTAAAGTAAAAAAAAAAGATCCTGATAACTAAAGCTAGCAGAATGGTATTTACGTTGATTGTTGAATTTTTTCAGATGAATGGAATACTCCAGGAACAAGCAGCCAACCCACAGTCGCTCCACCTCTTCCTCCTCCTACTCCGCAGCCACCAGCACTTACGCCAACACCAGCTCCAGTGCAAACCCAGTGGCAACCGCCGAAAAAAAAGAAGAAGACAGAAGATGACTCCGTTTTAAAAATATTTAAGGAGTGTGAGGGGAATGCTAGGGAGTATGAAAAGGAGCGTGACCGAATTGCGTTAGAATTAGAAGGAGAGAGGATTCGTCAGCGTGATGTAGAGCTTCAGTTGCAAGCTCAGTGGCTAGATTTTATGAACGAGGCGTTAGCATTATTAAAATCATATCTAGAGAAAAGAAGTGAATAGTGTCTGATTTTTTTATTTTATTTGTATTATGGTTCGGTAACAGACTTCACATACACTATTCACTTCTATTTCATAAAAAGAAAACATTTTGTATATGTTAGAATTTAATTTATTTGGCTTAAACTATAATCATACTTGGAGAAGGCCTATGTCCAGAGTGGGCGCCGTACGGCTGAGATGGTGAAACTATATTCATGAAAGTAATATCTTAAAGGTACTTAATTCTGTTTTGTAAAGAACTAACATCATATTTGTTTCCAACATATTATAGTATATTTTTTATTCTCTAATGCTACTTGCTTACACAAAAACCGAAATTAATTATTTACATTATGAACCCGATTAATCCTATCTACTAACATGTTTCTTATGGCTCTACCGCGAGTCAATTCATCACTAGAACCACTTTCGCGAAAAACTTCTTCTGGAGAAGAAAATGTTGAAACACCTAATTCTGAAGAATATATTATATCATCTTCAGGATCAGGCATCATAAAATCTAATGCTAGGTTGTGTAGAACGCTACATGCCATTATGATAGAAGCACACCTCTCAGGCGTGTAGTGTAATGTGCGGTCCTTACAAAGGCATCTCCACCTATTTTTAAGTCTTCCAAAAGTATTTTCGATCACAACTCTGGCCTTCCCATGGATGGTAGTATATTTTGCCTCTGGAGTGCCTTCAGCAGCATCTGTGATTGGTGTCATCAACCAAGGCCTCTGTGGATATCCAGAATCCCCTGAAAATTTTATTTTGATTGTATATTGAATTAAATAATCTTACAACGGACAGTAACATTAAGTAGACAGTAAGTAATCTTAAAATAACTTGAACTTTATCACTTTATTTTAAAATTAGAACAAACTACATGTAAAAAAAAAATACCTAATAACCACACTTGTTCATTATTCTGGTGTAAGTCTTGGACATACCTATTGGCTTGACTATTTTCCCAAATAAAAGCGTCATGGGTGGCACCTCCATACTTGACATTAACATTTAAAATTCTGCATTCACTGTCACATATCTATAACATAATAATTAATTGTTATCTTAAGTAATTGTAAGGTTATAAGTAGGTATAAATTAGTAGACTAATATCTCACCATTTGCACATTCAGTGAGTAGAAATGCTTCCTGCAGTAAAATAAGTGTTCTATGTCTCTTTTTGGAGTGAAGATATGAAAATGAGATCCATCAATGCATCCTATTACTCCAGGGAAGCCAAATTTTTTTATAAAATCTGTAAATAAAGTATTGTAAGTAAAATTTTCTGGTATTAGGTAGCTATCATAATATATTTGTGGTTATTCAGTTGATCCTCCTTTCGCTGTTTAACATTCATTTCATTATTATAATTATTACTTACTTGTTTTTTACAATATTTCGCTGCTCTCGTGTTGTTGGAAATTTCAAAAAAATATTTAATATTAAAGGGTTAACAAGAGCATCAGTAACCTGCCTCACATATTTGCTCACTGTAGTTTGCCCTAAATATTTAGCCATTCCTACTATTCTTTGGTAGGAGCCTGTAGCATAAAATGACAAAGCACACAGCACCTAGAAATAAAAATATTAAATAGTTAATAGTGTATGGAGTATGTATGGAGGTAGCTGACACCCTGGATTAACATAAGGCTACCCTTTTCATCCCAATATTCTTACGGGATCGAAACTTACGCGGGTGATGCCGCGGGGCACCAGCTAGTAAAATATAAAAACATTTTAGTTAGAAAGGTACTTATGTAGCTTATAAATTACACTTACTTTGTGTTCCAGGCTGATCCTTTTACTTGATTTTAGACTGGATTTTTCTTTTAATTCGCGACACAAGAATAAAAAGGCTTCCTTACTTAGACGAAATCTATTTTTAAATTCTGTGTCGCTAAGGTTTTGAAGGTTAATATTTGCCAAATTCTTTCTGAGTAGAGCTCTCCTTGAGATTTCTCTGTAAATGTAATAGTAAATTTAAAAGATAACTTGTTTTTTATTTATAACAATATATAGTGTTCTAAAATAAATCACTCACCCTGTTTCTCTTTGTACATTTCTACTTTCAACAATCAATCGCGCTGCAAGATAATAGTACAATGTACTACGTCGTGGGGTGCTTCTCGTTAATCTAAACATTTTCTGACCAAATAAATCAAAACAATCACTTAAATTATAATTTTATACTTAAAATGAACTCCGACGAAAGTTTTTTCACCGTCAAATTTAAAGTGAATAAACATTCGTGAAACTCGTAAGCCAGCCGTCGACAATTACGATACGATCCGTCATTTTATGCCTTCGTGCTAGCTATCTTCATACAAACGGCTCGAGTTACGTTTCGTATTCGATACGATGACGATACGAAACTTACATGTTTTTGTTCGTGCTCTGAAAATTAGTTCAATTTACGCACACCAGAGGCGCTGTTCAAGTTCCCATACAAAATGCTTTCGTTGTCGATTCGAATGTTTTTTCGATAGTGATTCGTGCTAGGGGTACAGGCCATGGTACGGAGCGAGAGGAAATGGGAGGCCGTCACCTCCTTCTGCGAAGCGGTAATGCTCGCGAAGTAGGAGGCGGAACGCGTGAGGGAGAGGCAAATTTCGCGCCCTCACGCCCCTAACCGCCGCAGGAGGAGACGCCCAGGGCGTCGGGAGTCGCAAGCCGATTTCCGGCCACCGTAGGCGCGGGCTTGCGGACTGTGAGCAATGGGTAGCTCACCGTCCGATAAGGACCAGGCCCGGGTCGACGGCGCGTTGTATTCCACGCGCGCCTCAAAGAGATGTCAGCAGAATTGACGGGGTCCGCTAGGGCCGATGCCTGCCGGGGTTGCGAAGAAAACCGAAAGGGAGATCGTGGCCCCCGGCAACAGGGCAACCGAAGGAACACGGGTGGGTTTTAGTCAGTAAGAGTCTGACACGCCCTCCCGCTCCGCCCAGAGCGGGAGAAGTTATTTGATGATTTCCCACCCAAAAAAAAAAAAAAAAGGCGTACCAACAGGCAGTAAATTAGAAGTCACTAGAAAAAACATTTTCGTACAGGAGCCAAAAAGCTTAGAACTAAGATAGTTATTACACAAAAAAGGAAAATATTTCTGATGACGCTTCCACTCACCCATGTCTCCACTGAACGTCCTAGGTACCTTTTGTTACTCATTAGTTGTGGCTTGTCTTCATCCCCTTTTCTAGCAATGATCCACTTAATTCTTACCAAGTTCAATATTACTACTTACGCTAGATTTTGCTAAAATATCCGTTTATCGTTAACTAAAAATAACCATCTATTAAATGAGGAAAGACCAAGTTCTTAATCACAGGAAAAACGATGTTGCCAAAAATACATTTAAGTACGTCGGATATTTACGAAATCTATTTAGATCCGGCATTTCCGGGTCGGAAAATGATGCATCAATCATTACGACGGATCATCCGAGACCGGCCAGAAATAATAGATTTTAACCCTCCATGAGGCACGAAGACATTGACAGATCAATTTGTTGCAAAAATTCTTCGGCTATTTCTTATTCGTTTTTTTGTACTTTTTTGGAATATTTTGGGCTGACATTATCATTATGTACGAAAACAAATGTTCCTAGTGTAAACTGTTCAATCGTATTTAGTTCTTTTTCATCTTGATCATTATCATTTACTCATGTTTCATCCACTGCTGAATAAGGACTTCCTTCTAATCGTGTATTTGCAAATTCCCTGCTCCATTAATTTGCATTAAAACACTTATTTACCACTATTTGCACCACAGATACCCAAATACCATTTATAAGCACTGTCCTTATCATACCGCCACAATTTTCCCTATAATTCGATACAGCGTTGTTTATTCAACAAATTTATTCGTTAGAGCGTAAGTTATTACGGTGAGCCGATTAAATAATATTACCATAGGTTGTATGAGTGGGTTCGTTCGCGTGGCTTCGTGCCTCGGTTAGATGATAGGGGTGTCTGATACTTGAGCAACTGATATTGTAGGTATTCTTTGAGAAAGGTACAAAACCCAAACTGATATCAGTTATGTTATCAGTTGGGGTTTTGTACACCTAAATATAGAGCTTAGTAAGACTTATCTCAATTACTATGTGAGGTATTAAGATGTCAGGATCGTAGCAGGTCGCGTTCTGCAATGGGCTGAAGGTGTAGGATTATGTATGCATTAAGTATTTTAGAAATAACTGTTATCTACCTAGTTTCACAGATCTTTCACCCAACTGTTCTTTCGAAGGAAAACTTTCAGGACTCCTACAAAAGTAAAAAAGGAACATCTCCAAAATCTTTTCGACATTCCTTATAATGTAACAGTAATGCCCATTTTGATAAACGGTGTTTAGTATTATTTAGGCAGTAAATAGCAATTTAGCGTTCTAAATGGCTGACAAGCAACAGCAAAAGTCGCCAATATATAGTCGAGAGATGACTGAACAGTGATAGCCTAGTGATGTGACCATCGGACTGCCAAGTCTTAGGTCTCGAGTTCGAACCCAAGGCACGTCGCTCCGACTTTTCGGTTTCATGTGCGTATTGTATAATTATCACTTGTTTAAAAAATGGAGCAAAAAATCGTGAGGAAACCGGCATGTCTGAGAGATTTTTCTCGATGGCATGTGGAGCCAAGTCAAAGGCCCATGGGCGGCTTTAACTCTGACACCAGGTTAGTCACTACCACACGAAAATATGAAGAAAACTGGAATATATGCAAGACCATAGAATCACACTGTCAGTGCGCATTATTTCTTCGAAAAAAATAATTTCTATGATAATTACAATACGGCTGATGAATCAATCCGGTCCAAAGTCCGATAGGGATATCGTGGCCCCCGGCAACATGGCAACTGAAAGAACACGGGCGGGTTTTAGTCAGTAAGAGTCTGACACGCCCTCCCGCTCCGCCTAGAGCGGGAGAAGGTATTGTGTTTTTTTTTTCTTTTTTAGTATCTTTCTTTGCGTTATGTTTACCGCAAATAAACGTATTTTCTTTCTTCTTTCTTTCTTTTATTTGATAATTTCCCACCCAAAAAAGGTGAGTGTGAGTGAAAGAACATGCGCGAAAGTTCGGAGAGCCTATATTCAGACCAGCATGATTCTTCGGCCGTATTGTAATTTAAACGTAGAATGTTTTCTATAATGATATATTTTTTTTAAGAACTGTTGTCCAACCGGCCAGCTCTATCTCAGTTTCATATTATCAACATTTTCTACGGTATTACACGCGTCGGATAGTTTATGGTCGCCAATGTAATACTTGGGACCAACTAGTTCGTCCGTCAGAAGTTATTGTGTTAAAAAGCTGGGCTTCCCATCTACATTTGTGATTTTAAAGTCTTGTTCAGTATTTCTGTTAATGTTCCTGAACTGTTTTGTTGGATATTATTCTGTGATAGCATGGATTATTTCTAAAGAAAGAACTCGGCCCTGTTATATTCTATTACCTGAGGGGGCTGCTCATTTCTAATCTGTTTAAATAAAGGATAAGTCTTCTAACAGTCATTGACGTATAAGTCGGTATAAATCTATATGTACTAGTGAGAAGAAATGGCTTTATGACATCACTTATGTTGACTACCGTAGTCGCTCTTACTGTTACCATAGTCGCTTCTTACAAAATTAAAACCTTGTCTGGTCACGGTTGAACTTCTTAATACCTTAAACGAGGCGTACTGGCAATTTTCAGTGAAATTATCAGAAACAGAAAGGAAGAAAAAAAATCAATCAACACTCCAGAACTCAACCCAACTCACCCATAAAAATCAATTAACACGAACCGATTCCGAAATAAAATCTCGATGAAACTCTCGAGTGCCAAGAAAATCGATATTGTCTTGAACGCTCCATCTGTTTATGCAAATATACTCGAGTCTAGTTCGCCGTCATCGTTTTAACCCTGTTCCATTAACCATGTTTTAATCGATTCGTTGAAAAGCCGAAGGCGAGAGCCGAGGCTTAGGCCAAAAGCTCGGCGGACGGCCGAATTAAAAATCGGCCGATTGTTGATTGTTGTTTTGAATTGAATCGATTCGATTCTATTGTGTTTATTGTAGGAGAGTTGTTTAACGGCTTTCATATTTTGATGAGCAGAATTTAATTTAGTTTATTGAACGAATTTATTACGGGTGGGTATACAAAATGAACAACAGTCCATTTGTTTATTGTGTGGTTGAAGCTACACGATGATAAAGTGGGTAATATTTTATATTATTACTAGCTGTTCGTGCCCGGCGTCACCGGCGGATATTCACTTATTTTCTTTTATGCAAACCTTGTCTAGTAAATTCCAAATACAACAAAAAAAAATATCGCTGGAGTCGTTTATTTATAGATAGCATTTTTAACCGACTTCAAAAAGGAGGAGGTTCTCAGTTCGTCAGTGTTTTATTATGTTTCCCGGTTACTCGAAGACGGCTGAACCGATTTGAATTTTTTTTTTGTTTGTAAGGGTATACTTCCAAACAAAAAAAAAGGGTATACTTCCGGCAGTTGGGACTCGAGGTGGCCTTGCACAAGTCCGAGGCCATGGGTTTTCATGGACCTCGGAATGCGCCACCGTCGGGTTCCCAGGTGGTGGCGGGAGGGGTTCACATCGGCGTCGAGTCGACGATGAAGTATCTAGGACTCGTCCTCGACAGTCGGTGGAATTTCGTCGAACACTTCCGACGTTTGGCTCCCAGACTGGAGCGGGCCGGGGCTGCGTTGAAGCGGCTCCTGCCCAATCTAGGGGAGCCAAACGCCTCCTGCCGGAGGCTTTACGCGGGGGTCGTGCGGTCTATGGCCCTTTACGGAGCGCCGGTGTGGGCGCGTTCACTAAGGCTGCGGCCAGCCCGCCGGTTGAACGCGTCCCAGAGGGTCATGGCCATCCGGCTGGCCCGAGGATACCGCACGGTCTCCTGCGAGGCGGCGTGCCTCCTTGCCGGATTACCGCCATGGGATCTTGAGGCAAAGGTCCTCGCGCACATGTGGGAGTTGCGCGAGGAGGCGAAACGCCGGGGCTTAACTCCGCTGCCGCGAGAAATCACGGCACGGCGGACAGAGCTCCGCCGGAATCTCATGGCGTCATGGAGAGTGCGATTGTCGCAACCCAGCGCTGGGCACGCCACAATTGCGGCGATAAGACCCCTCTTTGAGGAGTGGCTAGAGAGGCGCTACGGCGTCCTCACCTTCCACCTGACGCAGGTCCTCACCGGACACGGCTGTTTCGGGAGGTTCCTGCACAGGATAAGGCGGGAGGAAACGCCCGGGTGTCATCATTGTGTGGATCGCCCGGAGGACACGGTGGAGCATACGGTGGAGGTCTGCCCAGCTTGGGCGGAGCATCGCCGTGTCCTCGTGGAGGCGATCGGCGGCGGTGATCTCTCGCGTCCGGCCCTGGTTCAGGCCATGGTACGGAGCGAGAGGAAATGGGAGGCCGTCACCTCCTTCTGCGAAGCGGTAACGCTCGCGAAGGAGGAGGCGGAACGCGTGAGGGAGAGGCAAATTTCGCGTGTGAGCAATGGGTAGCTCACCGTTCGATAAGGACCAGGCCCGGGTCGACGGCGCGTTGTGTTCCACGCGCGCCTCAAAGAGATGTCAGCATAATTGACGGGGTCCGCTAGGGCCGATGCCTGCCGGGGTTGCGAAGAAACCCGAAAGGGAGATCGTGGCCCCCGGCGACAGGGCAACCGAAGGAACACGGGTGGGTTTTAGTCAGTAAGAGTCTGACACGCCATGAATTACAAACCAACCCACTATAGAAGTCGATGGCAAAAAACTTAAATACTGATACAAAGACACCGACTTCCGAAATTAAAGTTATTTTTCACTTTGCAGTTTGGAAGTCGGTTGTATTTTTGTTTTTTTTTTTATGGTTTCAAAATAAACTAAACGTGAATTCATGCAAGCCTAGTACGTTTTAGTTTTTAATTATTTGTGCGCCTTTCCTCCAAATCTTATTAGTGTTATTATAGGAATTGTAATACTATCTTGAATTCATGCTAACCTAGTACTTTTTGTTGGGTTACTCTCGGAAATCATGCACAACGTATTGTGAACAAAATACCGTCTTATATGACGATAACATTTTTTTGCAACATCCGATTTTAATTAAACAAAGCCTATATTCTGTTCCAAATTAATCTCTGGTCTACATGCGAAAACTACACGAAAATCCTTTCAGTAGTTCCGGAGATGTGCGCGAATAAACAAACAGACAGACCAGATTCTACTGTTTTATTATATGTATAGAAGATGTACTTAATTGGGAGTAGTTGAGGTTAGTCGAAGCTAAGAACTTTATAAAACCGTCTAAGTTCTTTAGAGTACCTATGTCATGTGAAACATAGGTACCCACAGAATAGTACAGAAGCCGCACTCCGCATTTTAGGTATGAATCTACAAGTACGCGGCGGGCACGTCTTGTCGGGCCAATTCAGTGAGCGTAACGTAGAGATCTAAGAGTTACGCGATAGAAAGAGAGGCAACTTCTAGGTGAATATAACTGTAGGTTATAAGCGCTGTGCGACCTGAATTGCACTTTATTGTGTGGGAAAAAGAGTCACTTTTTATTTAAATGAATATGCGGAGTGTACAATCTGTACTAATCTGCTGGTTAAACAAGGCCCAAAATAAATACTTGAGGGCTAATATTTACCTTCCTGTTACCGGGAATTAAGCACAAATATGATATTAGATCGAACTCAGTTAGGAACTGCCTGGAACACTGCTCAGCCGTACAAGAAATGTTACGAACAGCTTTATACTTCCCACAAACTGTGTGAAATCGACGGGAACCACAAACTTGTGTGAACTGTGTGTAATATTTAAAGTGTGTGTGTGTGCTAGACTAGCGGTGATCTAAGTCATAACCACAAATTTTAGAAACGAATGTTTATTTGCCTTGAATATACTTTAATTCCTATTGTCACTCATGGACGCCATTTTGACGTACCCCAAACAAAAACTTTATAACAGTTTCAACAATAAATAGGAACCTACTATCAAATGTTTCTCATCTAAAATTTTCTCTTTTTTTAAGAACTTTATTTTTCAACATATTGAAACGAACGTCGAAATTTGAATTGAATATTTACTCCGAAATCTTTTTAGAAGTGAGATATGTTAAAATAATTGAGTTACTTAAACATAATTGAATATCGTACTTGTGAAGACATTTAGGTAAGAGAGCTTTGTATTAGGATCTTCTGTAAATTATATATTTAAGTTAGATAGTTATAAATGGATATAGACTTGTTTTTTTTTTTTTAAGTGAAAACTTCTTTAGGTGGATTGAGAGATTTTTGGTGGGGGTAAACTTATGGATTCGCATTACCGACATGCTTGTACCGTAGTGCTGTAATATAGAATACAGATGGCGCTAATACCAGTTTTAAGTTTTCACTTCTGTCGGCAATTCATGACTGCCTGTTTTTTTCTTCTGGAATCTTAAATTTACCAATTTACTTTTTCTAGCCTCATACGAGAACGGTCTTACGGCTTCAATTCAGATACTAATCATAATTCCCACCTATCGCTAACGCTATCAGCCTTTTTCTAACTTTAATTACGTCTGTCTAGACAAAAGCAATATACCGTGTAAGCACGAAAAAATGAGCTCCATTTTAATAGTTTCTATCCACATAAATGTCAGAAAACATATAAAAAAGCCTTATTGCTACGCGTTCTCAATTATATTACGTTTTTCTTACTCCAGGCTGTTACAAGATAATTTTACGAGACACACGAACAAAAACAGCTCAAAAAATATAAATTAAAAAACATGAAACCGACCATAATGTTATAAGATGTATTTTTATGCGGTTTCTATTAAAAACGAAGAAATTAAACGCGAAGTGGAGCCCCTAAAGACAATAGCTCGCAGTAACGAGGATAGATAATTGTTTTCATGATTAATTCAGAATGGGACGTACTCCATTCTCTAGACGATAGCTCTGTTTCAGTGAAATGTGTAATTAAAGTCATCAATGTTGGTTTGTAATGTTCGGTGTAGTAAAAAAGATTTGCTGGTTGAAATGTTGGGTATTATTAAGTAGTTTTTGAAGTGAAAACTTCTTAAGGCGCGTTGGGCGTTTTTGAGATGGGACTAAACCATTGATTTTGCGACACCATGACGACACCTCATTTTTGTAAACGCGATTGTGCTCTTTATTTATATTACGTTACGGTTCAATGTTCTTTACAATTTTTTTTTGTAAACCAGATTGTGCTCTTTATTTATATAACATTACGGATCAATGTTCTTTACAAATTTTTTTTGTAAACCAGATTGTGCTCTTCATTTAGATAAGGTTATGGAACAATGTTCTAGTATTTTTCTTCCACCAAGGCGATCTTGTGCAAGTTTTCACTTCTGTCGGCACACCCGGAGTGCCACCACTTTTTTTTAAGTTTTTATAGTATGCTTTTGAATCGGATGTATAGTAGATACTCTAGTCTGATTTACACTCTTTATGCACGTTCGGATAAACGTGCCATTGGTCTCAAGAATTTGGTAAACCAAGCACAAGCAGCCATTTGTTATTTTATTGTTAATCTCTTGACTTTATTCGAAATTCAAATAACTTTTTCTCAAACATACTTGGAAATTCAAACATTATTTTGACAACCTTCTTCGAGATAAATCGAAGTTGCGGTACTGGCCGAATACATGCGAGCGCTCGGCTGGCAATGTTTGTATGAAAATTTATATCTGTCGTGTTTAGCGGCCAAATAAATTACTATGAAAACACATATCTGTTGTGTTATTTAAAAATGGAACGAACTTTTTACTTCAACACATGGCAACCTAGGAGGTTACAAATTTTTATTTAAATTTTGATTTGGCTTGCAAATAGAGCTGTTAAAGGTTCAGAAGAAACAAATGAACATATTGGCGCGTGAAAAATATTATCGTTGTTCGTCATTGATTCTGGAATTTATAATTGGTTTACTCAATTTGAATTTTCGCGCATTATTTGAGAAAAGTACTACTTATACAAACCTTTTGCCGCAACCGGCCATTGATGAACCCACGTATGTGTGCCTCGGCTTCGCCTCGGTCCACATTTTCACGATTGTCCATCAATGCCCCAGTTGCAGGCCGCGACAGTAATGTACTATAACTGCTTTGCTTTTCTATTTTCAAATGAAGAACAAAAATATTTTATGACAGCACAATATTAGAGTGCACATTGCTTATTGTTATTTTTTTTGTTACTACTACGATCACACGTTAACCCGAAAGTTTTCAATTCAATAACTACTTTCCACCACATGCATCCAATTTTTGAATTTATCAGAATTTTTCGATTCCATATTTCTACTCCATTTTTAATACAGTTAAGTGCTGCCTTCATTTTTATATCCATGTGCATATTTATTTGAGCAGGCTATGTTTGATGATTAAATATTTTCACGAATACGGAATTTATTTTATTCGATATTTTTGAAAATGATTGAAATTGTTTAAAGTGATAGTCCGACTGGAAAAAGCTTGAAGAGTCATCAAGAATATTGATCATAAATATTAAAAAGAAGAAAGTCCCTATATACATACATAAACTCACACCTTCTTCCCATAGGAGTTAGCAGAAACTAAGAACGCCGCCTGCTACGGTCCCATATTTCTCCTTTTGCTTTGTTTACGTTCATACAACTGGTCATACACGCACGGCGGTTGCGAGTACTACGCACCTGACTTTTCTGAAGAACATCACCAATAAGTTCACAATATTATGTCCAAGTTCCTATATCTTACCTATTATTGGTTTAGTGGAGTAGAGAAGGACCTAAAGTTAATAAACCTCTAATAACAACTTTTTAAAAGTTAAAATTTATTGTACTTTCAGAATGACAATTGAATATTTATACACCATATATTTTGTCGTAGAATGTTCAAAAATATTCAAACCATACTATGTAAAACTACATTCTTACAAATAAATAAATTCTAATAATAATTCTAATTCTCAACAAACCAATCCATAACCAAAGAATTTTCGTCACTAACACAGAAATAATTTATGAAAATGGAAATAAGAAATAGGACAGTTATATAACACACACATTTAGCTTATATACCTACCTATTATAATGTATAAGAACTGTCTCTATTCAAATGTCGGGAAACACAAATTTTGGTGCTCATTATAACCAACCAGTACATTTTCTATACAGTCGCTAGGGTTGCCTCCTTTGTAATGCGAAATAAAAGAATATTGTGTTTACTTTACAGCAGTGATATTGATTTGAAGCAATCCGTTTTACATGAAACAAATACGGATGGATTTAAAGATAAAATAATAAAATGTTTGAATATTTGGAATTTTTGGGGCACTTGCATAGTTTTATTTGCAGCGTCTTTCTAGAATAAGGCTTTATTATACTTTTTTTTACGTAATAACATAACATCACGCCTGCATTTTGTCTGCCTGTTAGGCAGAAGCATTTATAGTACACCCATATTTCGCCAGTTATATTTAAGTCCCATGCAATAAGGGGGCGAGCCTATGACATCAACCGGGCACAAATCCAGACTCCGGTCCATGAAATATGCGATTACAGGAAATTTAAAATCATAACCCTAACGTTGTATAGGTACGAACATTTTAATACAATAATGATTTGATCGAACCGATACAGACGATGTTTATATATATATATTTATTACGTTATTTTTACTCAGAAAGGATTAACAAAGAGTAATTAGAAGGCAGATGTGAGTGGAAACGCCTTGAGAAAGAATATGTCTTTCTAGGACCTTATATTGGTGATGTTCTAACGCCATATGTTATATCACCAATATAAGGTTGCTATGTTATACTGACCATAGTGGTGATTTTCTTCAGAAAGGTCAGGTGCGTATATGATCAGATGTATGAACTTAAACGAAGCAAAAGGAATATGCAAGGATCGTAGCATGGGGCGTTCTATAGTTTCTGCCGACTCCCATGGGAAGACGGTGTGAGTTAATGTATGTATGTTTATGTGTTAATTGATTTAGGAATTATATCAACCCCCTGTTCATAACAACTGCATAAATAGAAAAAATATTTTAATATAATATCACTTGATTAATCTTAGAGATTAAACCGTAGATGATTAGGGTACACCACAAAGAACCTTTTATATTAATGGAAGATGCGGCTAGCTTTCTTATCATCATAAAGAGGGCATTAATTTATTAGTACGACTACTTATTCACAGCACTTGCATGAGATATTACTCTAATAAACTTACTGGCACCACCATATTTTCACGTTACGGATCTCATCTAGAAAAAATATGATGACTCGTTAAATGTAAGTGGCAATATAAAGTTAAAACATTATAGTTGAGTGGCTTAGTATTCATAGTATCTAGTAGATAAGTAGGTACCTAGCGAGGCACTCAGTGAAATTGTATGCAAGGAGATCGTTCATTTCTAGTGAGCGTAGGGTACCTACTTGCGCTGTGTCGCTCGACTTAGGTCTTTTATAAATACTTCATTTGTTTTGATGCGTTTAAACATGGAATGTTTTACTCAATTAACTTACTGAATAAAGATTTTTCTCAAACATGCATGGTTTGAGCATTATTTTGACAACCTTCTTTGAAATAAATTGAAAATTTATTCTAGAATTTATAATAAATTTTACTTAGTTTTAATTTTCGCGCATTATTTGAGATAAGTACTATACAAGCCTTGGCCGCAACCAGGCATTGATAGACTCACTTATGTGTGCCTCGACTTCGCCTCGGCCCACTTTTTTCACGTTCGTACATCAATGCCCCTTTGCTGCGGCAGTAATATACCAATGTACAATTAACAAAAGGCATAAGTAACTAGCTTAGAAGTTATCGTCATTGCATCGGCAACAACTCACAAGAACGATGTTCAAAATAGATTGATTAGCACACACACAAAATGGTTTAAAAGCAGTTGTAGTTATACATATAGCGAGGTTACTGTACATGTTCTATGTTAGAGGGTTTGATTTCCGCACTTGGTGCTTTAGGTGGACCTTTGTACGAGGGCCATGGCGGCCGTTAAGGTATGATTCCGATCCCCGCTGCACTACTGGTCCCCATACATTTTCTATAGGTTTATATGAGATTACATTCCGAGCACGGCAGCAATGTCGCGGCAACAAATGTATGATGCCAAACCCCACTGCCGCGTCTAGCGGGGATCGGAATCATACATTTACTGTACATGTTATACATATCCGTTGTAAGGCATTTCACTGACCTACCTTTTCACTATTCATCAACAAAAACCCTACCCAAACTATCGTTCACAAAGACCAGATCTAACCCTCTAGATAAGTCCCCATGTGGTCTCATAACCCTCCATACATCACCACAGAGGTTCATCTCAATAGATGCCGGGAGTAGACAATTAGACCCCTAATTTGTAAGCGGTACACCCCTCCCCGATGTCACAGAGCGTATGTTTATTTTGTAAACAAACAAGTACATTTGGGTAGCGAACTTGTGTGGAGATGTGTACCCGGCGTGGTAAATATACGGAGGACGTGTGCTGCGGTTAAATATTTGTTGATTTGGTGTGTAAAAGAGACGTTTCGAGTGGTTTTTGTTTTCGGGGTTTAGTTAGAAATATTCTAATAGTTTGAAAAAATCTAGATACCCTTGATGTTTCTTATAAAAACACTTGACATTTTGGTGATTCAAAATAGTAAGTAAGTCAGAGATTCCCTAGAAAACGGACTGTCAACTGTTTCACAACAAGGTTGCCATTGCTTAAGTCCCATGTAACATGGGGCAAGCCTATTGCCATCATTCTTTTATTTATATAAAAGTGCAATAATATGTCATCTAGTTAATATTCTCGCACATGCTTAACTTTTCATCTTCCAAAAAAGACCTAGGTTTCTAGTTTCTAGGCCAAAATCGGACAACTCTGAACAAAGGCGGCATGACGTGAAAAAAATATTCATAAGTTTGTACGTGATATGAAATTAATGTGAAGTAACAGCTGTACTGCCTTTAATATTATGTAGTAAAAAAAAAACTATTTCTTTACGACTTAAGGCGGACTGAGACATGAAAAAAGTTAATAAAAAAAGAAAGATGTATTGGTGTTTGATTTGGTCTGGGGTTATTTTATTTCAAACTAGCGACCAGGCTTCACACAGTATCAACAATTTGACAAGTCATCGCGATATCTAAACTTTTCGGAATAAATTATCTACATAGTGGTGGAAACTTGAAAACCGCATCAGAATCCAAAGTGAAGTTTAGAAAATTTAATCGGTCAGACAAATTGACACGTAAACCGACTCTGTTTTATAATATATTATAGATTTAGATATAGAAGCGGCAAATAGCGTTTAAGGCGAATACTGGCAAGCAAGAATTCATGAGTTGAATTTCTACTGCGAAATGTGGATTTACTTAGACACACCTCTGCCTTTCGCGCCCCGCTCTGGGCATCGGGAATCGGAAGCCGATTCCCGGTCACCGTAGGCGCGGGTTTGCGCACGGTGAACAATGGATAGCTCGCCGTCTTATAAGGACCAGGCCCGGGTCGACGGTGCGCGCGCCTCAAAGAGATGTCAGCAGAACTGATGGGAACCGCTAGGGCCGATGCCTGCCGGGGTTGCGAAGAAGTTCGAAGGGATACCGTAGCCCCTGGCGACATACAGGCAACTGAAGGAACACGGGTGGGTTTTAGTCAATAGGAGTCTGACACGCCCTCCTGCTCCGCCCAGAGCGGGAGAAGTTATTTGATAATTTCCCACCAAAAAAAAAAGGCACACGTCTGCCTTACCCATGGGGATTACTGGCGTTACGATATGTCATGTTATTCTAATGGAAACCGGTCTATATCGATGCGAGTCTACTTTTAATAATACTGTATCGACCGGCCTCAACATAATCAACTTGGACCGTTCGCTTTTAGAACAACGATTCGTCTGTCTCAATTGTTCTATTCCAGGTATCCGCTTTTCGATCTAAGTGCTCTCGAAGACGTAGGAGCTTAAATTTTAAAGTTTCGGTTTTAGCTTGAAATGGCTTCTAATAGCCAATATCATGCATAAATATATCATAGGATACAATCTGGTACGCAAATTGGCAACAATTTTTTTTTTTTTTTGCAAAAAACGTATGGATATAATGCTTATATCTCCGGAACAGAGAGAATAACCATAATATCCTTGCACACGGTGATGTAACTATTTATTTATGATTTTTTGCACTACTTCATATAACAAGATTTGGTTAGGATTAGATACTTCTTTACCATAATCAGCCTATAATGTTCCCGCTGCTGGGACAAAGGCCTCTGTGAGAGAGAGTAGAAAGTAATCCACCACGCGGGCCCAATGCGGGTTAGTAGATGGATGTTCTAAAGTCAAAAATTCAAATACATGTGAGTATTCGAATTTTTGGTACCAGAACATTTGTTGGTACGGCTGTTTCCTCGTGAAATAATTTAGACAAAGTAAAGCGCCTTTCTGGGTACGACCGAACTAGTAAGTTGCAGCCAGTAGTTACCACTGGGCCTCCATGACTACTCTCTATGTACTTCTTTAATTCTTTTGTATTATTGTCAAGAAGTTTCCACGAGTACTGTAGTGTACTTTCGACGCACCCTGGCGTTCCGTCCCGCTATCTTACTGATTGGCACTGCTGATTACACTTTCTCATCAATTTATTAGGCCCAATATTGTATATAGTAAGGTTCATTTTATCCAAGCCTTTTCCCAGGTGCTGCCAAATATCAATATTTTACACGGAACAATTTTCTTTTACCGTCATTGTGCAACGTTATACTGCTGCCCGACCACATCGACGATTTTGCGACATTTACAAAACAAGTGAAAATCGAGCTTAAGAGCTCAATTTTCACAAAATTGGCGTGCATCCAGTTTGGATGATACTATTATTTTGCAGTAATAATTACTAGGCAAATAGGTACGGTCAACGGGCAAAAATATTAGTAATTTTCGAACAAATTCCTTTCCTAAATACATGGCGCATGTACCTTTTCGAATTGTCGTTATTTTAATTCAAAATGGCAAGTCGGAAAAAGAATAATGTGCAAGTAAAAATCCGACTGACTCGGACTGCCTCGTTGGTCTAGTGGTCGCAAGCGCTACTGCTGAGTATGAGGTCCTGGGTTCGATTCCCAGGTCGGGCAAAGTGTTATTGGGTTTTTCTATCTGAAATTTCTCAGTAGCAGCCCGGAGTCTGGATTTTTGCCCGGTTGATGGCAATAGGCTCGCCTCCTATTACATGGGACTTAAACATAACTGGCGAAATGTGGGTGTACTATAGGTGCACCTCTGCCTAACCCTTCGGGGATTACAGGCGTGATGTTATGTTATGTTATGTTTTTTTTAAAATCAACCTTACGCCTTTTTAATTCTGTGTTTAAAATGTTCGTTCCTTGAGAATAAATACATAACAAGTTTCGACTACCCACAAAAGAACATGATCTTTCTCTATTTCGACCTTTTTAAACCACTCTATAATTGTCTACGGTTATTTCGAATTTCGAAACCCATTCTGGCACCCTCTTTAATTGGTCGTATATAGCGTTCCCCCGCCCGCTGTGAGCAATGCTTTCGGCGATTGCAGAGGTGTTGATAGCCCTTAAGCTGAGCAATGTTTCAGTGGTCTTTAAGTAGTTTAATCGTTGGGGAGTTTTACTTTAATGAAAATCCATGGAAAACTATTTTGTGTGCTGAGAAAGCAGGATTGATGACAATGATCACCATACTGATTGGAGATTTTAGACTTTTTTTCATAAGTTAAAGTTTTCTTTTGATATTTTGCGTCGCGTCCTTGAGAATCCTGTCGTTTAGTCAGGTCTGTTCGAGACATCACGATATTTACCTCGGAGACGGACCAATTTCTCAATCAATCAAGCAATCTGCCGAGCCTTTTCCCAACTATGTTGGAGACATTTTCCAGTCTAACCGGATGCAGCTGAAAATTTGCAGCCGAATTCAGCTAGGCAGTCGCTCCATGTAAAATACTTATCAGTATTTACTGCCTAGCTGACCTCCGCAACCCAGTAACTAGGTAACACGATACTGCATGGTATGACTGGCTGTCAGACTTGGGCTTCTGACTACCCGTAACGATTGTCAAAGATCTACAAATGACAGCTGGGAGGGCTTAGCGTGCTTTCCGAGGCACGAAGGGTCTCGATTTGTAATGAATGGTCACCCATCTACGAACCGACCGTGGCAAAGACAACCGAAGCTTAACCTTCGATTGACCGTGCGGATCGTTTAGCCACGAGACCCTCGACGTACGAATTCCTTCATTAGTAAAAGAAATACGCCCATTTAAATGGTAATGTAAGCGGTCGAATCATCAGTTATGTTGTTAAAAAATAAAATCCCTATACATTGAATATTCAACCACCAATTACTGGCCGTTAACACCACGTTCGATTTTTAAATTACTACAAAACTAAAAAATACAATTCTAGAACAAGAGCGACCGTTTCGCTTTCCATAACGTTTGTACTGAGCATACACTATCACTAACGCGTTTTTCGCCTCATTTAATTGTTCCCTATCCACGTCGAGTTTTCAAGGAGCTTTGTTAGTTTCCACCGTACCGAATGGGCAACGGTTGTTTAATAATCTGTAACAATCGCAGATTAGTGGTACGTGACTCGAATGCATAATACCGGGCCTTTGTTGAAACTGTTCAGTTTTGTAGTTAAGGGTTGTGTTATCGTTATTTTTGTGTTATACGTATGATTAGAGTCCTGGTAAAGTCACGCACACATTGGGGACTATTGTTAACTTTGTGGTTCAACCATGGAAACAGTTAATGCTTCAATTTTGCTATACAGCATGTATTAGAAATGTGTGGGTGTGTGGTACTGACCATCAAACTGAACAAATTTTTCCAGAGGACCAACATCGTAATCGAAAAAAAACTTTCTTAACTTCAATACCTAGTCGACCTAAATGTATGCTAATTATTTTTCATATACATGCTGTATTGCTTTGTAGAGCGTCTTTACTCTGTGTCATGTTAACAATGATTTTGACACTAGCGTTTTAGTAGAGAAACAGTAAACAGTTAATAATGTTTCCAATAACAAAACCTTTTCTACTGCAAAATCCATTCACTTTACACCATAAATAAAACTAAAAATTTAAAACGTTCGACAATTTAATCGCGTGTTCCACCCGATCGCAACGGTCAAGTGTGCTCTCCCTAATAACGTTTGATTATTATATGGCGTATCCAGCTCTGTACAATTGGGCTGTATATTTTTATGTTACATACCGATTACTATCAGTTTTACAGTTACGGTCTGTATAAATAGGCAATTCTGTTTATCTTTTATCGGCCCCTCTCAATGCTTTGTAAAGTTGCTGTGTAAATATTGTAATGCACAAACGGAATATTAAACTTTTGAATTAAATTAAACGGTGTATTTGTGTACGTGCTGGAGGGTTAATATTTTGTTTTGTTCTGACATATTACGCCATTTTGTTTCGGCCTTATTCTTTTTAATTATTTATGTAGGCTTACCAACTAAACACGTACCCACCATTAGCCAATTGTCTTAATTATAGATCTCGCACGTATCTAAATTATAGGAAAGGACGACACTATTCACTAGCGTAATTTTACATAATACAAAGAAAGAAATAAAAACTGTAATTATTATAAAAAATATAATTATTATAAAAAATATAATTATTATAAAAAATATAATTATTATTAAAAATAAAAAACATAAATGAAAAAGAATCAGGCTGATATCCCAAATAATCACAGCATTTCTGTACTATATCCCAAGAATTTCTACCATTTTTTTTTGCTGACTATATCATTATACACATATAAAAATAGTTTCACGGTAGGCCACAATACATTTAAATAATTAATCAATTAAGTAATTATGCATTATTAATAACAATTATAACCACTTCGTTTAAAAGCAATAATCGCTTTTAACATAAAAGCTATCACCGTATCAATTAAATTCATTGGCTCTATAAACAATGACGATCAAAAATGACCTTGAATACTCCTGTCACATATTTGCCAAGGTCACTTATTTGTCTCCTACAAATTGATTAGGGCAATCAGCAGCTGGCAAAACCGAACAATATTCTCTAAGTTTCAGTTCTATTCCAAAATCAACATACAGATTGGTTTGCTTAGTACAGAATTAAGCCTGAAACACTATCACTTAGGATTCAATCTGTTTTGAAACGACTGAGTTGATTAAAATTCTATTCTAGGCTATTGTATCGTTGCATATATTTTCTTAAAGACTTGGTTAGAAGTAAATGGATTATTTTGGAATACGAAAATTATTTAGTTACAAAAATTGACAAGTATAAGATTTTTAATAAAGTATACTTTTTAAGAAATGTTTTCTCTTAAATAGATTGGTGCACATTGCATAGCAAAAAGAGCCTCCTTTTTTAACCGATTTAAAAACAGATGAGTTTATGCATTCCGTGAGCTTTTTTTTAAAGTCAGTTGTTAAAATATAATTGAAATTCAAACTGCTTCCACACTTCTAAATGAAACGGAATAATATTTTAACTTTCACACCAATCTTTTCCAAATAAAATGGCGTCAGCCCTAATGCCGTCCATTTCGATCGTCCGAACATTAAATGGGACAATTACACTGGACGTACAAAATAACGGCACACTGGTAAATATCTGGACTTAATAAATATTGATAACAGTATTGTGATTTTCAGTACATTTTAAATAAGTGTAAGTAAGTACCTACTTAATTTCGAATATAAAAAGTGCGGAAGTGATGTTAAAGTAAGTACAGTCCAGCCGTCGAGAGAATGTGCTCCTGACATCTGTCAGTTGAACAATTTCTAGTACTAATAACGATCAAATTTGCAGAACACATATGCGTTAGTAGGAAACTGACAGGTGTCAAGAACGTATTATCTCGACGGTCAGACTACACATCTGACATTGGCAGAATTGTCGACATCGGCACCATTGCCATAGAGAAAAAATAGAATAGAATAGACGGCCAGACTGTAGGTAGGTTGATAGAGTTACCTGGAGCAGTGATTTTTGTTAAAAAAAAAACTAATTTTAAGTTCCTTCTTTCCGTGTAACAATTAACTATTTTCTATTGTTGAGTTTGCTTTACGTCGACTGCCAAACCATTAGATATGCTCAGGCTGTATAGGTTCAAGAACTTTGAACAATACAAGACGAACAAATTTGTTGTTTATTTATTATTAAATCTAAATAAAAAAAGTAAAAAACGCAGTATTCACACACTAAAGGAGGATAAGGCCGCCCATTATATTAATATTTTGTAGTGTTTGATTATTTTTTTGTTATGTATTTTTGTGGTGTACAATAAAGTATATATAAATAAATAAATAAATAAATAAAGATCAGAGAAAGTGCCCCGTATTAGTAAAAATAATAATACTTGATCAAAATGCGAGGCCATACAAATAATTAATTAATTCAATGATTTTTGCCCACGTTACTTCGCACCTTTTCGGCAATCTTCGTGTAATTTCGCATTACCATAACAGCTGTTGATGGTCCCTGATAAGTAGAAATAAGCTGCGGATCCCTTTCCGAACGCTACGAAATCGGCAAAAACTTAAGTTCCACGAGCAAAAATTGCGATTACAAAAATGGGGATGTCATGTTAATTTTTTACTAGATGTCTCTCTTGTGGTCAATTAAATTAACATATGTATTACTATCTTAGCTTTTTTATGCTTAAAGTATTTTTTTTTTCTGTTATATGAGTCCTTTACAGTCGGTAATAAAATCGAACAGCGGTCAATACGCCAACTAGTGCGGTGCTGTTGGGAAATCGCGGATATCTCTTTCTTTGTTTGTTTTGTTTCGGATACGTTTGTTGAAAGTGCTGTTTAGGGACGTTTGAGCTGACGTTGTGTTGCTAGGTGACAGTTTACCTTCGTTTTGTTTGAATATCGAAAGTGTAGGGGGGGAGTTACCTTTGGTGAATTGTTTGTTGTGAAAATTGTTATACTTATTTTTTGAAGAATAGGATTAAAATTATTTTGTCAATTTTACATTAATTTGTCAGTACTACATTTTTTTAAGAGCTAAATATACGCTACAACCTATTAACACTTTCTGTTCGTCGAAAACAGCTGCCGCGTCATCCATACAGTCATTAAAACTCCCGCACATCATTGTGAAAAAAAAAATACAACTGGTTCAGAGAAACATTGAATTTTACTTATAAGCCCCACCCATATTATTAAGCTATAATCAAACATATCAATAACTCCACAGTTCAACACTCAAAAACATAATCACCAACCAAAAGGGGTTAATAGCAAAAAAAAAACCCAATCCGAACTCCAATAACGTTTTTAATGAACAATTCCACCATTACGATACATTTCAAGTCTATACGTACTTTTTCCTCGTAGTAGCCATGGCCATTACGACGGGTCATAAATGGAATGGTGGCCAGAATGGCCGACAAAGTTACTCCGCGGACTTTCGATATTACAACACTGGTTTTTGCTTTTGTGAGATTTTGTGTGTAACTTTAATGTAAGTTGAGTTTTAGTAGAGATTATCTGTGTGTTATTCATTGAGATTCAATGTAAACTAAAGCAGCTATTACAAAATAAAGATGTGTCCCGCAAATGGCAAATGTGACAACCGCGGTGTATGCGTATTCAGCACGCGTAGGATGACCATGGAAACGGATTTTCTACGGGTTTTGTCGACGGAAGAATAATGACAGATTGTGATTGTTTATCTGTCATTTTGTCTATTCTTCCGTCGACAAAACCCGTTTCTATTGTGGTCATGCTAAGCGTGCCATTAATAGACTGAGACGCTTGTTGTACCGGACAACAAAATGGTACGCAAAAAATTTGTTTGCGGTGTCTGCTCTAGTTTACTCTGAGTTTAACAAAGAAAGAAAAACAAGAGACTAACTTAAAAGAACGATAGCAAACGAAATGTACAAGTTTGCATATTGTCAGATTATCATACAAGTTCGTATATCTTCAATATTATGTGTAGCTAGCTGTACAAGAATCTTTTGGCGCGTGGACAAAATCGAAACTAACCGCGCCGTCTTGTTTTCTCGATACATTCCACAAAAGAATTGTACTTTATGTTCACCAACAGCCCCCTGTTATGTCATTCGAGCGCCAAAATATCGTTGTCCCCATAATACCCACATATCAACTCAACGTCATCTTTAAACAGTTTTTAAAATGCATCTAATTACCTAGCCAGTTAATTTGAGTGCCACCGCTAACTCTGATTACCTATGTACTGCGTATTACCCTACTATGCCGTATTGTAGTGATAGCAGTGCTTCACAAGACACAATACATATTAACTTAAGCTCTTGAACATGCCAATCATTGGATGGAATTAGCATAATCCTAACTAATATCATAACTGCGAAAGTGAGTTTGTTTGCTTGTTTGTTACGCTTTTACGCTAAAACGGCTAAACAAATTTAGATGACATTTGGCTCATGGGTAGACCATGACGTGGATTAAGATATACTTTTGATCCCGATATTTCCACGGGATCAAAACTTTCCGGGTGAAACCGCGGGGCGTAGTTAGTAAGGCATAAATTGGTGTAATAAAGTGAAGGTAAATAAAATTGAAATAAGTTTTCTCCTATTTATTATGGATACAATAGTCTTAAACGAATACCTTGACAATTCTGAAGGATGCTGATGCCCGTCGGATCTACGTACCTTTCTGTTTTTTTAATTAAATAAAATAAAATATTATGTAGATCGTAGTCTACTGTTTAACAGACTTTCGATAGACGACTTCAAAAATTAAGTATGCTACTATCTGGTGTTCAAACCAGTCCCGGAACCTTAAGCTCTCAGTACACGTTGGGCGAGCCAGTCGCTCGGCCAACGTATACTGAGCCTTTTTGCATGATTTGCCGTTTGATTTGCGTGTATTTTGCGCCTGCTCGCCCAAGGTGTACTGGGGTCTTTAAAATATCGTAAGTCCTCCAATTTCAAACATATTTTCGTAATTAAAAAATAAGTCTAATTTGGAAGTTACCTTAAGCCCATTCCTACGACTTAATAAGTCGAAACTCGAACATTTCACCGTTAATTCCAAGAACTTGTACAATAAAAACAACACGAAAATCACACATCGCTTACAAAATATATTCACGAACAATAACTTCCGATCGTTACCGACTGTTGCCGAACGTTTCCGAAACTCCCCAAGTTTCAGTGGCAATAATTCTTGATATTTCATACGCATTAATTTACTCGCAGTCAACGACTGTTGGACGGTGTTTTATTTCAATCAATTCATTTTAATTCCTACCCTTTCCATCAAGTTTTATGCCTTTTGCGTCGAATTGGAGCGGTAGTTATGTTGTAAGCGGAGCGAGGAATGAGAGATGATAAGGGGAGTGAAATCTCAGATTACGATATTTTACGAAAAAATGAAATTGATTGCCTGTTTCTGCTATCAATTTTGAATTTGTGGCCTCATTAAGAGAAAAGTTAAATTTAAATAAGGGATGCTAACTTTTGGCATTTTTTAACGTTTTTAAAACAAACTAACTTTAATACAATATTCTGATGTTACAGTATTTTTTATGCAATAAATCCTGGCTACATAAAATCCATATTCGGTTGGTTTCTATTTTTTTTTTACTTACAAAAGTTAGAGCCCGACTGGAATTGGATTTTATTTTGGCCGGAAACGAAAACTGCCGAAAATGGATATTTTGGCTGAAAATTGTCAAAAATCAAAAACGAAATTCGGCGGAACCTCAAAAATGCCAGGCTTGCAATTTCATTAAGGCACTATCAACCATGCAATATCAATATCACACAAATGGCTCGCATCACATAGCAAGTGTAATAACACATGCGTGTATAATAACATACACTATTTACACTACACGCAAACTACGAGTACGATATCAATGTAGGTACTTATGTACGAGTAAGTATCTACTTGACGGGCTCTTTGCGAGAGTTAGGTTGTGCTCTTTAAGGCACTAGACAATTCCGAATCTTCTTGTGTTCAACATTGTCTTAACACCTTCAGCGTCATGTGTTTCTTTATGTCACACAGTGTCTGGAAAATTATGTATCCAAAAGTTTGTACACATCTTTCTGCTTGGTAAAAGCGCTGTGTATCTTTTAGGCACACGTAGAGAACGTTTGCCTAAAAGATACACAGCGCCTTGGTGATGCAGAGACAAACAGAGGTGCAATTACGAAAAATTGAAGATTAAATTAGTAAGTACTTAATATCATGGCAGCATGGAATTTGTATGTAGTTTAAAGTATACTATTAAATGAGCATTCTTTATTTTCACCAAAGCAGAGCTCGGTCGCCCAGGTACTAAATTTATTATGCAGAAATGAAAGCCCGGGCCTGTCACAAATTTGTCTAAAATTAAAAGAACGTACACTCAACGGCCTAAAATGTCCTCGGCGCTGTGGGTGTAACATGGCTTCTATACAGTAGGAACATTTTTTTAGAGCTTTATTATATATAGAGGTATATATGCCTGGTCTGTACCTTGATTTAGAGACCATTACAATTAAATTGTCCGTATCAACATTTATTACAGATTCGTATGAAAGGGCTATACACGGCAAGCTTAAGAAGTGTGTCAATCTACTAAACAATACATTTCGATGACGGTTCACGGCTATAGATGGCTACATACATAAAATGTAATGTGAAACTAACCCCCTAAAAACTGAAAGCGAAGTTATTATAGCCCAAATAATTCCTAAACGCTTCCTTTGCAAGTTAACGATCGTCAAATCGAATACGATTCCCAGGTCGGTCAGTGTTATTGAGTTTTTCCATCAGAAATTTCAAAGTAGCAGCCCGGAGTCTGGATTTTTGTCCGATTGATGGCAATAGACTTGCCCCTTATTACATGGGACTTAAACATAACTGGCGAAATGTCAGTGCACTGTCAGCCCCGGATTTACGCCTAGGCACACAAGGCATTGGCCTAGGGGCCCAGCCAGCCTAGGGGCCCCCCACCCACCCATCCTCGACCAGGTAGCATGACTATAATGACACATACCATAGACTACATTATTTTTATGTTTATTAATTAAAGTCAGAAAAAAATAGTGGTAAAAAAAAATGTTTTATAATTTCCTGTACTAGTGCATTTTATTTACCACAGTTTCAAAATGGCTTCCAATGCGGCCTCAAAAGTCAAGTGCCTAGGGGCCCTGGGCTCTCTAATTCCGAGCTTGTACACTATACACTGTACAATAAGCACTCCTCTGCCTAACTCTTCGGGCATTACAGGGTGAAGTCGTGTGTGTGTGTAAAATTAATTTCAATGATAGTACATTTCGCAATGAGACCTCTCTCAAGCCTTTTCATTTTAACCACACACACATAAACGTTTTACGATGTACCTCGTAATTGATATAGCGTGATGTTGATTTTTACTCCAGCGGTTCACAAATATTACCCACCCGGTAAAATTTGAGGCGGTAAAATTAGAGATTACCTTCAATTTACTTTGTCGGTTACTTTGTTAATTTTAAGGTTAATGTAAATTTAATCATCGCAGCGTGTTTTGGCGAATTAATTTTTGGAAATATATTTCTGCTACGTATATCAATTTCTATGAAAGGAAATAAATTGATTTCGTAGGTACCTTTACAGTTCGAATTACCGAATTGTATTTTGAATGAATAATAGTAAAATGCTTGGAACAGTAATTCAATTGTTTTCTGCAGGTCGGTCTACATAATGTTCTACGTACAGTTTACTCGACTGTCCAAAAAAAGGAGTGCTTTAACTTGCATAGAGTTCTATTAAAATGTTCAGACTATGTTTTTAAAATTAAATGAAGGTTATTAAATCTTTTATATGTATATTTTGGTCAATATTTAATAAGAAATGTCGAAACGAACTCACGAGGTCATGGTCTGTTTTAAAGTCCAAACATATTGAGATTTTATGTGAGTCTAACAATGCACAGAGTAGTTTGCTTACGTGAAAGAACTCAAAACTTCATACCATAAACCAAATTAACAACACAATATTTAAACCCATTTTTTACCCCTTTGCGACCGGTATTTTGTTTTTTATCAACAACGCGTAACCTCTTTAATAAATTAATACATAAGTACGACATTACATAGTCTTTTCGCAGAATACCCATTCGCGTTGGTAGCTAAACAAAAATTTCCATGAACTCCCAGTGATAAGTACAGACAAGGAAAAAAGTCATGCATGTACACACGAGTAAAAAAGTGCAAAACTGTTTTTTCCACTCGACATTCGTCCACGAGAATTATGGCAGTGTAGTTGTATTCAAGGAGTTAGTCCACGTATAATGTGTGTGTTTTGTTTTTTCTGCCAACCCTGCGAATGGGAAAATTAATTTTTAGTATTTTTTCTTTTGTAGGTTTTAATTAAAACGAGTTTGATGCGTTATGATGGTTTTAAGCAGTTGTTATGATTAATTTTAATTAAAAATGATGAATTGTTTTTAGCATTTTCATTATGATTGTAATGTGCTTTTTTAAAAAAAATTAGATCGAATGTAATGCTCTTCTATAAAACTACAAGGCAAAAGTGTCTTCTAAAACACAATAGTGACTTTCTAAAAACTCAAAACTCCTTCAGAAGATCCGTTATTTATTTATCTGCAAATGATGACAGCGTGGGTTGACTTTACGTTGGCAAAAAACGCTCTCTAGGAAATCATAACAAGTTACTTTCATAAATAACGTTTTAGTGACGTCATTCGCCGGTAAGTTGCAGACGCTTTGTGGCGGCCACCGCTCTTATATGAAACCTTAAGAAAACTCAAAACTTTTTTAGCAGATTCCTTATTTATTTATCTTGGAACAATCCTTGTTCCGTATCTTAAAAAAGACGCTGTTTCTTAAATAAACCTGATGCACAAAAGGAACCGATCATCTAAGTCCTCAATCCTGAAAATATCAACAATAGTCGTTGGGTCACCATCCAATCAATTTGCGTCTGATGTAAGACATACCCAGGGGCGTTCCCGTTTGGATCCATTAGATCGAAGGTACCTATTGGGTATATCCATTTGACTTCCTTTTTTGTTTTTGAGAGATCATCCATTACGGAGTTAAAAGGTTTTGGGAGTTCCCAGAGGCACAGAATTTTGTTTGTGTGTTTAATGAATGATGGATCAAAGATAAAGTACGTATAAATAAATTATGTAAAACAAAAATACCTGAAAACCCTTAAGAAAATGGCGAAGATATTTTTATCTTCCAAATTCGTAGTATAAACTTATTGGTCCAAATGATTTGTTAGAGTCATTGAGAACAGTAGAAATAAAAAGGACGAAATCTATTAATGTCTTTTGTAGATTTTCCCGTTTCTTTTCACAATCCAAAGATTTGTGGACTTGAGAGAATTAATACATTCTATTTCCTAATTAAATTTATGATAACGAAAGAAACGATCTATTTATACTAGATACGTAATATTCCAAGAAACTGAAAAGTTCAGATACCTACCTATTTATGTGTGTGTTCTTTGTAATTTTTCGCCTTTATTGAATTAGATTTTCCTCCTTACTTTCTTAAAGGGAAAGATATCTGTCAAAATTGTTAAGAAAAATTTTGGAAAGTTTGAAAAGTCGACAACTTTTGCGAAGTTTAGAATGACTTGAGGCTATACAAGCCGTATGCTTCGGCTTTTGATATCAGAAGAAACGTTTGTTTATTATTTCGCGAATTCAAAAGAATATTTTGGGGCTCTCATTTATTAAAGTATTGGAAACATTTTTCGTTTTGGAAACTCATTGAGGTTTGTTTACAGTTTCATTTTAAGTTTTATGGTGGGGAGATTTTCTAGTCACTCATTCTTAATTTTGGTTTCGAATAGACAGGTTTAGACAAACCTAAGCTGGTACACCTTTGGTGGGTTAAAAGAAATGAAATTCTAAGTTCCGGAACTTCTTTTTTGTAGTCTAAATAGTATCGGAAATACGTTAGCTACCACATAAAATCTTCATATATGGCAGTTAATGCATGCGTTTGACTGCCAATTATCCTAATGAATAGTGGTCGCATATACTGCGGTTTACTTTGTTGCGCTCAAACATTGTATCTACATACATAATCGGTATAACATCCACTTCGCAAACATAATATATCCTTATATACAACAATATGTCAGCAACTCCCTCACTGCAAATGGAGCCTTGTTTAATTTGCCATACATAAGTAACTTTGCTTGAATAGGTATTTATATCACTGTTTGCAGAACAAATGTCACATTGGCGCCCAACATGGGACTATGTCTCGTGTCTTTATTAGCATATTGAGATAACATTTCGTTAGGAAAGACGGTAATTGTTAATCAAAATAATTTGAAAAACTAATATTTGAACAGATTTTTATTTTTGGAACATATTTTTTATCACCTAGGTCCTTGGTGTATTGGGTAGGTTAAATAAGTCCAACTGTTCAGGTGTCGGTTGTGATAGCAATATTTCATGCAATAAAAAAGGAAACTGTTATAAACAATGGCAGCTATCGATAGGAATCTAAATTTGCGAATACCTAAGCGAACTAATACACGTGTCGAACAAAATTTTAACGTTTTACGAGCGATTGTAATATTTTATATGAAATCATAAAAACCGCTGTTGAAATATGTCAAACGGGTGTTTTTGTCGCATTCGTAAGTTGACTTCATTCCATTTTTATTTTATCACATTTTTATTTTACGACCTAACAGCATTAGTATGAAAAGCATTCGTTGCTTACTCCCTTTGTGTTCTCAATTTTTCCTTTATTTTTCGCATCTAATCCGTCACATCGTATTCTGTGCACAATAGAGAAATCTTTTTTATTTTTTTATGTTTCACGCGCAATAAGTTCGCGCGTCGAAATAATACGATATTCGATTATGAGATCCCCATTCCCAATTTCTCGAAACAGTAAGTGCGCGTCAAACCGAGCGGCCTCTTCAAAAGACAATGGTAACCTCTCAGTCAAAGGTAAAGAAAGAAAGCGACGAATCTAATAAACGGGGCACGTATCAATTCCGTTTGTTGCTACACATCCAATAAATAAAGGTCTCTCGAACGTCTTACTTCGTACCGTCGTTAGCGTTCATCAATATGATTTGCGGGGGACCGTCAGAGATCACGTTGGATTGGCTTCGGTGTTCGTCCAATTCTACGAAATGGAAGGGTACACCCGTGGGACAGGCTTTCACAATAGACCTTTCCGAATGAGAGCCATTAATTCGCATCTTTGTTTTGTAAAGCCCGGAGTGACACGAATTGACGTTATGTGAGCTCATTTTAACAATAATTCAGTTCGAAAACGCTTTTGTATAAAAACGTTTAAGCTTTGACGCTATTGTCCCTTTTCGTAAATCTGGTGAACCTCAACGAAGGTCAGAGTTTGTAAATTGTTTTGACAACATTAACCTTAAATTCGGGATAAGTATCCATAAGTGTGGAAGTAAAATCAAACACAATGGGTTGTTCTTACTTGATAACAACAAGAAAAGAGCTACGTAATTGAACACAGCAATTAACTTAGAACAAATAAACCTGCCAGATTCGAACACATATAAAACACGTTTACATCTCACAAGACCACTTCATTGAAATAAATTACGTCCACCGCAAACAATGCCGTATTACGTTTGTATTTTTTATTAAACAATAGTGAGCGGATCAGAGCAATGTTCGGGATTTACGACTGTTTGCGGGGCAACGAATCTGTTCATACCGGTTGGAAGCGGTTCGAACTGGCCCGCATGAGGCACATAAAATCTCTTCTACTATTGAGCCCATCATAAAAAATTTCCTTTTTATTTTCTCTCAGTATAGATGGCCACTCGCGGCCCTGGAAACACCGATTTATATGGCAGTTGTCAATTCTTGCCAACTTTATTCAGGGATGTTTATTCATGAAAATGGTCCGTCGCATCCTTTTATAAATTCGGAAGGCCGACTTATTGTTTTTATGAACAGAAAGCATAATCTTTCTAAAAAATCTGAAGTTTTAATTTGTGAATTGTCTTTCAATTGTAAATAGAAATTTAAATTTCGGGCTCCTTTTAACCCTTTTGTTGCGGGGGACACTTAAAAGATTATGATAAGCAGCCTAAATAAAGTAACAACTTAAACGTTTCGTATTATACAGTAATTTAAAACTCATTGCTATAACCGTCATGGCTGGGGTAATGGTCCAAAAAACGGTTCCACAAAATTAAACTAAGCTTAAACAGTGGGCTCGCTTCCTGAATAGTCCCTTTATACGATTTACATCGATATGGGGGGGACGGGGGATCAGAAAATTTTACATTTACGACTTGCCCGTTATATTTTTATAGGCAGTTCATAAAATAACTTTTCCGAATACATTAGAAGGAACGTTTAGCCTTCCAACGTTTGCTCTCAAGTAATATATTTAACGTTTATAGGTGTTTTGCATAAGCTCCGAGTGTATAAAATGTTTTCTGAAAAAGTTTTTGATGTTTGTGTTAAAGTATCCTTTAATGGTAATGTACCTTTTGGGTGACAGTCTGGATTGCTTGTAATATTTCCAATGACTTTATTAGCTTTTGATGTTTTCTTCTTTTCGTTGTCTATAAAATTTATATCACTCATGAGACTTTGCGTATAAATCGAAGATATTGAATCGGTTTTAGGTCGCATTATTTTAACTATTAGAACATTGCTTGCTTGAGATATTACAAACTTTAACTTCATGTATACATACCCATGCATGTTAGAGACTAAAAATTTCTTGCTACATCATTAAGTTGTTAAGTTAGTTTGTAAGTATTTAAGTCGTTGTTACTAATACTATATGGATTGTTTTCTTTTGTGTGATACGTGAACGAAATATATATATTATATTAACTGCTTCTATCATTTAAAATTCCCATAGCCGCACCAAAACTTCAAGCCGTCGTCAAGTCAAATTAAATTAATAATCTCCATTCGTCCCCACAAATAATTAACCTACCACGTAATATCCTGCAAAGCTAGCATAAAGATTGAAACGCGGAGAATCCCGTAATTTTTCACACCACTCCTAAATTCATAACTCCTTCGTACCACGCTCACCGTCTTGGCTCATTCCCCATAGAGCTTCACTTACGCGGTTGTCATGAGACTTTTATATACCGTGACTTACATCAGAAATGATATGTGGTGTAGTTCTATTATTAGTTTTTGTTTGTGTTTTTGCATTTTGTTTTTCTTTGAGATCATCAAATATAGATTGTATCCTTACTTCGTGTCTGTTTGTATGTATTGTTTTTAAGTGCTTTCCCATCACTTATATCAGGAGTGGTGTAGAAAAACAAAATGCAAACACAAAAATTAAAACCAATAATGGAATGGTTTTAGTTTGGTGCGGTTACACCGCCACATACCAACTACGTATCAAAAAGAAATGACGTCACACAAATCCTGCA
Organism: Omphaloscelis lunosa; assembly: GCA_916610215.1. NCBI lineage: Eukaryota > Metazoa > Arthropoda > Insecta > Lepidoptera > Noctuidae > Omphaloscelis > Omphaloscelis lunosa. Next base: position 16,013,190 of record OU744261.1, on the reverse strand, counting down.
TCGTGCAATTAGAGTTTACCGAGCAATCGACATATATACAAGATTCCGACTTCAACCGTCGGGCAGTTGCCCACCAGACACAACACCCGTCTGGTCGGAGGATCCTCCCTTTTCTATGGTGGATGAGTGAACTTTACACCCTGTTCCTCATACCACTAAAAGTTTGTTTGCTTGCATTTTGTTTTTCTTTGATGAATTTAGATTGTGTCTATAGCTCACTCTTCCTTTTTTATTTGTTGACTATTCTAGTGTTTTCCATATTAATTTCAAACAGTGCTTTTGTTCTTTTTCATTGTATTTTTCTTACCTATTATAAAAAAAACTGTTTGTGGCAGAGTTTATCGCTCATGGAAGTTTACCACCAAACAAAATATTAAGAAATATTTAAACACAGTCGTCTTACTGCAGATAACAGCTGAAATGAGGTTCTATTGACGTTATCTTCACATAAGTTTTCCTCAAACGCTAGGTCTAAATGAATAATTCTAATTTGAATGCAAGCGTGTAACGGCAGTCCTTCACATCTTTTAATTAACTACAGTGGGAACAGTCTTCACTGATTCCCACGGGGGATATTGTACAACCGCAAAAAATGGTTATAGCGAATTACAACACGGTTTAATTTTGTTTTATTGGACTTTTTATGGGGAGAACGTGTAAGTTGGATTATATGAATTTGTACTTTATTATTAACGCTTTCTGGGTTTACTTTCGTTTGTGAAGGAAAGTATATTAGTCTAATGACTGCCATTGTGGTAAATATGTGTGGAATTGAATATTACGTCAAGCCTGGTAGTGCGTTGTTTATATTTGGCTTTAATGAAATGTATAGAATTAGTGAAATAGGTCACGACAAAGTATACAATTCTTGAATGAACATATTGAATTTTCCAGCTTCTATAGTTGCAGACTAGACCAGCTCCCATAAATTCGACACAAATATATTTATAGATAATAAAGAGGTCTATTTTCTCACAATCTATAAAACGAGGAGAGACCCGTGGCACGCTCAATATACGCCAAATAAAGCTTTATCATCGCTCCACTATTCCGCATTCGAGAACCGAATATGCCACTTGACACACTGCCAAGAATAAATCAAATTTTCTTCGAGACTCACCGAGGAAGTCTTGCTAACTTACTGTCATATTACATTTGCTTATCTATTATAGCACCTTATCACTGATGTTTTAAGGTTGGAAATCCCATGACTGAAGAGCGAGTTAATATTGTAACAGTTGAGAAGTATTAATTGGAGAATGAAATGAAAGAAGGAAATTAAGTGCGGATGTACGAGGAGATCGTCAATTGTTCATTGCATTGTGAGAGTGCTTCAACAGTTATTTTGCTTTTTCAGCAGCTATAAATGTTACTTGCAATATAAATAGTTTCCTATTGGAATTTCTGATCGCAAAGATGATCAATACAAACAATGTTTTAATTTTGTGCCTTGTATGTTGATTATCCATAAATCAGCATGGAGCTATCAGATATTTCAAAATAAATAAAACCATTTACCTACCTTCGTTACACTTTTACATAAAAATTGAACTGGCAAACATCAAACGAACTTCGTAATTGTTCCATTCGACTGACACGATCTGGATATTCATTATTTTGCGAAAACCTCGCATAGTTGAACCGACGAAAACTATATCTGCACCCACCGTATCGTGTATAACATTTGCATACCGCTCTCAGTTTGTTTTCAAATTCCCCTCCGTTGAGCTTGAATATCCGACGAAGTATTGTTCAACTGTTCCAAGCACAGCCAGTCATTATTCGATGCGATCGTGTTTAACGATGACAGCTACTCTGATGTCTGTTCTTTTGTAAAGTTCTTTAGCGATTGTTAAAGTCTTGTCTTCATTCCACTTGGGTTGCTTGACGGATACTTGATAGTTGAATATTGCAATCTTAACAAGAATATTTTCATTTTCGATTAAGCTTCCTATTGTTTCATTTGTGTTCACTCTGATTTCATTTGGTTTGATGCCTTCTTGCTCAATTAATGTTTTTGATTCTACTCCTTGTTTGGAATCAGGCATGTAAACAACTTTATCCTGTTTTAAAACAAACTCTTCACAAAACATAACAAGCTCACAAGTTGCGCTCGCCGACGATATATTGCCGTCTTCAGAAAGTATTAGTTTTAATCGTCGGACCCCGACCTCGATTATTCACTGCGGCACGTCCTCCGGCTCTATCTGCTAATCCCCCATCCCTTACCAGTGCACCCCTGGATTCTAGTTCAGTTTTTTTTTTTTTTTCAACGTCAACAAGAGATGAAAACTTTACCGCAGGCCCCCGCGAAACTTTTCATCGACTAATCCCGTGGTGGCCGCGTTAAATTCTCGATTTACTTTGTTGCCGAGCTCAGGCTTATGCGGTAGCATATTTTTCAACCAATTCCAGCGGTTTTATAGTGGATTTGCGAGGGTGTTTGTTATCGTTAGTTGGCGAAGTTCTCGTTCACGATCCATCCGCGAGTTTCCGTACCACTGAGCCCACTTCTCAGGCGTTTGATGTAATAACATAAAAATTGCTGATGATCTCGACGTTTTTTACTCACAAATGTCAAAGTAATAAAACTCTTCTCTGGTTCAAGTTTATAAAAAGATACAAGATAGTCCAAAGGTAAATTTACTTTCAAACTCTTATTGACAAACTGCGCGAACCCCGGCCGTAACAAAGTTTCAACTGACCAACGTCCAACTTTTACATCGTTTGCTTCTGTTATTGATATTGAGAACCCCGCGGGGGTTGTGCCTATAAAGCTGCAGATGCCGCACAAAAGGTCCCTGTACACGGCATCATTCCAATAAATAACCCGGAAAATTGTCTCTGCATACACACAGACGATATATCATGTGTAGTTTATATTATACGCGGGAGTCATCTTTCTTAGCTTTCACGTAACTTTTCACCCGAGCGGCGTTATGTCTAGGCGTAAAAAGTAAGTTTTTGGGTTGTTTTTCTCTTCCCCCTCCACTTTTTCCCCCGCCACCCGTTTGACGTCACTCTATATTTGGCGTCCACGCCGAGTGCACGTGCCGATCTGATTTATGTTCACTGAATAAATAAGTTAAGATAGCATTTATCACAACATCCCGTTATAGCTGTTTGTATATACAGGCGTATTGTTTGTATCGGCGGGAAATCGAGGGTTCAGTAAATATTTGATCGGTATCCACTACCGCTATTAACGTAAATTCGACGCGTAATAGTTAAAATTATTTGCAGATATTGATAATTGATATCGAGGGAGACGCCTAATAATTACTGACGGGATATAACATCGCACGCGTGGTCATTAACCAAATCCGAATAATTAATTAATTTTGGAGCGATTCAGGCTGCGAATAACAGGTATTAATTAGTATGGCAAACAGTTTATTTTATGTAACGTTACATTACATTTCACATCGTTTTACGTATGTATGTTAAAGGATATGAAGCAGACTTCATATCCTTTAACATACATACGTAAAACGATGTCAAAAAATCATTAAAATATTCACCAAACATTAGAATGTTTGGTGAATATTTTAATGATTTTTTAAGTGAATAGTTCTTTAGGCGCGTTAGGCATTTTTGAGATGGGACTAAACAATTGATTTCGCGACACTGTTACCGACACCAGCTTTTGACCATAAAAAGACATCAACGCGCGATACTTTATTTCCTGCACAATAAAATTTTCAAGTTTTCGGTTCTGTCGGCACTCCCGCAGTGCCAGTTTTTTTTCTTTCTGTCTATAATAGTTACTGTTTTAAAATAATATTAAGCTATTTAGCTAGCTAATCAATTCATGAAAAATTTTAGGCGTCCACTTCCGCATACCTACGTTAAATAAATATCAAACAACTTACATGTTTTTATACACGGCTTAGAACCAAAAAATCATAAACGGGCAACATTTTCTTTAGAATAAAAGCTAAAAATAAACACATCATTCAGACCCTCCCAAACTAGAGATGCACTACTCACACTCGGTCTAAATAATTCATAACGTTCGTATATCAAATATAGAGTCGCGAACAGTATCTCAATGTTTATTTACCCTCTTTACTGAAGCTTTACCACAGAATAGATACGTGCAGAAAGTCCACTCCATACAACGACCGAAACAGTACGTACACATAAATTCGCATCTACGTACGGTTGACTTACGAAAACCTTAACCATACTCAGAACCAGTGGGCCTAGCTAAAATTTAAAATGCTCGTTTCGCACATATTTTTTACTTAGTTTTAAACTTTATTCATATCCATGGATAATACTAATTGTGTATATCGCAAAAATTTTAAACAAAATGCTGTAGGATAGTTGTATTTTCAATAAATAATCATTCGAATTTGCGGTACATTTACGTCGCACGTTCGCGCTAGAGCCACTTGTCATATTATACGAATATAATGCAAATGGCGTCGTCAAATATGTGACGCTTTACATTAATTGACAAGTAAAGAGTTTTTTAATTGACAAGTAAAGCACTTTATGCGCTTGCGCTTGTTTTCGCTCGTAGTACGTAGTTGACCTTCTGTAACTATCTTTTCTGTGGTTGTATGCTCCACCTGACTCCGACGACTTTGAATTATTAAGTCGACTACATTATTGCATTAATGTGACTCAAATACAGCGTGTAATTACATTTATATATAGAGAAGCTAAAATGGCGGATTTCTTTTTTGCAGGCTTTTAGTAGCGAGATAGAAATGGATTTTTACTGTATTTAGTAATGTTTTAAGCATTATGGTCTTTTAAGTAGCAAAACATGTAGATGATTAAATTTAACTGAAACTGTATTCGGTGTATCACTATAGACCGGTTGGTGGGGAGCTCGTGGCTAAGTAATGACAGTCGCACGGTTCGATCCATCAGGTTAAACTTACGCTTGCCGAGGTTGGTCCGTGGATGAGTGACCATCTTTTTAAATTACATATCCGTGCCTCGGAAAGCACGTTAAGCCGTTGGTCCCGACTGTCATTCGTGGATCTTTAACAGTCGTTATGGGTCGTCAAAAGTCTTGCCAAGGAGTATCGTATTACCCAGTTACTGGGTTGTGGAGGTCAGATAGGTAGTCGCCATGTAAAATACTGGTATTCAGCTGCATCCGGTTAGATTGGAAGCCGAGCCAAACATACTTGGAAAAAGGCTCGGCAGATTGATTATACACCGGTTGGTGCTTAGAAGTATGTAGTACCATACTTGTTTATTTTCCGTCAATTAGCATTGTGTTTGTTTTAAGGGCATTTTTTTGATACCCTTGTGTCCCTGTAGCTGATTACAGGCACAAGAGACTTATCTAAATATCCTGAAATATCCTTTGGCAGTGGTAACTACCTCCCAACCACGTCAGAGTCAATTATTGTGCTGTTGTCAATTACATAAACGAAACTCTCACCTTCCCATGAAGAAACTACAGAATGCCACCTACTACTATCCTTAAATACTCCTTTTGTTTCGTTTACGTTCATACACACACGCCGGTTGCGAGTACTACGCACCTGACCTTTCTGAAGAACGTCTCCAAAAAGGTCACTATAAATTTTTCCTTCTAGGCGGCCCCCCTACCGGCATTTCCATTCATATCTACCTTGAAAATACCTTTTATTACTCGCTTTCCATTGATATAGTCAAGATGTTGCTAATAATATCCCTAGGAAGCAATAAATGTCCCCATTTTATAAATCAATCACTCCTCACACGCACACCGAAATATCTCAAGAGAAAAAAGAAAGAATCTTAACAATAAATCCTTCCATTAAAAACCTCTTTTACATGAGAGGCATTACAAGTGTCGACACAAACAGACAAATGCTCCAGGTCCCCTGCATAGCTCCACGCAATTTGTTTCAATTCGCACCATTCATCCGTTCTTTCGTTCACTTGCTCACTCGTTCGGTTACGGTGGTTGCGCGTTCATCAGTCTTTAGTACACCTCCATTGAATGTAGATTAGGGTGGGGAGTGAGAGAGAATATGGTTTTTGAAGGGTAAGGTTTTTTCTTTGGTTTGGATTTAGTAATTCGTTCAACATAAAAATCTTGATTTCCAACAAACAAAATACAAGATATAGGTATTAATAAGTACTCAGTAAATAAAAACTAAAAGACAAAATGATCGATGTAATTTTAAAACCTATGTATTTGTACTGGTCCCTAAAAATACCTACTACTCAATATGAACCAACAACATTTTTACTAAATCTATACCATGAACTTTTCCACAACGTTGCACCAATGACTTGGCAAGCTAACTCACGATACAGTGTCATTTGCTCCTGTTACCAGGATTTGCAAAAGAAGTAATAAGAAAATTCTATTAAATTCTGTTCTGAGAATTTTGTTAAAGGTATGTTCCTTGATAAAAGGGTCCTAAGTTTGATTTGTGAACTGGCTTTACGAAGCTACTGTTTTCATCGAATTTGTTTGTTTACCAATTTTGGTATCAACGAGACTCAATCTGCCTAGCCTTTTCCCAACTATGTTGGGGTCGGCTTCCAGTCTAACCGGATGCAACTGAATACCAGTAATTCACATGGAGTGACTGCCTATCCTACCTCCACAACCCAGTTACTTATATTTTTTATTTTAAAACCGACTTATTAAAAGTTAGCACCACACATATACGTACAAGTTATAGGTCAATATTTATTAGTAATTATAATTACTCATACAAGCATAAAATTAGATTAAATTACATAAAAGTACTGGATAACATGGTATCAACGAATATCATAAGTTTCTTCTAAACCTTTCTGCTACCGACTAAAAACAATAAGCTGAAATCTGCCAATTGTGGTTCTTCTCTTCTTCTTCCGTTGACACGGAAAATCACAAAATTGGCTTTTCTCGCATCGGTGGCTTGAGCTATGCGGTATCAGCTCCTGCTGTGATAAAAATATTCACCAGTTAGAGTTCGATTCAAACCGCCAAAGCCCCAAATTTTTCAAAATCGGATACACTTGGGGTTTTAGAGCAGTGCGCCAAAAGCGTCAAGTCCCGCTGTCACCGAATCGACGACGTTTATCTTGACGCGCGCACCAAAAAGTGACGTGTCAATGTCAAACCGCAGGGCTTGACAGTTATCTTTACAAAAGTTAAAAGTGTCGGGGCTTTATCGGTTGGCGACTCGGAAGTTCGCTCCTCGCTGCGCAGTACCCCACCCCTCACCTCCGCTGACCCATGAATTCGTTACTGCGCAGTGACTCGCCTCATGTTCCGAGCCGCCATTATGTTTGAATTGGAGTGTACCAAGAGTTTATATACAAATATCTTCGTTCGTGGAAGTCCCTTTTAACATAACATAACATCACGCCTGTATTCCTCGAAAGGTTAGGCAGAGATATACCTACAGTACACCCACATTTCGCCAGTTATGTTTAAGTACCATGTAATAGGGGGCGAGCATATTCCCATTCAACCGGGCACGAATCCAGAGTTCCGGCTGCTACTGATATTCCTGATGGAAAAACCAATAAGACTTTCCCCAACCCGGGAATTGTACCTAGGACCTCATGCTCAGCAGTAGCCCTTGCGACCGCTAGACCAATGAGGCTTTTTAATACAATGCCAAGCATATTTCAGAAGTCATTGGCCCACAGGCAACTAAAGGAACACGGGTGGGTTTTATTCAGTAAGACTGATACGCTCTCCCGCTCCACCCAGAGCGGAAGAAATTATTAGATAATTCCCCACAAAAAAGGCTTTTTTAATACAATGCCAAGCATAGTTCAGAAGTCATTGGCCCATTTTATCATACTAAAACATTTACTTGCTATACACGTAAATAACCTTAGATCAGATTTCTCGGGAAATATCAGCTAAAAATAGCTACCAAAACTTTCTTCAAGAAAACATAAAGGTAGAGGTAATTTTGTAGTAACAAGATATTGTTGATTTTACCTTACGAACTTATCAGAAGATGTTACATTATTCAGCTGTCAGATGTGTGAGCCTTTGACTACAGTACATCACGCAGTTTTACGGTGTGGGTACTATTTGTAGTAGGTATAATCGACCTCGTAATTGCTTTACCACTTTTCAAAAGCAATTTTTTTATTTCTAATTTCACATAAACCTACATGGGCACTTATAAAACGTCAGAAGCTAGATGCACGGTTCGAATTGGTCGTTTGATCGTTTCCTATGGAAAAAAATCTCCACGGTTACTCTTTTAAAAATAATGGGCTTTACAATGTTTTCAAATTATCGTGTTAATAGGTATGGGGGACAGTGTAGGTCTGTCAACAAGTACCACAAAATTAAAACTTCCCTAAGGTTGAAACTATCTAAAGGTATTCCATAGCCGACTGTAGGCGACAACTGCAGGCGACGTGTCGCCGCGACACGTCTGGTTTCTATGGAATATCTTCCGAAGCTAGCGACACGTCGCCTTCATAAAAATACATAGAAACCAGTCGTGTCGCGGCAACGCGTCACCTGTAGTTGCCGCATGCGGTTGGCTACGGAATTGTAACTGTCACATAGACAAATCTACTTTTACGTTTTATGACGTGCAACTGACAATAAACCTTAGGTGTTTTAGAAATTTTATGGGCGACTGTACTTACTTAAAAACTGGTAGGATCGCCCCGAATCAAACCTCGATGGACCTGAAAAATTAATGAACGTGAATTAGTTGGTAGTATGGCCGACATTAGATTTTCTGGGCGCACATAATATTATTTACTTTAGCTGACACTTGGCCTGGTGTCGGCACTTCGCGATTTTTTCGTCCTGACTCAAGCCTTGTCTTGCAAGAGAAAAAGACCTCACAATGTAATTTGATTTCCATCGTTAGGTAATCATTCTTATAGGTATAGGCAGGATGGGTCCGATTGTTCGAAGGCTTTGTCTAAATAAAAGTCATTATCCAGTCCTTATCTTCAAGTGCGTAACTCGTGTAAGGTTTTATGCAATAAGCAACCTTATGTTGTGTAGGCCGTTAAGAAAACAATACATTCGAACTCTCTGACGGTTTATACTTAAATAGGATATGAATGGATAGATGAAAAAAAGTTGAGAAATTTCTTTATTTTAGGTTTTTGCGTACTAATTGTACAGCATGATGATTTTGCCTAGACTTGTCTCAGAAGTTATTTTTCTGACAACAAACTTCAGATCGCTAAAGTAATCTGGGTTTGATACGGTGTAAGACAGTTAACTTTCTTAAGTCTTTATTCAAATACCTTAGAGACAATAATTATGTAACACAACCTAACTAATACTATTCACAAACTAAAATATGGCGTCAAAAAATTCCTCCGCATCGCTGTTGACTGGTAATGTACACAAGATACTGACGGCATTGCCACGTTGTATGGCAATGCTAAGGCTCTGGCCAAGGTAAAAGCCATAAAATGATTCTATTTTGAAATATCTATGTAACATCTGTCTTCCCTAACATAAATTTTGTTCAAAATGCTATAAATTGGCTGTCACCACACGCACGTGGAAATCCACAGTTCCGCACACTTACCTCCAATTTCTAGTACGTTTTATTTCGAACACAAATAAAGAACTACCTCTAAATCGCCCCGAATCAAACCTCGATGGACCACGAACTTCCCAAAGACAGAATCCGAACTGTACATGTTTCCTTCAACTATTTAGGAGACAACACAACCTGCCGTGGAACTTTCAACTGTATCTTTTACTGCTAGGGTTGGTTTTTCAGTGTGTTGATGTAAGAGTTCTTTGTAACTTCGCTTCTTGAATATTGAGAAGGAGCTCCCGGGAGTTTGGGAGTGACATGAACTGGGATACAATGTGTCATACCTAAAGAGCATGCGAAAACAGGCTTTGGTGTGAAACTTGACTTAGTAGAGAAAACATGTTGAACATTTTAACGAAATTATTCAGTGTACGTTAAGGTATTTTGTTAAAGTAAGTAGCTACATGAGTGTGTTCGTACGTTGCATGTTGGTAGTATTTTAAGTTGAGAGTGTTAAAGTAAAATAGTGTTGTATGAGCGTCTTAGAGTAAAATACTGCAGTTTTGTATGCATTTTCTTGTAAAAAATGTGTTCTTGCTGAATTTCTTGTGATTAAACGGAATTAAACATGAGACTGATTTACCTACTTTATTTTTTTTGTTGATCGTCAACTTTGACGATCATTCCACTGTCATTGAAGATTTAAAAAAAATACACAAAAACACACGTTTTCACTTTTTTATAGAAATAAAGAAAAATACGTTTATTGACAAAAGAACAAAAACCACTTTAAAACTATGAAAACAGAAAGAAACACTGACCTCTGCTAATTATTATTTTCTTTTAACTGAAACCTCTTAGATAAATAGTTGCAGGATCTCACATTGATTACTTTTATTATTTTGACAAAACAACAGTGTTACTACTAGCTAAAAAAAATAAAAAAATAATAAATAAATAAAAAAAGAAGGAAAAACATTTATATGGACACAGATCGTGAAATACAAAATACAAATAACAAAATGAAAAAGTGAAAATAATGTTAGCTAATAAATAAATAATAATTGGAAAGAAACAAACGGTTTAACAGAGCCCGTATTCACGTTTGCATCACAGAATCGATGGCCCGAACGGCCATCGTTAAATTTATATTGGATTACCCTATTATTCTGTGTAATCGCTGGCGAAACTAATTAATATCCCCCACTCTGAACGAGGATTGAAATTTAATAGTTTATCGTGATTATTAACCCGTTGTTGCGTTTTTGATTAAAGGATTTTTATATGTTAATCTTCCGTGAAATGTGATTTTGCATGGAATTATCAAACTCGTTTTTATCTAGTGTAGTTATTTTAAAGTTTGGCTTCAATATTAGACAACCGTTATGATGACAAGTGCAATCATTTGCTAATCACATCAAAAAAATTCTTTCTTTTCTATCTAATGAAAAGATTATTTAGCACTAATATCAGTTTGATCAGCTACTCATGGAAAAGTAGGCTCAGTGTTCTACAGGATTTGCTTTAAGTAACCATTATGCCTAAAACCGGTAGCTATCCAACCTTGTTTTTCACTCACGTGTAGGGCATTCCCGAAACAAATAAAAAAACAAATTCCATTTTCAAACTCAAACCCGTTAAACTTTGCAGTGAAAAACTGACCACAAATAAATACGTCACTTTAAAAAAAAGCGAACACGCCCCGACACTTCACAATAATGGTACATATTAAGTGACGTCTCATCTCAGGTGGTTCACGATACCTCTATTAGGGCTATTAGCGTAATTACGGGCCTCAAAATGCCCTCAGAGAGGCCTCGACACTCGTTAAGGCCCGTAAGGCCCGCGGGTCCGACCCGGGCCGGCTCGAGGGAATTGCTAGGAATTTTCAATTGGCCCTCATGCGTAAATATTGTCGAGTATCGTGATTCTGGTGTAGGTACTAGCTACCAATAGTTTGAGAGCTTAGTGGAAAATTCTGAAATTGCGTTGTGTATATTACCAGTTGATTTTGCTGATTCGTATTTAGAAGTATAGTTTTATTGATGTTTTGAGATATTTCGTTTGCTATCTACACAGTAGCTATTTTCCTGTACATTTCTATTTCATAAATAAATATTATGAACGGATTATTTGGTATTGTTGTGCTCTAAATGCCAACAAACTTCCATGAACTTAATTAAAGTAAGCAATGTTTAATCTGACTTAAACTGTTTGAATATTTGATTATGTCCGTCACTTAGGTACTTCAATGAGTTAACATGTTATCGTAATTTTAAGCCTCATATTGTCGTATCCAACCACTAAGATTTGTCACTGTTACGACATTCTTAGTAGTTATGATTATGCTCAAACTTTTTTCATTCATTCCCATCATTCAACATACATACTCCAACCATCCATAAAAGTCCATACAAAATCTGTCAGATGGCCAAAAATATAGCAGAAAGCATACATAGACATACACATGCAGGTTGGTACACACGGCTACACATCAAGCTATACTGTTCCAGTTTATGCTGATCTCACATCGTATAAGATTTCCGTACAATGAGAGGTGAGCTTTTACTGGAAATGTATAGCTTGAAGTGTAGCCGTGTGTACACGACTGTAGCATAAATTTGACGAATGACTCTGCCTGAGGCAATGAAATACAGATATACACCCCATTGGTTTGTTCCCGATATTTTGGACCTTGCCACAGAGTAACTAAATGTATGTAGGTAACTCGGAATGTTGGGGGAAATGGGGTACATTTAAAATGCAATGCATTGTAAAAGGCTAGTGAATTATGTATTAAACTCGATTTAGAACAACCATGTTTCAATTCAAATCTACTTTTAAATCGAGATTCATGACGTAGTTTTATTCTAGAATATCGACTTATGATTTTTGCGGTGATAGGTAACTAATTTCAGAAAGTATGAGAAAAGCAACATTTTCTGGACAGAGAATAGTCCACCCGTTACAAAAATGTGGCTTTCGTAAAATAAGTGACAATGAGGAATCCAGCCTAGCATATTGTCGACTCGCCCGCTGACTGGTACTGTACTTCCTAATGATTAATCTCGGGAGCAGTGGGTCAAATGACTTGGATTCTAAAGACTTAATAAACTAGCAGCGCCCCGCGGTTTCACCCGCATGAATCTCGATCCCGTGGGAATATCGGGATAAAAAGTATCCTGTGTTAATCCAGGTTATAAACTACCTGTGTACCAAATTTCATCCAAATCCGCTCAGGAGTTTTTGCGTGAAAGAGTAACAAACATCCTGCCATCCTCACAAACTTTCGCGTCTATAATATTATTAGTAGGATATATATGGAACAAAACGCGTCAACCGGGCCACCTAAATTGCCAAAATATGACGCAACGTAGAAAAATCATTTTGGGCTCAATTTTTTTGTTGAAGCATAAGCTTTTTAAATTCGAGTGGCAGAAGTTGAAATCCAAAATGGCGGATCCAAGATGGCGGCCAAAAGATTAAAAATCAACGAATTTTAATTTTTAAAAATACTATCGTATTTTACTCAAAATTCTAAGAAAGAAATGTCTCTTGCTTTTTTTTGTAAATATATATAATATAATATACTGGGATTGTTTTTTTTTATAGTGTTCTATCTATGTTAATATTATGTATAAGTATAGATTAAAGGTATGTATAATTCAACAGTATGTCTATGGTAACAATTAGACAGTGACAGTGCAGTAGCAGTAATGGCACTTTGAGCGATACAGTTGTCATCGTGCCAATTTCTGCCATGACCTCTCATTGTTGCAGTCATTAGGAAGCCTAAGCTCTGCCGTACGTTGCCATACAAACAGCGCAACAGCTCAAAAAGTTAACGAAGATATACAACCCAAAAAATAATCACTAAAACATCGGTGAGGGCAACACGTAAAGGACGAGCCGTACCGTAACATATATTTATTATTCTCTCTACTTTGACGGGTACAGGTAAAAGCCTTTTAGATTAACCGTTGCACCGTAATGAAGATAAAGGGCTTCGTTATGGTACTAAATAGTACCAGAAGTACCACTCCACTTAATGCACGATAATAGGCAAACGCACACGTAGACATTACATACTGCGTCTTCGAAGCTTTCTGCAGTTTCTAGTGTAACAAATAAACGGCTAAATACCAATATTTTTCAATAAATACTACAATAAAATACTGTTTTCACCTATAGGAGATATGCTTAACCGTAACAACGATCTTAGTTACTCGTATGTCAAGCGGCTATTTCACGAACTCTTCGAAGCGCAGACAAACCTCACAGATCTGTTTATTTGCGCAGCTGTCCATAAACAGTCTATAAAAAAGCATGCATTGCATTTTAAAGCAACTCACTGCAATTTCCATTTCAATAATTTATTGGGAAATACCGTCAGGGAAATTAATTGAGCAAATTCACACCCTACGCCAATTTGCCGTGTTACGGCCATTTCGTACAACTGTCAAAGAATAACAGTTATGATTTCAATATACGGTCAATTTAAGTTTCCAGTCAATTCGCTTATTAATTTCCCTGCCTTTACTAAAGTGAACCTACTGTAACTTTTTACTCTGTGGCAGTTAAAAGAAAAAGTGTAAAACGTAACGATGCGGCGTGCTAATTGGCCATGCGATTTTGTACTTAGGCAGATTTATTTCTTAATTATTCAGTGTAATTGTAAAGGAACTTAGAGTAATGTTCCACGATTTGTTTGGCGCTGAAGTTTTTCAAGTTATTTTGTAGTTGGTGTCTTGTTTATAATGTGTTATGAGTTGTAAAAGCATACTTTTTGTTTGAGTTTGATTTATTGGTGGGTTGTAAGTTCCAAATCATCTTCTTTCAGACTCAAACTCAAAGCATTTATTTCAAGAAAAACTGGAATAAATGCATTCTCAAGCAACCGACTCCTTGACAATTCAAAAGTGCCTGTAATTGGTTTAATTGAAATAAATGCTCCTGCAGTCAGAAAGATGAAGCTAGTTGCCCATTACAAAGTAGTAGTAGGTTCCTATGGAGAAGAACAAAATGTAAATCCAAATATTAAAATATAATCTAACATCTGATGTTACTTACCGTAGGTGCCATATTTATAGTCAAGACTATGACATAATATCATCATTATATACAAGGAATAAGGACTAAATTCGAACAAAAAACTCCCTTCTATTTAACTAAGTCTTCGTACTCATCGCTTTCAATCCAAGATTCCAATGAACTGAAAATTCGTTAACCCTCCGTAACCCACGACTTTTGAAGTCGTTTGAATTTAATTTGTAACTCCTCAACGTTTGATATTTGACTTCCAAGTTTGGCTGGAACCGACTCCGCGATTTACTTTACGAAAAATAATATTCTTATTGTTTATTTTCTGTGGGGGTTGTTTTGTTTACTTGTTTGATTGATTACAAGGCTTTATGGTCTACAGTTCGATAATGGAACCTACACGAATAGATATTACACTGTTATCAACTTGGGTCTATAATGGTCCTATCTTCGAATGCGATCTCTCATTGACCTCTATATTTTCACAATTTGTAGTCCATTGCTGCGCATAACGATCAATAATTCGTCGTATTAAATTAAACGGTAAAGGTAGATAGGTACTAGCTGCATTTTGGAAACAGACTTACTGAAAATGTCACATTTAAGTCCACTTCTAAATCATATCACCTAACTTCAGACACAGGAAGTACAAACATAAAAAAAAATCACGCCTAATTCCCGAAGCCATTCAAAATGTGGTAAATAATAATGTTTTTCTATCTCCGGATATTTTCTAGTTAACTTATCATGCCGATAACTTCATACAAATAATGTTCCATAATTTTGATTTATCTGTTAGATCGTTTATTTCCGAGAACTGTAAAACAAGCCCCTAGTCATTCCAATGCTATCCATATCCTCGCTAATCAACGACCTAGTTCCTTTGAACAGAGAAAGAAAGAAAATACATTTATTTAGAACAGACCATAAAGCACACAATATAATTAAACAGCAGATAAAAAATATAAAAACAAATAAAAAGTGTAAGGGGCGATATAAGATATTAGCATGGGAGTGTGCCTCACGGCTGCGCCAAAAAGGCCTAGTCCAGCAAAATTGCCAGACAACTAAGTGCCCAACGCTGGTTTTCAACTAGACCTGAGCACTACTTAACGCCCATAGCCTCATTATATATCACGGAAATTAAATCGTTATGGCATTAACAGTCGTCAGTCACACTTTCCCTACAGGACCTAAAAAGATTAACGTTTTTATAAGTCCACTAAATGCTTGGAATTAGCACTAACCTCGGTGAAGACTTATACGGCTTAAGATTAGATTTATTCTGCTACCATTTTCTTGCTTTTTCGGTGTGTAATTTTGCTTTAATGGTAATGTTTCACTTCTCTAGTGTTTCTAATGATTAGAAAAGGGATAAGTGGTTTTTTCTTTTTTTTTTTAAAGGTATATGTTTCGCACTATTTGTGACTCAAAAAAGATGGCTGTTATTCCAGGATCAATATCATCTTTTCTCGTTCTTCTCTAGTTTTGAACTTTCTTGTTTGTTTACAAGTTAACCCAAGTTTTATACAGTACGCGTCTTATAGTTACCGGTTCAATGACTACAGCAAATGAAAACATAGAAAAACATGAACAAAGTAGCTTCGTCTAAACGTACAACTTGTTGATGTTTCCTTTTTTTTTTTTTTTTTTTCTTTTAAAAACGTTGCCCCACACTAGGAATTTCTCCTGTATTGTGGGGTGCGGTTACAAACATTTAAACTCACATACACAAACAACGTCTAATGTGTAACGTCTTTCCTCTCGCTTTTCTGCTATCTGTGGAGTGGGACATCTATGGGAGTATTTCGTGAAAAGGGACGGAATTGTGTAATAGGAAGCCGGGGAAGCGCACGCTATTTGATTTGACCAATGAGCGCGCGCAGTGCTAGTGTTGGGAAACAGAAATGACCTTAACGAGGCTGGGGCCTCGTCAAGGTCATTTAAATGTTGCTCATTACCAAGGTCAGATGTTACACATCATAAATATGCGACTGCTGTAACGCACGCTCGTTTTTTTTTTACGTAAAACGTTATAACAATGATAAAACGCTTTACGTAAAACTACAAAAGCACTGTTTTATATTTTTCACGATTTACTGACCCACTTCGTTCGACCCAATTACAACATTATTGACACTGATAGATTGGATTCAAGTCAATATTGGTGTTGATGTCAAAAACAACGGCCTGTAGTGATAGCCAGGTTTTTGTGGCCACGGTTTGAAAGTGCGCAAATTGCTGGGATATAACTTTTTGTTGGTCATTTTTGGAATGGATAAAAAATATTGCGGTATTTATTGAACTGTGTGATTCCTGACTATGAAAATGGCATCTCGTCTCGAACTATGTAAAAGGTAATATAGGAATAGAAATAAGCAAGGGACTGACAGACTCCCTTATGTGCTGCTCTCGTTCAATGCAAATGCCGTTACGAATAGTTAAAACAAAAAAACCTAGGAGATGAAACCAAAGTAAATGCATAATTGAAAAAGCCTTAAACTTATTTTACTATTCACCTCCACAGTGTGCACCGTGAATTTAAATTTTGCTATCTGATCTGCCAAATAACCACGAACGCGGTAGCTAAATGAAATTAATTGTATTAAATAACGACATCATTTAAATTCCTGCTATCAAGGTGTACTGTTCATGTCGATAATAACTGGTAAAACAACAGAAAATTGCGTCACAATTATGGTCATGGTGTCCAAATTTGTATTCTTGTAGACTCTATTTATTTTTAACCGACTTTAAAAAAGGAGGAGGTTCTATGTTCGTCTGCATGTATATTTATGTATTTTTTTCATCGATATTTTGGTAAATTGTGGACCGCTTTTGAAAATGTTTTTATTTCATTTGGTAGAGAAAGCTTGCGCGGTGAACCCGTATAAATATTATTACCTTTGCTTGGGTAGTTTTTGAGTTAGCTTCAATAATACGTATTTTTCCCAATTAGTCTATACGGACGATGTTATAATATCTTCCTGTCACTGTTATTTACATTCTATGTAAATAACAGTGACCTTCTGTAATGATATTCTAATTTGAGTGGGGTAGGTACCACAACTAAAAAGTGAAAAATAAAAACTATATACAAAAAAATAAAAACTAAAACTTCTTCCAAAAACACTATAAAGTGAAAATTAACTTTAATTTTGGAAATCGGTGGCAAAAAACGAAAATACAAAACCAAAAACACACATTTTTGGTCTTGGTTTTGAAATTTTAATTCTTGTAGACTCTATTTATTTTTAAACCATAACATTTCCGACCTTTTATACCCGACTGCAAATACAGGGTTATGTTTTTCATGCGTATCTATGTATCTTTGTGTGTGGGATTCTTCATGCCCTCGAAGCATCATAACGGCTGGATGGATTTTATTAATACATGAGTGAGGTGTCTATCGACTGGTGTGGATCGCGCGATCGTTATAGTAGGTTAGGTTTTTTTTTTAAATAAAAACAAAATGGCGGAATTTCGACGTCAATAAGTAATGTCTTGCATTTTTTTAACACACTACAGCATTATACATTTCTCGATGTATATCATACTGAAGATGGATACACACTGGTAACCAATGCCCTCAGCTCTTAGCCAATAGGATTACATTACAGAAAGAAAACGCGGCTTACGTAAATGGGTACGTCTCGGTGCGAGTTCGCCATTTGAATTTACCCCGCTAAGGCGAGTTGTCGTAATTGAAACCCCCGACTTGAATTTGCTCCTTGTGGTTAATGTGCATTCGCCCTTACAAAGTTTTTTTTTCGTCGCGGTTCGAGTTCTTATTACTCTTTTATTTCACTTTCATAAAGTGGCTTACTGAGGCATCGTGTCCTGTTTTATTCCTTTATTAAAGAGCTCGTAGTTATGAGAGGTTAATATTGGTGTTATTAGCTTTTTCTTTGATTATTACATTTTGCTGCACTAAAGACAACTTTGTTGAAGTAATTTTATTTGTAACTGCAATGTTTTACAACTCGGTAAAAGTCGATTACCAAATGGAGTTTTTATTTTTAAATGAAATGTGCGTTTGTAGTGTGCCGGCATCTACATCGCCACATGCGAATTACGCATCAAAGACCTGACGTCACACAAAAATCGTGACGTCACACAAATTCTGCATCGCGTAATTAAAGTTTACCGCGCGAACTACTTATATATAACTACCCAACTTCAATCGTTGGGCAGTCGCCCGCCAGACACGACAGCCGTCTGGTCAGAGGATCCTCCCTTTAGAGGATGAGTGAACTTTACACCCTGTTCATCATACCTCTAAAGTAGTACCAAATAAAGGTTAACAAAATGAACAGGTAAACCTTAACCAAATCTTAAGGATTTATTAATCCCAATCTCATAAGCTTAACCACCATATTTTAGTGTAATCTCAAAAACTGGCACAGAGTAACCATAATACGTGTTATCGCGTTAACCTACTGACAAATTGGCTTGCCATGAACTTCGGACTTCCCCACTCATAGGTACACCCGGAACATATATCACATAGATAAGACTATTACTCTGTAACCAGAGAACTTTTATTGAGTTGAATAACTGCTGTAATATTTCGTTCGATCTGGTTCGGTGTAAAAAGTGCTATGTAACGTAAGATAACCGTTTGTGCAGTGTAGACTAGGGCTAATAGGACGCCATTTTCTCTGTGGACGTCTTAAAGGCGGTGAAGGAATTATACACGATGGATAAAGAAAGCATTTTCCCCCTATTAAAAGAAATCGCCCATGGTTTAGGGAGTCGTGATTTATTGATTGATAAGATACCCACAATGATTCCTTTCGTAAATCTATGGTGTCTTAGATTTTGTCGGAAATACTACTAAAATACTCATATTGATTGATGCTGGAACATTTTTGAAACGAGGTTTCTTTTAATTGTGGGCTACCAAGGAAAATTTATTATTTTATGGGAAGCCAAAAATCTGCTCTGCCAAAATAGTTAGTATACTAATTTGATGCCTACTGCACTGAGAATATAGTAGCCATTTGATGCTCAAAAAGTGTTACCTGAAAAGTATTCCGGGAGTTTTGAAAATTGGTGATATAAGAGACGTGTCCTTTTTTAATTTTCACTTTGCCACCTCTCATCTTTACCTCTCGCGCCGCCATGTCAAATGAGTTGGAAAGGAGATATTGTCAAAAAACTGTTCGTTTTTGGGCGCCATTTTTCCAATATGACAGGACTAATATTCTGGAAATATTAATTGTTCTTTTACCTCTATTTTTGTCTAAAAGTCTTTTATCATAAACTTCCTCATCATTATTTTAAAAAAATCAACCCCAAACAGCCAATTCACAATTACCCTCGTAATTCCGTTTTCATCCCTCTCAACCCCTATACCTACATATTTTATAATCTCCATAAAGATTATAGATTTAATTTGCAAAAGCAACCGGCGTTGTTTTTATTTGGACGGCGGGCGCTTCGCAAATGAAAGGTAAACTAATTCGCAAAATGGATCTTGATTCGTATATACTTTAAGTTTGTATGAACCTTGTGTTCAGCTCTGTCGCTATTACGGTGGAGGTCTGCCCAGCTTGGGCGGAGCATCGCCGTGTCCTCGTGGAGGCGATCGGCGGCGGTGATCTCTCGCGTCCGGCCCTGGTTCAGGCCATGGTACGGAGCGAGAGGAAATGGGAGGCCGTCACCTCCTTCTGCGAAGCGGTAATGCTCGCGAAGGAGGAGGCGGAACGCGTGAGGGAGAGGCAAATTTCGCGCCCTCATGCCCCTAACCGCCGCAGGAGGAGACGCCCAGGGCGTCGGGAATCGCGAGGCGATTTCCGGCCACCGTAGGCGCGGGCCTGCGGGCGGTGAGCAATGGGTGGCTCACCGTCCGATAAGGACCAGGCCCGGGTCGACGGCGCGTTGTGTTCCACGCGCGCCTCAAAGAGATGTCAGCAGATTCGAAGGGGTCCACTAGGGCCGATGCCTGCCGGGGTTGCGAAGAAAACCGAAAGGGAGATCGTGGCCCCCGGCAACAGGGCAGCCGAAGGAACACGGGTGGGTTTTAGTCAGTAAGAGTCTGACACGCCCTCCCGCTCCGCCCAGAGCGGGAGAAGTTATTTGATGATTTCCCAACCTCAAAAAAAAAAAAAAAAAAAAAAAAAAGCTCTGTCGCTATGTTCTTGTTTGTAAAATATTAGTTATGCGTTTTTATGTCTTTCAAAATTAGAATTTAATATGGCCAACTTTTTGAGCCAAATCTACCACAATGTGGGTCCCAGAAAACGTCCGGCGACATCGAGGTAGACACGATAATTGTAGACAGAAATATAAAATGTATTAATATAATATTAATATTCTCTACGTATTAATTAAGTGAATAGATACTTAGTGATGATAGAAAAAAAATAAAAGTAATTATGTGCAAGTAAGTATTTAATCTACGAGACCAAATTAATTACCTTTTATAAGTGCTCACCTGCTTTTATGGCACTCGACTATCGACTAATACGAAACCTATCGACATGAAAAATATGTTATCTTGTAATGTTACATCGTAATTTTGTTGCCTATAAGGAGATATTAGTTTTTTCCCAAACATGCTTGGAAATACAAGCATTATTTTGACAACCTTCTTCGAGATAAATCGAAATTGCTGTACTGGTCGAATACATGCGCGCGCCCGGCCGGCAATGTTTGTATGAAAATCCATATCGGTCGTGTTTAGCGGCCGAATAAATTGCTATGAAAACTCAAATCTGTCGTGTTAATTCTACATGGTACGAACCTTTAACTTCAACACATGGCAACCAATAAGGTAACTTATCAGAGATTTTAATTAAATTTCAATTTGGATTGCAAATAGAGCTGTTTTAAGTAAAGAAGAAACATATGAACACATACGCACGTAAAAAAATATCGTTGTTCGTCATTGATTCTGGAATTTATAATTAATTTACTTAGTTTGAATTTCCGCGCATTATTTCAGAAAAGTACTATACAAGCCTTGGCCGCTACCAGGCATTGATGGACTCACGTATGTGTGCCTCGGCCACGCTTCAGCCCACATTTTCAAGTTCTGTCGTTGCCCGTGTTACAGGGCAGCGACAGTAATGTAGTATAATATTGCCAATATATATCTTATCTTTTACGTATATATATATCTATATATATAAAAATGAATCCCTATTTCCCTTGGTCACGGCATCACGCTAAAACGGCTAAACGGATTTGGATGAAATTTGGGATATGGATAGACCTTGACCCGGAGAAGGACATAGGATACTTTTTATCCCGATATTTCCACGGGATCGAGACTTATGCGGGTGAAACCGCGGGGCGCAGCTAGTTATATATAATGCTCGTGTCACAATGTTAGTTGCCATACTCCTCCGAACTTGCTGGATTGATTTTTATGAAATTTTATATGTATATTTGGTAGGTCTGAGAATCAGTCGTAATCTTTTGTTCATGCCCCTAAGTGATAAGGGTGATCCAGCCCAACCATTTTTTTTAAATTTAGGCTAGGCTTGCATGAATTTTGATGATATCTCGGTAGATAGGTAGGTATATAGGTAGGTAGGAATTTTTTAATCAATTTTAAAATCCTAAACATGCACATTCATTGACTGTAAGGCGGAACGAAGTTCGCCAGGTCAGCTAGTATGGTTATATAAATATTCTTAAATAAAAGAAAAAATCTTTTGAAGGTTTTTACTTCATTTGTTTTAGGGAGGTACTTACCTTTTGTGTAATGTAGCTTGACTTTAGGTAAATCAACTGTCGCATTAGTATTATGTTTGTTTACTTAGCGTTTGTGTCACGTACTTACATAACTTTAGTTTAGCATTAGCAGGTATAAAAGTTACTTAATAGAATCCTAGATTGACGGCAGGTCCATTTGCTTAAGTTATTTTATACTATACGGATGTAAAAGATCCTAATCTTAACTATATAAAAAATCTAAAAAAATCAAATATAATAATAAAATCATAAATCAATAAAAAATAAAAAAAAGAATAAAAAAAAATCAATAAAAAAAAGTAATCATAAATTATTAAAAATAAATCATATATAATCTTTAAAATCTTATTATAAATGCGAAAGTGAGTCTGTTTATTTGTTTGTTACGCTTTCACGCTAAAATGGCTGAACTGATTGGGATGAAGTTTGGCACATGGGTAGACCATTACGACATTCCAACGGGATCGACAGTTATGCGAATGAAACCACGGGGCGAAGCTAGTCGGTAATAAAATGAGAAATAAGTCATTGTAAGACTAGTTAAATGTTCATAGTAAAGCCTTTCAATGTGGCATGAAAATAATGAATCCGTTCCTTGAACAAAACTCTTAGTAACATAATTCTTACTGTAGCATCAACTATGTTGAAAGCAAATTAACCAACGACAATAATTCCGTATTTATCCACACTAAAACAAACAGCCATAGCTAAGATTTACAATAACTTTATTGAGATAAATATACCAAGGGTCCGTACGGCGCGGTTGAAACACGACCAATTTTAAATGTACCCATAAATACAGGAGGAATTTCCCGTTATTCCGGGAATCTGTCGCGTTCCGCTTTCGGCCGGTTCGCGATCCCTGCCCGTATAAATGTCTTAGCAGGGATTGTCGGTCGTGGTGAATCAGTATTGGTGTCTAATTTTTTTAAATCCTTTCTAGGGTAATTACGCTTTCGCGCTAAAACGGCTGAACAGATTTGGATGAAATTTGGCATATAGGTAGACCATGACCTGAATTAGGACATAGTATACCTTTTATCCTGACATTTCTACGGGATCGAGACTTATATGGGTGAAACCACGGAGCGCAGCTAGTAAAGAAATAATTTTGCTGTTACCTACATGAAACTAAGGAGTTAATACGAACTTAGTATTGGAAGGGGCCTACTATTTGGAAAACATGATAATCAGTTTATTTTGAAGTTGAGTAAACAAAGATTCTTATTTAAATATGTGAGTTAAGAAATGGATTACCTATGTTATTTTATCTCCTTAAATTTTCTGATTAACTTTTTAGCATCACACTTTTTCTTTGGTTAAGTGTCTTGTGTCTTATATTTTCATATGATAACACATCTTCAAACAGGCCACACACAAAAACATACGAACACACAACCACGAGCAATCTGAAAATTCTCACACCGTTCTAAAATCGGTTCAAAGTGGAGCAAACTTCAAAATCTGCGCGTTGTTCGCGTCTCGTAGTTTAATTAAATCGGATAGTTGTACGGAACCCTTTGTCTAAGTCTCATTATGTGCCGGATTGTCGCCCACGTCCCCCGTGTGGGAAGTTAGAAACATGGTGTATTTTTGAGATGCATCGTGAATCGTTTATTAGTTGGGGCTTTTATTAGTATATCAGTGAATCGGTCTACCGAAAATTGTTGGGGAAAGATTACGTACCTGGCAGCAAAGAACTATTTGTCATTATAACAAAAATCATTCGATGAAAAAGTCTAAATCATTTGTTTCAATTAGAACATTTATGAGTACTTTTGAAAGTAAGCAATTAATAAAATAAAAAATATCGACGAAAATGTTTGGCACAGCAGATTTTTTTTTAACTTATTATAACTCCATACTAAAACAAAATTAGATAATTTCAAAGTCTTTAGGGGTGAATCCCCGAATGTCTTAGCAAGGCTTAGAGCCTTGAATATAAATAAGTTAAAGTAAAAAAGACGTCCATCAATTAATATAATTCTTCTACCTTGCAAAATAAAAATCAACGGACTGCCAATACCGACCCACTTCATAAACATTTTCAAATTAAAAGGTGCCTGAATAATCAGATTTTTCATGAAAACCGGAGCGTTAGCCTAAAAATCTATTATAAAGAATCATTTGACCCTGTTACCGTCAATTACTCAAAGTTTCTTTCGGAATTTCTTTCAGGCGATACTTTCTTTATTAAAATAAATACATGGGGCACTTAATTCTCAAGTTTGAGGGGTAATTGTAGGCAAGTTCATGCATACCCAGTAATTATTTGACTGGAGTAAGAACAATTAAAGTTTTTAGCTTCAATTATTCTTTGGAGTGACTCCTTAAGTGATGTTGTTCATTAGTAGAATTATGGGTTGGATCCGTTTTAATTTGTATGAGTTCTTATGTTCAGGAGTATGACTGCCTATCCACTGGAGCGAAGCGAGGCAGCGGAGCGGAGAAATGTACCAATATTAACCAATAGGAGCGCAGATCTGAAGCGGAGTCTAGATTCTATTATCACATTTCTCCACTCCACTGCCTCGCTCCGCTCCAGTGGACAGGCAGACTAAAGGTCTTATACTATAATGCAGGTGACAATAAAAAAGTATGTAATGATGTACAGACATGGAAAGATTAGCGATGAGTGCCAATCTTAGAAGAGGGCTTGAAAATGATTTTTGTCACTTAAGGGCGCACCGAGGGAACGATACGTAATTGCAAATTAATTGCGCTCGCTTGATCCCTTGCTACATTGTTGTTATTACTTAACCTTAACTCCTAAAGTGTATGATGTATAGTACTGTATAGAGTAAATATCCTAATGCCATACATCCTACTAATCCTATTCTATCCTACTATTATTATTAATTCGAAAGTTTATAATATAAGTATATATAATATATATACTTATATTATAAACTTTCGAATTATAATATATAATATAAGTATAATATAAGTAGGATTACTTATATTATAAATTCGAAAGTTTGTGAGGATGAATGGATGTTTGTTACTCTTTCACGCAAAACCCACTAAACGGATTTGGATGAAATTTGGCACACAGATAGATTATGACTTGGATTAACACAAAGGATACTTTTTATCCCGATGTTCTTATGGGATCGAGTCTTATGCGGGTGAAATCGCAGGGCGCTGCTAATGTAAGATATTTAAGGATTCACTCTATACGTCACACACTTTAGAAACACGATTACTTGTAGTTTCCTCTGTAGAAAAAAATCCAAAGTAATATCTAAAAAACAAAACAAAACAAAAATATCCTCAGGATGACGATTGGCTTCTCGCGAACCCGAACACAGCGTGTTGGCACACCGAGCGTTCAGCGCTCGGTGTGGTGTGGTGTGAAATACGTGTCGATTTCTTTCAGGGTTTTTATGACTCATTAGAAATAGCTAAGCGGAACAGGTTACTAAATATATCCACGTCTATTGTATTTTATAATGGATTTTCGCAAGGTCGCGCCTGAATCTAACATTTACATGAACTACATTTTACATTTTCAAAATGTGTATTTGTTTTAATAATACGGAAGAAATACCTAAATTACGGACTGCCCATTCTTAGCCAGAACCGCCACGCTTCCCGCACGCTAAAAAATCGGCGCACTCTCGCTTCTCGTCAGAAGTTAAAGACAAAACAAATTACAGGCAAACTGATTAATATAATCTAATAAAGTGTATTATTCTATTTATCTGTGTTCGTATGACGATGCTAAGATAAAACATGCAGTGTCATCATTCATCATCATTTCAGCCGAAAGACGTCCACTCCTGGACATAGACCTGCCCCAAGCACCGCCACTTCGACTGATTCCGTGCTTTCCGCATCCAGCGGATTCCTGCACATGCAATGGTCCTCAATTCTCATTGAACAAACCTTAGCTTTATTTTATTCCACATTTTCTTATCTCTAAAACACCGTATCCCAATATAAAACATTCAACTGTTAGGCTTTGAATCTGTTCTTTATCTTCATATCATTTCCTGTTACTCGTACACAAATATTCACTTCAAAGCTACCGCATTAAACTCCATACATTGCCGCTTCACTTCGATCTGAATTGCACAATGCTGTACAAAACACGCAATGTACAGCAAAATTCTCTTAAGCAGAATTCTCGGTATAACATATTGGGGCCCTGTTATCGGTTAGTTCTTATGCCTACTTTATTCAAGATTTTTTTTTCCTTATTCTCGGTATAAAAGAGACTCCAAGGAGTTTCTCCGGGAAGTTTTAATGTAAATAAAAGCTTGCTTCCTTCTTGTTCGATACTTCTTCGAATATCAGTGCAAGTACTTTTGCGACTTCAAGTTTTTTTTTAATACGAGTGGTTTTCTACTTTGTGGTAATGGATTGGATGAGATTTTTAGCAAATGTTTAAAAAAATGCCCCTAAACTATATTTGGTTTAATTTGTGTCCCATGTCGTTTCAAAAGAACTGGCTATGCCTTCAATTAACAGTTAAATTAGCAATATCTAATTATAACTAGGACTAAGTCGATTTCTAAATGAAGGAAAACTATGTATTAGTAAGTTCATAAAACAATTAAGGTTGCAGATTAAACAGAGCTATATATTGTAAAGAAAACACAACATTAAGAGTGGCACATTTTTACGTAATACATTTAAGAAATCCTTATTTACTTCTTTCCAAAATACCGCTATCAAGTTTCGAAAGCAAACAAAAAACAAGACGCACCTAAAAGTAACGGAAACTCGTGTTTTTTCAATTCGGAACTCGTTTCGTATTACGATCAACAGTTTTCTTTTAAACAACCCTCAAGTTCTTTGGTTTAATTTCGTTTAAGGTCAGGACATGACATAAGGAAACTACAGAAGGTTGGGTGTGAGCCATTCGCAAGTTGATGAACAATATGATGACATTGATGAAAAAATCTACAAAAGCGAATGCCTGGTTCTTCTTGCGATCAATCGGTTGAACATCGAACCAGTCACAAAATCATATTTTTTAAAATAATAATGAATAAATAATATAATGAATAATAAATGAAGATTTATTGTTTAACTAAGACTAGCTTATATGGCAAGGTAATATATAAAGAACAAGCATAAAGTTTCATGATCCAGTTAGTGGATGCCGTACTGTTCACCTAGATAGATTACAAAATAACCTGTGTTTAGGAGAAACGGGTCCGATCCCCGTCATAAATGGTTGACTTAATGCACGTGCTAAATATTATGTATATAGTAATCATTACAGCAAGCTACAAAATGAGACAAATTATGGTAATTAAATAACAAAAAAAACAAAGAAAAAAAATCTTACAAAACTTTAAATCTAAAAATAGTAATTTTAGAAAAAAAAAATTAAGTTAAAATGTTCAGATGTTGTATTGAGTGTTTTTTAAAGTTGTAGGACAATAATAAAACAACAAACAATTTAACTATATAAACAAAAGGGCACTGCTTTCTCAAACGTAGAACATCGATGAAAGTTGGTGGAGATGCAATTTTTACTTTAGAGAATATTCAGTTCTCGAAAGGACGTAGCATAGTTGCAGATTTTTATTCAATGATTACTCTTAAATTTCTGCTGTACGTGAGAGTTTTCGAATAGTGGGCTTTCTGTATCTCCTTGCAAAGCGGTCAAAGTGCGAGCGGAATAGCAAATTCTCGATCAAACGTTTATTCATTATGGGCTGTCGCTCATTAACATTTATTTTGCCGGAAGACATACTGCTGCTGAGACCGGTGAATAAATTTGCGTACATAATGTATAGGGTGGTTAGTTTATGCAAGTCAATCTTAGAGGAACATTATTATTTACTGTGTGATGTCCGCCTTGGAATATTTAGTTTCCCTTCTTAAGCCCGTCATAGACGTAGCTATAATATATATGAATATACTGTGCTATATATTATATTAAGCCACCACACACGGTAGCTATACTACCCTTTTTTTTTTTGAGGGTGGGAAATCATCAAATAACTTCTCCCACTCTGGGCGGAGCGGGAGGGCGTGTCAGACTCTTACTGACTAAAACCCACCCGTGTTCCTCAGTTGCCCTGTCGCCGGGGGCCACGATCTCCCTTTCGGTTTTCTTCGCAACCCCGGCAGGCATCGGCCCTAGTGGACCCCTTCAATTCCGCTGACATCTCAGCTATACTACCCTATTAATAATATTATAAATGTGAAAGTTTGTGAGGATGGATGGATGTTTGTTACTCTTTCACGCAAAACCTACTGAACGGATTTAGATGAAATTTGCCACACAGATAGTTTATAACCGATTTTTTTTTTTTTTATACCGATATTTCCACGGGATCGAGACCTATGCCGGTGAAACCGCGAGGCACTGCTATTAATATATATTTTTGCCCTCATTTGGTTTGCGGTTTAATTTACTTTAATATATATTAATATGTCTTGCTATATCTATCAACCTATTTTGGTAACGTAATAGAAATATACATATAGCTTCGTCTGAGGTCGCTCGAAGATTACTATGGAAAATATATCGTAATATGCCCAGCTATGATTTATATTAATATATATTATAGCTACGTCTGTGACGAGCGTTATTTATGTGGTAAGAGATTGTCTCGTTGGTCCAGTGGTCGCAAGCGCTACTGTTGAGCATGAGGTCCTGGTTTCCATTCCCAGGTCGGGCAAAGAGTTATTGGGTATTTCCATTAAAAATTTCTCAGTAGCAGCCCGGAGTCTGCATTTGTGCCCGGTTGACGGCAATAGGCTCGCCCCCTATTTCATGGGACTTAATCATAACTGGCGAAATGTGGGTGTACTAAGGTGCAGCTCTGACCAACCCTTCGGGGGTTACAGGCGTTATGGTTATGTGTTTCAATAGTAATATTGGAATTTTTGCTGGCACTGGTCGAAGTTTTCTCCCAGAAAACTACTACACCACATACTTAATCAATTGATTTAAAACAACATTTATCTTTATGGGCCGCCATCAGGTATCTTTCGTGAGTCCCAATAAAAACAGTAAATTGTGAGCAAAAGCAACATTAACTTGAAGCGTTGACTCGGGAAGTTTTTCACTAAACTCGTAAGCTTGTAATTAATTCCGAGCTTCATCAATCGTTGAGTTTTAATCAGTCGGTGAATCCATCAGGGTTGAAGATAATTTTATAATTTTTTAAGAGTCGTTTTTTAATTAAATGATTGAGTTTTGTGAATTTTAATGTGGATATGGTTTACAGAGATTTAAGAATTATTATTTTATGATAACATGACAAATCTAATCGCCATAGTCTTACATTAAGATGATTGACCATGGTGAATAACACGTATTTTTTATAAAATTAATATGTTTTTGTAATGACATTATTATTGTTTCTTATCAAACATTTATTCGTAGATTTTGTTCTGTTATTCGTTCATAGTTCGGCGTAATATTTGCGGTTTGCATACCCAATGTAAATCGTAGAATAATATCGTCAGTACCAGGGCTGGAACCGGTACCAAAAGTATAGGTTCTGTATCGGTACTTAGGGGTTCATGCCATTGCGGTACAAATTATTAACTATCATTTTTACTCACTACATCTGTCTTCTCACTTTATTTTACGGAAATATTTGTTTGGTACCGGTACAGTACCGATACAGATAAGAAAATACCAATCGTACAGGTACTACGTCTGACACCGATACCAATATTATAGGTACTACTATCGTACCGGTATCATACCAAAGCCAATGTTACCGATTTACAAAATTTAAACCTATACAAACTATTGTAAAACATTTTAAAAGAGTAACGGTGGAGTTTCTTGCTCATTCTTCTCCATACGAAAACTACCTTTTGGAAGGGGTGACTAGAATCAGTTATATTATTTTGTACATTTTGACGTTCAAAAGTGCCATACAAGGGTCTATTTGAAATAAATTATTTGACTTTGACTGATCAGTTCGCTATCTATACCTTGCATAATAACTATTAAAAGGGTGTAATCTGACACGCCTAACAATAAGAAGGTATTCTTAGCTGCATTAACATAAAGAAAGAAAGAAAGAAAAAAAAGAAAGAAAGAAAGAAAAAAAAGAAAGAAAGAAAATACATTTATTTAGAACAGACCATAAAGCACACAATATAACGTATAACAGATATTCAAAACAAAGCAATATCTTATTAGTTTCGTCAAAGGACATAATGCCCAAACCGGCTTCCATTCAAAGCCTACACCAACGCTGTCGCATAATTTATGTATTCAAGTTAAATTACCCTTCCCACAATTATGAGACAGAAAAGAGGAAAAAATCGTGATTCCACCGATTCTTTTCATACCAAAATCCTTCCCAACTTTCCTTTTATATTCCAAAATGCCGACTTAAAATGTCTTAAATGAATTGTCCCAGGCTCTGTTCACTCCATTCTTCGTTGACAATCCCTTGACGTGTTTTATGTCCTAATTTAAATTGCTTTTATCGCGAACACGACCGTTACGTTTGCCCCAAAATGGCCGCGGTGGAATCCCGTTTTTCACTCTCGAAATACCAAGTGCTTCTTGGCTTCTCTAATTGTTTCTACGGTCTATAAAAAAGGTTTTAAATGAGTCGTTTTCCCTCTTAACTGCGTTGAGTTTTTAAAAATTAACCCTCGTAAGTCTACGCGGCAATTGGCGTAGACGCTACAGAAACGCTACGCCGTAGCACATAAATCTACGGCGTAGCTAACGCTACGTTGCGATGTCTGACTTCAACAATATATTCAAATGTATGTGAATAATGTGTTAGGAAATGTATCCGGATTTTCCAAATTCTTTAAAATCGCTGAAGTTTTGATACTGCTTAGAATTTTGATCATTTTTTGGGGGAATATTCTTACTTTTGCTATGAGAATCGCAGTAACTGCAGTGTCCTAAGAATGTTAGTTATGATGAAATATCCAATACTTGCATTTTCGATCCAAGTAGGTAAATGCCATATTCTGAATAACTAACTGACTAGAAATCCTGCAGTGCATACTCGACTCGATTTGATTGAGTGGCCCTCAATTCCGATAAAACAAATGAAGTCTACGTCAAAATTTATTTCCAAATCGTATTTTACCTTGCATTCTCAGTGGTGCAGGTACCGTCGAAGAAACGCATATCTATACACCGTAAGGACCATTTTTGCTTGCAGCGCTCGGCCGGTATAGTAACGCTTACCTACGAAAAAGAAGGGTCGTATGCACGGGATTTTGTTTTCAAACTGCTTAGATATGCGTTTCTTCGATAGTACAGTCGTGAACTTAAATTTTAAGCATCTTAAGGTCTACTTTTGCTTGCATTATTCAAGAAACCTGGGTAGGCGAGACTAAAAGTATTTAGTCTATGTTAGTTTCGTATTTGTTACTTAATTACAATATTGCGTATGGCATTATGGAAAAAAGTACCGCCTTAGTATTGACAATTAACACGTCTAAACACGACCAAATCTAGTCAATCTCATCTCGGTGACAGTCACTGTACAATACTTGTCAATAGTGCAGGTTAATTAGAGCTACTTTTTGACAGATTCAGATTGAAAAGAACGCAAACATTCTTAAAAATTTGAGAGTTGCCTTTCGATTTTGACCGTTGACTGGAACTAAATAAGTAAAGTAACAATTACTTTTCAACAACTTAACCCACCACAGTTTATAAGGCATATTACAAACGTAAATATATACTAAACATCATAAAAACAAATTATATCTAGCCTCCTCAATCTCGTATGTACCCCGCCTAATAACGATAATAAGTATTTTTCCGACGCTGGCCGGTCGACGTGAAAGATTGATGTTCAGGAAATACTTCGTTCTTACGAAGGCTATGTAGACTTTCTTATATTATGTATACATGCAAAGAGTATATTAATATGTACATTGAAAAGTTTCTACGCTGTATATGGAAAGAAGCTATATATGTGTGTTCGTTCATAAACAATATTTTCTTGCTCCTAGCTGGAGGCTCTAAGTGTAGTAGCTTAAGGCACCCACAAGAAAGTCCGGTTAAGCAGCCAAGACCTTAGTGGGCAAAACAGCGAGTTGCCACAGTAAAAAAAAAAACAATATTTGTCCCAAATGAGATGAGAAATTAAAGAATGCTAAGTTTATTTGTCACAGAAACACGTGCATAAAAAATATATTACTCGAGTAGAACAATAAAATAACACACAATAGATTTAAATATAATCACGAGCACAAAACAGAAATAGTCGACAGCTGCAGGTAATGACTGTGACAAGATGGCTTCCATTCAGCATGATGTTGAAAATCAGCACTATGCTGTGGGTCATAGCACTGCGCTGATTTTCAGTGGTCACCCTGTAGTGTAGTATCTAGTGACCAAAATTGAAAAGATTATGCTTTGATGGTTTGGTCATGTTGAGAGGATGAATGATGGGCGACTAACTAAAGGTATTTACAAGGCAGATGTGAGTGGAAACGCTGGGAGGAGACGCCCTAGAAGGACATATACTGACCGTATTAGTGACGTTCTTCAGAAAGGTCAGGGCGTAGTACTTGCAATCGGCGTGCGTGTATGGCCAGACCAGAGGGGCAGTTCCTGTATTTTTGAAGTGAAAACTTCTTGTTTTTGAGATGGGAAAAAACAATTGAACTCGCGACACCGCTACCGACACCTCATTTTTGTAAATGCGATTGTACTCTTATTTATATTACGTTACGAACCAATGTTCTATGCAAGTATTTTCTTGTTAAAGTTTTCACTTCTGTCGGCACTCATTGAGTGCCACTGTTTTTTTTTTTTTTAAGAACCTTTGCATTCGCATCTCCTTCGCAATCTGTCAAAAATACAATCAATTCACCAACATTTTTGACAAGTTTGACAGATTACCACTTGAATAACCAATACCACTGTTTTTCGGGCTGTGAATGATAATTGTGTTGGGGTTGCATTGGAACAACAAACAGATTTTCTTATTTATTACACACTGATTTTAAGTTCTTCTCACAGCTCTTATACTAATTCTGTCCACAAAACATTTTTTTTTTTAAGTGAAATGTTCTTTATTTATTTTTAAGAACCTTTGCATTCGCATCTCTTTCGCAATCTGTCAAAAATACAATCAATTCACCATCATTTTTGACAAGTTTGACAGATTACCACTTGAATGTGAACGTTTTTGAGTACGAGAATTGGCCTTCAGGTGTATGAACGTAAACGAAGCAAAAGGTATGTAAGGATCGTAGCAGGTGGCGTTCTGTAATTTTTGCCTACTCTCATGGTCTTCCCGTGCGTGTATGTATGTGTTTCATAGTATTATTAGACCAACAAGGCACTCAAATATTAAAGCTTGACAGCCTCATTGGTCTGGTGTTCTCAAGCATGACTACTGAGCGAAGGATGATGTGATTGATCCTATAATCCCTGGCTCAGACAAATTCAAGTAGCATTTAGAGTCCAGAAAAAAAAACCTTTTACTTTAACGCCCTGAGATAATAAAAAAAAAAAACTACTTGTCTCGAGTTATAAGCCGGCCACATACATACAGCATTCCGTTTCGAAATATCGATTCGGAATTTCGAAGGCATGTGGCCTGCCTTTTGTATAGATTTGCAAATCTATACAAAAGGCCGGCCACATACAGATGGAAGGTCCGTTTTGGAATTTCGAATAGGAGAAAATTTCGAACGGAGAACTACTGTACGTGTGTAATAAGATCCTTGATTTTGTATGGATTTGCTGGCTTCCAAATTCCGAATCGATATTTCGAAACGGAATCACGAATGTATCTGGCCGGCCATCTACGAGTACGTGCAGACTGAGAAAGGCGTTTTAAATAATGTAAGGATAAAGATAAAAAAATAGGCACATCTCATAAATAAACATGCGAATCGCTGCAGCGAAACGGATATTATATCTTATACACATAATACGGAGGATGTCCTTAAAACCGTTCGCGAACTAAGGAATATAACGAGCATCTAAAGAAAGTTGGTGAAGCGTGAATCATATCTTACCCCCTCATTATTGAGGAAATGTGCTGATACCTTTTTTGTGTGCGTGTTGGGGAGATTTTTAAACCATCATTCTCGAACGTTGTTCAACTGTTTTAATTCTCTATTTACATTGATAGTTTTCATAATAATGTCAACTCATCTCTTCTTCCCAAATCGATACTTACAGTTGTTGGCGAGAAATGAATAATAGAATACTTTTACCGAATGAATAAAATTAATTAGTTCTTTGTTGAACTAATTTTGAATTATTTATCTGTTTTTCGGGCTGTGAATGATAATTGTGTTTGGGTTGCATTGGAACAACAAACCGACTTTCTTATTTATTACACACCGATTTTCAGTTCTTCTCACAGCTCTTATACTAATTTTGTCCACAAAAATTGTTTTTTTGAAGTGAAATCTTCTTTAGGCGCGTTGGGCATTCTTGAGATGGGAAAAAACAATTTTGTACTCGCGACACCGTTACCGACACCTCATTTTTGTAAACGCGATTGTGCTATTTATTTATATAACGTTAACGTATCAATGTTCTATGCAAATATTTTTACTTTAAAGGTTTCGGAAGTTTTTTTTTTAGTTTTCACACTGTCGACACTCCCGGAATGCCTGTTTTTTTTTTTTCTAAACCAAGGTCATTTTAATATCAGAGTTGCGACTTTGATATACGGACGCACCATTGTCGAGGGCAAGCGAAATTAAAAGCCCTGAGATAATTTACTTGGCGCATTTATTCCGAGAGCATGTGCCCTAACATATTTTGCACTAATTGCGCATTTTATTATTTCATTATGGGCGACCTTGTTTCCTCGAGTAGCAACCCTGAGCAATATAAACGATGCGCTTTTAGGATTTGCGGGGTTATTTATTTTTAGTATGGTAAGGAGAAATGAATTGATTGAATGTTAGTAAGAATAAGAATATTTTATATGAGAAACTTAGGTAGTTACATACAAAAATTAAATAAAATTTGTTAGTGCGCAATCTTTTGCCACATACATATTATTAAAACGATTATATGAGTACTAATAAATTACAATGATAAATTTATTACAATATAATTACGTGTACCTATCTGAGTACCTAATTGTATTAGCACATGCATGCAATTAAAATTTTATAATAATTCAGAGTCAATTGAATTGAATAAAACGCTATTGTTAATATTTTATCTGTTCGGGGCCGTCGTTTGTAACTTTTGACATTATTAATAGTGGATGCTCTGCTTAGTATGAGATTTTAGGGACACACAGAAACAATGATAGTTTCCTTATCAATCATTATATGTAGTCACTCCAACTATTATCAGTACTATCAATCATTATGTTGGCAACAAACAAAAAACAAAACACACTCACACACAATACATTCATAAAATTCGTAGATATGTTACGAGTTCTCGTATCTACTAATTTCCTTTCTATAATCTACTGAATATTGGCCGCTTGACGCACGTCATTAGGATAAGGGGCTTACGTCCGTCTAACTAATATTACAAATGCGAAAGTGAGTTTGTTTATTTTTTTGTGACGCTTTCACGCTAAAACGTCTGAACGGATTTGGATGAAATTTGGCACATGGGTTGACCATGACCTGGGTTACTTTGTATCCCGATATTCCCACGGGATCGAGACTTATACGAGTGAAACCGCGGGGCGCAGCTATTTATAAACAAACATGGAACCCGATTGCTTTGTTCGAAGTGTGAAAACAATATAAAAAAAACTTTCTGCTCATATGTGCCTACATACTTAAACTCATGCTTTTTTCCCATGGGGGCAGGCAGAAACTACAGAACGCTATCTGCAACGATCCTAACATACTCCTTTAGCTTCGTTTACTTTCATACATCATGCACGCTGGTTGCGAATACTACGCACCTGACCTGTCTGAAGAACATCATCAATAAGGTTACTGCATGTTCTTCTAAGGCGACCAAAACTTGGGTCAGTGGTAGCTCAGCCCGAATCAACTCAACCCGAACTATAGGTACATTTATACGATTTGAGAATACAATCAAAACCGTTTAAAACGACTGAGTTAAAACGTCGTACAGGTTATTACGACGAAATTGTGAGCTCCCAACATTTTTTATTAACTTAACATAGTTTTTGGTTATAACGACTATCGGCTATAACTACCATAACCCGACGGTCCCTTCGAAGTTGTTAAAATTATACAGTTTTCACTTGATTATACCTAAATTGACTGCCTCGTTAGTTGTTTAGAGGTATGCGGTATGAAGTGTAAAGTTTACTCATCCTCTATTGAAAAGCGAGGATCCTCCGACCAAACGGGCAACTGCACTGGGATTGAAGTC
Organism: Omphaloscelis lunosa; assembly: GCA_916610215.1. Lineage (NCBI taxonomy): Eukaryota > Metazoa > Arthropoda > Insecta > Lepidoptera > Noctuidae > Omphaloscelis > Omphaloscelis lunosa. The sequence goes on along the minus strand of OU744261.1, from coordinate 15,976,746 downwards.
GGAATCTTGCATACATGTGGCGATGTAGATCACACACATCCCTTACACCGTGTATTGTACTATAGTATACTCTACCAACCCGTTTGACTTGGGGTACAGCAGCAGGCTTAATGTTAAATTAATTGAGACTACTCCAATAACAATATAACAGTATCAATTATTTTTTCAGTAGAAGCGAGCCTTAAAATGGTACAACGTTTATAGTCAACATATCCACAAGTATGCTACAGATTTGTGCATTCTATTCCAAGGAATGGGCTATTGACGGTCGTAAGGAGTCTGCGAGTATCACAATGTGTGCATTTTGTAAGCGCCTTTAGCATCGATTTTAGTACCGTGGTGATGATACCGCACCGCTCGATACTATCGGGCTATAATATTCAACCGTATTTTTTTTTAGGGATTTAAAATAGGGGCTGTTTTTTTTTCTTTACCCGTTTTGGGTAATAGTTTGTTCTTTATGTAAAACATGGCTTACCAACCTGTGGAGAGGTATTAGTTTAAATCAGAAAGCACATTTAGGTTCATAAAAGATACGAAAAACGTAAACACGTTAATAACATAATTTTAGAGAAACAAAACTGTTTTATAATATTTCCAACACTCTTATTAATTTCATTTCATTTTCAAATATCTTTATTTATCAAGGTACAATAAACAAAAATGCACTTATCCTAAGACACATTAACTCACTAGAATTAAGACACTTTATGAGGCTAGCGATACACCTTTCAAAGTTTTTAAGGGATATTTCGATAACTGTTAACAACATGAACATAACACACAATAATAACCGGTACATGATGACAGTTACGCAAATTATTTATAACATAACATAACATCACGCCTGTATTCCCCGAAGGGTTAGGCAGAGGTGTACCTATAGTACACCCACATTTCGCCAGTTATGTTTAAGTCCCATGTAATAGGGGGCGAGCCTATTGCCATCAACCGGGCACAAATCCAGACTCCGGGCTGCTAATGAGAAATTCCAGATGGAAAAACCCAATAACACCTTGCCCGACCCGGGAATCGAACCCAGGACCTCATACTCAACAGTAGCGCTTTGCGACCACTAGACCAACGAGGCAGTCATTTAGGCAAATTATTTAGTCAGTTATAATTTACTGATTGCATGTAGGTATGACAAGAAAAAATATTTTAAAGTAAATTAGATGATCGCACGGTGTACCGTGTGTAAATACTAGTAACCACGCCACCAGTCAATGATCAGCGGACAGAGCCTCCGCGCCGCCCGCGCTCCAGCGTATCTGCCGCCGGGAAACTTACTAATACGTCCGTCCATTATTATAAATGACAGCAAAAAGTGACACCCACTCATCTTTAATCCACAAAACTAACTAACTCCGTATACCTACATAAAATTCCTTACAGCAATTTTAATTCCCAAGACCAAAGTATAATGAAGCAACAGTATTATATCTCGTCAGTAACCTTAAAATAATTACCTACGGCCGCTCGGTAGATAAAAACCTTCCACGTCCGTGCGTAACTGCCACGTACTCAATACTGCTACGTACTTAAAATACACTGGGATTTCTAAGCGTGTCGTTTCGGTCGTTTTCTATGAAGATATAATACTGTTACTTATTTATACTGGGTCAAAACCATTAAACAACAGTATCACGTGACATTGAGTCATTACTACCCTCCATATTGTAGGTGAGAAAATACCCCCTAGTTAGTTGTAATCACTACTAGAAACCGGCCCCTGCTTCGCAGGGTTTTTACGACTTGACAAAACATGGAGATTTCTTTATTATATCTATATTAAATATATGTATTTCACTCTGCGTTCAGCGCTCGGTGTGGCAACATACCGAGCAAGTCAATCGTCATCCTGAGGATACCTCGTTGAGAAGTGAAACACGTGTCGATTTCTTTCAGGGGTTTTTATTGCTCTTTAGAAATAGCTTAGCGGAACAAGTTACTAAATATATCCACGTCTATTGTATTTTATAATGGATTTCCGCAAGGCACGGCTAAAAGTATTAAACGCTTAAATCTATCGGAATAAATTCTCTGTATGATGGTGAAAACTGCATCAAAATCCGTTGCGAAGTTTATAAGAACAATGCGGTCACATGCAAACATAAAAAGCGACTTTAATTTATAATATGTATAGGTAAATAACTCGGGTGGAGCTAAGAAATTGTTGGTTACCTCTGCATACTATTGGTTACGGATAGTGCTGCCAATTTCGTGGAACACGGGTTACGAATAGCGAGAATCGATTTTCAATTTGTTGATAGTGAAATGTTTTGACGAATGGACGTGTTTTGAATAGAATTGCATTTGTTGTTGTTTTCCTGTACTCAAATTCTGTATGAATCTGTCTAACCTTTTCCCAACTATGTTGGGGTTGACTTCTATTTTAACCGAATGCAGCTGAATACCAGTATTTTACATAGAACGACTGCTTATTTGACCTCCACAACCCAGTTACTGGGTAAGACTGGTTGTCAGACTTTTGGGCTTCTATAGCTACCCGTAACGACTGTCAAAGATTTACGGTTGACAGCCGGGACCAACGTCTTAACATGCTTTCCGAGGCACGAAGGGATCGCGATATGTTATGGATGGTCACCAATCCGTGAACCGACCGCGGTAAGCGTAGCTTAACCTTTCATCGACCCTTGCGACTGTTATCATTAAGCGAGCGAGCGAACTCAAATACTATATCCACGTGAATAAACCTAACGCTATGTCCTGCTCCATAGGACAATTTAGAATCAAGACAAAATCAAACAGGTTGCTAATTTAATTGTTAAATTTATAATTTTGTATTATATGACATTGATTTTACATTCTGTGATTACTTCCTCACACACCGACTTATTAATTTTAAAAACATTAGGAAAATCGTCTACTTTTACTATGTTTGTAAATATGTGAGCACCATGTATCTATCATATAATTAAATTATCTGTCGTTGCTTCATTTTTAATTCTTTTTACCTATTGTGGTATAGTAATTTTATTCTAGGTGCATCGTCTTCACATATAATTATTTAACTAATGTACGTACTAGTACAAACTATTGTAAAACATTTTAAAAGAGTAACGGTGGAGTTTCTTGCCCATTCTTCTCCATACGAAAACTACCTTTTGGAAGGGGCGACTAGAATCAATTATATTATTCTGTAAATTTTGACGTTCAAAAGTGCCATACATGGGCCTATTTGAAATAAATGTTTTGACTTTGACTTTGCTAAAATATTTATCGTAAAAGCAGAACATTTGAACTTCATTCTATTTTGTGGAACCATCTAACTATCCTTCAAAAAAACGTAGGCCGTTCAACAACTCAATTATTTTGTATCTATTATCCCATTCGATTAATTCCAGAAACTTCAATTATTTTGGGCCAGGAAAATTTAATCATCTGACATCACTAGTATCGAATGAAAATATCGATTTGAAACTCGTGTAAATTCATAGTGAATCTGTGGTTGTTTATAAGGAACCTATTTAGTAGTTAAGCTGCGATACTAATATTAAAATATCAAGTTGTTTATTAGTACCTAGGCGACCGAGCTCTGCTCTGGTGAAAATAGAGAATGCTCATTTAATAAATAGTATAGGAAAGTACATACTTATTCCATACTGCCATGTCATTATTCTGTGGTAGCCATCTTGTTCTAAATTTTGGGCGACCGAGCTCTGCTCGGTTGCAAATACGGAGAAAACGAATTTTCTCAGATATGAGACCTAGCTAGATTGAGTTTTCGCCCCCAAAAACTCTTAAATTGCAACTTTCATCGAAATCGTTAGACCCGTTTTAGAGAACGTGTTGACAAATATATAAAAATTGCTCATTTAATAGTATAGTATTATTATTTGGTTAAACACACTAGCAGCTATCAGGTGATGCGTGTGTATCAAATAGCTTGGAGATGTTTAATCTGTCCAGTCGATTCTTGAAGCAGTTCAGTGAGGGAGCCGTCACAACATTCTCCAGGAGCCTATTCCATGTTGTTACAACCTGGTTAGACAAGAATTGCTTCAAAGGCTTTTTCTTTGATGAATTTTCCCATAACTTTAAAGAATGCCCACACTAATGTAAATATTTTGCCGTCAAAGCTAAACATTCTAGCTGAATTAATTTCAAGTATTGCATTGCAAGTATACAATTTAGCTGATGATCGAAATCAGCTAAGTTGTTTACTTGCAATGTGCAAGACATTTTTATTTTTTCAGAATCTGTTCCGTTCATATAATTACTATTAATTTCATTCATAATGCTCACATATCACAGTTCGAAATTTTGAATGTGAAATTGCTAAGCCTTTTCAATACTCGAATGTGAAATTGGACCAGAAATAATTATACTTACGTATTACATTTATGTTTCAATCATCCATGACACAAAAGCTGACATAATGGCACGTCACTAACAAGTGACGTCACGCAGTAGGCATCAAAATCGACACAAAAGGTAATGAGCTCAACCGCTGTTTTGTTGTCAAACTCTAAATTAACCGTGCATTTCGCTTGATTACTGATTTTAATACTGATTGATGTTCTAATAACTTTGTTTTTACCCGACTGCCCCAGAAGCAGAGTAATGTTTTTCGAGAGTATGTATGTATGTCTATTTCTTTGGCACGCTCTGTAGCCTAAACGGCTTCATGGATTTTAACTTATGAGGTGTCGTTAGATTCGTCTTAACTATGTGACATAGGCTATATAATATTTATATATTGCATCTGCAAATAAATAAAAAGGAAAAGGTTGGTTTAAAAAAAAATACTACGTTATTGTATCAAATGAAAGCTAGTTACGGGTCAATCATATATATATATACATATATATTAATAAAACTAAAAAGTTTGAAATAAAGCAAATTATTTAAAAACAACAAAAAACCCGACTGCAAAAACACATAACTGAAAAGACAAAAATAAGCATTATGTTATTATAATCTATAAAATTTTGGTATTGCAGGCGGGGGACAAATAAAAATTATACCATAATTTCAGGTTATTGTTTTGTACCCTGCCTGCAATACCAGACATTCTGTGAGATAGCGACTGTACACTGCGTTTACCTATTATAAAATGAGTTTAATTAGAATTTCCTTCGTAGGAATGTTAAAATTGGCACGAAGGCTTAAGATTTGACATGTCTCCGCTTTTGTATATCTCTACTTTTATTTTAAAAAGTTCTAATTGTTCAAAATAAATGGTCTATCGCACTGAGGCCAAGATCTATAAACGTTACTTACCACGCACTTTGGCTAAGCGTTATCGCTGTCACTTTCGCACTACTGTCAAACTACAAGTGCAAGATAGAGACGGGGTTATGTCTAAGAACGAATGTGCCTTGATGTGTGGAAAATAGTAATGATGACCAAGTACCTGTTTTTTGTCCATCAGGTAAATTATTAAAAAATATTGAACTCGTATTTTTTTCTTTTTTTACATAATCAACAGATTACGACGATACATTGAGTTAACATGTGGCATGACGTCACGTTTTGGTAGATTATTTTCTGAGTTGTGACGTAGCGAGCTCCCACTTCCCAACTTTAATGCGTTTTATCGAAGTTTTTTTTTTTATTAATTTGATAAATTTTTGTATTATGTGTATAATATTTTTGTATTATCTGACTGACAGACTAAATAGAATTTCTTTTTTTTACCCAGGTACCATCCCTATTATCACCCTTCCACAAATTGTTCGCGGTAGGCAAAGCTTAAGTCCCTCTGTAGTCAAACCTCACGATATTTCTCTCTAAATTGCTTATTAAGTTAATAGGCTTATGTAAAGGTATCTCCCACAATGTGAAGCGATCTTTGAAATCTATGTAAATGTTTAATGTGTTGTCAATAAGAAGGCTTGTAACTTTACGTTGGTGTTCGTAATTATACGTTTATAAAGGTGTGGGTATAACACCGAAATTACTGGTTTTACATAAATAAGAGAAAGAAAAAGAAAACAAAGCAAGAAAAAGGTTACCTATCTTAACATAACATAGCTTTATACATTTTTAAAAGTAGATAATGGGGGCGTCTTATTGAGAACGTTTTCGATTGTTGTAAAAATGTATGAAAAAAAAAACAGTGGCACTCCGGGAGTGCCGACAGAAGTGAAAACTTGAAAAAAAATCGGCACCGCGGTAATCAACGCGTTGATGTCTTTTTAACCGTCTCACAGTGGAACGAATGTATGGAAGCGGTTGGACGTAGACATGTCCGAAAAATAAGAGTAAAATTATGACAAACTAATGATGCCATCTTATTCGATTACTTAATGCCTTCATAAATTGTGGTGATGAATTTCTTCATAACTCCCATATTTCGGGAGTAATTTGAGAAAATGTGAAATTTTACTATGAAAATGAGTGTATTGAGCTCTCTCCCTCCTGATTCCGGGCTTGTTTCAAGTAGCGGTCTCTAATATCGTAATGCTATTACTAAGAGCTATATTTAATACTAAGACACATAGTGCGCCAAATGTGCACTTTCTGGGATAAAAGGAAATGAAAATTTAAAAAAAAAAACGTTTTTTCCCCATTTGTATTTACTTTAAACCGCAGACAGACTTATTAAGAGGTCTATAAATATATTATATATATACAGAAATATATATTAACAAAAATATTCACAAGAACTGATGAGAGTATGACTTTTAAGTAAGTTGATAATAAATTACCTAGTTTCATTAAAAGTACAATAAATAATTAAGACGTAAGCTCTAATTTACTAAGTTACACATTTTAAAACAATAACATCATTTAATTATCTTCGTCATCATCATCATCATCAATTAATTCAAATTCAGAATCGATGTCCGCTAAATCATTTATGTTAACAAATTCGATATCACTTTTCTCAGAATCCGTAAGCTCATAAAATTCCTTAAAAGAAGATTTTTTTACAAACTTATTTCCTTTTGGACGGATACTTGTAACAAGTGGATCAGAAGACAGTAAAAGATTGTGCATAATATCTTCATTGCATGAGATACTGCTATGCTTTCGAGAATGCCCCTCTCTATATTTTCTAAAATCTTTATTTCTAGCCTCAGATGCCTCTTCGGATAGAAAACCAATGGGCACAATTGACATGTTCTGAACTATGTCTGGCCCATGCATTAAAATTTTATGAAGTGAAGAAGGCATATAATACCATGGGTATAACTCCACGTAAAGCTTAGCAGTATCAAAGCAGAACTCTCGGAATTTAGTTACGTTGATCTTCTCTCCTGATGAAATACACTGCAAGATCACACAGATTTTTCTTAAAAGCATAGCATCTATTCCGGTCAGTTCAGCAGATTTAGTGTAGTTTTCAAAAAATCTCCTTGCCGAGTTGCCATTGTTGGTGGATCCACTGCCTTGTTTCACAACATCGAGAAGTAAGCCCGTTTCTCTTCTTACAGCCTCTTGAACTCTTTTCTTCCTGTCATCAACTTGCCTTTTTGCTATATCACCCCTTACTTGCCATGATTTTATGTCTAATTTGTAGGAAATGTGTAATAAGCATTCCATTGAGCGAATCCAAGCGTGAAGGGTGCTTAAGCTATATTTATACATGTCCTCGTTTGCGTGTTTATCTTTGATTAACTCTAAATTATTCATTTCTTTAGGACAAGCCTTGCATATGTCACACACTGAAGCTGCTGTATTGGATATAATGGAATGAATTTTACCATCAATCATTGTCAACAGCAGTTGGTGTTTGACACTAATTCCATCAGTGATGGTGGATGGAGTTAAGGCTTCAATCTCTGCTTCGATTTCAGCCATCTCTCTCTGCACATTTTCTTTGGTTTCCTTTATAAACTTAAACAATATTGGCCGGCAAAATGAAGTGGAAGATGGTCGCTCGTTTTCCCAAATTGTTACACCTTTTGAGACGAGCCGCAGTGGTACAAGACTAATCATAAAATTACTAGCAAGATCGATTTGCTCATCTTCACTCGTCCTTTGATGATAAATGCTTTGGCTAGATGATCCGTCAAAACCCCATTTGCTGGTCAATACGAGCTGTTGATTGGGATCAACAGGGGTTTCTAACGACCTAATAAGTCTTCTTGAGGTTAAATCCATCAAGGCTTGTAATTTGATTTTTGCAGAGCTCTCTGTAACTGTGAGATCTTCTTTGGCCGGATAGCACTTAATTTTTTCTTTAACCAACATGTAGTAACTCGGGTATTGAAGAGCTCCTTCTTGAGTGTTGAAATCCCGAAGAGTGTTATAGCGCCATTTCGATAAGTTCATCGATACATAAAGAGCCAATGCCTTCAAAGGGGATATTTCCCGTACCTGAATTGATTTACCTTCAATGAAGGCTTTGATTTTTGAGGCCTCTTCTGGATTCTCCGTCAAGTATTTCATAACATAAGCTGTATCGCTTTGTCCTGCCTTTTGAAGCGCCCTTTCGGCCGAAAACATAATTTCAGCGCTGCTACTGCTGCATGAAAGACTATCTTCAGTGGTGCGTCTTCTTTTTTGCCGGTTACTAAGGTCCTCAAAAGATTTACGAGGACTAGGATGTGTACAAGTTGAAGCATCAGATTTAGCAGGAGAAATTATGGGCTCGATGACGTCACTTATATTTTCTGTAGAAGGTTCCATATTTTCATTCTGTAATTCCGGCCATTGAATTGCAGCCTGTAGCCAAATCTCATGTTTCTTCCGAAACTTATCTGTGCTTCTTCCAGACTGTGTCCATTTTGCATAAATGCGGTAGCAAAATCGACGACACCAGTCTTTTAAACTTGTTTCAGCACTTTCACATAACTGAACACAACTGTTATCTTTTAAAACACTGAACAAATAGTTAAAGTCGCGTAAATCTTTATGTGCGCGTGCGCATAAAGCAACGTGAATATCAAGATTTGTATTAAAATTTGGAAAATACATTGCGAGATTAGCTTGGATACAACGAGGTGTAAATCAACACTGATTTTAAAGTTACTAATAGTGACCTATTTATATAAAATCCAGGTATCCCAGGTATCCTTTGTTAAATATTGCAAGGTAATTAGTTATTGTGATAATTAGTAAATGATGCATGCTAAATTAGTGTATTAAGAGCCATTTAGTAATTAAATAATAGCAATGTTCTTATCAGTAATCATTAGTGCATCAGTTTTATATGTAAACCTTAAGTCCCTAATTATATATCCTAATTAGCTTATATCTTCTCTAATTGGCTGATCAGAAATGTTATTGTAATAAGGTAAACCTTTAGAAAAACGGTTTTAATCAACAAAATAAACAAAAAATTAAAAAATTGTGTTATAAAATAAACATCACTCTTTATCCCAGAAAGTGCACATTTGGCGCACTATGTGTCTTAGTATTAAATATAGCTCTTAGTATTAGCATTATGATATTAGAGACCGCTACTTGAAACAAGCCCGGAATCAGGAGGGAGAGAGCTCGATACACTCATTTTCATAGTAAAATTTCACATTTTCTCAAATTACTCCCGAAATATGGGAGTTATGAAGAAATTCATCACCACAAGTTATGAAGGCATTAAGTAATCGAATAAGATGGCATCATTAGTTTGGCATAATTTTACTCTTTTTTTTCGGACATGTCTACGTCCAACCGCTCCCATACATTCGTTCCACTGTGCGTCTTACGAATTTTCGATCAGGTCACGTGTCCTGACGCGAGTTTAACATTTTTTACTCATTACAAAAAAAGTGCACAACGCCGCTAAAGAAGTTTTCACTTAAAAAAATACATATTTATTTTCAATTGCGAGTAGTTTCTTTTTCCACAATTTACATTTTATGAGGACGCCTAATTAATTCCAATCATTATGGAGTTTGGTTCATCGCGACAGATCATTAAGTTTAAAAGTTACATCGTTTTGTTTAAAAAATCCATAAAAAATATAAAAAGATTTTTTTAAATATTTTTTCCGTCGATAAAATTTAGCATAGATTCCCTCCCTCATTTCGAAATGTGCACATTATAAAGACTCACACCACACTGTATAGCATCCTACTGGTGAAAGAATTTTTAAAATCGGTTCAGTAGTTCTTGAGTTTATTCATTACAACCAAAAATTCAAATCTTTTCTCTTTTTATTATTTTATTCGTGTTGATTTGATTGAAACCTAATCATCATCTTCCTGCACTTGTCGCATGTTGCTTGGCGTCGGCGCATCCCCTTTTTTTTCTTCTATTTTCCATTCACTCCCTTCATTTTCATATCATTCCTCAGAGAATCCATCTCATTGAAAGTTAATGGCAGATAATATACCTGTGTTCATCTTCATTAAGCAAACTCATTTGTAGCGATCTAATCTTGTAGTAACATTAATTTGAATGACACATAAAGGCTATCAAAATCCTCGTTAAAAAAGGACCAGCAAATAAAACGTTCACATATTTAATCAAAAGGAGTATTTGCCTTTGAACAACAACGTCACACTCAAACGGGCCCAAATCCACTCCCATTTTATATTTAACAATAAAAATACAGTACCCATTGACTACAATTACAGTACTAAATATCACAGAAAAACGTATAGGAAAAATAAACATCTTTAAATCACAATAAAAAGGTCTACGATTTATATCACCGGAGACAATTTAATATCGCGACGGACATTCGGCCTTTCGCAAAGTATTAATCGAATCAAACGACACCCCTTTAGGCTCGAAGATAAATTAAAAAATCGCGCCATAAATAACTCCGAAGCCCCAGACCGATTCTAATGAGTTAGAGGGGAGACTCGGCCAGAATTGAAAGTGCTCACCCCTAAACCATTTGTATTCAAACGAACCCGACGGCCGGCCGCATTTTAATTTACTTACTCGAATTAAAACTGCGCGTGATTCGAATCCGATTCGATTTTTACTACGATACTTTATTTTTATCGTTGATTGAAGACGTTCTGTTATTATTACTCGAATTTTCTTGAGAACCGATTGGAATTCGATCGGGATATAGAATCGGTTACGTTTACTGAATCGGCTCGGCTCAGTAGCATATTTTATAAGTTGACGGTAACTTTCTCGTGATCGAATCGACTGTCTTCTATCGTTTGTCCTTCCAATTTGCGTATTCAATGTCTTTGTTGTACGGGGCATCCCTTTCTGTACAATCGCACGGAAAATGATTTCGTCTAAAATATTTCATGTGGGTTTTATTTTTGTGGAAATGAATATCTGTTATTTTGTTTTCACTGGAAGGTAACTACTTACTGTATCGTATGAATTTTATGTATTTGTGATTTGTTTATTGGGACTTGGTGCCATAGTTAGTAAATAGTAATAAAAAATACTTTGCTTGTATGTTTTACATTTCGTATATATTTAAAGATATTTGTTGTTAAATATTTTAAACAACAAATATATTTTTCTCAAAGGTGCTTAGAAATTGAAACATTATTTTGACAACCTTCTTCGAGGTAAATCGAAATTGCTGTACTGGTCAAAAACAAGCGAGCGGCCGACCGGCAATGCTACCAAGAAATCCATATCTGTCGGGTTTAGTGGCCAAATAAATTACTATGAAAACCTATATCTGTCGTGTTATTTAAAAATGGATCTAAATTTTTACTTCAACACATGGTAACGAAGGAGGTAACTTATCAAAGATTTTATTTGAATTTCGAACTGGCTTAGCAAATAGAGCTGCTTAAAGTAAAGAAGAAACAAATGACCATATTGGTGCGTGAAAAATTTTCTTTGTTCGTCATTGATTCTGGAATTTATAATTAATTTACTTATTTGAATTTCCATGCATTGTTTGAGAAAAATGCTATACAAGCCTTGGCCGCAATCAGGCATTGATGGACTCACTTATGTATTTTCACGATCGTTCATCAATGCCCTAATTGCGGGTTGCGACAGTAATGGACAATTCCAAAATATTAAACACAAAATAGCTTTATAGAGATTGATTACTACTATGTATAAAATGTAAACAGCTGTACACACACCACACAATCCACAATCCCTTTCAATAAGCGAGGCAGTTAATTTAAATCGCTGCCACCTACAGATTAGAATGTTTATTGTCTGTCGTGTAGTCGTTATCATCAAATTCGATGTTTATATTTGCACAACAATCCGTTCAGCGACGTTCGTCTCGCTTTGTTGTGGTAATTTCATTAGACGCGGTCACCGACTGTTGAATATTAATAAGAGTTCGTCCAGCACTTTTGCTTTTGATTGTACTGGAGAAAGAACGTAATGTTGGAATATGAAGTTAATTGAAATATTTTGTTTTTTTTATGTCTTGGGTGATCAAAAATAGCTAAGGAGAACATGAAGAACATGTCTTAAAATTCTTGGGATACTTTATTCAGAAAGGTTGTATTTTTGCGTTTACCAATTCGCCTGTTGGGTGATAGAGGCACTTCTAAATAATACCAGCCTATTATTGTTCCACTGCAGGGCTTTAAGCCTCTTCTCATACAGAGAACGCACGAGCATTGATCACCACGCTTGCTCAAGCCGGGTTGGTGACTTCAGACTTATATTAAATACTATTTAGTATCTACTTACAAATAAATAAAATCTGTTTGTAATGTCAAAATAACAGCTTTTTACTAAATGCATAATAAAGTATATACGGTACTTATAACAAAAAAAAAACTATTTTCAATATTTTTGAAGTCAAAAATTCTTAAGGCGCGTTGGGCATTGCACTCGCGACACCGTTACCGACACCTCAATTTGATAGAAGCGACTGTGCTCTTTATTTATATTATGTTACGGATCAATGTTCTATGAAAATATTTTTACTTTAAAGGTTTGGAAGTATTTTTTTCAAGTTTTCATTTCTGACGGCTCGAGCGATTTTTGAAGTGAAAACTTCTTTAGCAGCGTTGGGCACTTTTTTTGTAATGGGTAAAAAATGTTAAACTCACGTCCGGACACGTGACCTGTTCGAAAATTCGTAAGACGGACGGAGGGTATTTTTTTTTGTAAAGGCGGTTGTGCTCCTTATTTAGATAAGGTTACGGACCAATATTCTGTACAAGTATTTATTCTTCCACCAAGGCGATCTTGTTCAAGTTTTCACTTCTGTCGGTATTCCCGGAGTGCCACCACTTTTTTTTTTTTAATATTAGTGTCCACGCGGGCGCAACCCTTATAAAGTGATACAGCGATGAAAAATAAAATGCGTTCTCTACTATTTACATACTGTTAAGTTCTTACCTACTTAGAACTTACGTTTCGCTAATGTAAACTTGGAAGTTGAACCTGAAAGTATGTAGGTATTATAGTAAGCATCTAGTTAGAATGGAAATCGACCCCAATTTACAAACGATCTACAAAAATACCCCAAAAAAAAAGAAAAAAAAAACTCAATCCCAATCTAAAAAAGAGAAAAAGCCCTTTTTGGGCTTCTAATGATGCACACTTTTTCAAATAAATGAGCCTCTTTTAAAAGTTCTGGCCTTTTCTCATCGTTTTTTGTAGTTACTTAGTTATTTAGTATTCTTAGAACCCCAAAACATGAATTATATGAGGATTATAAAAAGAGGCGCAATCATTATGTTAGTGTGTTCAATAATATTTTTAGGATACACAAGCCTTTAAGGTGGCACTAGTTGATATGTTTTCCATACAAATTTCAGGGGGGTTTTACTCCACTGTTTGACATGGTACATCCAAAGTTAAACATGATATCGTTTTGTTTCATTATTAAGTTTGTCTGTGCGGAAACAGAATAGTAAAATAATGAGCCATTAAAAAGTTAGGAGCCCACAAAGATTCCTTTTTCTTGCTAATTTTAACGCAACTTTGGGGGTAAATAAGCAATAAAAAAGTGTAAAATCTCCAAAACAAAGTCGGCACCGACAAAGCTCAGTTGTCGAAGAGTTCAATAAACTTTATTTGTAATTGATTTATGCAGTGGTTTTTTCATAAAACCCTATTTTCAAAAGGACTTATCGTAATTTTTTACGCACTCGTTTTACTAAAATAGTTCGGAACGGTGTTTGTGTGCGTGCAAACTAGACGTTGTGCACATAGACCAGTGTCTAACTGCTCATCACTGACACTATCTCTGTCGGACACGATGCCAGGTGACACAGCGTGCTTTTCGGCCATGCCCACTAGTGAGTTCGAGCCCGCGACTAGTGTCACCTTAAAAAACAATACACGAAAAACATTACCCTCCTTCCGGGGCAGTCGGGTAAAAATAGACTATGATTACGAAAGATTGATTTTTCTTTCCCTAATGCTACTTCTTAGTCTATAATTAAACTATTACAACTCAACTATTTTTTGTAGCAATTATTGTACAATTATTCATCGTAACATGTAATTTAATAATGATTACAACGTTAGTAGGTTAATTAGGAACAGAATCTTTTGAATTATGTTAAGCTATGATTGGAAAAAAATGAGGTAAGAAATCTGTACTTTAAGGTTCAAGTGAGTTCAAAAGGGGCTCGTGTCTAAATAATAACAGTCGCACGGTTCGGATCTTCAAGGTTAAACAACGCTTGCCGAAGTCGGTCTGTGGATGGGTGACTATCCAATCCGTGAATCGGTAAGCACCTTAAGCCGTTGGTCCCGGCTGTCATTTGTAGATCTTTGACAGTCGTTACGGGTAGTCAGGACCTCGAAAGTTTGGCAACCAGTCTTACAAAGGTGTATCGTGTTACCCAGTAACTGAGTTGTGGAGGTCAGATAGGCAGTTGCTCCATTTAAAATACTGGTATACAGCTGTATCCGGTTAAACTGGAAGCCGACTATGTTGGATTCAAAATTGCATTATTAGTTGATATTTTTGGCTGCCCAAAATATGTATCATTGAAATTATAAGATAAGGTAGCAGTATGAGATAGCTAGGCTTTAGTTCTGACATTAGAAGTTTTCTCTATTTTAATAGACAAGAATTTTATTCTGCACTAAAGATTTTTATAATACTTCGTTGTGTACTTACATAATTAAAAGTTTGTGGAAAGCAATACGACCTCCTTTTGCACAATTCCATGTAACCATAATAATTATATTGCAATTAATTTTAGCAATAAAGAAAAATTAAAATAAATTCCAGGACAGCTTAAGTAGGGTCCTATTTCGCATAATGTTTGCATAAAAACAATTAATTATGGCAAATATAATTAGGATATTAAGCTAGCAAAAGGCGAATGACGTAAACATTAAAAATAGCTTATATTAATTACACCAACTATATAGTCGTCCAATCCTATCCTTCTTTTCTTAATAAATACCTAATATAAATGTGAATTTTGGATGTTTGTTCATCAATCACGCTTTAACCAAAGATATGCAAAATTAGACTCAAAGCATTTATTTCAAATAAACCAATTACAGGCACTTTTGAATTTTTTATGGGGTCGCGCGGTCGGTCAATCAGAAAGATGAAGCTATAATCATAATTAGGTTATAATGTTCCCACTGCTGGGACACATGCATCCTCTCGGTGAGAGGGAATGGGCTGTAAACTACCACGCGGGCCCAGTGCGGGTTGGTAGATGTCACATGTCTTCGAATGTTTAGTTCTAGGATATGCCGGTTTCCTCACGATGTTTTCCTTCACCGTTTTGAGAGCAGTGGTGATGAAATTAAATACACAAATAAAAGCGCCAGCCTGGGTTCGAACCCACGACCTACAACTCGTAAGTCGGGGCCGTTACCACTGGGCCACCACTGCTCTAGTTAGAAGCTATAATAACGGCAAGAAACTCCAGGGACACTCTTTTAAATCAAAATATTGTTACAAAATATTGGTTACATCATTCATGTTGTAATAACTGCTAGACCACGACCTACGTTAGAACATAGTATAGTTTTATTCGGTCAGTAGCTATGTTTCCGTGGAATAATTTCTAACAACCACGCGGTTAAAACCGGGGACCAAAGCTAGTTTCTTCATAAAAATATCTCAGAAATCTTCGTCTAGTAAATGATGAAAGATGATTTATGGTCCCCACATTTTTCTTGCGATATAATTAGATTTCACCTGCAGGGTTGCCACTTCCGAAGTGGAAACAATTGAATTGTGTCCTTGATGTTGATCGATGGGATTTGGAACGTGAAAAATAACTTAGACAAGCATTTTTATCTGGGTGGACTAAGGTTAGGACACCTACCTACCGTATCTTTGGTGTGGGAACCCATGATTAAGTAGAATTAGTATATTACTAGCTGCGCCCCGCGGTTTCACCCACATAAGTCTCGATCCCGTGGGAATATCGGGATAAAAAGTAGCCTATGTCCTAATCCAGGTCACGGTCTACCCATGTGTCAAATTTCAACCAAATCCGATAGCGTAACAAACAAACAAACAAACAAACCAGCAAACAAACTCACTTTCGCATTTATAAATAATATTATAGTTAGGATGGAGTCGGAAGCATCTTAAATTTGCTATCTATTTTAAATATGATGTTGACGAACTTACTAAAATTAATGAGTGTAACCCCGCGTCCTGTTTAAAAGTGATCGTCGCGTCGATCGTTCGAACGTTTTGTTCGGTGAACCTGAACGCGTGGTCGCGCCGACAGAGGGCGCTTTACGGTTTTCCGAACAAATAGTGACATATGCACGCGAGCTATCGCGAATTCGCGCGACTGTCGATTTTAAATAAGACGCGGCCTTATGGTTTCTACAATCATTGGTATACGGTCTATGTAAATGCATACTATCATATTATATTATTATCTACTAGTAAACTTATACAGCATATGATAAGGTATTTAATTTTAAAATTCTTGATGGTCTTTACCGTGGAATCACATTCTAAATCAGTTCAAAAGATGGACATCGCATGAGCACTAGGTTGATTTAGGTGTAAACATTTAACTATACAATAGGTATACTAAAACACTTCTATCGCATTTCGACAGCCCTATGTTGTCACCACAGTAAACACCTCACGGCATCAGGTGGGCTGTAATGTACCAACATAACAATGTGCCAACATAAATGTGTGCTACCAACATAAGATAATTATGTAAATGTGCGTAACGTGAGAACACGATGCTTTATGAACGTGTGCGTGTGTGTGTACTATAAAGTGAATTTTACGCCCAAATATATTACTTAGTTTAATTAAAAATATTTTTTTTTGATGAAATCTTGCGGTAGAACAAAGAATTTTACGTTTTTGCTATAAAGCTTTTGAAACAATGTGACAATATGTTGATCGAACCCAGAGGCCAATTTTTCGGTCAAAGAATTAGCATTGCCATTGGCAATGCTGCCAGCCTTTTGGGTACTTTTCCCACAGACAGCGATACGAATGATTATTATTTTAGTTTGATTTAAAAAGTTGATCGTCAAGTCATTATATTCCGACACGATTATTTCCTAATGCTTCCTATTAATTACCGAATCTATAATGACAGCTAACAACAATAATTAAACATACATTATTTAAATTGTAGTGAATTTCTAACAATATTGTATTCTAAATTGCTCCAATTATCAACATAACAATAATATTTAATTCTCATCTAAACACGGACAAAGTCAAACAAAAATAAAAACAATTTATGTATTGGCAATCCATTAAATTGATGGACGAAAAGGCTTCGGTAACTACCTCGTATTTTTCCAGTAGCCACCAAATTTGACACGTTATTGCCTCTCATGCAATATGCATAGCAATATTTGAAGACAGTGGGTTCACCCCCTTACTTCCCCGTAATTGGCGAATATCAGGCGTCCTTGTCTACCTGAAAAAATCCGAAGAAAAAAGAACTTATTTTCTTTGAGGCAGTGAGTCAAAGACTCAAAAGGATTCATTGGATGAGGCAACGTCAAGACTAATGCCTTGATTTAGGTAGGAGGATTTCAATACGGTATTATTAAATAAGTAGGTACTTAATCGCTTTTGCACTTATTCAGTAATAAATAAGTAACAAGAACTGGATTTTCTGAAGAAAAATGTATGCCTTTTCTAACTTCTGATGCGGTTCTGTCTCGGTCAGCAAATTCAGTTAGCCCAAGTCCGGACGATTTTTTCCCCCGGCGATTTTTTTTCGTGCACGGGAATCTCAACGCTCGGCTCAACACCGAGAGTTGAAAATCCAGTGCGCGATAAAATCCCGCCACGATATTTTTACGTCTGTGCGAACGTGGGCTCACTGTGATATGATAGAAAAAAAAAACACCCGAACACAATTACCAAACCCAAAAGCCTTTACCTCTACTCAAGGTATTTTTTCATATAAAATCTTCTCATCCCGAGGCATACTCATATTTAGCCATGCTTTTATAAGGCACTTACGTATAAAGATTTTACAAGCGAATCCACTTTATTTTAAGGCTCATAATCCAAACTAATATTATAAATGCGAATGTATTTGTTTTGTTTGTTTGTTACGCTTTGACGGCTAAACGGCTGAACCGATTTTGATAAAATTTGGTATGGAGATACTTTGATATCTGAGACAGAAAGAAAGAAAAAAAATACGTTTATTTGCGGTAAACATAACGCTAGGAAAGATAATAAAAAAACACGTAAATAACAAATTGGGGGAAAATGTGCGTCACATCTACGCAAAACGGCCATCGCTCAGCATAACTGCTGCGACCCCATGCGAGACAGAGTCCCAGCGCTGATTTTCAGCGACAGCCCGCGCTGACGTGATGACGTCAACCGGTGCAGCATATAGTGAAATAACAAATCAAAAATAAAATAAATACAATAATTAGTAAATGTTTACACAAATATAATATTTAAAATGGCATTTGGCGCTTAGGCTACTTTTTATCGACATACCATGCGGGCGAATGCTAGTAATCAAATAAACTGTTATTTTCTCATCAAACCCACAATGCATAATGCATCAGTAACTCTAAACTAAATAAATAAAAGAGTGTACACGTTCAAATACAAAAAATATGAAAATAAAAACAATATTTCCAACGAAAGAACATCGGATAACTAACAAAAGGTAATTTCATTAGAAACAGTAATTGTTATGTGTACCTGAAACTACAGAATGGTTACATTTAATAATAATGGGCTTTGTTTAATCTTATCAAACTAATGGTAGGCTTATCTAGGAACTCACAACCCAACTTTATTGGTTTAATCGTTGAAATAAAATTTTAACGGTTAATCTCATACAGAAACTAAGAATATAAATAGAATAGAAATTACATAACACATAACATAACATCACGCCTTGTTTCCCCGAAGGGTTGGGCAGAGGTGTCCCTGTAGCAGGTTCACCCACATTTCGCCAGTTATGTTTTAAGTCCCATGTGATAGGGGGCGAGCCTATTGCCATCAACCGGGCACAAATCCAGACTCCAGGCTGCTACTGAGAAATTTCAGATAGAAAAACCCAATAACACTTTGCCCGACCTGGGAATCGAACCAAGGACCTCATGCTCAGCAGTAACGCTTGCGACCACTAGACCAACGAGACAGGCCGGGGCCGGGGTTTCGAATAGAAATTAATATACAAGAAATCCTACTATCCTACTAATATTATAAATGTGAAAGTTTGTGAGGATGGATGGATGTTTGTTACTCTTTCACGCAAAAACTACTGAACGGATTTGGATGAAATTTGGCACACATATAGTTTAGAACCTGGATTAACACCAAGGATACTGTTTATCCCGATATTCTCACGGGATCGAGACTTATGCGGGCGAAACCGCGGGGCACAGCTAGTACACTATAAATAAATAAATAGATAGATTATTAATTTTTAATTTCTCTTTGTATTTTATTTTTGTCGAATACTAAGCTTTTGGCTATTTTGTATTAGTGTGTATATTTTATGTTCGTTTATAATGTGCGTCATATTCGTGCAGAATATATATTTTTTCATTCTTCTTGTTTCTTCTAAGTAAATATTTTTTGCCTTTGTGATTTTCAAGTTAATGACCACGGATATCCTAGCTTGCGTCATTGCTTCAATCCGATCATAAATGTGGAAAGTAAAGGCAATTTTCCACCACTCAATTACCTCGCCTATTTTGACTACAAAATACTTCAACCCATATTCTACCTTCTATACGAGTACATTTACACAATTTTCACGAGGCACGCCATGGCGTCGAGTGAGCCATACAATAACAGTACATAGCCTATATAGGGAACATAACATAGGTACTCTTTATGCAAACTCAGTCCCACACATAAGGGTCAGTTCACAACGAGACGCGACGCAACGCGCACTTTTTAAGATAATTCTTTTTTTTTTTCTTGTGTAGTGTGGTGGTGTCAGAGTTTTAAATTCGCACTTGGGTTGGCTTCACATGCCGTTAGGAAATATCTCTCAAGCAAGCCGGTTTCCGCACGATGTTTTCCTTCACCGTTTTTGAAGCAAGTATAATTATACAGTACGCACATGAATCTGAAAAGTCAAAAGTGCGTGCCTTGGGTTCGACGTCGAGACCTATGACTTGATAGTCTGACGGTCTCACCACTAGACTATCACTGCTCAAGATAGTAATACAATATCATCATCTGCCTAGCCTTTTCCCAGCTATGTTGGGGTCGGCTTCCAGTCTAACTGGATGCAGCTGAATACCAGTATTTTACATGGAGCGATATCCCTTGGTCTGTACCAAGGGATATCGCTCCATGTAAAATAAAGGTTTGGTTTGGTTTGGTTTGGTTGTTAGTATGGTGTTACAATATATACGTATAGAACTTATTGACTACTACAGATAAAGGTAAACATTTTAAGTGAGAGTATGAAAGCGAACTGGAAACGTTTCGAGTAACCATGTTGCGCCGGGCGCACTGTATTTAGAAACCATTCATCATGCCATGTGGTGACCCAGTGTAGACGACCTCTACTTTATTGGTAGGTCATAGGTTCGAACGCGAGCAGGCATTTTATTTTGTGGAAATTTTTCATCACCACTGTTATCAAAGCGGTAAAGGAAAATCGTGAGAAAACCAGTTCTTGTCCAAAAATTCGAAGACATGTGATATTATTAACCATGCGGTTACGACCCACTCCTTCTCACAGAGAGGAGGCCTGTGTCCCAGCAGTGGGAACATTATAGGTGGATTTGCTCTGCTGTACTTCTTGCCATGTGAAGCCGCTTTCCGAGGCGGCGCGGCGACTACTCTGCACCACGTGGTACCACTTTACATAGTGCGATCTAGCAGAGTTTTTCAAGTATCTGTGCGCATCGTTGCGTCGCTTCGTGTCGCGCCTAGGTGTGAACTGATCCTTAGTTACACGAGTCTGTAGTAACGTAATACAATGGGCAGGAATATCTGATATTGTTAACGATATCTTATTACTTACTTATATAATCATCGCAATTTCCATTGAATTTTGTCAAGAAGATATCTACCGTTTGAGTAGCTTGAATTTTCTTTAAAACTTCCTCAATTAGTGACTACTACCCAAATGCGAAACAATTTATCATTCTAAATTAATATTTTTTAACGTCACAGCTTCATACTCTTAAACAGAATCAAAGCGCACTCATTTTAATACTTTTAACGTTACATTCAAAATTACATGTCATAACGTGAAAAAAAGTATATGCTAAGGTAATTCCGCTAATGCATGGCACACACTGAAGCTGTGCACACAATATTTTGAAGTAATATTGTTTATGGTAAGCAGAAAATCTTGTCACGGCTTTATTTTGCTCATATGCGAGTATTCATGAACGGTAAAATACGGCTGTGGACACACAGGTGGTAAGTTTGATGAACTAAGGTTAATGCGAATATAGTTTGATAAATACCAATTGTGTGCTGTGAAAGTGAACCTTATTTGTGTGATCGACTGGTTGTTTTTTTTTTTTTTTTTTAAGAAGCCACATACTATTTAATATATTTACTATTGACATCTTAAATAAGAACAACAACACCAAAAACATGACGCGTAGCAAATCGTAGATATCTTCGTAGCAATGACGTCATCAGCTACACCGTAGCAATGACGTCATTAGCTACACCGTAGCAATTTTGTCGTAGCAATCTTAACAACACAGTATGATCAGCCTTCATTCGCTCAAGATACTTGACGGTCAATATTTTATATCGGAATATGGCTAAAATCACCAGACAATGCAATTGGCTGTTCTCATATTCAAACAAAACTATTGCCCTCAACTTTGCGTGTATTTTATATTTCATAATAAATACAAAATATAAAATGTTGCCTATATTTTTCTCCAGGTCCCAGGCTACCTCATTGCCAAAAACTATTACGATCGGTTCAGTAGTTTAGTCAGATAAGCTTACAAACAAACATACAAACAGAGTTCCGCCATTATAATATAAGTGTGAAATATCTCTCTAAAAATCCGTATACGTCTCAAAATAAGGAGTCAAAACATCAACTGCTGACGTCACGAGACTCACAAGTAACATTATGTTTTTATAGTAGCTCGAAGTTCTTATAGTTGCCGTGTCCCCAGAATACTTGAATAACTCACTTCTCTCCGCCGGGTTATTGTCAAAATATTCGCGTGTCAGGGAGCTAAGAATTTCATATTACCTCCGCGTCCGGTATTGGTAATAGTCGGTTGTGTGCGATTTATAACTGGAACTTGTTTACCTTTAAAATGTGGAAGTAACAGTAGGTAAGTGGATTTAGGCCTGTACTTCATTGGGTTGAATGGTTGTAAGGTATTCACCTCTAATAATTCTCATTTTGCGTTCCTAAAAATATTATTGAAGGCTCTAATATAATAAATGATTGCGCCACGTTTTATAAACCTCAAATACCGTGCGACTAACTGTGAAAAAAGCCAGAAAATTACAAAGAGGCTCAGTTAGTATAAAAAGTGTCCATCATTAAAAGGTCAATCAGTTTTTAGTGGATCAGTTCAATATTTCCCTTGGTTTTATAAGTTGTAATGGAGCTTGTGGCTAATAACAGCCGCACGGATCAATCCATCAGGTTAAGCTACGCTTGCCAGGGTTGGTCCGTAGATGGGAAAAAATAACGAAAGAAATCTGTATTTTAAGGTTCAAGTGAGTTTAAAAGCGGCTCGAAGGTTAAGCAACGCTTGCCGAGGTTGGTCTGTGGATGGGTGATCATCCATTACATACCGAGACTCCTCCATGCCTCGGAAAGCACGTTAAGCCTTTGGTCCCAGCTGTCATTCGTGAATCTTTGACAATCGTTACGGGTCGTCAGAAGCCTGAAAGTCTGACAAACAGTCTTAAGAGGTATCGTATTACCCATTTACTGGGTTGTAGGCGTCAGATAGGCAGTCGCTCCGTGTCAAATATTGGTATTCAGCTGCATTCGGTTAGACTGGAAGCCGACCCTAACATAGTTGGGAAAAGGCTAGACAGATTGATTCGTTTTATAAGGTATCATGTAAAGCGGTGTATTATACCTAAGTTCTGATTTAAAACACCTTCCCCGGCTTAGCACCGGTTGAAACTTTGACTAGACGTTAGACCAATTAACCTGAGGATATAAGGATAATCTATACAATAAAAAAGAAAGAAAAAAGAAGAGAAAATATTTTATTTGGGACTCGCACAAGAAATACAAAACAGTAAGAAAAAAAAACATTAACAAAAATAAAAAAGGAGCATTACATATACATTAACTTACCCTACTTCCCTAGGAAGGGGGTAGGCAGAAGCTACAGAACGCCAACTGCTACAATCCTTACATACTCCTTTTGCTCTATTCTCGTTCATATATCTGGTCATACACGCACGCCGGTTGCGAGTACTACGCATTTGACCTTTCTAAAGAACATCACCAATAAAGTCACTATATGTCCTTTTAAGGCGTCCCCTCCCGGCGTTTCCACTCACATCTCACATCTGTTTAGTAATATACTACAAATATATCCATAAACCTTCTTCGAGAGACACTCTATTTAATGTTAAAAACTTAAAGAAAATCCGTTCAGCGTTTATTTAGATTTACGCTTTGAAACAGACAGACGCAGCGCCGGCTAACTTTATTTTTAACCGAAGAAAATAAGGAAGAGGTTCTCAAGTAGACGCGTATGTTTGTTTTGGAACGGTAGAAATCGTCACGTAAGGAAAAAACGTTATGCCTCCATGCGGCTTTCTCTTTCTCTCTGTCTCTTTCTATTATATACGAGTGTGTGTTGTGTGCGTGCGAGTATCACGTAAGGAACTTTGTTCCTGACGGGGGTCCCCCGACCGCCCAGGATTTTTTTTTAGTTTAATTCTGTGCCGCTGTACAACTATCAAACACCTTAAAAATTGTACTTAAATGATTAAGTTTTTGTTGTACTTTGAGAGTGCTTTTTATTTTATTTTATTATATTGTAGTAATGGGGTTACCAAAGTGCGATAAGGCAGTTGAAATAGGGTAAAATGCTGCTGTGAATCCTCCTGGTAAAATAAGATGAAAGTACTTAGTAAAAAAAAGTAAACATCTTTTTTATTTGGAAGAACAACAAATTACTTACCCATTCCCTTCACATATAATTGTTTCCACGACATAGTCTTGAGATACAAAATGTAACGAGTACATTACTTTATTACGTTGTTACACACATACATTTCGAGCCGCAGTCCTCGTAAAAGCCGTTGCCAACAATAGTCGTCGTCTCACCTTCTTATATATTTTTCAAACTGCTTTTAAAGAAAAACAGCTAGTACTGGACTGAGATAAGTAATTTTAAGTTGTAATTGTACCTACAATTTTATGCCGATATTTTCGTCAGTTTATTTTATTGACACTTTGTAAGTAGTTTTAAGTTTAGTATAAGCATAATGTTTGTTATTTAAGTTAAGTGTGTTATAATATTAAAGGTATATTCGTTATCGTGAAGTCCAACTTCAAAATTGTTGCTGATACTTTTACCATTTTAATATCTTAATTGTTATGATTTTGAAGAGATAAATAAATTAATGACAGAGGATAAATATATCTATCGTGAATTTTGTCATCTAAATTGTTGCTGTTACTTTGTCAATTTAGCGGTAAATACATCCAGCAAAAAACAACGCTTTTTAATTCAGGAAATATCTGAATGTTTTCCTATGTAATCAAATTACAATCAATGTAAACATTACCAAAAATACCGTCACGAATCGCTCTCGCTCCATCTTCTATGCAACGCATCTTAACGTTCAGAACTGTACCCAAGGCTCGGAACCTGTTTAAAAAATACCGATGAAAACCGGTTTACTCCGAACTTTTCTTAAGAACGTGAACGTTTTAAGAACTTTATTTTAACCAAAATTAATCGGTTTATACAACGAGCAGCATCTCGGTAAACATGTTGCAACTTGTGACTAGATGTGAGGATGCCGCGCTGAACAAAATCTAAACAAAAAACCGGTTAATATTGCTCTAAACCGTTTAATCCGAAAAAAGCTTTAAGTAGACTCCTCCAAAACCGGTTATAAAAAACTGATATTTACGAGCGACACCGTATGTAAACGTTTTTGCGTCAAGTACATCATAACGGTTTGAAAACTTAACCGGTATTCAAGTATTGACTGTACCATATTCCACAATTTCCATATATACTTCAAAACGATTTACACCGCGTTTTAGTTTTACATACCCTCAAATATTCCATACTTCTAAACGACGCAACAAAAACACCATAAGAAAATGTAATCAAAATTCTTGATACCGCATCGTGTTAACAGTGCATTAAAGTGGGACTGCGTGCTGCGCTTGCGACTCCATCTACCTCAATGACGTTTTATGTGCTATAAAACTAGAAGTGCACTCTGTGAGCGTACCTCCGCTAATGAACCGCATTTTAACGTAGAAGCAGCTTATCTAGTGTCGTAGCTTGTATGTCTTTGTACATATGTGTAGATGGATGTGTGTCGTGGGGAAGGAAGAGTTGCATAAAGTTTTTAAGTGGTTTTGAATGTGTTACACGGAAATTGTGGACTAGAAACCACAGATGAGTTATTTTGTGACAGTTATTATGAGTTTTATTCCTTGTTTTTGTTTTAGAGCAAACCTCTAGAAATATATATGAATCAGCGAAATCTCTTTCGCTCGTCTGTTAACTCCTAGGTTAGAGTATTGCCGCTTCCATAATTGTATGATTTTTGGTGTCAAAAATTGATTTCTGAAGTGAGCCCTAAAATGCCGCTAACCAAAAAAAAATACACCCGTCAAAGAGCCGCTAAAACGCAAAATTTTCCGCTTCAAGCGCGCTGAACTAAAAATGGAAAAAAAAAATCATATATATCGCGTACCATTAAGGGAAAGCCGAATGGAAACCATAGTTGGTGTTTAATGGCCCTTAAGGAAGACTCTATTAGTTGTTACGATGGATCGGATTTATGGACCAATCTCTCATCTTATTTATGAAACATTAGGGTATCTTGAGATAGGAAATACTTCGGTACAATGTAAATAGCGCTTTTTATCGACCGACAGTTTCTCTGTAAAAGATATCGGTAAAATGTTGCTGGATATGTATAAATATTTTATCTTTCTTTTCTTCGAGTATTATGTTGGTATGATGTCCTTAAGAAAACGTTGATCACTTCGGACTTAGTCACATTTGGTTACTGGTCAATTGATGTTACGTCAAATCTTATATTACACTGACGAGCAATATACAAAAGCCACTTACAAAGTGCCACAAAAATCTAAATATCTCTTAAACCACACAAGTTAGCTAAATGAAGTAAAAAAAGTCTTAAAAACCGATTTATATGTGTTTTTTATGCACACTTGTATGTTGCTTACAAAAACGCTCTGGGAAATGCTTGGATAAGACCCGTGGCATCTCAGAGCACACGAACTCCACCACGACATAATCGAAAAACTCTCCTCACTGATGATCAGCGGCCTCGACGATCCTGGTCCCGCGTATACGAGATATGGACTATTCAATCCATCCCTTTTCTCAAACAGAATAGGTGAAATTGAATACATAAACAAATCGGAGAGGGGTAAACCGCTCCACAAGAGAACGGACCCCCCCGTCAGCATAGGCTTTGACTCGTAAAGTCACTCATAGATTATAAGTAATCTCAGGTCTAGACCTGATGGGATCCTAAATCCTAAATTTCTCACACTTGTTTTATACAATTCAGTCGTGTGAGAAAAAAATTCAACAATAGGTTGCAAAAGATCCCTACCCGGACAAAGTGCGCCAAAATAAAGTACACCCAATGCTCTTGAAAAATGTTGTTATTGTAGATTTTGTAAAAATACTTGATAATATATTTCGCAATACTTTCTTCGCCTCACCGAAGACTCAGAAGAGTACCTTGTATCATACCAACCTCCGAAGTATTTTTACTTGAGGTTTGTTTTTATAGGTAAACCTATGCAACAAACAACATCATTTGCCTAGCCTTTACTATGTTGAGGTCAGTTTCCAGTCAAACCGTATGCATCTGAATGTCATTATTTTACATAGATCGATTGCCTATCTAACCTCCACAGCCCAGTTACTGGATAACACGATACCCCTTGTCCTGCAACAAACCTATGCAGCAATAAAATTGTATTTCCCAAAATTTTGCTCAAATAAGTTCTAAACAATACGAAAATATTTGAAACAGCTCGGTTTGGAGAGGAATTTAATATGGTGTACTGTGTTGTGTGAGTGACGTGTTGTCGTTGCAGTTGCGCTTATTTCGTTGAACACTACCCACTAGTATTTGGATAAGCTGACTCTGTAGCCCTCGTCTGTTTATTAATATCGTAATAGTTTAGTACTTCCATGAGGGCTGGTTTGAGACAGCGGCGCGGAAAAATGGTACCTGGAAGGCATTTAGCGAGCAGACGGATAGCAAGACTACAAAAATAAATCTGACTGCAACATAGGCGAACATTTTTTAGGTTTGAATCGGTAAAGAATCTAGACACGGCAGTGTGTCAAACCAAGTTCGAAGAGAAACAGAGTGAAACACACCTGTATGATTATGATTATCTTACATGATTTTTAAGCCCCATCATTTTCTCAAGTCCTTCTTTCAAGCATCGCCATAAGTAGGTACTCGTCCAGCACTTCTAAATCCAACGGATTTGGATTTTCGAATGTCACCTGGGATTTTTTTCTGGTAGTAACGAATATTTTCCTTGCGAGGAAATTAACATCTTACCAATTTTATTGATTCAAAGATCCAAAACTTGAACCAGAAGCATGCTGGTGCAGCTGTTAATTCTTCCTCCACAAATACATACTTATAATTCGGTCAAACAACACCATTTTTTTATATAAAAAAGAACCCATTTCCACTCACACACCCCATAAAAACTTTCAAACCCAATCGCACCACGGAAACAACCCTTCACCTCAATTACTCACAATTTTACAATACATTTTTTTTATAATCGCCAAAATGTCTAAAGCCTTGTCTACATAAACAAGCAACGGAGCGTAGCACATTAGCCTCGCGGGAGCGGGCGCGATTCATATTAATGTTAGCTATTAACGGAATGCACGATAAATTCCCCGGGGCGATAGAATACCGATTTATTCGCGTATCGCCCGCGTTCCATGATATATCGCGGCTGCGTGTTCGTCTGACGATGTACCGGTGTTGTGATCATGGCTTTATACTCCTCGATTAGTTAGGGTTAAGTTTTGGTTGTGTTCGAAAATGGTGGGTTGGAACAAATTGAGAGATTACGAAGAGCTGTTACATAAACTAATCGTCTGATCCTTTGACTTGTATCTTAACTCAACAGATATCTATGCTGCTAAGGAGGCTGTTGCGCCACTTCTTTTTGCCAGCTGCATTAGCTAGGATCTGGTGAAGGGCGGGCGTTCTGGGGGACTATCTTATGTAATTTTGACATTCCACAAGTGCTGATTCTCAATCTAATTTGAATAAATGACTTTTGATTTCGTGCACTTTTCGGTTGAATTCCCAACAAAGGGGTTCTTTTCTATCAATAACTTACGATATTAATTTAGTTTTTCGTCTGCAATATCGACTCTAGTCCAGAAAATCATCAGCATCCACAGCCCTCAGTAGCCTATAACTGGTTAAAGTTCTTCCACAAATGATTTACTGCTTTGAAACCTTATCGTTCTCACTAAACTGTGACAATAAATAAGCACTCTTCGAATAAATACGCTTAGAATTGTATTCCGAACTCGCCACTTAGCACCACTATTTTCCAGAACATCTTTATGCAATCGAAGCCAATTCAATCTCACGTAATCCTTTGCGATCCCATTTATTTGCGCTAACGACAATAAACCCATCACACCTAATATTGCTTTGATTCTTTTTTGTACTATTTACCGGCGATTTATTTACTTTTTTAAGTTTCTGGCTTCCCGTAGACGACGCCGGAGCCGCACCGCAGCCACACCGGCGCCGAACGGAGTTTAGTAGATTTTATAGATTTTACACTCTTTCTGAAATATTATGATTTTTTTTCATCTTGCGGTCCGGCGCCGGTGCGGCTCCGGCGTCATGTACTCCTGTACATGCCTAACCTGGGTATTTTATTTCTCTTTCAAGTGTCAGAGACAGATTGACAAAACACGATGGGTTGTGTGTGTTTTTTTCCTGGCTAAATATTTTCAGCTATTTCTGGGGTTAAAATCGTAACCAACAAACAGTAACAGTCGAATCACAGTAAACAGCTTGACTAGTGGTCGTTTGACGTAGATCGTCAATCGATTACTTAGATAGAGATTTGATACTCTATTCGATAATGTAGATATGTGTGTATGTGGATTGACGCTAGCCTGCAGTCGGCTGTGCTGATCGTCCCAAAGCCTCTTAAATTTTAAAGGACTGTTTCAAAAATAGCCGTATCCCGCGCGGACGCGAGACAGACTGCGCTCGTCGATTGTTTCAATACTGGGGAATCCGGGCGAATATTCGCACCAGTTTGAACACCTCCATACAAGTTAGTTAACACAATCGGCGCGAGCGAATTTCATACCACATCCCGCACGGGATTTGTCTCAGTTTGGCCAGAACTTCAAGCATGTTCTTCAAAAACAATTTTACAATTTGCCACACATCAAACTTGGGACCTTTAAAGTGGCAGCAACAGCAATTACTTTTGACTAAGGGCGGTTTTTACCACTACCAGCTCTTATAGCAGTATTATTTTAATAATACTTCACTGTGGGAAAGAAATGAAGCTATACAGGACATATAGCTCCATCTCTTTCCCCCACTGAAGTATGATTCAAATAATACGGCTATAAGAGGTGGTGGTAAACCCTAAAACGCGTTGTTGAGCCGTCAGTGTCATCATTGTTTCGGAATATTTTCAATGACAGCTCTTGAACGCAGTTTAGATCTGCTGATCGCGTTCAGTTTTATTGCGTTTGCACGTCTCTTAACATTTCCTTGTATTTTTTTTTTCTCACTCCGCCTTTGAGGGGCAAGTCGCTTTGTTTTGCGTCCATTGTTCGTCTAGTGTTTATTTTTAACCTTTTTGTGCGAGTCGACTTCCATTCATTAGTGGCATTTTGTTGGAAGGACGGAATTCTGAATGACGTAGTTAAGTTCTGTTATCATAGAGACGAGTTATGTAGGGAAAGGGTGAAAAGATAGTTAGAAGCTATTGGTAGTCACAGTGGTACATATATAATACTTTTAATGTTTTTCACCATTTGGTTAGCTGGCAGAAATGTAATAAATAGAGGAGCGGGAAATATACGTGCAATAAAATGACAAATAAACCATCTCTTATGGTATTTAATTATTACGTCATCTGATATTTATACCAGATTTATTCAACTTCTTAAAACTCATTATTTAGACTACTATACTACAACAATGAATACATATTGAAACTCGTATAAAATGATTAAAACAAATTCCAATTAAAAAAACAATATAGCTTGCTTAGGAGATACAAGTAAGAAAAACAGTGGCACTCCGGGAGTGCCGACAGAAGTGAAAACTTGAATAAGAAAATACTTGCATAGAACATTGATCCGTAACTTTATATAAATAAAGAACACAATCGCGTTTACAAAAATGAGGTGACGGTAACGGTGTCGCGAGTTCAATTGTTTTTTCCCATCTCAAAAATGCCCAACGCGCCTAAAGAAGTTTTCACTTCAAAAATATTTGAATATGTTAGCAGCTAACTTCAATAATCCACCGTAGACCCAGTCCAGCCTTCTAGAACAGGGGCCACGAACAACAATAGCGAATTGACTGCTGAGTTTACAGTACACTGAAGTACTATGAGTACCTACCTAGTACAGTACCTAGATAGGTTAGCTATTGTCTGCAAGCACTGTAGTAATCAATTTGCCTCGATTGGCTTTTACAAGTTGTGTTGTATGTAGTTCAAAACTGAAACAAGATATTAATGTTTCCTTTGTATTTGATGCTGTATACTCAGATCGAAACGTCAAGTTAATTACGCCGAGTAAATCTATGAATGGAGAGGTTTTCATTAAAAAATACAAAAAAGCTATGAAAACTTTTGAATAAAAATATAATCTTGCTAACTTCTTAACGTGATCTTAAGGTTGATTATTTCTAAAATATATTATAACAGCAAATGTAGAAAAATGCAAGTCTCGCAACGCAGTTCTTCAAACGCAAAAATCAGTACCTATCTATTTGTCATCTTTATTTCTTTAATAAATAGAATGACTTTGCTATCGCACGGCAAATAATCACATAAGAATAATCTACTATTAAAAATAGTCCTTATTAAATAAATCGCAGTGTTAATATTAGTTAGATTTTGTTGATGTAGACACACACTAACATCTGTCTGTATAACCTATGGCCACAATAAAAAGGTTTGATTGATTGATTGATTAACGAAGCTACAGGGGGTTGAAAATGTCCTGAATGCCTTCGAGAAAAGATGGTACGTCTGTGCCTTTTGTATTTGTTTTGCTCGACTAGGCGGGCGCACTGCCGTGCCCCCTGATTTATAACACATAAAATAACATGACGACTGTTAGCCCCAAAGGGTGAGGCAGAAGTATACCTATAGTAAGTACACTAATATTTCGCCAGTTATGTTTAATTCCCATGAAATAAAGGGTTAAAAAACCTACAAAGATTCTCAATAATTTGTATTGTCAATAATTTGTGTTGACTATCAGTCTATGTAACATTTTGTAAAGCGTATGCACCCAAAAAGGCCACCAGCGTCGTTGAGTACCTTCGAAACTTCACTGCTGTGAAATCAAGATATCATCATCATTTCAGCCGAAAGACGTCCACTGCTGGACATGGCCTCCCCAAGCACTGCCACTTCCACCGGTTCTATGCTTCCTACATCCAGCGGATTCCTGCGGCCTTCATAAGGTCATCGGTCCACCTTGTGGGAGGCCTTCCAACGATACGTCTCGCGGTCGCCACTCCTTTCGGCCCCAACGGCCATCTGTTCTGCGAGCAATGAACTTCGAAAAAAACTTATTTATTTAACCTCGGGCTATGTCGGTTAGTCTTTGACCAGTGCGTGTTGCTAGTGATGACCTATAGCACTGAAACGTGGTCGGTCACAATGGGCTTTATAAGAAGGCTAAAAGTCACCCAAAGGGCAATGGAGAGGGCTATGCTTGGAGTTTCCCTACGTGATCGAATTAGAAATTAAGAGATCCGCAGGAGAACAAATCAAAAGTATGAAGGTCGCAATTCGCAACATAATCTTCGCAATCCAAAAATAACACAACAATACAAAGATTAAACCCAACAGAAGCGTCAATAATATTTCCAGCAAGTTTTCTGCCCAAGATACATTATTCTGCACACTATAAAATTCAAAAGATACTCGTTTCCATTCGCTCCAGATCGAAACATAAAGGGGTACTACCATTATCCATTTTTATCGTATCTTCATACAATGAAACTCGATATGAATAATGGCAGAACTATATACGTCAGTGCACTGAGATATAAATCTTTCAATAATCGATGTTGTTCCGATGTTTATTTATTGCATCGATACCTACTGGAGTATCGAGATCTCGGCGCAAGTGTTTTTCTCTTGGTGATAACAATGGGTGATTTATGGTTTTGTTGCCAGGTTAGGCTTTTGTTGTTGTTTTGATCTCTGGGATGCTTGTGCAGGGCTGTGTTACAGCTGAGAAAAGCGCAATATTATGGCAATATCGTCAAGCGACTGCTTAGAGTGCAGTGCTTAAGCATACATTTTGATGTTCAAAAGTGCCTTATTAATTTAATTTAAATGACACATAATGTCATTTAAATTAATTCGATTTTGACTTTGAGTTTAAGCACACGGTTCGTGCTGAAAATTACTAAAATTTACTTGGCGACTGATTCTACGAAGAAACTAAGATATTTTTCATACCTACTGGTTATTAAAAAAATCTATGCAATGAAGGTATGTGTGATTTGCCTAAATGTAACTATAATCACTTACCTGCCACCCTTGAATGAAAATAAACTATTAGAAATAGTACAATTTAGTAAAGTCCACACTCAACCCCAGTAAAAACACAGAATAATACAGATGGTTCACTCTGCAAAACCATTTAAATAAAAAGCTACATAATAAAGGCTCTTTGTGTCGCTTCGCGTGTCGCGCCTGTTTGAAAGAGCCTTAAAGTGCAATTCATGGCGCAAAAAAGCGGTAATTACCTACATTTATATTTAGCTAAAAGTTGCCTCTCTTTCTATCACGTAACTCTTGTCACTACGTTACGGTCACTGAATTGGCCCGACAAAACGAGCCCGCCGCGTACTTGTTAGCTTCATATCTAAAATGCGGAGTGCGCCTTCTGTACTATTCTGTGGTAAAAATCACAAAAATATGCCACCCACTCATACTTAACATAAAATATAACACGACGACCGTATTATTGACCCACTCAAACACCAAGTACTAAGTAAGTATCGTGATCCAAATAAGGTATTATTGTTATGCTCGACCACGTCCATGTTTGCTTAGGTCAAATTTTATTGATCATATTTACGTGTTGGTTACTTCTTTACGGAGTGTAAACGTGTTCCTACGGGCATAAAACGTGTTTATATGAAACACTCTTAAAAAAACTGACTTGTAGTTATTTTCCTGTTTCAATGGTTGCTTTTGTTTCGATAAAAAGTTACTGTTTGTACCGTTTATGAATCTGTGACTATTTCTACTACTAGATACACACTACAAAAGGAGCTTTTAGCCAAATAATAAACGCTGAACGGGTCGATCGAAGGTTAAGGTACACTTGCGCGGTTGGTTCGTGGATGGGTATTCATTACATATCGAGAGCCCTCGAGATATTGTGTTAACCAATAACTGGGTTGTGGATGTCAGATAGGCAGACGCTCCATGTAAATAATGGTATTCAGCTGCTTCCAGTTTGGCTGGAAGCCGACCCCAACATAGTTGGGAAAAGGCTAGGCAGATTGTCATAGACAAACAGTGCTGCAAGGATTTTTTGGCGCTTGAATGACATTGACAGGGGGGCGTTGCTGGTAAACATTAGTGATTTTTATTCGCGAAATTGTATTGAGAAACCAAGATGGCGGCGTTAGTTCCAACTTTGGTCACGCGCCTAAAAATCCCTGTACCTACTATTCCGTGGTCAACGAAAATGTCTGTGGTCGGGATTTCATATAGGTTGTGATCAGTTTAGTGTCTGTATTTTCGGTAACGCTGATATTTTTAAGGGTTCCGTACCAAAATGGTAAAAAGGAACCCTCATGGTGCGACTCAGTCTGTCTGTCCGTCTGTCTGTCACAGCTGGATATCTCAAGAACTGCTAATGCTATCAATTTGAAATTGTTTTAGATGACGTTTGCCCAACTATTTTGCAGAAATTAGAAAGAAATAAAAAAAAATATTTGAGAGATTTAAGAAATAAAAAGAGATAAGAAAGGGAATGAACGGGGGATCTTAAAAATTCTAAGTGGGGCTACCAGGGCATGTAAGGTACCATATGAAAGAGCGCTTTTTGCACATTCTCAAACATTTTTCTTTTTTTAGGCCGCGTAGTTTTTAACTTTTGACGAAAAATCTAAATAAAATATATAAAGAAAAATCTGAAATTATTCTATGTGATAGAAGTTTATGTAAAGATTACAGGAAAAATAAAAGGATATCTCTAAATAGCACACTTTTTCAGAAATCATCAACATTAAATATACCTGATGAACAAAAATAATTGTCATCATCCCTATTATTTAAAATTAGTAGGTGGATATCTCAAATTAATTTTAATCATAGTCCTTAAATTTGTAAACAGTTAACTGCACAATTATTAACGAATTGACTAGTCAAATTGTCTTGTCTTGTGTATCTACAAATAACAATTTGACTAGTCAATTATTCATGTAATTGGTTACCTTTAGGTATTCCTGGAATAGGTAAACTTTGACGTTTACAATTAGCAATAGTTTGTTTTCACTGCGTTTGATAATTAAATGACAGCAACAATTGGGAACTATCTAAATTATGGACGATCTGATAATGAATATGCCTATGAACTCATTATCGGTAAAACTGTTTACCTAATTGTAAATTCACAGTCATGATAAACAATTTGTTGATATATCGATCCTACCTACTATTATAAGGAAAGATAAAATTAAAAATATTTTATTTGAGACACGCACAGCACGCGTAGTATGACCACCGTAGAAACGGTTTTGTCGACGGAAGAATAGACAAAATGACAGCTATTCTTCCGTCGACAAAACCTGTTTTTTATTACTGTTTGTACAGGAAATACAAACAGTAATAAAAAGGAGCATTTACAAAAAAAAAAAACATATTTTTGGAATAATGCAACCAAAAATAATAATGACCTGCACGAGGCCGAAAAGGCTCCTATCTCAGCATAATACTGCGATATTAAAAAATAAATAGTGTTGGTATTCTGATGGGCGGATATTATACTGACATAGTCCATGATTCCTCTGTAGTAGCATACGCATATAAGCTGCAGTGGCCAACAATTGGATCGCTTGCTGTTTGCTAACGAAACATAAGGAACCGCAATTTAATCAACAACGATTTTTTATTATGACTTTGAATAAACGTATATATTTCTAATTACTTTTAGTTATATAAGAACTTGTAAACTAAATTTGTGAAAAATGCATAAGTTTGTATACCAATTTATAAAAATAATATTAAAAAACACGTCACAACTTCCAAATTCAAAATAAAAACAAAACAAAATCACGAAAATACGACAACCGCTCGCGCATCCAACACCCATTCTTCTTAACAGACGAAGAAGAAGACACCGAGCCCCCAGAAGTGTTAGTGACAGAAGAGATAGAAGAAGCACCACTCCCCCCGATCCTGGCGCCGCAAATGCCAACTGTCAACGACACTGGCAATATTTATATTCGATATTTGACACGTAAGTTTTGTTAAACGATTCTTCTGTTACAGGGTTTGGGATTCTTCTTTGGCGGCTACAGAGCATGGTGTTTTTTTTTTACAGATTGGCGAAAATTATTTTTTGTTGTATTTTTCAATTTTTTGTCGATGTTCTGTTTTTTTTTTTTCTTCTTGATGCTGTGTGGTTTTGTTAATAATTTACTTACCTACGTATAACACCAACTTCGTATCAAAAAACAATTGAAATGCACAATTTTTACGCAACAAAGTAACCGTTATTCACAATTTTCAGCGACCAAATAGAATTATGCAAATGAATACTCCGCCGTACAGTGCAATATAATAAATTTCATACAGTTTAAATCGCAATACACTTCTATTCGACCCGCAAAACCGGTTATATCCGGAAACGTCCAGATTATTGTCATAAATTGCCTATGCGGATATATGCGACCGAGCGGCGTATGCACATTTCGATTAACTCTATTGGGGAACGTAATGAAATGCCCCAGTACAATAAAATTAAATCCGACGATGTCATAAATTGATTACACCGACGTAATAATTTGAAATAAAAAAACTCGTAACACACTTTGGTTTAAATGGCTTTTGTTATTGGATTTGTATTGTTATGTTCGATGGCAATTTATTGGCATTCAAATATTGAGCAGTCTTATTAACTGTTCGGAACGATTGAAAAACGAAAGAAATTGAATGGCTAAAATACCGTAACAAATCACTAAATAAATTTATCCAATCAATTTTACTGGACACCTTAAAAATTCAACAACCTATATTTTAAAAATGGAATTCTAAAATCATACGACTCTTCTACCACCTTTAAATTTTGAATCTACCTTCTCAATAGTGTTGGACACACCTCGTCGATTTTTTATGTCATCGCAACCGAGCATCGAGTCGGCAACTCAGCATTATCGAATCGCAAGTGCTATCATGAAGCAATCGAGATGGTAACGACACGCTTTCGTTCAGCTGAATAATGAATACTCGATAATAATTGATCGCAATATTTCTCTTTGTTGTTCGAGTTTCACGTTTGCGCGAACTTTACGACGTCATTGCTCGGTAATTGGTATCAACCGTCGAACGTGCAATGATTGATTACCGTGTATGGAGCTTTTTTTAAGCATTAGACGCATAATTAATGATTAAGAAAGGGATTAGTGGGGAATTAATTTAACGTTAAGTTTAGATAAATAAGGAAAATCGATAAAAAAACACTATTCCTATACTTTTATATATATATATATATATATATAAATATATATATTTATATTTATATATATATATATATTACGTTCTTTACGTTTTATTTACGTTCTCGAAAACGGCTCTAACGATTTCGATGAAAGTTACAGTATAGGGGTTTACGGGGGCGAAGAATCGATCTAGCTTTGAATAATGACATGGAAACATGGAATTAGTATGAACCATCCGATACTATTAAATGAGGATTCTTTATTTTCACCAGAGCAGAGCTCGGTCGCCTAGGTACTTAATAACATTAAACAAAATAGCAGCCAAAATAGCACCTCTGCCCAACCCTTCGGGGAAACAAGGCGTGATGTTATGTTTATGTTAAAATAGCAGGCAGTCTGTTTCATAAGCTTTCACGAGAAAAATACTAATAAAGCTTTTCTCTAAACTTGCTATCACATAAGGTCCTCAGCCTTCCGCATTCACTAACTGCTGTTACTTGCATCGAGAGCTTATCTTGATAGCCAATAAGTGAAAATTGATGATCAAACCTTTATACTCTTACTTATAAAAAACTTATAAACACTTTATACTAGGATTTTGGTTTGGCCACCACAAAATGGACAGAAATTACAAGATTGTTGCCAATATTAGTATAGTGAACTAACTTAAATACAAGCTACCATTAGGTATGTACAAGCATTATCAAAAAAAAAAACACATAAACCTACATGAATACTTATAAACTATGCACCTAATGGTTCCAATTGGTATTTTATTACGTCTGTGTGCAGACCACAAAAAAGAGCGTTTATTCTGAGAGTGGGCAACATCGCAAATAGAAGACAAATGTCGCTGTTTTGATTAATTTGGCAATATTACTGTATGGAAATAAGAAATGTGGCTAACTAGCAAACTAGAATATGAATAATGAATTGTAATTTAGCACTGAATTTGATGTTGTAACCGTTTTAGGAGAAAAAAAGGCATTTGGAGGGTTTCCAAATACTTTTTTTACATCTACAACCAAATATTCGGTGTTACGATATTAATGATTTAACTTCATAATCAATATTTTAGTTGACTAGTTAGCCACATTTCCAAACAATTATATTGCCAAATTAATCTAAAAAGGTAAATATTTGACAGCTATTTGCGACGTTGCCAACTATTAGGATAAGTCCTCTTAAGTCAGACTAATAATATGTCAACAATGATGATGCGCACTACAACTAAGACTTAAGATACAAAACTTGTGTTTTGTTACACATGACAATACTTTGGTCTAGGTCTGCAGCACATCCTTAGTTCTGTTTACGATGATTTTTATCAATTCAACGCCAATTTCATCAAACCCCAGCCGCGTTCAAACCCTATCAATTTAGCAATTTAGCGTTCAGTGGCGTCTAGACTACCCATAATTTAATCCGGTTAGGGCAGGCACAAATGACGCGACCAAAAAAAATGGCCGAGTTTTTTCTGAATGCGTGCGTCGGCACGTACGGGCGCTCGTTTCAATCCTGCTCACATATGAAACGTGATCATTCACCTCTGCCGTCGAGGAATAAACATATCCGTCATAGTTCTCCCCAACGCCCCGGGCGACGTGATTCTAAAGCAAATATTTGAATGGCTAGGTGGGACGGCATAACGGCAACCTGGATTACAGTTAATGTGACGCTTTCAAAGTGGGCGGTAAGCTTAGTAAAAAAATCGTGATTTACAGCGTTTATTTATAGCCATTTGGAGCTTTTTATTTTTAACTGTTTGATGTGCTTTTTGGCTAGTCTAAAAGTTCAGAAGAAACTC
This sequence comes from Omphaloscelis lunosa, assembly GCA_916610215.1. Classification (NCBI taxonomy): domain Eukaryota; kingdom Metazoa; phylum Arthropoda; class Insecta; order Lepidoptera; family Noctuidae; genus Omphaloscelis; species Omphaloscelis lunosa. Next base: position 15,937,591 of record OU744261.1, on the reverse strand, counting down.
ATGTTTTTTTTTGCGTCCACAGAATGAATTTAAAGAACCGATTATCGAAACAAGAGTGTGGAATACCCTAGTTGAGTCCTAAAAAATATATATATTATGCGTTTAATATTAAAAAACACTTTCTACCAAATTAAAAGGGAGTAGAATATCCTATTAATGTTCAGAATAGTAATGAGCCATAAAAATCTTTTTCATTATCTTTGTAATTGGACATCGAATGTGCGACCATTAAGTGTGTCAGCGGGTCCCGTACGCGTGAATTTAGATGGCGTTTTTATTTGCGGTACGAACGAAAAGGATTGTCCACTATTCAAAGAAATATATACGGATTTATATTTAAGACTGGGTGGTACTGGGAATAAATAGTTTGTTCGCGCAGCGCATAGATACTAATATATATATCTATACTAATAAAAAATCTGAAGAGTTTGTTTTCTTGTTTGTTTGAACGCGCTAATCTCTGGAATTAAATTCAAATAATTTAATTCGAGTAACATAGACTCATAATTTAATAGCATACCAGACGGATTTGAAAAAAATCGGATAATTGCACTTGATAGCCCAATTCTTGAAGAACTGAGCAAAAAGAAAAAAAGTCAGCTAGAACGTCAAGAGAAAACCAAAGTAATAGTACCGGCGGGCGATGCAATGCGACGCGATGGGTCGGGCAACAAGAAATTTCACGACGGACGAAGTCTTGGGCAGAAGCTATGCTATAATAAAATAAGCGGCACTCCAGCAGTGCCGACAGAAGCTAAACTAAAAAAAAATACTTCCAAAACCTTTAAAGTAAAAATACTTGCATTGAACATTGATCCGTAACGTAATATAAATGTAGAGCACAATCGCGTTTACAAAAATGAGGTGTCGGTAATGGTGTTCACTTTCATTGAATTTTATGCGGTGTAATCAACTTAGTGACAACGCAAACTCAATTAGCAGCACTTTAAAATGGCGTCCAACAGTTGTCAATGTAAGATTGAAAGTTTCCATCCAAGCATATTACAAAATCAAAGCTCTCTCTCTCATCTACATACGCTAAAAAAAAAAAAACAAATCTCAAACAGATATTTACGTTCAACTCACAAGTCCACAGAATGTTTGTGATCGGTTTATGGCTGTATGTATCAATAGTTAACCTTATTTCGCGTTGCTTTAGTTTGTTATTGGCCACTTCTCGAGTCTCGCGCTGGAAGCCGACTCCGTGATTCAATATGAATTGTTTCATATCCCCTTCTATATCCTCCGATATCCCGATCAAACTTTTTTGATTTCTCTAATCTGAGTCCCTCTGCGGTGTCCGTTCTATGAATATATTAACTCCTGTATGACAGTTCTGGAAAAAATACGCTACTCGATACGTATATTAATGTGGCATCGATCGAATCTCCCGGGGAATACGTGGAACTAAATGGGATTTCATTTTCTAGTTCAGGAATCAAACGCTCCCGCGGCGTTTGTCCAATGTTCTTTTCGAGATGGTCCATTAAGATAGAGTATTTTTGTTCCGGATCGTTGAGCGAAACAGGGAAGAAGTACCCTACGTGTACATAATTGTTTCGTTGTTGAACTCGCATTTTTCGACAAGATAATGCCATTAATCTCGACGCGTCGCGTATAATGAAAATGTACCGCGGGACTCTCAGTTCCTGTGTAATTTTGTGGAAAACAATTCGGTGGAATTGTCTCCGTGTGTCGTGAGAGCTGAAACTTTCCGAGAACTTTCAGCGACTCTTCGCTCAAGATATTAAATTTATTTGTCGCAACTGTTTTGACGGGGTTACGTCCTGAAAGTCGTACTTGCAAAATGGATCTAAATAGTTGAAGTGCACCTAAACACAGTTTTTCAGTGATTTTTATTTTGCTTGGTATTTTTTTGTATGTACTCACTATTCAATTCTTATTATTTCTACATAGAGCGACCGTTGTCCAACCCTTAGGGAAATCAGAATTTTGCTATGTAATGTCATGGTGTTTTTGGATAGGCAAAATTGTATACTGGCGCTCAGGTATTTTGTTCCTTCTAAATATCTTATGCTAGTTAAGTGTATTATTTATGTTTATGACTAATCTGTGGAAGGAAGTTAAAAGATGTTTGTTGTAAGTGTAACCATACAGCAAATTATTCTTTGTTAATGTAAACTTTCAGTATTTTGTTTCATGTTTTTTTTTTTTAATATATTTTAATTCGTTGTTTAATTTTGTTGTACCTATACGTATTAGTTTTTATTATAGGGTACCTGTAACACACGTGCTTAAATCTGTTCTTTTTCAGCACTCAATAATTAAAATTCAAACCAATATCAACTATGTCCTCTACTACATAAAGTCCTTTTCTCCTCCACAGACCCGCCCGAGATCACGATCCGGCCTCGCAACCTGCAGGTCCGAGCGAACGGCATCGCTGCCTTCTACTGCGCCGCGAGAGGAGACCCCATACCGAACATACAGTGGAGAAAAAACGGCAAACGAGTTTCTAGTAAGTACCTATAATATACATTCATCACCAGCCTACAGCAGTCCACTGCTGGACATAGGCCTCTCCAATTGCATGCCATTCAGCTCGATTCTCGGCAACTCTCATCCAGCTACTACCAGCCACCCTGAGAAGATCGTCACTCTTCCTAGCCTGAGGGCGCCCTACCTTACGTTTGCCGATTCGCAGTCTCTACTCAAGAACACGTCTAACCCAACAGTCATCGGTTCTACAGCTAATATGGCCGGCCCATTGCCACCTCAGCTTCCTTATTCTGTGAGCTATGTCGACAACTTTGGTTCTCTGCCGGATTTCCTCATTCTGGATTCAAACATACCTCGTAATAATATACATTATGTTACCTAAAACAACTAATCTGTCCATAAGGCGATGTTTTTTTACAATTTGCAGATCTGTATCGGGTCGTAAAAAATATGTATTTCCAGAATTATGATCATTAAAATCATCTGTACAGTTCTCTAAGCTCAAATTACCCTATTGCCTTGTTTATTGATATATTATATACATTTGAAGCCAGTTCTAACTTATTGATGATTCAAATGATTATAAAACTCATAAATATAGAACTTGAAATTGAACTGCAAATTGCAAAAAAAACGTTGGGAAAGTTTAATTTCACAGACAATGTGTGAAAATCACGGGCTCCTTTAGCACATCCACCTAAAATAAAAGAAAAACAGCCTTTGTCTTATAAACGAAAACCAGCCTTTGTCTAAGCTTACTCCTTTTAGAGATAAACTTCAGTTGATTACCTTCTTCTGTTTTACAAAAATTTTGAGCGCATGGGAAATAGGCCCGCTAAAAACCTTTGCCATAGTACTAGCTACGTGGAAAAGCCAGAAAAAATTGCAATAGTATGTATTTCACGTACCTATGGCTAATTTTTCCTGGCTTTTACACATACGTACATAGCTAGTGCAGTAACTATCATGAAGTTTTGGTCCGTGTTAGTATCACGTGCAGGTACTCTTGAAAACAACGCAAAATGATACTTAACAAAATTGTTTGGATCAAAATAAGAAAAATATGGGTCAAACTTGAGAACAACACTTCACAAACAAAACCATTCTCACCAAACAATTTACGAATAAAATATCACCATAAGCAAGCTCAAACTAAAAGCGTAAACAATACACAAACTTACCGAAAACCCGAAGAAGGCCGAAGAAAAATCCCGATCACAAATCCAAAGTACAGAACATTACTTCCACTATTTTTATCCTTGATTGAAATGTAAAGCCACGTTTTTATCCCATAAATATCTTGTCCGGTAATGACGTCTATAAGCCGTGGGCAATGAGCTGAAAAAACGTATCGTTGGCTACGCACGCGAACCCCTCTCCGCACCTGATTCACCCCCCCTCGGGCCAGACCCTGTAAATAGTTTCATCGGTTCCTATGAAAAATGTAATCGTACATCATTGGTTGAAGCCAGCGACCATAAAAGAGTAATGACCGCGTTTACACCCACCGGTCTCATTCCATATTCAACGTTATCAAAGTTACTTACGATTTGTCCAACTGTCGACGCGTGCGATCCATCAAACGTTGTCAGGGTTTGTGCGGATTTCTTTGAGCATGGAATTGTTTTTCTTTCCTTCTTTTGTTTTTTTTTCTGGGGTGTTTATTTTGTTGAATTTTTTCCTGGTTATCTTTTCGATGGACTTTCAGTACTTACCTTAATACGTAGTACTTTCAAGCAATTATTAAATTGTTTTTATTTTCTTAGTTTAAGAAGCTTAAGTACCCACAAACCGAGAGTTTTGAGATGAATACCATTTTGTAACATTTCATATTCATTATGTTTTTTTTTATTCATTTTTTTATAAAATTTTAGATGAAGCTAACTTAAAACTATTAAGTCCTTGCCGTCTGTCCAATACAATACTTTTAAGTCACTTCAACTAGGCTTAGGAAAATCGGTTTATTTTAAGGCAGGAAAAACTCAGCAAAAATCCATTTGTTTAAAAAATTGCCAGACCTTCCGTAAAAATAACAGGAAAACGATACAAAATGCAATAACAAAATTTTGTTTATCTGTTTCCTTGAGTTATTGTCTATTAGATAGTTTGACACTTTCGCGCGTGACCTTTTATACTCAGTGGCAGTTACTGTTGTGGGACGTGTTTTGTGTCTTTACTTTTTTATTCAGTTATTTTTGCTGACTGCCTCTTTGGTCTAGTGGTTGCAAGCATTACTGCTGAGCATGACGTGCTTGGTTCGATGGAATTTCTCAGTAGCAGCCCGGAGTCTGGATCTGTGCCCGGTTGATAGCAATAGGCTCACCCCCTATTACATGGGACTTGAAACGTAACTGGCGATATGTGGGCGTACTATCGGTACCCTCCCTTCGGAGAATACAGTCCTAACGTTATATTATACTATTTTTACCGTTGTCTGTTATGGACAAAAAGATAACTAATTTTTTTTGCATATTTATCACGAAAACATACGATGAAACCTGTCGTGCTATTCATAATATTAAAGGAGTTTGCGAGTGTCCTCAATTTCATCTATGAGGTTACGTTATTAAATCATATGAAATACTTAGAGGTATTATTATCTAATGTAATTAATTCGCGAACATTACCAAAGAAAGTAAATTTAATCGGGCAGAGCACATTATTAAAACGTTTGACAGAGCATAACAAATTCTTATTTAATTATTGCCACAAAGTTCTTAAGTCGACGTTTAACCGTGTTAAACTTTGACAGGTTTCAATCTGTAAGTAATGACTTTAGAAGGGCGTTCAAAGTATTTTTACTTTAAAAATCGAATCTGCATTCCATAAAATTCTAATTTTACTGAATTGTGCCGACAGCGGTGTACTAAATTCGCTGATAGCTGTGCCCGGGCGAATAGTTGCCTTGAGCGAAATGTTTTTTTCTGGCGGTTAAAACGGTCACATAAATAATCCTGTTTAGTTTATTAGAGTAGTTACTGATTTTTTTTTCTTTAATTGTACTACTTAATTCGTAAGAAAAAAATACGTCTCACGTATGATTTAAAACAAAACCAAAATTTTCGCAGCCGCAATCTTGGATTTTCATTTTGACCAAATTCACAAATTCTCTCTTTCTCCGGCATGCAGTGTACTCGGGCCGATGTTTGTACAATTTTATTCCAAGACATTGTTCTCACTTTACTCTTTTCTTTTCTTTTTTTGCTGCTAGCGTTTTCTCTCTCTCTCTCTCTTTGAATTAGAAGAAGACAGTCGCAAGTATTAACACTTTTTAGCGTGACGATTTCTGAAAGTTTACAAGCCGCGTTAAAGAACTTTTTTTCCAAAATCTTATTGTTAATAAACGTTTGAGGAATGGATGATACTCGTATACATAACAATTTCGGAACCAACTACTAGCGACATTCATTGTTGTATCTGATCGAGGATTCGGCTTACCGTAATTGAAGGCCCGACTACGAAAACCCAAACTTTGTGCTGCACCGCTTTTTCATTTTCAACATTTTCACCCAGCTCCCAAAAACAATTTCAAAAGAAAACCACCTCTAAATGGTTAAGCCGCCATTTTTCGGGTCTACATGCGGCAAACAATTTGAACCTAACGTTTCCAACAAACTGAGCAATAAAACCGACGACGGAGCAAAGTCACAGCGCGCGTCACACGCTAGATTGACAATCACGAGTCGCGTCGACATGTCGGCCCGCCATGATGGATGACGCCTGTCCCCCGCCACCGATAGGGATGGGCTGTGATACTAAGCCGTACGGCCTTATGATCTTTGTTTGATGGATTAATCTTGGATAAAAAAAAAATGTTTTTATTATAAATTTATTTAACAGATTTTTAACAGAGTTCTCGCATGCTTGAATGTTATCAGATAAACGTAATACAACTTTGTTTCATAGCCACTTTGTACTGAACTCATCTTGAAAAATTGCACATAACAAAGATACATAGTATTTTATGATACAGGTAATCCTGCTATCGGGATATAAACTTATGCAAGGCAGCCTTATACTGAAAAGTTTTAGGAGATATTTAGTAATTTTTATTTCAGTAACCATTTAAAATGAAATGAATTTTTTTTCCTAAACAAGGTTTTTTTTACAAAAAATAAATTCACTTTGTTCCCTGCGTCCTTGTTCCTACAAACGCGTTATAATAGTCCCAAGCTAGCATCTCTTCAGAAGACAATTTTTACATTTTAGCACAGCGCTAACGTGTAAAACTTCAGCTTCGCTGGGAAATTCATCCGATACGTGTTTATTTGAAGAGTTATCGTGTTGCCTCTGCACTGAGTCGGGGCTAAAAAACTAACAGGAATTTTGTATGAAGGAAACAGGAAAAGCCGGCGATGTAATCTACATAGGGTTTGTAACATTTTTTCCATGAAAAATATGTCGTGAGGAAATGGCACCTATGTCTTACAAAAAATAGTAACATCCACAAATTACGTTACCTATATAAATTAAGGCAAATTAATTGCTTAGCAAATTGTCTACCAACTTAAATAGCATATTTACAACTATAATTCTTTGACAGTCGTATGAAATGTCTATAACACGGCAAATTGACGGAGTGTATCAATTTGATAAACAATGAATTTCCCTGACCGTATTTACTGCCCAGTCACTTGCAGCGATCGAAACAAATAACAGTCTTCTCTACTATAATTATTCCATGTCCCATCTTTTTCTCTCCTAGAATGATAACCAGTCCTCGCATTCCATATTTCATCAGCCACTGTGTCTATTAAAAAAGATTTTCAGTTACTCACCACATCACACCCCTTATTATATTACATTCTGACCACGTGTATCTGATATTGCTTTACGACTGTTATATTTTTTATTACCAACCCTAGATCCCGTGTAAGGGAATGTGCCTAGGGGTGTACACGTGTTCTTAAGTATCGACAAACACCTTGCAATCGACTAAGAAGTTTAGTTTGACCGTGCATGATGTCGCGTTTCGCAAGTGTATGTAGAGAAGGTTTCAAGCTATTAAAGTTTCGGTCCCGTTTTGCCTGAATTTGTTAATAAAAGATACTTATTACTAAAAACAAAGGTACATGATCAGTAATTTCCTGTCGGAACACGAACACGGACGCTACTGACGGCGCCAAACACTTAGCCGATTTTTTGGCGGAGTCCATTTAGATTCCATTGACACGCTCAGACGACGAAGAAATGTTGATACGTGATAGCCAATACTGAGAGACAATTGTATCACAACTTGTGTAGTGCCACGCATTAAGAAATCGAAAATCTAACTAGTATTTTGTAGGCATTCTAAAACACAAAAGCATTTAAATAACTTTTGTGTGTATTATTATAATTTGTGATACATTTTCCGTATGAATGAATGAATGAAATACACAGCGTGGTTTAACCAGACTCGATAAATCGAATGAACCCCAAGATTTGCACTAGTCCCTGGAGCCTCATACTTCATGGGGCTACAGAGGCCATGGCATATCAATGAGTAGACCGGGGGGCGCGGTAATGGTACGGAAGACGTACAATTTCCCTTAGTAATTAGTAAATAGCACGGCACTATGGTGTAATTTTGATTTTAATTTTGACTGTACTTAGAGCTAGGAAGCAGAGCGCGGAGCAGTGGTGGCCCAGTGGTAATGGCCACAACATACGAGTTGTAGGTCGTAGGATCGAACCCAGACAGACGCTTTACTCTTTGTAAATTAATTGTTCACCACTGCTCTAAAACGGTCAAGGAAAAAAGTATGAGGAAACCTGCATTTCCTGGAACCAAAAATTCGAAGACAAGTGACTTCTACCAACCCGCACTAGGCCCGAGTGATGGATTATGGCCCACTCCCTCTCACAGAGAAGAGGCCTGTGTCCCAGCAGTGAGAACATTACAAGCTGATTATGCTTAGATCGTATTTTGAATCAATAGAAACACGACTATATTTTCTAGTCGATTAATTTATTACATGGGTACATCTCTACGTCTTCCTATCCGCAAGTATATTGTGTTTTGAAGCGGTCGCACGGATTTTACTGTGCATTTTTATTACGTTTCATTTATATGTTGTCTCAGAAAACAGTGGGTATTGTACAGAATTTCAAGTACTCCTGCGCTGTCAAGTATGTGCTTATGAGTCGGTTGATTGGTCGGTTGAATAATACATCGATTTATATTTTAGTGCGAAGGTGTATCGATATATCGGTAGGGATGTAGCGAATATCAAACATTTGTTGCCGTAACTGACAGGTGACTCTGAACGAGATATCTCCTTGATTGATGGCTTAGTTCAGAATGTATGAGTATGCTTCTGGATTGATGTAGTGGCTTTTTAAAGGAATACGGAACATGTGAAGGTAAAACGGTTGAATTTATTATCATTTTGACAGCTAGTTATCAAACGGATATGGTCTGCTTGCTTCTGAATAATTTCTCATGCTTTATCTACTTATTTCAAACAGCCAGACAGTTTCAGTCAGTGGTGCGATACATTACTTTCTAATTCAATATCTTGAATAGGAACCTTGAAAATCGATTCCTCTATATTTTAGTTCTTCATTTTCATTTTTACGTTTAGGTCTAGGTATTAAAACCTCGGCTCAGAGAACTCATAAAGGGAAACTTCAGCATACATACTTAAATATTATATGAAAGCTTTTTATATGTTTCTTCCAATACCTAGGTCTAAGTATCTTCAAGATCGTATTACTTCGTTATATTATTTCTAAACTGCTCTATTTTATACAGTATTGATGCTAATTCAAGAGATTTTATTTTTCTTACATAATAATTCCACGTCTGAATCTTGTAAGTAGAACGCGCTACTTCACTAGCTTTTAATATTAAAAGAAGATCCTTCGCAGGATTATAAGAATAAATTGCTTTTTATCTTGAATATCTGTTTGCAGTTATTCATCGCAAGTTAAATCGAGTAAATTTAATTCTGTATTAATAAAATAGTGATGTAATATTGTTTCTTCATCTACAGTGCGTTCATAGTGACGCATGACGCGATTTGTAGCACTGAATTTTGCAGCTATGTGATTGGTAGTACTTTTCTATCAGTCGCCATTTTGAACTCTATTAGTATGGAAACTAAGACTGCAAAATTCATTGCTACCAATCGCGTCACGGGACAAGGTATAATGAACGCACTGTAATGGCCTGCGCAGACTGGCGGTCTGGACGACAGAATATTTTAAATTTATGAACCGAATTTAATACTTATCTTATCAAAATAAGGTATATATTTCAATGATCGGTGATCCAGAGAAAACTGCGCTGCGATGTTCCAAGATCGATCACCGAGCATTGAAATATATACCTTATTTCGATTGGATAAGTGTTAAATTCGGTTGATAAATTTGAAATCCTCTGCCGTCCCGTCCGCCAGTCTGCGCAAACCATAAGGACTCACTTTGACATTTATCACTCCGTTTCTATTGAGTAAGTTTATATATACACAATGCTGCAGGTCAAAACTGCGTGTTGCCATGTTTAAAAAAAAAAAAAGATCGTTCGGCGCTCGAATAACGTTGACAAGGCGGCGCTGACGGTAAACATTTGTGAAATTGTTTAGTAAAATATATTGAAAAAACCGACCAAGTGCGTGTCGGACTACGCACAATGAAAGGTTCCGTAGTTGGGATAAATTTATGCCAAATACAAACTTAACATTATAGTTGAAATACATGTTCTCCCATACATTCCAATTGTAAACGAAGGTTTGTACGCACAGTATTGAGAGATTTACCATGTTATTTTAAGAGCATAGACTTCTTATAGTTTTCCTGTAATCTATGAGTAAAGAGCCATACTATGTATTTCTTTTTTGTCCGAACACGGCGTGTTGCCACACCAAGCACTGAGCGCAGACTGAAGCTCTGAGGCTCTGCGCTGAGGCTGAGTCTGCGCTCAGTGCTTGGTGTGGCAACACGCCGTGTTCGAGTTCGCGACAAGTCAATCGTCATCCTGAGGATGCCTCGTTGAGAGGTGAAACACGTGTCGATTTCTTTTAGAGTCTTTTTAAGACTCGTCAGAAATAGCTAAGCGGAACAGGTTACTAAATATATCCGCATCTATTGCATTTTACATCTCTCTAAGTTAAATTTGTTCCATTGAATGACTTTTTCATGAAATCATGACATTTGAGAACAAATCTAACTTAGAGAGATGTATTAATGATTCGAATGATTATAAATTTTAATTCTGTGAATAAGATATTTGTTACGGTCGCGAACCATATTTTGGTCAAGATACGACCAGACACTGACCTGCAAATTGCAAAAAACTTAAGAAAATTTTAATTTCACGGCCTTAATTTAATTATCATAATCTTTTAAACTGAAAACGTCGTCAGCAATATTGAAACACCAACCCGGCGAGTAGATTGAACCATTATTAAAATTGATTGTAGTTTCAATTCAAATATTTTCTGTTGCACGAAAACAAATCCATTCTACATACAGCATTGAACTATAAATTAGTCTTTACTCACCGACGATGTAACGTACTAAAAACAATATGTCAACGCTTTTACAAATTAGTGCTGCGACAATGAAATCCCGGATTTTCTCGGGATCCCACAAATATGACTACATACGTCATGAATATTTTGACCATAATAAATTATTCGTGATATATCTTTAACTGGTATTCCCGTACTCATAAATAATCGCTAGCCTTACTGTTTGGTTGCGTTCCATTTCACGTGTTTTCTGATGCGGTATTTGTATACTTCTGGAATCCGACACTTGAATGTGGTGTCAGTTTACAGTTTTTCAATATTAGTGAGATTTTACTTGGCAAAACGTTAATTGTTTGTGATGGGATTGTAAAGTATTATTTTAAGCTAATAATTATTTTGCCCACAAAATCACTTGTATCGTTCGCTACCTTTTTAGGTTCACTATTCATTCAGTACGCAAGTTTTTTTTTCAAACTATTGATATCTGAGTCCCGGTTCGGAATAATAATTTAATTTTACTTTCGACATTCTGTACTAAGTATAATGACTTCCCCCCGAATTTATTTAGCCACCAAATCCCGAATTCACTGCACAAATTCTCATAACTTTTTACACTTTTCCGGCAGCTCTAACTGACGTACAAAAATGTGTTAAAAATCGCACGTCCGCTAGACAACTATTATTCTCACTTGTTGTGAAATATATTTTCTTGGCGCTTACCACTGGTGGCGATTTAGCTCTGTCATCCCGGCCCGCCCTACATACAGCTAGGGATGTGTACGCGTAGTTGAAAATGTGTAGACTTACATTCTAAATGTGTATTGAATAATCGTCGGGATTATGAGAATAGTGGTGTCCGAAAAATTTAATTGTAGTAAAGCAGATAATTATTCTCTTAGTTGTTTAAAGATAAGTTTGAAATAAAGTACTGAGAAATTCCAAAAGTAAACTGTCAGTAAAGTCGGTGGTAGAACTTGAACTACGGAAATCATCTTTACTGCTACGCAATAAAAGCGGTGTTAAGGTCAAATTGTTATCACGGACGTGCGGTTTGCTGTATCAACACTGCCAACACATGAAGTGAACAGCCACTAAACGACCAAGTAAATATTCGGTCCATAACCCAAAATCTCAAAATCAACAATTCTAAAGCCATTCTGACCAAAAATCTAAACGGAATATTAGTACTAACTTCCACGAACACGGTCAAAACAAATCTCTGAAATTAGTCGAATCATCGCCACAACGAATCAGTCCGCACTATAACGAACATCCCTACGTCCGGGCAACTTTCCTGCTAGCTCTCGACATCTGGTGCGATACAATTTAAACTTTATTCCCTAAAGATTACGATTCACAACGACTGCAAAGTATGTAAGCTGTTGTTGGTACAACAATCACGGGAAATGCAAAGTGCAAGGATGCGCCGAAGAAGTGGGACATTAATCCGAGACGTTTTCAAAGTTTTTCATTGAAAGTAAATGTGATTTTTTCTAAAGTTTTCTTTTCGTAGGGAAAAAGAATATTTTACAGTCTCGCCGCTGTTGAATAACAGTCATTAAAGTTTATTTTCATACTGCTTTTAAGTTAAAAGCACGATTAAAACAGTGCTGTAAAATACTATGAAATAATAACGTTGGAGAGTATTGTTATCGTCCAGGAATACGTATCTACCATTTAATATAGGTTTCCAGTTTCAGCTGCCACAAGGGAGAATATGGTGTGACTCATGCCTTAAAACTATGTTAGTCACATGGGATTTACGATATAGCTTTGCCACTAGGTGCGCAGCATATGTAAAATTATATTTAACATAGGTTAGTACCTCATAGCATAATCAGCCTATCATGTTCCCACTGCTGGGACACAGGCCTCCTCTCTTCGAAAGGGAGTAGGCTGTAATCTACCACGCAGGTCCAGTGCGGATTGGTAGATGTCACATGTCTTCGAATTCTTGGTTCTAGGACATGCTGGTTTCTTCATGATGTTTTCCTTCATCGTTTTGAGAGCAGTGGTGATGAAATTATTTAAAGTTACACGAAGTAAAGCGCCTGTCTGAGTTCGAAACCACGATCTTCAACTCGTAAGTCGGAGCCGTTACCACTGGGCCACCACTGCTCTCACACTACACCCTCATACTATGGGTGTATTACATATTAGTACAGTTTGGCAAAAAAGAGTAAAATGAAAATGAGGACACCACTACGCACTTCGAATGGGAAATAAATTGTTAAAATAAATGTGCAACAAAAATCGCTGCCTGTAGATTCAAATCAAAACCTGTGTCACAAAAAGCACTTGTCGATAAAACAGACTCTTTTATGTCGACCTGTATTATACATTAAAAACGAATATAAAAGTTTTTAATAAAAAAAATAATAATTACCAAATCTTTATTAGTAACCAATAAAACACATAACATAATATAACATCACACCAGTATTCCCCGAAGGGTTGGGCAGAGGTGTAATAATCTCTTACTTTTAACCCTGCACACACTGGAATAACATTTTATTGCTGAATAAAACAGACCTCTGCCCACTGTAACTTCTAATCCCAACAAAATTACCAACAAATCAAAGATACCGAAACACGTATCCTGAAGCCCTACTTATCCCACTTAATAAGCTTAGCAACATTTATTCTCAGACCGAAATCTTTGTAATAAAATAGGCATTTATTTTGCTGAAGCTCGATATATTCTTACACAATACTCTATGGAGTATTGTCTCGGCTATTCTGGGTTTGATAGCCTTTTTAGGTCTTCTTATTCGAAGTACTAACGAGGTTCTGCTTTTTAGCCTACGATATCTGTTTTTCTGTTTGGTTATTTGTGGATTTATGAATGATGGAAGTGTTTAACAAAACAAAATTAAATCAATACATGTAAAAAAACAGTCGCACTCCGGGAGTGCCGACAGAAGTGAAAACTTGAACAAAAAATACTTGCATAGAACATTGATCCGTAACGTAATATAAATAAAGAGCACAAAAATGCGGTGTTGGTAACGGTGTCGCGAGTTCAATTGTTTTTTTCCCATCTCAAGAAAGCCCAACGCGGTTTAATTTACGTAGTAATTTTTAGGAATTATTTTATTAAATTAATTATTAGCAATAACTTTTTTATTTTCAATAATAATTTAAAAATATATACTTTTTGGTAATATTAATGCAACACCTATGTGCCCCTTTCGGATCGTACCGGGCTTTTTTATATATTATTGTATAGTAAAATAGTAACGAAGATTTTTTGCTTTTTTATCCGGATGTATGTTCCGGATTGGTGCAAAAACTGCTGAACAGATTTGGATAAAATTTGCTACACAAATAGTTTATAACCTGACTTTTAATCTCGGTGTTACGTTCCCGTGGGATATTTTCCGACATCCACGCGGGCGACACCGCGGGCAAAAGCTAGCAAGTTATTAAAATGCATTGTCTTTCCTTCTTTCTTTCTTACATATTTTTTTTAAATCTAGGTTGGTTTCTATTGCTCAAAACGAAAATTTACCTGCAGTTTGCTGGCTTTTACAAAGAAATAGATTTCTTTTGCCTCAAATTATTTCTATAACTATTTTATTATTTTGAACTTGGGAATGCTCTGATAGAGGAAAAAGGTTGTTGTACTTTTAAGCGTTTTAACACGATGCAACTTTAACATTTCTTTTAAGAATCTATTTCTGGAACTCTCTTTTGAAACCCCCATCTACTTTGACATACCACTAATTCCATCATCTTCTTCCCCCAGGCATGCAATCCCGGTACCAAGTCTCGCCAATGGACGCAGCGGCCGGCCCGGCAGCCAATGGCGCGGTGTTACGCATCGAACCGGTGCGTGCGCAGCGCGATGACGCAACCTACGAGTGTGTGGCGGAGAACGGAGTGGGGGATGCTGTGACTGCTGTGGCTACGTTGACTGTTTTTGAAGGTAAGTTTTAGATATAAGATTTAGTAAGGTAGAAACACTTTCGCGTTTCAGACTTAGGCCCTTTGCACACCAGGGGCCACGAGTTCAAACAACTGAATTCATACCGGCTTCCCTTTGGAAATTCTGAACACAACCACTCTATCGTCATTGAGTAATCACACTATGAGTATTTGATACCTACACCATAAAATTAAAACATTACATTCAATTTTTTGTCTTTAAATCCCAACAAGAAAAAAAATTGCGCTAAAATAACTCGTAGACGCGTCCGGCTTATCGTGAATTCAATTTCTTTAGAAAATAAAGTCTGTCAGGACGTCACTTCGGTCACGTGACAACGCGGTTTCTTAGCAGCCGGGTAAGCCGATCTGCAACGACTTACGATACAGGGACAGTAGTAGAAAACGCGCGCGCGTGAACGAGAAAGAACTATTGCTATTTCTCCACCTATTTCACGTACACGCATTTGATTCGGTTATTTTTGTTAAATTTCGTAATGCGTTCGACTCGGAGTTCGGTTCAGACGTCATAACATAAATCATCATTTGATTTGTCAATAAAATGATGATTTAATTACGATTACGTACGTAACCGTAATCGACGTGACGTAATCGTAATTTGTTTACTAATTTGCATGAAGCTCATAGTAGAAAAGTAGATCGAAATAGGAACTAATGAAACGGTTTATTGACACCGTTATTTTGTTAGGTAAACAAGAATTTACTTTTCGCGGCATTATGGAAGTCCGAAGTGACGTCATAACAATTTTAATTTGACAAAGTTTTTTTTTCTGCTCCGGCTTATCTCTCTCGTTTTACCACGCCTCGCCACTGTTGTACACGGCACGGTTTCTTTACAGTACGGTGTACCGTGCCGTTGAAAAAACGTGTCTGTAAACAAACTTCCATGGCGTGCCTACACGCGGCGAATAAACCGTAGTTTTTCACGGAAAGAAAAACTTGTGTGTAAAAAGGCCTAACGGTTCTCGTCGTAATGCGTATCAAGGTCCATTCGATAATATTACAATTTAACATAAAAGGACCAGTTTTCAGCGGTTAAAACGATACTGATAAGTATAATCTGGGCGTGGTAATCTTTACTCTATTTCGTTTCCAGTGGCGGTACGAGCAATTCGAGATTAGCTCACGCTATCTAGAAATATGTAGTAGGTCTGCAAGCTGCGTCGATAATGCTTAAACATTGTTAGCAGAAGCTAAAAAGTACTTCTAAAAAAATTGTTTATTTCGTTTTTTTTTTTGTGCAAGTTGGAATGAATACTCATGAATACACAAGTTTTTAATCTATACAAATAAATGAAATTGAAGAGTCTATTTTTAATGTCAAAATAACTGCTTTACTAAATGCGTATGAAAGTATATAGGGTATTTAAATTTTTTTAAAAATGTCTGTTTCTCTGTCTTTTTGTTCCGGCTAATCTTCGAAACGGCTGGACTGATTTTGACAGGATTGTCACTGGCAAATGGCTGATATTATAAGGAAAAACTGAGGTAACTTTTATTTTAGAAAAAGAATTTGGGTCCACGAGGGCGAAGCTGCGGACAGTAGCCAGTCTTTATTAACAGTAAACTTAATTGGTCTTAACAAAAAAAAATACGTTATTCCTTATTCTTTTCCATAAAACACTTATAAGGTTTTTAACGCTCACGGAAACCGCAATTCTTCCCAATACGTCGAGAGCACTAAACGGAACCGAACAACTATATCTACCACGTAACTACCCACATTCAGCAGCGGCGAAAAGCCAGTGGAATGTTTACGATCTACTACGTCCTAGGACGTTCAGCTTTACCCTATCTATCCTTCATATACTACGCGCCATCCCATCCTGGCTTTTGTAAGCGATGGGGGAATAAACTGTGCGGTAATAGTTTTATCGGTGTTTATAACTGGTGTGTAAGGATTTAGAAATAAAGAGCTGTTTGTTATAAAAGTGTGGACGAAGCTTGTGGGACGTTAAATCTAGCCATGAGGTTAATATAGAGTTAGAAGAGAGTGAGATTGGTTTAAAATTAAACATAATCAGCCTGTAATGTTCCCACTGCTGGAACACAGGCCTCCTCTCTGTGAGAGAAAGTGGGTCGTAATTCACCACGCAGGCCCAGTGCGGGTTGGTTAATGACGCATGTGTTCGAATTTTTGGTTCTAGGACATGCCGGTTTCCTCACAATGTTTTTCCTTCACCGTTTTGAGAGCAGTGGTTATGAAATAATTTACACAAAATGAAGGGCCTCTCAGGGTTCCAACTCGTAAGTCGCGGACGTTACCACTGGGCCACCACTGCTAAGGTTTAGCGGGAACTATTAACTGAAGTCAGTCAAGTGGGGCTAGACAACTGACAATCTCATTCGAAGCGTTTCGTATTTCTACGATGACTCTCAACAGAATTGATATGAGTTTTTGGGTAGCTTATGTCAATTCATTACCTATATTTTTGACTTCTCCATCATCTTTATGGCTGACTAGCAGCGCCCCGCAATTTCCCACATAAGTCTCGATCCCGTGGGAATATCGGGATAAAAGGTATCCTATGTCCTTGTCCAGGTCATGGTCGACCCATGTGCCAAATTTCATCCAAATCCGTTCAGCCGTTTTAGCGGGAAGGCTCACTTTTGCATTGACTCCTCCGTGCCTCTGAAAGCACGTTAAGCCGTTGGTCCCGGCTGTCATTCGTGAATCTTTGACAGTCGTCGTGGGTCGTCAGAAGTCCGAAAGTCTAACAACCAGTCTTACCAAAGGGTATCGTATTACCTAGTTACTGGGTTGTGGAGGTCAGATAGGCAGTCGCTCCATGTAAAATTCTGGTATTCAACTGCATCCGGTTAGACTGGAAGCTGACCCCAACATACTTGGGGAAAAGGCTAGGCAGATTGATTGATTAGGATAGAATGTCACTTTGACACTTGAATACAACAGTTGGATTGGAGAGCTTTTAACAGTCACAAAAGTTCATACCGAATCAGAACCTCACACTATTTGTCACACCATTTCTTCCATTATGTCTATTCAACACCCCAAAATCGAGAACCAACCTTCCCTCCCATAAAGAATGCTGTCACATAACTCCATTACTATACAAACACTGGGCTCCTAATAACCCTCTCCATAAAGCGGTACCTTGCAATCTTCACCACCTCAGTGATTCCTTTTCTATTGTGGCTCACAGTAACTGCCGACTGGAACATAAAACATGGCGGCGAGGACACAATGATCCTTCCGGAATATAACTCCGTCCCAAGACTCTGGGCTTTCAATAAATAAGCATTAAAAAGCGGAGGCCGACGTTCGGGCGATAACGAGCCACAGACTGAGATATACGGTAGGTCTATGCTGCTAATTGGTTCGTATGATTTCGAGATTGCGTCGTAATTGGTGTACTGATTTATTGATAGTGCATTTTTGTACTGTGTCCTTTTATGTATGATGTAATTACACACGTAATTACGTCACAGTAATAGAAGACGTTGAAAGATTTGAATTTATGACTTTGTAAAGAAAACGTACGTAAGCGTCCGCTTGACATTTATTCGCGAGAGATTAGTTGTGTAATGTATTCTGCTTCATATGCCCAAAGGTATAAGGCACTTTCTTAGGGAGTTCATAATTTGTGTAAACGCACATAATTCAAACCTATAAACATTAAACAAGCAGGATTATCTAACTGCAAATCGCCACTCTGTGTCACAACGAAAATTGTCGACGACCGACAATATACAATGACAATTCCCGTTGTAAATGAGAGTTGCGGAATTATTATCGTGATAAGTTAAGTTCCCGATTTACTGCGGTGCCACGTCGCAGTGTAATTGACGACTAAATCGCGATAATTACGTCATAACTCAGATGTGTCGGGTGGCACATTTAGCCCCTTTGCATACATTTGCGGGGAATTAGTCGGAGTTATTTTCCGTTTGCTGAGAAGTGACGTCACGTGTTAAAGGTGTTAATTGATACTTTGATGTTGAGATAAAGGGTGCTCTGGTAATTATGTT
Source organism: Omphaloscelis lunosa (assembly GCA_916610215.1). Classification (NCBI taxonomy): domain Eukaryota; kingdom Metazoa; phylum Arthropoda; class Insecta; order Lepidoptera; family Noctuidae; genus Omphaloscelis; species Omphaloscelis lunosa. The sequence continues at coordinate 15,918,737 of OU744261.1, read as the reverse complement.
CAAGTTTTGTAAGGCTGTGGCGTTTCGTAAGGCACCTGTCCCACCGACAAGGTGGCTAGCTATCAACGATATTCACGCTCAAGAAACTCACAAAAGATTGTACGTCCCGTGTAAGTAAGAGACATACTCACATGACGGATAGGGTATGTGTCTCTTTCGTTATCATCAGGCATATTTTAACTACTGTGGTAGTGTTGGTTATGGCGCCATAGAAAAACCGTTTACAATTCAGATTAAATGATAAATTACTATCAAATTAATCACTTTAGCAATTCCCACACTGTAGGTTTACATCACACTATTCGGAATGCACGACAGCTTCTAAGTTTGTTCACTGCTTGACCGCCAACGACGAACTCTGCTCAGCTCCGGCCGGTCCAAGCGTTATGTTGTAAACATACATATATATATTAATAGTTAATCGCTGACTGTTCACACCGTCGGCTAGTTTTCGTATGTCGGAGCGACAAGAGCTATCAAAGAGAGTACTAGTTCAGCAACGCAGCGGACAGAACACTCGCTGAGACACTCATATTTGGTACATAAGTATATTACGCATAACAGACAGGTAATCGCTCGTCGCAGTCCCGCGGTCACTGTTCGCTGCTCGCCAGCTCGTTTATATTTGCTAGCTCTACTCGCTACTTGATAATCGCCGGCGGTGGGTCAACTGCTTTAGGCGCAATTGTTTTTACAGTGCGAAATGTAACTAATTTATTTAAACTTTCCACACTTAAAAAATCTACAAAAGTGGACTTAATGCCTTAGACATTCTCTACCAGTCAACCAAGGGTGGTGAAGAGATTGGATGGCAAGTGCTCTGATTGAGGAGAACAAAAAAAATATATTAAAAATATCTCATTAGAAATAAAATGCAGTACATAAATAGGTTAAAACTTATAATACACATGCATACATATGTAATATATACCTATATTATATATACAAATTCAAGGGAGAGTGGTGTTGAGATGAATACTCTATTTTGAAAAAAAAAACTGCAATTTCCGTTTAAATGTGTACCGACTGGTGGCCGTCCTGATATCATGAGGAAGCGCATTCCATAGAAGAGTGGACTGAATATGAAAGGAAAAATAAGTCCAAAATTATGAGAAGGACAAAGTAGAAGAAGATTGTTAGAAGAACGCAGATTCTTAGTGTGTGAAGGAAGAACATAGATATTGAATGTGAGACACAAGATAAGAAGGAGGAAGGATTCGTTCTTGCTCATGAATAAAACAAATGACTTTCTGCATTATCATTATCTTCTTGTCTCATTTAAGCATGAAATAAATAAGTTCTTAATACAAATAAAAAAATTCACGTTTGGCAGGTTTTTTTAAAAGTCTAGAACTAAAGGTAGATCGTAGTTCGAAGTCAACCCACTGCGATAACTAAGTTTAAAGAAAATTACTATTTTAAAATCGTACATTTCACTAGGCATTTACATATTGCAGTTGTACTCACCACCCAACAGAGTAATATGTATCGATTTCTGTCACTGGAACTACGTGGCAACCCATTCTTCTTTGTCAGCTCTTACTTCTTCAGAACTGCATATAACTCACTGTACATATACGTCTTGTTTGCCCGAGTCTTGAGCGATTTTTAGATATGAATCTCGTACCTATTTACAATAAGATTTATATGTTAAATCTCGACTTAAGTTATTTGTTAGCACAGCTAAATTTGGGTAAAATAATTTCATATCAAGATTAGCTTAGAAAGAACTGCATTTCTATAACAAGTTCTTAATTCAAAAACGAAACCTGAGCAAAAGAAAAACCTGAGAGCCCAGAGACAAGTTTCAATCGTTTTCAAAGCGTTTCGTATTTCTGCAACAACTTTCAGCGGGATTGACATAATCTCATACATTTTTAACCCCTGACGCAAAAAGAGGGGTGTTATAAGTTTGACCACAATGTGTGTGTCTGTCTGTGGCACCGTAGCTCTTAAACTGGTGAACCAATTTGTCCGTGCAAACATCGGCTTAGTAATGTGGAAATTAAACATCTCGGAAAACACACCGACACTCTTACTCAACATTAGGTACTCACACGGCACTTATCTCAAAATGTATTATTTTCTTTTCTTTAACTATTTTTTAAAATAGCTTTGTTATGTATTCGTCTTGGATCAACCTACCCTCTCACTAGGAGTCGGGCGTTGGCAGCTGCGCCACAATTTTAACTATTGCAGCTTTTATCGTTTAACATTTTTGTTTTTATTTTTTTGTTCCCAATAAACGATATTATTACTAAGCACACCCACGATTCCGGAGAAATTTCGAATACAAAGCAACGTTTATTTAAAGATTGCCCTTTCCACTGTCAGCATCTAGCTACGCAAGAATGTGTTTGTCCGTGATTATTTTAGACAATACCGATATCTAATCGATTTCTGATCTGACCTTTGAGATCCACATCGGGGTATCTATCTACATACATACAAGTACATATTACAAAGCTACAATTCTATATACATAGACAATGCCTATATATCGTACCCTCACGTAGATCGCACGATCACAGGGCTTGTCCCAAAGGGTACAACGTAAAATTGCGTTGGGACATTAGCCTGACCCCGTTCGGGGCACATGCTAAATAAAATTAGAGTTACTGTGGTATATATTCACAAATAAATTGCAATTCTGTAAGTACCTTTTTTTTAAATGTCATTGAAAGTCTAGAAAGTTTGTTATAACAATATTATTTGTTAATTTATTGTGTCGGTCTGTAAAGTTTTACCGTTCAAAACCTATTTATTATACATAATTTTGTTGGTTGTTGTCCCTCTTGTTGCGATATACACGTCCATAACTTCTCTTGTTCCGATGACATTACAGTTGATAAAATAAACTACAGCACTACTATTTAGATGAGCTGATATAATATTTGAATATTTATATTGTATGACGCAATATGACATTTTGTATAATAGGTAATACCTACATAAACGTATTGCATCCAAAGTTTTACAACCCATAGGTCAGTTACGAATGCTGTAACGAAATCTATCTACGAAAAATATTTAAAACCAATATTGACAGCCAAAAAAACATTAAAACACATATTAAAACCTTCCATCAACAATTCAGTTTATAATTCAGTTTGTTTCTCTTACACTAACGACTTAACCCTCCCGTGCCCGAACAATAAAACGACCCTTAATTTAATAAAAGCCCGTTTAAAAATTACTGAAATTATATTAATAACTTACACTGTACAATGGATTGGCGGCCTCTGCATAATTTATAGTATCCCGGCCGCCGAATGATTTCGAGCAATTTTAAATTTAACAATGAGCACTGATGACTTCCCCAAGATGGATGCAAACAGAATTAATATCGTAATCTTCTTTATATTTATTTTACGGTTTCTCTTTCACTGTATTTTATCGAGTTTGAGTCAAATCCAATACGTCTGCGGAAACCATTACACAGTAGATGGCCAAAAAAGGTTGAAAAAGAGAGGTATTTCTCTCAGAGCACAGATTTCAACAGCACTTGGCCGAACGGCATCTAAGCTAATCCACTATCCGCACTGATATGCATGAAAAAAATATTAGCGTAGCGACTGTCATTTGACCTGAGCAACTCCAATATTTGGAATTATCCATAGCTTTTTGCTGTACTGATTCCAGACTGCTCAAATGCCTATTACGAATGTCATACAGGACCTACTTATTACAACTGAGACCAACTAACGCCGGAGAGTTTCAAACGCTCTCCAATAAATAGATGGTGGATTTTCGAAGTTCATTTGTTCAAGGGTCTATTGCTCTTAGCGGTAAATACTTAACCATGAGACCCTCTCCAATATTATATAAACTACATTTCCTCATAAATGTTATAATGATATATTGCCTCTTAAGGTTTTCCTCCTACTTTCGCTTCTTTTCACTCCGGACGAATTGTAAAAGTCAACTAATCGTAATGTATCACCGTGGCGTACGTGTCTTTTAATGGTACATTGAACGATACAGAAAATAACAAAATATAACGCCCAAAATCCAGTTATGTTTAAATTCCATGCAATATGAGGCGAGCCCATTGCCATCAACTCGGCACAATCTAGACTGCGGGCTGTTACTGAGGAATTCCTTATGGAAAAACCCAAAATTATTTAGAAAATCCAAAAGTGCACGCCTCACAACGCTCATTCAAAAACAGAAAATTATTTAAACGACTTTTCATAAAGTATGTTTTGACTGCTTTACTACCCATCAACATCGGTAAAATTTCTCACTTTGCAATCTTTATGTACTGTAGGTAGGTATGCTTTGTTGGTTGCTAAGCAACGGAAGAGGGTCGAAGTTCTTATAAGTTAGTGTTTTATTAATTATAATTAAACTACTTTGAATAAAAGACCCATTTTCAATAGGGTTCCTTCTATGGCTCAAAGGAATCTATAAAAAAATGACTCATGTAATTGTTTTTTTCGTTAACTACAATGTTTTCAGGTTTCTCACTTGAATTACAGATTTTTTATTTTTTACAGAATTCATCTCCATTAAATCATCTATACAATGGTATATAAATTAAGAAGGTTCTCTGTACTAGCAGGAGTGTAACAATAAAAACAGCGGCAGAAAGGAGGCAAAACAATTTTTTTGATCGCAGAGCACTCTCTAATGCTTCGCATTATAAGTCTTGCAATATATAAACATCAAAACTAACAACAGAAAATTGTGAGTGGTAGAACTGAAGTGCCTGATGACAAAGACTTGGCTACTAAGTAACATGCATAACAAAATTAGATGCTGCGATATGCAACGCTTCCATATACTTTACTCTTTGACGCATACTTAACCGCATAATCCTACATACCCTCTGGACTAGCTATCTAGATGGACATAGATCATTCCTTTCGTTGTATATACAATACCAAATGAAAGGAAGATGGTAAGAGGCCAGACGGAATGATTATAATGCCTTCGAAGTTGGGTAGGCCTTTGATGTGGAATGCAACCTGTGTCGACACCCTTGCGCCATCCCATCTTCCTAGTACTGCGGGCTGTGCCGGAGCGGCTGCTGCAGGTGCAGAAAACCTCAAACAGCAGAAAAATTGCAACCTTACTAGCAGCTATATTTTTTTGCCGTTTATGGTTGAAACACTATGGCCGTGGGGTCCGAGTGCCCACGGAGAATTTCGGGATATCGCCAAGCGGTTGGTCGACTTTTCACGTGACCAGAGGGCTGGCCAATTCTTAGGCCAAAGATTCAGCATTGTCATCCAACGTGGCAACGCTGCTTAGCCTGATGGGCAATTTTCCCGCTAACAGCGATGCGGATGAATGTTTTGACGTCCAATGAGCTCGTCCCTTTATTTTTATTTTTTTCCTTTACATACTTGTACATAATATATATAATAGTTAGTTGTACATATATAAATAAAATACCAAACAGATTTGCTATAATTATAGTCCTACAGGCCGAATTTCGGCCGTGGCGGTCAATCTCAGCTGAGACTAGCCATCGACGCGACGGGAAATATAACAAGTGTGTGAGCTGACACAGATGCACTTTCTCTTTCCTCACTCTCATAGTCCGATGGTACGGCAATTCAACACGACCGGAGAGTGATGAGGCGCAGGACTTCAACGTGCATTTCGAGCCACGGGGGTATCACACCGCCAACTTCCAAACTCCGGGCTGATTTCTTCCTCTGCGTTATAGGAATGGAACACAATACATCTCCACTTAGGCTTTTATTTTTCTCGTAGGTTTGCCGATGACAAAACTTTAACACACCTTATGGATGTGAATTACATTGAAAAGTAAGCAGTAAATTATATATATGTTGTCTGTCAAACGTAGTTCAAGCGTCTTCAGGTTTCAACCCTAAACAATTCTCATAAAGATCTTATAATCAAATCCATTTGCCACAAGTAGACGCATGACGTCTCCACGTCATGCACGTAACACGGGAATGATTGACGTTTCACAGAGTGGGGTACAACAGACCCCGACTAATATTGTTACCGTAATTCTGAGAATTGTGCAGCGGGAGGGTTGAATAGTAACCTTATTTATATGACATGAATTCCATTTCGTATTAAATTGTTTTGAAAATTTTGAAATATATTTTCGATTTCTTAAAGTGGCTTTTATTGAATGAATTACATAGCATAAGTGAATTGTAATTCCAATTGAGTGAGTGGGTTATTAAAATGAGAATTTATTTTTCATGAGCTATTAAATTGAAAATTTTCTATTCACGGCGGTAAAAAATATACGAAAACAAAAGTATCGAAAAATAAAATACTTAAACAACGAATATGAATATGAAGGTACAAAATATTTTGAAGAATATTTCTTCTATTTTCATTTTAAAGCCTTTCGTCCTTGACACTAGAGTAGGTATCCTTGAACCGCCACTAATATTACAAACAAACCTATATTAGTTCTTTTAATAGCTCAACACAAACGATACATATTTTCACTAACAATACACCACTTATAGCCATGAAATTGTACTCAATTTTCATAGGAAATATCGTATTTTTCCATTCATTAATTTTCATGTTCACTATCTGTTGTTTTGTAGTCTTTTTGTCGATGAGTATCGAATAACAGCCTTTATGCAAATGTTCTATTTGAATTAAAATTAATGTAGTTTTTTGAGGCAAGTTCGTTTGTGTTGTTATTTTTCAAATAAAGAAAACGTCAGAGTTATAGGCAAGTAAACTCTTTGTTTTTAAATATGCTTTAAATAAATAATCGTTTTCTACGAAGAAATAGTGAAATATAAATCGTGCAACATATTTATAGCCATTACATATTCCAGCACATATTCCAGCCATAATTTCCAATTTTACAAAATATTTGAACAATACACACAATAAATATCTTACTCTTACTTAACTACCTACTCTAAAAATATTCCAATTTTATCAATAAAATTGACCCTTTTAAACCTTTTCAAAGCTATCTCGAAATTGCGATAATAATAACCGAGTAATCGATTCTCGCCTGCTCGGATAAAGCTGAAAACTTGCCGTGTATATTAGTCGATACTTCTATTTAGGTACGAGCCTCGGTAAATTAATATGAGGTTGAGCGGATTCCAGCGACATAAGGTACCTACTGGTAACCCACACTGAAAATATGATTTGTAGTATATTTAGGACTAACATCAGCCTTATCGCTTTGCTTTTTATTCATATCTTAAGGCACAGTTCTCGACTTCCTTGTTGCTCTGTTTTGACCGAATCTAAAGGTTTTATTCTGGTTCTTTTAGAAGACGCTATGTTATGTCGAAATCTATTTTTAGGCTTCCATACCTCAAAAGGAAAAAATGGAACCCTTATAGGATCACTCATGTGTCTGTCTGTCCGTCTGTCACAGCCAATTTTCTCCGAATCTAATGACTGATCAAGTTGAAATTTGGTTACACATATATATTTCTGTGACCCAAACACGGACGTGTAATATAAATAGATGAATTTTGAATATGGGGTCACTTTTGGTTAGCAAATAAGAAAATTAAAAACAAAAGTTTTGCAAACAGCGTCTTCTCGCCGTAAGTCCTAATTTTAGTCCCATTTGCAGCGTATAGTGTGTATTGTTCATTTTGAAAAATTGAATATCTCTGTTGCTTGCTAATGACTGAGATATTTGCGCCCGTGTCAATCAAAAACTTCATACCACTTTTTCGGTCGGTAATGGTGAGGCGATTGGATGGGTGGATTGCACAGAGTTTCGCCGTTGTCTGTGCTCTTATTCGTTTCCCTGGTTCCGTACGTAAGTCATTGATTTCCAACCGCATGGCTTAATGCAGTTCCTTGCATATTTTCCGAATCTTCCGTGGTAGTAACAAAATCGATTTGCCCCTCTATAGTTTGTTCTCGGCCTCATAATCGGGAATTGTTGACGTTCCTTGAAATGATTGTGCGTGTTGGGTCGATAGCCATATCGACCTTGCTGAATTGCGTCAATATCTATCTGTAATTTTGCTAGCTGGGTTAAAATGCATGCTGTATTGTTGTCGTTTGAAGTGTCGTTGCTAACAGCTGATATTTCGGTTACTTTTGAATTCATTATTATTTTGTCTGCAATTAGGCTCAGTTTGTCAATTTCCATGTCTTCCGTAACTGCTAGAACCGTAGTAACTGATGCTGGTAAAAGCCTGAACCATAGTAGTTTAATTGTTTCGTCACTGATTTTTCCTCTCCCGAGGACTCGCATTTGACGTAATAACTGCGAAGGTTTTTGATCACCGAGTTCTGTCTCTGATATTAATTTTTGAAACTGCCGCTGTTCTGTTTCTTCGTAACAATCAATTAAACGTTCCTTGATGTTTTTGTATTTATCTGTAGTCGGTGGCGAAGTGATTAGGTCACTAACCTGTAGTATTTCTTCCTTGGATAACTTTGCTATTACCGTACAGTATTTGTATTCGTCTCCTTGCTTCTGTGGTGCTAATATGGCTTCTAGTTGCGTGAACCATAATCTGGGTTGGTCTTTCCAAAATTCCGGAATGCGGGATAAAACCGAGGTGCCAGCAGCTACTTCAAGTGTTCCTTGCTGATTTATGTTCGCCTTGCACGGTGGTTGCGCCATGTTTCTTGCTGCGTATTCGTTCGTCGGGGTCACCAATTTGCCAAACTTCTTGGCAGTATATGGTTAGGTATAAATGAGACCAAAGATGTAGTATAGTCTGGTTATAATTATCCAAAGGTGCATCTTATATACTAACGACTACGTGTTGATAGAAACATTTAATAGATATTGAACGTGCGATAAAGAACAAAAGATTGCGATGTAGATTGTAGATACAGCACAAAGATATTGTACTGTAACAAACAGTACCGTGTGACATTTCAAATAAAAGGGCTTCCGGCGCCGATCTCAAGTGTATTTTTTATATAATTTTAAAATAAATGCGTTTAAAGATATTTAAGAAAATCGATGAAAATTTGCCATCACACTTATCTCCGAAACCACAGGGCCAAAATTTTTGAAAAAATTACTTACCATGGTTCTTTACTCATAGATTACAGGAAAATCTATAAGAAGTCTATGGGTTTAAAATAACATGGTAAATCTCTCAATATTGTGCGTACAAACTTACATTTGGAGTTGGAATGTATCGGAGAAGATGTGTTTCAACTACAATTTTAAGTTTATATTTGAGATAAACTCATCCCAACTACGGAACTGAACCCTTTATTGTGCGTAGTCTGACACGCCGGTTTTTTTCCTCGTTTCCAACTATCTGATATGTCTATTTTTAAGTACGTATGACACCTGCCTATGTGTCGATATTCACAACATAATCATAGGAAAGTTTTTGCGATACCTCTTTTAAATAAACCTTTGTTATCCCACGTAGGTTACAGACTACAGCTGTCCCTTAAATAAGAGTCTTTTTTCATTTATAAAGCCATTAGCTTCTGTCTGCAACTTCGCCTGCATGAATGTAGGAAAATGTCCCACGGGAACAGACAGAAAACCGCACAAAAATTCAAATAACTATATTTATTCCGAATGTAATGGACCGATTAAGTTGAAATTTGATACACATATGTGTTTCTGGCAAATTGAGGAAATTGGTATTGAGGAAAGAACTGAGGTCGACACTATCCATGTACTGTGTGGACTGGCGCTTGATATGGGAACTGAAACCTTTATACAAGGGTTCCAATGCTTGTGTCAGGATAAATGGGGCATACACGAACTGGTTCTGCATCTCGAGGGGTGTTAGACAGGGTTCGGCATCAGACTCGTTCCCGTTCGACATTAGACTTGTTCCCCCACCTCGTAGCAGTAACTTTTTCAAAAATATTGAATGTTATTAACTCCGTAACTAAAAATGAAACCTAGCTACATCGATTTATCGCCTACTAAATTTACTTAATTTCATGAAAATCGTTTGAGCCGTTTCCGAGATTCAGATTATATATATACATTTTTACAAGAATTGCTCGTAAGAGGTAAGTATTAGATAAATTTCCAAAAGGGCTTTTCCAATTGTGGGACCAGAAATCAGACAGTAACATTTTTGTCTACATTAAAATCCGCAAACTTTTTAAATCATGACATTTCAGTGAATTATAACACGTAGGCGAGTCCAATATATCTACAAGTTTTGATTGGTCGATCGCTGCTCCTGATCCGATTATCGACGAAGTTATAATGACAATGGGGCTTCCCAACCAACGGTAGGCGACAGTTTGTTTTACGATCTCCAAATAACTTTGGTGCAGGTTTGAAGGGGAATTTTCTTTTTTGCTAAAGTTTTTTTGCTTTTAAGAATATTCTTCATTGATGGATCTCTCCACATATCCTATACTATTAAATGAGCAATTTTTGTATATATATATTTGTAATCGCGTACTGGAAAACGGCTCTAAGGATTTCGATGAAAGTTGCAATATAGAGGTTTACGGGGGCGAAAACACGACCTAACTAGGTCTCATATCTGGAAAAAATCGTTTTCTCCGTATTTTCACCCGAGAAAAGCTCGGTCGCCCAAAGTTTAGAACAAGATGGCTACCTTAGAATAATGACATGGCAGCATGGAATTAGTATGAACCATCCTATACTATTTAATGAGTATTCTCTATTTTCACCAGAGAGCAGAGCTCGGTCGCCCAGGTACTATGGAATTAATTTTTATACAAATGAGCTATGCCTTACAGCGAGGCAAACGGAGAGTTTTATTAATTTGCATCAATGGAAAAATTAAGGTTCACTCCTGGTAGTCTGTAAATTTCACATGAAGGTGTTCGCAAGTAATTCGAAAGCGAAATAACAATAATTCATCGCAGATTCACAACTCGACACTGTGTTTCAATGACATTTGAGCATAACAAACTCTACATGCACCCGGAGTAAAAAAAAAATAGTGGCATTCCGGGAGTGCCGACAGAAGTGAAAACTTGAACAAGCTCGCCTTCGTTGAAGAAAAATACTTGTATAGAACATTGGTCCGTAACCTTATCTAAATAAAGAGCACAATCGCGTATACCAAAAATAAATACTTCCAAAACCTTTAAAGTAAAAATACTTGCATAGAACATTGATCTGTAACGCAATATAAATAAAGAGCACAATCGCGTTTACAAAAATGGGGTGTCGTAACAGCGTCGCTAAATCAATGGTTTGATCCCAACTCAAAAATGCCCAACGCTTTCACAACCAGTTTTCACTTCAAAAAACTCCAGCATGTCCCTTTCCTCCAAACTGTTTATCAGTCATCATCTCGGTATTCACCCCCTTTCTAGCCATATCATCTTTCACACAGTCAATCCATCGTTTTTCTGGTCTTCCCCTTCTCTTATGGCCATAGACATTCATACTCAAAACATTCCTCACGACCTTTTCCTCATTCCTCCGCATCACATGCCCATACCATGACAACCGATTTCCGCACAACTTTTCAGTCACCTGTGCCACTTTCTTATTCTATCCATTCGTGTAAACACCAAACATCCCTCTTAGCATTATCATCTAAAATAAATTAAAACATCTTATAAACAAGGAGACAGCAAAATATTCGTTAAACTTGAACCTGAACGAATCTCTTGAAGTTACGGCTCTTAAGCTTCTTACGAACTTAGCAGTAGTCGATAAGACTCAGCCCTTAAACGTTTATAATCTGACATTTTATTACTGATATTGTATCATTCGTGGTATGCACGAACTACGTCATGTGAGCTTGGGTTCGACTGAAAGCGTTAAGAGGCTTGAAACAGCTAAAGCGCGACCACTGTTCGGACTGCATAGAAAAGAAAGAGAAGCGCGATGACACAACGCAAGTCATTTATTGCAAAATATGAAGCAATTATCTATTTACAAAAAATCTATTGAGTGGACTAAAAAATTAAAACACTATTACGCTAATCTGTTGCTACTGGTATTCAGCTGCATCCGGTTAGACTGGAAGCCGATCCCAACATAGTTGGGAAAAGGCTAGACAGATGATGACACATCATCTACCAAAAAACAGAATGATTGCATGTACATTAATATGATTTTTAATCGTTAAATTTTTAGAGGTATCTTCGTACTACTGCCCTTTTGAGGATCTTAAGGGCCAGTGTAGAGTAGTGGTGGCCCAGCAGAGCAGTGGTGGCTCAGCAAAGCAATGGCGGCCAGTGGCAATGGCCCCAACTTACGAGTTGTAGGTCATGGGTTCGAAACCAGGCAGGCGCTTTGCCCTACTTTGTGTAAATAATTTCATCACCATTGCTGTGCAAACGGTGAAGGAAAACATCGTGAGGAAACCAGTATCTCCAAGAACCAAAACAAAAATCTAAGACAAGTGACATCCACCAACCCGCACTGCTCCCGCGTGGTGGATTATGGCCCACTCTCTCTCACTGAGAGGAGGCCTGAGTCCCAGCAGTGCCACATTATAGACTGATTATGCTTATACTATTAACGTGCCTTATATTGTAAATAGCCAGACCACATATCACTCCTACAACTGAGGGGCAATTTCCGTATTTTTTAGAACGAACGCATTCTAATCTCAGTCGCTATCTGTCAAAATTATCTCTTAATTTACGTATATTTGAATGCATTTAATTACGAGAATTGGCCTTCAGTTTTCTGTGCCTACCTATATTCCACAATAAAGAATAACTTATTGATTAGTGATAAAAAAATATTCTAGTTTCTTCCCGCACCCGTTCCGCTCACAATCTGCCCCCGCTCCGCTTTCAATGCGACTCCTTCTCCACACAAACTATGACAGTCTATCAGGATTATATCGAACCGAAGCCCGATGTTAACGCCTATTATTGTAAATCACGGCCGACATCGTTGTAAGTCAGACAATACGCTGATTGCCATCTGGTTTATGTCGGCAGAATTAGGTCTATAGGTTTTAAATTTATGGCCTTAAGACATTAGAGGGAGGTGTCTCAAAGATCTTTGTCTTTGAACGTATTTTAGAACGATTTTAACAGGAGGCTCCCTAAATTGTATGTTAATTTGCATTAATATTCTGAAAAAGTCACGCATACAATCAAAATGGAACTTTAGTATATGATTTGTTGGATCTTTTTCTATCCAAATATAAGACAGTTACGTAATTGGAACATTTTCGCTTAATCAATTTTTTATTCGAAAATCATGTCTTTTTTTTAAGATTATTTGAAACAAAAACAAGATTACTCGGCTTTTATGTCTAAAATAATTATTGACAGGAAATATAGTTTATTATCCAAATAAAAGATATTTTTTAGTTATAAACGAAATAAGAATTGAGACTTACGACATTTAGTTCCGTGCTCGAACACGACCAAAGAGCGCACGCGATATTCAACTTTATTACTGATGAGTTAGCGTTTAGCACATACTGGAGTGGTGGGGTGCATTGGGGCGCAGTTTGCGTGGAAATTGTCTTTGTAGTGCCTTTTTTTTTTTTGTGGGTGGGAAATCATCAAATAACTTCTCCCGCTCTGCGCGGAGCGGGAGGGCGTGTCAGACTTACTGACTAAAACCCACCCGTGTTCCTTCGGTTGCCCTGTTGCCGGGGGCCATGATCTCCCTTTCGGTTTTCTTCGCAACCCCGGCAGGCATCGGCCCTAGTGGACCCCTTCAAATCTGCTGACATCTCTTTGAGGCGCGCGTGGAACACAACGCGCCATCGACCCGGGCCTGGTCCTTATCGGACGGTGAGCCACCCATTGCTCACCGTCCGTAAGCCCGCGCCTACGGTGGCTGGAAATCGCCTCGCGATTCCCGACGCCCTGGGCGTCTCCTCCTGCGGTGGTTAGGGGCGCGAAATTTGCCACTCCCTCACGCGTTCCGCCTGCTCCTTCGCGAGCATTACAGCTTCGCAGAAGGAGGTGACGGCCTCCCATTTCCTCTCGCTCCGTACCATGGCCTGAACCAGGGCCGGACGCGAGAGATCACCGCCGCCGGTCGCCTCCACGAGGACACGGCGATGCTCCGCCCAAGCTGGGCAGACCTCCGCCGTATGCTCCACCGTGTCCTCCGGGCGATCCACACAATGGTGACACCCGGGCGTTTCCTTCCGCCTTATCCTGTGCAGGAACCTCCCGAAACAGCCGTGTCCGGTGAGGACCTGCGTCAGGCGGAAGGTGAGGACGCCGTCCTTTGAGGAGTGGTGGTCTTATCGCCGCAATTGTGGCGTGCCCAGCGCTGGGTTGCGACAATCGCACTCTCCATGACGCCATGAGATCCCGCCGGAGCTCTGTCGGCTGTGCCGCGATTTCTCGCGGCAGTGGAGTTAAGCCCCGGCGTTTCGCCTCCTCGGTCTTTGTAGTGCCTGGTCTTAGAGAATGATTCTTGATTAGAAACTTATTCTTATTGTGCGGTTAGTGACTAATCTAGTGTCAGAGTTTTAAAGCCGCGCATGGGCCTCTGACTTAACTTCAAATACCGTCGAGAAAAATCTCTCAAGCATTTCGGTTTTCCCACTACGTTTTCCTTCACCGTTTTTGAAGCAAGTGATAATTATACAACACGCACATTCATCCGAAAATTCAGAGGTGCATGCCTTGGGTTTGAACTCGAGACCTATATGACTTGGTAGTCCGACGGTGACACCACTACTCTAAACACACCTGAAACTTGATTAGAAACTGAGAGATTGTATACTCACATCTCGAAAATAGTTTTAAATCGAGATTATATTCGGTCTTGATCGAGAATTTATTCAATAAATAACTTACCTTAGGAATAATAAATATTAATTACGCAATAAATAAAAAGTAATAATAACTAAATAAAACAACAATGAATAATTTAAAAAATTAATGATTATTTTAATGTTACTAAATAAATAAACGTATTTAATTTTAAAAACAATAATTATAACTCTTAAATTGAATTCTGTATTAATAAATATATAACTTACTAACTACTTGACTAATAATACAATTTGTCACATTAAACGACCAGTGCTCTTCCTCCTCTCTCCTACTTGACCTATGCTGTGCTCGACAGGGTCCATAATTGTGACGAATATAATTACTTCCCTACCAACTATATACATTATGGTACACAAAAAAGAATATGAGATTTGAGATTTGAATTTTATGGAATACGCGACTTTGATAGACATAAAATCACCCCTATAATCCGCGAAGGGTACCCAGAAGAGTGCATACAGTATACCCACATTATGCCAATTATGTTTAAGTCCCATGTAACAGGAGCGAGCCTATTGCCAATAACAGAGCACAACCGGGACTTTGATATACTCGACTTGAAAATTAAATGATAGTGCAACTTAAGTGTCAACTTAAGTTTCTTAGAAAAATCCTAAGACAGAGATTCCTCTAGTTTTTAATTATATATTAATTAAGTACCAGCTGTGCAATAATATCTTCTAAGTACTGATTCTTTTCTTATTTTTTTATTAAAACTTGTCTAATAAATCTTGGAAATGCTCGGAGATACTTCAAGGGATTTTTTGAAGTAACATGCATTTAAAAAAAAATTTTCTGAGTAATAAAGTAAACACAATAATGATAACTTACAGGCTACAATGTTGCTTCTATTGTAGCAATATCTACTTACAAATATTCTGATATTTTCGAATTGAAATACTCCGCCTTTAAAATCCGTTTGGTGCATAATAGAGACCATGAAACCACGACAGCACCTGCCGTCTGCGTAAATCTGAATATAATTTGTCCGCAATTAATAAGGACTGAACAGTTATTTTGGCTGTCAAAAGTGGTTTTGACTGGTCAGTTTTATGACTGTGACGTATAAAAATAAATAAACGGTTTTTACAATACCTAAAAAAATGTATGGTTTCTTGCTCATAAAACTTTTCCACCGTAAATAGCTTTTGCCCCTATTACATGGAACTTAGACATAGCTGGTGAAATTTATGTGCAATATTACATATACATTTGGCTCTCGAGGTTAGAATTGGCCTCAAATACCATAATCTCATGAAGTCATCATTCAATAGGGTAATATGAACTTGAAGAGTTGAATTGATAATTATAATTCTTCAAAAACATACATGTCGCGAATCATATTTCGATCAACATACAACCTGATACTGGCCGTAAAATTGCAAAAAACATAAGAAAAATTGAATTTCTCAGCCTACTCTGGCGCATTCGCCTTTAATTCTGCTGTCTTCATTATTTTTACGACATGTGTATCTGTTGAAATGTAATACAATCACAATTTCAATAAAATCTTTTATTTTTATCGATACAAATTGTGAAGGATTTTAATGGCGGAATTTCGATACTCCGCCATTCAAATCCTAGGGTGCACATAATGGAGACTATGAGACCACGACAGCACCTGCCGTCTGCGTTAATCTGAATATAAATTGTCCGTAATTAAAGTGGACTCGGACATGCGGGGAATAAATGCGACCACTTGAAACAAAGCCTGGGGGTGTGGTGCAAATTACGGAAGAATGGCGACTGGGAAATATTTAATTAATTAGGTTAGTATTTCTGCCTTATTCTATAATATTAAATGAGCAATATTTGTATATAATGGCAAATTAAATCATTATAGTTACATAGATTTATCTATTAACATTTTTATATCTTTTGACAAAACTAAAAATATAATATCCTAACTTAACTAAAACTATTAGACTAAAACTAAACTAAAATTAAACTAAAATATGGCGTCGATAATTTATAAATTTTAAATTTGTATATATAGATATATTTGTAATCACGTTCTCGAAAACAGCTCTAACGATTTCGATGAAAGTTGCAATATAGGGGTTTACGGGGGTGAAAAATCGATCTAGCTAGGTCTCATATCTGAGAAAATTCGTTTTATCCGTATTTACACCCTGACGGAACTCGGTCGCCGAAAGTTTAGAACAAGATGGCTACCTTAGAATAATGACATGGCAGCATGGAATAAGCAAGTACCCACTATCATGGCAGCACGGAATTAGTAAGTACCTACTGTCATGGTAGCATGGAATTAGTATGTACTATATACTATAAAATGAGCATTCTCTATTTTCACCAGAGCAGAGCTCGGTCGCCCAGGTACTTTGATTTAAAACAGACGAGTTAATAACAGCCCGTTGCAGAAACAAACTTTTTCTTTTAAAGCTGTCATTAAATACTAATCTTCTATTAACTTATTACAGAAAGCAACATTAGACTCGGTTTTAATGGTTCTTTGATGAAATTAATGATCCATTACGTAATAGAGCATTAATTTTTCTTTCTGAGTCAAAGCATTTATTTCAAATATGCCCTTGTATCATTGTATTGCAGTTTTGGACGTCAAAATTTACAAAATAATAGAACTGTTTCTAGTCGCACCTTCCAAAAGGTAGTTTTCGTATCAAGAAGAATGGGAAAAAACTCAGCCGTTACTCTTTTAAAATGTTTTACAATATTTTGTAAAGGTTAAATAATTATATGTGAGGACGATGCACCTGGAATAAAATTACTATACCACAATGGGTAAAAAGAATGAAAAATGAAGTAACTACAGAAAAAGACACTTGTTTTTTTAACTTTTCCCCACACTAGCAATTTCTCGTGTATTGTGGGTGCGTTTACAAACATTTAAACTCACAAAAACAAACAGCCAGCCACATACATGGTGCTCACATATTTACAAACATTGTAAAGTAGACGATTTTCCAAAAATTTTACAGTTAATAAGTCATGTGTGAGGAAGTAATCACAGAATGTAAAATCGATGTCATATAGTATAAAATAATAAATGATGAATTCTGAAACTGGGTGTTAGGCTGATGAGGATACGGAAAGTAGATTTCAATTTGGGAATTGAGTATCTATCATCATCATAACGTGACGCCTATATTCCCCGAGGGGCTAGGCAGAGGTATACCTATTAATACACCCACATTAATTGAGTACCTTTGTCTTGAAAAAATCTTGAGTGGAATCACAAGCATTTTAGATGACTACTCTTTAGCTTCAATTTTTCTTTCTAAGTTTTCATGTTTTTTAATGCACCCTTTTTAATAAAACTTTTTATTAATCAAAAGCAGTGATAGCCTAGAGGTGTAACCGTCGGACTACCAAGTCATAGGTCTCGAGTTCGAACCTAAGGCACGCCTCTGACTTTTCGGATTCATGTGCGTATTGTTTAATTATCACTTGCTTCAAAAACGGTGAAGGAAAACATCGTGAGGAAACCGGCATGCCTGAGAGATATTTCTCGACGGTATGTGAAGCCAAGTCAGAGGCCCATGGGCGGCTTTAAAACTCTGACACCATGTTATTCACTAACCACACGAAAAGAAGAAGATTAATAAAAGCTGAGTAATTAAAGTTCCAACCAGAATAATCATTAGATTTACCATAAATTTTTCGATTCTTCTGTTTGGTGTAAGTTTAGGTACTCCGTATTTATTAATAAGGTTCTTGGGTTTATAAATACGGTTTACTCTATCATATCATCATCTTTTTAACCCAAAGTCCACTGGTGGTCATAGGCCCCCCCCACGCACCGCCACTTCGACCGATTCTATGCTTCCCGCATCCAGCAGATACCGCGGCCTTCACAAGATCATCGGTTTACTCTATACTCATAACATATTAGCTGATTCATTCATAATTATTGCCTAGACTAAATACTACAAAAAAAAAATATTATTACGTAATCAGCAAGCTATTCCGCTTGTGACTTGCACCAATCATATCTCGCTGAGCCCTTGTAATTCGAGCTCAAACGGCGCCATATTTTTTGCAGGAGCTTTTGTGGGTAATGGTACTAAATTTAGCGGTATATGTCCCATTGGAACGACTTTTAGATAGTGTGCTTATGGGAATGGCGGTGCATAGACCAAGGTAAAATAATTCAGGCATATTAAACTAATAAACTTAGTAAAAATGCTGATTTTACAATCAATTAAAATTTTCGTTGGATAATCGGACATTTTCCCAGCAGCGGGACGGTGTAAAATAAAAACGTCTCATAATTTCTTATGAACAAAAAAAAACCGGCTTAGTGCGAATCGGACTCGCACACCAAGGGTTCCGTACCACTGTACAATATTGAGCAAATAACGCCGAAAAACACGTTTTGTATCGGAACCCCTTTCAATTTTTATTTTATTTTTATTATCTGTTGTTATTGCGGCAATAGAAATACAGAATCTGTGAAAATTTCAACTGTCTACCTATTACTAGGACAGCGGAGGCTTAGTAATAGGGTTCCGTTTGACACCATTCGGGTACGGAACCCTAAAAAAAAATAGATATAAACTCCCAACAGAGAATGTTATGAAAACATTTCTAGCAATATCGAGATAAAATTCCTAGAAAATTAACAAACTCGAACAAGTGAACTATTAAAGTATACGATCAATTTAACACTACAGAATATACTTCAGCCCTTTGTTGAACGTTCACAATAGCAAACTAGCAAACTATGCATCGAGCAGTGGGCTCAGCACGAACTCGTGACGTAAACGTAGGGTAAATACGAACGATTTTAAAATTAAAAATTCAAATTCAAATAATTTATTGTGGATCATAAGTTCATAAGATATTGTGTTAGTTACATATAATTCTGCTATGTCCCGCCATTGAGGCATACAAAATACTCGTTTCGCACGTAATATTAACTTACTTTTAAGACTTTATTTATACACAAGTAAGTGGCATCGACGCGCAAACCGTTGTTTAGCATAAATTTAGTAAATACCACCAGCTCTTAAAATTATAGACGGTTTAAAAAAAAAACTGCTGCTCTATACATTTTGATCGCGTAAGTATTGCACTTTTTATTATAAGATTTTTTAAATATCCAACGATAAAATATCAACACCAGTGTGGGTCTAGAATCATGGTAACAGTTTGTGCTTCGATGCCCTTTCACCCTGTATATGGGTTATAATACGGCCAAATTTAAAAGCAGTCGTCACGCTAATACGCGATCGGTTGCGTGCATAATGTGACATGTTATGTCACTTTTTGTTCAGAAAACCGGAAAGCGCCCTCTGTCGGCGCGACCACGCGTTCAGGTTCACCGAAAAAAAGGTTGAACAATCGTGTATTCGCGCGACAATCGCTTTTAAATAGGACGCGGGGTGCATGCATGTCACAAAAAAATAACCAAAATATTATAGCATAGTATTTTCTATTGGCACTGATTTAAAGCGGCAGTTGTATATAGTAGTTATGGTAAGTTAAAAATTACAAAATGCATATTTATTAACAAGTTCGGCAATTAAAACTTAGCAGTAAAGTAAATAAAAATAACTCGTAAAAAATAATAAAATGGGTCATTTAATAAATACTGAGCAGTGAAATAACTAAATGGGCAGTTACGAGTGGGCAGTTGACAAATCGGAATTAGTCTGTAAGAAATCTCATTCTAAGCAGTTCGATAAACAATATTCTAAACTAACCCAAGTGATTCACCAACAATAGAGTCACCAAGAATAGAAAATTTCAATCGGTTCGGGTGTCTCCGCTCAAAGTCAAAGTCAAATAATTTATTTCAAATAGGCCCATGAATGGCACTTTTGAACGTCAAAAATTATGTGTTCCCTGTGAACGGCCAATTGTTTTTTTATTTTTTTTATTACTGTGTATGTTTTGCTGTCGCACAAATTTACCAACCGCCGATAAAAAAAATAACTGCCCATCATTTTTTTCAACTGATCATAATAACCTCTCGAATGTTAACAGTTCAAAAAAACTGTTCCCTTTTTTTATTCAAAAATCTTTAGAATCTACCAAACGTTTACGTCGCGCGTTCGTGTTTGGCCCATAGTTTGGACTGAGTAAACGTATCGATCGGCGCCAGCGCTCCGGACAAACTTTGTTTAGAACTTGGACCTCTTAACATATTTTGTGACACACAACCCTTTCAGAGTTCTTATTCGAACAGAATATTGATAGTAAAGATTGTAATGGCTCCATCGGGGGTTTGTTTTGAAGTATGTGTCTGTTTATTGTCGAATATTTGTTAGGTTGGGGATTTTTATGGATGGAAATCATAATATAGAGATACACAAAAGATCTTTTTTAGGCAGAAAACAATATCACGGTATGTTTAGCATAAGCATAATCAGCATATAATGTTCCCACTGCTGGAAAACAGGCCTCCTCTCTTTGAGAGGGTACTAGGCTGTAATCCACCGCGCGGGCCCAGTGCAAATTGGTAGATGTTACATGTCTTCGAATTTTTGGTTCTAGAACATGCCGGTTTCCTCACGATGTTTTCCTTCACCGTTTTGAGAGCAGTAATGATTAAATTATTTACACAAAGTTAGTCGTTGTCGTAACCACTGGGCCAACACCCACGGTATGTTTAAGTGCATGTTAAAGAGGGCAAGTCTATTGCCATTAATCGGCCAAAAATACTGACTCCAGGTTGCTACTGAGAAATTCCTGAAGGAAAACCCAAAAATATCAATGATTATTTGGTCTATAAACAGCTCGGAGTGTCTCGTTCTATTTAAACTAAAATAACTTGACGCAACTTAGACGGTTTATTAATTTTGTTTACGTTTGTATATCATGTATACGTGCTAAGTGGTGCCTACATACATAATACTTTTAACAAGGGTATATTTCACGCGTAGAAGGGTATAATTCCGAAAAGTTTATATATGGATAGGTACTGCGAAAAGTTTATATGATACAATGAAAATAATTCGATACTTGAAGTTACTACCGACTCAACCAAACAGCTTAATTGTGCTTCATATAGACGGGAAATCAAAGAGCAGAATCAACATATTTTTTAAACGTTGCCCCTCACTAGGAATTTCTCCTGTATTGTGGGTGCGTTCACAAACATTTAAACTCACATACACAAAAAGCCAGACCCGAAACAACTACTTGTAGGCCACACAAATATTTATTCGCCGCGACACGCAGCGCAGCAGTCAGTCGCTTAACCACTGCGCCAACCGTGCCATCAATATAGAACACAATTTATTAATATTCGTTTAAGTATCTACAATATTGAGTAATTACAATTCTCATTACCATCATGTAGAATCAGGCAAAATATTGAAACGTTTTGAAGAGAAATTATGCAGCGCGAACTTGAGCGTACCAGTCACAATGAGTCAATTAAAATGAAAAATAGCGTTCTGATGAGATATTAAAATATATGATTGAGTGCTCTTCCCACCCTTTATTAAACCCGTCACGGTATTAAATCAGTAATAAATCAACAACGAACCATAATTTCTCATTACATTGTGAACAATAAATCATTTAACTAGAAAATAGGCTAAAATAAGCTTGACTACGATTGGTTGCCGAACGGCCTGAGGCTAAATAATATCCATTGCAGAAATTGGTACTGTTATTTTATATTATATTAAAGGTTTGAGGTTTTGCCCGCGGCTTCGCCCGCTTAGTAGTCGGGAATTATCCCTCGGTAATTATGGGTTTACCATACAAACGTTCATACCCCCTTAGATTTTTCAAAAACGCTTAAACACGTGGTTTTTAAATATAAACAGAAATAATTTTCATTGTTTAAACTACAAAAATGACGATTTTCTATAAAAACTTTCATCCTTATTTTACTGCCTTATGAATTAAATTTAAAAAAAAATCTTTCCTTAATCCTTGTCTTCTATATTATAAAAGGAATCTCTCTGCAAAATTTCAGCTTTCTAGGTCCAAGGGTTTGGACTGGGCGTTGATGAATCAGCCAGTCAGGACTTTTCTTTTTATTTATATTGATAGAGATTTGTCATTGGAGATTATAAACGTAAGGTTTATGGATTTAATAAAAATCTGGGAAAGTATTTTTTGAGAGGAGAATTTCTACGCTCTCTCTTTCTCTTTACTCTAATTTCTCTCTTTCGACTCAGTGTTGTTAATTACACACAAAAATGTTGTGGCGCAACTTGGGACTATATCCGCCAGTGGACTACTATTGGCTTAGGTGATTGATTAATTGACTGGTGCAAACTAAGTCAAGAAGGACAGTACGACTGACTCAGAGCTAATCTCACAGATGGTTCACTCCGCATTTTAGATATGAAGCTACAAGTACGCGGCGGGCTGGTTTTGTCGGGCCAATTCAGTGAGCGTAACGTAGTCACAAGAGTGTTACGCGATAGAAAGAGAGGCAACTTCTAGTTGAATAAAACTATAGGTAATTGCACTTTATTGTGTCGTACAAGAGTCGCTTTTTATTTAAATGATTTTGCAAAGTGAACCATCAGTATTCATCTGTGCTGATCTCATCAATAAACACACACATTTAGAAACGTTATAACAAGTTAATCGCACATTAAACCTAAGCAACAATAAAATAAAGAAATACAAAGTGAAGCCACACACCAAAACAAACCTAATATCTCATAAACTGTAAACTATTTGCTTATCAAACTCTACCGAACAAATTACACAGCACCACCAGGAAATACAGTGAAAACTGTCATCCCACATTCAAATATTTCTACTCAGACCGCAACAAAATATATATTATATAGACATAATAAATAGAATGTAGTACTCTATTCGATGCAACAAATCGAATTTGCGTCACAACGAATATAAACTTGAATGCAATAGCTTTTCACGAGTACTCGCATATTACACGAACATATTCAATAGAAGAATTTAGATTGAGTGTAATGCCACTTGAAAGTCAATTTTCTGTGAACGTGTTTTTCATTTTTTTGATTTTGAAGGTGCGAAGTAATTATGTGAGTGCTTTATGTGACATGAGGCTGTAGCAATTAGGTAATATTGATTACATGGGCTATGAAATTGATCATAGTGATGATGTAGCTTCTTTAAAAAACATACGAATATTAAACTCGTACAGTCGGTAGATACAGCCAGCCGCACATTAGTGATGACAATTTGATATTGATCGCGCCTTAATGTCGAAGCATTAAGGGCGATTTTTGTAATGCTACTATGACCACTGATGTGCGGTTTACTCTACATTATCCGGGAGTTAATTAAGCACATCGAGTTTTAGAAATCGACTGTCATATATATATGAATGAAGAATGAATGATTGATGATGATGATTTTTTTAATGGAATGAACAGGTGGGAATACAATACACGACTCTAGAACAGATACGTAACTAGCTCAATACTTACGATGAATACGATGCCATGAACGGTGAGCTAGTCTGAAGTGCCATATTAACGGCCGTAAGCAAATGAGTTCATATGAAATATGACTTAACATATTTTCAAACTTCAGGTTCTTGAACAAATAATTCACTAATAATGCCTACACGTGAAACAAATTAAAATCACAACAGCGTACGCTAAACTGCACATTTTTACGAGTCAAAGTTTCGCACCGTGTTTCGCCTGGCCTAATTAACAAACTTCCTGATTAACCCTTATTACAATAAAATTTGGCGGGAACCGAGTGGCCCGGGGGCGTACCATCAACGCGCTAAGTATATTTCACGAGAAAATAACTACGTACTCACATTTTGTAAAGTCGCAATCTGTATTTTCACTTTAAGAGATCTCTCTCCTTTTGCTTATAAGCCATTGGGTGGGGGAACGTTCAAGCGGCTGACTGTAGCGATTCAATGAGTAAATTAGTCTTTGTACTTATGTTGCTTCTTTAAAGAAATATTGATGCTGCAGAGAAACATACATCAAAAGGTTATTAATGGGTCTTGACATCTTTATGCACTGATGCCGCAAAATAAAAATTCCTAACTATCATATTCATGATGTCGCGCTTGTTTGCAAATACTAGCTGCAAGAAATAATGAACCTGCCATTGCTGCAAGAACCTACAATTTAATTTCAACTCTTTATTAGTGGCTTTTGTGGACATGATAATTATTCAGATTTGTTACAGTTGTAAAAGCAATCATGTAATTGCGTTTAATTAAAATAGGTTTTTATTTTTATTTATTTATTTATCTTTTGTATTCTTTTCTATTTTGTGAATGTGAGAATGCTGTAGGCTTAGTGGACTGTAGATTTGTTGACCATTTTCTATGTTTTTAAGTACCTGGTACTTGTTGAAAAACCTACACTGTCCTCCCATACCTATTATACCTATTATAGGAAACGACCAATTGGAACCGTTATGAAACGTCAGAAGCTAGGTGAGCTTCTGACGTTTCATAAGTGCCCATGTAGGTTTATGTTTGAAAAACATTTAAAATTTCATACGGAATAAAATAATACGGTAATACTTTAAAGAGTTAGACCCAAAATCCGCTCACGCCTAATCCTTGCATCATCTCCCTTACCATATTGCGAATCGCAGCAATCTTCTTCGCTTTGAAATTGTTTGTGATTACAGCAGTTTGTGTTGAGACGAGGTGTAATTTCGCTTCCTATCAGTATCGTCGGCTTGTTACGTTTGTTTTATATTAAAAACGCCTCTGGTGTTGCTAACATCGGTTCACACAATTTCACCCGAACTTGGTGCAATCATTCATGCTTGATTTCCTGTTAGAGTTTTTTGCGAATTGATTTGGTGGTTTTCTTATGTGAACCCACTGAAGTGTACTTCTAAACGATTTGAAGTATGCGGTAAAAGTTATTGATATTTTCGTTTATGTTGATTCGGGTATCGCTTTTTATCAGCTGCTTATTATACCGCGTAACTAAGCTTAAATCTTAATCTCAAATCTACTAGTAATATTGCTCATAATTTCTGTCAATTAAAAGACACCTATAAATTTTTACTTCTTTCTGGCTAGTTTTAAAAAAGTTTTTAAAATAAAAACAATCAGATTTAGTTTTAAATACATAGATGATATGCTTTTGCCTTTGTCGCCCGTAGACCAAAACTACTACTATTTTACTCTAGCTAACAATACAAATGATAGTACTCCTGTTTCAAAGCTGCTCCGTATATTCTGTACAAAAAGTCCAGTTGGTACCGCATTCTCCCAGTGGCGCCATCTGTCCAGTGCACCGACGTGCATCGCCGCGGGAGATGTTTGTCAATCCACGTCTGCCCTGACACACATCACGGTTATTTATGGATTAATAATGAAGCTCTTATTATACCTACCCTGTATATATTTTGTGACAGTTAAATTATAGCTATGGTGGAAGATAAATGGGTAGTTAGAAAGGTAAAGGGAGGAGTTTCCTAAGCAAATTAGTGTCCTGTAATAATATGGAATCATCTAAGTACATTTCGAAAAAAATTATCACACAGTCACACCAATTTTGTGGAACCTTAAACACTATCTCTAAACTAATGTTAGTTTAGAGATAGTGTTAAAGGTTCCACAAAAGTGATAGAATGTCTTCAGATTATTTTCAATAGAAAAAGTTTGACAATTCCTAATAAATTTATCGAGAGAAATACTACTTCATATTTATTAATAAAATATATCAAAATCCTTTAGCTGCAATACAACGAACACAATTTGCGAACTTACCAAATTTGACTCATAGAAATTGTTATTCGTCAAAATTTCGACGCTGAAACTGAAAGTTTACAGGGTTTACTTAATTGTATCATCCGACAGGCGTAGAGCCTTGAAAAACGGAATGAAGTCCGTCCGAATTGGTCGAGACTTTGTGAATTATTAAATTTCGTCCTCGTTGTGGAACAAAAAATATTGTTTTGGAAGTTGAGAACAAGTTTCAAATCTGATAAAGGGCTTGACGTCCTTGCAAAACCCGTGCCGAGTTCTATGAATAAAGATAACATTTAGAAAATAAAGGAATAAAATGTTGAGTCGAGGTTATTTTAAAGGGTGACTTATTCTTCGCTTGGTAACATGACTACCATGACTGTAATATGAGTGCACTAGTTTGTTTCTCACCCCTATAATATATTAATTATTCTCTATTAAGAACATATTCTTGTGAATGCCTTTACAAGTTTATTATAAATACTATGGGTTATTTCAAATAAATTACAAGTATTTAACATAACTAGTGGTAGCCCAGTGGTCGAAATTCGACAGTAATTCATTTAAATTTTAAGGTACATGCTATGTAATTTCATGTATAGTACATACTAATTCTATGCTGCTATAATAGGACATACTAATTCCATGCTGCCATGTCATTATTCTAGGGTAGCCATCTTTAACCATAAACAAAAGAGAGTGCGTGTGTCAAACGCATGGTAGTGTGTGTAATGTTTTTTTTATTACTTTAATTTATTTCTAATGAATATTATATAAAAATATTAGCTATCTGCACTCCTTCTCCATATAGACTTTAACTGTGCCAAATTTCATATTCGTCCGTCCGCGTAATTTTCGTAAAAAGGGGTACAAAGTTTTTGCTTTACGTATTAATATATAGATAGAAAGATAGATTAATAATTAACGTATCTCTGTTCATGTCAATACAGTATACATGTCTACTTTATTTTCTTTAGGGATAAGGAAAATAAAGTAGCAAGGTTTCTCTTGTGTAATTTCATTTACGACAGACCGACCAGTATTTTAAAAAATCTCTAAAGATTGGAAAAAGGAAATATTTCATCAATTCCTTCGGGGAGCCTACCTAATAAAGACTCTTATGCCTCCAATCTCATTATTAATCTTCGGGGCACATGTAAAATTTCCCTTTTTATTGACTCAAAGGAACGGTGGAACGCGTCACTGAATAAATTCAATTTTGGCGAAGAAAAAAAGCGAACCCCTAGCGAGGTATTCATTAAAAAATCAAGCATATTTTGATCCGAATTAAAGCGCTCTCCGCGGCTCGGCTGTGTGCTCGTTTGGTGTCATAGAGTGCTCTCGAGACACCGCCTGCAAGGAGACACTAGTGTGTAGTGTTGTGACACTCGGGATTATGAGATGCGATGCTCTTATGTTTTAATTAGTTCGCGCATTTTCGGCGTGGAATATTTTTTATTAATTCATTTCTGGATTTATATTTAAAGGAAAATAAAAATAATCTGAATATTTTAGAATGAAAAGAAAGAAAGAAAAATGCGTTAATTGGTATTACAGCAGAAAAAAAAGTGAATAAAAATATGATAATCACCTGATTGTCCATTCTATTCCTATAAATAGTTGTACATAACTTATCTGAATTTCATCTTGCTTCAAATCCAATTCACTTAGAGTTTCAAGCGAAATACTGTTCTGCTACTTGTCGTTTCCTATGTTACACGTCAGTGCACAGAAAGATAACTCACCTCCACGAGAAATGTTTTATCATTTCTAGGAGCACCGTCGTGAATTCCTAGTATAATAAATTATGCAAAATGTTATCTAAAGCATAATTATGACAAGGTCACGTCTGTCAGACATTTATAAAAGTTTAATCATAATGAGTTTTGTTGAAATAAAATTTGATACTAACTCAGAAATAGTTTACAAAGTCATTATTATTTTTTACGATATTCAAACAAAGACACAATTTCGTTTTACGTAATTATTTTAAGCAGAGAATAGGTATTTTCTATTAAAGTGGTTCTTTAAGAAGTTTATGTCTACTTGACAATATAAATTAACGTTGTGGCTACAGCGGAGTGAAATACTTTAGTGCCTCTAAATCTTATCTAAATAATAATGTACAAAAGAATCTTGCTTTTATCTTGGAACAGTTACTTTTGACTTTATTTTTCTAGTTACAGTATTATAAATTAACAAAAAACTGTTAAAAGTTTATTTGAAACGGTGTAAAGCCATTACTATCTAATAGGTTTTTACTTTCAAGTCACTTCATAAGGATATTGCAAAAGCAATATTATGCAAAGTTTTACCATACACCATAACTTAGCATGCTTCAACGCAATATTGATGAAGCTGCGCTTTTCAAGAAGAAAAAGAAATCAAAACGGTCGGTTTTTCTGTCCCGATTTCTACCCGATGTTTTCCGTTAGACCCGTACTTGTAGTAAGTTCTATGAGATGTTGAAACTTTGTTCCGAGTATGTATGTATATCTTTGGGTCGGGCAAGTAACAAGATGAGGGGTTTCTTTAATATTATGTTCTGTGTCAGTTACAAGTACTCGTACCGGTACACGTTCCGCGAGTTAGTACTTGTTTTCAAGTAAGAAAAGTTTGCGATGTTCTATATTATCAACTGGTTAGTTAAGTACTTTTTACTTGTTGAAGTTTTTATGATAACTTTCTTTCATAATATTTTTCATATGTTGCTGAGAATAAATGCTGTACGTAGCTAAGTAAAGCTTCTTCGAGTAAATTGCCGAAAGCTATGTGATTATGAAGCAACTGAAAAGTTATTGATTCCTTTAACTTGACACTTTTACTTACATAATATCTCACGTAAAACTTCAAACTACCCACTGTACATTTGTGAAAAGAAAATAAATATACTGCTATACTATACTAAGTTTAATTTTGGATTTGTAGACTAAATAATTTATTTATATCATGCCTATTTTTGGGTTATAAATTTAAAATAACAGTTGCATGTCGCAAGAACACGAGCATCTACCATTCAATCAATCTCCCTAGCTTTTTCCCAACTATGTTGGGGTCGGCTTCCAGTCTAACCGGATGCAGCTGAATACCAGTATTTTACATGGAGCGACTGCCTATCTGATCACAACAACACAATAACTGGGTAATACGATACCCATTGATAAGACTGATTGTCAGACATTCGGGCTTTTGACGACCCACGACGACTGTCAAAAATCTATGAATGACAGCCGGGACCAACGGCTTAACGTGCTTTCCGAGGCACGAAGGAGAGGAGTCTAGTTATGTAAAGATGTTCACCCATCCACGGACTGACTCCGGCAAGCGTAGCTTAACCTGATGGATGGACCCGTATGGCTCGATCTATCACGAGCCACGAGCATCTACCATTATCATAAATAAAAAAAACTTGAAATCTCAAAGCAAACACTTGCTTTGTGTCGAGAAAATTCTAGAATAACGTAAAAGGTTTTGTTCCCTCGCAGAAAAAAGCACCGTGTCACGTTTTAAAAGCTAACCGCAGAAAAAATCTATCTGACGAGCACTAATGAGACAAGACTTAAGCAAAAACTGTAAAACCAGCAAGAAAGTCCTGACTAACCTAAACCGTAAAACCGAGACGAAACGAAAAAATATTTTCAAGAAAAAAAACTAAGAGATTACAAGTCGCACAATAATTCCAGAACAGTAAAAGAAAATCGTCAGACAACAAAAGCGAATAAAATAAAACGCTGTTGTGCGCCTTCGTTCCGCTGAAGTTAAAATGGATATTTCTGTTTAAACTTTAAATTAAACAACAACAGCTAAAAATTAACACAACGTTTTAAATTAATTCGACGTCCGTCTCGAAGGTACAGTCGAGTGCAATCGCCTTTTTTGTTATAAAGCTGTCTTCCGACGGGCTAGTTAACACTATCTCAGAGACCAGACGTGGTACAGTCGCGTCGAATTGCGATTTCTTCTCGAGTTGTACAGCGCACGTTCGTACTGTCAGGCACATACGGACTTCGAAAAATCGTATTGAAATTTTTATAAAAATGTTTACTGTTCCAATGTGAGAATTATTTTCAGAGTTCCAGGGATCGGAACGATCTATTTTGGAATGGGAAATATATTTTTAGATGAAACTATAAAGTAAATTGGATGTATACGGGGAATACGTTCGTAGCTATGTAAGCTCAAGTATAAGTTTTATCTTTAAAAGTGCGTCATTCTCTTATCGTTCAATAATGCTAATTGATTTAAGTTCTTGTTTTTTTTTTTCATTTCTTAATTTTTTTTATAAAAATCATTAAAAAAAATCATTTAAAAATACAAAAATTGATTACGTTATTATTTAGGTACTATATTTTTAATTATTAATTATTGAGACTTAGTACCTACTTGTTTAAAACTACCAGAAAACATACCTCTTTACTGCGCAGTAAATAGGTATGTTTTCTGGTAGTTTCGACAAAGTTTTAGTTATAATATATTTATAGGATAATAATTAGTATTCCTAACGTATTCTGTGCCAGAAACACTGCGACTAAACCCTTTATTGCTAGTTTAAACTATAAATAAACATATTATAATTATTTTGTAATAGTTTTGTTTTTGGTCAATATCTACCAAAAATTGTACAAGGATTTTTTGGCGCGAGGCCATAATTAGAACTAAAGCCGTCATTTACTTTTTTTTTTTTCAATAACGTCAATTTTGAAAAACTTTTGGTCATAACTTGGTTTTTTTTTTCATAAATGTCACAAAATTATTCGTAAGTATAACTTTGTTACGTATTGATAAATAAAATTATATCAACCTTGCGAAACTTGTTCAGGCAGGTAGGCAGGTGTTAACACACGAACCTTTTAAGGGCCGATTAAGTAGGTGATAAACGGCTATTATTGGATATTAAATCATGATTAACTGGAGCTTTAAATTATGATGATTATGTTAAAGATTATTATTATTAGCTTAAGGTTGACTTTAAAACTTCGCTTTTAGCGATAAGACCATTATGTCACCCTTTGTACATTTTCTATACTTATATGTGTAATTTTTATGTTATACATAATAAACAGTATTCTATCTTCTATTTATCTATCTATGAATACATTATGTAGCTACTCCTTCATACCTGGTGAACCAAGTGACAGAATATAAAGACGTGATGATAGATTAATGCACTATAGAAATTTTAAAAAGCAATTTTTTCAACAATCATAAAGTGAAAGTAATGATGGGTATGCCCATATCTTTCAGCATAAAACAAGCACAATGAATAAATAAAACACCAACATTTTTTTCTGATTACAGACAAGTCTCATAAAAGCATGAATCGTCCATAAAAACAGCATTTTAAACAATGCAAGCGTAATCGCTCGTGAAGTTGATTAAATTTAAACACATTAAGTTCCCAAAATGCCGTAAAACATCATTTATTTATCATAAATTCAACAATACAACACATTATTTCATCAATTTATATTGGCGAACCGACAATTGACTAATGTAATACTCTTAAGTACTTATAACGTAATTTGCATTTATTTTCACTATAAAACATTAATGTTTAATGAAACAAAAAGCTTAAAGTGGTTATTAACAGCACAACAACGGTATCGCTCCTAAATATTTTATAAAATGAAGCTCGACACCTCGATATCAATTTCATTTTGTTTACGTAGCCGTCAATTATTATTCTAAGATAAAATCTCTTGCTAGTTATAAAAGCATTCAAGTCGAATTCTCACTACAGTACTCTACATACAAAACACCATTTTACAAAGGGTATAAAAGATCTTTTCATATAACACTTGTGAGCGTGATTGTACGTATCTACGGCGCAGGCAACGCGTCTCGGGGGTAATGAAAAGAAGTGTCCCTTATAACAGAAGCTTATATTACCGCTTTAGTTCGCTTAAAAAAAGCAAAAAGAAAATTATACACGTTCGGGAAATCTTGGACCAAAGCCGTGGGACCCCTGCCTAAGCATTTTCTGACCTTTGTGTGATGTTCATTGTTTTAGTTTTTCGGTTGAGGTTTTGTAATCGTTTTGTTAAGTTTCTAACTTTAGGGATTGTATTTGACTTTTTTAAATTAGTTTTGTACTAGAAAGGAGATGGAAAACGTTGGGCTCAAATGTAAAAAGTTGAGATATGATCTAAAAAATTAATCATATTTTTTTGAATCCTTGAATATAAAAAGCAGCTCATTTCTCAATCTGGAAGCGGAAAAATATGATAAAGATAGTTTTAGTGAAATTATCGATTAAAGTAATCGATTACACAACTACAAAAAGAAAACCTACTCACTAGGTAGCACTAGGTAATTGACGGGGTCCGCTAGGGCCGATGCCTGCCGGGGTTGCGAAGAAAACCGAAAGGGAGATCGTGGCCCCTGGCAACAGGGCACCTGAAGGAACGCGGGTGGGTTTTAGTCAGTAAGAGTCTGACACACCCTCTCGCTCTACCCAGAGCGGGAGAAGTTATTTGATAATTTCCCACCCAAAAAAAAAAAGGTAGCACTAGGTAATATAATTAACTCGAAGTAGTTAAATGCACTATATATACCTTTTTTAAATATAGTGCATTTAAATTAAATAAAACATCATTAATTACTGATAAACCAAAATAATGATTATCAATTTCATATCGATTTAAATCAGTCTTATATTTATAGTCTCTGTCACTGGCAGTGCATGTTCTGTACTGGGATGTTGACATTAGACATTAGTGGTGGGTCGTTGTCGAATTTTTGACTGACGAAACCATTGTCCCGACGACGAAAACGGTTGCAGAAAACGGTTAAAGGACAAAGCTTATCCAACATGGAATAGAATTGCGTTTTTCTAAATTCACACCATTTTCATTCAGGCCCAAGAGTGTATGTAAACGTTTCCGTCTCCTTTTTAATTTACATCAGCAATTATTTTCGTTATTTTCATTTGTCTATAGCCTTTTCCCAGATTTGTTATTTATTTTTCGTTTCTTATTTATATCTCATTGTATGCTGCACCGGTCTACGTCATCACGCCGGCTTTCGCTGAAAACCAGCGCTGGGGCTATGTCTCATATAGTATGCAGCGATGCCATTTTGCGTGGATGTGACGCAAATTTCCCCCCACTTGTTCTTTTTGTGTTTTTGTTTTTTTTCATGTTTACCGCAAATAAGCTTATTTTCTTTCTTTCTTTTCTTTCTTTATAATTTGTATGAAAATTAATAGTCTATTCACACGGACCACATTCTGTTAGGTTTTGCAGACATGTGCTATCGAGTAGGTGCCCATACTTTGACACGGAACAATATTGACATTCTGTTGTTAGACCAATTATCAAGATTTCCGGACTACCAATAGCATAGTCGACCTCGTAATTTTTCATCACCCTTCTTAGCCTATCAATGGTAAATAAGAAATTTTCTGTGAAAATTTAAATACATATCACCTATGTTTAGCCCAAACTTCAGCCACACGAATTCAGGTTGAATGTCACTTGCGGTTTATAAGACAAGGTCTATTTTAACTGACCTTAAAAAAGAGGGGTTATCAATATGTTCGTCTGTATGCATTCATTTTTTATGTAAGTTCATCGACACTTTCGTCAATATTTTTTTCATTTGGTACAAGTAGCTTGCGCGGTGGTCCCATATAAATTTTATTGACTTTGCTTGGGGAATTACTTTGTGTATCTTGATTATGTTATAAAACTTACAAATCTTATTCTTTTCTGCAAAATAATCCGATTCACGCAAATTGAATCGATTGTCTTTACCAGAAAAAAATACCGTCATCCTATTTCGCCTAACATAATAAAAACGTCTGTTATTCTTGGCGCACTGTACCAATGCGGTGTTCTAAGCTCATTTACCAACACACGTATGCTCTCAGCTGACTGTACCTTCAAAGTAATCTAATAACAACAATGACGGTATTACGAAGTCTGGGTTTTCTTTCCCGTGTCATGTTTGGGGTGGGTAGAGAAGGAAATGTCGCGGGAAACTGCCACTTATTGTTTGATATGTAAGTAATAATACAGTACGGGAGGCTGTGTGATTTTGAGTAAAGAAGAGACCGAGCCATCTAGGATTTTTTTTTGCCTCATACTCATTTAAACTTTCTCAGTTAAACTAAGTACAAAGATAAATCTCACATTCACAAACCGCCAGACACTCAAACTCAAAATATATGTTCCATCAATTTACTTAAATATCATTTTTATAAAAAAGCAAAATTATAAAAAATATAAAAAGTTGAGATCCTCTCAAAAATCCCTTTCATTTGATATGTCACACAGTACAGTTTACAAAACTTTTATTTTTCAAATTGACCCCGAAAAGTAACCCCATATTCAAAATTCATTTATTTTCGTTACACATCCACGTAGATTCGAAGCAAATTAGCTGTGACAGACGGACAGACAGACTCTATTGGCAGAATAGTCGACATTGCCTTTGCTTGCCATTTAATAAAAATAGAACAGAAAAAAGACAAACGCCAAAAAAACATAATCCCAGTCTACCATAACGTTTCCCCCGTCAATGTCCTAAAACCTAATTCGGGGGAGACAGAAAGCCCAAACCTTACCTTTGACACACGTTACTGTAATAAAATAATACTGTCACATACATAACAAAGAGCTACATTATCCAATTTGTTCCATCAGAGGATACAGAAGCAATGAGCCAGTATATCGGTAAGCCAGCAATCGAGTTATATTCTCGTAAGGGCCTGTTCTCATGTACCACAACCACACCACATCGTAGCGACAAAATATCGGCAAGCAGTGGTTACGTGTGAATAGTGTCGCTGCAACTTCTTGCATTTGCTTTGTGGATGCGTTGTCGCTAGTAGGTGCGATGTCGTTACACCATACATCAGGCGACGTCAAGTCGCCTTGATGTGGTCGGTATAGCCCACACGGTTGATTTTGAGTGCAAAATGTGGTTCGTGTGAATAAACTATTCACTTACATACAAATTAGAAAGAAATACAAATATTTTATTTGGGACACGCACAGAAAATACAAACAGTAAAAAAGGAGCATTTAAAATTACGACCTGTGCAAGCTCTCCTATCTCAACATGCTCTCTGGAGCCCTAACCGCCGCGCCGGTAGCTTGGACCCTGTTCCCGATACCGGTGGGCTACTATTTTTTTATATTTTTTTAACGTTTTTTTTTTTCATCTTTTCATTTTATAAAAATATGTCATTATGTTAACGATATATAGATAAATGAAATAAAGTAGATAATGCTGCGATATTTAAAAAAAAATATTAATGCCCGTTCTCGTGGTGTCGTTGTAGTACGTGTGTTCGGGCCCTTTTTTTTTTGGCTGGCAAATTATCAAATAACTTCTCCCGCTCTGGGTGGAGCGGGAGGGCGTCACACTCTTACAGACTAAAACCCACCCGTGTTCCTTCAGTTACCACGATATCCCTTTCGGACTTCTTCGCAACCCAAGGTGTGTTCGGGCCCTAACAAAACATTCGGAGCTTTAACGTATAACTGTATTACCTCCTATGAGCAAACGAAAATAAGTTTGTCGTCAATCTTTTGACTTACAATTTCGTTAGCTACTGTTGTTTTGGCATTATCGGGTTTTCGATACACGAAAATATTATTTTGTGTAAGTATTTGTAGGGGTTGAAGCTCTTAAAGCGCCCGCCACACACGCCACTTGAATGAAAAGGCGCGGTAGCTACATAAGTGAAGCTAAGCGAACTTCTTTCATTTTGCTTCGTTCTTAGTGTGGCCTGCGCTTAAGGGTTTAGAGCTGACATTTGAAAACTTGTCTAGTGGACTAAAAATAAATCTTTGCCAATATCAAAGCGTTAAAAGAACGCATCATGAGGAAACCAGCATGTCCTAGAACCAAAAATTCGAAGACATGTGACATCTACCAACCCACACTGACCTCGCGTGGTAGCCCACTCCCTCTCGAAGATAGGAGGCCTTTGCCCCAGCAGTGAGAACATTATAGGCCGATTGATTGATACATTTTGAAGAAATCGATGGCGTTTTTTTCACTAATCACTAATTCTTCTAAGAATCTTGTTACCTGAGTAATAAAAATGTAAAACCTACTCAGAACACATAAACAAACACATTTCAGTACTGCCGAAAATGTAATTTATATTCAAATAAAGTTAGCAACGCAGCTGAGCAAACCCTGCATGTTGGCTGTCCGACCCGGTTCTTGTCAGGACTACCCCGGTATCCGGGTCTTGTCAGGACATCCCCGGGATTATTTGACCGGGTCCAACCTTCTAGAGACCAGATAGTAAGCTACTACACCGCAGTGTAACTTGAAATATTTCGGTGGTAAACAGATTGAAGATATAATTAATTTACTGTGGCTAACTTACTTTTTAAAGGTTAAATTCTTATTTTGCAGTTAAGCAATTTAAGTTTGTTTAGTGTCAAATATTTTGTTTGTTAATTACAAAGCTTATGCGTGGTCGTTTTCTAGCGCATTTATTGTAATTATGTTTAAGTTTTAAGCCATAACAGAATAAATGTAGAAAATTATTAACTACCAGTATCAACCGATAGTTCCAATTAATTAAATCCTGATTAAATATTTCTATTCAAATATTCGATATTTATTTCACGAAATTAATCCAGATTACCGTTACTGTAATCTGGATTAAATTCGTGACTTATTTTAACAAAATCCAATGAAAAAAAAAATTTAATATAAACATTTATTTAACAAAAAACAACTTTAACTAAAAAAACTTACAATTCTGCTTATAAACATAACATTACGCCTGTATTCCCCGAAAGGTTCGACAGAGGTGTACATATAATACACCCACATTTCGCCAGTTATGTTTAAGCCCCACGTAATAGGAGGCGAGCCTATTGCCATCAACCGGGCACAAATCCAGACTCCGCGCTGCAACTGAGAAATTCCAGATGGAAAAACCCAATAACACTTTACCCGACCCGGGAATCGAACCCAGGACCTCGTACTCAGCAGTAGCGCTTTGCGACCACTAGACCAATGAGGCAGTTCTGCTTATATTTTTCAGTTAGACCTATTTTTGTTTACCTGTTACAATTTTCTATTATTATGCAAATATTTCGTGAACGTAGGGTGTTTAATATTTATAGTGATCCGCGGGGACTTAGCCCGTGGGTATGATTTATCCCGTAATGGTGTAGCGATTAATAACACTGCAGACTTACCTAAAGTCAACGTTGTGTATTTATATATTTTCTAAACATGCATTATAAGTCAACGTTGTGTATTTATATATTTTCTAAACATGCATTATAAGTCAACGTTGTGTATTTATATATTTTCTAAACATGCATTATTATAAGAAAGGCTTATTTTTACATTCAAATTAAACAACGCTAGCTTTTTCGCAACTATGTTGTGGTCGATTTCATCCGATTAGACTAACCGAATGCAGCTGAATATCAGCACTTTACATGGAGCGACTGCCTATCTGACCTCCACAACCCAGTTACTGGGCAGTACGATACCCCTTGGTAAGACTGGTTGTCAGACTTTCGGGCTGCTGACGACCCGTAACTACTGTCAAAGATCTACGGGATCAACGGCTTAACGTGCTTTCCAAAGCACGGAGGGGTCTTGATATGTAATGCATGGTCGCCCATCCACGAACAGACCGCGGGCGCATTATTTAGCCCCTCACACATAATTAATATGCTAAAAAGAAAACAAATCCAACACATAATCTTACCACATATAAACCTTATTAGTATTATTAAGATGTTTCGTATTACCATAGAGTAAAAAATCAAATAGATACGACATCCATTTGCTTTTCTTCGTACATACGCTGATGCCGCAGAAATAATCACCTCTCGTTCCCCAACACACCGCTTCGACCAGCACTCGTTGTGGCAAAAACAGGGTTGTCACTATTGTCGGATTTTTAATTATTTTTACCTATTGTATTTAAAATATTGTAAAACATTTTAAAAGAGGAATGGTGGAGTTTCTTGCCTATTCTTCTCTATACAAAAAATACCTTTTGTAAGGGGCGACTAGAATCTATTATATTTTTTGTAAATTTTGACGTTCAAAAGTACCTTTTTAAAATAAATTATTTGACTTTGACTTCGGAACTAATTGTATTGTTTTTTTTTTTTTTTCTATTTTCGTCGTTTCCTCCCTTGCTGAAGATCGAAATCACATAGGACGCGACATAACATATCTACACTGTCTTCCGAAGTATGTTCCTATAGGTGTGTCCGACAACCTTCTTAATTGCATCTGGCCATCGTCTTCCGTACTTTAATCATTTGTTGGGCAGGGATTGAGTTGACAGTAATAGCTGCATCGCACATGGTTCAAAATCGCTTGACACCTCACTTTTTTTCAAATATTGACCTGTGTTTTGTCAAATATTGAGTGCATGGCGTTGCTCTACCTTGCCTGCTCGCGTTAAACGTTTAAAACGCCCTGAAACTTTACGCATTCTAGAATGCGTTCCGCGCAGGAGTTTCACTTCTACAAATTCTTGTTCTGTGGTGTAAATATACGTGGAGTACGTTCTTATAACGCTGTACTTAACCTTCAAGTCTTGGAATTAACGCTTACCATACGAGCTTCGTTTGCGGAACTGGCTGTATATGAAAATATTTTTTTATTTATTGAATAAAAACGTTTACAAAAAGTATACATTTAGGCAACAGTAAGATTTCCCAAACAATTATAATACCTAAAAATAAATTAAAACTAAAACATGTTAATTACAAGTGCAAGTCAGTAATGATGTTTCGGAATTACAGTATTAGGTAGCGACCCGCCCGATCTAGGTTAATTCAAACCTGTGTTTCAGGCCATCACTTTGCATTTTAATTAAATTGGTACAATAAAATTTAAAACTAAACTAATGTAAAACAATTAATGAATAAATATGAGAAAAAGCATATTGGTACATTTATATCTAAAACTAAACCTATGTAAATATACAAAAGTAAATACTTACGAGGGATAAATTATCGTCATGACAAAATTTCTAGAAGATTTTCTGTGTCTGTGTAATTGAGTGTCGCTAAGTGTTCTGCTAACAATTTACTACATTTTTTGTAACGTACACTATAGAAGCTTAGTAACTTGTTGAGCCTATTATACAGAAAAGGTCCTAAAAACACATAAAATCGATTAGCAAACGCATGTCTAGTTTGAGGCTTTATGCAAACCAAATCCTTCCTTCTCTTGTCGCTAGATGATGGGTCAAAAGGAAGTGCAGTGTGCTGGTGTAATACTATGTTTAGTACAAATAATTGCCGTATTGTTAGTACATTACATGCTATGTAGAGCTGGTGCGTAGGAAATGTAAAAGGGCGAAATGTTGCAACCTTTAGAATTGCTCTTTGAGCACGCTCTAGAGGGAGTAAAATTGTTTTTGCAGCACCGCCCCAAGAAGTTATGCAATAGGTAAGAATGGATTGACACAAAGCTAAATAAACCTGTTTAATCAATTTAAAGTCTGCTATGGTCCGCAAATTCTTAAAGACATATATTAATTTGCGCACTCTAGCACAAAGTAAATCGATGTGTTTACGGAAGTTTAAATTGGAGTCAATAGTGACACCCAGATATTTTAAATGGTCAGCTTTAGCTAAAGTGGGGCAGGAACATGCAGTGTCAGCGCACGTGCTACAATTATGTGAGTAAATGTTTAGATTAGTAAGCGGTATGTTAGTATTTCTCATTGTAAATAAAATGTATTTTGTTTTATCTGTATTTAATGTTAGTAGATTATTATGAAGCCAATTAGACACAATGTTAAAACCATTCTGAGCATGTTCATAGACTTCAACTCTTGATTTAGCTGAGAACAATAGAGCGGTGTCATCCGCATAAGACAATATCACACCATTTTGGAGTGCCAAGCAGCAAAGTTCATTTATATAGATTAAAAATAACGTAGGGCCCAAAATGCTGCCTTGGGGAATTCCAAAACAACTATTTTTAAGTTCAGAACTTGTATACTGACCAATTTTTACACATTGCTGACGATCGCTAAGATAGTCAGAAAATAGTTGAAGTTGTGCTCCTCTTATCCCAAGTGTTTCAAGCTTGTGCAAAAGTAAAGTACATGAAATGGTATCGAAGGCCTTGGCAAGGTCTAGAAAGATCCCAATTGTGTGCATACCATTATCTAGATTGGTAGTCACATAATTAGTCAATTTGTGTACTGCTTGTCCAGTTGATCTTTTGGGCCTAAAACCAAATTGACTATCTGAAAGTAGTTTGTTATCTTCCAGATATTTTATCAATCTACTGTTAATTATTTTTTCTAAAATTTTTGAAAGGCCTGTTAACACTGAGATGGGTCTGTAGTTATTCACATAGTTTTTGTCTCCAGATTTCAAGACAGGTGTGACGACAGCTTTTTTAAGCAACTTAGGGAATTTACCTTTAGATAAACATAGCTGAAAAATGTGTGTTAGCGGCGGGGCAAGGAGGTATTTAAACCTCTTAAGTATATTATTAGGTATGTCATCCCACCCAGTAGCACAAACATCCTTTAACCCGTTTATTATTCTTACTACTTCGCAAACGTCAGTATCTAATAAAACAAATGAATTTAATGTAGAGGATGTCGTCGGGTTTTGACGGGAAGAATTACTAGAATGTAAAGATTTTTCAGCCAAGTTTTTACCAACGTTAGCAAAAAAGTTGTTTACTTTATTCATTGCTTCGGATGGGCTTGCCTCTGCAGATAGTAAGTCAAACGGAGGTTCGGGATTTTTCGATCTAAATGTATTCGTTTTTATAAAATTCCACATAAGTTTACTATTTGTCCCCGCCTTCTGTAATTCATTTTTATCATACTGGTTTTTTAGTTTTTTCAAAAGATTATTACAGAAGTTTCGATACCTTTTGTACGTAACAGAAAGTATTTCGTTATCAGGTGTGAGTTTCAATTTCAGGTGAAGTTTGTCTCTATGTCTTATACAACGAACGAGACCGGGTGTAATCCAGGGTTTAATACAACTATACTTTCTAGGCATTGTCTTAGTAAACGTGTTTTTCCTTATTGCATATTGTAGCGAATCTATGAAATACTTTAACGTAATATTTGCATCGTCTGAATTATAAACTGGGTCAAAATTAATACCGCGTAAGTCACTTTCCAGGTTTGTCATATTGACTTTAGTGTAGCTACGCATGCAGTTTTTTCTAGGTGAACATATTTGTAATGTTAGTAAAACAGCTTGATGATCGGTAAGCGAAGAATTAGTAACCAATGTTTTTGATGGATTTTTTGATTTTAAAATGACATGGTCTAAGCATGAGCCACTCTGATGCGTGGGGTGATAGTGAGCTGGTAAAAGTCCATGAAATGAGCAAATGTTTAAATAATTGTGTACATGGGTATCGGTGTTCCCGGAAGCAATGTTTATGTTAATATCGCCCAAAAGTACTATGTTTTTAAAAGATGTAATGTTTTTTAAATTGGTGTCAAGCGAGTCTAAAAACCTATCCATATTTTGAGAAGGCGGCCTATAAATAGCCATGACTACCGTATCGGGAATAATTTTGATTATTAAGCAATTACTATCTTGGGATACAGGTTCTTCTTTTGTTGTTCGTAAATTATTTTTGATATAAACTACTAATCCATCGTTCTGGTTTATGTTTCTGTCAGTTTTATAAGAATAGTAACCGTCAAGAGATGGTAAATTGATTGTCTGTTTTGACAACCAACATTCTGTTAGGACGATTATATCACAGCTTAAATCAAGATTCTGTAACAACACTTCGAATCCGTTCATGTTTCTATTTATGCTGCGAATATTCTGTGTGAGCAGGGTTAAGGTTTTTTAACCAGGTTGAATATGATGCTTACAGTCCCTAACATTACAGATTTTAGATTCGGACACAGAAAAACTATCTAGATCACAAATAAGCTGATTTGTCATGATTGTTACAAACTAAGTGGAAATATAAATATAGGATAAGCTACCTGTTTGTGTGCTAACTAAATAAAGTATTCGGTGGCGCTCTTAGGCACCGTCATAGTCTATTGAGTTGATGTAGTTGATCTCTGCATATTTGCGCGCCGGGCAACTTACGTCACCAGTTGGATGGTCACATTTCCTCTTGAAGCGCTTGTTCGCGAGGAAGCTTTTAAAATTACGCAACAAGGACAATCTTAACGCAAACGTTCGCGTTCAAGTTTACTGCGTGCTTGGGTTTACTTTGGACACCTTACTTTGATATTTATGAAAATTGTCATGGATCACTTTTGCACTCTCCGTAAAAATCTTAGAAGGCCATGAAAACTGTTTCCGAAATTAAATTACAAATGAATTCAATTCGTTTTTTGTCGCTGCTTTTCTAAAAGTTGCAGTTGAATGAATGGTTTTATCTACTTACAATCAAACGTATTTACGAAAAACAAAGAGTTCAACAATACAAATAGTGGGTTACTAAAACAAATGCACATCTCCGAGCTCTAACCAAGACTACTCAATTTCAGAACCAAAGATCCACAGACATTGGCACACAAACAGTTGCTCCAAAATTGGCCACCAACAAAATTAAAGCAAAGACGCCATATTTAGGGATACGTAACACAAAAACCATCGCAAAATCCCATCTAATCTCGCGAAGGAATCTCTGGTTAAAGCCTCCTCCACACGGTTTTCTGTGTTAATAAAGGTAATTATGCATTTCGCGTGCGTGAAATAAGCTCCGGTATCTACCATATCCCGGAGATTGCGTTATTTTGAATGGAATTTATAAATTCAAAGTGAGACTGTTAACGTTGAGGTGTATGTTCGTTTTCTTCTGTTTAATTAATGTTTTTGTAATCTTGATTTTGGGAAGTAATTACTAAAAATCATTAGTTTTATAATTGACTAGTTACCCGCTCCCGCTGTGCAAGGTTTTAACGATTTTCTTAATAATATGCAAGTTTATTAAGAATTTATTGTAATTTGTAGGTACGCATAAACTTTCAGGACAAATTCACGCAATAGTGGTCGTCTTCTTTTCGTGTGATGACTAACCTGAATGATGGTGAAAATCCATCAATCAATCCATTGTGTAGTTTAGCAGAACAACTCGCTCATACAGACAAACTAATAAGAAAAGTGACTATAAATATAATATGTATGTATATAGATTCATCATTGCATTCATGACCCTTCCATTGATACCATTATAATAATCAAAACTTTCACAATCTGAGAAATATTAATTTCTGTAGAGGGGAAAATTAACGCACCTCTATGAGAAGATTTACATACATATTGTGATTCCTTTAATTAAATGTTGGTTTTAATCAGCTTACTTCTGATTGGTGTAAGTTTTGTCGGTGCACACAATGTGATTATTAACTGTGTTGCCAATATTGCGAAACACGGAGCGCAAAGCCTGATAGGATTGGAATATTTGATGTAGCAGGGGATTATTTAAGGTAACTTATTAAGCGGTTTTGGTGGGTCTGGAAATTGGTGCCGTTTCTTGTGATATTGTGATAATGAAACAGTATTTATCGACGAAAAAAGAAGGAGGTTCTCAAGTCGACGCGTATATATATTTTTTTAATGAAGGTACATATTAATATAGCCACGTATAACTTTTTACAGAGTAGTTCAATTTCTTTTTTCTTTTTTATAATTTTCTATATGGTCTTTAAATACCTAACGGAATTTAGCTATAGTTTTTACTAAATTTATTATTCTAATGCCTGTTTTCACCTTCACAAAGTGACACTTAAATGAATCCCTAAATAAAAGTGCACTGTTGGACTTTCAACGCTTGGTTTAGCGCTGAGAGTTGGAAATCCAACAATGCACTTTTATTTAGGGATTCATTTAAGTGTCACTTGACTAAGTAACCACTTTAAGTGTCACTTGACTAAGTAACCACTTTAAGTGTCACTTGACTAAGTAACCACTTTAAGTGTCACTTGACTAAGTAACCACTTTAAGTGTTACTTAACTGAGTAACCACTTTAAGTGTTACTTATCAAAATAGAGTGTTCATCATAAACAAGTTCAGTAATCCAGTCAGTAGTATATTCAGTTTACTAAAACGAAAGTTTTTAACTAACAAA
The DNA here is from genome assembly GCA_916610215.1 of Omphaloscelis lunosa. NCBI lineage: Eukaryota > Metazoa > Arthropoda > Insecta > Lepidoptera > Noctuidae > Omphaloscelis > Omphaloscelis lunosa. The sequence goes on along the minus strand of OU744261.1, from coordinate 15,874,437 downwards.
TTCAAAATCTATATCTATTCTATCTATACTATAATATTATAAAAAGGTCAAATTTATTTGTTTGTAAGTATGTATGTGGGGGGTAATCTCTGGAACTACCAGTCGGATTTGAAAAAATCTTTTTGCATTGAATAACCCAATTCTTGAGGAAGGTTATAATCCTACGGACGAAGTCGCGGACAGAAGCTTTTATTTTTTAAAATAAAGACTAAGAATTTCCTAACTAAAAAAATAGCCACCAAATGTCAATAAATAAATTTGCAGATTTCTACTGTTAAATAGGGAAAAAACTCTTCACAAAACGCTCCCTAGCAACACAACCCTAAAAATAACCTAAAAAATATCAAACTAAAATATTCCTAAAATCTAAAAGATATCTTAGAGACGAGACGCCTTGATAAAATCCTTAACATTACATTACAAAAGAAATTCAAGTCCTTTGACACACAGACAAAAAAAAAAATATTTTCGAGTCCATTGTACAGTCAGCATTAAAAATATCGAAAGGAACTGACGGCTCAAAATTCTGAACCAACTGTTAAGGCGGCTGCTACACCGCATGCTACACATATGCACGGATAAGCACATTCGATTCGGCAGTATTTTTTTATCAACAAAGCCGACCGGAAGCAATAACTACAAATATTCAACTTTCATGCGGTTCGTGCCGATTGACAACCGCCGTTCGGCATCTACTCTCACTGAATCATGTTTGAATCGGCTCGGCACATTTCGACCTAAGCCGAGTAGCTTTTTCTCGAACATACTATATCTACATAATATATTTCATTTTGCTGCACGGCTGTGCCCAATGATGCCCCACCAAATATTTGTGTAGCAACCCTAATGGGTTATTCAGTCAGAATCAGTCTAAAATAGACGTAACGTTACGAATTCTTGTTTAAACTTTTCTACAATTTTAAGAAAATTAAACTAATTGGTGCCTCAATGACACAAAGGCTGTTTCAGAATGAACATAGTACACTAAACCTAACATTTTGACAAGAATTTTATCTAATTTAGATGCCACCAGTCTCTTGGGCACATTACCAGTCAACAGTGATGCGAATTAATTTTTCGACGCCATATTTTAGTTTGTTAATAGTTTTAGTTAAGTTAGGATATTATATTGTTATTTTTATTAATTAGGTTGTATAAGTTGTTATTTTATGTTTTTATTTTAATTCTGAATAAACTTCATTTGGATAAAGTTGAATTTTCTCTAGTTGTTCAAATAATTTTGAACAGTCTGTTTTCGCTAGATATTTTTGATGTTGACGGTACAATAATCTACAAGGGTATGGTAGATGTACTTAAAAAGATATATATGACAAAAGAACTACTCTTTTTTACCCTAAGGGTTAGTGGAAGATTTTGATTATTACAGTGAGTGTTTACCTCAGAGGATTTTCAGAAGGAACCACGGGAGTGTAACAGGTTTACTATATACCTATATACTCTATTGTAAAAAGGTAAAGTATAGTATTGAGGAGGAGCTCGTGGCTAAATAATAACAGCCGCACGGGTCGATCCATCAGGTTAAGCTACAGTTGCCGCGGTTGGTCGGTGGATGGGTAACCATCTTTACATACCGAGACTCCTCCGTGCCTCGGAAAGCACGTTAAGCCGTTGGTCCTGGCTGTCATTTATAGATCTTTGACAGTTGTTACGGGTCGTCAGAAGCCCGAAAGTTTGACAACCAATCTTACGAAGGGGTATCGGATTACCAGTTACTGGGTTGTAGCGATCAGATAGGCAGTCGCTCCATGTAAAATACTGGTATTCAGCTGCATCCGGTTAGATTGGAAGCTGACCCTCAAATAGTTGGGAAAAGGTTAGGCAGATTGCTAAGGGGTAAATTATTGCGGATTCTGGATTTGTGCCATATTGATGACAATAGACTCGGCCCCTACTACATGGGACTTAAACATAACTGGCGAGATGTGGGTGTACTATAGGTACACCTCTGCCTAACCCTTCGGGGGATACAGGCGTGAAGATATGTTATGTAAAGAAAGTATTTATTTTGTAAATGAAAACTTCTTTAGGTGCGTTGGACATTTTTGAGATGGAAAAAAACAATTGAACTAGCGACACCGTTACCGACACCTCATTTTTGGTAACGCGATTGTGCTCTTTATTTATATTACGTTACGGATCAATATCCTATGCAAGTATTTTCTTGTTTAAGTTGTCACTTCTGTCTTCTGTTTTATTTACTCTCCTCTGTAGCTAAATGATATTGGCTTCATATATTGTGATAATCAGTCAGTAAAGAACTATCCTTATGCCTTGTTCACACGTACCGAGTAGATGGGCAAGACAGAAAATGATACTAGGCCGACAGAGTTGGGTGGATGAGTAGGTTTTTACCCGTAATTTTAGGTTTCCGTACCTTAAAAGGAAAAAACGGAACCCTTATAGGATCACTCGTATGTGTGTCTGTCCGTCAGTCACAGCCAATTTGCTCCGAATCTACTGAACCAATTAACTTGAAATTTGGAACCCATATGAATTTCTATGACCCAAATACGGACGTGTAAAGTAAAAAGATGAATTTTGAATATGGGGTCAGTTTTCGGAACCAAATTGGAAATTTAAAAAAAAAATTGCAAACTGTACCGTGTCACATCAAATGAAAGGGGTTATTGTGAGGATTTATAATTTCAAAATAAATACTTTTAAAGATATTTAAGAAAATATATGAAAATTGACCATCCCCCCCTTATATCCGAAACTAAAAGCGACCCTAAAATTTTGAAAAAAAAAATACAATGAATGGTTCTTTACTAATTGATTACAGGAAACCTATAAGAAGTATATGGTCTTATTTAACTTTACACTGAGTCAGTCAGTCAGTTCAGTTTCTATACTGCTGTTTCAGTTTAGTAAATAGCAGAGGTTCCGAGTGACTGTCGCGCCCTTAAAGTCGGCCGAGCACTCGATGATATGTTTTCACGTACCGAGCATTCGACGGAGAACACTGTCTCGCCCATCTACTCGGTACGTGTGATCAAGGCATTACCAAACGGAGCTGACTGTCTATCAGCCTAGTAATCATATTATTATTATTATACAATTCTGATAATATTTCAGGTCATGAAAAATATTAACATAATCGTTACATTAAATAAAATACGTCATAAACAACTTCCAATATAATGAAAAACTAAACAAAATCTGACAAAGTAAATAAAACTCCGAAGAGAAAAATAGCGACAGAACCCGTACAATTCTCTACCTGAACAACATCTTAACTCGGCGTACCATTTTTACGGAACAACCTCTTGAAAATCCTCTCGACTAACATTGTCACCGGATTCCAAACAAAATCCACTTCCATAAAAATGAAAAGTATGACGTCATTACATAACACCCCGTCCACAAGGTGTCACCTTACGCACGTGTATTCGTCACTTGTACGCGTAATTCCAGTTGTCAAAAGCCCGAAAATTGCTCGACACGTCGCCGTGTTATTGCCAAGATTTGAACTACCATTGTGCGGAATGACCCGTCCGACTCACTATTGTGCTGCGTTTGAACCGAGATCGTTAGTAAGGCAAGTTGGTTGTTTTGTTAAGGTTGGCATTACGGAACAGTTGAAGATACGTCATTTAATGGTTTATGACAGGACATAATATGTATTCTACTTCCTTTATTTTAATTTTATTTTAAGAGTCTAGATAGACTATTTTTATCATATCTTTTTTATTTATTTTTTAATCAAAGTTTACATAGACTCTGAATTTAATTGATTGGCACAAACTTGTAATGACTCATTAAAATACTAAATGTTGTAATGTTATTCAAGTGTTTATCATACACAAAACAGGACTTTGGATTGGTTGACTAAACAAATATTTTCTGTCGCCATCGCACATTTGCTAATAATCAATAGCACAAACTTTTGTTCCACTACCAGTTTCCAGGTGATCTTAAGATCAAGCTAACTCTCCTATTTAAATGCTCCACAAGGTATGTAACCCCTCAAATCGTAGGGTTTGGAGCATGTAACACGTGGAGCTTCACTTTTTACCAGCTTCCCTCTAATGGGTGTCGCATTTTGTCACAAGATCCCCTTTGTTGATAGACTCAGTACCTCACATGTGTTGGTTCCGTAATTTAAATTGAAGAGAATGTGAGGCAGAACGACAGGTATGCGAGTTGAAGAAGGTTTATATATAATTGACTTGAATAGTACGAAGTCGCATGTTTTTAACCGACTTCAAAAGGAGGATGGTGTTTTTCTTTTTTTTTTGCATTTTTGTTACGCGATTACTCCGTAATTAAAGAGAAAAATAAAAAGACACTGAACAAAGCTCTCAACTGTTAATAATTTAATTATGAATATCTTTCTAGAAACAGCAGCTATGCTCTACGCAATTTTGACTCTTGCAACAATACAACTGCGATATCAAAACGACAATCAATTTTTTTGTCGATGTCGTGTCGAGATACACAATAAAATTCAAATGTGTGTATTCTGACGGCCATGAATGTAGCAGTCAAGTACAAAGACAACTCAATTCTGTGGCACAGTATAATAAAGTAGCAGTATTATATCTCAGCAGTGACTTGAAATAATTACCGACGGCCGCTCGGTAGATAGACCTCCCACGTCCGTGCGTTACTGCCGCGCACTCGATACTGTTGCGTACTGATATATACTGTGAATTTGAAGCGCGTCGTTACGGGGTTTCCTATGAAGATATAGTACTGTTACTTAGTTATACTGTGCCTGTGGTGCACTCACAGGGGCTTACGTAAAATTGTAGTAAAGTGTCGGAAATGTGTTGAAATTGGTTCACTGCTGTATCGACATTTTGCACTACTAAAATATATATTTAAAGTTGCATCGTTGCAGATTTCTTTCTGCCACCAAGTACTGCTCAGTTCCAGTTTGAAGAGTAACAATAGGTTTCATGAAACTTTTCAGTTATCTTCAATATTGTCAAACCTTAGGGTTATGCAAGTGTGAATACATAATATACTACATAATCAGCCTATTATGTTCCCACTACAGCAGTGATACCTAGTGGTGTAATCGTCGGACTGCCAAGTCATAGGTCTCGAGTTCGAAACCAAGGCACATCTCTGACTTTTCGGATTCATGTACGTATTGCATAATTATCACTTGCTTCAAAAACGGTGAAGGAAAACATCCTAATTAAATCGGCATTTTTGAGTTCTTTTTTTTGGGTGGGAAATTATCAAATAACTTCTCCTGCTCTGAGCGGAGCGGGACGGCGTGTCACTCTTACTGAATTAAAACCCACCCGTGTTCCTTCAGTTGTCTGTATGTTGCCAGGGGCCACGGTATCCTTTCGAACTTTCCTGCGACCCCGAATGACTTGGCAATCGCACACGGCAATAGAATCTACACTCTACATACAACAAAATCTACTTAATATTAGCACTGCGCTTTATTTAATTAGGACTATTAAAAATAGTACATTATTCTTATGTGATTATGTTGTCGTGCGATGGCCAAGTTATTCTATTTATTAAAAAAATAAAGATGACAGATAGATAGGTACTGAATAAATTTACAGGCTTAGTTTTACATTAGATCTGACTTCTTTTTGCGGTAGAAGAACTGCGTTGCGAGACTTGCATTTAATTACATGTTATGTTTTTCATTCCCCTCCTTTTGGGCGTCGCCGCAGTCGGGTAAATCATGTTAACCGGGTACAAATCCAGACTCCAGGCTACTACTGCGAAATTCCAGATGGATAAATCCAATATCACTTTGTCCGACCCGGGAATCGAACCTCACGCTCAGCAGAAGCGCTTGCGACCACTAGACCAACGAGTCCTTTTTACATTCGTATAAAAGTTTCCAAGTTATCAAACAGACATTCTATTTAGTAATTTAACATTCAAAACAAACTCTTCACCGACTGAAAGGAGAACTAACGACTTTCTTGTTACTTCTTCACAGAAGAATCGACATTGCAAACGTTGTTCCTGAGTATTCAAAACTATTTACACTTCCGCACTTGAAGTTTAAGTTGTAATATAACTATGATGAAGATGAGAGAACTTGGTGGAGTTGTTCTTGAAAGAGTTCTGCACCTTATTCAGATCTTCAAACAAAGAAAAAAAAACATGCCAAAAGTGTTTTACCAGCTTGTCTATTCTGTCAAAATCATACTGTGAACACTTCAATGAAGTGAGCTTGAAGTGACCTGTCAATAGTGTCAATCCATATAGTATTTTTATTGCACGAATCGACACGTGCTTTACTTGTGGTCACCAAGTATACAAACACGCTGTGAATGTGTGCGTGAAGATAACGTCAGCACGTAACAGACTTCCGACCTCGCCATTGTCTCGGACCGAGAGCTCCTGCGCTTACACACACATTCAGAGCTTGTCTGTACACTTGGTAACCACAAGTAAAGCGCGCGTCGCTTCGTGAAATAAAAATACTGTATCAGGTGCAATGCTCACTTCATCTAAATTATATGGTATAATTTTTACAGAATAAACTGGCTGTAGTGAAATTAAGTGCAGTACAGTCTATATAGAAAAGGGAACCTCCTCCGACCAGAGGGATGTCGTGACTGGTGGGCAACTGCCCGACGATCAATGTCGGGAAGTTGGGGTTGAGTGAGGAGGCCAATGCAGAAAAAAAAAAAAAAAAAAAAAAACCAGGATGAGTCGATACGAAAATATATCAACAAAACCTCAATTTCTAAAATAGTTAGATATATATTTTTCATTCATATAAAAAATTCACAACGCCCGTTGTTATTACTGCATTTCCTCCAACAACTGTGATTTCAAAACTAGCAGCAATTAGTAGAAATGTAATCATATTCAGCAGAACGGAATCCTGTTATTCAAGATATTGACTTATGACGTCACAGTGTAACCAGGGATGACAAAACGAAGGCGTACTTATTCACTTAACAGTAATCATGCACTTACCTATAAAATTTCACACCTACCTAAAAATCTAATCAAATACATACACTCTATAAGATTTGGATTCCAAATCTCACAGAATCTTAACAAACCTCAAGAAATATTTAATCAAGTCTGCGTTGAGCCTTTAAGCCTAGTCGAGTTTCGTTGAGCGTATAACATGGTGTCAAATGTACCGGGAAAGACGAAACCCAGACTGCTAAATCCTTGAGAAGAATTACCGACGTTGATCAAGAAACACGACACCTTTTGTGACTCGTAAACTCCAATGTTATTGGGGAAAGGCCTTGTTTAGACGGAGATGCTGCTTTGTGGTTGGGTAAACCACTTTGGAATTAAACTAGAGGTGTTACGTTGAGCCGCGCTTGCACCATAAATATCTAAATGCTTATGGAGGATAAGCAAAAGTAACTCGCTAAATTTAGCTTACGTTTTTAATTTAATTCAGCATATATTTGCAATTTTCACGAAATTAAAATATTATTCGCAACCATAACAAATATGTATTTATAGAATTAGAATCATTAATACATCTCTCTAACTTAGAATTGGCCTATTGAATGACTTTCATGACATTTGAGACCAATAAAATTTTAAATTTACATGTCATACAGTTGTCAAAGAATGACAGTTGTAATTCGACTATACGGACTTAAGTTAGAACTCGATTTAAAAAACAATACATTTCTCCGATTTGACAAGCCGAAACTTTTTAATTCTTTGGTCGGTTTTTAGAGGTATCCGAATAAAAATATATTTATTCATTAGTTTAAGTGTTCTACTCGTCAAAAGGTTACACGTGTCTGTGGTTGTCCTGCCAATCTTTTAAATTCTATTTTTGTTGGGATTAGAGACTGAATAGCCAAATATAACAATACCTTATTTATACAAATTTTCCTGAGTGACTTGCTTATTAACGAATATAAAACCTTACACGTGGAGATTATATCAGTTATTTATTAGAATTAACTAGCTATAGTCAAACTCAAATCATTTCAATTACACTCGAGAGCAATGAATCCGGGTCACTTAAAGAATCCTAAAAATCTCGGAAACTAAAAATGCTAGGTTAATGCAATAAATTGTATTTAATAGACAATGTAATACTCCTTAAATGAAGGTATTAAAACTTCTTAGTTATTGTAAAGTTATATCATAAAAAAATCAAATTTGAAAAAGGGCCACTTTCGAAGATGGAACTACGAAATTACAGCATTTGGTTTTGCTTTTGTTTGTAATCTGTCATTTATGTGGGTACATAAACCATGTTGATAGTGCTCTATATTCATTATTCAAGCTGAAATTATGTCGCTTACGCCTGAAGAATGCACCAGAATACTTACAATGCTGGAAACCGGCCGGAGTCAGCGCGATACAGCCAGGACTGTCGGTGTGTCGCTGTCAACAGTACAAAGAGTTCTCCGACGTTACGAAGAAACTGGTTCTAACCTACGCAGACCAGGAACGGGCAGAACCAGGTGTACCACAGCACGAGAAGACCGATACTTGGTGAACACCATGCTTCGAAATCGCTTTCTCACAGGAACTGAACTCACAAATCAGTTTCGACACCTCGGAGGAAGTAACCCAAGTGCATGGACAGTAAGACGTCGGCTTGCTGAATCTAACTTAAAACCCCTTAGACCTGCAAACGGCCCTAAACTGGAGCGTGGGCATCGTATTTCAAGACTAAGATATGCCCAGAGCCACGTAAATTGGAGTATTGAAGATTGGTCAAAAGTTATGTTCTCCGACGAATCTAAATTTATGCTCTACAAGCACGATGGAAGACACAGAGTGTATCGAAGACCAGTGGAAAGATTCAAGCAAGCATGCATCGAAGAAAAAGTAGCCTACGGTGGTGGGTCTGTACTTGTGTGGGCCGGAATTTCTTCTGAAAGTCGCACAGAGCTGGTGATCATAGAAAACGGCTCTTTAACTAGCGTAAGATATGTGGAAGAAATCCTCAATGATCACGTTGGTCCATTTATGGTCAATTTAGGTGAGGATGCTATATTTATGCATGACAATGCCCGACCTCATACAGGTAGGATTGTGAATGACTACCTTCAAGAGATGAACATTACTAGTATGGAGTGGCCAGCGCGCAGCCCGGATATCAACCCGATCGAGCATGCTTGGGACGAGCTAGGCAGATGCGTAAAACAACGAAACCCTCCCCCAATTACGCTTCGTGAGCTCAAAATTGCTCTCACAGAGGAATGGGAGAATATTCCCCGAAATCGTATAAGGAACTTGGTGTACAGCATGCCAAACCGCGTAAACGCAGTAATGGAAGCACGAGGAGGCAATACGAAGTATTAAAATTCAAGAAAATCGTAATAAAGTTCAAAAATTTCATGTTTCCTATTTTTGTTTTAAGGAGAGATCAGCAGTTTTTTTCTTTATGTAGTTTTGTGTTAATAAAATGTATGGTGACTCATATTTTTTTTTACTTTCATTTAAGGAGTATTACATTGTCTATTAAATACAATTTATTGCATTAACCTATCATTTTTAGTTTCCGAGATTTTTAACATTCTTTAAGTGACCCGGATTCATTGCTCTCGAGTGTAGGTACACAAAAGAGTGCCTTGTCAAAAGGTTACACGTGTCTGTGGTTGTCCTGCCAATCTTTTAAATTCTATTTTTGTTGGGATTAGAGACTGAATAGCCAAATATAACAATACCTTATTTATACAAATTTTCCTGAGTGACTTGCTTATTAACGAATATAAAACCTTACACGTGGAGATTATATCAGTTATTTATTAGAATTAACTAGCTATAGTCAAACTCAAATCATTTCAATTACACTCGAGAGCAATGAATCCGGGTCACTTAAAGAATCCTAAAAATCTCGGAAACTAAAAATGCTAGGTTAATGCAATAAATTGTATTTAATAGACAATGTAATACTCCTTAAATGAAGGTATTAAAACTTCTTAGTTATTGTAAAGTTATATCATAAAAAAATCAAATTTGAAAAAGGGCCACTTTCGAAGATGGAACTACGAAATTACAGCATTTGGTTTTGCTTTTGTTTGTAATCTGTCATTTATGTGGGTACATAAACCATGTTGATAGTGCTCTATATTCATTATTCAAGCTGAAATTATGTCGCTTACGCCTGAAGAATGCACCAGAATACTTACAATGCTGGAAACCGGCCGGAGTCAGCGCGATACAGCTTAGGTACACAAAAGGCACTTTAGTACGCCAAAATTTTACAAAAAAATATAAATAATAAGAACAATGAAATTTATTTTATATTATATTTTTTATAGAAGATTCTAGTTGCTCCTTGCGTCCTTCAGAGGTAGTTTAATTACCAGAGCCTATGAATATACACTGTCCACCGAACTCTTTATCACATAAGTATACGATTGTGAGCGCGCGCGCAGACGACGTGAAGGTGAGGGTGGGAGCGAGACAAAACACTTGTATATCCTTGTTTTGTAATAATGTTATAATGCCTTCTTATATGTAATAATGCCTGCGGATTATTTTTTATGATTTTTAATAATATTTATTCTTATATCTCGTTGTGCATTTGTTAAGACAAATACACAACGAGATATTAGAATAAATATTATTAAAAATACAATACACACATACATACATTCATACATTCATACATACATACATTCTAAGCACCGTTTATTTTATTTTATTTTACTACTGTCTATGTAATAAACAAAACACTGTACCTGACTTGATTTCCGTACGTCTTTTCTTCTCTTTTTTTTTTTCGGGTGACCACTGATAATCAGCCTGCATCATGCTGAGTGTAAGCCTTCTTGTCACAGTCATGTCGTGCAGCTGCCGACTAATTTCTGTTTTATGCTCGTGATTTATTATGTACTTTTTGTTGTTTTCGTTTACTCTTGTCTTTTATGTATGCACGTGTCTCTGTCACAAATAAACCAATTTTTCTTTCTTTCTTTCTTTCTATACTAATTCTTGGTCGAGTTTTATGTTTGAAATTTCGACGAAATCGTTCTTAATTTAAATAAAAGGAATTATTTACATTCATTTGTTTTTCATGGAATGACGGGTCCATCCAGCCTGACAGAATGACTGCTTCGTATGAACCCATCTTTATTATCGAATCTACATCAATATTTGAATCTCATCGTATTTTATTAACTCCGAATTTAATATCCTCGTGTGATAACGTGATCAAATTTAAGCCTTCGTCGATATTAAAAAAAGGATCCTTCGTTTTTTTGCTTATAAGATTTTTTACATACTTCAATTTGGGGTTAAACTTGGTTTTATTACTTTTTTTCTCCGTCATTATTAATATGTAGGATTAAATGTTATTTCTTCTTCTTAGCTAAGTTCGTTTTTCTATTATATTCTAGTTTGCAAAATATCACTGCACTTAGTCTCCCTCGTCCCGCCATCGCTGTCACTGGCCACCTTGACGTAACTGAAAACAATATAATATTTAATCAAAACAAATTCGAATAATAAACTTCATATCGAACCCAATTCACTCGAAACAAAAACCATTTAATTACAGAAGCTATAAAAGATCGTATCGCCGAATCGATTCTCGGCAACAGTAAATATTTTATACTAAAACAACCACAATATCCTTTTGTTGTATTCAATTAATTGAATTTAATTAACTGTGTGAAGTAAAAGCAATTTTTATACGGATACATAAATAATGAAGGCATTGTTATCGGAAGTCGAAAACTCGTTCGATGTGAAGAGCTTTGAAAATTTTAATTAAAGATACGTACCTACGCCTTTATGTGCTTCTACATAAACATCAAAGCATCGTTTAATTTGAAAAGGAAATATTCATGTTTTTAGCGGTTGAGGATAGGATACCTATGGCTTCCGAAGTAACGTTGATTGAAAGAGGTAATAAAGGGACTATATCAGGTAAATAAGAGGCACTCGTATGTTTTGACTACGTCACACTGTTAATTTCTCTTTTTTTTACCGTATCAAAGTCAGATGGAAATATGAAACATATTGAACCAGAAGCATGTATAAAAAATGACGATGCATGTGGAAAAAACGTTTTTTTTTTTTTAAATAATGATGATTTGAAGACATCTTAGACATTACTTTTTCCAAACTCAAAGCATTTATTTCTAATAAACCAATTACAGGTACTTTTGAATTGTCAAGGGGTCGGTCAGTCAGAAAGATGAAGCTAATTGCCCATTCCAAAGCATAGTAGGTACCTATGGAGAAGAACGGGCAAGAAGCTCCACGGACACTCTTTTAAATCAAAATATTTTTACAAAATATTGGTCACATCATTCATGTTAAAATTACACATGTGAGAACAATGTAGAAAGTCGTGCACGTTAAAAGCGTCCGTAATAAAAATATAAAAACAAAAACAATTCAAAAATTAAATTAAACCTTGGCAGCTAAGAGATGACCAGACCCTACTGACTGCGCCCGTTCACGAACATGACGCAAGGATCAGCACCATTTAGCTCAAATCACACACACGCCACCATCAGCGAGACATTTGAGTGAGCATGACATATTCTTAGCCGCCAGGGCACATTCAAGTCAATAAAAGACGTACCCAGTAAATGTTAGCTTTATGGAATGTACATGGTCACAGTACTCACACCTGTGATATGCAATTGTACAATACAAAGAGCAAAGGCAAAGATAGTTTTTACAATCTTCAGCAGCTGCAACAATACTTTCGAATGCTAATCAATTAGTTTATGCGCCCTTGTGGAGCTGGACCAACGCTGAGCCAAGCAACTTTATCGGCGATGTAATCCCCCAACTTATAATATGCTTGGCAACATAGTGTGCGTTGTATACAAGATTTAAATTTGAACTAATTGATTCCTATTTCTATTTCTATTTCCTATAATTGTGTCTATCACTACTTTTACTGAAAAGACAGATTTTTCCTTACGTACATTATGTTTTGATACTATTGACAATGACAAGGTACCGTACATCTTTAAACAGTTCCCTTAGAGAATCGCGTCTGCAGAGGCCATTTATTGCTCTGATGGCTCTCTTCTGCAGAGTAAAAATAGACTCGATATCTGCAGTCCGTTCCCAATTAAAATACCGTAAGAAATGATTCTATAAAAGTAACTGAAATAGACTAGCCTCGCGGTATCTACATCAGTAAATTGACGGATTTTTCTCACGGCATATGCTGTTGAACTTAGCCGACCTGAAAGAGATGTTAAATGAGGAACCCATTGCAGCCTTGAGTCGAGCGTGATCCCCAAGAAAACAATTTTATCGATTTTTTCCCATTTAATACTAAATTATTAGCAGTAAACCAATTTTGGACATGCCAAATCCAAAATTTTGTATTCACTTATTCAATAAAAGTGACATGTCTGATGCTAGAATTACCTAAAGAAATTGACCCATTCAAAGAGAATGTGTAAGAAAACGTACAAAATGTTTTTCGTTTGTTTTTCCTTGTTAGATAAATGGAAGTTTAAACGGTATTGGTCCCATGTGCACGCGCCACTTAGAATATTGTACAGCAATACCGTCTCAGTTTTATAGCATCCACTCTGTATAACCTTTCACTATGTCACTGTTGCTGTTTTAAATTATTTCTTATATTCAACTATCTTTTTACAAAATGTAGATCACATAGTGGTGAAGTGTAAATTAGGAAAGAAAAGGACCGTGATTTTGGCATCACATCTCATTTTGTTTTTAAGCCACATTTGCCGGTCTATAGTATCAATTTCTAGCTCACTTCACCTTAGTTTTCATGGTGATTTTTTTACAAAATAGATCGGCTGTAATCTGAATACGGTCTTTATAGCTCTAATATAAGAACCCCCTAAAAAACTGTAATTCTGGCTAATAATTCTAAGAAACAAATTATGTTTATCGAAGCTTTACCAATATTTCAATATACCCTCTTCTAACGCCATATTTATAGCACCGTAAAAAAATCTACGTCACGCTTATACCACAGAATACGACACAAGGTGACCCCAAAAGTAAATAAAGAATATAAGGAAAAAAAGATATTCGTCTAAAAAAATCAAAACGCAATTATACGAATAGGGAAACACAAGAAAAGTTACGTAAAAACGCGAGGTAGGTTAGATGGGGCATCTGTATCAAAGGACGGAATGAGGATAAGTTGATTCCGAGTTTATTGAGTAACGACTACACCGGGGCTGCGAGGCTGATGTGAGGCTGCTTTTATTTTTAGCAGATAGTTACTTAACTACGACTAAGTGCGAGTTTCATCAGTGAAACTGAACACAAACAGCACATCTAAACTGAGTTCAAAGCATTCAGTGCCATTTCAATGATGACCCTGATCGCGCTTAATTTCGTTGATGACATTTGTCCTAAGTATTAAATCCAAGCAATCGATTTGAAAAAGTAAAGAGAGTCTTCCAATATTTCAATACACAGTATACTTTAAAAAAGAAAAAATCTCAGTATCACCACAAGACAAAAGAGAAACATTAACTGAAGAAGAATATTATCTCTATACTTACTAAAGATTTAAATCTTAAATAACATAAGAGAGAATAATATAATATCTCCATTCCCCATAGAAATCATAACAAAGATACAATCCACCAGCCACCATTCAAACCGCAACACCATTTTTCATACACAATCTCTTCGCTATATTTATCAACCTCATCGCTTTATATGTCGGCAAGCCTTCAAGACCCTCCACACACATCCGATAAGCGACCATCGCCATGAAGGATTATTGAATTCATTCCTCTTAATGTCAAAGAGGCCTTTTATTTGACGGCAGGGGATTGAAAGCCCTCCCTCCTCTATATACGATGTGTAATCAAAGTCAATCGAATTCTTTGAAATGGATCATGCTTCAACTGAGTTATTTTTCATACGTATTACGTACTCAACCGTTTATTATTAAAGATTCTAAGAATTTTAAACACTTCTTTGCATTCTATATTAGGTTCATCTAATATTAATAGAAAAAGTTGACACGTAAAAAAATTGCAAAACAAAAAATAATCTCAAGTTTTTATACTCCACCAGAAAACTAACCGGCTTATTCTAAAAATGGAATGTTATGAATTTTTCATTGTATGTTCATTGGAAGAGCTTCAAAAAAGTTAAAATATAAAAGAAGAATCTTTGGTACGGCTTCAAACAGTGAGGAAATGTAATATAACTAGCGTTGCAATATATTACAATTTGTGGGTAGTCTGGGAGCGAACGGCGTAATTAATATCAAGTTTGTGATAAATTTATGACGGCGCACAGCCGGTTACTTTTATACAGCGATTTTAAACCTTATTGTTAATGCGCCAAAGTGCTTTTTCAATAAGATGTAAAAGAGAAAGATTGGCTTTGTAAACCTGGAATGCAAAGGTGAGAGAATTTTTTATTCCGGAAACAGTGACTTTTATGGCCATTTTATGTTTCTGATGTGTTGATTCAGTATTCTATTGCTTTTTTTTGTATCTTTTACCGATAAAAATGAATAAAATTGGAGAAAATTTTAATTCAAACCATCGAAGATGACGGCGGGCAGTATAATCTAATTAAAAACATTTATGCATGCTACATTATAGAACATTTTCACCTTTCAAGGATTGTTTAATCAACGTTCTTTATTACGTCTAACTTTGAATTGAGATGAATGATTTACAGTGTCCTTCAGCTATAAGATATGCCACCTTTAAAAATATTATTCTTGCAAAAAAATTTGAATCGCAAAATAATAACGAAAACTATCAAATCATCTAGTTCAATTCATCAATAGTTTAATTCTTCTATAAATCTAATTATCCTAAATGATGATGCTTACGAAATTACTCTTACGTATCCAGGATCTAATTATATCTTTAAACAATTTCTCGATTCAAAAGCGAGGCATATCATTTGATGTAAATAACTAATATTAAATCTGATAATACGCCTCGGCTATATCCAAAAGTTTTTTTTTTTTTTTTTTTTTAATTATAATTATGTGTGTGTATTACTTCAAAATTACGGCAGTTATCAATGCATAATCTGTTTTAATCCTACTTTTGGGTTTGAAAGCAATGTTTACACGTTAACAAGAAGAGCTTTAGCATAATATTAGCGATGCAATATCACCTAAACCACATGCTGTCAGAGGATATCAACACGACATTGTCTTTAAACTTTCGTAATCGAATTATGGTGTGGTGCAAGATACTGCGAACTTGCAAACAAAGGAACTAAGTTAGAACCTGAAGCTTTTAGTGTGAGCATACATGCAACTCACGTCGCATAACCGTTCCTTACGCTGATTAAGATCTAAGAAGAAAGATGGTGAAAAAAATTGGGACATGAATTTTAAGTTTTAAATTGCATTTTGATAAGTGTCAGGAGCAAAGAGACACCAAAAATTAGATCATTTTGATACTGAATACGCTATTGTAACTTTATTATATATTAATAAGTTAAAATAACTCCTTGACATATAAAACATCACTACAAGACCCTAGTGACCTGACAAAAATAAACAGATTAAATATTGAGCCAAACACGTGAATTATCTGCGTCCGATAAACGAAGTGCCTTGACATGGGCACTTAACATATTACTCCCGCTCAATTCCTAGAACTTGGATCACAGATATATTTAGAATCTCTCACTGCCTTCTAGCAAAAACAATCTACGGTAATCGGATTGTACCGCCATACAATCGCGTGTGCATGGTGAGTCCGCGTATATTCTTCGTTACCGTCGCAACTGCTTAGCACTTCCCCTATTGCAAATATGTGAGACGCATAATCTTTACTTGACTTTTCGTTTCCAGGAAAGAGTGGTGGATACAATTTGTATAGAAAAATATTGCGGAGGTCTTTTCTTTAAAATAAGTTACATGCGGATTTGTTTATATTGGCTCAGCTAAGTGTGTAGTGCGATTTGAGGGTAACCTATTTCGATTCACTTGGGTTCGTTGGGGTAATTTTATGCGCTTTTGCACTTTGCTAAAATGAAACCCTGCTCAAAGATCATCCATGTCCAAGTTAATTCGGTGTTCATATGAACGTGTTTACTACTACTAACTTCAGTCATCAAAAATAATGTCATACGAACGTTTGCAACATAAAAAGGGGCACCATAAAAGCTGTATGAAGATATAAAACACCAGACACTCGGCCTCAATAAAACGCAAAAACAACTTATTAAAATTTTACACCAACCGTAGCTAAATAATTAAAGAGTGAAGAACATGAAATGATTTCCAGTCCGAGCAACATTATGTAAATTATATACCCTCAAACGTGTAACTAGGAACCATACTTAAATAATAATTACCTTGGGTTATGTCGGGGTACAAATCATGTAGTAGACTAAGGTCTGCCGGTTTAACATAGGTTTATTATTATTAATGCCCAAGGAAACCGACGATCGCTGGGGATTGGTCCAGCCAGCGGAAGGTTCATATTAGACCTCGTAAGATATCATAGGAGCACACTTCGGTATCCTACCAAGTATATTATACTAAATTAATGTTGTAAAGAGGGATCCGACTTGGTTCCGTTTGGAGGGTATTTCGAGAAGTGATTCCTGATCTGTATTTACGGCTTAAGTTTACAACTTGGGAATAGTAAAGTTTTTGCTTTAGAATATCATAACTGTTGGATTACGCCAAATGAGATTAAAATGAATTCCCCTGGAGAATATATGTATAGGTACTTAGAATAATTAACATTATTAACACCCAGGTAAGATTCTATAGTAGTTTAATATTCTCACTAAGAAAACAATGTCCAATTAGTATCTGATCTTTTCACTTTCAACATAAAACAAAGAACATAAAATAGAATTCCAATAAGATAAAAAACGCCACTGAACAAGTAACGCAAGATTACAATTTAACTACAATACACGGAATTGGATAACTTGAGATTCGACCAAACCCTTCTGTTTATCCAATTAATTGCGAGGAGTTTTACCAGACAATGAATTTCATTCGGATCTTAAAGTTCTTAAAGTAATCTTCCCTCTTAAACCTACAGAGAATATAACCATCTCTTTCACACTTTCTGCTGCTGATGAAGCTTACAATCTAGGAGAAATAATGTCAGCCTTGTAACTTAATCAAATTTCGTTCGGTTTGGCCGTGAGACGAGACGAATTTTCATTTAGTGAATTACCATTTCACTATTTGGGATTTTACGGTATTGTTTTAAGATTTTCGTGGATTTAATTCCGTTTCAATTCGTGAGCCTCGCATTAGTCAGGAATGTTAAGTTTGCTGGGAACTAAACCTAAATTGGTAGATTGGTTTCTTTTTAAAGGTTTGTTAAAATAATGATAATAAATTCTTTATTACCTAACAGCATTCAAGTTATTAAGATAGAAGTACTCACAAAACGAAGGCAAGGCTTGTTTAGTACTGTTGTCAATAAATGCGCGGAAATTTAATCTAAGTAAATTAATTGTAAATACCAGAATCAATGACGAACAACGATAATTTTTCACGCGCCATTATGTTTATTTGTTTCTTCTTTACTATAAACAGCAAACCAAATGAAAATTTAAACAAAATCTTTGCTAAGATACCTCCTTGGTTGCCATGTGTTAAACTAAAAAGTTCGTTCTATTTTTAAATAACACAATAGTTATGAGTTTTCATAGTAGGTAATTTATTTGGCCGCTAAACACGATAGATATGAATTTTCATACAAACATTGCCGGCCAGGCGGTCGCATATTCGGCCAGTACAGCAATTTCGATTGATCTCGAAGATGGTTGTCAAAATAATACTCAAATTTCCAAGCATGTTTGAGAAAAGGAATTAGTTACGTCAGGAACATTGCTAAACCCCTTTTTTTTAACAAAGCAAAAGGAAAATAATATCGTTGAAATGTTAATTACCAATAGGACTTAAAACGTGCCCAGGACCACTACAATATCAATTTCTTCTTCCTAGAAAAAAGATCCTGTTAACCGAACTACATATGGCCATAGCCAACTTTTTCCAAGCGGTTGATGTCAAAAACTTGTGTATTTCCATCTCGTTGTGCAAACTGCCTGATCAATTCTGACTCAGTTAATGGAGTCGCTTTGTTTAAAATTAGAAGTTCTCCTCTAGTTTGTGTTTTGCTTATGGATAAATTATTTAAGTGAATAATTTATTGAGGTATAAAAGCTTCAAGTTTGATTACTGAAATGCTTAGTTCATCAGATTTAAGGGTGCTGTGTGCTTTTGCGGAAATATTTGGGGTTATTGATATTTATCAATCGTATCTGTGCCTTGTATCGCTATTCGTGGAGCTTCTTTTAATCCTTTATGAAAAAATACTCAACATTCAATATATTTATTGCAATCAAAATGTAAACTTAGGTGGTAGGTTTACAAAGTTACATTAAATATTAATGTTAGTAAGTTTACAAAATAAAATTAAAGGTTAAATAAAATAAAATGAAAAACCTGCAAAAACTAAATCGTTATTTTACTAAACCGCTCACCCCTTTGTCAGCTCTCAAACGATATTAGAAAGACACACACATTGTATTTGCATTCGTTTTGTCCGGAGCACCGTCCACTTTGTACAAGAATGATTGTTTGAGCGACAAATTAAATGCAAATTGCTAATCCACTATTACGACTAAGCATGTTGATTTCGTTTAATTAGTTCATTTGGACAAAAGAAAAGAATCATCCTAGGGGATTTGTTCTACGTTTATTTATTATCGAATTAAAGAAATCGACCGAGATTAAGGGATTTTTTTGTTTTCTATCGTAACGTTACAAAGGTATTTGATTTTTCGAATGAGAAGACTAATTTACCTTGAAAATAATTTGACATCGTTTATAGAATAGAATTATAGCCCAAGAATTTTGTCAAAATTATCTCATGTTATTTATCCGTTGTGAGTTTAATCAATACAATCTGCTACCTCTTTCTACTCAACCAGTTCTTCTTCAAAGAGAACTAACTTAACAGTAGAACACGTTAAATTATTAACTTTGTGGTGTTTGGGTCATCAAGATTCATGCTTTGCCTAATTTGGGGACCCAAATTAGGCTGAGCTTAGGATGAGCTGTTAAATCTGTTAAAAACTCTTCTGTTAGTAGAATTTCATACCATATTACAACGCTACAAGCAGAGCTCGTGGCTGAGTAATAACAGCAACACGGGTCGATCTATGAGGTTAAGCTACGCCTGCCGGGGTTGATCCACGGATAGGTGACCATCTTCACATGCCGAGAGTCCTCCGTGCCTCGGAAAGCACGTTAAGCCGTTGGTCCCGGCTGTCATTCGTAGATCTTTGTCAGTTGTTAAGGGTCGTCAGAAGCTTCAGTCTGACAACCAGTCTTACCAAGGAGTATCGTATTACCCAGTTACTGGGTGGTGGAGGCAGTCGTAGACTGGAAACCGACCCCAATATAGTTGGGAAAAACCTAGGCAGATTGATTTTGTTACAACGCTACAAGGTTCTTTTGGCGCGTGGCCAAAATTGGAACTAACGCCGTAATCTTGTTTTGTCAATACTCAATGACAGTGAAAATTTCACAAACATTAACCAACAACGCCCCCCCCGTCAATGCCATTTAGGCGCCAAAAGATTCTTGTAGCATTATACTATGTATACCTTAAATAAATGAATTTGAATTAATTAACGTACCTATTTATTTCTTTACAGCCGACAAAGCCCCTCCCGGCTTCCCCAACATCGCGCCACCACCGACCACCATGGTGGTTGAAGTGGGCCACACCGCCACTCTCCCATGCCAGGCTACCGGTAACCCCTCACCGAAGGTCCGCTGGCTCTGGAACTCGCTGCCGCTGGATGTCGCCTCCAACCCAAGATACGCGCTGTTGAATGACAAGATGCATGGTAAGTTCCACATCTTCTATACGTATAGGTTTTACTGCCAAATTGGTCTATTGGGAGCAAGCTCTAGTACTGAGTTTGAGATCCTGGGTTCAATTACCAGTTCAGGCAAAGTGTTGTTGGATTTTTTCTATAATGGAATTTTTTAGTAGCATCCGGAGTATGGATTAGTGTCCGGTTGATGGCAATAGGCTCGCTTCCTATTACATGGGACTTAAACATAACTGGCGAAATGTGGGTGTGCACACCTCTGCCTAACCCTTTAGGTAAAAGCGGCGTAATGTATTGTTCTTTTATAAATATTTTTACTTATATTTTATTTTAAACTACGCAAAGGATTTTGATGCGGTTTACGGTGTACGTGTGTAGTACATTAATATTTAACTAAGATGTAATCCTACATCTTAGTTTCTTAGAAATTTCATTTTTTTTGACATGTCGCTATTACATTAATGTGAAGCAGGCTTCGGTCGCTAGTTACTAATGCATAGTAGTACCAATTGCGTCATACACATTGGCTTTGAAGTAAAAACTAAATCAGAAAAAGCCACTGAATAAGCAGTAAAAAGAAAGAAAGAAAATACGTTTTTTTGCGGTAAACATGACGCAAAGAAAGAACATAAACACGATAATAACCATTTGGGGGAAAATGTGCGTCACTGCGACGCAAAACGATCATCGCTCAGCATAATGCTGCGACCCTATGCGAGATAGAGCCCCAGCGCTGGTTTTCAGCGACAGCTGGCGTTGATGTGATGACGTCAACCGGTGCAGCATATAGTGAAATAACAAAATAAGAAATCAAAAATAAATCCATTCGTTTTGTAGAAACATAGTTAAACTCACTTTGAAAAATAGCCCGTCTCCGTCCGAGCTGGAAGAAACTCTGAAAGAAGAAAATATTTGTGAGAATATATTTAAATATTTTAATACAGTACTTACATATAAAAGGTAATTTACAAAATAAATATTGGAATTACATATAAAAAATGTACATAAAATAAACTCGAAAAGTTTAAACGTTTTACTAGTTCAGCTACAGAGAAATTTTGAGTTTAACGAAATCACTACATTCTGTATAGTTTAACAATTTGATGCCATGTAACTATTGATAGGTAGACTATTGGTATAGGAAATATTTAAAATACATTTATATTCTTAATATGTACCAAAATATCCTATCTATACATATTATATACAAAAGAGTCTTTTTTCGTGTCTGTGACCGCGTTGTTAGTCTAAACTAGGCAACGGATTTTTATGCAATTTACACAATCATTTAGAAAATGTATTATTAATATCAAACTTATATATAAAACATATGTAAAAACGTGCAAACCAGGGGAGGGTCGCTAATTAAAAATAAATTCATAAAAATATTGCGCCTCATTGAAATACAATTCAACCATTTGAAATAAAGCCGCGGCCACACGGTGCGATAAATCATGGCGACTGCTCTCGACATGAAATTGTTTTAGCGACCTCTGCATCACTTAGTGTCACCTATAATTAAGTTTAATTAAGAAAAGATGGGCGCGATTAAAGCACGCCGTAGAGACGAATTTAATTTGCAAATCTTAATGAAAGTTCGTCGTATGCTCGAGGTTGGGAGCCACAATATGATAAGGAGCGTCCCGACGAAATGTTAATTATATCAAGTTTTAAGTACCGCGAAAAACGCCTTGATGTGCGGGTGCAGACGAGAGTCAGGTCGGGATTTATATTTTTTGTTTAGATTTTAATCATAATCGTGAAAATATTATAGAGATTGGGATTTCGTGCAAGTTTTAAAGCATACTCAAGGGAACCAAATAATGTATCGTATCTACGATGCATCGTATCATAATTTCGAATTTGCTTGCCAAATATTGCTAGCTAAAGTGTACTTACAAATACTGGAGTGAAACGTACCTATAACTAGTTTAATTTCATGTCGAATAATATTTTATTGAAATACATTCTGCACACGTATCCGCATTTCTGAATCTACGTATTTGTAGCATTTAAACCGGCATAACGATTGCAAAGAAGGGTTAACTTTTCCCCTTTATGTTCAACAATCGTAACAAAACAATTACCACTAAATACACTTCAACATCTATAAAGTAAATCCGCATAAAAAATTCAGCTACAATTAAATCGTCCATCTGTATTCTGAAATGTTAATAATTTCAATTTTAATACCATTATGCACTCCACAAGAGGTGAGAAAGTAATTTAAATTCAGTTAGAGCAAGCCACAGGCAACTCACTGTGGGCTCTTTTAATCTCATTAATTTTAATTTATTCGAGTAGATTATTTCTCCTCGGTCGAATATTTCGTAGCTCGGGTAATGGACGTAAATATTGATAGCCATAAAAAGATATCGGGCCTGCAGCTAGATTTTTCAGCGCTCGCTGCAATCGCCTTTTGCGGATAATTCCGGCGATAGCCTTTAATTTTGAGCTAAACGAAAACTAACATTTAAAGCTGTCTTTGTTTAATTTATTTTAATCACCAGTTAAAGTACTCCATGTATCACGGAAGGTGGTATTTTATAAGGCTGTGGCGACATCGCCACATGCGATTACGCATCACACCGATGTCACGCAAAATCCTGCAAAGGGCAAGTGGAGTTTACCACGTGACTAAAATATATACAACTTCCCGATATCCATCGTCGGGCAGTTGCCCACCAGACACAACACCCGTCTTGTCGGAGGATCCTCCCTTTTCTATGGAGGATGAGTGAAATTTACCACTTGCTCGTCGATACCTCTATAACAGGGATGGCCAACTTGGTTAGATTCAAGATCTACTGTTTACTGACGAAACCCTATGCGATCTACCAATTACATACTTCTTGAAATGTTTAATGAAACAGTGTACAATTTCCTACGTAGTATTATTTATTTTATTAAAATATCATAAAATTGAAAATGATTCTTAGTAACTACTTATTTATAGTAGTGTGAGTATTGCGTCTGAGCTACTGCATGGAAGAGAGAATAACTAACGTGATGGAACGGCGAATGAAAAATTATACAAGATGATGCGCACAGCAGTTGCTGATTACGTTGCGTGGTCTGTTCTACCTTTTTTTACTTAAAAATATTTTAAGTATATATTTTTTTGTTTTGCCACGATCGACTGAATTAATAGCCGCGATCAATCAGTCGATCGCGATCGACCGGTTGGCCAACCCTTTTTTTTTTTTTTTGTGGGTGGGAAATCATCAAAAAACTTGGACGTGTCAGACTCTTACTGACTAAAACCCACCCGTGTTCCTTCGGTTGCCCTGTTGCCGGGGGGCCACGATCTCCCTTTCGGTTTTTTTCGCAACCCCGGTAGGCATCGGCCCTAGTGGACCCCTTCAATTCTGCTAACATCTCTTTGAGGCGCGCGTGGAACACAACGCGCCGTCGACCCGGGCCTGGTCCTTATCGGACGGTGAGCCACCCATTGCTCACCGCCCGCAAGCCCGCGCCTACGGTGGCCGGAAATCGCCTCGCGATTCCCGACGCCCTGGGCGTCTCCTCCTGCGGCGGTTAGGGGCGTGAGGGCGTGAAATTTGCCTGTCCCTCACGCGTTCCGCCTCCTCCTTCGCGAGCATTACCGCTTCGCAGAAGGAGGTGACGGTCTCCCATTTCCTCTCGCTCCGTACCATAGCCTGAACCAGGGCCGGACGCGAGAGATCACCGCCGCCGATCGCCTCCACGAGGACACGGCGATGCTCCGCCCAAGCTGGGCAGACCTCCACCGTATGCTCCACCGTGTCCTCCGGGCGATCCACACAATGGTGACACCCGGGCGTTTCCTCCCGCCTTATCCTGTGCAGGAACCTCCCGAAACAGCCACCGGTTGGTCACCCATGCTCTATAAGCTTTAAGAACTGGAAAACAAACAAAAAAAAAATGGCCTACTTTCTCATATGGACCTAAAATGTATAAATCTTGAATGACGTCCTTTTAATATTAATTTAAATACCTGTTTTTCTTTAGAGCATCTTTAAGTTTCTTGAAGTCCCTCGTAACCAATAAATACAAAATATACCACCCAAGTCTTGCAGATCCGAGATCCGAAGATCCGATCAGATGAGTGCCTAGCGAGTTAGTGTCGTCGACGTAAGATAACTTAGTAACATTATTATACACAGGTGCCCGCAGTACCTTATTACATGTTAGGATGTAGGTACTCGCTCACTGCAGCCTCTTGATCGATCCACAGCTTAATGGAATTACTAATGGAAGGAGGATATGAGACAGGATATAGTGTTTGACAGCTAAGGAAAATTTGCTCATGAGTTTTAAAGAACTGGTATGTTAGATGAATCTCTAACGCAAGTGATAGGACATGTACCTCGGGCAGAAACAAAAAAAAAAGGTATAAAAGTATCAATAGGACTGATATTGTGGTGGTAGATCGATATTCAAGTAATTGGTTTATTTGAAATAAATGCTTTGAGTATGAGTTTTTGAGTTTGATGGTGATATTAAAGACTAAACCTGCTCCACAACACAATTTCAGAAGTACCACAAGAAAATTTTCAAACTGTTTTTATTTATTAAAACTTCATGCACAAGTAAAAAAATACTGTACAAAGGCGGACTTAATGCCTGAGGCATTTTGATACTGGTAGAAAATGCCTCTTTCTACCAGTCAACCTTAGAGTGATTCAGAGACAAAAATGGCAGGTGCAACATAAGTGATAGATAACTTGAAAATAAATACATACCAATACATAGATACATACATATAAACCGAATTAGCTTTGTCAGGAGAAATAACGATAGGTAGAGGAGAAAACAAATTCAGCAAATCAGTGCTGCAAAGATTCTGCCAACTTTACACGAATATGTTCACGTGCCTTCACTTTGAAAGATAACCGACTGGTTGCCATCCTGATGTTCAGAGGGAGCGCATTCCAAAGAAATACCGCCTGAACAAAGAAAGAAGAGTGAATAACACCAGAGCGGTGAAAAGGACATCGTAGAAGACGATTGTTGGTAGATTTTTACTATGGGCAGAGCATAGGTATTGAACATGGGAAGTCAGGTAAGAAGGAGAAGTGGGTTTGTCGAGTATACGATACAACATAGAGAGACTGTTTTCCTAAGCCATTCTCAAACTAGTTATCCAATCTTTATCGAACAATCGGTATACTCAAACACTCCATCCAGAGAATCACACCCATTATCAATCCCATTCCCACATTATTAATCAGTGCGGAAACTTGATGCGGAATTATAGAGAGATAGCTCCGTCTGTTCCTAAACTCGGCCTGCAATACCGAATGTTTCAGATCGGGGCAAAGGCTTCAGACGATAGGGGCTTAAATAAGCAATTTAGCTGGCATTCTATAGTTTTTGTTTGAGTTATTTTTTGAATGGTTT
The DNA here is from genome assembly GCA_916610215.1 of Omphaloscelis lunosa. Classification (NCBI taxonomy): domain Eukaryota; kingdom Metazoa; phylum Arthropoda; class Insecta; order Lepidoptera; family Noctuidae; genus Omphaloscelis; species Omphaloscelis lunosa. Next base: position 15,848,328 of record OU744261.1, on the reverse strand, counting down.
GTGTTCTACATTCAAACCCTTGAATGTAGTTTTTAGCCCGATTGCACTGATTGTGGTTCGATTTCCGGGCCGGGCAAATATTGGGTTTTTCCATTAGGAATTTATTAGTAACAGCCCGGAGTTTGGAAGTTCGCGGTGTGATACCCCCGTGCCTCGGAAAGCACGTGAAGCCGTTGGTCCTGCGCCTGATTTCTCTCCGGTCGTGTCGGATTGCCGTCCCATCGGACTATGAGAGTGAAGGAAGAGAGAGTGCACCTGTGTCTGCAGTATATCTGTGTTTTTTAAAGTTTATTACTGATGTAGAGAAAATGACAAGAAAAAATTGTAATAAATGAACTTTAGTCCACGCATCTGGGGCGCGCTGAGGGCGTCCGAGAGGGGAGCGCTTGATATAATTCCGTACATAGAAATTCATACAATTTTATTGAGCGCCTAAAACGTATCATACAAAACGCGCGCTTTGGGCGCCTGTTCTAACTAGGGCCTTATTGTTTCCTACTGCAGAATTTAAGTGTATTTAACAAAAAGTGGTTTTAACAAATATATAAAACGGTCCAATAAATAAAAATGCAACGACATCTGATCCAATATGAACTTAGGCATAATAAAAGGGTATGAGTTATGCAGAAAAACCTACTGGTAAATTCTGAAAACAGCCTCATTTCTAAAAACGAATTTGAACTTAGTGTTTCACGTGAAAATATAGGTTGTCGTGTGAACAGTCTGTAAAATACAACAAGAGGAACAATAAACGAGGTCACTAGCGTATTGCTTACTATGAACACGCCAATATAGTACCTGAATGCTACTTAACAAGCTAGACCACAATGTCGGGCAGTCAACAAAGAAAATGCTTCACTTTTTGGCAACGTTATCGATGATGTACAAACGGACACATCACCTGCACATCCGAATGAAAATATAAAGCATATTCATCTTCTTTCGTGTGGCTACGAACTAAACAAGTGTGAGTCTTCATAATGTGCACTAATCGAAATGAGGGGGGAATCTATGCTTAATGTTATCGACAGAAAAAATATTTTAATAAATCTTTTTTTTTTAAACAAAACTGTGTAACTTTTATATTAAATCATCTATCGCACACTCCATAATGATTGGAAGTAATTAAGCATCCTCATAAAATGAAAATTGTGGAAAAAAAACTACCCTCAATTGAAAGTAAACATGTTTTTTTAGGAACAATCTGTTTTTGTTTTTTTTTTTCATATTTTTTACAATAATAAAAGATAAAGATAAAATATATTTTATTTTGCAAATATGGGTACAATATATGGTGATATTGGGAATAGGTACAGTCATCATCATTCTCCTGCCCTTATCCCAATTTTTTTAGGGTCGGCGGAACTTGTGCTCTTCTCCCATACTTCTCTTAGTCGCCATCTCGGTAGTCACCCCCTTTCTAACCATATCATCTTTCACACAGTCCATCCATCGTTTCTTTGGTCTTCCTCTACTCTTATAGCCATCAACATTCATTATTCAAAACTTTCCTCACGACATTGTCCTCATTCAAGCACTTTAGGGATGTTATACGTGGCGCCGCAGCGGCAGCGGTACCAACGCCGCTGCGGTGCCGCTGTATCAGTCACCCTTGGATTTGTATGGACACATGACGCTGCCGCGGCGGTGACGAGTCTTGATACCGCGGCGGAGAAAAACGCTGCCGCTGCGGCGCCATGTGTAAAATGTAAACGCCTTAAAGGTTAATTTTCACTTGCACCTTATTATGGTTCCGACTAGGTCTTTGCCAAAGTTTTCAATTAAAGTAACAGTTCAAGAAGGTGACATACACTTGCTATGTGGGAAAGGAATTTGTTGGAAAATTGCTTAATGTAATAACTTCTTGACCGTATATTTAAGTTTCACCACTTTTTGAGGCTATTTTAACAAAGCTAATTCAATTGATTCTTTCTCGGTTAACATCGATTCCTACAAAATTCTCAAAAATAATCCCTAACATACATAATTAGTATTCTTCTTCTTCTTCGCTTCATCTCCCTCCATCTGGTTCAGATGACAGCCGCGAATTTATTTTGATCGGTCCCACCTCATCGGTGACCTCCCGCGTGGCCTATTATCTTCCACTCTGCCCTGCACCACTGGACGCTATGGAGCCAATATCCCGCCTCGAGACATGACCAAAGAACTTCAGTATTCGAGACTACTAGTTCTGATTGACGAAATAGATTACCTGTATCGATATTCTGTTCGTATCCAGTTTTAGTCGATCGCAATGTCGTTATTGGATTATGGATAGCGTTGAGCATTGGCACTTGTGAATGATTAATATTTGGTTGGTTTTGCGGTAGATAGTTGTGTGTGAAGGTATTAGTAGAACTATCCTATCTGAATACCAGCGCTGCGGTACATTTATATGTTTTTTTTTTTTTCAAATTTCATAGCATCATGCCGAGTTTAGGCCTTTTTGGCCGCGCACAGGTCTTCTTTTTTTTTACTATTTTGTTAATTTTATTGTTCTTTTTTGTTATTATTATTGTTTTCATGATTATGTTACTTAGTTTTAATGTTCCTTTTTTAATTGTTGTATTTCCTGTGCGTGTCCCAAATAAAATGATTTTCTTTCTTTCTTACAATTAATTTTACAACAGGTATGTTGTTATTATTTTGGTACACATCATAATTTGTTATACAGGTGTTTCGAAAATATGTGCTTATATTGAAGGGACCGAAACTTCAATACCTACTCGACTGAAATGTATGTGGGGCACCTGATTATTTCTTCGCATTTACTATGTTGGTTCTATGGAGAAACGTGGTCTGAACCACAACTTTAAATATGACCACGAATTTGTTATACACGCTATCTGCATATTTCGTTCTGGGGTAATCTTTTTGTAAGCCCTCCGTTTGGGAATATCGAAACGTTAGATTCTTCCTGTATTTTCTTCGAAATTAACTCCTGTCTGTTACCTTTTAACGGCTGAACGGATTTTGATGATATTTTACATACGGATAAACCATGACCTGGGTTGGAACACAGGATACTTTTATATCCGGTAGTACGTTCCGGGCGAAACAGCAGGCAAAAGATATTTCCAGTAGTTTGCGTGCGACGTACCTTGTCGCGTGACAAAAGCTCAGCTTCCTTGTGGAAATAGCTGTTGTTATTTTTTCTTACACGGTGACAGTGGCGGACTTAGCTTGTCTGGGGCTGGGGGCGGCAAAACTGAATGGGGGCTATAAGAATAAACATCGAAATATTTAGCGCGCTGCCTCGAAAAGGTTAGGTTTTTTTTACTATTGATATAGCATATATAGGAGGCCCCCGACTACAAACTACCTTTTAGTTACTGGACATATTTTGTTCTTGTTCGGGATTTGATTAAAAAGTATTTCTAGAGTTTTGGTTTTCCCAGAAACGGGGGCCCGGGGTGGACCGCACCTGCCCCCCCCCCCCCCCTAGTCCGCCAGTGCACGGTGGTGGTTTCACAACGCGTCGTCACCTAGGATAAAGCCTTAGAGTACTTTAGAGCATTATCATACTGGAGCTTTACAGGCGTATTTTCATCGAGGTTTGAGTACGTGGTTGCAGCAACCTCGCCGCATTCACTCCATATTCTAAACTTGCTCGTCTGGCTCTCTCTCGTCAGTCCTCACTATGTTACACACACACGGTGAATACGTTGCGCACACGCGACTACTATTTGTTTTACGCCCTGGCTGGAGGCTTTAAGATAGCAGCTTAAGGCAGCCACAGGAAAGCCCGGTTAAGTAATTACGATCTCAAGCAGTCAACTACGAGATGCCCTACCTAAAAAAAAATACACGACTACTGTATTGACCGATCACCAGAAGGCCAGAGGGGCAATTCCCGTATTTTTTAAGAAAGTTTGCATTCGCATCTCATTCGCAATCTGTCAAAAATACAATCAATTTAGAACAAATTTGACATATTGCGACTTGAACTTGAACGTTAGTAATAGAACTGGCCTTCAGTTAAAAAACGTAATAATTCAAGTAAAATGTCAAAAACATATAAAAAAAATAGGTAAACTATAGGTTTCTTGACAGATTGAGACTGATATTATAATGCTAACATACATACATACATAAACTCAGGCCTTCTTCCCACGGGGGTAGGGAGAAACTACAGAACGCCACCTGCTACGATCCTTACATACTCCTTTTGCCTCGTTCATACATCTGGTCATACACTCCCGCCGGTTGCGAGTACTACGCACTTGGCCTTTCTAAAGAACATCACCAATAAGGTCAGTATATGTCCTTCTAGGCCCCCGACCGGCCTTTCCCTTCACATCAGCCTTGTAAATAGAACGTAAATATAATGCTAACGTTCTTAAAAATACGAAAACAACCGCTCAGAAATCCGTTCGCAAACCGCCAATGTGGCAACGCCCTTACAAACAAAATTCGATTACCTAGCTCTAATAATAAAACTGAACTCTAGATTGTTTAGCTTTACGAGCAAACCCTACCTTTATTGGAAATAATATTTTTTATATTACGGCCGTAATTATAAACGTCGCAAAGACAATGGTTTACGGCCTCTCCCATTGGTTAATGAACCAGTAAAACTTAGCGGTTGACAATAATGGGGGTTACGCGGCGTTACAGATGCTGGATGGGGTTCATTTTGATGATACATGTAAAATGTTTAGTGCCGTAACCTTACTGCATGGGGTCATAAAAAGGACAAAGCGTTATAATGTTTGATAGTTTGGTTTTCTAATCATTTTAGCCTTTTGTTTTGTTTTTATTTGAGCCATCATTTTTCGTTCAGCGTCAGTATATTTGCTTGACACATGCTGAGTTGGACTCCCAATTGGTGCAACCTTGAGGCGTACACCGCACCTAATATATTTGATTATTTCGAAGTATGTCATAATGTCACTCCATTTCTATACGTATGTTTTTCTTTTTTGTATATTGGCATCTTGTTTTTATATATATCAATGTAATTTGTTATCATTTAATTGTATTTATGTGTCTTTTGTATGCGCTAAAGACACATAAATACATTTTGTATGGACTGCCTCGTTGGTCTAGTGGTCGCAAGCGCTACTGCTGAGCATGAGGTCCTTTTTTTTTTTTTTTTTTTTTGAGGGTGGGAAATCATCAAATAACTTCTCCCGCTCTGGGCGGAGCGGGAGGGCGTGTCAGACTCTTACTGACTAAAACCCACCCGTGTTCCTTCGGCTGCCCTGTTGCCGGGGGCCACGATCTCCCTTTCGGTTTTCTTCGCAACCCCGGCAGGCATCGGCCCTAGTGGACCCCTTCGAATCTGCTGACATCTCTTTGAGGCGCGCGTGGAACACAACGCGCCGTCGACCCGGGCCTGGTCCTTATCGGACGGTGAGCCACCCATTGCTCACCGCCCGCAAGCCCGCGCCTACGGTGGCCGGAAATCGCCTCGCGATTCCCAACGCCCTGGGCGTCTCCTCCTGCGGCGGTTAGGGGCATGAGGGCGCGAAATTTGCCTCTCCCTCACGCGTTCCGCCTCCTCCTTCGCGAGCATTACCGCTTCGCAGAAGGAGGTGACGGCCTCCCATTTCCTCTCGCTCCGTACCATGGCCTGAACCAGGGCCGGACGCGAGAGATCACCGCCGCCGATCGCCTCCACGAGGACACGGCGATGCTCCGCCCAAGCTGGGCAGACCTCCACCGTATGCTCCACCGTGTCCTCCGGGCGATCCACACAATGGTGACACCCGGGCGTTTCCTCCCGCCTTATCCTGTGCAGGAACCTCCCGAAACTGCCGTGTCCGGTGAGGACCTGCGTCAGGCGGAAGGTGAGGACGCCGTGGCGCCTCTCTAGCCACTCCTCAAAGAGGGGTCTTATCGCCGCAATTGTGGCGTGCCCAGCGCTGGGTTGCGACAATCGCACTCTCCATGACGCCATGAGATCCCGCCGGAGCTCTGTCCGCTGTGCCGCGATTTCTCGCGGCAGCGGAGTTAAGCCCCGGCGTTTCGCCTCCTCGCGCCACTCCCAAATGTGCGCGAGGACCTTTGCCTCCAGATCCCATGGCGGTAATCCGGCAAGGAGGCTCGCCGCCTCGCAGGAGACCGTGCGGTATCCTCGGGCCAGCCGGATGGCCATGACCCTCTGGGACGCGTTCAACCGGCGGGCTGGCCGCAGCCTTAGTGAACGCGCCCACACCGGTGCCCCGTAAAGGGCCATGGACCGCACGACCCCCGCGTAGAGCCTCCGGCAGGAGGCGTTTGGATCCCCTAGATTGGGCAGGAGCCGCTTCAACGCAGCCCCGGCCCGCTCCAGTCTGGGAGCCAAACGTCGGAAGTGTTCGACGAAGTTCCACCGGCTGTCGAGGACAAGTCCCAGATACTTCATCGTCGACTCGACGCCGATGTGAACCCCTCCCGCCATTACCTGGGAACCCGACGGTGGCGCATTCCGAGGTCCATGAAAACCCATGGCCTCGGACTTGTGCAGGGCCACCTCGAGTCCCAGCTGCCGGATCCTGTCGACGATTGTCGCAACCCCGCGTGTCGCAAGTTCGGCCGCCGCCTGGTACGACCCCCCCTGTGCCAGGACCAACGTGTCGTCAGCGTAGCAGACGACGCTGACGCCGCTAGGGAGGTCGGCGCGCAGCACCCAGTCGTATCCGATGTCCCACAGATGCGGCCCCAGGACCGATCCCTGTGGGACACCGCACGACATCTCTCGCCGGTTCCACTCTCCTTGGTGACCGGGGTAGATGACGGCCCTGTCCGTCAAATAGGCCTCGACCACACGACAGAGGTAGGTCGGCATCCGGTGATACCGGAGTGCCTCCCTGATGCAACTCCAGGGCAGGGTGTTGAAGGCATTGGCGATGTCTAGAGACACCGCCAAGACGACCCCACCCCGGGCCACAGCATCCCCCGTCGTGAGGGCCCGCACGCGCATGATGGCATCCACCGTAGAGCGCCCCTTGCGGAAGCCAAACTGGCTCTCCGCCAGATCCGGTCCCACCCGCACCAGCCGCTCGACGAGGCGGTCTGCAATGACTCTTTCAAAGAGCTTGCCCACCTCGTCGAGCAGCACGATGGGCCGATAAGCGGACGGAGAGTCCGCTGGGCGCCCCGGCTTCCTGATGAGGACCAGTTTCCCCGTCTTCCAACGAAGTGGGAACTGGCCCCTCTCCATGCATGCGCTTAGGAGCCCCCTTAGTCGAGGCCCGAGAGCCCCCAAGGCCAGGACCCAGGCTTTTCCAGGTATGCCGTCGGGTCCTGGGGCGGTATTTTTCGCATTCATCTTGCGTACCGCCACTCTCATTTCTACCTCGGTCACCTCCGGAGCATCGTCGTCGTCGTCGGCGGTGTGGTCCGCATCGGGCACCGCAGTAGGCGGAGCCATGGGCGGGGGAGCGTGTTCCCCTCTTGGGGGGAACAGAGCGCTCACCACGTCCCCCACAAGCTGGGGCCGGAGACTCTGCGTCAGCGGGGGAGCCCATGGGCGGAGTTTCTCCCGCACCATCTTGTATGGGCGTCCCCACGGGTCCCTGTTTAGAGTCTCCAGCAACTCCTCACGGGCCACTGCCCTGGCCCGCAGGATCTCCGCTTGGAGGGCGGTCTTCGCCGCTCTGTACCCCTCGTACAGCTCCGCCTGAATGGCTTCCGTATCCGGAGGGCGGATACGGAGCCTGCGGTGCCTGGCGTACCGGCGTCGCGCAGTAACGCACGCCCTGCGCAGGGTCTCTAACTCCTGCGACCACCAGTACACCTGGCGCGAAGCACGTCCGGGCCGGACCCGGGGCATAGCCACGTCACATATATTGGACATGGCCTCCCGGAACCACTCCACCTCGTCGTTGATGTCAGCAGGCCTGTCCGGTGATGACACCCAGGCCTGCACGATTGAGGCTTCCAGGAGGAGCTCCCGGTCCAGCCGCTTCAGCGCCCACCGCGGACCACTCGGGGCCTGTCGGACCGGCGCGCTCGAGGTCTGGGCGGAGACGTCAAACCGGATGTACCGGTGATCGGAATAGGTCTCCACCCCCTCCATGACGCGCCAGTCAATGACACGCGGTGACAGAGCGGGGCTGGCGAACGAAATGTCCACCACCGATTCACCCCGCATCCGCACACACGTAGGGACAGAACCCCGGTTTAGGACGACTAGGCCTGTCTCCAGAGCCCAGTCCTCCACCATCCTGCCCCGTGTGTCCGTGTACCGGGAACCCCAAGCCAGATTCTTGGCATTGAAGTCCCCGAGGACGAGCACGGGGAGGGAACAGAACCCGACGACGACGACTCTCAACTCCGCAAGGGAGTTGTGGAACTCGGCGAGAGTTCGGTTCGGGGAGAAGTATACCCCCACCACGGCAATCTCCCCGAACCGTGCTGCCACGCAACCCCGTCCTCTCTTGACAGACTCGAGAGACGGAGTTCCGGCGGCGGCCGACGAAATGAGGGTCACTGAGCCGCTCAGGTCCTCCACCCAGTCATCCCTGGGCGGGACAAAGTACGGCTCAGCGACCACGGCGATGTTAATCGACCACTGCGCCATGCTCTGGAGCAATAGATCCTGAGCGGCGGCGCAGTGGTTGATGTTCGCCTGGAGGAGGCGTAATGGGGCCATTATTGGCACTCCATGTCTGCCTCCTCCTGAGTCCCCTGTAAGGGCACTGCCGCAGTGGGAACGACGGCGGCGACAACGGTACAGGCGGCAGCGGCTACGGCTGTAGTGGCGGCGGCTGCGGCGGTGACGGCGGTGGCGGAGGACTTGCCCCTGCCTTTGGCCTTGGCGGGTGGAGCGCAGGCCTTGCTCCCAGCCCGGTGATCGGCCGGCTTGCCAGCCGCCGCACATACAACACAGTGCGGCGGGGCGTCACACGAGCCGGCCTTGTGACCGGGCTGACCACAGCGGAAGCAGTGGCCGCTGCGGTCCACCTCCGAGGTGCACTTGACCCCCACGTGGTGTCCCACCTGGCAGCGGTAACACCTCAGAGGTCTGGGCTCCAGCAGTTGTATGGACTGCCTCGTTGGTCTAGTGGTCGCAAGCGCTACTGCTGAGCATGAGGTCCTGGGTTCGATTCCCAGGTCGGGCAAAGTGTTATTGGGTTTTTCTATCTGAAATTTCTCAGTAACAGCCTGGAGTCTGGATTTGTGCCCGGTTGATGGCAACAGGCTCGCCCCCTATTACATGGGACTTAAAACATAACTGGCGAAATGTGGGTGAACCTGCTACAGGGACACCTCTGCCCAACCCTTCGGGGAAATAAGGCGTGATGTTATGTTATGTTATGTAATAAACTACAAACAGATATATTAGGCGTTCATCAAAAGACTGACAAACAAAATGTTGTAATTTATTACCGAAGAACTCATGAATAATTCCGTTTTTTTTTGTTACATTCTCAATTTGGCAGAACGTAGAATGATTGTACCGAAAGCTATCTGTATTACTAGCCAGACTACTTCAAAAGATACAGTAGGTACCTAAATGTGAAAATTATTATAATTTACAAAATATGGAAATGTTTTGTAATACCGAGAAAATGAGCGATATTAAATGAAAAGCTGCGCGATATGACTAAAATTTCAATTCTTTGTATAACTTAGCCTAACTTCAACCAACTTTACACATTTTTGGTTATTATCTTTGAAAATAAGCGTCGGACAGACCCTTTAAAGTTACAAAAATCTGTACATTTTTTTGTTTAAAAAACAGCCTACTGATCTTTAGGACTTCAAAAGAACAAAAAAACTTGTGTAGACTTAAGAAAATCTGTTTTTAAAACAAAATATTTTAACCTAAATTCCGACACCTAAATTGCGACACCGCACCTTCTAGCGCTCAACAGACTATGGCACAGCAACAGTATCTAACATCACTTATCACCTCTTCCAGTACAATTATTTCCGTGGTCCATCCGAGGGTCGCAGAAACACCATGATTGCGAAGCACAGAGATTAGGAATCATTTACATACAAATGCCGGAACCCTCAACTTTGAATGGTACGGTATGGCCCACTGTTGTTCTAGCAAAAAGCTGGGCCTTATTTGAACAACAATAACAGCGGTTGGGCGTACTCCGACTTGATTAAGGTCACTTGTCCTTTTGCTAGGTGCGCCCGCCCCTTGTCACATCCAGTCCGGATCATTTTTCTACGTCTACGGCGACGGTTGGGATTATAATATATGGTAGTAATATGGTGGTATCGTCGCATGTATTATGTCCTGCATGAAGTCATAAATGTAATGTTTGAACTTTCCTTAAGCTACTTAGTACAGATTTGACTAATGAAACTGAACGCGATCAGCACTTCTAAATCGCCTTCAAGAGCTGTCAATGTCAATGTTCTATAACAATTTTGACACTGACAGTTCTTGAACGCGGCTCAGATCTGCTGAACGAGTTCAATTCCATTGGTGAAATATCATTAAGATCAGATAATATTGGGCCCTTAGTCGTGTTTACTTCACTTGAATGAGAGTGATTAGGTATTTTTCATACTAACGAAACAATTATGATCTTCGTTTACTTTCTTTATCACGAACGAATAATTATTTTCACTGTTCAATTATTTATTGTCTCACTATTCTGTGAAGGAGAACGGTAGAATGCTCCTTTTTTTCGAAACCTTATTAAACCTTAAACTTGAAACGAACTACAAAATAAAATCAGAGCTCTCACAGCTCGATACCAAAAACGTTCACGTGTTTATCTTTTTGGAAAAAAGGTAAAAATATTCGCGGGTTTATTGAAGCAATATTTCGTCCAACTTGGTACGGTAGGAACACTCTGAAATCTAGTTTATCGTAACAACTTTCAGGGAACATGTATCGCTCACTTTACAGCAAAACCTAGGGTGAGCAGAGGTCCTAGTCGTCGCGAAATAAAAGGTAATGTTTGAAGTTGTATAGTTGTAACACATTTTCATTATAACCATAGATGAAGTCGTATATACAATCTAACTAATTTCAAATCTCACAAATTCTAATCTCTATTCTAATTTCTAATTGTAAATCTCCCTAATTTCACTAAATCTTATATCTAACACTTAATTAAATGACTGTCTGCCCAGCCTTTTTCCCAAGTATATTGGGGTTGGCTTCCAGTCTAACCGGATGCAGCTGAATACCGGTATTTTACATGGAGCGACTACCTATCTGACCTCCACAACCCAGTAACTGGATAGTACAATACCCCTTGGTAAAACTGGTTGTCAGACTTTCGCGCTTCTGATGACCTGTAACGACTGTCAAAATCCACGAATGACAGGCAATCAAAAATTAACGTATTATTCCTTCAAATTTTGTAGTTTTGTACCCGGTGTAAGCTAACTATATCCTAGTTAATTGATTCAGGCGTGACCTTGCAGAAATCCATTATAAAATGCGATTGAAGTGGTATCCACTTCAATTGCATTTTATAACTATATCCTAACTAACTATACAAATAAAAACAAAAGGACACTTAGGCGTCGAAGTAAGAACTCGTATAAACAGAGTAATTCGTTTCATTTATAAATAATCGATAGATTAGAAACTAAAGTCGATAAAACATAGTAAATGGTGTAATTCGTGTTGTTTTAAAATCACAACCCTCATCATCTAAATATTATATAGGTATGAGCCTAGCTGCTGTTGTTAATACCGAGAAAAAAAAAACAGTTTTTAGTGGTATATGTTGTTATAGCAGCAGCAGAAACACTTTGTGAAAATTTCGAAAATTATCTAATGACACACAGACGGTAATTTTTTTTTTCTAGTATTATTCATACACACAGATAATAAACAAATATTATTAATAATAAAATACCACGTCCTTACTTTGAATTATGCAAACTAACAAAAAAAACATGCACCGAAGTTTTAACACAAGCGTAAGTAGGTAGGTACCTACCGTATCATGATTCATTCAGAACCGCATATAACTACCTATTTCATTCGTCTCAATAACTTTCCGTTACTCTATTCGCTTTATTTATTAATCCAAACACCTTTTTTTTTGTGAGATAAAAGGAAATACTTATCCATAAAGACACACATTATGTACCTACCTACTAGTAAGTAAAATTATTTTATAGTCTTACCTTTCAGAGTTTCCAGGTAATTAAAAAAAAACTTATGTCTGGATGCATTATTGACGAATTCATACAACCAAGAGCACAATATTTCCTACTCGTCATATTAACTGATTTTGAGAGAAAAAATCGCGCGGTTATCGTTAAAAAAACAACACACCGTCCGTTCGACACTGCCGTACAGCCGTGACTGTCTGCGCTCCGAGCGCACCGCGAGATCGAGGCGCGTAGGTATAGCTCGCGTTTCGTCCGTTTGTATGAAGTTGGAGTACCGTATTATAATATTACTGTGCCCACATTTCGCCAGTTATGTTTAAGTCCCATGTAATAGGGGGCGAGCCTATTGCCATCAACCGGGCACAAAGCCAGACTCCGGGCTGCTACTGAGAAATTCTAGATCAGACAAATAATACAAATCATTAGAAATTATTCTTAGTCAATACTCCCAAACGTAATGATGTACTTTATCAAATAAAAATCTCTGTAGTGTTATCCTATACTATTAAACAAACAATATTTGTGTATATACATATATATATATATTTTTAATCACGTTCTCAAAAAGGGCTCTAGTGATTTCGATGAAAGTTGCAATATAGAGAAAAATCGATCCAGCTAGGTCTCATATCTGGGAAAATTCGTTTTCTCCGTATTTTCACCCGAGCACAGCTCGGTCGCCCAAAGTTAAGAACAATATTAATGACAAAGAATAATGACATGGCAGCATGGAATTAATAAGTACCTACTATCATGGCAGCATGGAATTAGTATGTACTTTCCTATACTATTAAATGAGCATTCTCTATTTTCAACAGAGCAGAGTTCGGTTGCCTAGGTACTTCTATGTAAACACTAAATCATTTTCAATACATTTAACCAAAACAAACCATAATTATTCTCACACAATTCCTTACAACTTTGGCTATAGATTCCAAATCCGCTTATTCATTATCGCTTCGGGCCTTCCTTCCAACAGTTAAGGAACTAACTTAAAAGCCCTCACATAATCCCCGAGCTTCCTCACACTAATAATATACGAAAATAAATCACTCACCACAATTATATTTTATGTGACATTCATTAAGACAGCGAAAGATGGGCTCATAAGTGTCTCAAGGAAATAAGATCACATTATATCGCTTAATCAACCTCTGTGGGGCGCAAAGTCAACCTTTCTGCTGTATTCTCATCCTAAGAGCTAGATTAAACGGGCCTGTGTGATAAACTCCGATGGCTATCATAACTTGAGCCTTCAGAGGAAGTAACCACATACCTTTTTCTCCGTACTTTTGTAACAGTGCAGGTCAACGTAAGCTGGTGGCAATATAAAGCCGCAACGACCACGCTATTCCGCTGGACGTTTATGAATAGCGCTTATTTTTCTTTTAATTACGCCCCCCTGCTGTCTGTTGACGTATTCTGTCGTCACTTTGCCAGCCAACCGTAGAAGTTTTCCATTAGATTTGGTCGCGACGGAAATACATTCACCACACGTCACTTCGCCTGTAACGTGCTATTTGTGTACCTACCCGCATTTCTAGTTTATTTTGTTGATGCCACAATTTGAAGATTTGAATGAAGGACGTAGGTTGATTGTTAAATCCCATTTATTTTTGGTTATGCCTAAGGTTAAAGTAAAAAAGTTTATTTAAAAAAAAACATTAAGTGGTCGCTTTCTGGTCCTAACAAACAAATTGGATTGAAGCCAGCGTTACACACTTAGGTAATAATTTGCTTAAATTAAACACTTAGTTAAAATATTTATCGCCAAAAATAATATGGCGTCGAGTTTTCGCCCAATATAGCCTGAGGAAAGGTATAAATAACAAAACACTTTTATTAGTGACCCCGTTAAGGTAACATCTTTACGCAATTTGGTCACGTCAACAGACTATAGCCCACCTACGTTCGTCTAGACGGGTGTTATTACAGATACTGTAATGATAAGGGTAAAAGGCCTCGTTGTCAAAGCGACGCTGCCTATAGAATTTCAAGCGATCTAAATCCTTATGATTTATTCGTGAATTTACTGTATTTATTCATGGCTTCACCGACTTTAAGGGATGAATAAATAGAGTCCCACTCTATTTATTCATCCCTACTACTACTAGAAGAGGTATGAATGATTCTAATAAGAGAGGGTGTAGTGAATAGGAATTGCTAATTGACGTGGCGGAGTGTGTATGTGTTTGTACAGTGTGCAACCGTATTGAGATTGGTTCACCGCGCGGTCAAGGGGAAACTGAAGCAATACTTTGCAAGGAAATAGAAAATCATAATATGATTTCGTTAGAAATGTTTTGATACTACTAAACTCTTTTTTGAGATATGTATTAAATTATAGAAACAGAAACCGATATCTAAAAAAATACTATTAATACTATTGTACTATATAGTATTTTAAGTATTTTTTTAGATGTATGTATGTAAGTCTGGCAAGGCGTTTTTGTCAAACGCTTCAGAAACCGGAAAATCACAGAATATGTATACATAAACTTACGCCTTTTTCCTATGGAACGGCAGAAACTACAGAACGCAATCTGCTAGGCTCACAACATACACCTTTCGTTTGTATTTTGTTACATACATAACCATGGCCATTTTAAAGGCGCATAAAACCTAGAAAATTAGCTTTCATAAGTTAGGTATGATTAATAGTTTATAATGTAAAATAACGTCTACAGAAAGCAGCTCGTCAAAAGCACACAAAGATAAACTGACTTCCCACAATTTCAAAATCCATCCATCCATCTAACTGAATGTATTTATTACCTCCCTAACCCATATGGGATCCAATCAAACAATCTAAACTGACCCATATCATCTAACGTCCATTAAATATCAAAATCCAATTAACAAATAACAAGATGGACGGATGTTATGGCGACGGTAAATCGAAAGCGATCCGGTATGGATCTGGGCCAGCCGCGGCTGCCGTATCAAAGAGAAAGAAACAAGGGGCTGGAGGGCTTCTCGGCTCTACGAAGTACCTTTGACCTTCTGACACCCGCATATGTTAGAAGAGGAGTTACGAATATTATCTAAATACTGGACAAAAGTCATTAAGATTGTTTTAGAATTCGAGTCTGTTGCAAGGCCTTTTTGACAAACACTTCAGAAACCGGAAAATCAAAGAATATTTTGTGATATTACTTTGGCTAAATTAAATTTTAATGAAACAGTCTAAATGTAGACTAATACAAAACTTCGTTCACTGCATCAAATGCGTGACGAAGTCATCTGTATAGGTCCGTACACTCTCTTTTCATTTACAAGTTCTCCTGGCCACAAAACTCACTGTGGTACTGTTTTACCTTATTTTCTTTTGTTAATATTCCATATGGACATCCCTCCACCGACAAGAAAAACTCGCCAAGCACAGCCTTAATTAATGTACCTACAATACTACCTGTTGATACCCGAGAGCCGTGGCCAAAACAAAGGATGAAAATGGAACGTTGAGTGGGCACTTGCCCACTCAACATTCCATGAATTCGGGGTGACGGAAAAAAAAGATAGATAACATACGGTCACCAATCCCCACTCGGATTCCATTTGGCCCCACTAGGATTCTCTTTATCGTGGGAGCCATTACAATCACAAACAACAAGCACGAATATAGGTAGAAACAAATATTTGGCCGTAGAGATTTTTGTTCTGATTTAGAGAGTCGACAACCACTATTCTGATTGGTTCGTTGAATTTTACATGTGTTGATGAATTTTGTTATGTATTTATTTAGTAAGTATGTTAGCTTACCTGTTGCATGGTGTGGCCGCACATCGCACATCAAAACCATTATCATTTTTTTTAAATATTCTCGACGAATTGTTTCTACATGAAATAATAGGAATTCATTTACGTTCTCTTGTCTGATTTCAATATTTTTAATTTCTTCTTATTTATTCGACTTTTGAGAACTACAATACATAGCATTTTATTTGTTTTAATTTTACACCACACATTAAGATATCAACCAGAAGGCTTCCAGCTCGCGATGGTCGAGCTCGCCATCTTTTTTATTTCGTCGCGTTTCATTCAACACATTCAAAAGGATTTACTTTCGGCTTATCAACAATATCGATCACATTACTACCTACATTTGCTAAATTTTACTTTTTGTTTTGATATTATTTGTTTACTTTTAAGCTATTTTTCAAGTTCAAGAATGTTCTAAATACCGTTTATGATAACCCATATCAATTTTGAATTTGAAATTCTATACATATACATGATTAAAAATTTGAAAATCCTGGGCATCATATACCTGAATATAGCATTTTTTTAAGGATTTAGAAACAGTTTTATTAGCTAATGGTTGTCGTGAATTAAATATATTACAGAGTACCCTTGCATATTATGTGTAAGTAAAATGAAATAAATCCTTCAAATACAGGTATGTCCACTACCTCAAAAGGCAGGTGGCACTGACCATTACTTTTCCCATTACTGTCGTCATTAAACTTGGTTATAAACGTGTGAACCTCACGATGGTTCTTTTACCTTTGGTTGTATTATTTACATGTCAGGTTTCAATGTTGATTTCATTGGAATGTTTAATCGTCCTTCAAAACTATTTTCTTTTTCATAGAACCTTGCTTCAAAACTAAATAATATAAGTAGAACAAGCCAGGACCTATATCCTTTTTATATCATTGACTAGTTACGTATTTGTTTCAAATATAAAAACCGTAACAGAAGAACATCAGTAAACAACAATTTCAATACTTTTTATACGATTCCTTGATCATATCTTTATGATTGTTCTAGAAAACGCCTACGGTATCACACATGGCAACATCCCACAAATAATAAGAAAGTCTCATAACAATTGACACCAAAATGGCCGCCGCAAATAGCAACCAATAAGCACAATTGTCTCAAATCCAAGAAACGAACGACCTTCGTCAGTTACTGCCCGACCAATCGTCGGCTGTCACGAAATCCCCAAATCCCGCCACGTAGGGAACCGGTGGCTAGTTTTATTTCATTACGGGCAAAACGCCCAGGGATTCCCCAGGATTTTGGCGCCCGACATGGGACTGACAGGTTCGGTTATGATTTTCATTTTCGCGTCTAAAAATGTCGTTGTTTATTGTAGTTCAAATATGCAAATGATATTTAAGTTTCCTACGTTTTATACATAATAATATTTTTTCTTTATTTAATTAGGGAATTTGATAATCACAATGCGTATTGGCAGTCCCATCATAACCTAAATACATACTTACGGATTATATTTGGGCTATGAACCTGAACTGACTCTTCGCATCATCACCATTTGGTTGCGACGGAATTTTTTGGAATACCTAAAACAAGTCGGTTCAACTTCAAGACCGAACACAGTCCATATGTTATGTAAGTCTTCCACAACTCCAAACTCTACACAATTAAGCGAATTAGTTTAGGTTAGATTAGATCTGATTAGTTTTGGATCTTATTAGTTTTACTTCAAACCGATTACTTGTCCAATAGCCCCCAAGAAATTACCGCTATAGGTGTCGAGTCAACTTTCCCAACTGTAGCATTATCCACCCCAATAATACCACATAACCAAAAACACGTACCAAAAAAGTTCAAAGTACAACCCTTGATATAATGTCGAGGGTATCACACGTTCTTTCATACAGCATTTGTCGAAACTATGGCGTCCACAACACCAACACGTACGGCCATGTTACAACATGTTTCATCGTAATTACATTTTCTTTGCGAGAGGCCGTTCGTTTACATTTCTTTTTTTCGTGTCCTAACAGTTTTTCGGAAGTTCTGTGCTGCCCTGTTTTAGTCCAGTGCATGCGCGAAAAAAGGAGGTTGCATTTTGTGACGCAAAATTTTTCGTCTGTAGGGAGATGTTGGGATATGAATGAAAAGGAATTGAAGCTGAATAGTGAATAATTCTAGATTAAAACAGTGAACTTTTTGATACTTTTAATCATAATGAAAACAAAGAGCCTCAAACGAAGGTTTTAGTTTAACAGTAATGTGGAAGAATTTCTTCAAGCTCAAGAAAATTCGAGAAGTTCGCTGTATATTACGTATTAAAAAATAGGCAAAATTAAATAAACTAGCAAAGTTTGAGAGTAAGTAGTAAAAAAAGTGTCTTAACGGTCAAAATGTTACTCTTTTTCGGCCTTCTCTCATTTGCCAAGTTACAATGAGAATGACGTGTGATTAGGAACTTCGTACCAATAAATGATTAATTAATAGCAGTAATTCATTACTTTGTAATCAAAACGGCCGACATACTGAAAGGTTTGAATTTATGCCTTTGGGAGAATGCTTTTTTTAGTTTACAAAACTAAGCTTGGAACCTTTGTAAATATCTAAACTAAAATTCTATAATTACATACAACTTCATCGTTTGCCTCTACCGTAAACTCAGATAAAAATACGTCCGACTAACTTCATGCCTGGCTTCACTCGTCCGGGTTCAAAGTTTTGACATACTGACATCAAAGAGAGTTAGTTTTGTATTCCATTGGATCTATGTCTGTTGTTAGCTCAATTCCTACCTTATGTCTTGTCGTTTAAGGTTGATATTTCCTTGCTAAATTACAAAGATCAGCCAGGTTTGTTGTATTATTCTTCTATTGTATTAGAAGAAAGGTTAACTTATACTTGTATCAAGGTCTAACCTCGGTAGCTAGATGAATATTTCTTTGGAAAGGTAAAAGGGATTTTCAAAATACCGAGAAAATAAAATGAATACTAGAATTATCATCTAACCCCAAACCCGTCCAAGTGCTTCATCGCTATAAAACAAGTGACAGGCTATTATTATTTTCAATACATTGAAAAAGTATGTAAGATATTTTACTAAGCCACTACTCGAGAATTCGTGTATTAATATTAACGGGTGCTGCCTATAGATATCTGTAGCGCTATTCTGTAAAAATCTCTCCGTGAAAACCAGGGTAAGAAAAAAACTGTTTTTTTATTTTATAAATCAAACAATTAAATGTTTTAAACAAGAGTTTTTTTTTTTTCATTGAGCGATTTATCAAATTTATTATCAACAAAAATCGATCGGACTCAAAATAATTCATTTTTAGACAATTTAAAAATTTACTTGAGGATTTACAAAAAACATCAGAATAACATAATAAATAATCACAACAACGCAATACTAGTTATAGTTAGATAAATAATAGGTACTAATTAATAAACTATCTAATCTGTGAACAAACTTACTTTTTTTGGTAATCAATCAAAGTAGGTATTCAGATACTGAACCACCTGTATGTTCAGAATTGCCAATAAATATTTTCGTTCTCAGATTTACCTTACCTAAAAGTATATTTAAATATAGAGAAACCCTAAAATTATTGCGAAGGATTACCTCTTTTCGACAAAAGACGAAGTATAGATATACATACCTAGTTAGGATGGACTATATTTAAATAAGGGGAATCCCCAAAATAGTTGCGGGGAATTACTACATTTCGACCGGTGACGAAGTGTACAAAATTATCTAACCCTTTTAATTTATTTTCGAGCTATTTCAAGTCCTAATAATTTATAACTTGTCATTTATTTCCATTCATTCTCGATTTAAAACCATGTTTTTTTTTTCTTAATGTTTAAAACATTGTTTTATTTCAAACTGTTTTAAACACTGTTTAAAATACGTGTTTTAAAACAACTTATTTGTTTTATGTCAACCCTGGTGAAAACATATGTAAGGTGAGCCTGAAGGGAACTGTTCACCCGATGACACTATATTATATTCACTACTATTTATATACACTATATTATTATACACTATATTATACTATATTTGCAGCTCATTTCACCTAAGTTTTCACGGTGAGATTTTTACAGAACGGACCGGCTGTTATCAGACCGAACATTTCTAGAAATAGTCTTAAACGATTTCTCTATAATTACGTGTCCTGCCTATTATATAGAGGGAACTACCACTAGGAAGTAATTTAACACGATACTTGTTTGAAAGTATCATTATCCACACTACTAAAATGACTAAAGCATCCAGCCCACTCCTAAATAATTTACTCCGAAACTTTAATGAACCATAGTTAGCACCACAAACAGGTGTTTCGCATCGGAATTCAACTTAATAACCTCTATGAAACACTATAAAGGCCCCCAAGAGTGCCGGGACCTCTGGCCAGTCCCTAATGGCTTCCCTCTCTACTGCTGTTATTAGGCTATAAATCACTGTATATGTTTAGCTTGGCGTGAATAAAATACCTTTTAAGACGCCCTCCGTGTCTGGCAAGTAATTTGGTTGTAAGCGTTTTTGTAATAACTTTGAGCGGGTGAGGGTAGTTGAAGATTTTCTTGCTGTTGTGATTTTTTGGGTGATTTACGTTTCGGTTTTTTGGGAGCAAGTTTGTGAATATTTCTAATTACTGTTACATTATATGGATTTTTATCTGAATTAAAATTAATATTTGAATTAGAATTGTATATCCTAGAGTTATGTTGTAAGAATACTTTTTAAATTTAACGATGTTTATTTATTAACCACCTCCAACAACAGTAAATATTCTATTATAATGGAAGAAGGTACTCATCTATATCCAGCTTTCAAAAGGTATGGTTAGTAGTAGATTGTATCGTAATCATCATCATCATTTAAAAAAGGATTGTTTTTTTCTTTCTTTCTCTCTTTCTTTCTTTCAAAAAATTTGGTTAGTAGTAGATCGTGTCGCAATCATCGTCATCATTTCAGCTAAAAGCCACTAAATTACTATTTTTTCACAGCGCAAAAGAGCTTGAGCTAAACGTCCTGCATAGCTCTATCACTTTCCCACTGTGAATTTATATTAAAATAATACTGCTTTAAGACATGATGGTTGGGCAAGGTCTTTTTAAAGATCGCCTCAACGACCGGTTTTGCACTGTCTTCATCTGAAACCTTTCGTATGTATCGAATATATTTAGGTCTTCTCGTTCCCCTCTTTGTAGCCATGGAAAGGCACTTTTTCACGACATGGTCATCAGTTCTTCGAAGTACATGACCGTACCATCTCAGTCAGGACTATTTTACTTTATCCGCTATTTCTGCAACCTTGAAGCTCCTTTTAATATGTTAAAAAAAATACCTACTATATAAAGCTTTTTTTTCTTTTAACAAACTAATACCCTACATTACTCTAAAAAGGTACATTGCCTAGACTCAATTTTGTTGCTGGCTCTAAGCTCGAGAGAAAAGCCTAAACCACATATGTGAGTACAACCAGCTGAGTTCCCGAGGGATTCCCTGGCTTACAGTTAGAATATTTACCATATTAATGTTTGTACGGGAATAGATTTCCAGACAGTTCTATGTATTTTTAGTGTGGTAAAAGCTTTTTTTTAGTGGTAACAATGAAGTTCACAATAGGGATGATGCCTGGGTCAAAAAAAAGAAATTCTATTTAGTCCGTTAGTCACATATTAAAAAAAATATTGGACACGTATTTTTTGCTTTATCATATTAATAAAAAGTTACTTAGATAAAACGCATTAAATTCGGGAGTGGGGGTCACTACGTCACGAATAAGTATAAAATCTATATATACTCGTGACGTCATGGAATATTTTAAATCAATGTATCGCCGTAATCTCTGAAAACGTAAAAAAAATCAAATACGTATCGTAATATATTTTAATAATCTACCTGAAGACAAAAAAAAATGGCATCATCCCTATTCTGCGGACCCTGACCACATAAGTCCAACGAAGCAAATTACATGAATGTTCCTCGTAGCATATGAACGCGTTTTTTTTTTTTCTATGCGGAGCGTCTCGCAGTTTTGACCACTGAGGTCTTGGCTGCTTAACCGGACGTTCCTGTGGGTTAAGCTTCTACACTCAAAGCCTCCAGCCAGGGGCAAAAACTGTTCTAAACTAAAACTAGACGAGCGCTCGCTATGGGCACCCCCTGTAGAGTACTAACCTCGGCTTATGGTGTCGCTGGGGGGAGAACAGCAAGAAGGGACAGGCTGGATCAAACTTAGATTTTCATCTTGATTATTATGCGGGTATTTAAAGCTACCTGCTCAGCTGCAACAACTGCTGTTTATTTAGCTATATATCTACTCTTACACCTTATTATAATTGTAAGAAGATTGAAAACTATTAATATGCAATCTTAACCCAACTGGTACATCTAATCACTATGGTTGCTATACCCCTACATCTGGGTTTTTGCATGTACAAACGAGAAAATTGAGAAAAATGCGTCGCACCATGCACAATAACGGGATCCGTAGATAGGAGCGATGCGGACGAATTTTTTGATGGCCTATGATTATCCCCCCCCCCCTTTATAATTACTTGCAAATTTTATTATTATTATTTTAAGTATTGTTAGTTTTTAAACCAATTTATACTTAGTTGAAAAAATGTTCTCCTATACATCGATCACGTCACGGTCAATTCTCCAACTGCAAATTTAAGTCTGTAATCACAGGTAATATTTTTTTATGTGATAAAACTACAAATTAATGATTTTGTGACTTTTTCCTAGAGCTCCAAGAAGATTCCCCTTCGCTTTTTATATTAATTTCATCTACCTCCACGCGTTCCTGAGTGAAAAGTCACAGACAGTCGGATAACAAAGTGATCCTATAAGGGTTCCGGTTTTTACTTTTAAGGTTCGGAACCCTAAACAAGTTTAGTGATCTTGAGAGAAGTTTTAGCTTTCGAGACTATTCTAAAGCAAGTTTAAATCAGTACTTAAATATTAACACATTTTCTTTCTCTTTCAGGTACATTACAAATAGTAAAGAGTGAAGAGGAGGACCACGGCAAGTTTGAGTGTGTCGCTGAAAACTCCATCGGAACTGAGTTCTCGAAACCTACGGTGCTGTATGTGAAAGGTAAGTGAACATCAACCTTTAAACTTCTAACTAAGAGAAAAAAAGCTGATCGCGTAAAAAGGAAATACTTTAAGAATTTATCTTTTGAAATGAAATTGTTTATTCTGTAAATAGGATATCGGAATCACTTTTACACGTCATATTAAAAAATAAAAATAAGCTAGTTGAGTTCGGCGTTTCCTATCTGACTACTCTGAGAAGAAAGGCCGAAACAAACTCAGAGGTCACAATCTCTTTTAAAGTCCAGACATAATCTTGGTCAGGCTGGATTAGTGTCTGAAATGGTCTTTTGAGGAAAGAACTACACAGATTTGAGTGGACCTGTCCAATCAGTGCAAACATTTGTCAGTAATCGTGGAGCTCAACTTAGAACCTAAGGAGCTCAACTCGACGAACAATACCAAAGAAACGACATTTGGGTAGGCCGCATAAACTACTCAAACCGCCAGACCATAATTAAAACTAAGTGAAAAATGAAAATAATAATGATATCCACATAGTCCTCACATTCACAATAATTAATTAAAATAATATAATACTTCACAAAGTAATCATGTCATTTTGAATATAATTTTCAACAATGTCAATGTGTATATAAAACCGGCATATTTTGATGAATTTACAAAATAATTAAAATGTCAAGTTTTATAACAAGGCTTAGAGAGCGATCAGCTCAATCCCATGCTTTTTTATCTTCTAAATAATCTGAAATTTTATAATTTTTCAAAGATGAAAAAAAAAATACCAACTATGAAAACTGTTTTTTTTTAACTAAGCGAATTATATTATAGCGGTTGCATCGCCACATACAAACTACGCATCAAATTTATGACGTCACACAAATCCTGCATCGCGCAATTAGAGTTTACCGCGCGATCGACATAATATATACAAGATTCCGACTTCAACCCTGGGGTTGAAGTCGGAATCTTGTAGGCTCTTGTTCTTGTTCTTGTGGCTCTTGTAATCTCGGCAGTTGCCCGCCAGACACAACACCCGTCTGGTCGGAGGATCCTCCCTTTTCTATGGTGGATGAGTGAACTCTACACCCTGTTCCTCATACCATTAAACTATCTGATCATTATTGATCTGCATTTAACCAGCCACTGATAAATATATAAGTACTATTATAGGAACAAGACAGTATATCCAAAGTGAGTGATCGAATATCAATCCAAAGAGTCAGTACCATTTCTAACCACTGATAAATCAAAGAAACTAGAGTATTTTTGTTTTACAAAAAATACATCGACTTCAAACTACAAACTGAAAAATAACTTTAATTTCGGAAGTCGGTGTCTTTGGATCAGTATTTTAGATTTTTGCCATCGACTTCCGATATTAAAGTTATTTTTCACTTTGTAGCCGGTTGTATTTTCTCTTTTTAGTGGGTTGGTTTGTAATAATTTATGTAAGTTACAATAGCCTAATGTCAGCTGCTCATCACCTTTTACAAAATATTGCACTTCCCGATGCAGGGACTTCAATTGTTGAGGAGTTCTCCAAGTACTTCACCATCAGCTCTACTTTACCAAATGGTGCTTTCCAAGAGCAAATGCACGATTTACTATAAAAAATACCCAAATCGCTATAGGTGTGGCTATAATATTTGAAGATTCTGCCGACCTGAGAACCTCCTCCTTTTTTTGAAGTCGTTTAAAAAAATATATATAAACAAATAATATTATTAAAATGGCGTCCACATGCGAAACTTATTAATTAATATACCTGCATCCTCCACTCAGCTACCTCCTCGCTGACGAGCTAATATTTTTAACACGATATGACCCTTCACATAATCAAGCATCGTCACCTAAGAAAACAACACCATTAATATTCCCTATCACTTTCCAAGACCTTTAAACTTCTATTTACATCTATAAATAATTCTCCTAATTAACATAACCGCAAAACCGCTTACAGAGACATCACCAAATCTAAGATATCATTACAAATGCTAGGTCGGACCGCATCAAAGACCCTATGAAGTCCAGTCCCTTCAAAGTCGGACCCGTGCGGTCAAATTACCTAATGATCACCCATTAATGTCCTCACGCGACCATCATTACGACAGAAAGAGACGGAACATAGAAACTTTTGTACGTAGGAGCAGGAGGCCCGAAGTCATTTGTCTATAAACCAAGCATGTAAATTAAGGGGGAGTTCGACCGGAAATATTTTAAACAAAATGAGGCCGAATTTTGTAGTGAATAATAAATTGTACCTTAAATTGGAAGCTCGAATTAATGTACCAGTTATCGCTCGGTTTGAAAGTTTTGTAACTAAAGCTATACAGTTTTTTATTGCTCAGATAACTTTATATAAGTTTTAATTGAAATACTAAAGTACTAATGGAGACTTGAATAAGTAATGGACTAAAACCATTCCCAGACTATTAATTAAATAGATAACAAAATTCGAGACACATGAGTCTTTCAACTTTGTCTCTAACATCAGCTACGCCCTTGGTGTTGCAAGCTTTTATAGCTATCGGAGCCCACTTTATTATATCGAGAAAACCGAAGGGCTATTTTTCTAAAAGTGACGGCCATGGGTACAAAATAATATAATAAAATTCAAAAAGTTCAAAAGAGTAAAACTAGCCAATGCACATTAACACACATATTTTCTCCCGTAACATTACACAATACCAACGCTGAAATAGGTCCAACACTTAGAAAGTAGACCACACATTACGGACACAGTCGTAATAATATTCACAATATATTAGCGAGATAATGTCGCGTTGCCGTCGCGTCCCCGTCGCGGCCCCGTCGCGTCTACGCGACGTGTCGGCACAACTCTAACTTTCATACACATTTAGATGGAGCGGGACTGATTGCATTGTTAAATAGTTGTAAGGGTACTTTAGACTGCGTAGTTCTAGACTTTGAGAGTGTAATTTTGTGGATGGTTAATTTGTCTGGTAGAACTTTTACGTGGCCTAGGGTAGCCAAAAATTAGGGTGGACTGATGTCCAAGTTAGTAAGTAAATGCAGCGAGGGGTGACTATTTAACACTTTCGACTCCACCCATTTTTATAGAGCTCATACGCCATGCCGCCATACATATTGCAATTTGATTCCAGGAGGGTCACCTTCATTACTTTTGCGCTAAAGTCAACCCTCGAGGAGTATCACCGGCAATAGGTTTTAAATTTTATTAAAATATACAATTGATTTTATTTTCACATTTTGTAATGCCGAATTCGCTAAGAAAAACCTACATTTAAAATGAGCCCTCTGCAAGGGCTCCCGGCATCTCATATGCGACTTGAATGAACCCCTCAGGAGGGCACTGAACGTGTACCATCATCATGAATGCATGGACGCGAATAGGAATCTAGCGTGCTTTTTAATTTTCGACGCGTTTTCAATGCCTATTCCTATTGTGTTTTTCAGCAAGAAATAAAGAAATCTTCTTTTAGAATCTACCAGGATAAAATTCAAAATTCAAAAGTCATTTATTCAAACTAGGCTGAAAATCAGCACTTTTCGAACGTCAAAATTACATAAGACAGTCCCACAAAACGCCCACCCTTCTCCACTTCCTAGTGCCTTTAACTGGGAAGAAGAAGTGGCGCAACAAACTCCCCAGCAGCACAGCAGTAAAATTATACACAATAGTATGATAAATGTTTCAAAATCTAAATGTTTTTTTATATATTTTTATAGGATTTTTTTTAATGTAACAAAACGGTGTAACTTTTAAACTAAATGATCTATCGCGATGAAACAAACTCTATAATGATTGGAAGTAATTAGGCGTCCTCATAAAATGAAAATTGTGGAAAAAAACTACCCTCAAATATGTAGCTTAACCTGATCGATCAACCCGTGTGGCTGTTATTACTTAGCCACAAGCTCATCCTCGGAAAGTACATATGAATTGAAAAAATCACATATGTACTTGCCTTTTTTTTGGGTGGGAAATTATGAAATAACTTCTCCCGCTCTGGGCTGGACGGGAGGGCGTGTCAGACTCTTACTGACGAAAACCCACCCGTGTTCCTTAAAAAGGGTATGCTGAGATGGTTTGGGCATGTTGAGAGAATGAATTAAAGGCGACCAACAAAATGTATTTACAAGGCTGATGTGAAGGGAAAGGCCGGTCGGGGAGGTCCTAGAAGGACATATACTGACCTTATTGGTGATGTTCTTCAGAAAGGCCAGGTGCGTAGTACTCGCAACCGGCGGGCGTGTATGACCAGATGTATGAACGTAAACGAGGCAAAACGAGTATGTAAGGATCGTAGCTGGTGGCGTTCTGTAGTTTTTGCCTACCCCCATGGGAAGAGGATGTGAGTTTATGTATGTATGTATGTTCCTTCAGTTGCCATGTTGCTGGGGGCCACGATATCCCTTTCGGACTTTCCCGCAACCCCGGCAGGCACTGGTCCTAGCAGGCTTTGTTGGATTTAATATCTTTATTATTAACAATATTTGTTTTTTTTTTAATTTCTTCTGTTCTTATTTATTATAGATAAAGTTATATAAGATTTGAATTAAATTTAAGACGATTTATTATTTTAGTTTTTTTTTTTTAATAATATTATTAATAATTAACTATATCAAGCGTAATGTCATCAATCCTTGAAAAATATGGTAGCGATGACAATATCAATAATTTACCTACACTTCTATACTTTCTTTCATTAATTCAGCCGAAAGACGTCCACTGCTGGACATAGGCCTCCCCCAAGCACCGCCACTTCGACCGATTCTGTGCTTCCCGCATCCAGCTGATTCCTGCGGCCCTCACAAGGTCATCGGTCCACCTCATCCATACATACAAATATATAAAACGGAAGTGTCTGTTTGTAATGTCAAAATAATAGCTATTTACCAAATGCATATGAAAGTATAAACGGTACTAACTTTCTTTTTCCTCTATCTCTCTGTATGTCTGTTCTTTTTGTTCCGGTTAATCTCCGAAACGGCTGAATCGATTTTAACGGGACTGACAGACTCCAATGGCAGATAGCTAATGTTTTAAGGGGTATCTTAGGCTACCTTTATTTTAGAAAAAGAATTAGAGCCCACGCGGGCGACGCCGCGGCCAGCAGCTAGTAATTATTATAAAGTTGCTAATCATTTACTATTCCAAATCGAATAATTACGGTCTTTGAAAATTGTATGTGCCTATGTATGTCATTCGCGTGACTTACATCAATTCAAAACGCATACCAGTACAAGTTAGCCACTTAAGTTAGTTAAGTTTTGGTGATAAAACGAAGTGCCCAATTCGTATGGACTTGCATATGTGAGTGCTCTTATCGAGACTATTTATCGAGGTGCTAACGAAACTTTTCTAATTGACATAAGTCTTGTCACTATGTATAAAGCTAACTGTCCACTGGAGTGGAAAGGAGAGGAGCGGAGCTGTGCCAATATTAAGGCGACGATGACAGACTTTTAATGATTTAATACTGAAGATGACGTCTAAACAAGTAGTGTTAATGATTTGGAAAAAAATATATGTTTAATTAGAGCATTTTCTCCGCTCCGCTTTCTCACTGCGCTTTCCGGTTGTGTATGAATTTTTAAACTAGTTCGCAAATCCCTATCCACTGAAGCGGAGCGGAGATTTTATACAATTCCATTGGTTAAGACGCAGATATATGACAGTGACCTTGAGTAGTTAGCTTGCGTGTTCTGTACTGAGCTCATGCAACGCGTCGCACGTCCATCCAGTAATAGGACTCGCACATCAAGCGCTGTCCGAAATTAAACGCATTATTAATTTATTATACATAAAACAAAAGGTATTTTAATGAAACTCGTATACTAAAAGATCAATAATTAAATTATCTTCAAAATGGTGAAGATTTCAGAAAAATACGCTTTATAGATTTTGCGCTATTCTCAGTTTTTTATCCGCGTTGGACCCAACTTTACAAATTAATTTCACTATGTAAACATAATCCAAAATATTCCTATATGAAGTTATTAAGAAAATGCTTTAATTTAACTATATTTTTTCCAAATCATTAACACTACTCGTTTAGACGTCATCTTCTGTATAAAATCATTAAAGTCGGTTATCGTCGCCTTAATAAAAATGACGAAGAAAAGTAGCTTTTAATAGACTGTGATCAGTCCGATGCTCACTCATTTTAATCCACAGCTTTCATTTCACATCTAAACTATGTATAACTTGTTTTCATTAATTAATTATGTTATTATCTGCGCATAATGTAGTGCGTGCTGTGCTTTTCTATAAGTAATGAGGCGCTTAGACTTAAGTTTGCAATGTACTAATTATAAAGTAATAGTGTACTCATTGTTGAAGAGTCCAATAATAAATAAATAAACATCAAATCTATATTTTTCAAAAACAATTTTATTTGTACCCAAACAACAAAGTAATCTTATTCTTTAAAACTACAAATCTGAAACGCTAGTCAAGTGGAGTTCCAACAAAAGCATCGTGAGTTTAAAACAAAGCGTACAGTTGTCGAAACCTCTATGTAATCATTCCGGTTGAATAACTAGTACGAGTCATAAGCAATAGCGGTGAACATTCTGGAAAACTAAACAACGCAACATAACGCATTTGCTATGCCTCGGGTGTTGCAAACGTCTATAAGCGGTGGCTACCACTTACTTGGTAGGTGAACGTCGGCTCGGTGACCACTCAAACGTCTAGATGCGGTGGTTACCACTTACTTGGTAGGTGAACGTCGACTTAGTGACCACCCAAACGTCTATATGCGGTGGTTACCACTTACTTGGTAGGTGAACTTCAGCTTGTTGTAATTTAAAACGGTAGAAACAGAATCCAAAAGTACCTGGTTTAACCCCCTTTTTTCACTTAATAATAAAGAATATTTTAGCTAGTTTTGTCAAAGAAGATGGGTGTCATAAAAGGGATAAATAAAAGAAAAAATTGTCCGTCTTGTAGATTATTAAAAATATTGAACACGCATTTTTTTCTTTTTTAAGTTATCATAAGATTACGGCGATACATTGAGTTAAAATGTGCCATGACGTCACGAGTATTTAGATTTTATAGTTACTTGTCGATCCCCACTCCGGAACTTTAATGCGTTTTATCTAAGTAATGTTTTATTAATATGATAAAGCAAAAAATATGTGTCTAATATTTTTTTAATATCTGGGTGACGGACTAAATAGTTTTTTTTTTTACGCAGTCATCATCCCTATGACCCAGAAATCTGAACTGACTGTATGCGAACTAATAATTAACGAGTTTCCACCCCTAAAAGATCGACAAAAATAAACGAATATGAAAAACAACGAAACGAATAAACGTATTGTCTTTCTTTCTTTTACTGCAATAATGACAGACTATTGGTCTAAATGCATATTATCTGTATGTTTACGCTACATCTCACAGGTAATAGAAGTCAAGGTAGACAAAGAATCGATAGAATTTTTCATTACTTTCAATGGAAACCAAAGAATTTCGGCGACTTAAACCACACGTCAATATAAGAGAACTCGCAGTAAGAGTCTTATTGAATTAGTTTCCAACTTGACGAAAGGGACTGGATTATTTTCATCTTGGAACGATTCCTCTCTCTCTTAACTTTTTATTTTTCTTAAATTTTTTCTTTGGTATTCACATTATGTTCTTAATATCTTGTACTGGTTTATTTATTATTAAGGTCTATTAGGTATCTGTATTATTGAGGTCTTTTCATCAAACAGTATTATTAATTTTAAAATAAAACGTCATTCTGTACTAGGATTTCTTTTGTATCGCCGGTAAGATTAAGTAAAAAAAAAAACATTGATTTGTTTGAATATGGGTACATGAGGTGATACATAATCAAACAATAAGCCATATCGTATCTTAACAGGTGTACAAATATCTATTATATTTAAACAAAATCATACATTAAGCATTAATTCTTATAGTGTTTGGTTTTTATTTATAGTTCTACTTTCATTTCGTATAAATACTACACCGAAATATTATGTCAATAGATACAGAAATCATTTATTTGCCAATGATTAAGGTATACAGATATGATCGTTATTTTGATGAGAGTCCCGATACATTTTACCTTACGGTATGCAAAATTATTTAATATAATACATTTACTAGACAAAAAACATAAAAATAAAACAAAAAGCATTCCTTCACTAAGCAACATTACTAATATTATTCAAAACATTCGGAATTAGGCACAAATAATATCAACAAATTAAATTTAAAAATGTCAGAAAATTCAATTACAAATGTTCTCAAATTAAATTTAAAATGACAACACAATAAATTGATCATATTTTGAATGTCGAAGGAGGTTCCTAGACAGAAAAAAACTATAACTAAAAATAAAGCCGGGAGTTGTCGTGGAACACCCGGTTGGATCGAAGTCAGTCAACTCCTACCGCAAGCCGCATTAAAGAACTTTGTTCCAATATTGACAGAACTAAAAAAATAAACTATAATTTAGTAGTCAGTAGTAAATAACGAATACTTGCTATTTAAATAAATGATGGATGACCCCTGAAGAACCGATCATTCAAAGGAAGAACACACAGTCTAAACTAAAGTAGCTACCATCAATTTATCATAGTCCACAGTTCAGGAGTGTTTACCTATGTTCACTCAGGCGAACCGATAGTTAAACAGTCAAACTATCGCTGACTGAATGTGGTTTGCGATGATAACCGCTTATTTCGTTTGAGTTTGCTCTTGGTATTGTTATTCGTTGAGGTGAGGACATTGTGGGGGAGATTAACGGGTCGGTTTTAATAGATACACACTGATAAAAGCAGCGGTGGCCCAGTGGTAACGGCCCCAACTTACGAGTTGTAGGTTGTGGGTTCGAACCCAGGCAGGCGCTTTACTTTATGTAAATAATTTCATAGCCACTGCCAATCTCAAAACGGCGAAGGAAAACATCGTGAGGAAACCGGCATGTCCTAGAATCAGTGGGAACATTAATGGATGAATATGCTATGCTGACAAGATAGCTGACGATATGCTATGCTTATATTTATCAAAACTTAGAATAAATTCTATGACTACATTGATTGGTTTCATTTACACTGGTTTGTATTTATTCGTGTAAGTTAGTTAGTTAAAATATTGGTTAAATTGTTTGTCAAGGTAATAAATATTACCTTGACAAACAATTTACGTAACAGGAACAAGAGTGTAAGATTTACATTTATCGTTTACAAAATATTTTTGATAATTTTTGCACTTTCGCAAAAACAATATGCTGTTCCAGTTCAAGGATAAATAATTGCAAACTCATCAAAATTTTCCTGCTTCTACGCCAATTTATTTGAATTGAAGCAGTATGCCCTTTTTCTTCTTTTATCTCTATCAGCCATCGTATCAATAATTGTTATGTTTTCGCATCTATCTAAATCATCGTTTATACAATCTTCCGTCTTTTGTTAGGCCTGCCCAATCCTTATTACCATCTACTATACGGTCATACTGAAAATCTTTAAAAATACGTTCACGTTCCGCTACCGCTTATCAAATAAATCGCAGCCTTAAACGCCGATCAATCTTTCCACTATCGATTCAGTAGTTGACTGGAACTATCTTCAAAATTACAGACGAGCATACGATGGGTGATCAAGTACCTGCGCTAAACCATCAACTGTCATCTGGAACACTGATGAGCTTCACCATTGATTTTACATTACAATCCGTGTCGAGAGAATGCGTTATTGACACGTGTCAGTCTCATACTAACGAGCGTGTGTGTAACGTGTTTTGCGAATTTGATCCATAATACTTATCACTAATAGAAATTGTCTGACAGGTGTCAGGAACGCATTCTCTTGACGGCCGGATTGTAATATAGTACATTACTGTTGCGACCAGCAATTAGGGCATTGATGGACGATCGTGACACATACTTGAGTCCATCAATGCCTGGTTGCGGCCAAGGCTTGTATAGTACTTTTCTCAAACGACGCGTAGAAATTCAAACTAAGTAAATTAACTATAAAATCCAGAATCAACGAGAAAAGAAAAAAAATCACGTGCTAGTATGTTCATTTGTTTCTTCTTTACTCTAAACAGCTCTATTTGCTAAGCCAGTTCGAAATTTAAATAAAATCTTTGATAAGTTACCTCCTTGATTGCCATGTGTTGAAGTAAAAAGTTAGTTCCATTTTTAAATAACCCGACAGATAGGGATTCTCATAGAGTGCGTTTCATCAAATAGTTCCTATGCCATGATGTTGGCTGCACTGTTGTAGGACGAACACGAGTACGCTACGGCGCTACGTAATTGGTCCGTTGTTAAAGTTTCACAGTGCAGCCAACATTACGGCAAAGGAAATATTTGATGAAACGCAGTCTAGTAACATTGGCGGCCGCCTACTGGCTTTTTTTTTACCAGTACAGCAAGTTCGATTTATTTCGAAGAAGGTTGTCAATATGATGTTCGAATTTCCAAGCATGTTTCAGAAAAAGATAATAATTTGGGGTGTAGCCTCTTCAAGTGATTATACTTTAATGATACCTGGTGCACCCTGAGCATTCCACTCTGTGGGACTAACTGGGCTGATAGTGGGCCACAGAACATAATGTACAAGGTTTTTTTTTAATATCCTACGAATAATTTCAACCTAGGTGGTTCCAGAATCATGTACTGAATCCATGGTAAACGGTTGTGCGTCAATATCTCTGCCATTCTGTATAGGTAGCGAACACCTCACTGACTGGCATTTTAGGAAAAAGGTATTTTTCTGTACCTATATCTTATATTAAAATAAGCAGGTACCTATTAGATATTAATGTAAAATTAATTTGCATGCCCTAAACACATCGATCACTAATAAAGTTCTTTATTACTGATCGATGCCTAAATAGGCAAAATATGGACATTAAACCACCCACTTTTTACAACTGTATTTTCACAACTGGCAACACCTGTATTTTCTGCAAATAAATGATTCTTATTCTTATTACTTTTACCACAAAATTCGTTTTCAAAGTTCGTGTCGAAATGAGAAAGAAAAAGATTTGTCTTGTCAACAATGAATTTTTTTTTGGAGAAACTTGGATGATATTAATTATCACTCTAGCCAGAGGTACCTAGATATTTATTTCATTGTGATAGATTTCGACCTCATTTTAAATTCACCTCTCTTTACTTTGCCTCTGAACCTAGTCTCCACTGAGTCTCCCTCAGTTTCTCGTATTTCAATTCGGACATTAACATCAATACACAATTTATGAGTAGCAAGTATTTCGATAGAGATTACCCATTCAGACGAACAGCTTACCAACAAAATTATCCGTGTGGGAAGCTCTTTGAAGCGTTATTTTTAACGTGATTGATACACAACCTCTGTCAATGTCACCCGGTAGAGACAGGAAAAGTGGGAGTTATGGGATCGTGTTACATTAGTTAAGGTTAAATTATACTTAGGTACATGGGGGAGATTGATTTTGAATGTTTTAATTTGTTAGTGTCGACAATCGTGGGACAGTTGCCCACCAGACAATATCAACCGTATGGTTGGAGGATACCCCCCTTCTAAATGGAGGAACTTCACACCTTGTTCCTCCAGCTGCAAACGTTCTACTTTTATACTTGGTAAACGATCGCGTGTAGTAGACCAGTGACTGTAGAAATCTATAAATAAAATGGAAGTTGCAATGTCAAAATAACGGCTTTTACTAAACGCATAAGAAAGTATACGCGGTTTTTTTTTTATTTTGTGTGTTTGTTTGTTCCGGCTAATCTCCGAAACGGCTGGACCGATTTTGACGGGACTTTCACTGACAGATAGCTGATGTTAAGGAGTAACTGAGGCTATTTTTATTTTAGAAAAAGAATTAGGGTCCACGCGGGCGAAGCCGCGACCAGCAGCTAGTAAAGCAAAACAAACATCAAGATATGATTCGATTCGCGTAACAAAAAAGTTAAGCAATTTTCAAAACCCTAACATTCATTTTCCATAATGTTAGTTGAACTTTAGCGGAAAAATAATAAGTCTCATGCATGTTATAAGTAATAATTGACCTTCAGGTGCTTAACCTCCGCTTATGGCAGCTATTATCATGCACGCCAAAAAACTGTACTGAGAACTGAAACTAAGCAATCTGACCTTTACCTAAATTGGAAAAAAGGCTCAATCAAAAAGGGTTAATATCGTACATTTGCTGACTGTAAAAAGTGGTATAACGCTTCTTTTCACGCAAACTCCTTGTTTTTGCAGCCACCTGCCCTCCTGTCACTCAATTACATTTTATTTTCCATTACGGTTCCGTTTTATCCCGTCCCGTTGCCTACATACATGTTTTTCTTTTCTAAAAAGGACATTGTTTTGACTGACGTTGGGTCATTGTTCTAGCTATGGTGACGTTTGGAGAGGGATTGAAATCCAAAATGAATGCATTTTAGGCTAAAAGAGATATTATCAAACCGAATATCTAACAAAAAGAACAAATCAGTTCAAATAGGATACTTTTCGGATAATATTATATCATAATAATTACACAGTGTTTATTGATATATGGGTGTACATATCGAGACCCTTTCGTGCCACGGAAAGCACGCTTTTTTTTTTGGTGGGAAATTATCAAATAACTTCTCCCGCTCTGGGCGGAGCGGGAGGGCGTGTCAGAATCTTACTGACTAAAACCCACCCGTGTTCCTTCGGTTGCCCTGTTGCCGGGGGCCACGATCTCCCTTTCAGTTTTCTTCGCACCCCCGGCAGGCATCGGTCCTAACGGACCCCGTGAATTCTGCTGACATCTCTTTGAGGCGCGCGAGGAACACAACGCGCCGTCGACCCGGGCCTGGTCCTTATCGGACGAAGCCGTTTATCCTGGCTGCCATTCGTCGATCCTTGACAGTCATTACGAGAAGTCAGGAGGTCGAAAACCAATCTTACCAAGGGGTATCAAATTACCCAGTCATGGTTGTGGAGGTCAGATAGGCAGTCGCTCCATCTATACTTCTATTCTATATTTTTTATTTATTATAAATAGGTAAAATTGTTTGTAAATTTTTATGTAGGGGGTAATCTCTGAAACTACTAGTCCGATTTGAAAAAATATTTTAGCATTGGATAGCTCAATTCTTGAGGAAGGTTATAGGGTCAAGGATGAAGTCGCAGTCAGAAGCTGGTGTAAAATACTGGTATCCAGCTACCTGATATTCCAGCCGGTTAGGCTGGAAGCCGACCCCGACATAGTTGGGAAAAGACTTATATGCAGATGATATTTATTGATCTATCTGTACCAAGTTATGTGCAATTAAGTTCTGACTAGATGGTTCTAGTCTTTCGGAACAGTCTCAAACAGGTTATGTAATTTCAGGTAAAAATTCGTACTTTCAACAAAGTAACTGGAACTTAAAATGTTAGCAACTAAGTAAAGAAATAAAGACTGCAATGAGAAAGTAATGCCTTCTGAGAGGTTTTCAATTTATTTCCAACTGTAACGAAAAGGTAAGGGTTACACCCGCTGCTTCCAAATGTTTATTATACCTACTGTTCATGCACATTTTAATAAGATGCCTATATACATAACATTACGGCTGTTATGCACGGAAAATGGCGAAATGTGGGTGTAGGTAGGTCCCTACACCCACATTTCGCCAGTTATGTTATATAATGCGCCATGTAATAGGGGGCAAGCCTATTGCCTTCAATCGGGCACAAATCTAGACTCTGGATAGTCACTGAGAAATCCTCATGGAAAAACCCATCACAAACCATTTAGGTTAAGCGTTATTAACCTAGGTTTTCATAAAAAATATGCTAAACAAACAATACTGTTTCAATTCCTATCACTCCTCAATCTACTCACCCACTAACCTAGACAAACTACCAAATCTGTGGTAATAAGGCGAAGACCACACCGAAATAGGAGGCCGAAATGTAAGGCATAAAGAGAGACATATTGCTACCGGCCAGTCCCAGCCTTACCGCCAATCTGTCCACACTAATAAGGTTGTAGGCGTAAAACAGAACTTATTCATGGTTTAGCTGTCATCCGTGAGTTTATGAAGCAGCCCAGCTGTCACAGGTATTAAATAAGAAAGTGTGGGTAGGTTGGTACGAAGTTAGTGGATGGTGGTGGGGGAATGTAGTGTTGTTGTCATTTACGTTTGATATTTTGATGAAAGTGGACGTGTTTAATTTTTGAAGTGAAAACTTCTGTAGGCGTATTGGACATTTTTGAGATGGGACTAAACCATTGATTTCGCGACACTGTAATGACACCTCATTTTTGTAAACGCGATTGTGTTCTTTATTTATATTACGTTACGGATCAATGTTCTATGCAAGTATTTTTACTTACTTTAAAGGTTTACTTTAAAGGTTTCGGAAGTTTTTTTTTTTTGTAAACGCTATTGTGCTATTTATTTAGATAAGGTTACGGACCAATGTTCTATACAAGTATTTTTTTTCCACCAAGGCGATCTTGTTCAAGTTTTCACTTCTGTCGGCACTCCCGGAGTGCCACCACTTTTTTTAAGTTTTGTAGTTAGTGCGTTATAAACGCAGTATACATCTGAAAGACAAATAAAAGAGCTTATCTTAAAAATACAGCCAAATTATTTATCTCTATTTATTAAATTTTCAAAATATCATGGACTCAACCCATCCGCGTCCTATTTAAAAAAGCGATCGTCGTGCGAATAACTGATCGTCATTTTATGTCACTTTTTGTTCAAAAACCCAAAAAGCGCCCTCTGTCGGTGTGACCACGCGTTCATGGTCACCGAACAAAAAGTGACATTTGTACGCGACAATCGCGTATTCGCGCTCCCACACCCAATTTTCATGACTAAAATTCGTGCCAAGTACACATATTCAAAACTAAAACCCAACACTAACATTAGGACCCTCAAAATATTCACAAATTAACGTGAACGAGATAAGTGATGTGAAATGCTCTCGCAACGTTATTTCATGATCATCCTAAAAAAGCAAAGGACGGCGTCTCTGTTCGCTCCAACTAATTTTAATTAATCGTGGAAACAAAGTAGCGAAGCGCTTTCCGGAAGCGTTTTGAATAAAAGAATAATAATTTCCCCAGCAGGAATGAGGGTAGGTGGCCTAAGTGGTAGGAAATAGCGGGTATTCGTTAAACGTAGTGGAAAATTTTAGTTTTCGCCTTATATTTGCCTGTTTTTGTTGCAGTTAAACCACTGCCTTTAATATAAAGACGTTAATCGCTGAAATTTTAGTCCTGGCCATTAACGTTCTGGTTTTCCTTCGATGTAACAGTAGTTCATGACTTATTTTTTACACAATTTTTGCACAGACTTGTGATGGCATCTAAATCGCCACATGCGAACTACTCAAATCCTGTTATCGCAAAAACAAAATTTGCCGCGCAATCAGCATATACTTAACTTTGCCGAAATCAGTCGTCGGGCAGTTGCCCACTAGATATAACACCTGGTCGGAAGATCCTCCCTGTTCTGTGAAGGATGAGTGAACTTTACACCCTGTTCCATCATACCTCTAAAGATGTATTAGCCTCATGTCTTGTAAACTATTGTGCTGTGCCATGTGGCAAGATCACTTAGTCACAAAATTGTCAACGTTAAAGCCTATGAAATGACATAAAATCATAGCCAGAGCGACTTTTTCGTTAGGTATTGACAGTCCCATGGCTCACGCGGGCGAGCGACCGACGCTCCCACCAGGCGATCCTGCTGCCTTCACACTTGTACGAATCAGTCGCCCCATTATTTCGTCATGTAATTTTGGCTTTTAGTTAACCTATATTTCTAACAACACTGTTTCAACAAATATCAGAAGGCCAATTCTCGTACTTAAAAAACGTTCACATTCAAGTCACAATCTGTCAAACTTGTCAAAACTGTTGGTAATAATGTATATTTGGCATATTGTGAATGAGATGCGAATGCGAATATTCTTAAAAAATACGGGAATTTTCCCTTAAGACATACATGAGATTAGCTTATTTCTCTTTTGTTCCAACGTCGAAACCACGTTCACTTTTTACCCAAGTGACTGGCCGCTCACAACTCAAAACTCGTTCCATCTTCAAACATTGGTGTCAGTGAGGAATGGCCACCACAGATCGTGTAAAAGCCCAGCTGTCCCCCGCCCCCTTATCCCCCTCGTCTCACCTTAATTAAACCAAGCCAAGTACCACAGACTGTTCTTAGTCCTAGTTAGTCCTTTTTTGTCCTACACACTCCGTACACGTAGTAATGAAGATGTTTTTTCTTCATTTTACTTGAGGATAAGAAAATTGCTACCGTTTAACCTGTGTTGTCCTTTTAATTAAAATAGAATAGTACGGCGGAGTTTTATTTGTGTTTTAATAGTTCTCTAGTAAGAAAAAGTCTTTTATAAAATCTAGTGAAATTCTGTGTTAGTAAATATGTATGAGAGGAAAGATTGAGAATCAAGACATCACTCTGTTTTATTCCATTTTATTATTTTCTGGCTGCGCCCCGCGGTTTCACCCTCATAAGTCTAGATCCCGTGGGAATATCGGCATAAAAAGTATTATATGTCCTAACCCAGGTAACGGTCTAACCATGTGCCAAATTTCATCCAAATCTGTTCAGACGGTTTAGCGTGAAAGCGTTACAAACAAACTAACTTACTTTCGTATCTATAATATTATTATCTGGTGAAACTAGTGACTACGCGAACACAACAGTTCCTGCTAAATTAACAAAATCCCTTAGATAATACTTTGAATTCTGCTAAACCAATGTACAACTAGGGCAAGAACATTATAAGCACTTAATTATACACCTGCGCCACTTGGAAATTTGTTCGCGTTTAAGTTAATGCCACTTGACAATTTGGACAGTATAAGCTGAGTCCCACAATAAATGTTTTGCCCCATTTTACGGGTTATCAGAAAATATTTCCGCTGCTGTGGCCAGCACTTTTTCTCACGTCCTAATAAAACTGTTACATGTATCAGGATAAAGATTATCCTATATTTTAATCCAGAACACAGTCTTCATGTGTGCCAAATTACATCTAAATCTCTTCAGCCGTTCAAGCTGGAATGAAACATTCAAACTTTCATATAAATTATGGTCAGTTGTCAAAATTTTGTTATTGTATAATACATTAAGATTAAAGTCGGAGGGGCTCGTGGCTAAGTAGTAACAGCCGCACGGGTCGATCGATCAGGTTAAGCTATGCTTGCCGCGGTTGGTCCGTGGATGGGTGACCATCTTTACATACCAAGACCCCTTCGTGCCTCGGAAAGCACGTTAAGCCGTTGGTCCCGGCTGTCATTTGTAGATCTAAGACAGTCGTTACGGGTAGTTAGAAGCTCATGTCTGATAACCAGTCTTATCAAGGGGTATCGTGTTATTTAGTAGCAACTAGGTCGTGGAGGTCAGATAGGCAGTTGCTCCATGTAAAATACTAGTATTCAGCTGCATCCAGTTAGACTGGAAGCCGACCCCAACATAATTGGGAAAAGGCTAGGCAGATGATGACATTAACATTTAACTTACACATTATATTGTAGACATCTCGATGTTTTTTCAAGTGGTACAAAAGGGGGGGTCGCTAGTGTAATATAATTGCTGCAATTAATTTTAAATGAAAACGTACTAAAATCATTTTCACAAGAATTTATAAATAAGTTTTTAGTATCAGTAATTATTAATAAAACCTGCATATTTGCATACACAACCGACAGATTTAATGGCAGTGTTACCATATAATATATTATTCACAAAGTGTGACCATATTCGCAGAAATAAATAGTATTTGTGGTATAAATCCAGTGCTGGTTTTATGCTCAAAATGATGAATCGTTTCGTTTGTAACCAGGGCAACAGGACTGAGTAAGAGATAGTCGGTAAATTGATAGTCGTACGCCACAAATTGGTCTGATGAAAACGTATCTGGAGTGTAGACTTGGCCATCTCGAACTGTAGACTTGTTTAGGTGAATTAGGTTTTCTCATTGGTGGATTCGGGGTGAAGTAAAAGCTTTTTTTTTTTCTTTCAAACTATGAATAACTCTCTCTGCGGCCAGCGCTCGATGTGGCAACACGCCGCGTTCGGGTTCGCGAAAAGTCAATCGTCATCCCGAGGTTGCCTGGTTGAGAAGTGAAACACGTATCGATTTCTTACAGGGATTTTTATGGCTCTTTAGGAATAGTTAAGCGGAATAGGTTACTAAATATATCTACGTCTATTGTATTTTATAATGGATTTCCGCAAGATCACGCCTGAATCAATTAACTAACTTAAAATAAAGTATTAATTGCGAAACGACTCTTTGTATTTTTTTTTATATACTTTTTGGACTGAACGTAGTAAATTGTTTCGATAGAATGAGATAAACTTTCGAAATTAAACTTATTAAACACTGACAATTTTTGTTCCGGATTTTGTGTGTACATGTATTTTTTAAAAGAAAAAAAACGTCCTTACATACTTCTTTTGCTTCATTTACGTATGAACGTAAATGAAGCAAAAGAAGTATGTAAGGATCGTGGCAGGTGACGTTCTGTACTTTCTGCCTACCCCCATGGGAAGAAGGCGTGAGTTCATGTATGTGTATGTAAAAAAAGATATTCTTAATGTTGGACATTGTTAATATCAAAATGGCGACTACTTTGAACAGATCTCAATCAATATTGTAACTTAAGAACTGGCCGCCGCCGCCGGCGCCGGACCGAACTCGTTGGCGGCGTGGCTAATATGCATGCTATTTAATAAAATTATTTATTTATTTAGTATTTATTTATCTAGTTTTCATTTATTTATTTACATATTTATTTAGTGAAATGCACCATGATTTATAACGAAAACGAGCGCATAAAATTTCATGAACAGACCTTTAGGCATTTAAATATTATGGAAAAACTACTGGATGTATCTACACGAAATAAAATTATTTGAACTTTAGAATAATTTATCTTTTTATTTTACCATTTTCATTCTCCATAAGTTATTTATTTACGCTCAAAGATTAGTTTAAATTTGTGTTGAAATATGAATGTTTCGATGCTTATAACTTCCATACCAACCATTTTTTTTTTCGATTTTGTTGCCATACAAGCCTAGATAATGACGAGACAAATTGATATTATTTTAAATTTTGAACGTACACCGTCACATAGACAAGTAATCACCAAACTACGTTTGTATGGAAGAATAACAGGAAAGCGTAACCTTAAAGAGTATTAACATAATTCCCAGAACAAATACAATATGGTATAATGTACATGCAAACAAAACGTAATTAAATCTGTAAATGCGAAGTGAATGGAACCTGCCCTTATCTGCCATTCCCGTACAATTGCAATGGCGGACAATGAGAAACCCCTTTTGACGTTAATTAGCATAATAGGTACCTACCTATTATGCTCTCAGCTCATGTTTTTTCTATTTTAATTTTTCTTACTTGGGCTGTTGCCTTACTCGATTAATTTAAGCATTAGAAATATTTAATAAAATTATGTGTTCTATTGTGAGAGAATTACTCGTAGCAATATAAATTGTAATAATCATAACTGCAAATAAATAAAATAATAATAGCGATCTCAACGTGACAAAGTAAAGGGCCATATTTTTAGTAACAAATACTTGAAAATGGTAAATGTTAAAATTGTGCTAAAATGAACGATTAATTTTTAGCACAATTTTAACGTTTACCGTACTATCTTTTAACATTGATTTCTTTCAATTCCCTGAATTAAGCTACTCTATTTATACATGGTAGTCCTCAAAAGCCCGAAAGTCTGACAACCAGTCTTACCAAGGTGTATCGTATACCTACCTACCTAGTCACTGGGTTATGGAAGTTAGATAGGCAGTTGCTCCATGTAAAATACTGGTATTCAGCTGCACCCGGTTAGACTGGAAGCTGACCCCAACATAGTTGGGAAAAGGCTAGGCAGATTGATTGATTTATATATGGTGGTAGGGACATCGACGCACAACCTATTACCGTGGATTCAGTACTTGATCCTGGACCAAATTGCGTTGAAATATTTCTTCGGTTATTTTAAAAAGCTGTTTCCTACAAAAGTGCAATACCAACGCGGTCAAAATATATGGAACAGTATTTTTTTTTATTTTTTTTTTGTTTTAGCCGACGAAAAATTGTATGGCATTACAGTCCGGCCGTCGCAGAAAGAATGCGTTCTTGACACCTGTCAGTTTCAGACTTAGCGAATATTTGTTTTGCGAATTTGATCCTTATAACCACTAGATATTGTCCAACTGACAGGTGTCAGGAACGCATTCTCTGTACAGCCGGACTGTAGTCATAGTAAGACTAACCCAGTGAGACCATGCTACAAAGTTACATTACAAAACTCTCATAGCTTTTTTTAACACTTAAAAATTCCTTAACAAAACGTAACTACAATATATTTTCCATATCAACTTCTAAAAGGCAAGGTCTAGTGCTAAATAAGTAATCTTTTCTCTCTAATTTAGGTCACGAGCTTATTGTGGTGAGGGCCCTTTCATGGCGCGCCTTTTAAAAATGTATGGCCTATGATAGTGAAGAGATGAATAAGTAATTATGCAAGACTAGCGAAGTAGCGACCCGCCCGCCCCCGCTTTTTAGCGTTTGATAAAACATCGTACACAAAACTTTAATGAATTATTAAAATTATTTAAAAAATCACCACATTAAAAAAAAACAACTAATAACTGCACGGGCAAAAACTAATTACGGCAAAAAAAAAACTATATTGGTTGGTGGCCCAGTCGTTCAATAACACAGGCCAACAAAATTTAACCAAACTTCTTAACCAGAAACTAGACTATATGTTTCCGAAGGTTTTCGATGCGCTGAATCCGAATCTGGCCTCAGAATCGCTGTATCACGTCAGGTTTCTGAGATATCCTAACCTAAAATTGCAAAAAGTACCGTTTTTGCCCGATTTTGAGGTTATGTAGACTCACTTCAAAACCTTACCATATTAAAGAACAAGTCTTCCTCTTTCGAATGCCGTTGAGTTTGCCTATTTTTTTTTCGCTGAGATATCGTGTTTTGAAGTTCTCATATTTTCGTACACCTGAAAACGGTACTTTTTGCACTTTTAGGTTAGGATATCTCAAAAACCTGACGTGTTAGACCAATTCTGAGGCCAGATTTGGATTCAGCACATCGAAGACCTTCGGAAATATATAGTCTGGTTTCCGGAGAATCTAAAGAAGTGTGATAGCATAAAACAAAACTTATGTAATATGTATACATGTATGTACCCTGGAAGCATCAATTATAATTGATAATTAAAATTACTTAGATGCAAACACTTTGCATCTCATTTTAAGTGAACTGTTATCCAAACTTTTATGAGAAATAAATTCTTTAAACCTAGGTAAGGTTTAAAGAATTTAATTTCTCATGATTCACTCCGTCCATTGGTGAAAATTGAATGAAAATCCGTTCGGTAGTTTTTGAGTTTATCGCGTTCTTTTTTAGACTTTGTTTTGTTATATGTAGTGTGTAGTTAAGGGTAAACCAGCGGGGTAATTGACGCACTTACAGTGGCAATTCCATTCATTTTGACAGTTCAACAACTTTCACTGCGTCATTTACGTTGTCGACCAGACGAATTTTTCAAACATTTGATGCAATGGATTCGGAATTACGCAATTATGGTGTTACGCAATTGGGGTGCAGTTTATATTTTTTGTGAAGGACTTAAGGCTTAGTGCACACAAAATCCGATTTATGTGACATTGAATATGTACAGTCATAGTAAAAAAACATTCGTCACCTTTTAAGTTCTATAATTTTACTTCATCATAATATATGTCTTTACTTGATAAAGGAAATAATTTCTAAAAATGATAAAGGTTTTCGCTACTCGACTGGATTTTCTTTCGCTCT
This sequence comes from Omphaloscelis lunosa, assembly GCA_916610215.1. Classification (NCBI taxonomy): domain Eukaryota; kingdom Metazoa; phylum Arthropoda; class Insecta; order Lepidoptera; family Noctuidae; genus Omphaloscelis; species Omphaloscelis lunosa. The sequence goes on along the minus strand of OU744261.1, from coordinate 15,803,678 downwards.
TTTACGATTACATTTAAATCTTATAAGCACTTTTAAAAGTGCGTCGCCATTACAACTGCGTTTTGTTCGATGCTTTCGTTGTCTAATCTCTTTCCTTCTCCTATCACTAAAGCATAATCAGCCTATAATGTTCCCACTAATATTAGGTTCTAGGACATGTCAATTTCCTCACGGTGTGTAACAAACTTCACTAAAGTGGGACATAAATGTAACTATTCACCTACTAACAAACAACCAGAATCCTTCAAAAACCTCTCTTAGCGACAATTACAGTCATTACCTTTACATTGCGGGCTCTAATCGGCGTCAGGAGTAATGATTCGAATCGGGAGGCGCAATACCTTACTAATACTGGCTAGTCAACGCATATGATCGTATCGTTAACCTGATTCACTCTACTGGGCTTTATTGCCGCCAATGATACAGAGTCAACGTGCAAATGTTTGGGGTAAATCGTTTTTGTTATTTGTAGAGAAATGGAAATGGGAGATTTTTAACTTCTGTTTTGTCTGGGTTGCATAATAATCCAAAATATGGTCGTGAGAAAACTATAATAAAATTGCGGTGAGGTGCAGGCCGTCTACTTACATTTTTTTTTATTCGAATATAATTGTCATCTCATACCTATGTTGCTGGCACAAAACACTAACTGACACGTTGACTACATTATAGTCCGCGCCATCACTCCAGTCCGTTAAACGAGGCGCTAGTGTATATGTCATTGCATCAAATTGCTTTAAAAAAAATTAGTTCCACAATTTTCCGCCGGACTTCAGTGGTGGCGCGGACTCCAGCGCTAGTCATGGTGGTCTGACAGATTGCCAAAGAGCTCTTCAAGAAATAACAGAGAAATAAGATGTAAATTAATCCATGGATAAAAAAACATCTGACGTTGGTAAAAAAGCACCTAAAACAACTAACTAAACCAATGTAAGGTTAAGCCCCACTTACCCCCTCTACCATAATACTTAATGTTAATGAGTAACGTTAGTGACGCCCATTGGTTGTCTAAAGTAGTGCAATTATTTCGCACATAACTCCCTCTCAATCCTGACTTATTATGGAGTGATAATGGCGGAGTGACGGGTTCACGAGGTAGTTTAGATAACGTACAGGTATTAGGGATGTAAATCCATGTAGTTATGATGTTTTGAGGTGTATTGTGGGAGCTTTGTGGATAACAAAGGAACCTATGAATCAAGGGAACAGTCAAGGGAAGTGAAAAACAAAATGTTAATAAAGCAAAGCATTTGCGGGGTTTAAACCGACTGATTTGGAAATCACGTCTTGTGCGACGTACAGTCAGGGAAGTGGCCTGTTTAGCGGATGATAATCTACTTAAATTGTCCGTTGATTAAAATCACAGCTGTCGTTCCAGCGAGGTAATTGCCTAATACACTTACATACAGTAGAAATGGCTTTCATTTTGACAGTTCAACAACAATCATTGCGTTATTTACGTTGCTGAGCAGACAGTTTTTTCGAACATAAGAAGCAATGGATTAGCAATATCCTTTTATAGGTATGTTACGCAATTAGGGTGCTGGTCAGCCATATGAAATGCAAATTGACGAAGTGTGTCTACCTACTAAACAATCTGTATCCCCAAGCATATAATTATGAATCTGTACCCTAACTGAACAAAGGCGATCTTAACATACAAAATTAACTTTTCCTAGAAAAAACCTTCATTCGATTAACCAATGTGTTCTTGTCCACAGTGAGACGCGTAGCCCCACAGTTTTCGATACCGCCGCCCCCGAAGTCAGAGGTGATGCTGGGCGGGAATCTGACCCTCAAGTGTGTCGCCTTCGGATCGCCCATGCCCACTGTTAAATGGAGGAAAGGTAAAGAGATATTTAATACACTCAAATAAATCGCTGGAAGTTCTGATCCGATAACAAAAATTATTTCACTGACAGAATGCTACATTTAAATTGCCGAGTTCCAAAAGATATCTTTTATGGCATCCCACGCAGACAGGCACTCTCGGGCAGATTATCATCCATGTTATGGACATGACGAGAATACCTTTGAAGGAATGTTAATTGCCGCAAACAATTAAAAGTATAGTTACTTATTTTTAGGTGCCACTTTTAATAATACCCAATCAATCTGCCAAACTATGCTGGGGTTAGCTTTCAGTCTAACTGGATTTTACCGGATGCTGAATACCAGTTTTTACATGGAGCGACTGCCTATCTGACCTCAACAACTCAGTGTCTGGGTAATCCGATACCCCTTGGTAAGACTGGTTGTCAGACTTTTGGGCTTCTGATGACCTGTAACAACGGTCAAAGATCTACGAATGACAGCTTGAACAAGTGGCTTATCGTGCTTTCCGAGGCATGGAGGAGTCTCGATATGTAACGAATGGTCACCCATCCACGAACCGACCGCAGCAAGCGTAGCTTAACCTTCGATTGACCCGTGCGACTGTTGTTACTATTTAGTCACGAGCCCCTTAATTATGATCACGCTTAATAATAACCAATGCAGGAATATTCTTACTTTATTTTTATCGCAGGTTTGACAAAATGGCTGACGCCGGAAGACAATCCGCCTCTAGGCCTAAATACCCTCAAGTTGGAAGATATAAGGGAGTCTGCGAACTACACGTGTGAGGCCGCTAGTGTCCTTGGTGTTATCGAAGCTGTTGCAGAGGTCAAAGTGCAGTGTAAGTACCTACTTCTTAATGTGATCACATTTATATCTTTAGAAGACTGTTTCTATATTTTTTGTGTGCACCTTGTTCTTCGTAATAGCTAGGTAAAATCAGTGAAAATGATAGCATATACATTGACCATCAACTTCAACGCGAGCCGTGCACCGGACGATCGGGAAATTGTCCGTGAAACATCAAATAAATCTGTCATTTATTGACAGTCGTATAAAATGGCTAATTGACGTATAATCAGAATATCAATTACTCTGACGTTAAACTCAAACCTATTTTTCAACCAATGACAGGAATCCCTGGAATTAAGTACAGATTTACAGATCATACTATACATATATAATGCAACAAACCACATACTATTAACATATCTACCACAAAACGCAAAACGAAATTCAAATAAAACATTGCGTTCTAAATTTTAAATATTTAAATAAACATTCCATACACCGACCAGTCCTTTCTCTCTATTTGTCCAATAACTTTTTAAAATCCGAACGCAACTTAACCCACACTGTTCCTAGAATACTCCAATTAATCTGAGCAATTTCTCCCGACTACGAGTCGAGTAGATGAGTGACTGAATCAAATTACACTCATAATTTCTTGGGATAACTGTTGCAAATTTATGGTAACAACTTCGCCGGTGGAAAGAGGGATTTACGAAAATCAATTTGATAAATTGCGGCAAGGCGAGAAGACATCCATTATGAATTAGTGTTATAATTCATAATTGAAAGGGTTGGAAAGTTGCGCGGGCCCGGGAGACAAACGAATGTCAGTTTGATTAATGAATAATTATTGTAACTCGAAGCAACATTTTCTCAATTTAATTTTCGAAGGATTAGATTGTTTGATGCGGTTAGTGTTCGTTAAATTTCGTTTGATGGGCGCTTTAAACGTTTATTTTTAATCGTGGAACAAGCGATTTCTAATGTCAATGTCATCGTGAAAACTTATGTTAAGTGAGCTTGAAGTGAGCTATCATTAATGGCAATCCCTAGCATTAAGCTCACTTAAACCTCACCTCAACTTGGTTTTTATGATAAGATTTTTACAGAATAGACTAAAGTAAAAACTTCCACATGGTTTCACGTTCACTAGCGGAATGTAATAAATAAATAATTTTACCCGCATAACTGGCATTTCGTCACGTATCGGCACGTCACGCGTCATCAGTATAGTATCAGGAAAAAGTGACCAAAAAAATCCTTGACCTAATGGTAGGTTTGACTTTCAAAGAAGTCTATGTGTGAATGCTTCTTATGCTTCAAATACTCATAGCTGTACAAAAACACGGCAAAAACCTTGCAAAGAATATTTTGTTATAATTTTAGTTTCCATGAAATTTACGTTTAAATTACCAACTGACTGAGTTTTAAAATTGTCGGTAAATATTAGCCACAGCCAACTAAATATTATGAAGCGTCGTCGGCTGCCTGACGCTTCTAATTGCCGGGAAATGTGAAGTATAGGCTAACAATATGTTATATTATTAATATACCAATTGAGTATAATTATATGAAAAATATGACATTTGTCTAACTTCTGAATTGACTTAACCCTAAGACTGCGCTCACATCTAAACTATATTCGGCAAACGACTGTATGCGTCAAGTTAAAAATGAATGAAAAACAAAGTCAACCACCGACTGACTGTCCTTTGTCTAAACTAATATTATAAAAAGATTTTTATTTGTACTGAATAAACTCAAAAACTACTGGACAGATTTAAAAAAAAATCTTTCGCCAGTAGAATGCTATACTATCAATTTATCACTGAGTAACATAGACTATAATTTATAAAGATATCACGCGGGCGAAGCCGCTGGTGAAGCTGGTGAAAGCTAGTTTTTCACATACATTCTCACAGTCGAGTCCCCATAATTATGTTGGGTGCTAATCACTACCAAATCGTACGGCAATTGCAAATTAGAGGGTTAAGAAGTTTTAATCTTATTTTAAACATAAAATATAGTTTCCAAATCCACATTGAAGGAAGTGACAAAAAAGCTGTACTCACTTTAATCTGTCAAAAAACTATGATCATTTTACTTTGTTAAATTGTAATTAAAACAGATTCAAGTAAAACGATAGCAAAATAATTAAATCGGGTATCCTATTCGTGTGACGCCCTATATTATCATAATTATAGATCAAGATAGTCTGTTTACCGCAATGCATTAACATTTGAGCGCATTAAAGCGAAACAATTAAACATCAATTAATTCGCATCCACTATTAATGTGACAATTACAGTTTATGAATGTTTAAACGTTAAACATAATTATTATTGTGTGTTATGTACAAAGGCATACTCGAGCTTTGTTTGTTATTGTGGATGTGACTGCAAACAATTATAACTTTGCCATCTAGACATGAGATTATATCAAAAACAAACCTATCTATTCTGTAAAAATCTCATCGCTCTCTCTCTCTCTATCTCTCAATTTTCTCACCGAGAAGTCAATCCCTAGCATCAGGTGAAATGACAAATCAGTTCAAGCCCACTTCACCTAAGTTTTCACGGTGAAACAGAATAGACAGTTCACCAAAAAACACGATTAAACTTTAATATAGGCAGAACTTTCAGATTTCTCTATCAGGCAATCAGCCTAATCCGCTGTTCGAAGTTATCAACAAATACTGATTGGTCAAGTTGGTGCTCCTGTTTTCTCCAGTATCCATTCGCAGTCCGCCAAGCGTCTTCTGGCATTCGCATTTATAAATACGAGCATGGATTGTAATCCATGCTAATATTTATAAATGCGAATGTACTGTCTGTCTGTTATCTTTTCACACCTTAACGGCTGAAAGGATTTTGATGAAATTTGGCACTACTTATAGCATTTGATATCTGCTTTTATTTATTTGCAAGCTTCTAATAATTACTGTTTTACCAGCGTTACCGGGCCCACCGACGGAGATTCGTCCTTCAGAGGTCACAGCGACCACAGTTCGACTCACGTGGACCTACAACGGACCTGAAGAACCGCAGTACTACGTCATACAGTACAAGCCGAAATACGCCAATCAGGTGAGACGTCAAATATCAAATATGACATACGTTTGATAACGTCAAAATATGTCATAAGATCGACAACCAAGAGCATTTAAGGGTTGAAAATATGTAGGTAGTAGGTATTATTATGAAGAAGTAATTTTATTGCTGGAATACATTTCGCATTTCCACGGTTTATTTCATTATAGTAATATTTAATGTGCAAGCACTTTTTATTCAATTACTGGAAATCGAAACCACGTCAGGTTGATTTCCTAGAAAACAATGGAACTGTTTAAATAAAATACAGTATTAAATATTTAATTCCGTTTGTAATGAATATGATTAAATTCATAATGGGTGGCTTTCTATTTGAATTAAAAAAATAGGCTGTTCGCAATACAAAAGTTTTTTACAAGTATTTTCACGCACAGCAAGCAAGCGTCATTATGCTAGGCCCAGATGGAGATGCGGAATGAGTTGAACGCTTTTGTTAAAGACTGTTCTTAGACAGAGAGCAGCGGAAGAAGAGTTGAGATGCCTTTGCCCTGCAAAACTGTAATCTACCTATTTGAATAGGAACTCCTTTTTGAGAGCAGTGGTGACCAAGTGGTATCGGCCCCGACTTACAAGTTTTGGTCGTGGGTTCAAACCCAGGCAGGCGCCTTACTTTGTGTAAATAATTTCATCACCACTGCTCTCAAAATCGTGAAGAAAAACATCGTGAGAAAACCGGTATATCCTCGAACCAAAAATTCGAAGACATCTACCAACCCGCACTGGGTCCGCGTGGTAGATTACAGCCCACTGCCTCTCGAAAAGAGAAGGCCTGTGTTATAGCAGTGGGAACATTATAGGTAGATTATGATGAATCCTATTTTTCAACCATCTAAATTCTCCCAAACTTCCACAACAGGCTTTCAGCGAAATCTCAGGTGTCATCACGCAGTACTATTCAGTGACGAACCTATCACCATACACGGAATACGAGATGTACGTCATAGCTGTCAACAACATTGGAAGGGGTCCACCATCAGCTCCAGCAGTCATCACCACAGGAGAAACTGGTATGTAGGGGCATTTAGTAACTAGAGAGTGTGTTTGACTCGGAGTGAGGCACGGACCACAGTAAGTGAGGTATCAATTATCGGTATAATTTTTTGGAGGGTAATTCAATTATCATATTCATCAGCTGTATGGCATTAGGAGGGTTTTACTGAAAGTGGACATCGTCGCAAACAGCTGTCAAATATTTCGCTGTTTTGATTAATTTGGCAATATTACTGTATGGAAATTAGAAATGTGGCTAACTAGTGAACTAAAATATTAATAATTAATTACAATTATAACACCGAATTTGATATTGTAACCGTTTTAGGTGTAAAAAAGGCATTTGGAAAGTTTCTAAATACTTTTTTCACATCTAAAACTAAATATTCGGTGTAACGATATTAATTTTTGCATTTTTAAATCAATATTCTAGTTCACTAGTTAGTCATATTTCCATACAGTAATATTGCCAAATTAATAAAAAAAGCGATATTTGACAGCTATTTGCGACGTTGCCCACTTTCTATATAGACACGTGGGGAATATAAAAGGTGCATGAAGTGACATTGGGAAAAAACGGCCCTGCAAGCACCGCGTCATTGTGTTCAAATATAATGGCTACTGATTGCTGCCATTCTTATTTTATTGACTCACTATACAAATCTGTATTTTATTTAAATTATAGAAAACGAATAGCTTTTTCCTGTTAAAATTAAGAGTGTAAAGTTTCAAGATAATTTAGAACCCCGTTAATATAATAGACGACATCAGTATCATGTTATTCGGCCCCCTCTCAAGATTTTCATCTCTTCTCCACTTACTTATGACGAACGAGATTTATAAATCATCTTAACAACGCTATCTTCTTAATAATCCCAATTTATAATAGACGATGAAAATTTATTATTTCTACGCATTTACCCATACGCTTGTTATAATTTCATTTACTCTGGTCTCGCTTTCAATTTTGTCAAGTATATAATTAATTTTACTTGCTTTTAATTGGGTAAATAGATTTATTTTACGTTTCTTGCGCTCAATTCTCAGTTTTAAGGTATTTTCTTTGATCGTCTTTTCATGCCTACGCGTATAACCGATGTACGACATTCGCCGATGCTTCATGTAAGTTCGCTTCTGAATTCTCATAGACTTTTATTTCATTTGCACATTTACTTTCGTTCTTAGTATGTAGATTTAGAGCGTAATACTTTTTGTTCATTTAATCATGCACCATTTCGTTTTTATCGATGTTAGGATCAGTTACGCGGTCAGTTCTGTGTCACACGTTTTAAAGTTTATTCTGCGGCACCGTTTACGTGATGTGTTACTGTTCACGTGACTTCTACATACTAATACTGTTATTTGTTTCCTTGCTCTCTTGCAGTGGATTCCTTGTATGGAGGTGCCAGTAAGTATACTATTATGAATTTTCGTAAATCATTACCTAACGACGTTGTTTGTGGATCTAATTCTAAACTTCTAAAATCTGGGCATTGATAGCATGTTAGTTAGGTTGTTTTATAATTTAATAATACTTTTAATCAATCGACTGGGTGTAGCTAATATTTCGCTTGTACAAAAGGGTTAATCTGTTAATAATTTGCATGTTTATCGTATTTGTCTGGATACGTGACAAATTGGTGTGACTCTACTCGTTCACCTCAATTACATATTAAATATTTACCGTACAATTACCCTGCGGTGGAATTTCATTTCTTTATCCACGGCCCGAACGTTTCTCGCTTCGTAAATGTTAAACCATCATATCTAATTTCCCTCAGCAAAATATATTAAATTTGACTCGTGGAGCGTCGCCTACGTCCCCATAGCGCGATGTCACAAAACAGTCGAAATAAAAACTTGGATGAATTGCTAATGAAAACGTTGGTATATAAAATTACGAACAGGTCTTTTGATATTCTTTACATTTCTAATAAATGAAAAGTTTTGTCTGACGTCGTCGACCCAGATTCTGGACCCAAACGAGATTATAACGTTTTAATATTGCACAGTCCCAAAACTTTTATTGTTTCGCCCTTCGCGAGTATTATAAACAGAAAAGAGATTTTTTCATTGAGTGACGCCCCCGGTTTTCGTGTTAGAGGCTGCGATTACAAATCCTATTAAGACAGGCATTGTGCCCCCGACGGTTATTGTCCCATTATTTTTATTTTCATTTTGTATATAATTGAGATGAGTCGAGTCGCGTCTTAATTTAACATCGGGATGTTTACGTGTTATTGTGTCTGAGATAATAGCAGTAGGGTGTTTGATAGTATTTGTGCCAAATAATTCTGTAAGAGACCGGCATTATGTTTAACGGCTCATAAAACAAGAGTACCATCGTTTTCCTCTTTAAATTTTCTTAACGTTTCGAATAAAAGATGTTGTAGTTTTACATTTATTGTTAAATCTTTGTGTTTTGTATGTTTTCATCTTATTGGCTTGTTATTGGTGTTAATTTTGTGTGAATTGTAATTTAACAACTGTTATGTGTTTTTAAACTTGGTTATAACTTTTAAATTCTAGTATTCAAACAAAACCCAAATGTAGTGAATGAAGTTGGTTGAGTACTTAGTCTTTCAAAATGAATTTTATACGTTCATCAAACTCGTTATTGAATTACTTATATTTTATGAAAAAGCTCTTAGTATTCTAAGATTATTTACTGTCTGAATACAGAAAGTAGACACGTGTATCTTTATGTACTTAATTCAACAAATTATTCAGCTCGCTTTTACTTTTTAAATATCAGATGTTTTTCGTATTTTTATTAGGTTCAGACAGGAATAAAAATGGAACGATTATTTATAGAAAAAAAAACACAAGCATGCAGATGTGGTTAGCAATAATCAACTACAACGCTACAAGGTACTTTTGGCCCGTAAGCAAAATCGGAACTAACGCGGCCATCTTGTTTTTCAATACACAATGAGAATGACAATAATTTTTTTTTTTAATTACGCAAAAGATTACCAACAACGCCCCCTGTCGATGTCATTCAGACGCGAAAAGATCCTTGTAGCACTTCTAACGTGGGGTGGCAACCCAAACTAAATGTTACATCACTATTAATTTGTTTTTTTTTTTTCTTAGAACCTGGTTCAGCACCAAGAAACGTTCAAGTTCGTCCTCTAAGCTCCAGCACAATGGTTATTCAGTGGGATGAGCCAGAGACGCCCAACGGACAAGTTACGGTAAGGGGATAACTAAATTCTAAATGTAGTTTCTGCTCAAATTAGATTGCAAGATTTGATCGCCTTACCCGGAAGTTTGAATATAGGCACTTAGATCTCGTAAATTCAAATTTGATGAAAGCACAAGTGCTAAACTAATAGTATGTGAAGTAGGACGTGAAATCAAAACTGCAGAATACTAAACTCAAAGCATTTATTTCAATTAAACCATTTACAGGCACTTTTGAGTTGGACACTCTTTTAAATCAAAATATTGGTTACCTACATATTGATTTAGGTAACCATGTTCAAATTATGAGAACGATGTAAAAAGACGTATACGTTAAAATGCATCCAGAGCAAAAAAAAAGCCGTGGCTGCTAAGAGATGACCAGTTGGGACTGGTCGTCTGACGGAACCCGTTCACTAACATGATTTGAAGACCAAAATGTTGAAGAATCAATTGAGGAACATTTGGGATATAGATTTACTTTATTCTTTTGTTTGCAGGGCTATAAAATCTACTACACCACGGACCCTTCGCAACCATTACAGTCATGGCACTCTCAAATGGTAAGTTCTAAAATTATTGCTATTCTTGCGACTCTTCGTGTACTCTCTAGGTCATAGCAGTAATTATACATAAGCTTTACAAAATATTTCAGTTATTTATTTGGCTCTTCAACAATAAGTACATTATTACTTTAAAAAAAGTAAGTACATTTCTTTGAAACACAATTTCATTAACTTATTACTTTGTAAGTGTGAAATATAAGTTTACAAATCAATTTTCATCTACTTCCAAATGTCCAATATATTGAAAAATTTGGAAATTTACTAGATACTTTATGACAGAACAATATTCAATTCGACTGAAATCTTTTGACTGTTCATTATTAAGAAGTTTGTACTATTGCCAGACATAAACAGTACATTACTGTCGTGGCCTGCAACAGGGTCATTAATGGACGATCGTAAAAATACGTGACTCCATCAATGCCTAGTTGCGGCCAAGGCTTGCATAGTACTTTTCTATATTATGCGCTGAAATTCAAACTAAGTAAATTAATTATAAATTCCAGAATCAATGACGGACAATGATAATTTTTCTCGCGCCAATAAGTTCATTTGTTTCTTTTTTTATTTTAGACAGCTTTATTTGCAAGTCAAATCGAAATTTAAATAAAATAATTGATAAGTTACCTCCTTCGTTATCATGTCATTGTATTGAAGTAAAAAGTTGGTTCCATTTCTAAATAACACGACTGATATGAGTTTTCATAGTGATTTATTCGGCCGCTAAACACGAAATATTGATTGTCATTGCCGGCCGCGTGCTCACATGAATTTGACCAATACAGCATTTTCGATTTATCTCGAAGAAGGTTGTCAAAATAATGCTCGAATTTCCAATAATGTTTGAGAAAAAATATTATTAAACTAATCATCTGTCCAAATCCACTAAGGGTGAATTCCACAAATAAAACTGATACGCGTTTAGTTTTCAATGTCAATATTCCACAGCAGTGTTGACACCGACAAATCTTGAATGCGTTTAGATGTAGTGATCGCGTATATATTTCATTGGTAAAATTCTCCTCAGGGTGAATTTCACCAATGAAATATGTAACCTCTTCGACCCACTAAACTGCAGAGTTACGAACGAACCTCGTTTGCAGATGGATAACAGTCATCTAACCACGATCAGCGAACTGACCCCCCACACGGTGTACACCATCCGCGTGCAAGCGTTCACTTCTGTGGGGCCTGGGCCCATATCGGCGCCCGTACAGGTGAAGACGCAGCAAGGTATGTGAACTGGTTTATTCGATTTAATTAGCACCCATCTTTTCTTTCTTTTCCGTGTGGTTAGTGACTAACCTGGTGTCAAAGTTTTTATGCCGCCCATGAGCTTCTGACTTGGCTTCACATGCCGTCAAGAAATATCTCTCCGGCATGCCGGTTTCCTCACAATGGTTTCCTTCACCTTTTATGAAGATCATCGCATTCGAAGAAGAATTGAGCAGATTACGATGGGGTATAGTAGGGTTATCTGAAGTCCGAAGAGAGGGGGAGGTCTCGAAAATCCTCAAATCCGGGAACTTGCTCTATTTCCGGGAGGGCCACCAGCAGCCAGCAAGGTGGTTTATTTAATTTTATCAAATACTCGTAGTGTGGATTATTCAATGACGATAGAGTGGTTGTGTTCAGAATTTCCGAAGGGAAACCGGTAGGATTCGAGTAGTTTGAAGCCGTCGCCCGTGTGGCGTATGAATCCGCTGGATGCGGGAAGCACAGAATCGGTAGAAGCGGCGGTGCTTGGGGAAGGCCTATGTCCAGCAGTGTCTTTCGGCTGAAATGAAGATGATGATGTGGCTTACAACCTTATGATCATAAAAGCTTATCTACACAGTTTTTTGCTTTATGCAATTATTATTTTTAACAGATTAATAGAAAACTATTAATCTGTTAAAACAAAAATAAATATTCTGCATAAAAATATTCAAGTATCAAATACGTTTTTCCATAGTTGATCCAGGGATACGCGACGTATTTTTTTTTTAAATTTGCCGCTCTTTTTCACTCTCAGCTTTCAAAAGACAGACTCTATAACTGATAAAAGTAAATCTGATATTAACCTTAATTTACATAATTCTTTGTAATGGGTGTACCTCTGCCTAACCCTGTGGAGATTAAAGTCGTGACGTATGTTATCTTTTGTTTTAACTAGGAGTACCATCTCAACCCTCAAACCTAGTGGCAGTAGAAGCAGGCGAGACGTCGGTGACACTGTCGTGGAGAAGACCAGCCCATGCTGGAGACAACATAGTGTCGTATGAATTGTACTGGAACGATACTTATGCCAAGGAACATCATAGGAAGTAAGGAGCTGTTAATGTGTTTAATTATCGAAATGTTGGTCCTTGTGTTCGCAACTCCGCACATGGTTTTGTTTGCAAATGATTTGGATATTTCTGTTAAATTTATCGTATTTTACAGTGTTTTCCTATAAAGGACGTTGGTCTCGACGATTTTAGAAAGAGTAGGTACTGATCCTTTTTGGAAGGGTTATTTCGGTGTAAACTTTTAACTTTTTACAAAATCTTAGATGCTGCGTTAAAAATCAAAAGTTTATTGACCTAGATCTCCGATCTTAGATTCTTTGACATATTTCACTGGAAACCTTTTATAATATTTCGTACCTACCTCTTTTGTGATCGGTAGGAAAGATTTGAAATGAACATTTTATTTTTTAATGATAATATTCTCCCAGGCGGATACCAATAACAGAGACCTACACATTGAACGGCCTCTACCCCAACACGCTGTACTACATCTGGTTAGCGGCGCGGTCGCAGCGCGGCGAAGGCGCCACCACGCCCCCTATCGCCGTGCGGACGAAACAATACGGTATGTCCCCACACCGCACACTTGGAGTGACGTCTCGTGAAGAGTGAGTGTAGATAGGATGAGGGGGAACGAGCCACAGCAAACCCCAAAAGACGGATCCCATTTAAAAACAAACGGATCCCAAATTCTCACATTTCAATATGAAATAAGTTGCACACTTTTTACTCGCTTTCCGCAATAAAACTTCGCTTTCCAAAACAATTTATGGAAAACGCTTTCAACTCCCCTTTTCTGCTCCCTTTTAAGAATTCACGAACATTTTGTTATTTGTGCAATTCACAAAGTGGCTCTTTTCCAATCATCGCTTGAGAATATGAGAGAGTGAACCTATTGTGGGTGTACCAGGTAACTCCTAATGTAATATTTCACATAAGAGCACCTGCCCGGCACGCTGCCAGTAATACAGCACAAGCACCAAGTTTTATATCACAATATGTGTTTTGTAATCGTAAATTTGTCGAAACGGTAAAGTGTACGACGTAACTTGATTGCGCGACTCAGCGGAACTGTCGAACTTGTTCACAATTTGCTTAATTGAAAGCGTACACGGTACCTTAGTAGTAGCTTTATGTTGTTCGTAGGTCAGAATTTTAAATACGAGGTTAACGCCTCGAATGATATTTTTTTATTCAAACGCCGACGACGCGGACGACATTTGGAAATCTTGGCTCATCTGTCATTAAGTTCATCGGGCTCCATCAATCACATTGTCTCGATCTGCCGACTGCCACGTCATCTATCACTGGGATAAAACATAGTGTTCTCCGCGTCGTAAGCTAGAACATAATCATCACAATTTTCTTCCAACAGGGGAGAGTGTGACGGATGAGACTTAGAGATGTATGGGCGAGCGGATCCTACAATCACACCACACTAACAAAAAGTGCATGCTCGTTTATTTTGGCGACTGATGTCGTTTTTTATTTTGTTTTGGGCACATTTTATTTTTGGTTTCAATCGCATTCAGTGATTGCATCGGTTAGGTCGGCTGTGTGTTGGGTATAACGCGGCGCGCGGCGCGTGAGTCGCGCGTCATTTCAGTTGCAGGTGCGGCACGGATCCCCGGATCTGTGCCGGCTCGTTCTTACCGTTGAGCTTGTTTAGTTCCTGGAGCGCCCCCGATGAATGTGACGGCGGTGGCCGTGTCTCCCACCGCCGTGCGCGTGTCTTGGCAACCGCCGCCCGCCGAGCGAGCCAACGGACGGATCGCTTACTACAAGCTGCTTTGTGTGGAGTCTGGGAGGGGGGATTCTGAGGCGACGGTCGTCAAACTGAATCAGACGACGTTTGTACTCGACGAGTTGCGGCGCTGGACTGAGTACCGCATCTGGGTGCTTGCGGGCACCAGCGTGGGCGATGGGCCCGCTTCATACCCCGTCACCGTACGCACGCATGAAGACGGTACGTGTCACTACCATCATTGGGCATTCACTAACCTTCCGACTGTTCCATATCGGCTCAATCTTATGACTTCCCTCGCTCTCCTTGAACCGAAAGAATTTCGAAACAAAAAAACTCGATAGATGAACTTTTTAATATAATCTGAGGGAGCGTTAATAAACATAAAATCATAAAATTGAGCGATGCCGGGCCAAAGAATTAACTGCTAATAATTGATGAATAATTTAATTATCTTTCAAATTAACAAAGTTCTTTGGCTATGTAATATCAGAGGAGTTTTGGAAGTTCATTTACTTTTAAAATATTTTATAAATTTGCTATGAATTTTTCAATGCGTTGTATAATGTACATTCGTTATTATAGTACATCCTCTGTAATTACATCTAATTATCTTTCCTTTAAAATATTCGATGAAAATGATTTCTAATAATACATTATCTATATTTAACAAAACCATGGGATTCTACAAAGTTGGTATAAAGTGATGTGTAAAATTATTCATATTTACAAACTATTTTAATACTCAAATGTAAAAGAATCGTAAATGAATCGGTTTAAAAGCAATATGAATAATTTTACGGTAATATAACCACAGTGATAATCGAACGGCTTGCAATAAACGATTTATAATGTTAAGAAATGGAAGCGGTTCCATTTTGACTGTGGGTGAACATAATTTTGTGCAAATGTTTATTGGTCTTACATTGGTGGTGGGCTAATATCAAATAAACCATTAATACCATAACGGAATAGTTCATATCACATTAGCAAACTTGATGCGCTACAAATACTACCAAAATACTAATGTCATATTTTTTTTGTTCCTTTTTTGTGAGCACATAGCAGGATTCTAAACAAGGAGGTTCAGTTCTCGTAAAAAGTAATACTATGCTTGCCGATAATATTTCCATGTATATCTATAATCATGTCACAGATGATCATTTTGGTTTCACTGTATTATAGTCGCTGTGCACAGCGGCATAGAGTTGACATTTCCACTCACTTGTCACATGTAATGATTTCTTTTGATGACGTTATGATTCGTTATCACGCGTTATGATGGCACTCACTGAAATGCAAAGTTTATAATGCACCTGGTATAGTGTCGACGGCACCGTTATATTATTGATTTTGGCGCACAGTTGTTGAGTATTTAGCAATGGACACAATTTTGCATGCTTTCTTTACCGACACCGCACCGTTTTTCGTTCAATTAAGTTTTCACTGGGCACCAGATAGGTTTCACGTTTTGCTGCACGCAATTGGTTACGGTTCAATGTGTATTGATTGCGTGAGGTAAATACTGCACTTTTAGGAATCACTCAGCACAACTAGCGACGACACGAGGTGAGAGAGCGAGTGCGTCACACATGGTACAACCGCTTGCGCAGCTCAGGATGCAAGCGCTGCACTTCGCTGTAACCGCTGATGACTCGCAGACCATCGGTGCTTACCGCGGAGCTCGCAGCGAGCAAGCTGAGCGAGCACTCGGCTGTACGGACCGCTCAACACGCACCACGGCCCGAGCGCCGCATTTGAATACCAATACCGTCCCCACACGACACGCGCGCATGCTACTGAACTACTCACAATTACTACTTCTTTACTCACTGTACTGTCCTGACTACTATCTACTATTAGCGGGAAGGCTGCGGGTCGAAGCCGCGTCCCCCGGATCCTCCGTCTAAATTCCTATCTTGTACCAACTGTACACCTATTGGTAACTCTCGCGACGGATCCCAGGGATAGGTCCGCGACACTACTCCCCGACTGCTCAGCTCGGTTACTAGACTACGCGCTACTTCTCTTCCTATCTCTATCTCTCTGTCTATCTCACTTGCTCTTGTGCTACATCTTCTTGGCAGTAGCAGTTTCACTCTCGCCTCTCTTCTTTCTTCTGTATACTCTATCAGACTATCGTCGTGCATGCACACTAGATATTGTGACATAAACAGAATACTATTATGCCTAACGTTCGCTATTGCCGTAAACAACGAACGAGTGGGGCTCAAAGAACGCAGCGTGATATACCAGACATCAATCACTCCTGTAAAGTACAAGGCCGAATTTGATCAAATACAGACGAGTTAATTGAAGAGCACAGCCAACGGACACTCTGACACTGTCACAAACATCACAGAGGATACACGAGGTTCGAGGCATCACACACACAGAAGGTACGAAGGCGCACATTGACAGAACACATAGAAGCACACACACACATAGACTGGCGCCGTCGCGTTAATCAATACATGTGCGTGTGAGTGACTTCTCTGCACCGACGGACGACAAACGGCTACTGACATGTGCACGTTGCCTTTTTCTGTCCCACTTCAACATTTTGTAAACGACGTTTAACGCTCGTGTAAGCTCAGTTGCACGAAAAAGATACTTCGTGACAAAAAAACTCCACACATTTTGCACTCTATTCAAGAAATAAAAATTCTCATTCCCGTTTGTTCCGCGCCGCGAACAGAAAAAGGCAATGCAGGCAAACCTAGACCGTCCCAAGCGGCTTAAACCGAATGCGCCTCCTAAAGAGCTCAAAATACACGAGGAAATAAAATAAGAGTGCCCCCCATTTCGCCGACAAGCGTTCTACTCGTAATCTCTCACTTAGTAGTTCCGTTCGCCCTGCAATGTTCGCACAATTTGTCTTAAATGTATTTGAATGCGTTTTTCTCTTTTTTCTCTCGTCACTGACTTTGTATGGGCTGCTGGTAACCCCGTACAGCTATAAGGAGTGAGTACCAATTACTATAGTGCTTGTTTCAATGTGCGTTTGTGCTTGTGCCTTTAAGCTTTGTGTAGATAATCTTCCTAGCTCCTTAATGTAACGACTACTTTGAAACAAACTGCAAGCGGTAACCTCTGAAAGCATGTCTTCGTAGACGACATTTTTGATGATTTGAAAGACTTGGTGTGTACCTTTTTCTGTGATTTAATTTTGAATTTATTCCCCCAAGTCTTGACGTCCCGGAGCATGATCCCTTGCAGTGTGTGAATTAAGGATTTTAGTTATAGAAATGCTGCTTTGGAAACTAATAGATGAATTATTTACTAAATGTTGACTCTTTGTAAAAGCTTGACGATTTTAGTTGTTCTTTACGATGTGGATTGGAAGGTAATGGATTTTAATTGGTTATGGTGATGTGAAAGGGCGTAAATGATAATGTCTCAGTGTGTGTTGGTATTCAAATGCCCGATCGAGATGCTGACCGGCGTGTGTAGACACTCGCCGCGACCGAAGTGCTCTATCAGCATCACCGACGGGGATTACCGACCGCACTATAAAACTACGATCAATTACCAATCGCAGCGCTTAACTGACAAGCCTTTGACGCCGATGCTTAATTCCATTTCTAGGCCCTTGAGAGTCGCTTTAGGTAGTTTTTTAGCACGCTCCCGTAGATGCTGATAGGGCAGTTTAGGTCGAAATGCAAACAGGTACGGTTCGGATATCTCACATATTTGTTGTGTGCTCACAGTTCCCGGAGAGCCCCAAGATGTGAAGGTCATTGCCATCAACTCGACGTCCATCCATGTGACATGGAAGCCGCCGCAAGAGAAGGAGAAAAACGGAATCATAAGAGGCTACCATGTGCATGTACAAGAAGTGCGAGAAGAGGTATGACCTAATAATAAATAACCTTCTTAAAAAAAAAAAATACTCAAATATTAAACCGTAAAATGATTTCTATAGGGCAAGGGACTTCTTAACGACCCGATGCGGTTCAACGTAATGGACGACACGACTCTCGAATTGAACATATCGGGACTGCAACCGGATACGCGGTACAACGTGCAAGTGGCGGCTCTCACGAGGAAGGGCGACGGGGACCGAAGTGCGCCGGTGTCTGTAAAGACGCCTGGCGGAGTGCCAAACAGGCCTACCGTCAACCTGAAGTGAGTCCAAATTATTTATCGAATCATATTACATTCTGACGACATTTTAAACAGCAGTAACGAACCGCTATTTCCTTTGCAGGGTTTTGGAAAGGGAGCCCGTTGTATCAATAGAATTAGAATGGAGCAAACCATCGCAAACATACGGCGATTTACTCGGGTACAGACTCAGATATGGTATAAAAGATCAACCTCTCGAAGAAGTCAATTTTCCCGGTACTAAAATACACTCGTATAAAATAAATGATTTAGAAAGAGGCGTCCAGTATGAATATAGGGTAGCAGGTAAAAACCATATCGGAATAGGACAAGAGACTATCAAATATTGGCTCACGCCCGAAGGTGCACCGAAAGGGCCTCCGACGAATGTCACGTACCACTTCCAAACGCCAGACATTATCAGTATCACTTGGGAGGCTCCAATCCGTGCTGACCGAAGTGGCCAGATTAAAAAATACGATGTCCAATTCTTCAAAAGAGGAGATCAATCCTCTGTTGCAGAGAAGACTACAGAATTAACTAAAGCAGTATTTACTGGTTTAGAAGAAGATGCGCATTATGTGTTCAAAGTTAGAGCGTACACTGATCAAGGAGCTGGACCGTTCAGCAAAGACGTGACGGCTCATACTGAAAGGGACATCGGTAGAGCGCCCATGGCAGTTAAAGCCGTCGCGACTTCGGAATCAAGTGTCGAAGTTTGGTGGGAAACGTTCCGTTCAAGAAAGAAGATCATCGGCTACGTCATATTCTATACAATGACGCCAGTTGAGGATCTGGATGAATGGCAGCAAAAGAGTGTTCATGTAACGCACTCTGCTGATCTGGATAATTTGGAAAAGTTTGCAGAATATGCTATCGCTGTTGCTGCAAGAACAGCAGATGGTCTTGGAAGGTTATCAGAAAAGGTTACTGTGAAGGTCAGACCAGAAGAAGTGCCTTTACATCTTAGGGCTCAAGATGTGTCCACTCACTCCATGACGTTGTCATGGTCGCCTCCGTTACGCTTAAACCCCGTTAGCTATAAGATTTCTTACAATGCAATTAAAGAATTCGTCGACTCTCTTGGTATGACGCAAACGCAAGAAATACCAAGACGGGAAATCATTGTGAAGCATGATAGAACGTCGTATTCGATAAATGATCTGTCTCCGTTCACAACGTATAATGTTAATGTAAGTGCCATACCCAATGACGATTCGTACCGACCGCCTACGAAGATCACCGTGACCACGCAGATGGCCGCGCCTAAACCAATGGTGAAGCCGGACTTCTACGGCGTTGTTGAAAACGAAATACTCGTCATTCTACCTCAAGCCTCCGAAGAATATGGACCCATATCGCATTATTATCTAGTTGTAGTACCTGATGATAAAGCTCATAATCATAAGAACCCGGATCAGTTCCTAACAGAAGATTTAATTAAAAATAACGCTCGAACAGATGATGAAAACGCACCATACATAGCGGCCAAATTCTTACAACGAAATATTTTATATACGTTCCATCTCGGGAATGATGAAATGTATGAAGGTTTTCTGAACAGAAAGTTGAATCCTAGCAAAAAGTATCGAGTGTTCGTCCGTGCGGTTGTAGATACTCCTCAAAAGCATCTTTATACGTCCAGTCCATTTTCTGAATATTTGTCGCTAGATATGCGTGAAGCGCCTCCTGGTGAAGAGCCCAGTAGACCTGATCCTAAAGACATCCATGGAGACCCTGAAATTAGAATAGAAGAGAATAGGAAAGAAGCTGGCATGGTGTGGGTTATTGGCCCTATTATTGCGGCTTTGATGCTCTCACTATGTTTGGTAGTTTTGTTCATATTCAAGAGAAGACGTCAACCCTGCAAAGCTCCTGACCAGGCAGCGGTGACGAGACCATTGATGTCGGCAGATGTTGGTTTCGGAGCGCCGTCTGATCCCGTTGAAATGAGACGGTTGAACTTCCAAACTCCGGCTATGATTTCTCATCCTCCTATTCCTATTTTGGAACTTTCGGAACACATAGAAAGACTTAAAACCAACGACAACCTCAAGTTCTCGCAAGAATATGAAAGCATCGAACCTGGTCAACAGTTCACGTGGGATCACTCGAACATGGAAGTGAACAAACCGAAGAACCGCTATGCTAACGTCATTGCTTATGATCATAGTCGTGTTATCCTGCAGCCAATTGACGGAATCCTCGGAAGTGACTACATCAACGCCAACTATTGCGATGGCTATCGTAAACATAACGCTTATGTGGCTACTCAAGGCCCACTTCAAGAAACGTTAGCAGATTTCTGGAGGATGTGTTGGGAACTCCGAACTTCTACAATCGTAATGATGACTAAACTAGAAGAAAGAACAAGAATCAAATGTGACCAATACTGGCCTAGCAGGGGGACGGAAACGTATGGCATGATGACTGTTACGATTGCAGAAGTTCAAGAGCTCGCTACCTATTGCATCCGAACCTTCCAAGTGGAACGGAATGGAAATAGTAGCGAGCGTCGTGAGATCAAACAACTGCAGTTTACTGCCTGGCCTGACCATGGAGTTCCTGATCATCCTGCGCCGTTCCTTCAATTCTTGAGACGTGTGAGAGCTTTGAATCCTCCTGATGCTGGTCCATTAGTCGTCCATTGCTCTGCTGGTGTTGGTCGTACAGGCTGCTTTATCGTTATAGACTCAATGCTTGAGAGAGCTCGTCATGAACGCACCGTTGACATCTACGGCCATGTGACCTGTTTGCGAGCTCAGCGTAATTACATGGTACAGACTGAAGACCAATACATATTCATTCACGACGCTTTACTCGAAGCTGTGATCTGCGGTGACACGGAAGTTCCCGCTCGCAATTTGCACGCTCACATCCAAAAGCTGATGCGCGTAGATCCTATTGAAAATATCACTGGAATGGAATTGGAATTTAAGAAATTGGCTAATATGAAGGCTGATTCTAGTCGGTTTGTGTCTGCGAGCCTTCCTTGCAACAAACATAAGAACAGACTGGTCCACATCTTGCCATATGAATCGACCCGGGTTTGCTTGACTCCTCGCGATGGCTCTGACTATATCAACGCGTCGTTTGTCGATGGCTACAGATACAGAGCAGCTTATATTGCCACTCAAGGGCCTCTGCCAGATACTACTGATGACTTCTGGCGGATGCTTTGGGAACACAATTCTACAATCATTGTTATGTTAACTAAATTGAAGGAAATGGGCCGAGTAAGTAATCATACTACTTAGGCGCTGAGCAGACGATGGACAATTTGTCCGCGGAAAATTTGGAATCGTATGTAAATCTAACGCGCACGTAGGACAAAATGCCGGGATTTCCAGACGATTCCAAATTGTCCGTGAACAAATTGTCCATCGTCTGCTCAGCGCCTTACTGAACTTTCTGCCTTATTTTTGATGGCCTTTAAATAATCATTAATGTTTTTTTTTTTTAGGAAAAATGTCACCAATACTGGCCATCAGACCGTTCTGTACGCTACCAATGCTTCGTGGTTGACCCGATCGCTGAGTATAACATGCCACAGTACATCTTGAGGGAATTCAAGGTACGTCCTCACAAACAAATTGAAATTCTTGAATAACTGATAAAACTTTATTGATCTAACTTCCAGTTTTCCAATACCTTGTTACTTTGTTACTAAACTTTGAACATTGTGGACTTAGTGTCGATGTCATTTGCTCTTCTTTAGGAAAATAGAGTAAGAAATTCGAAATTTAAACTTGAATGTTGCACAGGCGATATCGTACTTACTAATTCCATGTGCACAGGTCACGGACGCACGCGATGGGTCATCGAGGACGGTACGTCAATTCCAGTTCACTGATTGGCCAGAGCAAGGAGTGCCGAAGAGTGGCGAAGGCTTCATTGACTTCCTAGGTCAAGTACATAAGACTAAAGAGCAATTTGGACAAGACGGACCTATTACTGTACATTGCAGGTAATTATCATAAAAAAATAGAAGACTTCTCATATTTAAAAAAAGTTCAAACTCAAGTCGCAATCATATCTCAGCGACTATCAATGTCAAAAGTCGAAGTAAATTAGAAGTTTTTGACAGATTAAGACTGAGATTTGAATGCGAACGTTCTTAAAAACACGGGAATTGCCTGTCTGATTCCTTACACAAGTTCCAAACGATGTTATCACCGTTAGATCATTATTGATCACACGTCAAATTCGATTTTCTTTTGTTTATATAGCGCGGGAGTTGGCCGCACTGGCGTATTCATCACACTATCGACGGTTCTGGAGCGTATGCAGTATGAAGGTGTCGTCGACGTGTTCCAGACAGTGCGCACGCTACGCACGCAGCGCCCAGCCATGGTTCAAACTGAGGTAAGACTACGTGACGTGTTTGACTCGTATTACTTGGCGTGTAGCTAATAAGCATCTTAAAGGCTTTGTCGAAGTTTCCCATCGGTGTGCACGTTACGCACGCAATGTCCAGACATGGTTCAGACTGGGGTAGCACTTGTTTAAATATGCAACAGTGCAAGGCAAAATGTTAAAGGCTCGTGCAGACCAACGCGATATCGCCGGCGCGACAGGCAGCGCAACCCTTGTCGCGCCCGCGATATCGCGCTGGTCTGCTCGACCCTTAACTTTTTATATTGATAGATAACAAACAAGCATAAATTACTTTTCCTAACTGATCACATCTTACGCGAAAAACAATACAGCATTGGGCATTACTTGCTCACTACGTATTGATGTGCCTATATTTATACAAATAAATGAAATTAAAATGTCAAAATAACAGCTTTTTACTAAACGCATTATACAAAAAAAATTGCCTGTCTGTCTGTCTGGCGAGACGGCTGGCCGATTTTTACGTAACTTTAACTGGCAGATAGCTAATGTTATACGGAGTAACTGGGCCTACTTTCATTTTAGGAAAAACAAAAAAGGGTCCACGCGGGAGAAGCCGCTGTTAGCAGCTAGTTCAGAATAAAACTCCCACATCACATTTTTATTTACTAAAATAAGGACACATTGCTTGTGACTTACGACTTTTAAACCTATGTGATTTGAAGTTGTATACATTCCTTAACACCCTAATAACGACCCTACAAACTTGTAAAATGGTTCCATTATAAACTGTACACACAGTAATTAGGAGGGCTATAAATTCTAGCATAATTATAATTGCATAATTAGTGTTTTACTTCAGCGCAGCGTACTAGGTGATTTATGTTTGCTGTAAGACTCGGCGAACAGAAATGGGTCACAAAGGTGTAGACAGCGGAGCTTGCATGCATTGTATGTAGTTTAAACGTAAAACAGGGCTGTTACTTGCATTCAGTTAACTACGTCAATGCTGTTCTATTTTTTTTGTAATATTCTACATACGTAAATACAGGCGCTGCCAATTTCATACAACCATTTCATACAACTGTCAAAGAATGACAGTTGTGATTTGAATACACGGATAATTAGAAATTGGTTTTTTTTTTTTCATATTTTCCCTGCACGTTTTAGATCCATACCAGAATCGATAGCAAAAGATTTTGCTAAAATATGGATAATTTAGATATTAGTTAATATAGTTTATGATATATTATATTATTAATATAGTTTATGATTATAGTTAGTTTTAGATCTTTTTATTTTGCTTTCAAGACCTTTGTTATTTAAAATAGGTTATTGGTCTAATACTTTTATGTACTTACAGTTGAAATAATGCATAAATTAGCATATTTATGTTGCCTCTATTGTTCCACTGAATTTAAATAAAATGAAATTATTTATTCTGTAAATAGGATATCGGAATCACTTTTACACGTAAAAAAAATATTAGAAATAAGCTAGATGAGTTCGGCGTTTCCCATCTGACTTCTTTGAGAAGAAAGGCCGAAACAAACTCAGAGGTCGCAGTCTTAATCCAGACATAATCTTGATCAGGGCCAAGACCCTACTCTACCTTTTCCACATACTTTTGTTATTTGCTAATCTGGGCCAGTCTTTTAAGTTATTAGGTCTTTATTTCAATAGCTAGTATTGCTAATTCTAAAGATTATAATTCTGTAAAGCCGTTACGGTCGAGAATCATATTTTAATCAACATAAAACCTGACACTGACCTGCAAATTGCAATAAACGTAAGAAAATTAGAATTTCGCGGACTACCTTAGCACCTCCCCCTTTATCAGTTTATAATGTAGATACTAAATATTTATTATTTATCAACAGGATCAGTACGAGTTCTGCTACCGCGCGGCACTGGAGTACCTCGGCTCTTTCGACCACTACGCTAACTGACGATGAGACATACTCGTCTAAACGCGCTCCAAAGGACTCTGTCGCGCGAAGTATACGAAGTATGTACTTAATAAATACCTACTCGGAATAAAGAAGCCTTGGGAACAATTCATGCAGAAATATTTTTTAAACTTAACGGTTATTCGATGACAGGAAAAGAAAGATGGCGTCGTCCGCCAATGACATGTGACAGATACTAGCGATTGTAGGAACCAACCAGGTTTAGGATTGTATACCAACAGAAACACGTCGAATCAAATTAAAACTTTTATAACTCATTATTTTACATTTATTCCTATTTTCATAAATATGTTTGAAACAACGTAAAATTTTGTTCTAAATGGACAGAGATCCAAGTTACATTGAGTTAGTAATTATAAGTACATTTATGTTACCTAAGGGTATCAAACCAGGGTACCAATTATTTGTATTTAATATAGTTTAAATCTTATACATGCTTTAATCTACATCGCCATAAAAGGAAGACAATAATAATATTAAATAATATAGAACTTACATCTAAATTCAACCTCACCTTAAAACTATAAATACCTAGTCGAAATAGTTGTCATCATTTTTCACAGTTCCCGCCATTACTGATAAAAAATTCCAACGCTTCTTTGTTCTGCTTTCGCCACAGATAATAAATATCTATCGACAGAGTCCCGCGCTGTATAAGACCCTAAAGTAGTGATGTGCCCGCGACATCAACTGACTGTCATTTTCAACTTTGTATAAGAGGCTAAAACATGTATGAGTGCCTAGGAAAGCTACTTATGATGTATTTTACGATTGTGACGACTAAAAATCATGATTGTGAGTCGGAAGGGTAATAAATATAATTAATTATTATCCTATTATCTAACTTATGATAGAATATAAGCTGGAAACATATTTAGTACACGCTCTAAGATACCACAGCTATTTACGACATTAATACGACTGAGTACAGTATAAAATTTCTCTATATTCATGATGAGAACTCGTTAAATCTTATATGAGAAGTTAGTTCGGATGTATAAAGTGTTTACGATGCGATGCGATGTTACGGATTCTGGATATATCCTAACGTCACTAAATATGTCTCCAACTTTCGCAGCTGTTCGTGCTATTTTTGTCTCTAAATCGGAACAGTTTAAATGTTAAAGTCCATATAAACAGTTGAATTATACTTAGATGCATTTATATTACGAAAAGAGTTTTGAGAAGTATTTAATGATCAGTGTAATGGTTACGCCGTGAAAATATAATTTGCGATCAAAATATAAACGTAACATTAGTGAATGAACAGTGCGCTTAGAGACTTAAATAATAACTTTATGCGATATATAATATTCAATTCTGATCGTCACACATATATACAAACATAATATTGTAAAATGTATAAATAGTTATTGCAGCTGTAATTAGAAGTTTATTTTTCATATCGGGTGTTAAAATATGTTTAAGTAGTGTAAATTGTGGTAATATAACACGTTTCATTATTGCAATATTATATGAGAACTTTTAGACGAATCGGCTGTGTCGTGTGATTTTTTGTGTCTGTCCTGTGCGTAGTGCATAATGTTATGTAAATATTTGTAATTTCAAACATAATTTTATGTTTCTTATGTTGTAATTTTAAACTTGCCCAATTAAACCAGCCAATCATGTTGACGTGACGGACATTAACATGGCCGGTAACATATTTAGCATTACGCTAGTACTCATTATTTTAGCTTCATTTTAGTAAAACTGTTTCGATTTATCGTGTAAAATATAATCGTAAACAAAAATAAACTATGATTTATTATATCTAACGTTGTGTTAAAAATGTTAGCGGCCCAAACATTTTACTTTCTTTAATTTGCGAATGAAACAGTCAATAGTATAGTCAGCTTTTTGACTTCGAATGTTAGTTCTCATTTTTGACTTCGAATGTTAGTTCTCATTTTTGATTTCGAATGTTATTTCTCATTTTTTATTACTTTGAATAATCACTGCTTGCTTTTAGAGGATGATCGTGATTTGATGACATATCTAAATGTAGTTAGATAAATATGTTTCGGTGTGGTAATGATATAGAAGTAAGGAAATGACGATTCAATTATATTTGAATCGTAAAACTAAGTACGGTATGATGTTATAAGTATGAACACTGATAAAATGCATGGAGAGTTTAAAAAAACCACAACAGGAGGGGAAATTTTTTACATTTCTTTTTCGTGAAAAAATAATGTCAAGAATTTTCTTTCCTTAAGCGTTATTCTTCCGTTAATTTATGCTTCTCATTAAAACGTGGAATAATAAAGGACGACAAGAAAGACACTTCGAGTGACTCAAAGTGATTGCCACGACTCTGACACTATTTTAAGCTATCTTTAAGTGTAGTATGTTATTTAATCTTTTACCGTAATCCCCTTGCATAGTAAATGTATAAGATTTTTACGTTTTTCACTCGTTTTATACAATATACCTACTTGTATCGGTCTACCTACGTATAAGTTAAATTTGAGCTTGTATGAAACTTAGGGAATATAAAAAGTTGACGCAATTTTCAAACGTTACACGTAGAGATATGCGAACAATTGAAGAGTGGCTCATATCTAAAGGAATTAAAGTTAAACTAAGTACGTTTTGATTCGGTCGGATAATCGGCCGCTGATATTCGTAACTGCCAATCGTTTCACTTAGCTATAATAAAAGTAAAATATTGAATACAATAAAATACGAAACATACGTAGAATTAATGAGAATAATTGTTAAATTGAGGTTATAGTGAAAATTTAATACTCGTTGGTGAATCCATTTATAGCGAGATTCGTAACATATACACGCTAGTGAGCATGGCCAGCTTTCAACCTGCTTTAATTATTAGGAAGCTACGTAATGAAATTGAAAAAACTTTTTTGTAACATTAATCAGTGATTTTAGGCTTTACTTTACTATCATTCCTTTTATTTTTCTTATTTTTATATACGTGTATTTGTTTTCTCGCCGCGTCGACAGCGTCGTATGATTAATTTTGTAAACGTATCCGAACGCACATTACAATCTCTTGTACAGTTTTCGTGTTGCATTCTTAGGCTTAGGTAATGTATCATTCTGCCATTAGGGAATATTTTATGTCGAATAACCTATCGCTGGAGTACTACAATACCGCGTAACTACCTTCATATAATTTTCTTTACATTTGTTTAAATAAAGAATCATCAAAAGTAAATAATAAAAGCAATTTTGCTTGACTCAAATGAAATTGACGGCAGTTTTTTTGTTTTTTTTTTTTTTTAATGCAGTCAGTGCAGTTTTTAACAGTTCCGCGGTATTGTGTTCAATGATTAAATATAAATATTATGCCATATTAAGGTGCTGTTTATTCCATTATTTAGTACAAAACGGTTGTTTTTACACGCGCGCATGTTTTTAATCAAATCATCAATGATATCTTTGTTCAGTAAGTTAAGACTGATTTTACCAACTAATTTTATGTGTTCTTAATGTTTATTTGTGTATCTCCTATAATGTAGTTTACACCATGAAATTCTTTATTGTTAATTGTTTTTGTACATGAATGCCGATTAATTGTAATTTTATGTTTTTATTAACATTGTTCACTTGCCAGTCTGGGTATTGTTGCTTGGAAGATCTTGTTAAATATTAAAATGGTCGTTAGACCAGAGTACTTAAATATTTCCGATGTGACATTTATAAAAAATGAAGTTGAGGAAATATAATGTGCCTAATGGATCCGTCACTCAATTACAAACTTTTTTAATTAACTCGATCTCCAAAATATATAAAATTTTCGTCGCAAAGTGTTCGCGTTGAAATATTTTTTTCTCTGATCAACAGTGCCCTGGATATAATGATGAATTGCTTATTTTTCTTGCATATATCGAGTACAAAAAATAATTGTGACGGCTCGCCAATCAGCGTTTCGTATTTTTTGCTAAAAACAAAACAATTATCTAACGCCCTAACTTTAATGATAATTATTTTAGTGCAATTTAATGGCGGACGCAATATGGCTGGCGGGGCGATGTGTGAATGTAATGTAGACGTTAGTAGACGACAATTATTTTGTAAAAATTCCCGCGCTGCGTCTCGGGACACAGTGGATTCGCAAAATTATACATATGTATATGGAGAAATAAATTTATGTGAGACCCATAACAGAGTGTTTTCTTTCTTTCCTACAATTGCATCTTTTAGGAGGAACCTTACCGTAAAATTACAATTAGAAGTTTATTTTTCATTTCTTAAAACCTTTGTGTAGTTTATTAACCTTTGTGTAGTTTGTAATGTTAGACAGGTACTTCAAATGATTGCATTGCTTCAAAAGTATTACTGCACAGTTTCAAAAATCGTTTATAATTTTTATTTTGTTTCTCATGATGATAAAAAGTTATCTTACTAATCGGCCTATTCACCCCAAATCCTCAATACAATTTGTAGATATTCAAAGTCAACTCAAATCATTTTATTTCAAAAAGGCACAACAAAGGCGCTTTTGAAGGTCAAAATTTACAAGAAAATAGAATTGATTCTAGTTGCCCCTTCCAAAACGTATATGGAGAAGAATGGTTTAGAAACTGATTACATTTTAAAACGGCTTTCATGAGCGTATCGGCCATAGCTTTCCCCAATTCAACGAAATTATAAAATGAAAGTAAGTCACGTCCAAAAATATACAATAGGCAAACTGTAAATCTGAAGGCTGTTATAAATTGAACGATTTTAAATTAATGCCATTCAATAAAAGTCCTAAACGTTTAAAATATTTGTGTCCATGCTGATTTCAGATTACGTTATAACACTTTAATGATGAAAGTTATTCTTTCAATGCTTTCATTTTGCTTTACAGTTTATTTAAATTTTATTTTATATAATTTAAAACATATTTAATAGAATTCCTCTATAAGATCGACATAATATCTCCATAACAGTTGACCCCACCCATTTTTCATAGAGCTCATACGCCATGCCTCAATACATATTGCAAGTTGACTTCAGGAGGATCACCGGCATTCATTTGCGCTAAAGTTAACCCTAGAGGAGTGTCGCATTAGGTATGAAATTTTGTTAAAATATACAACTAATTTTATTTTCACAGTTTATAATGCCGAATTCGCTAAGAAAAACCTGCTCAAACTCAAAGCATTCATTTCAAATAAACCAATAACAGGCACTTTTGAATTATGAAAGGATCGGTCAGTCAGAAAGATGAAGCTAGTTGCCCATTCCAAAGCGTAGTAGATACCTATGGAGAAGAACGAGCAAAAAAACTCCATGGACACTCTTTTAAATCAAAATATGGTTACCAAATATTGGTTACATCGTTCATATTGAAGTTATACATCTGAGAACGATGCAGAACGTTAAAAGCGTCCGTAATAAAAATAATAAATAAAAATCATAATGAGCATCCCATATGTGATTTGAGTGAACCCTCCAGGAGGGCTCCCAGCTCTGAACGTGATAAGACATAGACCCATATGTCTTAGCACAATTTTAAAAAGATGTTCTATAGAGAAAGAAATAAATAAAAGAAAGTTTATGGCAGCATAAGTGCTACGCTACGCTGGCCGGGGTTGATTTGTGGATGGGTGACCATCTTAACATACCGAGACTCCTCTGTGCCCCGGAAATCACGTTAAGCAGTTGGTTCCGCCTGTCATTTGTAGATCTTCGACAGTCATTACGGGTAATTAGAAGCCCAAAAGTCTGACAACCAGTCTTACCAAGGGGTATCGTGTTACCTAGTAACTTTGGTTGTAGAGGTCAGAAAGGCAGTCGCTCCATGTAAAATACTGCTGGTATTCAGCAGCATCCGGTTAGACTGGAAGCCGACCCCAACATAGATGGGAAAAGCCTAGGCAGATGACAATTATAATTAAACTTTCTGTAATCCAATTACTAAGATTATCGTTCACAAATGGGTACGTACAATGATTGCGTATTGGTGAACATTATATTATAATATTGGAAGGACGTGTCCCGTGAGATTGGTGCCCATTGTCGAGTGCTGTTGCCTTAGAGACACGGAATAAAAGGAGGATGGAAGATGCTGGACACGGAAGGGACATAAGTTTCGCACAAGAAGTGAGTATTTCGAATACTATAAATAAACATTACCTGTTAGAAAATAACCGCATTCACAAGTGAGTATAAATGATTAAATGAAATAAAATTCTGTGTGCGTCTTGCGCCCATTTAGCGTAGGAGTGCTACGCGCCATGTTACGACGTAGCGAGTTTGACTCGCCATGCTACGGCGTAGGGAGCGCTATGCTACGAACTTCTAGTCTCCAGTCGCCTTTATTGCAACATTTTAGTCATCTTTCTTGTATTTTGATGTGAAACATCTATAGCAGCGGATCAGACCGACTGTTGCCATATCAACATCCAGTGCAGTTCAACAGTCGCCAAATTTATTTTCTGTCGTAAACTATCCTTGTATTATGCATATCACCTGTACACAATAATTTCGATGTTTTACATCTGCTAGGCGTCCCGCGACGGCTCATTTTTTAAAATAAATTGGACAAAACAAAACTGGGATAACGTTTGAAAAACACTGTTATAAATTCATCGTTTTTAATCATTGTCGGACTCATCATCGGACATCATCAAACACCGCGTATTTGTCGGGCGGCTCCAAAACGTTATTTTGGTTTTTGGAATTATAGTTGGAAAACAGGTTTTTAGTAACCCCGGTAACTAAACAAGAGATTTTTAAAAAATAACCAGGTTTCTATGAGATAGATCGGTATTTTTTTTTTTTTTAATAATTCACCATTACATCTGACAC
This sequence comes from Omphaloscelis lunosa, assembly GCA_916610215.1. Taxonomy (NCBI): domain Eukaryota; kingdom Metazoa; phylum Arthropoda; class Insecta; order Lepidoptera; family Noctuidae; genus Omphaloscelis; species Omphaloscelis lunosa. The sequence continues at coordinate 15,772,001 of OU744261.1, read as the reverse complement.
GCAAGAAAAGAAAACAAAGCAAAGCAAACAAAACAAAGCTTCCTTATTATTTTACGGATTCAAAAAAGGAATTAAGAATCTCCATTTATTTTGTTCATAACACTATGTTGCGACCTACATTGCGTCGGAAATGCATTAGTGTGGTCTCCAATGAGTGAGGCTCATCCAGTCAGACCACAGATATCTCCGTCAGTCTATTGTTAAGCATATTGGACACTGAGACATCTAGAGCCTTTGAGTCCGTACAATATGCAACTTGCCTCTATAGTCGATAGCTTAAGTCGATTCAGAATATGAATCGGAATATATTGGGGCTAAAGTGATGTGCATATTATGAATAGTATTATTCGTTTCTAACTACTCGAATTGTGATAAGCGATGGTGATTACTTGAAGTTGTTCCACCCACCACTATCAATGTTAAATGCGAATGGAGGCTTTGTTATCCAACCTCCACGGTTGTTATAAGTTAATGGCATGATTATAGTAAGAGATAAATAGTTCAACGTTTTGGGGTTCATTTATTAACGTTGCTTATAGTTAAGTGACGTTTAAACGTTAAAAATGTATGTTTAAACAGTCGCTAATCATTACGCAATTAATCTTTAAGCAATGTTTATAAATAAACCGCTTAATATTTAGAAGAATATAAGAAAAGTTGAGAGGCTTGGGTTTACAGCGCCCGTCTATAGGTAAAAAAAGTTGATTCTACTCAAATCTAAAATTCAATTCAAGTCATTTATTCAAACTAGGCTGAGATTCAGCACTTTTCGAACGTCAAAATTACATAAGACAGTCCCACAAAACGCCCACCCTTCACCACTTCCTAGTGCCTTTAGCTGGGAAAAGAAGTGGCGCAACAAACTCCCCAGCAGCACAGCTGTCTGTTCAAGTTAGAAAAAAAAAAGGATCTATACAATAATATGCAAAATAATTAACATTGAGCAGCACAAAAAATAATTGAAATGATAAATTATTGGCCATCTCAGCTAACACACCTTCCGCCTGACGCAGGTCCTCACCGGACACGGCAGTTTCGGGAGGTTCCTGCACAGGATAAGGCGGGAGGAAACGCCCGGGTGTCACCATTGTGTGGATCGCCCGGAGGACACGGTGGAGCATACGGTGGAGGTCTGCCCAGCTTGGGCGGAGCATCGCCGTGTCCTCGTGGAGGCGATCGGCGGCGGTGATCTCTCGCGTCCGGCCCTGGTTCAGGCTATGGTACGGAGCGAGAGGAAATGGGAGGCCGTCACCTCCTTCTGCGAAGCGGTAATGCTCGCGAAGGAGGAGGCGGAACGCGTGAGGGAGAGGCAAATTTCGCGCCCTCACGCCCCTAACCGCCGCAGGAGGAGACGCCCAGGGCGTCGGGAATCGCGGGGCGATTTCCGGCCACCGTAGGCGCGGGCTTGCGGGCGGTGAGCAATGGGTGGCTCACCGTCCGATAAGGACCAGGCCCGGGTCGACGGCGCGTTGTGTTCCACGCGCGCCTCAAAGAGATGTCAGCATAATTGAAGGGGTCCACTAGGACCGATGCCTGCCGGGGTTGCGAAGAAAACCGAAAGGGAGATCGTGGCCCCCGGCGACAGGGCAACCGAAGGAACACGGGTGGGTTTTAGTCAGTAAGAGTCTGACACGCCCTCCCGCTCCACCCAGAGCGGGAGAAGTTATTTGATGATTTCCCACCCTCAAAAAAAAAAAAAAAAAAAGCTAACACACGCCAATATACCAACCAAAAACATCGAGAGCTATACTCAAGCAGAAATAAAAAAATAAAAACTAAACGTAAACAGAACTAAATATCTAAATAAAGCCTCCAGGCATAAAGGGCGTGCCCGCTTACATAAAGCGTACTAATAATTATTCAAAGTATCTGTATACTAATATTATAAAGAGGTATTTGTTTGTTTGTAAGTTTGTATGTAGGAGGTAATCTCCGAAACTACCAGTCGGATTTGAAAAATTATTTTGGCTATCCAATAGCCCAACTTTTGAGGAAGCTTATAGGTATTATAGGCTCGTGGACGAATTCGTGGGCAGAAGCTAGTAATATATAAAACCAATAAATGTGTTGTTTCTACTCGACCAGCCCGTCCCATCTTTGATGTCCTCCCTCCGGTGACGCCCTAAGCCGAGGCTCGTACCCCACAGGGGGTGCCCTTAGCGAGCGTTCACCTAGCTTTTTAGCTTAGTTTTGTATGCCCCTGGCTGGAGGCTTTGAGTGTAGCAGCTTAAGGCAACCACAGGATTGACCGGTTCAGTAATCATGACCTCAGAGGTCAGCTACGAGATGACCAACAGAAAAAAAAAAAAAAAAAAAAGCTAACACACGCCAATATACCAACCAAAAACATCGAGAGCTATACTCAAGCAGAAATAAAAAAATAAAAACTAAACGTAAACAGAACTAAATATCTAAATAAAGCCTCCAGGCATAAAGGGCGTGCCCGCTTACATAAAGCGTACTAATAATTATTCAAAGTATCTGTATACTAATATTATAAAGAGGTATTTGTTTGTTTGTAAGTTTGTATGTAGGAGGTAATCTCCGAAACTACCAGTCGGATTTGAAAAATTATTTTGGCTATCCAATAGCCCAACTTTTGAGGAAGCTTATAGGTATTATAGGCTCGTGGACGAATTCGTGGGCAGAAGCTAGTAATATATAAAACCAATAAATGTGTTGTTTCTACTCGACCAGCCCGTCCCATCTTTGATGTCCTCCCTCCGGTGACGCCCTAAGCCGAGGCTCGTACCCCACAGGGGGTGCCCTTAGCGAGCGTTCACCTAGCTTTTTAGCTTAGTTTTGTATGCCCCTGGCTGGAGGCTTTGAGTGTAGCAGCTTAAGGCAACCACAGGATTGACCGGTTCAGTAATCATGACCTCAGAGGTCAGCTACGAGATGACCAACAGAAAAAAAAAAAAAAGTTTCTATTCTATTTAAAAACCTACTAACTGACCGTAAATTCTATGACTGAGGCTTAAATCGAATAGGAACACTAAAATTACTGGTTTACTGTAGCAATCTTGCCTTACTCTAGTTCAAAGGTTCTACTTGATCCATCATCTGTGATATTTCTAAATAAATAAATGTTTCTAACTGAAAAAGAATACCGTGAAATGATAGTTATTTATGCAACTGATGTATAATAGGGGTATTAAAACACGAATGTGTGTATCACATGAGTGTTTTAATATCTAATTATGTACAGTTGCATACCCACCCACCCGGCCGCTGGCCGCTGGCTGGTGACCGGTGGCTGTTCCTACACCCATGCGGCCATGATAGAAAAGAAGGTTAAAAGGTTCTGAAACCATTGGGTGTTGTACAATATTTTTTTGGCTACTTTTCTGATAACCATTGGTTAGAAATGTCCTTTGCTGCATAAGAAAAAAAATCTGCTGGTGTGTTATCAAAGCTTGTTTCACTCATTTTTGTAAACAGCAAAGTAAAAAAAAATTGCAATACTAATATCGAACAAAAATGGCGGGATACGACGTGAATTCGAATAAACAATAAGTTTTTTTTTTTTAATTACGGTGCTGTGGAAGTGAAACGCGCGTGCATGACAATGTTCTTTTTTTTAATTCAAGAGTACAACATTTTAATACTCGTTTTGATGTTATTATGGTTATTATTTTACTATGACACTGGTTGTTTTAATGTTGGCAATGAACTTTTAGAGAACTTATAGAGGATTTATAGCATGGGTGTAGATAAAATTATTAATAGCAGTAGTAAAGGTAGCATAATACAAAATACGGTATGTAAACAGAATATTTGACTACTTGACTACCTACGAAAAAGAAATTCTACAAGCTTTCCTTGTTGAAAGGCGACGTTGTTGTTTGTAAACCACAACGTCGTCCAACAATTTCAGCGCAGAAAACAACAGAATGAAACCAAAAATAGCGATTCGACGAATCCAGTACTCTAATATTAGGCACTACGGCGTAGCACTTAGCGTAGTCATGACGTCATCCCGCCAACTACGCCGTAGCAATAATGCAAACCCTTTTTCATTTAAGCCGTACCTTTTATCTAATACCAAAACTCTACACGAACCAGCAACCAAAAATGTAACAAAATAGACACGAAAATCCATTTTTACATTTCCTGTACTATCCGTCTGCGTAACGTTGACTATCCGCGACTACAATCACATAAACGTAACAAGTATAAACATTGCACAGAGCTCAAAACTGGGCCGACACACGGCACGTCCAAGTCTATATATAGTCTGTTCCAAAAGTGCCTGATAAAAGTATAAACAAACTCTGTTCAGGTAAATACTTACGCAATTACTCACTAAAAGGAATTTGTAACGCACTTAGTATTTAGAAGGTTTCAACTTTAAATCTTACTACTTTTTCTAACATTTATTGTTTTAATAATAATATATGTCAAATGAGGTTATTTAAAATAAAATTTTATTTTAAGACTGCCTCATTGGTCTAGTGGTTACAAGTGCTGAGCATGAGGTCCCGGGTTCGATTTCCAGGTTGGGCAAAGTGTTATTTAAGTTTGCCATCTGAAATTTCTCAGTAGCACCCCGGAGTCCGGATTTGTGCCCGAACGTTGGCAATGTGCTCGCCCCCTATTGCATGAGACTTAAACATAACTGGCAAAAAATAGGTGTTTTTTATGGCATCCATAGGCAGGTTTTCTGGTCCATTTGTTTACATTTTCATGGGATACTTTTGGAACAGGCTATACGTTCCAACAAGATAAAATCTATTCAAAATGTTCCATATTCTAAAGCTTTTTACATTCTTTTAATAGGTCCTTTCAGTCCTCTAGTATTTCTAAAGGCGGGTAAAATATGATTAATTACGTTTCGCGTTTTAGCGAATCGATGGGTTGTATTTAAATCATCGGCTTAGCGTTCGTCGGTAGCCATATTGGTTGGCCGTTCCCGCTTTTAATCCTGCCATAAATAACTGACTGACGCTTGTCTATGGCTTTAAAGGATTTTTTTTATTAATCACCTGATTCATTTACAATTTCTATAGATAATTTTTAATTTTAGATATTTTGTGTTTAGGGGAGGGTTAAAATGATGAATTTCTTATAATTATGTCACCCTTTATCTAATCTAACCGGTAAAATTACATGAAATTTTAATTTACTTTACTTAAATAGGGTTAGTTAGCTTTACTTTAGTTGCCTATCTAAGTTTTGGAAAACAGGATCCTGAAATAACCAAATATGAAGACAGAAGATCGGAAAGAATCAGTAACTCTTGTGGTGTAACCTAAATCGGTGATTCGGTTCCAAAAAATATTCAAAAAAGGAGTACTTGAAAAACAAAACACCTAAGAGGATCCGCAGAGGAACGATCACTGACTTCAACGTTCAATGGATGAAAAGTATTTTAAATCAAATTTAGTATGTTAGAAAATATATCGTGAGTGGGTTGGAAAAAAAATCTTAGCCAGGCTGTAATTAATAAAATATTAAAAAATTACTTTTTCAAAATATTGCAAGAAACACACCAATTGAAAGAGCTTTTCAAGGAGAACCTTTGCCACTAATTCGACTTTTGCCAATTGTTAGTCAATTAAGACTTAATGTCCTAAATAGGTGACTACTTCTTGATCACCTAAGTTTAGAAATGTTCTTGGCGCCCAATAGTCATAAGTGATAAATATCAATGGATAGTGTTTTTTAAGAGAAACATTTGGGTTACCTATCATAAGTTCGAAATATATTTGACCGAATTTCATTTCACCTAAAACTTTTCAACTATTATCGTCTTTTTTACTTGATCGGAGTCACGTTTGCCACTGTATCTGTTGACCTATTATAAATTCGATTTTTTTCGTTACTCCGACGTTTCATTTGGTCGAAAAACTTCTACCGAAGTCACACTTAGCCGAAATAACATTTGTTCGAAGTATTGTTTCCGAATATTCATTATACCACTGTTTTACCACAGCTTTCAAAACTAATGTAATTATTACACTGGCGTTATAGATTAAGGCAACAGGAACTAATTTCAGATTAGTTTAACCTAATATTTTGTTTGATTAATTATTTAAATGTAATGGCAATATGAACAAAAGTGGTTTTAAGTTGTCCCAGTAAGAAGCATGCAAACTAGGATGCTTGCTTCAAGCATGCAGCATGCAAGCAGGCATGCAGCGTGCAGGCAGGCGTGTAGTATGCAAGCAGACATGCAGTATGCAAGCAAACATTCAGCGTGCAAACAAGCATGCAACATGCAAGCAGGCAAGCAACATGCAGCAAGCATTGTTTCTGTCACGGCTCCGGCGCTGCGGAGTTTGGGCGGCCCCACGCGAGCTTATCGTCGCAGATGGTTTTAACGCTCACCACCGCGCCTGCTTCTCAACTCGTGGGCCGCTCCACCCTTCCGCGCCTATGCGGGCTCAAATTACACTCTAGGGGTAGGACAGGCAAGACTGCGTGAAGTCGGTTTTGCAACAATTCCTTTCTGTCACTAAATTTTGTAGCACAACATATTGACTTTTTATGACACTATTTTAATTTAATATTGAAAATGCTACCAATTATATATATTAGTGACCAAATAATATTCCGTAAAATGTTGTTTCGGCGCGGTGAAAATACGGCGAATAAATCATTTGGCAAATGAAAAAAGTTCAAAAGAGGCTTCGGCCAATAGCAAAAAGTTATTTTGTAAATCGGCGAAATATAGTTCGGTAAAATAATACCTATGACACATGATACTTCGATAATCTAAAAATATGTCAAATAATGCATATAGCAAAAAAGACGTTCGGTCAATACTTTTCGGTAAAATGAAATGCGAACAAAAAAATTTCGGAATAGTGATCGGTTCCCAAACATTTATTACTACAACGAATGAGCTAAATTTTTGAAAAAAAAGTCATTTTTGAATTTTTAACTAATCATAGTTTGGCCAGGATTTTTTAGCCAACCCTGCACTCGCGATATATTTTTCAATATGATGGTATCCCCATCTGTATCTAAACCTGAAGAGGTTCTTATAATTATTATAAGTAGTATTATCACACTACTTATAATAATTATAAGAACCTCTTCACGGTCAGTGGAAACACTTTGACCGTGAGCTGGCCTAGTGTAGTACCCACGGAGTTTCAATAAAACACAAAGCAGTTTATACTGGTTTTGTTAATACTGACGTGCACCCTACTGTACCAATATCAACGACATTATTTCTTCCCAAACTTTTAGAAATCCTACAATTCTCTCTTCCAAAAAGTTTTTCTAAATTCGCAAAAAGAGACTAAATGAACTCGATATAGACATTACTTATTTGTGCCTCCCAGATTGTCAGATCTTTATTAACTGACCCAATTTATTTAGCGGGAAAGGAGTCGGATTAATGGCCCGTTCATAATTAACAATAAATATTATAATCTTGACAAATGTTGACGAAGCATGAAGAGATTAAATTCCCCACTTCTCCAAAAAGGGGTAATTTTACCTTAGTGTCGCTAATAGTTTAAGTACTAAAATACTTTCGGAAATTTAGTGCTTGCTTTATAGTGCACAAGTTAGATTTAGTGACAAAAATTCTTAAGGGATATTTAAATTCTTCAGCTTGATGATGGCTAACGAAAGATATGTAGCGAGTAAGGCTTGCTTAACATCGGGTTTTTAAGACCAGGCACTCCAAAAACAATTTCCACGCAAACTCCGTCCCGATGCACCCCACCACTCCACTATGTGCTAAACGCTAACACATCAGCAATAAAGTTGAATATCGCGTGAGCTCTTTGGTCGTGTTCAAGCACGGAACTAAATGTCGTAAGTCTCAATTCTTGTTTCGTTTATAACTAAAGTAATAATTGATCTAGAGAAAAAATATCTTATATTTGGATAATAAACTATATTTCCTTACTGCCAATCATTATTTTAGACATAAAAGTCGAGTAATCTTGTTTTTGTTTCAAATAATCTTTAAAATTAAATATAAATATTTATATAAATATGAATATTTACTTTCTTTCATGATTTTCGATAAAAAAATGGATCGAGCGAAAATGTTCCAATTACGAAACTGTCTTATATTTGGAAAGAAAAAGATCCAATAAATCATATACTAAAGTTCCATTTTATTGTATGCGTGACTTAGTGAGGATACCTCAATAGACTCCGTTGACTGTCGTTGACGGACTTAGTCTACTAAGTCCGTCAACGACAGTCAACGGAGTCAGGCGATCTACCCCCTGAGCCTGAGTCCGGAAGAAGAAGATACACACACGTAAAGCAAGCGTATACGTATAGCAAGATATCAGGTTTTATTCAAAATTCATTCATTCGAAGTTTTATTTCAAAGATTTATTTCCGAAATATTTTCACCAAAAAATAACAGGACATCGAAAATTAATCATTTACTGAACCTTTCAAAGTGTTCCAAGGTTACCTTGTTAATAAGTGCCTTCATTATATTTTTATCAGCCGATATCATGATGATGAAGGCATCATACTTTTTAACAAGTTCATTTTAGGAAGCGTTGTGGAGTGAAAGAGGATGGGAGTTTCAAGGATTAAGAAAAATGTATTGAGACAGTTTGGGCACACAGAAAGGATTGGCTCTCATAAGAAATCTTAGTCGTTACAGTATTGATATTTGGCTCTTTTGACTAATGAGTTTGCCGACCACTGGTCTAGACTAGACTAAAATGAGTTCTTCATCTGGTGGTATTTGTGGATGTGTGATTTGTGTCTGACGTCAGTAATATGAGATAATCCTTTGGATAAATCTTTTATGGATTAAATTGCCTCAAGCTCTTATATTTCTCTTACTTATTAAAAAACCTTCTTCTAAGAGAAAGGATTCTTGGATACCGAATGATGGGCTGACAAACTGTCAAAATGAAGCACAACTTTATTAAAATGTAATCCGTCGTGTATGCCTGACGCGGGCTATTATTATTATTTGTATATGTTTATATATCTCGGGACCCTAAAGTCCCGGTCTTTTGGAAGGCGTACGAGGGGCCGAAGCCAACTCACAGAGGCCCCTTAGACAATTTTATATGGAATGAGGCACCAATCGACGATTATCCCTGTATGGACTTTGCAAGTGCACCCAAGGACAACACCCGGTTGGTGCAGGACTATTGCAGAACATGAAAATAAAATATATTGAGCTATGGGCTTGGGTGGCTATAGTGGCTTTGTTTCCTTGAACTATGGAATAACTATGTCCCCTGACTGACCAATGTTATATACCTACTACACAAAGATGAAATGGCAGGGAGTGACTTGCACACTTTATAATGGGCCCCCGGAAACTGGCGCTAGCAAATAGTGACGTAGTGACAAGGGGGCAACATGTCTTGAGGTGCTTGAGGAGTGGAGAGGTATTCCACGGCTATCAGGACAATCCCGGAAGTACGGTCAAGATCCCTACCAGCATCTTACTGCAATACTTCATTCCTCCGAGCACGTTTGCTCTTGCGAATCTCCACTCTAGCTGGCCAATTAAGGCAAGAAAGAGGTGGGATCTCTGTTCCTCGTCAGTGTTCACTCCAGCCGGCCAATAAAGGCAAGCCAGAGATGAGGAACAAGACTTCTCCCGGTAGATAGGGTCCGTGGGGTCGCTACTGCCCAACAGCTCGCCACATGTTGCCCTGCGGGTTTTTGTATCTCTCTTGGTCTGACTCCTCATCCCAGACCTGTTCCGGCAAAGTAAACTCTAGCGGCACAGACCTAGAGTTCGGAGCGCGCAAGCCCCACCACGACGTCAACGTACAGATACGGCGGAGATTACTGTTATTATTATTAATCTATATTCACATATGGTAAGTATAACTAATAAACTAAGCCCCACAAAACCGTAGTAGTGGTTTGACTGTGGGGTCGGTGAGTCTCTATACACTCATTAATCTTTGTACTTAAAACTAATTATTATTTATAGGTAGCATAAACTTTAACATATTTCTACATAATATTTTTTAAATTTATTTCTAAAACTATTTTTGTTCAATTTACTCCTTATGTCTGCTGGCAGACTGTTCAATAGATATGGTATTCGTTTCTTTAGGGTTCGGTCACCATAGTAATTAGTGACTCTGGGTACATTGAATTTGCCAGCAGCCATAGATCGTGTGCAATCATGTAATCAACAATCATAATTGTTGATTACATGAGTTAGGTTATGCTCTTGGATACCATGGTGGTTAACCGCTAAAATATACTTATGTTTAGAACTAATCAGTAGAATTTTACATATTTTAAATAGTTTCCTTTAATCTCCGTTACAACTGTTTTTAGTTTTTTCAGTAACAAGTAGTTTCAAGAAACGAACTTGAAGAGCTTCTAGTTTATCCAAGTTAGTTTTGAACGTTAATCCATAGCTTTCAAGAGCATAACTCATAATAGAATCTACTAATGACATGTATATACATCTTAATACGTTAATAGGAACCTTAAAACTTATGTGGTACATTTTACTTAATAATATTCTTAATTTACTACAAATATAGTCCATGTGTTGGGACCAAGAAAAGTTCTCATCTATTTTCATGCCAAGGTAAGTTACACAGTCAACTCTTGCAATAGACCTACATTTACAGTCCAGTAAGTTGCTATGGTGGCACATATAACCATGGGTAAATAAACGTGGAGTCGCACTATGAGGTCGCAAATATGGCGAATGAATCAACATTAATTTAGTTTTAGTAGCGTTTAATATAATGCCACTGTTATGCGACCATTTAACAACAGCGTCTATATCTTGCTGAACTCGCTGATCGGTGTCGTTTATTTTAGAGCCGGAGCGAAGAATTCACAAGTCATCTGCAAACATACGCTCAACAATGCTGTACCACTCGGCACAAGCTGTTAACATGCATAAGATAGCAAATTGGATCGGATTCATCTACATGATCCCGTTATGTCGGAATTCTTCCCATCCACGCGGGCGAAAACTACTATGAAATAAAAGGCTCTAGATGTGTGCTGTGAAATACTTTTATTCTGCTCTGTAAGTGCCTAAGTTTGTAATTTTTATAAATTTATTATATCAATTAAAAATATATATATATAAATCAAGATTTAACAATCAATCTGCCTAGCCTTATCCCAACGATGATGGGGTTGGCTGGTAGACTGGATCTAACTGGACGCAGCTGAGTACCAGTACATTTGATATCAAGATTTAACAAGACATACTAACCCAAACCTTATCGTAACTAACAACCAAAAAATGCTCCTTAAAACCTTATTATTAAACGAGTAAAAATTATATTGGTCGCTTCAGGCACTCCCCAACACAAGAATTTTTATCTCGCATTTTGCAAAATGGAGGTCGACAAGCGAGGTAATATCCATTACTTTAGCTAAATTAAGTCTTATTTTGCGTGACATCGTTTGCCTTTCTTACTTAAGAATTAAAAAGGGAATAGTAGTCTATATTTTATTACTGCTCCAACAAATTGTGCGATTCCTTTCAGGCTTTATAATGGTGATCAACTGCTGCGTTTCATTAAGCCCTCCTTAATATGAAACGTCTCAAATATTCAACAATTATGGTATCTTTTACATTTCTTAATTAATATAGTGATGTTTTCTTTTTTTCTTGCTAAATGGAAATGACGTGTTTCTTGTTTCAATTTTTTAATTGAGGTTAATTTTGAATGGCGGTCCTGTTTAATGGAATTACTTGTCAATTATTTACCTTAGATACATTTTAAAGAAGGTATTTTGAGTTGGACGTCTGTAAAGACATTTGTGAGAGAATGACTTCCTTACAAAATAATCTCAACTACCCAAAAAAGAAATAGACCAAAAGTGAGAATCAAAGACAACTTAAAAAAAATCATAGTGGATTTACGTCTATACCTATTAATGGAAATGGAATACTCAGTTATGTTAATCCATCGAGAACAACGAACTAAAAATAACAAATTAGATCCTCAAAAATCACACTGTCCTAGCTATTTCCGCCACACTTTGTAATTGTAACTTGTGTTTTTGTAACAAACGAACACTATATACGAATATTTATACCGTTACCCAACAAATTGGGTTACCAAACACCGATAACAAAACACACCTACATACACTAGAGTGCAAAAAATACACAATGGAAATAAATCTGATTTATCTGATTTTGCCTCCGTAGGGTACAGGGTAAGGTTTCAAGAAATAAGCTTTAAAAGTACCTAACGTAAGACGATCTCATGTGCAAAATTAATTTAGGCCACCCCAATACCATATGTAAATGAAATTGAACCGGGCGTTATTTTATTGAAGGGGGTACAAAGAGGGGGGGCAATAGGGGCCCGATATTTGACGATGTTTGAACTTCCGAGCCGAGGTGGGAATCGACGTAAGGAGTCTTTTTTTTTCTTTTGTTTTTATTATGCATGAGGAATATGGGATGCGGTATTGAAATTAGGGTGAGCTGCCGAATGTTTTGATGGAATAGTTCTGTGGCTGTTGGATTTCTTTTGGCGATGGTTTCCATCAACATGCGTTATATTTTTCGAAGTTTATTTATTATGCAATGGAATTTTTTATTTTGACTAGATAATGTAGAGGTGGAGTTTTGGCAGGTTTAGAAAATATATATGAACTCGTCTGATCCACTTTTACTTACATGTTCAGATAGCATCCAAGTCAGATAAGGTGTTAATGCTGACAAGATCAATAAGCGCACCTAACAGCGCACAGTGGGTAGAAAATCGGTCTTCATGAACTCATCATCATCATCTGCCTAGCGTTTTCCCATCTATGTTGGAGTCGGCTTCCAGTCTAACTGAACGCAGCTGAATACCAGTATTTTATATGGAGCGACTGCTAACCTCCACAACCTAGTTACAAGGTAACACGATAACCCTTGGTAAGACTGGTTGTCAGACATTTGGTCTTCTAACTACCCGTAACGACTGTCAATGACAGCCGAAACCAATGGCTTAACATGATTTCCGAGACACGGAGGGGTCTTCATAAACTATACCCTAAAAAGATAGTGAATTTAATAACGCGCCTTCAAACAGAAATATGATAAATATCGCTCCTTGTACTCTACTAAACGATTCCAATACACGAAAACGAATACAAAAATTGAAATGTCAAAAATGTGACGAAGTTCGCGCCCAAAATGAGCGGTGAATAATTCAAAACGACTCGATAGCCGCGCCAACAATTTGGTACCACGCAACCCTCAAGGGAATATATCACATTACCCATCAAGTTTATTTTTTCGCCCCAATTTATCAATTATTAACGGCCCTAGGCCGGTATCGGCTGAAATTGAGAAATAAGTCACTAGCAAACAACTTTTCAGCCTGATTATGATTTATTATGTACTTCTGAACGGAGGAAAATTTTTGAACGATGAAAAAACGGCTTTTAGAGCCGGTGCCGGAGGAACACTGGCGAAACTTTTTTATTGTAAGCTCCTCTGATATAAAAATATATAAATTAACGGCCTGTACTTTTTAGGTTTACCGATCCCACTAAGGAGTAATGCCACTTCCATTTCGGCACTTAAGTTGCATTTAGTGTGTCAATTCTAGGTGGTAGGTACGTTCTTTTGGATACTATAAGAATCTTCACAGGATAGTAGTTTTAACTTTACTAATAAAACACTTACCTATGATTTTATTTTTCTATATTAATCCAAGAAGTAAAACGACCTAATGCATCCAAACCAGGGCGTCAGCTGTGTCTTGTTTCTATTCTAAATACGAAATAGTGATTACCTCGCAATATAACATGCCATTAACTTATTAAACATTCAAAGAGGCTGGGTGAGAAAATCGTCCAGGTTAAAACCTCTACGGTACCTCCCTATATCTAATCCATCTCAAAAACTGCGTTGGAGTCATAATAGCTCTGAACATGCTATAATTACAGCCACTTAATCATTTTAGCAGCAAGTTTAGTGTTATGCTAAACTCAGGAGCGGTTTCACACGCGTAAAACTAATTTATCAAACCTTTCGTAGGATCTAATTGGCGAAATATCGAAGTTACCTAGTAATTTTTAGGTAACTACACAATGGTTTTGAGAATAAACTCAAAATAGCAGACAAGAAAATTGCATTTAACTTATCTATTGCTAAACGCGATTCTTTAATATTTCTGAGTCATCATCAACATCATTTCAGCCAAAAGACGTCCACTGCTGGAAATAGGCCTCCCCTAAGCACCGCCACTTCGACGGGTTCTGTACTTCCCGCATCCAGCGGATTTCTGCGGCCTTCACAAGGTCATCCGGTCCATCTTTTGGGAGGCCTTTCAACGCTACTTCTTCCGGTACGCGGTCGCCACTCCAGAACCTTTCGGCCACATCGGCCATCTGTTCTGCGAGCAATGTGCTTTGTCCATTGCCACTTAAGTTTGGCAATTCTTTGAGCTATGTCTATTAGCTTGGTTCTCCTGCGGATCTCTTCATTTCTGATTCGAGTATATTTCTGAGTAGGTAGGTATTTATAATTAGATCATTATAATAATCATCATTCAGCCAAAAAACATCGATTGCTGAACAGGACGCTTCTCAATATGAACATAGACAGGTTAACTATGATTGAACTCCTGCTTATCAGCGCAAAGTATTTTGTTACCTACCTCAAAATCTGTATTTAAGTCAAGGTCTAATCTAGATGTAGCCAAAATTCTATATTCAAAATCCACAAACAAAAGCCGAACATTTTTTTTTTAATCCAACACGGCAGCATGGCACAGCTGTGTTATTTCAGCTTGCTTCCAATTTACCGGCCAGCCACAACATTCGAAATACAAAAATAAATCTGTTATCTGTATCTCGGGTTGCGTTATCGCGACATGGCTTTGTGACGATGCGATGTGTAGTTTAGGAAATATTCGGGCAGATTTTCTAATATTCAAGGCAATGGCACGTAAAATTTTATTAGAATCAATATTATATTATGTAATTTAATCATTTTATTTGTAAACATTAGCAGTGCCCTTACAGGGTGCATGTCTTAATACTGTGTCATGAAATTTTAATGCATGCCTACTAACCAGTGTTCTACATGTTAGCAAATAAATAAATCAATCAATTTAATTGAAGATGCAACCGGATGGTGAATGGAAGATGGTGGGTGTTGGAAGTGATACCGAACCCCCATACCGTCCGAATGGACCCCAAATGGAAGGGAGCGGAGATATGAGGGATGGGGGCAAAACATTTTTTTTTTGACAACGCTTTCAAAATTTAAGCTTTAATAAGTACAAGGAATTTGTGTGTATATCAATTCATCTGTTTTTGATAAAATTCGCCCTCATTTTCGGTGATAAATCATAGATAAGGAGTTTCAAGAATTGTATACATTATTTCAATTACAACGATATTGGGGTGTGGCAACGGAATGGTATTTATACACACAAATTTCATGCACTTATTAAAGCTTTTCTTCGACTCTACTATAAAGCATTATAGCAGAATCGAAGAAACGCTTTGAGAGGCGTTTCATGAACTGCTGGACGGTTGGCATTTTGCGATCTAAGTGAAGATCCAAATTGCGGAAATAAAAGGGGGCTCCCGTAACCTTTCTAAGGAAACGGTTTTGGAGGGTCTGCATCCTATGGAGATGACGTGGATTTGTGCGAAGAGTACGCACGCGTAGGTTCTGCCGCTAAACACGACAGACATAGATTTTCATACTAAGATTGCCGGCGACCTGATCACATGTATTTGACCAGTACACCATTTTCGATAAGATATATCGAAGAAAGTTTTCAAAATAATGCTCCCAACCATGTTTGAGAAAACATGATTATTCTCACATTCGTTTTCGTAGCAGCTACATAGAGGCTACGCCAACAAAAGTGGTAGCATTTCTAGAAATCGTTGGTTTATTGAAGTACTCGGGCTTCTGACAACCCCTAACGGTATTTTTATAAACTGTATTTTTATTTTCAGGCCTGTCTTGAAAAGGTGATGATCTGCGAAAGAGATATTACAATATTTAATGAAGTGTTATTGGTTTTAAGTTGAGCATTTGAGATGTGCAGTTAAGTTATTGATTATGACGTTATGTTATAAACTGAGTACAATTTTAAATAATAATAATCGTGCGGCCGGCAATACGGCATTTATTGTTGACTGTAATTATGTTAATAATTTGTGAATTGTGATATGTAAATGGAAATAAATACTTTAATGCAATGTTCTTTGTTTCTCATTTTTAATATAACTATGCTTTGGACCGTGGAACCTTATCAGAATAACTACAATAAACAAGGTACCAGTAGAAAAAACGGTGAAGGAAAACATTGTGAAGAAACTGGCATGCCTCAGAGGCCAAAAGGCGGCTTTAAAACCCTGACACCAGTACCCTAATTGCGTAATACAACACAAATCACAATCTGTTTCGATTTGAACCAGATTGCTAATCCATTGCTTCATAAGTTGGAAAAAATCTGCTCAATAGTGTAAATAACGCAATGAATAATTGTTTAGTTACGCAATTAGGGTACTGGTTAGTCACTAACCATACGAAAAGAAGAAGATCGTTCTTGAAGAAAATCATAAATCATTGTTTGTATAAGCAGTTTCTAGTGTAAAAGAGTTCTTTGATAAAAAAGTGAGTGATAAATATTGTTACTAATTTACTGATATTTATGAGTGGTACTGATTTAAAACCGTTATTAAAAATTGTAAACATTTTATAATTAGGTACCATTTTGTACTAGTAGGTAGGTATAATGAATTAATGACGCTTACCTATACTGTTACTATTATTGATGCTAGTTGCATAATTATAAAGAACGCGTTTCCTTTAAAATATTTGTATGCCAGTCCATTGCGAGACATGAAGATCATAGCACTATTATTAAGACCATTATTCTACCATGTTTAATGCAAATAAAAATATTCTTAATCTTTCCGTGCCTGTTAATTGCTACGTTTATGCGGCGGAACGATGAACTACTATGTAGTAGGGCCGGTGGCGTTAGTATGAACAAGTTATTTTATACCGGCTGAAAATCATAACAATAAGTATAATAAACTAACGCCATACCATGTTAAACTTTTATTGTGTTCTTAAAGTTTATTATTGTTTAGTTGCCGTAGATGCAGAAATAAACGTTTTAATAAAACTTTGTTTTATTATGTAGAAAGCATATTTTTATAATAATAAGTGATACCATAATACTAAATAATTTTACTACATTAATAATAAACAAATTTTAAGCGAGTAAACAAATAAGCAATATTAAATATAATTAAATAAATAAATAATAAATGAATGGATAGACCTGCATATAAAATATTAATAGAATAAATGAATGAATGGAAATATAAATACATAGGTAATAAATAGGATATAAATAGTTCTTAATTTAATAATAAGGAAAATTGATAAAGCGCTCTCCCTCTCTCTACCTATTTAAAAATTTGCTGTACCGACAGGGTCCATAATTGTTTCTATTATATTTTTATTTACCACCTGTAATTGTACATTATGGTTTGCAATAAACGATTTGATTTAAGTTTACTCTTTTAGTGCATAAGAGATCTGGGCGTCAGCTGCTCCAATGGTGGGGAAGTTCAAATTAAAGCAAATCAAAGTTGCTATTGAGTAAAAAAAAAATGGGAGTGCCGACAGAAGTGAAAACTAAAAAAAGCATGTTCCATAACATCACCTGCATCGGCACCGCGGTAATCAACGCGTTGATGTATTTTACTCCACAGATCGTCTGTTGGCGAGTAAAAATACTTACATAGAACATTGATCCGTAACGTAATATAAATAAAAAGCACACTCGCGTTTACAAAAATGCGATGTCGGTAACAATGTCGCGAAATAAATGGTTTGATCCCATCTCAAAAATTCCGAATTTTCACTTCAACAACACAAAAGAAGTCATTTCATACCGCTCCAAAACCATAAGGGACGATAGACGATTTTTAGGATATTCTTATTTTTCTATTTTTTTTTTTTTTTGCATTTTTTGTTCCAAAAACAATAGTCAGCTGCATGGAAGTGAGGGGAATATTATGTCAGTCGCGTAAATAAACATGATTTTGCGATGGCACATCAGGGCCTTATTCGAAAAGGACTATTATTGGTAGTAGGACAACGTCGTCAAAAGTTTAGTGAAAAAAAGGGGTTCTGGTTTGTTTTTACAAGTTTGACATGCTGTAACTTTGGATTCCCCCTTGGATGCGCCGACTGACTTTCATTTGATGATTATTGAATACAGAATAAACAACTACTAGCAATTTAATATATTTGGAATAAAATTGACCGCAAAAATCGAGATGTAATAATAAATTGGCTGGAGGTGAATGTTAAAAATAAACTGTTTTCGTGCTAAATAAACGTTTGTAACAATAGTCTTCGTGTTAAACGTTTGTGAAAATAAGATTAAATTTTTATTTTATTAAAAAGCAAAAAGCCAACGTCACGTGGTGTTCCCAGGCGGTCACCCATCCAAGTACTGACCACGCCCGATGTTGCTTAACTTCGGTGATCGGACGAGAACCGGTGTATTCAACGTAGTATGGACGTTGGCGACTGCTATGGCGAAATTATCTCTCTGTATTGGATTAATTACGTCACACAACAATACACTACAAGGTTCATGACTTTTTGTCAATCAGATTTTTTTTTTCTAGTTACTGTTCGCTACTTTAGCAATTAAATGTTAACTTTAAAATCTACTTCCAAAATTCATGCATTGATCGATCATCAAAAGAGTAGACACTAATTTTATTATTACTTACTAAGAATTAATAGGTTTACTTAATAATTTATTTTTAATAAATAAGTAATCACATAACTCAATAAAATGAATAATTTTTTCCCCTATAAAACGTATTATAAACAAAAAACCAACGTCACATGGTGTTCCCAGGCCCCCAGGCCCGAATGTCGATGAATATGAACTTTTTAAAAGCTTTTAAATGTTATTAGTAGTAATTGCTAGACCTTAGCAATTAAATGCCCTCTCCTTGTAAATCGTGCTTCCAACGTTCATGCTTTGTTCAATCAATATAGAAGTAGAGGAACTAAACGAAGAAATAATAGGCTACTTCATTTGTTTAATATTCATAAGACGAAATAATACAAACTATTGTTTAAATAAAATAAAAAAAAATGCACATACAGTAAAAAGCCAACGTCACGTGGTGTTCCCAGGCGGTCACCCATCCAAGTACTGACCACGCCCGATGTTGCTTAACTTCGGTGATCGGACGAGAACCGGTGTATTCAACGTAGTATGGACGTTGGCAGAAACCAAGTCGAAATTATTGACGTATAATTAAATACTGACGTCACAAAGACACGTTCGTCAAGATTCACAATCTTTTTATTGCCGATTTTTTATAATTTCTGTTGTTTTGCCTACCCATTCCATGTTTTGTACCTCCAAAATTCATGCCTATTATCTCAACAAACAGCAGCGTTACTAATTACAGACATAATTATTAAAACAAACATTCGCTATTGTCACTTCATTACGATTATAATCACTTCTGTTTCATAACAGGTAATTTTCTACAAATTACACATGTTATTAACCGAACTCAATCGTACAATAGTACGATAAATGAGGCCATTTTAAATTTAATCTGATTTAAAATGGCGTAATGTGTTCGTAACAAGGGTTATACGCTCTTAGGACAGCAGGGTAAAGATTGGTGATAATTAGGTGCAATAATTTGATGATCTTATCGGATTCGTTACCGTTTTAAAGAAATATGTAGTTAAAACGAGAAATTAAATACCTGAGGTCTATTTAAATCCTTGTTTCCAATTGATGTTATTTTCACTTAAACAAACATCAATTTTATGTAAGAGTAAAAAAAGTTGATTTTAGACTGCCTAGTACGATTGAAAAACGTAAAAACAAATGAAGTTGTGGTGCAAACTGAACCTTATGTATAGGTGGTAATTCAACTTCATTTAATTTTTTTATTACAACTTAAGTAAGTTGAGATAAAAAAATAAAATTAAGTTGAATTTATTGTGGGATCCGATCCAGATTGATAATTTCGTCCAAACTCTCGCCAACGTCCATACTACGTTGAATACACCGGTTCTCGTCCGATCACCGAAGTTAAGCAACATCGGGCGTGGTCAGTACTTGGATGGGTGACCGCCTGGGAACACCACGTGACGTTGGCTTTTTATACTGTATTTGCATTTTTTTTTATTATTTAAACAATAGTTTTTATTATTTCGTCTTATGAATATTAAACAAATGAAGTAGCCTATTATTTCTTCGTTTAGTTCCTCTACTTCTATATTGATTGAACAAAGCATGAACGTTGGAAGCACGATTTACAAGGAGAGGGCATTTAATTGCTATTGCTTTTGTGGTCTAGCAATTACTACTAATAACATTGCAAATTAAATAAAAGCTTTTAAAAAGTTCATATTCATCGACATTCGGGCCTGGGGGCCTGGGAACACCACGTTACGTTGGTTTTTTGCTTATAATACGTTTTATAGGGGAAAAAATATTCATTTTATTGAGTTATGATTACCTACTTATTTATTAAAAATAAATTATTAAGTAAACCTATTAATTCTTGGTAAGTAATAATTCGTGTCTACTCTTTTGGTGATCAAACAAAGCATGAATTTTGGAAGTACGATTTACATCGAGTCGACATTTAATTATTAAAAATAAATTTGAACTGCCAAAAATAAATCTTGAACCTTATAACCTAACCTGTTTTGTGTGACGTCATTAAATGATAAATGATTTTATTTCTGTAAGTAGGTTTGTACAAACACTTTTACACGTCAATCATATTTTTTTAAACTAGATGAGGTCGGCGTTTCCTATCTGACTACTTTGAGAAGAAAGGCCGAAACAAACTCAGACACTAAACTCATTAATCGAATACAGCGTCGGCTTATTGCAAGAACTCATTAACTGCAAAAAAAAACACTAAATACGTTTTTATCTATAGTGGACTTCTTTTATAAGATAATCTGGAATAAGATAATATACTTCTTTTCTAGGATAATATGGGCAAATCAACATAACCACTAACTAAATCGAAGTAAAATACCGTTTATCTCAGAATAGTGAATATGTCACATAATGACTTCTTGCAATAAGCCGACGACAGAGAGATAATTAATTCAACTTAACATTCGCCAACGTCCATACTACCTATTATATTATCTGTGATACTACGTTGAATACACCGGTTTTCGTCCGATCACCGAAGTTAAGCAAAATCGGGCGTGGTCAGTACTTGGATGGGTGACCGCCTGGGAACACCACGTGACGTTGGCTTTTTACTTTTATTGCGTTTTATAGGAAAAAAAATATTCATTTTATTGAGTTTTGTGATTAATAATTAAATTAAATTATTAAGCCTATTAATTCTCAGTTATTAGTGTCTACTCCACAGATATGAAACTCAAGTGTATGAAAACCAAGCGTGCCATTTGACTACCTACTAGGACGTCCCAAGCACTAGGAAACGTTTCCTTTATTTTTTCTCCTCGCATTTGCACAGTTTTTACAATTTATAAAAGCACAGTTAACCATTTTTTAACTGACGGCCAACAATCGTGGCACCGATGAAGACTGAGCGCGAAAATGGCAGCTTAAAATTATTGTACATAAGCTGGGCACACAAATGACACGCCAAGAAGTTGCTCTTGCGTTATCTAGGTCTACTCTTTTGGTGATCGATTAAAGCATGAATTTTGGAAGTAGATTTACATGGAGTGAACATTTAATTGCTAAAGTAGCGAACAGTAACTAGAAAAAAAATCCGACTGACAAAAAAGTCATGAACCTTGTAGTGTATTGTTGTGTGACGTAATTAATCCAATACAGAGAGATAATTTCGCCTTAGCAATCGCCAACGTCCATACTACGTTGAATACACCGGTTCTCGTCCGATCACCGAAGTTAAGCAACATCGGGCGTGGTCAGTACTTGGATGGGTGACCGCCTGGGAACACCACGTGACGTTGGCTTTTTGCTTTTTAAATAAAATAAAAATTTAATCGTATTTTCGCTAATGTTTAACACAAAGACTATTGTTACAAACGTTTATTTAGCACGAAGATAATTTATTTTTAACCTTCACCTCCAGCCAATTTATTATAGGAGGTACAACTCGATTTTTGCGGTCAATTTTATTCCAAATAAATTTCATTGCTAGTAGTTGTTTATTCTGTATTCAATAATCATCAAATGAAAGTCAGTCGGCGCACCCAAGGGGGAGTCCAAAGTTATAGCATGCCAAAGTTGTAAAAAAAATCCGAACCCCATTTTTTTTCACTAAACTTTTGACTACCAATAATAGTCCTTTTCGAATTAAGCCCTGATGTGCCATCGCAAAATCATGTTTATTTACGTGACTGACATATATTCCCCTCACTTCCATGCAGCTAACTATTGTTTTTGGAACAAAAAATGGAAAAAATAAGAATATCCTAAAAATCGTCTATCGTCCCTTATGGTTTTGGAGCGGTATGAAATGACTTCTTTTGTGTTGTTGAAGTGAAAATTCGGCATTTTTGAGATGGGATCAAACCATTGATTTCGCGACACTGTTTCCGACACCTCATATTTGTAAACGCGATTGTGCTCTTTATTTATATTACGTTACGGATCAATGTTCTATGCAAGTATTTTTACTCGCCAACAGATGATCTGTGGAGTAAATGGTGCCGATGCAGGTGATGTTATGATACCTACATAGGAACGTTTATTTTTTTGTTTTCACTTCTGTCGGCACTCCCATTTTTTTTACACCACAACAACTTTGATTTGCTGTAATTTACACTTCCCCACTATTGGAGCAGCTGACGCCCAGATCTCTTATGCACTAAAAGGGTAAACTTATTGTTATGATTTTCAGCCGGTATAAAATAACTTGTTCAAACTAACGGCACCGGCCCTACTATTAGTTCATCGTTCCGCCGCATAAACGTAGCAATTAAAGCCGCCTTTGGGCCTCTGAGGCATGCCAGTTTCCTCACGATGTTTTCCTTCACCGTTTTTTCTACTAGTACCTTGTTTATTGTAGTTATTCTATTAAGGTTCCACGGTCCAAAGCATAGTTATACTAAAAATGAGAAAGAAAGAATATTGCATTAAAGTATTTATTTCCATTTACATATCACAATTCACAAATTATTAACATAATTACAGTCAACAATAAATGCCGTATTGCAGGCCGCACGATTATTATTATATAAAATTGTGCTCAATTTATAACATAACGTCATAATCAATAACTTAACTGCACATCTCAAATGCTCAACTTAAAACCAATAACACTTCATTAAATATTGTAATATCTCTTTCGCAGATCATCACCTTTTCAAGACAGGCCTGAAAATAAAAATACAGTTTAGAAACTTAATCTGCCTAGCCTTTTCCTATGTTGGGGTCGGCTTCCAGTCTAACCGGATGCAGTTGAATACCAGTATTTTACATGGAGCGACTGACTATCTGACCTCCACAACCTAGTAACTGGGTAATACGATACCCCTTGGTAAGACTGGTTGTCAGACTTTCGGGCTTCTGACGACCCGTAACGACTGTCAAAGATCCACGAATGACAGCCAAGACCAACAGCTTAACGTGCTTTCCGAAGCACAGAGGAATCTCGGTATATTAAGATAGTCATCCGTCCACAGACCAACCCCGACAAGCGTAGCTTAACCTGATGGATCGAATCGTGCGGCTGTCATTACTTAGCCACGAGCTCCTCAGCAGTATTTAATACAGTTTACAAACTGAAAGTTAAAAATTGCTCATCACTTGCACCACCAATAACTGAATACGTTTAACGCTAAACGAATGAGGATTTTCTAAAATGACGTTCACTAGGTGGCAGCACTGAGACGTCAGGTCCGGGCACCTGTCAAAAGTGTCAAAGCGCCTATATTTTCTTTAGTCGTGACTGAATGATGAATGTCATCATATATTTTTTAATCATTATCGGAAGACCTCTTTTCAAAGTGGCGCCGACTGGTAGCGTGAATTTTCATGAAAACTCTCATTAAAAACATCGTTCTGTTTCTGTCAATCGTTTGAAGATGTCAATAACAGAATTATGTTTTATGTCGTCAAAAATATATAGTAAAACAGTCGCTAATCATTACTTAACTTTATGCAAAGTTCATATAAATAAACCCCTAAATACTTAGCGTTATATTTAGCGCTTTGAGCTGCAGCCTAAGTAGTCTAGGTACCAAACAATTTTGATACTTTTAACATTACGACAATATAACATTTAGACATTTTGTCACAGTTAATTGATTGAGGCGTGACCTTGCGGAAATCCATTATAAAATGATGATGTGGATATATTTAGTAACCTGTTCCGCTTAGCTATTTCTAAAGAGTCTTAAAAAGACCCTGGAAGAAATCGACACGTGTTTGACCTCTCAAGTTAATCATCATCCTGAGGATGCCTCGTTGAGAGGTGAAACACGTGTCGATTTCTTCCAGGGTCTTTTTAAGACTCTTTAGAAATAGCTAAGCGGAACAGGTTACTAAATATATCCACATCATCATTTTACATTTTGTCACTTCTATATTTTAACATGATCGTTTTTAACCTCATAACAACAATAAAATTAAGCCATTTTTTTGCACTTCGTCCATTGACATTTGACCAATTCTGACTTCTATGCGATATTTAAACTGAGACTAGAAATACTGCAGATTATACAAATATACTAAATGCACGTAGTAAATATTACGAGAACTCATTAAAAACAGAGCTAACAGGTACCACACAAACTTTGCAAAAAAAAAACAAAACTGTATACAGCCTTCTTACTTTTTCTGAAACCCAAACTTGCTAAGCAATGTCGGTTGGTTGCTAGGCAGAGGCGGCGACTTCTTAACACCATTCACCCTGGGCGTAGACTTCTTGAATCCATTCATGTTGGTCCTCGGTTTGTTAGGCTGACTGCCAAACATCGGCCGAGACTGACTGCTTGACCACATCGATTTTGTAGGAGAGGCGCCGAAAGATGTCTGTAAAAAAGCATCAAGGGGATGAGTTAAGTGGTAACAGAACAGCAACTTTCTGCTAGTTAAAATGTACTGCTATTGATTGGCGACGGAAGGAAGTTTATACAAGTAGTAATTGAAAAAAAATCTACTGCTCCATACATGTTTGCATAACTCGACAAATTGTAGGGAAGAGCAGATTTTTATACATTTGTATTTATATTTTTTTACATGATTTCTGGTGTGGTCCCATAGTAAGTTGTTCATAATGATGAGTACAATGACCCCTGTGGTTTCAGTTAAGTATTCAATTTCACCTTGGAGTCTGTTTTAAATTCTAAGCAAAAAAAAAAAAATATCTAAATAATGCCTGTGAGTTATTGCCATCTGTACAAAGGTGATAGACGAAAGAAATTTCGGTAAACGAATCTGCCATTGCTAGCTACGATAAAAAGTATACCATGGCGATTATGTATGGGCATTGAAAGTGCACCCTGGTGCTAAGTAATTTGTTTTTACACTGACCTGTGACGCAGTAGGTGTTATCAAAGTCTCCAAAGGATAAGTATTCTCTATCACAGACTCTTCAATTTCCGTATTTTCTATTAGCGACATATCCCTATCCGCCCTTAGGGCACGCCTACATTTCGGACTAGATTCTAATATAGGACTATGAGGTCGTGCTGGCGAACTATTATTTGTAAAGTTTTCCTTCTGAGAATCTTCCTCCAAACTTTCTACTTCGACTTCCTCAATTTTTACACAAGTCGACGTTCGTTTTTTAAACGGATTTCTGCTTATTTTCTCCGGAGATTCTTCTATAGTAATACTTTCTTTAGATACATTGCTATCATTAGTCTGAATTGCTTCAGTGCTCGAGAAAAACTTACTTTCGACTACGTTATTATCTAAAACTGTTCTAGGGAATCTACTGAGTTTCTTTAGAACTGAGTAACTGCCAGTTTTGAGGCATTTTTTAAAAGATCTTTCTTTATTTTCGAGTATAGGGGATTTATCATTTCGAGAACTAAATTGGTCGGTGATTTCGTTGTCCGTGATTGGTCTGTTATGTTGGTTTTCAGAGTATTGTGTAAATGTTTCGCTAGCTTCGTTATCACAGTCGATCTTCTGTTTTTTATTGGCTGGTTCTGCACAATACATGTTGCTTAGGGTCTC
Organism: Omphaloscelis lunosa; assembly: GCA_916610215.1. Lineage (NCBI taxonomy): Eukaryota > Metazoa > Arthropoda > Insecta > Lepidoptera > Noctuidae > Omphaloscelis > Omphaloscelis lunosa. The sequence goes on along the minus strand of OU744261.1, from coordinate 15,745,917 downwards.
TATCGATAAACTGAAACATATAAAGAAAATTGACGTTATTTATCAATAAAACATGGATAGAAAACAAAGAACTATTTGATTAGTGTACGTACTATAAACAATTTCATGTTTTAAAATATAATTGTGGGTTCACGATCTCCTTCAATTACAAAAAATATATAATTTTACAGATATAGATAGATAATTTCAAAACTTCTATCGCCAACGTCCATACTACGTTGAATACACCAGTTCTCGTCCGATCACCGAAGTTAAGCAACATCGGGCGTGGTCAGTACTTGGATGGGTGACCGCCTGGGAACACCACGTGACGTTGGCTTTTTGCTTTTTAAATAAAATAAAAATTTAATCGTATTTTCGCTAATGTTTAACACAAAGACTATTGTTACAAACGTTTATTTAGCACGAAGATAATTTATTTTTAACCTTCACCTCCAGCCAATTTATTATAGGAGGTACAACTCGATTTTTGCGGTCAATTTTATTCCAAATAAATTTCATTGCTAGTAGTTGTTTATTCTGTATTCAATAATCATCAAATGAAAGTCAGTCGGCGCACCCAAGGGGGAGTCCAAAGTTATAGCATGCCAAAGTTGTAAAAAAAATCCGAACCCCATTTTTTTTCACTAAACTTTTGACTACCAATAATAGTCCTTTTCGAATTAAGCCCTGATGTGCCATCGCAAAATCATGTTTATTTACGTGACTGACATATATTCCCCTCACTTCCATGCAGCTAACTATTGTTTTTGGAACAAAAAATGGAAAAAATAAGAATATCCTAAAAATCGTCTATCGTCCCTTATGGTTTTGGAGCGGTATGAAATGACTTCTTTTGTGTTGTTGAAGTGAAAATTCGGCATTTTTGAGATGGGATCAAACCATTGATTTCGCGACACTGTTTCCGACACCTCATATTTGTAAACGCGATTGTGCTCTTTATTTATATTACGTTACGGATCAATGTTCTATGCAAGTATTTTTACTCGCCAACAGATGATCTGTGGAGTAAATGGTGCCGATGCAGGTGATGTTATGATACCTACATAGGAACGTTTATTTTTTTGTTTTCACTTCTGTCGGCACTCCCATTTTTTTTACACCACAACAACTTTGATTTGCTGTAATTTACACTTCCCCACTATTGGAGCAGCTGACGCCCAGATCTCTTATGCACTAAAAGGGTAAACTTATTGTTATGATTTTCAGCCGGTATAAAATAACTTGTTCAAACTAACGGCACCGGCCCTACTATTAGTTCATCGTTCCGCCGCATAAACGTAGCAATTAAAGCCGCCTTTGGGCCTCTGAGGCATGCCAGTTTCCTCACGATGTTTTCCTTCACCGTTTTTTCTACTAGTACCTTGTTTATTGTAGTTATTCTATTAAGGTTCCACGGTCCAAAGCATAGTTATACTAAAAATGAGAAAGAAAGAATATTGCATTAAAGTATTTATTTCCATTTACATATCACAATTCACAAATTATTAACATAATTACAGTCAACAATAAATGCCGTATTGCAGGCCGCACGATTATTATTATATAAAATTGTGCTCAATTTATAACATAACGTCATAATCAATAACTTAACTGCACATCTCAAATGCTCAACTTAAAACCAATAACACTTCATTAAATATTGTAATATCTCTTTCGCAGATCATCACCTTTTCAAGACAGGCCTGAAAATAAAAATACAGTTTAGAAACTTAATCTGCCTAGCCTTTTCCTATGTTGGGGTCGGCTTCCAGTCTAACCGGATGCAGTTGAATACCAGTATTTTACATGGAGCGACTGACTATCTGACCTCCACAACCTAGTAACTGGGTAATACGATACCCCTTGGTAAGACTGGTTGTCAGACTTTCGGGCTTCTGACGACCCGTAACGACTGTCAAAGATCCACGAATGACAGCCAAGACCAACAGCTTAACGTGCTTTCCGAAGCACAGAGGAATCTCGGTATATTAAGATAGTCATCCGTCCACAGACCAACCCCGACAAGCGTAGCTTAACCTGATGGATCGAATCGTGCGGCTGTCATTACTTAGCCACGAGCTCCTCAGCAGTATTTAATACAGTTTACAAACTGAAAGTTAAAAATTGCTCATCACTTGCACCACCAATAACTGAATACGTTTAACGCTAAACGAATGAGGATTTTCTAAAATGACGTTCACTAGGTGGCAGCACTGAGACGTCAGGTCCGGGCACCTGTCAAAAGTGTCAAAGCGCCTATATTTTCTTTAGTCGTGACTGAATGATGAATGTCATCATATATTTTTTAATCATTATCGGAAGACCTCTTTTCAAAGTGGCGCCGACTGGTAGCGTGAATTTTCATGAAAACTCTCATTAAAAACATCGTTCTGTTTCTGTCAATCGTTTGAAGATGTCAATAACAGAATTATGTTTTATGTCGTCAAAAATATATAGTAAAACAGTCGCTAATCATTACTTAACTTTATGCAAAGTTCATATAAATAAACCCCTAAATACTTAGCGTTATATTTAGCGCTTTGAGCTGCAGCCTAAGTAGTCTAGGTACCAAACAATTTTGATACTTTTAACATTACGACAATATAACATTTAGACATTTTGTCACAGTTAATTGATTGAGGCGTGACCTTGCGGAAATCCATTATAAAATGATGATGTGGATATATTTAGTAACCTGTTCCGCTTAGCTATTTCTAAAGAGTCTTAAAAAGACCCTGGAAGAAATCGACACGTGTTTGACCTCTCAAGTTAATCATCATCCTGAGGATGCCTCGTTGAGAGGTGAAACACGTGTCGATTTCTTCCAGGGTCTTTTTAAGACTCTTTAGAAATAGCTAAGCGGAACAGGTTACTAAATATATCCACATCATCATTTTACATTTTGTCACTTCTATATTTTAACATGATCGTTTTTAACCTCATAACAACAATAAAATTAAGCCATTTTTTTGCACTTCGTCCATTGACATTTGACCAATTCTGACTTCTATGCGATATTTAAACTGAGACTAGAAATACTGCAGATTATACAAATATACTAAATGCACGTAGTAAATATTACGAGAACTCATTAAAAACAGAGCTAACAGGTACCACACAAACTTTGCAAAAAAAAAACAAAACTGTATACAGCCTTCTTACTTTTTCTGAAACCCAAACTTGCTAAGCAATGTCGGTTGGTTGCTAGGCAGAGGCGGCGACTTCTTAACACCATTCACCCTGGGCGTAGACTTCTTGAATCCATTCATGTTGGTCCTCGGTTTGTTAGGCTGACTGCCAAACATCGGCCGAGACTGACTGCTTGACCACATCGATTTTGTAGGAGAGGCGCCGAAAGATGTCTGTAAAAAAGCATCAAGGGGATGAGTTAAGTGGTAACAGAACAGCAACTTTCTGCTAGTTAAAATGTACTGCTATTGATTGGCGACGGAAGGAAGTTTATACAAGTAGTAATTGAAAAAAAATCTACTGCTCCATACATGTTTGCATAACTCGACAAATTGTAGGGAAGAGCAGATTTTTATACATTTGTATTTATATTTTTTTACATGATTTCTGGTGTGGTCCCATAGTAAGTTGTTCATAATGATGAGTACAATGACCCCTGTGGTTTCAGTTAAGTATTCAATTTCACCTTGGAGTCTGTTTTAAATTCTAAGCAAAAAAAAAAAAATATCTAAATAATGCCTGTGAGTTATTGCCATCTGTACAAAGGTGATAGACGAAAGAAATTTCGGTAAACGAATCTGCCATTGCTAGCTACGATAAAAAGTATACCATGGCGATTATGTATGGGCATTGAAAGTGCACCCTGGTGCTAAGTAATTTGTTTTTACACTGACCTGTGACGCAGTAGGTGTTATCAAAGTCTCCAAAGGATAAGTATTCTCTATCACAGACTCTTCAATTTCCGTATTTTCTATTAGCGACATATCCCTATCCGCCCTTAGGGCACGCCTACATTTCGGACTAGATTCTAATATAGGACTATGAGGTCGTGCTGGCGAACTATTATTTGTAAAGTTTTCCTTCTGAGAATCTTCCTCCAAACTTTCTACTTCGACTTCCTCAATTTTTACACAAGTCGACGTTCGTTTTTTAAACGGATTTCTGCTTATTTTCTCCGGAGATTCTTCTATAGTAATACTTTCTTTAGATACATTGCTATCATTAGTCTGAATTGCTTCAGTGCTCGAGAAAAACTTACTTTCGACTACGTTATTATCTAAAACTGTTCTAGGGAATCTACTGAGTTTCTTTAGAACTGAGTAACTGCCAGTTTTGAGGCATTTTTTAAAAGATCTTTCTTTATTTTCGAGTATAGGGGATTTATCATTTCGAGAACTAAATTGGTCGGTGATTTCGTTGTCCGTGATTGGTCTGTTATGTTGGTTTTCAGAGTATTGTGTAAATGTTTCGCTAGCTTCGTTATCACAGTCGATCTTCTGTTTTTTATTGGCTGGTTCTGCACAATACATGTTGCTTAGGGTCTCTATCGATAAACTGAAACATATAAAGAAAATTGACGTTATTTATCAATAAAACATGGATAGAAAACAAAGAACTATTTGATTAGTGTACGTACTATAAACAATTTCATGTTTTAAAATATAATTGTGGGTTCACGATCTCCTTCAATTACAAAAAATATATAATTTTACAGATATAGATAGATAATTTCAAAACTTCTATCGCCAACGTCCATACTACGTTGAATACACCAGTTCTCGTCCGATCACCGAAGTTAAGCAACATCGGGCGTGGTCAGTACTTGGATGGGTGACCGCCTGGGAACACCACGTGACGTTGGCTTTTGCATTTTTTTTTACTTTTTTAGAATTAAATAACTTTCTACAATTTATGATTTAAATATTTCATGTTTATCCCATCATATTATTCTTAGTTTACAGCAGGTTTTTACAGCCGGTTTTTACAAACGGTTTTATAGCCCGTTTTACAGGCCGTTTTAGAGCCTGTTTTACAGGCCGTTTTACAGCCCGTTTTACAGGCCGTTTTACAGCCCGTTTTACAGCCCGTTTTTACACATACCTTTCATCCTGGTCCTGTGTTTCCGGTACGAATTTACTGACTAGTTTGACCACCTTTCTCGATCTAGTGGTAGGCACAGCTATTATTGGCTCTGGTTTCTTTTCTTTTTTCTGCCAAGGACTCAGCTCGTGAAGGTAAGATGTGAACTCTTTGCTCCATATGCTGGGGTGTGAGGACACACCTTTGTCTTTCCAGTTGTTTGTTTTAACTGGTTCATTCTGAAATGCAGAAATAGTGGTTTTAGCTTATGATCAAAAGGTTGTCTTTGATTGGTTTTGTTGATGATAAATATGATGATGGCGTCGATGATGGCGTCGATGATGACTTTTCTTTCTTATAGAGCATAGCTACGTGTCCGAACTCATTGCATCTGAAACACTTTCTTACTTGTGTTTTATTAGGGCACGCTGACGACACATGGTGGAGCTCCCCACAGTTGTAACATCGTGATCATGTTGATTTTTTTAATGATGAGGTCGGCATCATGTTTTTTAAATATTATTGACATAAGTGTTTGTACAAACCTATTTACAGAAAATAAAATCATTTCATAACATCATTTCGATGTGGGCTGCCTGTTTTCACGTTTTACTTATATGTGTGTATCATAATTTTATGTAGGGATTTGTATACATAGTAGGGACATAAGTCAGTATTTAAAATACTCCCCATGCATGAATGATATTTAAAGATTTTTCAGTTTCTTTGGGATAGCATTAATTGGACAATAATGGCGAAATTATCGATATTTCCTACATGCTTAGTAGATAAATTATGGCGGTTCTGGCTCACCGGAAACCAGTGTAAGAAGATCCCTGCGTTAGTACTAGTTGATAGAGCGGGCGGTTTTTTATTAAAGTTGTGAATAGCCAACTATTTTCTTTCTGATACATACCTTATTGCTACAGTTATCAGGATGCCAGTCGTCCATTTTCTTCAATGAGAAAGGGTCAAGATTTCCTAAAGCTAATTGAAACGCTGTTTTAGGGTCCAACAGTTCACCAGCATTAACACATAAAGCTTGCTCAATATCTGAAAACAAATAAGATATAGTAGTTTTTTAAAATCAATAGTTAAAAAAAACGTTAAAAAAATATATTATGAGAAGAAAATTCTGATGTGACTTTATAAAAAAATTGTTCTGTGACAAAAAAAAAAATCACACACTCCTGACTTTGACATTTGCTTGTGTCTCAACACAAATAATTCCTATTCAAACAAAAAAGATTTTTATTTACCTTCATCTTCTGGCTCAGTCAGTCTCACCATCTGTCTCTCCAAAGGATCATAGACGTACTGATATTTGAACGTCGCTTCAGCTTTCAAGAAATTCTCCCTGTACTCATCAGTCACAACTAACGACGATTTGTTATAAAAACTCGGTAGCTTTTTCAGTGCCTGTTGAAGAGATCGAAAGTTAGTAACTATCTGTTTCTTTAAAGTCAGTAAATATGGACTAACTGGATAACGAAGAGACACACTGATAGAAGTAAGATACTCAAACGGCGTAAATAGTGGTCTAAGTTTAAGGGGTCGATACACCGCATAATTAGCATGATTTACTACAATTTGAAACAATTTTTTCCATAGGTCTCAAAACAAAAAGAAATTAAACTTTTTTTTTTTTCAATTGACAACTTGCTTTACTAATTTGGCTGTAATTTGTATAAATGATATTATTTTTTAATTTTGTTTTTTGTTTGTAGCTGCGGAATATATGTCTTATCACATGCAAATAACATTTTAAAAGTGCCTACTAAAGAAAAAAATTGTTTATTTCATTATTTTTACTATTTACGACACACCCTGTATGTCGTTTCTCAACGTATTTTGCTGTGTGTACATAAATAATAAAAAAACTAAATACTTTATAAGTAAAGGTACCATTCCATAGCTGCCCGCAGGCGGCAACTACATGCGACGTGTCGCCGCGACACGACTGGTTTCTGTGAAATACCTTCTGCAGCGTCCAACCACACGTCGCCTTCATAGAAATCAATGGCGGATTAAGCTAGCGCGGGGCCCTGTAGCAAAGTCTACCTAGGGGGGCCCCTATGGTAGAATTTGGTTTAATTTAAGTTCTAAAGTTTGAGATAAAGTAGTCAAATCAATGTTTATAAACAAATACGTCCTGTTCCTAAAAAGTAAAAAAAAAATGCTAACTGTAAAGGTATTAAAAGCACCTACCTTTTTTAATACTTCTAAGGTTTATGGTTCATTTTTAGAATAGCTGGTGCTGTCAGTAAGAGAGCCTGTATTGCAAGAGAGAGCGTAGCGAGATTGGTTTTTTTTTTGCACCTTGGTTAGTCTAGGCTTCCTATTGACCATTTATACTGAAATAAGAGTTACTTTGTCGACTGATGACAAGAAAAGTTTATGAAGGAAGAGAAATTAAGACGAAAAAGCAAAAAGTCAATGAATTTTTAACCTCCGGTTGGTTAGGTGACCTATTCACCATTTATATTAATATACCTTATTAAAAAAACTTTAATAAAATTATTAAAATCTAAATTAATTTCAATAAATAAATTAAATTACATAGAATAAATTAGATTACAGTAATCACTTCAAGCAAATTCTATCTATTTAACTTATGGCATTTGATATGCGTCCTTCCGACATCGAAGAAACGTCGCAATGGTACCGCAGCCCCAGGGCGTTAGCATAGATGACGACCATAGTAAGGAAGCGTACATGACATTGCTTGTTTACCGCTTAGAGACTAGTACTTGGTGTGTAACACAATGCGTGTTATCAGCCCAATTTCTTACCATTATGAACAAAAACTTATACGTACATTAGCGAAATTAGAATCCTGTGTAGCAGTGACGAACTGTCTCGCTTTCGCTAGTCCTATGCCAGGCAAGGAGGCCAAATAGTCACAACCAGACATGATGCACATTTGCCTGAATTTGTCAAATGTATAATGCTCTATAGGGCATTTCATTGCCAGAGGTAGTTTGGTTGTATCTACTAGTGTTCCCGCACCGTCGAGGTCCATCTTGAATAGTACCTGGAATTATAGACACAGAAATGAAATTATTAAAATTTTGTATTGACAAATTTATTGCCAATGAGATGGGTTGTGGCATCATCCTGGGCTTGAATTTATTAACATATTAAAGTGAGCTTATTATGTTGTATTTGATTTTAGTATGCATGTGATTTTTGTAAAATCACTAATGCATGTCCTAAGCATGGTGGTGTTACATCAACTGTTCATCAATATTCATTCATTTATTTGTTGTAGCAATCTAAAAGGAGAACCTATTCAGTAATCAATATTTACAGGCTGCTTTGAATCTACGGGATTTTGTACAGAGTTCTTTTTCCTGTCCATTCTTCACTGTACACAACTCCAGAAGAGATGCAAACACAACAAAACTTAAAAGTTTAGTAGAGATAGCGGATTGTGATAATATTATAATTATCACAATCAGCCATCTCTACTAAACAACAATGGAAATCTGTGAACAAGATAAAGACAAACAAAAGTGGTACCTTTGTACACCCAAACAAAACCAAATCCGAGTCTTCAGTGATGACTACGTGAGCTATATTCTTTATGTTCAAATAAGCTAGTTGTGCATCAGCCTCATACGGTGCCACTATGCAGTCCACATTTCGTTTCCTGCACTCCTTGATGAGGCTGAGAGCCATAGAGTGAGTGATGTCCACACTACGCCTCATGTAGGAACGGGCTTCTTCTATCTAAAATTGAGTATTTTTCATAAGATTCAAATTGCTGTTCAATAGAAAACTTACTGTTTCAACCCCAAATATATTGGAATAAGAGCAGGAGGATGGGCACGTAATAAGGCAGGTAATATGGCTTGTCATAATATTAAGGAGAAGATACAAGTCATGCCATTAAAGTTGAGACTTATTGGGCCACGCAACGTAGTTTGATTTGGACAGTAGACAATTTATAGGTCTCTTAACGGTATGAGGTCCCCGCCGCGAGTCAGGGCGCCATTGGGGCGGCAAAAAGAGCGGCGGGAGGCGCAATCAAGTCTCAATTTTAATGGATTGACTTGTAACTCATATTACCATCACCATACTTATATCAGTATATTTGAAGAGCATCGGGAACAAACGAAATTATTGATTGAATGTTTATTTAGGAAATGTACCTTTCCAAGACTTAACAGCTCAGCTGCTCTTTTTTTAGATATGTCACGGGATCTGAAAAGGGTTAAAAATTAAATCACTACACAGACTATCAGGAAGGACAGGATCACCAAATTGAAAATAAACATTTATTTAGATGCTAATTAGGTTTAGTAAATCAAGTAGAGATAGATTTTTGATGGTAATCAACATCTATCTCTAGATAGATGTTGATGATAATCTCATCTATCTCTAGATAGATGTTGATTTAATAGTTGGTAGTTTGGATCATCCCACAGCTGGGCAAAAGGCTACCCTATCATCTCAAGACTTTTCAGTCAGAAACAATGTGGTCTATTTGTTATTTTTAATTAATTTATACTTACTCTCTCCTCTTAGATTCAGTCATTGCTTTAGCAGGCAAGTGCCTCCCGTCAAATACTAATATAGGCTTGATATTCTTTGATAGCAGCATTGTCACATATTTCAGGCAGTACTTTATGTGTCTAGAAAAACAAAATATTCAATAATTGTATAAAAAATGGCAAATTGTTGTATAAAAATAGCAATTTAATAGTAGTGCCAGGAACCTAAACCAAAGTTGGCGTTTTTCTTTAGTACTACGAACGGTTTTTCTGCTGTTTTTTTAATCAGTTACACTCATAAAAATTGGCTTAAAATTAGATTACATTAGGTTAGAGTCGATATAGGTACATGAATAGGTTACTATGAAAAAAAAGAAGTTAATTGCTGCCTTACGGCACTAGAATAGATCAACTAGAACTTACATATCAGTCTCTTCACCTCGTACCAGTTTATCAGCGCAAGCGAAGGCGCCTTTATGAAGCCAACAATATGAATCAATAGCTACTGTACAACCACTAAATTCACTAACATTGGTCCGCCTAGAGGCTTTCTCTATAAACGGTAATAAACCCGTAATTCCCATGATTTTTATGTATGAGCTTTACACCATAATTCTAGAAATTCCACTAGAAAATACAAAAATATTAACTTTGTTGCAAAACAACACTTCCATGTCAAAAAAACATCAATATTCGCGCCTTTCTCACCGTCAGTCCGTCACTCACCGAGGGCTGAGCATTGAGATGTCTATGGGGCTGAGACGTCGACATTTCTATGTAAACTAATTAGTGATGTGATCTAATGATATATGAAGGTGTGAGTGGTGTGCTGTTACTAAGATACTATAATTATTTTAGTTGATTATAGTATTTAAGTTGAACTATTTAGTTTGTAGGTTTTATCGTCCATTATATATAATTATTTGAAATGTTTAGGTATATGAAATGATCAAATAGCCTAAGCTACGAAGACTTCAGGTTTTCAAAGCGATTTTTTTTAAACTGAAGGTAGGTAATCATTAGGTCGGGATTAGGGTTCTGGGTTGGTGAGGGTAGTTGTAAGATTTCTTTTTACTGAATAAAGTGATTGTGACAGCACGGTTTTGGCCTCATAATTTTATTTGAAAATATAAAATTATTAGATTGGTCTGTCTGCGTGCCATTATAGTAGTATTTATGTTTGAAATCACGTAAAATGATATTAAATCCACGCATACTATCGTCGGCTGCAGCGGTTGCGATCACTTGTGCTGTGTCTGCAGCAGCTTACTATTACAAAAGTCGGAATGCTGAGATTAATGAAGTGATGGTGTTCTGCAAACTACAATTCAATGCCTATAATTATTTTGATAAGTTGATCAGCTATGTAGAAGCGGCCAAGAAAACAGTTAATGTCTGCATGCCTAGCATTCACAACCCTGCTATCCAAGGTCGCTTGGTCACATTGATAAAGAAGAAAAACATTAAAGTGCGTATGATCATTGACCGGGCTGGATACAACGAATCGACAGATTTTTTTATAAAGGAGCTCATTGAGGCTGGTGAGTTCTTTGACTAGGTACTCATTTGATTACTTGCTTTTCAATACTATCATGATTTAGAATGCTATTTTTTTCTTTTTCAGGAGCAGAAATAAAGTGTAAAGTAAATGAACCAATTTATAAGATGAAACACAAATTCTGCTTAGTCGACGATAAGGTTCTCATGACAGGCACCTTAGACTGGGGAAACGACCGTTCTTCCGACCACTGGAACTACGTGTACATCACTAGCAAATCACAACTAGTACAACCAGTAAAAAATGAATTTTATCAAATGTGGGGTGAATTTTCTAGCGATATAGGGCTCCTAAACAAGCCTTCGCCATGCAAAAGCGGCAAAGCAATCAACACGGAAATCGTAGACAGTAGAAATACAAATACGGAAATAGATGATGTTGAAATTCGGGCGGATTTAGAGCCAAACACAACGCGAGAAACAACATTGACGCCTGAAGTTTTCATATTGTAGCCTCTTTATCAACATGTAACCCATATTATACCTATTTTACAAATGTTTTATATACCAAACATGCCCTGTATAATATCAATGTATTAACTTATTTTAATAATTAGACCACTTTATTTTAATCCTATTTATGAATACAATTTTTAAGATGAAACATTTGCATCTGGTATCACAGCCAAGGGCAGAGCTGGCCTTTGCCTACTCTCATTATAATTTTCTGTTTTACTCAGATTTTTCTGCCTTGAACCTGAAATTTTTTATTTCATATTTTGAAACTGCTTTTTTTAGAAGAAAGTGTTTCTTCCTGTATTTTCCATCAAAATATTCTTTAATTTTCAATTACTTACTTTAATTGTGTATCTTATTGCTATTCATATTTCAATGTGTTTTCATGGTCAGCTTTGAATTTTTGTGAAATGTGTTTTTATTTTTTATCCTAATTGTTCATGCAATAATAAAATAACTTAACTTTTTTCAAGTGTTTAATTTGGAAGTAGATGTTTTCTTTAACATGGTTACAAAACCAGCACAGGCATTGATCTATAGAAATGCACCCAAAAGCATTGGAGTGCATGCTATTATGTTAATATACCTGTTTTTTTTTTTTTTTTGCAAAAATTAGCAAATGCATAAGAGTTACTTATCAGAAACAAAATACCTCCCAATTGTGCTTAAAAATTTACAATCTTGCTTAAAACTAACACAATAGACATTGGCATGACATTTCACTTGACCCATGAAAATGGACCCAAAAATTACAATAAACTAAAATACTATTACTAAATTAGTCTTACTATCTATTCCCCACCCCTAACAGCTTTATACTTGGCTATTTCATTTGGGAATGTTTTAGAAAGCTCTGACAGTAGGTGACTTTTGAAGCGCTTGTATGAGTCGATCTTTCCTTTGACCTCTTCATTTTTGGCCAAGGCCTTGTCTATGCAGTCTTTAGTATACAGTTGAGGGTTGCGACCTTGGTCAATGTAACTGAAAAAAAAGAAGTGACACCATAAATAATAATGCATGAAGTTATTGGAATTTATTTTGTAAACAACTACATAAAATGAAACAGTTAAGTATGGTGTACTTTAGACTAGGAAAACACTTTTGTCTGGCTATCAGAAACTGGATTTTTTTTAAACACACTTCACATACCAAACAATATTGGATATCTGTCTCTTTTATCACTAAAAAAGGTGGTGAATTGCTAGTCTCTGAAAACAATGCAGCCAGTTCTAACCTGTTCTAAATACTATTGTTAGCCTATGTGAATGTAATTGCAGTTGGGGTTTTTAATTAATTAAATAAATTCTGGAGTATTAATATATAAACAAAATAAGGTTGTGTATTGATGAATAGGTACTCACTCAAACACCTCTGTAGGAACATGGATATCGTGGACCTGAGACTTCAGCTTATCAACCTCCTGCAGACCGGTAACGAGGGATTGGCTGAAATATTTACATGCATTGATTATCTTTGTAGATACAAAAACGCCTAATAAGTTTTGTGAACTGTTGTGAACGTAAAAAGAAAGTAGGTAATTACATCTTCTGATTCAGAACACTTTGCCCTTGTGGTTGGAAATCACTCACGATGATGCGAATTTGCCTTACATTCTCGATGAACATTTCAAGTTGGGTTTCTAGATTTTCAAGGGGCGACGACATTTTGAGTAGAGCAGTCTTGATATCAAATAAAAATACACACAAATCGAAAACAACCTAGTATTTCCCGGACAAACGAAACGAAATGTCAAATCAAATGTCATGGCATGTCAAGTCAGTGTTGTTATCGTAAAAATCTGAGCTGCCGTATGTCACAGTCTGGTATGCCGTATTTTAAGGGAAAAAAATCTAAATTTCCGTATTTATTTTAAAAAATCTATTCGTTTGTTTCTTCTCCATAAAGGTTTCTTATCGTTTCTATTACTTTAGATTCACGTTTATCTAGAGTGTACTTATCCTTGCTTCTCCCACATGTCTCGCGACACCTTAAACTTGGTACAGAATCCTTGATTTATGCCTTAATTTTGAAACAATTGTCATCGATTTTTTTTATTTCATTTTCAGTTTTGACAATTCGTGATAGTTTCTGGGTTAGTGGCCTGGGTGGTGGTAGTAAAACGAAGGGTGCTTTTTATCACGCAATACAGCCCAATGTTACACCCAAGACTTGGTTCTATCCTTACAAGAAAATATCCAAGAAAGTAATCACTATTCTTTGTCGTCTCCGTATAGGCCATTGCTGTTCTCCGGTTTTCCTTCACAAAATCTGGGTCAGAGACACATCGCTCTGCGAATGTATGTTGGATGAAGGTACTTTGGAGCACATCTTTTTAACTGCTCCAATAATAACCCAGCTCATGACTTGTATAGTCATCTCCCTAAATTAAAGATCCCTGTCCCAACTAACTTTCCATCCCTACTAACACATTCTTCCGCAAAGCTCTTTGCGGCTTTGATGTTTTTTATCCGTGTCAATGACATCAAATTATGATGATTTTTGTGTGGCTTGTGATCATTTATGTACATATGTAATAATATAACTAACAATATTTTTTTATCTAATAAAATAGAATAGAATAGACAGATATTTGAGTTTTATTTTCGTTTCATTCAATAAGCTATTGCAAATACGTTTCGTATAACCTCTAGTCAATTGCCGTATTTTGTGATACGGCAATGAGAGGCCTGCTGTATGCCGTATTTTCCGAAAAAATATCGTAGATTGCCGCATAATACGGCATTGCCTTATCAATAACAACGCTGTGTCAGGTGAGTCATGTCAACCAAAATATTTCTTTTTAATTTTTGAGGTTGCAGTTACGTTCAGATATCTAACGTAACACATCATCGTATAAACAATGGGGATAAAAACTGCCACTGCTCACTTCAGATGGCGCTGATATCTAGCGTCTAAAAATTTGACAGCTAGCCATACATTTTTGTAAACAAGTGACTTCTTTTACGCATAATGAATTATTGAGCCCAGTTGCGCAACTATTTATTGCAAAAATAGGGGTAGTTTTCTTCTTATAACATTTTTGGCAAATACATGGGATTTGCCAAAAATGTTATAAGAAGAAAACTGCGGGAGAAAACTCTCCGAAAAAAATTGGTACCTGATATTTCGTCGAGACGATGTGCTTTAAGGCTTTTGTGAGAGAAATTAGTATAAAGGTGATGCTCCCAAGAGAACTAAGTCTGTGGTTTACAAAAAAATTATGGCTAGCTATAAAATTATCGACGGCGCTGGATATGAGCGCCGTCTGAAGTGAGCAAGTGGTAGTTTTAATCCCCATTTAAAGGCGTGGGTCGTTACGTGATTTTCGGGAAACGTAACGTAACTAGTGACTTCGAGGACGTCACCGGTTTTGAAAACTAGTGGTTTTAGTAACTAGTTATTTTTCAAATTCTATTTTGTAATTCAACACGGTGATTCTATCAAATTATTACAGATAATTGCGAAACGAAAATATAAATGATCACTTACGTAATACGTTACATTTCACAAGCTTTAAGTTTTTGGAATGAATAAGTTTTTGAAGCTACATTATTAACGTATGATAAAAGTTATTACGCGCGAAAGAAATAGCATGCGTCACAACGTACATTTGTTTCGTTTTACTCTTTTTATGGACTTTTTACTGCTTTTTACCAGTGGTAGACTCTTCCCCTGTCCTTAGCTCGTCTTTTAATAGTGCTACACTCCAAGTCTCATACATATTTATCTAGTTTTCGTATAATTTGTGATCGATACAAAAGTAAACATAAACACGGTAGACGTACAACTGTGCTGCCACCTGATAAGAGCTTTCAGTTTATAAACTCATTCCACACATGAGTCACAGAACTCAAGAGTGGCATGTGAGTCATGTGACCAGCCAATCAGTATGCTCCAGGCTCCGTTCCTCGTCGAATGTCTTCAAGCGAAATAATATGGAAATAATTGAACGCGCCCCAGGATTGTTGTTTTGACGTTTTGCTGTCGTCTCAGTGAAATTAGAGATGGGTTGTAACAGGTTAAACACGATATCTGTTATCGCTGTTACTGTTACACAAAAATAACTGGTCCAGATATCTGTTATTAAATAATAGCCTGTTAGTTTTGTACGGACGGTAAATAACATTTATGTATCAATTGAAAAAAAAAATCAAAAAATCTTCTTTATTTCTATTCGTTTTAAGTTTTTTTTTACAATGGTAACTGGTCAGTAACAGGTAACATGACCTAATTTAGGAGTCACTTTTTCGTAAATGTTTGTTCTTGTAAGACCACCAACTGTATTTTTAGGGATAAATTACCCTAAAAGAGAAGCACTTAGTAAATACTGAGTGCTTCTCTTTTTAGGATAGTTTAATTTAACCGCTCTAGAAAGATTGAGAAGTAAACATATTTCGAAGAAAATAATAGGTGTTCCTCTATTTAGTAAGAGTCATTCCTTAATGAGGAAGCTCGAGAAATTGATAACCTTGCAATATTTCTTCCTTTGTGTGAGTGTATATGTAAGTAACAGCCGTAGTAATAGTCTTTGTGGGATTGTAATAATGAATTAACAGTAACAGCCGCGGTAACAGTCTTTGAGGGTCTGTTATTTTAAGTAATAGATATGAGGAGTAACAGATCAAAGTGTATTAACTCCATCAATGTAACTTTTGAGATAAAGGCATAATCCATAATACTTTAAAGAGAGCACACAAACAAACAACTTTTCTCTATAATAGGGTTTATTAGCAGTCAATTGAGCAAAGAAAACTGTAATCTACATACATTCTTATTATTGATTATGATAAAAAATCCATTTGTACTATTCTTATTACGGTGGGTGGAGTTAATACACTTTGATCTGTTACTCCTCATATATTGTTAGGAATAATTGTTATTTGTTATTTTTAAATATCTGTTATTTCTACCTGTTACGATAAATACGCCTCACTCCTAATTGAAATTTGAAGTTTGACAACTTTGACATTGAGGGGAGAACTTGCAAATATTTAACCGGGGTAACCGGAGTTGCTAAACTATTGGATTAAATCTTTGTGATGGTGCTAACAGTGGATAATCCCGCGAAGCAAATAACATTGTACGAAACTGCGATTGCTGGTGGCCTAGCAGGAGCCTTCACGAGAGCCGTAGCGCAACCCCCCGACGTTCTAAAAATACGATTTCAACTCCAACTAGAACCCATAAAAAGTGGTTCGAAATACAGCTCTATATTACAAGCAGTCACTTCTATAGTTAAAGAAGAAGGGCTTTTTACGTTATGGAGCGGCCACGTGCCAGCGCAATTGTTATCAATAACATACGGAGTCCTGCAGTTTTCTGTATTTGAAAAGCTAACACAATTGTGTCAGGGTTCTGATCAACAATTCTACAACACCCATAGACATTGGATAAACTTCACCAATGGCGGTGTGGCCGCAGCCGTCGGTACTGTCGCATCTTTTCCTTTTGATACAGTCAGAACTAGATTAATTGCTGAGCAGAAGACGAAGAAGGCTTACAAAGGATTTACAAATGCAATCACATCTATGGTTAAGACTGAAGGTGCAGGAGCTCTGTTTAAAGGTTTGACACCTACTCTTGGTCAGATAGCACCACATGCTGGCATACAATTTGCTGTATACAGACTGTTTACAGACACAATATTTAATAAAATACCATATTTCCAAAGACAAGCAACACTACATTCAGCAGTGGAATCCTCATTAATGGCAAACTTGTTGGCTGGCTCCATAGCCGGTTTTGTCTCCAAAACTGCAATCTATCCATTTGATTTAGTGAAGAAAAGGCTGCAAATACAAGGTTTTCAGCAATATAGAGTAAGCTTTGGTAAGCAAATGTACTGCAATGGTCTGTTGGACTGTGTAAAATTGACCATAACCATGGAAGGGTTCCTAGCACTGTATAAAGGGTATGGTCCAAGTATGTTAAAGGCGGTTTTTGCGTCTGCAATGCACTTTGGAATTTATGATGAAATAAAACACATATTTTTAAAAATGAAGAGTTGATGTATAGTGAAATCTGTAAACTTAGAAGCTAATTCAAAAATGTGAGGTATGTAGCCAATTTTTTATTTAACCTATCTTACCAAAGTGTTACTAAGGTAAGGTAGTAAAAAATATTAAATATGGATTTAAAAAGTGGAAATGATCATTGTGATTTTGATCAATTTTGGTCATCTAGAAATCTCAATCTTAAACATTTAGCTTTGCTTTAAAAAGAGAAATAGTATATTTGAAATATTTCCTATTAGTGATTAGTTCCAACAAAATGTATGTATAGCTTGCCCACTCTGGAATGATGCATCCCACTACCACAGTACAGTGTGCATAATTTCAGAAAGGACAATTTTTAATAAATATATTATAGAACAGGTATATCAAGAACAAATTTGTAAGGGAGACTCCACTGTAACAGCAATTTCAAACTACAGCCTTTTGCTGCATTTAAAATTGTTGAATCCAAACTTCCATTTGTTTATTCTTAATATGTTCCTTGTGTTATTTATCCAAATGTGAATTTATTTAGAATTTTATAATTTGAACATTTTTTAATCAATCAGATTATTTATAAGTGATATTTATTTATTTTTTAAGTTTAAATATGTTGTTTTTAGTTAAGTTGGTGCTCATTAATTTATTGAAATACCTAATATAATCTGTAGTTTCTGCCTATGCCCATGGGAAAAAAGGATGAGTTTTTGTATGTATGCATGTATGAATATAATCAAGCATTATTATATCTAGTATAGAGCCAAGTTCAGCCACAATAATTGTAAATTTTGCTTCAGAATGACTAAAGAATATTTTTGTCGCCAACACTATAAAACCATAAACTTCCCTATTTTGTATTGCCAGCATTAAAACTTTTCGGAGTAAAGTTGCTCCTGTCTATAAATCCAATGTCCCAAGTATTGCATTTACAGTATTTAGGTATCTATATAATAAAAATGAAATGCTGTTCATTGGTAACCATGCAATTTGGCTATTTTTTGTCTTAAAATGTTTTTAAAAGTCATACATCCAGACAAAAGGACAAAAATGCAAACTTACTATTTTATTATATGTATATATTTTACTTGAATACTTGATCAAACCTCTTTTGTGGCCGGTGGTTGATTATACTGAATGCTTTATTCTACAGTCCTTAATGCATTTCTGTGATACCAATTTTTAATAGATAGATTTTAGACTGACCCTATAGATTGAATGCTTACTGAAAAAATAAATACTAAATATGGTTATATTTTCGTTTCTTTTAAGCTATTCGCTCCCCTAATGTAAGACAACTGGTACTTTAAAAAAAATAACGACATTTTCTGTCTGTATCTCTGATTCTCGTATCTTGAATGAAGAAAGTAGTTATAGATAAGGGAAGCTTAATAAAAGATTTAAAAAACAGTTTACTTTTAATGTTAATAAAACTTGTTAATGTTAATTAAGTACATAAATGACTATAAACATACAAAATATTCCTAAAAATTCAACTAAAATTACAAGTTCATATTTCAATTCGATAAACATTTTATCAAAAGGGCTCTCTTTATAATTTTCGAATACCTAACACGAATATCCACGCTTACACGGGCAATTTAATTCCGCATTATGACGTTT
Source organism: Omphaloscelis lunosa (assembly GCA_916610215.1). Taxonomy (NCBI): domain Eukaryota; kingdom Metazoa; phylum Arthropoda; class Insecta; order Lepidoptera; family Noctuidae; genus Omphaloscelis; species Omphaloscelis lunosa. The sequence goes on along the minus strand of OU744261.1, from coordinate 15,726,764 downwards.
CGGTAACACCGAGCAATTTGCGGAAATTTTAAAATTGTATACAAATTGCCAAGATTTGCGCAATTTTAGATGCCCGTGTGACCTTTAGATTAGCGCAGATAAAGGCGAAAAGCCCCAAATTCTTTAATAAATTAGGTAATTCCTATTTTAGCCATACGATATCACATATCCCATATTCCTCATCAAAGTATCTTTGATTGCCGGCTGCAACTCTTTCTTCATATACGTGGTCAAAAGAGTCCGTATGCCTTTCGTGAATATGTCCTCCATCTCTCTCGAAATATCTTCGGCCTCGTCCAATTCATCGTCGGGCCTAAATAGTTTGCTTCGTTCATAATTGACCCTGCTTCGCGGCTCGTAAACGGTGTCCCAGTTATTGTCAGCAGCCCTGTTATCTAAACCGTCATTATAGAATTGCCGCAATTGTGGATCGAAAGAGAATTCGTCAGATCGTTTTCTGCGTTTCAAAGGCAAGTTGTCCTTATTTCTAACCGAGTTCCTGTTTATGTATTTTTCGCAGCCGTATGCGTAGACGCTGATGAAGCCAGGCTCTACGAATTCTGAGTCGGTTTTGACGTTGAACTTCCCAGGTTGTTGGCTAAGGGGTCTCGTATGGAAACCGATTCCTGCTTTCCTTAATCGTAGAATCATGTTGCAGCCATTACTAGCACGGTTTCTGGGGTAGTCGTCAACAAAAGGACCGTCTATAGATCTTGCTTCGGCGTAATGTCGCCTCAATCTTCGACTTGGTGGCAGCCCCCTATCTAGGTCATTCGCATCGTACAAATCCACGTTTCCGCTGATAGTAATATCGTGGAATAGAAGCATGGTGTCAAGGGACACGTTTCTTGGGTCGAAGTAGCATTTTTCTACTCTCACCCAGTTGCTGTTTTGTGGGAGCCGTACGCGCATTCGTGTAACATACATCTCCACGGGTGCAGATCGCATTTGCTGGTATAGACTGTAGCCATTGAGGTCGATGCTTTGACTCTGCAAACAAGAACACTAGTTAACAAGAGCATTAGTCTCTAACGAACAACGAACGTAAGTAATACAGTTTCGAACTGTTTTTGGCCAATCGCCAAATGCGCCAAATTGGCACTATGAATTTGCGGAATGCTGATCTCTAACGATGATATCCCAAAAATAACTTTCGATATGACTGAAGGAACCAACAGCGGCTTACGAATATGGGCCGATCTCATAAATTTCATATCAATTGTTACATAAAAATTACCAAAGGAGTATCCAAATTCTTAGGCTGCGTCCTTTTCCGTCGCTTCATCTGGTCTAAAGCAGATTCGAGTCGTGACGAGCAGCGTTCTCCGGCGATCGGCACCGTTGTCAGAGGCGGCAGACCACCAGGTCCAAGACCCGGGCCTGGTCGATTGTCAAAACGCTTGACTTCGAACAGGGGAAGGAAACGTGACTCTGGAAAGAGGGGTGGATACTTTTTAAAAATTTTGTACATCACATTGCTCTTAGCCGTCTTGGGAATTCAAATTCAAACTCATTTATTTAGCTTACACAAAGTTCTTAAATATACAACCTAGCATGGTATGAAATTCTCACGTACAGAAGACTTAGAAAATTAAACAGTGGGCCCCAAACTAGGCACAGCCTGTATCTTGGTGACCCAAACACTATACAAAGTTAACAATTTAATACGTTCTGCTACCGCAATATTATTATTGCGCTAGCAGAACGTATTATTAACGAATATAATTATATGAATACAATTTATATGAACGTATTATTAACGAATATAATTATATGAATACAATTTATATGAACGTATTATTAACGTTCATATAAAATTAAAAATAATTTAAGTACAAAAAAAATAACATAAATTCATACAAAACAAAAACAGTTAAGGTAAGTGTGTGGTGTGACTGTAAGTGAGGGTATGTATTCCTTCAGAGAGTGTGTATTAATATGTGCTGCAAAGTAAACTTTCTGTTTCTTCATAAGTCCGACCCAGCAACCATTCTTTTAGTTTAGTTTTGGCCTCAGAGTAATTGTTCGGTACAGTGAACGTTTTGCTTACAGCATTAAACACTCGTCTGGGTAAATACGACGAGAACCGGGTCGCAAAGGTTTTTGTGTTTGGAATAGTAGCCCGTGGAATATTTTGTATTCATTTGGGGGTTTAACATAGAATCTGACGCTCGGCGTACACCATTGTCATTGCTAGGTACGCACAGGGATTAATCGCCAACCAAAAATGTTTGCTAGATCGGAAAGTCATATCTGGCAATATTTTTTAATGCTTTTTCGTCCGTGTCCTTACAAGGGTCGGTTTAGTGTGCAGATCTATTTCTAAGATACCGTAATAGCTTATTGTTTTTCAAAATTAAACCTATCAAACCGGAAAGGAACAATTACAAAAAGAAAATGATGTGCAGGCAAACATAAAATTGAAAGTTAACGTGTAATTATATTCCATGATGATCCTACTGTTTTCTCTTCTATTGTTTGATGTTTAGAGGCGTGAAAATCGTGAGCTAAGCTATGTTGTGACGTCAAACGTATAGTATAAACGAGATCCACGATCCAAGTGCGTTCCATTTACATTTTCTAATGAAATTTTATTTTTGAAAAGCTGCTGTGATACTCACGTAGGTGGTACCTATTGAGAAAGCGTGGGAACTATACATTACGAATACGAAGCTCTTTTTCTCTTTAAAACTGAACCGTATAATCTCGAACTTGTGATTACGTTTCGCTTTTCATTTCTCTTGGTCTAGTTCACGTTTCGTCTACCTGTTTCTTTGTTTTGTATTTCTCACTTTCATCGGAAAAAATCAATGCTTCCAACTTCGATTTGATCTACTTTAACAGACCTACTCTACTTATCAGATGATTTCTACCTATTATATTTCTCATGATATAAAAAAAAATCTTCATCACACATTTTATTTAAAACAATTTTCACGCTCGAACATAATTTATATTTGCCGATGTTGGTCCCTGGTGGAGAATAGTGCTAATATCTAGAGTTATCTCTAGTTCTTCGACAATCCGATCTGACTTGTTGCCGTCTTATAAATCGTCCTCTCGGTTTAAGAACCAAGAGGACGATTTATAAGACGGTGACAAAACAGGAGAAATTTCTAGTGGAGCCTACTCCACTAGAAACTCCTGTTATGTCACCGTTTTAAAAAAAATCCACACCAATCTCAATACACAAAGGAATATGGGACTCACTCCTTATTATCCGTGAGCATAACAAAATGTTGCTAGCTAAAACCATTAGCCAGTCAGGCTGTGAATTTGAACGTAACGAACGTAAAGATGCATATCGGTAAGCTATATGTAAACTTTGAAAAAATATGAAAACAACATACCCTTGGTGGGTGACTCGTTTGTGCAACCCGAACAAATAATAAAATAAATGCAGGGCCTGCAAAATAGCCGGGCATAGTAGAAAACTCTAGAATTATAATATCCAGTAGCTAATCACCTTTTTGTGCTTCTGAAGATGGAAGTTCGTTATCACTAGCCGACGCAGTTTTCGCAAATAATATAAACATCCACCAGAACTTCACCATTTCTCACAACGATAAACAAACACAATCTCAACTAGGCTGTAAAGAAAACCGCCTTCTCGCGAAAAAAAAAATAACTCTCAAAAAATACCGCGAATACCTCCTCACGCCGCGAATCCGTACCGTGAAATAAAGCTTGGAAGGTAAGACAATAAGAAGTGCAGTCTTTGGAAAATAATCCCCGCTTGAGTCGATTGTAGTCGTGCTTCTAGACGATTTCGCGACAGGTGCCTAGATTATACATACAGCTACCTAGGTAGTTACTGAGTGCTGAGTAAACGGCAAGAGGACGATTTATTAGAGCGAAAATGAAGACTCATGCAATCTCTCCGTGATGAGCTTATTACGAAGGACAAAAATGATAAAAAAAGCAGATAATCATAATGAGAATTGCGCCAGAACGGAAGTTTGACGTTATGCAAGTAAAATAATAGAGAAGATAATTTTCCTAAGAGATGTTGCCGAAGCAAAACTTCAGGCTATTAAAAATGGTTGGTAAAATCATAGCTTTAATCGTTCAGTATTTTTATATTCGTCGTTTTGTAAACGCCGCCGTTATCGAAATAGATAAGGAGGAATATATCTTTTATAGAGAGCAACCAGCGCGAGGATATGGACGTGAAGTAGTTAATTGTATGGGATAAAATAAGGGATCCCCCAGCCATTGAGCCATTGATCCGTAACCAAATAAAATGAGCTGTCTGGCTTCAACCGAAAAGTATACCTATAGTTATGCACGTGCACCAGAGCGACACTGCATTCTAACCACTTTAGGCAGTACAAACTACAAAGTAGGTACTTATAACATCCTATTATCTTTTTATCGAAGACGACATCGGAGGCAGTCAGCACCACAAGTAGACCATGACGTTATTATGAAAAGAAATTGGGTTAAGCCGTTTAAAATTGTTGACAAAGTTGAGCGACCTCGCTGTGTGGATCCATGGGTTGATTACATACTTTTACTTAGAAACCTTATCTTATAATAGAATGTTTAACAGGGGCGTTATCTAGAGAGATAGGTGTCTTGTAAATATAGCCTTTGAGCTTGCCTGAGCCTTTCCGCGCTCTAGTTTTAAAGGCATCAGATTCTTGAATGATAGGTTTTCTAGTTTTAATTTTAATGGGGGATTTGAAATTATGGATGAAAGGTAAAATTGCTTTTATAATTTTGTTGTTTCCTTTAAAGCTAATCTTGGTCTCCTGGCTTACCTACGTACCGGAAAGTGTGGAATCGCGAGAAGTTCTGGAGCAGCTTACGCTCTATTTTTTTAAAGTGAAAACTTCTTTAGGCGCGTTGGGCATTTTTGAGATGGGATCAAACTATTGAATTCGCGACACACTTACCGACACCTCATATTTGTAAACGCGATTGTGCTCTTTATTTATATCACGTTACGGATGAATGTTCAATGCAAGTATTTTTACTCGCCAACAGACGATCTGTGGAGTAAAAGACATCAACGCTTTGATTACCGCGGTGCCGATGCAGGTAATGTTATGATACCTACATAGGAACATGTTTTTTATTTCCACTTCTGTCGTTTTTTTTTGTGATGTTCAAGCCGCAGGTGGAAGCGAGCTTCACCAGGATTCCTCAACCAGCAGAGGAACTATCTTACCTCTAACTGCCGAAACACAATGGCGACAGACTTAGATAAGATGGTGGTAGCTAGCCATTCGGATTTAGAACAAGCAATACCACCAACCTAACCGAGTAAATTTTTTTGCTCCCACTGCAATAGGGTCCTGTTTTGTTGAATTTATTACCTTCTTTGTGTGTGGCATAGTTAATAACTAAGAACACGTTTTATTTACCGAGCTTAAAGATAACTATCACCGAGTATAATCGCCAGACACCAAACATTCGCCTCGCCTATTGTTTCTGCCGCTATTGTCCCAAAATATTCTCTATGTGTAATGTTTGTAACTACTCTCGACGCCCATTGTTATATTGTTACGTTTTTCTTAAGAAACTTCCGTGAAATAACCAAAAGCTGCCATTTAACTAGGGAATTTTGAGTAAGTTTTGTTACCAAAGAGTTGTGGTGTTTCTTAATTTTGTAGATCTAAAATGCCTTGTTGTTACCCAGTTTGCTCAGTTTCATAGGGAATAATAAATACCTATTGTGTTGGCATGATGCTTGAAATAATAAAGAATAATTTTGATTGTAGTTGTTAGTGAAGCAACAGAACTGTGAATAAAACGAGGTAGACAGTAGTTTGGCACATACACGAAAATTGGAAGTGGGTGCCTACTTGGACAGAATGTTCAAACAACACAATTTAAGATTTTTGGGTACCATTTCTCTATAGACGATAGCGACAAGAGCGCAAATCGTCTCACAGACATCCCAGCTGCACAGGCGTACCCATGACGTATGACGAGACGTGATAAATATCATGTCTTACAAATTTTTCTTAAATGCTAGCACGGCCTTCGAAAACAATTAAAACGACACCCCATGACGATTTTTTTTTAAATGTTCACAGCCGCCATCTTGGATTTATATTTTGACCCCACTATCGGCTTTAGCGCCCTTCAAACTACGAAAACGACACCCATGACGAAAAATTCGAAAATTTTCGCAGCCGCCATCTTGGATTTTCTCTTCTCTCTCTCTCTCTATCGAATTAGAAGAAAACAGACGCAAGTATGAAGCCGCGTTAAAGAACTTCGTTCCAAAAATCCGTTTACTATGACACAGTATGAAGTCGCAACAAGAAAAACATGTCGTGCCTCTATTCTAGCTAGATTATGTCACATGGTTGACCCGTGCTAGCATTTAAGATACGGTTTTATCATCCAATGTGTATGACTCAAGCCATGTCACAGTAGGCCGTGCTCGCCCCGCTGGACGTGGACTGTGGACGATATGCGCTCCTGATGCATGATGTATTCAGAAGTGGGCTTGCCAAAAAGGCCGTCTTAGCACACAAGAATTTGGGGCCCCCTTGCAAGTAAAACAAAATCAATGACAAAAAATAGTAGATTGTGTGTTACACTCTACTTTTCACTACGATTGCGAGAAAATAAAATAATCCAATACAATATTAAATGTTTAGTTTAAAAAATATACAATTTGTTCAATCTGAATTTTTAAGGATTTTTTTTATCCCGATATATGCGGTAGAAAAAGCTTGGTTTACATAAGAATAAAAACTTTTTCGTTTTTGTAGGCTCGTTGGTTACAGACTAAAATTTAAAAAAAAAAACCTAGAGCAAGATATGCTATTTTTTCCCGAAAAATGACGACGGACAACACAACGGACGGACGCCGAACAATGACGGAATTTTTGAGCAAGAGGAGTAAAAAACATTTTTCTGCTATGATTTTATATTTAATATGGGTAATTGGTACAAATCAAATATTATTAATAAAATACTGCAGGTTTGAGTTGGTTTTGAATTTACGATAGTGGTTTCTTTCGGAATGTCTGTTCTAAAAAATCTTCTATTATATCCTCAATCAATTTTTTGTTAGTCGTTCTTGTAACAATGTCGTTCATAATTCATTTTATATTCTCTTTAGCTGTGAAAATGAGCGAATATTCTTGTAGCGACTTCAACATTTGGAAAAGTTTCTTCTAACTTATCGGATTTTGTAAGGTTGAGATATTCAAATCATCTGATTCCATTGATGAAAACATTCTGATGTGAACTCAATATAATTGTAATCTGTGTTTGGGCTCATGAGCATTAAACCTTCTGCAACTTCTTTGCATTTTTTTGACAACTGATCAGAATCTATTGTTAATTAGATATTAACTGAGAAAGAAAACTAAAATGTTTATCATAAAAATAACAGAAAAGTTTAAAAATCTTATCTGGTGCCCGATTCATATTTCAATTTCGAAATGTTGACGGAACTATTATATTTGTGAGTATCCACATAAAAATAGAAGAAAAAAACACTTTTGAGTGCAAGCGTTTAACCGGGCTTACGTGGCCCCCCTGTGCCCTTATGGTAAAGACGGCACTGCTGCCAACAAATACGCTATATGTAAGAACCTATGGTAACGTACTTATGTTGGAAGTGGGTGATTGGCTCGATGTGCTCGATGTATTCCCTCAACCGCATCGATCCGTCTATTGTTAACAAAAATATCCGGAGGGACAACAATCCAATCTCAATCACAACGGATCTTGACCTCACCGGAGCAATTATATCTGAAACAAGAGTAAAGCTGGTTAATTGTCTCAGAACACTGACCAATAGATACTGCAGATGCAGCATTAGTGCGTTAGTGTGTGATGGTGCGGCATTAGTATGCATAAGTGCAGTCCTAGAATCGCTAAGACAGACAACTTATTCCTTGGTCTTATTACTGAAGTACTTAGTTACTCTTGCACTGGAGAAAAATTAATTTACTTATGTAACAACCAGTGGGTAGCTTCAAAGCTGAAAACAATAGTCAGACCTCCAGACCTATGTATGTGTCACGGTAAGATGGTTGAACCCGTGATATACTTAATTATCCCTAGGGATATAGCTATATGCCGTAATCCTTACATATTATAAAACAAAGTCCTCCGCCGCGTCTGTCTGTCTGAACGCGATACACTCAAAAGCTACTGAACGTATTTTCAAACAGTTTTCACCAATGCACAGTATATTTTTTGGCCAAAATTTCGGACATGTCTTTTTTATGTGATAACTTTGTTTGTAATGTTTTATAAAATTAATGAATAGAACTCACAAGCGCCTATTTCTCATTATGACCAAAAAAAACCACTTAATTATTTTTTATGATAAAATTGTAAATCACCATTAACTTTTGAAATATTTCACGAATTATCTTCTTGTTTTTCCTGATAAACAATAATCTTAAGACACATAATACTGATTGATTTATATATTTGTTAAACGAGTTTTCAGAGATTTATTTACAATTAATGTTTTTTTTATTTTATTTTTTTATGGTCGTATTTTTAATTATTTGGATTCTATTTTTCTATAGAATTGTTAGAAAAAAGTGAATGAATCCATGAAAAAAAAATCAGATCCAAATATTGAAGGATATCGAACTTAGAAGCTTCTAAAGTTTTCTATGGTAATTATGATTTTAGGGTTGTCAATATTTCTAAATAGAATTTATTGTAAAAAGTTACCATAACTTTTTATTCGTAAATAATATATTAACTGGAGGTTGGGGCGTGTGCATCGGAACACTTTATTTACACAGAAAAATAGTTTTTAAATGAACAGAAAAACAAAAAAAAAAAAAACTTTTTATTTCATTTTTGGATCGATCTGTGGTTTAGCCCAGTTTTCCTAGACGTGCTTAGATAATAAAAAAAAACTATGAATTTCATTTGACATGCCAATCCTGCCATACTAATTTGGAATTTTTTGAACATAATCTACATAATTATTATATCTAATATTATAAAGAGGTAAAGTTTGTAGGAAACGATCTCTGTACTGAACCTATATTGAAATTTCTTTCACTAGTAGTAAATTACATTATGCCATTTTATTTAATTGTTTTCTGATGTACATTCTTCAGCTTGATCTGACGAAAGAATTTCTGTTACATTGTCGGTATGTCCTTCAATAATTTCAAAATTTTCGTCATTTTCTATTGCCACAAAATCGTCTTCTGCTGAGATTTCATACGGTTTCAGTAACCTAACTACGCTGGGTGGTAACGGTAAGGATTTTAGTTTTTTCAACCTATTCTGTAGCCTTATGTAGGAAATTTCTGGATCTGACGATTCCAGTGCTCTGTGAAACAAGTCTAACATGGTTTTTTCGCGGTCGGATTTTCGGCTATGGTGTTCTCTGTCGTAACGCCAGAACTTATTCCGCGCTTCACCGGCTTGCTCTGATAATAAGCCCACTGGAAGAGCTGAGTTATTAATAATATCTTGACCGTGAATGAGAATCTTATGTATTGTTACTGTCATTGGGTACCAACCATATTCTGCCACGTATTTAGATGCAACGCTTTTGCAAAAATCTCCAAATTTATTAGCATTTACAGGTAGACCACAAGATAAAGTAATCAGAATCGTGTGAAGATCGTCCAACAACCACAGACCAAGGCCTAATATTTCAGCAAAGACTGCACGATTTTTATCCGATAGAACTGTTCGGGCTGTGTTGCCGTCATTTGTTGTTCCAGCATTGGGTCTCACAACATCAACTAGTACTTTCAAATCTTTTCGCACTCTCTCTTGCACACGTTTTTTTGTTTTCTCAACAGTTTTTGATTCCATTGAATCTTTGCCTACCCTCCATTTCTTTACAGGAAGCTTGTAGCCCAAATGAAGTAAGAACTCTAACACGCGAATCCATGCATGCAAGGGACTTATTCCGTATTTGAAAACCGATATATCAATTGGCTGAGAATAAATTATGTCTAATTTGTTGAATTGCGTTGAAGTTGCTTTGCAAAATGGACATTTAAGTTGAGAAGAGGTTTCTGTTATTATATTTAGTACTTTGCCATCTATGCATGTCAAATAAAGTTGTGGTTTTGCCCTTATTTTCTTATTGTTAGATGTAGTTGCTTCTAAAGTAGTCAAATCCCTAATTTGGTTTTCTATCAATTTCTGTTCATTTAGTATTAAATCTTTTGTCTCTTTCCGATATTGAATATGAATCGGACGGCAAAATCTGTATGATTGTGGAGTTGGGTTTAACCAAAGTACAAAGTCTTTTTTTGTTTTTATCCGTAATGGGATGAATGTAGTGGCAAATAAAGTGTTTTCAGGCTCTTGATTATCAGAAAAATTCTGTTTATAAAATGATTGACCCGAACTACCATCAAACCCCCAACTCCCCTCAAAAATACAATCTACCGTATCTAGACCTTTTTGTTCACAATATGCTGATATAATTTCGTCGCAGGAGTTTATTAATCTTTGAAGAGTGTGAGAAAGTAAACTAACAAATGGAACAAAGGCTTCTCTTTCTGTTACTTGAATCGCACCGGGTATCCGGATAACATTTTTGTTTTGCATCGAATTCAACTTACGTAAATGGTGGTGAGTTTGAGTGACTGCAGCGGCCAAGGGAAGACCTCCAATCCTCCATGAACTTAACTTCGCACCATTTTACAATACTCGCGTTTTAATAAATTGGCGTGCTGGCTGGCGGCGGGTGGCGCGGCTCACGGGAGCCTGGGACGGAACTAGGAAAAACACACCCGTCACGTGCAGACACGTGACGTTGACTAAAAAGGGAAAAAAATTTGCGCGCGCGCCACGCTGCCTAGCGCCCCACCCCCTAATCAAGATCTACGTTTAGCTAGGAGACGATCCAAATTGAAATTACGGAATTCACCGTTTTTTTTTTTTGGGAAGTTTTCCTACTATTTTTATTTAAAAATAGAATTTTCGAATGTCACCTAACACTCAAAATACAATTAGAATGTGATAAAAATGTCTTCTTGTATAATCTTACTAACATTAAAAAATAACTTCAAATATTTTAAAAGTTCAAGTTTAATAAATTTACGAGGTGATAACCCTAATCAAAAAAGTTTGAATTACAATAATTCCCATATCCTGCTATATTAGGATTCCTTTGTTTGTAAGGTCATAAGTGTAAATAAAAAGAACATTTCAGTCCTAGTTTCAAATCCTAATACGTAATAATATGGCGGTAAAAAAAAGAAATCAAAAATTTACAAAATCAGCTATAACTCTGTTATCTTGAACAAATAAAGCCTAATTTTTTTTACTATCGTAAAGTTTTTAAATCACTGTTCAATACCATAAGTAAAGTCTTAAAAAGATATCAAACTTTTGAGCTACAATTGTTTCTATGGTTTTTCTGGAAACCATAGAAATTTTTTTCAAGTACTAATTTTCTGTCTTTCATGACAAATAGGCAATCGGGTGTTCTCGTCTCGCATTTATAATTGCAAGTCCTAAGATATAAGATAATAAAAAAGCCATGTCCGAAATTTTGGGCAAAAAATATACTGTGCAATGGAGTGATTCATGCGGAAGGTTTAAGTGTATAATTCATTAATGTTTTGTGTAATTATTGTTGAAGATGTCGGACACAAATCATGCCGACTGGGAACTTTATTGGCGTGCGCCGCGGAAATCATAAAAGATACATAAAATTTATGTTCTACAGTATTGTTCATCTTAAAAAGTTCAACAAAAAAGTCCGCGGGCATATGTCTATCTTCTAAGGATGACCCACAATAACCATTTTTATCTTTCAGAATTTGATAACAATTTCATTGTTATTTCCGAAGCTATTTTGACCGGTATTATATTAATTCTTATCCAATAAACTATGTTATTGAAATCGAGCATTTCATTTAACATAGATTAAAATATGCCTTAACATTAGGGTAAAAGTGGGATAGTTGCCCTAGGAGGATAGACGCCCCAAAATTCAAATTGTGACTTGTAAACGTACTACCATCGCAGTTAATACTTATAAGCAAAGAACACTCCCCACCCCGCTCAACAACCTTGGCGCCTGGTTTAGAAAATGGCGAATAGAAGTAAATCCCGACAAAAGTCAAGCGGTTAGCTTTTCTAAACCGAGAACTAGACCCCCCCCTTTCCCCCGACCTATCACCATGTTCGGTAAACCAATCCCTTGGGCTAGGCGCGCCAAATACCTAGGTGTTATCCGATCATCATCTCTCCTTTTCTGAGCACATAAAGACGGTTCGTTCGCGAGCCGCTTTCGCTCTAGGTAGACTCCATTTCGTACTAAATGCACGCAGCAAATTGTCACTTAAGTGCAAACTGCGCATCTATACATCGTGTATCCGACCCATTATGACCTATGCGGGTGCAGTATTCGCCCACGCCAAGTCCCATTCCATCCATAGGTTGCAAGCCTTGCAGAACCGTTTCCTCCGTAAAGCCACGGGAGCTCCCTTCTATGTCAGAAACGAGATCCTCCATCTCGACTGTAAAATCCCTACGATTCACCAGTTCCTAAACGCATGTCCAAGCGTTACTTTGACTCCGCTCCTAGACATCGTAACCCCTTGGTTGTCGAAGCAGCCAATTATGTCCCTTCCAGAATTAGTCAGATCCGCCGTCCGCGGCATGTACTTTCCGACCCTGATGATCCCATCACACTCCTCCAAGAGCAGAATAGGGCCACCAGTACAATATACAAAAACAGACGCCTCCCGTCATTCCGACCTCGCCGCCGAAGTCCTTTGCGATCGCGACCGTGTCCCTGAGTAAATGATACTCCTCCCCGACCCTTGCTCGAAAACGAGGTGCCAGCAAGTTGTTGCCGCTGAGCACGTAGCTTTAAACTACCCCGCATAATAATCATGATATAAACCAATTTTGATCCAGCCTGTCCCTTCTTGCTGTCCTCCCCTCAGCGACGCCCTAAGCCGAGGTTCGTACCCCACAGGGGGTGTCCTTAACGAGCGTTCGCCTAGTTTTAATTTAGTTTAGTTTTTTGCCCCTGGCTGGAGGCTTTGAGTGTAGCAGCTTAAGGCACCCACAGGAAAGTCCGGTTAAGCAGCCAAGACCTTAGTGGTCAAAACTGCGAGATGCCCGTTCAAAAAAAAAAAAACACCCCGCTAGTGTGCGAGCGGCAGCCGCTCTGATCGGACGTATGGTGTGTTAAATGGAGAAAGTTCGACGAGCTCGCTCACAAGGATCGCGGTTTACGAATTCAATTGTTTTAGAAACGCGTGGAACTTTTGATTTCCAAAGGTACAATTTTATTGTTATTTGCAAGTGTATAGTTTGAATATTATCGTCAGTAAAACGTTTTGTAATTTTTGTAAAGGGATTCATTTTTTTTAAATAAAGGCATCTATCCCTACTGAAAAGGCGCCTCGTTTTTTGTGAGTTCCCTATGGCTTAAGTTAATGTTTGTATGTCATATTTCCATTTCTTCTTTTCAGAAACGCCTCGCAAATACATGAGGAAGGTTGGAGTTCGTCCACGAGCTGAATGGACGCAAGAGGCATTAATAGCTGCCATAGATGAAATGTCGAGAGGCATTCTTGGTGTCAACGAAATATCTCGTAGAATGGGATTCCATCTAGAACATTAAGGAGAAGATTTGAAAACAAAAACACTGAAAAACAGACATTAGGTAATAAAGTTCCATGACCAAAGTTCTTGTTAAGTAACGAAATCATCATATTATTCCTTACATTGTTTTTTTTTTAGGAAAACACCCTCTTCTTGATTTTGTAAACGAAAAACGTTTAGTGAACCACATACAGAAATTAGAAAAGCTGGTTTTCCTCCAACCCGAGACATGATACGAAGATTGGCATTCGAGTTCGCTGAAAAACTGGGTAAAGAAACCAATTTTGATAAGGAGACTCGAAAAGCTGGGCCGCATTGGTTAAGATCGTTTTTAGAACGTAATACAGAGCTAAGTATTCGTCAGGCAGAAGGCTTATCAGTTGCAAGAGCACAGGGATTAAATCGAGATGAGGTTAACAAAATGTTTGAACTACTGCTTAAAGTGATGACAGAGCATGATTTACTGGATAAACCGGATAGGATTTACAATATAGATGAGACAGGTGTCCAGTTAAATAACTCTACTGGAAAAGTAATTGCTACAAGAGGCGCAAGAGTAGTCCATTCTATTACTTCTGGTGAAAAAGGTGAAACACTATCGGTAATAGCGTGCTGTAATGCTGTAGGGAACTTTCTTCCCCCAGTAGTCATCATCAAAGGAGTAAACAAGAAACCAGAATTTCAGGATGGGCTCCCACCCGGATCAGAAGTCTATATGAATAGAAAATCCGCGTACGTGAATGCGGAATTATTTCACAAGTGGCTGAAAGAACATCTTGTACCCAAAAAACCAATAGGAAAGATTATTTTGCTTCTGGATGGTCATTCTTCTCACACGAATGCAATAGATATGCTTCAAACTGCCGAAGAAAATGATTTAATTTTATTTTGTCTACCCAGTCACACCACTCAAGCCCTGCAACCACTGGATCGCAGTTTCTTTAAGCCTTTTAAAACATTATTTGCAGCTGAAACAAGAAATTGGGTAGTGTCACACAAGGAACGAAAGATTAATCGATTAGTTGCAGGAAAACTTATTGGGAATGCGTGGACTAGAGCGGCCACGAGTTCTAATGCGATTTCGGGATTTAGAGCTTGTGGTATTTACCCTTTCAATCCTTCTGCCGTTCCAGAGAGCTTTTCTGTAATATCAGATATTTCTTTGAATAATCAAAGGTCGGTAGAAGACAATGCAGTTCAAAATGATGCTCCAGAACAGGAACAAGCTTCACCTAATAGATCAACCCCTGTAGTTGATAGAGTCCTTTCTAACATTACTCCTATTTATATGGATATTTTTTATATAAATGAAGAAGCTCTTGAACAGGAACCAGGTCCATCCAATGTACAAGCTCTGGGAGTCGGCCTAAATCTATCCAATATTTCTCCTTGTAATACGGATCAACCAGATAGGAGACTTTCAAATTCCAGCCCATCAATTCTTTCACAGAATAACAACATTATCAACATGGATGAACTAGAAACACCAAGCAAATATTTACAAGAATGTTCGACGGTGCCAATTGTTCCGATTCCATTTCATAAGAGGGGAAAACAATCAGCTGCAATTTTAAATACAAAGGAAAATATTGAATTGAAGAAATCTAAAGTTAAAGGTAAAGCTACTCCAGGAATACGTTGTAAAAATAAATGTCGACCAGCTAAAGCTGATGTACAGAAAAAAGTGTTAAGACCAGTAGTGAAGTTTCCAAAAAAAGTTCAAGCCAAATGTATTAAGAAAACAAAAGAAATCAGGGAATCAAGTGATGAAATGACAATCTCGGATATTTCTTATGAAACTGATTCAGACATCGACCAGGGCCGACCAGGTGAAGCTTATCTGCACAAAAAAAATCGAAGATCTCAAGCTAAGCTTAAAAGGAAATTTCCAGCAAAAAATATTAAGAAAAGACGAATAGAACACAAGGAATCAAGTGATGAAATGTCGAACTCAAATAATTCAATTGAATCTGAGTCAGACGCATACAGTGATTCGGAATGCAAAGAATGCTTTGAAGAATATAAAAAAGTCGAAATCAACTACAGATTGGATACAATGTGTAATGTGTAAAAAATGACTACATGAGGATTGTACCATGTACGGCGACTATTGTAATGAATGCGGTAGGATTAAACGAATGAATACGAAAAAAGCAACGTAGACTGTACTGTAGAAATACTTTTTCCTGAAGCTGATTAATGTAAGAACGAAAAACATGAAAATTAAAACCAAAGTGAAGAAATAAAATAAACCAAAATGAAGAAATAAAATATACAAAAGTGAAGAAATAAAATAAACTAAAATGAAGAAGTTTATTTTTGAAGCTAATTCATGTAAGAACAAAACATGAAAATTAAAACCAAAGTGAAGAAGTAAAATAAACCAAAGTGAAGAAGTAAAATATACCAAAGTGAAGAAATAAAATAAACTAAAATGAAGAAGTTTTTTTTTAAGCTAATTCATGTAAGAACAAAAAATATGAAAATTAAAACCAAAGTGAAGAAGTTTATTTTTTTTTGCAGCTGATTAATGTTAGAATATGAAAATTTTAACCAAAGTGTAATGTGCCATTATTAAATATTAAAATAAAACTTGTTAATTTTAAATATGCTTTGATTTATACTTCATAGTGTATAATCCTCATAGTGACAACAGCATCGGGGCATCTAACCCATATAAGAGGCATCTATACTCAGAACTAGTAAGTACTGAATTTTTTTTTTTTTTTTATATAAGCAATAGCTGCATTGAATTCCTTTTTAAAATATAATTCATAATAGACTAGTGTACCATTAAATCGAAAAACCTGTTTAATTTCTTTTTTTTCTAGGAAGAAAAAAAACAATTTCAAAATGTGAGGCAACTATCCCACTTTTACCCTATTTCATTAAAAATGAATGGTTTAAAAGATATCACAGTTTCAAGTTCAAAATTACGCGTAACAAAATAATTATGGTTGACGACAACGCGGGCGCAGCGTTAGGAGTTGATGGCCTTTTCCTCGGCTATCAGGTATGTCATCCCGGTATCGGTAGTTCGTTCCCGTGGTATATTTTCCGACATCCACGCAGGCGAAGCCGCGGGCAAAAGTTAGTATAAAGCAGTTCATAACCGTCTTACTAGGAATTTAACTATGATACAAGCACGATCTAGTTATATAACTATTAGGGTACTCCGACCAAATAGGTCATTACCCTAATTGCGTAATACAACACAATCTATTTCGATTTGAAACAGATTGCTAATCCTTTGTTTCATAAGTTGGAAAAAAAAACTACTCAACATACGTAAATAACGCAATAAATGTTGTTGAACTGTCAAAATGAAACAAATTAGGCAAAATTGTATACGAAAATAAGTTACGCAATTAGGGTACAGGTTAGAACTGTGACAAGCTACGTCGAAATTGGTCGCGGTAACATATTTAGGGCACTCCGACAGTTATGAACCGCTTTCATGTAACTATATTACGGTATGGCACGGCACGGTGCGGTACGGTATGGTACGGCTTCAACCATCTTACTGCGACATATATTACATATAGATTCTTCGCTCACTAATGGGGATAAAAACTGCCACTTGCTCACTTCAGATGGCGCTGATCTCTACCGTCTAATTATTTGACAGCTAGCCATACATTTTTTGTAAACAAGCGACTTCTTTTACGCATAATGAATTATTGAGCCCAGTTGCGCAGCTGTTTATTGCAAAAATACGGGGACCTATGTATTAGCCAAAGATGTTATAAGAAGAAAACTGAGAGAGAAAGCTCTCCAAAAAAAATTGGAATCCGATATTTCGTCGACACGATGTGCTAACCTTTAAGCCTTTTATGGGAGAAAGTGGTTTATAGGTGATGCTCCCATAAGAACTAAGTCTGTTTTCATTACATACAGGCACTTGTGATGTGATATTATATAAATTATAGTAAATTATGTGTGTGTTTATATTATCATATTAGATCAGTGCTAGAAGTGCTATCGGTGAGGATTTTTCAGTCAGGAAGATCATGCCCGAGTTGGTTTTCAACTCTGATCAGATTATTTCTATCGTATGTCTCCAGTCTTTAACAAAAAATGAACTTAAAGTCAACAGACACAAAATAAATTATAAAACGTTCATAATTTATTGGCTTTGACGCTTCCCCTGTCCTTAGCTCGTTTTTTAATAGTAGTACTACACTCCAAGTCTCATAATATCTAGTTGTCGCATAATTTGTGATGGACACAAAAGTAAACATAAACACAACAATGACGGTTTAAGAAAGAAAGAAAAATGCGTTTATTGGCATTCGTGCTGAAAAATACACCTTATAACTAAAAAAAAAAAAAAAAAACATAGATTATAATGCCAAAAGGGCCTCAGCTCATCATAATGTCAGGTGACAACACAAAGTCCACAACCTGATGCTGATTTTCAGTCGCAACCCACGAGTGTCATACGCTAGAATAATAAACACAAATAGGGAAGTGTCTATCGTTTTAATAAATAAATGAAAGGTAATATAAGATAGGACAATATAAAAAAGCTCATACTAAATCCAATAAAATGTTGTGACATACATGTGTATGTGCGTTGTGTTGTAATTAAGAAACTAAAATAAAAACACAATATCTCCAAGACGCACAACTGTGCTGCCACCTGTTATGAGCTTTCAGTTTTTAACCTCAATTGATTTAGCTTATTATAGCTTATTGTTACCTCGTACGAGAAATCCAAACAATTACCTACATCGCTGATAAAGAGAACTTGTTACAGTTTTAGGACAAGAAAATTACTAGGTATTATTTATTCTGTGACAAGAATCGATTATAATTTAAGATCCACAAAGGAGACATCTAATATCCTGTCCTTTTAGATCGTTAATTAGCTTCTTCCCGAATGGACGAACACATGGTCCCAACAATGACATTGTTTGTTAAATTGTGCAAGCGTGGCGGTCGGGCCGGTACCGCAGTGGTGCAAACTGCGCCATTGTCACTGAACAATAGGGAAAGCCGCGGCCAGCTTGTGCGATAGACTCTTTGGAGCTATAAAGCAGGCGCTAGATTAAGCGAGAAGAATTTGAAATGAGAGCTCCTACCTAATTTCAAATCCTTCCGAATACAATGCTTTGAATACTTGAAATCGAATGATGTGAGATCGAATAACACATGCTCGAAAAATGAAATTGAAAAATTATGAGCGCAACAGTTCACTACCTTTGATGCATCAAAATCTCGAATAACAACTATAAACTCGAAACTTCGACAGCGCAAAGGCCCATTATCTTGAAACATCATTTCTCGAGTGACCATCTACTTAATCGATTTACAGAATAGTTGGAACAATATATGCGTTGAAATATAAATCAACTATAGGAATCATGAAAAATAATGATGATGAATAATTTACCAAATAGGTAGGAAGTAAACTTAGCTATGTACGAAATATGGAATAATAATGTAACAAGCATTTAAAAAAAAATAGTGACACGTACTCCGGGAGTGCCGACAGAAGTGAAAACTTGAACAATTTAATTGTGCAGGAAATAATGTATCGCGCGTTGATGTCTTTTCAAAGTTAATGTCGAAAATGCCCAACGCGCCTAAAGAAGTTTTCACTTCAAAAAACAATTTTATTTCTGTATGATTTGCAATACCTCTATTATACGCTCTTTCACCGACTCTCACGTCATTCGATTTCAAGTAGGGAACTCCCTGAATAGGGCATACCCTTGAGTGTACAGGTCGTGCCATTAAAGTTGAGACTTGACCGCGCCTCCCGCCGCTCTTTCACCCGCCCCGATGACGCCCCAGCGGGGACCTCATACCGCTAAAGAGACCCATAAATCGTCTACTGCGCAAGTCAAACCACGTGGTGCGTCAAGTCTCATCTTTAATGGCACGACTTGTACTAGGTCTACCATGATCTCCAATGAAATATGAACGGAAGAAATTAAAAAATTTATGCATCGCTCGAAAAGGTGAATTGAAAATTTGAAACCAAGAAGTGGAAACACTGAAAACTGGACCGATTTTTATGATTTATTAGCCATCATTTACGGGAGAAATCAGCCGAATCCACGTATCATACATTCCGTTATACCCTAGCGGCATTTTGCAAACTTAGGAAAATTAGGGCAAATAAACTCATGTTAAACGCGGTTTATCTGCAACCATTAACAGCTGAGTTTATGTGTCTTAATTTTACAACTTACTGTTCGAATTTAAAACGCCATTCTTATAGCCCGACACGTGTAGAACAATTTCTATGAATTAGGTTCATTCCATTGTCGTATCATTTTGAAAAAAAAAAAAAACTGCGTCCGTGTATGTAAACAACAATAATGAAATATTATTATTACGTCATCCCCCAGATTGCTTCAAAACGATCGTTAGATACATGCATTGTAGGTGGATAAGTGCTTTTATGCGCATTTTGCTCACAATGATATCCCGAAGTTGCGTAATTGGCGGGATCGACAACATTTGTTTTGCATCATATTTATAGGTGTAAACCCACTTAGACCAAAATAATACTAAATCTTTCTCACGTATTTACACTGACAATTTCATTAAGAGTAGAACAACATAAATATACTTACAAAGTTATATGATACAGCAAGACATCAATTAAGACAACGAAACCAACACTATAGCAAGTATAAAAACCATGGATGGCAATGGCAATGTTGGCATGGTTGTTAACCGTGCTTTCTCGTTAACTTTCGATCCTCAGTCAGTATTAATAGTATTATTAACTAGATTAGAGTAGATCTTAAATTAGTACTATTAATAGTATTATTAACTAATACCTTATGGTATAATGCTAGACGCGGCAGCCAAAAGCACTTAAGTCAATTTTTGCTCAAAATTATAAAAACTCACAGCACCCATGTTTTTGTATTACCCGTCGACTGGAATAAGCACGTAAGTCGCGCGTCACTTTGAAGAGTCTCAACACTTGACTGTACCATAAAGCTTAAGTCGTATAATTAAATCGAGCGGCGACAAAAATACCTTAAGTCGACTTAAGCTTTTTTTCCCGGCTTGGCAACTCTTAAGCCGACTGACTTAAGTAACATGGTAACAGTAGTGAGGGTTAGCACTTGAAATTTTTTCAAGTACCTGCCCTCACTTTACTCTCTTTTTTAAGTGATTGATAAAAAGTTGACGAACGATGTGGGTAAAGTAAAATTAAATACGTATTTCTTAATTAGTGTTTCGGTGTGACGGTCGTAGTGGTGTTGTGCATTAACTGTATTAATAATGAATTCAAGAGCCAGGAAGTTAGTAAATCTCGTCATAAATAATGAGAATAAAGGTAAGTTTTGAATGTTTTCCTGGCATTTTTATGCAATATGCAAAATAAATGTATGGTTTTTGTTGACATGATTACAGCACAATAAGCAAAAAAATGTCATTTCACTTTTTTTTACAGGCGAAGAAGACCCATTCTCTAATCCGCAACCAAGTACATCTGGAACTCAAAAACAAATTACTCATGATGAAATCGCTATTGACTATTCTAGTGACGATTCTGTTGCTGATCCTACCTACTCTCCAGACAGTCTTAGTTTGCTTACACAACATGAAGATGAGATGGAAACCACTGTTTACGATGCATCAGTAGATGTACAGATAGCAGCACAAAATGCAATACCTGAAAGTATTGAAGATACGTCATTACTACAACAAAACAATTCCGTGTCCTGTAGAAGAAGGAAGCAAGATAATAAAATAAAAAGAAATTTAGGCCAATCCTATTTGACAGCTACTGGGAAAACTATCGCCAAACGTCAAATGAAGGAATTACCTAATTGTCGAAATAAGTGCCGTCAAAAAATAAGTGATGAGCAACGAGCTGTAATTCATAAAGACGTTTGGAATCTTGGGTCTTATGATTTAAGGGCAGCGTTCGTTTCATCTTTGATTACCATTCAAGAGAAAAAAACAGAGCGTCGTCGAGTCGAAGAACCTAGTTTACAAAAAAATAGACAGTGGACTTATAAGTATAATTTTAACGTCAATAGTGAAAAAATATCCGTGTGTCAAGGTTGCTTTCTAAAAACCCTAACGATAAGTGATAATTTTGTAAAACTAATCGGTTTGAAGAAACGTGGCAGCTCGAGTGGAATTATACCATCAGACAAACGTGGCAAGAATACACCAGCAAACAAACATTCCGAACAAAAAATTCAAGAGGTGATTAATCACATCAATTCGTTTCCGCTATATGAAAGTCATTACACTAGACGTAGAAGCACCCGCAAATATTTACCATCGCATTTGACAATTTCAAAAATGTATTCTCTTTACTCAGAATCACATGAAAATCCTGTAAGTGATAAGATATACCGCAAAGAATTTCATAAATTAAATGTAAGTTTCAAAAAACCAAAAGTGGACACTTGTCACACATGCGACCTCTTTAAAATGAAATCAAACATTGCTACGGATGAGATCACAAAATTAGCCCTTGAAAAAGAACGCGACTCTCATCTGCTAGCAGCTGATATGGCGTACAACGAGAAGTAGTGGGATAAAAATACCGCAGTTACAAATAACCAAATCAAATGTCTGACTTTTGACTTACAGCAATGCTTGCCAACCCCAGCTTTACAATCATCTGTAGCCTTTTATAAAAGACAACTTTGGACCTTCAATCTTACAATACATGACAACGCAACAGGAATGTCAACGCACCACATGTGGCACGAGGGTATTTCGGGTCGAGGTGCTAATCCAATAGCCTCTTGTTTGTTTGCATATTTACGAGAACTACCAGAAAATATCTCAGAAGTGATTTTGTACTCTGATACTTGCGGAGGACAAAACAAGAACTCTCACGTGGCTGCAATGTTTACGTACTTGTTGACTGTAAAACCCTCAATGAAGATGATACATCATAAGTTTATGATACCTTGTCATAAAATACAAAACATCTCTTTCTAAAGATGAATCATTTAAAACTATTAATTTCAAACGGAACACGCGACGACCCAAAGAATTTAATTTGATGCTGATTACTGACAAGCCAGTACCAATAAGTGTCGAAAAAAAACGTGATATAATATCACTTTTATCTTTAATACCAGAATGTTTCCATAATTTTTACCAGAATTTAGTAACCACTGACGATACCAAGGATGTTGATCCAGATATATCAGATTCAGAAGACAGTGACTTTTAGTTTTTGACTTTACTGCATGCATTGCATCATATTATAATATTTTAAATTGATAAGCATAATTATAATTCAAAATTATTCATAGTTTGTGTTTTAATATTATATAATAAAATAAATAAGCCAAGTAATTATAGTACGGTAATAAATACTTAAGTCGCAATTTTTTGACGTTCAATGAAACTTAAGTCGGATATCTTAGTAAATAATAATAATAGCCTAAATATCCATACTCTGATATGTAACTAGTTCATAATTGTGTAATAATAAATAATAAAAACAAAAACCGTAGTAATTTTTTTTCATACCAATCGAATAAAACCTACTCCTGTAAAATTTTTGCATGCAAAAAGATTTGACTTAAGTGTTTAACGCTTCCGCGTCTAGAATTGGTAGCCAATGGTAGCCTACTACATCGAGAAATCCTCGATTTCACAAATTAGTGAGATTGTAAAATGGTTACTCTGATTAGTAACTAGCTGCGCCCCATATTTTCACCCGCATAAATCTCGATCCCGTGGGAATATCGGGATAAAACCTATGTCCTTACCTACTACTTCCTTACTTATGGTCTACCCATGCCCAAAATTTCATCCATATCTGTGCCGTTTTAGCGTAAAAGCGTAAGCCGACGTTCGCACAGATGTAATAAAATCGCGGTGATTTATTTTTCTGTGCACATGATTTTCAACGCTCTGCTTAGCGCCGAGAGTTGAAAATCTAACCGTGTGTTTTTTCTGCGCGCTGGGACGAGAGTGCATCCCAGTGCGTTGGATTCTCATCGTTCGGCTTAACACCGAGAGTTGAAAATCCAGTGCGTGATAAAATCCCACCGCGCTTTTATTACGTCCGTGCGTACGGCCGGCGGCTAACAAACAAACAAACTCACTTTCCCATTTATAATATTATAAGTTAGGATACATAAATATGCAGTGCACAAATCAAGATTATTGGCTGCTTCTATTGCTTCTGAGAATTCCCTAATCGGAAAACTTAATTACAAAGTTCGACTCGACATTCAAGTCAGTGATCCCATGCTGAGCTGAGCACTCGCGTTTGAGACAACAAGACCAACGACATAGACAGTAGTTATTAATAGCAGCTGATAGCTAAAAAACTATGGTTTTAGTGTAGTTAGATATGCTTATGATCAGCATCACGATGACGATTACTTCCTCGTCGTGTGTAAGTAAGTACGTACCTACCTACCGTAATATAAATAAGTTGCATAATTATGTTTAATATTATTATCTTCAAGTACTTAGTTATAACTATGGTTTAATAAACTGCAAGAACTAATTAAAGTTCATCACCTCCAAAAATGTTGCAAGCCTCCTTATCTTATCAAAAATACATTATTATCTCAAACTAAAAAAAAATCCTTTGTAAAGGTATGGCTACTCAAGTGGGTACGTAGGAATAGTAACTCGAATATTTAGACCGTTGATGTCTTTCCAAGAGAAGTTTATTTTGGTTTAGGAAAGACATCAACGCATTTGATGAAAATCTTCCAGATTGTATTTACACGTTTACGTGAAAAATACTGCCCGATAGTTAAGTGGATGTGATTAAACTCAGACTTAAATAATTCTGTGCAAATAACTAGATCTAATTAACGCCAGAAACACGTAGTAGATCAACCTACTCTAGTACGTAGGTATCGACTTTAAAACGAATGAAAACAAAATTAATTCACACATTGTAATTCTGAAAACTGTAAGTAATAGTTATGTGCCAGTATATTAGTAGCTCTAGATTTTTTTATTACTATGTAATTTTAGTAACTAAGTATCTATTGACTGTTGCTGAACTTGCAACGAATTTTTAACCGACTTCCAAAAAGGAGGAGTTGTTCGTTGCGTATGGTTGTTTTTTTTTTTTGTATGTATTTCCACCGATTTCTCCGTCAATTATGGACCGATTATGAAAATTCTGTTTTTGTTTGAAAGGGTATGCTCCCAAGTTGGTCCCATATACTACAATAATACTTTTTTTTCCCACTTAGTATGCGGATGATATGATACGTTCATGTGACTGTTTTTTACATAGCAGGTAGTGGCATTCGAATTTCTGTGCGGTAGGTACCACAACTAAAAAGTGAAAAATAAAAACGTTTTACAAAAAAAAAAATCAACCAATAAAAAACACTACTAAACGAGAAATAACTTTAATTTCGGAAGTCGGTGGCAAAAAACGAAAATTCAAAACCAAAGACACCGACTTTGTAAGTCTACCACCATTAATCGTATTTATTACCCCCAGTTATGGTGTTATAAGGAATATTTTCATTCATGCCAAGGTCCACGATCATCTTCTGCGCCTTATTTGATTCAATACTGCGCGGCTCACCTCGGCGTCCACATCTATAAATAATCTGACTCGTGATTGGACGCTAAACTAAACAAAATATTATTTCTGTTCAATACTGCTAATGCTAACGCTTGAGCCCGGGCGCGGCGTAACGAGTTGTTGTAAAGATAACTTTTCAAAGATGTTTACATTTTCTGCCAGTGTGTACCTATATAGGTTTACTGGGATCATAATTTTCATATCATAATCTTCAAGAGTTTGTCAAGAGATGCCGTTAGTTTAGGTCATAAAAACTCAAAATAATAGTAATATTTGGACTTTTTATACTGAATTGAATTATATTTTGGGCTCTACAAAGAGAAAGCCTAAGAAATAAATCGTATTCTGTAGTGAATATCTAAAAACCGTACATAAATATGCAATGCAGGGTTAAACATTTTTTAATTCTAGATGTCGCTAGTGTCGCATTAACTTTGACAGAACTTACATCGTCTGTCTCATTCGTTGTACTTCCAATTAAAGTAATCCTTCATTCAACGGGACCAGGTTTAATTTGTTCATCATTTGTATCGTTTATTTACTTGCATTGCACTGTTTTGTGAACGAAAATAAAAACTAAGTACTTAGGTCTTCAATCGTGATGACGTGAATAACAGTAAAGTGAATCGTGCAAACGCAATACAATGGATTGGTGTATATTATTCAATACAAGGTAATGGGCGATGTTCTCGTTGTTATAAGACAAAAGGCTCGTCCTTCACACATTAGTAGAGCATCGTTGTGCAAACACGCTGTTATCTACATGCCGCGTAATGTTAGAGGTGATTATTGAAATGCTAATAACGTTACACTGCATGTAAGTACGGCGAGCCGAATCGCGCTCTTATAACTTCACTTGCGCAACGCATAAGACGTATAATTACTAACTCCTCTTGATGGTGGTGGGTCTCTATCGCTTGGTGCTGTAACCAGTACAGCTTACTAATCAGACATAAAATCATGGCTAACGTAAAGAGTAGATTAAATGCACCCAAAAGTGCATCTACTAAGAAGAAAAAGAAGGGACATAAAACAAAAAAATCATCAACAGGTCCCAAAAAATCTCCCTTGAAGAAAAATTTTACAGATAGCAATATAGTCATGAAACGACCATGCACCCGCAATGTCAAGACACCAAATCAAAAAACCAAATTCTTATTGAAAAATGGACACAAACTCAAGGAAAGATTTATTGCTAAACCACCTGTGAATGTCAAACCAATTCCTGAGGTAACAATTAAATCAAATCCTGAGCCACAAGGATGTCACAGCAAAACACAAGATAGCAACCTGCCTCTTATGACAAAAAGTGGCCAACTTAAGAAAAAGAATCAGTGCAATATGAAACTTGTTGATACTATTCTAAAGAATGAACTGATGATTTGTGAACACAGGAATACTGTATACACTGATGATGCACCTCCCGGAAAAGCACCTGTGGCAGTGACACCTCTAAGACTTGGTGTGGACAATAACAATGACATTGAAATAACAGACCAAAATAACACATCTCAAGACTACTCCAATGGTGATGTATATAAATTATCTGATACTATCTCTACAAAATCTGATGACTTAACTCATGGTGAAAATTGCTCAGATTACTCAAATGGAAAATCTGGGAGAACCCCTTCAAAAAAGAAAAAAAAGATATATAAGCCAACACCAAGACATGTCACACTGAAAAATAGTGTAGTATTAAAATTAGAGTACTTTGAGTGTGATCATTGCAACAGAAAATTTAACAGAAAATGTTCCTTACGTAGACATATGTACATGCATCTCGGTATAAAGCCATTTCAATGTCCTCATTGTCCTCAACGATTCAGAAGTCTCTACAACATGCAGGTTCATGTTGACCGTTACCACAAGATAACTGAAGACGATCCAGAGCTTTTTAATTGTAATTACTCTGAGCAACCATTTCTTGCAAAAGAAAAGTCGAATAAACATTTAGAAACTCACGTTGATAGTGGGGGTTCATTCAAATGCATTTACTGTAACAAAGTGTTTGCATACCACATCTTGTTGATACAGCATGAGAAGAAACACATGGTCAAAGGACCGCACCAGTGCACCCTGTGCGGTACGACTTACCGCTGTCGCAATCTTCTGTACTTGCATGTTAAAAGCCATTTGAAAATCAAAGATTTTATCTGCCAATTTTGTGGAAAAGAGTTTTTAAGGCGAAACTCTCTGAAGCGACACGTTGAGGTAAGCCACTGTGAACATAGAATTGTGTGTCCAATTTGCAAAAAGAAATTGAAGGGTCATCTAACTGAGCATGTGCGCACGCATGAGAAGAAGCGTCCTCATGTGTGTCCTGAATGCGGACAACGGTTCACACAGTCCACTCAGCTGAATGTTCACCGCCGGGCACACACCGGTGACAGGCCATACCCCTGCCGCATATGCAAACGATTTTTTTCGCATTCTAATGCTCTTATTTTGCATATCAGACGTCATACAGGAGAGAAACCTTTCCCATGTGCTATGTGTCCAATGTCCTTCTCTCAATTGCCACACATGAAAACACATATGTGTAAAATTCATGGTAAGGAGAACCCATACAAATGCGCTAACTGTGATTCCTTTTACAAGCTCAAAGCTCAGCTTGATGTGCATGAGAAGTCTTGCATAGGAGGAGCTACTGTTGTCAAAGGCAAAAAGAAAACGTCAATGAAGGGGGAGGATCAAATAGAAGTGGAATCGGCAATGTCCTTGTCTCGCATGAGGTTCCTGTTGGCCCTTCTCCTCACGATGATCGCTTCGAAAGGAAAACTCAAATACCTAGGTGGGTAAACTTTTCTATAATACGAGTTTGTTTACACTACACTCATAAAGTGCACTGTTTTTTTTTTTTTTAGTGTGGAGTACATTGCTTAGTGTGTGTCCGCCAATAACGGGAGTCCATATCGGAAACGAGCACAGATCATAGTCATTTTCAGACCGGCAAAACGATGAAAAATCTAACGTTGACTTTTAATAATATTTTCTAGTACATAAGACATCAACGCGTTTCCATTCAGTTCGCATCATCATAGGTCATTGAGTACAATCGTAGTAACAAGGTCGTAATAACAAATGCGCCGTCATTGAAAATGCAAGTGCGATCGAACCGAACAAATATACATTACGAAGCACTATCGTATTTATTCACTGGGTTGCGAAGTCGTGTGCTGCGTACGGAGTGTTGTGTGCTTATGTGATGTGCAGACTTGTAGGCACGTTGTCCATTGCATAGCTTATTTCATCATGGTTTTTATTCTAGCGAACATACTCGTCGTTGTATGACAACTGACGGGTTAACGACGAGGTATACTTTATGAGTAATAATTTCGTGAGTGAGTTCATTTCCCATTGTGTTGTTAATTGTTGGTGTTGGTCGGTGACGGCGGGCTAAAGTAGGTTATCGGAAAGCGGAATTTGATGTTTAATTATATAAGAATTCGTTCTCGTTGGCTTTCGGTTTGGTAATGGTGGTGGTTGGTCTCGATTCTTATCTATTTCAAACTATGAAGCTTTGTAAATAAGCTCCTTAGGTACATTGTTCAAGTCTAACCTATTTTTCTCTGACAGGTTTCAACAAACGCCTCGTTGACGAGATTCTAGTCGAGTCGTTGGAGGCAATGGACCAGACTCCTTGCAAAGACAAGAATCTCCCGCCGGCCAAGCGTCTAAGGAAAAATATCGAAATGTTCATAAGTGGAACAATACCAAAAATTCAGATGGCTAACTTCAAGAAAGAGAACAAGTCGACGGAGGACATTCTGGAACTGTTGACTACCGAGAAAGATAAGTAAAGGGGTAAGGGTCACCGCACATTGCTGCTGAGGCGGGTCACAAACAACGCGTTAACAAAAGACGGTCGGTCGTTTACGACATAAAAAATGTTATAATACACAAGACCCAAAAGAGGGAGTGGACTGCACGTGTTCAGGCGATGGATTCATCGTCACGTTTGCAACCGTTTTTTTTAACGAATACACCCACTTTATGATGTAAGCAGGCTTAAAATAATGCATAGGTTTATTTATGGAACGGGTACATTTTATTAAATCCGCACACAGACAATATTTTTGTACAGTACACGCAATTGGATATAAAAATGAATGAAAACCTTATAGAAATATATGTAAATTAGAGGATTCTACACACAATATGCAATGAACCCTATTCTCATCTTCGTAGCATAGCATTTGTGTAAAACAGGCTGCTTCCCAGATGCGGATATTAATTATTTGTGTATTGTGTTGGTTGAGTCGTCGACACGACCGCGGTTATTGTGCGTGACAATACAAATAGAGAAATCATATTCGAATATATTTAAAAAAAATCTAGCATTAAGCTAAGGTCTTACTAAAGCTACATAATGTTATAACGATATTGCACGTATCACATAGTTTCTTCGGGAATGACCGCAATGGAAACTTTTTGAACATGCTGGCCTGAGGAACGGAAAGGTGTCCACGTCAAAAACCGAGTTCGGTAAAAGATTAATTGTAAATAAAATTGGTACAGACAGTACAAGATAAGATAAGACTTATAGCTATAAAAGATAAAGGGCTAGACAAGCTAGATTATTAAAGAAATCGTGACTGTTTGTTTAATCGTTGTGTTTAAATAATTATTACAATTATTGTTACGTTACCCGCCCCGCTATTGCGTTAGCCCTATTAGGTGCATTTAGAGCTATTATACCAGTATTTAACATCTAATGTATGTTTTAATAATTAAATCATAATGTTCACTATTTATGTATCACTTCTTATTATTATTTGAGGTGTTTCGCGTGATGAGGAAACTCTGATGTCGGAGCTAGACATAGCTTAAATACGCAAATACCCACAAGTACGCCATATGTGCAAAGTATGAACACATACATATTTATACATTTTGCCATTCCGTCTTGCAGTCTTTAAACAAGTATTCGATAATTGAAGCTATGTCTGACGCCGGCTAAATTTTAAGGTCGTCACTCAATTGTTTTTGGCTTCGTTTCATGTTTTTCTCGTTCGGTAATTCGTAATGACTGTAATGTATTGTATTGTGTACAGTAGGAGTAATGTAGCAGTTTCGTCTTCGCTCGTCGCGTCAAATCATTGTTTATTCATGGTCAGTGTGCTAGAACCTTCTGAACTGTATTCTAATCTTGTAATTGATCTGTCATCGTCAACAATGCAAACTGGTATTATGATGTGATTCCCTTAACTTTACAGTTTATTTAAAAAGACAACTATAAATTCGATTGCTATTTTGGAAATATCATACTTCCCACCAAAGAATGTGAACGCGAAATGTAGAATAAAATTGGAATGAATCATTGAATGATTCAAAGCTATTAAAATACTGGTTTGTTCTATTAAAGAATTACAAGTATTCTCTTTTCAAACATCTTTCCTTTATTCGCAAATAAGTTAAATCTTTAGTTTATGTCCACAAGCACGTTAAGCATTGTCGAACTTGTCGTAAAATTCAGTTTTACTGAAATTAGTGAACGTATTGTGACTATCATATCTCGCGAAATTAGGTAGGTAAGTAAATGTATTGAAAATCTTAGAATTACGTAACATTTTTATAAATCTTAGAACTTAGTTCTAGGTGCAAATTAATTATTACGAGGCGATCCAGTGATGTCTCGTTACTATTAAAGTATTATTAATAATGCAATGATCATATTGATGAGTGACGACCCTTATGATTACATCACTTTATTTAAACCTATGAAGCTTAGCATGATAATTTGCTAATGTATCTACACGTAGTTTTAAGGTAAAATATAGTTTGTCTCTAATGTAATAATTTAAATATTTTTAATAGTAAGGAATCTAGCTTATAAAAGTCCTTTGACTATTTAGATGCTTCATAATATAAAAATTATGAGACAATATATCTAAACGACAATCAATAATCTACACCAGTGACTCCCAAAGAGGTCCAGGTGGACCCCCAGGGGTCCACGGGAGACTCGACGGGGTCTACGTTGGCAACGCAAATTTCCATAGTTAGATCTAATCTTCACATTTTTTGTAGAGTTTTGGGAATATGGTAGAAATGTAGCTGCAGAGGGTCCACCGGAACCAGCTAAATTTAAAAGCGGTCTATGAGAAAAAAAGACTGGGAACCTCTGATCTACACTAATATTATAAAGAGAAAAGATTTGTATTTTGTTTGTAACGAATAAACTCAAAAACTACTAGGCCGATTTTAAAAATTCTTTCACCAGTATCACTGAGTAACAAAGGTTATAATTTATAAAGATATCACGCGGGCGAAGCCGCTGGCCGAAGCTATATTTAATAAATTAAGTACCTACTGATAGCTTACTACATATTTCCTGTAAATTGAGAGATGTGGCTCTCGAGACACTTAAATCTGTGTAGCCCTGACTCAAGAGTCAGGGTCTAGTTGAAATAAATAAATAAAATTAATAAGTTTCATAAAACGTCCATTCGAAATAGTGATCTAACAAAATTATGATATGATTTATAAAATAAATAAATGAATGGTGACAATTTACATATTCCGTAATGGGCAGACTCTTTTCAGCATACAACATTAGAAAAAAAAAAGCCATGCAATGTAACTTGCCATTAAATCAAAGTGATTATCCCAAAGATAACAATAGCTGTACTGCATTTTAAAATGTTATTTATCTTAGTTTTAATATAATATATAAAATATTATTATATATTTAGCATTCCTGATGAATGAACGTGCCATGTAACTTCGATGGGTGAATAATTATAATTAGGTAATTATTATAAAGTTGATTAACGTAAATAATTTTTTATATATAAATTTTATTGTTTTTTAAAACCTGCTTGACATCGTTTTAGAGTACTATGATCGGCTATATTTATTCGGATTAAGTTATATTATTTGTTATTTATTCGTGTATGTAACCTACATAATAAGTTTTTTTAATTGGAATTTAATTACGTTTTAAACCGGGATGTATTCTTTTTAACGTTCGTTAGTGGGTCAAACATATTATTATTAAATTAACAGATTCTTACACAAATTGAATTTCAAGTTAACATCTTAATTATAGATCTTTTCGAAAATTTCTTCGCAACGATCAATAGCCATCAATTTCTATTGTAGTAATATTATCAATCGCTTCAATTGCATTTGGTTTGGTAGACTATCAATCACGTAAAATTTGACAATTGCAATTGATCGTTTCGGGGACCCTTAACTTAATGATTAGGAAGCGGTGAAGTATGAACTTTTCATGAAGCTATGAAACAGTCACTAAACAGTATGTTTTGAATAACTAAGAAAAAGTTGGCGTGCAATGTACTTTATTCGTCACCCAAAACGCCCGCCCTTCACCACTTCCTAGTGCTTTAGCTGGGAAGAAGAATTTGCGCAACAATCTCCCCAGCACCACAGCTGCTGTCTTTTCAACTAGAAAAACAGTCAAGTCTGTTTTGAATAACTAAGAAAAAGCCGACGCGACGGGCAACGCCTTTATTCCATCAACCGATCGTGGACGACTCGCTTTCTATAATTTTAAAATATTCTTTGAAGAATAGTTGTTCGATATTTACAAGACAAGGTGAAGAAAAATAAATAATAATAGGTAATTTAAACCGGACCTTAACACAAGAAAGATGACAAATGACGTAAGCAATTCCAAAACAAGTCTAACTTGTTCTAATGACTTTCAGACAATTGTATTAACTCGTTCTATTTCAGTCGTTAATTACAAGAGAACGTAGCATAGCTTGCAAGGCCTGCACGTGAACAAAAGGAAATTGCTTCGTTCGGATCATTGAGTGCGCGCGTAAAATCTGTGACGCGTGTGACGTCACGGTTCATTGCGTGTACGCCGGCTGTGGGCCTATTATTGTTGGTAGCATGTAAGTTATTAAGGGCACGATCAACGGCTGTATGGAAAATCGGTTTTACTGAAACTATTGCAATATGATTGGTGGTAGACTTATTTCTGTATACCTAATTTCAGCTGAGTGGACTTACTCCCTTTCATTTGCTTTTCTTAGCTTTGCTAGGTAAAAATTAATTGACATTGATTAAATTTGGATACGTAGGTCGTGTCCAATTTTAATCAATGACAATTAATTTATTCAGACGATGAATAGAAATAGAGTCAGACTATTAGAAATAGAAACAGACCTACTAGCAAACGTTACAAAAAAAAAAATACATGTTTTATACCAAATTATTGTTTGTTAAATGTCGTTTTGTGTCAGTGCCATTTGTTGTTATTCTTTTTTGATTGAAAGAAAGATTGTTAAGATCTTTTCTGTATTGAAAGCGTATTTTATCTAATTTAGAATGTGTGTCATAAATATTTACTAGAACCAAATTGTAGCTATTTTACTAGATTTTTTTGTATAAACTGCGAAAAACTGATGTGTAAAATGTAGATTTATTGAGTTGATTGTTCAAACAAATCACACATTAATTCTTTTATCTGGTAGCGTGTTTTTACAAGCTTTATGTTAACTTTCTTCATTCGAATGTGTTTCTGGTAACTCTCTTTGTCAGCCATTTTGCAAGCATTTCCTGGCATCCGATTAAGCTAAAACTTGAAATACTTATGAATTATGAGCTGGTCTGATGATCTGAGGCCTGAGGATTAAGGCTACTTCTGAAAAGAGGCAATAGAGAAATGATTATCATGCCTATATTATTTCTCTCAGCCTAAGAATAATTAATCTGATTGACTATGTAAAAGGTTTTCGCAATTTATACAAAGCTATGTATATGTATAATTATGTACAAACTAAATATTATTTATTAAGTGTTCTTTTTATTATGTTATTCAATACTGAAATGATGAAAACGGTTGTGTTATAGCACTGAAAAGCTCGTGTACCTAAAGGCGCAGGCCCACCGCGGCGCATGCTGTGCACGGGAACGCGGCGCATTTTAGCTGCGTGTATTAATTTGTTTGACAACGTGGGTCTACGTTTCCACTGAAGTACCTATACCAAGACCCACGACTATGTATAGCATGGCGGACGGAGGCACGGCTACGCACGTGCCATTGCAATCCACGGACACGAAACGCGTCCGTCCCACAAGGCGTATGACTGAAAACAAACGAGCTGTAGATAGTTGTGGGTCATATTCGTGTACTCCAGTGGAAACGTAGACCCACGTCGACAGCGTTGAGCTATGTAACCACCTATTCGAGCAAGCCACGCATGTATCTATGACGTCAATTCATGCGTAGCATCTCCGTGGGTTGTAGTGGACACCACCACATACATTTTCTTACAAAGCGAAGCTTAACACACGTGCGTAGCCTCTCCGTGCGCCGCGGTGGGCCCGCGCCTTAATTAGAATGAAAATGTATGTAATAGGGATCGTAGCAGGTGGCATTCTGTAGTTTCTGCCTACCCTCATAAATGAAGAAGGCGTGAGGTTATGTATGTATGCATGAAAATATATGTACCTAATCCAACACGTCATTACTATTTACTGTTACATTAATGGTTATTCTTGTCGTCTGATAACTTTCATGGCGGATTTTATATTTCATTTTAATAGACAATAAAATTCGTTTTGTGCATAGAAAACGAAGCCCAAACCTAAATCATTTATGACCATCAAATTGCCACATTAGTTTATTGGTCGCAGGCTTCGATTACCGGCTCTGGAAAACCATTGTTAAGTTTTCCATTAGGGAATTCTCAGTCGCAGCTTGAAGTATGGATTTGAGCTTAGTTATCAGCAGTAAGTTCTCCCACATGAGGATGAGAGTAATATCATAACTGGCGAACTTTTGAGTGTCGTAACACTCAAAGTTCTTTGTAATCAGGGTCCAATGAAATTCACTAGCGAAACTCCGCAGACGTGATAGGTATCGAAATCTTTTCTTTTTTCGTTTTATCGTATTGAAATGGATATCGATACCCATCACGTCTGTAGATTTTTGCTAGCTAATTTAATTTGACTCTGTAGTTACACTTCTGCTTACCCATTTGGGAAATACAGGTTATTGCCAACAAAATGATGACGTCAAGATAGATTCAGTTTCTGTTCTATTAATTACTATGTATAGTTTATTGTATACATGTAAATTACCTACAGTGGACCGCACATCTGTGGAAACATTTTGACCTTGAGCTGGCCTAGCGTAGTACGGAATTTCAATAGAAAACGAGGCCAGTTTATACTGATATTGTTACAACTGACGTGTGACCCACTGTACCTAATGAAAATAAATTTTTGTTTTAATAAAAAATATGTGGGTTTAAGGGTTAGCCAAAGAAATGCCCACCTAGAATTATTATAGTCAACAATCGTACCTATTTTATCAAATGTATGTGTGCATGCAACTTAGGGCAGTATTCGATTGAAAATGAATATTTACATGGAGTATTCGAATACTGGCCGAAAGTACCAAAGAATACTGATAGTGAAATCACTAACATTAAAATGTAACGTAACTAAATTTATGAGTTTTATTTTATTACGACTAAGGCTCAACTCACACCAAAAGAGCGTCGAAGCGCAACGAAGCGGAGCGCAGTTTCAGTGTCATATGAATTTTAACTTTATTTTCACTACTATAATACTTATTATCGCATGAGAAACTCGAACGAGTCGCGCGGACGCCCGCGGCGCCGCGGGAATTCCGGCGAATTCCATAAACGGAGCCGTGCGACTGCGCGAGAAGTCGCGGGAAGTCCCGAGAATGCTCGAGCAGTCGCGAGCGGCCGCTGGCAATATCCCGTCCCTCGCGCCCGCTCCACGCGCGCGTCTGTTGCGCGCGAGCATTTGCATTCATTCCTTGCAGTGCAACGAATACAGAAGTGATGGAAATAGATGAAGAAAAGCTTATTTATTTGGTGCAAATGTACGACTGCCTATACAATATCAAATCAAGGCATAACAGCGATAAGCACATGAAAAATAACGCAATGCAATAATAATTAAATCCAAAATACCCATTTTCACTGCACGGAACAACACAAGTTTCAAGGTAGTGAACTGCCAAAGGAGAACGACCCGTGAATTCATCGCGGGCGGGCTCGTGAAGGCGCGCGGTGTCCCGCGACTTCTCGAGCAGTCGCGGGAATCCGCTCGCCTTCTCTACCGAGCGGGTCGCTTCGCTTCGCTGCCCTTCGCCGCTCTTTCGGTGTGAGTTGACCCTTAGTACCCTGCCTAATAGTGCCAAACCTATGTGATCGAAAATGCTCGCATAGGTTGAAGGTGGAGAGACATATGCTTTGTAAATGTTACTTCATGACAACTAATTTTATTCCACATCTTTTTAATCGCGATTAAAAATAGTCTGATTTAGTTTGACAATCAAAATTTTAGGTGAAAAACTTTAAATTAAGAAAAGCAAAATTGCTACTGGTGCCGATTCTCTTGTACACCGAACTAAACTCGCTAAAATTCCTTGACTATGAGAATCTTAGTTTAAAGATTATAATTCTGCAACAAAAATTAGAGAATTTAAAAAAAAAATTACAACCAAAATCGAATTTGACAATCGCGACTCCACATGATACTGGGTTGCTTTACCCCGTGATTTTTTTTAGAGCCGGTGGCGCTCGGGGACAGCCTCGACGTGTTTTATATGGAATTTTTCACTTTTTTTATGGAAAACCTTTTTAATCGCTATAAATAGTCAAATTTAATTATACAATTATTATTTTTTTCGTAAAAAACGTCGAATTCAGAATAGTAAAATTGCCATTTTCTCTAAATTAATATCTCAGTGCCATCTTAGTGCTGTCAAACTAAATAGTTAAGTTGTGTCCTTACCACCACCTTAACTATATTTTAGTTTCGTCGTTTGACAGGAATAAACAAAATTTTGGTGATTTTTGGTGTAGTTTAGAAGCATTTATGACAAGTGAATCGACACCAAATTGACTACTTAACTAAAATTACATTTGTGCTGTCAAAATATAGTAAAGTTAAGTTGTGTCACTATTTAGTCAATTTCAGAATAGAATACGTCGTTTGACAGGAATAAACTACATTTTGGTGATTTTACGTCTAGGTAGAATTTTATGTCAAAGAGAATTAACACCATTGAGCTTTATTCTCTTGACTAAACTTTATAGCCTGCACTACATTCTACGGCATAAAACAAGAAGCCCTGCATATAGGTAATGGAAGATGTTGAATAAATGAATGGCTGCCTGCCTCTTTGTTGTAGAAGTCGTATGGACTATTGCTGAGATCAGAATCCTGGGTTCGATTCCTGACTGTGGCGAAATGTTATAGGGGTTTCAACCACACGTCCGTAACTCTGGGGTCCGTGATAAAAATTTGACACTAACGGCGCCTTTATGTCGTAGGTGTAAGGGTGGTTTTCGTAATACAAGTGTTATCAACTTATCAATGACACAAAAGAACCTGCGGTTGACTTTATACTTAAGGCTTCAAATAATTTTGTTTCTTCTAGTGTCAATAGGATTGGTTTATTAGAAGTACCTGGGCGACTGGGCTCTGCTCTGGTGAAAATAGAAAATGCTCATTTAATAGTATAGGAAAGTTCATAATAATCCATGTATACCTATACATTCCATGCTACCATGTCATTATTCATTATCTCATTCTAAACTTTGGGCGACCGAGCTCTGCTCGGGTGAAAATACGGAGAAAACAAATTTTCTCAAATATAAGGCCTACCTAGATCGATTTTTCGTCCCGTGAACCCCTATATTTAAACTTTCATAGAAAACGTTACTCTATTTTGAGAACGTGAGTACAAACATATATACAAATATTGCTCGTTTAATAGTATCGTATAGGCTACTTGACACAACAAAATTTATAAAAAAACAAATAGTATTTGCCCGGACTCTATAAAAAAAAACTGTTTCTTGTACAGAGATATACCAGAGAAACAAACTATGAGGCTAAAAAATGAAAGCTCATAACAGGTGGCAGCACAGTTGCACGTCTTTAAACCGCCATTGTTGTGTAAACACAACAATGGCGGGTTGGCACTAAAGTAAACAAAAATGTTTACTTTTGTGTCGATCACAAATTATACGAAAACTAGATAAATATGTATGAGATTTGAAGTATAGAAAGACGAGCTAAGGACAGGGGAAGCGTCTACCACTGGTAAAAAAGCAGCTTTAGTGGAAAAGTCAATAAAACATGAACGTTTTATAATTTATAGGTTATTTTGTGTTTGTTGACTTTAAGTTCGTTTTTTATTAAAGACTGGAGGCGTACGATAGAAATAAACTGATCAGAATTGAAAACCAACTCGGGCACACTGATCTAATATGATAATATAAACACACACATACTTTGCTATAATTTATATAATATCACATCACAAGTTCCTATACTTATGTAATGAAAACAGACTTAGTTCTCTTGGGAGCATCACATATAAACCACTTTCTTCCTTATAAGGCTTAAAGGATAGCACATCGTCTCGACGAAATATCGGATTCCAATTTTTTTCGGAGAGCTATCTCCCACAGTTTTGTTCTTATTAAATCTTTGGTAAATACATGGGTCCCCGTTTTTTGCAGTAAATAGCTGCGCAACTGTGCTCACTAACTAATTATGCGTAAAAGAAATCCCTTGTTTACAAAAAATGTATGGCTAGCTGTCAAATTATAAGATGCTGGAGATCAATAGCAGTTTTTATCCCCATTGAAACGGAACGTAACTTGACTAATAGAAAACTTCAACGTCAGTAAAGTCACGTCAACAAACAACCTGTCAAAATTGACAAAAAGTAGTTCAAATCAAAACAATACGCGTGTGGCAGTATGTGAATGAATATTTTCTGTATTTAGGGGCGTTTGTGAAGTGAAAATAATATTAATTAATAAACCAAAAAAATGGGTACAACGGGCCAGTCTATCACGCTAGCCAACAGCATTATAGGCGTAGGAATATTAGCTATGCCCTTCTGCTTTCAACAAGTAAGTTTTTTTTTCTTAAAAAATATAAATTATCGGCACATTTTTCGGTAGATATGTTCAGGCTACGGAACACCCATTTTTTGTATTAAATACTCGTCTTACTTAATACTACTAAAATTAAGGTCAAGACAACACATTCTAAATTGTGTTGGAAGTTTGACTTGATGATTCAAGTCCTATTAAAAAAACTTATCATATCTACTATATAAAAATAAGTCGGGTTTTCCTACCTGACGCTATAACTCCAGAACGCACGAAACGATTTCCACGGTTTTGCATTCGTTGGAAAGGTCTCGGGCTCCGTGAGGTTTTAGGTAGGGTAGGTGCGCCGTAAATAAGTTCTTAATGCTACCCGTGCGAAGCCGGGCCGGACAGCTAGTTTCTCTATAGATACTTTTTTAAATTTAGGTAGGGCATCTCGTAGTTGATATCTGAGATCATGACTACTTAACCGGGCTTTCCTGTGGGTGCCTAAAGCTACTACACTTAAAACCTCCAGCCAGGCGTTATTCAACTATGCTAATTAAAACTAGGTGAACGCTCGCTAAGGGCACCCCCTGTGGGGGACGAACCTTGGCTTAGGGCCTCAACCGGAGGGAGGACATCAAGGATGGGACAGGCTGGGCTATAGCTACTCTAACCCATTATATGTATGATATATTTTTTTTTATTTTTTTTAGTGTGGTGTACTACTTGCTACTCTAATTTTACTAGTTATGGGCCTCATCTCAAGATTATGCTGTCATTTCCTTTTAAAATCTGCTCTACTCGCGCGGAGAAGAAACTTTGAATTTCTAGGTAAAGTATTTCTCCTTCAAACTAAGCCTACAACCGTTCACTTGGACATAAAAAATAATTATCTCAAATTCCAAATTCAAATTGTGAAATGTTTCTTTTTTTAGCTTTTCATGTATTTGGACAAGCTGGAAAGTTTGCTGTTGAAATTGGTATTATTGGATTCCTGATGGGAACTTGTATAGCGTACTTTGTTGTGGTTGGGGACCTAGGACCACAGATAGTTGCTAAGATGTTCAACATTAACCAGAGTGATATACTGAGGTAATTATTCACCAATATTATAGATAAATACTTTAGTAATTAATAGAAACAAAGGAGAGAGTATTGTGTGGCTCTCATTGTTTTACCTATAACAGAGGTATTTTATAGTTGTTGACTTCTTGTCAACAGCTATTAATATACCTCTATTGTAATGTAAATGTTCTAATGGGAAATAGTGGAATATTCAGAGGCAGCTAGATTGATAGAATAATGCTTTATAGATTAGTAACATAACAATGACCATAACAAAACTGCATAAAAAGCACAGTTATAATTGGAAATGGTACCAAGTAAATTGTTGAATGCTCCAATTAGTAATGATTTTCTTTGTTTTTGGTGGTAAAATTGACATGCTCACTTAAATGTCTCGCTGATGGTGGCGAGTGTGTTGGATCATTTGGTTCCCTACAAAATGGTTGAGCTGGATGGTGCTGATCCACGCGTCATGTTCGTGAACGACCGCCGTCAGTTGAAACTGGTCATCTCTTATCTGCCAGGGCTTATTTTTAATCTTATATTTTCAATTGCTTTCGATTATTTGTGTACATTGTTCTCACATATAGAAGCAACAAGAATGATTCACCCAGGATTTTGTAAATATCTATATTTAAAAGAGTGCCCTTGTAGTTTCTTGCCCGTTCTTCTCCATAGACATCTACGTTTTGGAATGGACAATTAGCTTCAACTTTCTAACTGACCGACTCTTTCACAATTCAAAAGTGCCTGTAAATGGTTTCATTGAAATAAATGCTTTGAGTTTGAGTTTGGTACAATGGGTAGTTAGTTTTCAGCCATTAGGTATAATAAATGCTGATGTGTTTATTGACAAGTAATTATTTATTTTTATTAATTGTCAATATACTCTAACCAAACAATGAAATGTTTACATTGTATTAAACCAGAAAAATCATTGTAAAGGTTAATTAACTGTGAAGGATAAAAGAGTTAATCAAGTGTAACTTTACACTTTGATGAACATTATTATTTTTATTGTAGACTTTATAATTGAATGCCTCGTCGGTCTAGTGTTGCAAGCGCTACTGCTCAGCATGAGATCCTGGGTTCGATTCCCAGGTCGGGCAAAGTAATATTGGGTTTTCCAATTGGAATTCTCTGTAGCAGCCTGAAGTCTGAATTTGTGCCCGGTTGATGGCAATATGCTCGCCCCTATTACATGGGACTTATAATTGGTGAAATGTGGGTGTAGGTACTATAAGTGTACACCTCTGCCCAACCCTTTGGGGAAACAAGACGTGATGTCATGTTATATTTATTTATAATTGACAATTTCACGAGCCAAGTCATTATAGTTATGATAAAACAAATGGAAAGGCAGCCATTATCAGTCTAACTCCCTTCAAGGCTACTTTGCTAAAGCTAATGATTGATTGTCATAACAATTTCACATTGGATGCCTTTACATCTCAATGTATTTTCAAATCTTCACAAATGTCTGCTGTTGTATACAGCCAAACACTGTACTTAAACATTTAACCTTTTGAACGCCAGAGCGTAAACGCTTCGGCGCCCCTGCTACGCCAAGCCACAAATTCAGCTCAAATACCTACAAAAAAATAGGGATTCCAACATCTTATCGATAAGTTATCGATAACCAATTAATCATTGCTTTTCGTTCCATATTTTTTAAATATAATATTACTCGTTGCATTATTCTTTTATTTAATTTGACCCTATTTGGTATCATACCATCATTAAACACCAGTTACAAAGCTCTAAACAACCTAAAAGCAGACATTTTAACTACAAGCGAATAAATCAAATAATAATAAGGTATATCACTAATCTCGTTCATGACGTCATCCGCTGTCGGGAAGATCCGACTCTGGCGTGCCTGGCACGACTTTTGACAACTTTCTCGCATGCGAGTAGGGATGTGATATTGTGGGACATAATAAATAATAATCATATAGTATTTTAAACAATTTAATCAATTTACTTATTATTACTCCGATTCTTCGTAACTTGGCAAACTTATGTCATCCAAGTCCTTTTGCTGCCATACTTTTCTAATAACGTTCAGTATATTTACGCAAGTAATTGAACGTTTATCTTCTGGCACTCGATCCAGTTCAAAAGCGACCAGTCTTGCAAACGCAGCATTTCGTGGGTCGCTACTAGCGACCCACGAAATGCTGCATTCGCAAGGATTGGATTTTAAGCAACCAAGACCTAGCGACTCGCTAGGTCTTGGTTGGCTAAAATCCAACGGAGGTAAATTGGAGACGTCACACCTTATACACTCGCACAATAATAATGCAGTTACAAATATTACCCCCGATCATAATTATAAATGTAGGAAATCACCAGCGCTCTCCCGTAGCGCTAATGACGTCACCGCTTGACGTCTATTCCCGACTGTGGCGTACAGGTCACTGTTTATGCGCTTTTGCGTAGGGATGCGCGAGAGTGGACAGTAAACTGTCGATCTATGGATAACAATTATGA
Source organism: Omphaloscelis lunosa (assembly GCA_916610215.1). Taxonomy (NCBI): domain Eukaryota; kingdom Metazoa; phylum Arthropoda; class Insecta; order Lepidoptera; family Noctuidae; genus Omphaloscelis; species Omphaloscelis lunosa. The sequence continues at coordinate 15,684,287 of OU744261.1, read as the reverse complement.
TTTTTTTCCACAATTTTACAAATATGCATTGGGAATATTCAGTTACGAATAGTTGTCATTAAAAAATAATTGTCGAAGTAATAGTAAGCTACTTTTAATAAAATATTTCATAAATATGAAATATAAGTTACCTTATTTACCCATCACTAGCTGTCGTGTCTTGACGACTGTGGCGTGAGGAAGAACACTTTTTTATGGATTTCGATTAGCAATTTTTGATTATTGTTTTTTCTAGTGAAATGTAAATAATGAATATATCTTTGTGCTATTTTACAATATTTCATTAATGTAGTTTTAAATAATAGGAAAAAGAAACACTGAAAACTTAATTTAGTACATTTATTTTGTACTTAGATTATGTCGTTTTCTTGTCGGCTGTAGACGACGGTGGCGTATTTGGCACGTTTTCGTTTGTCGGCTATATCCGACCATGGCGTTCAAAAGGTTAAAAGCTATAGTTTGACCGAAACGGGAGGGGGGGTCAGTGTAGGTCGTTTAACCGTTAACCGTCAACGCTCCCGGCGCCGTCCCGCGCCCCGCCTCGCCGCGCAACACAGCGGTCTCACTCAAACTATACCAATGAATACACTTATTTTTATGTTTGCAATATCGGATTAACCATGGAAAGAGAAAGGAAACTATACATCATGTACCGTTATCGTGAAAAAATAATCAGCCGTCCCTCCATACATTTTGGTCATGTAGGTATTTAATTTTTGAATGGGATAGTTGATAGTAGTTTCGCGATTACGATGTTGGTACCTATAGAGAATGTGCTTCAGTTTAATGGTCTGTTCTAAATATGGCCTTCTGCAGTATATCCAAAGAGTTGTTTTCGTTGTCGCATGCGAGTAGGGATGTGATATTGTGGGACATAATAAATAATAATCATATAGTATTTTAAACAATTTAATCAATTTACTTATTATTACTCCGATTCTTCGTAACTTGGCAAACTTATGTCATCCAAGTCCTTTTGCTGCCATACTTTTCTAATAACGTTCAGAATATTTACGCAAGTAACTGATCGTTTATCTTCTGGCACTCGATCCAGTTCAAAAGCGACCAGTCTTGCAAACGCAGCATTTCGTGGGTCGCTACTAGCGACCCACGAAATGCTGCATTCGCAAGGATTGGATTTTAAGCAACCAAGACCTAGCGACTCGCTAGGTCTTGGTTGGCTAAAATCCAACGGAGGTAAATTGGAGACGTCACACCTTATACACTCGCACAATAATAATGCAGTTACAAATATTACCCCCGATCATAATTATAAATGTAGGAAATCACCAGCGCTCTCCCGTAGCGCTAATGACGTCACCGCTTGACGTCTATTCCCGACTGTGGCGTACAGGTCACTGTTTTTGCGCTTTTGCGTAGGGATGCGCGAGAGTGGACAGTAAACTGTCGATCTATGGATAACAATTATGATTTTTTTCCACAATTTTACAAATATGCATTGGGAATATTCAGTTACGAATAGTTGTCATTAAAAAATAATTGTCGAAGTAATAGTAAGCTACTTTTAATAAAATATTTCATAAATATGAAATATAAGTTACCTTATTTACCCATCACTAGCTGTCGTGTCTTGACGACTGTGGCGTGAGGAAGAACACTTTTTTATGGATTTCGATTAGCAATTTTTGATTATTGTTTTTTCTAGTGAAATGTAAATAATGAATATATCTTTGTGCTATTTTACAATATTTCATTAATGTAGTTTTAAATAATAGGAAAAAGAAACACTGAAAACTTAATTTAGTACATTTATTTTGTACTTAGATTATGTCGTTTTCTTGTCGGCTGTAGACGACGGTGGCGTATTTGGCACGTTTTCGTTTGTCGGCTATATCCGACCATGGCGTTCAAAAGGTTAAAAGCTATAGTTTGACCGAAACGGGAGGGGGGGTCAGTGTAGGTCGTTTAACCGTTAACCGTCAACGCTCCCGGCGCCGTCCCGCGCCCCGCCTCGCCGCGCAACACAGCGGTCTCACTCAAACTATACCAATGAATACACTTATTTTTATGTTTGCAATATCGGATTAACCATGGAAAGAGAAAGGAAACTATACATCATGTACCGTTATCGTGAAAAAATAATCAGCCGTCCCTCCATACATTTTGGTCATGTAGGTATTTAATTTTTGAATGGGATAGTTGATAGTAGTTTCGCGATTACGATGTTGGTACCTATAGAGAATGTGCTTCAGTTTAATGGTCTGTTCTAAATATGGCCTTCTGCAGTATATCCAAAGAGTTGTTTTTTTTTTTTTAATTCTGCTTCAGAACATCAATAATGGTGATAGTGTCACTGGTCTGCGTTCTCCCGCTTGGTTTGCTACGGAATGTGGACAGTCTGAGTAACGTCAGTGCAGCTACCATCGCCTTCTACTTCTGCCTCGTTATGAAAGTAAGATTTTTTATTCTAAAGAATCAAGTATGATCATCATAATCATTCAGCCACCAAAAGACGTTCATTACTGGACTTCTTCAAATATGGTTTAACCAAATGAAGCCCAGCTCATAAACGCGCATGATTCTTGCGATTCAGTACCCTAATTGCGTAAGTTATTTTCGTAAAAAAATATGCCTAATTTGTTTCATTTTAACAATTCAACAACATTCATTGCGTTATTTACGTTGTTGAACAGATTTTTTTTTCCAACTTATGAAGCAATGGATCATTAATCTGTTTCAAATCGAAACAAATTGTGATTGCTCGTGCATTACGCAATTAGGGTACTGGGCCACTTGCGCATGACATTTGTCTGGATAATTAGCAATTTATATCTATTTATGGCGATATTACTCTGTAGCATAAATATGTTATTATTTAGTATCCAAATAGCATGTCCCAAAACATTTTTTCTATGCATGATATTTTTATGTAAATTTTTCTTGGTAACACTGATAAAGACCAGGAAGTACGATAAATAGAAATTTTATCACATCATTACTGAACAATTTTCAATTTATTTCAGAACCATAACTGTACAGAAAAGATCATAAAAAAATTAGGTTACACTGAAAACGCGACTGTGTACGATGGTAATAAAGTTTAGAAACGCCAAGTTTTAAATGGTTTACATCTGGTTCCATTACATCATACAATTAACTTACGTGTGACGTATTCTCAAATCGACCGTGATTTCATCGTTACTGGTAAAGTCTTGGGAGCCTTGAAACACGATATACTGTATTAGCTTATTAGACATAACGAATAACGTTGTTAGCTATTTCTATTGAGTAACGGTATCCACCTGCCAATCGATCTCTAATAATATACTCTTATCATAACACTCATAACTAACTACACATGTATTTAATATCTACATTAATATAATAAAGAGAAAAGATTGTATGTTTGTTTGTACTGAATAATCTCAAAAACTACTGGACCGATTAAAAAAAATATTTCACCTGTAGAATGCTATATTATCATTGAGCTATAATTTATAAAGATATCATGCGGGCGAAGCCGCTGGAAAGCTAGTTTGTAGATAAATAAGTTTACATGTTTTAAGGAAATCCGTACCAATTACCAAAGTATGCAAAATACAAACAGTATACTTTGCGTTGCACTGATTTTGGTTATAGTCGGTTCACAATGCTGCTTTTTAAAACAATCTTCATCTTCTAAAATATGTACATTGACAAGCACTATAAAAAAGCCTCTTTTAAGTTTAAGTGCCAAAAAATATATAATCTCCTAAACCCAAGTTGAATTTAAAAAAAAATCTTGAAATAAGTTTTATGGGTTTTCAAGATTTTTTTACTTCATGTAGCTAACTTGTGTGGTTTAGGAGATATTTAGAATTTTTTCGGCACTTTTTGCAAGTGGATTTTTATTTTGCTCGTCAGTGTATGTTGATGCGTACGCTTTACGATGGCATCATCGTAATTTTTTTGGCATAAACAAATTGTAAAGTCAAACAATTTTATTCCTCTCAGCTGAAGTATTAAATATTATATGGTGATGAGTCAGCCTTGAGCCTTCCTCATATAAAATTTATTTTTCCTTAATTTCTCTCTAATCCTAGATTATTTACCTTATTTTGTAACGAAGTTTGTAAACCGAAATAAAAATGTTTAATAGGTACTGAAATTCCCATAGAATCTTCTTCTTTTAAAACCCTACATAAATAATCTTCCAGGTAATATTCGAGGCTGGCACTGTAATGATAACGAGCGACTGGAACCAGCGCGTTGAGATGTGGCGACCAGCCGGCTTGCTGCAATGTGTGCCTATCTTCTCTATGGCACTGTTCTGCCAGACGTAAGTTTACACTATACAATTTCAAACACAGATACATGGATGAATATCTAACATTAAACTATTACCTACAGCTATTTTACACAATTAATATTGTCAGTGGGCTCATTAGCAATATTAAGCGCCAAGATACAACAATATACAGTTAAATCTGTATCTCGGCGCTCAGAATGTGATTTTCTAGAGCAGAGGTAATGAAGGGTTTATCGTGACTAAGTAATAACAGCCGCACGGGTCGATCGATCAGGTTAAACTACGCTTGCCACGTTTCGTTCGTGGATGGGTGCCCATCTTTACATACCACGACCCCTCCGTGCCTCGGAAAGCACGTTAAGCACATAACAGCCGCCATTTAACGGCCGCCACATAACGGTCGCCAAATAACGGCCACCACATAACGGTCGCCACGTAACGGCCGCCATTTAACGGCCGCAACATAACGACCGCAACATAGCGGCCGCCACATAACGGCCGCCATTTAACGGCCGCAACATAGCGGCCGCTAGATAACGGCCATCAAATAACGGCCGCCACATAGCGGCCGACATTTAACGGCCGCCACATAACGGCCGCTATTTAACGACCGCAACAAAGCGGCCGCTAGATAACGGCCGCACCATAGCGGCTGCCACATAACGGCCGCTAGATAACGTCTTCCTAATAACGGCTGCCACATAACGGCCGCTAGATAACGGCCGCCAAATAACGTCCGCCAAATAACAGCCGCCACATAATGGCCGCAACATAGCAGCCGCCATTTAACGGCCCCCACATAACGGCCACCACATAACGGTAGCCACATAACGGCCGCCACATAACGGCCGCCATTTAACGGCCGCAACATAGCGGCCGCTAGATAACGGCTGCCATTTAACGGCCGCCCCATAGTGCCGCCATTTAACGGGTGCCACATTACGGCTGCCACATAACGATCGCCACATAACGGCCGCCACATAACGGCCGCAACATAACGACCGCAACATAGCGGCCGCTAGATAACGGCCGCCAAATAACGTCCGCCAAATAACGTTCGCCAAATAACGGCTGCCGCACAACGGCCGCCAAATAACGGCGGCCACATAATGGCCGCAACATAGCGGCCGCCATTTAACGGCTGCCACATAACGGCCGCAACATAGCGGCCGCCATTTAACGGCCGCAACATAGCGGCTGCCACATAGTAGCCGCCATTTAACGGCCGCCACATAACGGCCGCCAGATAACGTCCGTAAATAACGGCCGCAACAAAGCGGCCGCCACATAGCGGCCGCCATTTGTTACGGGTCGTCAGAAGCCCGAAAGTGTGACAACCAGTCTTACCAAGGGATATCGTGTTACCTAGTAACTGGGTTGTGAAGGTCAGATAGGCAGTCGCTCCATGTAAAATACTGGTAATCAGCTGCATCCGGTTAGACTGGAAGCCGACTCCGACATAGTTGGGAAAAGGCTAGGCAGATGATGATGCCGACTCCGACATAGTTGGGAAAAGGCTAGGCAGATGATGATGACAAGACAGTTTTATCTTATTAATAGTCAGACGTTGTGTGTTATTGTTGATTCCGGCAAAAATGATTATTCTGATTTTTAGGAGTTTCTGCATCCTAAAAACGTCTGAGTGCGTTCTCTAAATAATCAAAACGGACATGATGTTTTCAACGATAAGAAATCTTAAGTAGCAATAAAAGTGCCAGATTAGGATTTGAAAGTAATTTAAGATTTATATTTTAATCAAACATAAACATATCTTGTGTCTGTGTTTCATCATAATTACGTATACTAGATAATATAATCAATCATGGATTAATAATTGGATCATATCATATCAGCATAAGTACATATTAGAAATAGCATTAGGTTATTCACCTTTACTGGAATACTACCACAAAAACATCAAACATGAAAGTATGCCCTAAAACACTCCTTTTTTTTTGGGTGGGAAATTATCAAATAACTTCTCCCTCTCTGGGCGGAGCGGGAGGGCGTGTCAGACTCTTACTGACTAAAACCCGCCCGTGTTCCTGCACTTGCCACGTTGCCGAGGCCACGATATCCCTTTCGGACTTGGTGCGGGACCCGGTGCGGTATTAATACCATCATGATTCCAGTGCAAAATAGAGATGGAGCTATACATGTCCGCTAGCACCATCCCTTTTTCGGTCTGGAATCATAATGGGATTTATACTTCATAATACGACCCCTGACTTTTTATTTATTATCAGTAAGTACTTATTTGTTAAGATTTATGACACACAAAACTACAATTAAATACAATTTTTACTACATATCAATATCACATGTGTTTTACAAGATTTTAATAATAGTTACAAAGTTCACATGAACCCTATCGGGCACAACAATTTAATACAATATGAATAGTAGCAATCATTTCTACATACTTTTAATCTTTGTCCATCTTTTTGTGAGGTTAGTGACTAAATTGGTGTCAGTTTTTATGCCGCACATGGGCCTCTAGAGGACTTGGCCTCATATGCCGTCGAGAAATATCTCTCAGGCATGCCGGTTTCCTCACGATGTTTTCCTTAACCATTTTTGAAGCAATTTATAATTATACAATACACATATGAATCCGAAAAGTCAGAGGTGAGTGCGTTGGGTTCGAACTCGAGACCTATGACTTGGCCAGTCCGACGGTCACACGACTAGGTTATCACTGTTGTTAGACAGGGTAAAGAATATCTTTGCCCTGAATTGGGTTAGTCATCAGCATCCGCCTGTCTTTGTTACTTGGGGTCGGCACAACACGTTTTTTCCGTCCTTTTTCCTTTGTCCGCCGTCACTCTTTCATTCACTCTTTTTTCTTCTTCTCCTGTCTAAATAAAGCTACGGTTTCCCAGTTGAGCGTTGGCCGCCACATAGTGTTCGCAATTTACGGGCGAATGACGTCACTGAAACGTTATTTATCAAAGTAAGTTGGTGTGCTTTCCTAGAGAGCATTCTTGACCGTAAAGTCAAACCCCCCTACCCAAAGATTTAAATCGCTAGATTTGTCCTCACCATACTTAGTGACGCGAAAAACTGACCATATTGCGAAGAGTGAGCTCACACATTATTAAATAGCGTTTACACGACAATCAAATCACCGTGTCATTGTGTGTCAAGAGGTGTCAAAACGACAGAAAGGCTATCTTTTGACGCCGTAGAGCGGATCTAACGATTTAAATCTTTGCCGCTGTCATAATTTTCATGACAGCCGTCACTGCAGCCGTTAGTGCGGCCACCGCTCTTCTAGGAAACCGTAACTTAACTTAAATTACTGGAACGAAAATGTTTGACTCAATGGTTGCCACTTTCTATTACAGACAACTGTTCGAGATATTCGAGTCTCTACCGACACTATCACTCGAGAAGATGAACATCGTCACTAAGAACGCGATCAACATCTGTACTGCGGTGTACTTCACTCTCGGAGTGTTCGGATACATTGCCTTTTCTTCACATGAAATATCTGGTGAGATTCTTCTATTTTGGCAATTTTTAAAACGGTCTCCGTACAAACACATCCTACCCAAAACATAGAACATTCCATTAATACTTACATAGGTACACAGATTGCACAAACCTATACAGCCCAAGAAACTGAGCTCTTGCCATGACCTGCTTTTACACAGATTAATACAGATACGCAAAATCATTTAAATAAAAAGCAACTCTTGCTACGACACAATAAAGTGCAATTCAGGTCGCAATGCCTCTCTTTCTATCGCAAACATTTTTAGGAAACATTCGTCACTAATTGTGCCTGGACGCATTAAAGGCTAGGCAGATTGATATTGCCAAAAGTGCGCGGCGTGTCTCGGATGGGCCGCGTAAACATTCGTCGCTAATGGTCCTAACCAGAGCGCGGCAGAAATGTGTCCTGAAAACGCCGCGAGTTGCTGCCGCACTCTTGCCGTTATATTTTTTGACACACCTTTACACTTGCGCCACATCATTGTGCTGTCATTGTTTTTCTAGTGTGCGTGCATTTAGTGGCTAACAGTTGGACGCTATTTTTTTCGACGAGTTCACATCTTTGACTGTCTATCTCTAGAAATATTATATCTTTGGTTTTAGCCTTGATTTGTGTGAAACGATGAAAAAAAAAAATTGAATACGTTTTTATTCACAGAAATATATTTTATAAACAAGATACCTCTGCCAAACTGAAAAGCTGTTTGTTGGCAGTCGTAGCTCCTTTTTTAAACACTTATACATATTTATAACACCTATAAGTTTCCTAAACTATGCATTCCTTAAATTTTATCATGCGGACTTTAAAACTGACAAACAGTTTTTTAAATTTTCTATGCAGTGAGGCTATGACAAAACATATTAAAGAGGTACTTATGTATTTATTATTATTATATGTATTTTATTATTATTTATTATTATATGTATTTTAATATTATTTATTATTATATGTATTTTTAATTATGTAATAATTAAAAGAGTGTTTTTTTTACCACTCTATATATCGATTGGAAGGTTATTAAAAATAGATGAAACTAAAAAAAAATCTACACCTTCGACTATAATAGTCGGAGGTTGTAACCGAAAACACAAATCAAACCATATCTTCTCCTTTCAGGTAACATCCTAATGAGCCTGAGTCCTACTATGGCGAGTGACGTCATCAAGCTGGGCTTCGTCATGTCGCTCGCATTCAGTTTCCCGCTCATCATCTTCCCGTGCAGAGCGAGCTTGTACTCGTTCTTGTATAAGAAGGTAACGCTTACTCAATATTGAATGATCTTCACTTCGCATAAAAATGAAAAATAGTCGTCACAAACAAATGAGAATCTTATCTCTAAAGCCGCATACAAGATCGGTCGCGTGCATATGACACTTTTTGTTCGGAAAATCTGAAAGCGCCCTCTGTGGGCACGACGACACGTTCAGGTTCACGATCGTGTATTCGTGCGACGATCAGTTTTATTTTTTTAAATAGGACGCAGGGTAAGGCTGCCTGTCCACTGGAACGGAGCGAAGCAGCGAAGCGGAGAAATGTGCCAATATTAAGCAATAGAATCTAAACTCCGCTTCAGAGCTCCGCGCCTAATGGTTAATATTGGAACATTTCTCCGCTCCGCTCCAGTGGACAGGCAACCTGAAGCTCTTGCCAACTGAAGCAAATCCGCGCAGGATGCAGGACGAAATTTGCTCGCACCAACTGTGTCAATTAACTTGTATAAAGGTGTTCAAACCGGCGCGGATAGTCACGAGTTCACGACACTTCCTAATTATTAAAACAATCGACGCGCGTAGTTCGCATCTCGCCTCCGTGTGGCCTAAGCTTTAGGATTGAATCTGTACACTGTTACACGCCCGTATCCGAAGTTGTTTTGACGAATTCTGTCATCACCGCCCAAATAATATTAATCAAAAACTCCCTCGAATCAAGCACGTTTTTTTACAATTTCTATTTTAGTGATCTCGAGCGAAATCGAAGGAACCGACAAAACTGGTATAGGTTTTTAGGGTTCCGAAGGAAAAAACGGAACCCATAAACCACATCGTCGTCCGTCCGTCCTGGCTGGAGGATGCATTGTTTGTTATTAGTTATAGATATAATTATACAACGTGCCGCTACAATGGCGACATTAATTTAACACACGGGTAGGGCTAGTGGCCAGTAATCATAAAAATATAATAAATTAAAAAAAATCGTTGATTGAAAAATTTAAATTTTCAAACGCTCGCTGACACAGGTCTCCCTTTCCTTCAATTCGCCTTCTCGTTGCACGTTATTCGTTTTATTTTCATTCATGCGATGTTATGATCCGTGACCCCGTGACTCTGCGATACACTTGTTAAGTACAGATTGCTCCAAGATGCTATTTTAGAAAATTGCAAATAAATCAATAAATAATAACGTTTAATGAAATTAAAATATCTTCATAAAAAGAAAACGCTAATCTGTATATGTTAAATTAATGTCACCATTAAAACGCCACGCTGTATATTAAGTTAGGTGAAGCGCATTTATCGCATTGGGTTATCCTGTAATGGTAAATGTAAGGTGATAAATAAATAAACTTCATCCACAGGTACACTCCTCTCACCACGACCACATTATCAACCACTCGATCCCCGAAACCACGTTCCGTTGTATCACAGTGGCCATAGTGGCCGTGGCGCTATTCATAAGCCTGTTGATACCGAATATAGAACTGGTGTTAGGCCTGGTAGGCTCTACTATAGGTGTGTTGATCTGCGTCGTGTTTCCTGCCGCGTGCTTCGTCAGTGTGACTTTCAAGAATACAAATGAACGGGTTTTGGCTAAGGTGAGTTTTCTGTTGTATACAGGGTGGCAAAGACATCGACCCGAAAACTGTTACCATGGATTTAGTACATAATTCTGAACCCCCCTGCGTTGAAATATTTCGTGGGTTATTAAAAAAAAAATCATCTGTTCCCATACATTTTGACCGCGTAGGTATTGCACTTTTCTATGAAACAGCAGATTTTTTTTTGCGTAAATTCGTCGCGTTCGCGCGTCGATGTCCATGCTGCTCTGTATGTAGAACTCGCCTGCATAAAATTATAGATACAAGTATTTACATTATATCCTTCTCAACCTGAAGGGCAGAGTTTCTTCAATTGCGCCGCTCAGCGACTGTTGAGTATGTACTGGCAGACCGACTGCCCCAGAAGGAAGGTAATATTTTTCGAGAGTATGTATGTGTGTCTGCTTTGGCACGCTCTGTAGCCATATTTATCTGCAAATAAATCATTGACTTTGATTTTATGGAATTAAGAAATGCGGCTAACTAGTGAACTAAAATATTGATTATGAAATACAATAATTAATATCGTAACACCGAATAAAAAGTAAAAAAAGTATTTGAAAATTTTTTAACACCTAAAACGGTTACATGATTAGCTGCAATTCATTATTAATATTCTAGTTCGCTAGTTAGCCACATTTCTTATTTCCATACAGTAATATTGCCAAATTAATCAAAACAGGGAAATATTTGACATCTAGTTGCGACGTTGCCCACTTTCAGAATAAACGCTCTTAGTAGCTGGTAATAATACGTTCATATCAAATATAGACTTCCTAGAACTGGGGAGTTTATTGCGCTCTTTATACTCAGCCAAAACGCAAACCGGTGAAGTAAGGTGCTAACTAACAAACTGGTGTTACTTTCCAGGGTGTTCTAGTACTCGGCCTAGTCATAATGGTACTAGGAACGTACGCGAACCTGCAGGTGGCCGAGAGTAGCATCGAACATTACGACGACAAGTACACACAGGAGAGGATCGATAAAATCGTTGAGGACTTCTTCGAGAATCGGGATAAAAATGGTATGTTTTTTTTTAGGGTTCCGTACCTCAATAGGAAAAAACGGAACCCTTATAGTATCACTTTCGTTGTCCATCTGTCTGTCTGTCAGTCTGTCTGTCAAAACCCTTTTTATCAGGAACGCGTGAAGGTATCAAGATGAAATTAATGTGAAATACGTAGGTCTATGGTCCCTTGAAGCTCTAAGTCAACGCAATAAAAAAATACGGCCAGTTATCTGACATATTTTGATACTTGCAAATAAATCAAAACCTACAGGGTACTTCCCCTTGACCTAGAATCATGCAATTTGGCAGGAAGCAAGGTTTCACAGCACATGTGATGGAAAAAGTCCAAAAATCGTTAATTTGTAGTTATATAAAGATGATTTTATATACAGGGTGGCAGGGTCATCGACGCGACAACGGTTACCATGGATTCAGTACATGATTCAGAGACCCCTTCGTTGAAAATTTTCGTCGGTTATTTAAAAAAATCTGCTGTTTCATAGAAAATTGCAATACCTACGCGGTTAAATTGTATGGAACAGCTGATTTTTTTAATAACCGACGAAGAATTTCAATGTAGTAATGTAGGTTTAGAATCATGAATCACCTATTGAATCCATGGTAACATTTTTCGCGTCGATGGTGCCATCCTGTATAAATGATCATACAAACTTTTTTTTTTTTTTTGCGTTTACAACCTTACATTTGCAGTTGAAGAATTGACCGTGACGTTAAAAAAGGATTTTTACTACCTACATACAATGGTGACGATTCTCTTGTACACCGAACTAAACTATCACTAAAATTCCTTACCTTTGGCTATGAGAATCTTAAAGCTATTCTGCAAAATTAAATTCTCTAGGAATAAACTAAATTTTGGTGATTTTTCGTCTAATTTAGAGGCTTTTGTGACAAGAGAATCAGCACCAATGTAAAATTTGTTTCTGGGATAAATTCATCCCAACTACGGAACCATTCATTTTGCGTGGTCCAACTCGCACTTGGCCGGTTTTTTTTCTTTCGGTGTACCTAAAAACCCATTTTAATGTTACCCTGACTTATAACTCGATTTTTATAACTGTACGCTTAGAACTGTCAAGTTGTAGGGTGTTAGTATTGAATTCACTCGCCCGGTCAATTGGTCAGTGCCCGACGCCTCTTAGTACGGTCTTTCTCGGCTGTGACCAATGTCACGGTTGTGACAGTGCGGGAGGCTTTTTAGACTTGTTATGCTTTTGTTTGTATTTGGTAACATGTCAGGACATTCGAATTGAATACCACAACGCCATGCGTTGGATCTTTTTCCAAAGAAACTCCTACATTTTATTTACACAGACTATTTCCTCTTTACAGATGTACATTTGAAGCCACCACCAAATAATGACTTATCAAACGAACCTCCCGAGAGTAAGGCATTGAACAAAGAAAAAAAAGATTCAGAAGTACAACCGCCGAACCCCGTCCCACCAGAATCACAATCCAATGAGAAAACGGCTCTTACAAAGAACATAATAAAAACAGAAGATAAAGAGATATTACAAGAACGTGACGTAAAAGGACCTATGGACAAAGTTTCTGAAATACATCCCAGAAATCTCAAAACCAAGTTAGAAGCAAAACTAGCCAACGGTGTAAGCAATGGCGAAGGTCAAAAACCTAAAGAAGACAAACCTCAATCCAACGAAGACAAGATAGACATGATGAAGCAGCAACAACTTATCGAAACAATCAAACAACATGGCGAAGAACAAAAAGAATTGATAAAAGAACAAAAGGAAATTCTAGACGAAATATTGAAGACGAAAAAAGAACTGCAACTGAATAAGAACGAGGCTGTAGATGCTAGTGAAGCAAAGAAAATAGCTGTGGAGAGTATAAAACAAATTGCTGATATGGCGATTAAAAGTATCGGCGGTGTGTCAGAAAAACCTGACTTAGTTCAAAATGATGTGAAGGCTGAAGAACGCTTGGAGAAGTTGACGAATGATGCAGTACATGAGATAGCTAAGAAAGCTGTGGAAACTATAGAGGCTATTCAAGATATTAAAGAGAAACCTGAACAGCCAAATGAAGCGCAACCTGTTCAAAATAATCTGCCACAAGCAGTTGTTCAAGCAAATTCTGCACTTAATGTTCAAGCAAATCCCGAAGAAAATGTCCAACCAAATCCTGCACAAAATGAACAGGCTAATCAAAATGTACAGGCCAATCAAAATATACAGACAAATCAAAATGTACAGCCACAAATACCAGTCAACCCTCAAGTTCAACACGCTGCTAACCCACCTGCAGTAAGAATAAAAAACGAAGCCCCAAATAATGTACCAGCGAATATAGTTCCACAAGCAAGCAACGTTGCTAATCAAAATGACGCCGCAGTAGTTCAAAATGTTGCAAACAATCATGTGAATCAGAACAATGGCGCTGTAGCTCAATCTAATATCGCACCTAACGTGAACCAACTACCAATACAAGAAGTGAAACCAGTCGTAAATGAAATACCGAAAGTCAACGTACAAATACCAGATGACGTACAAAACCCACCACAAGTAGTAAAAAAACCGTTAAATTCTGAAAGTGATGCAGTAAAGCAACATTCTCATTCTCCAGACGAACCTCAGTCTTATAAACAAGGCGAAGATACACAAGTTAAACCAGAAACCAAGATTGTTCAAAATGTGCCGCTACCTATAGTTAACGAATTAGGTAATAATGTAATGAAGATCGATAAAAAAATGGGTGCACAAAAACCGAGCGATGATATTCAAGTGAATGAGCCACCTAAAGTTAAAAATAATGAGGCTAATAAACAACCAAATGGGAATTCTCTACCAGCAGCAATTGCTATTCCCCAAAATGCAGTACCAATAAGACAGAAAAGGGAAGTAGTAGATTGTACAGAGAAATTATCGTTAAAACCTGAAGATAAACAGATTTGTAGGAACTTAGTCGACGGTAACATGAAAGATTCTGAAGAAATGCTTCCAAAGAATGTCGATATGAATGAAGTTGCGTTACCTAAGCACTTGCCCATGGATGTAAATATCATACATCACATTAGTAGACAACTTAAAAGCTTTGATAAAGATGAGAGGTAAAACTAAGTTGGTTTTATATGCGTGCACTAAATATTAATAATATGATGATGCATTTATTTTGTTGATACATTTGTAAACGACAGTATTCTTAATAAGAACTCTTTTATGTTCTTTAAGGGTTTCAGAATAAGGACTTATTGGATACAATTCAAAATTGTTGAGATTTTTGCCATACTAGATACTTAAAAATAATTTATTGGTAAAATTATGGAAATTGTAACATGCTTGTAGGATTATTAATCATGTATTTAAAAACTGGTGTTTGAAGCAGTATAAATGATTTCAAGTTTTTATAAATGATCGCGAAAAATCAATTTGTTTGATTTATAAAACTGTCTTAGTTCGATGTGATCTCTAAGATTAATTTATTAAACTAAGATCTCTCTCTTATTGCCGAATTTAAGCGAATTTCTTCCATAAGTGAGTGCTTATAACTGCGATATCAAACCAACAGCGCTATCGGTTTCATAACCTAAGAAGCCGGGCATTGTTAATAAAACAATGAGATTTCGGATTAACTCTTTGTAAATCGCATAAGTAAAATTTTTATGACGAGTAAGAAATCTTGACTGATTGTGTATGTAATAAAAATATTTTAAATACTATTAATTCTTTTCAATAACACCTTGCGCTTTTATTCTAAAAAATGACAAGATAATAATGTCGACCGTCTACTACACAGTTCCCCTACCTAACGTATTACCTAAACAAGTTTTCACTTCAAAAAATTAACGAACCGGCTAGGCTTGCAGAAAAATATCGATATATATTTTTTGTTCGATATAATGATAATTTTAGACGATATTTATTATATCGATATAAAATATCAAGTATCGAAAATGTATCAAATTCCATATATTTCCAATAGCAACATCGTTGTCGCCACTGACTAAAACCGCCAAGAATCAGCAGTAAAAAGCAGCTTTGCTCGAAGAAAAAAAGAAAATATCAACGATTGGTTAATTAATACCCATAAAGAAAGATTTTTTTTTAAGGTAGTAATGCAAAAAGTGCCAAAAATATTCGATTTTTTTTTTCGATATATCGATATGTATTTTTTTAAATTATCGATACATTATGTATCGATACTTTTTGGCACTTCTTGCATCCCTAGAACTCTACGAGAACATTGAGATAGAAAAAACATGTCTATGTACGAGAAGGTCGACTTAGAACAAAAAATGGAAAGACATTTTTGCGGTGCGCCATCTAATGGCAACCCAGAACATCTGAGTGAAGGACGTGCAGGGCGGGAAATTTAAAATCGCTCGAAATGCTTAATTTTCTTTCTAATTGTGCAATAGAAATGAAAGTAATATCAACTTAGCATTACCAAATTATATAAAATTGAGAAATGTATGACTTATATAGTATACTATTTCTAATTTCACATAACTTCATTTCTATTGCACAACCAGAAAGAAAAATGTAACTTCGTTCATTTCCTACTTTGCTTTACTAAACATTAGCAAAAAAAAAACTCAGGAATTAAAATAATTTTCTTTATTTAAAATCTATGAAGTTTTCGGGTAATCACTAAATAATATCCTTGGAAAGAGTCTATTGCAGATCATTTTATGTTGGGTACGAAGTTGATGCTGGAATTCTGGAATTTTTATCAGGAAAGCAGTACTTTGCCCATAATTCACAGCTGAAACAAAATGATAACTTTAAAAATAACAAACTGACTAGGATGGTTGATTGTGAATCGGAATCAACCTAAATAATAAAATAATGGATCAGTGGGTCGTCTCAGGCTCTACTATTATGTATTTGCCATAGGTGTTTCAAATCTATTAAAATTTGTGTGGTAGAATGTAAGGAAAAATGGGGTCTTGTATGTCAGTATAACAGAATGTTTCTCTAGTACATTTATTTAAGATTGAGTGCGGATTAAGCAGGATGTAGAAGCCTTCATAGTTGTAGTTCAGTAGCTTTGTTGTTGTAACATAAACATCGAGACGCAGGATTACTTGTTCGAAGCCCTGGTACAATTCATACAATATTCAATAGTTAATTATAAATTATATAAATACATACCGTAATGTGTTGGTTTTCAGGGTTTTGAAAACCGAAACAATGTATCTTGGTCATCCATCAGTGACGTGACGACAGACTAAGTAGTACGATATTAGTGCTATGTTATGCGGCACCATACTTACGTTCAACAGTCCAACACCCCAACATCCACCCAACTGACGATCTGATTTCTTAGTCTGGTATTCTAGGTTCTGGTATTTTTTTTTTACTCTGGCTACACTTGAAATAGCCCAGGGATGTCATTTGTACGAGACGTAGGTACAGAGGGGGCGGAAGTCGGTCGTAGAATATAATAGACATGGGTCGTACTTATAAAATCGAGTACCAGGGCTTCCAAGTGCGTCTACCTTCAGAAACCAGGTCCTAAAACCAGGGCTCGGGATACTTTCAAGTATTTTCTATCTGCATAGGAAATTGACCCGTAACTTCGTATAAGTAAGGAGCACAATCGCGTTTACAAATAAATACCTAGTTTTTACTTTTATTACCATCCAAGCCCTGTTGGAATAAAAAATACTTGCACGGGAAATTGAACCGTGACTTCTTATTAATAAGAAGCAAAATTGCGTTTACAAATAAATACTTGCAAAGACACCATTTAGAAATATAGCATACGAAACTGTTCCGTTGATTCTTACAGATAAGGAGCATGATCGTATTTGCGAAATCTACCGCGGTTATGGACCTATTGAAGATCTGATTGGATTGAGTACCTACGTAGACCATGAAGTTTGTAAACACCGAGCGTCGAGCCCCGACGGCGCGAGTCCGAGTAGCCGTATAAAATACTTTGAAGCCTTGCAAGTATTTCGGGGCGGTACCTGATGTACGTACTTGGAAGCAAATACCTGGTGTAAAAACCTGGTCGCGTAAATACGTACCTTCCCTAGAATATAATCTCTGTGAGTATATTTATGTTCTGTGGAGTCGGCATCCCTATGCTCATTCATGCTCTGTGACCTCCTGCCTCCTGATTCAACGAGATCCAGTTTTTAATTTGTTCCTTTCGTAGCGTTTAATTACTTGCATAACTTGTATTGCAGTGTTTTGTGAACGAAAATACAAACTAAGTACTTAGGTCTTCAATCGTGATGACGTGAATCGCGCACAGCTGTAATAACAGCAATAAGAGTAAAGTGAATCGTGCAAAGGCAATACAATAGATTGGTGTATATTATTCAATACAAGGTAATGGGCGATGTTCTCGGTTGATAATAAGACAAAAGGCTCGTCCTTCACACATTAGTAGAGCATCGTTGTTCAAACAAGCTGTTATCTACATGCCGCGTAATGTTAGAGGTGATTATTGAAATGCTAATAACGTTACACTGCATGTAATTATGTACGGCGAGCCGAATCGCGCTCTTATAACTTCACTTGCGCAACGCATAAGACGTATAATTACTAACTCCTCTTGATGGTAGTGGGTCTCTATTGGTGCTGTAACCAGTAATAGAACAGCTTACTAATCAGACATAAAATCATGGCTAACGTAAAGAGTAGATTAAATGATGCATCTACAAAGAAGAAAAAGAAGGGACATAAAACAAAAAAATCATCAACAGGTCCCAAAATATCACCTTTGAAGAGAAATTTTATAGATAGCAATATAGTCATGAAGCGACCTTGTACCCGCAATGTCATGACAACAGATCAAAAAATCAAATTCTTATTGAAAAATGGACACAAACTCAAGGAAAGATTTTTTGCTAAACCACCTGTGAATGTCAAACCAATTCCAGAGGTAACATATGAGTCTAAACCTGAGCCAATGGCTGAGCCACAAGGATGTTACAGCAAAACACAAGATAGCAACCTGCCTCTTATGACAAAAAGTGGCCACCTTAAAAAAATCAAACAGTGCAAAATGAAACTTGTTGATACAATTCCGAAGAATGAACTGATGATTTGTGAACGCAGCAATACCGTACACTCTGAGGCGCTGACACCTTTAAGACTTGGTGTAGACAATAACAATGATATTGATACAACAGATCAAAATAACACATCTCAAGACTATTCCTATGATGATGTTTGTAAATTATCTAATACTATCTCTACAAAACCTGATGACTTAACTGATGATGGAAACTGCTCAGATTACTCAAATGAAAAATCTGGGAGTAAACCTTCAAAAAAGATAAAAGAATTATATAAGCCAATACCAAGACATGTCACACTGAAAAATGGTGTAGTATTTAAATTAGAGTACTTTGAGTGTGATCATTGCAACAGAACATTTAACAGGAAATGTTCCTTACGTAGACACATGTACATACATCTCGGTATAAAGCCATTTCAATGTCCTCGTTGTCCTCAACAGTTCAGGAGTCTCAACGATGTGCAGGTTCATGTTGACCGTTACCACAAGATAAGTGAAGACAATCCAAAGCTTTTTATTTGTAATTTGAAGAAACATTTAGAAACTCATGTTGATAGTGGGAGTTCATTCAAATGCATTTACTGTAACAAAGTGTTTGCGTACCACATCTTGTTGATGCAGCATGAGAAGAAACACATGGTCAAAGGACGCCACCAGTGCACAATGTGCAGTATGTCTTACCGCTGTCGCAATCTTTTGTACTTGCATGTTAAAAGCCATTTGAAAATCAAAGATTTTATCTGCCAATTTTGTGGAAAAGAGTTTTTAAGGTCAAATTCTCTGAAGCGACATGTTGAGGTAAGCCATGATGAACATAGAATTGTGTGTCCAATTTGCAATAAGAAATTGAAGGGTCATCTGACTGAGCATATGCGCACGCATGAGAAGAAGCGTCCTCATGTATGTCCTGAATGCGGACAACGATTCACACAGTCCACTCAGCTGAATGTCCACCGCCGGGCGCACACCGGTGACAGGCCATACCCCTGCCGCGTATGCAAACGATTTTTTTCGCATTCTAACGCTCTTATGTTGCATATCAGACGTCATACAGGAGAGAAACCTTTCCCATGTGCCATATGTCCAATGTCCTTCTCTCAATTGCCACACATGAAAACACACATGCGTAAAATTCATGGTAAGGAGAACCCATACAAATGCGCTAACTGTGATTCCTTTTACAAGCTCAAAGCTCAGCTTGATGTGCATGAGAAGTCTTGCTTAGGAGGAGCTACTGTTATCAGAGGTAAAAAGAAAAGGTCAAAGAAGGGGGAGGAAGAAATAGAAGTGGAATCGGCGATGTCCTTGACTCGCATGAGGTTCCTGTTGGCCATTCTCCTCACGATGATCGCTACCAAAGAAAAACTCAAATACCTAGGTGCGTAAACTTTTCTTTAATGCGAGTTTGTTTACACTATACTCATAATAGCACTGTTTTTTTTAAGTGTGGAGTACATTGCTTAGTGTGTGTCCGCCAATAACGGGAGTTCATATCGGATACGTGCACAGATCATAGTCATTTTCAGACTGGCAAAACGATGAAAAAACTAACGTTGACTTTTAATAATATTTTCTGGTACATAAGACATCAACGCGTTTCCATTCAGTTCGCATCATCATAGATCATTGAATACAATCGTAGTAACAAGGTCGTAATAACAAATGCGCCGTCATTGAAAATGCAAGTGCGATCGAACCGAACAAATATACATTACAAAGCACTATCGTATTTATTCACTGGGTTGCGAAGTCGTGTGCTGCGTACAGTGTTGTGTGCTTATGTGATGTGCAGACTTGTAGGCACGTTGTCCATTGCATAGCTTATTTCATCATGGTTTTTATTCTAGCGAACATACTCGTCGTAGTATGACAACTGACGGGTTAACGACGAGGTATACTTTATGAGTAATAATTTCGTGAGTGAGTTCATTTCCCATTGTGTTGTTAATTGTTGGTGTTGGTCGGTGACGGTGGGCTAAAGTAGGTTATCGGGTAGCGGAATTTGATATTTAATTATAAAAGAATTCGTTCTCGTTGGCTTTCGGTTTGGTAATGGTGGTGGTTGGTCTCGATTCTTATCTATTTCAAACTATGAAGCTTTGTAAATAAGCTCCTTTGTTTCCTACATTGTTCAAGACTAACATATTTTTCTCTGACAGGTTTCAATAAACGCCTCGTAGACGAGATTCTAGTCGAGTCGTTAGAGGCAATGGACCAGACTCCTTTCAAAGACGAGACTCTCCCGCCGGCCAAGCGTTTAAGGAAAAATATCGAAATGTTCATAAGTGGAACGGTACCAAAAATTCAAATGGATATCTTCAAGAAAGAGAACAAGTCGACGGAGGACATTCTGGAACTGTTGACTACCGCAAAAAATATGTAAAGGGATCTGTAGTAAGTTTGTTCGGTAAACGAGATAAGGGTCACTGCACATTGCTGTTGGGGCGGGTCACGAACATCGCGTTAACATAAGACGGGTGGCCGTTTACGACATAAAAAATGTTATTATACACAAGACCCAAAAGAGGGAGTGCACGTGTTTAGGCAATATATTCATTGTCACTTGTGTAACCTTTTTTGTAAAGAAAATACACCCACTTTATGACGTAAGCAGGCTAAATGAGCTGAATTATTAATGAGCTTATTTATGGAACAGTTACATTTTATTAACGCCGCCATACGTAAACTTATTCTCGTTTTCTGACTATATTTTTGTACAGTACGCGCAATTGGATATAAAAATAAACGGAAACCTTATTTAATTTAATTTATTTATTTATCTCAGATACAGTGATCCATATTTATGTTAGTATACCTACTTAAAAATTAGTAAACAAAAGATTAAAATACATGCCACAATAATAATTACTATTACTAAAATAAATAACTATATATAAATAGGAACATAAAATCAAATTGTAAAATAAATTAATAAGTTAACTGCATCTTTAAATTTATTAAGATTTTAAAATAAAATTCTGCCTTATAGAAATATATGTAAATTAGACGATTCTATACATAATATGCAATGAATCCTATTCTAATCTTGTAACATAGCATTTGTGTAAAACTCAAAAAACTCAAGCATTTATTTCAAATAAACCAATTACAGGCACTTTTGAATTGTCTAAGGGTCGGTCAGTCAAAAAGTTGAAGCTAGTTGCCCATTCCAAAGCGTAGTAGGTACCTATGGAGAAGAACGGGCAAGAAACTCCATGGACACTCTTTTAAATCACAATATGTTTACAAAATATCGGTTACGTCATTTATGTTAAAGTTATAAATGTGAGAACGATGCAAAACGATAAAAGCGTCCGTAATAAAAAATAAAACAAAACAATTCAAAAATCAAATTAAAATAAGCCATGGCAGCTAGAAGATGACCAGTCCTTACTGACAGCGCCCGTTCACGAACATGACGAAAACAGGCAGCTTCCCAGATGCGGATATTAATTATGTGTGTATTGTGTTGGTTGAGTCGTCGACACGACCGCGGTTATTGTGCGTGACAATACAAATAGAGAAATCATATTCGAATATATTTAAAAAAAATGTGGCATTAAGCTAAGGTCTTACTAAAGCTACATAATGATGTAACGATATTGCATATATCGCATATAGTTTCCTCGGTAATTACCGTAATGGAAACTTTTTGAACATGTCTGATACCTGAGGAACGGATTAAGGTGTTCACATCAAAAACCGCGTTCGGTAAAAGATTAATCGTAAATAAAATTGGTACAGACAGTACAAGATAAGCTAAGACTTATATTTATAAAAGAAAAAGGGCTAGAAAAGCTAGATTATTAAAAAAATCGTGACTGTTTGTTTAATCGTTGTGTTTAAATAATTATTACAATTAATATTGTTACGTTACTCGCCCCGCTTTTGCGCTAGCCCTGTTAAGTGCATTTATACCAGTACGGTTATTAAACCACGGCACGGTTGGCGCAGTGGTTAAGCGATTGACTGCTGCGCTGCGTGTCGCGGTTTCGATTCCCGCACGGAACAATTATTTGTATGACCTACAAGTAGTTGTTCTGGGTCTGGCTGTTTGTGTATTTGAGTTTAATTGTTTGTAAGCGCACCCACAATACAGGAGAAGTTTCTTGTGTGGCAACGTTTTATTAAAAAAACAAGAAAACAAGTATTTAGCATTCAATATATCTTTTAATCATTAAATCATAATGTTCACTATTTATGTATCACCCTTTATCATTATCTGAGGTGTTTCGTCGTAGAAACTCTGATGTCGGAGCTAGACATAGGTTCCAATACGCAAATACCCACAAATCTGCCATGTGTGCAAAGTATGAACACATTTTACACTTTGCCATTCCGTCTTGCAGTCTTCAAACAAGTAGCGATGATTGAAGCTGTATGACGCCGGCTTAATTTTAAGATCGACACTCAATTGTTTTTGGCTTCGTTTCATGTTTTTCTCGTTCGGTAATTCGTAATGACTGTAATGTATTGTATTGTGTAGTGCTACATTACTACACAATACAACGACGCGACGCGACGGTGTTTCGTCCTCGCTCGTCGCGTCAAATCATTGTTTATTCATGTTCAGTGTCCTAGAACTGTCTGAAACGTATTCTAGTCTTGTAATTGATCTGTCATTGTCAACAATGCAAACTGGTATTATGATGGGATTCCCGTAACTTTATCGTTTATTTTAAAAAGACAACTATAAATTCGATTGCTATTTTGGAATTGTCATAACTGGCCACCAAAGAATGTGAACGCGCAGTGTAGAAAAATAGGAATGAATCATTGAATGATTTGAAGCTATTTAAATACTGGTTGGTTCTATTAAAGAATTACAAGTATTCTCTTTTCGAACATCTTTCATTTATTCGCAAAAAGTTAAATCTTTAGTTGATCTCCACAAGCACGTTAAGAATTGTCGAACTTGTCATAGTAAACGTATTGTGACTATCATATCTCGCGAAATTAGATAGGTAAGTAAATGTCTTGACAATCGTAGAATTACGTAACATTTTGATAAATCTTAGAACTAAGTTCTAAGTGCAAATTATTATTACGAGGCGATCGAGTGATGTCTCGTTACTATTAAAGGACTATTAATAATGCGATGACCATACTGATGAGTGACGACCCTAATGATGACGACACTTTATTTAAAATCTATTTTATTAGCATGATAATTTGCTAATGTAATCTACATGTAGTTTTAAGGTAAAATAATTATAGTTTGTCTGTAATGTAATAATTTATATATTTTTAATAGTAAGGATAATATATAATAACTATATGGTCAATAATTTACACTAATATTAGAAAGAGAAAAGATTTGCGATAACACGCGGGCCAAGCCGCTAGCGGAAGCTATATTTAATGAATTAAGCACCTCCTAATTACCATATTATTATGCTTATTTAACATATTTCCTGTAAATTAAAAGATCTGGCTCTCGTG
The DNA here is from genome assembly GCA_916610215.1 of Omphaloscelis lunosa. NCBI lineage: Eukaryota > Metazoa > Arthropoda > Insecta > Lepidoptera > Noctuidae > Omphaloscelis > Omphaloscelis lunosa. Next base: position 15,660,253 of record OU744261.1, on the reverse strand, counting down.
GTACAGAAACTCCCAGTATAAGAGTCAGGGCTACACAGATTAAAGTGTCTAGTTGAAATAAATAAAATTATTAAGTTTCATAAAACGTCCATTTGAAATAGTGATTTAACAAAATTATGATATGATTTATAAAATAAATAAATGAATTGGTGACAATTTACATTATTTAAATATTCCGTATCCTTTCAACATAAAACATTAGAAGATAAAAAAAAAAAATATTTTCATGCAATGTAACTTGCCATTAAATCAAAGTGATTATCCCAAAGATAATAATTGTACTGCATTTTAAAATGTTATTTATCTTAGTTTTAATATAATACATAAAATATTATTATATATTTAGCATTCCTGATGAATGAGCGTGCCATGTAATTTCGATTGGTGAATGATTATAATTAGGTAATTATTATAAAGTTAATTAACATAAATATTTTTTTATATATAAATTTTATTGTTTTTTAAAACCTGCTTGACATTGTTTTAGAGTACTATGATCGGCTATATTTATTCGGATTAAGTCATATTATTCGTATATCTCACCTACATAACAACGCTTTAGAGTGAAAACTTCGTAAGTGTTAAAGAAGTAACTTTTCACGAGGAAGAAAAAACTGCGTGCTGTAAAGTTTTTGTACGGCGTCTTTTATGTTTTTTTTTAAAATTAATATTATGGAAATTTAACCCGCTTTTATATCCAGAACTGCGAACATAAAATACGCCGTACTGGCTACGTACGTAGCAAGTTAGCAAGGCCTGCACGTGAACAAAAGGATATTACTTCGGATCATTGAGTGCGCGCGTAAAATCTATGACGCGTGTGACGTCACGGTTCGATGCGTGTACGTCGGGGCTGTGGGCTTATCATTCTGTTAGTAGCATGATTGTAATCTATACAAGGACACGATGTGTATGGAAAATGGCATATATTATGCGGATTTTACTATAAAAATTGTTTGAACATTATAGCAACGGTTTTATTGAAATTATTGAAATATGGACGTATTTATGTCTATCTAATTCCAGCTGATTGGACTTACTACCTTTCATTTGCTCTTAGCTTTGCTATGTTCAATTTTAATCAGTGACAGTTAATTTATTCAGATGACGAATGTAAAGTCAATAAAAACAGACCTACTGACGAATGTTACAAAAAAATACAAGTTTTATACCAAATTATTGTTTGTTAAATGTCGTTTTGTGTCAGTGCCATTTGTTGTTATTCTTTTTTGATTGAAGAAAGATCGTTGAGATCTTTTCTGTATTGAAAGCGTATTTTATCTAATGTAGAATGTGTGTCATAAATATTTACTGGAACCAAATTGTAGCTATTTTATTAGAATGCTTTGTGTAAACTGCTAAAAACTGATGTGTAAAATGTAGATTTATTGAGTTGATTGTTCAAACAAATCACACATTAATTCTTTTAACTGGTAGCGTGTTTTTACAAGCTTTATGTTAACTTTCTTCGTTCGTATATGTGTCTGGTTACTCCCTTATTCATCTATTTTGCAAGTACTTCCTGGCATTCGATTGAACTAAAACTTGACATACTTATATAACTTCGGTGACAACGCAAAACTGTGATACCATGGAGCTGGACTGATGATCTGAGGCCTGAGGATTAAGGCTACTTCTGAAAAGAGGCAATAGAGAAATGATTATCATGCCTATATTATTTCTCTCAGCCTAAGAATAATTAATCTGATTGACTAGGCAAAAGGTTTTCGCAATTTATACAAAGCTAATTATGTACAGACTAAATTATTTATTATGTGTTCTTTTTATTATGTTACTGGATATTGAAATTATGAAAACGGTTGTGTTGTAGCACTGAAAAGGTCGAGATCGTAGCAGGTGGCGTTCTGTAGTTTCTGCCTACTCCTCATATGAAGAAGGCGTGAGTTTATGTATGAAAATATATGTACCTAATCCATCACGTCATTTCTATTTACTGTTACATTAATGGTCATTCTTGTCGTCTGATAATTTTCATGGCGGATTTTATACTTCAGTTTAAAAGACAATAAAATTCGTTTTGTGCATAGAAAACGTAGGCCAAACCTAAATCATTTATGACCACCAAGTTGCCACATTAGTTTATTGGTCACAGGCTTCGATCCCCGGCTCTGGAAAACCATTGTTAAGTTTTCCATTAGGGAATTCTCAGTCGCAGCTTGAAGTATGGCTTTGAGCTTAGTTATCAGCAGTAGGTTCTCCCACATGAGGATGAGTGTAATAACATAACTGGCGAACTTTTGAGTGTCGTAACACTCAAAGATTACTTTATTACTCTCTGTATACAGGGTCAAATAAAATTAACTAGCGAAACTCCGCAGATGTAATAGGTATCGTTATCTAAACATGACAAAATAAAAAACCGGGCAAGAGCGAGTCGGACTCGCGCACCGAGGGTTCCGTACCATTTTAAATTCTCATTCGTCAGAGAATTTTAACACTGCACACTGCCGTGTAGAATATTGCAATTTTAGGTCAGCGTCATCTCTTTACCGATAGTGAAACAAATGTCATTTAAGTTGAAGATTTCTGAAAAGTGTGTTAGTGACATCGTTTTATTTTTCCTGTAATCTATACATGAACTTCTATCACATAGAATAATTTCAGATTTTTATTCGTTATTTTATTTTTTGTCAAAGTCGAAAAGTATGCGGCCTAAAAAAAAAGGTTTGAGAATTTGCAAATAGCGTTCTTTCATATGATACCCCACATGCCCTAGTAGCCCCACTTCGAATTTTTAAGACCTAACGGGGTCTTGGAGCCATTGCAAAACAGTTGGGTAAACGTCATTTAAAACTATTCCAAATTTCAAGTTGATAGCATGAGTAGTTCTTGAGACATCCAGCTGTGACAGACATACGGACAGACAGAGTCGCACCATAAGGGATCCTTTTTACCATTTTGCTACGGAACCCTAAAAACCGCATTCAAATCGGCTCACCCATTTAAGAGCTACGGTGCTACAGACAGTCAAACACACATAGCGGTCAAACTTATAACCCCCTCTTTTTGCGTCGGGGGTAAAAAAGATTTGATGATAATTTATTTTTTTGGAGTCGGCAACCTCTGTTAGTGTTGTTACTTGAAGTATAAGTCGAGAAATCTGTTTTTTTTTTGTTTTATCGTATTTAGATGGATATCGATACCGATCAAGTCTATAGAGTTTTGCTAGCTAATTTAATTTGACCCTGTAGTTACACTTCAGCATACCCATTTGGGAAATACAGGTTATTGACCACAAAATGATGACGTCAAGATAGATCCAGCTTCTGTTCTATTACTAACTTACTATGTATAGTTTATTGTATACATGTAAAGTACAGTAGATCGCACATCTGTGAAAACACTTTGCCCTTGAGCTGGCCTAGCGTAGTACGGAATTTCAATAGAATACGAGGCCAGTTGATACTGGTATTGTTACAACTGACGTGTGACCCACTGTACCTAATGAAAATAAACTATGTTTTAATAAAAAATGTGTGGGTTTAATGGTTAGCCAAAGAAATGCCACCTAGAATTATTACAGTCAACAATGGTAGCTATTTTATCAATATGTATGTGTGCATGCAACTTAGGGCAGTATTCGATTGAAAATGAATATTTACATGGAGTATTCGAATACTGGCCGAAAGTACCAAAGAATACTGATAGTGAAATCACCAACATTAAAATTTAACGTAACTGAATTTATTGAGTTTTATTTTATTAAGTCTTATTATCCTGCCCAACCTATGTGAGCGAAAATGTTATACTAGAAGAGAAATGTGCTAATTTTAGTGCACACCTTTTTAAATCGCGATAAAAAATAGTTTGATTTAGTTTGACACCAAACTTTTAGGTGAAAAACGTCGAATTAAGAATAACAAAATTGCTAAATTCTCTAAAATGACATTAGTGCTGTCAAAATAAAGTTTTGTCACTATTCAATTTCAGAATGGGACATTGAGATAGAAAAAACATGGAGACGCCGCGATATTCTATACATAAATTTGCTTATACAAATACGTGAAATATCGTGTTATTTCACTCTTTCTAATGTGGTAATCGTATTTGATAAAAGAGAACAATATTTCAGTTGTTCCTCATAATGGCAACATTTTGTTGAGACGTAGTAACAGTTGTAGGTAAGTGCCATATCCGCCATAATATGCGACAAGTTCATGGCATAGACATATCATAAGTATGGACTAGAAATACCTACAAAAAAAAGGTGCATACCTACAACTCAAAATGTCTCTTAAAATGGCTGCCAATGCTAGGGTTGTGTCATTCAGGGAACATACTGATACTATTTCGAGTATCGATACTAGTACGTAATAGTATTACGAGTCTTACTAGATATCACGGTTGAATCATATTAAAAATTATTAGCTAATAGTCCGTTGTAACAGAAAAAAAAGAGGATTGACAATTTATCACTTCCCAAACAATTTTCCGCATAATTATAATTTCATTTATAGAATTACTACTTAGCAAATAAAGTTTTCACAAATATTTGTAACGCAAACCTAATGTTTGGCAAGTGAACGTTTAAACAAAGCCAAATATTTAGTATCGAGCGAGCATGCAAGTCTTATGCCTGTTTTCACCTTCACTAAGTGACACTTAAATGAATTCCTAATAAAAGTTTACTGATGTATTTTCAACGGTAGACTCAGCGCTGAGAGTTGAAAATCCAACAGTGCAGTTTTATTTAGGTATTCATTTAAGTGTCACTTAGCTGTCGGTAAAAACGGGCATTAGTGAATTAAATTTTTAACAATTTTATCATAAATGAACATTCGGAATAATACACATCCTTACATATTATAAAACAAAGTCCACCGCCGCGTCTGTCTGTTTTTCTGTCTGTCTGAACGCGATCAATTTTCACTAATCGACGGAGTGATTCATGCGGAAGGTTTTAGTGTATAATTCATTAAGGTTTTGTGTTTATTGGCTGAAATTTGACGATTATTGTTGAAGATGTCGGAAAAAATCATGCGGACTGGGAACTTTATTAGCGTGCGCCGCGGAAATCATAAAACTTAAATAAAATGTATGTTCTACAGTATTGTTCATCTTAAAAAGTTCAACAAAAAATCGTATACACATCATAAAACTCTGTGGAACGATCTCTCGATGCTATGAATCAAAGAGTACAGTTTGCTGTAAACCACGGGCCGGACCTAGAGCAATATCATTTCAGCGCAGCGAAGGAACTAGTATCAGAAACTATTACGGCAACGGTACAACACTATTCCACCATGACATATCATTGTAAACAAACGAATGATTTTATGAAATAATAAAAAGGTCTGTTGGACGGAAATAAACCCATATATTAAAATTTAAGCCGTATTTAATGATCGCCTAGCAATTTTTTCATCGAAAGTTTATCACTTTATGTACTATTGCATGAAAACCGGCTACTAACCTGTGCAAAGACAATTGAGGTTGATTTTCCTTCTTTCTTGCACTACACTTCACAATACAACACACAGGCATGTTGAATTGGTGTTTTCCAACGTATATATGTAGTTTTAAAGGAAAACTCCTCGTAATTTTCTCACAAATCTCAATAAAACAAAAAGTAAACAACCAAACAACAAAACAAACAAGTAAACAACCAACAAAGTAAACAACAAAAAGTAAGTATCGATACTCGAAATAGTAACACTATGTTTCCCTGATTGACACAACCCTAGCATTGGCAGCCATTTTAAGAGACATTTTGAGTTGTAGGTATGCACCTTTTTTTTGTAGGTATTTCCAGTCCATACTCATTAAATGTCTATGGAATGGGATAACTATGCCGTTTGACAGGAATAATGGTAGATAAGGACCGAGTAAATTTTTTTCACCAGTTGTGTACTCTACTTTTTACCATTGACAGCGAGAAAATAAATAGTAGTATGAAAGTAGTATTTATATTTTATAATCACATTTTGGGCGACAACAAAATTATCTACTATAATGGCTGCTTTACAGGAGCTCGTGGCTTAGTAATAACGCCGCACGGGTCGATCCATCAGGTTAAGCTACGCGTGCCTCAGAAAGCACATTAAGTCGTTGGTCCCAGCTATCATTCCTGGATCTTTGACAGTCGTTACGGGTCGCCAGAAATACGAAAGTCTGACAACCAGTCTTACCAAGGGGTACCCTAATACCCAGTTACTGAGTCGTAGAAATCAGATAGGCAGTCGCTCCATGTAAAATAGCGGCATGCAGCTGCATCTGGTTAGACTGGAAGCCGACTCCAACATCGTTGAGAAAAGGCTAGGCAGATTGATTGAATTGATGCTTTAGAACCAAATTATTCCGAAGCCAGAATCTCATTTTCGTCACTGGAAAAACTCATTTTTTTACTTTTTTTTTTTCATTTTGTGTTAATAAATTTTCCAATGACATAGGTATAACAACCACGATAGCAAATATAAAAGAACCTAACTAAACGGGTTTTTTTTAAATTTATCTATTTAATTGTATCGCTCTCTAGCTCCATTTAGCCAGCCAGTATGTACTTTCAGTACGTTTTATTTGCTTGTTCCAAATTCAAAATGTTAAAAATGAAAAAAATCCGATGTCTATTAATCATGCATTTAAAACTTGTAGCAGTATAATGTTTTCAAGTTTTTATAAATGATCGCGAAAAATCAATTTGTTTGATTTACAAAACTGTCTTAGTTCGATGTGATCTCTAAGGTTAATTTATTAAACTAAGATCTCTCTCTTAATTGAATTTAAGCGAATTTCTTCCATAAGTGAGTGTAAATGTGTGTATAAATGCGATATCAAACCAACAGCGCTATCGAATACAATAAATCCCGGTTTCATAATTTAAGAAGCCGGGCATTGTTAGTAAAACAATGAGATTTCGAATTAACTATTTGTAAAAAAACAAAACAAATATACAACAGACGTCCAAACTACAAAGTGAAAAATAACTTTAATTTCGGCAGTCGGTGTCTTTGGATCAATCAGTATTTGAATATTTTTGCCACCGACTTCCGAAGTTAAAGTTATTTTTCACTTTATAGTTTGAAATCGATTGTATTTTTGGTAAAAAAAAAAAAACTTTTTCGTGTGTTGGTTTGTAATTCATCAGTTACACTTCACCAAATGGTGCTTGTCGAGAGCAAATGCACGAGTTACTATAAAAAATAACCAAATCTCTATAGGTGTGCCTATAATATTTGAAGAGTTCCCTCGATTTCTCCAAGATCACATCATCCGATCGTGACCAAATAACAATGGGACCAACTTGGAAGAATACCCTTTCAAACAAAAAAATAATTTTTCAAATCGGTTCAGCCGTCTTCGAGTAATCGGGGAACAAACTTCATAAAAAATAAAATAAAAAAACCGACGAACTGAGAACCTCCTCCTTTTTTGAGTCGGTTAAAAACGCTTAAAGTAAAAATTTAATGATGACTAAGAAACCTTTACTGATTGTGTATGTAGTAAAAATATTTAAGAAACGATTAATTCTTTTCAATAACACCTTGCGCTTTTATCCTGAAAAATGACAAGATATTATTAGTGGCGACTTCCTAACTTATCTAAACTAAATGTAAGAGGTAATATCTGGCAGTACTAGAGCAATTTCAAAAATACTTTTCAGACAGTAAGCTGTTCTGTTGCCGAGAGATTATGTTTTGTGATGATACAGTCGACTACCACAAAGACGACTAAAATAAATAGTAGCGGGTCTTTTAACTTCGGTCTCCACAATGAAAGACAGATTCTATATTAATGGTATTTGATTTATTATGTTATAAATGCAAAAACAAAACAGAAACCCTTTAACTTCAGTACTTCACGATAAATATAATATAAATAAGTTCTCAAATTATTTCTTCTTTGTCTCCTTATTTTCATCTACTGCAATTTTCCTTGACCTGGAAGCAAAATGAAAATATTTTTATTTATTTATGTACACACAGTAAAATACATACTGGGTGGCAGGGACATCGACGCGAAAACTGTTACCATGGATTCAGTACACGATTCTGAAGCAACTTTTTAAAATAACCGACGAAAATTTTCAACGCAGCGGGCGTTGAAATTTATCTTCATTTATTAAAAAAAAAATAGGTTTTCCATACACTTTGACCGCGTAGGTATTGCACTTTTCTATGAAACAGCTATTTTTTTTTAAAATAACCGACGAAAATTTTCACACCCCCTCTGAGTTGAAAATTTTCAGAATCGTGTACTTCAAATGTGAATCCATGGTAACATTTATCGCGTCGATGTCCCTGCCACCCTGAATAGACGCAACATAATTATAATTTGAGTACAAAGGTACTGCTTATTTTTTCTTAAGATATTTCTTCCAACAGACCTGCGAAAGGAGAAGTGATAAAAAAAGAAGAAATATTTATTTTTTGGACAAAATTTCTACAGGTTTGTGAAACCCAGTAATCAAGTCTAATCAGTCAGTCTTGGTTTTTGTGTTTCGTTGGCCATGATATCATTGAGAACACGTTAAAATGGGATTTCTATTAATGGGGTTCGGGCCGAGGTGATCAATAAATAGGCCCTAACAAATATTCTTAACAAAGAACAGAATCATAAAACCAGTTACCACAATATCAGGAGAAGTTACATATTCAAATTGATGCAAAAAAAAACCTCATCAAAAAGGTTACAGATAAAAACAAACAATATTTTATCACAAACGCTTATACTGACTGTTCCATCGTAGGCAAAAATACAAATTAATGGTCACAAGTTCATTTGAGCCTATAATTTGTTGCAAAAGTATCTGACGAAAATGTAACCAAATGGATCAAAAACGTACCTGTAGAAGCCAATTTTTAATGCTACTAATAAATTGAGTGCTTTGATATTATTATTTGAACACTTAAACCCGAAATTCTAATTTTAAATCACTTTAAAGATGTTTTTTATTCGACAATCGCAGTTAATTTTATAACCTCAATTTCCGTCGTTGATTTTTCAATTATAATTTAATAATGTTATTGAAACAATAATTATTGGCAAATGTGGTGAATAGTTGAAACCTAAATACAGTTGATTGTTACTAATATCCTTCAGTGAGTGATTTCGTAAGAATTTAACCTGAACAGGGTTTACACTTTAAAAGTAAAGTACAGTATTTCTATTTTCTTAATGTCCCTCGGGAATCATCGCATTTTCGAATACAAACGAATGCTAATTTCCATGACCATTAATTAGTAGATTTATTATGTATAATAATTTGAATTCAGAACTAAGTACTTTATTGTTGTTTTGTTTTGATTTCCGTGTGAACTATATAGAGCTGTAAAACTATTTTCCTGTCTGTCGTGCCTGCGACTTTAGCAGCTTTCCTCCCATTTTTTAAATAAATTACATTAAGTTAAAAGAGTATTAACAACTCTATATACTACCAAGTCGATTGAGAGCGTCCGGTTTGCACCAAGTGCAAAAGGCAACTGATAGAAATTCGACGACTGACGAAATACGAAGTTTGCCGAGGGACATTAAGAAAATATAAATACTGTAAAAGTTTTTTATTTAGAACAACAGCAAATTGGCATAATTATAATAGAAACGATGATAGATACCAAAGTTTATAACTGTGTTGCAGCTATCAACGTACACTAAGGGGTTTATAAATGAAGTAATTTCCTTCATATTCTCACCTCTTCCCAGTTTCGGAGTTAGTTTGGCTAGTATTGGACACGGCGGAGGCGGTGCGTCGCGTGCGTCGTGCGGGCGTGACAAGTCTTGCGGGCTCCTCGCTCTCAGACGCCGGGAGGGACTCTATTGGACTCTCGCCCTCGCCGTCGCCTTTCTGAAATGAATTAACAATAGTTAATAAGATCTAGCTTCTGCCCGCGACTTCGTTCCCATGGAAGCCGTATAACACCAGAATATACTAACCACACACCACATTTTTATAAATCTTGCCTGTACAATACGTTTTTAGTGTGACGTACATTTGACGGCTCAACACCGAAAGTTGAAAATCCAGTGCGCGATAAAATCCCGACGCGATATTTTTCCGTTCGTGCGAACGTGGACTAATGGAGGCCATTTTAATACCGTCTTGTGATAGATTAAGTATATATAGTAGACATAATACGCGATGCAATACATACCTTAACATCAGTAGAAGTGCGCCTGCCTTTAGGAGTGTGTAGCGCTTCGCACGCGCGGTTGAAGGACTTGCGTCGACCGCGCGCCGGGCTGTCTGCACCCGTTGGCGAGCCGCGATCGGGGCTGCTGACTGAGGAAGATGATAGGATGTTAAATAGATAACAAATGTTAGTCATAATTATCTATAAAACAAAGTCAGGTTAGTTACACCATTTATAGACACACCATTTTTAGTTAAACCATTTTTTTCAAGAACGGCTAGACCGATTTTTATGATCTTTAATTTGTTGGATTTGTGTCCACCCGAATAGCAAAATAAGTAATAAAGCAACGGAAAAATTCTTAAAAGCTTACTAGTACGTAGGTGCGCCATAGATAAGTAATTAGTGCTACCCATTCGAAGCCGAGCCAGGTAAGGCTTGTCGTAAATAGATAGTACATTATTACAAATGGTGCAAAGTTGTTTGTTTCTTTGCTCGCTCTAACAGATATTTTTGTTTTTTTTTTTAAGCTGATACCACACGCTTCACTTTTTGCTAATTGAGGTAGTAATGGTGTAAATTTATTTATTTTGCTCGCTCAAAACAGCACCATAAAGTTTGTATTTGGTTTATTTAAAGCTGATATAAGGCGCTACACTTTTTATTCATGTTTATCTTCCATTCGGTATTACTCGGAGTGAAACTTCTGAACACATAATGATCAAAAGCGAAAAATTAACTGGAGACCAGAGAGTTTAATAGAGATGATGCCTGAGTCAAAAAAAAAAGAAATTCTATTTAGTCCGTCAGTCAGATAGCAAAAAAACGTTATACTTACACGTATTTTTTGCTTTATCATTTTTATTAAAAAATGACTTAGGTAAAACGCCTTAAAGTTGGGGATTGGGGGTCGCTACGTCACAAGTAAGTATAAAATCTACATACTCGTGACATCATGGCACATTTTAACTCAGTGTATCCCTGTAATCTGTTGATAACGTAAAAAAAACCAGCCAAGTACGTTCCAACAGGCACTTGGCCGGTATTTTTTACGCGCAACGAATAGTTCCGTAGTTGGGATGAATTTATCTCAAATACAAACCTAACATTGTAGTTGAAATACATGTTCCCCATACATTCCAACTGCAAATGTGAGTTTGTACGCACAATATTGAAAGATTAACCGTTTTATTTTAAAACCATAGACTTCTTATTATAGGCTTTCCTGTAATCTATGAGTAAAAAACCATTATACGTATGTTTTTCAAATATTTCGCCCAGTAGTTTCCATCGATTTTCTTAAATATCTTTAATAGTATTTTTAAATATTTCGATATTAACTGACTGTTTGCAAAACTTTTGTTTTTAATTTTATTTGCCCCCCAAAAGTGATCCCCATATTCAAAGTGCATTTATCTACGTTATACGTCCGTGTTTGGGTCACAAAAATACATATGTGTGCCAAATTTCAACTTAATCGGCCCATTAGATTCGGAGAAAATTGGCTGTGTCAGACGGACAGACAAACAGACAGACCTCGACAGACAGACAGACACACGAGTGATCCTATAAGGGTTCCTTTTTTTCCTTTAGTGGTACGGAACCCTAAAAAGAAAAAATACGTGTACAATATTTTTTACTTAATAATCTACCTGATGGACAAAAACATTTTTTTTTGTCATCATCTCTATTATTATAGATACTAATACTCTTAATTTTTTTAAACACTCTTTTTGGTGTTTACATTACTTACCAACATCAACAGATATTCTTCTGTTAATTTTTGCCGCCCGCGGCATTGTTTTAGTTTCGGATGCAGCTCTGCCAAGACGCGCTGCAATATGGAAATTATTTACTACACAGTGCAGGCTACTTACAAAACTTCATGCAGTTACAAAAAGAAAGAAAAATGCAAATACATAAAGCTCTATGAAGCATACTCACATCTCCGTTGTTTGCTGGCGTCCGAAGCAAGGGATTCGGGCGACAGGTTCGACTGAAGCTCGTCAATATCCGGGAGCCCTAAGCAAGCGTTAGAACAATGCTAGTTATAAAGGAAAAACATGCGTAGGTTGAAAGAAAGTGGTTTCGGCACCAATATTCTTTGTTGTTATTTGCCTCTCGCTCGCACGTATGAGTTAAGAACGAGAGGAGAACAGTGGAATCGTTAATTTAGTAAGGGATTAGGAACGCCAGTTGTTGTTATTGCTTCTCGCTCACACGTATGAGTTTAGAACGAGAGGAGAATGCCGTTTTAATACCATTGCTACTATTCTTAGTGCATTGACATGCTTTAGTGTGGTAAGTATATTATTATGCAATAGGAAATTGTGCATTTCTGTGAAGAAATGTATTTTGCAGGTTATGCAGATAATAAAATTAAGGAGAAAGAAAAACGCTATTGAAGCAGGGTCTTCTATTTACATCAAACTCGTCATATCCATTATATGCTTTTTACTACAATGCTTGCTGTGCTTTAAGCAGGTTGTATTTTACTCAAGAAAACGAAATCAAACAATAAATGTAAGTGATTTATATAACATCGCGCATTGTTTCCTCGAAGGGTTGACCTATAGTACACCCACTTTTCACTATTATATGCCTATTTCTGTCAACCGGGGACAAATCCAAGCTCCGGGCTGCTACTGAGAAATTCCAGATAGAAAACCCAATAACTCTTTGCCTGACCTGGGAATCGAACCTAGGACCTCATGCTGAGCAGTAACGCTAGCAATCGCAAGACCAACGAGGAAGTGAAATAAAAGGACGTAGGTACGTCAAATTTTCGATTTGTCAAGTACAAGATTTTTGGGGTTGGTAAAATACACCCTGTATTAATAAAAAAAACAGAACTCATTGATGCAGCTACTTTCATAAAAAAAGTGCCTTCATAAAATCAAAAATCGAAAAAACAAGTGCAAAATTCAGTGCTACCAATCGCGTCATGGGGTCAAGGTTTAATGAACGCACTGCAGGCACAGGAATCTACACGAAAAGTGCTTCAATAAAAACCATCAGCACTCACAACATCTTTCTAAACCTACAAGTTACCTTCAAAATCAGTTTTATTCAGCAGACTGATCCTATCAATAGGCTGTACGTCGAAAGCGGCGGAATGCGTCGACGAGGCGTCGTCGTCATCAACTTCTGAGGCGACGGAGCGTGACGTGACGGACGTGCGCGACGCTGTGCTCGTGCGGCGGCGAGGGGAAGACGCGGGTTCCAGCCAGGATTCGAGCACGGCTTTTTGGTGGCGGGTCAGTCTAACGTGATAGTGGAAAATTTTAATAGGTTCATTAATTCATTTATTTAGGTGCATGCAAGTAAGTAAGTGTTGATTCAACGACGAAGTACATATTGCATCATCATCATATCATAATCTTCCTATGTTCCCACGGTTGGGACACAGGCCTCCTCTCCTCATCTAGAGGGAGTGGGCTGTAATCTACCACGCGGGTCCAGTGCGGGTTGGTAGGTGTCACGTGTCTTCGAATTTTTGGTTCTAGGACATGCCGGTTTCCTGACGTTTTCCTTCACCGTTTAGAGATCAGTATTGATGAAATTATTTATACAAAGTAAAGCGCTTGCCTGGGTTCGAACCTACGATCTACAACTCGTAAGTCGGGGCCGTTACCACTGGGCCACCACTGCTCTCGCATTTGCATCATCAGGGCGCCTTAATTAATTTATTACAGGAGTTATGTCCTGTACTACTAACTACTAAGGTTATTTTTAAGTGTGAGAGGTCACGATGTACGACACCCATTAGTATCATTTACGAGTTATCTTTTTAACCGACTTCCAAAAAGGAGGAGGTTATATGTTCGTAGCGTATGTTTTTTTTTATGTAAGAGGAATACTTTGCTTGAATAGTTTTTGAGTTCGCTTCAATAATACGTACTTTTTTCCACTTAGTATGTGGATGATGTGATAAGTAAGTTCCTGTGACTGTTATTTACATAGCAGGTAGTGCTATTCGAATTGTGTGGGGTAGGTACTACAACTAAAAAGGGATTTTTTTTTCCAAAAATAAAATAACAATAGATTTCCAAAAAAACACCACAAAGTGAAAAATAAGTTTAATTTCGGAAGTCGGTGGCAAAAAAACGAAAATTCAAAACCAAAGACACCAACTTCCGAATTTAGAAAGAAGAAAGAAAATTCAATTTGTGGTGTTTTTGTGGAGGTCGGTTGTTTTTGTTTTTTTGGAAAAAGCTTCGTATATGCACGTTTCTGTGGCAATAAACCAATTTATCTTTTTTTATTTTTAGTAGTTATCGAAATTCAAATGAAGCTATCACCTTAATTTTTTTCAGCTATAATTAACATTTTGAAAATACTCAATTTACCTACAAGATTTTTTTAAAATTTATTGTTTTGATCATTCTGGCTACTTTTCATGCCATTTATTGCGGTGATTCTGATTTGAAAAAAGAACATAAATCTTACCTTCTAGAACTAGAATATTCAGTGATAACATCTTCAGCATCCATCTTCGATCCCTCTTCGGCAATAACCTCAGGTATCACAGACAATTCAGGCTTAGTCACCAGCGTGGGTTTTCGGCTCTTTCTCACGACTCTATCTCCAGCATCTTCACTAGCCTTACTCACGAAAGAACTCTCTGAAGCAACACTTTCGTTATCATCTAAATTCCTGCTTCGAGAACGCGTAGATCTACGTTTAGGTGTGGTTACGGATTCATCAATAACGTTCGATTCGTCCAGTTTGGCTGACATTTCTCGGGATACGCGTCTTGTGATTATCTTTCTGACTTCCGCACTGGTTGGAGTTTTTGCGCGCCTTCGCGATTGTGTCGTTGGTTCAGTTTCTGGTGTTTTTTGTTCTGTGTCTATGGATTTATTGGAAGCGATAGACTGGGTTCGTTTTCTTGTGACTGGTGTACGACTTTCGATCTCTTTCTCTGGTTCTGTAGTGGATTTGTTTGAGGATGTTGATTTAGCACGTTTTCTTGTGCGTGTTGGTTTCTCTGCTTTGTTTTCTGTTGTTTCATCTATTTTTTCCATCTCTTGCGCTTTTTTTGTGATCTCTGCAGCCTTTTCAGTAACTTCAGAAGCTTTTTGTGAAACTTCGGTAACTTTTTCAGTAGGTTTTGGTGTTTCTTCAGTAACCATAGGAACTTCTTCAATAACCTCTTCCTCTTTTTCAGCAACCTTCAATGCTTCTTCAACAACCATTGGTACTTCTTCAACAGCTTTGGGCTCTTTTTCTGCGTCCTCTGTTACCTTTTCTGTCATCTTATTTTTTTCACTAACCTTTACCTCTTTTTCAGTAACCTTTGGTACTTTTTCAATAACCGTCGGCGCTTTTTCAATAAACATTGGTACTTCTTCAGTGACTTTAGGTTCGATTACCTCTGGTACTTTCTCAACCTCTTTTACAGCTTCATCGCTTGTGGCTTTTTGTTCAGGCTCTGTTATTTTAGTATCGACTACTGTAGGAACTATATTAATATGTTTAGGTCCATCTACACTGTCGAGTGGAGCTGAGATTTCTACTTGCACTGCAGGTAGATCGGGTACTGTAAAAAAAATATCTATGTAAGTGCTATGTAACATTTTTTTTTATTTGTTTAAATTGGTTACTTTTTTAATAGATCTCTTGACTCGATTTTAATTAACTAGTTAAGGATCTACGTTTTCTCGATTAAGTCTCCCAAGCAATCTAAAGAGGAGGAAATTATTTTTATTTTACCTGTTTCCATTTGCTCATCTGGGGTTTCACCGCTAGTATTCACCTTATCGCTTTCAACAGAATAATTCAAATTCAGATCCGACTTATCAGATTCAACCAAAGAATTATCATCAGTCATAAGCGAAAAGTTAGCTTGATTCAGCGGATCATTGGAACTTTCAATCGGTGTTATGTTCCGACTATCAAATTTATCTTTTACTTCAGTTTCGTTATCTTTTATTACAGTTTCGTTATCTTTTATTACAGTTTCTTTATCTTTCACTTCAGTTTCTTTATTTGTTTCTTCTACTTCTACAATTTCGATGTTATTTTCTTCTGATTCTGAGCTGTCTTTGGCCTTTTCATCTATTTGTAGTTTGTCGCTAGAGTCGTCGGAGTCCTCAATAGATATCACTTCTTCGTTTTCTTCGTCGGCTTCTTCGCTTGATGAACTTGACTGAAATACATGTTCAGATATCTACATATATGGATATTACTTGAATACATTGACTAAATTAGAAGTCTATAAAATTACATTGTCATACAACATACTTTAAAAGAACATAGCTAACAAGATCTGGCCAAACGACTAACAAAAAAATTACTATGAAAATTCGCACAGGCTATGCCTAGCATTAAAATGATTACTGGCTACAGCATAAATGCCACATTTAGCTAAACTAATTTTGTCTCAGAGATTTTAGTTACTGTAAATTTTTTTTTAAATATAGATAGTAAATCTAACAGAATTTGACAATAAATAATGTGTATCTAGTAAATTACCGAGTTGATTTTGGGATATATTTTACCATCACTGGTTGTCAGATCTTTTGTCGCGGAATGATTCCTTTTTTCAGACTTAGTAATCTGCTGGCAAACCAATTAAAGTCAATATTGTAATTAACTATGCGACTGAGGGTTAGCACATACAGAACAGCAAAGTGGTCGAGCAGTGTTTCATTGCTGCCATCTGCGCTGACTCTTAAGACTGGGGGTGGTCGTTATCTGACAGAAGATATTTCGGGCGTAACTTCATTAGCTCCCAGTTAGTACCCTCGACCACGGATGAATATAGATGGGACGCTCCGCATTTTAGGTATGAAGCTACAAGTAGGTACGCGGCGAACTCTACATGACGAATTCAGTGGGCTTAACGTAGTCAGAACATATAGGAGTTACGCGATAGAAAGAGAGGCAACTTCTAGGTGAATATAACTGTTGGTATTTAGCACTGTGCAACCTGAATTCCATTTTATTGTGTCGTGGCAAGAGTCGCTTTTTATTTACATGATTTTGCGGAGTAGCCCGTCTGTACTAATCTGTGCCTCGATACACTAATGCATCATCGGTTGAGTGTGTATGATTGAATATTATATTATCTACTTGTACATTCTGGTGTTACACAACCGACGATACGCGACGCATCTTCCGTCAGATGTGCCATCACCCTAAAAGAGACGCTACACTTGAAATAAATCTTCCCGTAGACGGGGATGAAGGGTACTGTAGAACGAAATGCTGAATGAATTGCGAAATTACATAAATAATATATAACTATATTGTGTACTTACCGCACTTGGAGAACTGATCTCCGACTCTTCTTCAGCCTCATTGTCTTCATCACTCGCAGATAAATCACTGACATCCGGCTCCTCATCAGACATATCCTGAATCTCATCTATCTCCCTCTCTATCTCTCCTATTTTCTCCTTCTCTTTCTTTTCGGCTGCACTCTTCTCCTGGGCATTTTCTTCCATTTCCACATCACTATCATTTGTCATTAAACTGGACGGTTCTTGAGATATTTTAGAATCGTCTTTGAATTGTGAAATTTCTCCAATACTGCTTTGAGCACTATGTAGGACAGATTTCTCGAAATCAGTTTGAATCATTTGTACGAATGCCGCGAAGGGTTTAGAAACATTTTTGTCAGTTTCAGTGACGTTTTTATCTTCCTGGACACTTGATTCGTCAGCCACACTGCTCTCGTAGCTACGCAATACTGATTTATCGAACTCAGTTTCGTTCAAAGTGAACGTTGGGAGCGGTTGCAAGACTGATTCACTCTTTTGTATCACGAGTTTTTCATCGCGAATGCTGACTGAGGTATCACCTACACTGCTTTCGTAACTATGTAGTACTGATTTCTCGACACAGGTTTCATGTAATGTAGCAAATGCTGGTAGAGGTCTAAGGTCTAATTCGACGGTACTTTTATCAGATTTAGGTTCTTTTTCCGCCGTTTCTGATATCGTAGTGTCTGTGGAACTTTGTAAAACTGATTTGTTCACTATGGGAGATAGAGTGACGTCCATTAGACTGGGGACTTGTTTGAACGCTTTCATTGGTGTGCATTCGATAACAACTTCGGGTTTTTCTTCGGAAAATTCGGTTTCCATTTCCAGGTCTGCTTGTTTTGCTTTAGCCATCAATATGTTTTCGAAAGCTTTGCGGGATAGAGATTTCTTGGCTCGCGCAGAGAATTCTACTCTTGGAGATATCAGCTTTTCGGGTGTTTTGGATCGGCTCCTAGAATATGACAATGATATTGACAAAAATATAGTGAATAAGAGATTTTTTTTTTTCATACATTTATTTAGAAAACATACCTGAGACTGCGCGGGGTTTGTTTCAAGACCAGTTCTTGAACCACCTCTATTTCTGGTGTACGTGAGCGGCTTCTATGAACATAAATAAGATTAATGTAAAAACAAAGACACTAATAGTCCGACTAGATCCCAAATTGTTGAAATTCCAACGGCGTTTTCAGCCCGCGGTGTGCAACAGCGTCTTTTCGAACGAAACAAAACATGGGCCAAAGACGTGGGCCAAATAACAGATTATATCAGCATCATCTTTCTAATGCGATTGGTCATTCAACTCGCTGATATCAGATTTGTAAACAATCTTTTTTACTTACTCTATTTAATTCTCATATAAATCCGTTTATTAATTTAAATGGTAAGCAAACTGAAGTACGTAACATTAAATATCTCGTTTGACTAACGTCATAATCATAAGATTGAAGTTGCACAGAAGTTCATGAATTAAGTGTAAAACTGTTCTGAGTGATCTTGCGCTAGTTGATTGTGTTGGACGATTAAACAAAGAGGTATAAAAATGACGTATTATTAGTAGTTTGGTGCAAATTAAATGTTATTAGTTTTACAGATTGCATCATTATTATAGCTAGCCTTAACTATCCCACGCCTGGACAAAGGCCTCTCTTCATTCTTTCCACCGATAGCGATTCTTTGTTACTATGGCAGCTTGCCATCTACATCGCCACACCCGAACTACGCATCAAAGATCTGACGTCACACAAATCCTGAGCGCGATCATCATATATATAACTTCCCTAACATCATCATATATATCGCTGTCCCCGGCGAATAAAATGGTAATCGTAAAAACCAAATTTTACAGGAAATATAAAAACACTTTTTTGCGAAAATCTTATTAACTAATTAATATACGGAACTAAATACTATGTATAGCGGAATTGTTCAAATATAAAAAAGTGATTTTTTTATATTCATTACAATACACCTTAAAATCTTGTAACTTCTGAAATAACCGTAGGAAATGAATGAAAAAAAACAAAACATCACATCAATCATTGGGCAGTTGCCTTCCAGAAACGACACCCGTCTGATCGGAGGATCTTCCCTTTTCTACGGAAGATGTGTCGAACTTAACACCTTGTTTCTCATGCATCTAAACTACTTCTCCTAAGGAAGACGGCCAAGTGGTCTCGCCATCTCCTTCGTGGTCTACCGCGGCCCTGTTTCGTGGTTTCAGGCACCAATCTTGTGTTTTACGGATCGTATAATCGATCAAATAAAAATAGTTTTTACCTCAAACTGCGACGTGGTGACGGTGATGACGAAGCAGACGACTCGGTGTTAGAAGACCTAGTAGGCGACTCATTGATAGCTTCAAGTTTAGGAGACTCCAACACGCCTTTGTCGAGACGTTCGGGAGTGCGGGATCGACTCCTGTATTGAAGAAAGTAAAAGAGGTTTTTAATATTGTCGTTTGCAGGTAAAAAGAGGATGCAGATTTTGAGAACGTCGTGTTTCATTCATTCTATAGTGTACTAACTTCTGCTCGCGACTTCGTTCGCGTGGAAAATGTAAGACATAAAGATATACTAAAATAACAGCCACATTCGGGAATGTGGCTGTTATTTAGTATATTATATTATATTATATTATAATATACTAAATAACAATATATTATATTATATTATATTATGTATATTATATTATATTTAGTATATTGTATCCGCGCTATTACTTCGTTTTCGCTTAGCGTGCTTTCTGACTTTCCCTCTGCTTCTTGCTCACAAAAATATTTTTTCAAATTCGACTGGTAGTGGCTGAAGTATTTGTTTGGACGCGCTAATATTTCAGAGATTTTATATTAATATTGCATAAAATAACATCACATAACGCCTTGTTTCCCCGAAGGGTTGGGCAGAGGTGTCCCTGTAGCAGGTTCACCCACATTTCGCCAGTTATGTTTTAAGTCCCATGTAATAGGGGGCGAGCCTGTTGCCATCAACCGGGCACAAATCCAGACTCCGGGCTGCTACTGAGAAATTTCAGATAGAAACATCCAATAACACTGCCTGACTCGGGAATCAAACCCAGGACCTCATGCTCAGCAGTAGCGCTTGCGACCACTAGACCAACGAGCCAGTAGTACACACAAATCTATATATATAAAAATGAATCCCTATTTCCCTTGGTCACGGCATCACGCTAAAACGGCTTAACGGATTTGGATGAAATTTGGGATATGGATAGACCTTGACCCGGAGAAGGACATAGGATACTTTTTATCCCGATATTTCCACGGGATCGAGACTTATGCGGGTGAAACCGCGGGGCGCAGCTAGTATTAATATAATATTAATGTTAGTACTTTAATATTAGTACCACACTATAATCACCTTACCACACAGCCATACCATTCACAGCATGTTTGTACACTTAGTAACCACAAGTAAAGCGCGCGTCGCGTCATGGGATAATAATACTGTAAAAAATAATTTGATTGTTTACCACAAAAAATCTTGGAAATACCTGAGTTGTCTCGGCACACTGAGCGTGGTCCTCTCCGCATGCGGTTCGCTCTCAGTTTCCTGTTTGGGTTGCTCGGGTATGGGCGCTAATGGCGAAGTGCGCGGACTTAGCTCTGGTGTTCGGGACCGGCTCCTAACATATATTAAAAATTAAGTCTTTTGTGAATCTTGCACAAGTATATGGATCTACGTAATTCTCGCTTCACTGCTACAACTATCTTTTGGCGCTCGAATGACGTTGACACTGGGGGCGCGTGTGTTGGTAACATTTTTGTGCAATTGTTGTGTAAAATGTATTGAAATGAAATTGTTTATTCTGTAAATAGGATATCGGCATCACTTTTACACGACATATTAAAAAAATAAGCTAGATGAGTTCGGCGTTTGCTATCTGACTACTCTGAGAAGAAAGGCCGAAACAAACTCAGAGGTCGAAAAGCAAGATAGCCGCGTTAGTTCCAATTTGGGCCATGAGCCAAGATTCTTGTACAGCTCATAAGTGTCACACGCTACTCGTCAAGATATTTTGTTTAGTTCCATATACACAAACGATTTCTATAAGAAAATTGTCCATGTCGACATGATAAAGTTATTTCGTTTTACGTTTGCGAAAAGGGAGCAGACTGCTTAGGAAGCTCGATATGTTGATAAAAACAAAACAATCGATGTATTACTACAGCATTGCACATTAGTATGATAAGATTGTTGTATTGTCATTATTTTCTAACCTTGTCACTCTGTTACTGAGCAATGGTGTTGCTACGGGCGAATCTACTCGTTCAGGCGTTGTAGGTTTACTTCTGTAAGAAAATAATCAGAGCTTAGTAACAAAATCAACCCAACAAAAAACTCAAAAGAAGTAATCGATTAAATAACAAATTTTAATATATTTTGGGAAAACACTCCTCAAATATATTGATTGTTTTGTACTAATTTATAATTAATTAATTAATTGAATTTGTAATCTGTTGTGAATTTTATACGGGTGTTTCCTGAATTATTTGAATTTGAAAAAAAATATCCTAAGCGAAACATCATCATCTGACTAACCTTATTCCTAATGACATGCAGCAGAATACCAGTATTTTACATGAAGCCACTGCCTATCCGATACACGATATAAATAGTAAAAAAATAAAACATAAGTAAACTCACCTATTAACCAAAGGCGTACTCTCACTAGCAGCTCGAATCCCCCTCCTGCCCTTCGGCGTCTTCGGCAATTCCCGCCTCTCTTCGGTCATCTCCGTCTCTTTCACACCAGTGACAGTTACATTGACATTCATCTCTATGACCGAACGTTCGACGTTTGAATCGTTTTGTTTGGTATCAAGTTGATGTTCAAATGTTTCTGTATGGTATTTCTGACGTTTTTCTCCCGAGTAACGTGGGTTTATAAGGGTGACAGGAATGTCTGCTATGCTTTCTATTGAGGTATTAGGATCGTCGGATAAGCTGCTGTTGACTGATATTGAGAGGGTTCGCCTGGCGCGAACTGTGTCTTTCAAGGATTTTCTAGACTTGACTGATTCTTCGGTAGCTAACTTCTTTGGTGGCGATTCTAATGGATGGGTCTCAGTCTAAAAAATTTTTTTTTTTAAGTTATAGTTAGTAGTTGGCAACTCAATAACATGTCATATTCATTTAATTTTAATAGTTTAATATACACGTCCGTCGTGTACTGGCTTGTTTTGTTGTGCAAGTTGACATTTTTATTCACCAAACTTGCAACAAGTGAACTTGCTCAGCATAATTTACACTATACAAGTCGGTCGCCGTTAAATTGTTCATTACAACTTGCTAATGATGTTCACTGGTGTTCTTTTTGATACGACGAGTCTCGGAAATATTGGTTATGTCTACTATAGTCAGTGCGCGACTGCTAGTCATCGCCCCGGTATGTGAGCGGCGACACGGGGGAGGGCGCCATTTACTAAATTGTACCATTAATTGTGTAATTGTACCATTTTATGTCCAGAAAAAATCACTGTCCATTCCAACGTTGTCTGGAAGAGATCGCGGAAAGCGATAAGGCCGCCCGTTGTATATTTTGTAGTTTGTTTTTTTTTTTGTGGTGTACAATAAAGTATATATATATATATATATATATAAATAAATTGTCAGACTGAGTTATTGGCCCACGTGAGCCGGGAGTGTAGCAAGGGCGGTGACAAGCAGGCGCGTGCGGACTATATATAACCAGTTTCATTAGCAATAATAGCAAGTCTTTGCCCACATTATAATTACCATAGCATGCGACGTAGTAGTAACAAAGCTGTCAACAGATACATCCATCTCTTTCTCTTGCACAGCGGATGCGGATCGCTCCATCTCATTCGCACGTTGTTCGTGTGGCAGGTACACATTTGAAGCGGGTGGAGGAGACGGCGTTGATCCGGATTCCGAAGCAGTTGGAATTGTGAAGCGGAGATGTCTGGAAAATTATGAAAAATAATCAAACTGATATGCTTACTAAGAAAAAAAACATAATATTATTTCAAATGTAGATTGTAATAAAGATTCTTAAATAGCGGGGCTGAATTACGGTAATATTTTCACCTCAAATTGTACAAGATAAGATCAGACAAGTCAGAAAATGTATTAAATTAATCTAAACATGTTTGAAGTGGGTTCCCGTCAACTGGAAAACCTTTATGACATGTGAGCTGACCAACAATTAATTCAGCAACCTAGGTGGTTCGAAAACCGAATTCTACAACTAACTTTTAATTAGTTCTACCGTTTCTCAATAACAGTCGCCTCTAATAAAACGTCACTTTTCAGCAGTATCAGGTTCACTGAAATCTTACCTTGCCAAATTTAACATAACATAGAGATAATATACATTAATAATATATAATAAGTAAATACAAGTTATATTTAAGTGTTCTTATAGCGAATATAAACCATTTCTGGTTTAATGGTGCAAAACAAACATGAACCTGTAATCTTGCCTTGCCTTATTTGCCAAATATATTATTTAGGAAAATGTTATGACGGTGTTAATGCAAATAAAATTTAAAATAAATACTTGTTAGCGTCGCTGTAATGCGTGTGGTTGCTGGCAGTGTCCAGCAGTTCGTCATCACTCTCTTCGAGATACCGCGAGTCTACGGGAGAAGGAGCTTCTCTGTCCATGTCAGAGTTTCTGCGAGTCTGTAACGAAATATGAATAATTAATAAGTTGAATTATAGTAGAAAGAATATTTCAGTTCTAAAGGATACTGGGGAACTCCCAAACAAATTTTTGATGACATTATTTTGTTTGCGTCTGCGGATGGAAAATATGTAAAAGTACAGAGTTTGAATTCCTGAACAGATTTGTCATGAAGTTCAAGCCCGAAAAAGAAAACCACGGCATGATTATTTTGTATCATCAATAAACTAGTAAATTAAGTTTTCAATTATGATTTTCAAGACTACGATAGATCATAAACTTGATTTGATAAAACTTAGTAAATTATTTCGTCGGTACCTATCACGGTGACATATGTAGACGTTAAAAAATTCCATCAACAATTTTCTAAGCCATTGTTCTTAATGCGATTGAGTTCTAATATGTATGCAGACCAGAAGGTGTCATCAACCCATGATAAACAGATAATCACACGCATGGCACCACATGGCCTGTATGGAATGAAGAAGGATTGCAAAGAAAGCAGGCTTAAGGACATAGCTCATTATGACAACACCGCTCCGACACGGCAAATAACTTGTCATGCAAGTTAGGATTTTAAATCGAATATATTAAAGTCTATTTTACGTGCGACGGCTCGCGGGCAGTGAGCGGCCGGCGAGCCGTCCACAATTCAATATAGCCATCGTAAAATTGACTTTTAATGTATTTTATTTAAAATCCTAATTTGAATGATAAGTTATTTGCGGTGTCGGAGCGGTGCTGTTATAATGAGCGATGTTCTTTGTAAGGGTACTTTGTTCATACCAGCATTTATAAACACAATTACGTACCCATTGGTTATACCCAACAGTGTGTTATAATAAATAAGTATTAGAAACTAATTGACATCCGACATAGGATATAAATGACGATTAAAATAAGGTTTAAATGGCAAAAATAGACGTGCATTCTGAAATTGAAATAACTATAGGTTACATCTATGTAATGGTAACTTACCTTCAAAATACTATGTGGAGTACCAGGCCTCTCAGTAAACATCTTGCAATCAGGACTCTGAACATCCGGCATATCCAACAGTATTGACATCTGACTGCTCAGCTTTTCACTGACGTGGAACGAATTACCCATCTTAGGAGTTTTGGGAGTCCCCTTTAGGTCTAAACGAGCGCGTTTTGGAGGTGTCGACTCTGAAGGCTTTTGTTCAGAGGATAAAATGCTAAGGATAATGGAATACACTTTGAATTAATTAAAAGGGTTACATGGATGCATAATTATGTTTACAAGTGCAGATGCGATCTTATCGCGAATTGTGTGATAAGAATATCGATAGATAATGGTGCTATAGAGTTTCAAGTAGGAATAATTAGTTTTTACCGCCAGCTTTAGCCGCGGTGAGGTCGGAAATTATCCCACTACGCACCTGATTTTTCTGAAGAACATCACAATAAGGTCACTATTTAGTATAAATTAATAAATAAACATATCGATCGCACCATTTCAACTATTGCGAATATACTTTGAAACATAGGTAAGTCGGTAAAATTTCACGTGACACGACGATGAAACTAATAAAGACAAAAAAGTTTCAAGTAACTACGTGATTACGCGACACAGTGGCCTATTGTACACTCCGTTGTTGTCAAATTTGCAAAATATATTAACAACAAAGGCTGAAATTGTATATGGTTTAGTGATGCGGTAGAATAAGTTCTAAGTTTTAGTGCTATCGATGTTACAAATAATTTCCTAGATAATTTTGAGAGAATGAATCATTTGAATTTCGATGTTTGCAGTTTGTTTTTATTATTTTAGTATGAGAACTTTACTTTAATTATGTAATTTTATTTATAGATTAATTCATATGCAATAACATAAGAAAAAAAAAATACACGATTCTACGCCAAAAGCTTCTACTGTGCTCACTTATTTTATCATATTTTATCCAGAGGGTAAAAAGTCAATCCGGTTAATACGCCTACGACATTATAGTTTTTTCCACAAATGTGTAATAAATACTCTTTCTAAATATTGTCGGTAATTATTATGTCACATCACTGATTTCAATGACAAAAATAAATTTAAGAGACAAAAATGATGTCGGTCGGTGACGTTTTGTATGTATTTGAATTTTGTCACAGTTTTTCGCTATCTTTATTATATACATATTTCTTCTGTGAATGTTTGTCACCTAACTCCTAAACGGTTGGACCGATTTGGATGAATTTAGTGTGTATATTAGAGTAGGTTCATGGACGGTTTGAAAATACAATTGGACCCAGTAGGCACTCTTCGGACAGGGCAACGTCTGTCGGGTCCGCTAGTTATTGATAAATATAATAGTATATTTAACAGTTTAGTGGTGATCCACAGGATGATAAAGTGAATGTGTATGCTATTTAGTGCGTTTTTAATCAGTGACGCGCAGAAATAGCGTTTATTATTATTACCGGATAAGTTCAATTATTGCTTCTGGATCGACGTCAAAACCTCTACTTTAGGCATAGAATATTCACCTAGAAGTTGCCTCTCTTTCTATCGCGTAACTCTTAGATCTTCTGACTACGTTACACTCACTGAATTGACCCAACAAGCGAGCCCGCCTGCGTACTTGTAGCTTCATACCTAAAATGCGGATTGAACCATCTGTATTCATCTGTGCTTTAAGGTTTACTCTTTAGAATTACCAAAAACTATTTTTACACTACAGCTGATTGATAAAACATTTTGATTTAATTTTATGCGACAATCTCTATGTATATCATACAAAGATGTAAATGGACTTTCAATTTAAAAATAATATGCAGAACGTGTTAATTCATACAAAAAACGCCGTTGCATTTTGTTGAGTTATGCTAAAATTAAATGTTTGAAAGAGCAGGTTATTTTTTTTAAAATCATAGTATATATTTTCATAATGATGAGTTCAATGTCCAGTACCCTTGCGTAATACACTTTCAATCACAATTCGAGAGTTTTGAAGGATATTACTAATCCCTTGTTTCATAAGTTTGAAAAATTCTTCTGCCCAACAACGTAAATCACCCACGTTGAACTGTCAAAATGAAATCCATTGCGATCAATTGTCTTTTTTTGTGAGTTGCCCAATTATCCCGCCGTTTCCAGGTTTTAAGATATTTCGTTATGTTCGTGAACGGGCGCCGTCAGTAGGGACTAGTCATCTCTTAGCTGCCACGGCTTATTTTAATTTTTGAATTGTTTTTTTTTTAATCTTTTTATTGCGGACGCTTTTAACGTGCACGTCTTTCTACATTGTTCTCACATGTATAATTTCAACACGAATTATGTAACCAATATTTTGTAACAATATTGTGATTTAATAGTGTCCATGGAGTTTCTTGTCCGTTCTTCTCCATAGAAACCTATCTACTATGCTTTGGAGTGGGCAACTAGCTTCATCTTTCGACTGACCGACCCCTTGACATCTCAAAAATGCCTGTAAATGGATTAATTGAAATAAATAGTTTGAGTTTTCAAATTCACCTTGTATCAATACATACAACAAAGTCGCTTTTCATGTCTGTCTGTGTGGTCAAACTACGTAATGTATTTTGATGCGGTTTTGACCTTCATTTAGATTTTACAGCATTAATATTTAATTAGAACGACGTACCACAGAAACCTCGATGATTTGACGTGTCGCCATTGCACACGTGCGAAGCTTAGGAGAGGGTCGCTAGTCTACATTAATATTATCTACACTAATATAATAAAGAGAAAAGATTTGTATTTTTGTTTGTAACGAATACACTCAAAAACTACTGGACCGATTTAAAAACAATCTTTCACCTGTAGAATGCTATATTATCACAGAGTAACATAGGGTATAATTTATAAAGATATCCCACGGGCGATGCCGCTGTCACAAGCTAGTAAATAAATAAAAATATATTTACCTTCTAGTCCTAGTCAACTTCGGAGTGCAGATAAACGGCGTGTCTTCAATATTCAGCGCACGCTTGATGCCTCTGCGCATCTTTGGCTTGGACATCCATGTTTCACTCGCATTCTCTATGGTATCCTATTAAAAAATAACATACAGACTTTTTACTGGTTATAGATAGACCATCGAGTCATTTTTTAATTTCGAATTTTGTTTCGACAAAGATGACGTTCTAATTACAAAAACTGACGTTAAACCCGAGCCTAAATTGTGAACCTTACATATTTCAGAATAAAGTTCAAAATACAATAATTGGCTTGAAGATAGTGTAATATTTTAAACTATGAAACTGAGTTCATTGTTCTGATAAACGTGGGCCGAGAAATAGCATCATCCGTGTATGATATGACGTCATGATAGAGATTTATAGTTTTATGTAGGCCGTACAATCTTTAGGAAGAATAAAGTTACAATAAAAAAAGGTGATTTGCATACTAGTATTTATTTTGAGTCATAAGTGCGTTTAGAAACAGTTTGATGCCATTTCAAACATGACGATTTCACATTTCCATAAACTCCGTATGATGATGATGATATATTTCAATAATAGATTCAGGAATACAAACAGTTCATTAAAACCCATGGGAGCCCCTGTAGATGATTTTCATGAGGTACAACAGCATCCTAAATACGTTGTCATGATAAGGTGGACAGCCCCATTATTAGACACTGGGTGCAGAGGCACGTGCCAACATGTGTTGAGTCACGTCATTATTAGCGTTGTTAGGTTAGTCCGTAAGTTTTACTAACATAGTTATGAATACTATATGGATTGCGTGTACTTTTATGTGTATCCGAAATAAATGAAATACATATATATTAAAGAAAAAAAACACAAAATTAAGGAAACTCACTTGAATAAACGATGATTTGTATGTAAAAGTATTTTTAGGCGACTTCGCCTTTACGTATACTGACATCGGCTTTGGTGCAATGACTGAAAACAAAATTGTATGACTCAGTAACTCAGTGGTGAAAAAAAAACAGGCAAAAGATGACTTTTAATTTTTTGATATAAGAAAACAAATTTATTTAAATCGAGGGCATTTTTGACAATTTTTTTGCGTCGTTGATAACTGTAATGCTTGAAAATCTTCGGTAACGTACCATGCGGCTCTACATCTCTACTGTCCAGCGCGTAATGCGCGACAGTGTTTGCGATGGTCGGTAGAGACGCGCACACCACTTCCACGATGGCATCTCTAGCGCTGTCTCTGTCCATCATGTCGCATAGCGACTCCACTGAGGTTGACACGTCTTTAGCTCGAGGTTTTTGTTGTTTTAACTTGTTGTTGTAGCGTTCGGCTTCTAAGTATCTAGAAAAAAATAACGCTATGTAAAGGTGTGTACAAACATTGAGCGGTAAGAGCGCGGCAGCAACACGCGGCGCTTGCAGGACACAATTCTGCCACGCTCTAGTTAGGACTAAACCGACGAATGTTTGCGCGGCAGTACGGCGCGGCACATCCAAGACACGCCGCGCACTTCAGTTGGAAATATCAATCTGCCTAGCCTTTAATACGTCCGCAGAAATACGTTTAGATAAAATTAGTGACGAATGTTTCGTAAAAATGTTTGTGCGCGGCAGGTAGACAAACGCGTTCGCGCGCGGTAGTCGACCAAACACAGTGCGGTAGCCGCGCACGATTGCCGCTCATTGTTTAGATACACCTTAAGGACAATAACCTTCCGCCGTAGTCGAGTAAAAAGTGGGTATGTTTTTTAGTGAACTAAAATGATAAAGGTCCGCTAGAAAGCACGGTCATAACAAAATACGTCTGGCGTATCTCAGGCAATCTCCATTGTCCAGCGTACGCTTACTGGATAATCTTGTAATCACGACTGCGCAATTGGCTAAGAGCTAGGGCAAACTCGAGAGTAGAGAAATTAAATTGGAATACTCTACATCAAGAAAATAAGCTTCAATTTTAAACCCCATCTCATTCCCAATGACGACATGTTTGATATTTAATGATTATAATTCTGTAAATACATATTTGGTCACGGATCATCTATTGATCAACATAAAACCTAATACTGACCTGCAAGTTACAATAAATGTAAGGAAAATTGAATTTTGCGGGCTACCCTGTAGCTTTCATCTTAACTAAGGCCGTTTTCCGAATTAGAACTTAATCGCTCACAGCGCTAACATCAATAATTTACGTTCTAATTTAGATACCACTATTTTGACATCTGAGGGCTGTCAAAAATTCGGAACGCTCGTGATCGCGCTCACAGTGCTCGCTCAACGTCAAAACTTGCTCATCATATTTCTTTGTGTACAAACCACAAATTTCTTTTTAAATTTCTTTGGTTAGGTGGCAACAGTAGCCAGAAGTACAATTTTGAAAATGCCACGTTAGTTTAAAGATAAAGACGGGACTCAAAAAAAAAACAGCACAACTGTCATTTTTGACAGCGCTCACGGTGATATTCATTTAGGGCATGGTCGGCGTTATCGCAAGATGGCGCATGTCATGACGTCATTTGACGATTCACGGGACATCATCGCGCTTACGCTAATTCGGTACGGGTGTTAGCACGCTCAAATCGATTACAGCGTAACTCGGAACGCTGCCTAAATACGACAAGAAAACATAATACACTTACCTAGACTGTTGTAAGTAATACATGACTAGTATATCAGACGTGTGCGGTTCATGACAATCTTCTAGATATTTCACGAACATCTCTTCTTCGAACGGCGACATTGTGACTTGCAGTATTTTGGCTAGGTTCCCCGTGTTTCGACAACCTGTAGAAAATATATTTTAAGTGAGATTTGAATAAGATAAGATAGCGCAACCTGTAACCATGAATTCAGCACATATTTCTAGACCCCCTAGAGTAAAAATTTTTAATCGGTTATTTAAAAAAAAAGAGTCTGTTG
Source organism: Omphaloscelis lunosa (assembly GCA_916610215.1). NCBI lineage: Eukaryota > Metazoa > Arthropoda > Insecta > Lepidoptera > Noctuidae > Omphaloscelis > Omphaloscelis lunosa. Next base: position 15,629,389 of record OU744261.1, on the reverse strand, counting down.
TTTTATTTTATAAGTGCAATATCTAAACGGTCATTTTTTTTTAATAATCCACGGAGAATTTCTGAATCATGAACCATGAATCCATGGTGATAGGTTGCGCGTCAATGTCCCTGTCACCACATGGTGAACTCCAAATTATTGTCGGAATCAGTTCAAATATGGAATATAAAGTTAAGAGCCCATACTACCTCAGCTCAAATTCACTTTTTACATCGCTCGCATCATACTGCTCGCGGACTGAGTGAGCGCGAGACGGAGTGGGGTGCTAGCGGCTCCGAGGCGCCAATAATTCAGGTAATTGCTTTTTAAGGCAAAAATAATGGTAATTTAAAAAAAAAAAAAAAACGTAGTTGCTGCTTTATTGTTAGTTCACTTATTATGCAAAGTTTCATGATCTAATTTGAAGTATTTTTTTAATACCAGCGGTTTATTTTTCGGTTTGGAGGTAACTTTAGATTATTTTTTTTATCGAGAAACTTTTATGGAATCGTGTTTTCGTCTAACATAGTACTTCACATTAATCCCTAACTTTATCATATATTTATTTCAGAATTAATGCTGCAGTATTTTCGATATAACGGAGGATCATGCTAAGCCATTTGAGGTAGTATAGGCCCTTAAATGATTTCGGTTTACTTTTTTCTGAAATGGCGTCACATTACATTTTCATTTTTCACGTCAACATGTCTACAATTGCTTGCACGATTCAAAAATAAAGAAAATCAGAATGTGGAATACCATCAAATTAATTCATTTCTCTGCAGCTTTTTGTTTAAGAATTTAAACAAAAAGCTGCAGAGAAATGATTTTGTTTTTTTTTTTTTTTTTTTTTTATACTGAATAGTATCAAAAATATTTTCGAGTGAAACATCACTAATAATACAAAAAAACTCATACAAACACAAAGAAAAACGTAACTAACCTTTAAAAAAGAACTGCAACACAGTGACCTTATCATCAACACTGCCCGCATTGAGTACACACATCCGTATCACATCCAGCGCTTCAAAAACCAGTCCCCTTGCCAAGTACAGGTTGCAACACGACTGCCAATCTTCCAGCTTATCGTGGTCATTGACCCGGATAGAGCAGGACGCTATATCGCCGTCTCTGTCGCGTATGTTCTGTATGGGAGCTGGTTTCCGAACGTGTAAGTATTGGAGGGCTGCCTGTGTCTTTTTTTGAGCTAGCAACGTGGACAGGACTACGTTGTGTTGCCAGTCGGACAGCGTGTTGCCGGTCAGACATTGGAGTTGGTCGAGAGCGAACTGTGGAAAGGGAGAATTCATTAGTTGGCTGACTTACCTAACTGACTGAAGATGGCAATTGTATGCAGTGCGAGTGGGTCGAATAGCCATAGATAATGGTTTATTGAATATATTCAACTGCCACGTAACTAATGCTATATGATTTTTTGAATGAGTAAAGCTGACTATGAATGCTGTTTGTGTTCTGTCGCGTTACACTATTAAAAAAAATCAAAAGTAATTTATTCAAACTAGGCTGAAAATCGGCTCTTTTTGAACGCCAAAATAGAATTATAATATAACTATAATTTGAGCAAGGCGGATGTACGATACGTGACTCGTACAGCAATATAAATACGAAGCAAAAACAGTCCATGATGCCACAGACAGAGACAGAGAAAGGCTTCCCAACTTATCATAACCCATTTTTTTTAAAATATGCCTCTTGTGGAAAATTACCCTCAATTTTATGTAAATTTAAAACTGAATTGTTATAACCATGCAACTGAGCAACATATTCCATTCACTAAGAGACCTATCTTCAGTAATCGTCTTTGTCTTAATGATAGCGAAGGTATAGACTTACATCAAAATCCCTGTGGTCTAGATGCCAGAAGGCTTGTGTGGCCTTTATAGCAGTGTTACTGAGACCGAACATTGTAGGGAACTGCATCAGTCTACGAATCACCGCTTCATATCTGTCAATAAATAAACATTTATTAGTCAAAATCGTCGGCAAGATGTTACTATGATTATTCTTATTTAGGATATTCCAAAAATATCACATTTTTTTTAATGAAATGTCCATCAGTGAAATCATTTTCAAACTTCCCTCAGAACATAGTTTCGAGTAAATAGGTTTTATACAATTCGCGAGCATGTACCAATCATTCAACGCATCAGCGCTTGCCATATTAATTCAAACGAAAGCTTCATTTATGCCATCATTATGGCAATGTAAGTTCCAGTTTTTTAATTTAAATACTAGGTGTTACGCGGCTTCGCCCGCGTGGACGTTATTTTTTTTCTTTTTCTAAAATAAAAGTAACCTTAGTTACTCCTTATAACATCAGCTATCTTCCAGTGAAAGTCCCGTCAAAATCGGTGCAGCCGTTTCGGAGATTAGCCGGAACAAACAGACAGACAATATTTAAAAAAATTATATACTTTCATATGCATTTAGTAAAAAGCTGTTATTTTGACATTACAAACAGACACTTCAATTTTATTTATTTGTAATAGATAAAAATACTGCAAATCTGAAATCTAGTCAACCAATCACAAGAACTGTTGATAAGAAAGACTCACCTGACTTCATCATAAACCATAGAGTAATCCACAAGTAGGTAGAGCACCAACGAATGTTTATGTTCCTCCGGGATGTCGGGTAAGAGGTACAGACGTAATAGCGAGTACAGTGAGGGAGGAGGGTACAGGCCGTTGCATTCGCTGCCACCTTTTAGCCACATTCTGTAAAAATATTATAAAATTACTTTAAGGCTACGCTAGTTGGTCATTCATCCATACAAATTGTATGATGATTACTCGTCTGAATGATGGTGTACGTTCAAAACTAAAAATTATATCAATTTGTCTTGTCATTATCTAGCCCTTTATGGAAGCAGAATTGAGAAAAAATATTGGTTTGGAAGTTGTGACCGTCGAAACTTCCATATTTCAACACTAATTTTAACACATCTTTGGGCGTAAATAAATAACTTATGTAGTATGAAAATGGCAAAATGGAAACCGTACAGCGATAAATAATTTATTTAAAAGTACAAAAAAAAAAAAAAAACAGTAGGTACATGCATTAGTTTTTCCATAATCGTTCAATCATCATAAACGTTCAATGATCTGTTAATGAAATTTTACGCGCTCATATTCGTTATAAATCATCGTCAATTTCACTAAATAAATATATAAATACTAAATAAATAAAACTAAATAAATATGCCCGTCGACTAATGCAACCATAAATTAATAAAAGGATCTCATAGTAATGTGAATACGTTTCGATAGGGCAATATTATCTAAAAAAGAAAGCTGCCATGGTAACTGAATCAAATATATTTTTAAGGTGTCTGCCAGCCAGTACGCACAGAGAGTCAGTCACACATTCACACAGTTTTTTTGTAGTTGCACCTGCGCATGATACGATTTATTAATATTTTGATGATTTGCTAAATGCTCTTGCTGTTGGATGCAAGAGAAGGTTTTGACCACGTCGAAATCAATGTAAAATTTTATCTTAGCAAAACGAACCAATCTTCTTCTTTCGTGTGGTTGGTGCCTAAAGAACCTGATATCAGAGTTTCAAAGCCGCCCATGGGCCTCTGATTTGGCTTCACATGCCGTCGAGAAATATCTCTCAGTAATTCTCTCTGTTTCCTCACGATGTTTTCCTTCACCATTATTGAAGCGAGTGAGAATTATATAATACGCACATTAATTCGAAAAGTCAGAGGTGCACCTTAGATTCGAATTCGACACCTATGATTTGGCAGTCCGACGGTACCACTGAAAGTCAAATTTTTTAATGTCTTACTGATGTGTTCTCTCGCCACCAAACTCTTGTTCAATCAGCTGATCAATGTACAACAGGGAACAAGGCTTTTTAGCTTCATTCTCGTCTGTAGGCACGTTGTCTTGTAAACGATTCAACTTGAGACGCCTGGAACAAATGACAAACAATGAATAATATTGGATGTATTTCACGACAGTGAATTTTCAACCTTATGACATTGTCATAACCCGAATCCTACATAGCTATAGGCCGACCGCTTAACTGAGTCCGTTTCTGCGGTAGCTGCCCGGTTCGGGAGGGGTGTGATTTCGTGATGCGAGAGCTCAGTGATTCGTCAACTTATGACAACTGTCACCCCTCCCGCATCGCGCATGGACTCAGTTTAGGGGTCGGCCTATAGGGTTCGATTTGTGCCTTTAGAAAGAACGAAAGAAAATACGTTTATTTGGCACAGACTAAAAAGCACACAATATAATTAAAAGCAGATAAAAAAATAAAAATCAAATAAAAAGTGTAAAGTGCGATGTAAGAAATTAGCAGGGGAGTGTGCCTCAAGGTTGCGCCAAAAAGGCCCAGTTCAGCAAAAATACCAGACAACTATAAGTGCCTGAAGCTGGTTTTCAACTAGACCTGTAGAAAGGTTTTTGTACCAGTCACACCCAAGTAATATTAAATGCAGATTATTGTTGTTGTAGATTATTATTGGCTTCGAATCCTCACATTGGATAAAGTTTTTGATGCACAATCTCTGCATTTATATTGCAAATGCAGACCACGGTCACAAAGACAGCCACAAAAAGGGACTTTGTTTTATACTATCGATAGAGGCATGACGAACAGGGTGTAAAATTCACTCCGACCTCCTGCTACCACCTGATACGACCTGCTTTTCTAAGCAGGTATATTCCGACGGGTGTTGTTTTTGGTGGGCAACGACCCAACGATTGATATCGGGAGGTCGTATGTATACTCGTCGCGCGGTAAACTCTGCTTGCGCGATGCAGTATTTGTGTGACGTCAGGTCTTTGATGCTTAGTTTGCATGTGGCGTACAGTACTATTTATACATGCGTATGATTGGGGATAGGATATCTTCTAGAATTACCTCTTGTTGTAAGTAGAGTACAGTTGTTGTGCAGGGTAAGGCAGTGCGTTGTACCCGTCGTGTCGCTCCGGCAGTAAGCCCACTCGTAGGAACCACTGCACCACTTGGAAGTACAGCGACACAGTGCCGATGCCTTTGTATTTCTCTTCTATTTCGCTTAGTGCTGAGAACAAGGTACAACAACATAGGTTGATTAGAATTACACATCTAACACTAATATTATAAATCTGCACTAATATAATGCGCACGTATGGGGGTCGCACGTGTCCCGCCGCGCACGTGACCCAACGCGCACGTGTGGGGGTCGCACGTGTCCCAACGCGCACGTGTGGGGGTCGCACGTGTCCCGCCGCGCACGTGTGGGGGTCGCACGTGACCCAACGCGCACGTGTGGGGGTCGCACGTGTCCCAACGTGCACGTGTGGGGGTCGCACGTGTCCCAACGCGCACGTGTGGGGGTCGCACGTGTCCCGCCGCGCACGTGACCCAACGCGCACGTGTGGGGGTCGCACGTGTCCCAACGTGCACGTGTGGGGGTCGCACGTGTCCCGCCGCGCACGTGTGGGGGTCGCACGTGTCCCAACGCGCACGTGTGGGGTCGCACGTGTCCCAACGTGCACGTGTGGGGGTCGCACGTGTCCCAACGCGCACGTGTGGGGGTCGCACGTGTCCCGCCGCGCACGTGACCCAACGCGCACGTGTGGGGGTCGCACGTGTCCCAACGCGCACGTGTGGGGGTCGCACGTGTCCCGCCGCGCACGTGTGGGGGTCGCACGTGTCCCAACGCGCACGTGTGGGGGTCGCACGTGTCCCGCCGCGCACGTGTGGGGGTCGCACGTGACCCAACGCGCACGTGTGGGGGTCGCACGTGTCCCGCCGCGCACGTGACCCAACGCGCACGTGTGGGGGTCGCACGTGTCCCAACGCGCACGTGTGGGGGTCGCACGTGACCCAACGCGCACGTGTGGGGGTCGCACGTGTCCCGCCGCGCACGTGACCCAACGCGCACGTGTGGGGGTCGCACGTGTCCCAACGCGCAAGTGTGGGGGTCGCACGTGTCCCAACGCGCACGTGTGGGGTCGCACGTGTCCCGCCGCGCACGTGATCCAACGCGCACGTGTGGGGTTCGCACGTGTCCCAACGCGCACGTGTGGGGGTCGCACGTGTCCCAACGCGCACGTGTGGGGTCCGCTAGTGTCCCAACGCGCACGTGTGGGGGTCGCACGTGTCCCGCCGCGCACGTGTGGGGGTCGCACGTGACCCAACGCGCACGTGTGGGGGTCGCACGTGTCCCAACGCGCACGTGTGGGGGTCGCACGTGTCCCAACGCGCACGTGTGGGGTCGCACGTGTCCCGCCGCGCACGTGATCCAACGCGCACGTGTGGGGTTCGCACGTGTCCCAACGCGCACGTGTGGGGGTCGCACGTGTCCCAACGCGCACGTGTGGGGTCCGCTAGTGTCCCAACGCGCACGTGTGGGGGTCGCACGTGTCCCGCCGCGCACGTGTGGGGGTCGCACGTGACCCAACGCGCACGTGTGGGGGTCGCACGTGTCCCAACGTGCACGTGTGGGGGTCGCACGTGTCCATACGCGCACGTGTGGGCGTCGCACGTGTCCCGCATAACAAAGAGAAAAGATTTGCATCACAACTACTGCACCGATAAAAAAAAAAAACAGTTTCACTCCGGGAGTCCCGACAGAAATGAAAACTTGAACAATTTTATTGTGCAGGAAATAATGTATCGCGCGTTGATGTCTTCTTAAAGCTGGTGTCGGTAACAGTGTCGCGAAATCAATGGTTTAGTTCCATCTCAAAAATGCCCAATGCGCCTAAACAAGTTTTCACCTCAAACATTCTTTCACCAGTAGAATGCTATATTATCACTTGAGCAACATAGACTATATGTAATCAGAAATAAAGGTATAACTTGTTGATAACAGGCAGTCACTCCATTCCAGGTTTATTCTCATTAGTAACACACAGAAATACAGGACAAATACCCATTTGAATTTCAACTGAACAATTTAGTTTTCCGCTGAATAGCAATACAACAACATTCAACATTGCAATATCAAAGTACTTTGTTTTTTTTTTTTTTACTTTAGACAGAACATTTAACTTAAGTCTTAAAAATCATTGACATGTTTGGACCCTAAGAGCGTTATCACACTGGCGATTTTCCAGCGTGATTTCAGCAAGTCGATTTGTAAACATGGTTTTTGCTGGTGCGATGCGAGCTAGCCGCGAACATGCGACGCGTTCTATGCGTTTCACAATATTGTACAGTCGCTTGGTTCGTTCTCTCCTGTCCACTCACGTCAATTGCTCTCATTCCGAAAACACGGCGAACACGTTGCGCACATGCAGGCAGCGTGTTAAACAATCGCTGGTAACACGCTGTTAAATTGACAATGTACTAAATCTCTATGAAACGAATAATAATTTGACTTACCATCCGGTATAATCAGGTTACAGCACTTGGTAAGCACGGCGTCTAACAATCCAGTCAACTGAGTTAGCTGCTGCACGCAATGTTCTAGGCTCCGCACGACGTTCCTGTGAATAGCGTACAGAGCTTGAATTGACAAATTATTTGACAAATATGCGTTAAATATACCATGTTTATGAACATGAATAACGTGCCAAAAAGACTTGGCTTCGTCGAATATTCGTTTTATCGACGCAGCACACAATAAAAGTAAGTTGTTCTAGGGTTCTGTACCCGAAACGTGCCAAACGGAACTCTTTTACTAAGCCTCCGCCGTCCGTCCCTCCGTCTAGCTGTCAGCGGGCTGTATCTGAACCGTAATAGGTATACGATAAGTTGAAATGTTTATAGATTGTGTATTTCTATTGCCGCTATAACGATAATTAAAAATAATATTAATAATTAAAGGGTTAGATTTCATGCAAGGATTTTTCTCAGCGTTTTTTGGTCGATCTCAATACGGTACGGGGTCTTTCGTGTGCGAGTCCAACTCTCACTTGACCGGTTTTTTGTGATTAGTTTAATTTTTAGGACGGTGTGAAATTTATTGTAACAAATGTATTAACTCTTACCTGTCAGGAAGGGCTGACGAGGCGAACAACGGGGCGGTGAGTTCCTTGGCGTTCTCTTTTAATTCGATGGCTCGTTTCCAGCACCAGTCCACCTAAAAAGAATATCAAAAGTTGTTACATTGTTCAGGTGAACATTTAAGTAATAAAGGGAGTCAGTGGTTTAACAATTTATACAAGAATCGATTAATTCTTGTCAACACAAGGTTCTTCAGCAATCACCGACAGTATTGGGTGCAGGAGGACTTTTATATAAATAAGAAACATACTATTAAACAAGCAATATTTGTTATTTGTACTCACCTTCTCAAAATCGGCTTTAACGATTTTGATGAGTTGCAATATAGAGGTTTACGGGGGCGAAAAATCGATCTAGCTAGGTCTTATATCTGGGAAATTCGTTTTCTCCGTATTTTCACCCGAGCAGAGTTTAGAACAAAGTCGCCCAAAGTTTAGAACAAGATATTGAATGATGACATGAGAATCAATGACATTAGAATAATGACATGGCAGCATATTTTGGCACTATTTTCTTAACGCGAATGGACTATAGTAGAGACCATCAACATATTACTGTATTTCTATTTTCTTATGTCCCTCGGGAATCATCGCATTTCCAAATACAAACGAATGCAAATTTCCATGTCCATCAATTATTAGATTTATCGTGTATACTAATTTGAATTCAGAACTAAGTACTTCATTGTTGTTTTGTTTTGATTTTCGTGTGAACTATATAGAGCTGTAAAACTATTTTCCTATCTGTCGTGTCTGCGACTTTAGCAACTTCCCTACCATTTTTAAAATAAAATTACATTAAGTTAAAAGAGTATTAACAACTCTATATACTTCCAAGTCGATTGAGAGCGTCCGGTCTGCACAAGTGCAAAGGGCAACTCATAGAAATCCGACGACTGACGAAACACGAGCTTTGCCGAGGGACATTAAGAACATAGTTGTACTGTACATAACTTACCAAGAACGGCAGCGTGCAGCCCGCGCCGCTGTGACTGCCGGTGGCCCAGTCGTGCGCGCACCGCTTCAGGAACCGCGACAGGCGCGCCTCCAGCGCCACTGACAGTAAGTATCTGCGTTGGTCTTCCTGTCATATAAACCGTTGTTATTGACTTTTTGTAACATGTATGTGGTAAATATTTTACGAATATATTGAAGAATATGATGGCAAAACAGCATAAAGCTTGGTTGAGCGACGTAAATGATGAGCTGCCATTATTTTGGTGCACATTAACATAAACATCAGGTTAAGCTACGCTTGCCGGGGTCGGTCCGTAGATGGGTGACTACCTTTACATACCGAGACTCCTCCGGGCCCCCGAAAACACTTTAAGCCGTTGGTTCCGGCTGTCATTCGTGGATCTTTGACAGTCGTTACGGGTCGTCAGAAACCCGCAAGTCTGACAACCAGTCTTACCAAGAGGTATCGTATTACCCAGTACCTGAGGGGTGTGGAGGTCGGATAGGCAGTCGCTCCATGTAAAATACTGACATTCAGTTGCATTCGGGTAGACTGGAAACCGACCCCAAAATTGCCTGGGTTAGGACGTAAAATACTTTTTTTATCCCAGTAGCAAAGCCGCGGGAAAAGTGTACATTACATCGCGCAAAAATCGATTCCGGTTCATCCTACTAGCTTTGGACTAAACTAGATTTTTTTTTTCTCATGAGATGCGTTTTAGTTCAAAATTTCTAACAGTTGTTACTGCGTCGTTGGTCTCGTAGTCGCAAGCTCTACCGCTGAGCATGAGGTCCTGGGTTCGATTTCCAGGTCCGGCAAAGTGTTATTGGATTTTTCCATCTGGAATTATCAGTAGCAGCCCGAAGTCTGGATTTGTGCCCGGTCGATGGTCGCCCCCTATTACAAGGGACTTGTACATAGCTCATGAAATGTGGGTGTACTGCAGTTACACCTCTGTCTATCCCTTCGGGGAATGGGCGAGATGTTACATTTATTATGTTGTTACTTACCACACTTATGTTACTGGTATAAGTATGCACATAGAGCGGCGTCAGTCCAGCCGACATGCAGGCGTTGTACAGTCGCGGCGGGTTCAGTAGCGCAGTGGGCCCTACTTCGTCTATGGAGCTTATTATCTGACGCTGTATCCCGATAGTGCTTAGGACACACGCTTCTGAAGTGTTGAGGCAGATGCAGTCTGGAAAGTGAAAGGTTTTATGGAACACATAAAATGTTTCGTTCATATCATGGTACAGACAAACTATGTTCTTAATGTCCCTCGGCAAACCTCGTGTTTCGTCAGTTGTCGGATTACTATCAGTTGCCCTTTCCACTTGGTGCAGATCGGACGCTCTCAATCGACTTGGAAGTATATAGAGTTGTTAATACTCTTTTAACTTAATGTAATTTATTTAAAAAATCGGTGGAAAACCGCTAAAGTCGCAGTCACGACAGATAGAAAAATAGTTTTACAGCTCTATATAGTTCACACGGAAATCAAAACAAAACAACAATAAAATCCTTAGTTCTGAATTCAAAATGTTATACACGATAAATCAAATAATTGATTCATTCGTTTGTATTCGGAAATCCGATGATACCCGAGGGACATTAAGAAGATAGAAATACTGTAAATGGTTTGTTCACAGATATCACATATTATGACAGGCGATGAAAACATAATTATGATGAAGTGACGGTGTGATGCTAGTGGTGGCATTTTCGCAACTAGCAATAAGTTTTGACAGTTTTTTTGTTAAAGCCTAGCAGTTAGTTTTACATTGAATACGAGGTCTGCAATCACTTAAGACGTCTGTCATAACATGGTCTTTTTAAAATAACTGACGAAACTTCACGGACTTGCTGGGTATCGATCGGTTAAACAATTTGGGTTTTGTATAAATCCATTGATTTAAAAATGAAAATAAACAGCTGATCATGGGCCAACGCCCTTTGGTCGTGCGTGAATTGAAATTATTTTTGATATGTAACATCTTTCCTCTCGTTTTCCTGCAATCTGTGGGAGTGATTTCGTGAAAAGGGACGGAAGTGTGTAACAGGAAGCCGGGGAAGCGCGGGCTATTTGATTTGACCAATGCGCGCGCGGTGCTGGAGTTGGCCGTCAGATGGTACCAGTCAGATGTTACAATGCGACTACTCTAAGGCTCGGTCGGTTTTTATTTTTATTTTATCATTATATTTAATATCGATACCCGTCATACCTGTGAAGTTTTGCCAATCAATTAAAAAAATGATCTGTATACTCACTGTACTGCAAGGAGTTGGGGTAGAAGTGTTCTTCAAGCCTTGTAGCGTGCGAGTACACGGCCACTGAGGCGGGGTCTAGACGCACGTCTAAAGTGACGCAGTCTCCAGCTGATAGCTCGCAACACCAAGTCACACTCATAAAGGCGTTGCTTTGGAGAGGCCAGGTTGCTGGGGAAGAAGACTTCATATTAGAAATTCCCGCCGCCATCAGTACCTAGACAAAAAAAAAAGCAAAACCGCGGGACTTGAAAGTTGGCAAAAGGGTACGCCTACGAGTGCGAAAAGCTAAATAACTGATTTGAATGCTAGTATGGTAATAATACAAAACTGTGTGAAAGAAAGAAAAATAGGTTTATTTGTCACAGAAACACGTGCATACATAAAAGACAAGAGTAATTAGAAAACAACAAAAAGTACATAATAAATCACGAGCATAAAACAAAAATTAGTCGGTAGCTGCACGACATGACTGTGACAAAAATGCTTCCACTCAGCATGATGCTGTGCTATGGGAGACCCACATCACAGCGCTGATTTTCAGTGGTCATCCAAAAAAGATGTACGGAAATCAAGTCAGGTTCAGAGGTATTTTTATTATGTATCTTCTGGCTGGTCTGCTTTCCCTTTACATTTATTTATTTATTTACATGTTACAACGATATTAAAGTGATGTTATAATTTATACTAGTGGCTGAAATTCGACCATAATTCATTCATAGTATAGGATAGTTCATACTAATTTAATGCTGCCATGTCATTATTTTAAGATTTATTATTCTAGGTATCTTTAACCGTAAACAAAAGGGAGTGTGTATGTCAAATGCATGGTATTGCGTGTAATTTTTTTATTTTTATTTCTAATATAAAATTTTTTTTTTCAAATCGGTCCAGCCCTCTTCTAGTAATAGAGGAACATAAAAAAAATAAACAATATATTCCGACGAACTGAGAACCTCCTCCTTTTTTAGAAGTCGGTTAACAATATTAGCTTTTTGCACTCCTTCTCCATATAAACTTTAACTGTGCTAAATTTCATACTCCTCCGTCCGCGTAATTTTCGTAAAAACACCGCGTCATTTTCGTAAAAAGTTTTTGCTTCACGTATTAATATATAGTTTTCGGCTGATTTTCTCTCTCTTTTATATATAAAAAAATAGTTCTGGCGTATCCCAGAAGCAATATAAATTATTTTACGTTTTCAGAATCCACAACAAAATTTAGTAGAAGAGGGACTTTGATTACATACCTGGCATTTGATCCTTGTACCACTGATCTAAGTCGAAGAGAAGCATTCCATACTGTGTGGAAGAATTGGCATTTTCGCCCCAACATTCCCAGACAATCTGACAAATGTTCAACATGCCTGAAATTACGAGAAACAAAATTATTACAATACGGTAGTTGCCTAGGTAAAAAAAAAAATTCTATTTAGTCCGTCTTTCAGATAATAAAAAAATATTAGACACGTATTTTTTGCTTAATCATATTAATAAAAAATAACTTAGAAAACACGCATTAAAGTTGGGGAGTGGGGGCTGGCTACGTCACAAATCAGCATAAAATCTAGCAAGCAGTGACGTCATGCCACATTTTAACTCAATGTATCGCCGTAATCTTTTGATTACGTTAAAATATAAAAAATACGTGTCCTATATTTTTTATTAATCTACCTTCCGGACTAAAAAATTTTTTTTATGAAACAAGCCTATTCTACAAATAACTAAACTTCTCTAGCAATCTTGCTTTTTTAATCGTAGAACAGTGGTTTCCATGTAGACAAGAATGTTGTCCTATTTTTTAACGGGCTCAGTACTGTGATTTGGTGACCAATATGGGTTCGATTGACATATTAGATGGACTTTTTTAGTTATTACTCTGAATGCTGCAGATGTTTGTTGTTCCGTTCGTTATTATTAAAAAACTATTTTTCGATGTCTAATATTTTATTTGATTTGTTTTAAAAAGTTTGCTCACTGTCTTCTCCCTCAGCTGCTAAGGTAGAATTGACGGAGTAAGCGTGACAAGACACGCATTTCCCGCCAAGCAATGCAGCTTCATCAACTGTGCTCAACTCTAGTTGGAATCTTACTGTGGCTGTTGAAAACTCCTGGAAAAACCAAAGAAACCGTTACTTAACTTGGTATAAGCACAATAATAGAATAGATTACTAGAGTGTATAGGATATAGTCAAGAAGAAATGATTACTTAATACAAAAAAAGCAAATTATTTGAAGTCGCGCCTTACAAATTGGTATGCTGAAGGATACCAATTCATGGGTACTGGAAAATAGGCTTATCAAGAAACGGTGATATACACTCAAGAACTGGTCGCACCAAGGTGTCATGAGTATCGAAACAAGCGCATGATGATAGAATTTAATTTCATTTTATACTAGCTGACCCGAATGACGTTGTCCTATCCTTTCAATAGTAAATACAAAAATCACATAGAAAAAAGGATGTTAAATATTTCCTGAATTTGTAAATTTTTCAGGGTTTTTATAGAAAGAAAATACTTTCTATAAAAACCAAATTCGAACTATTACGAACGAAAAATAGCGAATTATATCTAGCCATTTTCAAGTTATGCGCTTATCAATTAACAGTATTTCACTTTTATAGATTGGGTCCTTGACAAAATTCGTCTTCTCTGGACCAGGCTTTACAAGAACTGTGAATTATTGCCTCAATTACCTGATAAAGACACTTGGTATCAGACAGCATTCTCTTTCCCTGGTATGTGAGGGAGTACATCACAGCTAGTGGGAACTCCTCCTCTTCAAACCGGTCTGTGACTGAGAATACAACCCAAAGGTAGCAGAATGCTCTCGGATCATCACAGGGCTCCTGTAAACATTTTAGTAGTCCATTATCTTATGAAAGGGTTCAACCAGGGAAGTGTAGAATTCTTTTTGAGATTTGAAAGTTACAGTTGCCAGTAAATTTGCAGGCATATTAAACATTCAACCTCGTTGGAAACTCAAATCCCTGTTTGTTTCTGACATCTATAAGCTATAAAAATTTTCCATTAGGTGGTTGGCATATTTCAATCAATTCTTTTGTATTCGTCTTTAGATGTCTTTAGGGAATGGTTCAATGGCCACATTTACATAAGATAAGACTATCACACAGGCAGGTTTTTTTTTAAGTTAAACAGATTTTAAACAGATTAGATAAATACTGTATGTAGGTAATTGTCACATATAAATACATGATAAGTTAGGTTAGTAGATAGTTCATAAATAACATAAAATACTTTGTTTTCTATTCGAGTATAGATATAAAGTACTCCATGAGTATAGATACCTCCTTTTGTATATGAATTCGGTAAATATTTCTCAAGTATAAGGATAAAATTACCTGGAATCCAAAATGCGTAACGGGCAAGCATTCCACATTCACTTGTGACGTAAATTCCAACTCCAAAGTCATAATATTCCATATCTGGAATGCACCGAAGTTATACCCTACTGCCAGACTACCCAGTTGTGGAATGTATTGCAATACGGTCACCCGAATATGATCCCTTTTAGCCTTCATCCGTACAGTACCGTCTGGGTTACGGAATATGTACTGGCCATCAACTATGGAGTTTTCATTGAGTAGAATGGCCAAATGATCATTATTTTCTAATGCCAGTTCTCGTTGTTCCAAAATCCTATGAATGGCAGAGAATTGTAGGAAGCTCAAGTTGGCTGGATTGGCTTCATTTTGGACTAGGTGTTCATAACCTTGGGAGATGTCTTTTAATGCTGAAATGAAAAATAAATATCAAGTTATTCTATCTAGTTAAGTTCAACCATACTTTACCCAACAATTGGTCTCAGTTTTTGTTTTGTACCACAATGATAAAAATATGCATATTCTACTCTATTTAGGGTTGAATAAAGAGTGAAGAGAATGATGGATGGACTGTGTGGAAGATGAAATAAGTTCAAAAGGGGGGAGTGACTACTGTGATAATGACTAAAGGACATTGATCATTATAGCAGGACCATTCCAACAAGGCAATAACTTGTCATTCAAGTTAGGATTTTAAACCAAATGCATTAAAAGTCTACTTTACGATGGCTATACAGAATAGTGGACGGCTTGCGGGCAGTGAGCGGCCGAGAGTGTGTTAGCGACTAGCGGTCGCCTTGGTGACTAGATTTAACTGCGCTGGAGCAGTGCTGTCATAATGGGTGATGTCCTTTATAGAGAAGTATGGCAGAACTGTACAAGGCATTTTGTGCTAATCCCAAATAAATTGGGATTAGAACAAGAAAATGATGATGAATAAAGTGTAAAGAAATTCATAATTCATCTGTTGGTATGAATTTTGAAATTCTTCACACTCTTTGTAAAATAATATCCTACCTTGTAATAAACTAGCTCTATTGAGATCAAAAGCAAATATTTCTCCACTCTTTGTTCCCGCCATAACAACTCCATCAAAACATGAAATTGGTCCATCTGGTACTCTATCCCAAACTGCTAACTCCGTAACAACCACCTCGGTTTGTATGCAGCGAAGTAACTGTGAGCCATTGACATGTAAGATGCAGATCATGCCCGCTTCATCACTTTGTAAGCTAACGATGAGTTGTATTGAGTTTGCTGTCAAAGGTCTCGGCAGCTCCACTACACTTGTTACTAATGTGTTGAAATTGCTGAAATGAATAATTAATTTGACACTTTATTGAATAAACAGCACTTTGTGTAATTTTAGTATGTAAGAGTGAAATGAAAAATTAATACAATAGTTAGCAGTTTTTAAGGCTAGATATGGCAGGTTTTTGGTTTAGACAGATTTGATTTTCTAATCATGTTAGATTCATGGACATACATAACACAACACCATGCGTTGTTTCCCCGAAGGGAAGGGTAGAGGTGGAAATACAGCACATACACATTTTGAAAGTTATGTTTAAGTCCAGTAACAATCGAACCCACAACCTCATGCCCAGCAGGAATGCTTATGACCATTAAACCAACAAATGAGGCGGATTTATAGACATTTACAAAATTAGCCAGATTTTAACTTCTTTCCATAAAGTACAAAAGTTTCCGTAAAGTGCTGGAACTATTGAACACCTAGTTATTATCATACTAGCTGCACCCTGCGGTTTCACCTGCATAAGTCTCGATCACATGGGAATATCAAGACAAAAAGTATCCTATGTGTTAATCCAGGTTATAAACTATCTGTGTGCCAAAATTTATCTAAATCTGTCCACCCGTTTGAGCGTGAAGAAGAGACAAACATACACACACACTCACAAACTTACGCCTTTATAATATTATTAATAGTGTGAAGTGTGATAAACATTTCGCTAAATTTTGCTATATAGTACCAACCTCAGTGGGGTGCCAAAGTTTCGCGCTGCTACTTTCAATCCGGTTCTAAGATCAACCACACAGAATTTAGGTCCCAGAGCAAGCCAGCCATGTTTGGTGTCCTTCAAAATTCCGCCGAGAGGTGTCTTATCTGCGAAATTCACACAATTATCACCCACACAACACCTTGACACTATAAACCGCTATATATAAATATGTTGTCACTAAAACAAACATACCTGTAAATTCTTCGGTAGGTTGCAGAAAACTGAACACGGCAGGAGACAAATTAGTTGTTTTGACAATAGAAAACACACTATCTTGAAGCTTTTGCATTTTAATTACTTGCTATTGCTCTGTTTTATAACTTCTAACCGAAATTAAATTCTTGAGAGGTTATGATACATATTATTGACGCATATAGAATGTTGTTTAGTTATATTTTGCGAATGTATTGCATTCATTTAGCGATTAAATGTTGGCTTAGGTGTTACAGCGATAAAATATATTGAAATAGTTTAAGAATTTCCATTCTAAATAGCAACTTGATCGGTAATCAGCGCGCGGCGGTATCGAAAATACGAAAAACTTCAATGTTGACAGCTGTTCAAGCCAATCCAATGAACGCTCGCTCGGTGTTAAGTGGGTGATAGACAAGGAACATATACATAGGTAGGTATTTATTTACTCAGGAGGTTTTAGATGCCGTAGCCACCGGCGGATTATTTATCACGGCGGGAAAAAATCGCCTAGCGTGATTTTTTACCGCCTTCAAGACCGTTCAGAGTGTTCCAACGAGCAATTCGAGCTGATTATTCGTATAGTGATGATTCCGTAAAATGAACTGTAGGTATTTGTGTGTCCATTGTAGACGAGAGACGATACAAGAAGCAAAGAAAATTTTGGGTCCTTTTGGTATCCTTTGAATAATTGTCAAGATATTTAAAAGGCAAATTTCTGATGCTGTTGATTAAAAAGAACGATGGGAAACCTACAATAGACCCTTAGACCATCTAACCTATATCAAGGGCGGATCCAGCCTTCGAGTCGCGGGTGGGTCACATAGTCTGGGTCCAGGTCTAGTCAGGATAGGTTCCAAACAGTGGCGGACTAAGCCTATCAGGGGCCGAGGGTGGTAAAACAAAATGAGGCCCCCCAGTCTTCACAGTTTATGTAGGTATTTCGAGTAACATTTAATGTTACTCGAAATACCTACATAAACACCGCGTACTAATGCTACGGCTACATTGTCGCGATAACGCGAACTATACTTCGCGCGCTCTCTATTGCTCAGCGTGAGAGACCGTGCGAAGTTTAGTTCTACTTATCGCGACAATGTGGCCGTAGCATTAATACGTGGTGCGATAAAAACACCGCTGTAAAAAATCGCTTCCGTGCGATGCGAAAAGATGTGTATAAATGTCTGTTCGCATCGTACGGAAGTGATTTTATTATTTTCCATTCCAAGATTGGTAGGCGATTTTTTCCACGTTACGGGAGCATAACAGGCCCATCGTTATTCGTAAAAGAATGATTTATTATAAATCTTCTATTTTCATTTGTCTTTAGTTTTCAGATAGATAAAGCGTGGAATTAGTAAGTACTCTTAGGCTCCTTCCTTTAGCGATATTCTATTGTACACATGCGCTACAATACAAAGTTCTTTTGGCACCTCGCCAAAATAGTAACTAACGCCGCCGCCGCCATCTTGTGAAGTGTCACTTTTTGACATCTGTGTATTTTGATGTTGTTTTTGCTCGTATTCAAAGAACATGCCGAAAATAATAACAAATGAAGTGAGACAGGTTGTGTTAAAAGTAAAGGAGTTCTTTATAAAGGAGAAGGAACTTAGCAACCCAGTTATTGCATTCGAAAAAGTAAATGAACGAGTTGCCGCTGCTACAGGTAAGTGTTACCATCTTTGAGGATTCTAAAGTCCCATTAATATTGGTGCCGATTCTCTTGTCAAAAATCACCAAAATTTAGTTAATTCCTGTCAAACGACGATTTCCCATTCTGAAATAGACTAAAGTGACACAACTTATCTATATTTTAGTTTGACAGCACTAAGATGGCACTGAGTTTTTAATTTAGTGAAAATGGCAATTTTGCTATTCTGAATTTGACGTTTTTCTTAAAATTTATTTTGAACCAAATCTGACTATTTTTAATCGCGATTAAAAAGGGGTGGAATAAAATTAGTTGTCATGAACGAAAATTCACACCAACACTTCGACTTCAGGTGCAAAAACAGTACCTAATGTATCTTTTTTTTCTTTTCTTTTGCTTATATCTCGAAAATGGTGTGACCTATCGCAAAAATAATGATAATTTCGATCCCCCCTTTATAAAGCTTATAAACCTCTAAAACTCAACATGTAGGTAACCATTTATCATATTTTCCATCAAAGCGCGCCGGCTCTAAAAAAATTCACGGGGCAAACAAGTACCACGTGGAGTCGCAATTGTCAAAATCGTTATTAGTTGTGTCAAAATTATTTTTAAATATACAGATTTTTTTTTGCAGCATAGTTTTAAGATTCTCATAGCCAAAAGTAAGGAATTTTAGTGATAGTTTAGTACGGTGTACAAGAGAATAGGCACCATTATGCCCCCATTGTACACTTAGTTCACAATAAACGTTTTGACTTTGACAATTGCACTAAGCTTAGAAAACTTAGGCTTTGCCTAAGCTTAGGCTGTCCTTAACTTCGGCTGGCCTAATGTCAGTTTAGTGCAATCGTGTTTAAAAGTTGATTACGGCGCTTATTATATGAAATATTGATTTCTTCGTTCTTCAGGTATTTCTATACGTACTGTAACAAGAATCTCAAGTGAACGAATTGCTGAAGCATCATCCGGTAAACTAGGTACACCAGGACAGAAAAGGAAAATAAACAAAGAAAAACTGTCGTTACGAAATAAAAAAATGAAAGTTGTAGAGGTGAAAAAGCCATCCAATGTAAAGCCAGAAATGGTCGAAAATTCATACGAGGACATGATTACCGATGAATGGGGCAATTGCCATTCCCATTTTATTAAGATAGAAGAAGAGGATCTGGATACTTAGATGAACCTCTCACCATTCAAGTACGTTCAGATGAAGAAAGTGGTGACCGTAATGGAAACTTATATGAAGCTATGTCATGTGCCCGATAGAGTTTTTCCGATCGGCAAAAATGACGAACTTCCATTCAACTTTCATCCTCTATTGAACTCTTTTACAGGATGAATTTTCAAAAATTGATCCTTAGTGCTCGCTTTTATTCTACAAGGAACTTCTGTGCAACATTTCAAGCTTCTAGGCTCAGCGATTTAGGCTGCGTGTAGTCTGTCAGTGAGTGAATTAATTAATGAGTATTTAAGATTGTTATTAAGGTGAAAGCTACAGGGTAGCTCGCGAAATTCAAATTTTCTTACGTTTTTTTTTCAATTTGCACGTTTGTATCAGCGGGGTAATTACGTAATACACATAAAATGACTATTGATCGCAATGGGTTTCACTTGGACAGTTCATCCACGCCCATTGCGTTATTTACGTTGCTGAGCAGACGATGTTTTCTAACCTATGAAGCAATGGATTAGCAATATCCTTTAAAACTTTCGGATTGTGATTCAAACTATGTTTCGCAAATAGGGTGCAGATTCTATGTCAATCATAATATGGTTCGCGACCGTAACAATACAGAATTATAGCCATGAAAATCATCAATACAACTCTCTAAGTTCAGATTATTCTATTGAATGACTGTTTCATGAAATCGTGACATTTTAGGTCAATTCTTACATATAGAGTTGTATCTACGAGTTTAATGATTTTAATTCTATATACACATTTATAACGGTCTCAGATCGTGTTTTCATCAACATACAACCTGACACTGACCTGCAAATTGCAAGAAACGTAAGAAAATTTGAATTTCGTGGTCTACCTCAGCGCATCCCCTTAAGTAAAAGAGAATGAAAATGAAGATTCTGATATACAAGTTTAATTAAACGATCGCTTGATATAGAATAGTTCATGCAGAACACAATAATAGTAAAACAATCAAACTCTGTGTTTTCTTGATTAATGCTAGCCCAATAATAGAGTAAAAAATGTCTTCATCAAGCTACATCTCACAATAGGTTCAATTAAATTCAATTTATTTATTCACAAACAATTTACATTGTGTTTGAAATCGTTCTTTAAGATAAAAAGAATATAATATTACTATTCTTAATACAAGTAACATATATTATCATGGTCAAGTTAAAAAAATTAAAGGCTGCAAGTCCATGGCTTATCATGGTTCTTAATACACAGCATGGAAAAATTTACTCTATTTCCAATCTCATTCAAAATTAGACGAACCTCATTTTATGCATTGATGTATTCCCTAAGAGTAAGGACAATTTATGAACTAGTAACCCTTGTGGCACTACAACGCCCCCAGACAATGTCATTCAAGCGCCAAAAGATCAATGCCGGGAATAAATAATAATACTGGCAATACCAACGTGTAGTGATTGACTCTGATACTACACGTATTAACGTGACTATTGTAACAAAATAACTGTTACTGAGTATTGTACTGTTCGGTATCTTTGTACTTATAACAGCCGCATCGTTCGGGTTTTACAGGCGTGATTGTGTTTGTTTCATTAATTTTAAATGACTTATTTACTTTTTAGGGTTCCGTAGTAAACAAGGTACTCTTATAGTTTCGCCATGTCCGTCTGTCTGTCTGTCCGCGGCTTAGCTGAGAGACTCTTAGTACTAGAAAGCTGTAATTTGGCATGGGTATACATACTAATCACGCCGACAAAGTGATAAACTAAAATTATGAAAAAAATAATAATTAAGGTACCTCTCCTACACGTAAAGTGGGGATGTTTTTTTTTTCTTGTCTATTCCATAGTGTGAGGTGTTGGAAAGGTCGTTCAAAAATCTTGTGAGTGTGTAAAAAACCATTTTTGGATTCAGGGATCCATTTGCGAAATATTAAGCTTTAAAGTGCAAATTTTTGTTAGAGTTTAATCCTCGATTTTGAATTAAAAACTCGGTTTAAAAAATAATAAATGTATTTCAGTTGTACAACTTGGAAAGATTACATTAAAATACATACTAAACATATTAACTTATTGGTGTCTTTATGCTATTCTAATTTCAAGCTCTTAACCTTAATCATAATTTAACCTTAAAGTTATACATAAGGAAACTACTTCAATATTAATAATTAAACTAAAATAATATACTTTATTATCAGTTTTGCAAGCCCTTGGCCAAATGTTAAGTCAAAATCACAGCCTGTAAAGGCACTTACAAATAGTTTAATTTTCAGTGGTTTCAATCTCTGTTTAATAAAAAAGTTCATACAATATTGCTATTTTTTACGTCTATTATATCAAATTCATTGTGGTCTCCAAAATAGCTCTGTATTTCTTTGGGGACGGGCAAGCTTCTATAATCGGGTACGCCAGGAACGTTCTGTGACGCTTGCAGGAATTGTAGATCCTTGGTAGGTACACAGGTGTTATAGTGGTTGTAGGAAGAAGCGGGTACGTGCGATAAAAAGAAAAAAATAAGCATTAGATTTTCAAAAAATAAGCATTGACATTCAATTTTTAGGGTGATTTTTTATATGCTGTTGTCGTAGCACTCGTCGCTGTGAATTGGTCGTGAGGAAAATATGAAAAATCCGGTCAAGAGCGAGTCGGACTCGCGCACCGAGGGTTCCATACCATTTTAAATTTTCATCGACAAGGCCTTTATTCGTCAGAGAATTTTAACACTGCACACGGCCGTGTAGAATATTGCAGCTTTAGGTTAGCGCCATCTCTTGACCCATAATGGAACTAATGTAATTTAAGTTTATGATTTCTGAAAGAGTGTGCTATTTAGAGACATCGTTTTATTTTTCCTGTAATCTTTACATAAACTACTATCACATACAAAAATTTCAGATTTTTCTCTACGCAAACTTCGGAGATAAAGGGCCCCGGTATTTTTTTTTACATATTTCGTCAAAAGTCGTAAACTAAGCGGCCTAAAAAAAATGTTTGAGAATGTGCAAATAGCCCACTCTCATATGATACCCCTGTCCTAGTAGCCCCCACTTCGAATTTTTAAGACCCCCGTTCTGTCCCTGTAGCAAAAAAAAATATATTTCTTTCTTAATTGCAAAATAGTTGGGCAACGTATTAGTAGTTCTTGAGATATCCAGCTGTGACAGACAGACGGACAGGTAGACCGAGTCGCACCATAAGATTATTTAAATCTGGAGTTTAAAATCATTCATGCAATCAGGGGCGGATAAGCAGATAGCGAGAACAACGCGCGCTTTTGCATCCCAGTTTATTATCGTTTTGAAACTTGAGCAAAACTAGAAGAGAATTCAGGAGTTGACCACAGAGAGGCAGGCAACGTGAGTAGGTATACTCAATTACCATGACCTACACTAATTTGCAACTGGACCACTGGCTACATTGCAGCTAATACTTCAACCATTGATTGGTTAACTTAATTAAGTACCAGGTCATCATGAAGTACAGTGAGTGAAATCATGTTTGCAAACAGATTTCAAGGACACGAATAATAGCTTTATTTTATATCCGTAACAATACTTGAGCAAATTATTTTTTACGATTAACTGATGCTACTGAAACATTAATCGTGTTTCTGTTCGTTTCAGTAGCGTGTGGATTAATTTTCATTTGACCTTGTACTATGTTCATCATCGATGTATATGGACTATCTGGGGTCTGATTTTTTTGTAGATTACTTTCGCTCGACGCATTGTTGTCATTACGAGTATTCTTGTTGTCATAAACCGTATTTTTCATAGAAACGTATCCCTGATTAGATGGCTGTACAGTTTTAGCACCAGGACTGAAACCATTTTGTGTTACCACAGGATTATGAGGCCTTGATGTACTTACGCTTTCGGTTTTTGGGGGAGTTTGCGTGCTTGTGACAGAAGGCGTATCAAAGGAATCGTTTCGAGTCACTTGTAGACTATTAGACCGAGAAGAATTACCCAAAGAATGAAGTGTGGATGAACTTCCTTTTAAACTCTCCATTTCCTTTGAAAACACCTCTTCACTTCTTTGAAATCTTTGAGCGTGTGACGACAATGGTGACCTATTTTGATTTATAGATGTAGCGCTTAAAGATCTACTTGGTGAATTATTCTGGACACTATCAATTGATGAGACTTGTTTATTTTCGGTTTTATGAGTTGATCTTACTGGTTTATTTACTTTAGCTTCCATAGATCCATATGCACTATCTTTAGTTGAACTATGTGATGAACTTTCTTCTTGCATTCCATATCTTCTTACCACATTTGCTG
Source organism: Omphaloscelis lunosa (assembly GCA_916610215.1). Taxonomy (NCBI): domain Eukaryota; kingdom Metazoa; phylum Arthropoda; class Insecta; order Lepidoptera; family Noctuidae; genus Omphaloscelis; species Omphaloscelis lunosa. The sequence continues at coordinate 15,605,555 of OU744261.1, read as the reverse complement.
GTGCAACAGCTTCTATGTTCTGTACGTCATAAGACAAAGGATTTCTTTCCGGAGGAGCATGTTTATTAACTCCATCAATAACTTCCCCAGTTCTCGGATTAATATGTTTTTCTGTATCAAAACGTAAAGTTATTCTATGACTTTCATCGATGGGATGATCTCTTGTTCTATGTTCTAATTCCTCGTCGCTATCTTCAAACGCAGCTTCAAGGTTTTCCTCCTGGAAATGATTATGTATTATTAATTAATTCAATATAAAATTCTAAATAATATGAACGCATTATTTTATAAACCAAACAATAGCCATAGAAAATTATGATTTAAGGACTTTAAAATTACAAACCTCTTCATCTACTTCTTCTATTACGCTATTTTGTATCCATTCACGGATTCTCTGTTTCTTTGCTTGCCGGTCCACCGTTGTTTCGATACCATTATCTCTAAAATGTTTTAGTAGTATGTTCTTTTCATTAGGGTCACTGTGGAAACTATACATTGATGGACAAAGCTCATCTATGTCTTCGCCAGCTAAAAAAAAACCATCGAGGTATATTATATTTTCTATGTGTGGGTTTAAGGCAAAAAAAAATTATAAGATTAAATACGTTTAGACTTACCAACTCTATCGGTATATCCTTTTCCCAGCCATCGATCATCCAAATAGCGAGAAATCTCTAAGAAATTGTATGCCCTTTTTTCTTGTCTTGGCTCTATAAACTTTTTAAACATTTTTTGTGCCCTCGAAGAAACCATTTTCCACAATTTCGGTTGTCGTTTCAGTGGATTTGAACTGTTGTACCAATTGTAATAGCTAAAATAAAAAAATAAAAAAACATTAAAAATTTATTTGCCGCACATTGTACTTATGTTTTGTAGTGTTAAATTATCTTGTCTGCTGGTATGTATTTTCTGGTGTACAATAAAGTATTTTCTTCTTTTCCTCTGTCTTTAATATTTTTCAAGTTATTAAATTTTGTATGTTTTGAGTAGCGTTTGCCATATCTCTGATGTTATTGGCTCGCTTTGGATTCTGTTTATTATTTCTTATTTCAGCTTATGAGTTATTTTATCGAATTAACTAAAATTTTTATTAAATTTTGTCGACTTGGCAAAAAAAAAACGGAAGTGAAAACATTATTTTTTTTCATTTCAGTGTTTTTTTTTAAACACAAGTGTAAGTTCATTAAATTATAGGGGGATTCAGAAAAAAAAAATAGAAAACATGGGCGACATTGTAAATGATTATCGTGACGGTGATCACGGTTTTGTATGAAAAAAGTTCTTGAAGCGAACAAATAATTTAATGGATATAGTTAAATTTTACCTTGTGTAACGAGGGTCATCGAAAGCAGCTTTCTGCCAAGGCAAACATCCAGTGAGGCAAATAAAAATAACGATGCCAAATTGCCAAATATCATGGGAAATTAAAGCTCTGAAATTAAAGAAATAAACAAGTGTAAGATTGACGCCAGCATCATACATTCTTTTATATGTTTTTAATTTTATGATTCCTTATCATCTTAAAATATACAAATGAAACTGATCGATGCTTATTTATACAACAAACACAGCTGCCTGATTCAGATAAATAACTCTTACAAAGTAACAGAGACAGATTGATGAAAAAAAAAAAAAGTTTCTTACTTGTAACTACTGTCCATGGATAATTTCAGCACTTCAGGTGGTGAATAGGGTAGCCATTCATTCCGCCTTCTCACAACTGATAGAACTTTTCTCGTTTCTCCGAAATCACAAAGCTTTATTCTTGAAAAGTCGGATTTGAATATGAGAATATTGTCGAGTTTTACATCACGGTGTACTAAGTCTCTTTGGTGAAGGTGCTCTAAAGCAGCTGATAGTTGCTTCGCTACCCTTTTGGTATGAATTTCACCTATCCCAGTGTCAAGCATATTTGATGTTAGGTCACCTGAAAATAGAATGAATCGTATTTGTTCCGAGTAAACAGCAAATGAATCAGTTGACTGGCTTTCGTGCAATGAAAAGTACAAATACTTTTGTGTTTGTACATTAAACTTGTTTAACAATGGTACTGAGCTAGTTTAAGCTAAAGAAAACAGTGCACAAGCTTTCAATACAACATAATATTAATGAGGGCTGGCACTGGAAATATGGTAGATTTAATATTCATTCAAATCACGACGTGTTTTGGCTACAATCCAACTCAACGTGTGTGTGAACCGGAGTAAGCGAAACCCAGATTACCTACTCGACTTTTAAACTTTGATTTTCAAGATAAATTATTAATATTATATTAATGTCTACATCTTCATAATTATACGTATATTATGATAGAGTTATCTTACCTAAAGGTGCATATTCTTGGCAAAATACATAGAATCCAGCTGTCTCAAATGCGACATCGAATGTAGTTACAACGTTTCTATGGGCGCTTAAATGTAAACTATAATGAAATTCTCTATAGAAATCTCTAATGGATACGTAGGGCTTTGGTAGGGCTTTCAAGACAATTTCTGTATCTGAAGCCCTGTGCTCTACTAGTAAAATCTTTCCGAACCATCCTTCTCCAACTATTTGTAGAATGTCAAACTCTTCTACTAGGCTCACCTATAAATAAAGACAAAATTAAATGTAAGTGTTGAAGCTTTTATGCGCATAATAAAAAACAATACAAGATATAAAGCTTACTTTTTCCAATTCGAACTCTCTGATTTTATGAATAGAGCCGGTTAGGGCCCTTCTCGAACCATGATTCATCTTGGATGCCACAAACAACGCATTCTTTTATGATCTGAAAAGTAAAACAAACATTTTTTTTTATAAATAACAACATTTTTGAAATGTAGTTTTAAAATATTTAGGCATAGTTCTTTCCCGTAGGTCGAATGGGCGCGGCGGTCCAAGTCGTCCCAATTTCTCGTGAAATCGTTGAGTGAATGCTCTTGGATGAACGCCAGGACGTGATGTCTACTCCAGATCCAGACAGTGCACGGACGTCACATGGTGACGTCACCTAACGTCTCATGCTAGATGTTTAATGATGTAATGAAAGTGTTTTGAATATTGATTATTTTTCTATGATATACTAGCTGTTTCCCACGGCTTAGCTCGCGTGGAAGTCGGAAATTATCCCATGGAAACGTACTGCCGGGATAAAAAGTAGGTACTTATCATATGTGTTAATCCAGGTTATAAACTATATGTCTGCCTCATCTAAATCCTATTAGCAGCCTAGTACTTTTTTTTAGGTTAATGCTCAGAAATTGTGTACAACGTCTAATATGTGAAATACTATCTTGAATTCATGCAACCTTTTTGTGTCAAGTTTCAAGATTATTACTCAAGGAATAAGATTTTTATACAAACAAAATCCCCCCTTGTCATCCCCATAAAGGTGGAATTTTCAAAAACCCTTTCTTAGTGCAACTTTGTGCAAAATTTCACGTTCCTAGTCCCAGTAGTTCAGCTCTGCGTTGATATGTCAGTCAGTAAGTCAGTCAGTTTCTCCTTTTTATAGATAGATTTATCATTGCATCATAAACAAAACCTATAAGCTTAGCTTCCATTTAGGTAAGAGATGGTTCCAGTCATAATTATAATAACATTTGGCACCATCCCATCCCATCATGGAAAGCTTTGTGAAGCATTTGTTAAATATGATTTCATTGTTTGACGAGATCTGTCGAAATTGATTGTAGTTTTGTTTTTCGAAAAGCCTTATTTCAAAAGAGAAAATAATGTAAATTTTTTCTCCAATTTTTGCAAACTTTTTCAATACCTACTCCGTAACATGCAATAAAGACAATTATATGGGGCACTCAGAAAGTTTTGCGATACTAAAAAAAATATACTACAGGTTATTTTTTTTTTTTTACTTTTCAAAGAACTGTCCATTGGCGTCTATACGTCTAAACCAATTTTCATAACACATTTTCCAGTCCGCATCAGATACGTCTTCAATCCCCTTCTCAAATTCAGCAAGTGCATCTTCCGGTGATGAAAACTGTTTTCCCTTGAGTTGATTTTTTTATTTTCGGGAACAAAAATGATAAATCCATCCGTAATGATATTTTAAACGCGTCGAGACGAGCCTGCTTCAAATTAACCTCCTTCTGAGTCTGCGTTAGATTACCAGACGGTACCACCGTGAAACTATCTATCGAGGATGCAGCTGTAGAATTTCATGCACACTTCCCGATCCAATCTGCAGTATATGCTGATCCTCTTCATAAGTAATTCGCCTATTCTCATAAATTATTTTTTTCACAGCCTGCACGTTTTCTTATGTAACAGCCGTCATAGTGCGGCCACTTCTTTCTTCGTCCGCCAAAGTTACTTGACCACACATAGATTCGTTGAACCAGCGGCAAACCAGCGGAAGTCGCTTTAGAAGGTTTTTGTTTATGAACACCATTCGAAGTCTTTCGAACGATTCTTCTGGTTTTAGTCGACATTTGAAATCGTACAAAATCATTGCGCGAAAATGTTTTCGTTGTAAATACATTTTTTTCTAAGTCTTATTCAATAGTCTTATCTTCGCAGTATTTTGATTTTGCTCGTAAAAAATGTGGAGGGAATTTTGAATTTGGAAATGTTGTCTTTTTTGTAATAAATAGTCATAGTTTTAATTGACATCAAAACCAGCCAGTGTCCCATAGACAAAAACTGTTAGGTAATCGCAAAACTTACTGAGTGACCTGTACCCTAATTGCGTAACTTATTTTCGTAAATAATTATGCATATTTTTTTTCATTTTGACAGTTCAACAACATTCATTGCGTTATTTACGTTGTTGAGCAGATTTTTTTTGCCAACATATGAAGCAATAGATTAGCAATCTGTTTCAAATCGAAACAGATTGTGTTGTATTACGCAATTAGAGTACTGTAACGACGCATGGTCGTGTCAATTATGTCAGTAATCTATTGTTAAAGTGAACTCGTAACAAATGGTTGTTTATTGGTGCTAGCTAGGTCAAGTAATAAAATATTAACATAATAGTAATCCAGCTGCCATTGATCAAAAATAGCATGAAAATAAACAAAACGTCTGTTGTTTTGTTTATTTTCATGATATAAAACAGAAGTTTCAGAATATTCCAAATGAATTTCGAGGGCATGTTCTAAAATACGCCATATTGCTCTCGCTTAAAATTAAATTATATGGTACTAGGAGTTAAGTTTTTAGATAATTATTATATTACGAATTTACCGCTCATTTGGGTCCAGTCTTCAGATTAAGAAAATAGGATAAGTATGAAATTTTCAGATTAAAATTTTGCTATGGGTATATCCGTAAACACTACAAAAATAAGGATGATGAAGATGCATTAGAAAGTTGGTGGAAAAAGGTGATTGGATTTAGTTCCAAGTGTCTATCATTTGGGATGAACAAGAAGAAAAAATAGTCATATAATTATGTGTCACTAGGTGCATTTTATTTAATCCTGCCATTCTGTATTACTTAATTAATGTGTGCTAGTTTGGATGTTAATATTTACTCAATCATGCTATAACGAAAGTATGAAATTGGCACTCAGAAAAAACAAGTCTTGGACTAACATATAGGCACCCGATTTCCCTTTGGATGAGAGTAAAACCGCAGGCCACAGCTAGACAAGTCAAGTGAAATTGCGGCAAATAATATTAGCGAAGTTTTTAATCGTCTAGAAACTGGACTACAGTCCTCCATCTATATTATACAGGGTGGCAGGGACATCGCCGCGAAAACTGTTACCATGGATTCACGACCCTCCTGAAACCATCTGCTGTTTCATAGAAAATTCCAATACCTACGCGGTCAAAATGTATGGAACAAATGATTAAAAAAAAAAAATAACCGACGAAAAATTTCAACGCATGGGGGTTCTGAATCATGTACTGAATCCATGGTAACAGTATTCGCGTCGATGTCTCTGCCACCCTGTATTGTGCATTATATTATGTGTCGAAGTTTAATGAACTGAAAGAAGTAAATTTTTTGGCTAAACCAGGGTTTGTTTTTCTAAAACACAAAGCTGTTTTCTTTATGTAAAAAGCGTACGGTCAGTTTATTCATGCTGGCCGAATTTCGGCATACCAAAACACAGACATATTTCGAAAGTGTTAGTTGCTGTTGGTTGTTTCCAACATCAACTGTTTCGGGCTTAGGGCATAAACAGTGGTGTAGGGCCCTGGCCTACACCACTGTTTATAGGCCCTAGGCTCCAAAACCCCACACACTATTTGTGGAATTCGTACAACAATATGGTCCTTTATTGTTATAATTATAAAAGCTCAACTAAAATGACACCAATCTGAGAGTTGTTTAAAACTAGGTGTCTTTGGAAATTGACAAAGGACTCAAAGGAATTTTGAAGAAATCAGCAAGTTTGCAGTTCAAACAGTTCAGGCAGTACCTACTAAATTGGGTTCGATAGTCCTTTTAAAATTGGAAGGTAAAAACTGTTGGAAATATAACCCATGCATGCCACGTAGTACTTAGGCAGATCAAAATTGAATATATTGACTGAACTAGGTATGTTATGTAGATGACATGATTATATTAACTGGACTACTTTGGTGATATGGTGATTTTGAGTTATCTTCTACTGTAAAGTGGGGGCAATTTGGGAGAGGTGAGACTATTCGGGAGAGTATTTAATTTAGCAAAGTTAACCTGTTATAACTAAATCATCTTAAAAATAAAGTGAATTTTAAAAACATAAATAGGTACGTAACGTATATAATAATTATGAATCTCATTCTCTTGTGATAGATGGATAGATAAAATAAAAGCTCACTAAACTGAATAAACTTCTGAGCTTATGAATTTCAACTAAATATTTTAATCAAAATGTTTAGGTACTCAGAGAGTTATTTCTGAAGTGCATTAGTGCAGTTCAAGAATAGGACCTACTTGTCTATATTAAGAGTTTAAAACGTAAGCAATGAATGCTTATTACCAACCTGATATTCGTGCCTGAATAATACCTAACTAATATTTTGTATTTCCATTGCAACTGTACCTAATTAACCGCGTATGTGTTGTTAAAGTACATTCTTACCTAATTACTCAAAGACTATTCGACATGGATTCCGTTTTCTATTCATAAACAGAATATCAATCGACCCTAATAAGCAAGGTTTTTTTTTTTGTTATAGTGTAATATACAGAGCAACTATCAACTTACCAACCTATCTCATTTTTGCATTGCGGAAACGGATACGAACGATGCAGTTCATGACAAGTTTTAAACTTTCTAATAAAACTATCTATTTTCCATAAACGAAAAAAAAAAAACAAACTCATTGGGTATCACTTTGGTGTACTTTTAGCCATCTAACAGTAACTCACATCTGGGAGCATACAATCCTGCTCGTACCATGTGAGGATAACGTTAGGCGAAAAGTAATGACCATGTGTTCATGTAAATCATCATCTTACATTCTGTATTGTTACGTATTAAAAATACTTGAATTAACCTTGATGTTACATAGGTACTTTGCTATTCATTTGATAATACAACTGAACGTCGGTCATTAAAGGTGATTTTTTACAACCAGAAATAGAACATCTTGCTGCCTGTTTTATGTCTCCTAAAAGTGGATGAGGTTAATGACCGTTGCATGCCTTAAACATAAAATACACAAATGAAAATTACCAAAACTCAAAGGGCAAGCGCCCTTGTTCATGTAACATACACTATATATCTACACTTGGACTAAATTCAATCACTTGTACCACTCAATTTCACGTGCTCCCGACTTTTCATTATTATTTTCATAATCACTTGGGTGTAACACTATAAACACATCAGGTTGTAGGATATAAGGTTATCGTAATAAGCGGTATATTTGTGGTGTAGGGCGGAACGGGTTGGGCGTGCGACGGTGATGTTCCTACTGGCGGCGCGTACGCAGCGACACCCGGGAGGTTATTTTTGTGCTACTGCACATACAAAAATCAATTTGTGACGGAAATGTTACGATCAACGACCTGGTAAGTGAAAACTGGAAGTGCATTTTCTTATGCCGTGAGAAAGTAAACGGGATATATTTAATTACTTGTAAATCGCACATACATAATTGCGATGTATCTGTCTTTCAGTAGGTGTTAATCAGGTCTGGTGGGTTCAGCCGGGTTTATATACGTATACGCAGGTATCTAATCACATAGCAGTAGTTTTTAATAGCTTGCCTGTATCCTACATTATGTGAGCTATAACCCACTAAATAATTACGACAACGGAAGCAGGTAGGGTGTTTAGGCATCTACGTAGATATATAACATTTACTCGATAGTCGTCCCAGTTGTTTGCTGTTCAAGCTTATGTTAATAAACATGTGTCTTCGTAGTTTTCCTAGATTATGATAAATTACCTACTACTTGTTGAGACCGCAAATGTGAACAATTAATGCTACTTAAGGGGCCGTGCACGAAATCGACTGGTTTTGATCAATTTTGTTCATTAGTTGTGAGAAAGGAAAACAGAATTTAAACAAAATTATTTATGATTTAAAAAGTTGCATTCTTTGTCTTGTACATAACGGACAGGGATTTTTCAAATATATTAAGGATTCACTAAAATTTGCAACAAGTTTTCCAAAAATTGACGCGAGGCTGACGTTTGATCGTTCCGTTAGAAGAAACTACTTTTGATTTTGAAAATAAAAAATATCATCAACATCATTATATGGTCTACTTGTACATAGGGGAACCACTTTTTTTCAACTTCCATACAAAATACAGCAGAAAAAAATAGTTGAATTTTTTTTTATACCTTGTCAGTAATGTATTTTTTCCTATTATTTAGCAAACCATATCAAGAAATAAAAAAATCACACATTAGTCTTCAGCTATCCTATTTTTTTTTTTTGATTGGGAATTTATCAAATAACTTCTCCCGCTCTGGGTGGAGCGGGTCCGCGATTCCCGACGCCCTGGGCGTCTCCTCCTGCGGCGGTAAGGGGCGTGAAGGCATGAAATTTGCCTCTTCCTCACGCGTTCCGCCTTCTCTTTCGCGAGCTTTACCGCTTCGCAGAAGGATGTGACGGCTCCCCATTTCCTCTCGCTCCATACTATGGCTTGAACCAGGGCCGGACGCGAGAGATCACCGTTACCGATCGCCTCCACGAGGACACGGCGATGCTCCGCCCAAGCCGGGCAGACCTCCACCGTATGCTCCACCGTGTCCTCCGGGCGATCCACACAATGGTGATACCCGGGCGTTTCCTCCCGCCTTATCCTGTACAGGAACCTCCCGAAACAGCCGTGTCCGGTGAGGACCTGCGTCAGGTGGAAGCTGAGGACGCCGTGGCGCCTCTCTAGCCACTCCTCAAAGAGGGGTCTTATCGCCGCAATTGTGGCGTGCCCAGTCTTCAGCTATAAATAAAATCGAAATTTTATTTTATGATTATATTATATCTTCATTAAGTAAATCAATGGCGAAATAAACCATATTTTCGAAAGCACAAAAGTAATGCAATTATTAACAGGTGCTGTGACTGACACGAATGGTTTAGCACCACGAAAACTGTACTTTTCTACTTACACAGACTTAATGTTTCAATTATTTCAAGCTTTCTTACCATTAGATAAGTTTTTGACGAAAAACATTTTTTTCGTGCACGGATCCTGAATTAAGCCATTCATCCTGACATTTTAATACCTAGTTATCAGGTTATTTGGATTTATCATGCTTTATCTTATATTAAGGAATTAAAACCCAAACCGAACTTTGAATGAGCGATAGTTTTCTTTTCAACAAAGGAAAGTTTGTGTCTTTCATTCGGCAGAATTTTAATCGTCATCTCAGGTTGGTGAACTGGCGTTTTCTTCTATAACTGCGGCGCTGCATTGCATATCTAGTGCGAAAACATATAAAATAAAGTGTCTTGGTGTCTAAAATTATAAATGTTATATAACATAAATGCAGTGAGTTATTCTGGCATACTATCAAATGGCTTATGTATTTTTTGTTAAGTAAATATACAAACCGACAGCGAAGTTCTTTACGCAGGACTCGGAGCATTATCTTTATCACACTATCATTTTTATAGTAGGTAATTATCTATCTGCTACTGCATGGCCTATTTACATTTGAAGAAAGTTATAATTGCTCTAGGTCTGTAGGTACCTATCTTACGCTCAATAACATACAGGGTTAACTGTTCATGAGTCCATGAAATCTGAACCTATTAGAGTTTGTTCCCAGAAGCCACGTCTGAGATAGTAGATTTAAGAAAAATTGCATTAAAAAATACCGAAAAAGCTCTTTGGTTTACGCAGATATTTAAGGTATATAAGGTTCAACACATACTTTTTATTGAGGGGTGAACTACTCCTGATATTATCACTGTTATTTTGGTAATCAATCGTAACAACCCTATGACATTAAAATAATGGTTATGGGTGTTGCCAGATGATGGTGTTGTATCTTGTTTGCACTTCAAATAATTGAATTGGAAAGAGTGTGACAGCAGCATCGACTAAGAATAGACAAATGACAAAAATTCAATTCAATTGTCAGATGTCAATGTCAAAATAGTAAAAGTTTTTAAAAAACTGCTTCTTTCTTTTAGTTTACCTGTTTTCAGGATATTAGTTAAAGTAAAATTAGCAAATTTCTACAAAAATAATGATTTAACAACATTATATTCGGTAAGTTTTAGAATTCCTTGCTTTAATAATTTTAGGTTATGTTAGTGTTTTGTTATTGTTCACATTCGCCTTTTCGTAGTAAATATTCGGTATTTATTAAACGAATTCAATTGGTTATACTAAATCGTCACACTTTTATTAATTAATATTTATTTCGGATCGGCGTGGATTTCGGAAATCATCCCACGGGAATTTAGTACCAGGATGAAAGGTATCCTATGTCCTAACTCAGGTCATGGTCTACCGATGTGCTAAATTTCATGAAAATCCGCTCAGCCGTTTAAACGTGAAAGCGTAATAAACAAACAAACTCTTTTATTAATAAGTTAGGAATAATTAGAAAAAATTAGGATGTTCCTTAAAATATATTGTTTTGTCCTGCCTGTTTATAACCTTTTAAATGGCCTGACCTATGTAATCTTTCAAAAATTTTTACTCGAAGTGTAGACTATAAACGGTAAGATTATTTATTTTCTTTACTTGTATAATAAAATTATAATTCATGCAAAACTTATCTAAAGAAAATAAATAATCTTACCTTATAAACAGTGAGATTATTTATTTTCTTTACTTGTACGTGGTAGCCTCTTATAGATGAAAGCAGGATTGATTTTCTTTGTTGTTATCACACCAAATGTCTAAATTATGAAGTTGCATGTGTGTATTAAGTAAAGAAAGTCATAAATATTTATTCCTTCAATTTATACTATTTTATCTGTTGCAGTTGATAGTTGCAATAAAAATACCTGTAATTAGGCTAAGTTGGCTTGAATAAACAGTTCATCACACATTTAACTTATCTTCTCTGTAAATATACATTTCTCATAATGAAAAATAAGAACACTGTTATCATATAAATCAAGTGGCACCAAGTGATAATTATACAATACGCACATGAATCCGAAAAGTCAGAGGTGTGTGCCTTGGATTCAAACTCAAGACCTATGACTTGGCAGTCCAACGGTCACACCACTAGACTATCACTGCTATAAACTACTGCTATCAGTCCATATTGAATACTAGGGTCTTTTGTGTGTGCAACATTGGGTTTTACCTGTTAGTTTGGTAAATGGTTCCACTTTTAAAATATCTTTAGATGTGCTTCTGTCCGAATAGTTTAGAAATTGAAAAGAAATTTTATTTTTAGTATCTTAAAGGCTCAAATTAAAACTGCTTATGTTTGAATTTAATATTTATCTTTGTTAAATATATTATGCTCACTATTATTGTAATCATGATGATTTAAATTCTCTAAGTTAAAATTTTTCTTCATCTCTATAGCACTCTTTCTTGTCAGAGCGGTTGTGGTCTTCATGTAGTTTCTTATCCAGGGGCTGATGTGATTCGCCTCACGATTTCTCGCCAGCTACTCCGATTTTTGGTGTTTTTAGTACACTCATACTTATATGGGTATACACAGTTACAAGTTAAAAATACTTAGTTTAATAATCATTTTTAAAGTAAAACCCTAAAACTCAGTTTTTGAACATTAATAAAATTATGATTCATGCAAAACTTATATTATATTTAAAATTTATAAGTCATTTATTCAAAGTAGGTTGAGAATCAGCACTTTTCGAACATCAAAATTACATAAGACAGTCCCCCAAAAACGCCCACCCTTCACCACTTTCTAGTGCTTTAGCTGGGAAGAAGTGGCGCAACTAACTCCCCAGCACCAAAGCTAGAAAAACCTCTGTCTGTTAGAAAAACTTGATTCTATACAATAATACTTAAAAACACACTATTCCTACCTAGCCAAGGATATTTTGACTGCGTGCCAAATCTAAGTTCCTCATTCTTTCTTCTGGCAACACTTGCCTTCTCTAACCCATATTATTATACATTCATTGACTACCAAAATTATCTATTTTTTGTGGAGGTTATTCACATCATGTATCCATGTGAATGAATAAATATTAGGTATCTACAGTGATTTATTGATTTTAGAAGAGTGACTTCTAAGGACTATTTAGACTATAGTCCAGCTTCTATTGAAGTTTCCATAACTTTAATCTTTTTACTTGCTACTTCGAATTTCGATTGTAGTATCAAACATCCGCCTAATTTACTCATCAATGTATATTAGCTTACTTTCAAAATTTTCCAACCCGCTGCCTACGACGGGTACAAAAAAAAATCGTAGACCAGTCAAAACATTCAATGTGCCAATGTTACACTAGGGCCTTTGGCCATTAGGCCACCCTGTATAGTCGTAGCGTCAATGTTTCATGATTCGTCCCCAGTTTTATAGGGTTGTCTGTGGTCAGGATTTCAGGAATAAATCTTTTTTTTGTAATGTTGTTGTGATTGTAGCTGGAATCAACGTTCTGGATAATGGCATTAGGTTTTATGTATAAGTCATATTAATTGCATTATTAATTTATTTGTGATCCCTAATAAAAGTAATTTCGTTACCTATAGAGGGCGCTTTAGGAATCAGGGCCGAAGCCGATAGATATAATTAGTGCGTTATCACACTGACGATTTTCTACCGTATTTCCAGCGACGCGGTTTGTGAATGCGTTCCCTGCGGGTGCCAAGCGAGCAAGCCGCGACTATGCGACGTGTTCTCCGCGTTTTCACAATTATTGTAATCTCGCTTGTCTCACTCTTTCTTGTACACTAACGTCAATCGGTTTCGTTCGACGAACGCGGCGAACACGTTGATCACACGTGGCGTGATCACTACGCACACGCAGCGCGACCGTTAGACAATTGCTTCGTCGGAAACACGCTCGCAAATCGCCACTGTGGTAAGGCCCTTAATGTAGGTACCTAGCTATTTCTAAACATCTAGATTAGCAGTAACAAAAAATAATCACAACATCTAGTCTCAAATACATCGAATACTTTGCAAGAAGTCCACCTCAGCCCTCAGTAGTTCGTTAAGTGTCGCGAACTGCAAGCAATTTGCTATGGCACTAAAAACTAAACTTTAAACGGCAATAAAAACGGTTCCAATTGCTTCGCGTTTATCGCTGGTTTAGACCTTATGCTTAGATGGGTGGATGGGATGTAAAACTCGCTTGTCGGGGACCGCGCCACTTGGAATTGCATGCGATTTTTATGGTGGCAGTGAAAGTCCTACGTCTATTTTTTGTTGTTTAAATACCTTTGAAGACGTTGTAGCTTGTAACTATGGGAAGAGGCCGGTGTTTCAGGGCGTGTTACTCAGGACCGTCTTTAACCTATTTAAGGCCCTGGGCACATAAGGATTACGGGGCCCCTGTGTACATAAGAAAAATTCTAAAACTGTTTAACAATTATTTTAAAGGAAAATGCCCATGGAATGGAGTGGCGCAATCTTTGTGTCATAGAAGTTTTATTTTAAATGTGCTCAAAAATTATCAATTTTTTCTGTCACGTACCTAATACAAAATATTAACATTTAGTTTACCCTGGATAAGTTTTTCGACTTAATTAGTATGCTAAGAATTACATAATTATTTAATGTCATTGCCGCATTTGGTCCCATTTTACATTACATTTTTTTTCATTTTATTAGTTGGCAAATTGAATTTCTTTTAATGTTCAATTGAACCTAATTACATTTTATAACCAATAAAAGAAACATAATACAGTATTTCACAAGTTTGGGGCTGGAAACCTATTGTAAATCGCATTGCAAATCAATTATTTTGTCATTTAATCGGGTACCATTAATGCGTAGAATGGAACGGGCGGTTACAAATAATTTTTTTGAGGGCTGGTCTCGGCCGCCGTCGATCGCGGGGCCCTGGGCACTTGCCCAAAGCACCCAATGGAAAAGAGGGGTCTGGTTTTACTGTCGAATTGCACGTATGTGCATAAAAGTTAAAAAAAATATATCAATATTTACATACTTAATTGCATCACACAATCCATTTTAATACGGATGGAAAAATTTGCTGTTTACCGTCCAGCTATGAATAAAATCTTTTAGTTTTAACCTTTATCCCTACCACAGTATAAATAAGTAGCAGTATTATATCTCGGCAGTGACCTTGAAATAATTACTTACGGCCGCTCGGTAGATAAACTTTCCGCGTCCGTGTATAACTGCCGCGCACTCGATACTGTTGCATACTGATGTACACTGAGATTTCGAAGCGCGTTGTTTCGACTGTTTTCTATGAAGATACAATACTGTATTTATGTGTCCCTACGTTCAACGAATCATATCTCTAATTACGACACGTAGTGCGAATTAAAGTTTACCGACCACAAATCACTTAATAGTTCGCTAATAGTTGTGAATTACATCTAAAACTGGTTCGTCAAGCGTCAGTAATGGTCGGTGCGAACTTCAATTGTATCTTGTATTTGCATTGCTAAGAAAGATCAATTATGGATTATTGCACTACTTTGATATGCAGTAGATACAGTTGGTTGGAAAAAAAATGTGTAAGAAAAATAAGAACAGGTGCATGTTTAGCAGGTGTAACAAACTATAACAAAAATAAAAAATAAACTGGTCAAGAGCGAGTCGGACTCGCACACGAAGGGTTTCGTATTAAGATCGAGCAAAGAACGCCGTAAAAAACACGTTTAATATGGATCTATTTGCTCAATTACAAAGTTGCCAAATCTGATACATTGTAGTAGGTACTATCACACAGGCACATAAATGCATAATCAGGTTTAAAGATATTTTATTTTCAAAAAGTTTTTAGAGCAGTGGTGATGAAATAATTTACACAAAGTGAAGCGCCTGTCAGGGTTCGAACTTACGACCTACAACTCGTATAAGTCGCGGCCGTTACTACTTGCTCCATCGCTGCTCTACACATACTTTTGCACCTAGTTTGAAATCTGACAGGAAAACCTAAAAGTGTAAAAGTGTTACAAGTCTCATATGTAACATTTTCTGGTAGGAAAATATGTCTCTAGCCTACCATCTACCACCACTCAGTTTCAGCTGTAATGCGAGCACTATAATTTAGGTACTCACCACATAAATATATTAAAGCCTCCTAAAAATTCTACTTATTCTGCTGACTGTACATTAGTATGCAATAATTACTGTTTGCTGTAATAAAGTATGCAATTATAAACAACAATCGTCTTGAACTGTCAAAGTTTAGAAGGCAATGGAGATCGCTTATTGTCTTAATGCACGATGCAATTACAGGAATTTGCTTATGATTATAGAGAGCATACACTTTAGGTGTTAAGGACATGCAAATGTCAGAACTAAATGTCGTTCTACGTTCAAGAAATGCAATGTTTAAAACGCTTCTTCAAATCATGTTTTGTCTTCTATTTACCCATGTAAGTTCTGTTTCCAAAATTCATTCTGTTGTACTTTTTATTTACATAGATTTACTTAGTTTGCCGCGCATTATTTGAGAAAAGTACTATACAAGCCTTGGCCGCAACCAGGCATTGATGGACTCACGTAAGTGTGTGCCTCGGTTGCGCGTCGGCCCACATTTTTACGAATCGTCTATCAATGCCCCAGTTGCAGGCGTCGACGGTAATTAATTTACACCATTTTAAGCCTTATGAAAATGTGGTCAATATGTAATAAGTAGGTATATCTACTCACATCGCTTTGTCAGAATAGGCGACACCGCGACTCCGACTCAATTTCCACAAAAAAAAGTAAAACTAAAGGTGCCTGCCTCTTTAAATTAAAAAAAAAATCTTTATATAGCTAATTGGCATAAACATAGACCACACACCACATAACATTTGACCAAATAATTCCATCTACGCATCCGAACAGTGTAATGATTTCATGTACAATTTCTAAGTGACTCCTTATACGCCAGTAAAGCACCGTTAAGGGTACAAGGCAGCAGTTTGACATTAAAAGTTTCCAATTAAGGGCTAGTAGATAAAGCTAAGGTAATCTCGGCTGCCTGGGCCGGTAGCAGTCTCGTGCCCTATTCGGATGCGCGGCGCTAGTACCTACCTCGTTTGTTTACCTTTGTACTTGATTGATAGATAATACGGGCTACCGCTAATTAGGAAGTGTGAGTTAACGGTGTAAGAGAAATGTTAACAAAGGAGGTATGGAGTAATTAACTAAAGGTAATACGTTTAGGGAGTAGGTTAATTAGACAGATGCATATATGTCTTTGGGATTGCGAGTTATGGGTATTAGGAAATGAAAAACATGTTAATAGGACGCATCCTGCAAGAGAAAACGGTGCTTATTTCATAATTATAAGAAGTTTCCGCAATTATGGAGTAAATAAGTTTTTTTTAAAGAGCTCATTAACAGGTTTCCTGGTGAAAAGCGCTGGATGAGCGACGGTGATGGCTAGGTCAATGCGAATACATATAGATCCCATTCTATACTAAAATTCTCGAAGAATCTCTAGACGTTCGCGTTCCTAGGTTTCGGAATACGTCCAGTTTCTACAGAATTCAGGAGTCTCTAAGACTAAAATATAAAACGATATAGCGAAACCTCGGATTACCTTAGAAAGAAAGCAAAAAACCGTGAGAAAGCACCTAAAACGTTACAAAGAGGCGAATCAACGTTATGAAGGTGTAGTTCACCCTTCAGTCGTGTGTGCCCGTTAGCTAGATGCACGCCCGCGACTTGCCTCACCACTAGACGACGATTTAATTAACGTATTGTGTGCCCACTGCTATTAACTGCGGTTCTTAGATGGTTAAGGCATAGTTTGTGATGGTGAATTGGCTTTAGAATTAGGATTATTTGTGATTAAACATGAAAACATGAAAGTATTCATGTTTTGGAAATTACTCTGTCGCAGAGTTGGTTGATCACTTTGCAATAATCGAGCAGGTTTTGAGGCTATAAAAGTCTGCTCGATACCATAACAAAATATATCAAATGAATAGTCTACCATCTGATCGTATTGTAGCAGTCATGATACTCTGTTATATCTGTGTTTATCAAATGATCCAGGTTTGGTAATTTCATGTTTTGCAAAATACTTTTTGTCGCAAAGTTGCTTGATAGCTTGGCTTGGATTATTTGGCTTATTATTATTATTTCTGTTTTACGCTCGTGATTTATTATGTACTTTTTGTTGTTTTCGTTTACTCTTGTCTTTTATGTATGCACGTGTCTCTGTGACAAATAAACCTATTTTTCTTTCTTTCTTTCTTTCAATAATAGAGCAGGTTTTGAGTCTGTAAAAGTCATCTGCTGGATACCATAACAAAATACATATAATGATACTCTCATGATACTCTTTCCTTATCTCTATGTTATAGAATGATCTAGAAGATTCAGGATATTCTTTGACTTAAAGATTCCTAAGATTGGACTTGGTCCCCTGAGCAGATCTTGGAAGTGCTGAAGTGAAAACTACGATGTCATTTCCAATTATTGCCAGAAAAAGCTGAAAAACCTGTGTCGTCAGTTTAAGACATTTTGAACCGAATTCCAAAAAGGAGGAGGTTATATGTTCGTAACGTATGTTTTTATTTTTTTTGTGTATGTCCACCGATTTCTCCGTCAATTTTTTACCGATTTTGAAAATTCTTTTTTTGTTTAAAAGAATGTGCTCTCAAGTTGGTCCCATATAAATTTTATTAACTTTGCTTGGATGGTTTTTGAGTTGGCTTCAACAATACGTATTTTTTCCCACTTAATAAATATGTGGATGATATGATAAGTTCATGTCACTGTTATATACATAGCAGGTAGTGGTATTCGAATTTGTGTGGGGTAGGTACCACAATTAAAAAGTGAAAAATAAAAACTAACGAAAAAAAAACAACCGACTTCCAAAAAATAACACTACAAAGCAAAAAATAACTTCAATTTCGGAAGTCGGTGGCAAAAAAGAAAGTTCACCGACTTCCGAAATTAAAGTAATTTTTTGCTTTGTTGTTTTTTTTTGGAAATCGGTTGATTATTAAAACTTTCACAAAGTTCTCAAGTATTTCCGTCCTAAAATTAAAATATTCCCCTTAACGTTCGGCCCTCGATAAGGGATTATGCACCATTATTATGCAGAGCTCTAAGGTTTCGGGAACTCAAGCTCTCGTCAATTAAGGTATCGGTACGGCCCATCTTCTATCCATAGCGGCTAACCCGTCTGGGCTAAACCTGGAAGGCACAATGGCTCCGAATAATGAGACAACCGGTAAACGTTACTTAAATGGTTTTCGGTAGATGAAAGCTAAGGAACATATTTTAATGGTTCTCTTGTAAGAGGCAGTTGAATTGTTACCTTAATCGGTTTGGGTTAGATGTAGGTAGACTTTTATTTACAATCTTTCTCTTTTCCTTAATTTAGGAAACATGGTCGTCGATGTTACCAAAAAAGACATTCCCGAAAATGCAGTTGTTTTTTTAAATTGAGTCTAGTGAAACTATTTTCAGGGAAACCAATGAAACTGTCATGTTGATCTTTATGTCAATCAATGGTAAAACCATACTACAAAAGCGTAGTCTCGTGTCCATAGTGACTGAGAAGGTCACTGCTGTCGCTTCGTCTAAACATTTCCTTTTCACATGGAATCGTTGGCAGACATTTTCATATTTAGTGCTGGGCAAGGCAATTGACCAGGAAAACGGTATAATATTGCAGATATTACTGTGATCCCAATAGCGCTCTGATAGGTTACTGTGCCATCGAGTAGGTACTTACAATTTGTTTACCGATTGCCGTTTTCTCTTAGTTGACATTTACGTCCTCCAGCCAATAATATTCAATTGATATATGATCAATAACTCGAGGAAATCTATCTTGTAAGTTATTTCGACGTAAGTAATTTTCCTGGCCTTCAAACAGGTAATTTAATTTGATTAGTGAGCAGTGAGTAGTTTATTGATATAAGCTGGGCATTGTTTGTTTTGGCAGCTTCATATTTTACCTGAAGCGATAAACTCCTATTGTGTTGATATATTCAGCCGTCTGACGTGTGTTGTCAGAATGAAATCTCAACATTTTACAGGCTCGTATAGTATTGAAAATAGATTGACTTTCTTTAGCTATGTTTCGTTATAGCTCATTAGTTAGTATTCACAGTCTAAACAGATTTGTAGGTAGTTGAAAGTTGTTGAACTTTTAACAAATAGAGTGTGTTGACATTAGAATCGAATTCTCGATAGTCGTGAGCAGTAGCTCCACGGGCTCTCTCCATTAAGATCTCAAACGGATGTCGACAAGCCATGTCCCATCTCTGGCGCAGTTTATAAGCAAAGCATTAGATACCAGTGGAAAATCAATTGAGGCGCGCGTCGGAATGCACCGGGGAAAGTGAACTAGGCTGAGATGATTTCAACCCGAGATTAGATACTATTACCGATACTAAACAATGTTCGCGAAAGGGTTTTAAATATGCATAAAATATACACAGAAATAGTTTTAGCAATAAATAGGACGATAAAAGCTTTTATAAGTGTTCAAGAAAGTATTTTCGTTCTGCTTTTCTGCACTTGCAACGACGATCCATAGCCTCATTCTGAACATGCCTCTATAAAGTATTGCACAGATGTCTAAATCAAATGCCATTTCAATTTCGTTGCTATAAAACCATTGAAATTTTCATAGTGTCCGAAGAATGTTTGCTTACCGTTTTATACGGCGTGTTCTCACGAGTCGCGCGCCTGTTTAAACGTTCTGCGCAGACGACACGGATTTTAATCGCTACACAACGTCATTGGTGATTTATCGACCGATGTTGGCTAGACGCTTGGATTTTAATGTTATGCTGCGAGGACACGGCGGTACTTGGGATTCTGTACAGGAATTTCAGATTTACAGATGTATTTTTGCACGGATTAGAATTCTGACTGTGTTTAACCGTGTTCATGTTTGAGACTTATGTAAAGGGAAACCTTTTATAATTAACAATAATGCTTCTCCGGTCTTCCTACAAAAGAAAGAACCAAACACAATTTTTTCTCAAGGACTCTCTTTGGAACAATAGCCACATTTTATCCACAATTTGATGGGATATAATTTCAAAACAATTATCCGTACATTTCTCACGGTCACTTCCACTTGTTCGGGGAGACGTGGTCTGAACCGACCCGCCTCTACGAGCCACATCATGTCCGACTGTCAACTAAACTCAGACCTATTGCGGGAACATTGTTACTTTTGTTAGCGTTTTGCAATGCGTCAAGTGCAGTGATATTGGGGGCAAGTCTTCATTATGGTTCGTTTTGTTGACATCTGTGACATTTATGTCACGTCTGTGAAGTTTAGAGGTGGGCTCTTTGAATGTTGTTGCATGTTTCACTGTAGTTTCAATGTGCAATCGTTTTTATAACTTGGAATTCTTGAGGTCTTGTAATTATTACCAGTCAGAGCCTCTGTTAACCTCTTGCAGGACGATAAGTTACTTCTCAATAATCTTGTTCACATTTCCAACGCCATGACGAGTTTCATTCATTGATCTTCCAATCACATAAACGACTCGGCTATTATCCATAGTTTAGTTTCATCAACTTCTTTACCATCCTTGTGTTTTAGGACACCTGTCATATACTATTTAAATGTTTTCTGCTTGTATATCCCTATCATGTTCTCTTGATGTTCATCGTCATCCGCACTTACCTCGACCAATACATTTTGTAGATTGCCTATATTATTTATTCTTCTAATGTTTGATCTAATTAATGATTGTCCTGTCAACCAATAACATAAATAATTTTGATGATTACTATCGAACGTCACAGATTGCAGCATTAAAATATTTACTGCTACATTTAATTAACACCGCTAGTGAATTCGCATTTGAATAATAATAAAACATGACCATTTATATGCGCACCCTTAGTTTTACTGTTATTGCACAATTTATGCCAATCTGAATTTAATGTTTGGTGAGATCGTTAGAAATCTAGACCTAGAGTAAGCCTAGAGCATATAAAGTTTATTTCTATATTCAAATCCTGAGATATAGTTAACGCACAAGCCAATAATACCGCAAGTAATTTAAGAAATAGAATTGAATTACAGAAGGAATATGAGGACCAGACCATTGATAGCTTGAAAATTTTTATGCTACACAGTGAAATAGTTGTAATATCCTAAGACTTCCTGGCTTCCATTATTAGCAAATCTGAATTGAAAAGTACCGTACCTTCACAAGAAGCATAAACACGAATTCCTCGGATTCCGCATTCCTCAGTACCAATAGTGTACCTGCATGTACGATCAAGACGTTTTTAGGCGACCGTCATTACACGTTGTTAGGCCTGCGGGTGTGTTCCTTAATCCATCAAATTACAAGCCGGCCATCATCTTAATATCCCCCGCCCCTCAACCAGGCTTTCAATAAACCAGTACCGCATTGATAGGCCGTAATTATAGTACGCTGGATGCGCTCACATAAACTTGCTTGCAGCGAATTTGTGCTGTAATTCGGCCTCCTCAGTTTGTATTGTGGGATTGTTTAGATCCTCCCGATACAATGCATGTTTGTTTTTATTAATGCACGGTGTTCCTTACAGCCCAAGGATATTTTATATGCACATTTTGTTGTAGTATTAAGTATCACTTTGTTTTAAACAGATTTAATTTAAAAGCGAGTTTAACATAGGTATTGTGTCAGAAATCAACAAAAACACGGAGCCAGCTGCATTTAAATGACACTCTCATTTACATACAAAGTTAGTTTTAAGAATTCTAATGTTAATGTTAATTATGTAAATCGATTCGATATCCTTCCTTTTAACTTTGAATAACGTTGCTTGAAAATAAACCTATGTAAATATGTGCCTAAATCCACCTATGAAATTGGTTGTCGTAGCCATTTAGATGAATAATAAACCAATGAGTATATTCATATTCAAAACTTGATTGATTACAGTCGGCGCTAAGCATAAAATAATTGTAGGGATTTCTAATAACACACTCGAAAGGCGGCGAGCTCATCTGATTATTAAAACATGCATGTATTTGATAAATGTTGTATTCTTAATTGGGTTAAGATATATGATTGTGTATTCATGAATTATCATTAATTTTATTTACTCTTACCATTCAGTTTATTCATTCACTTGTGGAATAAGATTTGTAACTACTCGATAATTTATTGGCAAAAGATGTACTCTTTTACTATTGTCGGCATTTTTCTCTTTGCCTAATTGTTCAGTACAAAGTTCGCGTTACTGCAAATTGTTTTAGCGACACATCACCGTTTTTACTGGCAGTTGGCCACTTAGTTATCGCCCTGAGCTCTACAAATCGTCCCGGGCTTTCACCGGTAAATGTCCTATGAAATTGCCATCGTGAGTCCCGCTCTGACCATAAAGCAGGCGGGAACGCGACGCGTTTATGATCCAGTAATAATGTGCTAAGACAATGCTACGTGTGTTCACATTATGCGATTCGTCTCATCGCATTTATTCAACAAAATTTTACTCGAAGCCTTTGTCAGTCTACCATTTTGAAAGGTGCTCAAGGTAGACGTTAATTTTGTTTATAAGCCTGAGGCTACGTGAGAGGCGTCGATGTATGTCGTTAGAAGCAGATGCAAATTGGTAGACGTTGCAATATAAATTTTGCGCAAAAGTGATACTTCTACATCGTCGTGAGCTGAGCTTTCCGTAGTTCTAAGAAAGTTTAACTGGTCCTGTTAACGTTATAGGAGTATATTATAGCACCACTTAAATCTCATGCTCTGTAATTTTAATCTAATCATCTTCTAATTGGAGTTGAAAGTCTTTTTCATTCGGATCTTCACTAACATCTAATTATTCTTTCAAAATTGATGTGTTAACATTTAAATATATTTGTCCTACTGACAGACATTACTACTGTTCCACATAGGAGAGATAATTCAGTCGTTTCTGAAATTGTCCAGAGTATAGCCGCAGGTATGAACGGTACTCTCTGCGTGACCGTGCCGCTGGCTTCTCCTAAATTAATACTCGATTGTGTTGCACTGGCCACATTGTCTCGGTGAGGTGGCGTGACAGCCTGTCGTTACATTGGAACACTTTCTAGTCGTGTTCTACACTGATTTAAGTGGAATTTGTTACACAAATAGATCCTCCGCGTTGACTCCCCACTAAGTCAGCCTCAAGCCTTTAAATTAAGTCTTCATGCTCTCTACAGTTTCTATAATTCCTATTTATTGTAGTCACAAAGATTTTAGCGCGGTGCCTCGCACTGAACTTCGCATTTCCCCTTCTTTATACGCGTTGCCAGGTCAATAATTTCCTATTATCGTTCACTAGCACCATAGGCGTATATTGCGCTACTGGATATCTTATTACTGAATATCTTTTCCAGTAATACCAGTACTATTTATTAGATTGAGTCGTGAGACCGTGGCGCGCGGTAGCCAAGCGGCTGAATAAAATAAATAAATAGGAAATGAATATTATCCCAGCCCTCGGGCACTTCAATAAAGTAACGGTGTATTTGGTTAGCTACTGGCTTCAATTTCGTTCGTAGTTTTGCCAGGCTTTGATTTGTAGGTCCATGCGTTGATTCGCATGCATTGAATTTCACAATTACACCAAGTTTGTTAATAGCAACGGGAATTTATGATATGATGTCAAGTTGTCAGTTATATCCATTCATTCTTAAACAAATTAGGTCTAAAGATATCAATACGTCTGACATACATATTTATTTTCATCATCAATAATATTCTTGTTTATTTACAGGGCATTGCTAACGATTGATTAAATTGCATCCGCAACCTGCGCGCGCGCATATACTATCATGCATAATACTCATAGTTTATTGCTCTATTACACAACCATTATTTATGACTCGATTGCTTTGCCATAAGCTGCTGGAATGTCGTTTTTTCCATGCAATTAAACCGCTAAAATGACATACTTCTATTCAGGTTGTTGGTGTTCACTACGTGACAAGTAAAATATTGTCATCTAATTTGCTTTAAGGCGGATTACGTTTCAAGATTATATTTAAATGCGTAATCTTGTTTGACAAAATTGATTTTCGAATTTTGCTTTCTTGAATGTAATATACCGTCCTACAAAATTAACTTTTTTAAGTCGGTGATAAATCGACGTCTCAACAAACACGTAAATAAGGAGATGATCTCATGAAATGCTTCCTCTTAAGCGTTGCCTAGTTTCTTGAGCGCTGTTGACTTATAAAATAGTTTATGATAGTAACAAATATCGTCAGTTTTATGTCAGGGAT
Source organism: Omphaloscelis lunosa (assembly GCA_916610215.1). Classification (NCBI taxonomy): domain Eukaryota; kingdom Metazoa; phylum Arthropoda; class Insecta; order Lepidoptera; family Noctuidae; genus Omphaloscelis; species Omphaloscelis lunosa. The sequence continues at coordinate 15,580,881 of OU744261.1, read as the reverse complement.
GCATCGTGCCTCTCTGTTTCCATAGTCTTTACAGCCATCTTTACGATAGTAATTTAGAGCTGTTTAATCTAAAATGGATGTAAATTGCCTTTATAATTTGTCATCAGAATTTATTAGAGCCTGGTTTATGGAACGAAATTCCTTGGATGCGTTTCCAATCTCGTATAGGAATTAGTCTTCGCCGATCAGATTTTAATGAAGTCGTGTTATTGTTGTACAATATTTGCATAGAGATTAGTTTGGAGATTGCTTCGTCGATCATGTTCGTGTAGTCATTTAAGTTTTATATCATCGCTTGCATGCAATTATGCCCGGGTTATATACGATGCTACTTTTTGAAGCTAGGATAGTAAGATAGTGCTAGTAAGCTAGCAAGCTCTAGCTTCGTATATACAGGACTATCCTCATTTTTAGGCTAGTATGCTAGTGAGAAAGATAAGCTATTGTGTTAGTTTAATGGGATGGGGTTCTATTTTTGAGCTAGTAGCGCTCCCAACACCAATTTTACAATCCTGGCTTGGGTACCAACCTCGTGTGTTCAATCGGATCAGTTTACTCTACGGACCATGTTACAGCAATGCTATTGGTATAAAATTTACTAGCATTGTGTTAACAGCTAGTTTAATAGCCTAGCGTGGTGGCAAGCCAGTATAGTTAGCCAAGTCAGGCAGGTTAAAAGAGTAGCCGTGGAGTTTCTTGCTGGCTCTTCTCCATAGGAAACGATCAATTGGGACCGTGCAACTATCATCTGACGTTTCATAAGTGCCCATGTAGGTTTATGTGAATTAAAATATTTTGATTTCGATATAAGTTGCTTACTCTCCGAGCTTAAAAAACTAGCCTCGTGTAATTCGGGCATTGTTGTGTATATTGCGTTTGGATCATTAATTTGCTGATAAATGTGTTTGTTCTGTTTCAGATTGAAGCAAGCGGCTGCGTGATGATTGACCGGTATGTATCGAATTTATTGTTGTTAAATTCTGTATCCATCAGTATCCTTTTTCTGGCCCCTTTATTACCGACAATATCTAAACTGCCTTTAGTTACTTATCGATCTGTCTTGGGAAATGTTTCTCAGTTCTGGAAAAGGCCTTAGGTCTGAATTAATTATGATTACATTAACAATTTAAATAATATATTTAAAACAAAAATAAACCTTTTCCATGTTTCATTCTTTATATCAGCTGTTATGAAAATGCAGCACGCACTTGGTATTTCTTCTTATGCTTCCAAGGCTTACTGAGAACCTGCAGTTACAACGTTACAATATAATGTCTTACTTCAACTTGCTTGTACAAAAAGTTCCGAGAACTGTGATTCTGTTTTCACAACACCCCATTGTAGTACAGTCAGCTTCAAAAAAATGTATACATCGACCAGAAGTCTTTTAATTTTCTACAATATTTTTTCCTTGTTACTGCATCAATGTGTATCCACAAAAAATTGGCTAATTTAATTGTAGCTGCCCATTGATATAGAACATAAGCTACAGACAATCAAATGAATTCTTGTCGATGTGCTTATACATCTTTTTGAGGCTGACTGTACCTATATACCAAAAGCTTGTAGCATCGTTGTCTCCGCAGTCTAACATTCCCTGTGCAACATTCAGTTGCACGGATCGTGCGGCACGCCTGCATAATGTGCTCTCGCGCATCCGAGACCTATTTTTTGCTGTACCGGGAGTGAATTTTAAATCGAACATGTCTTTATAAGAGCTGGGTTTCCAACACAAGGATTAGAGGCCCCTACTATGAGTGATTGCGACGTATGATTATGATCGAAGGGAATGTTTTGGTCTATGCTCTATGGGTGAATGACATTTGGTACGATTTTACGCTTGTCTGTTTGTTTTTGTGGATGGCGGCAACATAGACAACTATGTTGCAGCGTTGTTTGACGGTGTAAAAAGTTAATCAATCATGTTAATTTAATGGTCTTTTTGCCGTCTGACTTGACGTTTTGGAAAGAATAATTGAATACTCGTACTAAATTCTGTACGATATTAAACAGTTTTTCTTCAACAGGTGTCATTTCATCCTTATATCGTTGGAGGGCAAAAGTCTCCTAGTCTCTTGTATATTTTTCTACTCTATCATTGCGTTGCATTGCGTCAAACTCATCAAATTCTGCTTAGTGCTATTTCAAAAGCTCTACTAAGTTTTTTTTTTGCTCAAATTATTGTTTAATTCCTGTCTGGCGTTCTCATCTGCCAGAATCTGTATTACTGTCCAAGCAAAATAGTTGGTGTAACTTTGTACAACTAATTAGAACAAAGCTAAATTCCACTACCGTGTCGATAGTCGATCTACGATTCAGTAAACAAAGCCGATCGGTAGTAAGGGCAGGATCTCTAGTTGCAGGTAACGGTAGCGGCTAATACAATAATGCAGAGCCTGGCTTTGTTTTAGAAATTGAGTGGTTGTAGGATCGTGACGACGTTGCGCTTCTTTCTATCTCTGCTTATTCCTCGAGACCTTTGCGTATTGCAGAGGTGAATTGTGTTTGGGCTTGCGGTTACACGTACGATGAAGGCGCACCTTTATTCTGACGAGAATTGGGTCACGTCTGCACCTAAAAATGTCTAACTCTGCGAATGCTTAACCAAGTTCAATAAATATTACAGTTGACACCTCAGATAGATTGCCTCGATCACTTTTGTGTGAGTCACGAAGCAGTAAATTCTGGGAAAACTTTAAATTTTAACGGCATTTAACTTCGCCTTTGAGTTGCGTTTAAACAATAAAGATAGTGAAATAACTATTTACACGAAACGTTATTGTTTTGAATTTAATTTAATCCCGTTTTCAATTTCAGAAATACAAATGGATATTGTTTATTTCTTGTCTCTGTGTTCTACGTTAGCCCCGGCTCCGCCCGCCGGACACACCCCTGCGGTATCTACTCGGTTATCTACCCGTGCGATATTATGAACAGTATTCATCTTTTTAACATGAACTTGTATTATACTAGAAGAGACTTCTCCCAACATTCCAAGAACCTGCCAAAATAATATATCCTTCTTAGAAATTTTTTGGAACCTTGCGTTGGAACTCGGTGGGTTCTTAGGTCTTGTTTCTAAAATATTACATTTCCAGCAGATCCAGCATTTATACTCTTGGTAGCTAGAAGACTCCAATTAATACCAGAGAAATAGGTTCTAATTGAATCTCAATATTATTTGTAATAGGCCAGTGAGAAAATTCGTATCGTAGATTTGTTATTAAGATTACGAATGAGTTATTATTTTTGAGATAGAGTGTGATTATTACTGTGGTGTAATTAATTGAAGTGCCTTATTAGGTATCTGTACCTTACCCTGTCCGATCCGTGAGGGTGTTGTTAGGTATCGTATTGAGTCTGTTTTTGCGGTAATTTTCAAGAAAATCGATATTTAATCAATTGATCTTCAATCTTTTTGTAGTTTTTAAGTTTTTGTCCATGGTTTTGTATTCAATATTAGTACTTAATTAATTTTTTGTGTGAGTCATTCGAAGTTAGGTACTGCCTCGTGCCTACAACAATCTCTTAGACCCCGAATATGAATTAATATTTTTGTCATAGCATAAGTATTCTGTAGAGCAAAAATGAAGTGTTTTAGAACAGTTTATAGGAATTTCTGAATCAATATTTACTTGACAAAGTACCTATGTATAGCGACCTTAATTATTTACCATTCGAGCCAACTTTTAACTGTAAAATAAAACAGAATTTCAAATCTATTATTATTTGATGTACGTTGCCATATTATAGGCGAGGTTTCTAAGACGAATATCGGCCATTTGTACCATGCTTCGTTTACACACTAACAAAGTGTTGTGCTAATTTCAGTCGAGTAGCGCACAGAAAAAAGATAATTTGCACTAATATTATAAAGAGAAATGATTTGTACTTTTGTTTGTAATTAATAAACTCAAAAACTACTGAACCCTTTTTTAAAATTAATTCACCTGTAAAATGCTATATTATCACGAAATTTTACACTGACGAAGTCGCGGGCAGAAGCTAGTACTTAGTTTATAAAGCTACTGTTTTGATTAGACAGTTGAATACCAGATAAGCAGTAAATTATACATCCATATTCATTGAAACAGCTTCCCTAATCAAAAATATGCTAATAACCTAGAGAATTAACATTAAGCTACACAAAAACGATAATTTTCTTACATAACTTGACGAGATTAGCTTATCACTTAATTCTATTAAGTCATTAACAAGATACTTGGGTGTTCCAAAATGTTTTATTTTAATAAACGTGGGTAGTAATCAGATGCAGTTCAAGAGAAGCTTAGTTGACGCAACGGACTAGCCGCTGCACGGTACAGATTACAAAATCAAATCAAATCTTTATTGTAATGATGTCGTTATAAACATCTAGCATTTATTATATTACTAAATATGAATCCCGTTATAAGCATTTCTGTAAAGGAAATAATTTTATTAATAAATTGGTAGATGTTATTACACAACTAATAATAGGATTCAGGATGGATGCGGGAAGCACAGAACAGGTCGCAGTGGCTCTGCCTGGGGGAGGCGTATGTCCAGCGGTGGGCGTCTTTCGACTGAAATGATGATAATAGGAATTACTAATAATCTAATCTTAAAAACACTTCCTTTTCATCATCACTATTTTCCAACTAGTGGCTTGGCCTTGAATTCATATGGTTTTTATGACTTGGCAAAAAAAAACGTAATTTTTTTATTATATGGAAGTTTAATATTAATCGACACTAATATTGTAACGAGAAAAGATTTGATTTTTTGTATGTTTCTTTGTAATGGATAAACTCAAAAATACTTAACCGATTTAAAAATCTTTCACCTATAGAAAGCTACATTATGACTGAGTAACATAGGCTATAATTTATGAAGATATCACGCAGGCGAAGCCGCTGGTGAAAGTTAGTGTATTATACACATACACCTTGCGGAATAAATTTTCTAAATGATGATGTAAAAACTTCATCAAAATCCGTTGCATAGTTTAGAAGAACAACGCGGTTACATCAGACGTTGTAGACCATAATATAAAGATGGACGCAAGATCCTGAATGCAAATAAATTAAAATTATCTCGTTAACTAATTAAAGATTATAACAAATACTAAAATCTAACAAGAATTTAAAGCCGATTAATAACCAAGTTTACCAAAGGAAACGGTAATCAACTCATTATAAATTCTAAATGGATGGACTTAAAGAATTAACTGTTAACACCTTATAAATAATGATGAAGTCAGAAACTTGGGCTTGTAATAGTTATTAATGAGTTTACCGATTGCTCTAGTTAAGCTACTCAGAAAGTGGACAAGACCCCTTGTATCTTTTGTGGGATTAAATTGGAAAGACGTAAGACTGAATTGAACAGGTGTAATAGAAGAAATAGAGCAGAAATTATTTTTAAATTTGACATTATTTTAATATTAAAGTAATGGCCCAAGGAAAAGCTTTTATCAAAGAAATGTGTTGAAGAACTTATGGATTTGACCGCAGCAAAAGATTAAATATGTTCTACGGATGGGTTCAGTATATTCATACCGAACTTTAAAAAGATGTAGTAATGGTAAAATTGATATAATTTACAACCATTTCCTCCTGAAAAAGATCGTCAAGGTAAACTTAATAGCAACGGTTTCATAGTAAATCTTAGGCACAGGCGTACAGCTAGTACCTACACAATCTTTAAATTAAATAATACCATAACATGGATAATATATTTTCTCCTCTACTTAATTGGAGCCCTAAAGTATAAATTCTCAATAGTTGAATAGATAAATCGTGACATACCCATATATTGCGGCGTTTAGTGCTTCGTATTATTAGATAAAAAGGTGTGCGCAAACTGCAAGAGACCGCGGTCACTCATGCGCAAAGATCTTAGGAATACAAAAGAGGTTTTGTTTAAAACTTTTTGTGATTTTATTGTTGTCCAAAGAACACAGTTAGGTTGAATCTAAAGTTTGTTGAACAAATAAAGATGGGAAACGGATTTAAATTTTCAAGATTAGTCAATGTGTAAACTTTCGGGTCGTATTTACTTTCTACATTATAAATGCGTTCGTTACGCTAACCTCTCGTGTTTCTCCTAAAACTTAGACCGTGACCACTGTCCGGGCGGTCTACGGTTAATCGGTTTAAGTAATGTTCATTAATTAAGGTCCACCGCCCGTCGGATTACCGGCCCGGCACTGTCCACTCGCGAACAACAATATTTTGTCAACTACCCGCATCAGTTATCTGACTTGTCCAGTCTCGTTATTGAACAACACTCGGATATTAATCGTAATTATAATGAAGCAGATTATTGACTTCGTTATAATGATTAACAGAAGCTATTTCTTCTTATATTTCAAAAGTTTGATTACTACAAATGAAGTCTTGCGTTTTAACATGTCAGAAGCTAAAGATTCCAGCCGAGGCGGTTCGTTTAGATAGATGGCAGCTATTTGTTTCAGCTGATTGGGCCGCTCAAGGGATGTATCTTCCATGATTGTTTTCCGCGAACCCTTCCAACGCTCCCAAGAATAAATCTAAACTACTGATGGTCGCTGGAGATAGCCAATCAAACGCCTGATAGATGCTTCCAATATTTTAAGCTTTGCACAAAAAGCTTATACGTCAAAATGTGAATTTTCAAGCAGGGATGGCCAATATCCTATTACTAATTAAAACATATTCGGTCCTCTACAAGCAGCGGTTGAATATCTCATGTTACGAGTAACAATGTGGGCGATATTTTAAAAAGTTTTTGCAATATTTTTCCCTTAGTCGGTTCATTTGTTTCCCGGCGTGGCGCGTCTAGGATTTATTTTACAAGCAACATTATCTCGTCCCTTCAAAGTGACTAACATCCTACACACGATATGTTCTTATTAATGGTCGCTAGGCGCCTTATTCATATTTTACACGAGCAAACAGATTGTGTGTAATAATTGGACATGCGTCAAGCGTGTCACGGTAATGTGGTCATAAGTTAGCCGGTGGCCCCGGGCGCGTGTCATTATGCCAATCTCGACAATTGAGCCTCACCGCTTGTCCCGGCTCAGCGTCGAGATGATCTATGAGCTGATATTATGAGCTGGAGAATTGGCTTCTGCTCGAATTAGCCTTCCGGCTCTCTTAGAATGTACACTGCAATTATGAAACACTTTTTGTGTATATTAATCTTCACGATCGCGTGTCTGCATCGTACGGTCTCTTTAGGAAACACCCAAATTGTTGTTTTAAAATAAGTTCTAAGCCAGGGCATTGACACGTAAATAAATGAGCTATCGCGAGAACAAATCATGGTGTTCATTGATACTTGTAAATATTATTAGTAATGGTGGACAGGCGTCGTGCCGTTCACACCCACCGCCGCGTCTGCGTTTGATTAAGAGCGGGCTAATGAAATTAATAACCGTGGAACACCAAGTCTAGCTAGCGCCTCCTTCGCTCTTGACAAATGACCGAGTGTAATTTCACACGGGACCGTAATAATACAACGTCGAAGCTGGCTCTATGTGTACCCTTTGTGGGCTGACATCAGTGTAATTGAAATTTTAACTCTTCTGTTTCCTGGCACAAAAATACCATTAAAGTGACAAATACATTGTCATCAAATTGTTTAGAGATTCAAATATATTCAAAGAAATTCTTCGAAATCCGTTCAATCTTTGGAAATTAATCTCTTGTTTTCTTGCAAGCACACCATATATGAACTTCTTGGAAATAGCAGTAATCAATGCGATTGATCTTGGCACCAGATTTACTGTTTTCAAATAAATTTTAATGGCTCGTTAACCTATAAAAAGCGTTACTGACTATAAAATGCAGGATACAGTTAGTAAATATGGCGTCCATGAATGGTAACAACATGATGTTAAAACAAGATGGTCACGATCTTTCATCAAGGACGCTACGCAGATCATAACGATGGCAAGCCCAGTAACCTTAGTGCACCACAATTACACGCAATCCTTCTGCCGCAATTATGCTGAGTGCGCTTAAATTTCCCTTAAGCCGTGATATAGTGGTATCACAGAGCAGGGCGGTATTTATCATAGTGCACTTGCGCGGACGCGGACGGGACGCACGGAAACGAGATCGTCGGCCGGCCGGCGCGAGCGCACCACCGATAAATCTGCCGCACTTAACTCGCAACCGGTAAATAACTATGGGATTTCCGCGTGCGAGAACGCGATGCGCCCGAGCATAAATCTATGCCCGTATTGTGATATTGTGTTGCCATTATGGGTCTCCGGGAAGGCTGGACATCCCATAAATACTCACAGTTTGCTCGGCAAAGCCTCTTGTGTCGTCTTCTCAATGGGTATCTGTGACGCGAGCCGTTTCCATATCTCAATGCCTCAAAACGCCGGGTGGTTTGCATCTCTGTTAGTGTAATTCTGTGTTTGTTTATTGTAATTGGATCTGATAGCTTTGAGAAATTCAATATTATAAAGTGGTGCTGTTTTATTTGGATTATGATTTCACTTATTTGCTCATCGACCTTTCAGTCATATCGATCTTTGGCATTGTGTAATTACTGCCTTGGAAATTCCCAAACGATGGTAATAGTTTGCAGGCCAATTCTGTCATCTAGTTTGCCTTTAGCACGTCCTAATAGGCTAGGTATGCAGCGATCGCGATCGCGCCGACGAACGAGCGATGCTACACGTGTTCCAGGCGAAATTACCATTATTATCGATCATCTCGCGCCAGCGTCTCGTAACGACCCTCAATAGGCGCGAGTAGGACTCCGCGAATCTTATCTTCTTCGTAACCGAACGCGACGCAAACAGAACGACCGCATCCCGTTACATTCATCTTGCAATTTCAAGCTTGTTTACTTTGCTGCTATGATGGACGAATTTGATTAGACAGCCTCCTTGATAGTAACTCATAAACTTGGCCACTGTAATGACATTCGTAATTAATCATCTCTGTAGTGAAGCTGACGACGCGACAACATTCGTCTCCAATTTAATCGCCCACCTTTCAGGCACAACCATTATTCTTCTTAACTGTGCCTTCTTATTACCCCGGTTAGTACTTCACAGAAAATTGAATTGTAATTGCCTTCTAAAAGAAATGTTAATGCGCCATTCTTTCTTGATTGCACGTTGCGCCTACGAGCACTGTCTAACGCCGATGGTTATAGCAATTATTGCATATTAGCTGAATTGAATTCTATGCTTTTGTAATTTATACTTTCATTAAATTATTGAGCGTAAGTATATTGGGTGTGTTGTGATTAATGGGGTGTGTCCGTACGTTCACTTTGCTCGTTCTGTGCGAATTATTAAGACCGCTTTGTTATTCTGTCAATTTGATGCTAATTTTATTTAGTGCCCGTGAAATTGGATGCCTCACGCTTTTTGTTCGCTGCGTTTTCAATGATAATTTGTATTGAAATGTTCGATGCATAATAACATTAGTTTTGAAGCGTGTGCCTATTATCGTTTGTGTCTACGATATACGCAATACTCATCTTGGAGTATCGGTGTAATAAAATGGTAGAAGAGTCTATTCAGTCCTGTAACGACGATTTGCTTTTATCCTTATCTCATGGATATTTTCAGTACTCAAATATAAATAAAGTATTTTTGTTAGCTTGTGACACTGATTTCTGTGCGATACCGTCATCAGTATCACGATTTCGACAAGTGGATTTTATGATGGAAATTTTATATTTTGAGAATAAATGTTGAGTTCAAGAAATCAGGAGCCTCAAACTATTTTGGTGTCAAATAAAAACATAAGTTTTTTGCCGCAAGTCATATTAAAAGTTGTTTCGTAAGCTATCGAAACATATGCAAAATCTAATCAACTTTACCAGACTGAACATTCAACCTCGGTATTAAATCTTTCAAGCTTCACATTCAGCCTAACGCCACACCTAGCCGACCATATTAATAACTCTTTACAAAACGTTTAAGGGCATAGCTAGCGACTTTCGTTTGCGACATCGTGAGATAAGAGCTTGAAGCAGCTAAATATGTTCGAAACCAGTGTCGTTTGTGATACTCCATAAACTAGGGGCAGAATTACTCTTTTTGCTACCATATGTCGGCTGTTTTTTGTGGCTTAAAGAAGTTACTACTTTTTACCTCATTCTCACATTCCTACTTTAGAGCTAAAAACCATGTAGTCCGTATTCCCGGCTTTCTCATGTTCATTAACTTTAAATGTACACTCAAACGATTTTCTTAAATTGTCTGGTACTAAACGCTAAAATTATACCTGTTAACTATGTAAATCAAAACATGTCATCCAAATAATTCATCACTAGAGTTTTTGCTGGTCCATTCGGTATTCCATTTTTTGCATCTGCTTATAATAACTTAAATGTGACTGTCTTATCTTGAGTATTGCTATCCCCAGGAAGATAAGCCAGCCACGGTTGATCTTTTACGAACTATATTGAAAAACAATCCAGTTGCCGATATCCTTCTGGCGTTCCCACGGTTTTGAGTTTTAAGGCTGCATATCTTTTTAATCAGTAATCACGACTAAATTCAAACGTCTGTTAGTAGCAGGCCAGATCCCTGCAGATCAGCTTACTCTACTTTATGTTATTGATAATTCAACGCGACCAGCGCTGTTCCAACATACATCCTACTTATCACAACCGTCGGGATCCAGTTGTTCGTTGCCTTCGCAGCGATTCTTGTTTCCACTCCGATTTCGAATACGAATTATTTTACACACGGCAGTCGTGTATGCGTCGACCTTTACATGACTCCCTGTAACTGAGACTTTGGTTATCGATCGAAGCTAAATTGTAACTCGTTAATATGTTCTTATATTGTGCGTGTTTGTACTTACTTTGCACAACAAAGTACGTTACGAAGTTACAAAGTACTTACAGCCTAAGGCTTAGGGTGTAAGTAGAACTTGCAAATGGTAGCAGGAAGAATTGCTAGGAGCGTTTGAACAGTTTCTACGAAAACTATGTATGGTAGTTAGTCGTGCAGTTTTTCTTTAATTCCGTGGGAAATGTCTGTTAATGGTTTTATTTATTTTGGAACGTATTACCTAATAGTCACGCTTATACGCCTGCCTACGCCTGACTCTTCGGTCTATAGTAGCAGACAACCAGTTAATGAGATATCTTTTATAGGACCGATTATAATTATTAATCTGCAAAGATATGAGCAATTTCATAATACATCTTGTAAAGTATTTTATGAAAAGCTTTACCAACATTATACCTCCAACAAGTATTTGTTCAAACAACTAGCGAATATAAAACGAATTCAATACGTACAGCCTCATGTACTCGGCCACGTCTACACAGGCCCCACTTACCACAATGTCTGCTCATTAGAGCCAACTTACACAAGCAGTACTCGTAAAATTAGCCCTATATCGTTGTCCGTGGTAACTCAACTAATCGCGGAAACTCACTAAACCAACCATATCGTGAGAACCGAACTGCCCCAGCCTGTGTAAGTGTGAAATGACATTTACAACGCGATCTCAACCGGCATTTGTATAATTAGATCGTAATTCTATTCGTTTACTCGTTACTAGATTCCGTGCACAACACTATGTGTTACCTACATAATGTTCTGTAAATGTCGCTGAAGCTCAACACTGTGATTTTAGATCGTTAGGCCGGTCCTCGTTTCAAGAAAGCCGGTCTATATAGAAAATTCATTCGGTTATAAATGCTTGGGAATTAAAACGACTTTGCAGCGCTGTATTTTGCGGTGTGAAAACACTTGAAGTAGATACGGAATGTCCTTGCACTGGACGTGTAATTATTTAAAAATCCTGAAAGCTTTTTGATGTCGTTGGTTTATGAACATGGATAATAAATGTTGATATCTACTCGATAAATGTTATGACTACAATAATTTTCAGAAAATGCGTCTCGGGTATATTCCCGTTCATTTTTCAAAGACATATAGCTTATAAGTACCTACGTGAAAAATTCGAAGATGGCTAACTAATTGAATAAGATTATAAGAAAACTCCAGTAAACTTATTTATATGTTGCAAATCGCTTAATCGCTTCACAAATGAGTTACTGAGTAGTGTCTGATAAACTTTGCAAGCGTCAATTAAGTTGACATTTAATTTGTCTTCAACTAGTTATTAGTGGTCCAAGGTCTTAAACTCATCTAATTCACGTTTGACTTTGTTTTTGTTCACAAAGTAAATAAGGAAATAATTAATCATGCAACTAGTAATCGTCTGCATTGAAGTTACTATTACCGAGATGACTAGATAGGGCGTTATTAGTGATTTTATGGTGTACTTAAGTTTGATTTACTTCTTCCTGGCTGGTTTTATCCAATATATCAAAGTTTAATACATTGTCTCATTATATTGTTGTCACTATATTATCTTTGAGTTACGTGTTATACTTGTACTTGTAAGTTATTTTCTCGTAAATAACAGCTCAGCTGCTCTACTATTGGAGTGCATTGCTGTTTCTTATCGATACTTGTTTCTATGAATTCTGTTCCCATTCTGCTTCTGATGCATTTGTCTGTTTATTGAAGTAGTTTTTACTTACTAATACATCGATATCGGTAACCTCTGTACCAGTCTAGAAAATATATAAAAACATCTATCTGAATAACTTATCCGGACAGATGTTTCTTAAAACATTGTCTGTGTCCTGCAACTCGCGCTTTAAACAAAAACTTAACCATTTTAATTTGCACAGCCGTCGTAAAGAGCGGAGCACGCGCCCATGCACGCCAAGTGAATCCTCTAGCCCTAATACCACTGCAGCTTCGCTCGATAACTTTCTCATAACCCCGATGGGTGCTGATAAAAACCTATTGGTGTCAGCTACTCAGATTGTGGCGGGCGTACCTGAAAGCGCATGTACACCACCTATCTCACCGACACGGGCCATGGGCTAAGCAAACACTATGCTTGTGTGGTTCAAGTTGTTACATTTGGGCGGGAGTAATGGAATGGAGTTTCCATTTTAGTTACATTTTCGGTTTCTGTTTAACCCAAAATGAAATTCTGTACGCTTTGACACAATAAATTTAGATTTAATAATAGTCCTCCAGACTGAATTTCGGCCATGGTGACCAATCTCAGCCGAGATTAGCCTTCGGCGCGGGAGATATTTTAGTGCACAAGTGTGTGCAACATTTTCGGTAAATGTGCTTGATCATCGATCATGTCTCCGCCTATCACCAGATAGAAATTTTGTGATACTTTGCTCCTTTTATCCGTGTTCGTAATGTTTACGCTTATTTTCAGGGTTTTGCTTGCATTTTTATATTGAACAAACTAATAAAAAAAAAAATTGTTCTTCTTTAGTTAGATTTTATTATCGTGTTAATCAGTTCTAACTTAACATACTCGTAACCTTAAACCTTACTGCCAGAAATACAAAATTCTCACCTTGATTGATATTTATATTTTGGAATTAAGCAAATTAGTACGCAAATACCCAGAATCTTATAACACATGGGAAGACATACCAACAAAATATTCGTTGCGCCATAAAAACATAATATTTGCCTCCCTCCCGCCTTAAACTGCACTCTCCTAGTCCATATGCGATGTCAATAAAAATATACAATAAATTACCAGAAAACGCTTTTTACAAGAAAAAAAAAAGAATATATTTTTAAATAAGTTAAAACAATTCCTAATTAATAAAAATTATTACACAATAGACTAATATCTAACGGATAAATTCAATGACAAAAAGATGTAACTAATTACTAGATAACCAAAAAAATAAGTGAATTTAAAATAAAACAAATGAAGATTATTAATTTAAATATATAACTATATTAAGTGCACTAGTAACATTACAAAATATTCAAGCTTAATAATTAAATAATCAATAATAATATATAATTTAATACAAAAATAAATAAATAGATTGAGCTACACAAATTATATTTAGAGAATAAATAAATGAGTAATAACATAAATAAATGTAATAACTAATAATGCTGCAAAAAATAATAATAGACGGATAGGACATAATTTAAATATTTAGCAATAAGCTTCCTCTCTCCTACTTATTTAAAATTTTGCTGAGCCCGACAGGGTCCATAATTGTTTCAATTTATTTTTCCCTGCCACCTGTATGTGTACATTATGGATTGAAATAAGGATAAAGAATAACCCATTGCGTCGGGGTGCCACAAGAGGCGTAAATTAAAAAAAAATTACACAAATTTTAGGTGTTATAATATTGCATTTCACGCCAAATTAGATGTCAATGAAATCCTCGTTCCTCTTTTATGGCGCTAACTCACTCAGGAATACCATCCCTTACGTTTCGACGCTTACTGTTCACATTTGCGCCGTGTCGCCGTCTTACCTTTCACCGTCGAGAGATATTGTCCATGCAGCCGCGATCCCTACGCCTCATTACCATATACTGCGCCCGTGACAGCATCGCAATTAACTATCTGTTTATTGTTGTTGAATTATAAACGGCGTTGCGTGATACTACTTCTGGGTACGGCCGGTCTCTCACTGCGAATGGGCGCGCACGCGCTTTCATTTCAATATATTATGCCGATGTAATTGTGCGCCATATAGACGCAGATGAAGCTGGAAAGTTAAGAAATCCATAATAGTTATGCGATGCTTATCTTTATATCTTCTTGAGAGCCGACTTGGTGTCAAGCAAACTATCTAATAAAATTGTTTTCGTATTGTATTGGAAAAAGAAATATGGGAAAAAGGTATGCGCGTGTAAGCTGATTAACTTAATAATAAAGCTATTCTGGTTGATTTATGTCACCGTACTTTAAAATAATTTGTACACGACACCAAACTTGGAAATAGATTTTTCAAACAACTATTAGTTGTGTAGAGTCTAATTCAATAATAGGAATAGATATTTCATGATGTTCAATATGAAAATAAATTTGTATGTAGGGCAGGGTCATTATTTTTGTTGCGACGTTCATGGAGAATAAAATTTTGATACTATCAATCAACGCAGTGCCACGCCTCGCCGCCACACTATATTATTGCACCTGCGCGATGCGTTGGCGCAGCCGGTCATTACCATCTATCTGCGCGTGCGACGTTTAGATGTAAATAACTATTAATAGCAATAATCACAGTGAAAACGAAATAATTATTAATCGAAGTGAAATCTTTGGCGATAATTTGTACATATCAAAGTGATTTATAGATTGTATAATTAGCAGGTTTGGTATTGAACGTAAATTCTTTTTATTGGCATTCTTAAACGCCGTGATGCAATATGTTTGTGTGGCTTACTGGCTGCATCTATTGGGTGGATTCTTGTAACTAGTAATCTTGTATAAGTAGCTACTTGTACACAAAGGAGTATTACGAAAATTCCAGTTCTCATCATTTGTAATTTACAAAATTGTTAGAATTACACCAGTATTACTGTAGCTGTACTGGTTAGTTTGTTCTTAAATAAATATTATTTCTCAAATGTCAATATAGTTTACATTGTTTAGGCCGTTATTGTCTCAGGCTTCTTTGGCTGTATTGCGAAACTGCAAGATTTAATGTCTGTGTGTACCATTGTTTGGTATTTAAATCAACGGATCAGCTGATTATTTACGTGCAACCTTTCACGATTGCCTATGTGTGATTATAATATATCATGTGTTTAGAATGCAAATAATTGTCGTTTATGTATCAAAATAAGACAGGATTTGTGTATGTAAATTTTAGTCAAGGCTGTATTCTGAATATTGTGTGTGTTATTGTTGAATTGGTACGCTGTTTTTACGCTAATGCTTTGGTTTGTTGTTCTTCGACTTGTTGTACCAGCTCGCGGAGCATGACCACTATATAAACGAGTTTTGTTGACAAGAATAGACAAAATTACAGATTCACAATCATCATCTGTCATCAGTCTGTCATCAGAAGTCTTATTTTAGCCCTGAATAGATTTTTTATGGTTGCTTTGGAATCTTTAAGATTCTTGTAGTTCTCGTGATGGCGTTGTTATTGTTTCCATTAATTATAAGCACCGTTAATTACTGCTAGTACTGTTGAAAATATTATTCAAATTATCCAAGTCCAAAAATTTGATATATTTTATCTACGCCTATATATTTATTTATTTATTTGATTATAAACTTAGCTTGTAGTGTAACGAACATAACGTTAATCAGCGATTAAAATATCTACTAAAGACGGTCGGTACATATCTTTTTAATTTAATTACTACAGTAGAATCTTTTTAAATTATTTCTTACCTGCGTACTTTATATTTTGTTATCATAGGCCGTCAACCATTTATTTCAATTAAGCTGTCTTCCTGCTTTACGCCCCTCATCATGGTTATCAAGATATTATTCACCCATAGATTTTTTTGTGAATATTCATACTTAGTTCATGATACCTACCCCTTTTACGATTCGTAATTAGTTTCTTATAGTTTGTGATTTTTGCATAATTTCACCTTTTAATACCATTATTACAATATCAACATAGTAATCATAAGTTTGGCATATCGATTGTATGCGATTATTTATCGATTTTTCGCTCGAAGCGTACGTCTGTGGGCGATTGCTCGATATAGCTCGCGATAAGTGCGAGTTTGAGTTATGAGTTAATTAAGCGAGGCTCGAACGTGTTCGCAATTATACTTCGAGCCTGTTGACGTGTTAGCTGCAATAATAATGGTTTTGACGAAGACCCTACATCTTTATTGAGGACAAGAAACTGGATTCTGCATTTTTACTATAGCATATATACCTTCTTCCACTTTAAGCTATCCTGGATTTCTGGCAGTTAAACTGTAAAATAGCCTAAGTGTTTTAGAAATAAATGATAAAAATAAAAAAGGTATTGAAAGAATCTTGCAACGATCCTTTTCCTGGGTTTTAAGCTTTAGTCTTTAGCTTTCGATAATGATGACATCTAAACCATGTAGTGGTTTAGAAATTCGTCATCCGCAAATGAGGTTAGTAATCTTCATTTTAGTTTAGTTGATCTTGAGCAGCTTGTAATTTTCTTGAAAAAAAAAAAATTAGTTTATCTTTTCGGTGGTAATTCTAAAAGTAAGCTTGAAGTTTATCATACGCAGACATGATTTAACACCCACCTGTTAAAGGAAACCAATTAAAATAATTCAATATAGGGTAATTACTGGTTATGGCGACTTTAATTAAGTTTCTAAATTGAGCGCTATTTTCTAAAATGATTGTATTGCTGATGTTAAAACTGATTCATAATTATTTTGGGAATTGGGACAGGCCATTTTGAGCTTTATGGTGCGGGTGATAAGAGTTTTGGAAGTTAACCCTGTAAACGCGGTCCCGGCAATCGCGGTGGCGATAAATCTCGGGCTGCACTGACGGAAGGGATGCTTGTTATTAAGACGTCAACAAGAGTTATAGTTCACCACTGGTTTGCAATTGCTGGCCGCTAATGCCAACTTGCTGTTTACACGAGCGATTCTGCGGAGTGCGCCTCAAAGAAGTCGCGCTTGAAGGTTTCTGTAATTATAAGTGGGCTGGAGTTTATAGGTGCACTGGATTATAAATAAATACATGCGGTCTAAAGAATTATTTGTATTACTCTTGGGAATCTTTCTTTCTTTTGTTAGGGTCCGCATTTTGACGTACATTTGTACTTGGTTGTATCGTTAGTTTACTTGACTGTGTATCAGCTGTGTGAGCGAAAGTTCTTAAGCCAAGTTAAACTTAATTGCTGTTTAAAAATAAACATTTGATTATAAACAAACAGGTTCGTCATTGTGTCTTCAGTAATAACAATAACGGTACAGATAACAACAGCAATTAAAACCGAGATGAAATAATATAATCACTATTGGTTTATCTTTAAGACTTTATCTCGGCCGCCATCAATGTGTCAGCGTCGCTTGACACCGGGCACTTAAAAACGAGACTGTCAAGACTTGTATTATTAATGAAGCCTCGAGTGTATTACACTTTTGCCTTCGAATAAACAATTAAACATTGCACCGACAATTCGGCTTCATACGTGACAGTGAGGCGTGTTCGTATCCAAGTGTTAACATGCGCATATATCATGTTTCGACTTGATACACCTGCGAAGCCACGCCCACCCCGCCTCGGCTCCCGCACTCCTCGCACCACCCCGGTCTTTCGCTTCACCATCATCAAGATACCATTCCACGTTGAGACGTCATCGGGTGCGCACGGTTGACGCTTTTATCGCATGTCTCATGTTTTTACGTACAGTGTTTATGAACTGAGTGCTGTGTGAATAACTTTGGGTGTTTGCGTTTGCTTTTTGTTGAGCACGTCACGGCTCTGAAGACCAATTTTCCAGAAGAAATAATTGTAAGTTTTTGTCACTTGAACTATTTTTTTTTTGTTGTTGTGATTGCGTTTTTCGGTCTGGTTTGAGGTTTATATATTCGCGCAAACATAATAATTTATGTACTTGTAACTTATCTGTCAAGGCAGCCTGATAATGGACGAGTTGATTAATAAGTTCCTTCTACTAATGATATCAGAAACAAATTGTTTGGACTTTTTAAAGACACCGATAACGTTTCTTATGAAGCGTAGAGTGTTATTAATGATAACGTTATTATTTTAAAGAAGTCTATACTGAAATTGAAAGTACTGAACTTTTTACTTGTTGCTTCGATGTGGGCGGAGCTTTAGTCTTATACGCACGCGCCAAATGCCGCCTTTTCAGTTTTCAAGAAAAACTTCCACGCCTCTATTCCATATCACCTTGACGAGTCAGACCTGGTTTACAGGACGTGCTAAATGAACCCTGAAATAAAAATTATACGGAATAATTTTAGGGTATGGTTCATCAATTTTAAATTCTAACTGCACTTACACCTCATCCATCACACTATAAATCTTGATGAAACTATATATACTGCCATCCAAAGTACTCATGTAAAGTTTGTATGAAGGCAAATCATTAGGTGTGCAATATCTTGACGATGTCCCAAAAGATATCTGTGGAAACTATGACAACGCGGTACGGCGCCAGAATACATCATTGTTTATTATACAATAACATCGCCGAAACAATCCTAGAACCGCTAGAAAACATGTTAATGCTTCTAAAATAAATTCGGAAGCAGAGAAGAATGCTAATAGGATCCTTGGACAAAATTTTGCGTCGACATCTAATCAAATTTTGCTAAATCGATTCTGTATTGACTTAGAAATTTGAATACGATGGTCAGTTTGTTTTCTATGATTAATATTGTTGAAATGTAGGTTATTAGAATAATCATATTTGGTTTTGAACTTTTGATACTGCATAAATTAGCGTTTATTATAATATTGCTAAATATGAATCTGTCACGGCGCTCCAGATTAACTGATACTGATGTTTTAGCGTTAAATGGTATTTAAATATTGCAGTTATGCAAAAGAATTCATTAAAAATGATATCACAGATTAAAAAAAAAAAAAAAAAAAACATTTAATATACAGAAAATAAAATTGGAACTAACTAACTTCTTATGTAAGAGGCCAAAAACTTAAAAGAAATCTTGTTATGACAAGAATATAATATCAAGGTAAATTACCTTTAATTAAATCAGCACATCATCTGCCTAGCCTTTACCCAACTATGTTGGGGTCGGCTTCCAGTCTAACTGGATGCAGCTGAATACTAGTATTTTACATGGACTGCCTGTCTGACCAACCTAGTTAGGTACTAGTTAACACGATAGGTACCCCTCGGTAATACTGATTGTCAGACATTTGGGCTTCTAACTACCCGTAACGACTGTCAAAGATGTACAAATGACAGCCAGGACTAACGGCTTAGCGTGCTTTCCGATGCACGGAGGGGTCTTTGTATGTAAAGCCATCCACGGAGCAACCGCGGCAAGTGTAGCTTAACCTGATCGATCGACCCGCGCGGCTATTATTAGTTAGCCACAAGCCCCTCCCTTAAATATCCCTCCTTTAATTAAATCAGAACAAAGGTACTTTAATTACATTTAATAAACGGTTTAATACGTCGTAATAAAAAATATCAGTGACATCGCATAAAGGCTTGCGTAGGCGCACAGTCGCCTCGCATCTTCAACCATATAATATCGAGTATTATCTATCGTAAAGTTACTAGTAGCTAATACTTTATTTTATGATCACTTGATCAGTTATAGCCAATTGAAAACTGATTTCCTCTGCGTAACGGCTTATATCTACCTAATTCAGGTTTTTGGCTTTCCCTAGCTCCTGAGCCTATGCGTATAACGAATGTAGTAAATCTGTTCTAAGAGAAGTTCCACATATGGTTATAAGAGATAGAGATAAATAACTGTACGCAGATATAAACAGTGATAAATTGGCTAAGACATCGCCTAGGCGTAACACAGTAACACTTACAACTAGCGCTGAAAGGTAAAAGTTGCCATATATGTCTGTATTGTATTTATATATACTGTGCTATCACTGACGAGTGTTCTATTCCTTATACGGCAGGCAAAAGTATATTTTTTGCATGTCTGCTGTTCATCACTGACGGTACTAGGCCAAGACGGACGGGTGAATTTGGTTTTATTTATCTATTGAGCTTAGTTAGATTTTATGAGAGTAGAGACAAGTTTTAGATATAATTTTCCGAAACTCAGGATCAAAAACATTACCCTCCTTCTGGGGCAGTCGGGTCAAAACAAAACTGAAGAGGTTTTTGAAGACAAGAACGTTAAGGTAGTATTTTGTTCATTAGCTAACGTACCTACTGTATACGCTAAAGAAGTATGAGTCCCTTTTTGGCTTAGTGGAACTCTAATCATAAGCGTCCGGTCCTTAGAATCAAAATACCAAATACATAACGGAACTGATTGAAAGCACCAAAAAGTTTACTAAAGTTTTTGTACTACCATATCCAAAGAAAAAGAAAAGGAAGCAGTTTTTCTTTGCCATTACTATGAACAAAGTAACCAAATATGTCAAAAGCAAATTCTCGAAGCATGAATTGGACTACATCAGTGGCGTTTTGTCGTATGCCATGCGTAGGAGTAAGTCTGGGTCGGCGCGTGCACTCTATGAGTTTTATGACCGCTAATAGGCAATAATGTGCACCTCTTGACTCGGATCGCGGGGGTTAAGCTATTGGTGCGATGTGAGACTCTAATATGACCTTGGAGATTTCAATTGTATCTGCTTTGTGTAGTATGTCATGATTTTAGTTTATGGTTATAGTGACATGGCAGATAATGATGGTTGTTTATTGTTTTAGATAGGACACTCAAAATGTGTTTGGGCTTATAAGTCTTTGTAAATGAAAAGTCGTTGATGATTCTCATTCGATTTGAGATTATACCAGATAATTTTGAGCCCTGTTAATTTCCTGTAAATTCTACTTCTACTTAGACACTTATGTTGCTGGCTGCATAATCTTTCTTATTTATTAGAATGCTACTGACACTATTGACTTGATTATCGGTAAATTTTTCCCAGGTCCCAAAATCATTGTTATAATTATATATTTGCCATTAAAGAACAAAGATTTTAAATTGACCTTTCAGTCTCTTTTAAAACAAACAAGGAACTAATCAACACGACTGCCAATATATATCTATTTACTAAATCCTAACAAAACGTTGTTTCATTTGTACTTCGCATGTGGTTTGCGTGTCTTCAAGTCCTTAACCGTTTTACTAATAGCTCTGACGTGACTCTATACGTTTGGATCTCGAGCGTCGATCTCAGATTCCCTGGATCAACCGTCTTAATGTGTTGCTGATTCTATACAATTTCTCGCCTTTATAGCCCTAGTTTTGCCCTAAAGCTTTATTTAATGTAATGCCAAGTGGGTGCAGTCATTTGAGTTTTTGATTTATGGTATTTGGAGATGATATTAGGATGAAGATATGAATAAAACAAGTTTACACGAGTTTTGAGCCTCAAACAAAATTATCTTTTATGTTCCTGAATACCATCTAGACTCTCTTTTGTTGAGGGTCATAGAGATATTCAAGCAAATTTACTTGAATTTTATTTATACCATCGTAATTAATAACGTTGTGCAGTAAAACGAAGCCATACACAACGGACGCTATTTCCAAGAAATTGCACCAGTTTCGAGACTAGACTAAACTTTAGCTATTGCCAGTTTTACCTTACATTAATTTATTCCATCTTTATATCTTTAATTTTTAGCCACTGGTTCCAAATTTTAGTTAGGGTCCCCAAAAAATGCCGTCTGTTCTTTTGGGATATCTCGTCAAGATCTAGATGTTAGTAATATGTCCTTATATTTGCTTATAATGCACAAGCAAACATGGAATCTTTCTAATAGTTCGATTTATATCAAATACAGTATTTGATTTAATCAATTTATGAGTCGAGTCGACCGACGGGAAGTCTTCAATTGTAATGATTGAGAGCTTCATTCGCACTCTTATCAATGTAAAGTTTTGAACGTGTGTGTATGACTAACATCCGGACCGGGCCATCTGCCGCATCTGCCGCGCATTACGAGAAATCTTGTTTTATTGCACTCAGTGCCATAACTAAAGAGGCTCACATAATCAGTAGCAGAAAGGCTGCAGATGATGATGATGTCAACTAGATCTATGAACTAAATAAGGAAAATCTTCATAAAACATTATTTATGGTGGTAAAAGTTGTTCTATAACATTATCATAAACTTACACCATATAATAGTTGCAGAAGCTTCCCATTACGTTTAATATCCAATCCCATGTTTTGAAATCCAATTATTCAATAATATGAACGATGATTCCAAGTTTATAGTTATTTATACATGTTTATTGCTTACACATTGATTTCAAGTCTGAATCTTCAATAAGATTTATATCAATAGCGTCATTCATTCGTCTCCTCTGCTCTACCATCTATCTAGTCTTCGTTTTGAATTATGTAAATGGTATTTATAATGTGGTCCCTTTAATTTTATTCGTTCAATCTATGCGTACTGTTACCGAATTTGATTTATCGGCTAGCTATTTACGTATGACGTATCGAGGCGGCTCTTTATAAGTCTCTACACCGGCTGACAGGAGATGGATGTCTGGACACAGCCTGTTCCTTATTGCTGTCGTTTGTTCTTGAATTTATTGGACACGAAGTAACGGTTGCGTCTGCGCGGGCCCTACGGTGGTCGCCGTCCGACGTGCTCGCGTAATATAATATATTGTACGGGGAAATGCCATCCGTGTAAACCTGTTGACTCTCTTTAATGTCATAATTTATATCTGAAATGCATTATAATATTAGTGTCGTAATTGAATTTATATCGCTGTACGTTACGCGTACTGGTAAGCTATCTATTGGTTACTTTCACTGTCATCGCAATATTTATTCCACTTGTTGTTGTCTCGTGTTATGTATTTGCTGAGAAATGTTCCTCTCACAGCATCGTCTGTCATGTAATTTAAAATATTTATCGCTGTTATACACGGTTGTTTTCCACACTAAAATCCTTCCGTTGCCAAAAAGCTTGTAGGTATATCAATTAGATGACAAATAATCTGGCAACATTTTCGTTATTCGCGGAATACATCAATGCCGGTGGTCGTGTTACTTACCACTTTTATAGCGTTGGTATCTTGACAAGATAATAAAATTAGTTTCTTTTTCGTGAGTTCCCATGTTGTATAAAGCTTATAACTTACCATAATGATTGCAAAAAATAAGGCACCATACCTATGTTCTCTCGGAATTGTTGTAGTCGTGTTTTTAATATATTATGGCACTGCGAGCGAAAACACTTGGAACCGACCTAGTATATTGTACCATTCGCCTCACGAAGGCGATAAAGCAATGAATGTGCACTAACTAGCGGTGGCGGTGTTATTTATGACGACCGATACCATCGGCACGGACTTGTCAATCACATAGATACGTATTTACCAGACATCAAAATTACACTTGACCATTTCAGGGCACATGGAACTTTGAAACCTATCGGTAAAAGAATAAAGAATAGAAACATTGATGGGAGCAAAACGTTCGAAAAGACTGGTGCGCCGCGTGTTGGCTGATCAGCCACGGCCATCCATCATTCATGAGCCCGAGCGCGTAACGAGCCTTTATTCGAGTTCATCGTGGATGCGCCTGCGACGGTTTACACCCTCCCGCTACGTCACACGTACTTTCACGTATTTTTATTGTTGTATCACGAATATGTATATCGCTTTTAAATGTACAATATGATCAATGTCTCTGTTGAACGTATCTGACCCCAAGCATATTCACGTTTTTCTTTCATATTCATATTTCTCCTGACGGATACCATCTATTCATGTTTGAGTTATTGTGGTTGCATTGTTATTCGTCTTTTCACGAGTATCAGTGAAGAAAATACCTTGAAAGCCCCGTTGAAACGACTATCAGATAGTCTGAGTTCGCATATTTGAATAACTAATGTTGCCGGCTCCCCACGTACAGAAGTGATGTTGGTAAAAGGTTGTGAGGGTACTCTAACGATGGTAAGATTGTATCGCAGCAGTGACGTTTCAATACAACATGGATCAATCGGCGTAGGAAAGTATCGGCCGATCAATCGGTCCTCTCCTTGAATGCGTTATCGGCGGATCTCACCACCCACTCGCAGTTTCTTAGTTGGGCACGTGCGACGTCGCTTGTTATGCTACAAAATGCAGTGGCCTGTCATTGGAACGTCGTTTACCTGCAGAAAACTCGAATAGAAAATGCTGTAAAAGTGCACTACAAGTTGGTATCAACGTCGAGCTCTCAAAGACGGCGCTTTTGCCCTATCCTATATCCATGTAAGCAATGATCTGCTGTTATTTCTCTACCATTTACAAAAAGTTTTACTGCTTTGGTAGTCGTGTCTTGTGGGTTATGCTATTTTAATTCAGAAAATTTAGAATTTCGCGGAAATGTAAAGTGCACTTCGTGAGTCCCCAAGATATGATCATTTACATTTCACAAAATGAGCTTGCTGTTTCTTCATTCTTCAGTTCTCCACCCCGTGTTTTCTCACAACGCTGTTTTATTTCAACAAGAATCACACGACCAAATTGAAACGCATCATTACATGGATTGTCCAAATCATTAATAAATGCTTAGTCAAGGGTTCCATCGAAAGCTCATCGGTTTCCTTGTCTCGTTCATGATACGTTATCAAATTAAGCGTTAAATGACATCACGAGTGCCTGCTATGAATTCACAATTGAATGCGTTCGTTAATAAACATTTTTTTTTTCATATTTGAATGTTGCGACGTTGTCATGCTGAGGAATGTCTTTAGAGCCGGCGTCTTGTGAGATACGAAAGTGCCCCATTGTCCGTTGTTTCCGATTTTAGTTTATCATCGTCGCGTGTCGAGATGTTATAATAGTCGGTGAAATTGTTGACCGCTCAGCGTCCTAGTAGTAACTGTTTGCTTTATTCCAATTGTTTTATAGTTACGATCTTCGTATTTTTAACTTATCCGTGAATCCAATAACTAAGGTTCTTCACCGTATTCAGTTCGTTAAACTCGGAGACGTTTTGGCAGGTATGTTCGAACGAAATAAATGATTTTGAATCCAACTTATCTGTGTATGTAACAGTGTGATGTAACGTTTATGGCCAGTGTAATCTCAGTGTTTTATGTCCGTGCGGACGCCACTGACGAATGATTAATGACTTGGGCAACGGCGATAGTGAGCCGAGCGCCACAGCCGACGCGCCCACTGACAATATTGTCTCATTTATTGCTAATGATCTATTGAATATCTGTACACTGTCCAACATTACTTTTTCATTATTCACTTACATAATTTTACTTTCTAATGTAAACTTACTTAACGTGTTAATTAACATAAAGCTAATCATTCAAAACGTTATGTTGATTCGCTGGAATTTAACGAGCAAAAAATATTTCTCAGACAAAGGCATTGGCACATTTCTTCTACAATACAGCACATTACATGGATGGCCTCATACTTTCCATAAACACACGTTCCAGCACAACGTGTAATTTTACAAAAACGTTGTTATAATGCCTCACGAAATTGCTGTGATTTGTTTCTGAACTTTCTGAGCTATCGATACCATACCGGGCCGCGATTGCTCGCAATTACGCAATAATCCGTGTTGATTCTACAAAATATCATTGTCCCTACAATGTAGAACAATGTGCACATTCGGATCACGACATTCGCTAAATAATTTGGTATTAATACCTGCAAAACAATCAAGTGACTGAATCTTTCATTTTCCTCAAAGCTGTTTTGTTCCAAGGTCGATACATATATGAAAACAATTTCAAACAATATCGTTGGCGCATTTAAATACAAAAGAATAGTTGCTTGAATTCGTGAAACATTCTAAGTATAAAATTAATTATTATGTGAAAAAAAAATAGCAGCAACACAATTACTATTTCATAGACATACTCGTAGTCGGTCTTATTAAAAAATAAGCTTAGCTTCGTTGGCATCGCGTTCTTTTCGTCACCGAGTTTTTTTTTTATCTCTGTTCTTAGAAGCAAGATAACGCGTTTGGACCGTTCAGACTGACGTGTTTTTATAATAATCCCATAGTCACCTAAATTTTGAAGATTTCTCAAATAATTTATGTGTAACAGAAAGTTGATAAGCTTTGGTTTTGTGTGGCGCTACGTTTGGTGATTAACGATGTTGTTAAACGAGTTCGTTTTTACATTGGTTGTTGTGTTGTTTTATCTTTTCGAAAGATAAAACATTTTCATTTTCAAGATCAGTATCGTCGTTGGTTTTAAGTGTTACTGTTTGTGTCATCATAGCTGCACTGGTTTCATCATTAGCATCATTGTCTACGTAAAGCGATGCACTATTTCTCTAACCTTGGTCGGAAATTAATTTCATGTTAGTCTCGGTGGTTGCTGGCTCTCCGTAATTATCATTGCATCGATTCTGTGCGCCCATAATGAAGATATCGCCCCATCTCTGTAGTAATTATGAAATGTACATTTGTTGGAGAGTATGCCAAGCACTATTATTTGATGTTAAAATAATATTTTGGACTTTGGATTTTTTTAAGAAAGTGAGTAGAAAATACTTAAAGAATTCAACCGTGATTCTATATTCGCATTTCCACGTGGCACGTAGGCACTGATGCCGCGGTAGGCCGTTCACCAGTAAGGCGCTGGACGTGCATAAATAATCGAGCGTAATCAGTTTTTATCTGGACGACACACTATTTAAACGTTTGTTGATCTCGACTCTATATCGGAGTATCACTGCTATGACTTCATATTTTAACTATTATGTATATAAATATTTGTTTACTTTGATTGACTTACTATTTTTACCCGACTTCGGGTAACATTTAGTTTACAACTTTCACTGCTACTTACCCTCAACGTTTTGACCTTTTGAATGTCATCTTGAATGCCTCGCGTAATTCTTTAAATTTTAGATTTATTTTGTACTAGTCAAAAAAGGGTGTTAGCTACGCATATCTAACCTTTTTGTTCTTTGTTTCAGAAACCATATCCTCGACGTGCATGTGTGCCTACGTCTCAAGCGTGATATAAATGTAAGCACTTTAATTATTATGTCTGCAATTAAATTTTATATTACATAACGTATATTGCATGTTTGATGCTGTAAAATTTTTATTAAAATTTAAACTCCGTACTAAACAGGCTATTTAAAATTTGTTTAAAGCCATATCCCGGACTGGTTAGCCTACCAAATAGGTTTAAATTTTACGATTGTACTTATTTGGTGGATGTTGTCTCCCCCGTAATGGAGTAAAACTTAATGATACAGCATTGGCTTTAATAAATACTTTGGTTTATAGGCAGTAAACATCGCCAATGTCTAACATTTATTAGTCTGTTTACGATTGTTTCTATAACTATTTTAACATATTCTTAATAATATATCGTAATAACTAATATAAGTTTTTACTGCACCCGTTATCTATGAAGATAATATAAATGGGTTTCTCTAGGAAGTATACTCACTCCAAGATTTTTGTTTAAAAATAAAGGGTTTGGATAAATACTGCGGAGTACGTGCATGGTTTTTATAAATCCAGCTTCTAGGTTTTGTAATGGGGTAGCGCAGTTGCATCTTAACCACAGATGATATCAACACTGTCGCAATTTAATGACTAAAAGCTACATACCATGGTAAATGTTACGTAATTCAGACTCATTATGGAGCTAATAAAC
Organism: Omphaloscelis lunosa; assembly: GCA_916610215.1. Classification (NCBI taxonomy): domain Eukaryota; kingdom Metazoa; phylum Arthropoda; class Insecta; order Lepidoptera; family Noctuidae; genus Omphaloscelis; species Omphaloscelis lunosa. The sequence goes on along the minus strand of OU744261.1, from coordinate 15,552,844 downwards.
ACTACTTGTTACAACAGAAAATTTCGCAATAAATAATGAGACGTTTGTAATAGTAATATCTAAACCGCATTCTGATCTCGATCTCATCTGATACGTTTATCTAGATCGGTTTGTCACGTTCTCCATATAAGGGTCCACCGCTGTGTTAGACAGAGACGAATGTTTATTTTCCTGGTTCATTTAGACTTGTAATTATTGCGGGCTAATGAGAGACTACACTTCTTGGAAGGGCAATTTGCTAAGGATTAAAGCAGGTTGTGAAATGAGTTTTGTTCAACCGTCTCTTTAAAGCATGACGGTCAACGCGCCAACTCCTTTACGTCGACGACTTTTTGCTATTGTGGTTTATGGATACTACAGTTACCTTTTTTACGAGTACTTTGCGTGGCTGTAGTTATGACTATTCAGATTTTTTGTCCTCTTGTTACGTTGAGTTTGTATCTGTATCCTCTTTGTGTGTTTTAATAACATTTGCTTGAATGAGATGTTTATATTGTATTTTATGAAACGAAAGTTCATTGTTATAGGCACAGAGGACCGTGGAAGTTCAAGCCTTTTTCTTTAATATCACATTTTATCATTAGCATCTAGCGTTGATGCAGTGTTTCAGCGTTGATTCTCTACGGGCGCGGTAACGCCTTCGTCTGGTTCGATGCGGTGCCCGACGTGTGTGCAATTATCTACGCGTTTAGATGCATCGCACTACACGCGTCGACCGTGCCTTAAACAATATTTTTTTATTAATAGCCTTTTTAATTGTAGTTCTATTATCGTATTTTTTTTGTTACTGCAAATTGATTCTTATTTTTTGCTATGTGTAGCTATAATACTATGTTATTGAATATCGATTTATGCTTCATCTATTTCCTATTTTTTGTAGTTTTATTTATGATGTGGGTTTTGAATTTTATAGTATTTTTATGTAAATAAATATCATCAGAAGATATTTTTACCGTGTGATTATGATTTATGGAAATGGTAGGGCGTTTAAAGTTGAGATTGACTATAATTTTTATTTAATGCGATACGATTTACGACAGTTTTCATTGAATTGCTTTTTCTATTAGATTAAAATTGACTTATCCTTGTCTGTTGATATAAGTATGAACATCTTGTAAATATAACTTTTTAGGGTTCCGTAGTAAACAAGGAACCCTTATAATTTTGCCATGTCTCTATATGTCCGCGGTCTAGCTCAGATACTCTTATTACTAGAAAGCTGTAATTTGGCATGGTTTAATCACGCCGACAAAGTAGTAAAATAAAATTAAGAAACATTTTTTTTAGGCTTACCTCCCCTAAACCCCTATCCCAATTAACTTTGTAGTTGAAAAACATGTACATACATACGGAATGTATGGGAAAACATGTTTTTTCAACTGAAAATTTAAGTTGGTCGATTATTATTACTCGTTAACTTGTAGAGCCTACTTAACTGTGAGAGTTTCCATTTAATTTCGTTATATGAACTACTGCCGTGATTTTTTAGGACTCTTGACTCTAACAAAAATTAGCACTTTAAAGCTTAATATTCCGCAAACGGGTACCGACATCCAAAAATGGTTTTCACACACTCACAATGTTTTTGAAGGACCTTCTCAACGATACCCCACATCATGGGATAGAAAAAAAACAGCATGTTTTTTTTTTGTGTGAAAAAAATCACGACTACAGCCGTGATTTTTTTCACATAATATAACGAAATTAAAAGGAAAACTATCTCAGCTAAGTAGGCTCTACAAGTTAACGAGTAATAATCGACCAACATATATTTGCAGTTGTTTTTCAACTACAAAGTTAAGTTTGTTTTTCGGATAAATTCATCCCACCGACGGAACCCTTCATTGTGCGTGGTCCGACACGCACTTGGCCGGTTTTTTAATTGAAGTCATGGGGTGGATTATTAGATTTTATCGACTTTTTGAGATTATTTTCTTCTTTTCTTTCTGTTCATTGTGAAGAGCAAGATGCATTAGCACGACTGCTTGTAAATTTTAGCATTGCCAACTTGAAAATCTAAATAAGTCAAACCCAGGCTTAGTAAGCAATGTAAATAATTCTCTCTCTGTTTCTGTTTATATCTTTATTTTTTATTCTTTTCTTATATGAAAAATCTTAACTGCATCAAAGTGGTCTCTTTTGCAGTTTTCTTTATCTTAGGACGTGTCTGTGATTCACCTTAAGTCCTAATGTTTAATTTATCTTTCTTTGTTCACAGTTGTCTAGGTTTCGTTTACAAGGTATTGGCTAGCATAGTATCGGACACAGTATCTAGTAGGTAGCTTGTAAGTAACGGGTGGTTTCCCACGCGCGCCCAGTACATGTAGATCGTCCGGTGACGATGAACATTGTACAACCACCGGATTTATCGCATGTGATTTCCGTTCAGCTACTATATTAGAAAAGGTTTGTTTAACAAAGGATTTTGCAAAGTTTGGTAATGTTTTGGTTCTTGGTAGATGAAGAAAAGTATTGTTGTTATGCCCTCCCCTGCAACTTGTCTTTAATTAAAATGCAAAGTCTGAGGTCTTAGACAGCATGAAAGAAATTGATGAGTTGTTCGTATTTAATTGTATCCAAGTTTACTGCAGAGTTCCCTGTAAGTTAGCTCAATTAGATGGTGGAGGCTATAAAGCAATCAAGTCCTAGAATAATTCATTCTAATCCGAACCATTTTATTATAAGCCCATCAGGCTCAGCAGGCACATTTCCTCATGAGCCCCTTGTCATCACGACCCTACGTGTTGCAATCTTCATAAATAACGAGTTTATGTGAATCTATTTGTGATTCCACCGTCTAGACAGATATATATGTCCAACATGAAATTCTATTTATGCGAATCACATTAAGCTTTCACCGTTTCTAACATGTTCCGTGTTCTCTATTGCAGATTGAATGAAAATTGAATTTAAATACACTTTGTTACTAACGTTGACTGTTAACCCCTCGGTTCTATGAGCTTGTCAGTTTATGTCTTGCAGTCCCTTTCTTTTGTTTTTAGTCGTCGGACTCATAGCCGCTTGGGTAGCTTTACTATTGTTATCTTGTTCGTTTCATGTTTGGTTGCGGTATTTTTTCCTTTACAATGTAGAGGACTTTGAATTTAAAGGTTTATTTTCATCTATCCAAAGTCATAATTCGTCGTGTATAATGGAATCCATTTATTTGGAATCATTCGTAATTAGTGTTTTGTCTTCGTTTGTATTTTACAGAAGTGAGGACGTAAATATTCAGTAATAGAAACGACTTGATTGTTATGTTTATAATTATTATAATTACTAGTCAGCTTTATAATCGTAAAACATAATTATGATGTTACTATTTACAGATACTTTATGGATTTATTACTTGCTGTAGTAGTTAGTTTACTTTAATTGCAATTATAAACAGTTCTACGAACTATAAAACTTGTGTGTTAGGAAAATGGCGTTGAATCGACCTAGTTATCAACAAATGTACCTATACATATAGTTATACATATTGTTCTACATAATTGAAAGCGATGAAGATGCTCCAACTGTCATCTTATCTCTCAAAGTTCTTATCAACTTAGAAAAATGTATGGAGTTATTGTGCGTTTATTTATTTATTGTTCATTGTCTATTCCTTTGTTGATTGAGAAGTTACAGTTACTTAGTTGTGAACGAGACGTGTCGTGTTGGTTACATGACATTATATCAAGTTCTGACATTTATCCTTTGCAGGATATTAATCTGCGAACTGCCCTTTTGTGTTCACGTCACTTACAATACAAATCTCTGTTAGATATCTACGCTGTTCAACATGGTTGACTATCTACTTTAATTTTAAATTTAAAAGTTTTCATCATCGTAAATTTTAACTATTGTGGCATCATTTTCTTCAATTGTATTTATTTTGGTTGGCATCACTCATTTTACAATAAAACCTTCGCCACAAAAAAGTTTTAACGGATTCTGAGAACTCGATCACCATTCCGTAGCGAAACGAGATAATCAATGGAATTTCGGAAGCTGGCACCAATCGGACTAAGATATTAGTTTTTATTCGATGCTCTTGCGCATAGGCGTGAAAGAATTTATGTAAATGATCAATAATTCGATTGTAATGATCAAAAATTCTGAATATTCGATAGCTATTTCTTGTTGATACAAGATTATTATTCAATGTGTTTGTTTTAATGAAGATCTCTAACATCTTTGTTGGAATATTTTGATGGGTCATAAAGTATTTCATTAAGTTGCGACATCGAGTAACTGATTAGGAGATATTAACTTGGAGCTACTCGACAGGGTGCTCTCGAATAGCGGCATTTAATAGATAAGCTTTTAATTTAACAATCCTATTTTAAAAAATCTGTCTATTCAATTCCTACTACGTATGTATAATATTGACTGATATTGACTTTTAGTATCAGATATTCAGATGCATTTCCAAAAACAGATAGCTTTGTTTGCATTTGTGCTGCATACATGATAAAATCGAGTGCCAAGCCTTTTACTGATAAAGTTACATTAAATATATTTACGAGTAGGACCGTAGTAATCTGACTGTTTCCTAAACATTCAGTCGATCGGCATTTTCCACAAGAATGGAATAACATCATCAATTCTACGCCTGGTAATGAACCACAAGGCCAGTTATCTTTCTCTGGTAGTGCTACTACCTGCTGGTCGTGGAAGTTACCTACTATCACCACAATGATATCATTTCCTTGTTTCTTTCATAAGACGTCAGCAACAGCAACAGCTACGGGCAGTGCACCCTTCGCATTGTAGATAGAAACATTAACTTTCGTAAACTTGAACTTCGGGTGTTCTTTCTACAAAAAGACCTTTTTATACTCAATATTTCAAATATTGGGTTAGTAGGTATGTAAATTTTGGCACGGTCACAGGCGCATAGTTGGCGTTTAGTCGCATGTTGGCGCGCGGCGCCCGCACTTATCCGCCCGCGCAGGCGCGACTCATTAGCACGATGATTTACGCCAATTTTACACTCGATCGCCTCCATTATTGGGTGCTATATTTATTGTCCTACTAGGCGTTACGCAGCATAATCATTCATAAAAACATCGTTAACCAAACGACTATTGATTACATTAATAAAATGGAAATCAATAGAAAACACGGTTACGTGTTTAATCAATTAAAACGAGCAACCGTAATTAAAGATATCACGTTAGTAACGCTATCAAGTACAAGCCTATAAATATTTATCACGTCAATGTTTCTTTACTGCAAATAAACAATTTTCTAAACTTATTTGCATCTTTCTTCCACATCGTAACTTAGATCTGATCCTTTCACTATAAATATTGAAATTCAGTCGATTATCGGCCTTAATGTGTGCGTAGTAAGAGGTAGACGTGTCAATTTATACGCGATGAAAAATATTAATTAAAGGGCAGCAATCGCGTGTGCCGATGTCAACTGATAGCCGAGACTTCCTGTACCAGTAAGTGTTGTGACTTGTGAGTCATTGGTTCTAATCACGCGAATCTGTAGATACGATGGCTGGCTGATGATAAGCCATACGGATATGGTGTGGCAAACTCTGAGATTGTTTGATTTCTAATGCGGTGTTATTACGTAAACAGATAATCTACAGGAGAAACCGTTGCTGTAGGGCGCTGCCAGTGTCGCGAAAGGGATCTCAGAAATGCTACGTAATTAGACAACGGAAGTGTGTTATGCAGTTAATTGAAATATTGAAATGTGGTGCCAGAAAATTGCCATATTTCAGCGTAAATAATGTAGCTTTCCAAAGATGTGCAGGAACTTTACATCGTCATCTCATAAACTTCTAGACTCCGTATCGACCGTACGTACTGACTACGTTTTCCGTGTAGCCGTTCAAGAAACTCGTCGTGGGCTCGTAGTACCCAATTGTCAGCTTTATCCGTGATTGTGGATTTTTAGGTTTGGCTTGTTTTAGGTGCTTACACATATCAAATCATTTCAAAAGAAAATGAATGATTACGGGGAATTAATGCATGACTTTTATAACATTGGAATATCAATCAAATACCTAGAATTTTATTACAAATCCAATTACTCATAGTTTTCCCCTATGGGTTAATTGATTACCATTGTCGACACAAAAAAATTATCGCTTATTACAATTGCGCGAAAATATAATTTAACAAGATATTGAGCAAGAAGCGAATCGATGTCGCCAATACGCATCTGTGACCGCCAATAATAAAATAGAATGTCTTTGCGATTATGATCAACTGAATCTGCGATTTCACAATACGTCCCGTGTACCTGCATTGTATTTCACAATCATCGTATACGTATACTTGCAGTTTAGGACTGATTCTTATCTGACTAGATGTGACGTGGTATTTTAGTTAAATGTCTAGTGTATATATATTTTTCTTCACTTTTGAGCCAATAGGAACATCGTTTATTTTGAATATCATCATCCGGGACACTGGTTTCTGTTGTTAGGGCATTGGTTCTTCTTACTGTATATTTTAATGTTTGTGTGACTTCGCCTTATTGGTCATCAAGCATGAGCTTTTATCCGTTGAATACGTAACTTACCTGCAAGCCTGTGACTGGTTTGAAATTCAAAGAAAAGCCGCTTTTAAAAAAAATCGCACTGTACGTGAATATTTAAAGCTCTAGCAACTAAAGAAATGTCGTCATACTTGAACACCCTATCGTTATTTTAGCCAATGACAATATCAGTGTCAAAATCGACACGGCCCGAAGCTATTGTCATTTTAATTATTACGTACGTGTCAATAAAACAGGCTCGATGGGTGGGTGCCATAAAAGCTTGATGTTGCAAACGAAATTTCAACATTCATACAGACAAACTAGTAAACAACGCGACGACACTCATCAGACGCAGTTAACTTTCCTCGAGTTTCCACAATTAGCGCAATTTGCGTTAATGCGCTCGCGCTGGCGACGCGACGTCAGATAAACTCTAGCACAGATCCGATCAGAACTATACAGCGTGCGACCGCTATACTCATAAGGGGGATGAAATTAAGATAAAACTAAATGATAGCGAAGACATTTATTAGTCTTATTCAAATCATTAACAACATTAGACTTTAGATATTACTATATAGTGTTGAAAAAGTACAGTTTAATTAATCGCTATTAATAATTATGCCTACACTTCACAAACTATTTATTATTAGTGTTATTTTCCTCTTCGTATGAAAGTTATTTACGAGATCAAAAATTGATTATCTTGTATGCAAATCAAGCGTTCATTTCCATGTAACTATGAATTAAATAACAAATGGAGAGATAGCGTGTTTTTGACAGATGATGTAACATAGTTAAAGCATTACTCATCCGTAGCCAGTCACTTTGGGTTATCACAATTATAATTACGAATCAATTTTACCTTCTTGTCCGAATAGATCTTTAAATAAAACTATGTGTTATGGATGTTTTTTCTCATTAAAAATGAATTACTCGGTTCTTTGTTTTTGTTTGTGCAAATCATCTAATTACTCTTGCCCTTATGTCAATTAAATTGGGGTTAGAGCAGCATTTCTTTTCTTTCATTCTTTTCTATCAGTCGTCATCTCCAATATTCACTTCCTTACTAGTCATTCATATCATCGCCCACACTATATCTATCCCTCTTTTCTTTAGTCTGTCTCTTGTTCTGTCTGTCCACATTCACATTAAACACTTTTCTTGCCACATATCGCTCTTCAAATTTAAAATCACAGTAAATTAATTCGAAAAATAGCGTTCCGGTTAGATATTTTTTCTAAAATAAAACAACATCCCATACAAGACTTAACACGATACATGGCGCCCATGGCGGTCCGGTACCGGTTTACATTCGAAACTTAAATCTAATTCCAGCTCAATATGATTCTAATTATAATTCTTATACTTACGACTCGCAATAACCAATAGAAAGTAACACTGACTACAAAATCTTACACTAGGAAGATCGGTTTAAGTAGAAAATCCAGTATTCTGAATGCAAGAAATGGAGATCGACAAAGACTAGTATTCGCCTTACAAAATCGTCTATACACACCTAGAACTGCAATACTAATTTGGTAAAAGGTTTGAGCTATATCTATTTGAAGTACACTTATTTTCTAAAATATCTATTGCCAAAATGTATGGTCTTGGTTTCTGAAAGTTGAAAAAATATAAGTAAAACAGGAACATCATATCTTTCTGTCAATCTAGATTGCATTGTTGGCAAAAGTGTTGATTACAATTTAATTGGAGCTGTCAATTGCCAGTATTGTATTGTCACAACTACTTTCTTGTGGCCATTAATTACACTATCTAGATTAAATGATTTCACTTCTGCTCCCATGATTTGATTGATTGTCATGTAACGTCTTTTGCATATGCGCCCAGTTCAACTACAAAATATTGCTGCATTTGTATCGAGGTGATCAGCAATGGTTTTCACAATGAGCCGATGGATGCTATCTTATACTGTTTCTCTCCAAGTATTTGTAATTTTACTAAAATTTTATTAAGCGTATGATTATTTACGCTCATATCCGTTCAAGTCATTCGTAGCGATAAATGTTTGGCACTAGATGTTCATTTAGCGCCGATAGTTTATGCGCGTGCCACTATCTTTCACTGTTTGACGTATAAACATTTCAAACGCTTATTAATTACTTAGAGATTTCGTCGGTTAAAAAAAAATTGCGTCCATCATTAAAAAGGCACAGTTTTATAAACCCATAAATATTCCTGACCATAGAGCTATCACCATTTAATCAAATGTTGATGAGTAATAGAATGTTAGCATATTTTTAATAAACAACCCGATCATTGATTACTATAGTCCATTGGAATTGCAAACGACGAAAGAACGACCAATTTATTTACGCATCTACATTATAAATGCTTCGAGGTACCTATCTAATTAAAATTTATGCGCGTACATTAAGTTCTTCACTTATCTACAGTCCCCGCGTCTTGTTTATACTGCCAGTATAGGTATTTTAGAATCCAACCGCACTGACATGAGCACTAATGTTAGTTTCATTTATTCCGCAGTATGTAGGTAGTTGCATGGTGCAACTGTGAAACCGGACTCGTGTTAATGCATAGGTATTTTCCAACCCTTCCATGAACGCGGCTTAATCTTTTATCGCTACCAAATCGTCTGTCGTAAATCCCAAGTCTCGGCCCATTGTTGCCTTACACGGTACTTATATGGGAGCGACCAAAATAAATCACGAACAAAACCATATCAGCGCGATCGTAGACTATCTCGGTCGGATCGACCGCGGGGGACTACATCGAGATACGGAGATATTACGCTATTGAATTAGCATTACCGCTGTTCTCGATATTGTTGTCCGCAGGCAGAGGCATGCCTCATAATTCAGTGTCGCATTATTTTAATTTTCGTCGTGCGTCGCCGTCGCGCTCCTTGACGATGGCTTGCGGAATCGTGCGAGATCTCTCCTCTCGATAGTATTAGACGCATAATCCTCACATCTCTGTCCTGTGCGGGACCGTGTGGCACCTGTGGCACGTGTGGACGGTATTTCCCCTTGCTCCCGCTTGCTAAGCTTTACGTACTTATAAGATGTCCATGAAAGATTACCGGTACGCGCCTTCATTATAATCGCATCAATAAATGCCATTGTTTTTGTTACAGGTGGCTCAGCGACCTGAATGATCTTGACATCGACAGCTCCACCTATTAAACGTAAGTCAGTAATATAATTAATTTTTGCAAGAAATATTCTACTGTTAAGCATTGTTTGTTTCCTCGTGGGGTCATTGCTTTCTTTACTCAACTTTTTATGAGTATGTACGTATATTTCATGAAATTCGCTGGAACCTATAAATAAATTATCTTCAAGTTTAATTAACCGAATGTGTAATGTTGATAACGTATCTCACATCCAAAATTAATCAAACGTTGGCCTGAATGTATAGGCAGTTCGGTAAACAGTAAGTTTCATTAGTTCGTATAAACTCTCAGATAAAATCACAAACGTTTAAGATATGAATTTATATTTTGTCAGTGATCGTTTTCTCGTCGAGAGTATCATTATTGATTGAATGATAAATCCATCGATGCTCCTGACAAATAAAACCATTATTCAATTACGATCACGTCGTATGCCTGATACGATTGTCACTTGACCGGAGCGGACCCGGGGAATCAAATCAAACGTTAACCTCAATAATGGTATCGGTGATCTATCGGCTGTGGTTTGGACCAATATTGGAGATATTGAATAATAATTGGTGCACACGAGGCGAGCAGGGCGGGCGTCACGATGGAGATGCTATCTGTCGAGCGTGCCGCATCCATCAGCTCTCGATGTGCCCTATCTGTGCCGGTATCGCGCGCCAACGATAACCATTGTCTTACCGGACGATTATATCGGCGAAATTTGTGCTCGCCTCCGATCGACCGTTTGTCTTTTGCCGCAAATGAGCCGGATAATGGAGGACGCCGCATAAAAGGTGCGCGTTTGTGCTAAACTTTTGCTTCGTCATTAATATGCCGTGGGAACGGAAAGTGTTCGACACGAGACATCTAATTTTTGTTGCTCAATAAAACTTGTATTGAATAGGTATGTTCATAATGATTATGGCGAGCTTGCAATGCTTTTTATCTGTGTTCACTGTATAATAAATTCAACGCCAGTAAATGCAGTTCATAGCCAATCCTGAATTACGTGAAAATTTATTCATATTTTAAATGAATTCCACTGCAATGTTGAACTTTGAACTGCTTGACTCGAAATACGGGCTTAATTGGCCCAAATGCAATAATTCATATCCGGAAGAGTGGTTCTGTGGACATTAAATCGGCCGACTCATGCGCAGTTGACAGCGACAAGGTGCACGCGTTTAAGCGCAGTGCTCCCGTTTGCGACCGCGACTACTTAATAGCATTAGTGTCATTGTTTCGCAGTCATTAATAAGAAGCTGGACAGTTCTATTGGCCGGCCCGCCATAACGGGGCTAACCGTGTTCTGGCCTCGTGTCACGAATTTGTATCCTAATGGCCTTAGGGGGAGTTACGATCGCAGACTCCAATGTTCCCGGATATCTGGATAGCTACGCGCGTCGACCCACCTACAGACAATGGTGTATGGTTTCAGTCTGCATTTTATTAACTGTCGGTAATTTAATTTCTCGTTCGATTTAATGGAAATTGGCTGCGAAAGTAGGTACTTCTGTAACTCTGTATATGGCTACAGTAGACCCACTTGTACCTAAATGATTTTGCAATTATTGCTGAACGAGTACCGGATGTAGTTTGCACTGCAAAAGTGTGAAATATTGTAGGTAATGCATGTCAAATAATGGCGTTTTCGTCATGCCATAAATTCACCTTTGAAATATTGTCTTTCATGGAGCTAATTAGTCTCTAGGATTATTTATCGTGGTTTAGTATCTAATTAAGTTTCTTCATCGTTACTTAGATTTAAAGACGTCGTCTTATAATTAGCCTATCATTACCTTTGACACAGATTCATTTTATAGCCATCGCCGACAATTGCTAAATCGCTGCTTCAATTTTAACGGACAGCTGTAAATCCATTTAACTGGTGTGGAGCGTTGCAGGCGTCCGTACATTAATTAAGTCCAATTAGCCCACAACTAGCAGCACCTCTTTGATACACCGACGACGGACTAACAACCGACTTCTGAATTACTCCGATTTGTCGATAACATCCACTCGCTACTATTAACAAATCAAGTCGTGTAATTGTGCTTATTTATAGACGAGCCAGATAAGCCATCACTTTCCAGGAAGACAAGATTATGAACAATTAATTATCTCTGTAAGCAACATTGGCTCTCGCGCTTCTTTTTATTACGCGTCTCGATAAACGCCGATGGTATGTTTCTTAATTGCCCGTTGCATGATACGGACACTATCGGAGCACTATTTCCAACATAATAAGAACATTATCATAACAATAACAAGCTAGTAACTCGCGGCATTCGATGTGCTCATGTCGGCAACACGATAACCCGACAAACCGTCTCAGTTGGATTTTATACAAGAAGCAATACACAACACTTGTGTGCTGCCCATTATTTGTTCAATAAAATTCAAATTGATAACAGAAGTTTGTCAAAAATTTGTGACTCAACATCCGGAGAGTGCAATGTGTAAGTGATTGTGAATATCTGAATCAAGTGCCTCTGTGACTGAATTAGTTCGCGGGAACAATGTGAGTTGGTTTTTTCCTACTTTAAATTGAACTATCATGGACACGATAAGTCAACAATGATCAACCTGCATCACTTTCTCGATCAATAGATATTTCGAAATCTCCATCCGTGATTGATGGTTCAAGTAATTTACTTTTCAAATGTATAATTAGGCTATTGTTGCCATTGAGCGTTCCATAGTAAGTTTACCGAAGTTAAATTATAAGATGTGGAGTTAGTTCTTCGTGGTTGAATGAGGCTTTTTTTCGTGTGAGTGAATGGGTCGCTCGCGGTACGGTCTCAATTTCCCAGCAGGCAGTGGGATCATCAATCATCATCTTGTTTGTCGAAGGACAATGATATGGTGTTTATGTAATTTTGAAACTTTGCTTTTTGAACTGACAGACTCTTCTGTAGTGTTTGCGAGACTTTCTTTTGTCTGTTGAATTGGTTTCTTTTGTGAATGTAAGCTACCTACTCTGTTTAACCCATTAGTTCCAGTAGAGTCTGCTTTCGATTGATCATCCTAAATGCTATACGTAAGTGTGTCTATAGGTACGGCTCATATTTCCGCATTTTACTTGTTTCATTCTGTAACATTTAAATTTTTTTAATCAAATCTTACTTCTTTCTTTTCAATATGTATTGTATCTCTATGCTTCTGTTAATTAAGATATGCTTCTATTAAGAAGTTGAAACAGAAGAATAATGGTAATTGTTTTGCTTAAATTTTGCAAACACAAATGTAACGGTAAAGCTTGATTGACATTTGGTTTGGTTTTTATAATATTATCATCAACATTCATGCCTATAGCAGTCCACTGCTGGACAAAAGCATCTGGAATCGTACGCCATTTTATTCGATCCTTGGCTATTCTCCTCCAGCTGCTATACCAGTCATTCTGCGAACATGTCGTTCCACTTCGCCCAAGGACACCCTACGCTTGCTTATTTGCTATCTCCACTCAAGATCGCGGTTACTCCAACGGTTATCGGTTCTACGGCTAAACTCTGGTCGACCCTTTGTCACTTCAACTAACTTATTCTGTGGGTTATGATTAAAATTCATTCAAAAGCTCCATTAAAATCAGAATTCTCTAGTTTTTGTCAGATCTTCATCAAAACAAAAAGCTTGAGATAAACCAACTCTTATCAATAAACATATAACTAAATTAATACCTATAGTTAATTATGATAATTACTCGTATATAAGTAGCTACATCAATATTCCTCACTGTCACTTGTCTCTATCTCAAGTTCTTGATTAATACATTGTAGGTACTTCACGTTATCAGTGACTGTTATCAGTACTCCACTAGGTATATCAAGTTATAATCGGAAAATTAATTCTGTAAGTGTTATTTATTAGGTACGTACAAATTGAATACAAGCTTTAAAATACACCATACGACACATTCATATTTCAACGTTTTATTGGTAGGTAACTAGGTACCAAAGTGGAAGTGCAATGTAATGTTAGTACTGTATTGTCTATAGTAGTTTGTTATTTATTATAAATGTTTTGTTAATTGTTTTACTTTAAATGTTTTGTTAATTGTTTTACTTCATGACATAGATCCTCTAGTTATTTTCTTTAACTTTGAGATTGATTCTGTTGTGTTATGTCCATGTGATGTTGTCTATTTTTCACTTATTCATTTTTTTTTACCGAAAACTATTTTCCATTTTCTGTTTATTTTAAATCAAATCAAATCAAATCAATTTATTTGTGAAACATAGGTTTTACGATAGATGGATCTTAAGAACTAAATAGTGCGCTATGTCTTGTCAATTTTGATATACAAATATTTTTAGAGGAAACATGCGTAGTCAATTATCAACTATAAAAGAAAAAAAAGAAAAGTTAACATAATGAATTAAATAGTTGGTTTACACTAAATTTCAATATTATTTAACATTATCATTTAAAAAGTCTTCAATTTTATAATAATATTAAAGGGAGAGCTATATAGTAAAAATTAATTCAAAATGAAAAGTGTAGTGATAATTTGCATTTGGATGTTACTTTTTGGAATTAAGAGGTAGGTTACCATTTCATTTAATTATTGTATCAAGGAATTTGCTAAGTTTTACCTTTGTATGTTTTATTGATTGCCTTATTGTGAAATGCAAAGCATGTTATCGGCATCCTCCTGTCCTTATCCCAATTTATTTGGAGTACATGCAGCACGTCTTTTTCTTCAATTCTTCTCTGTTAACGTCCATCTCTAGCCATCACCTTTCACACCATCCAACCTTATTTTCTTTGTTTGGCTGTTGGCTCTTTCCTTGTTTTGAATAGGATAACATATCTCCCAAAAAACAGCTATCTTTCTTTGCGCCAAAACAAACGCAATTCGGAAATCCTCCAAATATCGCTAAACAGTTTGTTATTAATAACTTCTTTATCTCCACAATTTCTTGAAATAGTATGTCACAATTTTTTTGCATAAAGTTTCAACTTAACCGAGAAATGATAAAGTTTAAAATAGTTATTGGTATTGATTAACGATTCTGTCATGCGAGTACAGGTGATATATTGACAATGAAGAGGAATTCTCGTTAACACGTCTGACTCAGTATTATTTACTGGGAAACTCTTTAAACCTGTTGGTGCTCTGGCGCAATATTATACGCATCTTTTGAATGTTCCTTATGCTTACTCACTTAATATCCAATCGCTAATATGTTTGAAAATAGTAATCGATATCCTGCTACCTTCATCATCTGATGATTCATTGATAGCTTCGTTTCACTCACTGCTGAGTACAGGTTTTTTTCCTTTTGTGCAATCCTCCTGCCTTAATTCTAATTAATTTTGGGGCTTTACTGTCTCCACAGGCCCCAAACATGTCTTCTCCCTTTCATCCATCGTCTCTTTGGTCTTCTATCTTGATGCTAGTCACATTCAAACTTAATCTTTTTCTTTATGATGGTCCAATTTCATGATCAATTTCTGACTAGATGGTCAACGATCGACGATGGTCTTACCATTTGTCTTACCTACAAATGGTAAGACCTTTCTTAAACTTTTCATAAACCTTTCTTACTTGTCTGCCTAGTTAGATCCCCTATTGTAGAATGGTTAGTGCCCATGGCCCATCTTCAGAAGACCAATTCTCGTACCTAAAAACGTTCACATTCAAGTCGCCGGTTGTTTAGTCGGTGATTTAGTATCTAATTAAGTTTCTTCATCGTTACTTAGATTTAAAGACGTCGTCTTATAATTAGCCTATCATTACCTTTGACACAGATTCATTTTATAGCCATCGCCGACAATTGCTAAATCGCTGCTTCAATTTTAACGGACAGCTGTAAATCCATTTAACTGGTGTGGAGCGTTGCAGGCGTCCGTACATTAATTAAGTCCAATTAGCCCACAACTAGCAGCACCTCTTTGATACACCGACGACGGACTAACAACCGACTTCTGAATTACTCCGATTTGTCGATAACATCCACTCGCTACTATTAACAAATCAAGTCGTGTAATTGTGCTTATTTATAGACGAGCCAGATAAGCCATCACTTTCCAGGAAGACAAGATTATGAACAATTAATTATCTCTGTAAGCAACATTGGCTCTCGCGCTTCTTTTTATTACGCGTCTCGATAAACGCCGATGGTATGTTTCTTAATTGCCCGTTGCATGATACGGACACTATCGGAGCACTATTTCCAACATAATAAGAACATTATCATAACAATAACAAGCTAGTAACTCGCGGCATTCGATGTGCTCATGTCGGCAACACGATAACCCGACAAACCGTCTCAGTTGGATTTTATACAAGAAGCAATACACAACACTTGTGTGCTGCCCATTATTTGTTCAATAAAATTCAAATTGATAACAGAAGTTTGTCAAAAATTTGTGACTCAACATCCGGAGAGTGCAATGTGTAAGTGATTGTGAATATCTGAATCAAGTGCCTCTGTGACTGAATTAGTTCGCGGGAACAATGTGAGTTGGTTTTTTCCTACTTTAAATTGAACTATCATGGACACGATAAGTCAACAATGATCAACCTGCATCACTTTCTCGATCAATAGATATTTCGAAATCTCCATCCGTGATTGATGGTTCAAGTAATTTACTTTTCAAATGTATAATTAGGCTATTGTTGCCATTGAGCGTTCCATAGTAAGTTTACCGAAGTTAAATTATAAGATGTGGAGTTAGTTCTTCGTGGTTGAATGAGGCTTTTTTTCGTGTGAGTGAATGGGTCGCTCGCGGTACGGTCTCAATTTCCCAGCAGGCAGTGGGATCATCAATCATCATCTTGTTTGTCGAAGGACAATGATATGGTGTTTATGTAATTTTGAAACTTTGCTTTTTGAACTGACAGACTCTTCTGTAGTGTTTGCGAGACTTTCTTTTGTCTGTTGAATTGGTTTCTTTTGTGAATGTAAGCTACCTACTCTGTTTAACCCATTAGTTCCAGTAGAGTCTGCTTTCGATTGATCATCCTAAATGCTATACGTAAGTGTGTCTATAGGTACGGCTCATATTTCCGCATTTTACTTGTTTCATTCTGTAACATTTAAATTTTTTTAATCAAATCTTACTTCTTTCTTTTCAATATGTATTGTATCTCTATGCTTCTGTTAATTAAGATATGCTTCTATTAAGAAGTTGAAACAGAAGAATAATGGTAATTGTTTTGCTTAAATTTTGCAAACACAAATGTAACGGTAAAGCTTGATTGACATTTGGTTTGGTTTTTATAATATTATCATCAACATTCATGCCTATAGCAGTCCACTGCTGGACAAAAGCATCTGGAATCGTACGCCATTTTATTCGATCCTTGGCTATTCTCCTCCAGCTGCTATACCAGTCATTCTGCGAACATGTCGTTCCACTTCGCCCAAGGACACCCTACGCTTGCTTATTTGCTATCTCCACTCAAGATCGCGGTTACTCCAACGGTTATCGGTTCTACGGCTAAACTCTGGTCGACCCTTTGTCACTTCAACTAACTTATTCTGTGGGTTATGATTAAAATTCATTCAAAAGCTCCATTAAAATCAGAATTCTCTAGTTTTTGTCAGATCTTCATCAAAACAAAAAGCTTGAGATAAACCAACTCTTATCAATAAACATATAACTAAATTAATACCTATAGTTAATTATGATAATTACTCGTATATAAGTAGCTACATCAATATTCCTCACTGTCACTTGTCTCTATCTCAAGTTCTTGATTAATACATTGTAGGTACTTCACGTTATCAGTGACTGTTATCAGTACTCCACTAGGTATATCAAGTTATAATCGGAAAATTAATTCTGTAAGTGTTATTTATTAGGTACGTACAAATTGAATACAAGCTTTAAAATACACCATACGACACATTCATATTTCAACGTTTTATTGGTAGGTAACTAGGTACCAAAGTGGAAGTGCAATGTAATGTTAGTACTGTATTGTCTATAGTAGTTTGTTATTTATTATAAATGTTTTGTTAATTGTTTTACTTCATGACATAGATCCTCTAGTTATTTTCTTTAACTTTGAGATTGATTCTGTTGTGTTATGTCCATGTGATGTTGTCTATTTTTCACTTATTCATTTTTTTTTACCGAAAACTATTTTCCATTTTCTGTTTATTTTAAATCAAATCAAATCAAATCAATTTATTTGTGAAACATAGGTTTTACGATAGATGGATCTTAAGAACTAAATAGTGCGCTATGTCTTGTCAATTTTGATATACAAATATTTTTAGAGGAAACATGCGTAGTCAATTATCAACTATAAAAGAAAAAAAAGAAAAGTTAACATAATGAATTAAATAGTTGGTTTACACTAAATTTCAATATTATTTAACATTATCATTTAAAAAGTCTTCAATTTTATAATAATATTAAAGGGAGAGCTATATAGTAAAAATTAATTCAAAATGAAAAGTGTAGTGATAATTTGCATTTGGATGTTACTTTTTGGAATTAAGAGGTAGGTTACCATTTCATTTCATTATTGTATCAAGGAATTTGCTAAGTTTTACCTTTGTATGTTTTATTGATTGCCTTATTGTGAAATGCAAAGCATGTTATCGGCATCCTCCTGTCCTTATCACAATTTATTTGGAGTACATGCAGCACGTCTTTTTCTTCAATTCTTCTCTGTTAACGTCCATCTCTAGCCATCACCTTTCACACCATCCAACCTTATTTTCTTTGTTTGGCTGTTGGCTCTTTCCTTGTTTTGAATAGGATAACATATCTCCCAAAAAACAGCTATCTTTCTTTGCGCCAAAACAAACGCAATTCGGAAATCCTCCAAATATCGCTAAACAGTTTGTTATTAATAACTTCTTTATCTCCACAATTTCTTGAAATAGTATGTCACAATTTTTTTGCATAAAGTTTCAACTTAACCGAGAAATGATAAAGTTTAAAATAGTTATTGGTATTGATTAACGATTCTGTCATGCGAGTACAGGTGATATATTGACAATGAAGAGGAATTCTCGTTAACACGTCTGACTCAGTATTATTTACTGGGAAACTCTTTAAACCTGTTGGTGCTCTGGCGCAATATTATACGCATCTTTTGAATGTTCCTTATGCTTACTCACTTAATATCCAATCGCTAATATGTTTGAAAATAGTAATCGATATCCTGCTACCTTCATCATCTGATGATTCATTGATAGCTTCGTTTCACTCACTGCTGAGTACAGGTTTTTTTCCTTTTGTGCAATCCTCCTGCCTTAATTCTAATTAATTTTGGGGCTTTACTGTCTCCACAGGCCCCAAACATGTCTTCTCCCTTTCATCCATCGTCTCTTTGGTCTTCTATTTTGATGCTAGTCACATTCAAACTTAATCTTTTTCTTTATGATGGTCCAATTTCATGATCAATTTCTGACTAGATGGTCAACGATCGACGATGGTCTTACCATTTGTCTTACCTACAAATGGTAAGACCTTTCTTAAACTTTTCATAAACCTTTCTTACTTGTCTGCCTAGTTAGATCCCCTATTGTAGAATGGTTAGTGCCCATGGCCCATCTTCAGAAGACCAATTCTCGTACCTAAAAACGTTCACATTCAAGTCGCCGGTTGTTTAGTCGGTGATTTAGTATCTAATTAAGTTTCTTCATCGTTACTTAGATTTAAAGACGTCGTCTTATAATTAGCCTATCATTACCTTTGACACAGATTCATTTTATAGCCATCGCCGACAATTGCTAAATCGCTGCTTCAATTTTAACGGACAGCTGTAAATCCATTTAACTGGTGTGGAGCGTTGCAGGCGTCCGTACATTAATTAAGTCCAATTAGCCCACAACTAGCAGCACCTCTTTGATACACCGACGACGGACTAACAACCGACTTCTGAATTACTCCGATTTGTCGATAACATCCACTCGCTACTATTAACAAATCAAGTCGTGTAATTGTGCTTATTTATAGACGAGCCAGATAAGCCATCACTTTCCAGGAAGACAAGATTATGAACAATTAATTATCTCTGTAAGCAACATTGGCTCTCGCGCTTCTTTTTATTACGCGTCTCGATAAACGCCGATGGTATGTTTCTTAATTGCCCGTTGCATGATACGGACACTATCGGAGCACTATTTCCAACATAATAAGAACATTATCATAACAATAACAAGCTAGTAACTCGCGGCATTCGATGTGCTCATGTCGGCAACACGATAACCCGACAAACCGTCTCAGTTGGATTTTATACAAGAAGCAATACACAACACTTGTGTGCTGCCCATTATTTGTTCAATAAAATTCAAATTGATAACAGAAGTTTGTCAAAAATTTGTGACTCAACATCCGGAGAGTGCAATGTGTAAGTGATTGTGAATATCTGAATCAAGTGCCTCTGTGACTGAATTAGTTCGCGGGAACAATGTGAGTTGGTTTTTTCCTACTTTAAATTGAACTATCATGGACACGATAAGTCAACAATGATCAACCTGCATCACTTTCTCGATCAATAGATATTTCGAAATCTCCATCCGTGATTGATGGTTCAAGTAATTTACTTTTCAAATGTATAATTAGGCTATTGTTGCCATTGAGCGTTCCATAGTAAGTTTACCGAAGTTAAATTATAAGATGTGGAGTTAGTTCTTCGTGGTTGAATGAGGCTTTTTTTCGTGTGAGTGAATGGGTCGCTCGCGGTACGGTCTCAATTTCCCAGCAGGCAGTGGGATCATCAATCATCATCTTGTTTGTCGAAGGACAATGATATGGTGTTTATGTAATTTTGAAACTTTGCTTTTTGAACTGACAGACTCTTCTGTAGTGTTTGCGAGACTTTCTTTTGTCTGTTGAATTGGTTTCTTTTGTGAATGTAAGCTACCTACTCTGTTTAACCCATTAGTTCCAGTAGAGTCTGCTTTCGATTGATCATCCTAAATGCTATACGTAAGTGTGTCTATAGGTACGGCTCATATTTCCGCATTTTACTTGTTTCATTCTGTAACATTTAAATTTTTTTAATCAAATCTTACTTCTTTCTTTTCAATATGTATTGTATCTCTATGCTTCTGTTAATTAAGATATGCTTCTATTAAGAAGTTGAAACAGAAGAATAATGGTAATTGTTTTGCTTAAATTTTGCAAACACAAATGTAACGGTAAAGCTTGATTGACATTTGGTTTGGTTTTTATAATATTATCATCAACATTCATGCCTATAGCAGTCCACTGCTGGACAAAAGCATCTGGAATCGTACGCCATTTTATTCGATCCTTGGCTATTCTCCTCCAGCTGCTATACCAGTCATTCTGCGAACATGTCGTTCCACTTCGCCCAAGGACACCCTACGCTTGCTTATTTGCTATCTCCACTCAAGATCGCGGTTACTCCAACGGTTATCGGTTCTACGGCTAAACTCTGGTCGACCCTTTGTCACTTCAACTAACTTATTCTGTGGGTTATGATTAAAATTCATTCAAAAGCTCCATTAAAATCAGAATTCTCTAGTTTTTGTCAGATCTTCATCAAAACAAAAAGCTTGAGATAAACCAACTCTTATCAATAAACATATAACTAAATTAATACCTATAGTTAATTATGATAATTACTCGTATATAAGTAGCTACATCAATATTCCTCACTGTCACTTGTCTCTATCTCAAGTTCTTGATTAATACATTGTAGGTACTTCACGTTATCAGTGACTGTTATCAGTACTCCACTAGGTATATCAAGTTATAATCGGAAAATTAATTCTGTAAGTGTTATTTATTAGGTACGTACAAATTGAATACAAGCTTTAAAATACACCATACGACACATTCATATTTCAACGTTTTATTGGTAGGTAACTAGGTACCAAAGTGGAAGTGCAATGTAATGTTAGTACTGTATTGTCTATAGTAGTTTGTTATTTATTATAAATGTTTTGTTAATTGTTTTACTTCATGACATAGATCCTCTAGTTATTTTCTTTAACTTTGAGATTGATTCTGTTGTGTTATGTCCATGTGATGTTGTCTATTTTTCACTTATTCATTTTTTTTTACCGAAAACTATTTTCCATTTTCTGTTTATTTTAAATCAAATCAAATCAAATCAATTTATTTGTGAAACATAGGTTTTACGATAGATGGATCTTAAGAACTAAATAGTGCGCTATGTCTTGTCAATTTTGATATACAAATATTTTTAGAGGAAACATGCGTAGTCAATTATCAACTATAAAAGAAAAAAAAGAAAAGTTAACATAATGAATTAAATAGTTGGTTTACACTAAATTTCAATATTATTTAACATTATCATTTAAAAAGTCTTCAATTTTATAATAATATTAAAGGGAGAGCTATATAGTAAAAATTAATTCAAAATGAAAAGTGTAGTGATAATTTGCATTTGGATGTTACTTTTTGGAATTAAGAGGTAGGTTACCATTTCATTTAATTATTGTATCAAGGAATTTGCTAAGTTTTACCTTTGTATGTTTTATTGATTGCCTTATTGTGAAATGCAAAGCATGTTATCGGCATCCTCCTGTCCTTATCCCAATTTATTTGGAGTACATGCAGCACGTCTTTTTCTTCAATTCTTCTCTGTTAACGTCCATCTCTAGCCATCACCTTTCACACCATCCAACCTTATTTTCTTTGTTTGGCTGTTGGCTCTTTCCTTGTTTTGAATAGGATAACATATCTCCCAAAAAACAGCTATCTTTCTTTGCGCCAAAACAAACGCAATTCGGAAATCCTCCAAATATCGCTAAACAGTTTGTTATTAATAACTTCTTTATCTCCACAATTTCTTGAAATAGTATGTCACAATTTTTTTGCATAAAGTTTCAACTTAACCGAGAAATGATAAAGTTTAAAATAGTTATTGGTATTGATTAACGATTCTGTCATGCGAGTACAGGTGATATATTGACAATGAAGAGGAATTCTCGTTAACACGTCTGACTCAGTATTATTTACTGGGAAACTCTTTAAACCTGTTGGTGCTCTGGCGCAATATTATACGCATCTTTTGAATGTTCCTTATGCTTACTCACTTAATATCCAATCGCTAATATGTTTGAAAATAGTAATCGATATCCTGCTACCTTCATCACCTGATGATTCATTGATAGCTTCGTTTCACTCACTGCTGAGTACAGGTTTTTTTCCTTTTGTGCAATCCTCCTGCCTTAATTCTAATTAATTTTGGGGCTTTACTGTCTCCACAGGCCCCAAACATGTCTTCTCCCTTTCATCCATCGTCTCTTTGGTCTTCTATCTTGATGCTAGTCACATTCAAACTTAATCTTTTTCTTTATGATGGTCCAATTTCATGATCAATTTCTGACTAGATGGTCAACGATCGACGATGGTCTTACCATTTGTCTTACCTACAAATGGTAAGACCCTTCTTAAACTTTTCATAAACCTTTCTTACTTTTCTACCTAGTTAGATCCCCTATTGTAGAATGGTTAGTGCCCATGGCCCATCTTCAGAAGACCAATTCTCGTACCTAAAAACGTTCACATTCAAGTCGCAATCTACCAAACTTGTCAAAAATGTTGGTAAATTGATTGTAACTTTGACAGAGATTAGAATGCGAACGTTCTTAAAAATTACGGGGATTACCTCTGGAATAAATGTGATTATGTTAACATATTTAATTTCGGACACTGAATATTACCGTTTACGGACTGCCTCTGCAGCGAATAGCGGATACTGATATTTTTCTGCCCTTTTCTTCTCCTATCCCACATTAAGATTTAGAACCACATAGAATCTAATACGAGCAATTCTTGTATATATGTATATATATAAACTGAATCTCGGAAACGGCTCCAACGATTTTCATGAAATTTAGTAAGCAGGGGTTTCGGGGGTGATAAATGGATCTAGCTAGGCTTCATTTTTACAAAACGTCGTTAAAAAAAGTCATCCAGATATTATAGTTTAAAGTGGATGAGGAAAAATTAGACCATTCATCGCATGATATTTAAATTCTAGAATTGTCAGTAAACTAAGCAGTTTCAAGGAGCAATCATAAAGTTTCATGTTACTCAAATTAAAAAAAAAAAAAAACAGAATATAGCATGATCCAAGAAGTGATCCAAAGTTTTAGCAACGTGTGCCAAACCACTGAAAGAAGTGTGTTAATACTTTCGACTCCACCCACTTTTCATAGAGCTCATACTGCAATGCCGTATTGAAAGTGAACCCTCAGGGAGGGTCCCCGGCATTACGTTTGCGCTAAAGTGAACCATTGCGGACGGTCAATGGCATAAGGTTTGATACCGCGTTATAAAACACTGTAAAATGAAGTAAAATTGTGTTTTCAGGGGTGCGAAGAAAACCGAAAGGGATATTAATTTCCCACTCAAAAAATAAAAGAGGGCGTCTTGTCGCTATACGTAGTATTTTTGGGGGTATTTTCATGTACTAGAGGGGTGGGGGACGTGAAATAGTAAAAAAAAAGAAAAGTGTAATAACTCACTCTGATCCCGTGACACGTGTCCTACCTTTTAATTAGTGAATATTTGTAACCGTGAAATTGGTTTTCCAAACCTAAAATGAGCAGTATTTTCCATACAACAAAAAAAAAAAAAAAATGTTGATACTAAAAATGCTTTATTTGAACAGTTTATAATACTGTATTCGCTAAGAAAAACCTAAATTTAAAACGAGCTCTCCGCGACGGCTCCCGACATTCCATATGCGACTGGGTTAGCCCTCCAGTAGGGTTCCCGGTACATGGTGAGTTTCTTTTAACCATCTCGAGTTTACGCATCGACCGCGTTCGGCGCTCCGATTGGCCCTTCACTGGTGAAAGGCCAATCGGAGCGCCGAACGCGGTCGAGATGGTTAAAAAAGAAACTCACACAAGGGCCTCTGTGTGTTAACTTATGGTTTAATTTCTTAGTTCAGGTTTCAATGAAAGCATGGGTTTATGAGGAGCTCGTGGCTAAATAATATCAGCCGCACGGGTCGATCTTCAGGGTTAAGCAACGCTTGTCGAGGTCGGCCCGTGGATGGGTGACCATCTATTATATACCCAGACCCCTCCGTGGTTCCGAAAGCACGTAAAGCAATTGGTCCAGTCTGTCATTCGTAGATCTTTGACAGTCGTTATGGGTAGTCAGAAGCCCAAAAGTCTGACCACCCAGTCTTGCCAAAGGGTTTATTGTGTTATAGCTTGGCCACTCTGAAAAGACGCGCCCCACTACCGCGTTTACGTACACGGTAATGCGAATTTCTATGGGTAATGCGTTATTTCAGAGTGGACAAGCTATGCCCAGCAACTGGGTTGTGGAGGCCAGATAGGCAGTCGCTCCATGTTAAATACTGGTATCCTAGTTAGACTGGAAGCCTACCCCAACATAGTTGAGAAAAAACTAGGCGGATTTTTGTGGCTGTGAGTGTTCTATGAAGGTAAAGTTAGCGTATGGTATTCAATTGTAACCAACCTCAAGGGCTTAACAAGGGCCCGTCAGAGTCCGGACGGGCCGATAGGGCCGATGCCTGCCGGGGGTGCGAAGAAAACCGAAAGGGAGATCGTGGCCCCCGGCAACAGGACAACCGAAGGAACACGGGTGGGTTTTAGTCAGTAAGGGTCTGACACGCTCTCCCGCTCCGCCCAGAGCTGGAGAAGTTATTTGATAATTTCCTACCCCAAAAAAAAAAAAAAGGGTTTAACATAGAGCATGTTGGAATTGTATTTCTGAAAACAAATATAATATTATAATGTAAACATCTACGTAGTATGTAGTACACCTACGAGTTTTAGTAAACACTATTATTCGATACAACTGTTATTGTTATACGTTTATCTTTTATTCGTTTTATGTACCTACCTTCTAGTTGTCCCACATTTTTACGTTAAAGTATGTATACAAAATTAGTTATATAATATGCAGTAGTTTATTACCGCGTTGCAAAATTGAATAATTACTTTGGAGAATTCACAATTTTCATTTTGCAACAACCTTCAAGGTGCGATTTACGCTCGGGTTTTTTTTACAGCGCTAAACGTCGCTTTAATTACGCTGTGGTAACAACGTGTGTTTCCTCGTAAGCATTTTAATTGCTTATTTACTCGTCAGTTTTATTGATGAGCTTTGACGTGCTCCTACGTTATTTATCGAGACCATACATATAGTAGTAGGTACCCGCCCAACACTCGCTCTTATCGCTGGAGCATTACTAATTTCCTCTTATCACACTACTCATAGTTATTTCTTTAATTATCGCTTCGTCTTGTTTTAGTTTACGCTCCATTTGCTCTTTATACAACATTATTTTTACCGTCAACATCTCAATACACAGTGAAACTGCCACCAATCCGTGAATAATCACAGTTGCAGAAAGTAGGCTTTACAAATTTTTTACTTTCTCTGAAAAGCGATTGTTATTCAAACAAATTTTACAATGATTATTCTGAGGCTTAATACTTCTAACAAGTTTAGTTTTTTCTTCATCGGTTGGAAATGGAAAGTTATTTTCTAGCCAGGGATTTACATCGGCGCCAGCGCAATGTAAATGAACACGCGGTGGAAGTGCGCTGTATGCTGTGTCACTCGTATGACCCGGCGGCATTCGGAATACATTACCGAGCTGTAAGACAATTGAGTAAGTGTGGCGTCGATCATCGACGATGCTTCTATAATTGTGTGGATGGTTTATGTGTGAGTGTGAACCTACATACCTTTCGCTTTTAGTTAGGGTTGTGCCGTTTAAAAAAGGGCCTCTAGGTTGTTTAAGGGGATCAATTTTTGTTTCGAATATACACGGTGTAAGGGACATCGACGCGCACACCTACTGTTACCATGAATTCAGCAAATGATTCTAGACCCAATCATGTACTAAATTCTTTCAGGGTGTAAGGCATAAACCCTGTAGTAGTACTTCTTTCAGTTTCCCAGGAAAGACTCTTAACTTTGAATTCTGTTTTCCGATTCCGGAATTGATAGAAATGTTAATGACTAGAAGGGCAAAAGAGAGCCCAATAAAAAAAAAGTTATAAAAACTAAAACTCAACTACGACAATAAAGTCAACTAAAAAGGTATAAACAAGACATCACAGACAGACAAATAACAAATCGTGTTAGGGCGTAAATCACACAGATTACGTGTGACTCTTTTTTTTTTTTTTTTTTTGAGGGTGGGAAATCATCAAATAACTTCTCCCGCTCTGGGCGGAGCGGGAGGGCGTGTCAGACTCTTACTGACTAAAACCCACCCGTGTTCCTTCGGCTGCCCTGTTGCCGGGGGCCACGATCTCCCTTTCGGTTTTCTTCGCAACCCCGGCAGGCATCGGCCCTAGTGGACCCCTTCGAATCTGCTGACATCTCTTTGAGGCGCGCGTGGAACACAACGCGCCGTCGACCCGGGCCTGGTCCTTATCGGACGGTGAGCCACCCATTGCTCACCGCCCGCAAGCCCGCGCCTACGGTGGCCGGAAATCGCCTCGCGATTCCCGACGCCCTGGGCGTCTCCTCCTGCGGCGGTTAGGGGCATGAGGGCGCGAAATTTGCCTCTCCCTCACGCGTTCCGCCTCCTCCTTCGCGAGCATTACCGCTTCGCAGAAGGAGGTGACGGCCTCCCATTTCCTCTCGCTCCGTACCATGGCCTGAACCAGGGCCGGACGCGAGAGATCACCGCCGCCGATCGCCTCCACGAGGACACGGCGATGCTCCGCCCAAGCTGGGCAGACCTCCACCGTATGCTCCACCGTGTCCTCCGGGCGATCCACACAATGGTGACACCCGGGCGTTTCCTCCCGCCTTATCCTGTGCAGGAACCTCCCGAAACTGCCGTGTCCGGTGAGGATTACGTGTGACTCTGGATTTTTAATATGTCTGTCTGTGATGTCTTCTTTATACCTTTTTAGTTGACTTTTTTGTCGTAGTTGGGTTTTAGTTTTTAATACGTTTTCATATTTAAATTATTTTGGGGATTGGGGATTTTGGGGAAATAATGTATATATTATATATACATTTTTATTTTTTTTTACATTTCAAATGTATATATATTTGAAATGTGCTAATTAAGCCCTTTCATCTGATATCCAACATGGCATGAAAAAAAAAAATTGTTCGTGACTTTATGTCCTCTAGAGGGCGTCATATTCAATTTAACCTTACATAACCTGTAACCAGCGGATAATCAAGACTCTTACAACAATATCTCATTCATTTTTTATATCATGATTAGTAGTTTTGAAGATATGAGGTAACAGATGAACATACATACAATATACATACCGGTCAAAATCAAAACCCCTTTTTTTTTGCTTCGTCATAGCCGGGTAAAAAATGGACAATCCGTTCATTTTTTGGGCTCCCCTCTGAGTGAGGGATGTGAATGAAAAGGGTGTGAATGATGACGTGATGACGGCTGATAGGGGAATCTTCTTCATCCCCGTTATCAAGTTAAGTGAAGGGAAGTGAGAAACAATTTGCGTTAACTCCAAATAATACGGGGCTAGGACCGGTAGAAGAACAAGTATCCTAGAGGTCTGATATTCGTTAGGAGATCCAGGTAAATTATATAAGAACTGAAGAGGATCTAAACTCCATACAAGAAAGAACAGTTGGTAGCATTAGGCATACTAATACAGCTTTACAACTTTTCCAAAACATTCATAACACCCAGTTGTAAACTTAATTATGCTAAATATTCATTCTCATCTGTTAGCAGTCGCATAAACACTTCATTGCCTGTATCCGGTTTACTTAGACGAGATATTAATCGTAATAGGTACGGTTTTGTACAATGAACTCTTGTTAGACCATATTGTTAGTGTGTATTTCCAATTATTTATCTATCTGGGCCCAATATAGTTTGTAGGTGAATAACCTAAGTTTATAACCTTTTTGTGCATTTTGTAAAATAATGTTCTGGCGTAAGCTGGTTTTTGTTCATAGCCAAATTCTGGGCTGACTATAAAGACACGTTAAGAAGAAGCTCATTTTTACCGGTTTTGTTGAGGTAGGTTGATGATCCTAATTTAAAAATATAATTGGGACTTATCAACAAAAATAAGTTTTCTAGGTCAGTTAACAACTGATTGCGGATGACCCCAAGAAGAGAATCATGCGTTTCTTAAACCCTCCACATTAATTATGATTTAAGTATACTTAGTTAGGCTTTCTTGTTACTTTTAGGTACTCCAAATCAATGTATCTATCTTATGTCCTCATAGTCTTTTTTATGGGACTATCTCCTTAACATTTCATCTTAAAAAAAGTTTGTCATGCTTATCATTTGGAGATTATAAAATAAATAATTAAAATATCTTTATTTCAGACCGAAATTAGTCCATAAGTTGTTAGTGGTTAGTAACAGATTGTGCTCACATGCTATGTTAGTGTTGTTAGTAATATAATTAATTAGTTAGCACAAAACTAATGCTATTTTTACCCAGTGTCTTTGGATGAATCAGTCCGGTCTGCTAGTAAGGAAGCCGCTTTATTATGCATGATGGTGTGAAAGCCATCCGTGTGAGCTGCAGCAAACATTCCAGACGCACTACAACGCCGCGGCAACCTTAACAGCATCCTGAAAGCGTTATTGTATTGCACGCAGGACGTTGTAGGCTCGGCTCGTATATGACACCTACAGGCCGCTCGAGTAGGACTGACAGAACGCTTTAAATAAACTGACTATGCCATAATCGTCACGCTTGACAGCCGTTTTAGCGAATGCGAGAAACAGGAGGATTATGGCTGACGTCCAGCAGTGGAGGTCTTTAGGCTGGAATAATGATGAAAACTAGTTACGGCGAAAGTGTCCCTAAAAATGTCGCTGCAGAAAAACACGCATAGCGAAGTCGAGAGTCACTTGTTCTTCCAGTCATTGTGTTTCTTTTTTGTACTCGATCATGCCTGGGAAACATCTGTTTACAGAGTTATTGAATGTCAAAGTTCCAACCATTTTTGTGAAGACATGGTATAACTTAACTTTAAATACCCCATGACCCCTTTACGTGTCATGCACCAGAATGTGCGTACGTTGCATTGTGCCCGTAAACAGCAATTTTTCACACTAAAAATAAAAGTCGTTTCCCAGCAATTATTTTTGTACTAAGTTTGATGTAGGTACAGAACAGGGATGTTGTGGATGCAGTTTTTTTTACAACCGCGGATACAGATTTTAGATGGGATTTCAGGTGGCTTACATCCGCGGATGAGGATCTCAAGTATTTTTAAGAGGTCCGTCAAGGCGGCAAGTCGAAATTCAAAATTTCTTTCGTTTTTTGCAAATTGCAGCGCTGTTTCGTTGTATGTTGATCATAATTAAATTCGCGGCAATTATAATAAAATAAATGACTAAATTATAATCATTTAAACTTCTTCCAAAAAAAAAAAAACAACCCACTTCCAAAAAACACTACAAAGTAAAAAATAACTTTAATTTCGGAAGTCAGTGGCAAAAAACGAAAATTCAAAACCAAAGACTTTTTTAAATTTTTAGTTGTGGTACCTACCCCACACAAATTCGAATACCACTACCTGCTATGTAAATAACAGTCACAGGAACACTGGGGTTCTTAACATATCATCCACATACTATGTGGGAAAAAATATGTATCAAAGAAGCCAACTCAAAAAAAAAAATCGAGGCAAAGTTAATAAAATTTATATGGAACCACCTTGAGAGCATACCCTTTCAAACAAAAAAAAAATTCAAAGTCGGTCCACAATTGACGGAGAAATGGGCGGACAAATATAAAAAATAAATAAATAAACCAACATACGCTACGAACATATAACCTCCTCCTTTTTGGAAGTCGGTATAAGTTCAATATAGCTCTCGAAATTATATGTATGTATGTTTTGAAAGTATGCATGTTTTATTAATGATCTGTTGACACACAATCAATCAAAAACAGAAATAAATACTTACTATATAAAAAAAAAATCTAAACCATCTCCTGAAATGATAAAATCAAACTCAAAGCATTTATTTCAAATAAATCAATTACAGGTTCTTTTGAATTGTTAAGGGGCGGTCAGTATAGTAGTATAACTGTACGAGCCCACACACGTAACTTGCTCACCACTCAAAATTGCGATTGTTATTGTCTAGATGTTGCTTCATCAGTCAGGTATTTGTGGATCCGAATAGATGAATAACTGAACTGAAACAACCAAATTTCAATCCTATCGAAGCGTTTAAGAAAACTATTGTATGTTTTCAGAAACCTACGATATGTCTGTGACACAAATTATGCCAATCAGTTATTACATATGGCATATCCATTTGGGGAGGATGTGCTAAGATAGCTTATCAAAGCAGAAAGAGCGCAACGGGCTATTTTAAAAACTATGCTGTTTAAAAAATATAGATTTTCGACCGATGAACTGTACAAGCTAAGTGTGTGTTAGCATTCGACAAATATATATAGTCTATACAAAGTCTACAAACAACCAATTTATAGGACAAAATTTGCCCAGCGATTTCTTTTCTTCCTAGCTCCGTATCGACTATGAAGTAGCAATACCTCCTAACTACCTTTTTTTTCGATTCTTAATTTTTAATGCTAATCGACGTAAAATGCTGTTTCGCGTCGATTGGCATTAAAAATCGAAAAAAAGGTAGTTAGGAGGTATTGGTACTTCATAGTCGGTATATTTATAATAAATTTAATGTAACTCTTGGTCTTCGGATACAGACATATTAACAGAGATTGTACGAAAACACTTACTCTGCTTGAATTATAATAGTACTGAAGACACATTTAAGGCGAAAATAACCGACTTTTAATGTTAAATCTAACACGAGTAGTGTTAATGAAAATAATAAAGGCATATTGTAGATTATGGTTAAATTACATAGTGAAATTAATTTGTAAAGTTATGTCCAACGCGGTGAATCACGCAAAATCTATCAAGCGTATTTTTCTGAAACCTTCACCATTTTAAAGATAATTTAATTATTGATCTTTTAGTGTACGTGTTTTATTAAAATACCTTTTGTTTTATGTATAATAAATTAATAATGCACCTAATTTGAGACAGCGCTCCTCGATGGGCGAGTCACGTCAACAGTATACTTGTGCAGGTAATAGTTGTGCAAAAATAAATAAATGATTATAATGGGCGGATGCGAATGCGAATATCTTCAACCTCCCTGGTACAGAATGCGTAGACGACGGTTACTCATGTGGTGGGTGTTTTTACACTCTGAATAGATTTGTTTTCATACTTTTTCGTCATTAAAATTCTTCTGTTTGTCCTCAGTGTTAGCATGGTGGTGGTGCTGAACGGCGTGCTCGCGGACGAGTGTCCTACGTCGGTGCGTGCGCTGTTGGTCGCGCACCCCGGGTACAGGGATGCGGCCGCGCAACTGTTGGCGGCGGCGGCAAGAGTCGTTCCTCCACCGGGGCTACTGTATGTTGGTCAACGAGAACTAGCCGCTGTGGTTCCGCATGACAGTTAGTACACGTCTATATCTTCTACACAGATTATAAATTAAAGTCGCTTTTTGTGTCTGTCTGTGTGGCCGCGTTCTTTTTCAAAACTATATTACGGATTTTGATGTGTTTTCACCATAATTTTTGAGATTTTATTCTGGAGGGTTATGTATAAATAAATTAATATTAAACTTATATAATAACAAAGAAACCTCGATATTTTGTCATGTCGTAAAATAAAAACCATGCCAAGCGTGGGGGCGGTTCGTTAGTTTTCAATATAAAAACTATGGCAAACAAAAAAGGTTTGACAGTCTTTGATTTCAAATAATTGTGTCAAAATAGAAAGAGCACGCTAACATGTAATTATTGTAAGAAAGGTGTACAAATATAACCCTTCTTGATTTCGAAAAAGCCATATCTCAATAATTAATGATATATCATGTTTTAAAAAGATATTTAACTAACTTAAACCATAAAACATCAGGCTTTTATAACTAATTGGAACTTTTTATTCTTATTTCAGAAAATGTAAACATCATAGGATCAGATGACGCCACATCATGTATAATCGTCGTTGTCAGGCATTCAGGTAAAATTACAAACAGATAATAATGCTTGACTATAGTCAAAATGTAATGCCTCATAAGTCTAAGCTTCTACAGGTCAGATAGGCAGTCGCTCCATGTAAAATACTGGTATTCAGCTGCATCCGGTTAGACTGGAAGCCGACCCCAACATAGTTGGGAAAAGGCTAGGCAGATGATGAAGTTTAAGCTTCTATTGATAAAAAAATAATTTTGCCTGAAACAACCACTTCTTCCTTCTTCTTAATCACCTTCTACATTGTTAAGAATTACGACCAGCGAGAAAATGGCTTCATAAGATGCAAAAGGACAGTTAATTTTTGACGATTGAGTAATTATGTTCAGCGGTGAAAGTTTTCACTTGTCTTGGAGGAGCTTGTGGCTAAGTAATAACAGCCGCACGGATCAATCCATCAGGTTAAGCTACGCTTGCCACGATTGGTCCGTGGATAGGTGACCATCTTTACATACCGAGACTCCTCCGTGCCTCGGAAAGCACGTTAAGCCGTTGGTCGCGGTTGTCATTCGTGAATCTTTGACAGTCGTTACGGGTCGTCAGAAGCCCGAAAGTCTGACAACCAGTCTTACCAAGCGGTATCGTATTACCCAGTTACTGGGTTGTGGAGGTCAGATAGGCAATTGCTCCATGTAAAATACTGGTATTCAGCTGCATCCGGTTAAACTGGAAGTCGACCCCGACATAGTTGGGAAAAGGCTAGGCAGATTGGTGAAAGTGTTTTGACTCAAATGATGAAGAAGACGAAGACTCATAGCTCTATCCTATTTCTACAATAAATTCGTCATCCATATTCCAGGTTCAGGCGCAGTAGCTCTAGCCCACTTAGACGGCTCAGGCACCGCAGAAGCATCATCGGCAATGGTACAAAGAGTCCAACAGTTGGCAGTAGGATATCCGGAGGGAAGGCTCGAGTTACAGCTGGTCGGAGGCTTCACAGACCCACACCGCTATTCCGATGAGTTGTTCGCGAATATTATGTGTAAGTGAACCTTTTATAACAAGCTATAACGTAGTAATAGAATTCTTTGAGAAGGAGTTTGCGGTGATAACTATGTCGCCATAATATATAAACTTTGCATGATATCTGACGTCACACAAATCCTATATCGCGCAAGAAAAGTTTACTGCGAAATTAGCACCTAAAAATAGACTGATAACAACCATTGTGCAGTAACCGACCAGTCATGAGATCCGTCTGTTCGGAGGATCCTTTCTTTTCAATGGAGGATGAAGAGCTTTCCACCCTGTTCCTCGTATCTCTAAAAGTTCGTTCGGGAAAGGAAAATACTACCATCATACCCCATTTCTGCAGTGTTGCTGTTGTTCTTCAATTTGGTTACGGCCACATGAAATAATAGCACCATTTTACGGTACCAAAGCCGATCTGTGGGTATTGTGGGTGGACCTAAATATTGTTAAGTCCTCAAGGCCTTTTTCATAAGGCGCGGCGGCGGTTGGAAGGACCAGTAGTTGAAACAAATATTAAAAAATTATTAGGAGACTGTTTTGGACGCATCTGCCCCGCTTGTTGTTGTGTCGGCCTCTCCATGTAATGAAGGCTTTAGCCACCTTCTCATCTGCAACTTCTTATGGAGTACCTCTATTATATCATATCAATGTTCCGGCAATGAGGTAACAATGCTTACTCGGAAATAAACAATTAGAATTGACGCAGAGGTCATCCGGTGGACTCTTGTCACGTTGCCAGCGCGCAAATATTAGTGAGATGTGCGTGGGCGCAGCGTCCATTGTTGCGTAGCGCGTTCCGGAGACTTGACGATCTTCGTGACTCATTTTGGGACATGTTGATATTATTTTTCAGGAATTTACAACTCGGATAGGCTTCTTCTTCGACGCTCTTGTGATGTGTTTACTGAGACTTTTTAGATATCCTTAAGATTGTGAGAAAAAGCTCTGTTGTCTAATTTTATGACAGATTTTATAAGCTTTTTCTAGGTTTAGGAATATGGATCTATTTAGGAATAATCGTCCACAGAATCAATGGACGATACAGTATGCAGCAGTAAAGTTTTATTATTACACCATTTACTTCATTGGAAATGTGAGATATTTAATAACGAGACAATAGTACAATAAATCATATTTTTTCTTTTACAGTATCTTTCCACCGTCTCTCAGTAGAGATCGACCTCACACTTGCCTGCTGTTGCGAGTTAAATACGGCCCTCGGCGGTGGGTCGGCCGCGCCATTAGTAACCGGCGTCGGTGTGGACATCCGCGCTGGTGACCTGTTCCCTGCCACATTCCCTGATAAGGGACCCGAGTTACCGTTAAGGGGAGCTAGGACGATTACTAGTGGACCACATTCGGGACAGGTAAGGATAAGAACTTTGAGATCAATGTTATCGGCGACTTAGTGACGGGCGTCGGTTTGGCCACCCGTGCGTGTTTTGGGACGCTGACTGGCATTCTCATAATGTAGACTGGGAGAAATGATACTACCATTACTAGAATCGTCCATTCAAATTGAAAAACTAATTAAACGTATTTTGGTGGGCAGTTAAGGATGTTATTAGTACAACTGCACAATATATTATTAGGTCCGTTCATCGCCAGATTTCTGAATCAAGATTTATAGGAGCAGCACTGGACTATCCAAAATGATCGTGTGGCTATGATGCCTCTGGCATGTGGCTTGTGCGTGACTATTTCGTCTATTATTACCAATTAAAATATTAACTCCCCAGGTGCTAGACATATACGATAACACGGTGGGCATGCTCCGCATCGGGCCGTTCAACTACGAGCCGCTGCGAGGAGTCGATCTGTGGCTGGAGCAGTCCGATGACTTCATCCTGCAACATCTCAGCACCACGCCTGCTGTTGAAGGGCCACACTTTGTTCACAATGTAAGTAGTTTACATACTCCGACAAAAGTTTCTTCCGGCTAGAAAGTTTTTGATGTGTAATATCTTTCATCTCGCTTTCCTGCAATCTGTGGGAGTAATTTCGTGAAAAGGGACGGAAGTGTGTAACAGGAAGCCGGGGTAGCGCGCGCTATTTGATTTGATGAATAGAGTTGGCCGTCAGAAACGACCTTGACGAGGCCCCGCCACTTTAATGTTGCTTAATACTTAATGTTGCTTAATACTTAATGTTGCTTAATACTTAATGTTGCTTATTACCAAGGTGAGATGCCAGATGCTACACATCATATGCGATTACTGTAAGGTTCGCTCGTTTTTTTTATGCCCTTTCTGTCCCACCGGTCCCAGACAGGCACTTTCTGTATTTAATTTCATCGCCACTGCTCTCAAAACGGTGAAGGAAAACATTATGAGAAAACCGGCATGTCCTAGAACCAAAAAAATCGAAGGCATGTGACATCGACTAACCAGCACTGGGCCGGCGTGGTGGATTATGCCCCACTCTTCAGAGAGATGATGCCTGTATCCCGGAGGTGGGAGCATTATATAGTTGAGCTCCACGATTACTGACAAATGCTTGCACTGACTGGACAGGTCTACTCAAATCTGTGTGGTTCTTTCCTGAAAGATCATTTCAGACACTAATCTACATGGTCCTCATATGGCCTGACCAAGATTATGTTTGGATTTTAGAAGAGACTGCGACCTTTGAATTTGTTTCGGCCTTTCTTCTCAGAGTAGTCAGATAGGAAACGCCGAACTCATCTAGCTTATTTTTAATATGACGTGTAAAAGTGATTCCGATATCCTAATTACAAAATAAACAATTTCATTGCCCCACTGCTGGGCAATGGCGTCCCCAAAAACTAAAGAAAGAAAGAAAAATTGATAATGAATACGCCATAAAGTACCCGGCTGTAAAGCGCGTAATACACATGTACACACAAAAATAAGTGAGTAGCTTGCATGCCATTGGCACATTCACGAATCAGAAGTTGTTATGGCTCAATGTATGGCTCAATGTACGCATGCAAGTTACTCGCATACTTTTGTGCAAGTTACAGGCATGTGTATTTCCAGCTTTAGTTTAGCATATCGAGATTCAGAAAGTAACTGTCACACGGACACGAGTATGAGTTGCAAAATCGACGGGTTTCCAAGCTATTTTTAAAACCGGGTGTGCTGCATTTACGTCCGCGTACTGTTCCTAGATTGACAGCTTCTTTCAAGCAGATAATAAAAAGCAAATATATTTACTGATCATAAATACACAGGATACAAGTTACAAGAAATACATTTTCCTTAATTACTCTTTATAAAATTAGCTATCTGCTAGCAAGTCTCGTCGAAATTGGTCCAGCTGTTTCGTAGATCCGAAGCCTGAACAAATAGAAAGACAAAAATGTAAAAAAAATG
The DNA here is from genome assembly GCA_916610215.1 of Omphaloscelis lunosa. Classification (NCBI taxonomy): domain Eukaryota; kingdom Metazoa; phylum Arthropoda; class Insecta; order Lepidoptera; family Noctuidae; genus Omphaloscelis; species Omphaloscelis lunosa. The sequence goes on along the minus strand of OU744261.1, from coordinate 15,515,936 downwards.
TACCGTGTATACTTTCATATGCATTTAAAAAGCTGTTACTTTGACATTACAAACATACACTTCAATTTTATTTAATTGTATAAATAAATATGACTTTACAAAAACAAAACTATTGTTCGGGAGTAAAGACCACGCCACCTACATATGGCTGTTTATCACTATTAGTCACAATTGAAGGGCAGATAGTCACTGTTGAGTCTGTGTTATCGACCTGGTGACGCTACTGTCGGAGAGTTTTATAAATGGCGAATTATTTGTTTATGCCACCGCCTCTCGATCACTCCATCGGAATCTCGCTTGTTTGTACTGATATTGATTTTAAAGATAATTGTTATCATCAAAATCAATAGCAATACAACTCAGAAAATCTGTTACAACCATTCTAATTCAAGTATTATAGAGTAGGAATCTAATCTAACCAGTCTGTATTGCCTTTTTCAGACAATTCTGTTTATTGCTAGTGTCGGCCAGAGTATGAGTCACGACTTAACAGGGTCAAATTAAATTAGCTAGCAAAACTGCAGACGTGGTGCAGGGTCAAATTAAATTACCTAGCTACCTGAAAAATCTGCTGTTCCATACATTTTAACTGCGTAGGTATTGCACTTTTCTATGAAACATCATCATCACAAACACACATCCATGGTAAAAGTTTTCGCGTAGATGGTGCTAGATTGACCAACACCTTTTGACCGATCACCATGAAAGTTGGCACATGTATTTATTTTTGCATGGAGAAGTTTTTTAAAAGGCTCGACGTCCACGCGGTCCAAGCCGCGGGCCAAAGCTAGTTCTACATAAAACTCAATAAAGTGCTTAGTCGTGCAGACAAAGTAACATTTAACTTTAACATTCCAGATCCGCGTAACCCTGAAGTTCATCCAGCAGCATCCATTCCCAGCTGTGACCGTGTTCCCGGACAACCGCGCGCACTACTACCGCCGCGACGAGCAGTCCGGTTGCTGGGTGCCCATGCGCTTCTAAATAACCGAAAACACGACCAAGAAAAATGCTGATAATACAACCAAGTCGAAAACAAATGAGCATCCTTGCTTCCATACTATAGCTTCGACGAATTACACTATAAGGGCTAATTTCACTAATGAAATTGAACGCGATCAGCATTGTTTTGGAATATGATTGACACTGAGAGCTCCTGACGCGGTTAAGATGGCCGATCACGTTTAGTTTCATAGGTAAAATTCGCACTAAGAACTTTGCGGATAATGCACTAATATAGAGGATAAAAATATCAGCAGTATTGCTTTAGTTTCACGACTACCCACTATAAAAAAATAACCGCCACAAGAACAAAAAGACATGAATATAAGAAAGTGGGTGTTGGGTCTCAAAATTATGACGTAGTGACTACGTACCAATAGTTTCTTTCTGATATAAAACTAGTTGAAGCATCCTGACCCACGTAATAGAATCTTATCTTAAATACGACCTCTTTAGTTGCCGTTTCTTGCAAACAAGAATGGATTTTTGATGGAGCAACTGACTACTCACTCGGACTTTGTAAAATTCAATAGACTGTAGGTAGACAAAGCACCTTACAGCACGCGAAGTTATACAAAAAAAGTTGTTTAGGCTGCATCATTCAATGAAAACGTCTAAGTGTAGACTGCAGATAAACCACTTTTACTATTAATTTACAATACGGCCGATGATTCGTGGCCGTTCTGAACATAGGCTCTACGAACTTTCGCGCATGTTCTCTCACTCACCTCTCTCACGCAAATGATATTGCGCAGCCTTCTGCGCGAAGTTCGGACCGGCCATGATTCATGGGCCGTATTCTTAAGTCCTTTCATCATAGTCAAACTCACAGTGGTCTTTATTCTCGTTGTTATAAGGTTGCTGGTGGGTTGCAGCTTCAGTTGCTGTCAGGTAAAATAACTGTGAAAGGACTGTAGACCTTTTTATGGATGTGTTCACGTTTCTATACTTTTTTTTTATTTATGGCATCTCGCAGGCTGCTTAACTGGGCTATTCTGTGGATGCCTTAATAAATTAAGACCTCCAGCCTGGGCATAAAATTTATAAACTAAGCGACTACACGCTAAGGGTACCTCCTGTGGGGTACGAACCTTAGGGCGTCGCTGGGGGAGGGCAGCAAGGGACAGGTTGGAACAGATAAAAAAAATTGTCGCTTCTATACGCATTCCATGAAAATTTTATCACTTTTATCCCTCGTATACATAAAATCCCCCCCTTTTTAATGTTGACAAGATTGCTACAGGGTTGCCATATTAACACAACATTAAATAAAATAATTAATTTATAAAACATCATTCACTTTATTCCCAGTGCTAGTAATTTATTTTTATAATATAATATTCTTTTATAGCGAGAAAATAAAATTCAAAATCTCCACATATTTCGATCATTTTATAATGTATTAAGTACCAAAAAAAAGGAAATGTTGCGTGTAAAATAAAAAGTAAAGGAATTAATTTTAATTAGAAATTCTGTCATGAAATAAAAATTGTATAATTAATTTGACTCTTCAGTTCTGGTGTGATTAATAAATGACTCATTTTATGTGTTTTAAGCTTCTCAAAGATAGGTTGTTTTGGATATGTAAACAAATTTTGTTTTATTGTGATAATTGAGCCGTGTTATTTCATTTGTATTTATGAACAAAAGTAAAGATTTAGCCAGCTTCTTGCGTTGGTGTCAACAATATCTGATAAATAACTTATTCATTGAATTTATGATGATATTGTGCTTCTTGTGTACATATTTATATTGTTGGGCCCAATGACTTCAGTAGCTGTTGAACTAAACTTTATAGAGTAGGACTGTTTATAAATGTCGTAATTTTGATATATAATAAGTTCTTAATTAAATAGGTTCTCTATTTAATTATTGTAGTTCTCCAGAAAGTTGCCAGTTCTTACTTTTGTATGTAAATATGAAAATGATAATGTTATTAAGTTATGATAATTGTATATTTTGTCATTTTCGTTTTATTTACTTCCAGTTTAGATTATAATATTAATGTCTATTCTTCTTGCCTTGTAGGTATATGGCAGGAATAATGAATTTATGAAATAGATTGAAAAATGTCAGAGAACAAGTTATGTTGTAAATATTATAGTGATCAATTAGTTCTAGTTAGATGACGTTATTAGTTATTGTTTTGTGAAATATTATGAATATATTGAAAGTTCAAAAGATTCTTGTGTCTGTTTTAATTTTCCTCTTATCTCGTATTTATAATTTTCAAGACAGTAAAATTGCATATCACAACATCACGCCTGGTTAGGCAGAGGTACCAACCACATTTTGGCATTTATGTTTTGAGTCCCATGTAACGGAGGGAGACCCTATTGCCCAGTACATGCGTTATTATAAGAAAAATAATAATCTAATTACTTTTAATGACATTACACGGTACAAGTAAGTAATGATGATGTTATTATCCAATATGTTTATTTCCCTCTTCGAAATATTAGCATTAAAAAATACTTAAAACAACTAAGGAAAAATAAGAATAAATTTATTTCAGAAAAAAACAAAAAATGTTCACAAAAACAAATTTTCGAATAAAAAAATTGCTAAGATTCTGAATTTTATCTTTTGGAAAGAAGTAACGTGTAGTTTGCAAGTAGTCAGTAAGGAAATTCCCGATCCCGCCAGAATTTTGTATTTTGTATTTTTGTTGTCATGAGTATAGATGTTCTGTGTTCCTGTCTTGACGTTGTTGGTTTTTGATGCCTTGAGCTTGCCCGATTTCAAAATTACTGTAATACAGTAATTTTAGGTTGGCAATTTACGTAACTAGTTGGAAAAAAATTAAAGATTCTTCCAAACATTTCTTACGTTTTATAAAACTACAATAATAAGATCTCACGACGAAGCACATAGCCTTAATTAGCATTACTCAGAGCCCGTGACGGCACATTAACGAATAAAAAGAGGTGGTGGGTATAAGATAATATTTTATTCGTACTTTGCCTTTGCTGTGTTGGCAACATAATTTTTGACAGCTGCCATTGTGAACTCCGTTTCTCAGTTTTGTTAGTTTTGTGCAATAATTTCTTCCAACACATTGTTCAAAAAGAAATCCTGAGGCGTCAAACAGTGAACAATATGGAAAAACCAACAGTTACTGAGCAGCCACCGCCTTATTCGGCTACAGTTTTACCAGGTAAGCCCCAAATAAGTTTGTTTTTAAGAAACCTTATACTAATGTGAATGAATCACAATAAAGATAAGCTGTTCGATTAAACTGCGTAATGTAGCAACTTAGCGTTTTTATGTTTAATTACGGATGGAAAGCTTAAGTACCCAATGTTTATCAACGACTGTTGTTTTCTTAGTTGTTTGGTAAACAAGAATCCAAAGTTGGTATGTAATTTGTGAATACGATAATTACAGGTCCTACGCCGCAGCCTCAGCCGGCTGGCGCTCCGACCTCGCCGTACCCGCCTCCTCCGCCAGGGTACACTCCGTATGGAGTACCACCACCAGGTACAGGCTTTGTGCCTAACTATGGTGCTACGAACATTATAATACCACCCCCAATTATCGCCGTGGGGGCATGTCCAGCCTGTCGCGTCGGCATTCTTGAAGATGACTTCACATGTCTAGGCATCCTATGTGCTATCCTATTCTTCCCATTGGGTATCTTATGTTGTCTTGCTCTTAAAAACAGAAGATGCTCGAATTGCGGAGCCCTGTTTGGATAGACACCATGACAAGCCTTGTTAAATGTTTTGAATAGGAAATGTTGAATATTGAAAGGTTTATGAATGTAAGGTTACTGTTTAATGTTAACTAAGTTGTTTATGTTAAAATATGGTGTTATGCATTTCAGAATTGCTAACAAAGGGAAAAGTTATTGAAAAGCTTTCTTTTGATGTGTAAGATAAAAGAAAATCAATTAATGCAGAATCTGTTTTTTATTTTTGCACTGTACTATGGCAACTTGCTGTCGGTCAACTCATATAATTATCAATGAATGCACTTCAAGGCCAACTTCAACCAGTACAAAACAATGCATTTACATAAAATACTTTCTATTCCTGATTTTGCAAGTTTTTAAAGTATTTTTGTGTATGTAATAGATATCTACATATTATAAATTGATTATTAATTATTTGTTCCATGACCGACAGCTAGTTAGGAACTTCAATACTAACGAGTTAGGAAGGAAACAAAAAAGAAATCAGTGTTGCACTTCCAAACAAAGCACTAATTGCCGATTTTCATTTATATTATCAATGGAATAATGTACGAAAAACTGTTTTCGTTTACATTTTATATCAATATAATTTTGTATGCAGCTGTAATAAGACCTATTACCTTAATTAAGCCAATATTACTCCTATAATCAAATCAATAAACTATAAAAATACAAATATTTGTTAGAATTACTAAATATTATTTATTTCACATAAAAATATCTATTTGGGAGTATTCTAACAACTTAATTGACCGCGAAGTTAAACCATTGCAGTGAATCATACGTGCCTCGGACAGGAAATTTGGTAAAAATGATAATTATTTTAGGAGTATGTATTGTTTGGCGCAATAGAAAAACATATTTTTTTATCTGTAATTAGATGTCAGAATTTAACTCAATTTTATTACGATGTTATAATTGTGCTAGTATTTTCGAGTACCTAATTCTAGAAAACCCTAGATTACAGTAACCAGTACACAATATGATTATCAGAGATAAGGAAACTTATTAACTAATTGTGTTAGTCATTTGTAAGTTATTGACTTTTTGTTATAAAGCTGATTATTAACAATCAGCATTAGTAAAAAAAGTTTGTCCTTGAAAGACAAAACAAGTTTAAGTCATTCAGTGCTGCCATGTAAAGACAATATTTTTGTATCATTATTTTTTTTATGGCCCTTCATTAAATAATCAATCTATGCTAATTTCAAATTATTTTTCAAGCATTATTATTTAATAGGTTTTCGAAAATATTATTTTATAGACATTTTTAAAATAAATATAGTATAACGAAATATTTGACAGTAATGTAAATGATTGCCCTCATGAAACTGTCTATTTTTGCAAAAAATAAATAAGAAATTAGACTTAAAGATTTGAAATTGAAACTCACAAAATTAATTGCCTCATTGGCCCATTTATGTTTTCCATCAAATATACATAATTATATTTGTATGTTTAAAAATTTAGAAAAGAATGTGTATGATAATTATTATAAGACATGATTGTATGTATTTTTATTCAATTATTCAGTATCATATCATATTTTAAGTTTAAATAAAAACGATGTAACAAAAACAAAATGCCATAGCCAATTATTTAATGCTAGCACCTAGCGGTATATGATTTGACTGTGATTTCACAATAGGTATTGTATTAGAGTGCTACAAGGATCTTTTGGCGACTGAATGCCATGGACAGGGGGGCGTTGTTTGTAAGCATTGGTGAAATTGTCCCAGAAATAGTATTGAGAATACAAGATTGCGGCATTAGTTCCGATTTTGGCCGCGCGCCAAAAGATTCTTGTACCGTTGTAGCTAGGTTGAGGAAAAGACACATCACATGAACATTTGGCATACATCAGTGCCATCGCTAAATAATCCTGCCTTGAAGGTTTACTTTAATTGGTTTTACTTGGTACTTGTTAAATCATCTTTGCAACCAGCAATAAAAAATATTTTTGCGGTTTATTCGTTATAACTATTTTGTTATATTGGAAAACGCATGCCATAAACAATAAAGCATCTAGGCAGTATACAGGGACTATGTTCCAGTACGAAAAACAGATGGCGCTAGTCGTCCTATATAGCTCCCATCTCTTTTTCGCGGCCCCAACTCTTGATAAGTATTTTATACTATACCTACCATAATAGTTTTCTATATTACTGTTATCATTTTATTTTAAAGCCAATAATTACTTTCAATTATTACATCATCTAGATGCTAATTATTTTTACTTGAGCTGTTCTAAAGTTAAGCAAATATAATTTTTATTTTATTGGTTACACTACATACCCTTTTGTTTATAAACGTTTGAAAAGTACTAGCAGTCCTTTTAAGAGCATACACTCTAAAACTTGGCAACGTCGCAAATAGCTGTTAAATATTTACTTGTTTTTATTAATTTGTTAATATTACTACTGTATGTATTGGAAATATGAAATATCGCTAACTAGTGACTTAAAATATTAATAATGAATTGCAATTATAACACTGAATTTAAAGTTGTACAACGGGCATTTAGAAAGTTTCCAAATACTTTTTTTACATCTAAAACTAAATATTCGGTGTTACGATATTAATTATTGCATTTCATAATCTATATTTTAGTTCACTACTCGCGATATTTAATTTTTCCATACAGTAATATTATAATTAGTTAAAACGGCGAAATATTTGACTGCCATTTGCGACTTTGCCCACTTTCAGAATGCACGGTCTCAGTATCATTTATTCATGATGGCAACATTATGATGAGACTTGTGAAATGTTTATAGATAAAGGGCGAGTCTATATTTTAGATTATATATCTAATTATCTACCTAAACTATAAGCTATGACGATATAATATGATTTAAAATTTAATGCAAAAGAACTTGAGCCATTATTAAAAGTGCATTATTGTGGAGTAGTTACTTAGTTTGCTAACTTTCAAGTATCCAGGGAATAACGCCTTCGTCAAACTGCAGACTAAACTGTGATTTAAATCCGCTTCCAATAGAACGGTATCTTTTCAAAATTATCAATCTTAAGGAGAAGAAAACTCAAATTTTCAATCTCGAAAAAATAACGATGTTCTTTCTGAATTGATGCAAAATGTTGCCAATAAGATGTTGATTTAAGGCAAGAGATTGTTCGTATTGTACTAGATTTTTGTTTGTATACAAGGTCAAATTTAATTAACTCACGAAACTACGCAGACATGTTGGTTAGCGATCGATATCTTAACACGATAAAACAAAGATGATTGACTTTAAACTAACGATGACCCCAAAAAACAGTACAAACAGTTACAGTAGTTGCATATGATGTGTAACATCTGACACTCACCTTGGTAATAAGCAGCATTAAGGTAATGCAACATTAAAGGGGCGGAGTCTCGTCAAGGTCATTTCTGACGGCCAACTAGCACCGTGAGCGCTCACTGGTCAAATCAATTAGCGCGCGGTTCTCCGGCTTTCAGTTACACAGTTCCGTCATTTTTCACGAAATCACTACCACAGATTGCAGGAAAGCCAGAGGAAAGATGTTACACATAAAACAATGAATCATTTTTGTTTTCATTTTATCGTATTTAGATATCTATATCAATGACATCTGCGGAGTTTTCATAGTTAATTGAATGATTTAATTTGACCCTGTATACATACATATGTATACACAAACTCATGCCTTTTCCCATGGGGTTTGTTTATCTTGTTTGAATAGTAGATAGGATTATTATAAATGATTTGATTTTAGTAGGTAGGAAGGTATGTTAGTGTCAGAGCACCCATATTAATAGCCAATGTAGACAGCCTATCTGATTTGTAATATTTTGTTTTAGTAAACATTCGAATGACACAAACTATGTATTGACTATTACGTAAGCTGCTGAGAAACACTGTAGCGAATAACTGTGTCAATTAAGACGTTTTGTAAAAAGTACAGTGTTAACTAACTTTTGATGGTGATCGTAGATCGAAGAACAGTACCATCGACAAGTAACGAAGAAGATGTACTGATCAATGAGCGAACTGGAAATTTATTATTGGAATGAAATAATGACGTTACAGGGTGTAATAAAGAATTGTTTGTTAATAAAAAAGCGTTGTTTGTTTGTTTTTAAGAGTTCTAGAAGGCCTCCGAAAAGGCTTATAAAGCTTGTAATGTTTTAAATCAACATCCCTCTCAGCCATACGAAGTACTGAATAGGTTTAGAATTAATATAATACCGCAACCAAAACGCCTTTCATTGACTTGTTGATAAGCAAAACGTTTGAAAGATCTAAGTATATATAAATAATTATTATAATTATTAATAATTGTGTAATTATTATTAAAGATATAGGTTTTGCAATAAAGTTTGGGAATAAACTATGTGGTTTCCTTTAAAATCGGCACGGCGATTCCGTGCTTTGTGGATCTAATTTATCTCCTACCTCTAAGTGAATATTTATTAAATCTGTAAAGAAAAAAAAAAAAAACCGGTCAAGAGCAAGTCGGACTCACGAACCGAGGGTTCCGTACCATTTTAAATTTTTATCGGCGTGGCCTATATTCGTCAGAGAATTTTAACACTGCACACTGCATTGAAGAATATTGCAGTTTTAGGTCAGCGCCATCTTTTGACCGATAGTGGAACTAATGTAATTTTAGTTAATGATTTCTGAAAAAAGTGTGCTATTTAGAAACATCGTTTTATTTTTCCTGTAATCTATACATAAACTTCTATCACATGGAATTATTTCAGATTTTTCTTTATGCAAACTTCGGAGATAAGAAGGGAAGGGTATTAAAAAAAACAAAATCGCCAAAAGTCGAAAAATAAGCGGCCTAAAAAAATTTTTTTTTGAGAATGTGCAAATAGCGCTCTTATGATACCCCTAATGCCCTAGTAGCCCCACTTCGAATTTTTACGAACCCGTTGAGTCCGTTGCAAAAAAAAAATCTTATTTGCAAAATAGTTGGGCTAACGTCAACTAAAACTATTCCAAATTTCAAGTTGATAGCATTAGTAGTTCTTGAGATATCCAGCTGTGACAGACAGACAGGAACCAGATGGTGACATGAGGCGAGTGTGAGTGAGCCATAGACATTTAATAAGTATGGACTGGAAATACCTACAAAAAAAAGGTGCATACCTACAACTCAAAATGTCGCATAAAATGGCTGCCAATGCTAGGGTTGTGTCATTCAGGGAACATGGTGTTACTATTTCGAGTATCGATACTAGTACGTAATAGTATTACGAATCTTACTAGATATCACGGTTGAATCATATTTAAAAAAATATTAGCTAATAGTCCGTTGTAACAGAAAAAAACGAGTATTGACAATTTATCACTTTTTCAAACAATTTTCCGCATAATTATAATTTCATTTATAGAATTATTACTTAGCAAATAAAGTTTTCACAAATATTTGTAACGCAAACCTAATGTTTGGCAAGTGAACGTTTAAACGAAGCCAAATATTTAGTATCGAGTGAGCATGCAAGTCTTATGCCTGTTTTCACCTTCACTAAGTGACAATTAAATGAATCCCTAATAAAAGTTCACTGTTGGATTTTCAACGGTAGACTCAGCGCTGAGAGTTGAAAAACAGTGCAGTTTTATTTAGGTATTCATTTAAGTGTCACTTAGCTGTCGGTGAAAACGGGCATTAGTGAATTAAATTTGTAACAATTTTATCATAAATGAACATTCGGAATAATACACATCCTTACATATTATAAAACAAAGTACACCGCCGCGTCTGTCTGTTTTCTGTCTGTCTGAACGCGAAAAATTCAAAAACTACTAAACGGATTTTCAATCAATTTTCACTAATGGACGGAGTGATTCATGCGGAAGGTTTTAGTGTATAATTCATTAAAATTTTGTGTAAATTGGCTGAAATTTGACGATTATTGTTGAAGATGTCGGATAAAATCATGCGGACTGGGATCTTTATTAGCGTGCGCCGCGGAAATCATAAAAGTTACATAAAATGTGTGTTCTACAGTATTGTTCATCTTAAAAACTTCAACAAAAAAATATATAGTTTTACGTATACACTACATAAAACTCTGCGGAACGGTCTCTCGGTGCTATGAACGAAAGAGTACAGTTTGCTGTAAACCACGGGCCGGACCTAGCAATATCATTTCAGCGCATGGCAGCGAAGGAACTAGTATCAGAAACTATTACGGAAACGGTACAACACTATTCCACCATGACATATCATTTATGTAAACAAACGAATGAAATTGTGAAATAATAAAAAGGTCTGTTGGACGGAAATAAACCCATATATTAAAATTTAAGCCGTATTTAATGATCACCTAGCAATTTTTTCATCGAAAGTTTAACACTTTATGTACTATTGCATGAAAACCGGCTACTAACCTGTGCAAAGATAATTGAGGTTGATTTTCCTTCTTTCTTGCACCACACTTCACAATACAACATACAGACATGTTGAATTGGTGTTTTCCAACGTATATATGTAGTTTTAAAGGAAAACTCCACGTAATTTTCTCACAAATCTCAATAAAACAAAAAGTAAACAACCACTTGACAGCAGAACTACCATGAACTTGTCGCATATTATGGCGGATATGGCACTTACCTACAACTGTTACTACGTCTCAACAAAATGTTGCCATTATGAGAAACAACTGAAATATTGTTGTCTCTTTTATCAAATACGATTACCACATTAGAAAGAGTGAAATAACACGATATTTCACATTCTAGTTCGTTTTTCACCCATATTTGTATAAGCAAACTTATGTATAGAATATCGCGGCGCCTCCGTGTTTTTACTATCTCAATGGAGTGAGCGAACATGCGCGAAAGTTCGTAGTGCCTATGTTCAGATTCAACTTGCCAAGTTATATCGGCCGTATTGTACTTGTATATTTTTAAGATTTTAGACAAAGTCATAGTTAAATCATTTATTTCAAATAAGCCCTTTGATGGCACTTTTGAACGTCAACATTTACAAAATAATAGAATTGATTCTAGTCGCTCCTTGCAAAAGGCAGTTTTCGTATGGAGAAGAATGGGCAAGAAACTCCACCGTTAATCTTTTAATTATTTTTTTTACAATATTTTGTATAGGTACCTACATTAGTTAAATAATTATGTGTGAAGACGATGCACCTAGAATAAAATTACTAGGTATACCAAAATAGGTAAAAATAATTAAAAATGAAGCAACGACAGATAATTTCATATGTAATAGATACATGGTGCTCACATATTTACAAACATTGTAAAAATATACGATTATCCTAATTTTTTAAAATGTATAAGTCAGAGTGTGAGGAAGTAATCATAGAATGTAAAGTCAATGTCAGATAACAAAAAAAAAAAAAAAATGAATTATTCAATTAAATTAGCAACCAGTTTGATTTTGTCTTGATTCTAAATTGTGCTATGGAGCAGAACCAGCATGTTTCCAAGCACTATTATCTCGGATATAATCCTCTAATTTGTAATATGCCTGTTAACAAAGTGTACTTTAAATATGAGTTTTTTTTTTGCAGTAAGACATTTGTCTTTTCTTAGATCGCTAGTAATTATAAGCCGTAGGTACCTACATAAAACCTTATCTAACAAACGCACACCTAACACAACAAGAAAGACGTTTTTCGCCCCATCTCCCAAACCTTAGTAATAAATAAAACTAAATTCACCATTAAATAATTTGGGGGCAATTTAAACTGTTTGCAGTGGATGTTACCCGATGCGTTGTAGCCTGCGGGCCTCCGATAGCCGCACCAAATCGACCGGATTTATTCCTCCACTAAATGACCGCGAAAATTACGCGTTTTATGTGAGGGCTGTCCAAATATACGTTAATTGTGCGTGATAATCCGATAATAACATTAACGAACAGTACCTAATTGTGGAGGACAGAGGACTTTTGGCTGTAATCAAACACGAGGTGTACACTACATCCAGATTTATTGTTGTATTTTTCCACAGGTATAATCTATGAACTATAAAATACACTGATTCAGGCAGGCAAACAGGGCTTCAGTTACAGACTTACTTTTACAATACGCTGTTATGACAAAAAAATACGAAACGTGTGCACCTTGTAACGTCTGAAAGCGAACTATATTCATCAAAATTGAAAGTGGGCGGAAAGAGCTTACATTTGAATCAACTTCCAGAAGGTTTCTAGAAACTTCGAGATTGTTCTAACATGAAGGCTCCACTTTCAGTTAAACATTCAGCATGAAGTCGGCTATTCACGTTTTGGAGTGGTTACCGTGTGGGTTCCGTACATACGTAATGATTGTGGCATGTTGCAAAGTTGTTTTTTAAAGGAGTAGGTACCTAGGTACCTAAAGTGGTGTTTTCTGTGGTAGCTAAAGTTATTAAAAGTGTTAAAACTCTGTGAACGGTCGTGCTTGATGCATCGTAAAGAAGAAGAAATCCATTCACACCAGACTTGATTATTGATATCGAAAAATAAAAAGTTTCATTATTGCAGAAGTTCATTGCACTACAAGTTTGGAACTATCTGCAATATCAGCAACAAAGCCCTAGTCTAGACTGTGGGCAATGATTCTAAATCACAGTTAAAATGGTTAGAACAGGCGACAATCTTCCAATTTCAAAACGGTAGCCGTTTCGAATCTCCACAGTTCGTTCCATTCGAAGTTCAAAACTCGAACTTCAGCATTTTGTAAAGAAATGTCTGTGTCACCACGTTTTTTTGAAATTAAGCTTAATTTCCAACGTATTTTTTTTAAATCAACGTCGAGAAACACGAAACCGAGCTATATGTACTTGCCTATAGATATAAGATACCTTCCGATGTAGCAACATAGTAAGTAGTATTAGCGATTTTGCGTGTTGACAGAATTTTAAAAAATATTCAAATAATCCAATGCTTTCTAGGGTTCCGTACCTCAAAAGAAAAAAAACGGAACCCTTATATGTAGAATCACTCGTGCGTCTTTCTGTCTGTCTGTCCGTCTGTCTCAGCCAATTTGCTCCGAATCCAATGGACCGATTAAGTTGAAATTTAGGACACAAATGTATTTCTGTGACCCAAACATGGACGTGTAATGTAAATACTTAAATGAATTTTGAATATGGGGGTCACTTTTGGGGGGCAAAGAAGAAAAATAAAAAAAAAGTTTTGCGAACTGTTCCGTGTGACATATCAAATGAAAGGGCTTATTGCGAAGATATCAAATCCTTTTTTTTATAATTTTAAAATAATCACTTATAAAAGATATTCAAGAAAATAGAAGAAAATTTACCATTCCCTCCTTATCTCCGAAACTACTGAGCCTACAATTTTGAAATAAAAATTCTGAGAATAGTTCTATGCTTATAGATTACAGGAATATCTATAAGAAGTCTATGGTCTTAAAATAACATAGTAAATCATTCAATATTGTCTGTACAAACGTTTTACACTTGCTCGTTGAACGTTACATTTGCAGTTGGAATGTATGGGAGAACATGTTTTTCAACTACAATGTTAAGTTTGTATTTGGGATAAATTCATCCCAACTACGGAACCCTTCACTGTGCGTGGTCCAACACGCACTTAGCCGGTTTTTTTTTATAGGATCGACCTTTATAGCTCTAATCCTAAGCTGTCATTTAGGGTATGACAGCTTTCAACTGACAACTGATGGGCCGGTCCCAAAACTTTGCGTACGACCCTGGATATCCTAGTCCTTAATTACATATTCGCCTCGGTTTGTTCAACTATTTATATATAAAACGTTTACTTAGTTAGTTAAATGATACTAATTAAGGTATATTTAGGTATCTACCTACTTAGTTCAGATTTAGAAGTAATTTTTAGCTATCGAGTTTTATTCTACGAATATTACCTCTATAGAGGCATCTATGAGGAACAGGGTGTAAACTTCACTCATCCTCTATAGAAAAGGGAGGATCCTCCGACCAGGTGTGTCGGGTGTCGTGTCTGGTGGGCAACTACCCAACGATTGATGTCCGATTGATGTCTGTAGTGTCACGAAAACTGTTACCATGGATTCAGTTCATGAACCCTCCGTTCAGAATCATGTACTGAATTACATGGTTACAGTTTTCGTGTCGATGTCCCTGCCACCCTGTTTAAATAACCTTCGGACATCATCCTTGAGCTAAGGGGCTCAAGCCCCCCAAAAGCATTTAAGTTCTTCCGTGACAACTATTTAAGTGAACTTGATATTATTTTAAACTTTTTAGCAAGCGTACGTGCACTACATAAGGTAGGTATAATTATCATCAATGTATGTTTCCCATTGAGGAATTTGCGAAAACTAATCCGAGGAGGCTTGTCATGCGTTATGTAAAATAAAATGTTAGCTTTTTTAGTGTTTAATTTGCTAAAAACCTATCCTCAGCGGGGTCAAGCCCCTCCCAAACGACAATGCTGGATCGGCCACTGTTGGTAAGCGAAGTGTGAGACGCCGGTCGTCATCGCCTTAAAAAGGCTGCTGGGGCAGATCGGATGCGGAAGATTGAAAACTGGGTCCGTGTCCAGCTGTGTACTGCGATAGGCTGAGTTTATTGCTATAATAATAAAGCCTCTTTATTCCTTTATTAAAAAAATAAAAACTAAGTATAATAAAATATAATAAAACTAAGGCTAAAAAATTGAGGAAATTATTTATGGACCCCTCTTTGGATAAAGGCCTACTGTCTTTCTTGTCACACTAATTGCTATAAACTGGACTGAAAATAATTAAGGCTCCAGGGCTGTTACCAACTGTAAACGAATTTTTATTCAACAGTAAAAAAACATCTAGCTTCATTGATGGTGTGCGTAAGTTATTAGAATGGCAGGAAAACCTTTTTAACCAATAGGTAGATACAAATTGAATCTAAGCCTGTACATAAAACCGCCCACGCCGGGCTAGTAATTGAATCAAGTAATCCAGGTTCTTAGGTAAATAGTGTTCCAATACTTATTGCTAGCTATTTGGCTAATAAACACAGATTGCTTTTACACCTGTAGTTTGAGACGCTGTATAACGTCAGTTTTGTTTGATGGTCGTGGTTACGTAAGTAGTGGGTGAGTCAAGACGCAGATGAACGCCTCTTTAGAGTGAACAAGCAGACAGGAAACCTGCTAACATCAAACCGTAAAAAAATTAGGTGAAGTGAGCTATAGTGGTCCAGACACTGTCAGTAATAATGACATTGCATTCATGTATTGTCATTACTCCTGACAGTGGGGTGGTTGGTTGGAATGCTGATGTGATCTAAATATTTAACGGCGCGTCGACGTCGAAATCGAAATGTCAACGTTAAAGTGGCTTTATGATCGCTGTCAAATGTCAAAGCCACTAGCGGAGCGTCGTGTCGATGGTAGCGGGGTGGCAATCTTTTCATGCTAGGACCACACCGACGGGAAACGCCGTTGATTATCGCGATGATGGACGTTAACCCGTAGGAATAAAGTGCATCATCGCGATAATCAATAGCGTTTCCCGTTGGTTTGGCCCCAGCAACAAAGTACTGTTCAACGAAACGGCGCCAGTGCACCACGTCTGCGACGAATCGCTTTTCATTGCTTCAATCAAAGTGATTTTTAATGAGTTTTGTGAAGATTTATAGACTAGAGACTATTGTTTTATTATTAGAAGTTTAATTTTATTGACATTGTGATTATTGAAGAAAAGCATTATAACAGTATTCATCGCCTTATATCCACACCCTTCGAGATGAGTTCTAATGAAGGCCCTCCTGCGCCTTCATATTTTATTAGTTTTACGTCAATATTGGTAGGAACAACAGTGATATTAATGTCAATAATGCTGATAGTGTCTGGGGGCCTATTCACGTCTGATTAACAATATTAACAGCACACTTTAAGCTCAGTTCACCAACATTTTCACTTTGAGATGTTTACAGAATAGATAGGTTGGTTTATCATCTGCAATTGCAGATACCTACATAACCAGTGATATCGCAGGTGCACTGCCGTTCCATAGACAACAGAGAAAACTGGAATGTTTCATGAGGCATGAGTGTAAATGGCACTCATACAATTAAAACCAGAAGCGGAAAATAGCGGCGCTGCTATAATATTTATACTTTACCTTTTTATTACAGACCTTTCTCTTGAAAACTGTTTGATGTAGGAATTTTAAATTCAGGATTTTAACTCGAAAGAAGATAAGAAGAAAGTTCGTTGCATTTGAAAATCGTCAGATTTGGAGCAGATAGTAAATTTCTATCGATTACCTACTGTCTGTCTGAATACGAAAAACCACGCTACGCTCCAAAACGGGGATCCTAGACGTAGGCATAAAGACTGTCAAGCTACGATGGGACTGGGCGGGTCATTTCAGCCGCATGCATAGTAACCGCTGGGCAATAGTCTCTACACGGTGGGTGCCTGAGGATGGCCGCCGCCACCGAAGCCGGCTCAGAAAAAGGTGGCGAGACGACCTAGACGTGTACCGCAAGGGTTGGATCGAGATGGCCCTGGAAAAGGATACTTGGAAGGATTTGGGGGAGGCCTTTGCGCAGAAGTGGGACAGTGTAGGCAAGCAAAAAAAAAGTGGTGGCACTCCGAAAGTGCCGACAGAAGTGAAAACTTGAACTAGATCGCCTTGGTGGAAGAAAAGTACTTGTATAGAACATTGGCCCGTAACCTTATCTAAATAAAGAACAGAGTCGCGTTTACCAAAAAAAAAAATTACGAAACCTTTAAAGTAAAAATACTTGCATAGAACATTGATCCGTAACATAATATAAATAAAGAGCACAATCGCGTTTACAAAAGTGGTCATGGTGTCGCGAAATCATTGGTTTAGTCACATCTCAAAAATGCCCAACGCACCTAAGAAGATTTCACTTTAAAAAAATGTCTGTCCGAATTTCTGTTCAAGTTACAGTCGCTAGTGTGTACAGAGCGCAGTTTATGGGTTTATCTTGTCTTTGGTTTACGACAGCTCCGAGTCTACCTTTATGGGATGTAAGCAACTAGATTTTAGTGCAAACTTAAGTTTATTGACAGTAAATGTCGAAAACTTCACGTTATCGCAAACGTGTGCCGGGAAACGATAGTTATTACTTAGTTTTATTTACTTCGATGAATTTGAGATGTTACTTATTAGCTATGCAAATGTTAGAAACCAAGCCCACTTAGGTACCGAACTAATTACTATCGCACAAGATCAACATTCAAAATATAAATCAACAACATTTAATCAACGGAATTTCGCTAATAAACAACTGGGTGTTTAGATTAGACACAATATTTAATCTTCAAATAGTCAATTAGCAAGTTACGTATATCTATTAGATTATCAGAGGTATCACTATTTGTGTCCAGCATCTCACTTTAGCGGGATATTTAACTTCCCTAAATAATTCGATGTCCCATCATGAGAATGTCTACTGTATCATGGAACCGCTAACTAACCCAGAATCGGAAAACATTACCCTCCTTCTGGGGTAGTCATGTAAAAAGGACTGCAGTTTGTATTTTTACACGACTGCCCAAAAAACTATTAAAAAAAACACGATAACTTGTAAACATTGATTGTGGAATAAAGAGACTGACAAACATCTACACACACAAGAATCCTGAAAACATAACACTCCTTTTTTAAGATTCCGTACCTCAAAAGGAATACACGGAACCCATATAGGATCATTCGTGTGTCTGGCTGTCTGTCTGTCTGCTCCGAAACTAATGGACCGAAAGTTGAAATTTGGTACACATATGTATTTCTGTGACCCAACTACGAACGTGTAACGTTAATTAATTAATTTTCAATATGGGGGTCACTTTTGGGGGGCAAAGAAGAAAAAAAAAGTTTTGCGAACTGTATCGTGTGATATCAAATGAAAGTGCTTATTGCGAGTATCTCAAATACATTTTTTAAAATAATTTTATAATAATTACTTTTAAAGATATTCAAGAAAATAGATGAAAATTTACCATTCACCCCTTATCTCCGAAACTACTGAGTCTAATTTTGAAAAAATCAGAGAATAGTTCTATGCTTATACATAGATTACAGGAAAACTTATAAGAAGTCTATGGTCTTAAAATAACATGGTAAATCATTCAATATTGTGCGTACAAACTTACATTTGTAGTTGGAATGTATGGGGAACATGTTTTTCAACTACAATGTTAAGTTTGTTCTTGGGATAAATTCATCCCAGCTACGGAATCTTTCATTGTGCGTGGTCCGACACGCACTTGGCCGGCTTTTAGGACAACTTTTTATCAATTTTAGTTATCAACCATTTAGGCTAAACTGATAATTAAAATGGGTGTTTTTGGCCAATCGTGTCATTTCATTTTCATGCAAGTGCTTTAATTGTTTCTAGAAATCGGGACAGTCTAGGCAACACTAACATAGCCGGGACATTCAAGTCAGATGCACAGTCGACGCACATACCTACCAGGTAATAGTTATCTACGCTTGTTGGCACCGTTGTGGGCAGAGCCCGAGTCAGTCGGCTACATTGTGGCGAATATACAATACGACCACAACTTAGTTATGCTCCGTAGGGAAAGGGAACGGAAACCTTAGCGCATAATGAAATGTTTAAGTGAAAGCTTGAAAAGGTACTAAAAAGTTAACATGTGTAGCCTTTTTTTCGCAAAAATACTAGGTAAGGTAATGACGTCACAACACAAAGAAAGCAAGAAAATATCTTTATTTTTATTTTTAACCGACTTCCATAAAGAGGAGGTTCTCAATTCGAATTAATGTTTTTGTATGTTCGCGTAGATTACTCCGCCAATTATGAATTGATTTTGATGATTCTTTTTTTGTTTGGTAGGTCATACTTCAGACGTGATCTCATAATTTTTTTTTTTTAACTTTGCTTGGGTAGTTTTTGAGTTAGCTTCAATAATACGTATTTTGTCCCACTTAGTATGTGGATGATATGATAAGTTCCTGTCACTGTTATTTAAATAGCAGGTACTCGAATTTGTGTGGAGTAGGTACCACAATTGAAAAAACCAAACTTTGAAAAATAAACTTTCTATAAAAAAAACGAACTTCCAATAAAAAAACACTCCAATTTGAAAAATAACTTTAATTTCGGAAGTCGATGTCTTTGGTCTTGGATTTTCGTTTTTTGCCACCGACTTCCCAAATAGGTGAAAATCGGTTGTATTTTTTTGGAAGGAGTTTTTATTTTCAAGAGGAAAGGACAGTCCCAATAAATTGAGATAATTATTTATTGGAAGTTGTTAAACAACTTAAAGCGCTTAAAATATTGAAAGCCTCGATGTTCGTTAATGAGGCCCTTTTAAAGACGATCCTATTTTTATACCGAAAAAATAACTTTGTCGTAAATAAATAGAACTTTGTTTCGAAAAAGATACCGTCAAGGAAGACCAGCGTTCAAAATATAGCTTTAGCTTCTAAAATGTTTATTGTAAACAAATGGTTAAACTTAACCGCGCAAATAAACTTTGATCAAACCACAATGGAACTCTCCTTAACTTTTATGGCACTTTTTCTTAAATAAAGATTAGGGAACTTTGTAATACGGACATTCAACTTGGAACATTATTCTTATGTTTTGTGTTTTCCATGAAAGTCTTGGAATATTAGATTTAATAGCCCACTTTGTTACTTTTGCGAAGTTCAAGGTGGTTGAAGATTTTCCGGCGATGTTAAAAATTTGTATTCTTCCTCAGTTTGTTTGTTTTCGGTAACTTTTTCAATGAACATGCTTGATAAAACGGAAACGGAGAAAGCTTCTTTTGTAATAGTATTATGATACAAGTGTGCTGTGTTGGTCATTACACACAAGGTGGTCTTATTCATGAGCCACCGGCGAGAGCGATAAGGTAGCCGAGTGTGTAATGATCAATGTACACGCGTTTCATACGACGTATTTCAACAAACTTGCGAGGAAAAATACAGATGTAAGAACATAACTATGCTACAACAACGTAACTATAGAGATGATACATTTAGTTTTATAAAGTTCAACTGACCTTTGTTGCCAGGTACTGATTACTCGGAGCTTCTTTTAAAAACTTTTGTACGTTGGTTGGTGACAATACTCTAGATTTCGTATTTTTGATAATACCAAAACGAAAACGATAACAAATAATTATGGAAAATGGCGCGCTGGTTTTGTTTTTTCCGCTAGTAATGCGCGCGCAGGTGTAAATAAAGGCACTGGCAAAACCGATGAACAGCCTATTTAAAAATATAATAAACACAAAATAATATTTTGAATATGCAAATTACGATTAATATGTAGTGAAAAATATATAATTTGATGAAATATTATGTTCATTTATTATATTTTATTTATTCATGCAGTAGTCATAAAAAAGCATGAAATATCTTTGATGAGATTAAAAAAAGCGGAAATCTCTGCTCGGGTGAAAATAGAGAATGCTCATTTAGTAAGGATAGTTCATACCAGTTCCATGTATTCAAAGTCAATTTCTATTATATACAAATTCCATGCTGCTACGATAGTACTTACTAATTTCATATTGCCATGTCGCGTTTTAAAATTTGCCAAACAACAATGGCTGCTAGAAGAATCGTGTATGGTTTAGTTTTAGTGATGCGATACTATGATTTATGTTTTGGTGCTATCAATGTTACGATTTTTTTAGTATTGTTTCAATCAGTATTTTTTATATTGAGTAACTTTCAAATAAAAAACAAATCCACTGAAATATGTTCCTATATTAAATTGTGAAAACGAACAAGATATGAATACAATCAAATTTTGCACTCGTTACAAAACGCGTAGTTACAAACTATAATCGAAATAAATAATAAAAAAAAAGAAATTGAAGACTTAGCAAACCAGTGTGTGCTTAAAACATTAGCACACACGGGTACTGTACGTACGTTTGGTATGTCAAATATTATAAAAAAATTGCTTATGCTAACCAAATACCTACCTGACATATAATATGAGACAAGCTTACAGATGGTGTAGCTCGGGAGTCACCAAATGGCGGACCGCGGTCCAGATCCAAACCGTCGACCTATTATGTACGGACTTTAAGTACCTAAACAGATTTATAACAATAATTTAGGTAATCTAAAAAAAAATAGTAATTTAATTAAGCCCACACTTCGTATTTTCTGCCGTCGACACAATAACGGACGACGCGAGACGCAAGCCGCATGAAGCTACAAATGTTTTCGGGAGTAATATAGCTAGATAGTTACTATATAGATCGAAATGATCGATTTCCAAGAAAACACAAAAATACGCTAGGTCCTTGATCATCTTTATTTCTTCGTTGTTTGTAGGTAACGTCTTCCAAACGGACCACGAGTCATATACACACATCAAAAGTGTCTAGGGATCAACATATATTTTTGCAATAACTTTTCTCCTGATTGATATTAATTAAAATTTTCTTTAAGGATTCATCAAATAAAGTGTTTTCGTTTGTCACAGTAACGATAAACCAAGTCACCTTTGCATTAATAAAGAAATTTGCCATTTTCCTAATAAAGGGATTTTTGACATTTGAACCACTAACATTAAAGTTCGAAAAAAAGACTGAAATAACAGTTTTCTTTAAAATTTTATTGGGTAACTTAAACAATTAATAATCCGTGTTTCTACCGCAAACACTAACAACACAAGAACATCGGTTTGGCATACTCAAAATGAGTTCATCCAAATCACGCTGTGGAATGGCCGCCCATGTTCGTTGCAACAACAAAAAAAGGTCTTCTTGCGACTGGATACCCTCCATATTCGGCAGAGCTCTTCTCTGTAGCATATCCCATGCATGCTCAATCGGGTTCAAGTCTGGCGACTGAGCAGGCCAGAGCAGGACATTGATGTTAGCTGCGGCGAGAGTCTGTCTTACAACTCTTGCGGTGTGCGGTCGTGCATTATCATGCATTAACTGAAATAAGGGACCGATTTGCACTTGTAGAGGAACGATGACGTCAGATACAATCGTCTCAGCATAAATTTGAGCGTTGAGGTTGCCCCTGATCCAAATCAACTCAGTTCTTCCGCCGATCCAAATACCCGCCCATACCATGATGGTTCCACCACTATAAGGATGGACTTCCTGGCAGGATTTTAATCGCTGTTGGCGTCCAGGGGTTCTCCAGTGTCGTATACGTCTTGTATCCGGTCTCATACCAAAACGAGACTCATCAGAAAAGCACACGAAACGCCATTGTTCTTCTGCCCAATTTCTGTGTTCAAGAGCCCATTGATATCGAATCCTACGATTGTGCATTGCTATAGGTGGTACCCGTAGCGGTCTTCGGGAATGAAGGTTCACTTCATGCAAGCGGTTTCTGACTGTTTGGTCGCTAATTAAGTTCCCTGAAGAGTGATGAAGCCTCACGGCTAACATCATGGCGGTTATTGTTGGAGCTCTTCGAGTTAAGATTTGAATGTATCGGTCTTGTCTCCGTGTGGTGCAGCGATACCGTCCTCCATGGCGCTCAGCCACGGTACCAGTGCTTCGGTAACGTGTCCAAAGTCGACTGATAACACTCTGACTTGTATTCAGAGCTAAAGCCACAGTACGTTGCCGGGAACCAGCTTCTATCATTCCCACGGCTCTGAGCATTTCTTCCCTGCTTAAATGACGTCGCCGCTCCATAATAACGTTGGTTTTAATCAGTAGTAGGGAAACAGTAGCACTAATAATGTCTTCAATGCGTTGTATGTTTTTATAGGGAAAATATTGACAGCTGATTTTCATCTTTTACTCGAATTTGATTAACAGTTCCTGTTTCAAATTATGAAATGCACCAAAAAGGATCCATATAAATTTATATAATCATAAATTTATTACAAAGCCACATCTCAATCTCAAGAAATCCGCATAAAAATGCTTGATCCCTAGACACTTTTGATGTGTGTATATTTTTTTGATGAACCATGAACATAACTTATTGGTGATCCCTGGTGTAGTACCTACCTATTCTCAAAATTAAAAACATTTTATAATGAGTATTTCGACAAGAAGGTAACGATATATTATATTCGTCTAGTTAGCTCAGAGGATTTAAGATCACTTGAAGCGATTATTATTGGAGTTTCAATTCCCAGAAACAGTCTCCTTTTGATATTCGGTATTGAATGACGACGTTGGGCAATACGTTGGTTCGAATTCACGCCAGCCCGTGCTGTTTTTGAAGGTATTCGTAATGAGTCGTGACAAACTCAGTGTTAAAGTAGTATAATATTCTGAAACTTGAGGGGTCCCCATGTTACCTACAGACCTACGATTTAATAAGGAAAAAAAGACCGCATCTTTAAACGCGGGCTAGCTCCAACAACATCTTGAAAATCCTAGCCGAAAAACGCGATTGTTGTCAGTATAATAATTATAAATACATTAAATTAGTTTCTTTTTCAATAAAGGGGTATTAAATACTCCTTGAACAGATATTCGATATTTATTATGTCAATCACTGGCATTTCAATGACAAGATAAATTAAGACGAGACAAAAAAGGATGTCGGTTGCCTATGGTGGGTCGTTTGACGTTTGTAAAAATTCAAAATCCATCCCAGTTTTCGCTTTTATTGTTAAATATAATAGTTTAAATAAAAATTAAGAAACACTCATAGGATTTAAAGTGGGTAAGATAATACATGTATCCTATTTAGTGCTTACTTAATCTGTGACACGTAGATATTTCGCTCAATTCGCAGGCAAGTTCAATGTTGCCAGTTCAATGTTGTTGTTGGTATCTAATGCTTTTGGTGAGTCGCGAGCAAATTAGTTATCTGAGGCGCACATAACGCACTAGTGAGATAATATAAAGTCAAAAGCATGTTGCGTGTTTAATACACTGCATTATGAACATAAAAGCGGTTCAATAACCGCTACTTTATGAGCAAGTGTGTTGAAAAATATATTATGCTTGGCATACCGGTCGTAATAGCACTTGTTTTTATTTACGGAAGAAAATACTTTAAACGCATTCCTGACAGTAACGAATATTTCAACTGCCGTACTCATATGTGTGGTGTCCATTCTACATAATATCATTTTGCTTGGAGATAGACACGTTATATTAAAGCATAATACTTCCAAACAACTCCTCTACAACAAAAGTGAACGAGTAACATTTCTAAAACTATTCACATTCAAAACAGCATCCGAACTACGCCGTCAGTTTGCAAAGGCATTCATTTAGTGAATAGTGTCACGCTGGGATGCTTACGATAGCGGCGGAGGAAGCTGCCCGTCTGGAATGTGCGGGGGACACAGATGTATAGACATGATGAAAATTGAAATGGAGGTAGCCATTGAAGAGCTTGCAGTAGATTCGTGAGGTGTAGGTACAGGACGTGGTTTGTCAGCACTAGTCAGCAATGTACGGAGAGAGCAGTATAGATACGGCACAGATGAATACAGATGGTTTACTCCGATCAATCATTTAAATAAAAAGCGACTCTTGTTACGACACAATAAAGTGCAATTCAGGTCGCACAGCGCTAATTACGTACAGTCATATTCACCTAGAAGTTGCCTCTCTATCGAGTAACTCTTATATCTTCTGACTACGTTACACTCACTAAATTGGCCCAACAAGACGGGCCCACCGCGTACTTGTAGCTTCATAACTAAAATGCGGATTCAACCATCTGTATTCATCTGTGGACACGGTGGAAATTGTAAGGGAGGGAGCCATTGAAAAGTGTAATCTGCGTTCGCAATTTACTTGTCAAACTTGTAAACAAACACGAGTTTTAGGAAAAACAGCTGTAAAGCCTACCTATACGGTTCAGTTTGCGCCACAACTTTATATTTATTATGACTTTTAAGCAGTATTAGTCAGTCTAAAATCAACTTTATTTATATAAAAATAAAGTTGATGTTTGTTTATGTGGAAACAGCATCAATTGGAAACAAGATTGTGTATCGACCTTGGGTTGTTTGAGAGCAGTGTATTTCAATGTACCAACAGGAGATGCAGATCGATGGAAATTGGAAATAATTGGCGGCAACGTTCCTACAAGGTACCGAAACTACAAATTGTAGCACCTGGATTTGTGATCATTAAGTTTTGACGGTTCATTTCTCAACGCTTCAGCATTCATTGTGAGACTTATGTTCAGCGTAATGTTTCATCCTATGTAAAGTTTGTTTTTTAATCCCAGATAGTAATTTATCATTTCAAATACTTGTTGTTTTGTTTGTTATATCAATGTGGAGTTTGACATTTGCATCTGTCAAATTACTCTCGGGATTAAAACCAACTTTAGGTTTTGATTAAATTTTCCATGACTGTTTTATAAGTGCTAAGAACAAGAGGCCGCTTCCAGTGACTGATTTTAAAGCTAGTATTGCCCTGTGGCACTAGATGTTCGCTATCTAAGCTAAGCCCTTTACCGTCGTGCTCTTCCAGATAAAGAGCTGCCTTCTGCGATGTTGTAAATATTACAACTGGTTATAACTGGCCTAACTCACAGAATCTTTATTTAAATAATTCTTCTATACGTGTGTTTGTCACCTAAACGGCTGGACCGATTTGGATGAAATTTTGTGTGTATATTTGAGTGGGTTCTTGGATGGTTTGAAAATACAATTGGACACGGTAGGTGGCGCTGTTCGGGCAGGACAACGTTTGCCAGGTCCGCTAGTAGGCTATAAGTTTGTGGGCACTGTTATATCTTCAAAGATTTGAACGAGGAGGTTGATTAGTATTGTTTGGTTTATAAGAAAACTCTGTTCTGATTTGCAGAATGAGGTACCTACTTAGTAAATAGTTTGACGATCAGAAACAATGAGAGAAGGGAACTTTTTGAATTGCAAGTCTGAATTGCCTAGCCCTATGTAACGAAACACCTTTAAATTACGCTCTATGAGATTGAGGTCTGCCCATTTTCACTAACCTTAGATGATCACGCTCTATAAGATTGATGCCTATTTTCACTAAAACTAGGCAACACCTAAATTAATCCCGAAATTAAAGCGCGTGCTATTGGATTTTAAATTTTCAGCGCTGAGCCGTGGATTGAAAATCTAACAGCGCGCTTTTTTGGGGTTCGTTTAGATGAGGCCTGGTGTTAGTGAAAACGGGCATGATTGTCGGTAAAAAATTTCCTTAATACGTTCAGTGCCGGAAGCCCTCCTGAAGGGTGCATCTAGTCGCATATAGGAAGCCGGGAACCCTCGCAGAGGGCTCATTTTAAATGTAGGTTTTTCTTAGCGAATACAGCATTATAAACCGTGAAAATAGAATCTGATGTATATTTTAACAAGATTTATTAGTATATGCGTTGGTTTTAAATTCCAAGCATTGTTGTTTATTTTTTTATATTTTTTGTTCACGGTTACAAATATTCACAAAAAATTTAAAAGGTTGGATACTACGTATAGCTGCAAGACCCCCTGAAAACACTATTTTACTTAGTTTTACAGAGTTTTATAACATGCCCTAATGCCGTTGACTATCCGCGATGGTTAACTTTAGCGTAAACGTAATGCCGGTAACCCTCTCGGAGGGTTCACTTCCAATATGTATGGCGGCATGGCGTATGAGTTCTATGAAAAGTGAGTGGAGTCGAAAGTGTTAAGTCCTCCAATTTAGTTAATTTTTATTGAACAACTGTAACAAGATGGGTCTTTATATCTCTTGGTACGATCAGACCATAATGTCACATTA
Source organism: Omphaloscelis lunosa (assembly GCA_916610215.1). Classification (NCBI taxonomy): domain Eukaryota; kingdom Metazoa; phylum Arthropoda; class Insecta; order Lepidoptera; family Noctuidae; genus Omphaloscelis; species Omphaloscelis lunosa. Next base: position 15,488,662 of record OU744261.1, on the reverse strand, counting down.
CGCAAATGTAACGGAAAATGAGAATGTGGACGTTTTGGTACGTTAATCGCGAACAAATAGAAGTTAATGACCCATCCGGAGTTACTGCCATGATGTCAAGATGACGTCACGGAAATGTATTACGAGGCCTTGCTTAATATGTAGTAATGGAAAACATAGCCCCCTTACTGTTAGGTAGACAATAAAAAAGGGGTGCCCAGGAATGCCGTCGTACATTAATTACTTAGTTTTTAACGAGTTGTATATTTGCCTGCTCTCTGGATTACCTATTATAAGGCTGAAGGAAAGAACTCTCTCTCAGCTTAGCCTTAGCTATCCCATTTTATTTGAAGTCAGCTGTCGTAATTTTTCGCCAGATGTGTCTGTTTTGTTCAGGCTAAGCGGAAGAAACCGATAAAGTTACATCAACTTTAAATAAGTTAAACTTTTGTACGAATGCTTTAGTATTAAGAGGATGTCTAAAATATAACAAACCGTTACAACTTTCGATTTGAAGATGACATTTAAATAAACTGTCACTCGATGTTCCAAGTTCAAATGGAGTTTTGTGACTTAGGTAATGGAAGCTATGATAACGTCGATTGTTTTCGGAGAAATGTCAAAGTTTCGAGATATCAAAGGATTCACTACAGTTAATACTTGTAAAGCATTCTGTTTGTTAATTTGAAAATATCAAGTCTCTCATCTGCGTGGATTTTGGGTTTTCATATACCTATTATTATTTTTATTTTTTTTTAAACAATAGACGTAGATATATTTAGTAACCTGTTCCGCTTAAAGAGCAATAAAAATCTCCTGAAAGTAATCGACACGTATTTCACCTCTCAACGAGGTATCCTCAGGATGACGATTGACTTGTCGTGAACCCGAACACGGCGTGTTGCCACATCGCGGAACAGGTTACTAAATATATTATTATCCACGTTTATTGTACTTCATAATGGATTTCCGCAAGGTCACGCCTGAATCAAATAACTATTTTTTTATTCTTTTTATTAGGGAAAACAAACATTGCCACATTCAATTTTGTAGGAAGAAATACCAAAAGATACGGCCAAATGTGTAACCAACAACATTTTCCACGGAAAACACATAAAAAATAATCTTTTCAAACTATTTAAACTAAAACCTACAAACTACAATAATTTAAGCTAAGAACACATTTTGTGTGCTAAAAAGTAACACAAAAGTAAAGAAAAACTCATCATGCAAATTTTTATTAAAAATGACTAATATAATGGTTCTGAATCTACCAGCAGAAAGAGCGAACATATCGATATGTTGGAATTGCTTCTTGTAGTTATTAGTTAGTCGGCTCAGAGGTCATCACATCCCCTATATTTTTTCTGGACTGCACCTTTGGTCTCGTGGTCGGAAGTGCGACCTCTGAGCGTGAGGTCCTGGGTTCGATTTCCGGGTCGGGCAGAGTGTTATTGGGTTTTTTCCATTAGGAATTTCTTAGTAACGGCCCGGAGTTTGCAAGCTGGCGGTGTAATACCCTCCGTGCCTCGAAAAGCACGTTAAGCCGTTAGTCGTGCGCCTGATTTCTCTCCAGTCTTATCGGACTATGAGAGTGAGGGTAGAGAGAGTGCACCTGTGTTGCACAATCTTGTACACTATAATATCTCCCGCGCCGAAGGCTAGTCTCCGTTGATGGCCGCCATGGCCAAAATACGATCTGGAGGACTATATTCTATATTTACATCTATAAGCTTATTTGTGCCAGTTCTTCCTCTTGTCTCTAGCTATATACAAATACACAATATACAACATTTTCTTGAAATCGGTTAAATTAGTACCAATAGATTTGTGCAGAAAAACTAGCTGTAAACCGAGCTTTAAGTCATTGAGATTCTTTAATTCAATACAGTTGATATTGCAGCGAGCTGCAAAGTGATTTAATTTGTGAAACGAAATTTATGATCTACGTACAATTTCATGAGGAATGAACGATCCATCAGCTTGCTGCGGTTGATCCGTGGATGGGAGATTATACATACCGAGACTCTTCCGTGCCTCGGAAAGCACGTTAAGCCGTTGGTCCCGTGTTGTGGAAATTTGACAGTCGTTACGGGTTGTCAGAAGCCTGAAAGTCTGACAAACAGTCTTGCCAAGGGGTATCGTATTATCTAGTTACTGGGTTGTGGAGGTCAGGTGGGCAGTCGCTCCATGTAAAAGACTGGTATTCAGCTGCATCCGGTTAGACTGGAACCCGCCCCAACATAGTTGGGAACAGGCTCGGTAGATTGATTGCATATAGGTACATTCATATTATGGAAGCATTATACCATTGAGCGCGGTTTTCAACGGTTTTATTAACGAAATACTGGAGTAAATCTCTTTCATTACTCGCGAAATGTATTTACCGATATTTTTCCAATATTCGCAGATTGCATTCATTAAAGCTTTATTAGTGGTGCTCGAATAATCAACGTAGAATTTAATTTAATTTTCAATGCGTGTAAATTAACAAAATAATAGATACAATTATATTACGGTGTAAGGCTATGGGGATGACACAATACAAGCAAAATCTCAATTTCAAAAAGCATTTCCATGTAATGTAACGTTCCTGCGAATGCTCTACTCTGCGTTAGACGCAATGCTCACTCACGACGAGTGAGCATTTACCTGTATTGTTTACTTTCTACCTTGTGTTCATTGTGACGATCTGCCCTCGGCCGCGCACCTCACTCGGCGACGCCTGCGCTCGTACTTTTGCTCGATAAAATGCTACGCCAATAAGCTCGTTGGTTTTTAAAATCAGGTCGTAACAAAACATCGAGCGTCGTGATCGAAGTGCGGTTCGATAAAATGTAAAAACGGCTAATAATCTATGTTCTGTTGCAAGTAAATGCTCTAATCTATACTCACCTTTAGAGCGGAGTGCAAGTGGAGTGAGTAGCCATGTGGCTACGAGCCACGCTTAAGCGACGAGCAGAGAAAACAAATGAAAGAAGTTATTTAGTTTTAGAGCATGACACAAGTCACCGCGATACGAATTGCAGAGCGACGGAAGAAAACAAGTGAGGGAAACAGTCTAAGTGTAGAAGAGCGAGGTACTAGGTATCATTGCGGAGTAGTGTAGCGGAGTGTCTCTCCACTAAAGCATAAGCATTATCAGCCTATAATATTCCCACTGCTGGGACACAGACCTCAGCTCTTCGAGAGGGAGTGGGCTGTCATCACGCGGGTCCAGTGCAGGTTGGTAGATGTCACATGTCTTTGAATTTTTTGGTTCTAGCACATGCTGCCGATGTTTTCTTTCACCTTTTTGAGATCAGTGGTGATGAAATAATTTACACAAAGTAAGCGCCTGTCTGGGTTCGAACCTACGACCTTCAACTCGTAAGTTGGGGCCGTTACCACTGGGCCACCACTGCTTCTAAGCAACTTTGAAGCAATAGTGAGCCAGGGGTAACGGCCACTAGAGCGGAGACGTAAATTCCGGGCAATTCTATTGGTTGACGTTTTCCGTGCTCTGCAGCTCTCGGCAGGGTAGGTAGCTTTCAAACCCTACAAGTCATTCTCTCAACTCACCCGGTTTCTGAAACGAAAATCAACGACATCTCTGTTGAAACATTTCTTGGTTTTGTGAAGTGTTGTTTTGCATTTTGAAGTCATGCTAAGTACTTGACTCTGACAATGTGTCAAAATAAACTTACCTCAAGTGATTACGTATATATTGACTGTTGGTAATTCCGTTAATAATCACAGCGGTTAACATGCGGTTGATAATAATTTATTGCCTAGCTGATTTTTGTGTTAATTTTCCAGAAAGTTGGCGTAAGTAAGTTCGATGCACTAGATCAGTCGAAGCGCAGAGCTACCGACACTGCTGGTGGTCATCGTAGGTATAACAAAAAGAAAAGAAATAAGGTATGTGTGACCAATAGTTGTCATCTTTATAAGATAATGCAAAACTCATTCTCAGAGCAGTGGTGGCCCAGTGGTATCGGCCCCTACTTACGAGTTGTAGATCGTGGGTTCGAACCCAGGCAGGCGCTTTACTTTGTGTAAATTATTTCACCACCCCGGCTCTCAAAACGGTGAACGAAAACATCGTGAAGAAACCGGCATGTCCTAGAATCAAAAATTCGAAGACATGTGACATCTATCAACCCGCACTGGACCGGCGTTGTGAATTACAACCCACTCCCTATCACAGAGAGGAGGCCTGTGTCCCAGCAGTGGAAAGATTATAGGCTGATTGTTATAATAGTTGTCACTTTTATTAAGATGATGCAGAACTCATTCTCCTTATTCCAAATCAGCAATGCCACAAAATATTATTTCCAACTCCCTCAGATTGTTTCGCTTCGTTTAACATTTGTCTATACAAGTTTTGAACAGTACCAGCCCTTTAGGAGATAGTACATTTTATTTCGTTACTAACTTTTATCACCAGCTGACAAGTGACAACTACCTTAAGTCTGGCAAAACGAATTATCCCAACTTATTTGCCAACTTTAAGTACCTAAGAAGATTTTCAGAGGAAAAAGTTTTTTTTTTTTAGTTTTACGTAGAGATAATGTTAGTAGTTTTTATCGATTTGATAGAACTGTTTTATTATTGACTAAGGATTGTAAACTATTTAGGCCATTGTTGGCCAAGAAATGGGTAAGTAATGGTTCGCAATTATTATTTTTTAAGTTTGTGAAATCATCAATTTCTTTCATAATGTTCTGAAAATTACTTCAGGGTCCAATTGACGTAATATTTTTTTCTGTAGGAAGAATTAATTATATTAATTTCCTTTCGAAAATAAAACCGACCGAAATAAATTTTAGGTCAACAAATCCTCCTATCTATTTATGTAACCTGTTTCCTTTTTGTAATTTTTCCAAAACTAATTCGGAAATAACAAGCGATTCCTTGCTACGGGCCTTTCAATATTTATTTTGGTCACGTTTATACGAATGTAGGTACATATTTACAAGTTATCTAAATAGAGGACCCTAAAACGAAATTGTGCATATTTTAATTGCATTTGTTATGAACACTATTCTCTGGATTCTGATTAAATCATAGTAGGTCAGTTGACAATAAAAGCTGGTTTTTGATACTTAGTTTACTCTGCTCTGTGAGAAAATGACGTTTTGAGAAAATGACGTTTTGCGAAAGTGACATAAGGCGAAAGTGACCAAATTTTCACGATGACATTTTACGAAAGTGACGTTCTGCGTCAAGATCCTCAGGGCCACGACGCCGCGCCGTCGCCGCGCCGCATAGTGGATCGAAAAAAGGCTCTCGAAGACATTGGAGCTTAAATTTTAAAGTATCGTTTGTCGAAATGGCTTCTAATAGCTCATGCATAAATATATCATAGGATACAATCTGGTAGGAAAAAGCGGCAAGCTATTTTTTTTTGCAATAAAAATGTATTGAACTAGAGTCTGTCTTTTGAAAACTGACAGTGAAAAAGAGCGGCAAATTTAAAAAAAATAACTCTGAAAAAACGGATTTGATACTTGAATATTTTTATGCAGAATATTTATTTATGGTTTTACAGATTAATAGGAAAACATAAAGCAAAAAATTGTTTAGATAAGCTTTTATGATCATTGGTTGGTTGTAAGTCACATGGAAATTGATATAACAAAATAATTTATGTTAAATATGTAGGTCATAGTTTTTAAATATTTGATTAGTTTTACTGATTCTGTGTATTAATAATATATTTTCCTTTATGAAGGTTTCCATAGCAGAAAACCTAGGATGTTAAACTGGATTACATAATTAATAACACAGATTTTTATATTGATGTCACGCGATTTCTCATCGCTATATTGCCCTAAGACGACCCACAGACCTTCAATTATGATTCCTCATTTAAAACTGTCATATTGATGGGCCAGGTCTAATAAATATCAATCCTGATAACTTAGTATCAAAACTAATTCAATAGCTGATTTAAAAAAAAAAATATAAACAATTGTACTTTTTTGTAGAATGCATCCTCGCGTTCGCTTCTCACTTGGTTGTAATTATTTATCAAATTGTATAACAACTTTCTCGCACTGCTTCTAAAAGTTTTAGCTATTGTTTTACTTGAAATACGAAAAATATACACAAATTAATTTTCGTAAGAGGTTATAAAAGCAACAACTGAAAACAAGTGACATTTGCAGTAGTGTTGTCAATTTATGAAAACGTGAATAAATCACTCTCACCTTTCATTAGAAAGACTCTAATGCTTATATCTCCATCACATAGTTGTTTTTTTTCCCATAATCTCGTTATATGAAGTATGTCAAAAAACCATAAATGAATAGTTACATCAACGTGTGGATATTGTGGTTATTCTCTCCGTCCCGGAGATTAGCATAAGCTCCATACATTTTTTTGCAAAAAATAGTAATTTGCCGCATTGCCTACCAGATTGTATCCTATGATATATTTATGCATGATATTGGCTATTAGAAGCCATTCAAGCAAAAACCCGACACTTTAAAATTTAAGGTCCTATGTCTTCCAGAGCCTTTTTTCGATTCACAGTGCGTTGCTACGCCTCTAAGCTGTGCATATGCAACGTTGCCAGCCCGCTGCCGCGCAGCCGCGAATTGTAGAGTTATAATATGGCAAAATCAAGCGGAGACGCCGGCAGCCGCAGCGGCGCGGCTGCGATGCAGTCTACACGAGCCCTTATTTTTATTTAGTAAGTTTGCGTTGTGGCCATGACAAAACATTTCACGTAACGTAACGCAACGTTTGTCATTCTCATAGTGTTTAGTTATAAGTATTGACTTATGACTAAGTATAACTAAACAAAAGTTAAACTTACAAACGCCTAATTACAGGCAACTTCTACAAACGTCAAAGACACGGCAAAACACTTTTAAAAACATTAAAGACGCACCTAGGTTCTTAATTAATCCGCAGCGACGCAATTAGCAAGTTATGTGAACGAGGCACAGGGATTCGCTAGTTTACATTACAAGGTGCCAACATGGTTTAGGCGGGCCCTGTAATACACAAATTCAAACGTGGACGCTCAACTATGTTGGCCGAGATTAGATTTAGTTTGAAGCTGTTTGAATTACGGTTTCTTAGTTAATTAAGAAAATTCGGTAGGTGCCCAGACAGTCAATTTCGTCGGTATCATGAAGTTAAAAATAGTAAGAAGGTCGTTCCTCAGACCGACCTTTTTTTTGAAAGTAGAATTTAATTAACTGGCTTTATTGGTGTCCAATAAAAATTTAATTTAAAAATAAATCGGTTTATTTTTTTTTCATTTATCAAAGGTATTCTAAAACATTTTTCGTGTAAACCAGCCAGAGGTTTTACTTTATTTTATTAGAAACTAGCTGCGCACCGCGGTTTCACCCGCATAAGTCTCGATCTCGTGGAAATATCGGGATAAAAAGTATCTTATGTGCAAAATTTCTTCCGTATCCGTTCAGTTATTTTAGCGTAAAAGCATAACAAACAAACAAACTCACTTTCGCATTTATAAAAATTTTAATTAGGATGCAATGTGAAGCCTTTTTGCTTGGAAATATTGTAAACAAGAGCCAAGAGCACACTTTATGAGATGTACGAACAAAAGGTTTGATTTCAATGAATGTTACTTGTAAATAGAAACCATTTCATGAATAAAACGCAAGATAACGACTAAGTTATTTAGTATTGAATTTCTTAAGCTTTACCTAAGTACCTAATATTTTGTCAGAGAGTTGAAACTGTGAGGATTCTTCGAATTCACAAATTTCTATGATTTGAAACCGGTGTCTGGTGTCTTAAATTGGTAATAGTCCTTTGAAAAGAACTTAATCGAAATATCTCCTAGAATTGAATGATAATTGAGTATTCTACTAATCCTTTTGATGACGTTTAGACCATTTAGATAAGATTTACAAAGAGGTTCTTTTGAAAAGGTGCATAAATACTCTCCTTACCGACCCTGACGACCCCATTACCACCCTCCAGGAGAGCAGTAGGGAAACCAGCACAGTGTACAAAAACAGACGCCTCCCGTCATTCCGACCTCGCCGCCGAGGGCCTCTGCGATCGCAACCGTGTCCCCGAGTAAATGATACTCCCCCCGACCTTTGCTCGATAACGAGGTGCCAGCAGTTGTTGCAGCTGAGCACGTAGCTTTACATTCCCCGATTAATAATCATGATCAAAACTTTGATCCAGCCCGTTCCATCCTTGCTGTCCTCCCTCCGGTTGACGCCCTAAGCCAAGGTTCGTACCCCACAGAAGGTGCTCTTAGCGAGCGTTCACCTAGTTTTAATTAGCATAGTTGAATAACCCCTGGGTGGAGGTTCAAGTGTAGTAGCTTAAGACACCCACAGGAAAGCCCGGTTAAGTAGTCATGATCTCAGAGGTCAATTACGAGATGCCCTACCTAAAAAAAAAACATAATCAGCACAATGCAGTTCATTGCCCTTTTGAACAATTAATTTCTTGTAGTGTCCCAAGTACAAGCATAATCAGTTTAAACCTAAAGTTTCCACTGCTGGGACACAGGCCTCCTTTCTGTGAGAGGGAGTGGGCTGTAATCCACCACGCGGGCCCAGTGTGAGTTGTTAGATTTCACATATCATTGAATTTTTGTTTCTAGAATATACCAGTTTCCTCGCGATGTTTTCATTCAACGTTTTGAATTGTGACTGTTGTGTCCTTAATATCTGCAAAAATAATCTTCGACAAAACGTTCCATCTATGCGTGGGTTTAATAGGGATGATGTCTGGCTAAAAAAAAAAACGAAATTCTATTTAGTCCGTAAGTCAGATAATAAAAAAATATTAGACACGTATTTTGTGCCTTACCATATTAATAAAAATGACTTAGATAAAACGCATTATAGTTGGGGAGTGGGGGTCACTGCGTCACAAGTATAAAATCTACGTGACGTTATGGCACATTTAACTCAATGTATCGCCGTAATCTTTTTATTACGTAAAAAAAGAAAAAATACGTATCCATTATTTTTTTATAATCTACCTGACGGACAAAAAAAATGTTTCGTTATCATCCCTTTCGAACATTGCACGTGTCTACATAAATTTCATGTAATATCTGCATACCTATCTATACATATGATATAATAATTTTAAATAAAATTAAAGTCACTTTTCGTGTCTGTATGTGTATATTTTTCTAAACTACGTAACGAATATTGATGCGATTTCAACAACATTTAAAGAATTCATTCCGGAAGGTTTATGGGTATAGAACATTAATATTAAACTTACATATAACAAAGAAATTTCGATGTTTATCCAGTCGTAAAATCCGTGCGAAGCAGGGTCTGGTCACCGGTTTACTAGTGACTGAGTGAGTTTTTTTTGTGACTTGTAGAAAATGCCTATGGCATTAAGTCCGCCTCTGTATATTTGCGCAAATATTGCTTAAAGTATGAAATAAATTAATCTATTAATACCTACCTCACCAAAGCATTGTTACTAACAACAGAACCACTTCTCATTTCCTTACACGATGTAACACAATTATGATCATTAAGAGCCGATAGTACCTCAGCTCAAATTCACTTTTTACATCGCTCGCACCACACTGCTTGCGGACTGAGTCAGAGCGAGACTGAGTGGAGTGCTAGCGGCTCCAACACGCCGATAGTTTAGGTAATTTCTTTTAAGGCAAAAAATAATGGTAATGAAAAAAAAAGTGTAACATGTGACACCTTGGTAATAAGCAACATTAAAGTGGTGGGGCTTCGTCAAAGTCGTTTCTGATGGCCAACTCTAACACCACGCGCGCTCATTGGTCAAATTAAATAGCGCGCTATTCCCCGGTTTCCTGTGACACTCTTCCGTCTCTTTTCACGAAATAATTCCCAATGATTTGTCTATTTAGATTTAGATTGCAGGAAAGCGAGAGAAACGATGTTACACATTACAAATAAAAAACATAGTGTTTGCTTTATATTTTGTTCAGTTATGCAAAGTTTCATGATCTAATTTAAAGTATTTTTTTAAATTTATTATACTGTTTGGAGGTAACTTTGTAATGTTTTGTATCGAGAAATGTTTTATGGAATCGTGTTTTCTTCTTTATTCTTGGTCTTGGTCTTTATTGCGGAGAGATGCCCATTCATCACAGCACATGAAATGGGAACATGAGATTGTTGAGAAAACGTCTATTGAAATTGAAACTGTAATTAAATAAAGCGTTGAATGGGGACGGAGTTGTTTATATGGTTTTCGCAAAAAATCTTTTTGTACTTTTGTACGTGAATAATTTCAAGATTACAAATTAAAATGAAATTTAAATCAAATATGGTAGGTCGACATTGTTTGAAAAACCTGTAAAGCTAATATAGGTTCCTAGATTATGAGACTTATTAAAATTACGAGTTTAGTTTTAATTAAAATTTTAAAAAATATTTATTAGGAGAGAGCATATTATTTTGTTATGTTAAGAATATTTCTGTTAGTAGAGGATCTGACCTAGGAATGACCTTTACTCATCTGTTTAATGAATGAAAAGTATTTTAAATTTAGTATGTTGGAAAAAGCGGGGGTGGGGGTGGGTAGGCAAAAAAAATCCTGACCAGACCGTGATTAATTAAAAATGTAAAAACGACTTTTTTTTAAGCATTTGCAAGATAGACACCAATGGAAAGAGCTTTTAAAGGAGAACCTTTGCTACTAACTCTACTTTTTACAAATGTTAGTCAATCCGGAGTTAATGATCTAAATAGGTGACTACTTGGCTACCTAAGTTTAGGAATGTTCTTGGCGCCCAATAGCTATAAGTGATATATCAATGGATACTGTTTTTTTTAGAGAAACACTTCTAACTACAACGAATTAATCGTTAAACGAATAAGTGCAATAAAAAAAATAAAAAACCATTTTAGGATTTTAATTAATTATAGTCTGGCCATAAATTTTTTCACATACTGAATTTGATCTAAAATATTTTTCATCCATTAAACAGATGGGTGAAGGTCGTCTCTAGGTCGGATCTTAGGCTATGTAAAGAGAACACATAAAGTGCACATTTGCCTGTTTTCCTGTATGTGTGATCTTGTTTGTACAGATACAAGAGGCTTACAGCATAGAAATGGTATAGTCGACTTCGTAATTTCTTTATCACATTGGTTAACAATGAGGTTAAAAACTGAAAGCTCATAACAGGTGGCAGCACAGTTGTACGTCTTTATACCGCTTGTTGTGTTTACTTTTGTGTCGATCACAAATTATACGAAAACTAGATAAATATGTATGAAACTTAAAGTGTAGCACTATTAAAAGACGAGCTAAGGACAGGGGAAGCGTCTACCCCTGGTAAAAAAGCAGCTTTTGTAGAAAACTCAATAAATTATTATTTATAGGTTATTTTGTGTTTGTTGACTTAAAGTGCGTTTTTTGTATATCAACAACGATAGAAATAACCTGATAAGAATTGAAAACCAACTCGGGCATGATCTTTCTGACTGAAAAACCTCAGAGATAGCAGTTTTAGGACTGATTCAATATGATAATATAAACACATACATACTTTACAATAATTTACATAATATTACATCACAAGCAACAGAAAACAGACTTATTTCTCATGGGAGTATCACCTATAAACCACTTTCTCCCATAAAAGGCTTAAAGGACATCGTCTCGACGAAATATCTGATTACAATTTTTTTCAGAGAGCTTTCTCCCACAATGTTTTTCTTATAACATCTTTGGCGTATACATTGGTCTCCGTATTTTTGCATGAAACAACTGCGCAACTGGGCTCGATAGTTAATTATACGTAAAAAAAGTCGCCGGTTTATAAAAAAAATTATGGCTAGCTGATAAATTATTAGACGCTGGAGATCAGCGCCATCTGAACTGAGCAATTGGCAGTTTTTATCCGTATAACTTCAGTAAGGTTGAAAATACCTTAGTGTTACATCAAAACATTCCTTGTCGTTTCAGGACGAGCAAATGACATTCAACCTAAGGGTGGTATGGTAATTACGAGGTTGACTATACAGCTGGTAACAAATTAGAGTTAGATACGTAAATGTATTTAACATTTATGTGATGTTTATGTAAACACAACTAATCCCGTGGTAAATATTATTCTGGAAACAAAGCACAGGACAGGGGTTTCTCTGGAAATATTGTAAAATGTGTGCTAAAGGAAGGAATTAAATAAACATTTAACGTGACATTTATTTATTTGTTTGGGACAAACAAACAGTAACACATTATATCTGCGCAAATAATATAAACAAAGATATTATATAAATGTGAAACTCACATCGTTATCCACAGCATATACAATTCATATAAATTTACTAATGAACAATCTATGCGAATAAGACTACAAGACTGTTCAAATAACTATACATCGGAATCCTTAAGTTTCTTTAACAAAGCAGAACGAAATCTATTTGCTGACACTGAGAATAAATCTAATTCTGTAGTTTCTGAACAAAAATCATTATAGTTTTTGCACAAGCGACGTAGAGGCGCCCGCAGACCAGCATTGGTGCGGCAATGGGACACAGCAAAAAGAGGTCGTGCGCGCATCTCTCGTCTAATAACAGTTCTTGGGACACAGTAGCATATTTTATTAGTAATCTCAGAGCAGTTATACCTGTTATAGCATACGTCGAAAAGAAACATAATTTCTAGATATAAATGTCTAGACTTCAGGCTCATTAAATTGTATTTATTAAGTAGATTTTTATAGGTTGGGAAATTGTGGGAGCACCTATAGTGCATCGATCTGAGGAATTTGCGCTGCACTTTTTATAGCATCTTAACATATTTATTATAAAAAGGGTTCCACACTACCACTGTATATTCGAGTTGAGATCTAACTAGTGCTTTATAGAGATGAGAATAAGTGCTTGCGTGTTTAAATTCAGTAGCTGATCTCATAACGATCCCGTACATACGATAAGCCTTTTTGGTGATGTTATCAATATGTTGATCAAGGTGAAGTTTGTTATCTAGCAGTACCCCGGTAACAGTCTCGCACGGATGGAGCTTTCAATAGAGTTACATTGTTTAGATTATAATTATGATTTAAAACGTTTTTATTTTTTGTGAATGATATCGTTAAACATTTAGAAATACTAAGGTAAAGTTTGTTTTGAACGCAGTATTCAGAGAATCGATTTAAGTCTTCTTGTAACTGACAACAATCTGCAGGTTTTCTTATAGCTTTAAAGATTTTTAGGTCGTCAGCATAGATCAAAAATGTTGAGTGTCTGAAACAATTTCCAATATCATTTATGAACAAATTGAATAAAAGAGGCCCTAAAATTGAGCCCTGGGGGACGCCAGATTTTACGACAGCAGTTGCCGAGTGGAATCCTTGACAACAACCCTTTGTGATCTATTACTAACATATGATGCAAACCAGCGAAGCAAATCTCCTCGTATGCCGTTAAATGCAATTTTGGTAAGAAGCAAATTGTGGTCTACTTTGTCGAACGCTTTTTGAAAGTCTGTGTACACTGCGTCTACTTGTACTTGTTGATCCATATTGTTAAAGAGAAAGTCGGTAAATATTAATAGATTAGTAGTTGTAGATTTACTTTTAACAAATCTATGTTGTTGTTCTATTATAATTCAGTAAATTATCTTATGTATTTTCTGATAAACGAGCCTTTCAAAAAGCTTCGACAAAGCAGACAAAATAGATATGGGGCGATAATTTTCGACATATTTGCTGATTTCGCGCATTTTGCACTTGTGTAATTTTGGGTACTTTCCAATTTTCGATTCAAGTATTATTTATATACGACTGCCATACAAAGGACACTTCAAAATAGACAAATGGCGCACGGTCTTTTTGATTAGACTTGAACCCTTCTTCTTTTGTTTCAATGGTACATCTATGTTACTAAGGCCCTTTCCTCGTTAGTCGGTACGGTGTCGTTTCGGTACCGTTTCTGTACCGTTTCGGTACTGCTTATGTTTCTTCATTGGTCGGTAAGCACTCTGTACCGAATCGGTACCGCACGCGCACACTGCTTTCATTTAGAACTCCAAATTCAAATTAATTCTATTGATACGAGAGTCCAAGCCATGCCATTTTACCTTATTGTTTTACGAACAAAATCGTATAAAATCGATAGATTTAGTTATTCTGAAATTAAAAAATCCTAATTTTAGAAAATTTTCGCGTTACGTCTGACCTGACCGCATTTTTAAATGTCAAAAAAATAAAAAAACCGCACTTTTTATAGCAATCTGTCTGATTTTCGAATGTAGTTGAACGATGGATTTTAGATACCGAAAACACAATTTTCATATACCCAGGAGACCATAATTTGAGAAAATTAAGAATGAGGCAAAAATAAAACCCATAGCAATCCGTCTGAAAATCTTGTTTTTATGTGAACATTGGTCTGTTGATGCGAATAAATCATTTTGCATAAGAAAATGTGAGCATCATATGTATTGAAACCATTTTGAATTTGTTGAAAAATTTTAGCGATCGGTAACATGGCATTCTCTATCTGAAATCTGTTAGATATAATGAAAAAGGTTGTCCAGATGTAGACAGAAATAGTGTTAAACTACTATTCGATAATCGAAAATTATTAAACATATACAATACATTTTATCATACTGCGGCGTTTTTGCGAAGGATTAATAAAGAGCTTACCCGAAACCATCGATGTATTTATTTTTTATTTTTATTATTATAAAATGGACAAAAGAAAACTAGGATAACGTTTGAAAAATACTGTTTATTGAAAAAAAAAAAGAAAAAACATGTTTTGAATCATTGTCGGACTCATCTTCGGCGTGCTGAGGCATAGGAGCGTAACTGTGCGTTTGCACTAGCGAAACATCACAACAAAACATGTTGAAATCTCTAGTTCCTGTCAAACATTGTATGGAAAATTGACAGAAAATAGAGATTCCAACATGTTTTGTTGCGAATGTTTTGCCAGTGCAAACGCACAGTAACAAGCACCGCGTATTTATCGGGTGAGTTCGAAACGTTGTTTTGTTTTTTGGAATTATAGGTGACATTTAAAAATTCTGAAAACAGGTTTTAAGTAACCCCGTACTCTTATTGTGTAATACAACACAATCACAATCTGTTTCGATTTGAAACAGATTACTAATTCATTGCTTTATAAGTTGAAAAAAAATCTGCTCAACAACGTAAATACCGCAATGAATGTTGTTGAACTGTCAAAATGAAACAAATTAGGCATAATTGTTTACGAAAATAAGCTACGCAAGTTTATTTACCAGTACCCTAACTGGTAAATAAACAAGAGATTTAAAAAAAATTGAACCAGGTTGCTATGAGAGTATGAGACACATCGGTTTATTTTTTTGACATTTTTGAAAATGCGCTCAGGCTACATTTGACATCAGACATTATGATGAAACCGTCTGCCAATTTTTTTTTGAAATAGCAGTAATGGGCTCCCATAAAACTGTGATGTTTCTTAGCGGTACTGCCCACCCAGTTGGGTTCAGAATCATCAAAATTTTATACGGTTTTAGCCATAAAACGATGAGACATGGTATTGGTCGTGGGTCCTCGTACTTTATAGGATACCCTTATAGGATTACTCGTGTGTCTGTCTGTTTGTCTGTCCATCAGTCACAGCCAAATTGCTCCGAATCTAATGGATCGATTAAGTTGAAATTTAGTACACACATGTATTTCTGTAACCCAAACACGGACGTGTAACGTAAATACCTAAATGAATTTTGAATATGGGGGACAAATAAGAAAATTAAAAAAAAAAAGTTTTGCATACTGTACCGTAACGACATATTTTAAATGAAAGTACTTAATTGCGAGGATCTCAAATATTTTGTTGTAAAATTTTCAAATGAATTCTTTTAAAGATATTTAAGAAAGTAAATGTAAATTTGCCATTTCCCCCTTATGTCCGAAACAACTGAGCCAAAAATTTGAAAAAATACAGATAATGGCTCTTTACTCGTAGATAACAGGAAAACCTATAAGAAGTTTTTGGTCTTAAAATAACATGGTAAATCTCTCAATATTGTGCGTACAAACTTAAATTTGCAGTTGGAATGTATGGGAGAACATGTTTTTCAACTACAATGTTAAGTTTGTTCTTAGGATAAATTCATTCCATTCTCTAATCTGTGGTAAGTGCAGAATTCATGTTTAAAATAAGAATAACGAAAATAATATTCTGAGAGTAACAATATTCAAGTAAACAGTGTGGGTGAGATATAATATCATTTCAAAAATGTCGAAGCATTTTCTTTCGTGATTTTATATAAATTCTCAAGCGACCGTTGATTCTGTTGGAGTAAAAAGAAACGCCATATTTTGTAATCTAAGTGTATCGCACAACATTTTTCGAATACTTTTTTTTGGCTATATCTATACTTCATTTCAAATAAGAATAGACATTTAAATAAACCTTTTTTACAGTCTGTTTAACCGATTTTGACTTATATTGCGTTGGTGGTATGACAAATGGCAGCTGCAGTAAACAGTTGGTATTTGTATTTTAACCACTTTTTTGCTTTTAATGCCATCCTTATGCCTACGGTATAGAAGTCAGAATCGGTTGAACGGACTGTAAAAAAGATTTATTTAAATGTCTAATCATATTTCAAATGCAATATAGAAGTAATGTGATAAAATACTGTAGCTTGTGAAATATTTTTCTGTTTTATATCTAGGCTTCCTACGCTCGTTAGACCTACGCAATGGATACAGCCAGTTTCTCGAATTGTTACCATTCTTCAATAAAAATCTTCGTAGTTGCCTATTATATCCTGTTGAAACAATCCCCCTCTCTCCATTATAGATTCTAGATCATTAAATAGTTCAGTGAACAGTGTTATCAAACTGTGTTCGGTCGCAAACTGTGCCAGTGCTTCCTCCACTGTAAAGTGGTGATGACGTCACGGGCGGCCATTATCTACGTAGCGACTAGTTGGCTATCATTGAGTTAGTGTATCTCGGTTACATCGGGCTGTAGGGCTGTGTGTGTAGGTTTTTTGGGGATTCGTATAAAGGGTCTAAATGAAATCTTTATGGTGAGAATTCGGACTGTCTCCATGTTAGGATCGATTGATTTCAGTGCTATTGATTGTCCTTTGGCATAAGTAGATGGAGGTAACATTGCTATAATTACAGTCATTACTATAAAGAGTAGGAACAGGGATGACGCCTGGGAAAAAAAAAAAAAAAAAAACTATTTAGTCCGACAGTCAGATAATAAAATAAAAAATTAGACACGTATTTTTTGCTTTACCATATTAATAAAAAGTAACTTAAATAAAACGCATTAAAGTTGGGGAGTAGTGGTCGCTACGTCACAAGTAAGTATAAAATCTACGTAAAAGTGACGTCATGGCACATTTTAACTCAATGTATCGCCGTAATCTTTTGATTATGTAAAAACAGAAAAAATCTGTGTCCAATATTTTTTTTATAATCGTCCAGACGGACTAAAAAAAAATTTCATCATCCCTATTATAATTGTCTACCACAAGTACCAAATGCATTAATTACTATACGAAGTAAAGAAAACATATGAAAATTTCAGCAAAAAAAAAAAGAATACAAGAATGTAAAATATGACTTTGAGGATTTCGTGTTCCTACTCTCAGATAATCAAAATAATGATAATGATTCATATCATCTAATGGCCCAAGGTAGCATCCAAGATTCGGGGGATCTCATCCAAGTTTAAGTTAAAACTTTTGCAATACATACATATTCATGATTGTGTACGATTCTTTAGTAGGTAGGTACAGTCAGCCTCAAAAAACCGTATAAATCGACAAGCATTCATTTAAAATTGTCTACATTCTTTGTTCCATAATATGGTATCAATGGGTGCTTAATTATTGCATAGGCAATCAAATGAATTCTTGTCGAGGTATACATATAAATCTTTACTAGGTACAGTGATGCAAGATCCTATTTTCAAAAACGGATGACTGACAATTTGATTCTCATATTTTGAAACAAATGACTGTCAAATTGAAACTTGGATTGAATTTGATTCAAATTATTCATGTCAGTTGGTATTTTTCATTTTCTCACATCGCCAGCCCTAACACAAGTACCGTAGGTAACAGGATGTGCGAAGTGACAACTTTTGTTTTGACCTCTGCCAACTCATATTAGAGTTTGGACCCTTTAACAAAGTTTGTCAATGTCCGCGGTCACCGCTTATCGGTACAAATCTGTATAAAACAGTTTGAAGGGTGTTTGTAACCCTTTGTGATTGATGGCAACTTTATTTTGTGTTTTTTGAGTAGCAATCTCAATGAAGGCGACTAACGTTTTTGTCAGATTTAGATGAAATATTAAAAATTATTTGAAACTAGCTGCGCCCCGCGGTTTCACCCGCATAAGTCTCGATCCCGTAAAAATATCGGGATAAAAAGTATCCTATGTCCTTCTCCGGGTCAAGGTCTATCCATATCCCAAATTTCATCCAAATCCGTTCAGCCGTTTTAGCGTGATGTCGTGACCAAGGGAAATAGGGATTCATTTTTATATATATAGATAAACTGAACCTTGTAATAAGGTAGGTAAATAAACATATTTTTCACTGTCCGTTAAAATGCTCTACACAGCTTTGTATCAACAACAATGTTTTCACGTCGTATTTTCTCTGGCTCGTAAAAAGATTTAAAAAAAAAAAACAATTCAGAAGTTCGCTTTTATCTAATAATAAGAGAATAGGTTAAAACTTGCCAAAGTAAGTAGAAAATTAAAAATTCAACATTAATCCAACATAACCTAGCAGTTTTAATGACATTAGGCAAAATGGCAGTAATAGGTACGCACTACACAGTAGGTATTTCCTTTTGAGGGAACTCTGTGACACTAGCTAAATGTCTAGAGACTTATTCGTCTTAAACACATGTAAGAGCATATTATATGCTTCGAGACACGTGTAAAAGTCCAAACACTACTGTCATTAAGGTGTGTGTAAATATACATGTTTTGCGAATTGGTAATTATACCCTTTAAGATTTTGGGAACTAATTAAAAGCTGTACGTCTGTCTTCTTAAATTAGCAAGCGGTACCTCGAATGTTAATATTCTCCATTGTCATCGTAATTTTCCACGTAACAGTTGACTGAAATATTGTATACTTACTAATTAATTACAAACTCAAATCTTTTGTAAGTAGATTAGCGATTTTCATTGTGTCAAAATATTTCGTCATCTTTAGTAAGAAAAATGTTACGAGTAATTTTTAGGTCGTGTTAATAAGTTATCTTTCAAGGAGCTCATTTTTGGGAGCTTTTTATTTAGTTTTGATTAAATATTTAGAGATTATAGGGATGCTATTGAAAAAACTTCATCAAAATATCAGCTAAAAGACTTTTACTGCTGGATATACACCACGTAATACTGACAGGCCCTAAACTACCAGCAGCCAGAGAATTCCCGCGACCATCAGTAAGATATCGGTCCAACTATTGTCCCCTACCGGCCCAAGGAGAGGCCAAGGAGTTCAAGAACTCCTTGGCTCTATCGGCCATTTGTTCTAACGTGTGAAAAAATTACAGAATTTTATTAAATGTATCACTTTCAGATGATGATCCAGTGGTGGCCAGGCCTGGCCAAGCTGCCGTGTAGCCAATAAACAACAAACAATGTAATATTATCGAACGCGCGCACGGTCGCCCTTGCATTCTAGTTTAATTAGATTAGGTTATTAGCTTGTCTGCATAAGTTGACAAAGTTTATTCTTGTATGAATGTACAAACGAAAACCTAGCATATACGAGGTGAAGTACAAAACTTATTGAGCTCGCTTCGTGGAGCTAAAAATGTATCCATTTTTTTTTTTCGGGTTGGAATTTGTCAAATAACTTCTCCCGCTCCCGCTTCGGAGCGGGAGAGCGTGTCAGACTCTTACTTACTAAAACCTACCCGTGTTCCTTCGGTTGCCCTGTTGCCGGGGGCCACGATCTCCCTTTCGGTTTTCTTCGCAACCCTGGCAGGCATCGGCCCTAACGGACCCCGTCAATTCCACTGACATCTCTTTGAGGCGCGCGTGGAACACAACGCGCCGTCCACCCGGGCCTAGTCCTTATCGGACGTCTGCAGCACCGTCCGCAAGCCCGCGCCTACGGTGGCCGGAAATCGGCCTGCGATTCCCGACGCCCTGGGAATGTATCCCTCCGAATATAAACCTGCTGGCACCCATATAGGTAATATAGGTATAAATTATTAACGTCTACTACTAAACGGTTTAGGGCGGCCGAGACTGCAAGTCCACCTCTGTGATGATCCTTTCTATTGTCTTTAGCGTCAATTAATGTATTTGCTTTTCCTTGAAACAATCCTTCATTCGCCTTTTGCAGGATAGCCTGTTTTGTAAAATTTAATGTAAAACGATTTTTTCTGGTGCCATTACTGAATAAATGATAAAGCGTAGACGACTATAAAACATAGACATATGTGTACATACTCGTGTTATAGGCACATTGTTTGTGGACTTATCGCTGAACGTTCGATCACACAAATACAGTGCCTTAGGAATTCAATTTTGGGAGCTTTTAACATGTAATCGAATTTGCGGTGCGTCAACAAAACAATAAGTACTGTGTGTGATGCCTATGCATGCAGAAGTATTAATTATAAATTAATTAAATTGTAATTATTATGCCGAATATGCTGAGGCTTGGGATAGTGAAGGAAATTTGACATTGGAAAGATATTAATCGAAATCTACTCTGTTGGGGAATGATGTAAAACATTAACTGAAATGTATTGGAATTATATTAAATTGTTTACACTGTAAATAGGATATTGGAATCACTTTTACACGTCATATTAAAAGTAAGCTAGATGAGACGTTTCCTATGTGACTACTCTGAGACGAAAGGCCGAAACAAACTCAGAGGTCGCAGTCTTTTAAAGTCCAGACATAATCTTGGTCAGGCCATATGAGGACCATGTAGATTAGTGTCTGAAATGGTCTTTTATTATTTATTCATAAAAACTTTATCCACAAGTAAAAATACCATACAAAGGCGGACTTAATGCCTGAGGCATTTTCTACCTGTCAACCTTAGGGTGATGAAGAGACAAAACATGGCGGCAGGTGCAACATAGGGATTGAAAACTCGAAAATAAGAGTAGTATATCTTTTGAGTTGGGTTTTGGTTCAGCACACTGATAAAAAATCTGAATATAATTTAATGAATGCATAGAAATACCCACCCACTACCACCCACTTTTACTTATTGTAGCTTTTATTACTAGAAAAAGCGACCTCTATATCAATAGTTATAATTATTATGTAGCGTCTAAAAAAATATGAAATAATCTAACGTAGAATGTCGTGAGTGTATTTAAATTATCTATTTGAGTGATATTACTTAGTTCTCTTTTAAGGCAAGACAAGCAAGATATTTAGCTATAGACAAAACATCTTGTAAAACAATAAAACACTGTCAACAGAGTAATAACAGAATGGAGTGTTATCTCTAAATGAAATAACGTTACTGACAGCGATCACAAACGTCTAGCTGGAATACAATTTGGAGATCCACGTGAAATGTTGGCTTCATCACAAATGTCAAGTGTGCACTCAATTTCTAAGCTCATCAAGCATTTAGCAATTTTGACAAAGCATTCGACATACATTGCGCGTTTTGGATAACTTTGCAAAAAGATAATAAAAAATTGAAATATTTTTATTGGTCATGTTACTGTTGAAGAATATGAATAAGAATACCTTTAGTTTTAGAGTAAAGTATTAAGTGTACATGACTACAAATAGGTTTTCATTATTAAAGTCACTATGGGAAGATATGTACCAGTTGAGATGAAACATTACTTTTCCAAATAAAACTGGCATTTGTAATAAAACAATTGCAAAAATGTTTTGTATACTAGTGTGTTTTGTTCATTATTAATATCTGGATGACCGAGGTTTGCTCGGTTTTTTTTGAACGACCTTTTCTAAAAATGAAACTAGATAAATTTTCTAAATAAATTTTAGCTAGATCGATTTATCGCCCCTGCATACTAAATTTCATGAAAATCGTTGGAGCCGTTTCCGAGATTTAGATTATATATTTACATATATACAAGAATTGCTCGTTTAAAGGAATTAGATGTCATTTTGAACATTTTCCTTAAATGAAGCTGCTGTCTTAAATGAAGTAAGTAGTAATCTACTTCATTTAAGACAGCCAATTCAAGCAAAAACATAGTACAAGTTTCATAATTACAAGCGCCGATGTACACCATGCTCCTCGTTTCTCACTTGATCCCTAATCAACACAGTAGCTTAGTAGAAGGCAGGTGGCATCTTATCTCGGATCTAGCGGGGGATCGATCAGCCGGTAACGTTAGTACGCAGGCACACATAGGTTAATTGGGCCTCCATTGTCTCTATTATTATTGTTTCATGATGTAGAGGCCTCCGGTGGGTAAAATGTATTATGTTGATCTAGGTAAGGGAAATATGGTCGCAGAAATTGACTCTGTTGGTCTTGGTCAGCTTTGAAAATAACAATTTCTTGTTTCAGGTCTTGAATGAAAGATTTTTTGTCATTTTGATACACCGAAACGTGGATCTGAATAGTTAATTGATTCAGGCGTGACCTTGCGGAAATCCATTATAAAATGATGGTGTTGATATTTTTAGTAACCCGTTCCGCCTAGATATTTCTAAAGAGTCCCAAAAAGACCCTGGAAGAAATCGACACGGCGTGTTCGAGTTCGCGACAAGTCTATCGTCATCCTGAGGATGCTTCGTTGAGAGGTGAAACACGTGTCGATTTCTTCCAGGGTCATTTTGGCACTTTTTAGAAATAGCTAGGCGGAACGGGTTACTAAATATATCCACATCATAATTTTTTTGTGGATCTGAACGCCAAAAAATTCAAGAATGTTATTTGGTTTTTAATGTAAATTCTTGAAAAATAAAATCAACTTTAGAAGAGAAGTTGCAAGTGTGTAGTTAATAGCTAAGTAATTATACTCAAAGTAATAGGTCATCTAGTACGGTGTTTATGAATTTTAATTGGAAGTAATGTAAAATTTTAATTAAAATAGAAAACAATGGAGAGGTGTCGTGGGAAACCCGGTTGGAATGAAGTTCCTTCCGCTTTTGCACACTTGGCGAAGGAGTGCTAGGCCGAAAAAGTGTTATATTTTGATCTTCACGACACTTTTTTTACGTTAAAAAAGTATCGTGTCGGTTAAAAAGTTACTTTTTTCAGTCTAATTTTCATTCGCCAAGTGTGCAGAGTATAATGTGTGATAAGGATCTTGCAAAGATTTAGCCCACATTCCCACGGACGTAAATTTGTCGCTGCGGGAAAAAATCGCCCGTACGAACCTGGGCTAAGATTTTAGTTTTAGTTACTTATATAATAGCTAAATGGGTGTATTAGATAAGTACGTGTACGTGTAGTAGATAAGTAGTGTATTAGGTAAGTACCTAAAGGCTGATAAAATACATTCTTAAATGAACTTTAACATTTAAGCCATTAGGATTACGTACTCGCCTCGTATAAAAGATTACAGCTGTGTGATGTTTCTAAATATATATATTTTTTTGTAAATACGTTATAAATCTTTTAAAGTACCATTCATGTTGGTTTTTAAAAGATTAAGCACTTTTTACGTACTCACAAACGTATTTTATTTATTCTGGTATTTCACGTATACATTTTATTTGTAGCTAACTAACCCGACAGACATTGTACTGTCCAAAATTCAATAATGCATAGAAAATTCCTATACAAAATACATTTTAAGTTTCCCCGAATTTTCCAATTTTCCATTTCCCAGCAACCTTTCAATATTTTTTATAACCCGACTCGAACATTTTAAATAAAAAAATAGCCAAATAGGTCCAGCCGTTCTGAAGTAATTCGCTTACCAACGAGCATTTGTTTTTTTTTTATATACATGTATAAAATCAGTAAACCATGCTTAAAACCTTTATTTCCTACTTCGATCTCTCAAATTAAAATTCTTCAACAATTTGCAGTGGCTATTTAACACTGCTACACTCGGAGCACCCCGTAGACAGTGCTACGCACCGATGCTACGCCCGATTTTTT
The DNA here is from genome assembly GCA_916610215.1 of Omphaloscelis lunosa. NCBI lineage: Eukaryota > Metazoa > Arthropoda > Insecta > Lepidoptera > Noctuidae > Omphaloscelis > Omphaloscelis lunosa. The sequence goes on along the minus strand of OU744261.1, from coordinate 15,464,669 downwards.
TAATAATATATTTATTTGCGCAAAACATGGTATACAAAGATGGTATGATTATTACATAAGAGATCATGCATGTTTTGTACGAAGCATGCAAAATTGTAGATGTTATAATTTATGTCCAAGAAATTCTTCACTGGAGTAGAAATTATTTTTATTAAGCCATTCGCACATTTTTTTTAAATACACTGACACACAAGGCACAGATTAAACCGTTGTGTCTAGAGTTTGAAATTTTGCACAAGTATCCCTTATATAATGAAGGTAAGCAGTTTAGAATTATTTTTGAAAATTCATCCCCTAAAGGGGTTGAAAGTTCATCATTTTTGCCGACAGAAAATCCCATGGGTACACTGCTTGTATATCTATAATAAATAACAAAAACCTAGGTGAACAATATAATCTAATTATTTACCTAAACTCGCAGCACCTTTTTTGCTTTTACCTTAATTTTAGCATTACTTTCATAACCTACCCTTGTGTACCAATATTAAGGTCACTGGCTAAGTAAAAACTCTACGTGCTAATATCAAGTTTATTTAAGTTAATAGGCATTCTGTATCAGACGAGATTGTGACGTCATAATAGAGGTGTTGACGAAGACCGACCCTGACATTAAACGTCTGTTATTGGATATTGTATATATTGAGACTGGTAAATAAATAGAAGGCAGGCAATCCGAATTACTGAAGATATTACGTATTAGAAAATATAATAATAATAATAGTTTATTGAAATAATTGATTTACATAAATATTTACAAAATATGGCCTTATACTAGAGGTTAAGGGTACTTATATCATAATTGGATTCTACCTTTTTTTTTTGGGTGGGAAATTATCAAATAACTTCTCCCGCTCTGGGCGGAGCGGGAGGGTGTGTCAGACTCTTACTGACGAAAACCCACCCGTGTTCCTTCGGTTGCCCTGTTGCCGGGGGCCACGATCTCCCTTTCGGTTTTCTTCACACCCCCGGCAGAATTGGATTCTACCTGAACTAGGAATAAACCATTCATAAGTGTTATTTAAGATTCCAACAAATAGTAAATGACTTCTCTAATTATGGTATCATTCAAATTAAGGAAATAGTATGATACATTATTTCATCACCATAAGACTATTTTGCAATGTAACATTTTTAACAAGGTCGCATTTACTTTTACATACAATTTTACCGTGTCAACAAAAAGCAAAGATTGCATGTTTATTTCTGATGTGAATTATAAAAACTATAACTATTTTTAAGTGTAAAGGGTAGTATTACAGTAAGTATATAACATTAATTTAAAAAAAGACTTAAAAATATTGGCGCTTTTACGCGACCTCATTATAATCTATAGACTTTTCGTATCTTGTTTTTGCTATTTTCTTTGCAGGGAATTCTTGATCGCCTGTTTTGTGATTGCTCGGTTTTTTAAATCGCATGCATGTTGCACAATGTGACGGTTCAGCATGCACTCCTTCGCCTGATGACCTCGTTCTCTCCTCGTATAGCTAGCCTCCCGAAAAGTCTTTGCAGCATGTCCGTACTGTTGGCATTTAAAGCACCTGGTCACAATTGTGAAGTCTCTCACTGGGCATGATGTCCAATTAATGAACACTCGATTTTGGTTTATAAGCGCCTTTCTAATTCTAGCAGTTACTTCAAGAATAAAGTTGCACGATGGTCCCTCTTTTTTACCTGACTTGTTACTTGAATTTATAGAAACCAAAAAAGAGTCACGGGACAAACTAAAAAGCTTGTCGGTTACATTCTGCTCATAGATGCAATCAAAAACTTCTTTGTCACTTAAAACGGTCGGTACTCGTATGACTACAATTCTTGGTCTTCTCTTATGGCGCTCTTCCACTTTCAGGCCTGAACTACTTAGCTGAAACGATTTCTTAAGTTTTTCAATGTCCGCTTTGGACTCCGTGCTGATTATGACCGCGTCCATTTTTTGTTTTGCGCAATCCTCTAACGTGCAATTTCATTTATTCAGGGCATATTATTAATAATTAATTATATATTGGTGGCATACCACTTTACTTTTTGCGAATATGTGTCTTGTTTTTCGATATTTTTTATGGTAGGAATAGAGTCGAACGTGTGTTGCTCTCTGACATTAACTATAAGCATGTGGGTCTAAAACCTTCAAACAATTGGTTATTTACACATTAGAGAATTTAGAATTATACAAATGCAACATGTATTGATCTTCATTTTACATAAAATCAGGCGAATCCTAACTAATATTATAAATGCAAAAGTGAGTTTGTTTGTTTGTTACGCTTTCACGCTAAAACAGCTGAACGGATCTGAAATTTAGCATATGGTAGACCATGTTAGCTATTTATATACATTTTATAGTTTTAAGATATTTTGTTATATTTTGTAATATTAAAAAGTTATTTGATTTGTTTAAAATGCTAAAATGCCGCCATCGGATATTATGATGTTAATTGACTATTTGAGTTTGACAAGGAGGGGGGTTTTTAAAGTTAAGTGGTAGCGCCATTTTACCAAGGGAGTCGTAGTTGAACTGTGAAAGCATAAGGAGCTCTGTAATACCCATTTACGTACTGAGAATTGTAATAATATAATTATAAATGTATTGCCGTAGTTATTACCCCTGTATCACAGGTTTCACCTAGCATGGGGTCATTGATCAAATCACTGTGCACTTGTAAGTCCTAAGCTTTAAATGCTGCGCATAGCTACTTTGTAATTTACTTTTGGGAATAAATTATTATTTATTATTATTATATTTGTGCTTTTATTTAACCTAATAAATAAATCATGTTTATTTGTTTAAATGAACTTTTTATTTCCCTTTTGCTCTGGCTAGTCTAACAACCATAACCTGTGTTAGGACAAAGGTTACTTTTTATCCCGATATTCCCACGGGTCTCGTAAGTCTCGAACTTATGCGTGCGAACCCGCTAGCGGAAGCTAGTAAAAAATACATTTAAAAAGAACAGCAATCAGTGTCTCAGTAGCAGCCCGGAATCTGCATTTGTGCCCTGTTGATGGCAATAGGTTCGCCCCCTATTATATGGGACTTAAACATTACGTGTGAAATGTAAGTGTACTATAGGTACCATCGGGGTAACGCTTATCTAACCACTTTGAAAAGAAAATCCCGTGCACACGACCCTGTTTTTGAAGTGAAACTTCTTTACGCACGCTTGACTTGGGGAGTAAGCTGGCGAACGCGTGACGTAAACGTTACGAAAAGTGTGATCGGGCAAGGCGAACGGAAGTTGAGTGGGGGATATAAGCAAGAGACAGCAGTGCGCGCGCACATTTTCTTTCTCTCTTCCTCTCATAGCCAAATAAATAATGAATAAAAATAAAAGATCTATGCAAAAATATTAATTTACCAATGAAAACATGAAATAAATTTAAATATTTGTAGAAAATTAATATATGTATATGTACATACATGTATATATTGTACACACACATATATATATATATATATATATACATACAGATGGAGCGAAAGAAGTTTCACTTCAGTCGTGTGGTCATAAGCACACTCGTTTTTTTTCGTAGGTAAGCATTATTATAGCAAGCAAGAATAGTCCTTACAGTGTACAGATCTGCGTTTCTTCGATAGTACTGTATACCTCTGCCTAACCATTCAAGGAAACCAGGCGTGAAGTTTTTTGATGTGTGAAAGCAAATCAATCTTTGATTAAGGGAAGAAAATCTGTTTAGAATTGAATTTCGAATTATACTTGATTGACTTGGATCGTAACGGTCTCAGAAATTGCGAGTATATAATTATCACAACACATTGGAAATATTGATTTGATTGACGTACTTACCGATACTAAATTAATATGGCTTTTAAAGATATAACGATATCATAAAGCCTAAACCGACTCCAAGCAAAGTTGGAAAAGGCTAGGCAGATTTTGATGATAAAAGTATTTCGTCTAGTAATCACAAGTGAGCGCTGAGCGCTGAGCTTTGAATTCGTTCTCGGATCTGGTAAAAGTTATTGGGATCAGCTTTTACATGGGACTTAAAACTGACGAAAGTTGTACCATATACTCTGCCTGCCGAGGTACCTACTACCCAGTACTTAAGTATTTCAATCACCTTCTGTGTAAGTTTTCAAAAGTGCGCAAAACGCAAAATATCTGATGGATAGAGCATTATAATTTGTCAGCTATCATGGCTTACCCTGTGATGGGGCTAGTGCGTTCCGCGTTTACTCCGTAGGTCGGATTGCCAACAATCCGACAAAGTTGGTGTTGCGTGTTTTCGGATAATCTGAGCAGTTGAACACAATGTACTTTGAATTTGTTTGTGGTGACAGTGCGTTGCAGGTATGGTTTGTATTTTAATTTATTAGTTACGTTTTGATTTTTTTCTGGTGGTTAATTAATATCATTATCATTTTCGCCAATAATCAAATATGCTGGGGCCAGTTTGCAGCCAAACTGTAGTAGCTGGGTTGTCAACGATTAATTTAGGATAATATTGTGCTGGTTGAAGAACTTAGGGAAAAATAAAAATGCTGCAAATGGTACTATTAGAATACCAGCAATGTGTTATTGACACAGAGTGGAATAAATCAGTGTGCCATGTTTAAAATGGGAGTTTTTAGCCAATACAGCGAGGCGGAAGACACAGTGTGGAGGAAAGGGCTGTGGGGAAACGAACTGTTTTTATAGCTGACAGTGTATAAGTATGTCATTGTAATTTCTGAATGGGGAAGGCAGTAATATGATATGTATATTAAAATAAAGACTGATCATTTTGTAAAGCAAAAGGAGTATGGTGTCACATACAAATCTATATTTATAAAAATGAATCGCTATTTCCCTTGGTCACGGCATCACGCGTGAACGGCTGGACTGATTTCGCAAAAAAATTTATTGTTTTTTTTTATTGTTAGGAGAAGGTTCTTATGAAAGAAAAAAATAAGAAAATTGCGCGTAAAATTAGAAAATTTTATAATACTTAACCACCATATTAAATTATTTCTAACTAGCGGACCCGACAGACGTTGTCCTGTCTTAAGTATGAATATTGATTTCGAATTGGTATAATTAACTAAAAAATATTTCATAAACAAAGTGTTTATAATTCTTATGCTTTATGATATACAACTAATGTAACCATAGCGCTTTTACAATTCAAACTTTATTATGTAACCTTATGGCGTTTGACATAACATTGACAGAATGCGTGCTGCAAATATCGTCAAAGAGGATGTAAAAAAAATGAATACCGTTTAAAACAGATGCTTCGATCGGAGTTATTATATTGATAAAATACATATAAAATAATTAATTTATTATTAACAAAAACTGAATTTCTTAGTGCACATCACCGTTACTTCAGAGCTATCACGCCTCATATTAAAAGTTCAATATAATATGGAGTTTTGGTAAGTTTGGATAGACTAACATACACGTTACTAACATTACACTTGGTATACTTGGTTATAAAGAAGAATACAATAGTTTTCTTTAATTTACAGATGAATTTTCGTTTTTAAAAATGCCAGCAATTAGACGTACAAAATTAAGTCGCAGAACTCGCAACGCGAAGCGAGGAATGAAGTTGAACGGAATCGATGGAATCGAAATCAACAACATAGACATGTTTCGTACTTGGAAATCAATTACAGTTCACAGCAAATCGTTGCTAATGGACCAATGAACGTTGTGTGCCAATATTGCAAGGCATTTAAGTTTAATAATGAAGCTCCTGGATTGTGTTGCGCAAACGGTCAAGTCAAATTGACGCCACTGGTACCGCCACCAGAGCCACTACATTCATTGGTTTCCGGAAATCGGAATCTGGCCCGATTCTAAACATTTTTTGACTCATAACCAGCAATACAATAATTGCTTTCAAATGACATCATTTGGCGCAACAAAAGTTATTCAAAAAAATTGTATGCCAACTTTCAAGATTCAGGGTCTAATTTATCATCTAACAGGTTCCTTATTGCCAACCGGATAGTGACTCCAAATTTTTGCAAATTTATTTAATGGGCGATTCAGCAAGAAAAGTCTATCAGCGTTGTGCACACAATAATTCAGTGAAAAGACCAATTGTGGAACAACTCCAAACATTTTTCTATCAACATAACGAATTAGTTGCATTATTCACAACCGCATTGGACCGCATGCCGTCTGATAACCACAAAATTGTCATCAAAGCTGATAAGACGCCTGTACGCGAGACGTTTTACTGCGTTCTGAAGAATACATTCATCTTCGGGATGCTATCAATGCTGACAGAAATGAACAAAATGTAGGTAGAACAACTATTCTCCCAGCAACATACGTCGAAAGTCCGCGACATATCCATGAATACGCTCAGGATGCTATGTCGTATGTACGTCATTATGGCACACCAGATTTGAATGTCGATAAATAAATCTCAAGGGCAGTCGCTAATTGTTTGTGGCATTAATCTTGAAAATCCATGTTTTTCACTTGGCCAGTTATATGTCGCCTGTTCCCGTGTCGGAATACCAACAAAACTAATTATATACGCGCCAGAAAAAAAAAAAACAAATAATGTTGTATATCATAAAGCATTAGAATTATAAGCACTTTGTTTATGAAATATTTTTTAGTTAATTATAACAATTCGAAATCAATATTCATAATTAAGACAGGACAACGTCTCTCAGGTCCGCTAGTGCTTTTATACTATGCATGTTTCATATCTCTTGTGTGTGTTGCCTTTCACACCATTAGTAGGTTGTTCGCGGTGGTAACCCTTTAAAAAAAAAAAAAAAGAGAAAAAAAAAACATATATTTATCACAGATAAAAATAAGTAATAAGTAGTTTTTAATAATTATCTAAATAACGTCTCATTTCAAAGGCTTAGACAGGCTGACGACCTTGAGTTCATTTAGCCAGAAAATATCCAACCGAAGAATACTCAAAATCAAAATATTTTATTTCACATAAACCTACATGGGCACTTATGAAACGTCAGAAGCTAGGTGCACGGTTCCAATTGGTCGATTCCTATGGAGAAGAGCCGGCAAGAAACTCCACGGTTACTCTTTTAAAAATAATTGGCTTTTCAATATTTTCAAATAACAGTGTTAATAGGCTTGAGAGGACAGTGTAGTCTGTACTATTCAAATTTCATCACAATCACAAATTCGAATCAAAATAAGATTAGGCCATTCCGAACAAACTCGACGATAGCTGCTAAGTTCAAAGGCTTATTTACATGAGTAATAAACCAGTGAATTAATTCTGGATGCTCCATTTTAACTGTATAAACGAAAATTACCATGTGGCCGAGTACTGCTTAAAAAAAAAAAACTTATTACTGTCGTTTTGCGAATTAGAGCCTTGAAGTTATCGATTTTTTTTTAAACAAGTATTATGTACACCTTGAACCAATATAACATAACATAGCACCACGCCTTGTTTCCCTGAAGGGTTGGGCAGAGGTGTCCCTGTAGCAGGTCCCACATTTCGCTAGTTATGTTTTAAGTCCCATGTAATATGCGAGCCTATTGCCATCAACCGGGCACAAATCCAGACTCCAGGCTGTTACTGAGAAATTTCAGATAGAAAAACCCAATAACACTTTGCCCGACCTGGTAATCGAACCCAGGACCTCATGCTTAGCAGTAGCGCTTGCGAACACTAGACCAACGAGGCAGTCAACCAATTGCACCCTGAACCAATTTGGGATGTACTGCAGACTGAGGTGTACATTGCCTTATCTCAACATTTCGCCGGTTTTGTTTTATTTAAGCTTCATGTCATAGGGGCGAGCTTGTTGCCAGTCACTGGGTACTGGTCAAACTTGGAAATATGCTCACCCCCATAACATGGGGCTTAAACATAACAATAGAATGAGTGACTGCTGAAAACTATAGACGTTCAGCACTCGTGATTGCTACCGAACTCGAACTAGACGAGTTTTAATACACGGTATAAGGGACTAGGGCTGCCAATTTTTTAAATGAAAATTTCTTTAGGCGCGTTGGGCATTTTTGAGATGGGACTAAACCATTCATTTCGCAATAACGTGATGACACCAGCTTTTGACAATTAAAAAGTCATGAACGCGTTGATTACCGTGGTGCGTTGAGTAAAAGACATCAACGCGTTAACTACCGCGGTGGCGATTTTTTTTCAAGTTTTCACTTCTGTCGGCACTTCCGGAGTGCTACTGTTTTTTCATATCAAATATAGTATTACCCAAGCCAGTAAAAATATAGTAAATGGTATAGGCTGTAAAAATAAAATGTAATATGTATGTTTCTAGTTTGTTTTTTTTTTTATTCTTTAAATATATATTTTTTTTCTACTATGAACCTAAATTAACAGGTTTTTTTAATGTTTCATATCTATTTTTATAGGTACACTAAATTAAGGTTACAAAAAGTATTTTGTAACTTTAATTTAGAATACAAAATGCAAAAAAGCACAATGCAGAGCTGAATTAATTACTATTAATTCAGCTCTGCCCTATTGCGATCATCTCGCCATTTTGTATGGATATAAAAATATTGTAGTTTCGGCTACTTTTTTCCATAGAAATATAGTATTTAGGCCTCTAATATAGCAAGATATTATATTATATAGTAGGGTTGACAACCCTATAAGGGACATGGACGTGCAAGATGTTAGCATGAATTCAGCACATGAGCCAAGATATAAACCCACCAGCGTAAAATTTTTCTTCGGTTATTAAAACAAAATCTGCTCTCACATACCAAAGTGCAATACCTACAGGGTCCAAATATATCCCCCTACCGACACAGGAATCAGCAGTATTATAAGATTGGCCACATTTGCGAGTGTCCAATCGTTCAAAAATTCTTCAAAAATTCTTGACCACCGCTTTCTTGAAGTGGGTTGCTCTGCGCCTCTTCAGGTTGTATAAGTCCGCGCTCCGACTTTATTCCAAATTGTGAACGAAACCATAGCGCGATTCAGGAAATCAGTCTGAAAGCACAACGCCATCTATCGAGCCACTAAGTAAACGTTGACCAAACTGACACTGGCTTTGAGTACAATTTCAGTGAATAAATTGAAATAGAAAAATAAAAAAACCGGCCAAGTGCGTGTCGGACTACGCACATGAAGGGTTCTGTAGTTGGGATGAATTTATCCCAAGAACAAACTTAACATTATAGTTGAAAAACATGATCTCCCATACATTCCAACTGCAAATGTAAGTTTGTACGTACAATATTGAGAGATTAACCACGTTATTTTAAGACCCTAGATTTTTTATAGGTTTTTACTCATAGATTATATCTATTAGTAAATAACCATACTCAGTATTTTTTTCAAAATTTTAGTCTGTTGTTACGGAGATAAGGGCGGGGAATGGTCAAGTTTAAACAATTTTCTTAAATATCGTTAAAAGTATTTATAAAAAAATAAAAAGAATCTTATTTGCCCTCAAAAGTGACATTTAATTACGTTGCACGTTCGTGTTTGGGTCACAGAAATACATATGTGTACCAAATTTCAACTTAATCGGTCCATTAGATTCGGAGCAAATTGGCTGGACAGACGACAGACAGACGGACAGACAGACACACGAATGATCCTATAAGGGTTCCGTTTTTTTTTGAGGTACGGAACCCTAAAATAAGTAAAATAATTGAGCACATTGGGGCGAATCTCGCGCGAGATACGACAGTGCACTTCGGTTGTTTTAATGATTAAGAAGTCCCGCGATTATTCTCGCCAGTTTGAACACATCCATGCAAGTTTGTTAACACAATCCCCCTTAAGGTGGATGCGCAAAGGTAGCCCACGAAATTCTTTTGGTCAGGTATGTGAGTGTCAGGTTGTAACAATCCCAACTACAGAATCCTTCACTGTGCATAGTCCAACACGCACTTAGCCGGTAAAAAAAGTGTTCTGAATAAATAAAATTGGTGATCAAAGTTGACCAGTGGTCGTGGATTTAAATTATGGATAAAAAAAATAAAAAAACTTGATTTAGACCAATATTTTCGGGTGCAAAATAAAAACTGCTACAATTTTCCTACCCAACGTTCTTCGGGTTATATTCGTCGTATTTCGTCGACGGCGTATGTACCGTCATATATTATATTGTGAACCGTTACGGACAATTTGGCGAAGGCTTTTGTTCGTGGAGGGTACTGGGATAGGCAGAGATAAAGAAGCGTAATCAAAGCGAGTTGGTGCGATCTCGGAACTGAGAGCGGGTGACAGTCGCGCGAGGTGTGGCCATAGAAATGGTGTTTTTAATTTTTATTTAATTTTATTTATACTTCAGTGGACTAGGACTAAATGTTTACATATATCCTTAAATATTTTAAAACAAAGTCCCCCATCGCGTCTGTCTGTCTGTTCGGTATAAACTCAAAAACTACCAAACGGATTATCAAAGGGTTATCATCAATGGACGGAGTGATTCATGCGCAAGGTTTAGGTTTATAATTCATTAAAGGTTTTGACTAAATTGGCTGAAATATGACGATTATTGTTGAAGATGACGGAAAAAATCAAGGTAACCGGGAGCTTTGCGTGCGCCGCGTAAACCGTAAGAGATACATAAAATTAAGGGAGTGCCTCCGCTGCCGACGCCGGCTCCCAAAAATGCGCCTTTGAGAACCGGCATGACAATACTGCCGGCAGCCGAGATTAAAAACATTGGCTGCCGGCAGATTACATACTCTATGGCCGTTATCACCGGCTGTCTTAATAGACACTGGCGGTCCGTTTATGGAAACCCTTCCAGTAGGTATTCAGAACTCCAACTAACTAACCCTCACTAAAGTATTTTTTTATATATTGTTGTCGTTTTTGGGGGTAGACGTAGGGGGTCTCAGTTCTAACCTAACCTTTTTTGCTGACATAAATATTTTCCACAGGATTGTACATCTTAAGAAGTTTAACAAAATGTCCTCGGTAGCTTCTAAAGATGACCCACAATAACCACTTTTATTTATCAGTATTTATAAAAAAAAATCATTGTTACTTCCGAAGCTATTTTGACCGGTATTATAATAATCCTTATCCAATATAATATGTTATTTAAATTGGGGACTTAATTAAGATTACAATATGCCTTCAACATATCATTTAAATAAATACTTTAAAAGATTTCACACATCCAAAATTACGCGTAACAAGTAATTATGGTTGATGGCGACGGGCGCAGTGATAGGAGTCAATGACCCTTTCCTCGGCTATTAGGTATGTGATCCCGACAGTACGTTCTCGTGGGATATTTTCCGACACCCACGCGAGTGAACCCGCGGGCAAAAGCTAGTTTAAAATTTGTATACGTATCGAAGCTGAATTAAACCAACTTTCAAAGTTAACTAAACCGCCATCTTTGTGGCCACTCTTCTCATTCTCAGGCCATCTTTCATTGGTTCCAGTGAATATCGCGTCCATGTCAAAGCTACATACCGACGCCGACTTTTGTCCCGACGTATCAAGTATAGCTCACTGTGTAGTCTTCTAAGTGCAACACAAATTGAATAGCTTACCGAACACAGTGAAAGAAAAGAAAGAAAGAAAGAAAAATCGTTTATTTGCGGAAAACATTTTCAGAGAAATGTTTTTCAGAAAATGTTAATGTTTGTATAATTTCCTTAGTTTTTATGTTGTATTTCCTGTGCGTGTCCCAAATAAAAATATTTTCTTTCTTTCTTTAAAAAAAAAGTTTAAAATACAAAAATACAGTGCATATTTTGTGGAAGCATGGACATTTTCAAGCAGATCTGTGTTTAAAAGGAAATGTTGTGTTTGTTATTTTTGTTAGTTATGTAACTAATATGATTCTTGTTGTAAGAGGTTTGCAAACCTTAATTTTTTATTTAGGCAACCAACAGCGATAAATAAAGTATGTAATAGAGTAAGTGTGTTACAGTATTTATATGGCTAATAAATGGTCTTCCTGTATAACTAGGATAAGAAGATTAATAGCTTGCAATACACATCCTATGCAGTAACGCAAAATCATGCTAATTTCGAGCTGATGCTACCTAGTAGCACACAATAAGCACGTGTATACGATAAGAGATTGTTAATTTGTTACATACGTAGAGCATGCTGCTAATGAGCATGCTAATTAGTAGTAAACGAGCATGCTTTTAAAAAGCATGTGTAATTCAACCTTATAGAAAAGTGGTGTCAAACTGTATTTTTCAAATATGAGGGTGTCAATTATGCAAATTAAACAAACCAAAGGACATGGTAGCGGTAGACGGTTTGACTAACATAGATATCCCTTTTTTCACCAACATTTTGTACGGTCAAGGAAATTAATCGTTTATCAAATTGGCACACTGTAGTCCGTAATTTGTCATGTTAATAATAATTATTACCATTTCATACGTTTGTCAAAGAATTACAGATATGATTCTCCTTTTGAATTTACGGGCAATTGAAGTTGGTAGTCAATTTGATAAGTTGGTTTGGTCTTCCTAGTCTTTTCTAGTCTAATCTGATGCAGCTAAATACCAATATTTTACATGGAGCTACTGCCTATCTGAGCTCCACAACCCAGTTACTAGGTAACACGATATCCCTTGGTAAGACTGGTTGTCAGACTTTTGGGCTTCTGACTACACGTACCGACTGTCAAATATCTATGAATACCAGCCGGGACCAACGGCTTAACGTGCTTTCTGAGGCACGCAGGGTCTCGATATGCAATGGATGATCACCCATCCACGAACTGACTGTGGCAAGCGTTGCTTAACTTTCGATCGATCCATGCGACTGCTATCATTTAGCCACGAGCCACTCCAATTTGATAAGTTTATAACAATTAATTTCCCGGAATTTGCAATGATTTTTAACGACTGAAATTAAGACCCTAATTCACAAAATATCTACCTACTCACCGGTCAAGATCGTTCTTGGCAACCGCTCTAAGGTATCTACCTTGTCACTAAATCATAGATTTCAGCCTATTTCATGTTTCGGTAACTTATCAGTTCACTTTGTACCAGCTGTCAGCGCCTTGACCCGAGTAGCTTCATCTTAATATGATTCCTTTTAGAGCCCAAATTGCCAAATCGAAATCTTATACAAAGTATCTAAGATAGAAAGTTGTGGGTGTATTTCCATTTATTTTTCTGCCATAGATTTTAATAAAGAGTCTTTACTTAGTATAAAAAGAAGGCCCTATAACCGTAAGAAAAATAATAATAAAATAAAACGATAATGGAGTTAGTTCATAATCCATTGGTGGATTTGCAAAAACCTCACCAAAAAATAACCGTAACCATTCATCTAATTGTATTTCATTCCCAAAAATCGCTGGAGCTCGGGCGTAATTTATCAGATAATCCTTTCCCTTGTAAGTAGGCACTTACTCGTTTCTAAATCGTGAAGGAAATTCTACCGAAGTTGTCCTATAAATTTAAAGGAAACTCTTTACCCCGGCTGGCTGTTCGCCAGGTTTTGGGAGTCACACCTTAAGCCGTTACACTAATCTTGGATCAGCTTTGACAGTTTCGTATGAAACTTACAATTTATTGCTCAGATTTGTTTGATGGATCTCGTATTGCGATGTGAGAAACGGGCTTTGCTTCCGTCTGAAAGTTTAATGAGATGACACATCCGCATGAGAAAGTGTGTCGTCCCCTTGCATGGTGTAATTTACAGCGTGTTTGGAAGTTGGGTGCAGAGCCTTATGAGGGTGATAGTTGACACCATTTAGACGATTTTGAGCCATAAATGTCTTAAACGAAGTATGTTTTTTATTATTCACTACAGCCTTTAAGTTTTTATTTAAATAACCTGTAAAGTTTTCTGCGACCTCAAAAGTGTTTTAAGATTATTTTTTTCAATCACACCATTGCTTGGAACTGGGTTTATTATATTAGGTAAACATCAGTTAAACCACAAAAATAAAAATAAAATATACCAGCTTTAACTGAGGCACTGTTGGCAATTAAAACTTTCAGAAATTGAATTATTCAAAAAATAAATAAAAATAGCAGTAAAAATTAAAAAAAAACTACTTCGTCGTATGACTCAAAATGCTCAAAATGACAACTATCAACCCCTTAGAGCTTTGCACCTAGTTTCCAAATACCGTATATTATACTGTTTTTTTGTCTAATTAAAATCACCAAGTTGCTGATACAACTAATTTATCGTCAACAATAAAAGACCAACTTCAACTATTTAAAAATAATTTAAAAACACAAAGAATGTAAAAAAAAAAACGGTCACATCATCACATGGGTAACTAATATAACTTTAAAACATCACGCCTTATTTTTCCGAAGGTTGTGCAGAGGTGTACCTGTAGTACACCCACATTTCGTCAGTTATGTTTAAGTCCCATGTAATAGCGGGAGAGCCTATTGCCATTAACCGGGCACAAATCCATACTCCGAGCTGCTACTGAGAAATTCTAGGTAGAACAATCCAATAACATTTTGCCCGACCTGGGAATCAAACTCAAAGTCAAATCATTTATTTCAAATATGCCCATGTATGGCACTTTTGAACGTCAACATTAACAAAATAATATAATTGATTCTAGTCGCTCCTTCCAAAAGGTAGTTTTCGTATGAAGAAGAATGGGCAAGAAACTCCACAGTTACTGTTTTAAAATGTTTCGAACCCAGGATCTTATGTTCAGCAGTAGCACTTACGACCACTTTATGGCAGAATGGTTATTTGGCACCATCAACATCAGAAATAATTATGTAGGCAGCTCTTTTACCAGTATTACTTTTGTACGACTCAATGGGAAGCATTAGAGAGTGCTCTGCGATAGAAAAAAATGTTTTACCTCTTTTCTGCAACTGTTTTTATTGTTACACTGCTGCTAGTACACAGAACCTACTTACTAATTTATATACCATTGTATAGATAACTTAATGCAGATTAATACTGTACTTTTCAAAAATTGATTTAATGCAGCAGAAACTAAAAAACATTAAAATACTATAAACAAATTAAAAAACATCAAAATACTATAAACAAATCGCGTCAATCAATCTATGAAACCTGAAAACATTATGGCTTACGAGAAAATCAATTAATTGAGTCAATTTTTTCAAATAGATTTGTTTCAGCCATAGGAAGAACCCTATTGAAAATGGCTTTTTTATTCAAAGTAGTTTAATTATAATTAATAAAAATCTGACTATCTCCAACTTCGACCCTCTTCTGTTGCCTAGTAATCATCAAAGTAAACCTAAATAGTCTTTGACAGTGCGTTAAAAAAAAAAAGGTAAAATGGTAAATTTTACCCATACCGATGGGTAAAAGAAAGAAAGAAACATTTTTGAAGTGAAAACTTCTTTAGGCGCGTTGGGCATTTTTTAGATGGGACTGAAACATTGATTTCGCGACACTGTGACGACATCAGTTTTTGACAATTAAAAAGACATCAACGCGTTGATTACCGCGGTGCCGATTTTTTTCGCAAGATTTCACTTCTGTCGGCACTCCCGGAGTACCACTGTTTTTTTTTTATTTGGGACACGCACAGGAAGCAGAAAATTAAAACTAAGAAAATAATAAAAAAATAATAATTTCAGGAAATATATAAAAATTTTAAAAATATGTATGTTTAAACAAAAAAGAAGACCTGTGCGAGGCCAAAAAGGCTCCTATCTCAGCATAATGCTACGACATTTGAAAAAACAAATACCACAGCGCTGGTATTCTGAAAGGGACCGCTGGGTAAAAAAGCAGTCAAAACATACTTCATGAAAAGTCGTTCAAATATTTTTTTGTTTTTGAATGAGCGATGAGGCGTGCACTTTTGAATTGTCCAAATATTTAATAATGCATGCTGTTAGTGTGCTGAATACTTAATCAAGTTTTTGACATCCCTCGTCTGACTATGGCCCTATATCTAAATGTTTTTACGCATGCAATTAAAACGGTAAACATTGCCTTAATTTATTTTGCCGACTTTACCTATAAAAGGACATTGGGCAGCATATTTCTCTACAAATATTCGAGTTTCAACAAAATAATCCGAAGCATTAATCACAAATTATAAATGTATGCTAGTCTATAATATATCAGTCTAGCAATCAGACTAAAATTAAACACACGTCAACAAATCCCAATTAAAAGCAACATTTATGAAATATGAGGTGTGTGCCAACAAACATTATGTTTCGGAGATATAATTGTGACACATGGCTTGGTTTACAGAGTTACACAGCTGATGTAACATATCACACAGTACAACTGGGACGTGCAGAGTAACTTTTCCGCTTAGCTATTTTTACAGAGCCATAAAAACCCTGAAAGAAATCGATACGTGTTTCACCTCTCAACAAGGCATTCTCAGGATGACGATAGACTTGTCGCGAAACACGGCCGCGGACCGGTACCGGCATGGTAGCGGTCGGTGTGGAACACGGCGTGTTGCCACACCGACCGCTTAACGCAGACACGCTGTCTGCGTTCAGCGGTCAATCGTCATCTTGAGGATGCCTCGTTGAGAGGTGAAACACGTGTCGATTTCTTTCAGGGTTTTTATGGTTCTTTAAAAATAGGTAAGCGGAAAAGTTACTAAATATATTGATTTCTATTGTATTTTTTTTCAACAATCTTTTATCATTTTATTATGACTTCAGAAATAAAACTCAAGTTTAAACAAACAAAAATGCCGTAGCACTTCGTAGCAGCTACGCCGTAGACCCTCTACAACAAATGTACGTCCGCTACGAATTCGACAATATATTGTAATATTAGAACGCAATCCATTGGCGTCTAAAACGGGAAGTGGGAACAGAAAACTGAATTAGACGTCAATGAATATATTTTCCACGCGAGCGGGGTCGCGTCTGCGTGCAACGGAACGTGTTATATTCTATGCGGGGCAATGCACACGAGATATTTCTGCCTAGATTTTACGACTATGTCGTTTTTATACTTCGTTGTTTAAGCAACTTTCAGATCGGTTGCATAGGGAGACACAATGGAAAAGATAGGAGAGAGAGAGAGAGGGAGAGATTTTGATGATATTTCTGGTTTGATTTGATTTGATCAGTGTAGTCTGCAACTAATAATCGCACTCTTTCATTGTACCTAAGTATTAAGCTGAATTGAAGCCAATTAGATTAAATAGATTAAAATTACGTACCCTCGCATATTTTGCTGCTATATGCATGCGTACTTGAGGTTGGTACCGAAATTTAGGCAGTGATTTAATGATGTCTTTAAAGAGCTAACTGTCGTTTTGTGTCTCTGAAAAGCTGTCACATGTTTCAAATTTTATAATCTTAGCTCTTTTTAGGGTTCCGTACCTCAAAAGGAAAAACAGAAGCCTTATAGCATCACTTTGTTGTCCAGTTGTCCGTCTGTCAATCTATTAATACCCTTTTTCTCAGGAACGCGTGAAGGTATCAATTTGAAATTAAAATCAAATACGTAGATCTGTAGTCCCATGGAGTTTATAAAAATCAAGTTTCTACGTCAACGTAATAAAAAAAACAATAAGGTTATTTATGCGACATATTTTGATACTCGCAAATACTTCTAAACCTAGGGGACCTAATAAAAGGGTATTTCCCTTCGACCTAGAATCATGTTTGGCAAGAAGCAAGGTCCTCACAGCACAACAGGTTTCTAACTTGAACAGACAGCTGTGCTGCTGGGGAGTTTGTTGCGCTACTTCTTCTTCCCAGCTAAAGGCACTAGGAAGTGGTGAAGGGTGGGCGTTTTGGGGGACTGTCTTATGTAATTTTGACGTTCTAAAAATGCTGATTTTCAGCCTAGTTTTAATAAATGACTTTTGAATTGGAATTTGAACAAGTGAAGGAAAATGTCCGAAAAATTGAGTCGGAATTCATCTCATCCTCATAAAACTAGTTACTATTCTTATTCCTTCTCTGTTCATGTCGTAAGACTGTGGAACTCATTTCCACCTAGCATTCGTGATTTAAAAACTGTTTCTCATTTCAAATATCGAGTAAAAGAGCATTACCTCTCCTCTCAACTGTGAGTATTTATATACCTATATATATATTAAAGCTTTATGTATTTATTAATTAATTTTTTGCGTTATATGTGTATTTAATATTTTCGTTTTAATACTTTATATTCATATTTTCTCTTGTTGTGCTCACACACTATTATCTTCATTTCTTTTTCATTTATTCTTTCGCAGGTCTGCTGGAAGAAATTTCTTAAGAAATAAGCAGTACCTTTTTACTCTAATTATAATTATGTTGTGTATCTAAATGTATTTTAAAATGTAATAAAATGTATTTTAAAATGTAAATTTAAATGTATTTTAATAATAAAATATAATAATGATATATAATAAAATAAATAAATAAAATTGTTAATTGTAGTTTTCATTTTTTTGACATTTGCATTTGTAGAATTGACCGTGACGTATGGGAGAATAATGTTTTTCAACTAGAATGTTAAGTTTGTTTTTTTGATAAATTCATCCCAACTACGGAACGCTTCATTATGCGTGGTCCGACACGCACTTGGCCGGTTTTGATACTGCAAAGTGCTATGTTAGGAAAGGATTTTGTAAAAGTATTCTAAATAGTGGGTAAGCAGTGGTGGGCCAGTGGTAGCGGCCGCGACTAACGAGTTGTAAGTCAAAAGTTCGAACCCTGACAGACGTTTTACTTTGCGTAAATTATTTCATCACCACTGCTCACCAAAACGGTGAAGGAAAACATCGTGAGGAAACCGGCATGTCTTAGAACCAAAAATTCGAAGACATGTCACATCTACCAACCCACACTGAGCCCGCGTGGTGGATATTGGCCCACTCCCTCTCACAGAGAGGAGGCCTGTGTCCCAGCAGTGGGAACATTATAGGCTGGTTATATTTTCTAAGTAGGTATCTCACCATGGCGCGTTCCAACACAGTCAACCTTCTTCCATTGCACGCCATCTATTGTTGGGTAACTCAACACATGTGCTAGCACAGTTGTAGCTACTCACTTGGATCAAGAGTCACTCATTCTTTTGATTTTAATGTGCTAGCACACACCACAGGGTACAGATTATATATCTACACAGAACATTTTATACTCGTATTGTGAGTTTTGAACGAAACGAGTCACTCAATTGTAAGTCTATTTACGATTCTAAGCAAAGGAGTTAAGGTCTTAGTTTAATTTGACGCGCTGAACCGATTAGTCACCGTGTCTCTACTGCGTATGTGTACCGTGTGGTGTTGTCGTAGCTACACACCACACTCGTGACTCGCGCGGCGAGTTGGGCAGGTTATGCGCCTCACTGACACACTCACAGCACGTACGTGCTCACAGGCCAACGCAGTCTCGCCTCATTCGTGGTAGTACAGTGTGCTAGCACACTTTGTAAAATGAGTGCCTCGCACGATCCTCATTTTAAAAGAGGGTGCTTCCCATCTCCAACTCCATCTTTTCAAATAGCATCACCATTCAATAAATTTTTACTTCTTGGTATGACTGAATACAAATGACGGTCGATCGCAGTGTTTGCAGTGCGCCTTACAAACCCGATGGCTCCATCCCTACTATTGGAACGTCGCTCTTCGTGATTCTGATTGAAACAACTTCCTGGTAATACCTTTTCTTTGTATATTACTATGTGGACTACGATTGTGTTGGGTCGCGAATCTATTGTAGTGTTATTTTCGATGACTGACGTGACAAATAGTTTGAACTTGTTATTGTTGCGGGTAAATTGATGTGGCATGTACTGTTAGCAGCAAAAGTTGATGAATATTTTGGTATTTCTTTCAAGTTTTTTTTAAATATTAATTGTTAAAAAAACAGCTGCAGCAGTTGTTGTTGTAGCAGTGATAGCCTAGTGGTGTGACCGTCGGACTGCCAAGTCATAGATCTCGAGTTCGAACCCAAGGCACGCACCTCTGACTTTACGGATTCACGTGCGTATTGTATAATTATCACTTGCTTCAAAAACGGTGAAGGAAAACATCGTGAGGAAATCGGCATGCCTGAGAGATTTTATTTCTCGACGGCATGTGGAACCAAGCTAGAGAGGCCCTTGGGCGTTATGAAAACTATGACACCAGTTTACTCACTAACCACATGAAAAAGAAGAAGATAAATTCTTTTTTGCTTCTGACCTCGATATCGCCTGGTGGAAAGCGATAGATGAGGTCTACCAGAGTACGGAAATGTCTCGGCAATACTTTCCATACAAACCAAGCGTGTACCCATTTACTCGCACTATAACACTAATGACGTATAGAAACTGACGGCTTTGAAGGCGGTCCGTGACAGAACAGCTCAAAGCACTTTCGGTGCCTCGAATATTATTAGCACTGCCGTCTTTAGACGCTGCCGGTCGATTACTGTGACGATTTCTTGCTCTGTGAGGTCTACGATCGAATGAGCGTAACTATAATAATAATAATAATAATAATAATGTCGTCGAGAAATAAAATTTGGTGTGGACAAATGTGCGGTCATGCATGTAAAGCGAGGGAAGATTATGGAATCCGTGGGAACCCAACTCTCGGATTCCATAAACCTTAGAGCCCTCTCCGCATCCGAAACCTATAAGTATTTGGGTATGTCGGAAGCGTTGGGCATCAATGTTACTGACATGAAGCAATCGTTGAAGGAGCGCTTCTTTGGCCGCCTGAAAAAAGTATTAAATAGTCTTCTATCAGGCGGAAACAAGGTGCGCGCCTTCAACGGTTGGGTTATGCCGGTTTTGATGTACTCTTTCGGCATACTCAAATGGAGTCAGACCGAACTCGACGCCTTGGATAGGAGGGTCCGTACGTTGCTGACTGCATATCGAATGCATCACCCACGGTCATCAGTAATGAGATTGTATATCCCGCGAAAGTGTGGTGGTCGAGGCTTTTTAAACGCTAAGACCCTCCACAATCGCGAGATATGCAGTCTCAGGGAATATTTCCTAGAAGCCGACGTGGGGATGCATCGAGATGTGGTCGTGGTGGACAAGGGCCTCACCCCGCTCTCCTTGGCTAAAGAGAACTGGCGCAAGCCTGTAGTGCTTGACACTAAGAACCGCATGGAGATATGGCAGAGTAAGGAGCTTCACGGACGCTACTTCCGGGCCCTGCATGGGCCCGATGTAGATTTACCAGCGTCCGTAGCCTGGCTGCGTTGTGGTGACCTCTTTGGGGAAACCGAAGGTTTTGTCTGTGCAATTATGGACGAAGTTATGATGACGAACAATTACCGGAGATTCATTGTGAAGGACGGCACGGTTGACATCTGTCGGGCATGCCACCGTCCGGGAGAATCAATCCGACATATTATCTCCGGGTGTTCTCGTCTAGCTAATGAAGAGTACTTGCATAGACACAACCTTGTAGCCAGGATTATCCACCAGCAACTTGCTCTGAAGTACAGCCTTGTGGAATCGGAAGTGCCGTACTACAGGTATGTGCCCGACCCAGTTCTCGAAAATGGAAATATCACATTGTACTGGGATCGATCCATCATCACTGACAGAACTATTGTTGCCAATAAGCCTGATATAGTGGTGGTGGATCGAGGAGAGCGGAGCGCAATGATTATTGACATAACGGTCCCGCATGACGAACCTCGTGAAAGCTGAGAAAGATAAACAAATCAAGTATCTTGACTTGGCTCGCGAGGTTGTCGACATGTGGGATGTGGATTCAGCAATCATTGTGCCGATAGTCGTGACAGCCAATGGCTTAATCGCCAAGAGCCTCGACCAACACCTAAGGAGGCTCTCGTTGGGCAGCTGGATCAAGGGCTTGGTTCAGAAAGCGGTACTCCTGGACACGGCTCGCATTGTCAGAAGGTTCCTCTCTCTGGAGCCCTGACCGCCGGTAGCTTGGACCCTGTTCCCGATACCGGTGGGCTACTATTTTTTATATTTTTAAATGTTTTTATATTTTTTATATGTTCTAATATTTAAAAATATAATTTATAAGTATGTATATGAAATAAAGGAGATAATAATAATCTGTGACCCGACTGTCAAGATGACGGTCAGAAAAAAATTTCTCCGTAAAATTTTCTATAATTTTTAAGAATTAAACATCTAACTACTGCAAATACAATAAAAAATAACTGGAAAATGGATAAAACCTACACCAAGATATAAAGAAATGGAAATATAACAATTCAAGGAGAATACTAATGAAATGCTGACACGAAGTCGGGCACGAAAACTTACAGACACACACCCAACATCTTCGGGTTCGTCGCTCAGCTCCGCCTCGCAGTTGCCGGATCCTGCTCCAGACGTGAGTCCAGTGATACTGGTCGCTGCAGTTGCGTCGAGCTCGAGCGACGAATACTTCTCGCCGCCGACGACACCACCACCAACACGTCAGCGTGGAAGAGGCCGACCACCGGCCAGCTTAGGACTTCGAGGCCCACCGGCCTCTGATAGGGTCCCCGCTCCCGGTGGAAGTGTGCAGCGCATGAGGTGGACACAAACTGTCAACGAAAATGTCATGCGCGCATACTTTGGGGCTACAGAGGGGGGAAGTAACCTGACTGCGTACCGTGGTCGGATGCTCTCTCTGTTTCAGGTGCTTGAACCAGCTGTCAACGTGTCGGCGCAACGACTGTCGGATCAGGTACGGGTCATCCAGCGTAACCATATGCTGGATGACGTTGTCCTTGATCGACTACGCCTCGAATCACGGAATAATCATGTTACACCTGCTTCGCCACTGGTCACGGTGCAATTACAAAATTTACCGAGTTCTTCACCGCGATCCGACCGCGTTGGTGAAGAGGATGATGACGGGGTTATATCCGTGAGTTCCCAATGCAATGTACGAATGAGGAGCGCTTTGGAGGATGCTTTCCGGGAGTACCGTTCCATTCCGCCTGGACTCAGACCAAAATTACCTCGTTTGCCCATGCACAAGAAAAATAAGGCGCTGATGTGTACTCTAGACTCACTGCTGTCAAATTGTTTTGACGGCAGTAAAGACCTCGCTGATACCCATTCGATCTTGTACTGTGCAGCTGTAGCGGCATGTCGTGTAGCTCATGTCAAATTCCCCAACAGTGACAGAGCTCCACGACCAAAACCAGCTGTACCAGCTTGGCAGTGCAGGATTGAGCGTCGTATCGGTGAGGCTAGAGTACTTATCGGCAAGCTAATCTGCTTCAGGGAGGGCAATACTCGCCCTAGAGTGATGCGCTTTGTGAAGCGGGCGTTCTCGGGAACTGATATCAGTTTTCAAGATTATTTGACCCGCGTCACAGAGCGTATCGACTTCCTGAAGCAGAAGATCTATGCATGGGCAAACCGTATTCGACGATACAGGCGGAGAGTGGAGCGGTACACTCAGAATCGCACATTCCAGAGCGATGAAAGGTGGGTTTATAGGGCTTGGGAGCGACCGGACCAAGGTGTGATTGACACGCGCCTGCCGGATGATGACGCCATGTGTTCATTTTGGCGAAGCATCTGGTCGGCGCCTGTCAGTCACACCGAAGGAGATTGGACCAGGGAAATCGAACGAGCGTGCGAGCAAATACCAGAAATGGAGGCACTCACCATCAGCCCCCAAGATATAGCTCGTGCAGTCCGTCCGTTACCTAACTGGAAATCACCAGGGCCGGACGGGCTGCACAACTTTTGGATAAAATGGTTCCAAAGGTCGCACGCCCGTTTGGCATCCCAGTTCCAGTCAGCTTTAGAGTCAGGATCGCTGCCCCAGTTCCTAACAACAGGAATAACCCACCTGCTCCATAAATCAGGTAGTACTGCGGAACCCAAAAATTATAGACCGATCACTTGTCTACCGACGGTCTATAAAGTTTTTACTTCCATTTTGAGAACTAAAATTAACAAACATATTGACACGAACTCCATCATGTCTGCCTCTCAAAATGGATGTAGGAACGGGTCCCGCGGTACTAAGGAGCTACTCCTCATCGATATGGCCATTAACCAGCAGGTGCGTCGTTCCCGAAGAGATCTGTCGACATGTTGGATAGATTATAAGAAGGCCTATGACTCGGTGCCACATACATGGCTCATGAGGGTGCTGGAGTTGTATAAAGTAAATGCAACTCTACGCACCTTCCTGATGTCATGTATGGGGCAATGGAGGACGGTGCTTCGCTATCCAGGATGTCGACAAATCCTAAGGAATAGCGAGCCAATAAGGATTGAGCGAGGTATATTCCAGGGTGACAGTTTGAGTCCACTTTGGTTCTGCCTAGCCTTGAATCCTCTAAGCACGCTGCTGGAGGATTCAGGGCTAGGTTATCGATTGAGGAGAGGTGGTCAGGTTATATCTCACCTCCTTTACATGGATGACCTGAAACTCTTTGCCCCCAACAATTTGCAACTGCTGGAGCTACTGAAGGTAACCGAAACTTTCAGTAGCGCCATCAGGATGGAATTTGGTGTGGACAAATGTGCAGTCATGCATGTAAAACGAGGGGAGATCGTGGAATCCGTGGGAACCCAACTCTCGGATTCCATACAACTAAGATCCCTCTCCTCAATCGAAACCTACAAGTATTTGGGTATGTCGGAAGCGTTAGGTGTCAACGCTGCTGACATGAAGCAATCGCTGAAGGAGCGCTTCTTTAACCGCCTGAATAAAGTATTAAATAGTCTTTTATCAGGTGGAAACAAGGTGCGCGCCTTCAACGGTTGGGTCATGCCGGTTTTGATGTACTCTTTCGGCATACTCAAATGGACTCAGACGGAACTTGACGCCCTGGATAGGAGGGTCCGCACACTGCTGACCGCAAATCGCATGCATCACCCACGTTCATCGGTGATGAGACTGTATATTCCGCGGAAGTGCGGAGGTCGAGGCTTCTTAAATGCTAAGACCCTGCACAACCGTGAGGTATGCAGTCTCAGGGAATACTTCCTAGAAGCCGACGTGGGGATGCACCGAGATGTGGTCACAGTGGACAAAGGCCTCACCCCGCTTTCCTTAGCTAACGAGAACTGGCGCAAACCTATAGTATTAGATACTAATGACCGCAGGGAGGTATGGCAGAGCAAAGAGCTTCACGGGCGCTTTTACCGGGCCTTACATGGGCCGGATGTAGACCTGTTAGCGTCCGTATCCTGGTTGCGATTCGGTGACCTATTTGGGGAAACCGAAGGTTTTGTCTTTGCGATTATGGACGAAGTTATGATGACGAACAACTACCGGAAATATATTGTGAAGGACGGCACGGTTGACATCTGTCGGGCATGCCACCGTCCCGGGGAATCAATCCGACACATTATCTCTGGCTGTTCTCGTCTGGCTAACGGAGACTACTTGCATAGGCACAACCTTGTAGCCAGGATTATCCACCAGCAACTTGCTCTGAAATACATTCTTGTGGAATCGGAAGTACCGTACTACAGATATGTGCCCGACCCAGTCCTCGAAAATGGCAATATCACGTTGTATTGGGATCGATCTATCATCACTGACAGGACTATTGTTGCCAATAAGCCAGACATAGTGGTGATAGATCGATTAGAGCGTCGCACAATGATTATTGATATAGCGGTCCCGCATGACGAGAACCTCGTGAAAGCTGAAAAAGATAAACAGATTAAGTATCTTGACCTAGCTCGCGAGGTTGTCGACATGTGGGATGTGGATACAGCAATCATTGTGCCGATAGTCGTGACGGCTAATGGCATAATAGCCAAGAGCCTCGACCAACACCTGAAGAGGCTCTCGTTAGGCAGCTGGATCAAGGGCTTGATCCAGAAAGCGGTACTGCTGGACACGGCGCGTATTGTCAGGAGGTTCCTCTCTCAGGAGCCCTGACCACCGGTAGCTTGGACCCTGTTCCCGACACCGGTGGGATACTATTTTTTATATTTTTAAATGTTTATTATTTTTTGTTTTTATATGAATATTTAAAAATATAATTAATGTGTTTAAAAATTAAATAAAGGAAATAATAATAATAATAGTCCTTGACACTAAAGATCGCATGGAGATATGGCAGAGTAAGGAGCTTCACGGACGCTACTTCCGGGCCCTGCATGGGCCCGATGTAGATTTACCAGCGTCCGTAACCTGGCTGCGTTTTGGTGACCTCTTTGGGGAAACCGAAGGTTTTGTCTGTGCAATTATGGACGAAGTTATGATGACGAACAATTACCGGAGATTCATTGTGAAGGACGGCACGGTTGACATCTGTCGGGCATGCCACCGTCCGGGAGAATCAATCCGACATATTATCTCCGGGTGTTCTCGTCTAGCTAATGAAGAGTACTTGCATAGACACAACCTTGTAGCCAGGATTATCCACCAGCAACTTGCTCTGAAATACAGCCTTGTGGAATCGGAAGTGCCGTACTACAGGTATGTGCCCGACCCAGTTCTCGAAAATGGAAATATCACTTTGTACTGGGATCGATCCATCATCACTGACAGAACTATTGCTGCCAATAAGCCTGATATAGTGGTGGTGGATCGAGGAGAGCGGCGTACAATGATTATTGACATAACGGTCCCGCATGACGAGAACCTCGTGAAAGCTGAGAAAGATAAACAAATCAAGTATCTTGACTTGGCTCGCGAGGTTGTCGACATGTGGGATGTAGATTCAGCAATCATTGTGCCGATAGTCGTGACAGCCAATGGCTTTATCGCCAAGAGCCTCGACCAACACCTAAGGAGGCTCTCGTTGGGCAGCTGGATCAAGGGCTTGATCCAGAGAGCGGTACTCCTAGACACGGCTCGCATTGTCAGAAGGTTCCTCTCCCTGGAGCCCTGACCGCCGGTAGCTTGGACCCTGTTCCCGATACCGGTGGGCTACTATTTTTTATATTTTTAAATGTTTTTATATTTTATATGTTTTAATATTTAAAAATATAAATTATATGTATTTAAATGAAATAAAGATAATAATAATAATAATTTATTTCTCTCAAAAAGGTACAAATTTGGTACATGGTATTTATGTTACAGGCAGAATTCAGACCTTTGTAAGAGCTGGAGTCTATACTGGGTTCGGGACCTGTATGACAGATCTCCAGGCTCACACACCCTTAAAATAACAACATTAATTTGCACTTACGTACTACAATACAAAATTGGAAAGCTCCAATTACTGAGAGGAAGGGAAATTAATATACAAAACAAAAGGAGATGTGCTATGAGTGTCTTTGGGGAGTGTTGTGTGTCCGTGAGTGCAATATAAGTCCTCGAATCCAGCACCCACGAAGGGCACTGGGCGCGGGCACCTACATGCCCGAGAGTGTGTGTGTGTCTGTGTATGGTTAACAAGATGAAACGCGATTAAATATTAATTTGAGTAGGTGCATATTCACGGTAGTCGAAATTATTTTAAAATATTTAGTAAATGTTCAGTCTCTGCATAATCCAAGTCAAGTAGCCATTGCGTAACAGTTTTTTTACATTTTGATCTGCACATAGGGTAACTAGTGCCTATTTATTTATATCTGTTTCTCTGTTTTAACAGTAATGTGAGTATCAGTAGTATTATTTATATTTGAATGAATCAATGACTGACTGAAATGCACCGATCCCAGCGTGGTTTAACTACAATAAATTGAATGAACCCCAAGATTTGCACTAGCCCCTGAAGCCTCATGCTTCATGGAGCTACAGAGGCCATTGCATATCAGGAAGTAGAACGGGGGGCGCGGTAATGGTAGGGAAGACGTGCTCTTAGGATATGGAAGGATTTACGAGCCGTACCCGATATGCATCCTTGAGAAGGAGCAGTGGAAAAAAGGTTATATTTATCTATGCATCGACATCCTGTTAGGACGTCGCCGCCGAATGGCTCAGTCAATCTTCGCCTGTGAATCCTTCGACTGCTTTCTAGGCTCTTTTTTATCTCACTACTGTGCTGTGTTTGCTGTTTTCTGTGTCTTTATCAGAGGACTCGCTGCCGTCCATTCCAGGTTTCTTGTATATCTCACTGGCTGCCTTCTTGATCTTGTATCGGTCTCCGGTCGTGTCCATCCAAAAGTTGATTGGTATTATTTATATATTATTTATGTTTAGACTTAGTAATTGGTCAAGAAATACAATAAGCGGGCGTAACGAAAGTTTCCTTACTCGTCAGGTTGCATTCGTTTTTGGGATACTATGCTACTTAAATTAATTTAAACTCGATACAACTTTTGAATTTCACTGTACCTACGTAAATTCAATTACGAGACTACAAAATAATCGTCAAAGGGACACATCGTAGTTTGATGATAGATAGATAGAAGGGTACAATAGAAAACAATTACCAACGTTTGATGGTTTACAAATTACGTACAGTCACGAGCTTAAACGAAAAAGATGTCCGATATTATTGCATTCTATGAGGTGACTCATCTTTTTGAAGTCTCTTATATTTTGGCGTGTCTTGGCTCGTCAGATAGTTAAATTACTTCGATATCACGCATTTGTGCTGCCTCTTGTATATGCCTTCGACAAATTATCACATATATTTGCCGTCATCTTGACGACAGATATTAATGGATGAATCATGAAATCAGATGTTATGGCCAAAGTAATATATTTATGCTCGTAACTGTACACTTGCCCAGTTTCTTGCTAAATTGTTTGTCGGTGTTGTGTTCACGTTTGCTTATCTTTGACGAGTAATAAATGGGTTTCAATTTCGCAGTATTTTATACATGAAGACATAATAGCCCTTGTATCTTCTGCTATTCTTGCCCTGATACGCAGTTGTCTATATTTATTTTTCATTACATAATAAGCAGTGCTTTTGTGCTCGAAATTTTTATTATTTTTGTTCTGGTATTTTAGTTTGATACAAATAACAAGAAAAACAGCCAAGTGCGTGTCGGACTACTCAATGAAGGGTTCCGTAGTTGAGATGAATTTATTTATCCCAAGACCAAACTTAACATTGTAGTTGAAAAACATGTTCTCCCATACACTCGAACTGCAAATATAAGTTCGTACGCACAATATTAAGAGATTTACCATGTTATTTTAAGATCATAGACTTCTTATAAACTTTCCTGTAATTTATGAGTAAAGAGCCATAATAATTATTTTTTCAATATTTTAGGTCCAGTATTTTCGAAGATATTGGGGGGATGATCAATTTTCATAGAATTTTTTAAATATCTTTAAAAGTATTTATTTTAAAATATTTAAAAAATATGTTTAAGATCCTCGCAACAAGCCCATTCATTTGTTATGTCACATAGTACTTTAGTAATACTTTTTTTTTTCTTGTTTGCTTCCCAAAAGTGACCCCTTTTTTTTGGTTGGGACATTATCGAATACCAATCAACTCAACTAACTAACTAACGAATTAACTTCTCTCGCTCAGGGCGGAGAGGGAGGGCGTTTCAGATTCTTATTGACTAAAACCTGCCCGTGTTCCTTCAGTCAGCCACGTTGCCGGGCGCCACGATATCCTTTTCGGACTTGCTTCACGATACGGCGATGCTCCACCCAAGCATGGCAGACTTCACCGTATGCTGCACCGTGTTCTCCGGGCGATCCACACAATGGTGACACCCGGGCGTTTCCTCCCGTCTTATCTTGAACAAGAACCTCCCGAAACAACCGTGTTAGGTAAGGACCTGCGTCAGGCGGAAGGTGAGGACGCTGTGGCGCCTCTCTAGACACTCTTCAAAGAGGGTATTTATTGCCGCAATTGTGGCGTGCCCAGTGCTGGGTTGCGACAATCGCACTCTCCATGACGCCATGAGATCCCGCTGGAGCTCTGTCCGCTGTATCGTGATTTCTTGCGGCAACGAGTTAAGCCCCGGCGTTTCGCCTCCTTGCGCCACTCCCAGAAGTGGGCGAGGACCTTGTTTCTAGATCCCATGGCAGTAATCCGGCAAGGAGGCTCGCCGCCTCACAGGAGACCGTGCGGTATCCTCGGGCCAGCCATATGACCCTCTGGGACGCGTTCATGGCGGCGGGCTGGCCTCCGCCTCAATGAACACGCCCACACCGGTGCCCCGTAAAGGGCCATGGACCGCACAACCCCCACGTAGAGCCTACGGCAGGAGGCGTTTGGACCTCCTAGATTGGTCAGGAGCCGCTTCAACGCAGCCCCGGCCCGCTTTAGTCTGGGAGCCAAATGTCAGAAATGTTCGACGAAATTTCACCGTCGAGGACGAGTCCCAGATACTTCATCGTCGACACGACGCCGATGTGAACCCCTTCCGCCGTTACCTGAGAATCCGACGGTGGCGCATTCTGAGAACCATGAAATCCCATGGCCTCGGACTTGTGCAGGGCCACCTCGAGTCCCAACTGCCGGATCCTGTCGACGATAGTCGGAACCCCGCGTGTTGCTAAATCGGTAAAAGTAACCCCTGTATTCTAAATTAATTTATTTACGTTACACGTTCGTGTTTGGGTCACAGAAATACATATGTGTACCAAATTTCAGCTTAATCGGTCCATTAGATTCGGAGCAAATTGGCTGTTACAGACAGACAAACAGATAGTCAGACAGACAGACACACGAGGAACCCTTAAAAACTGTATCTAAAACTACACAGTTATTCATACCATTCGAATTTATGTTATAATAAAATGCAGTGCATAGAAAATAGGCTGACAATTTTCCGCGAGGTTATTGATTAGTTTGGCAAATGGTGTCACTAGAATTATGTACTCATATTACCAACAAGCATTTAATGTCATGCACAAATAACAAATTTTGGTCAAAATTAAAGTTGTAACATTATTCGACAAGCGCCCGTGGGCATGACATCATCATCATCTTATCTCACAATGAGGAACATTTAAAACCAATTGAATCCGGTTTAAGCCGGTTTGTTCCGGTAACAACTCGTTTATTCCATTTCATGGCTAATTTCCCCTGTTCCCCGATTATAGGGTAATAATTTAGGCGGATGCGTAATTTTATGTGTTGTACTTACATTTGTATGGTAGTCCGAAATTAGGGGTCGCAAAATTAATGTTTCTGATCCCTGAAAGTTGATGGCCGGAATGTGTCGTTCGATCGGTTGATTTATATTGTTACCTACTAATAACATAACATAAAATCACGCCTGTTTTCCCCGAAGGGTTAGACAGGGGTGTGCTCATAGTACACCCACATTTCTCCAATTACGGTTAAGTCCCACGTAATAGGGGACGAGTCTATTGCCGTCATGTACTTACTTATACAAACTATTATAAAACATTTTAATAGAGTAACGGTGGAGTTTCTTGCCCATCCTTCTTTATACGAAAACTACCTTTTGGAAGGGGCGACTAGAATCAATTATATTATTTTGTAAATTTTGACGTTCAAAAGTGCCATACATGGGCCTATCTGAAATAAATGATTTGACTTTGACTTTGACTTCAACCGAGCACAAATCGAGACTCTGGGATGCTAAGAAATCCCTGACTTGGGAATCGGACTCAGGATCTCATGCTCAGCAGAACGTCTTGCGACCACTAGACCAAAGAGGCAGTATGATATATGATACCGGGTATCTATTTCGGTTTTTTAAACATTTTAACAACACCAAAAAGTACAATGGGCAATCTACTATGGACCCTGCCCCCATTTTTTAAAATCCGATTTCTTTCTGTCTCATATTTTTCGTTATGGGATACAAAATATCAAACTGCTTGTTTCATGTCTTAAATACATGGGATTTCCTTAAAAAAAAAAAAACTGAATTTTATTTATCCAAACAAAAGCAAAAACCTATCTCGGAGTTTCAAAAGTTGTATGTCCATGCCATGGAAGCAACACAACACTTTAATTAAAGGAATACACCAAAAAACTCAACTGCAATAATCCCATTTTAATTGGCTCGCCTTATACACGAGTCAAAAGTAACATGGCCGTTAATTGGACATATCGCATGGCGTCACGGATTTCCGATAGCTGGCGTCGTTGGTAGTAATAGAGACGTAACAAGATCAGCTGCTATGGACCGTACGGAGGTCGGCCCTGAAGTATCCAATATTTGGGGTGTCCGATTTTTCCTCATTTTTTCTTAATCGTTATTTTTTTGGAGAATTCCAACTCTGCGGTATTATTTTTTAAATATCGGGGCATTATGTTGAGATAGGAGCCTTTTTGTCCCCGCATAGGATTTTTTTTTGTTTTCATGATTACGTTAAATATTTGTTTTTCGGCTTTTGAGTGTATTTTCTGTGCGTGTCCCAAATTTTTATTTTGTAATTCTTTCAATAACTAACTTTATATTCTCACACATATAATAAAGCTGAAGTATTATTAATTACAAATTGAAACAAAGCATACCAACGAATAAAGTTAAGATAATACTCATTAAAATTGAAATTACAAAGGCAAAGTTTAGTTTAATTAATAATAACTTATGAATAAACCGTAGCGTAGTACATATATTACCATACAATAGGCTATATATGTATTCTACATACTTATATCTGTGTAATTATGTTTAAGGAATGTGTGTGATTTAATTATTATATAGATTTCAATACAATTAAATTATACATTGATCCGTAACGTCATATAAATAAAGAGCACAATCGCGTTTACAAAAATGAGGTCGTCGTCATGGTGTCGCGGTTTTTTTTTTTTTTGGGTGTGTAATCATCAAATAACTTCTCCCGCTCTGGGCGGAGCGGGAGGACGTGTCAGACTCTTACTTTCTAAAACCCACCCGTGTTCCTTCGGTTGCCCTGTTGCCGGGGGCCACGATCTCCCTTTCGGTTTTCTTCGCAACCCCGGAAGGCATCGGCCCTAGTGGACCTCTTCAATTCTGCTGACATCTCTTTGAGGCGCGCGTGGAACACAACGCGCCGTCGACCCGGGCCTGGTCCTTATCGGACGGTGAGCCACCCATTGCTCACCGTCCGCAAGCCCGCGCCTACGGTGGCCGGAAATCGCCTCGCGATTCCCGACGCCCTGGGCGTCTCCTCCTGCGGCGGTTAGGGGCGTGAGGGCGCCAAATTTGCCTCTCCCTCACGCGTTCCGCCTCCTCCTTCGCGAGCATTACCGCTTCGCAGAAGGAGGTGACGGCCTCCCATTTCCTCTCGCTCCGTACCATGGCCTTAACCAGGGCCGGACGCGAGAGATCACCGCCGCCGATCGCCTCCACGAGGACACGGCGATGCTCCGCCCAAGCTGGGCAGACCTCCACCGTATGCTCTACCGTGTCCTCTGGGCGATCCACACAATGATGACACCCGGGCGTTTCCTCCCGCCTTATCCTGTGCAGGAACCTCCCGAAACAGCCGTGTCCGTCGAGGACCTGCGTCAGGCGGAAGGTGAGGACGCCGTAGCGCCTCTCTAGCCACTCCTCAAAGAGGGGTCTTATCGCCGCAATTGTGGCGTGCCCAGCGCTGGGTTGCGACAATCGCACTCTCCATGACGCCATGAGATCCCGCCGGAGCTCTGTCCGCTGTGCGCCTGTTACAAGCCAATATAGGAACCTATTTCAAAATGGTAGAGTTGACATTGATTATATGTAAGTCAAAAATTGTTCCCACAATAACAACTTAATGATCTCCTAAAACAGGGCTTCCTCTCTCCTACCCTTTTTGCTGTTCCCTACAGGGTCCATAATGATCTAAATTATATAGTTACCACGTAACATCACATTATAGTAAAGCAATAAAGATATTGAGTATTGGGAAATTCTCATTGTCAATTTAATTTAGGTGTATAATGTGTATATTATGGTTTTGGTATTTGGCTGTACCTATGTGTTTTGTGTATTGGCTAATGTTTTATTATTTTATGTGTGTGCCTAATTGTTATACTAACATAGATTTAAATCATTTGTTTATAGTTCGCGTGCGACTGCTAGTCACCACCTGAGGTGTGTAAGCGGTGAGTTGGGGCACCTTTGAAAAAATTGACAGACTGAGTTTGCTTGGCCTTTCTCTACCTCCCCCGTCACCCACCACCGTCTACCTCAGGTGGTGACTAGCAGTCGCGCGCAAACTATAGTAACACGCTACGGGCCCTCGAAGTCGGAAAATAAAAAGTTTTATTTTATTTTATGTATGGCTAGCTTTTGCTCGCAGCTACACCCGCGTAACCTCGCGGCACGCGTAAAAGTCGGAAAATATCCCACAGGAACGTATCAGCGGGATTCAGAGTATCCTATGTTCAGGTTATGGCCTGTCTGTATGCCTTTCATCTAAATCTGTTTAGCCGTTACGACATGAAAAGGTAACAGGCAGATAATAAATCTGTTTTAGGGTTCCGTACCTCAAAATGACCAATTGAAACTCTTAAAGGATGACTTCATTATCTGTCCCTGTGTGTGTATTTATTTATTTATTTATTTATTTATTTAAGGTCAACCAACAACTGTTTACACATAACAATAACAGTTAACAAGTTATAACAGAAAAATTACATGTGCAACAGTTAATTACAGGTTAACACCGCTAGTACAAACACGTTGGTAAAGACATTATAAAATAAAATCACAAACATTAAATAATTTATGCAACAATTATAAACATAGTATAAATAAACACATATATTTAATTTTGATTAATTTGATTAAAAATGTAAGATTATAAATTTTAAAAATAATAAACTAATTAACATCTCAAAATAAACTAATCCAATCCAAAATAATTCGACAACATAACAATAATTATAATTACTGACTGATAACCGTGAATAACAAATATACATATATTTATATTTATATATTTATATTTTTTATTTGATTACATGTTATAAATATGAATGTTATAAGAAAGAGACTTAGGAGAGATTAACTTGAATTGTTCAGGACAACTTTACGTATTGTGTTAATACTGTCGTGTAAGACCCTTTTTCGAAGGAACGCGTGGAGGCATCAAGTTGAAATATATAGGTATCAAAAACTTTGATCTACGGTCCCTTGGAGCTTTAACGAAAATCAAAGTTCCAAGTAAACACAATAAAAAAAAAATACGGCCATTTTTGCCGCATATTTTGACAGTTGCAAATAAACCAAAGCCTATTTGGTACTTCCTGTTGGCCCAACAGCATGAAGTTTGGCGAGAAGGTCCGGTAATGATCAAAATTCGAAAATTGGTAAGTTATACCTATTTAGTTATAAATGAACTGCAAAGTTAAGTTTAATCTTCAATCTGGGATCAAAAATTCGTAGGCCGTGTCTTGAAGTAACATTTATCCAGGAAAATCAAGCAAATCCAGTAACAAACCTTGTAGGTACTTATATGTGACCCTTATCGCTTCGACTCGGAAGAGTAATTCCCTCGCCTGTATAATTCCAATTCGCACTAATTTGAATATAACAGGCCTTTGTTGAATCAATGTATTAAACGAAAACATTTAACGACTACATCTATGGGAATTGAGTAGTCAAATAATATATTTAATTTAATTTTATTTAAAGAAGTGCTATTCAGCAAGTTCACTTCGAACCTCACACATTTCGGAAGCCAAGCGAATTCAATTGTTTTTAAAACAACATCAATCTTAGGGCAACGTTCGAATTTCGAAGAGTTGTTTAGAGAACTGTATAGTTTAGCTGACAGCGTATACCATATGAGATAGCGAGTCTTTGACAGTCACATGTGAACCAGTACTATCTAATGTAGCCGGGTAATACTTTTCAAAGTAATCTTACCGTGCGTGACAGCAGTTCTTTTGGGACGCGACAAAGACAAAAAGTTTACATACGCGAAAGATATATAGAAAATATATTTCTGTCTCGTTTACTCTTACTGCTGGATCCAAAAAGTGTGTCCTTGTCTAATTATTATTTCATTAAATACATATAAATTATAATTTTAAATATTAGAATATAAAAAAATAGTAGCGCTCCGGTATCAGAAACAAGGTCCTAGGTACGGCGGTCAAGGTTCCAGAGAGAGGAACCTCCTAGCAATGGGAACCGTGTCCAGAAGTAGCGCTGTCTGAATCAAGCCCTTAATCCAGATGCCCAACGAGAAGTTCTCAGGTGTTGGCGAGGCTCTTGGCAACTCATTATTATTATTATTTAAAATTGTGTATTGCTATATTCTGTCTACGTTACGGCTGTCGCAAACAGGCGAGACAAGATTCCAATAAAACAATTTCTAAGAAAACTTCACGGCAGAAAAATTACCAGTGTCGCGTTGCACGACAAGTCGCGCCAGTCTGCACGATCCTTCAGTGAAGGAACCCTACAGAATACAGAGGTCATTGACACTAGGTAAGAATCTGTCAAAACCGGTTTGCTGTTCATTGGTTCGAAGGTGAGTTCAAACGTAATTGAAGTAAGTTATTTTGACGCTTTCTGATTCTCGCTACAAAAAGATCAGCTTTTATATTACAATCAGAAACAACCGATGGAATTACTGAAATACATAGGTAAATAAATAATATAAACAAAAATAAGCGCCCTTCCTCCTCTCTTCTACTATGCCGCACAGTGGAACGAATGTATGGAAGCGGTTGGACGTAGACATGTCCGAAAAATAAGAGTAAAATTATGACAAACTAATGATGCCATCTTATTCGATTACTTAATGCCTTCATAAATTGTGGTGATGAATTTCTTCATAACTCCCATATTTCGGGAGTAATTTGAGAAAATGTGAAATTTTACTATGAAAATGAGTGTATTGAGCTCTCTCCCTCCTGATTCCGGGCTTGTTTCAAGTAGCGGTCTCTAATATCGTAATGCTATTACTAAGAGCTATATTTAATACTAAGACACATAGTGCGCCAAATGTGCACTTTCTGGGATAAAAGGAAATGAAAATTTAAAAAAAAAAACGTTTTTTCCCCATTTGTATTTACTTTAAACCGCAGACAGACTTATTAAGAGGTCTATAAATATATTATATATATACAGAAATATATATTAACAAAAATATTCACAAGAACTGATGAGAGTATGACTTTTAAGTAAGTTGATAATAAATTACCTAGTTTCATTAAAAGTACAATAAATAATTAAGACGTAAGCTCTAATTTACTAAGTTACACATTTTAAAACAATAACATCATTTAATTATCTTCGTCATCATCATCATCATCAATTAATTCAAATTCAGAATCGATGTCCGCTAAATCATTTATGTTAACAAATTCGATATCACTTTTCTCAGAATCCGTAAGCTCATAAAATTCCTTAAAAGAAGATTTTTTTACAAACTTATTTCCTTTTGGACGGATACTTGTAACAAGTGGATCAGAAGACAGTAAAAGATTGTGCATAATATCTTCATTGCATGAGATACTGCTATGCTTTCGAGAATGCCCCTCTCTATATTTTCTAAAATCTTTATTTCTAGCCTCAGATGCCTCTTCGGATAGAAAACCAATGGGCACAATTGACATGTTCTGAACTATGTCTGGCCCATGCATTAAAATTTTATGAAGTGAAGAAGGCATATAATACCATGGGTATAACTCCACGTAAAGCTTAGCAGTATCAAAGCAGAACTCTCGGAATTTAGTTACGTTGATCTTCTCTCCTGATGAAATACACTGCAAGATCACACAGATTTTTCTTAAAAGCATAGCATCTATTCCGGTCAGTTCAGCAGATTTAGTGTAGTTTTCAAAAAATCTCCTTGCCGAATTGCCATTGTTGGTGGATCCACTGCCTTGTTTCACAACATCGAGAAGTAAGCCCGTTTCTCTTCTTACAGCCTCTTGAACTCTTTTCTTCCTGTCATCAACTTGCCTTTTTGCTATATCACCCCTTACTTGCCATGATTTTATGTCTAATTTGTAGGAAATGTGTAATAAGCATTCCATTGAGCGAATCCAAGCGTGAAGGGTGCTTAAGCTATATTTATACATGTCCTCGTTTGCGTGTTTATCTTTGATTAACTCTAAATTATTCATTTCTTTAGGACAAGCCTTGCATATGTCACACACTGAAGCTGCTGTATTGGATATAATGGAATGAATTTTACCATCAATCATTGTCAACAGCAGTTGGTGTTTGACACTAATTCCATCAGTGATGGTGGATGGAGTTAAGGCTTCAATCTCTGCTTCGATTTCAGCCATCTCTCTCTGCACATTTTCTTTGGTTTCCTTTATAAACTTAAACAATATTGGCCGGCAAAATGAAGTGGAAGATGGTCGCTCGTTTTCCCAAATTGTTACACCTTTTGAGACGAGCCGCAGTGGTACAAGACTAATCATAAAATTACTAGCAAGATCGATTTGCTCATCTTCACTCGTCCTTTGATGATAAATGCTTTGGCTAGATGATCCGTCAAAACCCCATTTGCTGGTCAATACGAGCTGTTGATTGGGATCAACAGGGGTTTCTAACGACCTAATAAGTCTTCTTGAGGTTAAATCCATCAAGGCTTGTAATTTGATTTTTGCAGAGCTCTCTGTAACTGTGAGATCTTCTTTGGCCGGATAGCACTTAATTTTTTCTTTAACCAACATGTAGTAACTCGGGTATTGAAGAGCTCCTTCTTGAGTGTTGAAATCCCGAAGAGTGTTATAGCGCCATTTCGATAAGTTCATCGATACATAAAGAGCCAATGCCTTCAAAGGGGATATTTCCCGTACCTGAATTGATTTACCTTCAATGAAGGCTTTGATTTTTGAGGCCTCTTCTGGATTCTCCGTCAAGTATTTCATAACATAAGCTGTATCGCTTTGTCCTGCCTTTTGAAGCGCCCTTTCGGCCGAAAACATAATTTCAGCGCTGCTACTGCTGCATGAAAGACTATCTTCAGTGGTGCGTCTTCTTTTTTGCCGGTTACTAAGGTCCTCAAAAGATTTACGAGGACTAGGATGTGTACAAGTTGAAGCATCAGATTTAGCAGGAGAAATTATGGGCTCGATGACGTCACTTATATTTTCTGTAGAAGGTTCCATATTTTCATTCTGTAATTCCGGCCATTGAATTGCAGCCTGTAGCCAAATCTCATGTTTCTTCCGAAACTTATCTGTGCTTCTTCCAGACTGTGTCCATTTTGCATAAATGCGGTAGCAAAATCGACGACACCAGTCTTTTAAACTTGTTTCAGCACTTTCACATAACTGAACACAACTGTTATCTTTTAAAACACTGAACAAATAGTTAAAGTCGCGTAAATCTTTATGTGCGCGTGCGCATAAAGCAACGTGAATATCAAGATTTGTATTAAAATTTGGAAAATACATTGCGAGATTAGCTTGGATACAACGAGGTGTAAATCAACACTGATTTTAAAGTTACTAATAGTGACCTATTTATATAAAATCCAGGTATCCCAGGTATCCTTTGTTAAATATTGCAAGGTAATTAGTTATTGTGATAATTAGTAAATGATGCATGCTAAATTAGTGTATTAAGAGCCATTTAGTAATTAAATAATAGCAATGTTCTTATCAGTAATCATTAGTGCATCAGTTTTATATGTAAACCTTAAGTCCCTAATTATATATCCTAATTAGCTTATATCTTCTCTAATTGGCTGATCAGAAATGTTATTGTAATAAGGTAAACCTTTAGAAAAACGGTTTTAATCAACAAAATAAACAAAAAATTAAAAAATTGTGTTATAAAATAAACATCACTCTTTATCCCAGAAAGTGCACATTTGGCGCACTATGTGTCTTAGTATTAAATATAGCTCTTAGTATTAGCATTATGATATTAGAGACCGCTACTTGAAACAAGCCCGGAATCAGGAGGGAGAGAGCTCGATACACTCATTTTCATAGTAAAATTTCACATTTTCTCAAATTACTCCCGAAATATGGGAGTTATGAAGAAATTCATCACCACAAGTTATGAAGGCATTAAGTAATCGAATAAGATGGCATCATTAGTTTGGCATAATTTTACTCTTTTTTTTCGGACATGTCTACGTCCAACCGCTCCCATACATTCGTTCCACTGTGTGCCGTGCCCGACAGGGTCCATAATTGTTTAATTGATTATAAGCCTTTTTCTGGAACGAAGTTCTTTAACGCGGCTTGTAAACTTTCAGAAATCGTCACGCTAAAAAGTATTAATACTTGCGACTGTCTTCTTCTAATCCAAAGAGAAAGAAAGAGAGTGAGAGAGAGAGAACGCTGGCAGAAAAAACAAAAGAAAAGAGTAATGTGATTACAGTGTCGTGGGTAAAAATTGTACACATCGGCCCGAGTACACTGCATGCCGGAGAGAGAGAGAGAGAGCAAGTGTGAATTTGGTAAAAATGAAAATCCAAGATGGCGGCTCTGAAAATTTTCAAATTATTTGTCATGGGTATCATTTTCATGGTTTTCAAGGAAGCAAAAGCCGATAGTGACGACAAAATGAAAATCCAAGATGACGGCTGCGAAAATTTTCAAATTTTTCGTCATGGCTGTCGTTTTCATAGTTGTCGAGGTTGCTAAAGCCGATATGAATAAAATATAAATCCAAAATGGCGGCTGCAAAAATTTTGTTTTTTTTTTTAAATCATACGTGAGAAAGAACATCGTTCCTGACGGGGGTCCCCCGACCGCACACTTTTTTTTGGGTGGGAAATTATCAAATAACTTCTCCCGCTCTGGGAGGAGCGGGAGGGCGAGTCAGACTCTTACTGACTAAACCCCACCCGTGTTCCTTCAGTTGCCTGTATTGCTAGCCACGGTATCCCTTTCGGACTTTCCCACGACCTCGGCAGGCATCGGCCCTAGCGGACTCCGTCAGTTCTGCTTACATCTCTTTGAGGCGCGCGTGGAACACAACGCGCCGTCGACCCAGGACTTGTCCTTATCGGACGGCGAGCTACCCATTGCTGACCGTCCGAAAGCCCGCAATTAATTATTAAGCCTACCAACTGTTTTACCAACATTGCGGAATGTAATAAAGAATTATGAATTGTAAAGTGAAAGTTTTCTTTCCCGTAAGTTCTGTGTGTCTTGCAGTATATCATCGCCTAATAATTTAGGACCTCTATGAATAAATTATTCTGAACATGTCGCCTTGGAGAACAATCCCAGGAGGATCAACAAAACGGTTGGTGACATATTAATTCAATTAACAATTACTATTGAAATTGGCAACCCCAAACGACGTTTAAGGCGACGATAACAGACTTTTATTAATTTTGTACTGAAGATGACGTCTAAACAAGTAGTGTTTGGAAAAAAATATATGTTAAATAAGAGCATTTTCTTAATGTTTTAATATAGGCATATTATGGATAACTTTTATATTACATAGTGAAATTAATTTATAAAGTTAGGTCTAACGTGGATGAAAAAATGAGAATCGCGCAAAATCTATCAAGCCTATTTTTTCTGAAACCTTCACCATTTTAAAGATAATTATTGACTTTTAGTATACGAGTTTTATTAAAAAAAAACTTTTGTTTCATTTATAATAAATTAATAATGCGTTTAATTTGGGACAGCGCTCCTTGATGGGCGAGTCCTATTACTGGCTGGACGTACGACGCGTTGCGTGAGCTCAGTACAGAACACGCAAGCTAACCAGTCAAGGTCACTGTCATATATCTGCGTCTTAAAGGGTAGTTGAGCCCAATTCATCTAACATAAGTAAAAAAATCGGCCAAATGCGTGTCGGATCACGCACAATGAAGGGTTCCGTAGTTGGGCTGAATAAATCTTAAAAACAAACATAACTTTGTAGAACAGTTGAAACATAT
This sequence comes from Omphaloscelis lunosa, assembly GCA_916610215.1. Classification (NCBI taxonomy): domain Eukaryota; kingdom Metazoa; phylum Arthropoda; class Insecta; order Lepidoptera; family Noctuidae; genus Omphaloscelis; species Omphaloscelis lunosa. Next base: position 15,423,289 of record OU744261.1, on the reverse strand, counting down.
GTTCTCCCATACGGCAACATACGTCACAGTCAATTTTCCAACTGCAAATGTAAGTTTTTAATCGCAAAACAATATCTTTTTATTTGTTAAAACTGGAAATTAACAATTTTCGGACTTTTTCTTTACTGGAGTAGTGAGAGCTTGCTTCCTGCCAAATTTCATGATTCTAGGTCAACGGGAAGTACCTTGTAGGTTTTGATTTCTTTACGAGTGTCAAAATATGTCGCTTATGGGGCCGTATTTTTTATTGCGTTGACTTAGAAGCTTGATTTAGTTTGGTGCTTTATGGGACCATAGACCTACGTATATGATATTAATTTCAATATGATACTTTCACGCGTTCCTAAGAAAAAGGGTCTTGACAAACTGACAGACAGATAGACGGACGGACAACGAAGTGTTCTTATAAGGGTTCCGTTTTTTTCCTTTTGAGGTACGGAACCCTAAAAATATTTTTCCTTTTGCCATCGACTCGAAAAGAAGAAGGGGTGGTTCAAATGAGAATGAACATCACATGATACAAAGCAATGCTTCACTTTTCTTTTAACAAAAAGTACGGATAAAATAAATTGAAACCCGACTACTGAAAAATCACACTCTAAAAAGTATGAAAGAAGAAAATATTTCAGACAGAAATCATATAATCACATAGGTAAAAAAATGGTCATGGTAAAGCCGTGGTCGCATGTCTGTACACCTATAAAATTATAATGGCATGCGACTACGGCTTTACCTTTATAAATATTTTCTTTCGTGATGTTTCTTTTTTGTGATATTTCAGTATTCTGGTTTTAGTTTTTGAACTTATTTTTCATTTAAATTATTTTGGGGTTATACTTTCGTGATAAAGTATTTGCAGAGCAGCTTAATAATTTTTTTGTTTAGGTTTTATTGTATAATAGGTATTAATTTTACAGCTGCGTCGTACGTAGCACAGTCCCACTTTTGCTTGTTTTTAACAATTTAAACATATTTATTTACTTAGACAATATGATATATATTTGTAATTTGCTTGTCAAGCCCTTTTATTTGATACCCAATATGGCATAATAAAATTATGTTTTTTTTTTAGTTCATGACTTTATATCTTCTACATATTGCTTTTAATGTGATGTCACATAGCATATAGCCAGCGGACAAACAAGACGCTTCCAATGATACCCCATTTGTTACATTATGATCGGTAGTTTAGAAGTTATGAGGTAAAAGATGAACATAAATGCATACATACATGCCGGTCAAAATCATAACCCTCCTTTTTGCTTCGCCATGGTCGGGTAAAATATAAGGGGTTTCTCGGAATTGGAGGTTAGTTACTGTCCAAGTGTCCATTATTTTCATAGAAAAATATACCTACTGAGTTAAACCATTTGTTTTTCTAATCTTGGGTTTACTTAATCGAGATATCTTGGAAGAGACAATTTGTTTCACAACCAGATTAATCTATTTTTATTTTTGGTTTCCTTCTGCGAATCGTACCTCGGAAAGCACGTTAAGCCGTTCGCCCCAGCTGTCATTCGTGCATCTTTGACAATCGTTACGGGTCGTCAGAAGTCCGAAAGTCTGACAACCAGTCTTAGGGGTGTCGTATTACCCAGTAACTGGGTTGTGGAGGACAGATAAGCAGTCGCTCCATGTAAAAATACTGGTAATCAGCTGCATCCGGTTAGACTGGAAGGCGACCAAAACATAGTTAAGAAAAGGCTAGCCAGATGATATTACATTATTGCTAATTAAATTATTGTTGTGTTGTTTCAGGTTCGACCTAGTAACTTCGGACTCAAACAGAGCCCTTGTCCATGGAAACGCAGCACTTTAAATGTATCATAAAAGATAAAATTATAATAAAAAAAATATGAAATTATAATAATTATAAAATTATGATAATTATGAAATACTAGCTTTTGCTGCGACTTTGCCCGCATGGAGGTCGGAATTATGGCAAAAAAGCTTTTGATGTCCTAACCCAGGTCACAGTCGATCTTTGTGCTAACCTAACCTAACCTAACCCAGGTCACAGTCGATCTTTGTGCTAATTATGCGAATCCGTTCAGACGTAAGGCGTCAAAAGTTAACAGACAGAGTCACTTTCACATTTATAATATTAACTAGCGATTTGCCCCTGCTTCGCCTGGTTTTCATTATTAGACAAAACATCGAGATTTCGATTATACTCGAACTTTAATCCAGAAGAATAAATTCTCTAAATTATAACTGATAAAATATATTGCGCAGTTTAGCAGATCAACGCGGTTATACAGAAAGACATGAAATGCGACTTTAATTTAACTGTATAGATAGATAATATTTTATAAAGTACGTATGAAACTTTATGAATAAATTAAGCACTAATAAATATCTCAGTACTTATCTACTCCTTGTTAGTTACCCTGCTTGTTGAGAACAAGACATCTTAGTTACCTGTCAATAACTGTAGTTTGGAAGTTCCGAATTATCGCTAACGAACTTCACATTTAAGTTCCCAACTTGTTGATAGTCGGCAACGAAAAACTTGTTCAGCAATTTTTTAAAGAATGGTGTTTTGAATTTATGTTGCTACTGCTTGATAGCACATCGAGATTACTTTTTTATGTAAGTTTAATAATACTGCATTATACAATGTGTTACAAAAACCTTGTTCGATCTGAAAAGTTACGCAACAACATTACCAAAAAGGTTATTTTAATTTATTGTTAATAAAAATAAAAAGTTATTGCTATTTAAAATATACGTTTATAGTATCCCAATTACATGAAAAAATTGTAAATTTTCAACAGGGATGCGACCACGGCTTTACCTTGAGGTATCGCATGCCTGTACAGTCACAAGCATACACCTTAGCAAAATTCAAAATGATTTTCTCGTGGAATAACGATTGCAATTTGACATAAACCCTATGTATTGTGGGAGTGTGGGTTCCAAAATACTATATTCCTAACAACATATAATAGGCCTGTGTCTGTGAATTAAAATGTGGCATGACGTCACGCCTTGCTAGATTTTATACTGCGTTGTGACGTAGCGAGTCCCCAACTCTAATGCGTGTTTTATAAGTTATTTTTGATTAATATGGTAAAACAAAAAAATACGTGTCTAATATTTTTTTATCATCTGAAAAACGGACTAAATATAATTTCTTTTTTTACCTAGGCAACTACCCTATTACAATCAATACAGTAGGAGAAAATAACTCTAAAATTTTGATAATTTTATACATATTAGTGCTCGTGACTACACCTACAAAATTATAATGGCATGCGACCACGGCTCTAACCATTTTGTACCTATGTCTTGATTTCTGTCTGAAATATTTTTTTGTTTCATACTTTTTAGAGCGTGATTTTTCAGTAGTGGGGTTTTAGTTTTTGACCTTACTTTTTTTACAAATAAAATCATGATAAATTCCCCCAACTATTTGTACTAAACTTTAAGATTGTATTAATACCACAGATTAATACAGATGGGACACTCCATCAAATCATTTCAATAAAAGCGATTCTTGCTACGACACAATAAAGTGCAATTCAGCGCTAATTACCTACAGTTATATTCACCTAGAAGAAGTTGCCTCTCTTTCTATCGCGTAACTCTTATGTCTTCTGACTACGTTATGCCCACTGAATTCGACAAGTCGAACCCACAGCGTACCTACTTATAGCGTCATACCTAAAATGTGGAGTTTCCCATCTCATCATCTGTTAATTAATTCAGGCGTGACCTTGCGGAAATCCATTATAAAATGCAATAGATGTGGATATATTTAATAACCTGTTCCTCTTAGCTATTTCTAAAGAGTCTTAAAAAGACCCTGAGCGGAGTCTGCGCAGTGCTCGGTGTGGCAACACGCCATGTTCGAGTTCGCGACAAGTCAATCGTCATCCTGAGGATGCCTCTTTGAGAGGTGAAACACGTGTCGATTTCTTTCAGGGTCTTTTTAAGACTCTTTAGAAATAGCTAAGCGGAACAGGTTACTAAATATATGCACATCTATTGCATTTTATCTGTATTCATCTGTGTTAATACAATATTTCCAAGGCAGTGGTTCTACAAACTTTGCAATATTACGTCTAACAAACTCCGATGGGTCGGGACTTTGACGATGCTTACATTTAATGGAAGTAAATACTTTGTATTTATATTTCTATATATCTTTTACTTTAGTTTTGTATCTACAGCGATGTATCAGAACGGTGTGGTATTACAGTCATATTTAAGGGTGCAGAGGTGTGCAGACCATCAAACTGAATAAACTTTCTCCATGGAACCATAATCGTAATTACGAAAAAATTATCAGTTGTCCCATACATTTGCGTCGAGTAGGTATTGAAGTTTTGTATGGGGCAGCTTAAATATGACTGCTCATTTCAGATACATGCTGTATATGGTTTTTTCATCTGGAATTTCTCAGTAGCAGCGCGGAGTCTGGATTTGTGCCCGGTTGATGGCAATAGGCTCAACCCCTATTACATGGGACTTAAACATAACTGGCGAAATGTGGGTGTACTATGGATACATCTCTGCCCAACCCTTCGGGGACACAAGGTGTGATTTTATGCTATGCTGTGTGGTTTTCGTAGAAGTTGTTGCCATGCTCCCGAATATCATTCCCGAGGACGTCTTTGAAAATAAATATAACAGTTTCTCGTATCGAGTATTGTGAAATCACAAATTATATGAGAATAATTCTACTGAAATAAGAGTCCTGCTCAGCGTGTGAATCAAAGAAAAAGATCAGCGAAATTACAGATCGCACTTTACTTTCCTAATTAAGTATTTCATACAAATATGAACCTTATTGTAAGCACATAATGTTTATATTCATATAAGCGAATGTGAGCAAGCGTTTCATACAAATATGATCCTTACTTAATTTTAATAAGGTGCATATTTGTTCGCGTAGCAAAATAAAATCAAAGTGCGAAATGTGGACATAGCCCTGATACCCTAAAAATCAGACTAAAGACGTTGAAAAATTTATCTCACGTCTATAAAGTTAGGTCTTCTACACCTAGATTCTACGTAACAGCCACTGGGTTTATTGAATTCAAGAGTATCGAAGCTCTATGAAGTGAAAAGTTGAGTTCCAGTTTCGTTTGTTCGTAGAGTTAAATCTAATTGCGTCAGGACAGCCACTGGTACATAAAATCAGGGAAATTAATTGTTTATATACGTAAACTACCAACTTATTGTCCGTATATTTCAATCATATACTGTCATTCTTTGACAGGAGTGTAAATTTGATAAACAATAACTTTCCTTAGCTGTATGTACATTAATATTAGGTATATTCGTTCGATCTCCAAGTCTGGCAATGATATTGGATTTTTCGTATCCGGAATCTGGTTTTGGCTGGTAAGTGGCCCACATATTAGAAAAAAAAAATGTTGACACGAATTAGTGTGACATCGATTTGCTCACGCAAAGCAAAGCGACATTGCCCTGAACGAGACGGGTCGAATTATATCGGGATGCCATAAGCCGACCTCGCTCCACTAGCTCTACCCGTTGGCCGGTATCGCACCACCTTCCGTACGAAGGGAAGTTGCAACCGCGCTTGAGAAATATAAAAGCAACCAAAAGTCGATTCCTGGCATCCCTTCTACGAACACACAACTGCCCCGGGTAGACTTAAGAGCCGGAAGAGCTTTCTCCGCTGTACACAGGCAATTCAAGACCAACCGCTTAAGGTGAGAAGAGAGCTGCGGGAAAAACAGCAGCCACTACCACCCTACTTCGTTCAGCCCTAGGAGCATCTGCAACCCGGCTGTGACTTGCAGTGGCCTGTATGTAAGCAATAAATCAACTGCGGATCGAAGTAGGCCGCTGCAAGCACAACCTAGCATAATGGGGGATTATAGATTCAACCGATACCCAGTGCAAATGCGGTGCTCCTGACCAAACCATGTACCATATGTTGGAGTGTTCTTACAGCTGCACTTCTGAGGACCTAAAACATGCCACTAATGCCACAATTGGTGTGGCCACCTACTGAGCCCAACTAATTTAACAAAATAATTACACGTCGTGTTGCACTGTTTAAATATCTGGGACACATTGTAACTGAGAATTTAAGTGACGAATTAGACATTGAGAGGGAGCGCAAGGCGTTGTCGGTGCGCGGTAATATGTTGGCACACAGGTTCGCTCGATGTACTGCTCCTGTTAAAATAACAATGTTCAAGGCATTCTGCCAGAGGTTCTACAGGAGCGGCCTTCAAACTTTACACAAAAAGCCTACAATTCCTTGCACGTCCTATATAATAATGTGTTCAGGGCGCTCTGTTTTGGCTCCCTCGATGGTGCAGTGCATCCGATAGGAAACGCCGAACTCATCTAGCTTATTTTTAATATTTTGTTAATATGACATGTAAAAGTGATTCCAATATCCTATTTACAGAATAAATCATTTCATTTCATTTACTAACGCTAGCGTAGAAGACCTCTACGCAATTATGCGTAGAAAAGTGGCGTCGGTGGTGCGACGACTAAGAGGGAGCCCGAATAGCGTCTTGAGGATGATTGGCGAGAGAACCAATACTGTTCTGCTCAGAACTCAATGTGTTGTGAGACCGATGAGCCTACTGCACAGGAGTAGACGGTGTGTCTAGTTTCTTTTTACTTTTAGTTACTAACATAAGTTATAAGCGAAAGTATTGTTACTAACATTTTTTTTAAATTTTTATTTCTTAAATTTACCATCGACTCGAAAGAAGAGACTCGTATTATGATAGGTACAGTACCTTCTTAGTAAAATAAAACAAGCACGGATCATACATATTTCGCAGCTACACGTCGTGGCTGTGACAAGAAGGTTTCCACTCAGCATGATGTGGGTGCCACTCAGCATGATGCGGGCAGATAGCACAGCGTTGATTTCTCAGTTGTCACTTAAAAACGACGTACAGACACCGATATTACACCTTGTACTGGCGTGATGCATAACTTAATTATAGAGCAATCCATCTATATTCTAAAAGAAAAAATATATCCAGACACTAGACGGTGTTAATTATACTTTTCATCCGTTGAGAAAGTTGTACACGGTACTAATTAAAATCTCCCGCCGCGCGCCGAACTTTGCCGCTCCTGTATTAAAGATCATAGGTGTACTTCAACCTACTAATAATGTTAAATACTGCTGGCTCGTGCTACCAACGAATGGAATATAATTTATTTATCTACTTAATAAAAATATTTTTATTTATTTCTTTATTCATTCATTCAATGACCAACAAGACACAGCCTAAGGCAATCGTCGCGCGAATACACGTTCCTCGCGCTCTTAACACTTTCGACTCCACCCATTTTTCATAGAGCTCATGCCATGCCGCCATACATATTGCAAGTTGACTCTAAGAGGGTCACCGGTATTACGTTTGCGCTAAAGTTAACCCTCGAGGAGTGTTACCGACATTACGTTTGATTTTTTTTTATAATATACAACTGATTTTATTTTCACAGTATGTAATACCGAATTCGCTAAGAAAAACTTTCATTTTAAATGAGCACTCCGCGAGGCTTCCCGGCATCCCATATGCGATTTGAGTGAACCCTCCAGGAGGGCTCCCGGCACTTTTTGTTCCGTGAACCTGAACGCGTGGTCGCGCCGACAGAGGGCGTTTTCCAGTTTTCTGAACAAAAAGTGACATTATGTACGCGACGATCGCGTATTCGTGCGACGATCGCTTTTTAATAGCACGGTTTAGAAGTATACAATTTTGCACAAGAATTCCATAAATACAGAAAGTGCTCTAAAAAAGGATTTTTCAAAATTCGTTCCCTATAGGGATTAAATTTGAAAGGATGAAAAATTTTGTATGGAACTTCGTAATTTTTGCCGCTGGGAACTCCCACCGTACGCACGGCTCTTAGTTATAATATTTCCCGTAAATATCTAAAACTAGTTCAAAATTGCCTTCCCTTCCCTAATGCCCTACGGAACGATTGTTTTGTAATAATAGAAAAACAAAACTTGGTTTTTGGACTGCTCTAACGCTTTCCAATGAAGAGAGTTATCATAGCCAGCATAGAACGTTACCGCTCTTGATTGCTACGCCACGTAACAGAAATATATGCCAGTGGTAGATACCTACCGTGAATATAGAGAGTCGAATGCCAAGTGACCAGCCGCTGCTAAATTACGTATCATAATATTTAACTTAGATGGGCAACTGTCCATTAAGACGGCAGTAACATTACGTAGTTTTGCATAGCTGCAACCACAAATGGCATTTCGCACATGGCTGAGAAAAGGTCACCAATGTCCGCGACACTGTGACGACACCAGCTTTTGACCATTAAAGCATTGATTACCGCGGTGCGTGGAGTAAAAGAATCTACGCGTTGATTACCGCGGTGCGTGGAGTAAAAGACATCAGCGCGTTGATTACCGCGGTGCTGATTTTTTAAAAGTTTTCACTTCTTTCGGCACTCCCGGAGTGTCATTCTTTTTTTTTTTCTACGTGAATCTTATTTTTTGCGCAAACTAGACGTGTGACTGACACTGGCATGGCCACCATCAGCGATTGAGATTTTGATAACACAAAAAAAAAGTGTCGCTTATTAGTCGCAATTTTTCGCCAAGTCGCAGATTTTGTCGGATCTTCAGATCTTCGCTAGGTGCTTTTGAGATTCAATTGGGCCAACTTGGGGAGATGCTCCCCGGATCGGCTACATATAAACCCTTAAAACTTTTGAACCAGTGATCGACAAATTCGGTTAATTTGCGACAAATTTCGACTAATTAGCAAAAATTTTTTTGTGTTATCAAAATTAAAATCCCTGATGGTTGCCATACCAGTGTCAGTCACACAAACTTGACTTACCCACTTACCCTAATGTCATGGTGTCCATAAGCCATTTTTTTATTTATTTGAAAATTAAAAGAAAAGATTTGCGCCATCACTTAGCACACGAAATGACGTTTAAAGTTTTCAAGGGATATGGACACGGAGTATTACAGAATTAAGCGAAAGATTATAAGCAAACTGATCAAGACTCGCTCGCAAGATTTGCAATCAGTGTGTACAAGCAGTCGTAGGACGAAAGCACCGCCGACGAAGTTTTGCTGTAGTTAGTACAACCGCACAAGTGCACCGATCTAACTCACAGGAATGTACATATACATTTTGTACTTAACTAAATACATTTTACATGTTGGGAAACTACGGAAATGTATTCAGGAAAGAAGCGGTTTAAAATAACATCGTTCTTTTAAAACGAACTATGTAATGTAACGTAAGAGCGACCGAACTTTTGTGATTATATTTTCATCCATTTTCTGTAATCCAATGTGTTTAAACGTGCGTAGTTCTGATGACAATACAATATTAATATAATATGAATTTTAATGAATACTCTGTTTTAATGTAATTTATTTTGTGATTGTATGGAAATTTGAATTTGAATTTTAATGTACATATTTTATATAAATGATTATATTAATGATGAGTATATTAGGACTTTGTGTAAATAAATAAAGTTGCCACGATTCTACTTGAACTTTCTTTAATTAATATACAAAAATATAATTACCATTTCACACATGGTATATTTAACACCAACAAACCAAATATTACACTTCAACATCCAACTTAAAGCGTTTATTATAGCTCATTATGAAGCCTCAGTACCGGTATTGAGCTTAGAAAATTCATCATCAGCATTCCATAACGTTAACGTTCACGTTTCCAGTTAAATACGACACATGTAGCGGTACACAAAAGCTGGAACTGTGAGACGAAGTATGCAACGGAAGACGAGGTAGGTGTATCAGGAAGCGGCGCGGCGGCGGCGGCGGGAACCGGCTGTCGTGCACACCGATGCCGAAAGCTGAATGAGTTTTAAGCATTGAATTCACTAGGCGACAAATATCTCACAACTTCGAGCGATATAGGAGTGAAAGGATCTCAATTGCTGCTGGAACTCTATTTAAATTCAAAATTCAAATTCAAATTGGTTATTTGCAAGAAATACACGGTTTACAAGGGAAGATCTGACAGCCTTAAAATCATTGTATTCTGCCTGCGAGCAAGCGTGCAAATTATTAATGTTAAAATGTCACAATTATTATATATTATCAATTATCACATCATTATTACATACATATTTACTTTAATCTCAGCCTTAAAGTCATTGTATTCTGCCTGCGAGCAAGCGTGCAAATTATTAATGTTAAAATGTCACAATTATTATATATTATCATTACATTATCACATTATTATTACAAACATTCCTCCTTTAATCTACAATAAATTCACTAACTAAAGTTCAACAAATATTTTTTTGTTCTGAAAATTATTTTATGCTGTAGAAATACTTTTTGTGTAACCACTCTGATAATTTTGATTTAAAAACATTACCCTACAGCACTTTAAATTCATCTGGTAGGGTATTATAAATTAATATACACATATTGAACACATTTTTCTTATAAATATCTTTATCTTTAGCTCGGTCTGACGTGGGAACGAAGCACAGAATAGATAAAAACGGGCCAAGTGCAAGTTGGACTCGCATGTTTCTTGTATGGACTTTTTCAATTATTAACTTTATTTAATTTTTATTATTCTTGTTATAGTGGCAATAGATCTACACAATCTGTGAAATTTTCAACTGTCTACCTATTACGATTCATGAGATACAGCCCGCTGACAAACAGACAGACTAGTAATATGGTTCCGTTTGGCACCATTCGGGTACGGAACCCTAAAAAGGAAACCGATTAAAGTATACGGGAGCCTGCGTTTTGGCTTTCACAAGAGCTCTACCGAAACTTGAATGTTCTAAAAAAAAACAGTTCTCATTTTAGTTACTTTTTCGATACTTCGATACAGTGCAGCCTCGTTAGTCCAATAATTTGAAAAACACATGAAAAATGAAACGAACCGAGTTAAGTCTAACAGCAACTATTTTCCAGAACTGTTCTATTAGATATTCATACCATTGCATTACTTACATGAGACACCTCGCTTTCATTATCTTACCGGTAGCATTCTGCTATTACAGTTAATTGCATACTACAGTTTCTCGGGATCATTACTACATTCCACGTACACTCCGTAATGAGTAGATACAAATTTATAGTTCTGTGAACGTTAACGTTTGCAGTTTCGATTCAGTTTAGTGTGTCAGATAGACAGACTTTGCTACTAGTGTTAGTAGAAAGTATTCATTTTAAATTGTTTAAACAGGAATGGCGCACGCCACGGTACAGCTTAAAGCTATTTAAAAAAAAAGTATGTAGTATAAATTAGTAGAACTTTTTTGAAGTGAAAACTTCTTTAGGCGTGTTGGGTGGGGTGCTTGGACAGGAAACCTCCCCGTGTGCCCGTGGGCTGGAGTTCCCTTATGGATGCGTCCGGGGGGAAGGCCAGTCTCCGGGACGGTGCACCCTGGGGTACGGGCAAAGTCTCCCCATTAGGTTCTGTGAGCCTAAGGGGTCTCGTTGTCCGTATGCCAATATCCTGACGGAGGAACGCTCTAACGTGTACTCTGTAGAGAGTACACGTTGAGAAGCGTTTTGAGGAGGAGCGGGCTCGGCGTGCACTAACCCTGCCGTCGGGCAGGCAGGAGGAAACCCTTCCTTCTGCCACCGTTGGTCTCGTAGCCCCGAAGACTGCCAAGGTCATGTCTCTGGCATTTGACGGGGGTCGAGGGTCTTGGCTTAACCGCCCGGGCCGCGAGGTAGAAAACCTCTATAAAAAGTCACCCCAAACCTCCAAGCGGCGGCGCACCGTGAGGGAGGTTGATAGCTTGACTAATGGGTAGCTTAATTAGTCACTAGTGCGAACCACTATTTTTGAGTCAATGTAAAAGTTAATACTCGTGGGAACAATTATGGAAAACATGAAAAACAACACATTAAACAAAAAAAAACAGGAGGGGAGTGATGCGGGGTCGGAGTCCGACGCTGCATCTGGCTCTAGCTCTAGCCTGAGCTCGGAGCGCGAAGTGGTGGGGGCGGACGGAATCATCCGGAAGCTCCGGAAGCGCCCCCCATCGGGGGATGCTGGGTGGTCCTCCGCCGAGGACAGGCGGAAGCTGCACACCAGCCGGCGCGGTAGGGCCCGCCAAAAAGGTGTGGGGAGAGGGCTCACCACCAAGAAGGGTGGTGAGCCGAGCCGGGCCAGTCCAGCCGAACTTGCCCCACAAGTCGACGGACTCGCCACGGAGGGGCACCACCCTGGAGGGGCCAGCAGCGGGGTGGTCCACTCAGAGGCCGCAGGTGGTGAGCCGGACGCCGCTGGCGGCGGCTCAAACCCGGAGCAGACGGCCAGGTTTGCGGAGGTCGTGGCAGCCGCGATCAGGAGTGTGGCCTTGAAGAGGATTCAGTCCTCTAAAGACAAGGCCATACCCGCGGCCACGGCCTCTATTTTGGCGGCATCGAAGGCCCTTCAGCTTGGGCCTCCGTCGGACGAGATGTCCGAGATGCGGGCGGAGGTTGCCAAGCTGACAGCCGCCATGGAGCTTCTCCGAAAGGAGAACGAGAGGCTCCGAGCAGACCTGGCCGGGCTGCGAGCAGCCGGCTCCCGGGAGTTGCCGCATGGGGGAGAGCAGCATGGGCAGGCACGGCCCGTGCCAGCTGAGGACCGGGTTCTGACCCTGGTGCGGCAGGAGATGGCCTCCCTGCGGAGTAAGTTCTCCGCCCTGGAGGCTATCGTCCTGCGCCCCCCACTAGCGGCGAGCCAACCGGCCTTGGGCCAGCCAAAGGTGGCAAAGGTGGCATCGTATGCCGCCACCGTATCGGCCGCGGCTAAACCGGGCCCGTCAAGGCAGGCCAAGGGCGGAGCGGCTGCGCAGGCGGCGAGGGCCCCGGCCCTGACGGCGAGGGCTCCGGCCCAGGCCCAGGCCCAGGCGGCGGCGAAACGGCCGCCTCCGCCTCCTGAATCTTCTCCTCCGGCCGACGCCGGGTGGCAAGTAGCCGGGGAGAAGAAGAAGGCTAGCAAGGCGACAAGGGCGGCCAAAAGAAGGGCGAGGCGGCAGCGGCGTAAGGAGCGAAGCGTCGCTGCTAGGCTCCGCGCCCCGAAGTCCGCAGCTGTAGTGGTAACACTGCAGCCGGAAGCGGAGAAGAGGGGCGTGTCCTACCAGGACGTGTTCGCCAAAGTGGACGCGGTGATGGACCTCCAGGAGATCGGCGCCGCTAAGGGCATCCGGTTGAAGATAACGGCAACCGGGGCCCGGATGCTGGAGGTCCCTGGTGCGGCCAGTGGCCCGGCCGCTGACGCTCTGGCCGAAAAGCTCAGGGCGTCCCTAAATGCGGACGAGGCCCGAGTGTCCAGGCCCACCAAATGCGCTGATCTGCGCATCCAGGGCCTGGACGACTCCGTGACGGTGGAAAAGGTCGTGGCCGCCGTCGCTAAGGCTGGAGGGTGCTCTGCCGAGCAGGTTAGGGCGGGCACCATCCATCCTGACTTCGCGGGGATGCAAGCCATTAGGGTGAGCTGCCCCGTGACGGCGGCCAAAAAGATAGCCGGGGAGGGCCGAAGGCTCTTGGTGGGCTGGGTTTCCGCCCAGGTTAAACTGCTGGAGCCCAGACCTCTGAGGTGTTACCGCTGCCAGGTGGGACACCACGTGGGGGTCAAGTGCACCTCGGAGGTGGACCGCAGCGGCCACTGCTTCCGCTGTGGTCAGCCCGGTCACAAGGCCGGCTCGTGTGACGCCCCGCCGCACTGTGTTGTATGTGCGGCGGCTGGCAAGCCGGCCGATCACCGGGCTGGGAGCAAGGCCTGCGCTCCACCCGCCAAGGCCAAAGGCAGGGGCAAGTCCTCCGCCACCGCCGTCACCGCCGCAGCCGCCGCCACTACAGCCGTAGCCGCTGCCGCCTCTACTGTTGTCGCCGCCGTCGTTCCCACTGCGGCAGTGCCCTCACAGGGGACTCAGGAGGGGGCAGACATGGAGTGCCAATAATGGCCCCATTACGCCTCCTCCAGGCGAACATCAACCACTGCGTCGCCGCTCAGGATCTATTGCTCCAGAGCATGGCGCAGTGGTCGATTAACATCGCCGTGGTCGCTGAGCCGTACTTTGTCCCGCCCAGGGATGACTGGGTGGAGGACCTGAGCGGCTCAGTGACCCTCATTTCGTCGGCCGCCGCCGGAACTCCGTCTCTCGAGTCTGTCAAGAGAGGACGGGGTTGCGTGGCAGCACGGTTCGGGGAGATTGCCGTGGTGGGGGTATACTTCTCCCCGAACCGAACTCTCGCCGAGTTCCACAACTCCCTTGCGGAGTTGAGAGTCGTCGTCGTCGGGTTCTGTTCCCTCCCCGTGCTCGTCCTCGGGGACTTCAATGCCAAGAATCTGGCTTGGGGTTCCCGGTACACGGACACACGGGGCAGGATGGTGGAGGACTGGGCTCTGGAGACAGGCCTAGTCGTCCTAAACCGGGGTTCTGTCCCTACGTGTGTGCGGATGCGGGGTGAATCGGTGGTGGACATTTCGTTCGCCAGCCCCGCTCTGTCACCGCGTGTCATTGACTGGCGCGTCATGGAGGGGGTGGAGACCTATTCCGATCACCGGTACATCCGGTTTGACGTCTCCGCCCAGACCTCGAGCGCGCCGGTCCGACAGGCCCCGAGTGGTCCGCGGTGGGCGCTGAAGCAGCTGGACCGGGAGCTCCTCCTGGAAGCCTCAATCGTGTAGGCCTGGGTGTCATCACCGGACAGGCCTGCTGACATCAACGACGAGGTGGAGTGGTTCCGGGAGGCCATGTCCAATATATGTGACGTGGCTATGCCCCGGGTCCGGCCCGGACGTGCTTCGCGCCAGGTGTACTGGTGGTCGCAGGAGTTAGAGACCCTGCGCAGGGCGTGCGTTACTGCGCGACGCCGGTACGCCAGGCACCGCAGGCTCCGTATCCGCCCTCCGGATACGGAAGCCATTCAGGCGGAGCTGTACGAGGGGTACAGAGCGGCGAAGACCGCCCTCCAAGCGGAGATCCTGCGGGCCAGGGCAGTGGCCCGTGAGGAGTTGCTGGAGACTCTAAACAGGGACCCGTGGGGACGCCCATACAAGATGGTGCGGGAGAAACTCCGCCCATGGGCTCCCCCGCTGACGCAGAGTCTCCGGCCCCAGCTTGTGGGGGACGTGGTGAGCGCTCTGTTCCCCCCAAGAGGGGAACACGCTCCCCCGCCCATGGCTCCGCCTACTGCGGTGCCCGATGCGGACCACACCGCCGACGACGACGACGATGCTCCGGAGGTGACCGAGGTAGAAATGAGAGTGGCGGTACGCAAGATGAATGCGAAAAATACCGCCCCAGGACCCGACGGCATACCTGGAAAAGCCTGGGTCCTGGCCTTGGGGGCTCTCGGGCCTCGACTAAGGGGGCTCCTAAGCGCATGCATGGAGAGGGGCCAGTTCCCACTTCGTTGGAAGACGGGGAAACTGGTCCTCATCAGGAAGCCGGGGCGCCCAGCGGACTCTCCGTCCGCTTATCGGCCCATCGTGCTGCTCGACGAGGTGGGCAAGCTCTTTGAAAGAGTCATTGCAGACCGCCTCGTCGAGCGGCTGGTGCGGGTGGGACCGGATCTGGCGGAGAGCCAGTTTGGCTTCCGCAAGGGGCGCTCTACGGTGGACGCCATCATGCGCGTGCGGGCCCTCACGACGGGGGATGCTGTGGCCCGGGGTGGGGTCGTCTTGGCGGTGTCTCTAGACATCGCCAATGCCTTCAACACCCTGCCCTGGAGTTGCATCAGGGAGGCACTCCGGTATCACCGGATGCCGACCTACCTCTGTCGTGTGGTCGAGGCCTATTTGACGGACAGGGCCGTCATCTACCCCGGTCACCAAGGAGAGTGGAACCGGCGAGAGATGTCGTGCGGTGTCCCACAGGGATCGGTCCTGGGGCCGCATCTGTGGGACATCGGATACGACTGGGTGCTGCGCGCCGACCTCCCTAGCGGCGTCAGCGTCGTCTGCTACGCTGACGACACGTTGGTCCTGGCACAGGGGGGGTCGTACCAGGCGGCGGCCGAACTAGCGACACGCGGGGTTGCGACAATCGTCGACAGGATCCAGCAGCTGGGACTCGAGGTGGCCCTGCACAAGTCCGAGGCCATGGGTTTTCATGGACCTCGGAATGCGCCACCGTCGGGTTCCCAGGTAATGGCGGGAGGGGTTCACATCGGCGTCGAGTCGACGATGAAGTATCTGGGACTTGTCCTCGACAGCCGGTGGAACTTCGTCGAACACTTCCGACGTTTGGCTCCCAGACTGGAGCGGGCCGGGGCTGCGTTGAAGCGGCTCCTGCCCAATCTAGGGGATCCAAACGCCTCCTGCCGGAGGCTCTACGCGGGGGTCGTGCGGTCCATGGCCCTTTACGGGGCACCGGTGTGGGCGCGTTCACTAAGGCTGCGGCCAGCCCGCCGGTTGAACGCGTCCCAGAGGGTCATGGCCATCCGGCTGGCCCGAGGATACCGCACGGTCTCCTGCGAGGCGGCGAGCCTCCTTGCCGGATTACCGCCATGGGATCTGGAGGCAAAGGTCCTCGCGCACATTTGGGAGTGGCGCGAGGAGGCGAAACGCCGGGGCTTAACTCCGCTGCCGCGAGAAATCGCGGCACAGCGGACAGAGCTCCGGCGGGATCTCATGGCGTCATGGAGAGTGCGATTGTCGCAACCCAGCGCTGGGCACGCCACAATTGCGGCGATAAGACCCCTCTTTGAGGAGTGGCTAGAGAGGCGCCACGGCGTCCTCACCTTCCGCCTGACGCAGGTCCTCACCGGACACGGCAGTTTCGGGAGGTTCCTGCACAGGATAAGGCGGGAGGAAACGCCCGGGTGTCACCATTGTGTGGATCGCCCGGAGGACACGGTGGAGCATACGGTGGAGGTCTGCCCAGCTTGGGCGGAGCATCGCCGTGTCCTCGTGGAGGCGATCGGCGGCGGTGATCTCTCGCGTCCGGCCCTGGTTCAGGCCATGGTACGGAGCGAGAGGAAATGGGAGGCCGTCACCTCCTTCTGCGAAGCGGTAATGCTCGCGAAGGAGGAGGCGGAACGCGTGAGGGAGAGGCAAATTTCGCGCCCTCATGCCCCTAACCGCCGCAGGAGGAGACGCCCAGGGCGTCGGGAATCGCGAGGCGATTTCCGGCCACCGTAGGCGCGGGCTTGCGGGCGGTGAGCAATGGGTGGCTCACCGTCCGATAAGGACCAGGCCCGGGTCGACGGCGCGTTGTGTTCCACGCGCGCCTCAAAGAGATGTCAGCAGATTCGAAGGGGTCCACTAGGGCCGATGCCTGCCGGGGTTGCGAAGAAAACCGAAAGGGAGATCGTGGCCCCCGGCAACAGGGCAGCCGAAGGAACACCGGTGGGTTTTAGTCAGTAAGAGTCTGACACGCCCTCCCGCTCCGCCCAGAGCGGGAGAAGTTATTTGATGATTTCCCACCCTCAAAAAAAAAAAAAAAAAAGGCGTGTTGGGTATTTTGAGTTGAGACTAAACAATTGATTTCGCGACACCATGACGACACCTCATTTTTGTAAACGCGATTGGGCTCTTTATTTATATTACGTTACGGATCGATGTTCTAGGCAAGTATTTTTACTTTAAAGGTTTCGGAAGTATTTATATAAGTAGTTTTTTTTGTAAACGCGATTGTGCTCTTTTTGTAGATAAGGTTACGAACCAATGTTCTATACAAGTATTTTTCTTCCACCAAGGCGATCTTGTTCAAGTTTTCACTTCTGTCGACACTCCCGGAGTGCCACCACTATTTTTTTACTTTTTGTTTACTAGCTGCGCCCCGCGGTTTCAACCGCATAAGTCTCGATCCCTGGGAATATCGGGATAAAAGGTATTCTATGTCTTTCTCCAGGTTATGGTTTACTCATGTGCTAAATTTATTAGGTCAGCGATCAGTACCACCATGTCACCCTCATAGTATTACAAATTAGTAGGTTGTAACTGTGAGCGTATAAATCCGTTGAGAGGCTAACATACAAACAGAATCCTGCCCATTATATTAACTAATAACTTGTTGATCTGCGCAGAGTAAGTAGATATCTACAACCGTCATATCAGTGTTCACCCCTTTGTATCCATGATAGTCTCAAAGAATTGGCAAATATAGGTACAGAAACTGCCGTATAATGTCCTAAAGGTTACGTACATAGACCCTTGAGTTTCTTATGGATACTCTCTGCCATGATACACATCGGTGTGAATACAGCCTAGTCTACGGGAGGTTCCGTGCCGTTTAATTTAGCGGAACACGGCCGACTCGCGATAGATACCGGTGGCCACGGTTCACTAAAGTGTGTCAAATGTTCGCTGTAGTGCCACGCTGTTGAGCACTTAATACCTGCGACCGTGTGACTAAGTTTGTGGACAGTAAACGTTTGGTAACAGGAGTTTCAGAGTTTGAGAAAACTTTTTATTGAGCCTTGTAGTGTTGTTCCCTCAAACCGGTGCCAAAAATAGTTTCAATTACTTTGCACACATGTTCAAATTCATGTTCCACACGTTGTGACTAGGGTTGCCAATTTTTTCTTACATCAAATATAGTATAATCGAAGCCATTGTTTGTAAAAATATAGAAGAAGACGAAAAATTCAAAAAAAATGGTAGGTGTTTTAAAAACATTCTTATTCTTATGTATATTATTTGCTGCTATGAAACTTTATTAACAGGTATCTTTAAATTTGAAAAAATCTCATATTTATTTTAACACTCTTATATTAAGGTTACAAAATACCATTAATTCAGCTTTTATGAGATTAATACTGGGCCTATTTCGATCATCTTGCCATTTTGTATTGAAATAAAAACATAGTAGTTTCGCTTACTATAGGTATTTTTTCTTTAGAAATATAGTATTTAGGCCTTTAATATAGCAGGATACTTATATTAAGTAGGAATGTTGGCAACCCTCGTTGTGATTGAGCGTAGATTTAAGTACCTGTTGTATACGTAGATTAGGTATCAGTTACATAAATTATGAGATACCTAGTGATAGTCTTGAACAATCACTTGAACCTAATCTGGTAGTATCTAATGTCGGGTAATTCAAAGAAATCGTACCATGACAGCCGTTTTGTTGGGAAAAAAGACCAAAAGTTTGCATACGCGAAAGAGATAGACAAAATATATGTATACATGTCTCGTTTACTATTGGATGTTATGTGTCCAGACAGGACACATTTTTTTTATTTGTTGCTGAAAAATGGTGGTACTACATTTTTGAAGTGAAAACTTCTTTAGGCGCGTTGGGCATTTTTGAGATGGGACTAAACTATTGATTTCGCGACACCATAACGACACCTCATTTTTGTAAACGCGATTGTGCTATTTATTTATATTACGTTACGGATAAATGTTCTATGCAAGTATTTTTACTTTAAAGGTTTTGGAAGTATTTTTTTTGTTTGTAAACGCGATTGTTACGGACCAATGTTCTGTGCAAGTATTTTTACTTTAAAGGTTTCGGAAGTTTTTTTTTTTGTAAACGCGATTGTGCTCTTTATTTAGATGAGGTTACGAACCAAGTTCTATACAAGTATTTTTCTTCCACCAAGGCGATCTTGTTCAAGTTTTCCCTTCTGTCGGCACTCCCGCAGTGCCACCAGTTTTTTTTTTAATGCAATGACAGACACTTGCGCCGCGTCCATCAGATTTGAATGGTGGCGTGACCTCTTTACAGCAATAGACGTTGCTGGGTAAAGAAACAAACGTCAAATATTTGAAATACGAACGGTTCGCTTTAAAAACAAATGAGTTCGCTTTAGATTAGTGTGCGGCGGTCATTTGAGTAAGGTTCTACTTGTTTAAAGAATGGCATTACTGAAAACGAAGAAAAAAACTTCGAAAAGAGAATGAAATTAATTTCTATGAAAAGCTGCAGCTGAAAACTGACAAAAGCATAGTTTATTATGTTTCCGGAATTCATCGGAAATGTAATCCGCGTGCTGTATAAGACCAGTAGTTTTATTTTTTACAGAGTTCTGTGTTATAAGCGCTCATTTTTTACTGATGAATATATATTTTTTTCCATACCTAGTGAAATAATTGATGTTTTAAAAACGCTGAAGAAAAATTGTTTTCTTATAAGATGCTTAAATAGTATGAAGCTTGGAAACGAATGTAAGCGAAATTCCTACATTTGATTTTGCGAACTAAATACGTACTTACCTTTGTTACTGCCAAGACTTAGTTACCTTGTTTAACGAGGCTTTCTACTAAAATCCTATTAATTTACATAGTTTTTAGGGTACCGTACTCGAAGGGTGCCAAATAGGACCCTAAGGCCTGAATTCCTCTTACGCTGATGTTGATCGCGCGTGCGTATATACATTGTGTTCTTAATAGCACCATACTTCGACGCTGACGTCAGCGACGTGTACGTACGTACGTCGGTTGCGCGTACGTTGGTTGCGTGTACGAATATACATTGTGTTCTATTATAACCAGTCTGCGACGCTGACGTCAGTGGCGCATACGTTGCAGCGCGACGTACGCGACCGACTTCAGCGTAGGAGGAATTCAGGCCTAAGCCTCCGCTGTCCGTCCGACGACGATCTGTCTGTCAGCGGGGTGTACCTCATAAACCGTAATAGGTAACCAGTTGAAATTTCTACAGATTGTGTATTTCTATTGCCATAATAAAAATAAAATAAAGTAAAAAATTAATGGAGGTTCCCTTAAGAAACGTGTTTAAAAAAAATTAAACTAAAAAACGTAATGTTAAATATTGTTCGGTGGTACGGAACCCTTCGTGTGCGAATCCGACTCGTATTTGGTTTTTTATTTTTATTTTTACCCAACAACAATGTTATCAAACTGTTTTTTTTAACTACAAAACTACCTTTCGAATCAATCTAAAGCTGCAGCATCGGGTGATTAACAAACTCTTGTTTTACGACAACTTTGTGATTGGAAGCAATTTGAGTGATAAAAGCTAGACCGAAGCCCGGGGTAATTAGTTTGTAGACAAGACTGGTACTAACTAAATATCACCACTTGCTGGGAGACCGGACATTGCTAGTTTACATAATGTAACTTGTAACTACAGAACAATTTGTACCTAATGAGTGCGTAGACAACAACTAAACTACAATACAAATATGTTCTTAATGTCCCTCGGCAAATCTCGTGTTTCGTCAGTCGTCGGATTTCTATCAGTTGCCCTTTGCACTTAGTGTAGACCGGACGTTCCCAATTGACTTGGAACTATATAGAGTCGTTAATACTCTTTTAAATGGGTGGAAAGTCGCAGGCACGACAGATAAGAAAATAGTTTTACAGCTCTATATAGTTCACATGGAAATCAAAACAAAACAACAATAAGTACTTAGTTCTGAATTCAAATTATTATACACGATGAATCTAATTATTGATGGACATGGAAATTAGCATTCGGCATTTGTATTCGGAAATCCGATAATACCCGAGGGACATTAAGAAAATAGTTAGACTGTAAGTAGGTACAAAATATAACCGTTGTATCTACATTTCAATTAACACAACACATGCATTATCAACCAGTCATCCAGTTTGTATTAATTAAAAATTCGAACTTTATTGTGACCTAGGTTCTGCTCGCGACTTCATCCGCGTATTTCTGAGAATTACACCCGCGATTCGAACACTAACAACACATCCTATGGTATAGCTATTCGGCAATATTGTAGTTTTCTTTTAGGCAAATAATTATTCTACATATTCATCTTCACTCACCCCTACTGCTGAGCATAGGCCTCTCTTTATGCCCAGCAGTTGGGGTGGGTGCTAATCCCCATGTTCCCATGTTCTTGTGCCAACCTCATCCAGATTTTGCCCGCGATGGCAACAATGTCGTTCGAACATCTCGCCGTCGGAGGACCGATGTTTCGTCTTCCAATCCTTGGACTCCACTCTATCACAGTCTTACTCCACCTGTCATCACTGCGCCTTATCAGCTGTCCCTCCCAATTCCATTTTAAAACCCATAACATGCTTTCTAACTTCGAAAACCTTCGTACGTCTTCGGATCTCTTCGTTTGGAACTCGGTCTATTAGCCTGATGCCGAGCACGGAACGCTCCATGACTCTCTGAGCAACTCTCAGCCTGTATACAGTCTCTTGCGTGAGCGTCCACGTCTCAGAACCGTACGTCATGGTGGGCAGAACACTTGAAGGGGTCCACTAGGGCCGATGCCTGCCGGGGTTGCGAAGAAAACCGAAAGGGAGATCGTGGCCCCCGGCAACAGGGCAACCGAAGGAACACGGGTGGGTTTTAGTCAGTAAGAGTCTGACACGCCCTCCCGCTCCGCCCAGAGCGGGAGAAGTTATTTGATGATTTCCCACCATCAAAAAAAAAAAAATGGTGGGCAGAACACACTGATTATAAAGCCGGGACTTCAGATATTGTAGAATTTTAGCTGATCTCAGAATGTCGTCCAGTTTTCTAAATGCGGCCCACCCAATTTGTATTCTTCTCGATGTCTCTGTTTCTTGATGCTCTAGTTTGCCAAAAGAAAAAAATATGACCAAGATAGACATACCGCCCAACGATCTCCAATATTTCATTTCTGACTTTAACAGAAGGATTTGAATTGAATATTTTTGCCAAAATCTTCGTGTTGGCCATATTCATCCTAAGTCTCCTTGAAAAAGGCATCATAAAGGTTTTGAAGCATTTTCTGGAGATCATCAAAATTTGCAGCGAAAAGCACTAGGTCATCTGAAAATCTTAAGAGCGACAGGTAGGCACTAGAGATTGCCTTTTAAAAACATAATAAACAAACAGTTTTACCTCTTTATAATAATTAAGTTAGATTAGATAGACTTCGAATAAGTAGCTTTTGTGTTTCAGCCACACAAAAAACTGTTAGATACTCTCAATTACTTACGTAACACCTTCCGCAGACACGCAGTGTATCCAAAAATGTTACTGAAATATGTACCTTTTCTCGAATTGTGTACATTCCTGGGTGTTTCTTGTAAAAAGCCTTTCGGGACAATAACGTGTGTCCTTTTCAGGAGAAGCCACAACTATTTGTGTGCAGGTATAACTTTGTGCTGAAAGCGATCTTGTTTCTTTATTTATTTTTATTGAACATAGGGTTCCTTTTGGTAACGATGAAGAATAAGTGCGTATATAATATGTATTTATTTATTAGACAACTATTTTGGTCTACAATAGGTGTTACTAGCACTTAATACTATGTTAGTCCAAAGTTAGTTAAGTAATCAAAATCAATCTGCCTAGCCTTTTCTCAACTATGTTGGGATCGGCTTCCAGCCCAACCGGATGCAGCTGAATACTAGTATTTTACATTGAGCGACTGCCTATCTGATCTTCACAATCCAGTAAATGGATAATACAATACACCTTGGTAAAACTGGTTGTCAGACTTTCGGGCTTCTGACGACCCGTAACGACTGTCAAAGATCCACGAATGACAGCCGGGACCAACGGCGTAACGTGATTTTCGAGGCACGGAGGAGTCTCTGTATATAAAGATGGTCCCATCCAAGGAGCAACCCCGACAAACATAGCTTAAAACCTGATAGATCGACCCGTGCGACTGCTATTACTAAGTCACGAGCTCCTTAAGTAATACATTATGAATATAGAATCCTATTTTATTTACGTTTGTCCATGATAATAAGGTCAGAATGTGAAAAATAAAGTGAAACTCCACTTTGCATCAACATGACGCTAAAGGCCAGCCTAGGTTTTAATAAATTTAATAACTGCGGTTTATCGGAGACTACATGGTTAGGGTAGCCTCTAATCTAATGAATGAGCAGCTACCTAGCCAACCTCGTTATTGAAACCGGAACACGGTAAGTTCTGCGTTGCGTTGGTCAGACTTAAGGCCTTGTTTCGACCTATAATTAAGAATATAAAACCAAATGTCTGCCGATATATTCTGTAAAAATCTCTTTCCATAAATCAATAGTGTCAATTCCTATTATCATACCAATTTAGCGTCAAAATGGAAGCTGACGCTGCAATGCAATTTAGAAAAAGAAAGAAAGAAAATATTTTATTTGGGACACGCACAGGAAATACAAAACATAATGAAAAAAAAGAAATAAACATTAACAAAAGTAAAAAAGGAGCATTCTAGACTAACAAACAAAAATAATTGTGCGAGGCCGAAAAGGCATCTCAGCATGATGCTGCGATATTTAAAAATAAATAAATACCGCAGCGCTGGTATTCTGATACGGCCCGCTGTGATGCCACGGACATATCTACGGACCTATAAATCCCACTAGGGGATTACAAAATAAATAAAACAATAAAAATAATAATATAAAACAAATAAAAAAAAAACAAAACTATTGTTTAATAAATTAAAATAATCGACGCACACCCGACACGACGTTCCAACATCACTTGTCCACGGTATATTTTATAATTTTAAATGATTTTATAATTTGTAAGTATATTGGCTTATTAGACCTTGCACACAAATTCACTCATACCGAAATAGGCATATCCATATATATTATACTATTAAACGAGCAATATATATATTTGTACTCACGTTCTCGAAAACGGCTCATCTTCATCGAAATCTTTATTTCGATGAAAGTTGCAATATAGGCGTAGGTATATGAGGCGATAAACCGATCTAGCTAGGTCTCATATCTGGGAAAATTCGTTTTCTTCGTATTTCACCCGAGCTGAGCTCGGTCGCCCAAAGTTTAGAACAAGATAATGAGTAATGACATGAGAATAATGACATTAGAATAATGGCATGGCAGCATGGAATTAGTAAGTACCTTCTATCATGGTAGCATGGAATAAGTGGGTACTATACATGGATTAGTATGAACTTTCTTATACTATTAAATGAGCATTCTCTATTTTCACCAGAGCAGAGCTCGGTCGCCCAGGTACTTATTTAAATACCCATCCAGTAAGCCTAGCTCCACGTATATAAATACATTTGTCCAACCGAATACATTCACAACTGGTCCCTAAGCAGACGCTCTCGGGTACACTGGGGCACGTTAAGTACCTATGAATTGACTCCCTTCAGCCCCCAAGTTGAAAGGGAGGCAATATGTGTCAATCGAAAACTTGAGCATGCTACTAATTTTACATGAAATGGCGAGAGAACCATTATTTTTGCGGGAGTGCAACAGTGTAATAAGCTACCTAAAGAGGTAAAGAATGCGAACTCCTTTGATATTTTCAAAAATACATTAATAAATCATATTCTAAATGATCCAGCATTACTACCATAAGTGGACATGCCCTACTGCTGCGTTGCTTTATTGTGGCACCGGGTTCGCATTCCTTATCTATTTTATGAATACTTACGACCACAGTAATTATTTATTTTGCGGGTGGAACAAAAAGTTTAAAGTTTTGTGACTTGTGTAATGTTATTTGCGTGCAAAATTAATACTATTACGTAAATGATTTGTTATAAAGAAAAAAAAAAAAATAGCTGCTTAGTTTGTGTGTCAAAGTTCTCAATGACTATATTTTAAGTTTTAAAAATGTTCTCAAGAAAGTGAAAACTTTGTTTTTTTTTTTTGAGAAATAAATTTCTTTAACCATACTAATGCTGTATAATTTATAATTTCTAACACGTGTGACTCCGGATTTTTAATTTGTGTGTCGGTGATGTCTTGTTTATACGACAAAAAAGGTTTTCGTTTTTAACCGACTTCCAAAAGGAGGAGGTTCTCAATTCAACTGTATGTTATTTTATATTTGTTACGCGATTACTCCGCCAATTATGAGTCGATTGTGATGATTATTTTTTTATTTGAAAGGTCATATTTCAGGGGTGGTTCCATATAAATTTTATTAACTTTCCTTGGGTAGTTTTTGAGTTAGCTTCAATACTATGTGGATGATATGATACTTTCCTGTCACTGTTATTTACATAGCAGGTAGTGGTATTCGAATTGGTGTGGGGTAGGATGCCCTCAGGCTAGGTGGAGTGACGATCTTCGCGGGGTGGCTGGTAGCAGCTGGATGAGAGTTGCCGAGAATCGAGCTGAATGGCATGCAATTGGAGAGGCCTATGTCCAGCAGTGGACTGCTATAGGCTGATGATAATGACAATGATGAGGTACCATGACTTACCATGTCTTACCAAGGGGTATCATGTTACCCAGTAAATGGAATGTAGAGGTCAGATAGGCAGTCGGTTCATGTAAAATTCTGATATTCAGCTGCATCCAGTTAGACTGGAAGCCGACCCCAACACAGTTGGGAAAAGACTAGGTAGACTGTTTTTTTCATTATCATACTATTGTTACACCAACACAGCATTTTGCTTCAATTACTCCTGAAAACTGAAAATATCTCTTAACCATGCATAATATTGGTATTTTTTCCCTAAAAAAGGGAGAAATTCCTAAAAGTGGAAATACTTCAGCGGAGTCTTCGTAATGAGGTCCCCTTGGCACTCTTTGGATACGGCACCCTAAAAAGCTACTTTTATGGGACTGTCTCATAAAACTGGTAGGTATATTTAAACTAGCACATTTCGGTAGCTCTGCTTTCATTCACAAGGGGATTTTTCTTATTTCGGAGGCTGGCTACTTGTTTAACCAGATATTATCTAGCAATTCTGATACTGCCACTTCTTTCTTCTCTTTTCAATCGCTCTCTCACTGCTGACAATCGTGACTCCGTATCAAATTGTCAACAGTCTTTTTCCATCTGTTATGATCAGTGGCTTTGTGGAGTGCAGCGCTGATAGGTATCGTCAAATGCTCGGATATTTGATCCGACCACCTTTTTGAGCTTCGGGCTGTATGTTTTCTGCCCTGTAATACCACTACTGTCAATACTGCCACTAATATGCTGAATTTTCAGTGTCTTATTGAAGTGAAACTTCTTTACGCACGCTTGACTTGGGGAGTAAGCTGGCGAACGCGTGACGTAAGCGTTACGAAAAGTGTGATCGGGCAAGGCGAACGGAAGTTGAGTGGGGGATATAAGCAAGAGACAGTTATTTTTCGTAATTCTATTTCGTTTTGAACAATTTTATGAATTAATATTTTGTTCAATACATTCTATATTCTACGTTATAAAACTGTAAATTCATTTTAGAGTTCTTGTATATATATATACATACAGATGGAGCGAAAGAAGTTTCACTTCAGTCGTGTGGTCATAAGTACACTCGTTTTTTTTTTTATCTCGTCGATCTAGAACATTTCCGAAAGGTGGATCTACAGGCGGTAGGTAAAAAAGTATGATCTACCTAATTAATTATTAATTATTCAAAACGTGAAGTGTCATTAGTTAAACAAAGTCCTCATTACTCTCAAGCCACCTTTTTAAGTGCGTGTCAGACTACGTACAATGAAGGGTTCCGTAGTTGGAATGAATATTTTTTTTCTCTAAAACAAACTTAACATTGTAGTTGAAAAACACCTTCTCCCATACATCAATATACGCTACGGTCAATTCTCAAACTGCAAATGTAAGTTTGTATTCTTTAAAAAAAAATCTTTATGTGATACAACTATAAATTAATAATTTTCGGACTTTTTCCTTTACTTTTGCTATAAGACTTTGTATCTTACCAAATTTTATGATTCTAGGTCAACGGGAGTACCCTATAGGTTTTGATTTATTTGCGAGTATCAAAATATGCCGTTTAAATGGCCGTATCTTTTTATTGTGTCGATATGTCTTGATATTTTTAGAGCTCCATGGAACCGTAGACCTATGTATTTGATATTTATTTCAACTTGATATTTTCAAGCGTTCCTGAGAAAAAGGGTCTTGACAGACTGACAGACGGACAGTCAGACAACGAAGCCTGGTGATCCTATAGGGTTCCGTTTTTTCCTTTTGGGGTACGGAACCCTAAAAAATAGTTTATTTTTAGCTAGACAAACATTCTTTACGTAGTCTTAAAATATCTGAGAGCGTAAACAGAAGGTTTCTGAAAGAATTTTCCGAATTGAATTCTTTTAAAATAATGGAATCCACTTTCAGGTTAAGAAGCCCACTCGATAACAGCTGATGCTAAATAAAATTGAGACTTGGAAAAACTTTAGTAAGGTTTGGGAGTTATCAGGCCTTCGCGTACGAAATACCTGACCTGTGAAAATTATATTTTTAAAACACATTTATCAGTTAGTGAAATTTCGCTGTTTTTGAACAGCAAATCTGCGTTTTGTAACTATCCCCTATTCTTATTTATTTATTTATTTTATTATTTATGTACACATAGTAAAATACATAGAAAAATGACATAATTATAATTTAGAGTACAAAGGTGCTGCTTGCTTATTTCTTAAGAAATTTCTTCCAGCAGACCTGCCAAGTACGCCATGTTTTTTATTTCACGAAAAATAAAAATTTCTGCTTTCACTTTTGGGCTCTATTGTCAATATAGTTACACGTCATATTATAATAATAATAATTCCCTATTATTTTGTCACTGCAGGGTTAAAGAACTCTTCTTAAAAACGAAAGAGCATCACGCGTTATATTATTATTTTTTGTCACTCCACTACTACATTTCCTTCAGAAAAAAAAATTGCATTAGAAACTCAACACATAAAGTACATTAGCAGTACACTATTCATTACACGGAAAAGTTTGCATTATTCTAGATTTCGGTGTTCTATGTTTTCCTTTGCAAAACTAACGTTATCATCCATGGCGTCAGCCCCGGATCTAGATTTTTTTTGAGGCGGGGCAAAAACTGCCGTCTGCCGCCCCCCGCTAATCTTTTATGGGGATGCGCTAAGTTAGCCCGTGAAATTCAAATTTTCTCAAAATGAAATTTTTGCCAGCAACATATTAATAATAAATTTCGATAAAAATAAATTTTATCGATCGATAATGGTCCAACAGTCCAACAGGGGCGCCATAACGGTGTAAAAAAAAAAGGTTAAATGTGCCGCGCGTCTCATTTATTGCAAAGTTGCGATGTGCTGGGTGGTGCACTTGTCTGCTACATTTGAATTTGTCGCCCCCTGAAATTGGCGCCCGGGGCACATGCCCCGGTTTGCCCCCCCCCCTAGATCCGGGGCTGCATGGCATAACAAAATTGAAACTATAAATACCGTTTGCTAAATGATCAACCATCACAAAATCCACAAACTGTAAAGTGCAGACGCTGAAACATGAATCTCGTCACAAACGCCCTTCGGGAACAATTTTTCACGACGCAATCGGATCTAGCGGTTTAATTGCAGTGGTAGGGTCAACGTCAGGTCCTCACGGAATTCGTCATAAACCGTGTTTCACTAAGATCCAATGACGGATCTTGAATCAATTTGATTACTACGTTTTTAAATTCTGAAAAGTTATCTGATTAAAGGTGCAGTGGACCTAGCGACTCGGTAACTTAGCCATAGACAAATAAGATTGACGTCTGTTATCCTAACTAATATTATAAAATGCGAAAGTGAGTTTGTTTGTTTGTTACGCTTTCACGCTAAAACGGCTGAACGTATTTGGATAAAATGGTATATGGGTAGACCATGACCTGGGTTAGGACGCACTTTTTATCTCGATATTCCCACGGGATTGAGACTTATGTGGGTGAAACCGGGGGGCGCAACTAGTAATGCTATAATTGTGACTGGAGTAGTAGGTATTTCATAAAAAAACGTTGACCAGGTACTGTTAGGTTGTAGGTACTAAGCATAATCATTGCTTTAGACGAAATACCACTGCTTCCCCCAAGCGTCGCCACATCAACCGGTCCTGTGCTTCGTGCATCCAGCGGCCATCACAAGATTTCATACTTAAAGTTTTTGTAAGATATACAACTTGTAAAAAAACCTGTCCTATCTGTGAAGGTGTAGTTAAGTATCGTACTGAGAGACTGTGATAATTTTCAGGAAAAAAAACATACGCCACTTTTTTATGGGGATATTTACCGGGTTAATCACACATGGGGCGCGGGCAGTCAACAAAGTCTTTCCAAATTTCATATTTTCAAAAAACTTACAATTTTTTTTTTATGGAATTGGGGTAATTCTCGTACTAAAAATGAGAATTTTAACTAGCAATAACTTTTTTTATTTTTAATAGTAGTAAGGTTTATAACTTTTTGTTAATGTTATTGCAGTACCGATGTTCCCCTTTCGGATCGCACAGGTTTTTTTTTTATATAATGTTTAACCCGTGAGATTCTGTTTTAACTAAACCTATATTGATAGGTACATACCTACTTACAAGTAATGTATTCTCGAAGTAAAAATGTTAATAAAACCAAGTCTCGCAATCGAGTAAAAAGTGCATAAGTTAAAATATTGTTTAAATCGCTGGTGACCTTTTTATCGGAGATAGGAACTTTCGCTGTGCGCATTTCTAATTTATGAATAAAATATAAGTAGGTATCTCTTCAAGTTTTTGCTGCAGTTCCTCAAGTGAAGCGACTATAGAATGAACGACGTCGACGTCGTTGCACACTTCAAAATCTAGGTATTCTTTTCAATTTCTTTTTGTTTTCTAAAAAAATTTATTCTCTGTTAAGGGTGGGGTCAGAAAATATACCTGTTATAATCATTAAGGGGTCGCGGTGAACGTAGGATATGGCGGGGTCAACTGGGTTCCATTTTACAGGCATGAGGAACAGCGTGTAAAGTTCACTCATCCTCTATAGAAAAGGGAGGATCCTCCGACCAGACGGGTGTCGTGTCTGGCGGGCAACTGCCCAACGATTGATGTCGAAGAAGTTATATATATGTTATAGTCAAAGTCCGATACACAGTCTCTTCGCGGAAGGACTGGTTTATCCTAGGTTTGGCCAAAGCCATCAGGCAATCCCCGAAATACATTTCAATTTCGCCCTTTGCCTGAAGTATTTTTAGTCAAACCCAGGAGCTCCTAACTTTTCAGTCAAACGTCGAAAGTAAATTATTCTGTTTCGGTTTTGGCCTAGTCAATCCTAGAAGCGACTGCAAAACTCGGTCAAACGTTGATCTGAACATGTTTAAACAGGTTCATAATGTCTCTCGCGGTGTTCCGACCGATTGTTTTGTCATTTCATGTTCGTTCATTGAGCGTCAAACTAACCTCCGTATATTCCAAAGCATTTATTTATTTTATACTTTATTGCACATCGTACAAAAGGCGGGCCTAATGCCACACGGCATTCTCTCAAAGCATCTCAAATATAAAAGTGAAAATCACGTAAACTGACCAATCAGGTGTCAGAACTGGCAGAGTTAAGCGGTTCTTAAGACTTGAAAGCTGCTTAAATGATAAAATGCTTCCAAATATACGAAGATAAGACACTTCATACCTATATCGGAGTTTGACTCGTCAAACCCCGATTTAATAAAATTGTGTTTTGACGTTTGCCTGACCAAATTAGTCTCTCCCAGGTTTGACGAAAATTGTTTAGTCAAAGGCCGAAAATTTACATTTGTTTGGGCTTTGACTAAGTCATTCAGTCTGACCTGAGGATTGACCAGTCCAACCTAGGAGCGCCGGAGCTTCGGAGTTTGCCTATAACATATATACATATGGTGTTCGCGCGGTAAACTCTAATTGTGCGATGCAGGATTTGTGTGACGTCAGGATTTTGTGTTACGTCAGATCTTTGATGCTTAGTTCGCATGTGGCGATATAGATGCCATACCATTAAATCTGGTAGGAAGACGGGTGAGCTCGCGAAAGATGGAAGGAGTGGAAGGAGGTGTTTGCTCAGGAGAGGGACAGCGCAAGCTAATAAAAAAAAAAAAACCTGTTCTGAAAAATCTCGCTTCTTACGGTCTTCCGAATTGAGCGAAATGTTGATTTACGTTTCTGACAACTACGAAAAAGCATCCTTTTATTAAAGAGTGAAATCTCGGCCACACGTTCATATCTATTTTTCTAAATTTCTTACAAAAATCGCAAACAGGTGTGCAACTCATATAAAAGGTTAAATAATAAAAAAATATAATGAAAGTAGGTGGATACTCTTTGAAAATTAAAAGACTTAATTTTAAATAACTTTATGTTGGCAATAGGCTCGCCCCCTATAACATGAGACTTAAATTTATCTGGTAAAATGTGGGTTTACTGTAGGTACACCTCTGCCAAAACCCTCGGGGATTATAGGAGTGATGGTGGTGATGGTGATGGTGGTGTGGTTTGTAATATTATAAAGAGGAAAAAATTTGTTTGTTTGTAAGTTTGTATGTAGGGGGTAATCGGAACTACCAGTCGGATTTGAAAATTTGTATTGGATAGCCCAATTCTTGAGGAAGGTTATGGTTCATGGACGAAGTCGCTGGTAGAAGCTAGTGCAGTATAAAACTGATTGACATTCGTCACGTCACACTTCAGGTCCAGTTGAAAACCAGCGTCAGGCACTAGTTGTTTAGTTGCGCGCCTCAAAGAGATGTCAGCTGAATTGAAGGGGTCCACTAGGGCCGATGCCTGCCGGGGTTGCGAAGAAAACCGAAAGGGAGATCGTGGCCCCCGGCGACAGGGCAACCGAAGGAACACGGGTGGGTTTTAGTCAGTAAGAGTCTGACACGCCCTCCCGCTCCGCCCAGAGCGGGAGAAGTTATTTGATGATTTCCCACCCTCAAAAAAAAAGGCACTAGTTGTTTGGCATTTTTGCTGAATTGGGTCTTTTTGGCGCAGCTATAAAGCACACTTTCCTGTTAAATTGTTATTTTACAAAATACTTTCGGAATTTCGATGATTTAATCTGTGAATTCTTGATTAATGAGACAATTATTATCTACTAGCTTCTGCCCGCGATTTTATGAAATTTCTTGATTTTCACATAAAATAAGTATATGACACTCGGCAATAGTGTCATCTTTCCATTAGTGAAATGTTTCGAAGATTAGCCATAAACAAACTCAAATTTTACCTCTTTATAATATTAGTATAGATTGTTATGTTACGCACGGGAGTCACACAAGCAGATATAGATTACGTAAATAAAGAAAGAAAAAGTATTTATTAGGAAACGTACAGGAAGATAGTTACAGAAACTAAATAGTAGTTATGACACAAATAGTAAACAAAAACTACGGAAAAAAAAAGAAGTCCTACACGAAGCCAATCGGTAATACGCAGCACGGTTCTGCGATATTCTATTATTTTAAATAAATTATAATCTTTTACATCCTTATCATTTGAACTGGAAGACTCAACTGCTGGACATAGGTCCCCCACAAGTATTGGTACAAAGACCCATCTGGGGCTTTTGTTACCAGTGAGTAAAAGAAAATGGTCATAGTGTCCAGTGGGGTCAGGGCTAAATGTATAAACAACCGCACGGGTCCATTGAATCGGTTCGTAGATGGGTGACCATCCATTACATATCGAAATCCCTCCGTACCTTGGAAAGCACATTAATCCATTGGTATCGGCTGTTATTCGTAGATCGTTAATAGTCGTTACGGGTTGTCAGAAGCCCAAAAGTCTGCCAACCAGTCTTACCAAGAGGTATCGCGTTACCTAGTAACTGGATTGTGGAGGTCAGATAGGCAGTCGCTCCATGTAAAATACTGGTATCACAGAGTACATTCTATTATAACTAGTATTCAGCTGCATCCTGGTAAACTGGAAGCCGACCCCAATATAGTTGGAAAAGGCATATTGAGTGACTGTTATTGACTGTACTCTGAAACACGAGCCGAGTTCGAGTGAGTTGCAAATGCTGGTATTTTGGGTCTGCTGCCATTAATTCCGGTTGCACTCGACCCCGTTGCCGAAACGACTGAAACTTTCAATCGCAGTCCGAAAATTACGGTTACGTGTGTACATGTGGTCTAAATTAGCTTTTACTAAAATATTGATTAGATTTTGTTTGCGTGGTTTTGGAATTATTTCCATATAAGGTGCCCATTGTTATAGTTTTTTGTCAGTAGCAGACCTGAATCTGAATAGGGATGATGACAAAAAAAAAAAAAATATTTTGTGCGTAATATTTTGTGGTATTTTATAAAAAAATATTGAATCTGAATAGCAAATTGCCCTGAATCTGAATAGGGATGATGATACAAAAAAATATATTTTGTGCGTAATATTTTGTGATATTTTATAAATAAATATTGAACGCGTACCTTTTCTTTTTTTACGTAATCAAAAGATTACGGCGATACATTGAGTTAAAATGTGGCATGACGTCACTCACACCTTTGTTGATTTTATGCTTATTTGTGACGAGCCCCTACTCCCCAACTTTGATGTGTTTTATCTAAATCATTTTTTATTATGATAAAGTAAAAAATACGTGTCTAATTATTTTTTAACCGACTTCCAAAAAGGAGAAGGTTATATGTTCGTAGCGTATGTTTGTTTTTTTATGTATGTCCGGCCATTTCTCCGTCAATAGTGGACCGATTTTGAAAATTATTTTTTTTGGTTGTAAGGGTATACTCTCAAGGTGATCTCTCAAAAAACACTACAAGGTGAAAAATAACTTTAATTTCGGAAGTCGGTGGCAAAAACGAAAATTCACAATCAAAGACACCGACTTCCGAAATTTAAGTTATTTTTCACTTTGTAGTGTTTTTTTTTTTTTATTATCGGACTGACAGACGAAAAAGAATTACTTTTTTTTTACCCGGGCATCATCCCTATTAGTACCTAATTAGTGGCAATAGGCATTACATACAGGGTGGAAAAATACCCATCACATAGCCCATCGCATATTTGACAATTTGAATTATTATTTTTAATGAGCTGTTGAATATTTAAAAGAAAAAAAGAAAGAAAACTTGTTTATTCTGCACAAATAAAACGCACATTAAAAAAAAAAAAAAACTAGACATACAATACAAACAATACGAAAGTAAAAGTAAGTAGTAGTAGTATTTAAAATTAATTAATCACAATTTAAAGTAGTTTATAATTTAAATGAATGAGTGTACACAGAACTTTGTACTAGAATTATCTCTGAAATAAATACAATAGCCATCAACTACGCTTTCTGTACATCAAACTAATTAAACATGTCATAAATATTATGGCTGGCAATGACTTTTATTTTTTGTGTGAAAAGTCACTTTTTACGGCAGCGCGCAATGTAACGCATACAAAACATTGTGCTTGTGTGTGCAAGCAATGGTACAGGGGTCTTGAAGGAATTTACTGTTAAGGCGAAAGCGTCAGGATAGCCTGCGAAATTCAGATTTTCTTACATTTTTTGCAATTTGCAGGTCAGTATCAGTTTGTATGATGATCTAAATATTATTCGCCTGTGAAATTCAAAGTTTTATTAATTTAAAACTTGTTTTCATAAAAAAAAGTCTGATTAAATTGGAACTTTGACATTCAATATCTCAGTAACCAGAAGATTCCTAGGTGTGGTACAGTACAAAAAAAAAATGATCACAATGGAAGCTCAACATGAATTGATAATTAATTCGGAACCAATATCATAATCTTTTAGCGTGATCGTTTCGAATTCTATTATCCCTAACTCCTATTCTTACAACGTTAATGAAAACAGCATTAAAGCCGAATTCCTGAAACTTCAGATTAAACTTTCGATGACTATTGATTCACACAGTTCATCTTATAATTAACAATTAATTTGAATTAATTATAATATTTTTTTAACAGTAAAAGAAAGAAATAAAGGAAGAAAATACGTTTATTTGCGGTAAACATGACACAAAGAGAGATAAAGAAAAAACACATGAATAACAAATTGGGGCAAAATATGCGTCAGATCCACGCAAAACGGTCATCGCTCAGCATAAATGCTGCGACCCCATGCGAGACACAGCCCCAGCGCTGATTAAAAGGGAAAAGGGTAAAGTAGTAGAGTAAAGGGTAAGGGGAAAGGTTAATAAATATTAGATTTATTAAGTTTTATAATACAAATGTGTGTGTGTGTGTTATTGTTGTTGTGTTTTTTATTTTATTTTATATTGTATAATAGAGTTTAATGTATCTTTATGTCTATATTCTATACCCCTTATTCATAAACGCTGCTTAAAGTTAAGTAATGATTAGCACCTATTTAACCATATATTTTTGACGTTTAAATGTCTCTTAACTTTAATCAACGTTTATGAATAAGAGGGTAAGTGTTTTGTATTGTTTATTAGAGTATAAGTAGTATGTATACATAAGTTATGTTTTATGCCCACGTGTAATATTGAAAATATTCGTCTAAAAATGCCTGTTTTAGTGGCGGATGTCCACTGAACATATCTATACTAACCAACATAATAACTTCCATATCCGACGAATAAATATCTTTGTCTTTGTGATAAAATTAACCTTAGGTATCAAGACGAGTGCCTCAAAGAGATGTCAGCAGAATTGACGGTGTCGGCTAGGGCCGATGCCTGCCGGGGTTGCGAATAAAACCGAGAGCCCGGCAACAGGGCAACCGAAAGAACACGGGTGGGTTTTAGTCAGTAAGAGTCTGACACGCCCTCCCGCTCCGCCCAGAGTGGGAGAAGTTATTTGATGATTTCCCACCCAATAAAAAAGGTATCAAGAAGAGTAGTGGTGGCCTAGTGGTACCGACCCCGGCTCAGCCTTAGGTTTGGGTTCAAAGAATCCTGCAGGTGGGCATTTTAATTTGTGCAATTTATTTCATTACAAAACGGTGAAGGAAAAAATCGTGAGGAAAGACTTGCGGCATGACCTAGAACCAAAAAGTCGAAGCTATGTGACATCCACCAACCCACCGCCACTGGAAGAACGAAAAAGAGGCCTGGGTCCCAACAGTGGGGACGTTATAGGCTGAATTTGCTTCAGTATCAACTTATCGAACCAATAGCACTCCAGTAAATCTTGTCACTTCCGTTAAGAATGTCTCAGAAACACTGTCTTATACTATGTAAATATACCTAAGTTTAAAGTTGATAATTATAACTTAACTAGAGAGCCAGTCAGTCGAGCACTCATTAAAGTAGCTCCATAGTTTCACACATTGATCAGAGTTACTCATTGAAAAGTTATGTATCTCGCACCTACGTTGGAAAACTGTAAATTATGACAGATATGTCCGGTATCGTAGGTATCGGGCGGCCAATCAACGGGATCTCAGTACAATATGCGTTCATTTGTCGGCTTCGGAATCAATCGTCGACGTCTCTAGAAGACTATACTTTATGTTTATGTAGTTATAACTCTGTTTGAATAGAGGCCATTTATTGGGGAAACTACGTATCCAATGTGGAGGCAACTATACGACATAAAATGAAAAATGCTTGTAATAATGCGTGAGTATTTTGAAACTGTAAAATAAATTTTAAAAGCATATTTACCAAAGAAAAAACGAATTAAACTCTATTTGAAATAAGATTAGACATAAAAAAAAATCTTTTGTACAATCCGTTCAGCCGATTTTGACTTTTAAACCGTAGACATAAGGATGGCATTAAAAACAAAAAAAGTGGTTACTATACCAACTGTTTACTGCAGCTGTCATTTTACTTGCCACCAATGCAATAAAAGTCAAAATTGGTTGAACGGACTGTAAAAAAGGTTTGTTTAAATCTTATTTCAAATGGAGTATAGATAGTAGTGATAGGCCGACTATGGGTTTTTTTTTCGTTCAATCGACTAGCTATAGTGACTAAACTATTGGATTTATTGGATTATTTTTTTGTTTGCAGACTGAGAACGTCATTAAGTCGAATGAAAACGTAACGTCACGTCACGTAAGTTTAAATTATTGTCCACGTTTTATAATGAACGAAATGGAGATCTAAAAGATGCATGAACTGGAAAATAACATAACATCACGCTTGTATTCCCCGAAGGCAGAGGACATTGAGAATAATAGGTACCCACCCATATCGCTAGTTATGTTTCTTCATTGTTCTGTTTCTCATCCAGATTTGCTCAGCCGTTGTTACGTGAAAGCGTAACAAGCAAGCAAACAAACAAAGAAATAAACAAACAAACAAATTTTCGCATTTATAATGCCAGACAGGATATTAATTAGGATAGGAGAACTAAATATGCTAATTTTAATTTACACGCTACTCACGCTCACACTTCACACTCTCATGATTACGTACGGCCAAAATGCGCGTATTCATGTGTGTGTGAGTATAGTCACACACATCACACGAGTACGCACATTTTGGCCATTTTCTTTGCTTAACGCTCATTGATTTGCTCTGTCATTATATCATCTGTGGCTCTGTGTATAATTTAAACTTACCCATTTATTTTTAGTTTTGTATGTTTACATTTCAATTGCTTAGTAGATCATGATAAGTGGAAGCGCGAGCTCTCCTAATACAAGCATTTCCTGCTTTAAAGGTGATCTCCAAAAACATGTATCCAATTGCCCATTGAAATTGAAATAAACATTTTTTTTAATGTTTAAGTCCCATGACGTAATAAAGGGTGGGCTTACTTAAAAATATTCAGGACTAATTTCAGTATCCAAATAAGCATGATGTAGGTACTTAAGACAGATAATTAAATAAAATGAAATAAAAGATGATATTATCCGCCAGATAAGTTTACTCAACTCATCAGGAGGTATAAGACTACAGTACAAATTAAATTTTGATAATAATATTTAAGTAACCAATTAATACTTTATAGGTCATTTAAATCCCGTGGCCAATTAATAGCAGCCGCACGGGTCGATCCATCAGGTTAAGCTAAGTTTTCCGAGGTTGGTACGTGGATGGCTGAGCGATAGCCGATTTGCGTGGATGTGACGCATGCTTCCCCAACCTTTTCTCATTTATGTATTTTAAACTTTTTTTTTGCGTCATATTTACCGCAAATAAACATTTTTTTCTTTCTTTCCTTCCATATTTACATACCGAGGCTCCGCCGTGCCTCGTCCTGGCTGAATCAAAGTCAAAGTCAAATCATTTATTTCAAATAGGCACTTTTGAATGTCAAAATTTACAAAATAATATAATTGATTCTAGTCGCTCCTTCCAAAAGGTAGTTTTCGTATGGAGAAGAATGGGCAAGAAACTCCACCGTTACTCTTTTAAAATGTTTTACAATAGTTTGTATAAGTACGTACATTAGTTAAATAATTATATGTGAAGACGATGCACCTGGAATAAAATTACTATACCACAATAGCTAAAAAGAGTTAAAAATGAAGCAACGACAGATAATTTATTTATGTGATAGCTACACATGGTGCTCACATATTTACAAATATTGTAAAAGTAGGCGATTTTCCTAATTTTACCAAATAATGTTTATCACAGAATGTAAAATCAATGTCATATAACACAAAATTATAAATTTTACAATTAAATTAGCAACCTGTTTGATTTTGTCTTGATTCTAAATTGTCCTATGGAGCAGAACCAGCATGTTTCCAAGCATTCTTATCTTGGATGTAATCTGTCATTCGTAGTTCCTTGACAGTCGTTATAGGTCGTCAGAAACGCGAAAGTCTGACAACTAGTCTCACCAATGGGCATCGTATTATCCAATTATTGGGTTGTGGAGGTCAGATAGGCAGTCGCTCCATGTAAAATACTGGTATTCAGCTGCATCTGATTAGGCTGTAAGCCGACCCAAACATAGTTGTGAAAAGGCTAGGCAGATTGATTGGCAGGTCAGCTCAAATCTGTGTAAGTTTTTCTTTCCTCAAAAGACCATTTCATACAATATCTGCACGGTCATTATATGGACTGACCGAGATTATGTCTGGACTTTAAAAGAGACTGTTTACAGGTGCTTAGACGTTGACAAACAGAAACTTCCAATCGTTCTTATAACGAAGATCATTTATGGAAATTAGCTAAGAATAGACTCCTTACCTAAAGTGGAAAATGTCAAGAGTTCATTAAAATTCTCAATCAAGTGGCTTCTTTACATTCATTACTGGTGAAACCTTCAAAAAAGTTCAACAAAGTGTAAACTATGTTTTATCATAACATCAAGAAGGAAAGAAAAAAAAAAAAAATTTATAACATTGGATCACGCCTGTAATCCTCGAATATTATAAATTTAAACTACTAGCTGCGCCCCGCGGTTTCACCCGCATAAGTCTCGATCCCGTAGGAATATTGGGATTAAAAGTATCCTTAAGTAAACCCTGTCCTATCGCAGTTATGCTAGAAGAGATTTCTTTAGAAATAAGCATCACCTTTGGACGTATTTTTCTGTTATTTTTGTCTTGTCTGTATGTGTACATAAATGGTTAAATAAATAAACGGGGTTTATTTATAACGTTGCTTAAAGTTAAATAATGATTAGCGAATGATAACGTGGAGGTTAACAGAGGAGAACGGAAGGAGACGTGTTGCGCCGACCCCAAGTAAGATCCAGGAGCTTTATCACGGGCTTGTAGATTTTCCCCTTTAAGGCGACGATAACTGACTTTAAATGATTTTATACTGAAGATCACGTCTGAAAGAGTACTGTTAATAATTTGGAAAAATATATGTATGTTAAATTACAGCATTTTCTTAATAATTTAATATCGGAATATTTTTGATTATAGTGAAATTAATTTGTAAGGCTATGTCTAACGCGGATAAAAAACTGAGAATCACGCAAAATCTATCAAGAGTATTCTAAAACCTTCACCATTTTAAAGATAATTTAATTATTGATCTTTTAGTATACGTGTTTTATTAAAATACCTTTTGTTTTATGTATAATAAATTATTAATTCGTCTAATTTGGGACAGCGCTCCTTGATGGGCGAGTCCTATTACTGGCTGGACGTAGGACGCGTTGCGTGAGCTCAGTACAGAACACGCAAGCTAACCACTCAAGGTCACTGTCATATATCTGCATCTTAACTTAAGGGGCATACGTGGGTCGCAAGTTGTTCCTGTGAACTGTCGCCATTTCAAGCTAATACTTAAGTATTATATATATTTTATGCACAAATAAATAAATAAATAAAAAATGCATTATAAAGAATAACAATACTGATATCGAATAATAAAATTTTATAAGCACGGTCATATGTAAGCTGAAGACGAAGCATGGCAAAGAGTAATGTACTGAGCACATTGTGTAGGTACCTCTTTGCCGTGGAAGCAAACAAATCCACTTTTATAACCAATCCTGTTCTGTTGGATTTGATCCACAGCAAATACGAACGGTTTGAGTACCTAGTCTACACACGAGGTTTTGAACCTCTCAACAGAAAACTATTTTTGAGATTATTTGCTTTATCAAATAAGTTTTTGAGTTTCTTTTTTTTTTGAAAATACGGTTTCGATTTGGCTCCTTTGGTGATAGTCAATACACGCTGTTAAAATAAAATACAAAAATAAATTAAATAGTGTTTTATTTTAGGCAAAATACCCATATACAAAAATTGAATAATTACTAAAACAGTAAAGGCACAGACAGATTGTAAAGGTGGAAGAAGCACTTTTTATGCTGTTCCATTTGATAAATTATAATCTCGATTTTCGTCTGCCTTGTTGGTCTAGCGGACGCAAGCGCTATTGCTGAGCATGAGGTCCTGGGTTCGATTCCCGGGTCGGGCAAAGTTTTATTGGGTTTTTCCATCTGAAATTTCTCAATAGCAGCCCGGTGACTGGATTTGTGCCCGGTTGATGGCAATAGGTTCGCCTCCAATTACATGGGCCTAAAACATAAATGGCGAAATGTGGGTGTAGGTACTATTGGTACCACTCTGCCTAACCTTTCGAGGAATACAGCTGTGATGTTGTCCATGTATGTGTAATCTTGATTTTATGAATAGGTATGACCATAATTGGGGACACACTTGCAAATTAAACTTCAAAGTGGAACCGTTTGGATAGGACAGATCCCTCTGTTCCAGCAGTCTCTACCGTTTTTCAAGATTTTTTAATGAATTTTGCCCAGTTATGAGAGTAATATTAGACCATAGATGCGTTGAAGGTAAAGCCAAGGAAATTAATTAGTTATCAAATTGCCTTTGACTTAAATTGCCCGCATATTAATTAGTAGAAGTAAAAATTATGACACCTCTCTTCTAGGCAACATTACAAATCATTTCCCTCATACAATTCCCGTCTGCAACATTTCAAAGTGCAAACCTTATTGGCACGCAGAGATGTCGCAGATGTTTTATTTTTATTTAAACTACTACGTAACAAAATTGACTGTCCCGATTTACTTAACCTAATTAGATTTCGGGCGCCTTCTAGGTACCCCAGGAAAAGCATAACGCCTCTGTGCCCGCCATATCGAAGGTCTGTACTTGGTGCAAACTCTCCAATCCCTAGATTATGCAGGATCCTCAATAGCTGTAGTGACTTGAGGGATATACACTGCACCAGTGTAAGTGCAGTTCTCAAGGTAATTTTATTAAGCGATCATGCGGCACACTTGTAAGGATATGGCTGTTTACATTTTGTTTTTTTTTTTATTTATTACCTTTAATTTTATCTGTACAGTAATTTTCTTTAATCGAAACGCAAATCTCATTGCTATTGTTAGTATAATTGTATCATTTGATAGAATAATTCTGTTTACTGTGTTTGTTATGGAGTTGGATACTTTTATATTTTTTTACCTTACCACAGTCAGTATTTGAATTGTTGTTGTTTTAATTTTTTTCTTAATTGTTCAATGTAATTAATTAATTTTATTTTAGTCTAATTTATAATCTAATTTTAATATAAATTATCATTCAATTTGTATCTTGTTTACTCGTTTATGATCTAATTTATTAATTTAATTTCCACACTTTTTTGAATCTGTCGTAATTTAGTAACTTAGTAATTTAGTAATTAATGGTTTTACCACTGTTTTTTGTGCTAGCGGTGTTAACCTATAATTAATTGTTGCACCCGCAATTGTATCCTATTATACGTAATACACTGCTAATGTACTGGCGTAAACAATTGTTGGTTGACCTTAATAAAATAAATAAATAAAATAAATAGGCCTCATAGTGTAGGGCTTCTGAAAGCTCCACAATGAATACATTCATCATTACCTGGCTCGGTTGCAGCGCTTCACTCGCTGAAAGCGCTTTTGACCCACTTTCAGAGCCGAATTTGACTGTTATTACAGATAAAGTTATTTGGTGGGAAGGTATTTGTTTAATTTTATCTGAAAAGTGACAACGTCAGATACGAATAAATGATAAATGATTTTATTTCTGTAAATAGGTTTGTACAAACACTTTTACACGTCAATCATATTTTAACCAAAACCCGTTTTTGGGGTGCTTATGCTACGCGTGCTGGGCGGAGCGGGAGGGCGTGTCAGACTCTTACTGACTAAAACCCACCCGTGTTCCTTCAGTTGACATTTGCCGGAGGCCACGATAATCCTTTCGGACTTCTTCGCAATCCCGGCAGGCATTGGCCCTAGCGGACCCCGTCAGTTTTGCTGACATCTATTTAAGGCGCGCGTGGAACACAACGCGCCATCGACCCGGGCCTGGTCCTTATAGA
This sequence comes from Omphaloscelis lunosa, assembly GCA_916610215.1. Classification (NCBI taxonomy): domain Eukaryota; kingdom Metazoa; phylum Arthropoda; class Insecta; order Lepidoptera; family Noctuidae; genus Omphaloscelis; species Omphaloscelis lunosa. Next base: position 15,380,093 of record OU744261.1, on the reverse strand, counting down.
ACGGCGAGCTACCATTGCTCACCGTCCGCAAGCCCGCACCTATCACCATAGGTGCGGGCTTGCTTGGAAATCGGCCTGCGATTCCCGACGCCCAGGGCGTCTCCTGCGGTGGTTAGGGGCGTGGGGGCGCGAAATTTGCCTCTCCTTCACGCGTTACGCCTCTTCCTTCGCGAGCATTACTGCTTCGCAGAAGGAGGTAACGGCCTACCATGGCCTGAACCAGGGCCGGACGCGAGAGATCGCGTCGCCGCCGATCGCCTCCACGAGCGGCGATGCTCCGCCCAAGCCGGGCAGACTTCCACCGTATGCTCCACCGTGTCCTTCGGGCGATCCACACAATGTTGATACCCGGGCGTCTCCTCCCGCCTTATCCTGAACAGGAACCTCGACACCAGAGCTGTAAGTTGGTAAGGGAGCTGGGTATCCTGCAAATAATCACACATATTTGCCGTCATTTTGACGACAGTTAATGGATGAATCATGTACTCAGATACTGTCAATAGTAATATATTTATCCTCGTAACTGTACAGATAAAATATGATGAAATGCTCGGGCTGGGACTTCACTAAACAATTTTCCGGTACGGGGAAAGCCATGAAGCTAGCTAGAAACGCCATAAAAACAAACTGTTTGAATAAAACTGGCTAAAATTGAAGAGAAATAACTTTTTCCTTTATTTTGAAACAGGAGACATAACATCTAAAGATGGGCGATAAAGAAAAGTAAAAAAAGCAGTGGAGGGTCAGTTATTTGTAATGTTCGGGACTTAGAAAAGAAACAAAGCTTTCCATTTACTGCCTGGAATATTAGCCTTATCTGGCTAAACGTCGGAAATATTCAACAAAATTCCACCGGCTGTCGAAGACGAGTCCCAGATACTTCATCGTCATCGCCGTTACCAGGGAACCCGACGGTGGCGCATTCCGAGGACCATAAAGGCTCCTACAAACAGGCGCGACACGCGACGCGACACAAAGACACCGCTCGTCGCGCGACGCGACGTACCTTTGTGTCGCGTCGCGTGTCGCGCCTGTTTGTAAGAGCCTTAAAAGCCCATGGCCTCCGACCGCCGGATCCTGTCGACGATTGTCGCAACCCCGCGTGTCGCTAAATCGGCCGCCGCCGCCGCTTGGTTTCGACCTCCCCTGATAACCAATAACCCTGTTCTTATTTATGTTTTTAGAACTCGACAAAATGTAGGGAAAATAGTTGCAGCAGCAGGTGATTTTACAGAAGATAAGTTTAAAAATTTAATCTTAATATACAAGGTTCATTTCTTCTTCGTGTGGTTACTGACTGACCTGGTGTCAGAGTTTTTATGCCTCTCATAGGCCTCTGTCTTGGTTTCACATGCCGTAGAAAAATATCTCTCAAGCATGCCGGTTTCCTTACGATGTTTTCCTTCACCGTTTTTGAAGTAAGTAAGAGATAATTATCCACTACGTACTTGAATCCGAAAAGTCAAAGGTCTACATTGGGTTCAAACTTGACACCTATAGTCAAAGTCAAAGTCAAATCATTTATTTCAAATAGGCCCCTCTTTTATTTCTCTTTCATTTCAAATAGGCCTCTAGTCGCCACTCCCAACAGGTAGTTTTCGTGTGGGGAAGAATGGGCAAGAAACTCCACCGTTACTCTTTTAAACTTATAACCTATGACTAACTATTACTATTTTAAACTTATAACTATGACTATACAGCTATACAGCTGTCAAAGAAAGAAAGATATACAAGGTGTAATTAAAATAACAGTTACAACATGTATAAATTAAAAAAAACTCATCTGAAGTCAATTCAACCAGTGTGCAGATTGAACAATTCCATTGAATTTTATTCAGTCAAAGAGACAGCTTAAATAAAATAAAAGTATTTTTAAGTAAGCATTTTTTGTTAGGGAAAACTGAATTTTAATTACTTTACCTCCACATTAAGGCTCTTACAAACAGCCGCGACACGCGACGCGACACAAAGGTACGCCGCGTCGCGCGACGAGCGGTGTCTTTGTGTCGCGTCGCGTGTCGCGCCTGTTTGAAGGAGCCTTTAAAGGATTCTGCGAAGAAGACAGTTTTTTATACTTGCAAGTTAATATTGAATGTATACATGCATTTATGTAAGGACTTCTGCCCGTTTCTTGTTTTTAACCGACTTCAAAAAATGGAGAAGGTTCTCAGTTCGCCGGAATCTTTTTTTTTTTTTTTTAATGTATTTTCCCCGAGTACTCAAAGATAGATTGACCGATTTGGAAAATTCTCTTTTTTTCTTTCTAGTTGGTCGCATTGTCATTTGGTCACGATCTAATGATGGGATCTTGGATAAATCGAGGGAACTCTTCAAATAGTATAGGCACACCTATAGCGATTTGGGTATTTTTTATAGTAACTCGTGCATTTGCTCTCAGAAAGCACCATTTGGTAAAGTGGAACTGATGATGAAGGACACAAATGGCCACCCGAACGACTCAATATTTTACGGGTTGCGATTCGATTACTTTAATATGGTTGATAAGCAATTGATCCTTGTCACAATTCATATGGTGCAGTGGAGCTGATGATGAAGTACATAGAGAACTCCTCAACAATTAAAGTCCCTGCATAGGGAAAAGCAATATTTTGTAAAAGGTGATGAGCAATTGAGATTAGGCTATTGTAACTTATATAAATTACAAACCAACCCACTAAGAAGTGAAAAGAAGTTTTTCTTTTCACAACTTTAATTTCGGAATTTATTCTTTATTTTTTCGGATTTTATTTTAGTTTTTTGCCACCTTCCGAAATTAAAGTTATTTTTAAAATATTATGTCCTATGACATTTAGCTTTAAAGCTTCCCATTAGTGAAAGGATTTTAGGAATTGGATCAGTTGTTTTGAAGATTCCCTCTACATTCAAACTTACAAATGTTACCTCTTTAAGGCGACGATGACTGATTTTTAATGCTTTTATACTGAAGATGACTTCTAAACGAGTAGTGTTAATGATTTAGAAAAAATATATGTTAAATTAGAGCATTTTTTAAATATTTTAATATATGCTTATTTTGGATTATTTTCATATTACATAGTGAAATTAATTTGTAAAGTTAGGTCTAACGCGGATAAATTAATAATGCGTTTAATTTGGGACAGCGCTCCTTGACAGGCGAGTCCTATTACTGGCTGGACGTACGACGCGTTGCGTGACCTCAGTACAGAACACGCAAGCTAACCACTCAAGGTCACTGTCATTTATCTGCGTCTTAAGCTTCGTGCGGACTGGCGCGAAGCGACTCTAATAAAACAATTTCTAAGAAAATTTCACGGTGGAACAATTACCGGAGTCGCATCGCGCCAGCCTGCACTAGGCTCTATAATATTAGTCCTACCACAGATGAATACAGTAAAGTCAAACAGTAAAGACAGTAAACTGTGGGTCTGTATAAGAGCAGGTAGTCTGGGCCCGATAGGTACTCCTACGTGCCGATAGGCCGCGGCCGGTACCCAACTTTGCCGTTAGTGCCCGTCCCTTTTTTTTACGGGTATAGTTGCTATGTAGGGTAGTTACTAAACCAACAGGAAACCTTAGCAGGAAACAAGCAAAATCGCCAACGCATTAAGGCTCCCGCAGAGAGGTGCGACGCAACAACGCGACGCGACTCTGGCAGAACAATTCTACAGAAAACTCTGTGGAAATTGTTCTACTTGAGTGGCGTCGCGCCTGTCTGCGGGAGCCTTTATACTGTGCTAAAGCCTTTGTACAGACTCGTGCAACGCAACGGTGCGACGCGACACCGGTAATTGTTCTACTGTGAAATTTTCTTAGAAATTGTTTTGTTAGAGTCACATCGCTTTGTCGCGTCGCGCCAGTCTGTTCGAGGCTTTATAAGTATAAAGCCTACTCAATTACCTAAGTAGGTATGTGTGCCTGAGTTCTCACATGAACGATTGACGAATCTTAGTTGAGTCGCCGAGCCAGCGCGGTCTGTTAATTGAATATTGAGAATATATAAATAATAAGGTATTTAAAACACAAATATAAAAATAATTGACTGGCAGTTGACATACTTACAAAGCTACTGTAAAAGAAAAACCGTTGAAAATCGCTTCGTGAGAAAAATTTGGGGCAAAGTGACGCGGCTGGTCGATAGAAAACACAATCATTTCTTTTACTTTTACTCTCTAAAAAGGTTTAGATTAAGCACTAAGTAAGTTATATTAACATAACATAACATCACGCCTTGTTTCCCCGAAGGATTGGGCAGAGGTGTCCCTGTAGTAGGTACACCCACATTTCGCCAGCTATGTTTAAGTCCCATGTAATAGGGGGCGAGCCTATTGTCGTCCACGGGGCACAATTCCAGACTCCGAGCTGCTACTGAGAAATTCCAGATGGAAAAACCCAATAACACTGCCCGACCCGGGAATCGAACCCAGAACCTCATGCTCAGCAGTGGCGCTTGCGAGCACTAAACCAACGAGGCAGTCAGTAAGTTATAACTTTACAATACATAATCTATTAACTTTAAATCAGAATTCAGTAGATATTTAGTTTTATACAATATATTTATCACGGCAGACCCTCTTAGGTAAAATATTCGTCAAAAATTGGAAATGCGTCAGAGCACGGCGGTTGCACGAGTTCGATTCCATGTTTGTTGTTACGCGAAAAATTGTCTGTCTCGGCAAATTAAATGTAATGAAAGTTTGTATCAATGCTTCAAATAGGTATTATTTCAAGATATTGCAGCAATATTATTACTTACTAGTAAACAAAACATAACATCGGTATCATTATGACGGACGTACGAATGCGACATATATTTAGTCGCTGTCTCGCTCCGGGTCGATAACCGCCACAACCGCCGACTCGGCTCCGACAGCACACCGAGCATGACCGAACGCGGCGCGGCACGAGGGCGGCGCGGCGCGGGGGGGACGCGACTCACTCTCGGCGCGGCAACCAATCGGCAGTGCCGCGATCGGCTGCCGCGTAGCACAACGCATCTGTCCCGTGCGATAAATTCCTATACCTATGTAGGTTAGGTATAATAAAATGGCAGTGGAAATACAATTAATAAATCAAATAGAGCAACATGAGTTTCTTTATAATTTCAACCTGCCACAGTACAACAGGAAGGATATGGTGGAAGACGCTTGGGCCAACATTGCAGCCAACACGAATATGACAAGTAAGTTCGCTGTACGTGCCACAGTCCGCATCGCAGACGCGTGACGTCACTGTGACGTACATCGCTTGTTTTGTTTGAACAGTGATCTGTTAGTGATGTAACGCGCCTCAGTGAGCCAGTAATGTATTTGGTACAGTTTATATCGCGTCTTTGTTGTGTAGCTCTGTTTTAATGCCATGCCGTAATAGTTGAATGTCGGGCACAACATGTGTTGCCAGAACGTAATCTAATTTACCGATAATAATAGTGTTGTAAGTAGTTAACTATCTTGTAGGTAAATGCTTTGTTATCTTCCGTAATAAGATTATTCGACTAGGACACCTGAGTAGGGTCGTATAATAAAAAATTGTAGGAATATTGGTAGGTGATTTTAATGGTGCCTAAAATACATACCTACCTAGTATGCTATTTACGTGGTATTCAAATAGATAGGTACCTAGTATTCAGAATTTGAAACCAACATACAGTAGAAAACTTACTTATGTGATGAAAATATGAACACCTAATTCAACTTTTAATTGAGTTATTTCACACTGAACATGAACGACACTAATTGAATTCAACTGAACATAAAAGACTTATAAAAACCTCCGTATATTTTTATGAACTCAACATTCTAATTCAAACCCCAGCGACAAACATTTTCAAATACCAGTAAAATCAGAATAAATCTCTAGACTTGACAACACTGACCATGTATCGTGATTATTCGTGATTTATTTGTTTTCGCCCGCGCGCCACAGAGGGCGCTATATTTAAATCGCAACATTACATTTAGCGGCAAACTTGGTAAACAGCCAGACGTCTGGTTCTTATCTTATCTGCCTACTAATTACGTTCTATTCTCATTTCAGTTAGCGATTGCAAAGAGAAATGGCGGAACATAAGATCATCTTTCCTGAGGAGCATGAAACCCAGCGGATTTAAAGTGAAAAAGCCATACTATCTTACCGAATACTTAAAATTTATACTACCATTCTTGAAGCCAACCATCGGAATAGAAAGCGCAGACGACAGCCAATACGACTCCCCAAAACACACTAACGAATCAGAACTAGTAGTAAACTTTATAAAAGAGGAACCAGGAGACGGTGATAATGAAGAAAATACCGAGAACAATCCAGAAAATGGGATACTAAGCGATTTACTCACGCGCAAGGCGACAGTCATGCGCAAGAGACGGCGATTCATACCCGCGAGGAAGAACTTCACCGACCAACAAAGAATTAAGAACAAACCAATGACGGCAACATTTTCAAGAAACTTTAACACTTCCACAGACTTAACGAGTGCCACAAACAACAATAATAACGCGATGAGAATGTTCCTAATGAGCTTATTACCAGAACTAGAAACAATGAATGAAGACCAAATTAGACTGTTCAAGATTAAATCCATGATGCTGATAGACGAAATTAAAGTCAATCACACACAAGTAAGACAGAGTACCTCTTCAATAAACAATGAACGTTTACAAAAACGATTGATTAATCTACTTTTAAAGAATTTGCAAAAGACAACCAAAGATAGTGTGACGTCACAGTAGTTATTTTAGATTATTATTAGATATTATTATGATTAATTAAAGACTGCTAATATTTTGATATTTAATTGTGATTGTTTATTAAAGTAAGTACAGTTACGGTTTTGTATTTGATTGGTTCCTTTTCAGTCAATAGACAGACATTCGAGGAGGTCAGATAGGCAGTCGCTCCATGTAAAATACTGGTATTCAGCTGTATCTGGTTAGACTGGAAGCCGACCCCAGCATAGTTGGGAAAAGGCTTATATAGGCAGGTGATGAGACGTCATTTGACAGCTGGAAATTATATATTATTCTGAAACAGAGCTATTATGCTATGTCTAAATTGTCTAACGTTTAGACTAATAAAAACATTGTTTATTAATTTATACAAAAAAAAATCTAGTCTAAATTAATATTATAATAACGAGAAGAGATTTGATTTTTTTGTATGTTTGTTTGTAATGAATAAATTTAAAAACTACGAGCCCGATTTTAGAAAATCTTTCACCAGTAGAATGTTATATTAATCGCTGAGCAACATAGGCTATAATTTATAAAGATAAGATGCGGGGAAAGCCGCTGGCGGAAGCTAGTAAGTAATAAAATATTAAATCCTAAAAATTATAAATATTTTTCTAAAGAAAATGATAAATATCTTTTTAAAACCAAATGCATTAATTTATCATATTGATAACGAAGTAAAGTTCCTCGTACCCAAATAAATACAAAGAAATAAATCTTAACTTTAAATAAAATATAATTCTTAAATTAAAACTGCCTAAATAAATATTCCATTGTAGTATGTCGCAAATGATCGCTAATGTTCGCGTTGACAGTTTCCACGCTATAGTGCATAAGAAAGTGGCGTCATATTGTTCCAAAGACTGCGCGGTAGCAACAACAGCATTTTGCAAATAATTGCATCCCGACATGACTGTCCCATACAGGCACACTGGGTGGGAATACTTACAGGGGCCTTATAATTGTTAAAAATGTTACTTTATTATATTAGGTACCCACTAACATAGATCTTAAGAAATTTTTTACTAACACTTATATGGATTCTGTCCGAAATAAATGGCTAATAATAAATTAAAACAAATAATATTCTTATAAAATTCTTGAATATTCTGCTAAAAATATTAAAGCAAATCCCCCTCTGGTATATGCAAGTTGGCTTTATTTGAACCAGTTAAAGTAACGTTTATATCTTCTTCTGATTATTGGCAAGTTCGTAACAAACCAAGGCATATTAAGGCGTGTACGCACGAACGAACAATACATGGTGAACACGAACATCGAACACGGAATATTTGGTTCGGACGTGTGGACGTTTTGCAAAGCCAACACGAACGCAGTTCGACTTCTGTTGTCGTTCAATGTACGAGTTTGTGGGTTCAAATCTGGGCTATTAATAAATGTACCAATGTGAATTTTCTATTAATATATACTTTTTGAGTTTATCTTGGATATTAGTGACATCGGTGAAGAAAAAGCCACGTGATGACGTGATGAAACCTGGACTTATAATTAACTAGCTGTGCCCCGCTGTTTCACCCTCATAAGTCTCGATTCCGTGAGAATATTGGGATAAAAAGCATCCTATGTCCTAATCCAGATCATTGTCTACCCATGTGCCAAATTTCATCCGAATCTGTTCAGCCGTTTTAGCGTGAAAGCAAATAATCAAACAAACTCACTTTCGTTTTTTAAATATCGCAGCATCATGCTGAGATAGGATTATAAATACGAAAAGAAAGAAAAAAGAAAAATATTTTATTTGGCCTCGCACAGGTCATTATTATTTTTGTTTGTTAGTTTATAATGCTCCTTTTTATTTTTGTTAATTTTATTTTTCATAACTGTGTGACTGTACCTGAATTACCCTAGGCTGATAAAATTTTCGTTTTTCCTAATTATGCCAATATTAGTGGTTAGGTCGGTTCCCCTTACGGGGAAGAACAGTGCCCCTCCTTTCCGCACTGTTCTGTAGGGCTCGTCCCAGACTGGTCACCCTCCCACCGATATAAGATAGAATGGATTCCGATAATCTAAACCGCCTTGTTCCGATTGAATTAAGTTTAGGGGGGGAATGGATACAAGGCGAGACTAGTATTAGGAATTTACAGTTAGTAAACATAAGTATTATAATATGAAGCTAAGAAGATAAGAGGGTATGCAAAAGTATATAATATAATATTATGTTTTAGTATTATAAATATTGGAACGCCAACGTCTCCTCCTCCTGCAGTTGAGCACCAATATCTGAAATACAGTCTTGGTAAGATGAAGAGGTAAAGGGACCGTTACGCTTGCGCTTTAAATCACTATTTATAACTACGTTAATTTGTCTGTTTACGATGTACCCACTGCAGTGAGACCGGGAACCGTTTTACAACGTTTTGTCTCATTGTACGTGTTCTGCTAGACCTAACGCATAGAACCTCTGAGGGACGATACGATTTAACGGAACACGTTCCCTAAGCTTTAAATAAATGTCTTACTCAATCCTATGACAGAGTACTGCGAAGTCACTGTTATTGAGGAAGGCAAGTATTGAGTGGTTTTAATCGCGTACTTATGTGAAAGACACCCTTACGGCGGCCTAGCCCCTTTTTATTAAGATAATACAAAACTTGCACAAGCGCACCGTAGACTCAGTCTCTAGCAGAATACATTACGATCGTACCTGGTGAACGCCGAAGTGGTGGTTCGTCACTTCTCACTCCCTTAATCTGCCCATTTAGAGGATGCGGTGCGGCTGTTAGCGGCTTTGCGTCCCAATAGCGTGTCTCGATAAACAGTGACGATTTAGTAATAGTCCTACAGAACGGACGGGGTTTTTTATCGAGACACGGTCCCTAGCGTTCCTTGAACGTCTACCAATTCAGTTTGGGGTACTTGGTGAAGCCTAACCCCGCTCCCTGGGAATGTGCGTCAACAAGCCTCACGCAAAGTATTCTGTGGCGAGACCTTTTTGGATACAGAGATCATCACTAACGTTTGGTTGTTTTATAATGCAACTACGCATTGGCTTTATAGCCTAGTTCAGCTTTAAATGAGCTGTGAGTATTTATGGTTCTGCCTTCCAAATGTAAAGCGTCAGTTCAAATCATTAGTCGTCAATAGTCAGGAGCATTACTGCTCAAAGTCAAGTATGGTGGAAGGCCTTCACCATTTCCCTATAGCCAAATGCAAGTGACAATAATCTGCCGAGGTACGGATTAGGATATGGATACGTAATACACGGGAATGTAGCGTTAATTATAAAATATGATACTAAACAAGAGTTAGCTCGACATTCTGGAATAAAGTATCATTAACAGCTGGTCAGCGATATCACGTAACTGTTACCTATAATAACAATACAATCAACTTGCAAGGATAATTGTAATGATGAGAGAATTAGATTACAACTCACTTACAAAGTACTGCACACATTACCAGTTTTGCCTCGGACTCAGCACTCGCTCTCTCACCACCAGTCGCACCAACAACCACACACTCACACATATTACATTAGGTACTATATTAGTCTAATCTGGGCCTTAACCCAACTATATTTAACTTAATAACTAATACTCGTTATCTCGCGACAGCCCACTCGGACATGGCCTCTTGGTATTCACCAAGTCTACTAATTTAACTGGCCTAGATTCGGACATCCGTACTCTATCGTGGTCTACACCCGATTGTCTTCAATCCTTCAAAATTCCTAAAATCACCACGTTCATCTCAGCCCCTTTTCCCACAGTTTTGCAGAATAGTTTAATGGTCGTTTTTGTACAAAATCTCGATTGTTTTAAAAGGTTCGTTGGAATTGCCTGAATAGATTGGGTCTCCGGGACACTTGTGATTAGCAGATGTGGCTTTAACAATGTCCGCTGCGTTGAGTCCAGGGACTGCCAACCTTTGAGACGGTATAGCCAAGAGTTACAATTTATATATATTTTATTATAAAACATTCAATTATGTCTTAGCACAAAATCGATTAGAGTAGCTATGATTCTAGCTAACCGCTAGAATAATAAAATAATTAATCTAATAATATAACTACAGTTATCGGATATTAAATAGTAGCATTAATGACTTATCAATTTATTATGCCTTTTGAAAGTTTGTTTGAATCTGACTCATAAGTTGTTGTTTTAAATATCAAATATGACTCTAGATTTCTATTTGTTAGTTGATTTCCATTCCTTACTTTTTATTATATTCATGCAAGACTACGCTTGCTCGCACTTTGAGAACCGCGTGTTGTTTATCTCTGCCTTTGTCTCAGTTCTTAGAATTAGCAGGGTTGTTACCCATAAAGTATAAATGAATAGGTTTCTAAGAGGTTCAATATCTTTTTCAATTTTAAAGTAAAAGGATATTTTGTTATTAATTAGGGTAACGTGTCAAACTGTCAGACCATAAAATATAGATTTAATGTATTTCTGAGAAGCCCGAACCATGTGCCGATTTTAAAATAAATATAATATTTTGTTATTAAATAGGAGCAAATGGCAGACAATCACAACTGTTTTATTTCCTGTGCGTGTCCCAAATAAAATGATTTTCTTTCTTTCTTTCTTTTCTTATTTATAATTTTATTTAATACTTCAAGCACACAAATGTACAGAGGCGGACTTAATGCCATAGACATTTTCTACTAGTCAACCTTAGGGTGATGCAGAGACAAACAGTAATAATAATAATAATAATAATAATAATAATAACCCCACCGCCGTATCTCTACGCCCCACCGCCGTATCTCTACGCCCCACCGCCGTATCTCTACGCCCCACCGCCGTATCTCTACGTTGACGTCGTGGTGGGGCTTGTGCGCTCCGAACTCTAGGTCTGTGCCGGTAGAGTTTACTTTGCCGGAACGGGTCTGGGATGAGGAGCCAGACCAAGAGAGATACAAAAACCCGCAGGGCAGCATGTGGCGAGCTGTTGGGCAGTAGCGACCCCACGGACCCTATCTCCCGGGAGAAGTCTTGTTCCTCACCTCTGGCTTGCCTTTATTGGCTGGCTGGAGTGAACACTGACGAGGAACGGAGCTCCCACCTCATTCTTGCCTTAATTGGCCGGCTTGAGTGGAGATTCGCAAGAGCAAACGTGCTCGGAGGAAGGAAGTATTCCAGTAAGTGCTCGTAGGGATCTTGACCATCTTCCGGGCTCTGGGATTGTTCTGAAAGCCGTGAAATACCTCTCCACTCCTCAAGCACCCCAGGACATGTTGCCTCCTTGTCGCTACGTCACTATGTGCTAGCGACCGTTTCCGGGGGCCCATTATTGAGTGTGCCAGTCACCCCCTGCCATTTTATCCGTGTAAATATAAAACATTGATCAGGCAGGGGCTATAGTCCTTCCATAGTTCCAGTTAACCAGTCCACTTTAGCCACCCAAACCCATAGTCCAATATCTTTGTTACCATATCCTGCAATAGTCCTACACCAACCGGGGGTTGTCCTTGGGTGCACTTGCATAGCGCGAACAGGGATAATCGTCGGTTGGTGCCCCATTTAAATCAAAACGTTTAACAGGCCTCTGCGAGTTGGCTTCGGCCCCTCGTACGCCTTCAAAAGGACCGGGACCCCATGGTCCCGAGATATGTTAAGACAAAAATATAATAATAATAATAATAACCCCACCGCCGTATCTCTACGTTGACGTCGTGGTGGGGCTTGCGCGCTCCGAACTCTAGGTCTGTGCCGGTAGAGTTTACTTTGCCGGAACGGGTCTGGGATGAGGAGCCAGACCAAGAGAGATAGAAAAACCCGCAGGGCAGCATGTGGCGAGCTGTTGGGCACTAGCGACCCCACGGACCCTTTCTCCCGGGAGAAGTCTTGTTCCTCATCTCTGGCTTGCCTTTATTGGCCGGCTGGAGTGAACACTGACGAGGAACGGAGCTCCCACCTCATTCTTGCCTTAATTGGCTGGCTTGAGTGGAGATTCGCAAGAGCAAACGTGCTCGGAGGAAGGAAGTATTCCAGTAAGATGCTGGTAGGGATCTTGACCGTACTTCCGGGATTGTCCTGATAGCCGTGGAATACCGCTCCACTCCTCTTAAGCACCTCAGGACATGTTGCCCCCTTGTCGTTACGACACTTTGTGCTAGCGACCGTTTTCGGGGGCCCATTATTGAGTGTGCAAGTCACCCCCTGCCATTTTATCCGTGTAAATATAAACATTGATCAGGCAGGGGCCATAGTCCTTCCATAGTTCCAGGTAACCAGTACATTTTAGCCACCCAAACCCATATTCCAATATCTTTGTTTCCATGTTCTGCAATAGTCCTACACCAACCGGGGGTTGTCCTTGGGTGCACTGGTATAGTGCATACAGGGATAATCGCCGGTTGGTGCCACATTCCATTTAAAATAGTCTAAGGGGCCTCTGCGAGTTGGCTTCGGCCCCTCGTACGCCTTCCAAAGGTCCGGGACCCCAGGGTCCCGAGATGTGTCAAAGATAATAATAATAAACAAAACAACTTAAACAACCACACGTCCTGATTGAACATCTAATCACGTGGGGGGCGGACACACGAATGAGAAATTACTGGCGTGGCTAACGTGGCTCTGGAAACCCATTCAAAATGGAGACTCGTTCAAAAAGAAAACGTATAGGACCGCTGCCCGGGGGCGATCGCCGGGGCACACCTGGAGCTGACGCTGGGTGTCTCAGAATGCGAACCGTCAGCGGTGAGGAGTTGAACAGGCGGGCTCCCACCGACAAAGATGCTACAGCCGAAGCCATTGACGATGGTGATAGACTGACAAACAGGACAGACACCCCTGTAGAGCCTTATAGTCCAAGTACAGTATCGTATGTACAGTATCGACCAAAAGTCCATAGGCAAACTCACAAACCAATAGACTGACGCTGCGGTTTGACTTACGACCTTCTTCTATAAGTTGTTACACACACACATACTTACTTGTCTGCAACTCATACTAGTTCATAATTTCGAGCAATACTGTATATAGCATGCTAGCTCAGTGGATAACCTGCTTTGGTATGTGCGATTATGGCGAGCCGAGAGGGTTCGAATCTCACGTGCGGTTAGCTCGTCATTTTTTAATAATTACTATTCGTAGTTTTTGTTATTTTTTAAATAAAGACTAGTTCAATAATCATTTCTTTTTTGGTTCATTCGTCTTGTTCACATAAATATTAAAGTTTAGCAGGTAGACCTCAGAAAACTAAGTAAATTATTTCGATTTCTGTAGGGTAGACAGATGCAGTTCGTTACGAGTATTCATTTAATAGAACTTTGTTGGTTCGTGATTTTTGTTGGTGACAAGTAAAAGCGGTGTTGTGGTTATTATTTTCAAAATGCAGTCAAATATAAATATTGAACGGAGATCAAATATTATTGCGCTGCGTAAAAGTGAATGTAATTTACACAAATATCGTATGAAACCAGACTAAGTGTGAGTGTTATCATTTATATATTTCATATTTGACTAAACATAAATCTTAATCAAAGGTATTGTTGATCGAACAGAGGTATTGTTGAGACAGAAGATGCCTTTAAAGTTTTTAAATTTATTATGAGGTTTAATTCGATTAGTGAATGATAAATAATTAGTATGTGTAATAAATACGATGTTATTCTTTGTTCTAGAGAAATACTGTGAAGGTTAAGAGATATTAGGAAGAGGCTTGTTATCGAGAAGCAGCGACGTCAAATAGTGAATAAATATGAAATAAATGGTTGCATATCAACAAGATATTTTGCTGAATTATTAAACACGGTATTATGAACCGTTCTCCGTGCACTCTGAAGGCTTGCATCACTGAAGACCAGCTAGGAAACCATTTTTGACAGAAAGGCATAAACAAGAACGTTTAAGTTTCGCACGATAATATTAAGACTTCAAGAGGGACACTGCTATATTTTAACCTTAAAATATTTACCGTTCTAACTTAATAAACAACACATTCGTTATTGCATGAATTTGTGGTAACGATTTTTTTAAGTATGTAAGAAATACGACAAAAACCATATTGAAATATGGTGTTTGTCGTATTTCTTGCAAATTGACCGAAAATGTTTAAGATTATTTTAGTAATATTATTATTTTAGAATTAAAATCTGTGGTTTAGTTTCAATCTTCTTTTCGTAAAGAAAATGAATACTTAAGCTATAACCTCAATACCAACCAATATTTATTAAAGCAAAATAAAATGTAAAATAATTAATGTAAACAAACTGCCCATAATTAACCTTAAAATCACCTATTTTGTAAGTAGTTTTTTTTTACATTTTGAGTAGTCTAATATTCTTATTTATTGCTTAATTACTTCGACCATGATCAAAGCTTAATATTTATGGCGAAAAAATCCATTTAAAATTTAAAACATTTCATAATTTAAATATGTCAAAATAATACAAATTGCTTCTAAGTTTCTTGAGATCTATATCTAATAAATATTGTTTAATTTTGTTATCACATATCTTTTATTCTAAACCCTTTATTGCAATATCAAAATTAATAAAAAAGGCAGCAATATTAAAAAAATATTATTTTTGAAAACAAAAATAATAAATTTCGAAAAGAAAAAAACCACGCTGTTCTTTACGAGATCAGAACCTAAGCCAGCTCGAATCTCAGACCAACTCTTTAAAGCCTTCTGCTATCTGCACACATAAGATTAATTTGAATTTTAGCAATGACTTAAACTGGCCAATGTCACGCGCATGATGCGTGTGTGTTATCGTGTCTAACAAAAGCGACGGAGATATATTTTTGTTTCGCGAGTACGTGACGACAGTGTGTAAAGCGTTCTCTGTGGTGTTTGTGCCGTGTTATTTACATATACAGATATACGGACTATACCGCGTGTTCACAGCACAACGACTCTTAACGTGCCTATCCACTTTTAAACGCTTACTGTACCTTCAAAAACACCATCACCATCAATATCATCTTCATCCATACCATCGTCACCTCCCATACCTAGTTTTAATACAGTTTCACCCTCTCCAGTCTTGAATGTTGCGCGGGAGGTATCTACCTTCTTACCCGCGTCCACCAAGGCTGGGAAAGCAAGAGTTCGCATGAGATGGAGCAAAGAAGTTAACCTATTCATCATGCGAACTTATCTATACATCACTAAATTAGAGACCGATATGACCACCTACAGACAACAACTGCATGAACGTTTTTCACGGCAATATCCTGAGATTTCCGTTTCAGAACAACGGATTTCAGATCAACGTAGAACTATAGTTAGGAATAAACTCTTGTCGCAAGGCGAATTAGATCAATTAAAAGAAGAAGTACACACACAATTACAACAAGACACTAACACTATCATACTAACACAAAACACAAACGAAAATAGCATACAAGATCAACCACAATCGCTCACTCAATCACAACCTAATTTTGAATCTCAACCATACAATCAATCACAAACATCACACATATCTACACAAACCGAATCTATAACCCTTACGTTAGAAAATGATATTGAGACAGTCGCCGCCGTGAATCAAAACCCGATAACAGATATGTATATACAAGAAATACATGACAAATTTAGAACTACACTAACACAGTACTCTGGGATGGACCCAGCAGCTCGACCAAAACTTCCTAAACTCAAATATAGCCCTAACCTTTTCCGTTTAGTTAATTTATTTAATGAAGATATACTAAAACAGTTTTTATCTGATAACACACAACTAATTGACATAAACACCCTTGTTTATTGCACAGCAGTTGTTATTTCTGAAGAACTCAACTTTAAAATCACTGAACACGCAAGAAACACAATACAAAGAGACACTGTCAAACCACCATGGCAACTGAGGCTAGAAAAGGACATTGAAAAATTAAGAGCAGACTGTGGCAGACTCACACATTACATCAACGGTAGCAGATCACACAAAGTAGTTAAAAGAGTCGAAGCAATATTTAAAAACAATTTTACACACACTAGACACGAAATTAATAATAGAAAACCTGAACAGTTTTTGGACACATTAAAACAAAAATTGGCACTTAAAGTCCATAGGCTTAGGAGATATTTAAAGGCACAACAGCGCAAAAAAGATAATGCCATATTTGCTACGAATGAAAAATTATTTTATAGGAATATACAGAAACCACACACCGATTCAACAACAGAGAACGATACAGACATACCCTCAAAAGAAAACTTGGAAACTTTTTGGTCTAACATATGGGAAGAGCAAGTACATCACAATGATAAAGCAACTTGGATTACAGAAGAAGCAACAAAATGGACAGCAATAGATGAAATGGAATTTAAAGAGATAACAGAGTCTGAAATTACATATTTAACAGCCAGATTACATAATTGGAAGTCACCGGGTATAGACAAAATACAAAATTTCTGGTATAAAAAGTTAACGATACTCCACAAATCCATTGCAAAAAATTTTACAGATATAGTTTTAGGAGAACAAAATATACCCGAATTTATTGCCACAGGAATAACATACATGCTACCTAAAACGAAAAACACATCAGAGCCTTCCCAATACAGACCAATTACATGCCTACCCACAATTTATAAAATACTAACATCAGCCATCACTAATAAAATTAACTCACACATTGAACACCACAATATAATAGCAGAGGAGCAGAAGGGATGCAGGAGAGGCCACATGGGATGCAAAGAACAGTTAGTTATAGACTCTACTATCCATAAACATGCCACCACAAAAAATAGGAACCTACACTGTACTTATATAGATTACCAAAAAGCTTTTGATAGCATTCCACACTCTTGGCTAATACAAATCCTAGAAATATATAAAATTAATCCCAAAATAATTGAGTTTTTGCGCATTGTAATGACACGTTGGAAAACCACACTTCAGATAAATAATCGTTTGGGCACTCTCTTAACTCGACAGATACATATTAAGAAGGGTATCTACCAGGGAGATTCCTTGAGCCCGCTTTGGTTCTGTCTCGCTCTGAACCCCTTGTCTCACTTACTCAATAGGTGTCGCGCTGGATATAATTTTAAAAACAATACCGGAGAAACTATTATCTCGCATCTCATATATATGGATGACATTAAATTATATGCTAAAACCGTAAAAGAAATGAAAACTCTTATAGAAGTGACAACAACATTTAGTCAGGATATTAATATGCAATTTGGATTAGATAAGTGCAGGACACTGCATATTATAAAAGGAAAAGTAAAACCCGGCAACTATGCAGTCAACGACACTGATACAATAGCAGCTATGGAACCAACAGATTTATACAAATATTTAGGATACAAACAACTTAAAGGACTCGACCACACAACAATTAAACAAACACTAAATACGGAATATAGGAGAAGAATTAACGCAATTTGCAAAACACAGCTATCTGGAAAGCATCTTATAAAAGCCTTGAATACCTTTGCCATACCAATATTGACCTACTCATTCGGAGTAATAAAATGGTCAAAAACTGACATCGAACACTTAGAAAGAATCACACGCACAACACTCACAAAACACAACAACCTACATCCTAAATCTGCGATCGAACGACTCACCATCAAAAGACAAAATGGAGGGAGAGGCCTAATTGACATACATCACCTTTGGCAGAAACAAATCACTAGTCTAAAAACATTTTTCTACACAAAATCTCGCACTAGTAACATTCATAAAGCCATAGCTCAAAATGATTTCAACTATACACCACTTAACTTAAACGAACACCGAGATACTACACAAATTACTAGTGACGACCCGCATGAACAAAAAATTGAGAACTGGAAGAAAAAGGTACTTCATGGCCGTCATCCTCATGACCTAGAACAATCTCACGTGAACAAATTAGCCTCAAATAAGTTTCTCAAAATAGGCAATTTATTCCCAGAAACTGAAGGTTTTATAATTGCAATACAGGACCAGATTATTAACACTAAAAACTATAGAAAATTTATTATTAAAGATCCTTCTGTAACAAATGATAAATGTCGCAAGTGCCACATCCAACCAGAAACAATTCAGCATATAACAGGAGCTTGCACAACTCTCACGCAGACAGACTACACACACAGGCACAATCAGGTGGCAAATGTTATTCATCAAAAATTAGCAGTCAAATATACACTCATACAAGACACAAACACTCCTTACTATAATTACATACCACAAACGATTCTAGAAAATGACACACATAAACTTTACTTCGACCGCGCTATTCTCACCGACAAGACAATCCACTACAATAGACCGGATATAACACTACAGGATAAAATAAATAAAGTTACTTACCTAATAGATATTGCCGTTCCCAACACACATAACATTCAGAAGACAATATCTGAAAAAATTAGTAAATACGCAGAACTCAAAGATGAAGTAACTAGAATATGGCGCCAACAAAAAGTGTATGTGGTCCCTATAGTCCTCTCCACAACCGGCGTTATCCCGAATCACCTTCTCCATAGCCTAAAATTACTAAACCTAAAAGAAACCCTCTATATCACCCTACAAAAAGCTGCAATTTTAAATACATGTCGAATTGTCAGAAAGTTCATGCAAATAGATGAATACGAAATAGGACCTCATAACACATCCTCAACATAACACACCACACGCTGCATTTACTTGGCTTCGGTCCGTAAATGTTGCAAATACCAGCCAAGAGCTGAGAAGAAAAAACACTCTAAAAATAATAATAATATTTATTTGTCGTAAAAACTACACAGATACAGGTTGACACTTAGTTACACGTGGTAATAGTCTGATACAAAATATTGAACAATGACCCCCATGCTAGGAAAACCTGTGTTACAGGGGTCATCCATTCGTCCATTATGGATGTTGTAATAGTAACTTACAATTTAGTAGTGTGCACTTATGTAAAACAAATAATTTAAAAAATATATAAATTATATATAAAAATAAACTAGACTAATACAATCGATTTTGGGGATAAGAAACGGGGAAAGACGGTAAAAGGAGTTTAAATTCATTATGGGTGTGTGTCGTATGAGTGGGTGTAGGTGTGTAAGTGTGAGTGTAGATATGTATGAGTGAGTGTAGGTGTCAATGAGTGGGTGCCTGATTTATTTAAGTTATATTATGGTTTAAGTAATTCTTCTGTGTTGTTATAATTAAGAGTTAGCAGATATTCCTTAGTTTTTTGTTTGAAGTAGAATTTGTTCAAACAATGTATGTTTAATGTGTTGTGGAGTTTATTGTATAGTAATGTGCTTAAATAACGGTTATGCCGTCGTGCAAAGGTGGTCTTCGCATAAACTTGGGGACAAACGGGTTTGGGTCGTCTTCTGAGCGTAGGGCTTTTACATCTATTGGGTGGTGTAATTTTATGTGTATGCGTGATCGCACGAAGTATATACATCTGGCGGACTGTCAATACCTTAAAGTCCGAATAAACTTGCTGCGTGGGATACCTAAAGGGTTTGCGCAATAGCGAGAATCGAGATAAATACACATAAATATATTAAAACAAATAAGACAAGCAATGGGAAAATATTACCATTGTGATGATACTGCCAGCTTCTTGCGAATGTGCTCGCGAACTTTAACTTTAAAAGATAATCAGTTGGTCGCTATCCTGATTTCCTGGGGAGCGCATTCCACAGACAGATAGACTGAATGAAGAAGGAAGAGAGAATGAAGTCTGTGCGGTGCGTGCGACATTGAAGAAGACAATTGTGAGATTAACGTAGATTTCTATTGTGATTGGCGCAAATATACTGAAAGTGGGAGGCTGGATAACTAGGGGAAGTGGGAGAGTCAAGAAACGAAACATGGTGGTTAGCGCCCTTTGCTCACTGCGCTGGCGTATGGGCAACAACTTTAGAAGTGACCGATGCGCAGAGACAAGATCATTGAAAACGAATCGAATGCAGTTATTGAGAAGGCAGTCAAGTTTGTCGAAGAGATCTGCATTCAGGTCATAGTAGCACACATCACCATAATCGATGATAGGGGAAATTAAGGACTGCACAAGTATTGTCTTCGTACTTGATGGTAATAAATTTTTCAATCGGTACAGGGCTCGCACCGTTCCAGTAACCTTCTGGCTTACCTTAGCGACTTGAGTAAGCCAGTTCAGGGTACTATCAATGTGCAAGCCTTTGAAGAGAACTGGTGGTAAGGTTGTACCAATTTTCTTTATTTCATCTATACACTTATAATTTAATTTTTTAAATATTTTTATAAAAAATGAAAAACTTATTTATAATAATATTATAGTTAGGAAGGAAGGATTATGATATAAGTCTGAAATCGCTAACCCACCTTGAGCAAGCGTGGTGATCAATGCTCGAGCCCTCCCTGTATGAGAAGAGGCCTTTGACCAGCAGTGGGACAATAATAGGCTGCTATTATTATTATTAGCAGCAATATCTTTATGAAGTCCACCGTTGGCACCTTTATTCACCATTTCATTTCATTTATTTTATAATCAGTGAAGTTGAAAAATGGAAAATGATTTTAAGAAATTTGCTGTGTATTTCCTTATTTTTCCTCCGGCATCTGTTTGTTTATATTCCATTCATTTACAATTCTCCTTTTCTACAATTTCGAAAATGGATTGACATCTGCCAATGCCTTGAAACCTCAGCGGAAGTCAGTACATATTTATTATTTCACTAAAAATATTTTACTTTTTCCTTCCATTTCGAAGATTAATTTTTACTTTATAACGCTACTACGCGACATGCCCCTGCTTCCCATGGTTTTTACTACATCGAGGTTTTCTTTAGTAAGTAAGTTTAATATTAATGTATTAGTACCTGCTCGACCGAGCTCTGCTCGGATGAAAATAGAAATAAACATATCGTCAAGGTATACCAATGTTGTATCACATTCCCGAGGCTGTGAAAATAGAGAAAAAGAATTTTCGCAGATATGAGACCTACCTAGATCAATTTTTCTCCCCCGTATACCACTTTATTTCAACTTTCATCGAAATCGTTATAGCCGATTTCGAGAATGTGAGTACAAATATATATACAAATATTGCTTGTTTAATAATAAAAGATATAATAATAATAATCATTTTATTATCAGGCAACTAAGGCCCATAAAATTTTGTACAATAATAAACTAATACATATTAAAAACCTTATATAACTATGACTATACACGTAATGGACGGCGTCGTGTATCGCTGCGTGGTGTCGCGTAATCGTCAATAGTCGGAAAAGTCGATATACGACACCTTTAGGCAAAAAGTCCTCTTTCAGGCAAGTCTGTAGATGGTGGGTTGGAACTCGTACCACGAATGAATTAAAGTTGATGTTGTGGCGCGATTTCAATCTTTAAGGTTAGATTTTCTGTCAGATATTTCTAAATCAATGCATGAACTTGAGAATTGAACCGCGCCTGCAGCTAAATTTTCATAATAGGTATTTATTTATTACGGGCTCTACGGGTGAATAATCTTATTGATACGGCAGATACAGAGGTAGCTACGCTTCCTACTTCCGGAATAAATTCTCTAAAGGATGGTGAAATCTGTTGCGAGGAAGAAAAACGCGATCCCACAAACACATGAAAAACGACTTTAATTTACAATATGGTAACATCGAAGAAATCGCTTATCTATACACCCGTAAGGACTCTTTCTGCTTGTAGCGCTCAGCCGATATAGTAACACTTATTTACGAAAAAAAAAAAGCGTCGTGTGCACGGGATTTTGTTTTCAAACTACTTAGATATGCGTTTCTTCGATACCAAATGGGTTATGGAGTGATTATCTTCAACTATCTGTTTTAGTTTGTTCAACCCTAGTCTAATTTATTTGGGGTTGGTCAGCATTATCTTCCGCGTCTATATGCAACTAGTTTGTACTATCAGTTGATATCTTATGATATTCATCACCTATATCTTTTGATATAGGTACATGCTAAACCATATTTCATACAATCAACCATCGTTTCTTTGCTCGTTGCTTACTTTTATTACCATTCAATTTTACTTTACTCACACAGATTTTTCTGCAAAAATGGTTCCTTTATTAAAAAAAATATTATTTAATTTTTTTGTAAAAAAATATGTTTCCACCAAAAAAGCTCTCCTGTGCTAGAACAAAAAATACTGTTATGGTCCACAAGAGTCGAATAGGAATTTACTGCCTTACGTGCGAAAAAAACACTCCAGCCATTTTCATTCAAGGTTTTATGAAAATGTAACACAATCGTTAACAGATTGCCAAAGATAAATATTTTACATCTACTATACATTGTAACAGCGAATCAATTTTCATGCCTCCCCTTTAAGGCTGCCTCCCCTTTAAGGCTGACCCCACATTCGGCGTGCGCGATCCTTGGGCGTGTGAGTAGCGCAGATGCCGGGCGCGCGCCGCGAGCGCGCTGCGTGAGCGTCGCGTTTTGCTGCCCTGAGGCGTGTGTGGAGAGTGCTCGCGTCGCTCACACGCCCGAGAAACGCGCACGCCTAATGTGGGGGAGGCCTTAGACAGTAGATATTATGCTCTCTAATATTCGAGACAGTAAATAGAAAGCTTTGTTTCTTTTCTACATCCCGAACATTACAAATAACTGTCACTCCACAGCTTTTCATTACTAAAATAACAAAATAATAACCATTTCATTTCATTTTTATGTCTTTTTCTTTATCGCCCATCTTTAGATGTTTATATCTCCTGTTTCGAAACAAAACAAAAAGTTATTTCTCTTCAATTTTAGCCAGTTTTATTCAAACAGTTTGTTTTTATAGCGTTTCTAGCTAGCTTCATTGCTTTTCCCGTACCGGAAAATTGTTTAATGAAGTCCCAGCCCGAGCATTTCATCATATTTTATCTGTACAGTTACGAGGATAAATATATTACTATTGACAGTATCTGATTTCATGATTCATCCATTAACTGTCGTCAAAATGACGGCAAATATGTGTGATTATTTGTGGAACGCATATTTGGAGAACCGTTACCATACTTTAAGGGCATATTATACATATTTATATTGAAATGTGCATTTTTTTTAATTACTGGGAGTATTTAAAAAAATGTATATTGCCATTTTTTTTTATTGACTGAAATAGGGTATGTTAAAAAAAATGCTCATATCTTTGAATCTAAGAGAAAACCCAGGTTAGCACGTACGTATTTTTATTTTGGCGATTTTTTTTCGTACACTTGATTTTCAACCTTTGCTATTGAGCCGAGCGTCAAAAATCGAGGGCGCGAAAAAAAATCGACGCGATAAAAATACGATCATGCGAACCTGGGCTTACAGACGTGCAAATGATACCTTATTGCAAAGATAAACGTCGAGGCTATCTCTTAGAGAATAAGTAAATAAATTTTACTGAATAATAAGCAAAAAGAGTAAGAAAATGAATTTATAAAAATAATCCTAGAATGTTCCACATGTTTTTATTTTTAACCAAAAGTATTTGAGTCAACCTACAAAATGATACGAAAATATTGACTCTACGCTAATTATTTTAAGGGTTATACTCAACAACAAATAAAGGACCGTTAAATAACATAAAAATATTTTGAATTGTTTTATTTGAAATAATTTAAATAACCTCAATCTTTTTATAAATTTTTAAATGTTTTTTGTATCTTTTTAAGAAATATTTACAAATGTATCATAGAAGTTAAAAAAAAGAAAAACATTTCAAAATATTGTTATGTTTTTAAAAGGAAAACTTGTTCGTGAAAGCCTTTTTCACACCCACATTTCGTCAGCTATGTTTAAGTCCCATGTACCTACTTAATAGGGGGGCGAGCCTATTGCAATCAACCGGGCACAAATCCAGACTCCGGGCTACCATTTTTAACCCCCGACGCAACAAGAGGGCTGTTATAAGTTTGATCGCTATATGTGTGTGTCTGTCTGTAGCACCGTAGCTCTTAAACGGGTGAACCGATGTGAATGCGGTCTTTTTTATTTAAAAGCAAGTATTCTAGCGATGGTTCTAAGATTTTTTTTTTATCAAAATCGGTTCAGCCGTTTCAAGATTATCAGCTCTTTTCTAGTTGATGAACAGATGTGAGGATCTTCCGCAGGTCTGATCGATTTTAAATTTGGTATTCTGTTAATTCAATGATATAAGAAGAACATAACCTTGAACTGATGCTGCAGCATTACCTGGAATTTGCAAGATACCAACTCCCTTACCAACTTACAGCACAAGTGTCGTGTTTGGGCTCATTGGAATGGTCTCAATGAATAGGTTATAGATAGATGGTAAACAGGGTATGATGATGGAGTAGGAAAGAAAAATGAGGAAATGTTTGTGTTGGGGGTTTATTAAATTTTAACTGTTAAAATTGTAGTTGTTAGTAAACTTCATACCGTTACTACTTCATTGCTAGATATTGGTTAGAGCTCGTCGGTACTCATTACGAAACTTAAGTAGCTAACTTCATACAACTTTGTAAAGTCCTATTGACTCGTGTATTTTCCGTTTCATTAAACTTCCAAGCTTGTGCTAGTTTTTCTTCGAAGACCTTATTTTCTCTAATAGTTAGGTAAGTCTTACAAAAGTTTCAGTACCTATACTCCATTTGAAATAGGATTACACATTTAGTTAAAACCTTTTGTACAGTCCGTTCAACCGATTTTGACTTCTATTGCGTTGGTGGCATGACAAATGGCAGCTGCAGTAATCAGTTGGTATCGTAACCACTTTTTGCTTTTAATGCCATCCTTATGCCTACGGTATAGAAGTCAAAATCGGCCCTGCCACCAACCAAACCGAGCAGAACATTTTGATGATATTATAAATAACCCACATACAAGGTGCCAAAAAAAATCTAAATATCTCCTAAACCATACATAAGTTAGCTAAATAAAGTAAAAAAAAATCTTGAAAACACTTTTATAGGCGTTTTTTATGCTATATTAAATATACTTGAATGTTGCTTTTTACTTAAAGAAGATTTTACGTGTTTTCGGAAATTTTTCATGATAAGTTAGTGGCTTTTTTATATTGCTTGTCAGTGTAGAAGAAAAGTCTGTTTATCTTTGAACTATTTGTGTTACTGGTTCATTATTTTGTATCCGTGGTATCATCAGCGGGCCCTATCAGAATACCAGCGCTGCGGTATTTATCTTTTTAAATATCGTAGGATTATGCTGAGATAGGGGCCTTTTTGGCCTCGCACAGGTCTTCTTTTTTGTTTACACAATTTTTTTCTTTTAATTTAAATGTTTTTCTGAAATTGTTATTGTTTGTATAATTTTCTTAGTTTTAATGTTATGTTTTCTGTGCGTGTCCCAAATAAAAATATTTTCTTCCTTTCTTTTCTTTCTTCATTACCTGAATTTCTAAGACATGTTTGTACTCACTGAAGTCTTGAATCAAACAAGGGTCGGCTATATTTAGCCGTTTGTCTATCAGGCTATTCAACTATTTCGTCTTGATTGGTTTCACTGAAAACTGTTGTTGGATTGAATAAGATTAACTCGATTAATATGATTTTGTGGTCAGTTCTTAGTGGGATCTTGGGTTTTTATTTGATCAACAAAGACTTCGCTGAGTTTCGTTACATCATGTAGGTAGTCAAAATATTCGTGTGCGTTTGCGTTGGGTCCTGGGTCGGGCAAAGTGTTATAGAGTTTTTCCATTACGAATTTCTTAGTAAGAGCCTTTTTTTTTGTGGGTGGGAAATCATCAAATAACTTCTCCCGCTCTGGGCGGAGCGGGAGGGCGTGTCAGACTCTTACTGACTAAAACCCACCCGTGTTCCTTCGGTTACCCTGTCGCCGGGGGCCACGATCTCCCTTTCGGTTTTCTTCGCAACCCCGGCAGGCATCGGCCCT
The DNA here is from genome assembly GCA_916610215.1 of Omphaloscelis lunosa. NCBI lineage: Eukaryota > Metazoa > Arthropoda > Insecta > Lepidoptera > Noctuidae > Omphaloscelis > Omphaloscelis lunosa. Next base: position 15,353,646 of record OU744261.1, on the reverse strand, counting down.
AGTGGACCCCTTCAATTCTGCTGACATCTCTTTGAGGCGCGCGTGGGGTGTATTCCCGTTCGTCCCACTGACGTCGTCCCCGCAGTGGGACGATCGGGAATTTACAAAAATAATATTAAATTTGTTCCCGATCGTCCCATTCATGATTTTAGGGGGACGAACGGGAATAATTTATTAATTATCTTTTAGGCCTCTTGGTCCCACCAATTAATTTCAGACTGGTTGTTTTCATGGTAAAAAAAAAAAAACAAATTTTAAAATAAAAATCAGTCATTTATTAAGGAATAAAAATCACAGTTAATATCACAGAATCAACTTTACGTACCTAGGTATCAAAATACACATACACTAATGTTTCAGTGTATTTCACTAATGTATTAGTGTATGTGTATTTTGATACCTAGGTACGTAAAGTTGATTCTGTGATATTAACTGTGATTTTTATTCCTTAATAAATGACTGATTTTTATTTTAAAATTTGTTTTTTTTTACCATGAAAACAACCAGTCTGAAATTAATTGGTGGGACCAAGAGGCCTAAAAGATAATTAATAAATTATTCCCGTTCGTCCCCCTAAAATCATGAATGGGACGATCGGGAACAAATTTAATATTATTTTTGTAAATTCCCGATCGTCCCACTACGGGGACGAAGTCAGTGGGACGAACGGGAATACACCGCGCGTGGAACTCAACGCGCTGTCAACCCGGGCCTGGTCCTTATCGGGCGGTGAGCCACCCATTGCTCACCGCCCGCAAGCCCGCGCCTACGGTGGCCGGAAATCGCCTCGCAATTCCCGACGCCCTGGGCGTCTCCTCCTGCGGCGGTTAGAGGCGTAAGGGCGCGAAATTTACCTCTCCCTCACGCGTTCCGCTTCCTCCTTCGCGAGCATTACCGCTTCGCAGAAGGAGGTGACGGCCTCCCATTTCCTCTCGCTCCGTACCATGGCCTGAACCAGGGCCGGACGCGAGAGATCACCGCCGCCGATCGCCTCCACGAGGACACGGCGATGCTCCGCCCAAGCTGGGCAGACCTCCACCGTATGCTCCACCGTGTCCTCCTAGCGATCCACACAATGGTGACACCCGGGCGTTTCCTCCCGCCTTATCCTGTGCAGGAACCTCCCGAAACATCTGAGTAACAGCCTGAAGTTTGGAAGTTGGCGGTGTGATACCCCCGTGCCTCAGAAAGCAAGTTAAGCCGTTGGTCCTGCGCCTGATCTCTCTCCGGTCGTGTTGGATTACCGTCCTATCAGACTATGAGAATGAGGGAAGAGATAGTGCACCTGTGTCTGCGTACACACTTGTGCACTATAACATCTCCTGCGCCGAAGGCTAGTCTCCATCGAGATTGGCTGCCATGGCCGAAATACAGTCTGAAGGACTATATTAGTCAAAATATTGGAATTAAACAACCTAATTCCAATCACGCATACTTACCTCAAATTAGTTTATAGGGAAAGATACTAACAAATAATCGAAGAATTCCACTCAGAGCACTGATTTCAACAGCGCTTGTCCGAACCGCACCTGAGCACTTCCACTAACCGCACTGAAACAATTTTTTCATAAGTGCGGTTCGATGGAACAGTTTACGATAGAATTTTGGTATCGCAGTCGAGGACAAACAAAAGTTACACCATATTTCAGTTTATTGGTTTGTCTATTAATTGGATTTGGTCCACTTTTGCCATTGATTGGAACAAAAACTTTGGGGCTACTTCTAAGAAAGTAAAGTTTGTAAACGCATTTTTTTTTGTTTTATAAAACTACAAATTTACACTTTCACCTTTATATGCACTATGAGACCTTGCTTCCTGCCAAATTTCATGATTCTAGGTCAACGGGAAGTACCCTGTAAGTTTTGCTTTATTTGCGAGTATAAAAATTTGTCGTATAAGTGACCCTATTTTTTATTGAGTTGACTTAGAAGCTTGATTTTTTTAGGGCTCCAAGGGAACATAGATTTACGTATTTGATATTAATTTCAACTTGATACCTCCAGGTGTTCCTGAGAAAAATGGTCTTGACAGACTGACGGACGGACGACGAAGTAATCCTGTAAGGATTCCGTTTTTTCCTTTGAGGTATGGAACCCTTTAAAAAATGGTACCTATTCAATTACGCCTAGGTACCAGAAATTCAATTACGCATAGTTAACAGAAATTCAATTCATCGTATTTGTTGAAATATTTATTTATTAATGACGTCATATTATGGACTGCCTCGTTGGTATCAGAATCAGAATAACATTTATTTGCCTACTTGGTGTGTTACAAACTGTCTCTGTGGCCGGTGGCCGTACAGACGCGAGTCAGCTAAATTATTTTTATTTATTTTATTTTTATTCATTTAAATCACAATTATAACACCTTTACAGACTTATCCCAGGCGATTTTATAAGTCACAAAACACAAATTTACAAAAAAAAAAAAAAACCTGTAAGCAGAATTACAAAGAATTATAATTATTAAATATTAATTATTATTATAGTAATATAACAATTTCTCTATACGTAACAACTTTTATTCTTTTCTTTAACCTTTTTATGTCTGAATGGACTTATTCGCAACCCCGGCAGGTATCGGCTCAAGCGGACCCCGTCAATTTTTGATACTCTGGGTTACATTATTGCATATTTGGCTGGAATATCCAATTTTTTTGAATAATTATATACTCTCATGTTACTCACTGATAATATAGCTTGCTATAGGTGAAATAATTTTTTGAATCGGTTAAGTATTTTTTTGAGTTTATCCATTACAAACAAACATACATAAATAAATATACATACGTATATAATATACATACCTTATTGGTGATGTTCTTCAGAAAGGTCAGGTGCGTAGTACTTGCAACCTGCGGGCGTGTATGACCAGATGTATGAACGAAAACGAGGCAAAAGGAGTATGTAAGGATCGTAGCAGGTGGCGTTCTGTAGTTTCTGTCTACCAACAAAAATCAAATATTTTCTCCTTATAATATTAGTTAAGATGTATTGTTTTAGTTATGAACATTCCCGTTTGTTTTGATTACATAGATATACCTAAATGTCAGAAAGTACTTATCTACCTACCGTTTCGTTATCACATTTCATACATTGACATAACATTACCGTACCATATTGCTGTCGTTTGGATTCCCGCCAGGGGAAAATGCACGAATATGAAAGATATTCGGTACCGATTATTTGATAAAAGCGATTGGATAACACTGGGGAAACTGGCAGGTGTCTCGATGTATGTATATTGAGGAAGTTAAGACATTTGTGACGCTGCCTCCGCTGTCTGCGCTGTCCTCGTTGTACGAAATTTCCCCTGTATCTTATGTATGTTTACATCACACGTGCACAAATATCCAAACCCGGAAACGTACCTTTCTTGACCATACAAATATAGATGTTAGTGAATAGTGAATAGTTGTGTGAAGGATATTTAGATGACAGAATGAGCAATTTATTGCCAAATTTTGAAACTACATTTTAGTCTAAAAAGTTTTTAGTATTCTCCACAGCATACAGTGGTGTAGTATGAGATTTAGAGGTATGAGGAACAGGGTGTAAAATTCACTCATCCTCTATAGAAAAGGGAGGATCATCCGACCAGACGGGTGTTATGTCTGGTGGGCAACGGCCCGACGGTTGATGTCAGGAAGTTATAAATATGTTGATCGCGCGGTAAACATTGCTTACGCGATGCAGCATTTGATGACGTCAGGTCTTTTATGCGTAGTTCGCATGTGACGTTCTAGAGACTTTATTTAATAAATTTAAAAAACGCCACAGACTACCATGAGTTCTGCTCTGGCCACCAATTAAATAAATTAATTTAAACTGTTGAAACGTGGTACGTAATATAGATACTCCTATGCGTTACCCTTCGGGGAAAACAGTGTTGTGTTATTTTAATTTACTCAGTGCGTAACTAATTCGGGATTCAATCATTCGTAAAATCAGTTAGCCAATATGCAAAAGAGACACATTCACTTGTAAAATCTGCATATTTCGATACTTCACATATAGAATTTGTTTATTCCTCCATCCATTAAGCGCGAGTGCGGTGTAGTCCGGATGCTTGTGAAAAGAGCAAAAAATATCGGAAAATACTGGGTGGATTTTGATTTGTGCTGTTGGGTTCCGCACTCAGAGTAATTTTACGATAAAGTCCTTTGATGTTAGATTTCGATTAATTATTGTGATAGTGTAAAATGAAAAAGAAATGCTTTGGTTTTTGTTGTTCGTGTCGGTTTGGTATGATTTTAGATTTTTGCATTTTCAAAAGTATCCAACTAAAATATCTTCTATCCCTCCGGCTTGTCAAGTCTGCCTGAGGAGCCGTGTCCTCGTAGAGGCAATCGCCGGCTATGATTTCTCGCGTCCGGCCCTGGTCTAGGCCATTGTATGGAGCGAGAGGACATGGGAGGCTGCCACCTTCCGCGAAGCAGTAATGCTCCCGAAGGAGGAGACGGAGCGCGTGAGGGAGAGGCAAATTTCGTGCTCTCATGCCCCTAACCGCCGCTGGAGACGCCATAGGCGTCGGGAATCGCAGGCCGATTCTCGGCCACCGTAGGCGCGGGCTTGCGGATGGTAGCAATGAGTAGCTCACCGTCCAATAAGGACCAGGCCCGGGTCAACGGCGCGTTGTGTTCCACGCGCGCCTCGAAGAGATGTCAGCACAACTGAAGGGGTCCGCTAGGGCCGATGCCTGCCGGAGTTGCGGGTTTGTCCGAAAGGATTACCGTGGCCCCTGGCGACAAACAGGCAAGTCTTTTTTCTTATTATAGTTGAATTTTATATACATTTTTACTTTCGTGTATTTTTCAACACAGAAAAAATCATAGCTGCCAAATGTGACGAACTTTTTCCGCCAATGTTTAAAGAGTTAAAACTGTCACTACCTTTGTTCTGTTAGCTTATCGTACGTACAGAAGTCCGCACCTCAGTAGTAACGCTTTGACCTTGAGCTAGCCTAGCGTTGTACAGTGACAATCTGCCTATCCTTTTCCCAACTATGTTGGGATCGATTACCAATGTAACTGGATGCAGCTGAATACTAGTATTTTACATTGAGCAACTGCCTATCTGACATTCACAACCCAGTTACTGTTTAAAACTTAACCCTTGGATAGACTGGTTGTCAGGTTTTTGGGCTTCTAACTAACCGTAACTGCTGTCAAAGATATATGAATGACAGCCGGAACCAACGGCTTACCAAGATGGCATTGTATGGAGTATCATTAGAAAAAAACTCAGCTTAAGGCTGCTTGTCCACCGGAGCGGAGAGGAGAAATGTGCCAATATTAACCAATAGGAGCGGAGCTTACAAGCGGAGTTTAGATTCTATTGGCTAATATTGGGACATTTCTCTGCTCCGCTCCAGTGGACAGGCAGCCTACTGGTTTTGTTACGTACGTGTCACCGTCGAGTAAAATACATTACTAGAATATTATTTACGAGGTGCGAACCACCTGTCCATTCATTCGGAACTCTAAAAATAAAAAATAGAACCTTAAACCGTCGGTGTTGTTCGACAAAACATTTTTGCTAGAATTTCATTTAAATTGTACCTACAAAATTGAAATCGCATAGATTAGGGTTGGCTACTGGAACGAATTTATCGGTTTGTGACGAATTTTTACTGATTCTAATGATACAGGAGGATATAGGGTAACTAGGTACCACAATCCATATTTTTAATGTTTGCTTCTATTTTGTAGATTTATTACCCTCAAGATGCCTCAAGCCGTATACACCTTTTTTTTTGGGTGGGAAATTATCAAATAACTTCTCTCGCTCTGGGCGGAGCGGGAGGGTGTGTCAGACTTTTACTGACTAAAACCCACCCGTATTCCTTCGGTTGCCATGACACGATCTTCCTTTCGGTTTTCTTCGCACCCCCGGCAGGTATCGGCCCTAACGGACCCGTCAATTCTGCTGAAATCTCTTTGAGACAAGCCGTATACACCCTTACAAATCAATAATTCAATAATCAAAATCTCAAAAAAATACAATTCGAGCTCTAAAATATAGGTAGGTACGAGACAGGCAAATTGAATTAAAATGGTCAAGCTTTTCATAGTTATTAGATTTCTAGTTACACTCTTTTCCATACTATTGATTAAAAGTTTGTAAATTTTTTCACCTTGTTGATTTTAAAGAGAAATACAGAACAAAAAGACACCCTCTTTCACCACCGAACCACTTAAGACCACACGACAGAAGTGAAAACTTACGATTGAAGCCGAGTATTCGCGATTCAACATCGAGTATGCGATTTAGCGTCAACGACCTACTGGAGTCTAGTATACCCAATTCAGCGTGACCGATCCAAGCGTAACGGTTCAGTTTAGTTCACTGTTCAGAAAGAGCGCCAAGTGTGACTAAAGGTATGATTCCAAACAACGTTGTACGCGGCAGTGCTCCCTGCCGCGTGATTCCAACCACCGTTGCGCGGCACTACTGTTTGTGGTTTACCTCTCAACAGTTGTCAACATTTACGTGTTATCGCTGTGATGAACGCCGCACTACTAGTCTGCCGCGGCAGCAGGGCGACACTGGCGCGCGGCAGTGCCGTCCCAGCAATGTCGCCGAGCATTGCTGCCGTGCCCGAAATGTAATCTCATATAAACCTAAAGAAAATGTATGGGGAACAGCAGTGACGCGGCAGCACTGCTGCGGAAGCACTTCCGCGTGCAGCGTTGTTCGGAATCATATCTTTAAGAAGTTTTCACTTCAAAAAATGTATTGTGCCAGCCCTAGCCTCCGTAAATAGGCACAGACGTGTGTGATACATGTTTTGTTACGCAATATGAAACGCATGGATGGAAATAATTAAATTTCACGAATTTGGCAATAAATACGGTACTTCTATGACATTCGATACGCTGAGGTGTATGTAGTATATAAGTATGGTATTTCTATTTTCTTAATGTCCCTCGGGTATCATCGGATTTCCGAATACAAACGAATGCTAATTTCCATGACCATCAATTATTTGATTTATCGTGTATAATAATTTGAATTCAGAACTAAGTGCTTTATTGCTGTTTTGTTTTATTTAACGTGTGAACTATATAGAGCTGTAAAACTATTTTCCTATCTGTTGAGGGCAGGCACAACAGATATGAAAAAGTCGCAGGACATTTCTCCCATTTTTAAAATATATTACATTAAGCTAAAATAGTATTAACAACTCTATTTACTTCCAAGTCGATTCAGAGCGTCCGGTCTACACTAAGTGCAAAGGGCAACTGATGAAATCCGACGACTGACGAAACACGAGGTTTGCAAAATAAATAAATAGTTTGTCGTACATTGTATTACAGGTGTGTAGCAATATCTAACAGGCATTAAAGACGTTTTATTATATTTAAATTCTCGTCCTGACGTGGCGACTCCGCCATGCGAGCGAGCTTTCAATCGAATTATATTCGCGTTTAGTCTGGACTGACCCTTGTGTTATACTCATCAAGTTGCATACCTACTTATTACAAAATATCACAATCAAAGGTACAGAACGAAGAAATGTTTGTAAACCAGAATAGTGCCCGTGGGGGCCATAATTCTGGCACGGTGGAAGAATTTAGATTTCATCTATCTTCAATGGTGGCAATCATGTCATTTGGTATATAATAGGTCTTTATTTTAATTATTTTGTTACATTATGGAAACCATTTATTTTTAAAACAGTACCTAACCGTGGAGTTTCTTGCCGGCTCTTCAAATTGTTTTATTTCACATAAACCTACATGGGTACTTAAAAAATCTCAGAAGCTAGGTGCACGGTTCCAATTGGTCGCTTCCTATGGAGAAGACCCGGCAAGAAACTTCACGGTTACTCTTTTAAAAATAAATGGTTTCTATAATGTTTTCAAATAATAGTGTTCATATGTATGAGAGGACAGTGTAGGCCTATCAACAAGTACTAGGTACTTAATAAAAAAGAAAATGGTTCACAAATCTACAGCCTACAAAGTTCTCACATTCACAAAATCTAAAAAAAAAAAATCTATATAAAAGATAAATCTAATATAAAAATAAGTCGGGTTTTCCTTCCTGACGCTATAACTCCAGAACGCACGAACCGATTTCCACGGTTTTGCATTCGTTGGAAAGGTCTCGGGCTCCGTGAGGTTTATGTAGGGTAAGTAGGGTAGGTAAGTAGGGTAGGTAGGTAGGGTAGGTAGGTAGGATAGGTAGGGTAGGTAGGGTAAGTAGGGTAGGTAGGTAGGGTAGGTAGGTAGGATAGGTAGGGTAGGTAGGGTAAGTAGGGTAGGTAGGTAGGATAGGTAGGGTAGGTAGGGTAAGTAGGGTAGGTAGGTAGGGTAGGTAGGTAGGATAGGTAGGGTAGGTAGGGTAAGTAGGGTAGGTAGGGTAGGTAAATGAAATGAAATGAAATGAAATGAAATGAAATGAAATGAAATGAAATGAAATGAAATTGTTTATTCTGTAAATAGGATATCAGAATCACTTTTACACGTCATATTAAAAAAAATAAAAATAAGCTAGTTGAGTTCGGCGTTTCCTATCTGACTACTCTGAGAAGAAAGGCCGAAACAAACTCAGAGGTCACAGTCTCTTTTAAAGTCCAGACATAATCTTGGTCAGGCCATATGAGGACCATGTAGATTAGTGTCTGAAATGGTCTTTTGAGGAAAGAACCACACAGATTTGAGTGAACCTGTCCAGTCAGTGCAAGCATTTGTCAGTAATCGTGGAGCTCAACTCAGAACTTAAGGAGCTCAACTCGACGAACAATACCAAAGAAAGGACATTTGGGTAGGCCGCATAAACTACTCAAACTGCCAGACCATAATTAAAACTAACTGAAAAATGAAAATAATAATGATATCCACATAGTCCTCACATTCACAATAATTAAATAAAATAATATAATACTTTACAAAGTAATCATGTCATTTTGAATATAATTTTCAACAATGTCAATGTGTATTATAAAACTGGTATATTTTCATGATTTTACAAAATAATTAAAATGTTAAGTTTTATCACAAGGCTTAGCAGAGCGAGCAGTTCAATCCCATGCTTTTTTATCTTCTAAATAATCTGAAATTTTATAATACCCTTTTTTACAAAGTTTAGTTTTAATACAGATTTTAAATCTATTAATGGGTAAGTTTCGAATGTCAATGGGAAGTTTGTTGTAAAAGCGTATACATTGACCCATGAACGAGTTGCCTACTTTGTGGAGACGTGTGCGATGCACAGCAAGATTGTGTTTATTCCTGGTATTTAAACTATGAATATCGGACATTTTCTTAAAATTTGATATATTTTTGTGTACATACAATAGGTTTTCAAAAATATATTGTGAGGCTACAGTCAGAATATTTATTTCTTTGAATTTTTCTCTAAGGGAATCTCTTGGACCTAGGTTGTATATGGCTCGAACAGCCCTTTTCTGTAGAACAAAGATAGTATCAATGTCCGCACAGGTTCCCCAGAGAAGAATCCCATATGACATAAGACTATGAAAATAACTAAAATAAACAATTCTGGCTGTATCCACATCAGTTATCTGTCTAATTTTTTTAACAGCATAGGCGGCCGAACTTAGTCTTCCTGACAATTTTTCTATGTGTGGGCCCCATTGTAATTTACTGTCAATAGTGATTCCAAGAAAAACTGTCGAATCAACAGGGTCCAACTCTGTTCCATTTACTTGAACATTGGTAGATAGCTGCCTGACATTTGGCATTGAAAATTTAATGAGTTTAGTCTTTTTTTCGTTCAGTAGAAGATTATTTACATTAAACCAATGCACTACTTTAGAGAGTGCATCGTTAACTTGTTCAAAGTTGACTAACTGACGTTTGATTTTAAAAATGAGCGAAGTGTCATCTGCGAATAATACTATCTTGTGATTATCCCTTATGTGATAAGGTAAATCATTTACATAAATTAGAAATAAGAAAGGCCCAAGAATTGAACCCTGCGGAACGCCCATGGTGACCGCAGATCCTGCAGATTTCTTGCCATTAACATCGACCCTCTGGATTCTGTTGTTCAGATAAGAAGTCAGAAGGTCAAGAGCCTTGTCCCTCATACCATAGTGGTACAGTTTCCTGGTGAGTGTATCATGATGTACGCAATCGAAAGCCTTAGACAAGTCGCAGAAAATGCCAAGAGCATCTTGCGACTCCTCCCAGGCCTCGAATATGCTCTTCAGTAATTCCACGCCCGCGTCTGTAGTTGAACGACCCTTTGTAAAACCAAACTGTTTCAGATGAAGTAGATTATATGCATTGAAATGTCCTAACATTTGTTTTAAAATTAATTTTTCAAAGATTTTGCTCAAAGTAGGTAATATTGAAATAGGGCGAAAATTTGTGGGATCAGTTGTGCTGCCAGATTTGAACAATGGAATCACTTTGCTAAGTTTCATCAGATCAGGAAATACACCAGATGCAATACAAGAGTTAAAAACGACTGCTAAAAAGGGTGAAATTACATCAATTATTGAGGACACGGTATGTACTGATAATCCCCAAAGGTCAGCAGTTTTTTTTACATCAAGATTTTTATAAGATTCTATAATGTCTTTAGCAGTAATAACTGTGAATTCAAAAAGTTTGTCACATTCTGGTACACATTCTTTAAGTATTGAGTAAGCAGAAGTAGAGGACGACGATGACAGAGTTTTGGTTGTTAAAATAGGAATATTAGTAAAACAATTTTCAAACTCAGTTGCCACCTCCACGGTTGCCACCTCCACGGTATGGTAGGTAGGATAGGTAGGGTCGGTAGGGTAGGTAGGGTAGGTAGTTAGGTGCGCCGTCAATAAGTTCTTAATGCTACCCGTGCAAGCCGGGCCGGGCAGCTAGTAAAATAATAAAAATAACGACCTATTTAAACCACAATATATTATTAGGTCTTTACCTATGAAATTGCCATTTTTTTCGCGCTGGCGATCATTCAATTCGTGGGGCACCCATTTGTCAAGCTTTTTTACCTTGTCAATTCGACGCAAATGGACCAATATTGTTTTGATGCTAAAATCGAAAGTTGCTGCTAATTCAGCTGTGGATTTAGAATCATCAGCTTCCACAATCGCCTTTAATTCGTCATTGTCGATTAAATTTTTCGGTCGACCAAGGGGTTCATTTCTTAGGTCGAAATTTCCAGAACAGAACCGGGCAAACCAATAACGGGTGGTGCGATCGTTAGTAGTGTTCGCTCCGTATACGTCGTTGATGTTGCGTGCCGCTTCTGCCGCTTCTGCCGCTTTGCTGCCACGACGGTACTCATACTCCATAATCACTCGAATTTTTAACGTATCCATGATGACGAAAAACGTACAAATGCGATGAAAACAGAACGCTAACCATTACACAAATGACTAATATTCAAAAAAGAATTCCATATTTTAAAAATAAAAATAATTTGAACTTAGAACTCTTAGCGAAAAAAGAAAAAAATGGACTTGAAATAGCCAGTAAGGCAGAAGGGCAGTTTCATAGGTATTATTATTATTATTTATAATACCTATTATTAGTGTAGATTTGTATGGATGCTCATAAAAGGTGGGTTCATTCATTACGCGTTAGTGAATGGATTATGTCTAGGTTTTCGTACGACGTTCTCCCCCGGAACTTTATGGAATCATCTAGGCTAAAAGTAGGTTAGTAAACTGTAACAATTTACGGCAGTTTAGTCAATTAAGACATACCTTTGAGATTGAGACATTATAATAAAACAAAGATCGTTCAAAAACAATTGTTTATTAGACAAGAAGACAGATGGTAGATAGGTTACAAAATGATACATCATGTATAAGACAGCTAAGTATAACTCATGCGAATACAAAATTGGCATTTCTCATTTACATTGTAATGCAAGCTAAGTATTTTTTAGATTATAGTAAGTAAGCAGTTTTGCGATATTTTTGTGTCCTTTTGATAAATCAAAATAATACGTACTAAGAAAAGTCATCCAAACCGATTTTCGGTCGTGGCGACTAATCTCAACGGAGACCAGCCTTCCAAGACGAGATGTAAAAAAAGGGGTGGCACTCCGGCAATGCTGACAGAAGTAAAAACTTGTACAAGATCGCCTTTGTGGAAGAAAAATACTTGTACAGAACATTGGTCCGTAACCAAAAATAAAGAGCGGAATCGCGTTTACAAAAAAAATATACTTCCGAAACCTTTAAAGTAAAAATACTTACATATCCGTAACGCAATATAAATAAAGAGCACAATCGCGTTTACAAAAATAAATATATATAAAAATAAGGTGTCGTCATGGTGTCGCGAAATCAATGGTTTAGTCCCATCTCAAAAATGCCCAACGCGCATAAAGAAGTTTTCACTTCAAAAAAAAAACAGGCTATTTTTGTCTATATTTTGTTAGTACCTATTACATTATCTTAAAACTATGTTATTAATATATTATTGTGCACAATTGTATGCGACACAGGTGCACTCTCTCTTCTCTCACTCTCATAGTCCAATTGTTTTTCCTATCCCAAAAATGTCTAAAGTGCCTAAAGAAGTTTTCACTTCAAAATACTTCCAAAACCTTGCATAGAACATTGATCCGTAACATAATATAAATAAAGAGCACAATCGCGTTTTCAAAAATGAGGTGTTGGTCACGGTGTCGCGAGTTCAATTGTTTTTTCCCATCTCAAAAATGCCCAACGCGCCTAAAGAAGTTTTCATTAAAAAAATACATACCAAGGTACAAACATAGGTGCTATCAATGATATTTTAAGTAAAAAGAGGTAAATAGGTTATTTATCTAACACTCGATCTTCAAAAACGACACAACGTCACACTATTATCCAACACGTGGAAGTAGGATGGCATGTCGTAACTATCGGGAGCGAAAAAGAGACAAGATAAAGAAAACTTGGCTAATTAGCCAAATTTTGACGTGTCACTTGAGGAGCGCGTATAACCTATCTACCTCTTTTTACTGTTAGTATCATTAGGTATTATTAGTTTTGTGATTGTAACGGATTTCCCAGCGCATCCACAAATGCCCATTGAAGTTAATGGACCATTTACCTACTTGCACTTGCCTCATTACAAATTCTTACTGACCAGTAAGAATTTTAATTTGAGAGTAAAATACAGCCTAGACAAATGTGAATATAATTTGGTACCTAGCCAGAATTTCAAATGCCTCTTTAAATGAATCGGAAGAGCCATTTTAATCCTCAAAATGTTTAATTTCTTTATGTGTTTTTTCTAAACGATTTTTCTACATCTCTCTTTTAGGTACACTTGTTATTATATTTTCCTTCCTTGATAGGTAACTATTTGCACGTAGGTTCAAAGCTTCATAATAAATTCCAAACAACTATTAGTACAGTAAGTATGTATGCTTCGCCATATGTTCTGCATTTTCTTCTTAATTTTATGTGCAACGTTGCACGTGACACTATTAAGTGTCGTTCTGAAGCTGTTTCATATTATTTATTACTTACCTAGTGGGTTTCTTACAAGGTTTTCAAACGGTACGGTACGGTAGAAGGAAGTTACGGCAATGCGGATGCACTAAAATGCAAATTATGTCATTTTTGTAACAAAAACAGAAATTTAATTTTGCTGGCGTAAGAAATAGAGAAAGTATTTGGTGAAATCTGGAATATGTAATTGCTCTGATGTGATTTCAACATAATGTAGATAGAAATCCCAACTAATATTATAAATGCAAAAGTGAGTTTCGCTTTCACGCAAATGGCTGAACGGATTGGCATATAGGTATCGATTAATTCATATCATTTAATTCCTGGATCGCAGACGAAGTCGCGGCCAACAGCTAATATTATTTTATGCATAAGTGAATCTAACGAAAATATGTAAGTACACAAAAATATCGCAACACGTATTTTCAATAAATAATATTATTTGCTGAACAATTAATAATTTGATATTTTAACAAGAGACCCATATAATTTGATATTTTTCTCCAACAATAAAGAAATCAGTGAATTTTTTGGTCCCATCACAACAATGATATGAGGTGAAAACCACAATTAGTAACCATGCCTTATAATTTATTCGCAAATAAAAATATATTCTAGCCTGAGCAAAACTTAACGTTAATAGATTATTTTTAAGATTAGATATTGGTTTACACTACAGTACAAATACTGAAATGTTTCGATAAGATTTTGTTTTTATTTTAATTGAGCAAAAATATTGATAAAATAGATAAGAAAATAAGAAAACTACAACAGTATTTACATTGAAAGCTTTCACCACATACAACTAATAACTTTGAATCATAACATAACATCACGCCTGTATTTCCCAATGGGTTAGGCATAGGTGTTCTATAGTACACCCACATTTCGCCATGTACCTATTATGTTAGAGGTGCCATGTACCTAATAGGGGGGCAAGCCTATTGCCATCAACCGGGCACAAATCCAAACTCCGGGCTTCCATTTTTAACCTCCGACGCAAAAAGAGGGGTGTTATAAGTTTGACTGCTATCTGTGTGTCTGTCTGTGGCACCGTAGCTCTTAAACAAATCCAGACATTTGAAAATTCGAGATGGAAAAAACCCATAGGATTTTGCGCGACCACCGAATTGAACCCAGGACCTCATGCTCAGCAATAGCACTTCCAACCACTAGACCAACGAGACAGTCAACACTGAAGCAAATTACAAATAATTCGAGCTGAGCTAATGTCGATAAATACCATCGTAAAGTGAAACAATTTTGTATCAATATTTGTACCGTAGTGTAACATCTAAAATTATTTATTACTGACACACGGCTTAAGATAAAATCATATTTAATATAATTACGAAACCAGATGTAACCCTCAGACCGAATAAAAATAAAGACATAGCGCTGCGAACAATACAGTGAAGCATGCCAAAACTACACCTCCGCTCTGTGCATACACGCTCACACGCACTCATATACAATCAAACTACACACTTCTGCATGTTTACGAAACTGGCCTCACGTCAATGTTGACAGCGTTATGTCTTGGTTTTTTTGGTCTGAGATGTAACCTAAAACAGTTATAAATTAAAAAGACTGAGTAGTTAAACATTTAATTAGTCCATTAAACATTGTTAGTATTAGCACATTCCAAGCTCGACAACCATCTCACATATACCATAAACATTTATGAAATACATTACAATATAGCCGATGAATCATGGCCGATATGAACATAGGTTCTCCGAATTTTAGGGTTTCCACCTCTCCCGGAATTCCGGGAGTCTCCCGAAATTCAGCGATGGCAATTTAAATCTCCCGGCTCCCGAAAGGAATTTCAAATAAACAAGATTCTCCCGGAATTTAAATTTTCACGCGCTTGTGGAATAATTGGCAGTGGCGAAAATCATACGACCGCGAGCGGTAGCGAGCTACTGTGGCCAATGCAGTCGCGAACTGCAACACTCAAAACTATGTTTTGTATCAAACGTTATACCTGTATCAAACGCCGCCTGCGAGCGTGTTTTTAGTCTAGTATTCGATATATGCACAAAAGAAAGAAACCGCTAAATATGAAGAACATATCAAGGCAGAACAATAGGTGTCAACCCTACACCATTTGCTTCCTAAAAATATTATTGCACAGCCGTCTGCGCAAAGTTCGGACCAATCATGATTCATCGACCGTATTGTACTTCAGACCATGGAGTAAGATCCATTGGCTTCAAATTGGCGTCAAACTGTTAAAGCGTTAAAGCAATGCTTTTTTTACGTCATCAAGTTTTATTCATCGTCATTTTGAATTCCCTACGTTAAAAACTCACAGAGCGATTGCAGTGCGGTGCCCGCATGTTGGCAGCATACCGCATGCGGTTTTTTGTGACGGAAGTTTGTGCGTGCATATGTGTGTGTTGCCAATATTTTATTTTATAGTGATATGAAATGTTGAACACAAACGAAAACTAAAATCGAAACTATCTCTTGTTTTCTCATATTTCCGTTTCAAAGGAAATCACGAAAAAGCCGACAGTCAAGTTAAGGATCGTCGCCTGCATCGAGCGGCTCGGCTCGCTGCACTGGCTACTGTAACGCGTTACAAAAACTGGATACATTGCAAACAAATGTTCCAAGTCAGTCCCCGCCTTTATGAAATGGCTATAACTCGGCAAAATGACGTAGTGTGTCAATTTGATAAATAATTAATTTTCCAGGCAGTACCTACAAGCTGAAGGAGTAATCTGCTCCATAAGTTTTTAGCGTAAATCAAACTCACCAATCGTTTATTATTATTATTTACTGGGGTTATTAAACCAATTACAAGTAAAACTAAATTTACAATTGTACCATTATCTCTGATTTTAATCCTAAAAGATTAACACTAATCGGTGTTTACGATTTTCTATGTTTTCCATTGCAAACTCTATTTAAATATAAAAGACGTTGATTGTTTCAATGAACAATCACTCAGGCTGAATAATGTCGTTTTAGAATGCATAGACATTGAGTTTGATGACACGTAATTAAATATTAACAAAAGGCCGTGCGTACTTCGGACGCGTTTTCGTACGAATTTTACTCGTGCGTACACAAACGAACGCGCACGAATGATCCCGACTTTCCAAGTACTAAGGGAGCGCGCAGACTGAGTGCGAGTTAGTCGTACGTATACGTACGTATAGTTCCGGCGTCCGAAAACAATCTGAACTGGTTTGGATTTTTAAAAATCCAAACAAGTTCAGATTGGTCAATTGTAAACGTCGCCTGCAGTTGCCGCCTGCGGGCGGCTACGGAATTGGACCTTAACTTGGCAATCCTCTCAGTGTTCATCCAACATAACAGTGAACGGTCAACTTTAAACTACATCAATATAAGTTGCTTTGAAGTTATTCGAAACACCAATTTTGTTTCGAATTTCAGCAGAATTCGGAGAAACTAATTTAACAGAGCAAAACGGAGAAACCAACAAACTTAGAAACAACATCTATCGTGTAGTTTTCAATACTTCGAACTAATTAAACTCGACGTTTATACCTCTAAACACAGTAGCATCTTAGGTCATGGAACACTCGAGCTTCTCCTATAGCACCTGTCACCACTATGATCATATTTCCAAGTCCACTAACAATAAATATCACTGTATAATACACGAACGCTTTTCACTCTGTCCCGAAGACCTCACCAGCCTGTTCAAGGTAATCTTCGGACTGCCGCTCGTACTGTCCGTGTCTCCTTTGGCACAAGTCTTAGTTCTCATTATCATTAGGTCAGTGCGGATGCTAGGCCTCCTTACATTAGGCGCAACAACTCCACAAGCGTCTGATAATCTTCTCTTGATGGAGAGGGTACATTTTTTACTTCTACTACTTTGGCTACTGGTTGGGGGTAGAGTACAAGGGCTTCCAAACGCCGTACTGACCCTTTTGTGGTGGTTTGGTGCCATTTCTAAAGGTAAGTTCGCTACGACGAAGAGCTCGTAGAACAGATCGTCCACGTGGAAGTTTTTCTTCGCCGAGGTTTCAACGAAAACGCACGAGGAGTCCTGGGTGTTGCAGTAAGCAACTGCTTCTTCGGGTTGGACAGTCCTGCAAAAAACAACGGATAATTATTCTTTCAGATTCTTTACCGAGAGAAAATTAGTTGATGATTTAGTTATTGAGAACTTCTAACAAAATATGTACAGAAAAAAATCGCTATTTATAACAAAATAAGTGACGAAGATTAATAAGGTTAACTCTACCTTCTGAGGTGTAAAAACTAAAAAAAATATGGTTAAAGTGGTTTAACATTTCGACATAAAAACATTTTTCTTTTGTCTCTAAACCAAAACGAATTCTAATTACATAAGCGGAATATTAATTGTTACAGACAAGATTTTTTTGTTGAATTGTCAGTTACTTAGTAGTGTCAACTGTTTTATTTACTTTTTTCTAAGCAAATTAAGAACTAATTGCTGGAAAAATACTTTTCTTGAACGAAATTTTATTTCCTTTTACCGTTTTTACTTTGTAGTTGTTGGTTCAAGTATATTTTTTTCTTTTTTTCATAGAGACAGCTAATTTAATTAGGGAAAAACAGAATTTAATGAGCATTTTCTCCTTCTTATTTTACTGCTTCGTTGGTCTAGTGGTCGCAAGCGCTACTGCTGAGCATGAGGTCCTGGGTTCGATTCCCAGGTCAGGTAAAGTGTTATTGGATTTTTCTATCTGAAATTTCTCAGTAACAGCCTGGAGTCTGGATTTGTGCCCGGTTGATGGCAATAGGCTCGCCCCCTATTACATGGGACTTAAAACATAACTGGCGAAATGTGGATGAACCTGCTACAGGGACACCTCTGCCCAACCCTTCGGGGAAACAAGGCGTGATGTTATGTTATGTTATGATTCAATGTTATTGGTTGTATGTGGTGAAAGCCGTCAATGTAAATACTGTTGTATTTTTCTTATCTATTCTAGAATGTAAGGAGTAATTTAATTAGTATTATTTTTATTTCTCTTCTAGTTTTGATGATGGTCTGGCATTTGAATAGTTTATGAAAAAAAAATGTCTTTTCTTTGGTTGTTCGTCGAGTTGAGCTCCTTAAGTTCTGAGTTGAGCTCCACGATTACTGACAAATTGCAAGCATTTGACTGACTGGACAGATCCACTCAAATCTGTGTGGTTATTTCCTCAAAAGACCATTTCAGACACTAATCTATATGGTCCTCATATGGCCTGACCAAGATTATGTTTGGATCTTAAAAGAGACTGCGACCTTTGAATTTTTTTTTCGGCCTTTCTTCTCAGAGTAGTCAGATAGGAAACGCCAAACTCATCTAGCTTATTTTTAATACTTTTTTAATATGACGTGTAAAAGTGATTACGATATCCAATTTACAGAATAAACGATTTCAGTTCATTATAAATATAAAATTCCGACAAAAATGTCTATCAGAACTCAGAATCAAGCTACGTTAAACTTTCCATAAAAGTCGGGCATTTGGGATGATATCACAGAATAGTACAGAAGGCACTCCGCATTTTAGATATGAAGCTTGTAGCTTCATATCTAAAATGGCGGGGGGGCTCGACTTTTCGGACCAATTCAGTGAGCGTGACGTAGTCGGGAGATAATTATAAGAGTTACGCGATAGAAAGAGAGACAACTTCTAGGTAAATAGCTGCAGGTAATTAGCGATGTGCGACCTGAATTGCACTTTATTGTGTCGTAGCAAGAGTCGCTATTTATTTAAATGAGTTTGCGGAGTGAACCATCTGTATTAATCTGTGATGATACTGTGTTTGAAGCCTTAACGCCCTTAATGGAGAGCATTTAGTTTAGCTTCTTTATGACCTAACAGCGTGCCGGTTCCCTTGGGTGTTGTAAAAAATAATTAAGGGAATATTAAGATCATGACTTCGTGGCTAGCAGCAGCCTCTCTCTCTTCGCACTTAAAACAGCATTATTGTAGTCACTAAACCTATTGGTAAATTTTCAGCCTAGCCTTTTCTCAACAAGTTGGGGTCGGTTCACAGTCTTATCGGATGCAGTCTTCCAAATTAAGTTGAGGTCATGAAGTTGTTATAAACCATTCGCATGGATCTTGACCATTCGGGACATGTTAGATGTTTGTAGAGGTAACGCTGCGTACAGCACATCAGTTAAAGAATCACGCTTCGTGAATGTGAAGATTTTTTACTGCCTAACTCTATAAGTGCTCCAATTTCACCATCTCATCATCATCTGCCGAGCCTGTTCCCAAATATGTTGGGATCGGCTTCCAGTCTTACTGGATGCAGCTGAATACTAGTATGTCACATGGAGCGACTGCCTATCTGACCTTCATATCCTAGTTACTGGGTAACACAATACCCCTTGGTAAGACTGTCAGACTTTCAAGAGTAAAGAGATCTTTGTTCAGAAACAGATATTAAACTAATTTATATCGATAATTATAAGAGTTTCAGCGGTTGGAGGTGGAATACGTAAGCATATGCGGCGCTCCCTGGGCATCCAACCCTGTTACCTACCATGGTCTTCGGTTTTCACTTTAGTATGACCTATTCTCGTGCTTCAAAACTGAAAAAGCATTCTGCTACTTACTTAAGATCTCTGTCACATTTATTCCCAGCTATTGCCATGGGTACCCTGGGCACCTGCCGACGCCCTCTGCTGCCCCCACTGCTGGCGCTGGCTTTCGTCTCCAGGATCTGTTCTCGGAGCCGGATCACCTCTTCGAAGGACTCTCGGCTGTCCATCGCGAATACCAGCACGAAGAGGTCGCCTGGTAACAAAAGAGAACAAAGTCAAATCATTTATTTCAATTGTATGGCACTTTTGAACGTCAAAATTTACAAAATAATAGAATTGATTCTAGTCACCCCTTCCAAAAGGTAGTTTTCGTATGGAGAAGAATAGGCAAGAAACTCCACCGTTACTCTTTTAAAATGTTTTACAATAGTTTGTATAGGTACCTACATTAGTTAAAGAATTATATGTGAAGACGATGCACCTAGAATAAAATTATACCACAATAGGTAAAAAGAATAAAAAATGAAGCAACGACAAATAATTTAATTATGTGATAGATACATGGTACTCACATATTTACAAACGTAGTAAAATTAGACGATTTTCCTAAAATTTTATAGTAAATAAGTCAGTGTGTGAGGAAGTAATCACAGAATGTAAAACCAATGTCTTATAACAAAAAATATTTTTTTTACAATTAAATTAGCAACCAGTTTGATTTTGTCTTGAACTGAATTTACATAAAATCAATGTTTCAAGTACTCTTCTTTATAGAAAAAGAGGCCTATTAGCATTCAGTAAACGATCAATTGCACTTTTTATTCCCACTTTACCAAATTCTTTTTAAGCAGAGGCAAAGCATTCATTCCTTAGTCTATTCATACTGGTATCTGCCTAGCCTTTTTCCAACTATGTTGGGCTCGGCTTCCAGTGTAAATGGATGCAACTGAATACCAGTATTTTATATTGAGCGACTGCCTATCCGACCTTCACAATCCAATAACTGGGTAATACAATATACCCCGTGGTAAAACTGGTTGTCAGACTTTCGGGCTTCTGACGACCCGTAACGACTGTCAAAGAGACACAAATGCCAGCCGGGACCAACGGCTTAATGTGCTTTCCGAGGCATGGAGGAGTCTCAGTATGTAAAGATTGTCCACCCATCCAAGGACCAACCCCAGCAAGCGTAGTTTTACCTGTTGGATTGACCACGAGCTCCTGTCTCTTTGTCTATCCATACTAAAATGTCAAGAATATCAAGAAAATAATGGTTTTGCTCTTATTCTCGTTCTGTTTGTTTACTTTAAAACAGTTACACGCTAGTATTAGTTAATAGATTCAGGCGTGACCTTGCGGAATTCCATTATAAAATGATGATGTAGATATATTTAGAAATCTGTTCCGCTTAGTTATTTCTAAAGAGTCTTAAAAAGACCCTGAAAGAAATCGACACGTGTTTCACCTCTCAACGAGGCATCCTCTGGATGACGATTGACTTGTCGCGAACTCGAACACGGCGTGTTGCCACACCAAGTACTGAGCGCGGACTGACAGACAGCGCTTCAATTTGTTTCAGGGTCTTTTTAAGACTCTTTAGAAATAGCTAAGCGGAACAGGTTACTAAATATATCCACATCATCATTTTACGCTAATTTTATTAAATGCCCTTGGCATGGGACAGTTATATTTTATTTAACTTAGATAAGTACAATACACCAACCCGCACTGCCTCTCACATTACACAGTGGCAACATTATAGACTGATTATGCTCAGTACGATCATATCAAATTACCTACGAGTAAATTGGGCTCTGTAGGCCTAGCACGAAAGACTTGCGAAAAAGTATTCGTATCGTCATCGAAAACAATTTGTATGTGATTTGAACAGCGCCCCTATCGTGCGTAAATTGAACTAATTTTGGTAGCACGAATGAATTTATACTACTATCGTATCGCAAACGTATCGTCACGTTAACGAAATTTGAAACTTATAAACATATTTGAGAGCACGAACTTTGTTTTGACGTACGGTAACGTAAATTTCGATAGCTGGCTATCGAGCACACTCGAAACTTTATTCACTTAGAATTTGTCGGTGAGAAAAGTTTCGTAAGATATTAAATTAAAGTTTTAAACTTATATGTAATGTTTTTATGTTTTCAAAGTTGGTTTTCATATAATTCAAAGTGTTTTTATAATATTCCCAAGTAATTGGAACAATAAATTGCTTATAATGCAAAGACCACCACTGTTCGAACGTAGCCCTTTATATTATTTTCTTGCTGCAAGTTTACTTGACAATGAGGGAAGTGAACTAAGAGAAACTAGGTGAGTGCATCATGTTCTATTCATTTAAAATTTATAAAGATTTACGTCACATTAATTAATTATTTTTTGTTTTCTTAGATAAATGAAATATCTATTTATTATATATTACTTATTCTAAGGTTGTTTTATAATTACAGAGAAATTACGCGCAGAGCTAAACTTAGAAAGACAGTAAATCCTGTGGACATAAATGAAACCGAATTTAAAAATAGATATCGGTTAAACAAAAAAGCTTTCGTATTTCTCTGTGAGCAGCTCCGTCAAATAACAAATTTAAAAAGAAGCTACAGGGTTAGTCTAGAGCTTAAGGTATGTAAATAGCTATAAACTTCAATGTTATTGAAATAGAAACAAAACAAAGTATAATAAGTAAAAGTGAGTAAATTAAAATTTTACAGGTTCTTTGTGCACTATCTTTTTACGCCACTGGATCATACCAGCGTATAGTGGGAATGGCTAAATATTTAGGTCAAACCACAGTCAGCAAATATGTTAAGGAAGTGACTGATGCTCTTATCACTCCTGCAATATTGAGAGATTTTATTAAATTTCCAAATACAACAGCTGATAGAGATATAGTAAGGGACAAGTTAGTATGAACATTAATAATATACTGGGACATTGTGTGTACATGTGATAAGGGTCAAGGGTGTATCCGTGGACAAGGGCGAACTTGATACTTAATTGAAAAATATTCTTTGTTTATAAACTTGTAATAGTTATTTACTTTTGACTAACAAGGGCCTCTGTGATCTACCTATGCAGTGCCTAGCTACAAGTGCAGTATAATTCTCTTGCTACAGAATATTATGTACTTTAATGTAGGTACGTAATCCTATTTTTATCTTACAGATTCTTTGCTAAGTATGGCTTTCCGGAGTCATAGGGTGCATTGATGGAAGCCATTATTGTCGGTGTTAATATTTTAAAAGCTACAAACAAACTTAATCGTAGCGTTGCGCCGCGCAATACAAATGTCAAGTGTCAAGCAAAGTCGTTTGAAAACCACTTATCACATTTTTGTAACTTACAAAATAATATTATTCTTTCAAAGATAATACCATTTTAAAATCTTCTTTAGCTTATTTTTAGTTTGTTCTTCATTCCATCTCTATGTAATCATTTAATTTCCAATAAATAAACCGTTTAATCAATAGTAAACACATAATACGTCATTGGATTTAGTCTTCGAACGCACCATTCATTCAACATGGTGTTCGTTTTGCTCACTCTGCTTACCTTAGGATGACGTCACTAACGTTATCGTATCGAGCTTCTATCGAGCTGACGATAGTCGCCAGAGTGTGCTTCGTGCTACGAACTATCGTCATACTCCGTTATCGTATCGAGGACTCGATACGTTTACGTTACTATTTCGATATGTTTTCGTGCTTGGCCTACAGATCTTGTTGTGTACTGATAAAACTTTCAAATCATTAGGATAGAATTGGCACAACTATATATAACTAATTCCTTAGAGTTTCAGTGTTTCCTGGGATCTCCCCGCTGAATGTAGCAAAGAGGTGTTACTAATCAATTAGAAGTAAATCTCATGTGTACTTTAATGATCACTAGCGTATAAGCATAATCAATCAGGCTATAGTGTTCCCACTGCTGGGACACAGGCCTCTCGCTTTGAGAGGGAGTGGGCGCTATCCACAACGCGAGTCTAGTACGTGTTGGTAGATGTCACGTGTCTTCTAATTTTTAGTTCTAGGATATGCCAGTTTCTTCACGATGTTTTCTTTCACCGTTTTGAGAGCAGTGGTGATGAAATAATTTACACAAAGTGCCTACCTGGGTTCGAGCCTACGACCTACAACTCGTAAGCCCCAGTCGGTTCCACTGGGCCATCACTGCCCTCAAAAATCACTAATAAGACTAAAACTCGATTCAGAGCACATTACACCTTAATTTGTCATAAGAAAAAGCCGTAACGACGTAAGATCTTTTCTCTTGATAAGAGGTTGAACTAGTTAATACAATATTTACGTCGCTTACGACCTTTTAGGTCACGTAATATAGGGGTTAGTTACTTCCTGTGTCCTATCTCATAGTGTAGTTTATATGGTCGGATCAAAGTTTCTCTTCAGGGCAAAGATTAATACATACTTAAAGGGGAGGCGCTAAGGACAACCTTAAGAGGCCGATATATGCCTGTGGCCTTGAGTGGTTAGCTTGCGTGTTCTGTGCTGAGCTCTGACAACGCGTCATACGTCCAGCCAGTAATAGAACTCGTCCATCAAGGACCGCTGTCCCAAATTAGACACATTATTAATTTATTATACATAAATTAAAAGGTATTTTAATAAAACACGTATACTAAAAGATCAATAATTAAATTATTTTTAAAATGGTGAAGGTTTCAGAAAAATACGCTTGATAGATTTTGCGTGATTTTCAGTTTTTTATCCGCGTTAGATAGAACTTTACAAATTAATTTCACTATGTAATATCAACATAATCTAAAATATTCCTAAATTAAGTTATTAAGAAAATGCTTTAATTTAACATATATTTTTTCCAAATTATTACGTATCTACTCGTTTAGACGTGCGAGTATCTTCAGTATAATATCATTAAAAGTCGGTTATCGTCGTCTTAAGACATAGTCAGGCTTTCAGAAAACTATAGTAGGTAAACATATATTAGGTCTTTACCTATGAAATTGCCATTTTTCATTAAATAAGTTAATACCCTTGTTTCTCTATATTTATTATTTTTATTAACCAAAGTAATTACTCATGCAATCAATGCATTATTGCCAACGTAGTGGTAGCTTATTGATGCCCTTTTTGAAAAAGTCTGCTGGACGGGAGGCAACAAATTCTTCAAAGGCATTTTGAACTGCCTCTCGGTTATTGAATTTTTTCCCCACCAAGAAGTTATCCAAATTCTGGAAAAAGTAGAAGTCTGTAGGGGTAAGGTCCGGTGAGTACAGTGGATGACGGAGAACTTCCAACCCCAGCTCTTGTTACTTGGAGACCGTCTGCTGTGCAGTATGAGGTCGCGCGTTGTCGTGCACGAGCAGCGGAGTCGAACGATTGACCAAAGCTGGTTGGAGATGTGCGCGAGCTTCTCCATTATTATGTTCAGTTCTACACAGTACACATCTGCAGTAATGCTCATCCCGTTTGGTAAGAAGCTGTGATGAATGACACCGGCGCTAGACCACCAAACAGTGACCATCACTTCTTAAGGGGTCAGTTTTCATTTGAGGCATTGTTTAGGTGCTGAACCAGGATCTAATCAACTTGCTGAGCGCTTGCGATTGTCGAACAGAATCCATTTTTCGTCGCAAGTAACAATGCGATTCAATATGCTGTTCGTGTGTCTCGGTTGAGCATTGCAAGGCTCAACTCGACGCGTGCTTCGCGCTGGCGATTATTCAATTCATGGGGCACCCATTTGTCAAGCTTTTTTACCTTGCCAATTTGACGCAAATGGACCAATATTGTTTTGATGCTAACATCGAAAGCTGCTGCTAATACAGCTGTAGATTGAGAATCATCAGCTTCCACAATCGCCTTTAATTCGTCATGGTCGACTCTAAAAATATATGGCATAACAGCAACATAATATGTAACATCAAACTTGATTTTGTCTCTACGGATAAAATAGTTAAGTTAACTTTCATCTCAATTGGTGATAAATTATTTTCCTACCACTAATCCAATATATTGTTCGTAATGTTCGACTTAATAACAATATGGCGCTGCCTATCGCTCCCAAGATAGTTATTCAGATGAATTAGGTTCACATAGAAGTAAATTATGTTTGTACTCTATTCTCTTCAGGGAAATTTTCACTACTTACTTACTACTTAACAAGTACAAGAAAACAATAAATTAGGTAGGTATTAGAAGAGCTCTAGGACTCGTTTGCTCCACCAGCCATCGTTTCTTCAACAAACATCCCACTACCACTTCAGCTTGCTTACTCTGCAACATATGTCGGTAAAATAACTCCAATTATTTCCGGAACAGTTCATTTTAGATCTTACTCTCTTCAAAGAAATTTGGAACAAAGACCGCTCCTTAACGCGCTGAGCGACCTTGAATAAAGCTCTTTTTACCCGACTACGGCGAAGCAAAAAGGATGGTTATGATTTTAACCGTATGTATGGATGTGTATTCATCTGTTACCTCATAACTTCTAAACTCCCTATCATAATTTGACAAATGAGATATTATTGGAAGCATATTAATTGTCCGCTGGTTAGAGGTGAAGTGACGTCACATTAAATGCAATATGGCGCCCTCTAGAGGACAAAAAGTCTTGAACTAAAAAAAATATGTTTTTTTAGTTGGGTCATGTTGGGTATCAAATGAAAAGGCTTGACGAGCACATTACAAAAATGTATATATATTATATTTTCCCAAGTATACAAATATGTTTAAATTGTTAAAAACAAGCAAAAGTGAGACTGTGCTACATACGGCGCGGCTATAAAATTAATACCATAAAATAATAAAACCGAAACAAATAAAATATATACCTCGTCTGCAAATACTTTATCACTAAATTAAAACCCCAAAATAATTTAAATAAAAAGCAAGTTTAAAAACTAAAACCCAACTACTGAAAAATTACAATTATAATTTTGTACGTGTACAGGCATGCGACCACGGCTTTACGTTGACCATTTTTGTACCTATATCTTGATTTCTGTCTGAAATATTTTCTTGTTTCATACTTTTTAGAGCGTGATTTTTCAGTAGACGGGGTTTATTGTAATAGAGCTCATCCCTACCGGTATCTACCGCCAAGCAGTGATATAATATATGCCTGTTGAAACCAGTGCCTGTTGAAACTAGTGCCTGTTGAAACCAGTGCCTGTTGAAACCAGTGCCTGTTGAAACCAGTGCCTGTTGAAACTAGTGCCTGTTGAAACCAGTGCCTGTTGAAACCAGTGCCTGTTGAAACCAGTGCCTGTTGAAACTAGTGCCTGTTGAAACCAGTGCCTGTTGAAACTAGTGCCTGTTGAAACCAGTGCCTGTTGAAACCAGTGCCTGTTGAAACCAGTGCCTGTTGAAACTAGTGCCTGTTGAAACCAGTGCCTGTTGAAACCAGTGTCTGTTGAAACCAGTGCCTGTTGAAACTAGTGCCTGTTGAAACCAGTGCCTGTTGAAACCAGTGCCTGTTGAAACCAGTGCCTGTTGAAACTAGTGCCTGTTCAAACCAGTGCCTGTTGAAACCAGTGCCTGTTGAAACCAGTGCCTGTTGAAACTAGTGCCTGTTGAAACCAGTGCCTGTTGAAACTAGTGCCTGTTGAAACCAGTGCCTGTTGAAACCAGTGCCTGTTGAAACCAGTGCCTGTTGAAACTAGTGCCTGTTGAAACCAGTGCCTGTTGAAACCAGTGCCTGTTGAAACCAGTGCCTGTTGAAACCAGTGCCTGTTGAAACCAGTGCCTGTTGAAACTAGTGCCTGTTGAAACCAGTGCCTGTTGAAACCAGTGCCTGTTGAAACCAGTGCCTGTTGAAACTAGTGCCTGTTCAAACCAGTGCCTGTTGAAACCAGTGCCTGTTGAAACCAGTGCCTGTTGAAACTAGTGCCTGTTGAAACCAGTGCCTGTTGAAACTAGTGCCTGTTGAAACCAGTGCCTGTTGAAACCAGTGCCTGTTGAAACCAGTGCCTGTTGAAACTAGTGCCTGTTGAAACCAGTGCCTGTTGAAACCAGTGCCTGTTGAAACCAGTGCCTGTTGAAACCAGTGCCTGTTGAAACCAGTGCCTGTTGAAACTAGTGCCTGTTGAAACCAGTGCCTGTTGAAACCAGTGCCTGTTGAAACCAGTGCCTGTTGAAACTAGTGCCTGTTGAAACCAGTGCCTGTTGAAACCAGTGCCTGTTGAAACCAGTGCCTGTTGAAACTAGTGCCTGTTGAAACCAGTGCCTGTTGAAACCAGTGCCTGTTGAAACTAGTGCCTGTTGAAACCAGTGCCTGTTGAAACCAGTGCCTGTTGAAACTAGTGCCTGTTGAAACCAGTGCCTGTTGAAACCAGTGCCTGTTGAAACTAGTGCCTGTTGAAACCAGTGCCTGTTGAAACTAGTGCCTGTTGAAACCAGTGCCTGTTGAAACCAGTGCCTGTTGAAACCAGTGCCTGTTGAAACTAGTGCCTGTTGAAACCAGTGCCTGTTGAAACCAGTGCCTGTTGAAACCAGTGCCTGTTGAAACCAGTGCCTGTTGAAACCAGTGCCTGTTGAAACTAGTGCCTGTTGAAACCAGTGCCTGTTGAAACCAGTGCCTGTTGAAACCAGTGCCTGTTGAAACCAGTGCCTGTTGAAACCAGTGCCTGTTGAAACCAGTGCCTGTTGAAACCAGTGCCTGTTGAAACCAGTGCCTGTTGAAACCAGTGCCTGTTGAAACCAGTGCCTGTTGAAACTAGTGTCTGTTGAAACCAGTGCCTGTTGAAACCAGTGCCTGTTGAAACTAGTGCCTGTTGAAACCAGTGCCTGTTGAAACCAGTGCCTGTTGAAACCAGTGCCTGTTGAAACCAGTGCCTGTTGAAACCAGTGCCTGTTGAAACCAGTGCCTGTTGAAACTAGTGCCTGTTGAAACCAGTGCCTGTTGAAACCAGTGCCTGTTGAAACCAGTGCCTGTTGAAACCAGTGCCTGTTGAAACCAGTGCCTGTTGAAACTAGTGCCTGTTGAAACCAGTGCCTGTTAAAAGTTTGTGGTAGCCGCTGTAATTACAGGTGTATGAGGCCGTTCAATTGTTTCTCTAGGCTAGAAGTGCTCTTGCGATGCCTCTGTTTGACGAGTGTTTTTCACCCAATAACTAAAAGCTTGAATTATAAAGAATCCAAGAAACAATATATAAAGAAATAATATATTGTTTTGATTGCCTACTCGTTTACTTCATTCATTAATGTTTGCTTGCCTAATCTAAGGTAGATTTTACTAAGATCACAATTGTTTTTAATACCTTAAGTCATGTACCTACAATCTACGTAAATGAAAAATATTCCGACGAACTGAGAACCTCCTCCTCTTTTTTTTTGAAGTCGGTTAGTAAACTTAACTAATATGGAACTTAACAATTTTGAAAATAATTTTGTTTTGTCTTGAAATTAATGAATTCCTAAAATATTACGTTTGAATTTCATATTTATGTAAACTGATACCGTTTCTAAATTTATTTTGAGATATGGAAGCCATACTGCTTATTCCTTTAATTTGTACTTGCGTTCTGCATTTGGATCAGATTTCTGTCTTCAAGTTAGTTTAAGTTTTTTATTACCCAGCTAGTTATAATAATATATTATTTAACTTAAAAAAGAATAGAAAGAAGAATATTTAATTTTGTTAAAATATATTTTAACAAAATTAAATATTCTTTTTACCATCCCTTCTTCCTTTTATATCGATGGTACTTTAATTTAACTTCCTTATTGCTAAGACATACCAGGTGTTAGGTTAAATTAGTGACGTTCTCCAGATCGTTTTAACTACAGGTGTAAAGACACTTGGAACGCTCCAGAAAGTGGGACATAGCAAAGCTCAAATGGGGGTTCCAAAAGAAAATCTAACCAAGTAAAAACTTACTTTTTTTGTTTTGCTTTTCTTTCGAAGAACACAGAACTCTCATTACTTAAACATCGTAGGTACTAAAAGGGTTAGAAACTTTGGAACTTCTAAACAATGTTTCGCTGTCATAAGCAATATTCGTTATATAGAGTTGATAGAGGATAGGATTCGACATCCTTGTAGCTTCCACTTACAATTTAGTTTAGTAACTTTGTGATTTGTTTTTAAGTTTAATCGTATTGAAGGAGATAATAATTTGGTCTATTTTGAGTTTGAGAATAGGTAATGTTGCTAGTGAACTTTTGGAGTAGATCAAACTTGATTGTTTTGTAAAAGTAATTTCTGTTTTACATTAAACATATTGTTACATCTAGTAAATTGGGTTTCTATGAGACACTAAATAAACATAGTCAATACCATCGAATGTTGTAAAAAATCCTTCACATTAACAGCTCTAAGCACCTAACATTTAAAACAAAAACTGACTATAATAGTCAGTATCAGCTATTTAAACATGGCATATCCTAAACTTAGAAATTGAAATAATCTCGAATCAACCTTAGAAAAGGTCCCATTTGATTTACAATTAACGAAGTAAAAAAATCAGCTAGGTGCATGTCGGACCACTCACAATGAAGGGTTCCGTATTTGAAAAACATGTTCTTCCATACGGAATGTATGGGAGATCATGTTTTTGCAACTGCAAATGTAAGTTGGTCGATTATTACTCGTTAACTTGTAGAGCCT
Source organism: Omphaloscelis lunosa (assembly GCA_916610215.1). Lineage (NCBI taxonomy): Eukaryota > Metazoa > Arthropoda > Insecta > Lepidoptera > Noctuidae > Omphaloscelis > Omphaloscelis lunosa. Next base: position 15,323,107 of record OU744261.1, on the reverse strand, counting down.
ACTTAGCTGTGATAGTTTTCCTTTTAACTTTGTTATATTCGCTACTGCTGTGAATTTTTTCACATATCCCGAAAGAACCATTTAACTGGCAGGGGGGACACTTTGAGCAATGGGTAGCTCACCGTCCGATAAGAAACAGGCCTGGGTCGACAGCGCGTTGTGTTCCACGCGCGCCTCAAAGAGATGTCAGCAGAACTGACGGGGTCCGATAGGGCCGATGCCTGCCGGGGTTTCGGTTATTGTCCGAAAGGGTTACCGTGGCCCCTGGCAATACAGGCAACTGAAGGAACACGGGTGGGTTTTAGACAGTAAGAGTCTGACACAGCCTCCCGCTCCGCCCAGAGCGGGAGAAGTTATTTGATAATTTACCACCAAAACAAAAAGAGGGGGGACATTTGACTCTAACAAAAATTAGCACTAGCTTAATATTTCGCAAACGGATCCCTGAATCTAAAAATGGGTCTTACACAACCACAATATTTTTGGAAGACTTTTCCAACAACACCCCACACCATGGGAAAGACGAGAAAAAAAAACCACTTTACGCGTAGCTGAGGTACCCTAATACAAAAATTCAAGATATTATTTTACCACTTTGTCGGCGCAATTAGTATGTATACCCATGCCAAATTACAGCTTTCGAGTACCACGAGTCTCTGAGCTAAGCCACGGACAGACGGACGGACAAACGGATATGGCGAAACTATAAGGTTTCCTTGTTGACTACGAAAACCTAAAAAGACATAATATCAATATATTCAAGTATAGCATTAATAACAAAATGAAGCAACCCGAAACTTCACTTTAATGAAAACCACCAGGTTTTAAATTCATTTTATGATTAAATTAATCGTCGTCGGTGGTCAGTACAAGGTGATTGGCTCTTTCCGTCCGAGTCTAATTACTTCATCATTAATTCATTTGTAATTGGACGCTTCAAGCGAATTTAACGTTAATAATGATGCGAATTTTATATCGATAGGTTTTCTTTAAGGTCTATATATCTGCCGAACCTTCTCCCAACTATGTTAGGATCAGCTTCCTGTCTAACCGGATGCAGTTGAAATACAAGTCTTTTACATCGAACGACTGCCTATCTGACCTCCACAATCCAGTTACTGGATAACACGACACCCACTGGCAAGACTGGTTGTCAGACTTTCGGGCTTCTGACTACCCGTAACTACTATCAAAGTTCTAGGAATGACAGCCGAGACTAACTGCTTAACGTGGTTTCCGAGGCAAGGAGGTAGAACATTACGTAAATAAACAGTGAGCAACGTCACATGAACTCGTGTAACGTTGTGTGACGTGGTAAACAGTTATTCAAATAAATTTTAATAACTGTTTACCACTTAAACGCCATGATTTCTCACGAACGACGCGCGACGACCAGATATCGTCAAGTAAACGTTATAGTAACTTGTTATGTACCATGTTACGTAACATATGCTAACTGGGCCACGTTAATTGCCTCCACTGAGCAACAAAATAGATAGGTTCAGAAGACCGGCTCCAAACAACGAACAAAAACACATGCATACATTAGACACAAGACTTATATATTCTGATTTTTGATTTTCTAGACTAAAATGACATTTGGTGTCGACATAAAAATAATCTAGTTACCAAGTGACTCTCACCAAGAACTGAATCAATCTCTGCAGGAGGACCTTCACTGTTGTCTCTATGATATTAATAACTTACCGTGTTATTTAAAAAAAAATGTCGATTGCAACTGTTATTGTCGATTGTACTGGTATTTGTTTGTCATAGTCTAAAATCGTACGCGTAGTGTTGCTGAATTTAAGCTAATGGATCAGAAAACGCATGAAATTTTAATTTAAAACCACCCGAAAGATGTTTTTCATTTTTCAAATGAGGTTAATTTTATAATCTAAATTTTCGTCAATGATTTTTTAATTACAATTTAATGATGCTATTCAAACAATATTTGTTGGAAAAAATGGCAAAATGCAAAGTTGGAACTGAGATTTTTTAAATACAGATGAATGTGTTACTAATTCCATTTAGTGAGCGATAGCGTAAGAATTCATAATATACTTTTGGAACAGACTTTATGTGCGCGTGAGTTTGTACACTCGTTGTATCGAGCTGGCCTTCTGTAACTATCTATTCGGTGACTGAGAAGTGCAACGCACGCCCAATTTGAGCTCGTGATTCCGTGTCGCTCGTGATGCAACGTGGGGTAAGTGCTTCGAGTGTATTACCCCTGCCCTGGGGCATATTTAGAAACTCAATCTTAATTTACATCAGTCTGGCTTTGCTTAGTGGAGTCGTTGTTACAGTTTAGCCAAATGCGGTTATCAATTATTCATATTTTCGTGTGGTTAGTGGTGTCAGAGTTTTAAAGCCGCTTACAGGCCTCTGACGAGAAATATCTTCCAGGCATGCCGGTTTCTTCAATATGTTTTCCTTCACCGCTTTTTAAAGCAAGTGATAATTATACAATACGCACATAAACCCTAAAAGTCAGAGGTGCGTGCCTTGGGTTCGAACTTGAGACCTATGACTTGGCAGTCCGACGGTCACACCACTAGGCTATCAATTATTTAGTTAGGTACATGAAGTGACAACTGACTAACTTAACTTTACAGCTCAATTGCTGGGAACTATAGATAATCTAAGGTTAGACACATTGTCAGACTTTGGGATTAATCTTGACTTTGTTGTGTGAACAGATAAGTTTGTGTGTGGCACTTAGTAATTGACAGCAGTGGTGGCAAAGTGGTTACAGCCCCGTAAGTTACGTATCGTAGGTTGTGTGTTAGAACCTGGGCTGACTTTACTTTGTGTAATTTATTTCATCACCGCTACTCTCAAGGTCTAAGAAAATATCGTGAGGAAACCGGCATGTTTTGGGACCAAAAAATGAAAGACATGTGACATGTGAATTATGGCCCTATGATTATGGTCCCTCTCACAGAGAGGTGACCTATGTCCCAGCAGTGGGAATGTTTACTGTTTATGCTACTTAGGTTAGGTTAGGTTATTATAAAAAATCGCGAAAATATATGTGGTTCTCATAAGTGGTGATGCAAAAAGGGCATTATTATGCCCTTTTTGTTTAAATTGTGCTGTTGGAAAAAGAACCACTAAGCTATTTAAAAAATCAGGAGAGTAGTCTTACTATTTCACTAACAACAAGTACCGCGATCACTAATGCACACTGTATTTGATGATTATTTGAATTTAATCATTGTTTTCAGAAAAGCTCAACTGTTGCCGGCTACAAGTGCATAGATTAGGAAAACAAATAACATGTCTACCTACGTATAATATCTAAGAGAGAATATCGTCTTTGTGGTAAGTACTTGACCCTAAGCTAGCTTGAATCTTAACCTGTTGCTTGATGCCTGACTTAAGCACCTACCATCGTATTTTCGGCTCTAAATATACGATGTCGAATAATGGCCGCGGCTTCTCCATCGACGTGGAATCTGTAAATAGACTACTCGTACCACATTTTACCTTAATATAAACGTTGCTTACCACTAAAAAAACTCTCTTTCATAATTTAGTATGTGTTGGGGCGAAAATGTTATGTTGATGTTGTGTATTGGGATGTTATGTTGAACGAATAAACAACCGATTGGTATAAGGGTTTTATTGCTACTAAAAATAACATGATATAAAGTAATAATGTACAATTAATGTTGAATTAAACAAACTGCAACGTTTCCCTGTAAGTGGGACAAGTTAGTTGCATGTACAGCATAGGTCGTACAGCATGGGTATGTTATTGAACTAAAATCGCAGGAGCCCAAACACTCGACCAGAAGGAACATCTTTTGCCCAATCAGTTTCTAATCGCTTAGACACTGCGTACACCTTTCCGTCTTCGAACAGTATCCTGAATTATATTATCAGTTAAACTCTGTAATGTTGCATGTTTTTACTTACGGTTTGGTTGTTAAAATGTTGGTCTTTTATCATACGTTCTCTCTAGATAAATGCATGACCATTGTCGGTGTGTTAAATATTCCTGAGGCTCTGTATTTCATTGTTATTGATATTTTCTGTAGATTTTCTTGTTGTGACACTTACCTATGTCAAATGTTAAACTGTCAGTTTCTTTTTATTTTTCTGTTTGGCTTAGTCTATGATGTTACTTTTTGGTTTATATAGTTTCAATTATTTTTATTGATATCGCTAAAACATTGTATTAATTATAATTTATTTTTATATTATGATTGTACAAAATAACTACAAATTAACTATTGTTCTAAATTTTATTTATGAAATTTAACGCACTCCAAGGAGGTCCGATTATATTGGAAGAAACCATTGTTTGAAAATGGAAAAGAATATTGATTTTGGAAACAAGCTGAAGGGTATAAAAGCAGAGGCCGTCAGAAGCAACGGGCTTTTCGATCTCGGATTCTATCTATCTCCGATTCTATCTCCGACTTTATAATAATAAAAGGGTCTGTCTCTCTTACAGTCCATCTTGGCCTGCCCTGGCCATTCCGTCAATCACTCCCGGCCGGAGCCTCCAACTCCCGAAGACTACCTCCCGCTGCAGGCCTCCTCTGAGGCCCAACCTCCTAAGAGTCATCGACCCGCCGAGGCCATCACCAGCCGCCAATCACTCCCTGCCGGAGCCTCCAACTCCCGAAGACTACCTCCCGCTGCAGGCCTCCTCTGAGGCCCAACCTCCTAAGTGTGCAGTGCCGATCCATAGTGTTAAACTGTGTTTTTGTGTACTCCCCTTGTATATTTTTAATTATATTATAATATTTAAATATTTTATTATATTTTCCCTCACATTTTCCCCCTCTGGGAAAATGTAACGTTACAGTTTGGCGCCCATTCAGCTTACCCACCCCCTCTTCCCTCTCTAAATTCTAAAACTAACCCACCCCCTCTTCCCTCTCTAAATTCTAAAACTAATCCACCCCCTCTTCCCTCTCTAAATTCTAAAACTAAACTTTCACAAGTTTTTCAATTATATTTTGGCGAACCTTTATTCATCACCTCATCCATTACAACCTTTACTCAACACTTCTTATACTGAACAAACTCGTAATACTACACCCCCACACACACTACGATTACCATTGTAATCGTCATCCATTCTTCGCTTGTACGTGTTAAAACCATCGTTTGTTCGTTGGTCATTTGCAAGTTGGGGTTTGGCTTACTATACGACGTTCTATAGGAGAGTATCCTATAGACGTTACCACCTACTCTTTACTCTTTTCTTTACCTCACTACACTGCATCCCACACACTTGCACACCACTGCGGTTACCATTCATTGGTAATCGTACCCAGTTTTCGCTTGTGTGTGTTAACTTGTCACTAGCAAGTTGGGGACTGGGACACTCCACGACGCCTGCAGGACAATATCCTGTGGACGTTTGTACAATACTGAACATTAATTTACTTTAATCATTACTCCATTTAGTTTGATTTGCTACCACGGCTAGTGCAACTTGTAACTAAATTACTTAAAAACTTATTTAAACCTAGACTAATATTTTTAAATCTTAAACAATGGATAGACCAATAAGATACACGTACTTCAACAAACTTGAGAGCTTGAATACGAAGTTTCTATCAGAGCTGAAAGACCTGCGGAAACTTTGACAAATCGGAGATAATTCTATATATATATCGGAGACAAAAATAAATTGTTACAGTTTATACAATATTATTTATTATTTAGTTTATAATATTGTTTTAGTTTTTATTTTACTAAAGTTTTACAGTTTACACTGATTATGCTGCACTAAAATGGTTCCAAAATCTATCTAATCCTTCTGGGAGATTAGCACGTTGGACTCTTCGTCTATCATGCTTTGATTTTGATCTGAAACATAAGAAAGGAAAGGATAATTCCGTTCATGGGACATTCCGTTACAAAAGATTCAATTAGCACTAAATAGCTCTGTAAATGCTACCACAGGGTTCTTCTCCTTGATGTCTTTAAGAACTTTCATTTTTATTCATTTTCATAAGTCTGTAAATACTTCATAGGGATAAAACTTTTGGCATTGTTAATTATATTTAGTTTTTAGAGAGCGGTGCATAACTCGTTAAATAAGCCATTATGTCGAGCGGTACTTAACTCGTTAAATAAGCCTTAGTGTATCTATATCTTTATCTTATTTACTTGTACTTGAACTTGAAACTCGCAAGGTTTTTCTTAAGCACTAATGCTTTAAAACCTTGACTATTTTTCTGAAACAGGAAAATTTTGTATATATTTAATTTAGTTTTTTTTTTTGGGTTTTAAAAAAGGTGCGGGTTACGACACCTAATTAAAATAAATAAGCCTTCGTAACCTTAAAAAATAATTCCTTGTGGAGTATGCGTCATAGAATGTGAACCATATCCCCTAAGAATGCTGGTGATGTATGATTGAGGGAGCACGAAAGGCGAGTTGTTGAAAGGTGTATGAAAGAGCAAGGTCTTATTTACAACATCTAAATCTTTTCAGTTGATAATTTTCTTGGGTTATGGGGAATCATAATTGTAAGATACTACACACCAGATGTAGTGTTTTCTTTCTTTTTAATTTTCAGTACCACTGTAAATAATCTGCTAGATTTGCTAGGTAATGCCCTAAAAATTTTTTCATGGGATTCAAAAATTTTCCGGGGTTGTCGGGGAAATGTAATGTTGCATGTTTTTACTTACGGTTTGGTTGTTAAAATGTTGGTCTTTTATCATACGTTCTCTCTAGATAAATGCATGACCATTGTCGGTGTGTTAAATATTCCTGAGGCTCTGTATTTCATTGTTATTGATATTTTCTGTAGATTTTCTTGTTGTGACACTTACCTATGTCAAATGTTAAACTGTCAGTTTCTTTTTATTTTTCTGTTTGGCTTAGTCTATGATGTTACTTTTTGGTTTATATAGTTTCAATTATTTTTATTGATATCGCTAAAACATTGTATTAATTATAATTTATTTTTATATTATGATTGTACAAAATAACTACAAATTAACTATTGTTCTAAATTTTATTTATGAAATTTAACGCACTCCAAGGAGGTCCGATTATATTGGAAGAAACCATTGTTTGAAAATGGAAAAGAATATTGATTTTGGAAACAAGCTGAAGGGTATAAAAGCAGAGGCCGTCAGAAGCAACGGGCTTTTCTATCTCGGATTCTATCTATCTCCGATTCTATCTCCGACTTTATAATAATAAAAGGGTCTGTCTCTCTTACAGTCCATCTTGGCCTGCCCTGGCCATTCCGTCAATCACTCCCGGCCGGAGCCTCCAACTCCCGAAGACTACCTCCCGCTGCAGGCCTCCTCTGAGGCCCAACCTCCTAAGAGTCATCGACCCGCCGAGGCCATCACCAGCCGCCAATCACTCCCTGCCGGAGCCTCCAACTCCCGAAGACTACCTCCCGCTGCAGGCCTCCTCTGAGGCCCAACCTCCTAAGTGTGCAGTGCCGATCCATAGTGTTAAACTGTGTTTTTGTGTACTCCCCTTGTATATTTTTAATTATATTATAATATTTAAATATTTTATTATATTTTCCCTCACATTTTCCCCCTCTGGGAAAATGTAACGTTACAACTCATATAAAGTCATAGGTCTCGAGTTCGAACCTAAGGCACGCATCTCTGACTTTTCGGATTCATGTGCGTATTGTATAATTATCACTTGCTTAAAAAACGGTGAAGGAAAACTTCGTGAGGAAACCGGCATGCCTGAGAGATATTTCTCGACGGCATGTGAAGTCAAATCAGAGGCCCATGGGTGGCTTTAAAACTCTATCACCAGGTTAGTCAATAACCACACGAAAAGAAGAAGAAGCTAAACCCATTTCCGAATACAACCTGTAAACTTCAAATATACGGTTATCTGCAGGATCATCAACTGCAGTTCACGCAAAACGACAAGCTTAGTTGTTACTAACACGTCGGATGCTGTCGCAATGTAGTTAAGCGATAAACTGGTTAGTGCAAGGAATTGCACGCCACTGTAATGTTAATTTTGTCTCTAGTGTATCGGGAGATTGTCTTCACTAATAGTTTTAGTTCAGCAATTTAGCGTATGTTGGATTAGACACTGTTACCAGGCCTGAACTAAATGCAATTTAAAAACTACCTAAGTATCTTAAATTAATTGTATTTACAATTATGTCTATATCCGAAAAATGAGTGGTCAAATTGCTTATATTCATTTTTAATGGACAGAATTTGCTACATTGTATTTGGGCGTCTTTGATGTTATCCGGCTCGAAGGACCAAAATTTAAAAGACCTAAAAACTTGTATAAAAAAAAGCGAATGTGACGAATGGTCATCATATCCATTTTTTTATGTTAAATTATACCTAGCTAGTTCATAAAAGTAACATTAGTAAATATACCCTTTTTTTTGGGTGGGAAATTATCAAATAACTTCTCCCGCTCTGGGCGGAGCGGGAGGGGGCGTGTCAGACTCTTACTGACTTAATAGCACAACACACGTCTGATCTTTAAGGGTATATTTACTACCCTTACACACGTCTGATCTTTAAGGGTAGTAAATATACCCTTAAAGATCAGACGTGTGTTGTGCTATTCCTAAATCGTCCTTTGATATTATTCTCTCCGTTTATGTAACAAGTTGGTAGTTTCTTCTATCTTCTAATTAATTAACTTGTGCACTTATCATAATAATCAGCCTATAATATTCCCACTGCTGGGACATAGGTCGCCTCTCGGTGAGAGGCAGTGGGCCGTAATCCACCACGCGGACCCAGTGCGGGTTGGTAGATGCCACAAGTCTTCGAATTTTTGGTTCTAAGACATGCCAGTTTCCTCACAATGTTTTCCTTCACCATTTGGTGAGCAGTGGTGATGAAATAATTTACACAAAGTAAAGCGCCTGTCTGGGTTCGAACCTACGACCTGCAACTCCTAAGTTGCGACTGTTACTACTCGGCCACTACTGCTCTCGTATAAGTGCAAATAAAAGCAACATGATATGATCTGCAACTGCGTCTCCAAAGTAGGTGATTAACACAATGTCTCGTTAAGACCAAGAGATTGTTGAGAGGGCGTAAAAATGCGGTCAAGAGGAAGCGCGGTCTGACAACTGAACGTTTTACATGATAGAGAGTAATGAAAATATGTTCAGGAAAGTATTATAAAATGTTTCTACTGTCCGGCAGGATTATTATGTTGTAGTTTAAAAGATATGGGTGCTGGTAAAATTATAAGCACTTGAAATGTTTCAACATTGTCTCAGTACCCATTTATGTTATAGTTGTATATACATAGGGTGGCAAGGACATCGATACGTAACCTACTACCATGAATTCAGTACATGATTCTGGACCCCACTGCGTTGAATTTTTAGCTGGTTATTTTTAAAAAAAACGCCTGTTCCCTTTTTGATCGCATACGTATTTGCAGTTTTGTAGGAAACAGCCTTTTTTCAAATACCCGACTAAATAAGCATGATTTGAAATTTCAAGGGGGTCCAGAATCATATACTGAATCCATGGTAACGTATGTGCGTTGATATCACTGCCACCACGTATAGATGATGGTGACTGTAACCACTTTCCAACAAGTTTGACTCATTGATAGGTATAACCTTCAGCAAAAGTTGTTTTCAATTTAATACGTATTAGGTAACTACTTTTAATTAAAAAAAAGACATTATAAAACAAAGCTATATAAGACAAAAGTAACCGCAGGGCGATAAAATTGAGGTCAAGAGAACGACTGCGGTCTCAAAACGGAGCGTTTCACATAATCCTTTAGATTTAAAGTTATGGTCGCCACCTATGCAGGTATTATTTAAAGCCAATGTTTTAAAAGTAGTTAGAAATTATCTCCCGGGAATGTACTATCGGGATATCTAAAGTGTTAATACAGGTTATAAATTATCTAAGTACCAAATTTCATTCAAATCCGTTAAGCCGTTTTTGCGTGATTGAGTAACAAACATCCGAACAAACAAACATACATACAAACTTTAAAATTTATAATATTATCTAGTATGATCATAAAAGTAGGCATACTGAAATTTAAATTGGTTTTTGTTTCCGTGTACATAGATATTTTACTTCCTTAATTAAGCGACCTGTCTGACTGTTTATTTGTTCACACTTTAAAAACAAAGTTTAGTTAAATAACAACAAACACTGTGTAAACATGCACGTGAAAGTTCTCACGCTCGGTAAAAAGTACCTACCTTACTAACCACACTGTTTCCTTATTAAGGAAATTACTAATTAGGTCACACCTCGTGAAACAAGTCTTAGGCGGGGTAACTTAATGTAAACGTTCGTGACGTTTACATTAAGTTACCCCGCTTTTCTTTATGTATTTGGTAGTGTCGTGATTTCTTTGATTTAATTAAAAAAATGTATTATTTTAATATCGATTTATAATATTCACTGTGGCAACACTGTCAAAGTACAAATTATTAATATTATAAGAAACTTCTAAATGTATTTTCATTAGTGTCCGACCGAAACGGGTTTTTTAGCCGAAACCGAAACCGAACTTTCGGCTTTGCTCTTAGTTTCGGCCGAAACCGAAACTTAGTTAAACATATTTAAAATTTCTATCCTATACAGAAATCTGGTGTGTTTTTTTACACTTTTATTTGAATATACAATGTATATTATACATACAGACAGTTGAATAGTGTTGAATAAAATAAAAAGGCCATCATTAAAGTACGTAACAAATATATGTTTTATTTTTTATGTCATGAATATATAAACTAAATAAATATGTTGAAGTAAAGACTTACTTTTGGGAGTAAACGTTTTAAAAAAAACATTCAGTTAGACTTAGACATATACTACATAACTACAGACTCTCAATTGAATATTTTAATTATCGTGTTCACAATATTTTTAAGATCAATCTAATATTTATTTTTTGAAAATCTTATTTATCACTTTGGTATTACCTAGTTATCACAAGGATCAGTCTAGGTATATAATCTAATCATCGCGACGAGCGAGCACGAGCTAGCCGCGAAGTTCGCCGAACGATGCACGATAATTCATGAACACTCGAGTTTCGGCGCGGCCGAAAGTTTCGGACATTTACTGGCCGAAACCGAAACTAAGGCCAAACTAGATTCCTTGGCCGAAACTGGCTGAAACCGAAACCGAAACCGAACTTTCGGAGGGTCATTAATTTTCATTATAGTAACTGAATGTATTGTTTTACTTTGGCAACACATAGAAATGACGGTTATGATAATAACGTTTTTTCTGGGTGGGGCAAAAGTCGTTTAAAATTGTAAAATGTACAGTTACAATACAGACAACAAACAGCAGCAGCAGTTGCAGTTGTTGTTTAGCAGTTGTATGTATAGTTACTCGTCGTTCGATTGTGAACAGTAGTGTGGATTAAAAGTACCTATTAGCAAGAAAAGAGTGTTTTCTTTATAGTAGGTACCATCGCGGTCACGCATATCTTAACCACTTTGAAAACAAAATCCCGTGCACACGACCCTATTTTTCGTAAGTCAGCGAAACTATAACGACCGAGCGTTGCAAGCAAGAATAGTCCTTACAGAATATTGTACAGTGCAAGAATAGTGTACAGATATGCGTTTCTTCGATAATATACTAGGTAAACAAATAATATAGGCGTCATACGAGGGTAAAACAGATAAGTATATATTTACTTCCTAATCTAAAACACCACTGAAGGAATGGGGTAACGTAGAAGGGAAACCAAGAATTACTGGCCTTCAGACTTTTAGACGTCGCGCGTCGTCGACATCAACAAGCAGTGAGCAAGAGCGGTGATAAATTTTCGTTATATATAAAAAAAACACTACAAAGTGAAAAATTTCTTTTATTTTGGAAGTCGGTGTGTCGGTTTTAAATTTTCGCTTTCTGCCACTCCGAAATTAAAGTAATTTTTCACTCGGTAGTGTTTTTTGTGGAAGTCAGTTGTTTAATTTGCAAATGTTTTTATTTTTCACTTTTTACTTGTAGTACCCACCTCACACAAATTCAAATAAAACTACGTGCTATGTAAATAACAGTAACAGGAAGTTATTCTAACATCTTCCATATAGACTAAGTTGGAATAATACGTATTATTAAGAAAAGAAAAAAGAAAAGAAAAGAAAAACATTTATTTGAACACAGTTCGTGAAACACAAAACACAAATAACAAAGATAAAATAAATAATAATATTTAAAAACAACAGTGTGTGCCTCACGGCTGCGCCAAAAAGGTTCATTTCAGCATTAATGCCAGACAGATGCTGTCTGACGCTGGTTTTCGAATGAACCCATAAGAACAAGTGACGGGGAGTACAAACAGTTTCAACATACCGAATACATAATAACAATAATAATACTAATTGAAGCTAACTAAAAAAACTACCCAAGCAAAGGTAATAACATTTATACGGGACCACTTCGCAAGATTCCTCTACCAAATGAATAATTATTATTATAATTATTATTCGTCACAAAAACACGTACATACAAAAAGATAATTACTCAAGTAGAAAAATAAAATAAAACAAATAGATTTAAATGTAATCACGAGCACAAAACAGAAATATGCGGCAGCTGCACGTCATGACTGTAACAAGAAGGCTTCCCCTCAGCATGATGCTGTGTTATGGGGGACCCACAGCACAGCGCTGATTTACAGTGGTCATCCGAAAAAGACGTACGGAAACCAAGTCAGGTTTAATGAATTATACATAAAAAGATAAGAAAATAAAATAAATTGTTACTTTACTATCAATTATATGAATAAATATGATTAAATAACATAATAAAAAATGATCCGCAGGCATTATTTACGTTAATCTAAATATATAATAATAAAATATCAATGGACAGCACACATTAAAAAAAAAATATACAGACGAACATAGACCCTCCTCCTTTTTGTAGTGCACTCTCACCTTGCAGTGAACCAATGTTCTGGCAATTTAATATTATTTTATGGCACTCAGAATCATCTCTAGATAAGTCAGAAATCTTGCTAGATTAGGTAATCTAACCTAGATGTAGTCTCTTTCGGCCGCGGCCTATATAAAAGCGGTCGTCGCGCCAATACGCGATCGGTTGCGTGCATATGTCAGTTTTTGTTCAGAAAACGGGAAAGCGCTCTCTGTCGGCGCGGCCACACGTTCAGGTTCACCGAAAAAAAAAAAACAGTGGCACTCCGGGAGTGCCAACAAGTGGAAACTTGAACAATTAAAAAAAAAAACCAAAACCTTTAAAGTAAAAATACTTGCATAGAACATTGATCCGTAACTTAATATAAATAAAGAGCACAATTGCGTTTACAAAAATGAGGTGTCGGTGACGGTGTCGTGAGTTCAATTATTTTTTCCCATCTCAAAAATGCCCAACACGCCTAAAGAAGTTTTCACTTCAAAAAGTTCAAACGATTTTGTATTAGCGCGGCAATCGCTTTTAACCAATCTAGTTTGGCTATGCCATCCTTGGATAGTAGGCTAACCGGGTGTTTATTTATACGCTCGGACAGGAACGACCTGCGCCTGATGACGGGGACCATCACGGGACACTGCTCGCTTAACAAACACTTCCATACAATAGGCATAACGGATAGTTCCCGTGCAGGGCGTGGGGAGGCTGAAGAAACCGTCATGCACGTGCTCTTTGAATGCACAGGCGTCACCCAGATTAGAACAGAAACCCTCGGATCACCCAGATCTTTCACAGATGTTCTGAACAGACCAGGAGATTTAATTAAGTTCTGGAGGGAGGTGGGCTGATTGGAATAACCACCAAACGGCCGACATGGCACACGCACCATGGTCCACCTGACGGACTAAGTGCGGAAACCAAACCCCTTAACATATATATATAGAGTGGTTAGCGTAATGTCGTTTTCTAGAGCTTTTTAAACGACATTAAAATAACAACTGACATTATTCAAATACTTCGTACTTTCATAGATCCCTAGATCCGCGTAGAAGACATAACTTAAGCCAGGATCTACAAACTTAGCAACTTGTAACTCCTTCACTACAGCACTAAAATAAAATATGACTCGATATTTCTCAGATTAAGCTGAAAATCTTTCTGGCCGTGCATCTATTAAAGATAAATCCTTTACGAGTTAAGAATATGAATCGTTTTATTCAGTTCATAATGGCTTTAAATGGTGCTTGCCAGTTGTAACTGGATAAAGTTGGAAAAACGTATGGAATATTAAGTGTCTCGCCGATAAGGCTTGAGGAGATTAATTAGAATTGTTTCCTGTTAATGCCTACTGTTCTTGGAGCTCGTGGCTTAATACTAACAGCCGCACTGGTCGATACATCAGGTTAAGCTACGCTTGCCGCGGGTGTTCCGTGGTTGGGGATTTCTACACACCGGGACTCCTCTGTGCCTCGGAAAGCACGTTAAGCCGTTGGTCTTGGCTGCCATTCGTGGATCTTTGACAGTCGTTACGGGTCGTCAGAAGCCTGAAAGTCTGACAGCCAGTCTTACCAATGGGTATCGTATTTAGATAGGCAGTCGCTCCATATAAAATGCTGGTATTCAGCTGCATCCGGTTAGACTGGAAGCCGACCCCAACATAGTTGGCAAAAGGCTAGGCTGATTGATTTTTAGCCGCTAAGGCTAAATCTAATTAGAATTGTTTCCTGTTAAAGCCTGCTGTTCTTGGAGGGATGAGGGACATGTTATCAGAAAAGTTTTGTGTAATATGAATGGCTATACGAATGGGGGAAGAACAAAGAAACGATGGATGGACTATGTGAATATGATATGGCTAGAAAGGGGATGAATACCGAGATGACGACTAATAGAGAAGTATGGAAGAAAAAGATAAGTTGCGCCGACTCTAAATAAATTTATTTATTATTTATTAAAAATATAATAATATTATATTATTTCATTTTATATTATTATAATATTATTTAAAATAAGATTAGTATTAATTAAATTGGGATAAGGGCAGGAGAATGATGATTTTCTTGAATATTAAGCCCACGGCGGGATTTTATCGCGCACTGGATTTTCAACTCTCGAAGTTGAGCCGAGCGTTGAGAATCCAACAGAGTGCAACCCAGCGCGTCGAAAAAACACTGTAGAATTTTCAACTCATGGCGCTAAGCAGAGTGTTGAAAATCCAATGTGCGAAAAAAAATCGCCGCATAAAACCTGGGCAAAGTTTTTTTTTGTTTTTTTTTTAAAGGCACATTTATTCTCTTGGATTGTGTCTTCGTCTAAAATTATTTTTTTGTATGAAGTCTGCTTCTTACTATGGTCGTCTATTGTGTATATTATTTAAGTAATAAAAAGACTCTCTATTGTTCATCTTTATACTCCGTGGCTCTTTGTAAGTCGGTATACAGCGAAGTTTATTAAACTGTAGTTCGCTAACAGACGAACTTCATTAATACTTTCAGAAGAATCTGCTACAGAACAAAGAATATTGTCTTTATGCCTGCTAGCTACGTTCGCTAACAGGCTATATTCCGTAGCAGCGTAGCCGTGACTTCATCGCGTAGCACCGTAGTATTTAGTCGTGTAGCAATGTAAAAAAGTCACCATAATGGTTTTATATACGTCCATGATCTTTGTTGAGTAGGTTGGTACAGTTAGCATCAGAAGTGCATTCATACTTCAGCTTTCTAAATCTTAATTACTGAGCAAAATAATTATGTAATTAAAATCGGTACAGAAGTAAAAATGAATGAATATTAACTCATAGCTATGTATAAGAATTGCTAAAGAGCCGATTGTTGAAACGAGTGTTGACCACCACACTGGCTCAAGACGGGTTTCCGATTTCAGACTTATATTAGCCATAAATCCAGGTTTCCACACGAAGTTTTTCCTTCACCAATGTTAATAATGTCCAAGATAAACTCAGAAAGTACATATGAATTCAAAAAGTCACATTGGTAGTTGCCCGGATTTGAACCCATAGCTTATGTATGAGAGGCGAGGCCTTTAATTACTGGACCATCAAGACAACTTACTCTAATCGACACTAACCCAAAAAGCCTACAGTTTATTTATATTTTTAAGGTTCCGTACCTTAAAAGGAAAAAACGCAACCCTTATAGGATTACTTCGTTGACCGTCCGTCAGTCTGTCAAGGCCCATTTTCTCAGGAAAACATAAAGGTATCCAGTTGAAATTAATATCAAATACGTGGATCTATGTTCCCTTAGAGGTCAAAAAAATCAAGCTTCTAAGTCAACGCAATAAAAAAATACAGCCTTTTATGTGACATTATTTTGATACTCGCAAATAAATTAAAACCTACAGGGTACTTCCTGTTGACCTAGAATCATGAAATTTGGCAGGAAGCAAAGTCTCATATCACAAGTGAAGGAAAACGTCCAAAAATTGATCATTTGTAGTTTTATCACATTTTTTTTTTGCGCTTACCACCTTACGCTTGCAGCTGGAGGATTGACCGTGACGTATATCGATGTATGGGAGAACATGCTTCTCAACTACTAAGTTAAGTTAGTTGTTGGAATAAATTCATCCCAACTACGGAACCTTTCATTGTGCGTGGTCCGACACGCACTTGCCCGGTTTTTTATTTTCTTCGCTCATTCTAAGACACATTCTTCAAGTACCTACTTACTATCTACGTACGTAAGCTGAAACAAGGGCTATTAAACTGTTTAGTGGTGAACATTCCAAGCCCACTTAGTGGAAGCACAGCATAAATATATAACAGTATTATATCTCGGCAGTGACCTACGGCCGCTCGGTAGATAAACCTTCCGCGTCCGTGCATAACTGCTGCGCACTTGATACTGTTAAGTACTGATATAAACTGAGATTTCGAAGCACGTCTTTTCGGCCGTTTTCTATGAAGATAGAATACTGTAATTATTTATACTGTGATCGAAGTCTGTTTCAATATTTCATGTAATGGTATCCAGAATAAGGGCTTATAGCATTCAGCCGTTTTGGTAAAATCTTAATCACATCTTAACTTGGAACTTAAGTTATTATCTGCCTATGCTTTTCCCGACTATGTATTGGGGTCGACTTCCAGTCTAACCACATGCAGCTGAATACCAGTATTTTAATGGAGCGACTGCCGCGTCACAGGGTAATACAATGCCCCTTGGTAAGACTGTCGGGTTTCTGAAGACCTTAAGTTATATTGTCACAAATTAAAGATATAGGAATAGATGCTTTTATTATTGTGTTCTGATACTTTGAAAATGTTGTCTACATGCGTAGACGTGACGTCATCGCTCGTAGCTGCGTAGCAACAGCAGTGAAAGGCGGTTTCTTTTCATAGTTTGCTTTATCACTCACACCTAAATCTTCTTCTATACTAACCTAAAAAAAAAAACAACCGACTTCCAAAAACACGGTTGTACGTTGTTTTATAGCTTTCATTTTCATGGAATTTCGTTTCACATCAATTTTTTCTCATATTATCATTTTATAGAATAATCAATACACACAATACTTACTTTCAATAAATTTAAATCATTAATTTTTGTTACAAATACAATTTTATGTTTCGATATTCATATCATAGAATAACAAATCAAATGTTCTTTATCCTCATATTGTTTAGTTAATATAAAACTTATTACCAAGATTTTTTTTATCAAGTGACAGTTTCTAAACCTTTCAATTCATACCTTTAACAAATATTCAATAGTCAATAGTACTTTAATTATAAAATAATTATAAATTACAGGGTAAATATAATTTTTTCAGTCAGCATAGTCGACGGAGCCCCGCACCGTGGGGCTCCTATTTCTATGTGGTTTTAAAAAAAATTACCTGTCCGAGTCGGGATGCTCCAAGTCCCGAGCTCGCTTCGCTCGCTCTTGCAGCCTAAATTCTCATCCGACTTTAATTCGACACTTAATTTTCGATATTTTATATTTTTATAGGGTACATATGTTTTTTTTAAAACCTAATCTATCTGGGCCGGGATGCCCCAAGTCCCGAGCTCGCTTTGCTCTAAGTTCTCATTCGACTTTAATTAGACACTTTTTTTTTGAAGTTCAAAAATGTACCGTTATAAAATTATGGATAGCATAACGTCCAGTTTTTTACATTTTCGTTGAAATAAAATACCATGGAAAAATTCACCGAACAAACAATATTCCTTAAAAAATATTTTATAGAATCTTTTTTTTTCTAACTTGAACTGTGTTGCTGGGGACTTTGTTGCGCCACTTCTTCTTAGCTAAAGGCACTAGGAAGGGGTGAAGGGTGGGCGTTTTGGGGGACTGTCTTATGTAATTTTAACGTTCGAAAACTGCTGATTCTCAGCCTAGTTTAAATAAATGACTTTTGAATTTGAATAATTCTACTGTTTGATAAGTAAATAAAAAATGTGATTATAAAATTAATTTAGTTGTGTTTCTGTGAAACATGTTTCATTAAAGTAAATAGTCTTTAAAACAAAATAAAATATTCGAAATAAAAATACAAAGACCAAATATTATATGAAACATTTTCTGCGAAACGAAATTCTATGAAATTTCTGTCTGCGAAACAAAGGGGACACCCAAAAAATACTACAAAGTGAAAAATAACTTTCATTTTGGAAGTCGGTGTCTTTGGTTTTGAATTTTCATTTTTTGCCACCGACTTCCGAAATTAAAGTTATTTTTCACTTTGTAGTGTTTGTAAAAAGTTTTTATTTTTCACTTTTTAGTTGTGGTATACAAATTCGAATACCACTTTTTTTTTTGAGCGATGGATAATCGCTGCCTGCTATTTAAATAACAGTGACAGGAACTTATTTTAACATCATTACATCATCCATATAGACTAAAAATACGTATTATTGAAGCTAACTCAAAAACTACCCAAGCAAAGATAATAAAATTTATATGGTGGTCCCATATAAATTTTGTTATCTTTGCTCTGAAGTATGACCTACCAAAAAAAAAAAAATCATCAAAATCATTTCATAATTGGCGGAGTAATCGCGTAACAAAGGTACAAAAAAAAACGCGTAGTACATACTGTCGAATTGTGAACCTCCTCCTTTTTGAAGTCGGTTAAAAAAGGCTTTCTTTATATTTTACTCGTTCTCAGACACATGTTACTACTTACTATCTACGTACTAAGCTGAGACAAGGGCTATCAAACAGTTTAGTGGCGAGTATTCCGTCCCCACTTAGTGGAAGTGTGCTTCAATATTTCATGTAATGACACCCCTAGTTATAAGGCATGGCTACACTGGTACGGCGATAAGCGTTTAAACAAACTCCTCGAAACATATGGCGGTGGTCGCATTTAAAGAGATGAACGATTTTTAAACGACCGGCCTTACCGCGGCTTGTGTTGGGATATGACTGGTCACGTAAGGAAAAAGCGTTATGCCCTCTAAGCGACTTTTTCTATCCATCTCTTTCAATTATATACGAGTGTGTGTTTGCGTGCGATTATCGTGTAAGGAACTTCGTTCCTCCCCCAAACGCACACTTCTTTTTTTGTGCCAAGCCACCAAGGCCCTAATTCCACTAATTAACAAACTTTTCAGTGATGTCTTGGTTGTGTATTTTGGACACATTGTTTGGCAAATCTGTCAAAAGCACACAATTGGAAGACTCCCCTTGGGGCCTAATGGGTGGTAGGCTTTCACCACCGCTTAAATAGACATCACCAATACAAGAGGGACTAATACAAAAAAGCTCAACTGCGCTGCATTTGTTCTATTCGTATAGTGTAACCGCGCCCTTATAAGCGCTAAGCGGAGAACTCTCTTCGTAAAATCTTAATCAAATCTTAACGTTCTAAGTTTTGAACGTAAGTTATCTTGTAAAATTAAGGTAAATACCATTTGTTAATTATTTGTGGAAAGGAAAAATAAATTCTTTTTAACCGACTTCAAAAAGGAGGAGGTTCTCAATTCACTATACGATCTTTTTGTTTGTACGTTATTTACGCAAACATCTCGGATATTGATGATTCTTTTTTTGAATTAGCTTCAATAATATAAGACGTTTTTCTACACAAGTTATTTACTTAATGCTAGTTTTTGACAATAGTGCACGAACAAGGAGCTAACTTTGTGAGAGACTGGTGCCTGAAGTAGGTTTAAAAAAAAACCTATATTACAGGTCACATATTCAATAATTCGTATTTTTCCCACTTAGTATATGTGGTTCCTGTAATTAATAACATAGCAGTTAGCGGTATTCGAATTTCTGTGGGGTAGGTACCACAACTAAACAGTGAAAAATGAAAACTATTTATTAAAAAAAAAAAAAAAAAACTCTACAAAGTCAAAAATAACTTTAATTTCAGAAGTCAGTGTCTTTGGTTTATAATTTTCGCTTTTAGCCACTGACTTCTGAAATTAAAGTAATTTTTCACTTTGTACTGTTTTTTTTTAATAGTTTTAATTTTTTGGAAGTCGGTTGTTTTTATCTAACATAACATAACATCACGCCTGTAATCCCCGTAGGGTTAGGCAGAGGTGTACATATAGTACACCCACATTTCGCCAGTTATGTTTAAGTCCCACATAATAGGGGGTGAGCCTATTGCCATCAACCGGGCAACAATATGATTTATAATAGTAATGTTCATACCTCTATAATGCTAAGGCTCTAGACATAAGGACTGCATTTCAACTGCAAATTTGCAGTTTGAATGCAGTTAGTACGACTGCAATAAACAAACACAGTCGTACTAACTGCATTCAAACTGCAAATTTGAATGCAGTTGCAGTAAAAAATACAATAGAAGTGGATATATTTAGTAACCTCCTTCTGCTTAGCTATTTTTATCGACACGTGTTTCACCTCTCAACGAGGCATCCTCAGGATGACGATTGACTTGTCGCGAACTCGAACACGACGTGTTGTCACACCAAGCGCTGAGCGTACACCAAAAGTAGCAGTTGCAGTTGAAATGCAGTCCGTATATCTAGAGCCTATAAGACAATATTTGTCTTGTATTCTTGAATGAAAAATATTACAAAAATCTCTATTTAAAAATGGTTTAGGTTTGAAGTTTGTTGCATGTCCTACTAGCTACTGCCGCAATGCCTTTTTCATTTTGCTCCTTAAGTTCTGAGTTGAGCTCCACGATTACTGACAAATGCTTGCACTGACTGGACAGGTCCACTCAAATCTGTGTGGTTCTTTCCTTAACAGATCATTTCAGACACTAATCTATACGTACATGGTCCTCATATGGCATGACCAAGATTATGTCGGGACTATAAAAAAGACTGCGACCTCCGAGTTTGTTTCGGCCTTTCTTCTCAGAGTAGTCGGATATGGAAACGCCAAACTCATCTAGCTTATTTTTAATATTTTTGTTATTATGACGTGTAAAAGTGATTCCAATATCCTATTTACAGAATAAACTATTTTATTTCATTTCATTGTTCTTTTTTTATTATGGACCTTCTCCGGTGCGCACACAACAGCTTACCAAAGTTTCATTGTAATCAATCGAGCCATTTGCGAGTATTTGCGAAACTAACGCACGACAATTGATTTTTATATATGTATACAGATAAGTACTTAAGCCCAAAGTCCCCAAAATACGGTGGGCTGACGCGGAGGTCACTAACCCTAAACACGTAAAACTAATCAATCTCTTGAGCACTTTGACTAAAATTCATTCTTATTAATATTTCACGCCTTAGTATACAAACTTTGATGCATCGAACGCATCTATCATTTCACATGAGGAATACTCATGAATATGGCCTGGCTTTAATACAATGTGGTCTTTTTAGGTTAAGCTATACTAAATAGTGAACAGTGGTGGCTCAGTGGAAACAGCCGCGACTTACGAGTTGTAAGTCGTAGGTTCAACCTAGAGAGGCACTTCAGTTTGTGTAAATTAAATTTCATGGATACTGCTTTCGGAACAGTAAATGAAAATATCGTGAGGAAACCGGCGTGGCAAAAAGAAGACAGGACATCCACCAATCCACTTCCTCTCGCAGAGAGGAGGCATGTATTCCTTTTTTTTTTTTTTTTTTTTTGAGGGTGGGAAATCATCAAATAACTTCTCCCGCTCTGGGCGGAGCGGGAGGGCGTGTCAGACTCTTACTGACTAAAACCCACCCGTGTTCCTTCGGTTGCCCTGTTGCCGGGGGCCACGATCTCCCTTTCGGTTTTCTTCGCAGCCCTGGCAGGCATCGGCCCTAGTGGACCCCTTCAATTCTGCTGACATCTCTTTGAGGCGCGCGTGGAACACAACGCGCCGTCGACCCGGGCCTGGTCCTTATCGGACGGTGAGCCACCCATTGCTCACCGCCCGCAAGCCCGCGCCTACGGTGGCCGGAAATCGCCCCGCGATTCCCGACGCTCTGGGCGTCTCCTCCTGCGGGGGTTAGGGGCGTGAGGGCGCGAAATTTGCCTCTTCCTGTGCTGTATCCCTGCAGTGGGAACATTATAGTCTGATTCTGTTTAGCTATCTCTGGCTTGAAAAAGCTAAGTTACTGTACCATCAGCTTCATCTATATTTGTTGAATACATCTAGACAGATGATCTAGTGTCGTTGAAAATACAAGGCTAAGAAGATCGACTATCTGTCTACGTGTTCTTGACAAATTAGCCAGAAAAAAAAATAGAAACCCATCTTTGAAAGAGAGAAAGAGTGAATTTTGACCATGCTTATCAATCTGGTCACTACAATTATTGCGTTTTTTGTATTGGTTAGGGGAGCCCAGAGAGTTTTTGAGCAAGCATATACGAGGCGACAAGTTGGCAACTGAGTAGGTGCAGCATGACGAGAGAACACCGAAAATATATTTGAAAAGTTTTAGATAGGGGCCACGTAGTCAGAAAGTCTACTTTCAGATTTAGGCAAAGCCCACAATTTCTTCATCAGATTTGCCTAAAGTCAAGGGTTAGGCCCCATACGATCATAACAAAAGCAAAGGCCCTGAAGATCACTTTAGTTATGGTCAAATTTCGAAATCTGAAAGTGGACTGCTGACCACGGGGCTCCTATCTGAAACTTTTCAAATATATTTTCGGTGTTCTCTCGTCATGCCGCACCTACTCAGCTATCCAGTTTTCGCCCTGCATATGCTTGCTCAGAAACCCTCTTCCCCCCCCCCCCCTACCACATGGCAGGAGGGGTCTTTGACCTACTTATATTTATTGTCATTTTCATTTCAATAAACGGAAATAAAGCCCTGAATCGACATCTGTCTT
Organism: Omphaloscelis lunosa; assembly: GCA_916610215.1. Lineage (NCBI taxonomy): Eukaryota > Metazoa > Arthropoda > Insecta > Lepidoptera > Noctuidae > Omphaloscelis > Omphaloscelis lunosa. The sequence goes on along the minus strand of OU744261.1, from coordinate 15,300,009 downwards.
CATCCTCAATTTTTTTTTCTTATGACACACTTTACAATTTATTGTTAAGGTGCCCTTGCACGAGTACGCACGAACGAATAAGAACATGGTGAACACGAACATCGAACGCTTTGTTCCCATGTGCGTACCACTAACGAACATCAAATACTGTGTTTGTCAAAAACGATCGTGGCGATCCAATTTCATCGTTCTGTGTGACGGTGAAGTATCAATAACTAATAACTAACATTTTGGCGGTTTTCACTTTATTACTTATTCGTAGGTAAAATATGAAAGAGCTCGTATTCGCAAAGACATAAGGTCTTTTATGGCCATCTTAAGCATTTCCTACTTTTTTTTTATAAATAATACTTTTTGATTCAAATGTTAAAAACTATAGAATTTAAACGTTTTTTTCGCTTCCTGTAAAATCATGGTTTTGTAGTTATTAGATATTAATACTACACCGTCGATATGGTGTTCGTGTTCGCTTTGCTAATTTACGTCCACACGTACGAACCAAATGTTCCGTGTTCGATGTTCGTGTTCACCATGTTTTGTTCGTTCGTGCGTACGCGCCTTTATGGAAAAGACAAAGATCACAATTGCCTCACGAAAACGCAACGACTACTTAAGTAATTTGTCTATGTTATAAAGGAAAATCTTTCTAACCACCCTCTTGATAAATCCTTCGCCGCTATTTTTCAACACCTACTACGGATTAATAAGTCGACTTTTCTTTTTCTCGGCAAACGAACATTTTTAAAGGGAAACTTTTTTTGCTGAGATCACGGCAAATATTTGAAGATTAACTTAAAGCTGATTTGCAAAAGGATATTCTAAGCCGGGTAGCTTGTTAATTATTGTTTTGCTAGCTAAAACGAACACAACCTAAAAAAATAAAAATTATGAATATTTTGCAGCAATTTCAACAAAAATCCGATACTTTAACGAGCTTCACACGCAGTAACACGACAAATTGTTTTTTTTTTTTTTTTTTTCCTGTTACAGAAAATTTGTTCTGGTAAAAGTTATCTGAACTTTAATAGGATTTTAAGTAAATTGCTGAGCTTTTAAATACATGGAAGTGTTTGAAATCTGTTCTTTTTTAATGTTTAATAATGTACATTTTTTATTTAAATAATAGGATTAATTGATTCTGGTTTGAGAGATTTATTTCGCCTTGGTTTCTAAGGCAATTCGAATGATTTTGAAGAACATTCCTATTCCATTGTCTCATGCAATGAATGATGATGAATTGTCAAAATTAATGGCATTGCCATTGTAGATGTATTACGCAATTTACCCCGTTGTTTGACAAATTAATTTTTTTTTATAAAAATATGGATAATAAATGAAAAGAAGTATGGATTTCCCGAGGGCAGTAGGGCAAGGAACCCCGTATACCTATAGCAGTATTTAGAAGCACTTATAGTGCTAAAACGCCTCTTGGTTCAACATTTTGGGATAGACGTTGATAAATGACTCGTTCATCAGGGACTCCATAGTTTTTATACAACGAAATACGCTTATAAATATCTTGGTAAACATTATTTTGTTCATTGAATGGATGGTGTGGTGTTATAAAATGTTTCTGAAAATAGTTTCTCTCCTGTTTTACTGACTAAACATTCAAACTCAAACTCAAAGCATTTATTTCAATTAAACCATTTACAGGCACTTTTGAATTGTTAAGAAGTCGCTCAAGTCAGAAATATGAAGCTAGTTTCCCATTCCAAAGCGTAGTAGGTACCTATGGAGAAGAAGGGGCAAGAAACTTCTTGGACACTCTTTTAAATTTTTAACCGACTTCAAAAAAAAGGAGGAGTTTCTCAGTTCGTCGGAATATAATATATATATATATATATTTTTATGTATTTTATCCGATTACTCGAAGACAGCTGAACCGATTACCGATTACAAAAATTCTTTTTTGGTTTCCAAGTTGGTCCCATTGTCATTTGGTTACGATCTGATGATGGGATCTTGGAGAAATCAAGGGAACTCTTCAAATGTTATAGGCACACCTATAGGGATTTGGGTATTTTTTATAGTAACTCGTGCATTTGCTCTCAAAAAACACCATATGGTAAAGTAGAACTGATGAATTACAAATCAACATACTAAAAAGTGAAAAGAAAATACAACCGACTTCCAAACTAGAAAGTGAAAAATAACTTTAATTTCGGAAGTCGGTGGCAAAAAACTTAAATACTGATCCAAAGACACCGACTTCCAAAATTAAAGTTATTTTTCTCTTTGTAGTTTGGAAGTCGGTTGTATTTTTGGTATTTTTTTTTATTTTTCCAATAATATTAGTTACATCATTAATGTTGAATTTATTATTAAATGTGAGAACGATGCAAAAAAAAGACACACGTAAAAGCGTCCAGAGTACAGCAAATACAAACAAACATTTAAATAAATACGCCATTTATTTAAACATTAATATAAGCTCTTAAGACGCAGATATATGACAGAGACCTTGAGTGGTTAGCTTGCGTGTTCTGTACTGAACTCACGCAACGCGTCGTACGTCCAGCCAGTTAGAGACCTCTTCCATCAAGGAGCGCTATCCCAGATTAGACGCATTATTAATTAATTATATATAACACATAAGGTATTTTAATAAAACACGTATACTAAAAGATCAATAATTAAATTATTTTGAAAATGGTGAAGGTTTCAGAAAAATACGCTTGATAGATTTTGCGTGACTTTTAATTTTTTATCCACGTTCGACATAACTTCTAAACATAATATAAAATATTTAAGTAATTAAGAAAATGCTCTAATTTAAAATGGCGTTTTTTCCAAATTATTATAACACTACTGATTTTACACATCAATATAAAATCTTTAAAAGTCGGTTATCGTCGCCTTAAACACCATTAGAATGCATTCGCTGTGGTCGATATCGGCAAGATGGCATCATTGTCATTATCATTAAAAAAATAATTTAAATATTATTAATATTTGTATTTTTTTATTTTAATAAGTATTTCACACATCTATTTTATATTTTATTCAATATTTATTTCTGTATCTATTTATATCCGTGACGTCACTGCGGGCCCTATCAGAATACCAGCGCTGCATCATTTTTTTTTAATGTCGCAGCATATGCTGAGATAGGAGCCTTTTGGCCTCGTACAGGAATTTCTGTTATTTTATTTTTATTTGTTTTTTTTTTATTTTTTTATTGATGTTTTAATGAGTGTGTTTTAATTTAATTTGTGATTTCCTGTGCGAGTCCCAATAAATATTTTTTCTTTCTTTCTTTCTTTAATTTATGAAAAATAAGTAAGACATATTAATGAACATGATTTACAGTTTTCGAATAGGTCTTTTTGGTTTTTCAGCGGATGAACAGGCACTATTTCTCAGTTTAATTTATTATCTTCCTAATAAGTTATCCCGAACTTATCCGGAGGTGCTGAAAGAGAACAACAGTTTTTTTCTTAAATTCTATTTTTCCATGCAGTAACATAACTTTTTTTTTTACATTGCCCATCTCTTATTACGTTAGCAACAGAACTGGCCACTAAAAGAGTACTTACTCACTAATGAGATCTCTAAGTCCCGGGTGACGTCAAATCACGACCCTAATCAAATACTGATCAAAGAAACTTTCCCCAAATTAGTTACTAATCACAGAAATTAATATACCTACTTTCATCCTTATAGCTCAAGGATTAAGGATGAATTTTCATTGTTCTTCCCTAAAACGACGACTTAATTTGAATTTAACCGATAAAAATACGCATTAATTACTTAAGATTTTTTACTTGAAGATATTAAGACGAAAATTGCTAATTCTGATATTAAAAAGATTATGGCCGCCTTTACTTTTCTCTACCTTGCGAAATCTTTTCCATAGATACTTATAGCAGAGCTGATTGGTGGAACTGCTTTGCTCAAATAAATATTTATCTTGATTAATATTGTTTTGATGAAAGCTGCTGCTAGTTCAGCTGTAGATTGAGAATTTCAGTCGACCACGGGGTTCATTTTTTAGGTCGAAATTTCCAGAACGGAAGCGGGCAAACCAATAACGGGTGGTGCAATCGTTAGTAGTGTTCGCTCCGTATACGTCGTTGATGTTACGTGCCGCTTCTGCCGCTTTGCTGCCACGACGGTACACATACTCAATAATCACTCGAATTTTTAACATATCCATGATGACGAAAAACGTACAAATGCGATGAAAACAGAACGCTAACCATTGAATAAATGACTAATTTTCAAAAAAGAATTTCATATTTTAAAAATAAAAATAATTTGAACTTAGAATTCTTAGCGAAAACAGAAAAAAATTGGACTTGAAATAGCCAGTACGGCAGAACTAATATTATATTTAATAACTTTCTAATCAGGTCCATAAATTCTAACCTTTATTGAAAGAAAAAAAGAAAGAAAAATGCGTTTATTGACATTACTTACATCAAATAAAAAAATACACCTTACAACTACAAAATCAGAAAACAATGATTATAATACCAAAAAGGCCTCAGCTCAGCATAATGTCAGATATTTCTAACACAGCAATTTTGAGAAAAAAGATGGAAACCATTTTTAGGGTTCCGTAGTAAACAAGGAACCCGCATAGTTTCGCCATGTCCGTCTGTCTGTATGTCTGTCTGCGGTCTAGCCCCGAGACTCTTAGTACTAGAAAGCTGTAATTTGGCATGAGTATACATTTTAATCATGCCAATAAAGTGGTAAAATAAAATTACGAAAAAAATTTTTTTTAGTATACCTCCCCTACACTTTAAATGGTGATGTTTTTTTTTTCTATCCCATGGTATGGGGTATCGTTGAAAAGGTCTTTCAAAAACATTGCGTATGTGTGAAAACCACTTTTGGATTCAGGGATCCGTTTGCGAAATATTAAGCTTTAAAGTGTAAATTTTTGTTAGAGTCAAGTGTGGCCCCCTCCTGCAAGCTAAATTGATTTTGAATGAGTGAAAAAAATCACGGCAGTAGTTTTTTATAACGAAATTATAAGGAAAACTATCACAGCTAAGTAGGCTCTACAATTTAACGAGTAATAATTAACCAACTTATATTTGCAGTTGCAAAAACATGTTTTTCCATACATTCCGTATAGGAAAACATGTTTTTCAACTACAAAGTTAAGTTTGTTTTAGGGATAAATTCATTCCAACTACGGAACCCTTCATTGTGCGTGGTCCGACACGAACTTGGCCGGTTTTTTTTTTGCGAATACAACTGCTCATCGCTAGGATAATCAATCGCTTAGGAAAAAATGTCCAATAATCAAAGAATGCAACACATTTTACTATTTTGCTCCACGCACCGCGGTAATCAACGCGTTGATGTATTTTTAATAGTCAAACGCTGGTGTCATCACGGTGTCGCAAAATCAATGGTATATTCCCATCAAAAATGTCCAACGCGCCTAAAAAAGTTTTTACTTCAAAAAATGGGATCTTCCTTACCTACCAATTTTAGGAAAGTAACATAGTTACACCAATATTCAATCATAAACAAAAATGTAGAATATTGACACAACACCAACAGAAGGGAAATTATAACTCTTTGAAGGACGGTCAATATTGTACCGTCTGTCAGCTGATTATGACCCTGTCAGCTGCCAGCCGCAGTAAAAAGGGTTCGTGTGTAGGAGTTAAAAATATCCTTATTCTCAAATGTAGCTAGAGTTGTATTTTTAGCCGTTTTTGAGTTTCTTTAGGACAGAAGTATAATTTTCAATTATGCCATACTTGCTATTGAATATGTGACATGCTACATTATTCGTTTAGGGCTTGGCGGACATACATAAAAACTTGATTATTTATAGTCCGCGCGCGACTATTAGTCAACGCAAGAGGTATGTGTGCGATGTGACGGGGGAGGGCGCCATTGAGAAAATTGGTGGCAGACTGAATTAGCTTGGTCTTTGACTACCTCCCCTGTTTCACCGCTCACATACCTCAGGCGGTGACTAGCAGTTGTGCGCGTATTATACAGGCTGGTAGGGACATCGACGCAAAAACTGTTACCATGAATTCGGTACATGATTTTGAAACCCCAGCGTTGAAATTTTTCGACGGTTAAAAAAAAATCAGCTATTCCATACATTTTGATCGCGTAGGTATTGCACTTTTCTATGGAACAGTTGTTTTATTTTTAAATAACCGACGTAAAATTTCAACGCAGTGTGGTTCAAAATCATGTACTGAATCCATGGTAACAGTTTTCGTGTCGATGTCCCTGCTACCCTGTACATTATTGATTCTTTGAGAAAAACAATTGCCAATCTCGTTTCAAAGTTATAAATCACCATCATCATTTCAGCCGAGAGATTTCCACAGCAAGACATATGCCTCTCCCAAGCGTCGCCGCATCAACCGGTCTTGTGCTTCTCGTATCTAGTATAGGAAAGCGCAGTGTTCGAAGACTTTCAACAAGGTGGACCAAAGAAGGGTGCAGAAGGCCTCCAAAGATGTACATCATCTGCCTAGCCTTTTCCCAAGTATGTTGGGGTCGGTTTCCAGTCTAACCAGATGCAGCTGAATACCAGTATTTTACATGCAGTGACTGTCTATCTGACCTCCACAACCTAGTTACTAGGTAATACAAATACCCCTTGGTAAGACTGGTTGTCAGACTTTTGGGCTTCTAACTACCCGTAGCGACTGTCAAAGATCTACAAATGACAGCTGAGACCAATGGCTTAACGTGCTAAAGCTCCCCAAAGTTGTACGCTATGTTAAAATAGCGTTAAAGTATTATAGAAGACTGCTAGTTCCCATCTAAACGATATTGAAATATGTTGCAAGAATGATCGCATCAAAGCTGACGCTTATCAGCTCAATGAATAAAGAATTATTTATGCTAGTGCCAGCTCGACTAGAAGCGCGTATGTATGATGCTACGAACATCCTAACTATTATTTTATTAACCTAACTAATGTAATAATATCATAACTAATATTATAAATGCGAAAGTGAGTTTGTTTGTTACCCTTTAACGCTAAAACGGCTAAACGGATTTTAATGAAATTTGGCACATGGATAGACCATGACTTGAGTTAGGACATAGAATACTTTTCATCCCGATATTCTAACGGGGTCGAGACTTATGTGGGTGATATCGTGGGGTGCAGCTTGTAAAATATAAATGTTGTTAAAAAGCATTACCAACTAAATGGGACTAACGCAATTACCCCACTGTAGACGTATTACACGACATTGTTCGCGAGCCTATAACCTCCATCAAGAATTGGGCCATTAAATTCAAAAATATTTTTTCAAATCCGACTGGTAGTTCTAGAGATTACCCTGTACATACAAACATACAAACAAACATACCACCATACAAACAAGCAAATTTAACCTCTTTATAATATTAGTATAGAAGTATAGATTAGGGCGCCAGCGTGTTTATGGCTCGCACTGCCACTTCTTTCTCTTTGCTTCAACAACAGAATCAATATCTCTGTCTTCTTCAAGCAATGAAGCTATCGGGTATTTAAAACTTCCGTTCAGAAACGTAATAAAAACACAACATTTCACTTTTCCCCAAAACTCTCTCCATATTACGATACGGACGGTGTTCCGGCAGATATTGAACATAAAAAACTATTTATTGTCCCATATATCTGGCAAAGTTTGAGTAACATCGACGCAGAGGGGCGTGTGAATGGTCTACGAGTTTCTTTGCCGACCGTAAATTGTTTCACGCTCCTTCAGAGTTATGTGTAAAAGTTTGCGGTTACAGTTTTAGAAATAATAACATAACATCACGCCTTGTTTCCCCGAAGGGTTGGGCAGAGGTGTACCTATAGTACACCCACATTTCGCCAATTATGTTTAAGTCCCATGTAATAAGGGGCGAGCCTATTGCTATCAATCGGGCACAACTCCAGACTCCAGGCTGCTACTGAGAAATTCCAGAAAGAATAACCCAACAACACTTTGAGCAACCTGGGGATCGAACCCAGGACGTCATGCTCAGCAGTAGCGCTTGCAACCACTATACCAACGAAAAATAATTTTAATTTCTGAAGTCGGTATCTTCGGATCAATCAGTATTTAAGTTTTTTGCCACCGACTCCCGAAATTAAAGTCATTTTTCACTTTGTAGTTTGTCAGTCGGTGGTATTTTTGGAAAAAAAAAAATAGCTTATAAACTATGATAGTAGGTACAGAATATTTATTAACAATTAAAACATTTTATTTTACCGTCTTAACTACGATGCTTACCCAGAGCGAATGATCAGACACTGATATTTACTCTAAACTATCCTCAAAAAATCGTTGCTGCTGCCGCGTACTCTGCCCAACAGCGCCGACACACGCTTGCGTCTTATTGCGTAAAAGTCATCCGTACGTGCTTCGGCAAACATAGCGGACGCGCTGCAGAACCGAAGCAAACGCAACAACATCCTGAAGACGTTATAGTATTGTCCCGCAAAGCGCTGTATGTCTTTCGAGTATAATTAACCCACAGGCTGCTCGTGTAAAAAGATTGGCAATATGCTTTAAATAGCGCTAACTTGACTTCAGCTGAGCAACGAGCAAACCTTGGACCCAACATATCGATACCCTAGTTCACACTTGTACTAATTACATTTACACCAATTTTATAGGAGAGCAATTCTTGTGTTCGCATATGAATATCGTAGCAGTAGTTAAAAAAACATTACAAATTGTGTACCTATATCATAGAATAGCTTTTTGAGATAATATATTTGTAAAAATTATTAAGTCTGCATGCTAAAAATTGATGTCTTAGAAGCTCGCCCCTTCAGTTAATACAAGTGTGCACGTAGAAACTATGAAATCAATGCAGTTAGGACATAAATGTTATAAAATATATGGAAGCAAACGAAAATAAATACAAAAATTTGTCATAATAGTTTTAAATATCATTGCGACACTTTTTTTAATATAAGGAGAAGGTTTTACGTAAATCTCGTAAGATAAAACGACGCAGAATTTCATTTAGTATACATAGGAATAAAAAAGTAAAAAATGAAAAAAATGTAATCAGTACGAATCTGAACTAAGGTATCGATATTAGCCCGGATCGCCAGCGATCAATGTAGAGTTCGTGCATAGATCGCACGCATGTTTGACCCCAATGATGCAACAGCAGAGCGTTCAATTTAGGTTGGTTCATCACGAGCTCGATTTCCGCACCGCAACCGATACGATCACACGTGTAGGCTTCGATCCCAAATCGAGTTAAAATCTTCATTTCGTCGAATGTCAGTTCGGTTCGTGAATATTCGAAGCCAATTTATAATTTTTTATTAGCGCGTAAGAGAATGATCGGAATTAACGGAGAAAAGGCTGACATCCGGTGAGGGAAAACATTTTGAGGAAATCTTGACTTAAGTAATATAATATACAAAATACAATAGACGTGGATATAATTAGTAACCTGTTCCACTTAACTATTTCTAAAGAGCCATAAAAAACCCTAAAAAAATCGACACGTGTTTCACAGACTGACAGACTGACAGTCTGCGTTCAGCGCTTGGTGTGGCAACACGCCGTGTTCGAGTTCGCCACAAGTCAATCGTCATCCTGAGGATGCCTCGCTGAGAGGTGAAACACGTTTCCTCCAAAGTTTTTTATGGCTCTTTAGAAATAGCTAAGCGGAAAAGTTTACTAAATATATCCATTTCTATTGTATTTTATAATGGATTTCCTCAAGGTCACGCCTGAATCAATTAACTATCTTAAGTAATATACATAATTCTGAAATCGCTAATCCGCATTGAATTAGGTTGGTGATCAATGTTCATGACTTCTCTGTATGAGGAAAAGAGACTTTTGCACTGCAGTGGAATTAAAATAGTCTGGTATTAGATATGATAAATGTCCATTGGTAGTAAGGTTATTCATTCAATAATTCAAAGCAATAAATGAATAGTCAAAAAGCATTCGACGCAAACAACTATTATTATTTCCTTCAACAATGCCAACATTCCCATCTTTCCCTCACTACTAGCAATACAATGCCTAAACGATATACATTCCATGTTTTATTTGTAGATATTGTAGCTGCTCTCTGTCATACGGCGAAGGAAAACTTTTTGAGGAAACCTGGACTTATATAGTTAATTAAATCTGTATTCGTGATTTAGTTGCCAAACATATAAACAAACACGAGTTTTAGGAAAAACAACTGTAAAACTTACGCATAAGGTTCAGTTTCCGCTACAACTTCATATTTTTTCTATTTCAACAAAGTCAAAGTCAAAGTTAAATCATTTTTTTCAAATAGTATGGCATATATATATGTATGGCACTTTAGAACGTCAAAATTTACAAAATAATATAATTGATTCTAGTCGCCCCTTCTAAAAGGTAGTTTTCGTATGGAGAAGAATGGGCAAGAAACTCCACCGTTACTCTTTTAAAATGAATTACAATAGTTTGTATAAGTAAGTACATTAGTTAAATAATTATATGTGAAGACGATGCACCTAGAATAAAATTACTATATCACAATAGGTTAAAAGAATTAAAAATGAAGCAAAGACAGATAATTTAATTATGTGGTAGATACATGGTGCTCACATATTTACAAACATTGTAAAAGCAGAAGATATTCAAATTTTTTTTTAAATTAATAAGTCAGTGTGTGAGGAAGTAATCACAGGTTGTAAAATCAATGTCATATAACACAAAATTATAAATTTTACAATTAAATTAGCAACCTGTTTGATTTTGTCTTGAATATAAATTGTCTATGGAGCAGCAGTACTAGTCAGCCTAAAATCAACTTTAATTATACTCGGATAAAGTTGATGTTTGTTTAAGTGGAAATAGCATCAATTGGAATAAAGGATTTGCATCGTAATACAAAAATCTGTGAGCTCGCAGTGCGCACGGCCGAGGCCGAGCTCGTAGATTTTTACGATGCGACGTCGCATAGCAGTTTTGTGAACAAGCCCTTAGGTTAGTCTGTAATCTCCAATCCGCTTTAAGCAAGTGTGGTGATCAAATCAATGTTTATGTATTCTCTGGGTGAGAAAAGGCCTTTGCCCTGAAGAGGGACAATAATTCACTGGTAAGCAGTCGTTTTGTTTTATGCCACGTTGATTCCAAATCTGTTGTCAGTTTTTCTCTAGCAGCTCTAGTTTTTTGAAATATTAACATATTACATTTTTAGCGAATAATACTTGAATTACAAAATGAAAAAAAAAAAAAAATGTTTCTCTAACCTAACATGAAAAAAAACTTTCTCTTATGAGATTTTCTTGAAACTTCAACCTTGTTTTGAATGCTCCAGCAGTAATCAGCCATCATATTTGCATTCCAACGACCCTGGTATCGCTCTTTCATCGTGCGAATGTCCTGATGAAAGCGTTCTCCTTGTTCTTCGCTTTAATCGACTAAATTTTCTGGGAAGCGGTCTAAATGGCTGATGAGGAAGTGCATCTTGATTCTCATGTTACATCCTTGTCTTAGAAAGTACAACATGAGCTGCTCAATGTGTTGAATGTAGTCTGGAGACTTTTTATTTCCTAAGAAATTTTGCACAACAAATTCAATCCATGCAGATTTATCTTTATCTGTCATACAGTCAGTAAAATTTTGATCCTTTATTAGTTCCCTGATTTGAGGACCGTCAAAAATACCAGCTTTTATTTTTTCTGTGCTCAATTTCGGGAATATTTTACTGATATATTTAAAACATTCCCCATCCTTGTTGAGAGCTTTTACAAATTGACCTAACTTTATATCGAGAGGGGGTAATATAATGCGGTCTCTGGCTACTAGAGGTATATTAATCACATTCATACTACCCGGCACTAAATCCACTCTCAAAGGCCAAACTTTTTTAGTGCAGTGTTCTGTTTTGGCTCGGCTATCCAACAAGCACATAAAACAGGCGTATTTGGTACTTGTAATCTCCTTTCTGACCCAAAAGAAAATTTACCATAATAAGATCAACCAGTTATGTTCTATGTATTTTATTTTCTCCATAACCAAGGCTATTGTGGGATATTCCTCTTTAACTTTTGTTGAATGTGCAATGGGTAAGCAACCCATTTTATTGCCATTATGTAAGAGCACACATTTAGACTACGTTGCGATGAATCAATAAATAAACGCCAATCTCCTGGATCATAGTTTTTTAATCCCATCTCAGCCATCAAACCGGGAGTATTGTTGCAAAAAACAAAATCATCTTCTTCAGAAAAGAAGGGGATCAAATGTTTTTCTCTTGTACGGTAAACTGACACAATAGTCTCGAAGTAAGCCGTGAAGCTAGAACCTACTTTTGATAGACAAAGATCTCTAATCAACTCATCTAGGTCATTTTGGTTGAATGGTTTAGGTTCGGACGTACTCGGAAAAGAAAAGTCACAGTCCTCATCATCACTGGCTTTTAAAAGAACTTGTAGTGTTACATTAGAATTACTAGGTTACGTATCAGTCACAAGTTCTTCGCTGGTATTTAGAATTGGTCTAATAGCTGATTTTAAATTCGGGTAAGTCCATTTGGAATGATTTTTGCGGCTTATTCCGGTAATATTCACAACACAAAAATAACAGTCATCGTGACGTTCACGCCAAGTCATACGACTTTTGAACTTCAAAGTAGGTCTTTTTTTACTAGCCCATAAACGTAATGATGTTACGCAACTACCACATACAAATTTTGGGATCCATGGCTTACTAAATACTTGTAATGGCATTCCAAAGAAGTTCAAGTAGGCCTTTCTTATAAAGTCAAGAGTAAAGACGCACTTGAACGACATTCTCGAAACATGATATTCACCACAAACAGCACAAAAACTGTTTGGATCGTTTAAGCGAGTTCTTCTTAATGTAGACATATTATCGATTTATTTATGGTATTTAATAATTTTTTGCCCTAAAAACATATTAGTAAACCGCGTAACGAAATTTTAAGAAATACTTGTATCACAAAAACTAGAGCATCTACAAAAAAAACTGAAGGTAGATATAAAATCAGCGAACTCGAATGACTAGGAAACAGCTTAGAAACTTCATAAAAAAAAATTGTTTATCAGGCTGGTCTTATTTATAATCTATACATACAAATAAATAAAATTTAAGTGTCTGTTCGTAAAGTCAAAATAACAGCTATTTACTAAATCCATTTGAAAGTATACGGTACTTATAAAACAAAACAAATTCTAAAATGTTTGTTTGTCTTTATTTCAGTTTGTTCCGCTAATCTCCGAAACGGCTGGACTGCATTTGATGGGACTTTCACTTGCAGCTGATGTTATGAGGAGGCTACTTTTATTTTAGAAAAAGAATTAGGGTTCCGCAGGCTAAGCAGCAGGCAGCAGCAGCTATAACATAAGAAACGTCCATTGGTAAAAAGACCATTCTTTACCTATATGACAATAGTTATTTATGCTACAAGTTTGGAAAGTAGGCGATTTCCGCATTTTTATTCACGAGCGAGCAAAGCGAGCGGGTGTTTAAGTCGATACGAGTCGGAATTCCTCTTACGCACGTATATCATACTATGCATTGTGCGAGGAAATAAAAAAATGGGCGAGCCTTACAGTAGTCGCATATGGTGTGTAACATCTGACATCTTGGCTGACATATATATGATATGAACAATATTCATCATTATCATCTAATTTGTAAAACTTTTCTCAAATAATAAAAACTCTGCGTCAGGCTGACGACGTCCATAAAAATTAAAAAAAAATACTGAAAAGTAAAAGGCACTAGTGCGTAAAAGTGGCACTTTCAACACAATTTGGCTGCGTGAAAAAGCTCTCTTCGGGTACGTGCATTGTAAAACAATTAATGAATGATCAAAGCATTCCGGCCTAAATAACACATTTCCTTCAACAATGCCAACATTCCCATCTGTCCCTCACTACTACCAACACAATGCCTAAACGCCGTGCATTCCACGTTTTATTTCTCCAATTAGGTCTGCGAAACTAAACCCCGGTCTACATTAGCCGTTCTGAATAAAGTTGAAGTCATAAAGTTGTTATTAACCATTCGCATGGACGTTGACCATTAGAGGCATGTCAGATGTTTGTAAGGTTAACGCTGCGTAACGTACTTCAGCTAAAGAATCACGCCTCATAAATGTGAAGATTTTTATTGCCTAACTCTATAAGTGTTTCAAATTAACCATCCCATCATCATCTACCTAACCTATTCCCAAATATGTTGGGGTCGGCTTCGAGTCTAACCGGATGCAGCTGAATACCAATATTTTACATGGAGCGACTGCCTATCTAACCTCCACAACCCAGTTACTGGGTAATAGGTTACCCCTTGGTAAGCCCGGTTGTTAGAATTTCGGGCTTCTGACTATCTAAACTAACCATCCCATTTTAACGATATATGCAATACATAATCTACAATATCTCACAGGTTCTTAGATATCGAAATCCTTCTCAAGTCTTCAACACGTTCCGTTCAAACGACTATTGGCTATCACAGTAAAAAATCAGTATTATAAAAATGATCGATGTAAAAAAAATCGTTATTATTAGAGAAAGGAACTATCTTGCAAGCTGCAAATACGTGAAGTCTGACTTTACTTTTCAACAAAGACTCACGTACAGCTAACGCTACGCTCGACACCTACGTTAGTCTGTACCACCCCTAAGGGCAAAGGTGAGGTGGACAAAGGCATTTCTCGTTTATATCTGCACTTGACTACGCGACTTTATTGTAAAAGGGAACGGCGACATGCGTCCTTCAAAGGTAAGTATAAATGACCATTACTTAATAGTTATTTTTACACCTTTGTAGCATGCACTTTGTTGAACTAATTTTCTACTTTTTTTATACAGTACGGTGTTCCTTTTCGTAAGTATTAAGAATTCTGTTTAATTAAGGCACTGGTCGTAGTAATAATATTACTGACGAGCTTCTGTTCGCGACTTCGTTCGCGTGGAAGTCGATAAAATACAACTCATTTTAATTGCTGATAATGTAGCTTTCTATAGGTGAAAGAATTGTCAAAATTGGTTTAGTATTCTTTGAGTTTATCCCTTACAAACAAACATACAAAAATTCAAATCTTTTCTCTTTATAATATTAGTTTAGAAGTTTAGATAGTTTAGACTATCAATCGAAAGAAGTAGTGCCCAGTGGTAACGGCCGCGATTTACTTTGTAGCTCGTAGGTTCGAACCCTTTTTTTTGGGTGGAAAATTATCAAATAACTTCTCCGCCCTGGGTGGAGCGGAAGGGCGGGTCTTACTGACTAAAACCCACCCGTGTTCCTTCAGTTGCCATGTTGCCTGGGGCTATGATATCCCTTTCGGACTTTCCCGCTACCCCGGCAGACATCGGCCCTAGCGGACCCCATCAGTTCTGCTGACATCTCTTTGAGGCGCGCGAGGAACACAACGCAACGTCGACCCGAGCCTGGTCCTTATCGGACGGCGAGCTGTAGGTTCGAACCCTGACGGGCGCTTTACTTTGTGTAAATTATTTCCTCACCATTGCTCTTAAAACGGTGAAGGAAAACATCGCGAGGAAATCGACATGTCCTAGAACCAAAAATTCGAAGACATGTGACATCTAACAACCCGCACGGGGGCTGCGTGGTAGATTACGGCACGCTCTCTCTCGGAAGAGAAGAGGCCTGTGTCCCAGCAGTGGGAACATTATAGGCTGATTATGTAATAGAAAATTCAAATTCATTCAAAATTCAAATTCAAAATATTTTTATTTCACATAGACCTACATGGGCACTTATGAAACGTCAGAAGCTCACCTAGCATCTGACGGTTCCAATTGGTCGTTTCCTATGGAGAAGAGCCGGAAAGAAACTCCACGGTTACTCTTTTAAAAGAGAGAGAAAGGGTCGATAGCCAATTAATCTGCTTGTTAATATGTTGTTAGGTGATTAATATGGCTGTTATTATTTCGTTCAACTAAACACAACAACTAAAATAAGACGTTTTTTTTTTGGGTGGGAAATCAGCAAATAACTTCTCCCGCTCTGGGCGGAGCGGGAGGGCGTGTCAGACTCTTACTGACTAAAACCCACCCGTGTTCCTTCGGTTGTCCTGTTGCCGGGGGCCACGATCTCCCTTTCGGTTTTCTTCGCAACCCCGGCAGGCATCGGCCCTAGCGGACCCCGTCAATTATGCTGACATCTCTTTGAGGCGCGCGTGGAACACAACGCGCCGTAGACCCGGGCCTGGTCCTTATCGAACGGTGAGCTACCCATTGCTCACAGTCCGCAAGCCCGCGCCTACGGTGGCCGGAAATCGGCTTGCGACTCCCGACGCCCTGGGCGTCTCCTCCTGCGGCGGTTAGGGGCGTGAGGGCGCGAAATTTGCCTCTCCCTCACGCGTTCCGCCTCCTCCTTCACGAGCATTACCGCTTCGCAGAAGGAGGTGACGGCCTCCCAAAACAAAATAAGACGTGACGTACTAATCAGATGCTCGAACAGGGTTACAGAAACCGAATTTGAATAAATCTTGTTGCATTTCTCTCGGAAAGCACGTCAAGTCGTTTTTACCGGCTGTCATTCGTAGATCTTTAACATTTGTTACGGGTAGTTAAAAGCCCAAAAGTTAGATAACCGGTATTACCAAGGGTTATCTGTTACCCAGTATGACTGGGTTGTGGAGGTCAGATAGGCAGTCGCTCTATGTAAAATACTGATATTCAGCTTCATCCAGTTAGACTGGAATCCAACACCAACATAAAAGGCTAGGCAGATTGATTGCTTTTTGAACTTACTCACAGGTGCCGAATTACCTGTTCTATTACGAGTAAAAATTAAACAAAGATTTTACAAATTCACAACCCGTAAATACATAAGTACCAACATACACTTGTTGTAAAATACTACATACAAAAATTCAAATCGGGCAATGTTTTACATTGTTTAAACGCGAGTTATGATAACGAACAATACACGTTACGTTCGCAAACGCCGCGTTGTCGGATACACGCGAAGTTTTGTTTCACTACGTTTCAGGACTGAATAAAGAAGGACAGAAGTTTCAGTTTTAATTACCTTCATTAATACAATATATCGAGCCGTTAAGCGGTTTTGGATATTTCCTGATGAGTGAGTGAGTGAGTGAGTGAGTGGGTGAGTGAGTGAGTGAGTGAGTGAGTGAGTGAGTGACCTTTCGCTTTTATATATTTAGATTCATACCAATTTTCAAGTTAATCAAACCATACAGTAAAATCCTCCTCTGTAAAAATGAATACCCCTGTTCACCCCGTTAGGGGTAGATTTTAAAAAAATCTTGATATACGTTTTTATTTATTTTCAGCCATATGTATAAATACTGAGTTTTGAGATAATCAGGCCGCGCGTTAAAATTCTTCCATACAAACTTTGACACCCCCCAAATCTCCCTTTTAGAAAAACTAAAACTGGCAAACTTTATAATTTACATAGATAAGTATACATTTCCATTAAAAAACTGGGGCGAATACGGAACAAAATGTGGGGCGAACAAGGAATATCAAATGTGGGGCGAATGTGGAACAAATCCCATTTTTTTAACTTTGAGCATTTTTTTTAAATAATATCTACTCTGTGAATTTCTCCTGTGTGGTGGGTAGTTACAGACACAAATAGCTAAAACCCGGAACAACAATCTGTAATTCACCACAATTTCGGCCAAGTGAAACTCATACGAATGCTTTTGTGACTGTCCGCTTGAGTTGTATATTATTTATTTTTTAATTATTAAAAAACAATTATTTATTCTGGGTTACTGCGACGTTTATGTGTGGTAGGACATTGCATTTTTCCTTATTGTGTGGAATGCCAAATTTTTTTGCTACTTTGTGTAAATTCATTGACAAATTGTGATGAGTGGACCTTCTGCCCGTATTCTATCATTTAACACTTCAAAGTTTTAATACTGTGATAAGTGCGAACATGTCGGAAACGGGCTGAAAATTATTTCACCTTTGAACGTTTTACAAATATTAACTTGACTTCGCGTTACTTGTTGTTTTTGCTGAATTTACGTGACTTTCATGTGGAAGTTCGATAAGTAATTAATCAACGACGCTTTGACGAATATAGAACCAGTTTTACCATGGGGTATCGTGCTACCCAGTACTTCATCGGGTTCTTCTTTCTTTTTCGAGTGGTTAGTGACCAACCTGGTATCACAGTTTTTATGCTGCCCACGGACCTCTAACTTGGCTTTACATGCCGTCGAGAAATATCTCTCAGGCGTGCTGGTTTCCTCACGATGTTTTCCTTCATCGTTTTTGAAGCAAGTGATAATTAAATATTACGCACATGAATCCGAAAGTCAGAGGTGCGAGCCTTGGGTTCGAACTCAAGACCTATGACTTGGTAGTCCGACGGTCACACCACTAGGCTATCACTGCTATTCACTTGGTTGTGGAGATCAGATAGGCTTCATGGAGTGCTCACGACAACTCTCGACTCAGTGTCAGGGTACAGCCGCTTTCAGAAGCAGCTTTCCTTATGCGGCTTCCAAAGTATGGAATAACCTGCCACCACCGATTAAGATAATTAACATGATAGGAGCTTTTAGACGATGCTTACGGCAGTACCTCATAGAAGCGCAACGGAAGCTAGATATGGTCACACTAAATGTCTCAATTATATGATGTGTGCCATTTACTCATTTATTTGTCAGTCTTTGTTTTGCAATTTTATGCACAATCACACTATTTTTGTACCTACATATTCGTTATTTTATTTTTATTTTTTTATCTGACACAAATTTATTTTATTTAAGTATGCATACACACGTTACATTATAAAACTGATTTACATCCGTCACACTTTCAGGCCCAGTTGAAAACCAGCGTCAGGCACTTATAGTTGTCTGGCATTTTTGCTGAACTGGACCTTTTTGGCACAGCCGTGAGACACACTCCCCTGCTAATTTCGTACATCGCACTTTACACTTTTCATTTGATTTTTATTTTTATTTTTTTATCTGCTCTTAATTATATTGTGTGCTTTTTAGTCTGTGCTAAATAAATGCATTTTCTTTCTTTTCGTTCTTTCAGGAGGCAGATGATGATGTTTTGAAGAATAATATTTGAAATCACTCCAATTAGTTGACCTAGGGATTTTTCAATTTGATTCCTCAATTTCAGCGTGGAAATGAAACATCAATTTATTCTGTGTCACTTACCTAGAAGCGATCATGCAATAACTGATTGACTGATAACGCTGCTCTACCCTGGATTATCAAAACAGATGAATCTTTATTAACTAACTGCGCCCTGTGGTTTCACCCGCATAAGTCCCAATCCCGTGGGAATATCAGGATAAAAGTATTCTATTAGTTAATACAGGTTATAAACTATCTGTGTACCAAATTTCATCCAAATCTGTTCAGTAGTTTTTGCGTCAAAGAGTAACAAACATTCATCCATCCATCCTCACAAACTTTCGCGTTTATAATATTACTAGCTTTTTTCCCGCGGTGCACGCCAATAAAGTTCCCAGTCGGCATGACTTTTTCCGACATCTTCAACAATAAGCGTCAAATTTCAGCCATATTACAAAAAACTTTAATGAATTATACACTAAAACCTTCCGCATGAATCACTCTGTCCATTAGTGAAAACCGTTTGAAAATCCGTTCTGCAGTTTTTGAGTTTATTGCGTTCAGACAAACAGACATACAGACTGACAGACAGACAGACGCGGCAGGGGACTTTGTTTTATAATTATGTAAGGATAGTGATATAATATAATAGTAGGACTAGTAGGATAAAATGTATTGAACACTTTATTGTACACTGACTAGCAATATAAAAAATCCACTTGCAAAGTGCCAAATAAATCTAAATATCTCCTAAACCACACAAGTTAGCTACATGAAGTAAAAAAAATCTTGAAAAATATATAAATAAATATATATATTTATAGGTGTTTTTTATGCGCTACTAAATACACTTGAATGTTGCTTTTTACTTCAAGAAGCGATCTTGAGTGGTTTCGGAATTATTTCATGATAAGGTAGTGACTTTTTTATATTGTACTCCACAAAAAACAAAGGAACAAACAGAATTTTATCTTTATAGCCCAGAAAGAAAATTAACTATTTTTCTACCTTGAAAATAATAATACCAGTCTATTTTGCTCAGTATTGGGCAATCACATTGGCCTGTCACACAGAGAGCACGAGCATTGTTCACCACGCTAGCTCAAGACGGGTTGATGATTTCAGTCTTATATTAACTATAAGTCCTGTTTCATTACAATTCTACCTTACAAGAAAATAACTCGATAGCTAAAATAATAACACTCACAATTCTAACCATCACTAATTATTAGACAGCCGAAGAACACCTACAAAGTTGAGCCATTCAGCTTTTTACTCGTTGTTGCATTCAGAAGTAACACGGCGCAGTTGAGTCTCGGAAATCCATTGAAACTCGTATTCATTCACACAGCGACTATTATGGATGCGGACTAGGGATGTAGCCGAGTGAAGACAATTCAAACGGTGTTAGTGAATGAATAAATACAAACATTTTTATAGGCTGTGGCTGGGACTATCTTTTTGAACAACGGTTTTAGAGCGAATAACATTATTTGATGCGGAATTTCGCATTTTATGACTGCCTAGTTACCGTAGTGGTTGCAAGCATGACAACTGAGTATTCGATTCCCATGTCAGACAAGGTGTTATTGGGTTTTTCGTTATGGCGACGATAACCGACTTTTGATGATTTTATACTGAAGATCACGTCTAAACGAGTAGTCTTAATGATTTGGAAAAAATATACGTTAAATGAAAGCATTTTTTTTATAACTTAATAAAGGAATATTTTAGATTTTGTTTATATTACATAGTTAAATTAATTTGTAAAGTTAAGTCTAACGCGGATAAAAAACCGAGAATCACGCAAAAACTATCAAGCGTATTTTTCTTAAACCTTCACCATTTTAAAGATAATTAAATTATTGAACTTTTAGTATACGTGATTTATTAAAATATATTTTTTTAAATGGTGAAGGTAAGTAAATAAATTAATAATGTGTCTAATTTGATGGGCGAGTGATCCTATTACTTGCTGGACGTACAAGGCCTTGCGTGAGTTCAGTACAGAATACGCAAGCTAACCACTCAAGATCACTGTCATATATGCGTCTTAAGAAATTCTCTATACCAGCCCGGAGGAGGATACGTGCTCGGTTGATGACATACGTTAGCACACTAATCATTGACTTAATTAAACATATCTGGCAAAATATGGGTGTACTGAAACACCTATGCCTATAAACTCTTCCTGGATTCTATGAATAAAACAACATAATACAGACGTTATGTTCAAAAAATCTGCCTAGCCTTTTCCGAACTATGTTGGGGTTGGCTTCCAGTCTAACCGAATGCAGCTGAATACCAGTATTTTACATGGGCGGACAGCCTATTTGACCTCCATAACACAGTAACTGGGTAACACAATACCCCTTGGTAAGACTGGTTGTCAGACTGTCAAAGATCGAAGTATGACAGCCGGGACCAACGGGACTTAACGTGGTTTCCGAAGTACGGAGAGATCGCAGTATGACCGCGGTAACCGTAACTTAATTTACAGTACAGCAACCTACGTAATGTTATTTTATGTTATTCATAGTTTGATTCAAAAATATTCATCACATGTCCCATTACTAAAACAAAGGGTGTGTGCACAAGTTTGAGTACACAAGCCGGTATTGTGATCTCAATGGACGCACTCAATAACGTGCAGCGCCATCCATCAAATGGGATTAGTTTAGTTATTACAGACATTGTTTAGTTGACACTAGTGGTCTGTTTTTTTTTTATAATACACGCTTTATGTTGTATCAAAAAACTTCTTCTTTTGGTGTAGTAGTGATTAACCTTTTTTTTTGGTGGAAAATTATCAAATGACTTCTCCCGCTCTGGGCGGAGCGGGAGGGCGTGTCAGACTCTTACTGACTAAAATCCACCCGTGTTCCTTCAGTTGCCATGTTGCCGGGGGCCACGATCTCCCTTTCGGACTTCTTCGCGACCCCGGCAGGCATCAGCCCTCCCGGACCCCGTCAGTTCTGCTGACATCACTCCCAAATGTGCGCGAGGACTTTTGCCTCCAGATCCCATGGCGGTAATCCGGCAAGGAGGCTCGCCGTCTTGCAGGAGACCGGGCGGTACCCTCGGGCCAGCCGGATGGCTATGACCTTCTGGGACGCGTTCAACCGGTGGGCTGGCCGCAGCCTAAGTGAACGCGCCCACACCGGTGCCCCGTAAAGGGTCATGGACCGCACGACCCCCGGTAGTGACTAACCTGGTGTTAGAGTTTTAAAGCCGCCCATGGGAATCTTACTTGGCTTCACATGCCGTCGAGAAATATCTCAGGCATGCCGGTTTCCTCACGGTATTTTCCTTCACCGTTGTTGAATTACTATCTGGGATTAAAGAACGAATCATAGATAAGTTTTTTTGTTACATGTACCTACTTAGTTTTTTCACATTAATTTTGGGGAACAAACGATGGAGTAGTAGGTCATAATTTGACACCCTATCCATAAAATTGAATAATCTAATTAATAGTAATTCCGCGACAGTTTGTGACGCTTTCCAACAATAATTAAATTATAACATAACATAACATCACGCCTTGTTTCCCCGAAGGGTTGGGCAGAGGTAGACCTGTAGCAGGTACACCCACATTTCACCAGCTATGTTTGTTATAAGTCCCACCATGGAATAGGGGGCGAGCCTATTGCCATCAACCGGGCACAAATCCAGACTCCGGACTGCTACTGAGAAATACCCAGTAACACTTTTGCCCGACCCGGGAATCGAATCCAGGACCTCTTGCTTCGCAGTAGCGCTTGCAACCACTAGACCAACGAGGCAGTCACAGATAATTAAAACACATAGTAATTAAATAATATTATTGGAAAATGTCAAATAAATAAATTATTATTTCCTTAATATTTCTTTAGAACGAGATAAGAAATGAGGATAACAATAACATAGGACGTGACATTTCGAGATGCCTTCGGAATTTCTCAAAGAATTCTCGTTCATATTAGTTGAGGACGCTTTTCTTTATTCTCAGAATTTCCTTTATTGTTCCTATTTATCGAAGGAAGTACGTAGAAATTCATTTCTACAATTATCTGAACTTATTATATCATAACAGTAGGTATTATTAGAAAATTTAGGTACTCAGTACCTACCTTTATTCAAATTGAATACCAAACTTATTTCAAACTCAAAGTAGAATTTTAAGTATTTCAAATAAACTCATTACAGGCACTTCTGAATAGTCAAGGTTTCGCTCAGTCAGAAAGAAGCGTTCCTATGAAGAAGAACGGGCAAGAAATTCCACATAAAACTTCAAAACAAACGTACAAAAAAAATAATTACTAATAGCAACTGTTAACAGGTACTTCTTTCTAATAGTGCTGGAGACTGGAAGCCGACCCCAACGTAGTTGGGAAAAGGCTAGGCAGATCTTTCTAATAGTGCTTAACAAATACCTTACATATAAAAACCCAGCCAAGTGCGTGTCGGACTACGCACAACGAAGGGTTCCGCAGTTGAGATGAATTTATTTATCCCATGAAAAATCTTAACATTGTAAATGTTAAGTTTGTTCTTGGGATAAATAAATTAATTCAATTGAAAAAAATATTCTCCCATACATTCCAACTGCAAATGTAAGTTTGAACGCACAATATTGAGAGATTTACCATGTTATTTTAAGACCATAGACTTCATATAGGTTTTTTTGTAGTCTATGAGTAAAGAGTCATACTACGTACTTTTTTCAAAATTTTAGGTCTAGTAGTTTCGGAGATAAAGGGGAATGGTAAATTTTCACCGAATTTCTTAAATATCTTTAAAAGTATTTATTTTAAAATTACATAAACAAACATAACACCACGCCTTGTTTCCCCTAGAAGGGTTGGGCAGAGGTGTCCCTGTAGCAGGTTCACCCACATTACGCCAGTTATGTTTTTTTAAGTCCCATGTAATAGGGGGCGAGCCTATTGCCATCAACCGGGCACAAATCCAGACTCCAGGCTGTTACTGAGAAATTTCAGATAGAAAAACCCAATAACACTTTGCCCGACCTGGGAATCGAACCCAGGACCTCATGCTCAGCAGTAGCGCTTGCGACCACTAGACGAAAAAAAAAAAAATTTTTTTTAAATTCTCGCAACAAGTCCTTTCATTGGATATGTCACAGGATACAGTTTGAAAAACTTTCTTTTTTAATTTTCTTGTTTGCCCCCCAAAAGTGACCCCTATAATCAAAATTCAAATATTTACGTTACACGTTCGTGTTTGGGTTACAGAAATACATATTTGTACCAAATTTTAACTTAATCGGTCCATGAGATTCGGAGCAAATTGGCTGTGACAGACGGACAGAGAGACACGAATGATTCTAAAAGGGTTCCGTTTTTTCCTTTTGAGATACGGAACCCTAAAAAGAATCGAAAGTATCAGTACAAATAAGTGTTTTAACCCTGATTATTATGAAAACCAAAGGCTGCACTTACCAGTTAGAAATGACAGTCTCCTCATGGCAGGAAAGGGATGGTTTCCCGAGGTGTCCAGCAGGTCAAGCTGGTACACCTCCCCTCGGATGCGGTACAGCTTACGGTGAAAGTCCTCGATGGTTGGCGTGTAGCTGTCCTCAAACTTTGTGCTCAGGAACCTGGAGACCAGCGACGTTTTGCCTACGCGAGCTGACCTGGGGGAAAAAAAGATGATGCTTTAGTATATAAAGAAATCAAACCATAGAAGAAAAGAACCTTTGGAACAGGTTCTTGGCTGGTTAAGGTCACTATAAATATGTAGATATGAATAAATTTTGTTGAGAAACAAATAAGGGATCTAGAATAATTATCCCACAAAACGGAAGGATTAGAAAGTTATTGTCTACCTAGTGTTAAGGTACCATCGGGTTAGGGCATATCTAAGCAATTTCAAAACAAAATCCTGTGCACACGACCCTTTAGCGGCCGAGCGCTGCAAGCAAGAATAGTCCGTACAGTTTACAGATATGCGTTCCTTCGATAATACATTAAGTACTCCGCGCTATATTAAAATAAGATTATACCTTCAATTGTCATTAACGAGGTACAATATAATTTTTAATTGTTATGGCCTTCTAAAGGCCAATCAACAGATATTGGTTATCGAGACTGAAAGTGGCACAGGTGACTGAAAAGTTGTGCGGAAATCGGTTGTCATGGTATGGGCATGTGACGCGGAATGAGGAAAATGTGATATGAATATGATACGATGGATGGACTGGTTGAAAGATGATATGGCAAGAAAGGGAGTGACTACCGATATGATGACTAATAGAGAAGTTAAAAAAAAAAAACAGTGGCGCTCCGGGACTGCCGACAGAAGTGAAAACTTGAACAAGAACATACTTGCATAGAACATTGATCCGTAACGTAATATAAATAAAGAGCACAATCGCGTTTACAAAAAAGAGGTGTCGGTAACGGTGTCGCGAGCTCAATAGTTTTTTCCCTTCTCAAAAATGCCCACCGCGCCTAAAGAAGTTTTCACTTCAAAAAGATGTGTTGTGCCGACCACAAATAACTTGGAAATGGGCAGGAGAATGATGATATTGATCAACTATTCCTGATAGTATTGAAACCATTGGGAATTTCGCTTAAAATTAATATTATTTTTTTTTTTTTTTTTTTTTTTTTGTTTTTCTTATTAATTTTTTTTAATATTTCACGCACAAAAATGTATACAGGCGGACTTTATACCATTTTTACCAATCAACTTTTGGGTGTTGCAGAGACAAACAGTGGTAGGCGCAATTACAAAAAGGTTGAGGAATAAAAAAAATAATAAAAAATACAAATATGAAGATTCACATAAACTTATTACAAACTATAAATATAATATATACGCCTAATTATATATATAAAACTATGCACGAATAAATATACATAAATACATGAATATACTAAATCAAATTAGATAAACAATGGAAAAACATTAACATTGTGATGATACTGCCAGCTTCTTACGAATGTGCTCACGAACTTTAAAGGTTATTCCCATTTTCTATTGTTTAAAATATTGTCAGAAATGGCACATTTTTTAATAACTAATTTTAGTTAAATTAAACTTACATTGCAGTATTCGAAGTAAAAACAAAGCTAGCAAATTATATGTTTCGTGCGTAATACCATCAAAGAAATCTAACATCCAACGAATCTATACCTACTAAAGTAATCACTACAAGGTTCCGATGTACTCAAACGCTCAAAGACATTCGCTGACAGCCGGAACTACGGCTTAACGTGCTCTCAACATCACGGAAGCTAACAGAATCTCTAATCAGCGTTCCTTCTAATGCCTTAAAAAACAAAATGGCGGAAATTTGCTCTCCAGATAGGGTTGCCAACCATACTTTATAATAATGTATTCTACTTTATTTTCGAAAAGTATACTTTATACTTTTACAAAAAATAAAGTATGTAAAAATACTTTATTTCTCTTCTTTACTGTGATGCGTTAAACAAAACATTCACAGTGCTACCTATGGGTAATTAGTTACTGAACTATTTGTCGATACCTAAAAGTAAAATAAAAGAAAATCTAATAATATTGATAAAAAATTGACAGAGAAAAACACTTTTAACAAATGGCAATGTTAAAAATGGATCTGATTTATTTACTCTCTATTCTCGCCACTATAATCTCTTCTATAATCTCGGTACACCGGTACAAAGATCTTTTAGCGCGTGGACAAAATAGGAACTAATGCCGCCATCTTGATTGAAAAATCAAAAGTGCGGATACTATTCAACAATTCCTGTGACAATTTCACAAATGTTTACCAACAACTCCCTGTTAACGTTATTAAGGCACCAAAAGATCCTTGTAGTACCATAACATATGAATCCTACATTGTGGTACTTTGGACAAAGTTATTGAACACACCAAGTAACTTTCGAGACAGACAGTACTGTAGCGGTTAGAACACCACATACGAACTACGCATCAAAAAGACATGACGTCACACAAATCCTACATCGCGCAGTTAGAGTTTACCGCACGAACGAGGATCCTCCCTTTTCCACAGAGGAGGAGTGAACTTTACACCCTGTTCCTCATACCTCTAAAGTACCAAAAATACCTCTAAAGTATCAAAAAAGTAGTAATTCGGCTATAATCAGACTGAAATCGGACTCGATCAAAACTTTAATTATTAAATCCATTACAATGTTAAAACTGGTACCCTAATTGCTTCATAAATTGGAAAAAAAATCTGCTCAACAGCGTTAATAACGCAATTAATGTTGTTGAACTGTCGAAATGAAACAAATTAGGCATAATTTTTTACGAAAATAAGTTACACAATTAGAGAACGGAACTGTCACATGGACATACCCGAAATAAAACCGAAAACTTTAATGAAACCGTTTTTTAAACTTTTACAATTACCTACGCCACCGGTCTAACCACCGGCACAGACAATTCGCGACTGCACAGTGCCGCACGGTGTCCCGTGCGCATTCCCCGCTGTGTCGCATGAACAGCGCAATCAATGCCCTTATTTTTGACCTACCCGATTGTGACGTGTTGACCGACAGATTCAACCAACTCATATTAATGTGCTCGAGATTTTGTGAAAGTCACTGTATATGAATAATTGCCTAATAATTTATAACCTAACGATTTTTTTTCTCTATTTTTATTTTATGTTAACACTACCTACTTATCAGATGAAATTGTATTTATATAATAGTTATGAAATGAATTAATTATTGTTACTGATGTATAACCGTTGTAATTAATAATAATAAATAAATAAATAAACAATAGACATCTCCGGTTTTACGGCTATGGATTCTAAGCGATATCTGTGAACACTTCGGAGATCGATATCAGGATTGATGCTTACGATTGAACTTTGATATTTTCAGTGAAACGGGATCTAGAATTATTCTCTGTTTGTAGGCTCTAATATTTCTAGATATCAATATCAAAAGACAATTATTGCGAATAAAATATTATAATAACTGAGAAACGTTTTAAACAGACTGTTGTGTGGGGTCTTATTTATTTTGCGACTGTCTGTCTGACCTTCACAACCCAGTTACTGGGTAATACGATACCCTTTGGCAATACTGGTTGTCATACTTTCGGGCTTCTGATGACCCATAACGACTGTCAAAGAGACACAAATGACAGCCGGGACCAACGGCTTAACATGCTTTCCGAGGCACGGAAGATCTCGAATCTCGATATGTAATGGTTACCCATCCACGAACCAATTACGGAAAGCCTAACTTGACCTGATCGATCGATTCGTGCGGCTGTTGTTAATTAGCCACGAGCTCCTCCTTAAACTTAGTTGTAAAACAGGCTATCTTTAAACGAAATCGGCTTTCAGGTTTTGAGTTTCAGTCAATAAACTATTTTTTTTTTATAATCGGATCAGTTTTTCGGAGATAAACTTATTACAAACAAACAAAATCAGGTACCTCTATATATTAAAATATTGTATACCTACTTGGAAGAACATTTTGTAGTTCGTACAAGTGCTATCAGTACTACCAGTAAGACTATGGTAAGCCAGATATCCAGCCAGATTGATAGCGACTCAACTTGCGACCAATCTTACTAGCTAGAGCTTTTGTTAAAATTAATTCTTGCCACCTTGGACAACTTTCTTCAAAGGTCGAGCTACCTAACATACACACGGTTCAAAAAAAATACTCTTTTGCACAGCTTCAAGAGTAGAACAATGGAACAAACAAAAGGCATACCATAACAGTAGAATTTCCTTCAAAATATTTGATGACAAAATACAAACGACGACTGATTTTCGTAAATATCTTTCTTATTATGATCGCATCAAAGGCTCCAATCAGATCAGAACTCGAACGTTCGGTTCAGGAAACAGGAAAAACGGAGGGAAAACCTTTAATTCCTCTCAAGGGTCTTGTTTATAACAGCTTTGACGGTATACTCGTCAGCATTCTTTATTTATTTAATGACACTGATCAAAACTGGCTTAGTGTCAAGTCAGATTTGTGAAAGCAATTAATGTCCTGTGGTCTCTCTCTCTAATACTATATATATATATATATACATAGTACATACTAATTCCATGCTTGTACCACAGTCAGTCAACAGCAACCTTATTGTCATTGTTATAAAGTTCACTGTGATTTTGACAGTTATGCAAAATTAGAGGTATTCTAAATTCTAGAGGGCTGTAACGTGAAACAAAGGTGTACAAATAATTTGTGTAAAGTGACAATAAGTCAATGAGTTATTTTTTTATGTCAACCCTCAGTATCCTTTTATACTTAAATTACATATTTTTGAGCGAATCTGCTGCCAAACTCTGGAAGTATGCATTTTTGGCAATTCGAGCACAAATTGTGGCACAAATGCAACATTGCTTTTGTAATTATGGTCTTTAAAAATAAATATTTTATTATATAGAACTACAAAGTATTTATATTCGCCATTGCATTTTCGCATCCACTTTTGCTGGTGAAAGCATCGCAATTTTGAAACATAAAACATTGGAGTGCTCCGAATAAAAACCGCGATACGATGCTCATATAAAACGGAAAATGTTCTGTATAAGTATATACAACAAGTTTTGTGCTATTCGTCATAATAAAACTAGAGTTTTATGACTGCACTTTTTAGGATATCCAAAAGGTAAAAGCAACAGTGCATAAAATTATAGTTCTAGTACTACTCCCCGTTTTCATTTTTTTGGTTGGTAGTTAGGTGGGTACCTACTCCTATGTAAGCAGAGTCAGGGTCCAGTAGCTTAATGGGAGGCCGTCACCTCCTTCTGCGAAGCAGTAATGCTCGCGAAGGAGGAGGCAGAACACGTGAGGGAGAGGCAAATTTCGCGACCTCGCGCCCCTAACCGCCGCAGGAGGAGACGCGCTGGGCGTCGGGCATCGCAGGCCGATTTCCGGCTACCGTAGGCGCGGGCTTACGTACGGTAAGCAATGGTTAGCTCGCCGTACGATAAGGACCAAGCCCGGGTGTTCTACGCGCGTCTTAAAGAGTTGTCAGCAGAATTGACAGGGTCCGCTAGGGCCGATGCTGCCGAGGTTGCGAAGAAGTCCGAAAGAGAGATCGTGGCCCCGGGCAACCTGGCAACTGAAGGAACACGGGTAGGTTTTAGTCAGTAAGAGTCTGAGACGCCCTCCCGCTTCGCCCAGACCAGGAGATGTTATTTGATAATTTCCTACCCAAAAAAAAAGAAAAGGGTCCAGTAGCTTAAATCATCATTGTCATCATTACATCGTGATGAAACCGGCATGCCGGAGAAATATTTCTCGACGGCATGTGAAGTCAAGTCAGAGGTCCATGGCCGGCATAAAAACTCTGACACAAGGTTAGTCACTAACCACACGAAAAGGAAAGAGGAATCGTCATCATTGAGAGCCTTATTACACCCACTGCTAAGTATATGCCTCATCCCATTTGTGCAATGTTGTCCATGTAACTTACAAAATTGCCTATAAGTAATCTTATTATACGTCGATGCGCGGCGTCTAATGTGCCGATACCCATTAGTTTTTTACATCGTTAAATAGTATGACTACACCGTTTTGATTGGTATCACTTTACTAGGATTTCCGGTAACCTCTCAAAGTTAGCTTAAGTTTGAGCTAAGTGGGTTCACGTGAGTAGTACAAAGGTTGGGTTTTTACGATTTCTAGCACACTTCTACCCACTTATTTTGCTACATGCGATGTCTCATCATGATAGCAGTGGTGGCCCAGTGACAGCAGTGGAGGCCCAGTGGTAACGGCTGCAATTTACGAGTTAATACTTTGCAGTATTCGCATTTAAAAAAGTTTGTATGATAAAACTACAAATTAATGATTTTCAGACTTTTCCTTTACTTGTGCTGTGAGACCTTCCATATTCTAGGTCAACGGGAAGTACCCTGTAGGTTTTGATTTATTTGTGAGTATCAAAATATGTCGTATAAATGGCCGTATATTTTATTTCGTTGACTTAGAAGCTTGATTTTTTTAGCTCCAAGGGACCATACACCAACATATTTGATATTAATTTCAATTTGATATTAATTTCAACTTGATACCTCAACGCATTCCTGAGAAAAAGGGTCTTAACAGACTGACAGACAGATAGACGGAAAACGAAGGGTTCAGTTTTTTTTCCTTTTGAGAAACGGAACCCTAAAAACGGTGAAGGAAAACATCGTGTAGAAACCGGCATGTCCTAGAACCAAAAATTCGAAGACACGTGACATCTACCAACCCTTACTGGGCCCGCGTGGTGGATTTGGTCCACTCCCTCCCACAGAGAGGAGGCCTGTGTCGCAGCAGTGGGAACATTATAAACTGATTATGATGTATCACCATATTTATCAAACATCGCGTATCGTCCTTCACAATGCTATCACACCTTCTCTTAACATTAAAAACACATTAACGTCGTTGTAAATCCACAAAGATCACGATTCTCCACTAATGTGATTTTCAGAAGTCACTTGATCCGTCTCACAGACGAATGTCACAAGAAACATCCCACTTTTTACGAGAGAAATCCCACTTTTTTTCGTCTATTTCTCATTTCTACGTTACTTAATAGGTACCTATATCGTGTCGTGATTGATTGGGTTAGGAAGAACTAATGTTTACCCTTGAAGAGATCACCCGTAAATGGCAATTTATTTCTGTCCTTCACATCGGCCGATACTTTATGTAATTGCTGCGTAAACGTGATTTTCGACTGCTTTCATGGATTTAGCTGAGCGTTCATTTCGTGCAACGTAAACAATATTACTTAATGATTTTTAGCAATAAGAACGTAATCTTGAACCTTTAATGTCTTACTGTAATAAATGAAAATAGACTAATCATCTGCCCGGCTTGCGGTCAAACAGGATCTAGCAGAATATTTTATATTACTAAGAGTTCTCGGATATAGTTTAAGTTTTCTGTTTCGTATTCTTGTACACCCAAGGAGTGAGTTACAGAGACACTTTTTTAAATTTTAACCTGCTTTATTTGTAAATACTTGTAGCAACAATTCTATTAAACTACTTAAGAGGGTTTATTCTTAAAGTTGGCAACGTCGTAAATAGTTGTCAAATATTTACCTGTTTTGATTAATTTTGCAATATTAATGTATGGAAATAAGAAATGTAGTATTGCCAAATTAATTAAAACAGTAAAATATTTGACATCCATTTGCGACGTTGTACACTTTTAGAATAAACGCCCTTAATCCTTATCTTTACATATTATAAAACAAAGTCCCCCGCTGTCTGTCTGTCTGTCTGAACGCGATAAACTCAAAAACTCCCGAACGAATTTTCAAACGGTTTTCACCAGTGGACGCAGTGATTCTCGTGGAAGTTTTAGTGTATAATTCATTAAGATTTTGTGTAAATTGGCTAAAATATGTCGATTATTGTCGAAGATGTCGGAAAAAATCATGCCGATTGGGAGCTTTAGTGACGTGCGCCGCGTAAACTGTTACAGATACATCAAATTTATGTTCTACAGGATTGAAGATCTTAAAAAGTTCAACAAAAAAGTCTGCGCTGGCATATGTGTATCGTCTAAGGATGACCCACAGTAACCATTTTTATCTTTCAGAATTTGATAAAAATTCCATTGTTATATCCGAAGCTATATTGACCGGTATCATATTAATCCTTATCCAATAAAATATGTTATTTTAATTGCATTTATTTGAGATTAAAATATGCTTTAACATCATATAATTGAAATGAATGGTTTAAAAGATATCACAGATTCAAAATTACGCGTGACAAAATAATTATTGTTGGAGCGCAGCGGTAGGAGTCAATAACCTTTTCCTGGACTATTAGGTATGTAATCCCGGTACTGCCCGATAGTACGTTCCCGTGTTATATTTTCCGACATCCACATGGACGAAGCCGCGGCCAAAAGCTAGTATTTTATAAACGCGAAAGTTTGTGAGGATTTGTTACTATTTCACGCAAAAACGACTGAACGGATTTGGATGAAATTTGGTTTATAACACATATGATACTTTTTATCCCGACATTCTCATGGGATCAAGACTTATGTGGGTCTTCTGCGAGACGCTGAAATAATATTCTATTCTTGTGTTTCGCATGGAGCGACTGCCTATCTGACCTCCGCAACCCAGTTACTGGATGACACAATAGTCCAAGAACTGGTAGTGGTGCCCACACCAGGTCTACCTCTTTGTCATGATTGTATTATGTATTATAGTCTAAAAATCTGTCTATCTGCTGTTTGTCTAGTTAAAATTGCTAAAAGTAGGTAATTGAATTCCTTCTAATAATACCGCCGTCATAACAAGCTATTCTATGCTCATAATTACTCAATTCTAGAAAAGCGGTCTCTAATTACGAAATGCCACTCATTAATATTTCAAGGGAACCCGGTAGCTAATTTATTGTCTAGGGCACTTCGAATTTAAATTAGGTTTATAATTAGGGGTTTTCATTAACCTTATTTAGGTTTGTGGACCTGGCAGGTATTTTAAGAGTCCTATGTTTAGACTCCACGTTGGAATTTCGCGGAAATTATGAATGAGTGTTTCCTAAGTAGGTGGTATATTCAGGTATGCCTAATTAACTGAAGGGTTGTGAATTTTGTCTAAAGAATTTTCATTTATTAATTCATTCATTTATTTTTCAGATAAAGTCCACAATAACATTACATTAGGTTAAAGAATCATGACCATCAACGGTACTGGTTTTTCTCATGCATCAAGATAAAAATTATATTACAATTATTTTCTTTATTTTTGAAGTCATTCTGCAATTAGAATGCCAATTTTGTATAGGGGTTTATTTTGTAAACTTAATAAGTTATGAAATTGTTTTGATAAAATGAATTACCTACTGCCGGCTATTCTTACGTTAAAGTGTTGCCATAATCAAAATAAGTAAATATATTGACAACTCTAATCGATTTTTTTGTATACGATTACAAATTAATATAAATGTAAAGTCATTGGAAAGGTAAATCGCGGGGTTTTTATAAATAATAAAGCGAGATGATACTACTGTGGTGTGAAATAATTAGTATTTCACACACACAGTAGTCGTATAATTTTGCTTTCAAAACTTTTTAAAGCAATTTCAGTTTGTTGGCTAACGATACATATGAATGATTGCATAGATTTTTTTTTAAATTATCTTGCTTCGGTTTGATATAAATTAATGATTATAGAACTAAATCAGTCATTTGAAATAATTATGTGTCGAGTGTATTTATTCGTATAATCGATTTTCATTTTAAAATCTAAAGTGGCAACATTGGTGTTGGTGTCTCAAATTGAATTGTCATTGTCAAAAAGTCCAATGTCAATTGCGCGTGGTGCATGCTAAGTTTGTTCATTGCGATTTAAATATTACAGTTTTTTTTGTTGTGTATACAACAATTATATTTAAAAAAAAATGTATGAACTGTTGGCTGCTGTGCTCACATAATGACATTGGTGTGGTTTTTGAGTTGGGCTCGATACAATGATATCACTGCTCCAGCATCTTATTTAGATGATTTTTTTAATGAAAATGATGAATGAAGTCATTCGCTGTTCCTATAGGTATAGGTACCTACCTACTTACTGTAAGGGTTAGATATACTATGATTGATTATATACCTACCTACATGTTTAAAGTGCTACCAGTGTCACTGGATCAAATTAAAGATCTCTTTGAATTCTATTGTTTTTTTTTTACAGCTCTCCTTTTTTTGTATTTGTAACTGTTTTAACAGGAAATATAAAGGCAAGGTACTGATTTATTTAAGTCTCTATCCCATCAGATATGCTAATTAATCTGCTCTCCAAACTACGACCTATAAACTTACCTCTATACACGACGAATATTTCTATTTTGAGGTTAAGTTACGTTTTCTAAAAAAACTTGGAAATGCGGGTTTTGATTCCAAAATGGCAATTGTAGATGGTTATTTGGTTAATTTATAAACCATCGAAAACAACTTTGGAATTGACGCAACTCTGTACCGTGGTCAATAGTGTCGTGGTCATTCTCCTTTAAAACATAAAGTTGATCATTATAAAAATCACACATACATAATAACATAATCTTCAAACATTCAAATCAAATAAAATTAAAATACATACGTATACACATGTAATTTAAATCAAATAAATTTAAAATACATACAAATGTCATTCAAAACAAATAACATTTTAATAAATACAATTATGTACAATTTGATTTTTTTTTTAAATTCGCATATTTTAATTGCTTGAATGGCAGTTACTAAAATAAGTAGAGACCGCGCCACCACTGAAATCCGGCGGAAAATTGTAGAACTACATTTTTTTTTAATGCAATTTGATGCAATAATATAGACATTAGCGCCGCCTCTATTGGACTTGAGTGGTGGCGCGGACTCGACCTACCTAAAATTATTTCAGTTTAATGAAAACTTTTTTCATTCTGGTCCTTTTTCAAAATAAACGTTCAATATTTAGGTACATTCCTAACAAAGTATTTTGTTTATTTTTCTAAAACTCACACGCGACTAAATTATATTAGGTGCCTACTTGGTTTAGGTTCATATTTAACTAGAATTCGGTACTTAGGTACGAATTCCGGCAACAGGGCAACCGAAGGAACACGGGTGGGTTTTAGTCAGTAAGAGTCTAACACGCCCTCCCCGCTCCGCCCAGAGCGGGAGAAATTATTTGATAATTTCCCACCCAACAAAAAAATGGTACGAATTAACATTTTTCATAACAACATCTTTTAAAGTAAATAGTTGTATATTTGTAACTAAGATTTAGATATATTATAGAAACTAAGTACGTTCAACTCCCCACAAATGCGAACACGACACGAATACCTCAAAAAATCAGTAAACAAGATTCTCTATAGGAAATATCGTGTTCATAGTAAAAGCAAGATAAATAAAATTGATAGAAACAAACAGAATTTCTCCCGGGAAACATACTTACTGGCAGAAACTACACCTGCAGTAGGTACTCTTTCGCAAGCAATATTTAGAGCAATTTGTTATTGCTAGAAATAGTGGAGCAATGTGTAGTAACGTATCAATAATACCAACGTCATAAAGAGAATATTAAATTTTATCTTTATCAATTTTATCATTTTTTATCAGAATTTCATATATTTTAAGTTCATATAATATTAATTTTTTTCGATGTCACTAATTTTTCAATATTAGCGCTTATTACTAAGTAAGTTGGCTTATTTTTCTAAGTACCTGGGCGACCGAGCTCTGCTCTGGTGAAAATAGAAAATGCTCATTTAATGTATAGGATAGTTCATACTAATCCATGTATACTAAGTACATACTAATTCCATGCTGCCATGTCATTATTCATTATCTTGTTCTAAACTTTGAGCGATCATTTTATCTCAGCCGAAAGTCGTCCACTGCTGGACATAGGCCTCCCCCAAACACCACCAGGATCTTATCAAATAAAACCATGTGGTAGTGAATGTCAAAATCCACTACAGAGAAACGTATGTTCTTAATGTCCCTCGGCAAACCTCGTGTTTCGTCAGTTGTCGGATCAGTTGCCCTTTACACTTGGTGCAGACTGGACGCAATCAATTGACTTGGAAGTGAATAAAGTTGATCTCTGCTCTTTTAACTTAATGTAATTTATTTAAAAAATTGGAGGAAAGCCGCTAAAGTCGAGGCACGACAGATAGAAAAATTTACAGTATGTTAAATATCAGTGGGCGTTCCCTTAAACGCGTTAATCTGTATCATTAATACATTGAAATAAAAATATCAGCATAGAAAAATAAGTATAAAAAAACGAATGAAAAAAATAAATAAATGAAAATAAATTTGAAACGTCCTGTTCAAAATCAAAATAGTAATAGTACCTAGCGTATTCGCGCTGCCCAAACCGGCAACGTCGCTATTTTTAATTCCGAATAAAATAAGGTGGATATTGGGGGGCGGGGCGGGGCTAGGCACATCAATAGATCGCCGCACACGCGAGTCGTCATTCATAAGTTTGTTGTATAAAAGTACTCTGTGGTTTGTTGCGACATTGCCATACTTCCACATTGAAATACAAATGCGCATGTACAGAGTGTTTCTTTTACGTATCAATTTAATATTTTTTGTGAATATTTTATTATAAATAAAATATAAAAACATTTTGTTTTTGAATGGTAATATTTTTTTTTAGCATGTATGGATGCAATACTGTTGCGGGTAAACGGGAACGCCTTTCGTTAATTAACATACTGTATTTTACAGCTCTAGGGATATAGTTC
The DNA here is from genome assembly GCA_916610215.1 of Omphaloscelis lunosa. NCBI lineage: Eukaryota > Metazoa > Arthropoda > Insecta > Lepidoptera > Noctuidae > Omphaloscelis > Omphaloscelis lunosa. The sequence goes on along the minus strand of OU744261.1, from coordinate 15,262,796 downwards.
ACACGGAAATCAAAACAAAACAACAATAAAGTACATAGTTCTGAATTCAAATTATTATACACGATAAATCTACACACATCAAAAGTGTCTAGGGATCAAGCATTTTTATGCGGATTTCTTGAGATTGACATGTGGCTTTGTAATAAATTTATGATTATATAAATTTATATGGATCCTTTTTGGTGCATTTCATAATTTGAAACAGGAACTGTTAATCAAATTCGAGTAAAAGATGAAAATCAGCTGTCAATATTTTCCCTATAAAAACATACAACGCATTGAAGACATTATTAGTGCTACTGTTTCCCTACTACTGATTAAAACCAACGTTATTATGGAGCGGCGACGTCATTTAAGCAGGGAAGAAATGCTCAGAGCCGTGGGAATGATAGAAGCTGGTTCCCGGCAACGTACTGTGGCTTTAGCTCTGAATACAAGTCAGAGTGTTATCAGTCGACTTTGGACACGTTACCGAAGCACTGGTACCGTGGCTGAGCGCCATGGAGGACGGTATCGCTGCACCACACGGAGACAAGACCGATACATTCAAATCTTAACTCGAAGAGCTCCAACAATAACCGCCATGATGTTAGCCGTGAGGCTTCATCACTCTTCAGGGAACTTAATTAGCGACCAAACAGTCAGAAACCGCTTGCATGAAGTGAACCTTCATTCCCGAAGACCGCTACGGGTACCACCTATAGCAATGCACAATCGTAGGATTCGATATCAATGGGCTCTTGAACACAGAAATTGGGCAGAAGAACAATGGCGTTTCGTGTGCTTTTCTGATGAGTCTCGTTTTGGTATGAGACCGGATACAAGACGTATACGACACTGGAGAACCCCTGGACGCCAACAGCGATTAAAATCCTGCCAGGAAGTCCATCCTTATAGTGGTGGAACCATCATGGTATGGGCGGGTATTTGGATCGGCGGAAGAACTGAGTTGATTTGGATCAGAGGCAACCTCAACGCTCAAATTTATGCTGAGACGATTGTATCTGACGTCATCGTTCCTCTACAAGTGCAAATCGGTCCCTTATTTCAGTTAATGCATGATAATGCACGACCGCACACCGCAAGAGTTGTAAGACAGACTCTCGCCGCAGCTAACATCAATGTCCTGCTCTGGCCTGCTCAGTCGCCAGACTTGAACCCGATTGAGCATGCATGGGATATGCTACAGAGAAGAGCTCTGCCGAATATGGAGGGTATCCAGTCGCAAGAAGACCTTTTTTTGTTGTTGCAACGAACATGGGCGGCCATTCCACAGCGTGATTTGGATGAACTCATTTTGAGTATGCCAAACCGATGTTCTTGTGTTGTTAGTGTTCGCGGTAGAAACACGGATTATTAATTGTTTAAGTTACCCAATAAAATTTTAAAGAAAACTGTTATTTCAGTCTTTTTTTCGAACTTTAATGTTAGTGGTTCAAATGTCAAAAATCCCTTTATTAGGAAAATGGCAAATTTCTTTATTAATGCAAAGGTGACTTGGTTTATCGTTACTGTGACAAACGAAAACACTTTATTTGATGAATCCTTAAAGAAAATTTTAATTAATATCAATCAGGAGAAAAGTTATTGCAAAAATATATGTTGATCCCTAGACACTTTTGATGTGTGTAATAATTGATGGACATGGAAATTAGCATTCGTTTGTATTCGGTAATCCGATGATACCCGAGGGCCACATTAAAAAAATAGAAATACTGTACCTTGTGTATGCTTTGCTCGGGCCGCCTAATTTTTAGATCGGACGCTCTTACCGGCTATCTAATAGAAACACAGTTCTTCTGGCTGCATATGAGCAAGTTATTTGGTGAGTTCAAAATAAGTAACACCATATTTTGCCCCCACCAGTAGCCCTTTTCTATTGGACCCTTTTCTATGTAGTCATTTTTATGTTGTTTTTGTATTAATCTATCTATCTTCTACATAAATAAAAATGAAATGCTGTTCGTTGGTAAGCGCATCACTTGAGAAAGGCTGGGCCGATTTGGCTGTTTTATTTTTTTAATATTTTAAACTGTTTGTAATAGTCCGAATTAGGTTTTTATGGAAATAAAATATAAAAAAAATTCCGGAAAAATTTCAAATTCGGGAAAACTGAACATCCTAATTTCTATGAGATTTTTATATTTTAAATAGGACAATCTCGGGTCAGCTAGTGTAACTAATATTTTCAAGTATAAAATCGTATATTAACAAACTAACAGGTAACCTAAACGTTCTACTCATGTTGTTAGGTGTTTTTCGGTACAAATTGCCACGAAAATGCAGTTTCGACCAAAACTGGAACAACTAAGTCGTGTGCTATATATAAACCAGGTAGATTCTAGAGAACGCCACATCTCGTTATCTCGTTCACACAAAGACAAAGCATTGCACCACTTTGTGCTTCCGAGCAATGGCGCACAAACTGCGCAGCACTACAATGTGCGCAGTTAAGTTTCGTCGTGAGAGTATGAATAAGATAAGGCTGTACCTGTCTTAGAAGTGAAGAAGTTGTTCTCACATGTATAATTTCAACATGATGTCATCAATATTTTGTAACAATATTTTGATTTAAAAGTGTCTGTGGAGTTTCTTGCTCGTTCTTCTCCATAGGAACCTACTATGCTTTGGAATGGGCAACTAGCTTCATCTTTCCGACTGACCGACCACTTGACAATTCAAAAGTACCTGTAATTGGTTTATTTGAAATAAATGCTTTGAGTTTGGAATAGCTGACGAATAAAGAAAGAAATATATTTATTTTTAATTTATGTAACAGTTTTTATACACACATATAAACAGACAAGAAGAAAGGAATAGAAAAATACGGACAAAGGTGAAAATTGTTTATTTTGCACAAACAAAACGCACATTACAAAAAAAGACATAAAATACACACAAAAAAAGAAACCAAAAGCCTCGTATTCAAGCAGTAGAAGTCGGAATAAGAGTAAGGAAGAACGATTCTGTCATTATTTATTCTGCAGCTGCTTCCATCCACGTTAAGACTCGTCCAGACTGGCGAGACTTGTCGCGCGACGCGACACCGGTAAATTATTCTACCGAGAAGCTTCTTAAAAATTGTTTTATTAGAGTCGCGACGCGCCTGTTTTCGGAAGCCTTTATTAGCATTTATCGAAAAAATAAAATATGTTCATATGAAAAAAAATATGGCGTACATTATGCAATGCCAGTGAGAACCCATCCAACGACACAAATATGTTGAATTGGTCAAAAGAGTTAATTAATCAAATTGTTGAAACATCGGGTAATGCAGAATTAAAAAACTTCTTTTGCCTTTAAATGCAAACCTATACTTTGGGGAAACAACCTCAATACCTCAAGTATTGTTAGGTTGATTTTTCGGTACCTAAAACTTTGCAAGACAAACGATCATTGTACAGCATTGAAGGGATGTGGATCAGCATACCTTCCCGCATTTAAGGTTCGAAAAAAAATTGTGTTCGACAGCATGGTATCAAAGTATTATCAAGTGTTTGATAGGTACATGTGCCTGACAAAATCGGAAACACCGAACAGTTACAAACGTAACTTGTACTTAATCCTAACATACGTTTTTAGGGTTCTGTACCCGAAAAGTGCCTAACGGAACTCTATTGCTAAACCTCCGCTGTTCGTCCGTCTGTCAGGGGGCTGTATCTCATGAACCGTCATAGGTTAGTTGAAATTATTACAGTTTGTGTATTTCTATTGCCGCTATAACAACAAATAATAATGTTGGTTCGTAAGATCGCATGGTTCGTAAGATCGCATGCTCGCTTGGCGGCTCAGTACCAGACTGCTTTGGAGTCTGGTTCGCTACCCCAGTTCCTAACTACAGGAGTTACCCACCTGCTCCATAAATCTGGTAGCACCGCGGAACCCAAAAATTATAGACCGATCACGTGATTACCGACGGTCTATAAAGTTCTTACATCCATTTTGAGAGCTAAAATTAACAAACATATTGACACCAACTCCATCATGTCTGCCTCTCAAAATGGATGTAGGAACGGGTCCCGCGGTACTAAGGAGCTACTCCTCATTGATATGGCCATTAGCCAACAGGTTCGCCGTTCCCGAAAGGATCTGTCGACATGCTGGATAGATTATAAGAAGGCCTATGACTCGGTGCCACATACATGGCTCATGAGGGTGGTGGTGTATAAAGTACATACAACTCTGCGCACTTTCCTGATGTCGTGTATGGGGCAATGGAGGACGGCCCTTCGCTATCCAGGATGTCGAAACATCCAGAGGAATAGCGAGCCGATAAGGATCGAGCGAGGCATATTTCAAGGCGACAGTTTGAGTCCGCTCTGGTTCTGCTTAGCTCTGAATCCTCTAAGCACACTGCTGGAGGATTCAGGTCTTGGCTATCGGTTGAGGAGAGGTGGTCAGGTTATATCTCACCTCCTCTACATGGACAACCTAAAACTCTTTGCCCCCAACAATTTGCAACTGATGGAGCTACTGAAAGTAACTGAAACTTTCAGTAGCGCCATCAGGATGGAATTTGGTGTGGACAAATGTGCGGTCATGCATATAAAGCGAGGGGAGATTATGGAATCCGTGGGAACCCAACTCTCGGATTCCATAAACCTTAGAGCCCTCTCCGCATCCGAAACCTATAAGTATTTGGGTATGTCGGAAGCGTTGGGCATCAATGTTACTGACATGAAGTAATCGTTGAAGGAGCGCTTCTTTGGCCGCCTGAAAAAAGTATTAAATAGTCTTCTATCAGGCGGAAACAAGGTGCGCGCCTTCAACGGTTGGGTTATGCCGGTTTTGATGTACTCTTTCGGCATACTCAAATGGACTCAGACCGAACTCGACGCCTTGGATAGGAGGGTTTGTACGTTGCTGACTGCATATTGAATGCATCACCCACGGTCATCAGTAATGAGACTGTATATCCCGCGAAAGTGTGGAGGTCGAAGCTTTTTAAACGCTAAGACCCTCCACAATCGCGAGATATGCAGGCACAGGGAATATTTCCTTGAAGTCGACGTGGGGATGCATCGAGATGTGGTCGTGGTGGACAGGGCCTCATCCCGCTCTCCTTGGCTAAAGAGAACTGGCGCAAGCCTGTAGTGCTTGACACTAAGGATCGCATGGAGATATGGCAGAGTAAGGAGCTTCACGAACGCTACTTCCGGGCCCTGCATGGGCCCGATGTAGATTTACCAGCGTCCGTAACCTGGCTGCGTTTTGGTGAACTCTTTGGGGAAACCGAAGGTTTTGTCTGTGCAATTATGGACGAAGTTATGATGACGAACAATTACCGGAGATTCATTGTGAAGGACGGCACGGTTGACATATGTCGGGCATGCCACCGTCCGGGAGAATAAATCCGACATATTATCTCCGGGTGTTCTCGTCTAGCTAATGAAGAGTACTTGCATAGACACAACTTTGTAGCCAGGATTATCCACCAGCAACTTGCTCTGAAGTACAGCCTTGTGGAATCGGAAGTGCCGTACTACAGGTATGTGCCCGACCCAGTTCTCGAAAATGGAAATATCACATTGTACTGGGATCGATCCATCATCACTGACAGAACTATTGCTGCCAATAAGCCTGATATAGTGGTGGTGGATCGAGGAGAGCGGCGTACAATGATTATTGACATAACGGTCCCGCATGACGAGAACCTCGTGAAAGCTGAGAAAGATAAACAAATCAAGTATCTTGACTTGGCTCGCGAGGTTGTCGACATGTGGGATGTAGATTCAGCAATCATTGTGCCGATAGTCGTGACAGCCAATGGCTTAATCGCCAAGAGCCTCACCCACCAACACCTAAGGAGGCTCTCGTTGGGCAGCTGGATCAAGGGCTTGATCCAGAGAGCGGTACTCCTGGACACGGCTCGCATTGTGAGAAGGTTCCTCTCCCTGGAGCCCTGACTGCCGATAGCTTGGACCCTGTTCCCGATACCGGTGGGCTACTATTTTTTTATATTTTTAAATGTTTTTATATTTTATATGTTTTAATATTTAAAAATATAAATTATATGTATTTAAATGAAATAAAGGATATAAATAATAATTTTCATTCAAAACGTATAACAGGCCTCTGCGAGTTGGCTTCGGCCCCTCGTACGCCTTCCAAAGGTCCGGGACCCCAGGGTCCCGAGATGTGTCAAAGATAAATAATAAATGTTTTTTTTTTCGGCAGTATTCGGTTTCGGTCTCGCACTCAGTCGGTTTTTTTTTCGTATATTTTCACTAAACGATCGACGATGACTTAAACTTTCTATACCTTGTCTAATTCATCCCCTTAGCCCGAGGTTTCGTGAAACAATATTCCCAGGACCATTATTTGCTGGAAATACTCCCGGTGCAACTCTTTATTTGTTGGGAAATATTTTCCGACGCCCCGCGCTCCGGTGCGCGGTGATTCCAGAAGTATTGAATGTCTCTTCCAGCGTTATGTTGATGGACCGTTTAAACCTCTACAGTACCGTGCAGTACTTAGTATTTTATATCTTGAAGAGTTTTGTTCTGAGAAATGTTGATCTTTAAGTTGTTGTTGTGAGTAACTTTCCTTTTCCGGCAATGGTAGAAATTCTCATAACGGGTTTCTTCTCTAAGTAATACTGCTTTAGCAACATAACCTTATGTAAAATAAGTAATCATTACGTACCTACGTGGTTCCTTTTAATTTTACAAAGATTACGACATTTATTTAAAAGTAACTAGCTTTTGCCTGCAGCTTCACTCACGCGGATGTCGAAAAATATCCCACGGGAACGTACTTCCGGGATTACATACCAAATACCCGAGGAAATGTCATTGACTAATACCGCTGCGCCCGCGTTGTTATCAACCATATTTATGTAGTAACGCGTAATTTTGAAACGGTGATATCTTTTAAAATATTCATTTAAATAATATGATGTGTAGGTATATTTTAATTTTAATTAAATGCCCTATTTAAATAACACATTTTATTGGATAAGAATTCATATAATACCGGTGAAAAAAGCTTCGGAAATAACAATGAAATTTTCACCAAATTCTGAAAGATAATAATGGTTACTGTGGGTCATCCTTAGAAGATAGACATACGCCATTGTGAACTTTTTTGTTGAAATTTTTAAGATAAACAATACTATACAACATTATTTTTTTTGTAACTTTTACGATTTCCGCGGCGCACGCCAATAAAGCTACCAGTCGGCATGATTTTTTTCCGACATCTTCAACAATAATCGTCAAATTTCAGCCAATTTACACAAAACCTTAATGAATTATACATTAAAACCTTCCGCATGAATCACTCCATCCATTGGTGAAAACCATTTGAAAATCCGTTTGGTACTTTTTGAGTTTATCGCGTTCAGACAGACAGACAGACAGACGCGACGGGGGACTTTGTTTTATAATATGTAAGGATTATTTATTCTTCTTCAACCTTATACCATGCATTACATACCATGATCTTTTTTATTTATCACTAGCCCCCACGATAGTTTTAACGACTTGACCAAAAATAGTTTTTATTATTATATGTACCTAAGTTAAGTACACACACATAAACCATTCCGAATGAATTCTCAAGATGGTGGAAACCGCATCAAAATCAGTTGCGCAGTTTAGAAGAACAATACGGTCTCACAGGTATACACGAAAAACTACTTTAATTTATACTATATTTAAATTCAAACTCAAAGCATTAATTTTGAATTTTTTGGCACTTTTGAATTAACAAGGTTTTAGATTTAGAAAGAAAGAAAACTAGTTTATTCTGCACAAACAAAACACACATTTTTAAAAACTAGACATAAAATACACACAATACAATAATAGCCAAAAGCCTCGTATTCAATCAACAAAAAGTTTGACAATGTTGTTCATAGCTTAATTATAACATTCTAACACTGGCTGGTTGATGTCAAGGCCACAGACCAAAGACAATATTGCGTAATTACTGTTGCAACATTGTCAAATGACAAGAAAAACAAAATGCCAATTACAGAGTTAACTACTTTTGTAACAAATAACAAGAAAAATAATTAAGCTATGCATCGCATCTGTGCAAGAACACGTCATTGCTCAGCTGATTTAGATGGTCAAACATAAAACAACTTTCTTCAATATTATTTTCTTAACATTTTTCACCCTTTTCCCTCAACCTAATTCAAAGACATTTAAGAGTCCTATTACATTTTTTTACGGAAATTCATGATTTTTGACGTTGTAATTTTCAACAACAGTAAGATATTTTTATTATTTGATTATAATAACGATAGTGGCATTCTCTTTCTTCTAAGTTGGAGTTACGTATTCTTTTCAAGTGATTTGCTGAATTGACGCGGAATATACAGTACTTTAATTTTATTTTTGGTAATTTTGTCTTATTATATTGAGAAACGAAAACAAATGAAACGTATTCATTGTAGATAGAAGTTTTATATCTTATCAGTTTATTTGATAAAATGTTATTTATTTGGAATATAATGGACGCTGAATCAAGACATTTTTTGCTTTTCTTTATGATTTTTTCCGTGAAAAATCAAGAAATTTTAAGAAATTCTAGAACTCTAATAAACAAGTAAAACATTCAAATCATCTTTTAGTAATTTTAGCTTTTATTAGAATTGAATAGAACAATGTGAGTTGAGCATCAAAGTTCCATCGCCGACGGATTTTCATGTAAACTGAGTTCGTAAAATATTTATAGTAAATTACACGAAAAGAAAAATTAAAATGTGTAACTCCAACTTACAAGAAAGAGAATGGCACTATCGTTATTCATAATCAAAATAATTAAAATATCTTATTGTTGCTGAAAATTACAACGTCAAAAATCATGAATTTGCGGTAAAAGTGTAATAGGACTCTTAACATAGGTACACACTACCTGTATATTTACCTGCCCCTTAAGACTCCGTCCCCTGTTTGTTTAGGTCCAATGCAGGTCGCTTCTTATTCACCTGCCTCTGAATAATTAACTAGACCATTTCCTTTGACAACATACTACTCACGATGTTCAGCTGTTTATGACGCTGACGCTGTCTTTGAGGGCTTGGACATTTTCTTGTTTGTTTATGAAGTTAATTGTGAGCGGTTAATGGTATGGTCCTAATTAGGCTGATGCAGAGAACCGGGAATTTTGACACAATTTGTGAGATACCTTTGTCCAGCTGTAGAGAGCCATAAGAGGTGTTGATTGACATCTAAGTAGTCACCATCTGTTTTGGGGTGCCTTATAATAACCTCCATTGCAGTCCGGCCGTCGACAGAATGCGTTCCTGACAATTCTAGAAATTGTCCAACTGACAGGTGTCACTGGTGTACTGTAATGATCAAATACGCAAAACAGATATTCTTTAGTATGAAACTGCGCGGAGCCTTAGTGATCCACTGTTTAAACCTCTCCCCCACAGACGCGTTTTTATCGCGCGATAATAACGCAAGCTTGTTTCCCTACGTGATCGAATCAGAAATAAAGAGATCCGCAGGAGAACCACGGTAACCGACATAGCCCGAAGAATTGCCAAACTTAAGTGGCAATGGCAGGACACTGCTCGCAGAACGGATGGTCGATGGGGCCGAAAGGTTCTGGAAAGGTTCTGGAAAGGTTCGGAGGTTCTGGTTCTAACTTCATGCATTAAATTAGCTTCTATGAGTCACAAATCCGGCTTAGCTTGGCAGCCGGCTACCTCTACCACCCTTTTTTTTTTTTTTTTTTTGAGGGTGGGAAATCATCAAATAACTTCTCCCGCTCTGGGCGGAGCGGGAGGACGTGTCAGACTCTTACTGACTAAAACCCACCCGTGTTCCTTCGGCTGCCCTGTTGCCGGGGGCCACGATCTCCCTTTCGGTTTTCTTCGCACCCCCGGCAGGCATCGGCCCTAGTGGACCCCTTCGAATCTGCTGACATCTCTTTGAGGCGCGCGTGGAACACAACGCGCCGTCGACCCGGGCCTGGTCCTTATCGGACGGTGAGCCACCCATTGCTCACCGTCCGCAAGCCCGCGCCTACGGTGGCCGGAAATCGCCTCGCGATTCCCGACGCCCTGGGCGTCTCCTCCTGCGGCGGTTAGGGGCATGAGGGCGCGAAATTTGCCTCTCCCTCACGCGTTCCGCCTCCTCCTTCGCGAGCATTACCGCGCCGCAGAAGGAGGTGACGGCCTCCCATTTCCTCTCGCTCCGTACCATGGCCTGAACCAGGGCCGGACGCGAGAGATCACCGCCGCCGATCGCCTCCACGAGGACACGGCGATGCTCCGCCCAAGCTGGGCAGACCTCCACCGTATGCTCCATCGTGTCCTCCGGGCGATCCTCACAATGGTGACACCCGGGCGTTTCCTCCCGCCTTATCCTGTGCAGGAACCTCCCGAAACTGCCGTGTCCGGTGAGGACCTGCGTCAGGCGGAAGGTGAGGACGCCGTGGCGCCTCTCTAGCCACTCCTCAAAGAGGGGTCTTATCGCCGCAATTGTGGCGTGCCCAGCGCTGGGTTGCGACAATCGCACTCTCCATGACGCCATGAGATCCCGCCGGAGCTCTGTCCGCTGTGCCGCGATTTCTCGCGGCAGCGGAGTTAAGCCCCGGCGTTTCGCCTCCTACCTCTACCACCCTACACCTACATAATTAGTGTCAATTTGAGAGAAGGAGAAGACGCTCTTTTCTTGGGTGTTAAGGTGATAATTATCAGCATATTCGTGCTTTAATAACACCACAATTATTTCAATCACCAAACAGTTTTAGAAATTACGTGATAGCATTGTAACTGTAGCAGTGGGCAAGTGCCAAATAGATCAAAATTGAAAGGAAACTGTCTTGATCATAGGCGAAGGCATAAAAAGGTAACCGTCCTAATGCCAAAATGTCAGGGGACCTTAGGGTTCTAGGCACTAAGGGTGCGAACTAGGGGCGTCCGTAAAACTACCCTTGGGAGTACGAAAACTCGTAGTGGTCACGTACTGTCGGGCACCACAACCGTGTTACGGAAACAAGTTCGTTCCCCCGGGAAGTGTCAAAGGCGGAAATAATAGATATATTCTTTATGTTAGAATTTGACAGAACTCCATAAATCTTTGAAGTTTCTACGATGTAAAATAATGATTTTGGTAATGATGGACACTGAAATGACGCGCCCCGTTACCGCATTACCACAATACTGTGTGAATAAATGCGGTAGTAGGTCGCCTCATTTCAGATTTGCCAAGCTTTAAGTCCGTTGTGAAGGAGTTGTTATCAATATCTCCTTCAGAACTGACGCCCAGAACAGACACGTCTGGCGAAGAATGAGGAGAGAGCCGGCCACTCTCTCTCGGTCTACAGAGAGTGAGGGTATACCTACCGTCTGTGAGAATAAGAATCAGAACCGATTGTATGTAAGTCCCCATATCTAAGTTACATTAGAATCACAGATGAATGATATAATTATTTGAGTGAATATCTTATCTTATTGCAACCAGTCGGATAGCACCTACCACGTAAATCCAACCATTAGAAACTTCGACAGTACCGAATGATAATCTTCTTTGACAATAAACTATTGTTATTTTCAATATCACAAAGATACAAGTGGGTGTCGACCACGGCTGTGACCTTTCTGTAAATTGATTTCAAAGTTAATAGGATTTTCTTGTTAAGTAAAACGCTTCGATAAAACCATTGTTAGCTTCTCGAGTGTGTATGACGATATGTTATTAATAATTTCAAAGTGTAGGTACACCTAAGTGCATATTATAGAAATATCCTAAAAACTTTAAGATTTTTTTTTTGTAAACGCTCTATCTTAAGAAGACAAAATAAACATGACGAAAGATTCTTGGCGCATGAGTTATTTAAAGGTATGTATATCGTGTTGACTCGGGAATTTTTCTCGAAAAAATTTCTAGCTACCTCTATTTTTCAAACAATTAAAAAAAAAAATAGAAAACTCCTGTCAAGACAGCAGAAAACCTGTTTTAGTACAGTTCAAAGAACATCTTTGAGCTTGATGAATAAGTGGCATGCAAGCATGAAAACTTTTTTGGCGGGGTCCACTAAAGAACTCAAGATTTCAGAGATCTTGCATCGGAAAGTCCGCACTGGGCCCGCGTGGTGGATCACGGCCCACTTCCTCTTACAGAAAGGAGGCCTGTGTCCCAGGTGTGTGTTTTTTATTAGGGTGATAATGCGTATGCTATGTTCTGGAAAGCAACGGAATTCTACAGTGCACAAAAGCTATTAAAAAAGTATTAATTGCCCCCTTATTAAAAAAACAACAAAAAAACTAACCGATAAAAGTAGGTAAGCTATCACTTCTACAAAACTATAGTTATACTACTGCCGCGTGCCGTGAGCAGAAAAATGACCCCAAATTAGAGTGGAGCAGCAACATTATGCAAATGCACATAAGTTAGCTCGCACTACCACCACTTCCTAACTTTAACAGAAATATATACCATTAAGACTTTAACAGTACATTTTATTACTTAAACTGGAATATATTACTGGAACATCTATACTACAGCAGTATCACGGAAAACTAGGGTAAAATATTTTGGTGTAGATACCTTCACCGAAGTTCGCTTTCAGTGGCTTAAAGCGCTAATTGTTACATTTAAATGAACTTCCTATGCTGTTTGAAGAAAGGGTAGGTCTGTGTAATCGTTTTAAACTGAACAGCAATGTCTTGAAAAGGCTTTTATGAAGCCTAATTTCGAAATGTAAGATCTTGTGTAGTTTTACTTACCTATAAGTGAAAAGCCTCTATCCAGGTATTAAGGGGTACTTCCCTGATAAAGGCGCACAATGTTGCTCTTCCTCTTACCAAAAGATTTTTGCAATCCAATATTTTCTACAAAGAAATGCCGTAAGTTTGCAGATTTTTGCAATATGAAGTCTAATGTCTATGTTATAGGTATGAAAATCATAATAATAACTATCCACGCAAGAAATAAAAGTGATATCGTAAACATCCACTCAATAAAGATGTTTTTTAAATTCCACCCGCGGGCGTAAATGCGGGCAAAGCTAGTCCTTAATTAAACTTAAAACTCTCACATATTCCTATATGTCATCAGTATCGCTTGCTCACTCCGGCGGAATAATCCGGGAACCTTCGCCAAAGCTCATTGGAACGCGTATCGCACTTATCTAGCTAATTGGCTGCAGCTCGCCCGCTGTTTACATTTTCATGTAACTCGTTTATATTCAACGAATAATGATAATATTGTGTTTTTTTTTTTGGGAAATAAGGTTTCGTAAAGTTGATTGAGAGATTAGTTACAATAACTACGCAGCTCACGTCACGCAAAATCCTACATCGCGCAAGAAGAGTTTACCGCGCTACCAGCATGTCGTGACATTAATCGTCGGGCAGTAGCCCACCAGACACAACACCCACCGGTCGGAGGATCATCCCTTAACTATGGAGGATGAGTGAACTTTACACCCTGTTCCTCATACCTCTAAAGTGATAACAAATCCCGTATAAGCTGGCCTTCTTATTCTATTGAAACTTTGCACTACAAGGGCAATGGTTGCCCAATAGAGTAGTGGTGGCCCAGTAAAGATGTGGTGGCCTACTGGTAACAACCATGACTTACGAGTTGTAGGGCAGCGTGTGTTCGAACCTAGGCAGGCGTTTTACTTTGTGTAAATAATTTCACCACCACTGCTCTCAAAACGGTGAAGAAAAACATCGTGAGTAAACGGGCATGTCCTAGAAACAAAAATTTGAAGACATGTGACATCTACCAACCCGCACTAGGCCCGTGTGGTAGATTACAGCCCACTCTCTCACAGAGAGGAGGCCCGTGTCTCAACATTGGGAACATTATAGGCTGATTATCTTTATTTTTGCGGCAAAAAAGCTTCCATATAAAAAGATTGAATACCTCGAAAGCTCCGGGATGAAATTCAAACTGTCGGCTTAAAAATGGTTAAAAAAAAAACTTGTTCCGTTCCTAAAAGGTAGACGGTGTAATAGCAAAGGTATAATAATCATGAAAATCTCTTGCAAAAGCTTACCGTGGAACAATTATCGGTTGACTTACAGTGGAATAAAATAAATTCTACAAACTCAAAATACATTTCAGCAACCTCAAACAGCTGTGGTTCTTTTGAAATATTATCGTGATGTGGAAATAATGAGGAAATCCCACAATGGTTTCAGAATTGCATACTCGTTTAACGCACTGTGTACTGGAAAATGTTTGACATGTTTATTAATCAGTTATTACTCTATTTATTTACTAGTGACCAGCCCCGACTTCGCACGGGTGCAATTTACATGTGAATACGGACGGCATTCTGTTCACGACACGTTATGCACGAATATCCTAAGCAAAAGTACTAAGCTTGCATGAATTCAATATTTTCATTAGTATTATTAAGTACTTCTTTTTAAATATTATATATAGTTACATAATATAAAGCCTATGTCCACCTGGAATAATGTTCCTTTCAAATGGTGAAAGAATTTTTCAAACAGGAGCTTTGTTTCCGGAGATAACCCTCCGCATATACACAAACTCACAATATTCGCTCTCTCTCTTTATAATATTAGTTACGTATAGTTAGGCAAGTGCGGATTGTCGTCGGAACTTCTAGATCCCTTTTCTTATATGGGTCTTATTTATTTTACAGAAAAAAAAACCGACTACAATAAAAAAACACAAAAACGTGAAAAATAACTTTAATTTCGGAAATCGGTGGACAAAAAACGAAAACACTGACTTCCGAAATTAAAGTTATTTTTCACTTTTTGTGTTTTTTTTTTTTAATGTAATGCGTTGTTTTTTTTTTTTTTTTGTTAATACAAATATTTTATTTTATTTCTTAAGAAAACTTACAGCTAGGACAGTTAATGAAAGAAGGCCAATGAAATAAAAGTTTTCACTGACAATATTAGGGTAGCACAAGAAACAGCAGACAAGCAAGCGAAAGTAAGAATAAGTAAGCACTCGGAATTAAAAAAAAAAGACTAAACAGGTTTTAATGATCTTCAAAGAAGTTTTTACATAGTATTTTTTTTTTAAGTTTAGAAACACTAGTGAAGAATAAATCAAGATTAAAAGTAGCCTATGTCCTTCTTCAGGTCTCAGGCTATACCTATTTTCCAAATAAAACGATCGATTCAATAGGAGTTTAAAGGTTACAGAAAAACCGACCAATAGAGTTCCTTCCGTATTTATAATATTAAGTTTGGATTTAGTCAATTGCTTCTAAGCAGCTTGCAGGTAAGTTTATGCATATTTTTTCATCTCCTGTATTCTTATTTCCATATTCATAGTCAGAACAAAGCCTTACTATGTAATTATCTCGTAAGTGTAAGGGATCTCCCGCACTAGACGGCCACGACCACGACCAGTGGTCGCAGCGACCAACTAAACTATAGAAACTGATACAAATCGTGCACTTGGTCGCAACGGCCAAATAGCCGCAGACCATATATTACCACTAGATGGCCACAACTGACCGGAATCGTGGCCGTCTAGGGCGCGAAATCCCTAGCTTACATCATACTTGTAAACCCCGAAGGGCTAGGCAGAGGTATACAGGATGGCAGGGACAACGACGCGAAAACTTTTACCATGGATTTCAGTACATGATTCTGAGCCCCCCTGCATTTAAATTTTATGTCGGTATTTTTTGTTTTTTTTTTTTTAGTATGCTGTTTCATAGAAACGTGCAATACTTACGCAGTCAAAATTTATGTAACGCAGGGGTTTCAGAGGAGGGGTAATGCTCGCGAAGGAGGAGGCGGAACGCGTGAGGGAGAGGCAAATTTCGCGCCCTCACGCCCCTAACCGCTGCAGGAGGAGACGCCCAGGGCGTCGGGAATCGCGAGGCGATTTCCGGCCACCGTAGGCACGGGCTTGCAGATGGTGAGCAATGGGTGGCTCACCGTCCGATAAGGACCAGGCCCGGGTCGACGACGCGTTGTGTTCCACGCGCGCCTCAAAGAGATGTCAGCAGATTTGAAGGGGTTCACTAGGGCCGATGCCTGCCGGGGTTGCGAAGAAAACCGAAAGGGAGATCGTGGCCCCCGGCAACAGGGCAACCGAAGGAACACGGGTGGGTTTTAGTCAGTAAGAGTCTGACACGCCCTCCCGCTCCGCCCAGAGCGGGAGAAGTTATTTGATGATTTCCCAACCAAAAAAAAAAGGGGTTTCAGAATCATGTACTGAATCCATGGTAACAGTTTTCGCGTCGATGTCCCTGCCACCGTGTATACCTCTGCCTACACACATTTCGCTAGTTATTTGATAAGTCCGATAATAGGGAAGAGCCCATCCAATCACAAAACTAGAGTGAGCTGCTATTGTGGCGACATCTATACCACCACATACGAACTACACCGACGTAAAGTCAAAGATATCCGTGCGATAAAAATATAACAACAAAAACTCGACCGTCGGGCAATAAGCCCATCAAACACAACACCCGTCAGGTCGGAGGATCTTCCCTTTTTCTATGGCCAATGAGGGAATTCTCACCCTTAGAATTTAACAAGTTAGAATATTATTATTTACTCAATAGAGCAGACATTAACCCTAGCACATTTTCAAATGTCAGTATTTAGAAGTTACTCACAAAGTTTGTTTTGTAAACCGAAAACAATTAATCAACGTCCACGTCAACCTCGCTAAAAGCGTTTAATTTTAAAGGCTAAAACATTTTAATTTACATGTTTTGTAATGGCGTCCAGTAAATAGGACAATAGCCTACTTTTCAAAGGATTAGAGTTGTACAAGGATCATTTGACACGCAGCCATTTTGTCTTTTCAATACAGTTCCACGAAACATTTTCATTTTAATGTAGACCAACTACGCCACCACCACCAGGAACCCCACCATATCGTTTAGCAATGCCACCTGAAAGGCAAAAGGGTGCCAAAAAATCACTCATGTGTCTTTAAGGTTCACAATGCATTGCCCAAAACTCTAAGTTGCAGTTATATTGGTAATCGGTAAATTTAAGAATGTATTACGATGCTAAAATCAAAACCAACATTAGTGTTGCTACATTAATTATTACATAACCACTAACATATTAAAAAAACAAAGTCCCTCGCCCCGCGTCTGTGTGTCTGGTCTGAACGCGATAAACTCAAAAACAACCGAACGAATTATCATACGGTTTTCACCAATCGACGGAGTTATTAATGAGGAAGGCTTATGTGTATAATTCGTTAAGGTCTGTGGTGGCATCTACATCGCCAAATACGAACTACGCATCAAAAACCTGACGTCACTCAAAATCCTGACGTCATACAAATCCTGCATCGCGCAATTAGAGTTTACCGCGCGAACGACATATTCAACATAAATCGTTGGGCGGTAGCCCGCCAGACACGGCACCCTCCGATCGGAGTATCCTCCCTTTTCTATAGAGGATGAGTGAACTTCACACCCTGTTCCTCATACCTCTAAAGGTCTTCTAAAAATTAGCTGAAATTTGACGACGTAAAATACTCCTTAATAATGAACACCAGTTACATTTTAATCTAACCCACATGCTCGACGCAACAGGCTGATACGATACCACGACAGAAAAACAATGTAGCATATATGATCTGCTACCCGTGCGAAGCCGGTGTGGGTTGCTAATATAAAAATAAGTACCTGGGCGACTGAGCTCTGCTCTGGTGAAAATAGAAAATGCTCATTTAATAGCATATATTTATTTGCATTTTTGTTCATACTAATCCCATGTATAGTACTTACTAATTACATGCTGCCATGATAGTTGGTACTTACTAATTCCATGCCGCCATGTCATTATTCTAATATTATTATTCTCATGACATTATTCATTATCTTGTTATAAACTTTGGGACTTTGAAAATACGGAGAAAATTAATTTTCCCAGATATGAAACCTAGCTAGATCGATTTTTCGCCCCAACTTTCATTGAAATCGTTAGAGCCGTTTTCAAGAACGTGATTACAAATATATATATATACTAATTTTACTTGAATAGTATAGGATAGGATATTATGTTTGTCATACCCGAAAAGTTAGGCGTAGGTAGCCTGTACAGTCACGAGCAATAATATGTATAAACTTAGTGACTTTAAAAAAATATTTTCTCCTCCTGTGTTTTTTGTAATATTGTATTGTAATGAACCTAGTATTTTGGAACCCACACTTATATGAAATAGGTCATATCTCAAAGATGCAAAGTTGTCTCGTTATTCCACGAGAAAATCGCTTTTTAATTTTGCTAAGTCTATACATATTATTGCTCGTGACTGTACCTATAGTACACCCACATATGATAGCGAAGCCTATTGCTATCAACCGGGAATTCAGACTCCGGGCTGCTACTGAGAAATTATCTATGGAAAAACCCAAAAACAAGTTGACCTAGGAATAAAATTTCAAATAAATTTATTCATTTAGGACAAAATAACACAGATGTTAAAAAAATTATGGTCTATACTATGTCCCGCCAGAAGGCATTCAAAATAACTTAGGTAATCGAATGTCACATTATTAACAAAATAAAAACAAAAATATAAAATAAATTCAATAAGTATGTGGATGTCACAATTTCATGCCAAATACTAATAATTAATAATATGTCAATAAATTAAGACGGCACATGAAGAAAATAGGCAGTATTTAGTCACACTTTTGTATACCAATAAATTTAATAAAAAATGTCAAAATGGGATATCATTATTATACGGGAGCAACATTCAAGCCCAGGAGTAGCTGGGGTAACAGTACAGATTCACAAACCATTTTTATTTTACAAAAGAATTTAATTCGAATAATAACCAACAGAGAAGAAACAGATAGCTGCAAACCACACTTCCAAAAACAGAAAATACTCACACTTCCTTGTTTATATATCTTAGAATTATGTAAATTTGTAAGAAAACACCCAGATTTTTACAACACTTGCGACGAAACACAAACAAGATACACCTTTTGACACAATAAAAACAAAATAAACATACCTCAATCCCGACTCAAAATGCACTCAACCAACCAAATTCAAATTATTTTTATTTCACATAAACCTACATGGGCACTTATGAAACGTCAGAAGCTAGGTGCACGGTTCCAATTGGTCGTTTCCTATGGAGAAGAGCTGGCAAGAAACTCCACGGTTACTCTTTTAAAAATAATTGGCTTTTACAATTCTTTCAAATAACAGTGTGACTAGGTATGGGAGGACAGTGTAGGTGTTTCAATACATTACCAGGTACTTAAGAAAATAGAAAATGGTCAACAAGTCTACAGTCCACTAAGCCTACAGCTCTACAGTTCTCTCAGTTCTCGCTACAGTTCTCTCATTCACAAAATAGAAAAGAATCTATACAAAAGATATATAAATTAATAAATATAAAAACCTATTTTAATTAAACGCAATTACATGATTGCTATTACAACTGTAATAAATCTGAATAATTATTATGTGCACAAAAACCACTAATAAAGAGTTGAGCCCTTTAGTTATGTCCAAAATTTATAATAAATTGCCAAATGACATTAGAGAAGTAAGCAAAACAAATATATTTACTAATAAATTGAAACAATTTCTGAAATCCAAGTTATACTACTCAGTAATTGAGTTTTTAGAGGACAAATCGGTTACAAAATAAAATTACGAAATATAATATAATAAGGAACATAGGAAATCAAATATAAATACATAAATAATAACATAATTTAATAAGAATGAAAATACTTCTATGAATTTAAATAATAATTACCTACATTATTCTTATGCAAAACATAAAATTAAAATAACTAATATACTATACCTATATACGCAAACCTAATAATATACAATATTTACATAATTATACACACAATTAAACCCATCTAATAATTTATATATTGAATTGCTACTTAACTCTCTTCCTTTCTCCTAATTTTGCTGTGCCCGATTGATCTTTTACTTTGATAAACTAGCTATGTAATACATATGGAATGCAATAAAGAATTGAGTATAGCTCTAACTTAATAATTATTCTTCATCCAAATCTATAAATTATTCTCTGAAAACAAGATCAAAGTATTGATGGATCAATTAGCATTCGCATTCATTGTTAGCATGCGAATGATCATTAAGCATTTAGCAAATGAAATGTAGTTGCAAAATTCTGTAAAGTGCGAAGTGAATTTATCGTTTCGTACTTTTTATACTATCATACTTCAGAGCATCGACACACGCAGCGGTAGCGTGCGCTCTCGGTTGCACCGACGAGAAGTCGGGAATACTAAATCTATCGGTTTCATGTGACCGTGACCTCGTTCGCGAGTGACATTTATTAGCAGGTGCTGTGAACTTGCGAAGAACGGGTTAAGCAATTGTAATCTTAATATCTTTTATTTGCGCGTACTTAGGGTTGGTAGGATTCAAACGCTTTTTAATTCGCATATTAACTCCATTATTATGAATTATCGTCATATTAGCAAATAGCATAGCAATCGCAATTCGCATGCTAAGACTAAATAATTCACATGTTAATGAAATTTATGCGAAACCGTATTAATTGACATTACTAATAATAAGTACTCGTAAAACAGAATATTTTCATAATACAATATGATATTTGCTCTATATTTGATATTCAAAATCCTCGAATTAATTAAACCTAAAACAACATCAGAGATATGTGCGGAACCTCGTCTCATTTACGAGCCACTGTAATCTCTTCTAAAGAAAGTCCTCTATTCTGAATTATGTATTTAAGATCCTTTGTAAACTTGTCTGTTTGGTATTTAAAATATTATCTAACTAAAATATTAACATAAAGACAATATCTAAATAATTTTCGTAACGAGAACCGTAAAGATTATAATTTTATTAATTTAAAATGCGGCACTTTCTTGAATCTTCAAAGGAAATTGAAGTACTAATGAAAATTAAAAGACTTATTTATTTATTTAAGTAAGACATCAATTAGGTTAGCTTATAAAAATCAATGAGTACAATATAATTTTTCGTTCACATAGTAGAAATTCCCCCAAAATGCATTTCAGACAAGTTCATAAGACTATTACAGCGGATATCTGAAAATGTCGATCTTTTCTGTAAAACTCTGACCGTGAAAACTTAGGTGAAGAGAGCTTGAAGTAAGCTGTCATTTTATTTAATACTAGGGATACACACTATTGACAGCTCACTTCAAGCTCACTACACCTAAGTCTCACGGTTAGATTTTTACAGAATACATCGACTGGTTTCATAAGCGTTCAATCAGGATTAAAATAAATTGACAAACACCTCGCCCGGCTCCATTTGTAATCCTTAAATATTTCTGGATTGGCTTTTACAATCAGGTGGGTCCGTAAAGCAATTAATTTAAGTTTTAGGTACTTTATCTTGATTTTAATGATTTAGAGGTATATTTGAGAATTATGTAGCGACCTTGTAACTTGTACAGTAGGTAGGTACCCACCTCATAGTGCTTTTTAAGATAGCTTTAAAGCTTATGTTTTTTTTTAACTATAGTAACTAGCTTTAAATGCTCCGTGCGAAATAGCTGGTCAAAATTCGTATCTATTTACATCACTTTATGCTTTATAAAAAATGTACTGAACCTCTATGCCATTCCCATTGCTGTACTAAAATTAGAACGAAATAGTAGTCCTAAGAGATTTCTCTTAAAAAAAAATCGAATACCTTTTAACGTCTGAACATAACCACAAAAATACGAAAGCTCTCGTAGTAAGTAATACAAAATACTATAAAACCCGCTAATCCACCTCTTACCGCCCTCGGAAGCTCTTCGCTGCACGAAGCGAAAGCGAAAATAAAGGATTTTATTCCCGCTTTAAAACGGCCAAAAATAAAAGGTCAGTAGTTTTATAAAAACCTTTAACTGTTTGCTTATCTTGCTGTACAAAACATGAATGAGAAGAACAATTCTATTTTAACACTTTTGGACACGTCAGTATGATTATTGGTCAAGTGTGAATTTTAAAAAGAATGTAATTTTGTGTTTTGGGGATGTTGAGAATGAATGTATGAAAAAACATTTTGGGGGACTTGGAACTTGGGGACATCAGGCATCACCCCAAAATAGGTATCGTACGTATGGTTTAGTGATATCATCGTCATCCCTAGCTGGAGGTTTTAAGTGTAGTAGCTATCATCGTCATCTCCATCCTGCCCTTGTCTCATGTTACTTGGGGCCGGCAATTTTTTTCTTCGATTCTCCCATCAGCCGTCACGCTATCATTTACTTCTTTTTCTTTTTTATTCAACTCCCTCACACAATCCATGTATCTTTAAAAAAAAAAGAGCGAGCCTTACAGTAGTTGCATATGATATGTAACATCTAACATCTCGTCTGACGTATGTACGATATAAACAATGTTCATCATCACCGTCACCGTCACCGTCACCGCCATTGACGTCACTGTCGTCGTCATCAACATGATCATCATCATCATCATTATCCTGTTTACAACTTTTTGTAAAATGGGTTGGTACCTTCTGACGGCCAACTCTACTATCGCGCGCGCTCATTAGTCAAATCAAATAACGCGCGCTTCCCCGGCTTCCTGTTACACACTTTCATTTGTTTTTCACGAAATCACTCCCACAGGTTGCAGGAAAGCGAGATTGTTGGAAGCGAGAGGACAGATGTTACACATCAAAAATATAAATTCGTTTAAAGACAAGATGCCCTGGTTAAGGACCCGTTTACGGCCTATGCCACTTGCGACAAGCGCCACGCGCGCGCGTTACCTGCTTATTTCAGTCCGTCGCTCGGTCACTCTGCAAGTCGCGTCTCTGTCTCGGTGACTCTTGGCAGTCAATCAAATCAAATCAAAATATTTTTATTTCACATAGACCTACATGGGCACTTATGAAACGTCAGAAGCTAGGTGCACGGTTCCAATTGGTCGTTTCCTATGGAGAAGAGTCGGCAAGAAACTCCACGGTTACTCTTTTAAAAATAATTGGCTTTTACAATTTTTTTAAATAACAGTATGACTAGGTATGGGAGGACAGCGTAGGTATTTCAATAAGTACCAGGTACTTAAGAAACTAGAAAATGGTCAACAAGTCTACAGTCCACTAAGCCTACAGTGTTCTCACATTCACAAAATAGAAAAGAATGTATACAAAAGATATATAAATTAATAAAAATAAGAACCTCTTTTAATTAAACGCAATTACATTATTGCTATTACAACTGTAATAAATCTGAATAATTATCATGTGCAAAAAAGCCACTAATAAAGAGTTGAAATTAACTCGTAGGTTTATAATGTCAAATAATTGAATGAATATGACAAGGACAAAAAAAAAAAAAAAAAAATAAGATAATAAGTAAAAAAAAAAATAAGATAAAAATAAATATGGTAATTTGGGAGCAGTTAATAGACTCTCACATAATTATGATGACGTTAATGAGATACCAGGGAAGCCACATGTGCAGAAGGAATTATTGCCAAATTTCCTTGTCTTCAACATAGTCTTTAATTTTGTAATATGCTTTCTTGATAAGAACACGTTTGATATGGGTTTTGAACTTCCCATCGCTAAGTTCTGTAACAGACTTTGGCAACTTGTTATAAAAGCGGATACTGTTTATAAGAAATGAATGACTTGCTTGTTTTAGTTGATCTAAATTTGGGTATAACAATTTCATGTCTACTGCGTGTATTTATATTATGGAAATCGCTTCTTATTTTGAAAAGTCCTAAGTTTTTGCGAACATACAAAATACTTTCTAAGATATAAAGAGAAGGCAGAGTCAGTATATCAGTTTCTTTAAATTTGTCTCTAAGGTACTCGCGAGTACCCATTTTATAGATCGCGCGGATTGCCCTCTTTTGTAGAATGAAAATTGAATCTACGTCAGCTGCCGATCCCCACAGCAGAACGCCATAAGGCATAATACTGTGGAAATTAGCAAAGTATACTAACCTAGCTGTGGCTATATCAGTCAACTGCCTTATTTTTCTAACTGCATATGCAGCTGAACTTAATCTACCTGAAATAGTTCTAATGTGGGCGCCCCATTGCAATTTTGAATCTAAAGTAATGACTAAGAATATAGTTTCCGTTATTGCATCTAGTTTTTTGCCATCAAGTTTTAAATTTAGACCTACTTGAGGTACATTTGGTAATGAAAACCTAATACATTTAGTTTTGTTCGCATTAAGTAAAAGATTATTAGCTGCGAACCATTTTGAAAGAACAGTCAGACTATCATTGACATGTAAGACATCTGTATCTTTTCTGTCTAATTTAAAAATAAGAGAAGTATCGTCAGCAAATAGAATTATATCCAATAAGTTAGCCATCATGTAAGGAAGATCATTTATATAAACTAGAAATAAGAAAGGGCCGAGAATTGAACCTTGAGGCACGCCCATTTTAACTAGAGACCTCGTAGACGTCGCCCCATTAACGTTTACTTTTTGCTCCCTGTTGTATAGATAGGAAAGAACAAGATCAGCAGCTTGTCCACGAATTCCGTAATTTACAGATCAGTGTATTGTGGTCAACGCAGTCAAAAGCGTTTGCTTTTGAGAGGTCACAGAAAATGCTAATTGCATCCTGGGACTTTTCCCAGGATTCCAAAATGTGAGTGATGAGTTTTGCTCCTGCGTCAGTCGTCGACCTACCTTTCGTAAAACCAAACTGGTGACTATGTAAAATCCCATTTGAATTAAAATGTGACAACATCTGGTCTAGCATGATTTTTTCATATATTTTACTCAATGCTGGTAGCACAGATATTGGTCTATAATTTGAGGGATCACTCTTACTACCCGATTTGAAAATTGGTACTACTTTACTATGTTTCATTAAATCAGGAAACGTACCGCTATCTAAACATTGATTAAATATGCCAGTTAGTACAGGCGCAATTGTGTCAATGATATCTTCAAGAACCTTAAAGGAAATCCCCCATAAGTCTTCAGTGTTTTTTATGTTAAGACTTTTGAATGCTTTTTTAATTGTGAAAATAGAAATGGGCTTGAAATCAAAACTTGGAATGTTCTTACTGAAGTGTTCTTTTAGAAGAAATTCAGCTAGTATAGATGATAAGGGGAGAGTTTTCGTAACCTCTATTGGGATGTTGGTAAAGAATTTTTCTAGTGTCTCAGCAACTTTTAATTTATCTGAAATGGTTTCATTATCAATTTTTAAAGACAATTCATTCTGATCTCGTTGTTTTGTGTTTCCAGTTTCTTTGTTAATTACCTGCCACACAGTTTTTATTTTATTGTTAGAAATATTAATTTTGTTACTTATTAATTTAGATTTAGCTTGGGCGCAGACTCTTTTAAATATCTTAGAATAGTTTCTTACATAATTATGAATTGCTTGATCAGAAGTCAATGATTTTCTATGATAGTCTCTAAATAACTTCTTTCATTGGTTTTCTACGCAGTTACTGTTGCAAACCGCGTGTCGCTTGAGCGTGTAACTCGTTTCCACGGGGTAAGATGCGGTTAACTACCCGGCAGTCCAAGCGTACGAGAAAACTCTAAGGAAATAACCATAGAACATTAAGTCCCAGAGTTTATAATGCACAACCCAGTCTTGCACCCAAGTTGTGCCAATAGATCATGACAAAGTTGATAGATAGCGCTCCCACTGTTCTCACAGTACTAGATACATTGTCGAGCTCTACAGGGGAATCTTGACTTGACTGAATTAATCCAGTGAATTAATTCTAAGCTAGTTGGCTTAGTTCAGAAAGTGTTAGTAAGAAACTTTATTTAATTCTAAAAACTGTTCCTTCGTTTAGGGAATTTTGTGGAGTAGAAAGCAGTTCCTTTTAATTGAGATCGCGAAATACGGTACATAATGAGTCCTTACAAGGTAAGCCGAACGAAAAAGACCTTAAGCACATTTATGCAATTTCGCCCTTGACGATTGGCAGTTAAAGTACATTTAGGTGTGCATTTTTGCTCAATGTCCTTTCTTGGCTAGTTTTGAACAACGGAAATTACTCGTCTCGAAGAATTGGAACTGTCCAACTCAATTATGAAAATCATCTCAAATCAAATTGACTACAACGAAAATAAATTAAATACAACGGCAGCTTACGTTTGCATGGCAGAGCGGCATAATAGAGTATTGCATCAACTCGTATTATTTTCTCTTGTACGTAAAAAGAGACAAAGAACTTTTTCACATTGTATTTTCGATTGTTCGTGTACACACTTCAATCCATTGTGAGATGAAATGCAAGTAACAGAAAGGACAAAAATACAAGTCGACCCTTATAATCATAATCATGTCATAATCATAATCATGTCATAATCACAATATGTCATAATCATAATCATGTCATAATCACAATCATGTCATAATCAAAATCATGTCATAATCACAATCATGTCATAATCACAATCATGTCAGAATCATAATCATGTCATAATCATAATCATGTCATATATATCATAATCATTTATTTACCTTAGGTATTGGTACAATGTTGGTCTTAAAGTCAGTAATTAAGTTTCCTAATACAAACAAAGAAATTTGACATGCGAAAATTTATATTTAATGCTAGTAGGTAGGTTAGGTACCCATTATTTCCAAAGAAAATCATTCACTGCTTTCGAGAAATTTAGCACTGGAAAATGATAGGTTAATAAAGGCAAAAACGACACACCATTTATAAATCTAAATGCTAAATTCCACACTAACGAATCTACGTCTCAAACCAACCCATAACACGGTAACAAAATTAACGCAAATCTAATATGAAAATTGCTCATTTCTGTTAAGTATAACTCTATTGCGGGAACCGCTATTTCCATTACACAAATGCCATTAAATGTACCTACCATATGTTATACCTGTGTCTGCTTTAGCTAAATATTTGAATAGACGAAAACGCCCCAGGGTGGCTACGCTGGCATGCATGGAATCCGGGCCAATTCTAAATTTATAAGCGTTGAATTTTAAAGAACTTTGCTGTAGATACAGTTGTCGTGCTAGACTTACTTAAATCACTCGATGTGGACTTGACTTGCATCGTGTTGACGTGGGAGTTTTTTCTTTTTTTTTTAATGCAACCAATTTGTATAGGGATAAGTTTCGGTGTATAGTTTTTGAAGGCCGATTGCCGTAACAGTCTTATCTAAGCCTATCGCCATAACAACAATGTAACTGTGCGTTTGCACTGGCGAAACATTCACAACAAACATGTTGAAATCTTTACTTTCTGTCAATGTTCCATACAATGTTTTACAGGAACTAGTTAACAGCTTTGTTGCCTTTCGGCAGTTTCTAGGTAAGATAGCCAGTTCCTCTGTGGTTGAGGATTCCGAATAAAGATCGCTTTCACCTTCGGCCTGATCATCACTTACCATCAGGTGAGATGCAGGACAATAACTGCCGCGCTGTGGTAAAAAAAACGCAAACTATGGTTAAAGAAATTTATTTCTCAATAAGAAATCACAAAGATTTCACTTACTTGAGAACATTTTTAAAACTTAAAATATAGTAATTTGAGAACTTTGACACGCAAAGTAAGCAGCTATTGTTTTTTTTTTTCTTTGTAACAAATCGCAATAATATTAATTTTGCACGCAAATAACATTACACAAGTCACAAAACTTAAACCTTTTGATCCACCCGCAAAATAAATAATTACTGTGCTCGGTTGCCACAATAAAGCAACGCAGCAGTAGGGCATGGCCACTTATGGTAGTAGTGTTGGATCATTTAGAATATGACTTTTTAATTTATTTTTGATAATATCAAACGAGTTCGCATTCTTTACCTCTTTAGGTTAGGTTAGGTTAGGTTAGGTTAGATTAGGTTATTATACTTATTATACTGTTAGCTTATTATACTGTTGCACTCCCGCAAAAAAAATGGTTCTCTCGCCATTGACTGTTCGCACTCGTGGTAGTAAAACGTGATCCTTCCTACGACTGTCGACTGTTACGATTATGTACTTGATGTATTTTAGTGAAGTGTATTTGTGTGTGAATGGGCATGTTTAGATTTTTTCTTATTAGTATGCTGGTACAGTATTCATAGAGTTGTTTAATATTCATGAGTTTCGTTTCCCTGTAAATTTTAATTGTAGGTGTAAGGTAATCGTAGTGGAATAATAATTATTTTGAGCTATATTTTAGGTTAGTTTTAGGCGCGTTGCAACATATTTCAATAAGGTACATTAGATGTGGTTTCACTTATGAGTTGTAAATGGTCTGGCGCACCTTATGAGGAAGGCAATGAACAACATTGCGCAATGACCCCAACAGTGAGGAAAGCTTGGATCTGATGTAATCAATTTGTATTTTCCAGTTTAATTGACGGTCTACTCTTAGCCCAAGGTATTATTCGCACGGTTTTTGCTGTATTACTTGATTATCAATGATCAAGGAGGGGTGAGCTGGTATTTTTTCGGTTTGAAGATGACATAACTAGTCTTAGCAGCATTTATTGTGTATAGATTTTGTTGAAACCAAATAGATAATATATTCAAATCTTGCTGCGCTTGGTTGACCATGTCGTCAATCGAAGTGCTATAGTAAAAAATACAGATATCGTCAGCATAAATGGAAACGTGTCCGCGTAGTGAAATTTCGTGTACGAAATTGATGTAAATGAGAAAGAATAATGGTCCAAGAACCGATCCCTGGGGCACACCGAATGAGCCTGTGCTGTGTAGTTTACTTTGGAATTCCCCAACTTATTATTTGATACCTATTCTTTAGGTATGACTCAATCACTTTGAGTGCCATCCCTGAGACACCTATGTTGTTGAGCTTTTGTAGTAATATTGAATGGCTAACGGTGTCGATATTAATCTCTTCTCAGCGACGATCAGTGTCAAAAACTTGTCAAAAATTTTGATAAATTAGAAGTAGTACCTGGGCGACCGAGCTCTGCTCTGGTGAAAATACAGAATGCTCATCTAATAGTATAGGAAAGTTCATACTAATCCACGTATAGTACCTACTCATTCCACGCTGCCATGATGTAGGTACTTACTAATTCCATGCAACCATTTAATTATTCTCATGTCATTATTCATTATCTTGTTCTAAACGTTGGGCGACTGAGAAAACTAATTTTCCCAGATATGAGACCTAGCTAAACCGTAAACGTAAACCCCTATGTATAGATGGTCACCCATCCACGGACCAACCGCGGCAACCGTAGCTTAACCTGATTGATCGACCCGTGCGGCTGTTATTACTTAGCCACAAGCCTCTGTAAACTCGCCAAAATATCAAATCTTTTTATTGGATTGGTGGCAGGATGCTTAGGGGGTGAATAAATGACGGGTGATGCAGATGAATAGAAAAAAGAGACTTGGGCAGGAAGGTTACTCAGCTGGACCATGAAAACTAGAAATCCGGGGTTGTGGCGTATTTATAATTTTTCACACCATAGACCATCATAGAAACGGGTATTGTCGACGGAAGAATAGACAAAAGGACAGATTGTGATTGTTTATCTGTCATTTTGACTATTCCTCCGTCGACAAAACCCGTTTCTATTATCGTCATGCTAAGCGTGCAGCTCACTAATGTGGAATTATCGTCATGTAAATATGTCATGCATGTATTATGTCATGCAGACCTAACCTAAAGCAAGTCAATAACCCTAGGCTCTAGCCGGGAAATAATATTGTAATGAATTTCATTATTTATAACCCGCTGGCTCTAAGCCCGCTAGTCAATAATTTGATTTGAATTTGGAACGTCAACAAAAAAATTCGTTCGAAAACTTTTACCATAATAACCTTTTTTCCTATTAAAGTAGCAAAAAAATTGATAATGAAAAGCACCAAGCTAATAATAATGTTCATCACATTTCAATCATTATTTATTTTACAATATACATGTAACACTAAAATATATAAATTATGTACAAGTATACAGAGGAAAAAAATAAAATATAGGAACAGCTCATTGTGCATCAAAAAAAGTCGTCCGCATCGCTGTCAGTGGGAAAAGTGCCCAAAAGGCTGGCAGCATTGCCACGTTGTATGGCAATGCTGATTCTTTGACCCAAAAATTGGTCAACCCTCAGGTCACGTGGAGAGTCGACCAACCGCTTGGTGATGTCCCGAAATACTCGATGAGCACTCGGACACCACGGTTTCGTTTCCCCATTTCAATTGATTTGAGGCCATAACTCCGCAAATGTGTCAACTTTTCAGCGTCGCGAGTGTTTGCAAGCGATATATCAGTTTTATTTCAATGATGCGGGGTCGTAAATATCGGGAAACAACGTTCATACGATGACAATGTCAATTCAACAGTGTTATTCAGTTTGGTAACAACACTCGTACATCAGGTACAAGTGTTGTTACAAAACTGAATAACAACAATGGCACAGCAATAATATTTATTTGTTGCAGTTGAGTTTGCTCGATTTCTAGGGGTTACAAGTTGCAACTGGCCCTTGCACGGTATTCTTTATCTCTTAAACTGTCCAAAAACTTGTCTATTAAAAAACTTTTTAAAGAAAAAAAAAAAAAAAAACAACCGAGTTTTTTGTAAAAAGTTTTTATTTTACACTTTTTACCTATTCCACACAAATTCGAAAACCACTACCTGATATGTAAATAACAGTGACGGGAACTTATCGATAGACTAAGTGGGAAAACTACGTATTATTGAAGCTAACTCAAAAACTATCCAAGAAAAGTTAATAAAATTTATACGGACCAACTCCATGCACATCCTTTCAAACAAAAAAAAATTCAGAGTCAATCCACAATTGACGGAGAAAGTGGACATACATAAAACAAACATACATACGTACAAAGAACCTTCTCCTTTCTGGAAGTCGGTTAATAAATGCGGTTAATAAGTGATATGACCACCCTTTATAGCATCCTCTGTCTCTTTCGTTTTCATTTTCTTAAGTGCTTTATTTTGACAGCATACCGAACTTTATCTAATACTAATAATATCACATATTTACATGCCTATTATGCCCCACAGATGACCATTGTGCCCTAGACCCGAGAAAAAACAAGCGGTTTCTACGTTTTTTAAATTCAATTTTATCCAAATACTAGTAGACTAGGATAATTATTTGACGCACATTTTAAAGAACAATAATGAAACGAATAAATGGCTTTCAGATTTTTCATTATCTTGTTATTCAAAGGTTTTATTCAAGGTTTCCCTTAAAAGGCCCGCATTGCCCTAGGTTCCCCTCCCTATCAATGTCGTTCAGACGCCAAAATATCCTTGTAGCTCTACAGATACTTAAATCAGTGTGAAATTGTCATTCGGGCGGCCATTAAAATGCAACTGGTTCACACCAGTGATAACTACCTAATATTTATGAGAGCCACACTATACACCAGAACAATACCCATTACATCTTCTATTACAAAGTTATTATAGAGCACAATGCAATCGCAACGTATACCAACATGGAAGACTCGCATCGCATATTGATGGCCGTTCCACTAGAAACAATGTGGATGCTGCAGGGAATACCGACATTAATGATACATAGTAGGACATACTATGATACATCTTCAGGGTGGCAGAGACATCGACGCGAAAACTGTTACCATGGATTCAGTACATGATTCTGAACATCCCTCCGTTAAAATTTTTCGTCGGTTATTTAAAAAAAATCTGCTGTTCCATACATTTTGACCCCGTAGGCACTTTGAAGTGAAAACTTGTGAAAACTCCTTTAGGCGCATTAGGCATTTTTGAGATGGGACTAAACCATTGATTTCAGGACACCGTGACGACACCAGCTTTTGACCATTAAAAAGACATCAACGCGTTGATTACCGCCGTGCCTATTTTTTTAAGTTTTCACTTGTTTTTTTTATAACTGACGAAAAATTTCAACGGTAACAGTTTTCGCGTCGATGTCCCTGCCATCCTGTATACTAATACTATAAAGAGGTAAATTTTGTTTGTTT
Source organism: Omphaloscelis lunosa (assembly GCA_916610215.1). NCBI lineage: Eukaryota > Metazoa > Arthropoda > Insecta > Lepidoptera > Noctuidae > Omphaloscelis > Omphaloscelis lunosa. Next base: position 15,230,976 of record OU744261.1, on the reverse strand, counting down.
ATTTGTTTGTATGCTTGTTTGTATGTAGGGGGTAATCTCCGGAACCACCAGTAGGTTTTGAAAAAATCTTTTTTCATTGGATAGCTCAATTCTCTAGGAAGGTTATAGGCTACGTAAAATGGTATGACCCTTAGGAGCCGAGGCAAAAAGAAAGAAAGCTAAGCGAAAACGAAGTAATTGCGCGGGCGGGTGATAGGATGCGACGCGCTGCTGGGTCGGGGGGCAAAATTTCACACGGATAATCTCGCGGGCAAAAGCTAGGTGTAGAGTATAAGTATTCAATGTTTCCGTAGAAGAAGCTAGGAAATGCTACCCTTCCGCGGACGGTCTATGGACGTAAATATCCATTACATACCGAGAACCCTCCTGTCTGTCATGCGTTGACAGTCAGAAGCCTGAAAGTCTGACAACAAATCTTAAGAAGCGATAGGTACGCTAGAACAAGAGGTACTTATACCAAGTTACTGGGGTTTGGAGGTCAGATAGGCAGTCGATTCATGTAAAATACCGGTGTACATTTGCATCCGGCTACTTAGACGAATTAATACTGCATAGAAAGTGGAATTTTCAAAAGCAAATCAATTTTACCTTTACCCACAACAGCTTCACTCAATCCAAAAATAACATAATTGACATCTGCAAAAAGCAGATAAGTGTTACCACTTTCATAAATGAACGCGACGCAAACATCCGCGCGAACCGGATTGTTAGGTAATGTAATAGAAAACCTACTGGATGGCAGGTAATCTATCAATTTGCCGGGCGAACGATCAAAGGTAGATGTGAACTACGCTAATCTCACACGTATACCGCGCTCGTATAATTTGTGTTATAGCACCTCTACTGGTTGTTTCCGAGAATGTTTCGGGTAAAGTGAGAAGAGTTTACTTTGACATAATACATACATGTAGGAAGCGTTATTTTTTAAATGAAAACTTCTGGCGCGTTGGGTATTTTTGATATGGGACTAAACCATTGATTTCGCGACACCATGACGACACCTAATTTTTGTAAACGCGATTGTGCTCTTTATTTATATTAAATTACGGATCAATGTTCTATGCAAGTATGTTTACTTTTAAGGTTTCGGAAGTATTTTTTTTTTTTGTAACGCGGTTGTGCTCTTTATTTAGATATAACCAATGGATATGGATATGGATATGGACCAATGTTCTATATAAGTATTTTTCTTCCACCAAGGGGATCTTGTTCAAGTTTTCACTTCTGTCGGTACTCCCGGAGTGCCACCACTTTATTTTCTGTTGTGTATCCAAACGGTAGCAAGTGTGATAGGTACCTACTTTATTAATTTGATTTTGGAATAGCCGCCGTGAGTTTTTTTTTTTTTGGCAGATCGAATACAAGCCAAGATAGTTGTGTTTTTTATTACTTTGACATTTCTCGGGACCCTGAGGTCCCGGACCTTTGGAAGGCGTACGAGAAGCCGAAGCCAACGCATAGAGGCCTGTTAGATGTTTTTAAGTGTTGAGCCACCAACCGACGAGTATCCCTGTATTCACTATACAAGTGCACCCAAGGACAACCCCCGGTTGGTGTAGGACTATTGCAGAACATGGAAGCAAAACATAATGGGCTATGGATTTGGGTGGCTATGGATTAGTTACCTGGAACTATGGAAGTACTATGTCCCCTGCCTGATCAATGTTATGTAATACACGGATAAAATGGCAGGGAGTGACTTGCACACTCAATAATGGGCCCCCGAAAACGGTCGCTAGCACATAGTGTCGTAGCGACAAGGGGGCAACACTTCCTGAGGTGCTTGAGGAGTGGAGAGGTATTCCACGGCTATCAGGACAATCCCGGAAGTACGGTCAAGATCCCTACCAGCATCTTACTGGAATACTTCCTTCCTCCGAGCACGTTTGCTCTTGCGAGTCTCCACTCAAGCCAGCCAATAAAGGCAAGAATGAGGTGGGAGCTCTGTTCCTCGTCAGTGTTCACTCCAGCCAGCCAATAAAGGCAAGCCAGAGGTGAGGAACAAGACTTCTCCCGGGAGATAGGGTCCGTGGGGTCGCTACTGCCCAACAGCTCGCCACATGCTGCCCTGCGGGTTTATTACTTTATTATTAAGTATTTTAAATAATATAGTTTTATCGAGTTATATGCTGAATTTTTATTTGCCCTCCCATTCCCACATACAAACTTTATACTCACGACTTCTAAGTATAATTATTTTTAGTTTTTTTTTTCGTAACTATACGAAATGAATACAAAAAAAATAATATTATTTTAAACTTATATTGAAATCCTAACTTTGCCCCGATTCTGATAAATATTTAATTCGGAGCAGTGACACCAGGATAATGCTTTAAATTATTAACAATCACTGTAAAACGATAGAAAAGGTATTTCGTAACTACAAACTTGTAATTTTAATGTCCTTGAAAATTCGTATGAAAAGCGACTTATTATAATTATCGTTGTTGTTTCTGTACAAAACTATGTTAATTAAGAGTTTAATACAAAACTATAATTAGTTTTGCTTTGTTCCAGGTAGGTAATAATGAATATAAAATTTAGGGATAACCAACCTAGTTATAAGTTCGCACATTTTAACTCAAAACTTGGCTACTTATACATTTACACCTACCATTAAGTTTTTGTGTAAAAATTACGAATCTTTTCCGTTTTAAATAAATTAAAAGTGTAAATCGTACGTTCTTTGTGTAGACGCTTTACTTTGTGTAAATAATTTCATCACCACTGCTCTCAAAATGGTGAAAGAAAACTTCGTGAGGAAACCGGCATGTCCTAGAACCAAAAATTCGAAGACATGTGACATCTACCAACCCGCACTGGCCCCGCTTGGTGGATAACAGCGTCTAGAGGGGCCTGTCTCTCAGCAGTGGGAACAATATAAGCTGACTATGAAATCGTACCTTGTTTCCGTCCAATCAACTATTTGAGATTACTTTTTGAAGTGAAAACTTCTTTAGGCGCGTTGGGCATTTTTAAGATGGGACTAAACCATTGATTGCGCGACGCTGTTACCGACACCAGCTTTAAAAAGACATCAACGCGCGATACATTATTTCCTGTATAGTAAAAAACGGCAGTTGCCTAGGTAAAAAAAAAGAAATTCTATTTAGTCCGACGTTCAGATAATAAAAAAATATTATACACGTATTTTTTGCTTTATCATATTAATACAAAATAATTTAGAAAACACGCATTAAAGTTGGGGAGTGGGGGCGCGCTACGTCATAACTCGGTATAAAATCTAGCAAGGCGTGACGTTATGCCATCCTTTGCGATCGCGTCCGCGCCCCCGAGTAAATGATACTCCTCCCCGACCCTTGCTCGATAACGAGGTGCCAGCAGTGGTTTCGGCTGTGCACGTAGCTTTAAATTCCCCGATTAATAATAATGATCAAAACCTTGATCCAGCCCGTCCCATCTTTGATGTCCTCCCTCCGGTGACGCCCTAAGCCGAGGCTCGTACCCCACAGGGGGTGCCCTTAGCGAGCGTTCACCTAGCTTTTTAGCTTAGTTTTGTATGCCCCTGGCTGGAGGCTTTGAGTGTAGCAGCTTAAGGCAACCACAGGATTGACCGGTTAAGTAGTCATGACCTCAGAGGTCAGCTACGAGATGCCCAACAGAAAAAAAAAAAAAAACAAAAAACGTTATGCCACATTTTAACTCAATGTATCGCCGTACTATTTTGATTACGTCAAAAATAAAAAATACGTGTCCAATATTTTATATTAATCTACCTTCCCGACAAAAAAAAAATTTAGCCACAGTTTATTGTTCAAGTTTTCGATTCTGTCGGCACTCCCGGAGTACCACTGTTTTTATTTTTTGCAATTGTAACTGTAACTAATAACTTTTCTTTGAAGAGATTATGCGAAAGCCACCCACGATGATAGTGGGTCAATCCTACCCTTACATTTACGACAAAGGCTTTATCGAATCTTAATCAACTTCGAAGATTTTTCAGATCTTCTACAGTACGACGCACGTGAGTGGTAACACTGTGACTTTAAGCTGGCCCTGCGTAGTACAGATTTTTAATAATAATAATAAATACCCCACCGCCGTATCTCTATGTTGACGTCGTGGTGGGGCTTGTGCGCTCCGAACTCTAGGTCTGTGCCTTTAAAGTTTACTTTGCCGGAACAGGTCTAGAGTGAGGAGCCAGACCAAGAGAGATACAGAAACCCGCAGGGCAGCATGTGGCGAGCTGTTGGACAGTAGCGACCCCACGGACCCTAATCCCGGGAGAAGTCTTGTTCCTCACCTCTGGCTTGCCTTTATTGGCCAGCTAGAGTGAACACTGACGTGGAGCAGAGCTCCCACCTCACTCTTGCCTTTATTGGCTGGCTTTAGTGGAGATTCGTAAGAGCAAACGTGCTCGGAGGAAGGAAGTATTATAGTAAGATGCTGGTAGGGATCTTGACCGTACTTCCGGCTAAACTTTGTTTCCATATCCTGCAATAGTCCTACACCAACCGGGGGTTGTCCTTAGGTGCTAGCATAGTGCGAACAGGGATAACCGTCGGTTGGTGCCTCAACACTTAAAAATGTCTAAAGGGCCTCTGCGAGTTTGCTTCGGCCTAATAGCGGAGAGCCTCGACCAACACTTCAGGAGGCTCTCATTGCGCAGCTAGATCAAGGGTTTGATTTAGAAAGCAGTAAGTACTCCTGGACACGGCACGCATAGTGATTAGGTTCCTCTCTCTAGAGCCCTGACCACCGGTAGCTTGGACCCTGTTCCTGATGCCGATGGGCCACACATTTTTATATATATTTTTTTTTATATATTTAAATATGTAATTAATATGTATGTGCTATTTAAATGTATTAAATAATAATAAAAATCTTTATTACAGACCTCAAGATCCATAAAAAAAATACAATAAAAAAGTCAATACAATAAAATGGCTTACTCACGCCTTTCTTCTCTTGCACATTAAGGCGACGATAACCGACTTTTAATGATTTTATACCGAAGATCACATCTAAACGATTAGTGTTAATAATTTAGAAAAGTATTTGTTAAATGTGCATTTTCTTAATACCGTAATATAGGAATATTTAAATATAATGTTTATTTTACATAGTGATATTAATTTGTAAAGTCTTGTTTATCGCAGATAAAAAACTGAGAATCATCCAAAACCTATCAAGCGTATTTTTCTGAAATTTTCACCATTTTAAAGATAATTTAATTATTGATCTTTAAGTTTACGTATTTTATTAATATACCTTTTGTTTTACGTATTTTATTAATATACCTTTTGTTGTAATAAATTAATAATGCGTCTAATTTGGGACAGCGCTCCTTGATGTGCGAGTCCGATTATTGGCTTACGACGCGTTGCGTGAGCTGAGTACAGAACACGCAAGCATTCAATGTCATTGGCATATATCTGCGTCTTAAAATATAAACAACTAGCTTTTTTTTTTTTTTTTTGAGGGTGGGAAATCATCAAATAACTTCTCCCGCTCTGGGCGGAGCGGGAGGGCGTTTCAGACTCTTACTGACTAAAACCCACCCGTGTTCCTTCGGGTGCCCTGTTGCCGGGGGCCACGATCTCCCTTTCGGTTTTCTTCGCAACCCCGGCAGGCATCGGCCCTACGAATCTTCGAAGGGGTCCACCCTTCGAATCTGCTGACATCTCTTTGAGGCGCGCGTGGAACACAACGCGCCGTCGACCCGGGCCTGGTCCTTATCGGACGGTGAGCCACCCATTGCTCACCGCCCGCAAGCCCGCGCCTACGGTGGCCGGAAATCGCCTCGCGATTCCCGACGCCCTGGGCGTCTCCTCCTGCGGCGGTTAGGGGCATGAGGGCGCGAAATTTGCCTCTCCCTCACGCGTTCCGCCTCCTCCTTCGCGAGCATTACCGCTTCGCAGAAGGAGGTGACGGCCTCCCATTTCCTCTCGCTCCGTACCATGGCCTGAACCAGGGCCGGACGCGAGAGATCACCGCCGCCAATCGCCTCCACGAGGACACGGCGATGCTCCGCCCAAGCTGGGCAGACCTCCACCGTATGCTCCACCGTGTCCTCCGGGCGATCCACACAATAAACAACTAGCTGCGCCCCGCAATTTCACCGATCGATATGCATAACTCTCGATCCCATAAGAATATCGGGATAAAAAGTATGTCCTAATCCAAGTCATCGTGACCCACGTGCCAAATTTCATCCAAATCCGTTCAGCCATTATAGCGTGAAAGCGTAACAAACAAAAAATCTTTTTCGCATTTATAATATATCTTTAAATATATAATTCTTCTGTAAATATGTTTGTCACCAAACTCCCCCTAAACGGCTGGACAGATTGGGATGAAATTTTGAGTGTATATTTGAGTGGATGCCTGGATGGTTTGAAAATACAATGGGATCCGGTAAGGAATGCTGTTTGGACAGGACAACGTCTGTCGGATCCCCTAGTTAATAATAAAAAGGTAGGATTACGCGGCTATTTCTAACCACAGCTTGCAGGATTTGGTAGCGTACATCCTATCAGCAAGGTCCTTAACTATACTGTTTCCACACGTATCAACCCTGGACACGAATTATGTAATCCTGCTTCTCTGAATGGTTTAGTTAGCACCGTACCTTCTTAAAGGAGTATGAATAGGCAGTTTTTGTTGTATAAGAACAGGTGGCGACCTACGCAAGTAATCCTTCCATCCGTCGACTTTATGAACTTGCATGGGTTGAAACAGCTGACAGTGACAATCTCCGCGTCCTTTTAACCTGACATCTGTATGAAAGGGCCACGTTGTCACAATTCGGGTGAGTGACTTTCATGTTTTTTTCTTCAGGGATGAACAAAGCTGGCTGGAGAATGACGAAAAGTGTTGCAGAGTGTTTGGAAGCTGGGTGCTAAGGGGGGGGCTTAAGGGGGTAATAGTTGACACCATTTAGAATGCAGAGAGACTTAAAAGAAGTAGGTTTTTTTTAATTTTTAACTATCTGACTACCTTTTAGTTTTTTTTTTAATAACCAAATTTAGTTTTTTTTCTAGTTTTCTCAAATTTTTATGTTTTCAAAACTGTTAAGATTATTTTTTTTCAATAACACAAATGCTTGGAACTTGGTTTATTAGATTAGGTACACTGCAGTCAAACTACAAAAATGAAAAAGAATAAAATACCATTTTTAACTAGGGCACTGTTGGCAATTAACTGTCAGAAATTGGATTATTTAAAAATACCAGTTAATAAAAAAGAAACCTACTTCGTCTAAGACATGTATGGCTCAAAATGCTCTTAACCTTTGCACCCAGCTTCCAAACATCCTGTATAGACAGGTTTCTAAGGAGTCGCAATGTCAATAATTGGCAAGAATGCCTTTGATTGACCAATTTCAGAGGAAAAGTTGAAAAATATATGCCTATCTCAACTAGGCGGCAAGTTCTTTGGGCTCCCGGTACCTTTCATTAAGGGTAGTGTGATTCTGGTTAGCGTTATTTACAGCCACGACGATTCGGGATAAATTTATTTAGACATCCAGTGATTCGACCTTTTCTTTTTGAATAAATTGACTTTTTAGTCTAGTAGTTGCAAGCTCTACTGCTAAGCATTAAGTCCAGTACCCTAATCGCGTAACTTATTTTTGTAAACAATTATGCCTAATTTGTTTCATTTTGACAGTTCAACAACATTCATTGCGCTATTTACGTTATTGACTAGATTTTTTTTCCAACTTATGAAGCAATTGATTAGCAATCTGTTTCATATCCAAACATATTGTGTTGTTTTACGTAATTAGGGTACTGGTTTCGATTCCCAAGTCGGGCAAAGTATTATTGAGTTTATCTTTCAACTCAACCAGGCACAAATCCAGACTCCGGGCTGTTAAGCCTTGAGGCTGGATTTGTGCCTGGTTGATGGTAATAGGCTCTCCCCTATAACATGGGACTCAAACATAACTGGCGAAATGTGGGTGTATTATAGGTACACCTCTGCCTAACTCTTCAGGGAAATGAAGGCGTGATGTTATGTATATATATAATCGTGGAAACGCATATCTGAACACCGTAAGGACTATTCTTGCTTGCAGCGCTCGGCAGCTTTATTAACGCTTACCTACGAAAAAAAAGGGTCGTGTGCACGGGATTTTGTTTTCAAATTGGTTAGATATGCGTTACCGCGATGGCACATGAATTCAAAATATTTCGTTTCGTCGTTCAAACAGTTCCAATGGTAGTGGTAGACTAGTGGTACATTCAGCAACAGAGATGGTTATCGAACGTCATCGCTTCAAAATGACGCGGTATTTGCAATTTGTACCGCTGCGATTGTCACTCGGCCTGATTTATTGATACAATGTTTGCATAACAATAATCTATTTTATTTGAACAAATTAAATAGTCATAAGTTATAGAAATGAACTAGTTATTTAGAATAACGGATAAATTTCCTATTTAGTTATGCAAAAAGTTTCATTCTAAATGAAAAACTTTTCACACAGCAGTTTTTTAAATTTCAAAACCCGACGAGTAAATTTACCTTAATTATGAGATAACATAAATCATGGTTAGGTACATTTCCGATGGTATAAAGTGTCTGATACCCTACCTATACGTTAATCTGTCGACTGTCGTCTTATAACCATTTCAAAGATCTTTTAAAGAATTATAGTTGTGATTTGAACAAAGAATTAGCGGTAAACCAATTTAAAATATTTCTATTTCTGTCAATGGTTTGAAAATTACAAAGTGTCAAGATATTTACACATGCTTAGCACTAAACGTATTGAGCGATTTCGTGTCAGCGGACCTTAATTAAAGTAAGAAGACTCTATGGCTTTACCTTAAAAATTTAATACAACAAAAAATCTAAAAGCCATACTAGTGGTATTTCCAGCAACAGATAAAATAGTCGTGCGATACATCAACACGGGGCGGCGCGGCATTTGCAATTCGTACCTCTACTGTCGCCAACCTTGATTTATTGATTCACTGAGTGCTATCCCGACATGTTTGCACTACAAGAAGCAACACGAGCGTGTTAGGGATCATCATGTAACACCGTGTTTATTTATCTTACTTTATTTCAAAACGTGAAGGCGTGTCATTAATTATGAACTTCCATATGGCACTAAAAAAGTTTTAAAAAGGGAAGTTTCGTTTGTACGAGATGATCCTTTTTAGTGAGAACTTTTAAGTGTGTCACGGCACTTTGAAAAAGATATAGTAGAAAGCTAAGATTTAAATCTTAGATTTGCCCTCACCGTACTAAGTCGCGCGAAAAAGTGTCCACACTGAGAAGAGTGAACTCGCACAATAATAATGGCGTTTCCATGACAAACAAGGCAAGTCTCTGCAACATTGTATGTGTCAGAGGTGTCAATACGAAACAGAAACGCTACCATATTTTATTTATGCGGCAGAGCCAATCTGCGATTAAAATCTTTGGTAGGAAGTATTATCAAAGACCGAGTGTATTATAACTAACTCAAAAGCTCTTAAAATAATCGGATTTGATCTAAAGTCTACTCGAGCGTGTTAAACTTTTTTTTTTTTTTTCTTTTAACAGAGAAAAACATAACATCACGCTTTGTTTCCCCGAAGAGTTGGACAGAGGTGTCCCTGAAGCAGGTTCACCCACATTTCGCCAGTTATTTTTTAAGTCCCATGTAATAGGGGCGAGCCTATTGCCATCAACCGGGCACATATCCAGACTCCAGACTGCTACTGAGAAATTTCAGATAGAAAAGCCCAATAACACTTTGCCCGGCCTGAGAATCGAACCCAGGACCTCATGCTCAGCAGTAGCGCTTGCGACCACTAGACCAACAAGACAGAAAAACAACAATCGGGAATTAAAGTTTCAATGAATTATTTGTTATTTCCTCGTGGTTCAATTGAATAGTCAATAATGATATACAGGGTGTTAGGTGTTAGGCAGACGGTAGAACATACAAAAATGGTGGATCAGTGGGACCGTCTGCTACGTGTTTAGGCACAAAAGCCAAAAGGTCTTAATAATAATGGTAAAGTTCGGGCAATAAGCAGCTTTCTGTGCTTTAATGTAGGATAATGTCGTACGAGAATAAATTCCGTTACTTATCTATTCCACCGCATTATTTTATTATTAGAAATATATATGTCTGATGCAGTGACGCTTAGCAATATGTTTGTGCAGAAAATATAAGATCTACAACAGCGTGTTTATAGAATAGGGATTAAATGAAGAGAAAATTTACTGCTTTTATTTTAGAACTGAAAATCAATAGCACGTTAGGTAAGAGATTACGAAATATTTTTTGCAAAAAAAAATTAAGGAATTGTCACTTGTGCAGTTGAAATGAAATGAAATGAATGAAATGAAATGAAATTGTTAAGTCTGTAAATAGGAATCACTTTTACACGTCATATTAATTATTTTTTTTATTAAAAATAAGCTAGTTGAGTTCGGCTTCCTTCCAGTGACAATTCATTCCGCTTACCCTGTATATATTTCGTTATTACCGGATAGTTTTTTTCATCATATGTCAGGTTATTTAGATGCATAATAATGCATAATCAGCCTATAATGTTCCCGCTGCTAGGACACAGGCCTCCTCTCTGTGGGAGTGAGTGGACCATAATCCACCACGCGGGCCCAGTGCGGGGTAGGCCCGGGTCGATGGCGCGTTGTGTTCCACGCGCGCCTCAAAGAGATGTCAGCAGAATTGACGGGGTCCGTTAGGGCCGATGCCTGCCGGGGTGCGAAGAAAACCGAAAGGGAGATCGTGGCCCCCGGTAACAGGGCAACCGAAGGAACACGGGTGGGTTTTAGTCAGTAAGAGTCTGACACGCTCTCCCGCTCCGCCCACAGTGGGAGAAGTTATTTAATAATTTCCCACCCTTGTTGACTAAAACCCACCCGTGTTCCTTCGGTTGCCCTGTTGCCGGGGGTCACGATCTCCCTTTCGGTTTTCTTCGCAACCCTGGCAGGCATTGGCCCTAGCGGACCCCGTCAGTTTTGCTGACATCTCTTTGAGGCGCGCGTGGAACACAACGCGGCGTCGACCCGAGTCTGGTCCTTATCGGACGGCCAGCTTACCCATTGCTCACCGTCCGCAAGCCCGCGCCTACGGTGGCCGGAAATCGCCTCGCGATTCCCGACGCCCTGGGCGTCTCCTCCTGCGGCGGTTAGGGGCGGGAGGCCGCGAAATTTGCCTCTCCCTCACGCGTTCCGCCTCCTCCTTCGCGAGCATTACCGCTTCGCAGAAGGAGGTGACGGCCTCCCATTTCCTCTCGCTCCGTACCATGGCCTGAACCAGGGCCGGACGCGAGATCATGGGTTCGAGCCTACGACTTACAACTCGGAGGCCGCGGCCGGTACCAATTATTTAATAGTTAACAAGAAGTAGGTACATCTCGATCGTGAACGACTGAACACTGCGCGCTTCAGTAACTCTATCGTTACTCAGACTGTGAAAAAGTTACATTATATTGTAAAATATTATTTAACTATACAAGTATATAAACGCTACACGTTCCACTATTTGCCGAGCTCTGAAGGCGCACATTAATTAATTATTAATATGGGGATTACGTTACCACATTCCCGTTCCCCGTTTATATGTTAAGGGGTTTTCCTTCAAAATTCAGATCCGGATCTAAAGAGATCAAACATCATATTTTTTTTATTTGAATACCACTTTATTGCAATCCGTTTATAGTAAATTATGATACAAGTGTGTGTAATAATCAATGCACACGCGTTTCAAACGACGTTTTACAACACACTTGCGAGGAAAAAAACAGAACTTATGCTACAATGACGTAATATAGAGATACGTAGTATACATTTAGATTTATAAAGTTCAAGTGACCTTGGTACTGACTATCTGGAGCTTTCTTTAAAAACTTTTCAACATCGGTCGGTGACAATACTTGAGATTTCGTATTTTTTATAATAATTAACCACACAACGAAAACGTTAACAAATTAATATTTATGGAAAATGGCGCGCTGATTTTGTTTTCCGCACATGTAAATAAAGGCACTGGGAAAACCGCTAAACAGCCTATATAAAAAATATAATAAACACAAAATTATGTTTTAAATACGCAAATTAAGGGATGTAGTGAAAAATATATAAATTGATGAAATTTTATGTTAATTTACCATATTTTATATAATTACACAGTAGGCATAAAAAGGCATGAAGAATTTGATGAGACTAAAAAAAGCGCAAATCTCTGTTCTGGTAGATGTGAGAGATAATAGAGAATGCTCATTTAATAGTATAGGATAGTTCATACTAATTCCATGTAAGTACCCAGTGACTTGGCCATGCGATTTTTTTTTACCATAACAAAACGCCCCTGTTTTACTAATGGTATTGTTTTTTTACAAAAACTTGCTTTTGAGCGCTTGCCTTTAGTAAAAAGCTTCACCAAAGTCAATTTCTATTAAATACAAATTCTATGCTGCCATGATAGTACTTACTCATTCCATCCGCCATGTTATTACTCCGACTAGTATATAGTTATCTATGGCGCACATTACCGCACTAGTGCGGTAATATAAAGTAAAAGCACGCGTGTTTAATAATCTGCATTATGAACCTAAACGCGGTTCAATAAGACCCACTTTAACACATTATTTAAACATTATTTACAAACAAAGGTGTCGAAAAAAAAAAATGATACAGTAGGCTTTAGACAACTTTGACGATGAGACTGTTTTGTTAGGTAATAGTGCACCATCGTTGTTTCCATAGTTTGAATAAAGGCAGTCTTGAATTAAGTCTACAATTCAACATACTTTCAGTGATTTAAATCACTGCATTCTTTAAACACAAATGCATAACCTATCTTTGAAAATAAGTTAATCAAAAAGATCCAAAATAGCGCGTCAATCACAATCCGTTTGAGACGATTTTTACGAGGCACAAAGTAACCTCAAACATAATTTGTTACGAGATGTAAACTGTACCAAAGTTCAACTGATTGATCTTTGGCAAATAATTCCCGGCAGTTTAGTCTGTAGAGTATAATCAACGCTATTTGGAATAAGTAGGTAATTTTCAAGGCCGTCAGTTTGGTGCGCCAAATTCCCGAATTATTATTTCGGCAGGAATTCAAACGTTTCGCGAATTTTAGTTGCGTTATTAATATTTAATTACGATCTTTGTGTTCCATGTTTCCTTGTCCTAAGCGCAAGTAAAGGAACGTACCCGTTTTGAGAATAAATAAATAATAAAATGTCATTAGTTCTCTCTTCACAATTTTAGTTGACTTAGAATTTTTTTTTTTGATCCTAATACTATAGACTAAACCTTTGTAAGACGCTTGTGCCAGATTTTTTGAAAAAATATATTTGTACGGTCTCATCGCCATACATTTTTCTGCTTACTCTGTAACCTACTTTAGGTCAACGATGCGCGTCATAATTTAGCATAATAAAAATAACATGACTAACGAATTTAATTATAGTGAACTTATAACTGTGTAGCTATCAACAACTGAGAGAAATAATCGCCCCCCACTCTAGTACTGTTACTTACTCTTAACTTAAATAAACTGAACTACTTAGTGCATCTTAGTGGAAGGTGCTTTTCTGAACTAACTGAACTTACAAACCTTCACGACAAATCGATGTACGGAGTTAACTACTACAACCCGTACAATATTGTTTGTTATTCCGATGTACAATCGGGGTATATCAAACCAATTTGAAAACAAAATCCCGTGCACACAACCCTTTTTTTTTCGTAGGTAACTGTTATTATAGCGGCCGAGCGCTGCAAGCAAGAATAGTCCTTACAGTGTACAGATATTCGTTTCTTCGATAGTACCTATGAAGGCCCATGTCAAGATAATAGTGATAGTTAGAAATTCCTTAAAATGTAGGTATTTGCATCAATTTCAACAATATTATATTAAGAAGACATTATAAATAATGTGAAAGTGAGTTTGTTTGTTTGTTCGTTACGCTTCCACGCTAAAACGGCTGGACAAATTTGGATAAAATTTGGTACTTGGGTAGACCATGACCTGGGTTAGGACATGGGATACTTTTATCCCGATAGTATGTTCCCGTGGGATAATTTCCGACCTCCACGCGGGTAAAACCGCGGGCAAAATCTATTAGAAAATAAAGTCGCGTCATCTTATAGCAATTTTCCTATCGCCAATAACCATACACCATCTGTTCATAATCCAATACAAATTATATCAACCAAATATCAAAAAAGGTGCTCAATACTTCTATTCACGTACCACCGCACCTTAATACCGACCCTTGTCTCGAAAATACGGCGACACATACATATTAAGTAAAATTCCGCAGCAACAGGGTTATTCTGCAATCCAATAATCAGAATGATCGGGATCCTCAATTGAACCTTCATCGGAATCGCCCTCCACATTTGTCGATTCGAATCGATTCTCTATGAAGGTTAAATAACCGATAGGATCTCCTGTTCTTGGACAATTTGTTGAATGCTGCAGTAAGTGGAAGTGAATCGATTAGGTATTAGGCGGACTGCAATTTTGAATCGGTGATTAATCGTCTTATTTTACTGGTAGCTGTTGGTTATCTTAGGAAGTTATGGATGAATTTTTGAGATGAGACTTCAGAGCAATAACACCAATTAAAAGTCTCTATTACCTCAAATTGCTTAGATCCTCTATTACATCGAAAATACTGCAACATTAATTTTGATTTAAATATATGGTAAAGTTGAGGATTAATGTTAGGTAGGTACTATGTTTGGCGAAAACACAATTCCATAAAAATTTGTCGACAGAAACCAATTACAAAATTACCTCCAAACCCAACAATAAACCGCTAGTATTCAAAAATCAAATTAGATCATGAAACTTTGCATAATAACTGAACTAAATATAAAGTGGCTACCACGTATTTTTTTAATAACCATTATTTACACCGTAAAAAGAAATTACCTAAACTATCGGCGCCTTGGAGCCGTCTCCCCTCCGCGCCGCTCCAGTCTCGCTCTCACTCAGTCTGCGAGCAGTAGGTCACTTTGTGCGAGTGAGTTAGGACTGAATTTGAGTTGAGTTATTATGGACTGTTAAATAAGCCGAATTCTCATCTCAGAAATTCAACACACACTCATCAATCACTCGCTTTCATTCATTCACCTATCTTTTTTGTATGCACGTGTAAACCAATTTATACCAATATATTACCAAATAAACCTATTTATCTTTATTTCTTTGTTTTAACCGGTATATTTTTAGTGTTAAGTTTCAAAACTTTGAAAAAAGAAAAGAAAACTAAGATTTAATATAAGATAATGTATTTAGGTACGCAATGACAAGTAGGTAAGTAGATTAATTTTATATTCCCCGGTGGATAAGCAAAGAGCTTTAATCAAATGTCAGTCAGAGTGATGAATGCTTCACTTCAAGCCGTCACGTCAGAAATCTTCATTGTTTTATCATTTATCCACCGTTAATTTATTATTGAAACACGTATTTCGGGGCCGTAATTTTCATCATACCAATTTTTTCGAGTAACATGGGTGTCACTGGACCCGCGCATTTATTTTTAAAATCCAAAAATTAAAATCGTTAGAGTCGCCATCGTCAAAAGATGGTAGCATTTCTGTTACATTTTGAGACTTCTGTCACACAATGACGCAATACCTTGACTTGACTGCCATAGAAACGGCTGATACGGGATGTATAAGCTCAGACCTCTTAATATTGAAATTTTTCGTACGTCTTAAGTATCGTGAGGTCAAATCTAAAAATTTCAATCTTTGACAAAATGCATGTACTCTACACAAGTGCCTTAACTTGCACACATTACATACACCATAAGGCAAAAAATAAATCTCACTTACCCCAACAAAACTAATCTGTAGCAGTTCTTCGGCGGGGGCACAGACTCGTCACAGGCTTGCAACACAGGGGCACTGGGCCCTGGTGACCTCTCAGGGTCGGACTCCTCTCCGATTCCCGCCCCTCTCCGACATAGCCACGATGCTCCACATTTATCCCTCGCATCCTCCACTGGTGCTGCAAACTGGCACCTTCGTGGTGACCTCCTACCACTTGCTAAGGAGGACTTAAGTGGGGACGGAGGCGCTCGAACAGGACTCGAAGTGGCCCTTACTGGGGACGTTGACACTTTTACTGGAGATGATTGTAAGGACAAACCGCCTCGTTCGGTAGTTCCGTTCATCATTGTTTGTTTTTTATTTTTGGCACTTTATATTTCACATTATTGTTTTTGTTTCAACTTTTTGTTTTTGGTTTTTAGTTCCACTTTTTTGATTTTGTTTAATTAATTTTTTTGCAGAATTTAGGCTATGTTGTCTGTATCAATGTTGTAAATAAGGAAATAATAAAAACAGACGATCAAAAACCCTATAGCAAATTTACGGAACCAATTCCTTTTCTGAAGTCGCTAAGAATAACACACGTTTCTAAAAATATAAATTCTGCTCTCTTTACCGTTCGTAACAAGTTATGCTGGGTATAACTTAGACAGATAAAGTTATGATTTCATTCCACTTTTGTTTTTATAACGAAAAAATCCGGGTTGGCTGTAAATCCTAATCTGGCCTTATACAGCCTCCCACACACGAAACAATTCATGAAGCAGGTTTATGTAAGCGTTTGTCGCAAAAAAAGCGAAGCTAACAATATTACTTTTTATAGTTACATGCAAAAGGGCGAATTTTTGAGTCGAGACATCGGAGCCCCCGTAAACTGTGGATTTTTGAAAGGAGTATTTTGATCCAACCAACCTACTTAGTAAACTTTTGAAGAGGCTGTGAAAAAAAAACCTGAACCTCATCTCTGTTACCCCGCGAACCCCTTCCATACAACTTTGTCCATTGTCCTTTGGACTGCCACCCGCCCGGCCGGTAAAAACAATTTTGTGCGCGTTAAAATAAACCCTGTAGCCGATCCCCAACATTTGTAAGGTATCCAGGTACTCAATTTAACAAAAATAAAATACAAAACAAGGGTATTATTTTTACACGTTTTCACGCTCCTACATTTGTGAAAGTGAGCTCCTAATAAAAAGTGAAACGATTTTTATTTCAGCGTACCGTTGTTATCGTTTTTCACGTAGCATTGACGACAAGGTGCCATTATCATTGCCGGGTATACATATCTTAATAGGATGAATATAGGCTTTGTATGCTAGAATAATGCTTTTGAAATCCGATATCAGGAGGGAAAAAAAGGTAACTGGAATAATTGTAGTACCTTTTGCAAGCTAGGCGTATAGGAGCAACGCGGACTCGATCGACGTGGTTAATCTGAGCTCGATAAGGTCAACATACGCTGTTACGGGGCCGAAAAGTCTTGGAGTGGATCGAAACTCGGGGGAATCCGCTTGATGCGAGAAGCACAGAATCCGTCGATGTGGCGACGGTTGGAGCCATCACATCAAAGCACGTTAAAAGTTATGCCCCACTACAGAAATATGTAAATATATCCTGAAAGTCTGACGACTGTTCTTACTATCAAATATCGGTACTAACCGGTAAATGAAGTGATACACATACGAAATAGGTACAATTTCACCTTCAAGTAACTAGACAATACTGATATCCGAACCGTATGTTAGACCGCTTGTCAGACGCCTTAAACCCTGGAATTGCTGATAGATTCACCTTAAGTTGACGATAACCGACTTTTTAATGATTTTATACTGAAGATGATGTCTAAACGAGTAGTGTTAAAGATTTGGAAAAAATACATGTTAAATTAGAGCATTTTTTTAAATATTTTCATATAGCCATATTTTTGATTATATTTATATTACATGGTGAAATTAATTTGTACAGTTATGTCTAACGCGGATAAAAAACTGAAAATGACGCAAAAATTTTCTGAAACCTTCACCATTTTAAAGATAATTTAAATATGATCTTTTGGTATTAATAAGTGTTTTATTAAAACACCTTTTGTTTTATGTAAAATAAATTAATAATGCGTGCGTGGATGGACGTACGACGCGTTGCGTGAACTCAGTACAGAACACGCAAGCTAACCACTCAAAGTCACTGTCATATATCTGCGTCTTAAGGCGCAATATCGCTATCAACTGTGTATGTAAGGTACCTACAACTGTCTATGTCTTTAGGGAACTTTACCTTAATGGTTAGATATATTATATCGCACCATAATACGGGGATTTGAGTGCGTATCTCACCGTATCCGAAGTCATTAGGTCTCGATGGAAATAAGATGAAACTTGAGCGAGCGAGCAGAATCGATAGTTCATTATGTGAGAGGGAAGTAAGGTAGTACACGAAACGTTTTATGGAAGCTTTTTTGCATGATATTTTTGAGCGTTGATCAGATCTCCGCCGCGCCACCTATCGGCGTATTTTTGGTCGGCTCTTTCATTAAGTAATAATGAAACTTTTTAAATGATAATTGACAAACTACTTATTTAATTTAATCTTGATCCCATTCGTGAGTTTTCGTTTAAAATTGGTTTTTATTTTTATTAACTAATTATTCTTTATAGATTCTTTTCTATTTTGTGAATGTGAGAACGCTGTAGGTTCAGTGGACTGTAGATTTGTTGGCCATTTTCTATTCTGTTAAGTAGCTGGTACTTGTTGAAAGACCTACACTGTCCATACCTATAAACACTATTATTTGAAAATATTGTTAAAGCTGATTATTTTTAAAAGAGTAACCGTGGAGTTTCTTGCCGGCTCTTCTCCATAGGAAACGACCAATTGGAACCATGCACCTAGCTTCTGAGGTTTCATAAGTGCCCATGTAGGTTTATGTGAAATAAAATATTTTGAATTTAGTTTTTTTTTTTTTTAGAGACCTGAACGAATAGGTACCTATTGTTCTGGTATCGTCAACTAACTCTGTCCAAGCTTGATGATACATTTCAGTTCCTACAATATATCAGGAGTCGAAAAGAGGTCGTTATCCTAAACGGTACTAGTTTTTATTTCTGCACACGTATACCAACCTGAATTATCCGTTTTTGTAGAAAACATTAAAATGTGGCAAGAAAATGTGCAGAATCTCAAACCCTTCCGCTTAAGGGTACACAGTCGTTCATTCTTCCATACAAACGTAGTATGGTGATTACTCGTCTGTTTGACGGTGTACGTTCAAAACTAGAAATTCTATCAATTTGTCATATCATTATCTGGCCCTGTATGGAAGCAGAATTGTGAAAAATGTATTAGTTTGGAAGTTATGACCGTCGAAACTTCCATATTACAATTCCAACACTAATTTTAACTCATTTTTGTAAATAAATAACCTTTGTATATGGTATGACAATGGCAAAATAAAAACCGTACAAGAATAGATAATTTATTCAAAAATTGAAATCATTTTATTTTGAGTAGATACATTTAGTAGTTTTTTCATAATATCTATACACCCAAAGGTCTATTCAAGAAATATTACGCGCTCGTTTTCGTTATAAATCAACTAGATAAATAAAAAATAATTAATAACTGTACTAAATAGCATGCATTTAGCCACGCCACCAACGAGTTCGAGCTGTCGACTAGTGCAACCTTAACTTTCCACTTTTATTTCTGTACATACAAACGTACTTGTTTGCACTGACTGGACAGGTCCACTCAAATCTGTGTGGTTCTTTCCTCAAAAGACCATTTCAGACACTAATCTACATGGTCCTCATATGGCCTGACCAAGATTATGTCTGTACTTTTAAAGAGACGGCGAACTCTGAGTTTGTTTCGGCCTTTCAGAGTAGTTAGATGGGAAACGCCGAACTCATCTAGCTTATTTTTAATAAAAAAATAATAATATAACGTGTAAAAGTGATTCCGATACAGAATAAACAATTTCATTTCATTTTTACTTTTTAAGCTTTTTGTAACTAACAATATTTTTTAATTTATTTATTTATCTCAGATACAGTGATCCATATTTATGTTAGTATACCTACTTAAATATTACGTTAGTAAACAAAGATTAAAATATATGCCACAATAATAATTACTATTACTAAAATAAATAACTATATATAAATAGGAACATAAAATCAAATTGTAAAATAAATTAATAAGTTAACTGCATCTTTAAATTCGTTAAAATTTAAAATAAAATGATATAAAATAAAATAATATACATTTTTTATATTCATTAAAAATTAATGTCAATTGTAAAAAATATTTTATTTTAAGGTGGATACGCAAAGATAGTTAGAATTGTTCTATTGAATGACTTGTTCGTGAAATCATGACATTTGAGACCAATTCTAACTTAGAGAGATGTATTAATGATTGTAATGATTATAATTCTGTGCTTAAATACATATTTGTTATGATCGCGCTTCATATTTTTGACACTAACCTGCAAATTGCAAAAATCGAAAGAAAGTTACGCGAGCTACCTTTGCGGTTCCACCATTAAAAAAAAACTAAGCAATTAAACTTAACCATCCGACGAACGATGAAGAAGACAATTATAAAAGAAACTATGAAACCACGCGAGAGCATTACATAGTTACAGCACTAACTGTATATAGATATATATAAATACTAGCCTGCCTGCCTCGTTGGTCTAGTAGTCGCAAGCGCTACTGCTGAGCATGAGGTCCTGGTTTCGATTCCCGGGTCAGGCAAAGTGTTATTCGGTTTTTCTATCTGAAATTTCTCAGTAGCAGCCTGGAGTCTGGATTTATATCCGGTTGATGGCAATAGGCTCGCCCCCTATTACATGGGACTTAAAACATAACTGGCGAAATACGGGTGAACCTGCTACACTTCTGCCCAACCCTTCGGGGAAACAAGGCGTGACGTTATGTTTATGTAAATACTAGCTGATCCGGCGAACTTCGTTTCGCCTAACAATCAGTAACGAATGTGCATGTTTAGGATTTTTTAATAAATTCTTACCCTACCTACCTACCCTACCTACCCTACCTACCCTACCTACCCTACCTACCCTACCTGCTCTACCTACACTACCCACCCTACTCACCCTACCTACCTACCTACCCTACCTACCCTACCTACCCTACCTACCCTACCTACCCTACCTACCCTACCTACCCTACCTACCCTACCTACCCTACCTACCCTATCTACCCTAACTACCCTACCTACCCTACCTACCCTACCTACCCTACCTACCTACCTACCCTATTTACCCTACCTACCCTACCGACCCTCGTTACCCTACCTACCTACCTACCTACCAACCTACATACCTACCTACCTACCGAGATATCATCAACATTCATGCAAGCCTAGCTTAAATTTAAAAAAAAAATGTTTGAGATGGACTACCCTTATCACTTAGGGGTATGAAAAATAGATTACGACCGATTCTCAGACCTACCGAGTATACATATAAAATTTCATAAAAATCGATCAAGCCGTTTCGGAGGAGTACGGCAACTAACATTGTGACACGAAAATTTTATTGTATAGAAGATACCATTTAGATTTTGTTTTATATGCGAGTGTCAACATAAATATGCAATATAATTAAAAGGCCGTATTATTTTATTGCGTTGATTTGGAAGTTTGATTTTCTTTACAGCTCCAAGGGACCGTAGATCTAATTTTTTTATATCTATTCCAACCTGATGCCTCCACGCGTTTCTAAGAAAAAGGGTCTTAACAGACAACGAAGTCATCCTTAACGATTTCAATTTTTGATTTTGAGTACGGACCCCTAAAACAGATTTATTATCTGTCTATTGCCTTTTCATGCTGTAATCGCTAAATGTATTCAAATGAAAGGTATACGGATAGGCCATAAGCTGGATTAGAACATAGGATAATCTGAATTCCGGTAGCATGTTCCTGTGGGATCTTTTCCAACATCCACGCGGGTGAAGCCGCGGGCAAAAGCTAGTAGATATATAATCTTCAAGAGTGTATGGAGAATAAAATCAATAGCCTCGCCTTCTCTCTAATTGAAAGAGCAACACAACAACGAGAGCCGTTAGTTTTCACGACTTTCAAGGGATGCCTCGGATTTATAGCGCGCGATCCCGGGAATAGACGCGGGATTACAGTTACGTTTATTGTTGAGAAACCGGACTTTAGTTTTAGAAACATGATAAGGAAATGTATTTAATTAAATATGGAGAATTTTATAATTAGTTGCTTAGTAGGAGAAAAAATATGTCTTATAATCATTGAGGTTCAATGTAAACTAGAGCAGCTATTTGTGTCCCGCGGATGTCAAATGTGACAACCGCGCTGTATGTGTATTTAGGTTGTAGACTGAGACGTTTGCTGTCCCGAACAACATGTTGCGCAAAAATTTTGTTGGCCGTGTCTGCTCTAGTTTACATTGTACCTCAATACTTAAGACGCAGGTATATGACAGTGACCTTGAGTGGTTAGCTTGCGTGTTCTGTACTGAGGTCACGCAACGCGTAGTACGTCCAGCCAGTAATAGAACTGGCCCATCAAGGAACGCTGTCCCAAATTAGACGCATTATTAATGCATAATTAATGCATTATTGCGAAATTTTTTAAACAACAATAATTTCATTCAAAACGTCTAACGGGCCTCTGCGAGTTGGCTTCGGCCCCTCGTATGCCTTCCAAAGGTCCGAGACCTCAGGGTCCCGAGATGTGTCACAGACAAATAATAATAATAATAATTGTTTTAAACATAAAACAAGTGGTATTTTAATAAAACACGTATACTAAAAGATCAATAATTAAATTATCTTTAAAATGGTGAAGTTTTCAATCAAATACCTAGTATTTAATACCAAATTTAGTATTCATATTTTTAATCATTAATTTGCGTTCCACAAGGTAAAACAAGATGTTAACAAAATGCTTAAAGTAAAAATTATTGATAAATACATAGTTTAAAATCGAAGTTGTAGAAAGCTAAAAAATAAAATAAAATTATACATGAAACTGAATTATTACATTCGCATAAAAAGTCAATAACAATAACATAAATAATATTTTTTTTTAAATATTTTTAAATGTTTTTATATTTTATATGTTTTAATATTTAAAAATATAAATTATATGTATTTAAATGAAATAAAGGACATAAATAATTCTATTATTGGTAAGTAGGTAGCTATTTTCTTTATTAAATACTATTATTGCGTTTAGATAAAGTTATATTTACTTAGGTAATTTTATTACAAACACTGTTTTAATGAGAGATCATATTTTAAGGTGACAAATTATAAAAAAAGAGTTAATTTTTACGAGTATCACAATTTGAGACAATATATAGATTCAGTACATGGATTAGCATGAACTTTCCTATACTATTAAATAAGCATTCACTATTTTCACCAGAGCAGAGCTCGGTCACCCAGATACTCTTTTTTTTACATAACAGTCAGTTAAAACAAAGCCAGGTATATTCTTTATTCATTAAAAACAGCACATCCCCACAAAATTATCTCCCAATCTGACTTGGTCAACAAGTTTTCCGAAGGCAAGACCCTCGATCAAGATAACCTTTTTTGTCTTCAAATTCCGAATCAAATATACAATCGCGTCGAAAATCTTATTCGCCTTGAACAAACCCAATATTTACATAATCCAACTCAGTTTTCGTTCCGCAACTAACCGAGGCCTAATTCGAATTTGGGTTCGGGAAATTCGTGCGTGGAACAACACTGGACACGTCCAGTGTGAGCATGTGGTGGCTAGGGCGGTAGCGGGCTGGTGGCGGCCGCGATTAGAGAGCACAGTGCATCGCAAGTTGTTGCAGCAGACAGTAGGGGTGAGATGTGTTTCAACAGAATAATACAATAGAAGACCGCTCGTTAGCTATGGTTCTTTCAAAGTTTACCTCTGATTCTACAACTTTTGATGTAGAGCAGTGATAGCCTAGCGGTGTGACCGTCGGACTGCCAAGTCATAGGTCTCGAGTTCGAACCCAAAGCACGCACCTCTGACTTTTCGGATTCATGTGCGTATTGTATAATTATCACTTGCTTCAAAAACGGTGAAGGAAAACATCGTAAGGAAACCTGAGAGATATTTCTCGACGGCATGTGAAGCCAAGTTAGAAGCCCATGGGCGGATTTAAAACTCTGACACCAGGTTAGTCACTAACCACACGAAAAGAAGAAGTTTTAATAAGGTTGCTTGCTGTCAGTTGGATTGCTTGTCAGTAAAAGTCTGTCAAATCACAGTGATCTTTGTTTATTTTAATTACCAACGAGAGAGATATATTACAATTATCTTCTACAAAATAAAACTTACTCTCATTACAATAAAGTTGCTATTGGGTTTCTGCTGTCAGAGGTGAAATAACTGTGACGTAGGACTGTAAAGTACTGTAAAGACACCTGTTACTTTTACTACGGATGCAATCAGCGATTTCATATTTTTGATATTTCGCTCCCACCTTAGCACGCGGTCAAGCTCCTCACCCTGGTTGAGGTCAATAAGGTCGGGTTTAGCTCGATTGTTGGGCATTGTCGATGACAGTTCGCGTGGAAATATCAGTGGACTTACCAGTGGAGTGTGCTGCATTGTCATCATTGTGTATGCTGTTTATCTAGCGTGGGTGACTGAATTTGGAAATAAACAAGCTTTGGTACCCAATTGTTATGAGAATTGGCAAACATGGGAGAGTATTAGGTAGCATAATTTTCTAAAAGCGAAATATCATCACTCGTGCGGAAATCTCCGAACCTTTATAATGTGCAAACTCGAGACTTGGTTTTTACTGGATTTGAGTAGCTACTCACTACGTTCACATAATATACAGGGTGGCAGGGATATCGACGTGAAAACTGAAACCATGGATTCAGTACATGATTCTGAACCCGGGGCGTTGAAATTTTGCGTTGGTTATTTTTTTTTTATCAGCTGTTCCATATACATACATTTTGACCGCATAGGTATTGCACTTTTCTATGAGACAGTAGATTATTTTTTTTAATATCCGACGAAAAATTTCCATGCCACCCTGTATATTATGTGAATCACGCCTCGTTTCCCCGAAAGATTAGGTAGAGGTGTATCTAAAGTACACCCACATTTCGCCAGTTATGTATACCTATGTGTATGTTATGTGCAAGTTCATATTACGACAAAAAACGTTCGATAAAAAAAGAATTTCTCACATTGATGAAGACTTTCATCAGACGGTACGCATGCTTCTATCATATCGGCACGCTTTAAGTAAACAACAAAGCTTACCTATATCGTGATAGATGAGGCTGTCAGCAAGGTTGAGTG
This sequence comes from Omphaloscelis lunosa, assembly GCA_916610215.1. Lineage (NCBI taxonomy): Eukaryota > Metazoa > Arthropoda > Insecta > Lepidoptera > Noctuidae > Omphaloscelis > Omphaloscelis lunosa. The sequence goes on along the minus strand of OU744261.1, from coordinate 15,205,857 downwards.
CTTCATCCGTATCTACATAAATATCATCACTCGAAAAGGCTCTTTTCATTCTCGTTTTCCTAAAAAAGCCCTTTTGAGTTACTGGAAATTTAGTATCAGTCAATATAGTATACAAGGTGGGGAAAAGTAATGTCTGTGAATGCGCCATAATTTTTGCAAATGGCGTCTTAATGTCATTGCGATTTGGCACTTATGTTGGAGACAGATAGAGAATATTACATATGTTGACAGTGCAATGGAGCGATACACAACTCGAGCAACGATGGAGATTTGAAACACACATTTCCGGGCCGTGTGATCTCCCGTTTCGGCGATTTGAACTGGTTGGCAAGATCACCAGATCTGACGGCGCCAGACTTCTTTCATTGGAGGTTGATGAAATCTGATTACCAACACAAACCGCAAACCTTGCAATCTTGAAAGCCAACATTGAAAAAAAAAGCCCAATTAGGAGGCAGATCTTTTGCGAGCAACAGTTCAATATGTCGTTAAACGAGCACAATGTACATCAACTCAGGGGGTGTAATTTGATCGATATCATATTCGACTAATGTCATTTCTGTGAAAACAGAGCCATTTTTTTTTTCATTTCCATATAAAAAAGAAAACTTAATCACATTATGATATTGCTTTTGCCCCACCTTGTATAACCAAGTTTAAACAACCGCGCTGTGTCCAAAGTGAGATAACTTTGGACACAGCGCGGTTGTGTACACTTGACACGGGCAGATTTTAAATACAAACATTCGCACATTGAACATTTTAGGTAAAACAGACGCCTATTCCAACACAGCAAACACGAAATGAGAATGTAAACAGCGTCCGCAACGCCGCGCTTATCGAAAACCGATTATTGTAGTGGTCAGATAAAGAATGTGCCATACACAAAGCAATGCTATGGTTTTTTTATGTATATATAGGGAATGAGCACTGGTGGCTCAGTGGTAACGGTCTCGACTTACGAGTTGTAGATAGTGGCTTCGAACCCAGGCAGGCGCTTTACTTTTTGTAAATAACTTCTTCACCACTGCTCTCATAACGGTGAAGAAAAACATCGTGAGGAAACCGGCATGTCCTAGTACCATAAATTCGATGACGTGTGACATCTACCAACCCACACTGGGCCCGCGTGGTAGATTACAGCCAATCACTCCCTCTCGAAGAGAAGAGGCTTGTGTCCCAGCAGTGGGAACATTAAAGACTGATTATGATGATATAGAGAATAGTTGGATGGACTGTGTCTGCTGAGTGTCAAGTGCTTTCAGAGTCTGTGTTTCTCAATAACCTGGGAGTTATTCCCTCTTATTTATTTAAAACGTTGCTTAAAATTAATAGACGTTTAAACATCAAAATTGTATGGTGAAACAGACTCTTATCATTACTTAATTTTAAGCAACGTTTATAAGTAAATGAGTTAGTCTCGAAAGAATATATTACTTCTAGTGCACCATCATGAACTACATATTACTTCAATGTACTGAGTTTATATCATAAAATTACGCACTCGTTGTGCCCATTGAAAGCTTATGAAAACTTCTACTTAACAGACTCTTATCGAATCTTTTTAGCATAAGCATAGCATAATCAGCCTTTAATGTTCCCACTGCTGGGACAGAGGCCTCCTCTCTGTAAGAAGGAGTGGGCCTTAATCTACCACGCGGGCCCAGTGAGGGTTGGTGCATGTGCCGGTTTCCTCACGATGTTTTCCCTCACCGTTTTGAGAGCAGTGGTGATGAAATAATTTACACAAAGTAAAGTGACTGCCCGAGTTCGTTTCCACTGGGGCACCACAGCTCATCGATTTTTTTTACGGGTCAGAATAAGGCTGGAATGAAACAACGGATTTTCAAATGAACCAAAAGTCTCTTGTATAAATATATAATGATATTGATTCCTGCCACTTCAATAATTGGGAACAATGAAACAAAGACATAATTGCATTTCTCTGTAAAAACAAAAGATTTGTTTAAAATATGTTCCCACAACATTTACATACATCATTTATTAATGATTTGATGACCTGTAAAAACAAAAAAAAAAACAAAATTTATAGCCTTTATTTCAGGTCTTGTTATTTCTTTAGGAAAAGCATAAATTCGCTAACACTCTGTATGAATGTGTCAAATGTCAGTGTCACAACTACTGTCAAGTGTCAGTCATCTCCACGTCTATGGTAGGCATGGTAGCACCAATCGATAACGCGGCAAATTCAAATTTAAGAAGAGCAAGTACATCACAAGTACATCAGTGTCGTTATTTTCTTTACAAATTTTATCTCAACAGCTTAAAATATCTTTGCTTTTAACATTTAGTGTAGCACAGACCCTACTTCCACAAACATTGGTCGATTCGTTCTCACACAAGTTTTAATTGGGTCACCATACTGATCCCGCTACCAATGAAATTAATGGTCACCAATGTTGGATAATTTCCTAATGATTTTGGGGATTTGTGAAAGTAGCCATCAAACTATTGAGGATGTCGCCCAGTCGAAGTTCTTGTGAATTTCGAAATAAATTGGGATAAGGGAAACTTAATAAAAGAAAAGATTTTGTATTTTTACCATTTCAGCTACTTTTTACTTAATTGCGGTTTATTTCTATTATGATTTAGAGCAGTGGTAGCCCAGTGGTAACGGCCCTGACTTACGAGTTCTAGGTCACTGGTTCAAACCTAGACATGTTTACTTTGTGTAAATTATTTCATCACCACTGCTCTCAAAACGGTAAAGGAAAACATCGTGAGAAAACCGGCATGTCCTAGAACCAAATATTAGAAGACATGTGACATCTACCAACCCGCCTGGGCCCGAGTGGTAGATTACAGCCCGTTCCCACTCGGAGAGAAGGCCTGTCTCCAAGCAACATTATAGGCTGATTATGCATATGCTATGCTTAAGCTTATGCTACATTATTACCTTCAATCACTAATAAAAAACTTATTTTAGTGATCGAAGACCTTTAATCTTTGCCGGAATTGTTCCTTTATTTTCTCTTACCATCTTATATGAAAATATGTTTATTTCTTCATGAAAGTAGTTCAGGTCAGAAATGTATCAGTTTCTCTAAACTATTATAAACATATCTTCCTCTTTATTCTCCTGACATAAACACGAACTGTCAAAGTACGTACAAAACGCTTTTACTAAGGGCGACTTGCAGCAAAATGATACAAAGCTCGGTTTAATTAAATCTCGATTTTGCCCTAAGCTCGACTTAACTTAAATCTCATTAAGCATGTCTTGCACGGTCACATTTCACATTCGATTTAACTAAACTGAGATTAGGTTCATATTTCATTCGCCAATCATTCTTTGCGTTCCGTTTCCAAATAAAAAGTGATGGCAACTCAGTTCTGCGTATAGAGAAAAAATAATTTGATTTATCAATAATATCAATGTCAAAACTTCAAAAGTCAGTTTAGTCAGTGTTGGTTAAAATATTTGTAATTGTGTTCTCGTGAGTCGTGTTATTTTCTATTTTTTTTTAGCGTCAATCATAATATAAGTAGTAATAGGCGGTGTTGTTTGTAATCGTGTTATTTTTTGGTTTTCTTTAGCGTCAGTCATAAATTATAAGTAGTAAATAAACAGAGAAATTTAAAATAAAACTGTAATGACGTCTGTATACAAAATCGAGATTTAACAAACTTAAACCGACACAGATGCCAGTTTAACTTTGACGTTTATTTAAATCGAGATTTAAGCTAAATCGATGACATGCAAACCGTTAAATTAAGTTTAAGCCTAAGTCGAGTTTAAATCGAGATTTAAGTAAAAGCTGCAAGTCGCCCTAAATGTATAAAACCTTCTCGTACCGAAAACTAATTTAAAATTGAACCCAACCCCTTGATTCCAAATACAATTCACTTTGACTTAATAAAATACTGTTTTAATTAAAAATTATGAGAAATTGTTACGTAAAAATTTGTAAGTTCACCTGTTATCAAGATATTAATTTTTACTTAGCAAAGTCATTAATAACTTTAATATTTAAAGTGCCCAAATTAGCTGGGCCGGAAATTCTCAAGTTCATTGACCCGCATGATTATTATAATTACCATTTACAAGAGGCTAGTGATAATAATAAAGCTCATAGTTACAGGTTGAATTTGCCGTTTGATCTTCGCCCGAGAATAACCTTGTCTAGGCTTCCTAGGGATCAATCTGAACAGACGAATCTGCGCCGTCTGACCTGCAGGGTAATATTGTGTAACAGACTAACAATTGCAATGTCTGTTGCAAATGACAATTCGACAACATCGTTATCGAGCAAACAATTTTTTCAAGGAGTTTTGTTTTTGAGGAGCTCGTGGCTAAGTAAATAACAACCGCACGAGTAGATTCATCAGGTTAAGGTACGCTTGCCGGGGTTGGTTCGTGGATGGGTGACCATCTTTACATACCAAGACTCCTCCGTGCCTCGGAAAGCACGTTAAGATGTTGGTCCTGGCTGTCATTCGTGGATCTTTGAAAGTCGTTACGGGTCGTCAGAAGCCCGAAAGTCTGACAACCAGTCTTACCAAGGGGTATCGTATTACCCAGTTACTGGGTTATGGACGTCTGATAGGCAGTCGCTCCATATAAAATACTGGTATTCAGCTGCATCCTGTTAAACTGGAAACCGACCCCAACATAGTTGGGAAAAGGATAGGCAGATTGATTGAGCAGACGAATTTTTCAAATATATGTAGCAATGTGTTTAATCGTACTATAACAATGTAGATAGCAATAAAACAATGTAATTTGTATGATTCTTGTAATAATTGTAGTATTTGTAGTAGCATAGAAACACATGCGTGAAAACGCGGTAAAAGCAAGAATGAACACGTCAGTTTTACGACAAAGACAATTGACATGAATCACTTCGTTCCGTAACCATAGACTATAACAGTTCCTCCCTCACTTAGAAGCGACTGTTTCACACCCCGTAACGTAAATCTGACGATATCAACTTCCTTCACTAATTTAATAACATAATTAACTTTGAAACATCAACATACAATATAAATCATAACCTAAACTTAATCTATTACAAATCAAGCCGAACTACTGGCTTCCTAACTCTTTGACTCCTGCGCAAGCCTTGTTCTGAGCAAGAGGTGCCCGAACCAGTGTTCGCCTCGGCCTCAGAATTTGCAACAATATTTGGATTAGAGTCTGGTTGAGCAACCGTACTCGAGTCCAAACACTGCTCGGTTTGAGAAGAGTCCAATTTTGAATGACAGGCAGGAGTCAGGCTGGAAATCGGTCGTTCGTTATTTCCCTTCTCCTCAGAGACGGGTGCATCAGTACTTTCCTCGAGTATGGGTATATTACCGCCCACTTTACGTATCTGATCAATGTGTCGACGCCACAGCATGCCATTGTCAAGTTCAACAGAATAATGTAGCTTCCCAAAAACCTTATTAATCACCCCCAGCTTCCAATGACCCTCATTCGTATAGTTTCTAGCAACCACTCTATCCCCAGGTACTAATGTTCTAACACGCGCCACCTTCACCTTTCTTTCGAAAGGCTCTGTACTATTGCTTGGACAAACTGGATCCATTCGGGGGAGCATTGTTCTCTTGTCTGGACAAATTAATGAAAACCGCGAGTTAGGCTGGTAGGACAAAACCAAGTCACTTGGAGATCTGCCTGTAGCAGGGTGTGGTGTAATACGATATTGAAAAAGAATTTGGTTCAACTTGGCTTCCAATGAATCCCTCGATGTGCTGAGACAGCGTAATTTATTCTTAAAAGTTTGAACATAGCGTTCTACTTGTCCATTTGTAGCCGGATTGTACGGAGCTGACCGCCTGTGTGTAATTCCGCGCATTTTAAGAAACTCATTAAATTTAGGATTAACAAATTGTGTTCCATTATCACTAGTCAAAATATCTGGGTAACCGAAGGTTGTAAAAATTTTATCTAATACTTCAATTGTAGAATCCGTGTCTATTCTATTTAAAATATGGATTTCGGGCCACTTTGAAAATGCGTCAATTAATAATAGAAAATATACATTATGGAACCTGCCAGCAAAATCAATGTGCACTCGTTCGAATGGTTTCGACGGGTATTCCCACGTATGTTTGGGCGCTACCGACGGCGGTGAATTTAAATGTAAGGAGCATTCCGTGCAATTCTTTACTAATTCCCTAATCTCTTTGTCCATCCCAGGCCACCAGCAGTAGCTCCTAGCCAAAGCCAACATCCTAGTAGCTCCGAAATGACATGAATGCAGGTCCTTTAATATCTTGCTTCTCAAGCATATAGGCACAACAACGCGGCTCCCTCTCATTAAGCAATCATTTTGCAAGGAAAACTCTATTTGGTCAATACCAAACCTGTCATTCGGAGGCACCATCTTCCCAGTTCGTAACGCCCCCAACAATGGCTTAAGCGTAATGTCATGAAGTGTAGCGGCAGCAATGTCCGTAACTGTCACAGGCAGAACAGTAATCATACTGACTTGAAAAACATCTGCCTCCTCGAGCATTGTCGATGGCACTTCTTCCGCCATCGGCAACCGCGAGAAAACATCTGCATTTGCATTACTCTTGGTGTTTTTGTATTTAATATCGTACTGGAAACCTTGCAAAAAAATAGCGTAATGTTGCATGCGTGTAGCAGAAAAATGAGGTAAGGCTTTAGATGGTGAGAAAATTTGAACAAGTGGTTTATGATCCGTGTAAAGGATAAATTTTCTCCCATATAGGTATTGAAAAAAACGTTTAACGCCAAACACTATTGCATAAGCCTCTTTGTCAATCTGTGCCCATTTCCTTTGTGTAACATTTAAAGTCTGAGAAGCGTATTGAATAGGACGTTCATTCCCATCCGGCATAATGTGTGAAAGTACAGCTCCCACCCCCGTAGCAGAAGCATCTGTAGCCAAAATTAAAGGTAAGCTTGGTGTATAATGAGCGAGTACAGTGTCTGAAAGCATTTGCTTCTTTATCAATGATAGTGCCTTTTCACAATCAGCAGACCAAACCCAATTAGTTTCCTTTCTTAACAGTTCATGCAATGGTTCTAATGTATCACTTAAATTTGGTAAAAACCTGCCATAGTAATTAACTAAACCCAGGAGGCTTTGCAGTTCTGAGATATTTTTAGGTTGAAGAGCGCCAACTACAGTTCTTATTTTACTGTCTGACTTATGGATTCCATGTCTACTGATTTTGTACCCACAGTATTCAATCATCTCTTTCATAAACTCGGATTTCTCTAAATTAACCTTCAACCCAAATTCAGAAAGCCTAGCGAAAACTTGTTCCAGCCTATCAAGATGTTCCTCATCATTTGGAGCTGATATACGGATATCATCAATAAAGCAATGTACCCCCGGTATGCCTTTTAGTATATTCTCAATTTTCCTTTGCCATTTCGCTGGAGCACAGTTAAGACCAAACATTAATCGAGTGCATTTGTAAAGCCCTTTGTGGGTATTAAGTGTAAGTAAATGTTGATCTTCTTCTCTAACTTCCCAATTTAAGTAAGCATTTCGAAGATCAATTTTAGAAAATTTATCACCACCAGCCAAACCATTAAATAACTCTTCTGGAGTTGGTAAATCGTGTTCATCTACTAGTAAATTTTTATTTAAAGTTATCTTGTAATCTCCACAAAGTCTAATTTTGCCATTCGCTTTCACTACTGGTACCACTGGAGTGGCATATTCACTATAATCAACTTTGATCAAAACCCCTTCCCTAACCAAATTATCAATTTCCATTTCAACTCTCTCCTTCAATGCAAAAGGCACTGGTCTAGCCCTATAGAAAATAGGTTTGGCATTTTCTTTTAAGTGTAATGCAACTGGGTCCCCTTTGATCTTACCTACGCTTTTGTCATCAAACAATGTACAGTACTTTTTAAATAATTTTTGCAAAGAATGGGCATGCGACACAATACCTGGAGATACTTGGTTAACCTGTGCTATGCAATCCCTGAAGCCACAAAATGCGTTAAAACTATTAATCCACTCTCTTCCCAGGAGTGGGTGTTGATTCCCCGATATGATGTATAGCTTGACACTTCTACTCTCCTTTCCAATGGCAGCTGTTACGTTAGCGACACCTAAAACATTTAAAAATTGATTAGAATAAGTACACAATTTAGTTTTTGTAGAAATCAATTCCTCGTCACAAATTTTTCTATAGTCTTCCAGGTTCATTATGGACACTGCTGACCCACTGTCAAACTCCATTGAGACTTTGGACCCATTGATTTTTACATTTATCCAAAACTTGTTTGTATTTACATTTATGTTGCAATTATTAACGAATACAACCTCCTCTGTATTATCTTCCACTTGGCCAGTTACATCCACAGCATTAACTCTTTTTAAATGAAGGCACATCTTTCTAAGATGTCCTGTTTTCTGGCAGAAATTACATTTAATGTTCATCATAGTGCATTTGCTGGCATAATGGTTTCCACCGCATCGGAAACACACAATTTTTGATGATGTTGCTGGCCCATCTTTATCCAATGATCCCGTGTTGTAGTTGGTGCCTGGCTTTGTTTGCGGTGATGGAGCAACTGAGGGTTTCTTTTTATTTATGTACACTGCCTGTACCTCTCTCTCAATTGTCTGTGTTCCCTCTGATTGAGCACTTTCAATGCCTGTGGCAATCCTCACTGCTTGTTCTAATGTTAACTTGCTTGACTCAAGAAGCCTGTCACGTATTTTTTGGGATCTGACACCACACACGAACTGATTTCTCAAAGCTGTATCTAGAAAAGTACCAAAATTGCAGGTCGAGGCCATTTTCCTTAACGACGCTAAATATTCCTTAATCGATTCACCTTCTTTTTGGTGACGGTGATGATATTTAAAGTATTCCGCAATCTCCAACGGGTCTGGATCTAGGTGCTTCGTAAGGATTTCAACATTTTGACTATACGAATTTGAGCTTGGTTCCGCTGGCGAGACTAGGTCACATAATGTCTCGTATAGATCCGCACCGATGTAATGAAGAAGATAGGAGTTCTTATCTCCTTCCACCGTGATTGCGTAAATCGTTAGGGCACTTTCAAACCTCTGCACCCATCTTTTAAACTTGTGTTTAGTATCATAGAATTCTATGAAATTAGGTGGCACTTTAGCCATGATTCACTGCAGAAACTTCACCAATTCTCGTCGCCACTGTTTAATCGTACTATAACAATGTAGATAGCAATAAAACAATGTAATTTGTATGATTCTTGTAATAATTTTAGTATTTGTAGTAGCATAGAAACACATGCGTGAAAACGCGGTAAAAGCAAGAATGAACACGTCAGTTTTACGACAAAGACAATTGACATGAATCACTTCGTTCCGTAACCATAGACTATAACACAATGTATTAGGAATTTCCTTCGAAATCCATCGGATTGTAAAAGAAAGTATGTAACAAATTGGGGTGCTGACACACGAAATGAAATAACGAGACTGTTTACTCTCAATAATTAGATTGAAAATCGTCGGCCGTATTATCATGGGCTAAGCCAACAAGATCGTTTGTCTGTTACACACACGGCACGGATTTTGATCAGATAAGATGGATATGTTGTTAGAACTGACCACGTAGCTTTTAATAAATTTCCTCCAGACCGAATTTCGGTCACGGTGCCAATCTCGCCGGAGACTATATAGCCATCGACGCGTGAGATATAATAGTGCACAAGTGTGTGCGCAGACACAAATGCACTCACCCTTGTCTCACTCTCATAGTCCGATGGGACGGCAATCCAACACAACCGGAGAGAGATCAGGCGTAGGACTAACGGCTTAACTTACTTTCCGAGGCACGGGAGTTTCCCATCTCCGAGCTAAGAAATTCATAATATAAAAACCCAATAACACTTTGTCCGACCTAGTGTGGTGGCATCTACATCGCCACATGCGAACTACGCATCGCACTGACGTCACCCAAAATCCTGCATCGCACAAGCAGTGCTTAGCGCACGACTAGCATATATACGACGTCCCGACATCAATCGTCAGACAGTAACCCACCAGACACAACTCCAACCCGTCTGGTCGGAGGATCCTCCCTTTACTATGGAGGAAGAGTGAACTTTACACCCTATTTCTCATACCTCTATATGGGAATCGAACCGAGGACCTTACGCTCAGCTTTCCCCCCGTTGCCCAGTTGGTCCAGTGGACGTAACTTTTAAGGTGGGTATAGACAGACTTGCGTCAATAACGTTACATAAATCCTGATTAAGACTAAGGCCATATAAAAGTGACAGCAATATAACTTCTGTTCTAAATAATCAATACCTAATCTTCTGAAGAACATTGTTTTAACAACACAAACAGTTCAACTAATAGTGAAGATCTCTCAAAATCGTTATCAACAAATAATCCATTATAACTTGACCTGTCTTCCGATAATCTAATTTGTAACATTGAAGCAAACTACAGGAATGAATAAGACGTGAGGGGTCAGCTAAGTTGGTGCCCCTAGGGAGTAAACTGTAAGACTTTTAGCTAACTTAGTTGATGTAGTTTCGAATCATTAGATTAAGACAAAGGTTTGGATTTGAAGGATGATTTTTTTTTTCAATTAGGCCGGCGTTATCATATTTTAAGTGCAACCGCTAAACTAAATATCTACAGCACTTAGTTTATCTATTTTATAAAAATCATAAATTTATTCATTCACTAACCGGCAACTGCCTAAACCGCTCGGAGATTCTAGAAGCTTGAAGTTTTGCACAAAATTTCTTAAAGTGCCTGCTACACAGCTGCCAACCGAGTCCCCGACAGAGATGACCCTGTTTGGAATTTGATCGTATACGGTTGTAAACCACCAAGGTTACCTCTGTCGGGACGCGATTGGCGACCGTGTAGCAGGCACTTAATACAAACCCTTCCTCAGTGCACACCTTATGAAAGTTTGTATGAAAACTGTTTGCTGGTGAGAAATCCCATCAGACACACAGCTAGTAATGAATAAAAGCAACGAATACGGGGCCGTTCGAAACTATTTCGAAACTTCAAAGTGCAGCCGATTAATTAAATATTTTGAACGGGCCAAAACACCTAGGGTTTAGCTAAGGACAGCTGTCAAAATGTGGTGTCATTAATTCTTAGATCGGGCCCCAAACGATTCTTATGTCCGTAGCTAACACGGAGTAAAAATTGCATGTGGCTTTCAGTCTAACCAGATGCAGCTGAATACCAGTATTTTACATGGAGCGACTGCCTATCTGACCTCCACAACCCAGTAACTGGGTAAATCGATAGCCCTTGATAAGACTGGTGTCAGACTTTCGGGCTTCTGACGACTCATAACGACTGTCATATATCCACGAATGACAGCCGGGGCAACCCCTTAACGTGCTTTCTGAGGCACGGAGGAGTCTCGGTATTTAAAGATGGTCACCCATCCAGGGACCAACCCCGACACGCGTAGCTTAACCTGATGGAGCGACCTGCGCGGCTGTTATTACTTAGCTACGAGCTCCTCATTTACTCAATTATTCGAAAGCGCTATTGGTTAAATATCTCAAAACTTTGTAATCTTTCCTCTCAGTCATAAAAAAAAAAAAAACTTTGATTTTAAAGAAAACTGTAGAATAAATCTATTGTGAGTTTATCTGAGGATCTCAGAACCGGAAAATAAATAAATCTTGAAAATCAACTCCTCCGAAAAACCAGTGTGAAAAATAAACTCGCATTATATTCTGAAAAGGTCAATTTCTCTTTTCAAACTAAACGGCCATCTTCCGGAAGTTCATTACGCATTTGGCAGCGGAAGTGGACTTTAAATTTTTAAAGACGGAAATTGAAGTCGATGAATGAGTTTGAAAGCGAAATTAAATCCATTCCATTATTGTTGGCATTCAAAATGGAGTGCAGGCTCTCTCGAAACTCTGAATTATCATATTATTTTAAATGGTTTTCTCATTAAATTGCATTTGACAAATCTGCTAACGCTTTATTTTATGAGTGAAAATGAGCACGAAATTCAAGCCAAAATTAAAAGTACTTATAAAAATACTTAAAGATATACTTTGGATCACAAGTAAGAAACATGGCCTTTACGTGGTTTAACAATCATTAATTACTTATTAAGTACCAGGGTTTGAATACCGGTTAAATTTTCAAACCGTTATTATGCACTTGACGCAAAAACCTTTACATTCGGCTTAGCTCGTAGAAACCGGTTTTTGAGGAGTCCTTACATAAAGGTTTTTTCAGATTAAACAGTTTAGAGCAGCATCCTCACAAGTAGTCACAAGTTGCAACGCGTTTATCGACATGCCGCTCGTCATATAAACCGGTTAATCTAGGTTACAATAAATTTCTTAAAACGTTCTTAAGAAAAGTTCGGAGCAAAACCGGTTTTCACCGGTATTCTTTAAATCGGTTCCGAGCCTTGTTAAGTACAATATTTTTTTACACATTCACAAAAATGTCATCAAGTTTTCAATTTACAATATTTACCTTGGAAAATGAAATTATCGCCAAGTTGACCACCTGTTTCCGCTAAACTGTTAGATTTCCCTCATGGCCGTCGTTCATTGCCTACTAACCCAACAAAACATCGGTCCACTGCCAATACGGGATATCATTTTGATTCCCTGTGAAAAGGTGCCACAGAGCAAAAATATGCAGTCAACCCTTTGAAGCCCTCTTTGAATGTCATGTGTTGCAAAAAAATAATTAAGTACGGTTTGTTCGTGCAGTTTATAGCTCACAGAGTCAGTGAAAATGAAAAAAATAATCTCGTAGTTACTATTTGTACAACTATTTTGTGCTGAAATGGAGAATTAACCATAAGTACGTGTATTGCAGCTATATTGAAACCAGTCCAAGTCTTTTAAGGTTATGTTTTCTCTTAAATATAGCTTTAAGCAGCTACTTTGTGTTTTTAATACTCACTGTTATCACTCCAGTTCAACGATAATGGCTCGAATAATAAAATTAACACTAAGTGCGAACACGCCGAGAAATGTTACGACGGAGTTGAAGAAACATATTGATCGGTTGTACATTTACAATATTTATAGGCTGTGGTTGTATTAAATCTTGCTCGTAACTTGACATCTTAAGGAAGTATAATGAAAATAAGAGATGACAGCAAAACGGGGAAAATAAACTTGCAAATGTGTGAAAGAAAACGGGACATTTTGGTAATGCTGTTATCTATCGTGGTTCGTGTGTATTTACGTTGATTTATGTTATTAAATGAGACTACTTTTTGTTTTTTCTGGTACTCCTATTTGATAGGTGTTTTTTTTTTGTTTATTTACTTACGTTGTTATCTGGGGAGTACCTCCGCTGCTGGCGCCGGTTCCCGAAAATAGCGCCATTGGGAACCGGCATGACATTACTGCCGGCAGTCGAGATTGAAAACATCGGCTACCGGCACATTACATACTCTAAGGCTGGCACCGCTGGCTCCCATATGGACACCGACGGCGCGGCGTTTATGGAATCCCTTCTAGTATTCAGAACTCCAACTAACTAACCCTAACTAAAGTAATTTTTTTTTCTATATATTCTAGCCGTTTTTGTCGGAGGAGGTCTTAGGAGGTCACAGTTAACGCCCGGGTGTCACCATTGTGTGGGTCGCCCGGAGGACACGGTGGAGCATACGGTGGAGGTCTGCCCAGCTTGGGCGGAGCATCGCCGTGTCCTCGTGGAGGCGATCGGCGGCGGTGATCTCTCGCGTCCGGCCCTGGTTCAGGCTATGGTACGGAGCGAGAGGAAATGGGAGGCCGTCACCTCCTTCTGCGAAGCGGTAATGCTCGCGAAGGAGGAGGCGGAACGCGTGAGGGAGAGGCAAATTTCGCGCCCTCACGCCCCTAACCGCCGCAGGAGGAGACGCCCAGGGCGTCGGGAATCGCGGGGCGATTTCCGGCCACCGTAGGCGCGGGCTTGCGGGCGGTGAGCAATGGGTGGCTCACCGTCCGATAAGGACCAGGCCCGGGTCGACGGCGCGTTGTGTTCCACGCGCGCCTCAAAGAGATGTCAGCATAATTGAAGGGGTCCACTAGGACCGATGCCTGCCGGGGTTGCGAAGAAAACCGAAAGGGAGATCGTGGCCCCCGGCGACAGGGCAACCGAAGGAACACGGGTGGGTTTTAGTCAGTAAGAGTCTGACACGCCCTCCCGCTCCGCCCAGAGCGGGAGAAGTTATTTGATGATTTCCCACCCTCAAAAAAAAAAAAAAAAAAAAAAAAGGAGGTCACAGTTCTAACCTAACAAAAAATAAAAGAAAGAAAAAAACGTTTATTTGCGGTAAAAAAAGAGTTACTACACACACCGGCATTGATTATGGATATATTACTGAAAAAAAAATGCTTTATTACATGTTTTTTTTAATTATGCCTAACCCGCCTATCTAATTGAATAAGCCAAATTGCCAACCCCGTTTTACGCTTTTTTTTTTCCAAACTCAGCGCCGTCAGCTAATTCGGGAGCCGGCGCTGTCAACGGAGGCACTCCCTTTTATCTGAGGTACCTTGCATAAATATCATATTGATGTTTAAGGTTGGCTTTATACTGCGTTAATTATTACTTGACGTGTGACGCGATTGGTAGCACTGAGTTTTGCAGTCTTAGTTTTAATACTAATAAAGTTCAAAATGGCGACTGACAGAACAGCTGCTACTACTACTGCTATTTTTCTGTTCCTTTCTTCTTGTCTGTTTATATGTGTGTGCATAAATGGTTAAATAAATAAATAAATAAACAGTAGGTACCAATCACATGACTACAAAATTCAGTGCTACTAATCGCGTCACAGGACAAGTTATAATGAGCGCATTGTTGGTACTTGTCGTCAGTAGATCTTATTGACAAATGATTTATTTCTGTAAGTAGGTTTGTACAAACACTTTTACACGTCAATCTAATTTAAAACTTTTTTGCAAAAAAAAAAAAGCAAACAACCGACTTCCAAAAAAAAAAACACTACAAAGTGAAAAATAACTTTAATTTTGGAAGTCGGTGGCAAAAAATAAAATTCAAAACCAAAGAAATCAACTATTTTTCACTTTTTAGTTGTGGTATCTACCCCCACACAAATTCGAATACCACTACCTGCTGACAGGAACTTATCATAACATCCACATACTAAGTGGGAAAAAAACCGTATTATTGAAGCTAACTCAAAAACTGCCCAAGCAAAGTTAATAAAATTTATATGGGACCACCTCTGAAGTATGACCTGCCAAACAAAAAAGAATCATGAAAATCAATTCATAATTGGTGGAGTAATCGCGTAACAAAAAAAAAATACACTGTGGAATTGAGAACCTCCTCCTTTTGAAAGTCGATTGAAAATGAAATGAGGTTGACGTTTCCTATCCAACTACTCCAGTAAAAGGGCCGAAACAAACTCAGAGGTAACAGTCACTTTTAAAGTCCAGACATAATCTTGGTTAGATTATGTGAACACCAAGTAGTTTGTTGTCTGAAATGAGTGGACCTGTCCAGTCAAATTCAAATTCATTTACTTCGTGAACACAGGGTACATACAGAAGGTGTTATAAATACATTAGATCCGAGCTGCGTCCCGCCAAAAGGCATACAAGTCTTCTTCTCAATTAGTCAGTGCAGTGCATTTAGTCAGGCATCGTGCAGCTCAACTCAGAACTTAAAAAGTTCAACGATCAAATTAATAGTAAACGTCCCGTGGTTTGAAAAACACCATTTGTAGGTAGATATCGATGCATATAGGATCGTAAAGAGAGTTGAATTTAAATTCACCAAATACCTGTACAATATTAAACATTCTTTTAGAACATTTCGTTTTTATCGAATACGAAAATATTCATAAGAATTCTTGCCAGAAACTTTATATTGGTTTCGAATTCTTGGGACCTTCAAATACCTACCTATTCAGAAGCTTTTAGACTATTTCATTCAAACTTTAAATTTTATGTTTTACAACCAAAGACATTGGTATTCTGAAGCCAGCCGGCCGCAGAAATTGACGCCCGTTCAATTTAACGTTCATTAGCGTTTGTTAATTTTTAAGTCAGTTTTAAAATTAATTATGTTGCCATGTTCGCTTAATTGCTTTGCAATTTCATAAACTTTTAAGTAATACGTAGACTGTACCTATTTCGTGGATCATGTGCTGGTAAAGAATCGTTAATAAGCCTGTTTTAAAAACGCTAATGATTTTTAAAGGGAATACAAACGTGGCTCTGATAAACTCAAACTCAAAGCATTTATTCAAATTAAACCATTTACAGGCACTTTTGAATAGTCAAGTACTCAGCCAGAAAGCTAGTTGCCCATTACAAAACGTAGATCTCTATGAAGAAGAACGGGTAAGAAACGCCAAAGAGGAAGACTTTTTGGCGTTTCTTACCTGTTCTTCTCCTATATTAAAATCAAGATACTTATTACAAAATCCTGAATACATTATTGTTGTTGCTTTTTGTGAGAACAATTACAAAAATGAAATAAAACAATTTACAATACTATTAAAGATATAATTGAAGACTGCCCTGGCAGTTAAGAGATGTCCAGTCTCAACTAACGGCGCTTGTTCACGAACATGGTGCGTGGATCAGCATCATCCAGCTCAAACACTTTGAAGGAAACGAATGATCCACACACGCGCTACTTTCAGCGACATATTTGAGTGAAAATGACATACTCTCAACTGCTTTGCTCTATAATATATATCTAGATCTATCTATCAGTCATATAGAGTCTATATGATAGATAGGGTGAAAGCCCTGCTTAGAAAAAGTACTTAGTAAAGGTACTTAAATACTTTTTTCAGGATACCTATTTGGAACAGCGATTTTCGTAATTAGCCTCAATAGACATAATACAGAATGATATTTTCCTATTACATATTCACAAAATGTCGTCCACACAATCATTTCGTGTCATGATATACGTTAACAACTTCAGTTTATACCTGATCGTATCTTTTTAACTACAGCCTGTACACAGCTAAGAAATCGTACACCCTGTGTGTTCGTACCTACACACGATTATCATACTTTCCTACAGAATGGTATCTTTGAAATAGTTGGGATTCGTTTTTTATTTCTTTTTCGAACTATTTTTTATTTGATTTGAGGACCGGGGTAAAAGTTTATCTACTGAAGAATTTAAACTTAAGTACCTATCTAAATGATGACTGCGACTTTGTTTGCATACATTGAAAGGTATGCATATTGAGCCTATAACGTTTCCACTGCTGGGACACAAGCCTCCTTTCTTCGAGAGGGAGGGAGTGGGCTGTGGCACACGGGCTCTCTGTGGGTTGGTAGATGTCACATGTCTTCAAAATTTTGGTTCTAGGTCATGCCGGTTTCCCTATTGCCATCAACCGGGTACAAATCCACACTCCGGGCTGCTACTGACAAAATTCCAGATGGAAAAATCCAAAAACACTTTGCCCGACCCGACAATCGAACCCAGGACCTCATGGTCAGCAGTAGCGTTTGCGACCACTAGACCAACAAGGCACTTACTGAAATAATTATGGTACTTTTTGGAAAAATAACTTTATAAATCCGAAGTAAAATAAAAGATATGTATCAATCAATCTGCCTAGCATTTTCCCAACTATGTTGGGGTCGGCTTCCAGTCTAACCGGATGCAGCTGATTACCAGTATTTTACATGGAGCGACTGCCTATCTAATCTCCACAACCAATAACTGGGTAATACGATACGCCTTGCTAAGGCTGGTTGTCAGACTTTCGGGCGTCTGACGACCCGTAACAACTGTCAAAGATCTATAAATGACACCCGGGACCAACGCCTTAACGTGCTTTGCGAGGTACGGAGGGGTATTGGTATATAAAGGTCACCCATCCACGGACCAACCGAGGCAAGCGTACCTTAACCTAATAGATCGACCCGTGCGGTTGATATTACTCAGCCAAAAGCCCCTTCGCAAAATAATAGACACATATATAGGTCACTATTCATAAGTTAAAATTGAGCTCGAAGCTTTTTGATTTTCCCAACAAATCAATCACTCGATACTTCGGTGTAGGTAACCTACATTGAAGAGTGCATGCTGTTTGGGTCTCAAACGCTCAAAGCTAAATGGAACTGTCCATCAAAATGTTACAACATTGAAGGTTTATTTTCACGTTTTAAAAGTCAGATATATAAAGGTCTTTCCGGGACGATGAACCGAAAATATTCCAGTTTCAACTGTCGTAAGCTTTTAAAATAAGTAATATTTCAAAATTAAAAGCCATTTATTTAAACTAGGCTTAGAATCAGCACTTTTTGAACGTCAAAAGTACATAAGACAGTCCCCAAAACACCCGCCCTTCACCACTTTCTAGTGCTTTAGCTAGATGTGACTGCTAAGTCATAGGTCTCGAATTCGAACCCAAGGCACGCACCTCTGACTTTTCGGATTCATGTGCATATTGTATAATTATCACTTGCTTCAAAAACGGTGAAGGAAAACATCGTGAGGAAACTGGCATGCCTGATAGAGATATTTCTCGACGGCATGTGAAGCTAAGTCAGAGGCCCATGGGCGGTATAAAAAACTGTGAAACCAGGTTAGTCTCTAACCATACGAAAAAGAAAATAAAATCTAGGAAGAAAAAGTGTCGCAACAAACTCCCCAGCAGCAATTTGAGCATTAAGTAGACAAACGTTCTATGTGCTAATAAACAGAGTTTAACAAAACTTATCTTCGAAGCAAAGTTGAAATATCTAATGCTATTTACATCCTTTCAACTAAGAAAAGGCAATGTTGCTTAGGGACAAAAATAGAGAGCAACGGCACGGCAGTAGCAACAATAAGCTCTAACACTATCTACTACCCAATAACTCAATCTCTCTTTCAAATAAATTTTTAAAGCCAGTGAAAAAAATAAAACATCCATTTTAACTGACGAAAACCACCGAAAAACATACTTGAATCCAACTCAATCCCTTACTCGAAAAAACCGTAACAAATATAAAAAAAAAACTATTATTCTACCGTTAATATTCCCTTAAACATAAGGGTGGCAACACTTAAAGCTCAGTTCTAAATCACTATATTACAAGGGCAATATCGATGGCTCTCAAAAGAAGGAGACAAAAGGTGTCGTAATAAATTTTGTAGGCAATCTTACTTGAATGTCAAGCTCGCCCCGTTCCTTCCGCACGGACGGTAGGAAAGAATATCAAAGGAATATGTATGACTAGGGTTTTAGTTAAGAACTTACTTGTTTGGGGATAGTTGGTGATATACCCAATGTTACTTTATATACCAATGATGTACGTACTACATATTAAAGCCAAGCGAAACATTGACATCAGTGGTTTTCGAGTTATGAGCGCACTAATAGCCTGACAGACATACTTTTTATAATACCTAGGTATAGAATGTAAGGATAAAATGAAAAACAGTTTTTTTTTTCTAGTAATTTACAAGTTATTAAAAGTGAAGACTAAATTATCTCTGAAATCAAGCTCAAATTTGCATAATTTGAGAAAGCATGAATTTTTTTTTGAGTTCGATAAAATCATGTAAACCTACATTCAATTATTTTACATTACTGCTGGGTTTACATACATCTTTTGTTGATAAATCTTAAATATTATATACAATCTAACTCTAAAATATATATATATATTATGTACAAGTATGTAACGTAAAAAATAAAGGGAAGACCTCATTGAGCATCAAAACATTAGTTCGCATCGCTGGGAAAAGTGCCCAAAAGGCTGGCAACGTTGCCACGTTGGATGGCAATACTGATTCTTTGACCTAAAAATTGGCCAATCAACTGGTTACGTGAAGAGTCGACCAACCGCTTAGCGATGTCCCGAAATACTCGATGAGCACTCGAACCCCACAGCCCTAGTGTTTCAACCCCAAACGCCTCAAAAATGTAGCTACAAATAAGGTTTTTATATTTGTGCCGTTTGAGGTTTTCTGCACCTGTAGCACCCACCCCAGCTGTATTCGTAATTCGTATCATAATAATACACATATTAAGTACTCATTTCCAAATATACAACATGAAAAGTGATGATAAGTATGATAAAAAAACTTCTGAAAAGCCACCGAAATAATTAAAAAACTCGTCGGCTCCGTTGTTATCTCTTATCGTGGCTTAGGGCATTAAACTGATAGCTTATCGCTTTTCAATATAAATAAACTTGTGATTTTTTTCCGCTTTTTACTATGTTCGACATCTGAAAAAGTTTTTTCAGGAAAATTAATAGGAATTTTCCGTTCTATTATTTTATGATTCTATTTTTACGACTTCGGATTGGTAACAGAGTAAAAAACGGAGGAGGTTCTATGTTCGTCTGTAAGTAAGTAAATTTTTGAATGCATATTCTTCGATATTTTCTTCAATTGTGGACCGATTTTGAAAACTCTTTTTTTGTATGGTAGTTTCTATAGGGAAGCTCGCAAGGTGTTCCCATGTGAATTTTATTAAGTTTGCTTTGGTAGTTTTTGTGTTAGCTTCAATAATACGTATTATTTATTCCACTTGGTGTATGTTGATGATTTTATAAAACTTCCTGTCACTGTTGTTTTCATAGCAAGTAGTGGTATACGAATTTGTGTGGCGAAGGAACCTAAAAAAAAGTTTCTTTTTATGATTTTCATTTACCTGCGCTTTTTTTTGGGTGGGAAATTATCTCACATTTTCAAACGAAATTTTAAGTAATTCTTGGTGCTATGGTATTGGTTAAAAGGACCAGCTATTTTGACGTGTTATTTTTACCTGCTCGTGAATCTCAATGCGAGTTAGACAACATTTCATAACTTTACCCGCAGGAACGTTTGGGACCTAAAGTTCTTACACAAAAATTCACATACCTATTCTGGAGAAGTTACAACAACTTTTATAGACTACAATGTAATCAATTCAGTAGACCTTTCATTTCATTTCAAGTTGAAAGATAAAAGTTTTGAACGCCTTTCATAAAAAGACCTCGCGAGTCGAATATAAAACCGAAAGTGTTCCGAACAACATTGAAATATAATTTTAAAAACACCCTCTGGTAATCTAAATAGTACAATATGAATATAACCACTATTGCACTAGAGCAGTGATAGCCTAGTGGTGTGACCGTCGGACTGCCAAGTCACAAGTCTCGAGTTCGAACCCAAGGCACGCACCTCTGACTTTTCGAATTCATGTACGTATTGTATAATTATCACTTGCTTAAAAAACGGTGAAGGAAAACATCGTGAGGAAACCAGCATGCCTGAGAGATATTTCTCGACGGCATGTGAAGCGAAGTCAGAGGCCCATGGGTGGCTTTAAAACTCTGACACCAGGTTAGTCACTAACCACACGAAAAGAAGAAGAAGACTACTATTGTAAGATTTAAATCCATATTAATATTTATAAATGTGAAAGTAACTGTTTGTCTGTCTGTCTGTTACTCGACTACATGGCTAAACGGATTTCGATGGGTACGTAAATAGACCATCACCTAGGTAAGGACATAAGATACTGGTTATCCCGGTATTGTCATACGTTCCTGTGGAATTATTTCCGACATCCAAGCAGTCAAAGCCCTGCCGGGGGTGCGAAGAAAACCGATAGGGAGATCGTGGCCCCCGGCAACAGGGCAACCGAAGGAACACGGGTGGGTTTTAGTCAGTAAGAGTCTGACACGCCCTCCCGCTCCGCCGAGAACGGGAAAAGTTATTTGATAATATCCCACCCAAAAAAAAAAAGAAAAAAAACTTTCAACGCTAGTATCGTAACAATAAAAAAACTTTATACGAAATATGAAAACGAATAATACATACACAATAAGTATTCGGTTTTGTCCCTTTATCAGTAAACCTTTATAAGTCTCGGTAAGTCAGCCTTTCCCCCAGGATTACCCATATTTGTCGTCTGTGAGTGAATTCGGAGTTTTTTCCTTTGTAACGATTTTCGATGGAATAGCAATCGCGGAGTTAGAAAGAACTGGACTTAATCTCTTAATCCATAGGGAAGTTATTGACTAAGCTGCATTTAACGTTGCCGACTTTTGTGACACTGAAAGATCTTAGAGAAGACAGTCGAATAAATTAAATAAAAAATTAATCTATACAAGGGCTTTTTAGAGTTCCGTACCTCGAAAGGAAAAAACGGAACCCTTATAGGATTACTCGTGTGTCTGTCTGTCCGTCTGTCACAGGCAATTTGCTCCGAATCTAATGGACCGATTAACTTGAAATTTGGTACACAAATGTTATGGTTTTTTTATTTTTATAACCAGTGTGTGTCAGTTCTAAACTACAGGTTATAGAGCAAAACGCTAAAAGGAACGGTAAGCTCTAGTTATAACAGAATTTAAAAAGCATACAGAAAAAAAAAATCACTCACAGTTCCTATCAGCTTTAAGTTTTTATCTAGGTCCTATAGTTCACAATCTACCAAAATTTGCTTTAAAAAAATCATTCTGCATATTTTTATATTTAATATTATTTATATTTCCAACAGTAAATGACTGATAGAACCCGTAACGTAAACTACTAAAAACACAAAAATAAAAAGGAAGGTTGATGTAAATGTGCACAAAAATAATATTTTTTTAAATAAAACCCATCGTGCTGGTTTAATGGGGACGCAGTTTATATGGAAAATAACACATAATTCCGTGTTTTTAAGCCACGCAGACGAACTCGCAGAAAAAACAATAAAAAATCAAAAACTATTTTGTAATGAATCGGTACCAGGAATGTTAATTAGTTACTTAAACCAAAATTTTGTACTGGAAACCGGATTACGGGTTTGAAAGTATAAACATTTTCTGATTTTCCGATAAAGTGTCTTAATCATCACACCGCAATGAATGTTTGATATAAAATCAAAAACTATTTTGTAAAGCATCGGTACTAATTAGTTACACCAATATTTTGTACTGAAAACCGAGTTACGGGTAAGAAAATCATAAAATGTGAACACATTCATACCCGTAGGTATGAAAGTGTTCCTGCCGGGGGTGCGAAGAAAACCGAAAGGGAGATCGTGGCCCCCGGCAACAGGGCAACCGAAGGAACACGGGTGGGTTTTAGTCAGTAAGAGTCTGACATGCCCTCCCGCTCCAGAGCGGGAGAAGTTATTTGATAATTTCCCACTAAAAAAAAAAAGGCATGAAAGTGTTCACATTTTCTGATTTTCCGATAAATTGTTTTAACCATCACACCGCAATGAATGTTTAAATATTCAATATCAGACATCTATTTTGTTACGAGAACTCATAATCATTACAACTAACTATGGAAAAAACCGGTTTAGTAAATGTACAGGAAAAAGATAATGACTGCTATAATGACTGCTTGTCATGCGCATACCCTGTAACAATTTGCCTTATTATCTTTTTTTTATTTTTCTACTGATTACTCGACCGCTTTCGAAGTAGTTTTTCCCAACTTTTTCCTTTTTTCTGCATAGATTGATAACAGCGATATTATGGTATAATAAAGAGGACATAAATTATCTATTTTTTGAAGATAACATATCTACACGGAAATACCAACTGAAGAGAAAGTATATTAAAAATATTGGTAGTAAGTTTTGGAGACTTATGTCAAACGTAAATTATTGTACAGTCAAGTCTTTTACATCTTTGTCAGTTTGGAAATTCTTTCCTTTATCAAGTCAGGACACATTATACCTTTTGACTATTGCATAGGAAACTATATTTAATTACTGAATAACAAAGATCAAATTAACTTGAAGGTACACTTAGGTTTTGTTAACATACCTATAAGTACATTAGCCAAAGGTATACCAAAATCGAGTTAACATCGACCTAAAACAATTTTACCTAAAAAATAAATTGATAGTTTGTCAGTGTTACATTTTTAATTCGGTCTAACATATAAAGAAGGGCTGAACGCCATTGTGCGGTATTTACATTACGACGCAATATATAATGCCGAGTCGGTAAAGCAGATTCTATCTTGCAATGAGCAGACATAAATAGCATTTAAGGTGACGAACACATTTTCGATGTGACTGTACAATGTACATACAAACATGCTTGTGTACATTCGGTTGGTTCTCAACTTTTTTTACAAACTGCAGGAAACTACCACCCATATGAATTTTTATTACGTTTAAATTTTTTTAATAGCTGAATGTAAAGAACAGAATCTCTAGAGTAAAATCTATTAAGGAATTATGTATCTGACTGTCTCAATTTTCAAAACATATTACAAAAAATATAGGGCAAGTAGCAAAATACATTTGCCTACTTTTTTCGCAAAATATTTTAAGAAAATGCTGACCCTTTGTCTTCAGGAATTGATTTCATACCGGACGACACTATCGATACCTTTTTAAGGTTCAAAAGACATTTCTTCTATGTTAGAGACCCTTTCTATTAATAACAAATGAAATATAAGATTTGTAACATTGTAGCTTTTAGTACCGATAACTGATAGAGTTAATTTCGTTTGTTATATATTGAAAGAAGAGAAAAGCCGTTCAAAATCACGAGACAGATGAATACCGACGGATCACTCCGCAAAATCATTTAAATAAAAAGCTACTCTTGCTACGACACAATAAAGTGCAATTCAGGTCGCACAGCGCTAACTACCTACAGTAATATTGACCTAGAATCTAGATCTGCCTGATGCCGTGTCTAACATATCCAATCAGCCAATCATGGCCTTTAACAAAGAAATCTCTACAAAAAATAAGTTTTCGAGAGTACAATAGAGAGAAGCTATATGGGCCATAAACTATGAGATCGAGTCAGAAACAGCTCAATACGAAAATAAACCAAGGCTAAAGTAGTAATCAAACAAACACTAACACTAAAATGGAAATGGGCTGGACATTCACGGAGGGTTAGTGATGGCAGATGGACCCAAACCGTAACAAACTGGTATCCTATCAACAAAAAACGAAGACGGGGTAGACCTCACAAGAGATGGAGTGACGACATACAAAGCTTAATAGGAAAAACATGGAGCAGACTAGCTAGAGATAGAACAAGATGGAGACAGATGGAGAGGCTTTTACCGCACTAGGCGGTCCTTATAATGAAATAACAAAGTAAATAAAAAACAAAAAAATATATATACAAGGTCCCATTCAATTATATGGACAAAGTTCAGTACGTCTAACCAAAGATATCCATGCAAAAAAAAATCACTGATCAAAGTGATTTTATTTTGAGCTAAAATAATTAACCAACATAAGTAACCAACTTTTTAGTGTATTTTCGTTGACTGTTTTTATTTTTTTTTTTGTATCTAATGCGTTTTTCAAATTCACTATTTCATTTACCATCGTCCTTGTTTTGATGGTCTGAATGATTTAATTATGAATTTATGTACTCATAATAATTTCTAGTCAGATCAATGTATAATTTATTCAATTAATTATTTCTGAGATTTTTCTTCACATTTAAACTAATATTATTCAAATTTTAATTTAATTAATTCTCTACTGTATTAACTGTGATAAAATATTAGTATTGAGTATTCAATAATTTATGATTTTATTATAATCGAATTGAAATGTATTTTTTATTATTAATAATGTATTTTGTAAGTGTAAGGAATAAATAAAAGAATTTAATTATTATTTTTATAGTTTATTATATTCACCTAGCCTCTCTTTCTATCGCGTAACACTTATATCTTCTCACTACGTTACACTCACTGAATTGGGCCAACAAGACGAGCCAAAAATGCGGAGTGAACCATCTGTGGTCACGGTGACAAAGCTAATAAGTAGCTTTGGTTTCCTAGTGCTCCGTTCCTATAACAAAACGAATCGTTTTGCTTATAATGGTAATTTTTTTACTGCTCTAACTGGGCATATAATAGTGCTAATTTTAGCTGTGATAGCTACTTCCATATACGAGGGTCGACTATGCAAAGTTATGAGATATTTGCTTAATTATTAGAGTCTTAATTTTAACCAATGACGGTCAGTAAATTATAGGAATCGGCCATAAGAAAGGCTGTCCAAACACAATAGTTTTTTGACAACTTAAT
This sequence comes from Omphaloscelis lunosa, assembly GCA_916610215.1. NCBI lineage: Eukaryota > Metazoa > Arthropoda > Insecta > Lepidoptera > Noctuidae > Omphaloscelis > Omphaloscelis lunosa. Next base: position 15,179,947 of record OU744261.1, on the reverse strand, counting down.
GTCAAATACTGGTAAAAATCAGACCATAAACCGGGCGTTATAATGTGACGGAACCACTCTTCTAGGAAACCACAGAACACTGTTTGTCCACCGCACCATGAACGGAACGTCAATGAGAAACGAGATTACGCAGTCTTAATAAATGTATTTTTGCTACTTCGCTGTCGGCGTCGTCATCTCGTTCCCGTTCACGGTGCGGTGGATAAACAGTGTAAGGCTCGTAAATTAGCAATAAACGTAAATTTATTTAGCACGGAAAAAAGTCACCTACTTTCTGCACATATTACGATCCTGGTCTTGTTATTTGCACGCATAAGACCAAGGTGTGTTTAAAGTCCACAATACAGGAAAACTATAAAGAAGACGATTTGTATTTTTTTTTTTTTACAAAATCGCAATATTGTTCTATCTTTGGCGTTTGTTGTCTACTACACAAACGCTAGTTTAAACATAATCCCACAGCTCGGTTGACGCATTAAACTAATTCGATTGTTGATTAGAATCGATTAAATCATCGGACATTGAATAAGATTGCGTACAGGTGTTATCCTGTAATCGTAGTTAGCTTAATTGGCCAAGTTTCAATTAGTGCAATCGTGGCGTATATCTCTGATGGCGCGGTTGTTTTAGTATTCCGTATTGATAATTAAAATAAGTACCTGGTCGACCGAGCTCTGCTCGGGTGAAAATAGATAAACGTATACTATAATACCAACTTTGTATCATATTCCCGAGGCTATGAAAATAGAGAAAACTAATTTTACCAGATATGAGACCTAGCTAAAACGATTTTTCGCCCCCGTAAACCCCTATATTGCAACTTTCATCGAAATCGTTAGAGCCGTTCTCGAGAACGTGACTACAAATATATATATGTACATACATATATGTATATATAAATATAGCTCATTTAATAGTATAGGATTATGTAAAAACAAAAGACAATACAACATAATTCATAAGCAACAACTCAACTACATAATTACATCACAACAACAACAACTCAATTACATCTTTAATTAAGGTTTACACGCTATAATTCACATATTATGCCTTCACGCCTTTATGGGGATTATAGCAAGAACTAAGATTAAGATCGAAATGTCAATACTTAACTCAATTCGAAGTGATTGTAAATCTCAGACCAAATAAAAAACCAAAACAGCGCTGCGAACAATAAAGTGAAACATGCCAAAATTAAATCAAATCAAATCAAATCAAAAATGTTTATTATGTTTATGTGTGTTCACATTCACTCTGTGCATACACGCTCACACGCATGCATGCTCAACCATTTACAATAGAACTACAATCAAACTTCACCTCACTAAGTGCACACATGTTTACGAAACCGGCTTCACGTCACTGTTGACAGCGCTATGTCTTGGTTTTTTATTTAGTCTGAGGTTATATTCATTTATTTTCTCTACACAAGTATTGTACTATATGTTGTGTGTATTGTAATAGGTAAATGCCAAAAAATAGCTGTACCAAATCTAGTTAAAGATAGTTAATTGATTCAGGTGTGACCTTGCGGAAATCCATTATAAAATACAATAGAAGTGGATATATTTAGTAACCTGTTCCACTTAGCTATTTCTAAAGAGTCTTAAAAAAAACTCTGAATGAAATCAATACGTGTTCCACCTCTCAACCAGGCATCCTCAGGATGACGATTGACTTGTCACGAACTCGAAACCAAATATAATTATTGTTCTTTAACTGCGCCCCGCGGTTTCACCCGCATAAATCTCGATCCCGTGGGAATATCGGGATAAAAAGTATTCCTTGTCCTAACCCAGGTTATGGTTTACCCTTGTGTCAAATTTAATCGAAATCCGTTCCGCCCCTTTTAGCGTGACAAACAAACATTCAAAGAATCAAATCTTTTCTGTTTATTTTGTTTAGAATAAGACGTGCTTAATAAGAAAAATAAATAATTTTGACGACTCCAAGCTTTAGTCCTTTCTTTGATAAACTTATAAAATTACGACTCTTTCTCATTCTACACTTTTGCTTCAACGTTTAATAAGAAAACAAGTGCTTATTTACTTTTAAAAACTTATTTTTCTTTAGAAGTGAACAAAGTACGAAGCTATATATCGATAAAAAGTTTGTCGGCACTAATAGAACAGGGACTCCGGCAATAAATAACGTCTACGATGTCAAATTAACTATAAGTTTGAATGGGTGCACAGACCGCAATGCACCGACCGCGGCCCGCTGCCGGTATGCCTGCGGCCCGCCAACAAAATAAAAAAATGCGAAAAATAAAAGAAAGTTATAAAATAAATGTTGACAATGTTGTATAACAACACAACTTAGGCCGGTATTGCATGCATGCAATTGATAGACATGCAAAAAGATGTAAAGTAACAAATTTAATTAAAGTAACTTACTCAACTTGTACCATTTGGTTGATATCAATACGTATAAAAAATTGCGAACAAATGTACTAAAATGCGCAAGTTTATTTTCATCAACGTATAAAATCTAGAAGTTTACAATGAATATTAATTGAAATCTTTCCATGTAAAGCTAAACGACAAAGTGTACGGTATCCGACCCCATCCAATTTTTAAACTGAATATCTATTTCATTATTGACACCCATTTTCAATAAGACATCAAGATAAAAATAAATTAATTACGAAGATGTCTGGGCGAGATTATTACGTCACAAAATTCCGGATATTGAACGATTAATCCTCGAATCAAAATTCCTATCCGTCTTTTTTTCTGTCAGCGTGTAATACGAAGGGTCTTGCCATAGAATAAGAAAATAGGGAAGAAATACAGAAGCGATTTATACCTACCTGGATATGACTCATCGAGCTCAAGAAAAATACAGAAAAATACAATGCCGAACTTTTCTTACTACTCGATGTGTGTTTAACGCCCATCAATGTCACCGAAAATAATCACCTACGGCGCAAGTGACGTTGCTTGAATGACTACAGTCCTTTGTAGAAGAAAGAAAGAAAATACGTTTTATATGCGGTAAACATGAGGCAAAGAAAGAACAGTTTGTTATTTTACCTCTGATTTTGCATCTTTATTGTCGTTTCTATAAGGTTGCTGTTGGGTTGCTGCTGTCAGAGGTAAAATAACTGTCAAAAGTCTGTACTTTGGCCCGTCAGACGTGTCGAAAAGTAGGCAATGAGTTCGGAACCAAAATTTCGCTTCTGTAACTTCATCTATGGTCTTACTTATTCATAAGAAGAGGCGACACCTGCGAGGGTCGACTGAATCAACTAAATCCAATTCGTGTGTACAATTTATACTATAGGGACCTATTTTTAGAGGAGAGATTTTAAGATTAAGTAGTCTGTATTTTACTTACAGCGAATATTGCGGGGTCTACTTAGTCCCTTTCCAAATATTTCTCATCATGCTCAGAATATAAATTGGTGATAGTAGCCATTAGTGTTCATATTTCCGACCCAGATGATCCCATAACCCTCCTCTAAGAGAGCAGTAAGGCCACCGCCACCAGTACATTGCACAAACACAAACGTCGGACATTCCGACCTCGCCGCCGAGGTCCTCCGCGACCGCGACCTCGAGTAAATAATACACCCCCCTTCTTTTTTTTTTTTTTTTTGAGTGTGGGAAATCATCAAATAACTTCTCCCGCTCTGGGCGGAGCGGGAGGGCGTGTCAGACTCTTACTGACTAAAACCCACCCGTGTTCCTTCGGCTGCCCTGTTGCCGGGGGCCACGATCTCCCTTTCGGTTTTCTTCGCAACCCCGGCAGGCATCGGCCCTAGTGGACCCCTTCGAATCTGCTGACATCTCTTTGAGGCGCGCGTGGAACACAACGCGCCGTCGACCCGGGCCTGGTCCTTATCGGACGGTGAGCCACCCATTGCTCACCGTCCGCAAGCCCGCGCCTACGGTGGCCGGAAATCGCCTCGCGATTCCTGACGCCCTGGGCGTCTCCTCCTGCGGCGGTTAGGGGCATGAGGGCGCGAAATTTGCCTCTCCCTCACGCGTTCCGCCTCCTCCTTCGCGAGCATTACCGCTTCGCAGAAGGAGGTGACGGCCTCCCATTTCCTCTCGCTCCGTACCATGGCCTGAACCAGGGCCGGACGCGAGAGATCACCGCCGCCAATCGCCTCCACGAGGACACGGCGATGCTCCGCCCAAGCTGGGCAGACCTCCACCGTATGCTCCACCGTGTCCTCCGAAATAATACACCCCCCTGACCCTTGCTCGACAACAATGCGCCAGCCCACGTCGAAGCTGAGCCTATAGCTTTAAATTCCTGGGGAATTTACAGCTAGAACCAGCGACGCCCTAAGGCGAGGTTCATACCCCATGGGAGGTGCCCATAGCAAGTGTCGCCTATTATATAAGTTTAGTAGTTATGATCTCAGAGGTCAACTACGAGAAGTCGTACCAAGAAAAAAAATGAAAAAAAAAACTTTAATATTCACACACAAGCGGCACGTGGTCGACGCCAGCCGAAGACGTGTCCGCAGCTGTAGTTTTCTCTGCCGTTGACACGTGCACTACAAACTACTGGTGTATATGTGCACTTAAGACTAGGTAGGTTAACAAACTGCAAAGGAAAGAGCAACCACCACCACTTTACCATTAAATTCATTCTGGTGTAGATACTAGAATTTGCATGTCTTTTTTCACCATAAGTTAGTTATATATTAAAAGTTTAGAATGTCTAAATGTGAAAAAACACTGATGGTGCACTGAGCTGGTGCTGACGGTGTGTGGGAAAATACTGGTATTCAGTTAGACTGGAAGCCGACCCCAATATAGTTGGGAAAAGGCTAGGCAGATGGAATGTCTAAATGTGAAAGTATACATTGAAATATGCGTTTCATTTCTGCGTCCATAAACTTTGAATCAGTAACAGTTCTTGACAGGAATTATCCAAAGTAAGAAAGAAAAATATACAGACAGGCTAAACTGATCCCGAAAATGTGTCAAATATTTCAAGTTCATATCAAGCTCGTTTTAGCTTCCTATATTATATTCATCTACTCTAGGGATTCAACGATGTAACCTACATTTAAGACTACCCACGCAACATAATTTTATTTATATATTCATTTAATACTTCAAGCACAGAAATGTACAAAGGCGGACTTAATAATAATAAAAATAAGATTTCGGATAACAAAAAGATCCATAAATTGTTAGTAACATGTTTGCACTTAAACCACTATTGTTAGTAACTTAAAACTAAAGACGAATTTGTGAGAAGACCACCCAACATCTAGACACAATGAGAAATGGTAATGGTCTAACTATGGTAAAAGTCTTCGCACAAGTTGCCTTATTATAGCGGAGGAAGTATCTGCCGCCACAGCTTTCAGGATACTATTGTGACTGCCTCTTATTCTGCTCAGGAGTGAGGTCATTTTTTTGCGGCTGATGGCATGAAATCCATCGGTATGGGTTACCGCGAACATTTCTGATGCACTGCAAAAACGAGGCAGTCGCAACAGCAAATTATTATTATTAATAGAATATTCAGCGACCTTTTCAAGTAGTTGCCCCAAAGATTACCGATGTAAAAACTCTTACAATAAGCTTTAAAAAGCGTAATCTTAACTTGGTCAGTACACCGAGCAAATCTTCGTGCCAAGATATTACCCCTGACCGCCAGAGCCCTACGCTCCCTCTCAATATCACTATGGTCGCTGAGGTGAAGAAAGTGCCCCAGATATTTAATGCCATAGGAATTTTCTAACAGTCAATCTTTGGGTGATGCAGAGACAAACAGTGGTACTTGCAATTACGAAAAATTGAGGATTAAAAAATTATTAAAATATCAAGATACACATATTCCTATTACAAACTATAAATTTAATATATATGCCTAATTATAACACAATCTACCTAAACTTATCATTAATTTATTGCACAACCTTTCATTTCAGTGTTAGTTCAAAGTAATACAGAAGTTGTATATGGTTACTACCTACTTCTAATTTCAGACACTACATGATCCTTATAGCCTAACCAAGATTACGTCTGGTCTTTAAAAGACACTTTAACCCCTTTTTTTGGGGGACTTTGACCCCTGAGTTTGTTTCGCCATTTCTTCTCAGTTTTCAGATTGGAAACGTCGACTCCATCTTGCTTTTTACCACCATACCAGCGCTGTGACACTTATTTTTAAATGTCGCAGCATCCTGCTGAGATAGAAGCCTTGTGGCCTCGTACAGGACTTTCTGTTATTTTCTTATTTTTGTTTCTATGAGTGTGTTAAGAAGTTCAATTTTTGATCTCCTGTGCGAGTCCAAATAGATACTTTTTTTATATTACGTGTAAAATTGATACCGATATCCTATTTACAGAATAAACAATTTCATTTCATTACTTTAATCAAGACATGGGTGTTCAAAATGATCCCTAACTTTAAACTCTATTGCAGGGATGGCGAACCTATGACACGCAAGACAAGGATATTAAATTCTAGACACATCAGTATAGTAGAAAATCATCGTTCTCCCCGAAAGATTCGGCAGAGGAGTACTTAATATTACACCCACATTTTGCCAGTTATGATTGAGTGCTATGTAACACCGGCGAGCCAATTGCCATCAACAGGGCACAAATCCAGATTCCGTTCTGCTAATGAGAAAATCCTAAGGGAAAAACCTAATAACCTTTTGCCCGATCCAGATATAGGAAACAGGACCTTGTGCTCAGCAGTCACGCTCGCGAATACTTGACCATCGAGGCAGTTAAAGAAGAAAAGTCAAGTTGTTTTGCTATATTTGAAAATATGTCAGCCAACCAATCCGCACTGGGCCCATAACATAGCATAATCGGTCTTTAATGTTCCCATTACTGGGACACAGGTCTCCTCTCTGTGAGAGGGAGTGGGCCGTAATACACCACGCGGGCCCAGTGCGGGTTGGTGGTCGCAGATTTCGTCGATTTTTTGGTTCTTAGGACAAGCTGGTTTCCTCACGATGTTTTTCTTCACCGTTTTTGAGCGCAGTGGTGATGAAATAATTTATACAAAGTAAAGTACCTGCTCGGGTTCGAACCCACGACCTGCAACTCATAAGTCGCGGCCGGCCGTTCACACTGGGACACCACGGCTCTGCCTTGACCCGCGTGGTGGATTACAGCCCACACCCTCTCACAGAGGAGGCCTGATTCCCAGTAGTGGGAACAATATAGGCTGATTGATTAAATATATTAAAAATGTTCATAACCCCTGCACAGCTTGAAACTCGCGTGTACATAACACTAAGTTCTACTTACACGAAGTATTAAGTTCACAAGGCTTATGTTTCATGCCCGGAGGGATGACTTCGAACTCTCTTCGGCTTAATAAAGAGGAACTCGGCAACTAATTTGATTCTTGACTTCATGAATAAATATCATTTTCATATACTTGCGATTTAATTGATTCGTTTTTCGTCGGAAAACAGTAAATTTGGTGAAGTGTGAGTTTGACTTGGTATTTAGTTAATTAGAAAACAATTTGCCTGATGTATATAAGTAGTACTAAATGGCCTGATGTTATGTTATAACAATTTTGAGAATCATCGACGATGACATACAGAATTATAGAAAAAAATAATACAACAGAGGATAAACTTTTTGGTACGGAACCCATTTAAGAATATCTGATTATTATCTACCTATGCAAATGCTTTTAATTATTAACATTGTGGAGCGTGTTAACTCCATTATTATTTGAAACACACAAAGTGCATTCTGACCGTAATTATTTTAATTATGTTCTGAATAAATTAAAACTTAAATGAATTACAATGTTTAACAACTATGTATGTATATATGTGATATATTTACCAAACCAACATAAAGTAGTATCACTTCAATAGCAAAAATATATCTTTCTCTCAGCACGACAAGAATAATAATTGGTATAGTTATTTAAAAGCTACATTTGAACTCCTACAATATATATCTCAATATCTTATAAAATTTTCGCTCTCACAAATTCAGCCATGCGACAAATCCAAACTATATTGATACGGGAGAAAATGTACCACTTTTGTAAAATACTGTCACATTTTATCTTCAATAGCCACTTATTCCATTATGTTATAACCAAATTGAAATCTCCGGAGTATCCATAGTTTTAGCAAAATTTGACGATTTTTCTATAAAACTTGAGCCCTTTGATGATTACAATTTGGTACCACATCGGATTTTTTTAAAATCAACTTTCGAATTAAGTTCCCTGTCAAGTAAAAAAATCTCGACTAATATAAGCTGTCAGTTCTTCGTTTCATATGGTTAGTGACTAACATGCTGTTAGAGTTTTAAAACCACCCGCTTAGCTTCACATGCCGTCGAGAAATATCTCTCAAGCATGCCAGTTTCCTCAAGATGCTTTCCTTCACCGTTTCTGAAGCAAGTGATAATCATACAATACGCACATGAATCCGAAAAGTCAGAGGCGCCTTACTCTGTCTATATTTAGACGTCACATAAATCTTTGATTGGGGGAGAATTTCACAATTTCCCTAACTAGTAGAAGCGCAATATGGTTATTATGATTAGTAGAACATAACATAACATCACTCCTGTAATGCCCGAAGGGTAAAGCAGAGGTGAACCTATAGTACACCCACATTTCGCCAGTTATGTTTAAGTCCCACGTAATAGGGGGTGAGCGTATTGCCATCTACCGGGCACAAATCCAGACTCCGCGCTGCTACTGAGAAATTTCGGATGGAAAAACCCAATAACAGTTTGCCCGACCCGGGAATCGAACTCAGAACCTCATACCTCAGCAGTAGCGCTTGCAACCACTAGACCAACGAGGCAGTCAATGACTAGTAGAAGTACATTAAAAAACTGAACAAAATATTTATATTAACCTAAGTATATCCCATCCCATCCACAAATCACAATTCCGAATCACAAGAAACTTCCTAAAATGAAAAATTTATGAAAAATCATTTATTGAAACTCGCACAGGAAATCACAAATTAAAATAAAACACACTCATTAAAACATTAATAAAAAAATAAAAAACAAATTTACAAAATAACAGAAAGTCCTGTACGAGGCCAAAAGGCTCCCATCTCAGCATATGCTGCGACATTTAAAAAAAAAAAATGTCACAGCGCTGGTATTCTGATAGGGCCCGCAGTGATGTCACGGATAGATAACAGATGCGATGGATATACAGCAACTTAAGGTTTGTAGGAAGTTTCATCAGACCACAGAAACTCAATCTCCATACACATCTACAAATACGATTTTCCGCTTCAATGAAATGCACTCACAAAGCCCACAATATCTTCTGTAGCGAGAAAGTGGCGTCTTCAAAAGATAAGCTCAGAAGCTTACGTGGGACCTACAGGAATAATATTACAGTTTAGGAACGAAACCAGATGGTATTGCAGCAGGTCATGGTCAAACTGACGTACTGTCATCGGATAAATATTTGGAACTTCATGTAATATAACACAGCTGTAATTTAGAGCTCAAGCAAACGGGCAAGACATCACCAATAAAAATCTGTTCTTCTATGAGATAATGCATTTTTTCTTAATCCGCTTAAAAGGAGGTAGACCGTTAAACACAAAGTTTATTCTGTACTTTATCTACATTATATTAGAAAGAGAAAATATTTTTATTTTTGTTTGTAATGAATAAACTTAAAAACTGCTACTGATTTGTAAAAAATCCTTCACCAGTAGAATGCTATATTATCACTGAGTAACATAGGCTATAATTTATAAAGATCTCACGCGGGCGAAGCCGCAGACGAAGCTAATAGGTACCTAATATGAAATAAATGCAAACACTGAAGTAAGGGCTTCTCTACTAAACACTGAAAAAGTACTGTCGTAATTAATGTGGATATTTTTTTTAAGTAAAAGAGAATTCAGCTATATTTCCTATCCCTGGTCGCCTTTTACGATTCCCGAAATACAACAGGAAGCTTTCTTTACCAAGAACCACGCGGATATAGAATTTTTATACCTCTTTTAGTATCCCCCAATATCTTGGTGACTTTGATTCAAAGCTTTTACAGGATATCCCCGGGATATTCACCATACTCTTGGGAAGGATTTACTTTTTATTACTGTGACTTGATTAAAATTTATGGCAACGAACGTGCATGTTAGGAATATTTAATAAACTTGAGTGTCACGCTAGCTTTTTGTTTAGCCAGTACGTTTTATATCGGCCTGTGTTTGCAACATAAAATATTAAATGGAAAAAATAAGTTCTTATCATCAACTTACTGAAACGTTTTCATTCATCAACAAAAATTGCTTATGAATTCCTAAAACAGATGTACCGGTACTAAAATCATACATAAAACAAAGCCCAAATTACTTTTACACTCGATATAATATCGTCATAAAAGACAAATTGCACTAAAATGTGTTTACACTGTCAGTTTTTTAAAACCATTCACTGCACTAGATCGGAATAAAAAAAAAATGTGTCAAAGCAAAACGGGAACATTCACTGCATTCAGAACGTAGCACAAAAAATTAATCTCGTAGCCTCAGCGAGTTCGTAGCGCTACGGCGTAGACTCGTAGACCTACGCGGGTGTCCGCACGCGAATCTCACCCGACACTGGCGTTCAACCGCTGGTGATGTCAGATGCGAATCAAATTACCCGATAACTTGCCAACAACTGAATAATAGAGTGGGGAGAATATTTTGCCCAGCTGCGTCATAGCGATGGTCTGGGTAAAAGTTTGCTTGACTTTTGGGAATTAATGAACAAAATGTGGCTTCTTATAATAATGAAATTTTCTTCAGGATTTCTTTTATGAAAACTGAGAATATGGAACAAAGTTTGAATAAGAAATTTCGCTGCTTTGCAGGCTTCCTTGAACTTACTTACCGATAGGTATGTAATATAAGCAGATATTTTCTACGCATACAAATGTCATTATTATCATACATTTAAATATTTTCGTACTCAATGTTTCGACACACATAACATCCTATTTGAATATCTGAAATTGTAATTTTTTCGTTCAAACTAAATGGGTAGCTATCGTAAAAAAAAATTGATTGCTTAAATCAAAAACAGCAATTTATAATACTCTGCATATTTTTTTTAGTATAAAACGAGTTGTAACATTACATCTTCCCATTTTCTGGGTAAAGTTCAATAGGCTGGCCACACCGCTAGCAACAGATATCTGTTGCGCCCCATCACCCCATACAATTAATATTGGGGAACCATAGTTTATGTTCCCATATATCACAAGTATTACAAAAGAAAAAATGTTTCATAAAAGTTACGTTATCGAGGAGAAAGTATGCGTTTGGTATATTTAAGAAGAATATTTTGATACTTTATAAGGATATTTTTGTATGAAGATTATGTATATATAATTTCTATAAAAAAAAAGGTTTGGTTAAGTAGTAACAGCCGCACGCTTCGATCGATTAGGTTAAGCTACGCTTGCCGCGGTGGGTTTGTGGATGGGTAACCATCTTTACACACCAAGACCTCGGAAAGCACGCTAAGCACGGTCCCAGCTGTCATTTGTAATCTTTGTCAGTCGTTACGGGTCGTCAGAAACCCGAAAGTCTGACAACCGGTATCGTATTACCCAGTAACTGGGTTGTGGAGGTCAGATAGGCAGTCACTCCATGTAAAATACTGGTATTCAGCTGCATCCGGTTAGACTGGAAGCCGACCACATCATAGTTGGGAAAAGGCTAGGGAGATGATGATGAAGTATGGGTAATAGTTAAAAAAACCTTAATGTAAAGTAACCCTCGACAAAATCTATGAATTCCAGTATAGTGCATGGCTTGAAGTTAGCTGCCTGCTGTAGAAGGAAACTTCTTTAGGAGCGTCGGGCATTTTTGTGATGGGACTAAACCTTTGATTTCGCGACACTGTGACGACACCAGATTTAGACCATTGAAAAGACATCAACGCGTTGATTACCGCGGCGCTTGGAGTAAAAGAAATCAACGCGTTGATTACCGCGGTGCCGATTTCTGTTTCAAATTTTCACTTCTCTCGGCACTCCCCACTCCCGGAGTGCCACTTGTTTTATTGATATATATGTTTTTATATATATGTTTTTCTATATTATTATAACCATAGATGACAAATCTTATATACAATCTAACACTAAATTAAATGCCTAACAGCCAGTTGCAGAAACGAACTTTAACTTTTAAAGCTGTCATTAAATACTAATCTTCCATTAACTTGTGTTAACTTGTTGCAGAAATCAACATTAGACTCGATATTAACGGTTCTTTGATGAAATTAATGAAATCATTATTGACAATGATCCATTACGTAATGGGGCATTAATGTTTGTGTTTGTGCAACTGGGTGTTACTATTACAAAGACTTATTTTGTAACTAGCTGCGCCCCGCGGTTTCACCCTCATAAGTCTCGATCCCATGGAAATATCGGAATAAAAAGTATTTAATGTGTTAATCTAGGCTATAAACTATCTGTGTGCCATCATAACATAACATAACATCACGCCTTGTTTCCCCGGAGGATTGGGCAGAGGTGTGTCCCTGTAGCAGGTTCACCCACATTTCGCCAGTTTTGTTTTAAGTCCCATGTAATAGGGGGCGAGCCTATTGCCATCAACCGGGCACAAATCCAGACTCCAGGCTGCTACTGAGAAATTTCAGATGGAAAAACCCAATAACACTTTGCCCGACCTGGGAATCGAACCCAGGACTTCATGCTCAGCAGTACCGCTTGCGACCACTAGACCAACGAGGCAACAAAATTCTTCCAAATCCGTTCAGTAGTTTTTACGTGAAAGAGTAACAAACATCCATCCATCTTCACATTTTTTTGCGTTTATAATATTAGTAGAATATATATATTATAATATATATAACTATAATATAGTAGGTTAGGATGCCTAGTCTCATCTCACTATTTTTTTTAATGAAGCTGCACTAAAACAACAACAAAAAAAAACTCATCAGTTCCCCCAATTATAGAATATTAACCCATCCACTGGTCGATCACGTTGATTCACAAGTAAAACTCAGTATCTACGAAGCACACGTGTTAAATACCACCGTATGCGAAAATATAACAGTAATCCAGGCCAATTTATCTCTAAAGTAAAAGTTACAATTCCAGACTGAAAATTGAAAACGAGATCCAAACTGTCTGGAAACTTTTCGATATCTAAAAGTTCAATAAATCGAAAGGCTAGCTCACACGATACAGCGAATTGCTGCGGTTTTTTTAATGTGCAAACTGTTTTGTTACTGCACAGTTAGTATTATCATTTACACAGTTTTAATACCTTTTAATGTAGGTACCAGTATAGGGCCTGCCGGGGTTGCGAAGAAGTCCGAAATAGATCGTGGCCCCCGGCAGTATGGCAACTGAAGGAACACGGGTGGCTTTTAGTCAGGAAGAATCTGACACGCCCTTGCGGTTCGCCCAGAGCAGGAGAAGTTATTTGATAAATCCCCCCCCCCCCAAAAAGGCCTACTTGTCTATGAAGTAAAAGTTACAATTCCAGACTGAAAATTGAAAACGAGATCCAAACTGTCTGGAAACTTTTCGATATCTAAAAGTTCAATAAATCTAAAGGCTAGCACACATGATACGGCGAATTGCTGCGGTTTTTTTTTAAATGTGCAAACTGTTTTGTTATTGCACAGTTAGTATTATAATTTGCACAGTTTTAATAACTTTTAACATAGGTACCAGTATAGGCCTGCCGGGGTTGCGAGCCTGCCGGGGTTGCGAAGAAGTCCGAAATAGATCGTGGCCCCCGGCAATATGGCAACTGAAGGAACACGGGTGGGTTTTAGTCAGGAAGAGTCTGACACGCCCTCCCGCACCGCCCAGAGCGGAAGAAGTAATTGATAATTTACCAACCAATAAAAAAAAGGCCAATTTATCTCTAAAGCAAAACTTACAATTCCAGACTGAAAATTGAAACCGAAATCAAAATTGTCTCGAAACTTTTCGATATTCAAAAGTTCAATAAATCTAATGGCTAGCTCACACAATACGGCGAAATGCTGCGGCTTTTTAATGTGCAAACTGTTTTGTTACTGCACAGTTAGTATTTCAATTTGCAGTTTTAATAACTTTTAATGTAGGTACCAGTATGATGTCAAAAACAGTCAAGATAGACAGGCATACAATTAAAGAGTAATCAATCTGCGTAGCCTTTTCCCCAACTATGTTGGTGACTTCTAGTTCAAACAGATGCAGCTGAATACCAGTATTATACATGGAGCGCCCGCCAATCTGACCTCCACAACCCAGTCACTGCGTAACACGATACCCCTTGGCAAGACTGGTTGTCAGATAATTAAAGAGTGTTGTACTCATTTTAGTAGTCAATCAACAATCGTAGGAAAGAAAGAAAGAAAAAGTATTCAGTAAGTAAGTAGTAGTTGCAGGTCATGTCTGCCGCATGCCGGACAAATTGTGGGCCCAAATAGCACAGAACTAGTGCCCTGAGACAGTGAGGCGAGGTCGCGGCAGACCACGTAGAAGATGGCGGGGCGAGCTGCATAGGTTCTGTCAAAACTGGAAAAAGGACGCGTGGGGTCACAAATGGTGGAAGGAGTGGAGGAAGGCCTTTTCCCAGCAGTGGGACAGCGTAGGCTAGTAAAAAAAGTAGTAGCTTAAGTATTTCGTTTTGAAATTGTTTCAACCCAAAATATCGCCTCGAACTCGTGGATTGCCTTTACGAACAGGGACTACCAAGCACCTAGAATTAGGGGTCACTTAAGCACCCAAATCCCCAAGCCCCAACCCAGTCGTAATAAAAAAACAATCTTTATTTCTACAATCCCACGCAGCAATACATAAATCAACTTCAATACCGATTTATAACACAAAAATTTGGAGCACAAGGAATTAATTAACAAATAAAACTCCAGTTTAATTAAAATACTGTGACAGCGACGCGTTTTGCAAATTTAAAACGAAATTAGTTCGCCGGTCCTATTCAAGATGGCTTATGCATTTTTTTCTTTTTGTTTTAACGATAAAATTGTTTTGTTAAGAAAGCATTCTCGTGTTGAATTGGAAGTTAAATTACTCATAATTACTTTTTAAGTCCAGCTGTTGCAAAATTAATTAGTTTAAAGGTAATAAAAGAGCGTTAAAGCTTTATTAAAAAATCTTTTGAATGTACCTGCAGACACCAATTTGAGTTGGTACTTGGTAACAACATAATCCGTGCAAAATTAAACGTATAGAGGATTAGAAATAGGCTTAAAAGCGTTTATACAGAAAGTGGGCAACGTCGCAAATGGGTTCCCTACATGAAATCGAATGACGTGAGATCGAATAACACTTGCTCGAAAACGTTAACTCGATAGTACATGAAATCGATCAATTATGAGCGGGACACTTCTCACTACCTCGATGCATCAAAATCTCGAATAACTATAAGCTCGAAACTTCGGCAGCGGGAAGGCCCATTAGTTTGAAACATCATTTCTCGAGCGACCATCTAATCGATTTACAGAATAGTTGAAACAATATACGCATATATTATATTGTTTCAACTATTCTGTACTGGGTTTACGTTTTCGAGCAAGTGTTATTCGACCTCACGTCATTCGATTTCAAGTAGGGAAGCCGTCGCAAATAGCTGCTGTAAAATATTTCGCTGTTTTGATTAATTTGGCGATATTACGGTATGGAAATAAGAAATATGACTAACTAGTGAACTAAAATATTGATTATGAAATGCAATAATTAATATCTTAGCACCGGATATTTAGTTTTAGATGTAAAAAAAAGTATTTGGAATCTTTCCAAATGCTTTTTTTACACCTAAAACGGTTTACAACATCAAATTGAGTGTTATAATAGCAATTCATCATTAATATTCTAGTTCACTAGTTAGCCATTTATCTTATTTCCATACAGTAATATTGCCAAATTAATCAAAACAAGTAAATATTTGACAGCTATTTGCGACGTTGCCAACTTTATGGATGAACGCTCTTAATTGTACAAGTCATTAGGTATTAGGTACTTTAACGAATGTCATACTAAGCAAAGGCGTTGATGTCACGTTGACTTGGATCATTTAGAAACTATGTCGCGTTTGCACAGCGTCTTCGCTGCTTCTACATTACGTAATACGTTAGAACTAAAGCACTTTTAAGGATAATAATAATAATACCAGCCTATTATTGTCCCAGAACAAAGGCCACTCCGCATGCAGAGAAGGCACGAGCATTGACCACCACGCTTGCTATATCCAGGTTTCCCTACGATATTTTTCTTCACCGATATCAGTCAGATCACGATAAACTCAGAACATAAGAATTGAGAAAGTCATATTGCACCCACAACCTAGTGCAGTGTCGGCAAACCGCGGCTCACGAGCAGCATTTGGCCTATAGAGTGCGGCTCTGTACATGTCGATGAGTGCGGGAGTGGATACGCGCGGGGGTCGGGGTTTCGGTCATATCAAGTTGTGTTCAAAATTCAAACTATATTTCAAAGATTTATTACCGAAGTCTTTTCACCAAAAATTAACAGGACATTGAAAATTAATCATTTACTATATCTTTTAAAGTTTTCCAAAGTTAACTTGTTAACAAGTAAGATGCCCTCATCATATTATTATCATCCGATATCATGATGATGATGAAGGCATCCTACTTCTTAGCAAGTTCATTTTCGGAAGCGTTGTGGAGTGAAAGAGGATGGGAGTTTTAAAGATTAAAATAAAAGCGTATTGAGACAGTTTGGACACACAGAAAGGATTGCCTCTCATAAAAATCTTAGTCATTATAGTATTGATATTTGGCTCTATTGATTAATGAATTTACCGGTCGGTAACTGACCTAGTGCATGAGACACCTTAACCACATGACCATCACGACATTTCACGACTTTTAAAAATGATTTACAATAATATTAATGTTAATAATATGTAATATTAATTATTAATAATAATAATGTTATAAGTTATTGCCAATCCGCTTTGTTCTGTCCTCTATGTGTAACAAATTGTTAAAATGCGTGTGGAACACACATAATATCGAAGGTTGTCATACTTCTCTAATTATATTATATTATACTTATTTCCAAAATCACTAATTTATTTTAACATGAATCAGGCACATAAAAAGGAATTTCAAAGGACGCGGTTTGTCTAATTAATATATTGAAATCGATGCAAAGGCAAAGCGTGTTATATTAACATATCAAATAAAAAAAATTGTTGAAAATATAGTACATAAAAGTTTTTTATATTAAAGTTCTCCATGTTCTACTGTCACATGGGCAAAGTTAATAAAGTTTATTTATGGAAGAAACACTTAGGAAGTACCTATATCCTTAAAAAAAAATCCTGACCGTCTTCGAATAATCGGAGAAAATACTTTTAATTTTTTTTAAGTAATCCGATGAACTGAGAACCTCTTTCTTTTTTTTAAGTCGGTAGAAAAAGGCAATTCAATTAATTTTATTGCTCTCAATTCGATTTGCTTAAAATATATAATGAAAGCAAATAAATGTTCAAATTTGTTTACAAACTCATAATTATTTCCTTCTCATACAAAAATCTTTACTACTTTATCTTTACTCCGGATATTTCAGGCCCTGACGTATTTTTATCTTACCGAAAGGAAGAATAACTGTACATAAGAGGATGAACGCAACGCAATATGTCAAGGAGTGCATCCAACGCAAGGAATGGATGCACTCCTTGACATAACAAAGAACAAAGAGTATATTACCAACAATTTTAGAGTCTCTTGAAATAGCACGTGCCGTAAAAATATTCGCCGTACTTCCATAAAATCTGTATCCTAAAAATATTTTGGTGTTTCCTTTCACGTATTCGTTACTATGAGTTTTCATAGAATCTGTAGCGTATTGAACGAACTACGTGTCTGTATAACACATTGGATTATGCGGGAATATACACGTGTCGTTTTTTTTGTTTTTCGTTCTCCCCATTATGCGGTAGTTTTTATTCATTTGAGAAGACTACGATACGTTCTGAATTTGATTTTGAAAATATAACTGGAATTGTTGACGTCTTTCTACATTGTTCTCACATGTATAATTTCAACATGAATGATGTAACCAATATTTTGTAACATTTTTTTAATTTAAAACAGTGTCCGTGGAGTTTCTTGCCCGTTCTTCTCCATAGGTACCTACTACGCTTTGGAATGGGCAACTTCATATTTCTGACTGACCAATTCCTTGACAATTCAAAAGTGCCTGTTAATGGTTTAATTGAAATAAATGCTCTGAGTTTGAGTTGAGTTTGATGATTTTTGAAACGACAAATACTTTTTATGCGGCGAAAACATATCGTCGTTCTAGTGCAAGAAGTCACTAAGTGACATATTAGCCAAAACGAATTAATGATGTCAAAGTTTTTCTAAACCCATTATCTACCTTATGAAAAGGTAAAAGAGCAGATTTTTGTTTGAATTTTAGAGAATGTCAGAAGCACATAACTACTTATTAAGGCAAAAAACAGTCTACGAAAATTAACTAACGGTACTTGAGTAATTTATGACAATGTTTTTACTAACGTTTTCTCAATTACTGGGGCTACACTGCTCATTAATGTTACTTAGTTAATTTTCGCATACAATATATTATTTTTATTTCATGTAAGCTGCAAGAAATAACTAAGAGACATTATCAGTGGTTCTCGTCGAATATATACACATAAATTATTTTTTTGACAATGCTAAAATTAACAATCTTACTTTTTATTATATTTCTCAGTTACGGTAAAAATATTCACATAATTTACTGAATATTAGAGTGCAGGGTAAGAATATCAGTATTTTGTTCATAAAAAACATTTTTGTAACTCTATGCGTTAATGTGTTATACCGATTAGAAGAACAAAAAACTTTAAAACAGGGTTATCTCGAAACTAGCTTTTTGCACTTAATGATTTCTCACACTACAACGTCGATTTTTGTATTATGCCGTAAGTTGTGATTACTTTAGATACAGCAAAATTAAGCATCGTGTCTCGAATTCATATCATCGTAAAAACATGCGTACTCCGTAAATCTATTCACCAAACGATGGAAGTCTTGAAAATTATACCACGACCTGAACTGACATCGGTCCTCAGCACATATTTACGGCTAACACAACAGACACAACTAGAAGTTTAAGAAAAATCTATTCAATACTCCCAAGAGTAGTTTTACCTCCACAGACTAGAACTGACGGTTGGATTCCAAAACGATTTATCTAGATGAGTCGCCTCAGGTGTGCATAGTGGAATTACTTCTCAGATACTTCCAGCGCACCGGTAAACCGAGTCGACGTTATTGAGTCTAGGAGTAAACGAAGAAGTACGATGGAGAATTGTTTCGTTAATTGTTTAAAACGTCCTCTTAATTTATTTGTTGTTAAGAGGATTTGTTGTGGGTTTCATTTAAGTACAACTTCTTTCTTTTTTACCTCTTCCTTAAGCTTTTTTCCCCTGAACCGAAAAGTCGAAAGATTTTTATTTTTTATTCAAAAAATCTGTCGCACATGCGATTATGCCGCCCTGGTTGGCTTAACAAAATCAAACTAATTTCTATTTAACATAACCTTAGCATAGCTAATTTCTGCCGGGAGTGCGAAGAAAACCGAAAGGGAGATCGTGGTCCCCGGCAACAGGGCAACCGAAGGAACACGGGTGGGTCTTAGTCAGTAAGAGTCTGACACGCCCTCCTTCTCCGCCCAGAGCGGGAGAAGTTATTTGATAATTTCTCACACAAAAAAAAAGCATTGCTAATTTGTAAAGAAATCTAGCTGCATTAGAAAGTGGCACAGTTAGAGCACTATTACAGTAACCTATGTCTCTAATTCTACAATCAAAGTTATTTCTAAATTCCTCGTTGTGGAAGTTATGGGGTGAAACTTTTCACCTCTAACAAACTTCAAAAACATTACCCTCCTTTTGGGCTCCGCTGCAGCCCAAAAAGCATATGGAAACACCGCTGTCTCCGAGATTTTACGTACCTAAATCTCAGTACGTTG
This sequence comes from Omphaloscelis lunosa, assembly GCA_916610215.1. Lineage (NCBI taxonomy): Eukaryota > Metazoa > Arthropoda > Insecta > Lepidoptera > Noctuidae > Omphaloscelis > Omphaloscelis lunosa. The sequence goes on along the minus strand of OU744261.1, from coordinate 15,159,997 downwards.
GATCAAAATATGTTTGTCTTCTCACAATTAGAGTCTTGGAGACCTACCGGGCCCCTCAATTTCGCTACGTATTTGGCTTGTCCCGGGAGTTAGAAATTTACTTCCCCAAATACTTGCGGTGCTCGGTAACATACCAGCACTTCGTGTTACCACCCTGCCCAGTTCCCAGAAGGTACCCAAAGAAATATTGTATTTACTGCACTAAGCAAATAGCTTCTTGATCTTTCTGCTTTGCCACAGTGACCCTGAAAAAAGTCCGCTGAAGCTCCATAAGAAGTCAAATGTTTTAGCTAGGCTACAATTACCACTCCTCAGCTTATTGCAATTCATAGCTGGACAAAAAACTCCGTCAAATTTCTCCAGAACCTTCGATTTTCGCGATCACACTAATTGAATTTTTACCAATAAGTCCAGCCGGTCTACTCTGTAAGAATCTCATCGTAAAAACTTAGGTGAAGTGAGCTGTTAAAACTGTTTGTACTACCCATCACTTGTTCTTAAGGGTTCATTTGAAAACAGCGTCAGACAGCATCTGTCTGGCATTAATGCTGAAATGAACCTTTTTAGTGCAGTGCACACACTATTGTTGTTATTTTCACTTTTTCATTTTGTTATTTGTATTTTGTGTTTCACGAACTGTGTCCAAATAAACGTTATTCTTTCTTTCTTTTCTTTCTGTTTATTATGTTAAACCCTAGTATCAGGTGGAATCAGATTTTTACACAAAAGATCGGCAGTAATCTCTATCTTGCGGAGACGGTCTACATAACGCAAATACTTAGGTTCAACTTTAACACCCCCTTTATAAAATACAGGTGTTGAATAAGATCAACAGCTGAAGACGCGATAGAAGCCAGTTCACATATAAAATGTCAATAATTTCCAGCTTATCCTTAATCAATAACTTGACAAGTATTTATTGGGATCGCAATGTATTTCAGATAAATTTTGGGGCACGTAAAATGTTTAATTAATCTGACATTAAAAATTCATTTTTTCCATATATTTTAATTAAGTCAGTATATTGGAAAAAACAATTTTGGCGCTAATTTTAAAGAATGTGTCCGTATCAATATTTTGGCCTATTGGATAAATTGTGAAAATAGCTTGTCATAAATGATCATGACTTTGACTAACATTATTACTATAATAAATAAGTTGACAATGTTAATTATAGGAATAACTTGGTAGCAACAGGTTTTTGGCCCATTGCACAACAACCAAAGACAAATTATCAAAATCCGCCGAAGAAGAAAAAATAAGGAAATATTCAAACGCTTGCGAAATGCGACATGCGACATTCACCCCCTTGTTGCATCTGTTGACGGAATCTTCGCCTCACAAATGTCTACCTTCGTAAAACATCTTGGAGCTGCAATCGCTGACAACTGGAACAGGCCCATGAGCATAGTGATGGGTTGGCTGAGATCAAGAATCATCATCTCAATAATCCGTGCCACTAGCATGTGCATTCGCGGTACAAGGCATAATTTTAAACCAATAGTCAAGTTATTCGGCTTCGACGATGGAGCAGCCCTACCTAGACAAAACTGATGTACATGTGACCGATGAACTGAGAAGAGGTCGATTGCAATAAATCGTGTTAGATAAATGAACTTGTATTATAATTATCTAATGTTATTTTCCGAACTTTAACCTCCAACTGTCAAGAATGTAATCTAAAAAAAAATATTTAAATATTAAGTAGGTATGATACTGTAGTCTCATATTTGGTGATTTGCCAGCTTTGTCTCGAATAACAAAAGAATTGCGCCACTCTTTTGTTAATTTAGCATTTAAGTTTCTGACAAAGTTTTAGACCAATATTATGCAGTGTCGTGCTATCGCAGCATCTACACGACGAAAAAGATGGTACGGGAAAAAAATTAAATAAAATCAAAATGAAAAAAAAAAAAACATTTTCTCGTTTTAACATTATCTATCTATCAATATTCAGTTTATAACTATTTTATATCAGGAAGCAACATTTTAGGGCTTAGGTACCGAAATATGTCGGCATGTCGAGATCGTTTGAAGTCGGTTTAAGTTTGAATTTGTTTGGACTCCAACAAAGTCTGAGGCTTAATCGTCAATACCACACCTAAGTACAAGGTGAACATAGGTATCTCCTAATACTTTTAAAATCTTCTTTCACAGCTGTTTCTTATCTCTACTCGACTGCCCCAGAGGGAGGGTAAGTTTTTCAAGAGTATGTATGTATGTCTATTTCTTTGGCACGCTCTGTAGCCTAAACGGCTTGATGGATTTTAACATATGAGGTGTTGTTAAATTCGTTTTAATTATGGGAGTGACATAGGCTATATAATATTTATATGTTGCATCTGCAAATACAAAAAAAGGAAGGGGAAAGGTTTTTTAAAAATAAATTACAACAATATTGGTATCAAATAAAAGCTATTTACGAGTCAATTCCCAATATATACCTATGATATTATTAATAAAACTAAAAAAATAAAAATAAAGGAAATTATAAAAAAAAACAAAAAACCTTACTGCAAAAACACAAAACTGAAAAGAGAAAATCAAGCATTATATTAAAACCAATAACCTGAAATATGATGTAACTTTTGTTTGCCTGCGATACCAAAATTCTATAAATAATAACATCCAACTGCCTCAAAAGGAGTATGACGTTTTATCTTCCTGTAAAACAGAGCAATTGATTAGTAAGCGCTTTCAAGAATCGAAGGCATTTGCCTCCATCGTATCATTTGCATCGTAGCATTTGCCTCCATCGTATCCCAGATTACATGCCTGAAATAGATCCTTCTGGCTAAGCCAAGTCTAGTGAAGACTTGTACGCAGCTATAAGAGGCTGCATGACAGGATATTAATTCAGTTTTGTTACGGTATAATTATAATGACAATCATGTCATTTGGATTATAGTTTTCATTGCATAGTATAATAATTATCTTTTATATAGATTATTTTATATTTTGTGAATGTGAGAACGTTGTAGGCTTAACAGACTATAGATTTGTAGACCATTCTCTATTCTGTTAAGTACCTGGTACTTGTCGACAGGCCTACACTGTCCTCCCATAACTATTAACACTGCAATTTGAAAACATTGTAAAAGCCAATTATTTCTAAAAGAGTACCTGACCGAGCGAGTTTCTTGCCGACTGTTCTCTATAGGAAACGAACAGTTGGAACCGTGCAGGTTCTGACGTTTCATAAGTGCCCATGTAGGTGTATGTGAAATAAAATATTTTTATTTTGCATCATAAAGTTTCACCAAGCGTCGCCAGTTTCACCGGTCCTGTGCTCTTGCATCCCGTGGATTCCTGCAGCCTTCACAAAGTCATCAGTCCTTTCAAAACTGTGCCTTCGGGTATGCAGTTGCCACTCTAGAACCTTTCGACCCCATCGGCCATCTGTTCTGCGAGCAATGTGCCGGGCGAGTCACTACCACATAGCCCGAAGAACTTTCAAACTTATGTGGCATAAAATTTAGATAGAAATATTTATGCGAACATATGTGCATATATTCTCGTACATCAAGGCTCTTACATAATATATGTATGTACACGTAATGTATAATATGTGGATGACTTTTGCTCAGTTTTTTTTTAATGACGTTTTCTAAAAATGAAACCTAGCTAGATCGATTTATCGCTCCCGAAACCCGACAACGATTTTCATGAAATTTTGTTAGCAGGCTTACAAAATTTCATGAAAATCGTTGGAGCCGTTTCCGAGATATAGATTATATATATACATAGGGGAAGTACAGCCAAAATGACACAGGTCTTTTTTCGAAATTGACGGGCTACAATGCTGCAGTTATCATATCACCATGTGACATGAGCCATGTTCGCATACCTGTCAAGTTTTTACCATTGGCTCAGTTATGCTGATGTAACTGGTACGAACGTGTTTTGTGCGCGGAAAAGATTTTTGTTTTGATGAAGTTCGTCCTGTTTTTCATGACTTTTACGTGGTTTCTATTACATATTTTAATGTAAATTGAAGTAGTTTAGCATTATACTGCATTATTTAAAAGTATTAAAATATATATCTCCTGTTTAAAGAAATTATGACTTATTTATTGTTTTGCAAAATAATATACTTACATTCGGGGCAAAACGACATATGCTGATGGTTCAGACTACGTTAATGATCCCAAAAAACAGACAGAAAAATGAAGAGGACAGGTACAGAAGTTTTATTACGATGAGGACTCTGAAGTAGAAGATTTTCCGGCTGCGTCGAACGGCGATATCTGCACATGCATTTACTGTAACGACCTCTTTTCTCGTTCCTCCCTGGCGATGGTGCAACAATTGTTCTCTTTGTGCTCATAGATCATGTGCTGATGTACTCAAGAAGACCAAAACTTCGTCTGTTTAATAAATACTTCACAATAATCGTGTTTAATATCTATGTCAATTTATCCGTACTATATGGACAAAATTAATTTCCTTAGAAGTTGTGATTAATTTCAATTAAGTATATTTTTTTATAGTTCCTATTCAATTACAAGTTTACGTAGGTTACAAATAATGAAACAAAGATGATTATTCCAACTAAACACTGATTGTAACTATGTTAAATAAAAATATATGATTAAAAAACAAAACCGTATACCTTTTTGGACGTACTTCCCCTATATACAAGAATTGCTCGTTTAAAGGTATTATATAGATATGTATGAATATGTAAGAGGCTAAATTACAAAAGCTAACAAAAGGAAGACTACCGCCTCACAGTTTATGAGTATTAATATAAGCTTGAGCACAATCTATTTGCGGTTACCTCACTAACAAGCTTCTTTACTTACATAATCAGAAATGTTAGAGAAAATCGTCGTGTGCGAACATGTGAAAATCTTCATGTTGCAGAAAGCATAAACTGCAAAAAAAAAGCAGAAACGGGCTTATGAATATGAACGCCTTTTTCAATAAGTCCCAGTAAGAAAAAAACAGCTAAGTAAAAGGGTTCTGTAGTTCTGGTATGAATTTATCCCAAGAACAAACTTAACATTGTAGTTGAAAAAATGTTCTCCCATACACTCCAACTGCAAATGTAAGTTTCTACGCACAATATTGAGAGATTTACCAAGAAATTATAAAAATATGAAAATGTGTTTAGTCGCGTTTTTTTACAAGATAGGATATACCTCTGCCAAACTGCACAGCAGTATTTTGGCAGACGTAGTACATGTAAACATAGTTATAATACTTTTTCACCTATAGGTACGCTAAACTATTCATGCAATTTTTTATGAAACAGAAACAAACATACAAGTTTTTTTAAATATTAAGCTTTGACAAAATACTTTTAAGAGGTACTTATGTAATTTATTTTTAAAAGAGGCTTTTGTGATAGAACTGTTTATATCAACTGGAAGGTTATTAAAAATAGTTGGAAATAAGACCATAGACTTCTTATAGGTTTTCCTATAATCTATAAGTATAGATTATTGTCGGAATTAAAAAAAAATAGATTTTCAGTGTTTTCGGAGAAATTGTAATTTTCATTTTTTTTTAATAACTTTAAAACTATTTATTTTAAAATTGGAGGCCCTCACAGTCTTTCATATGTGACACGGTACAGCTTGCAAAACTTCTTATTTTCCTCCTAAAAGTGACCCACCCCCATTAATATGCAAAATTCTTTTTTTTTTTACACGTCCGTGTTTGGGTCACAGAACTTCATATGTGTACCAAATTTCAACTTTTAATCACTAAACTCCTAAACGTAATTATTTTTTTGTTAGTCTAGAATGCTCCTTTTTTTATTTTTGTTGATGCTTGTTCCTTTGTTTTTACTATGTTTTGTATTTCCTGTGCGTGTCCCAAATAAAATATTTTCTTTCTTTAAAGTAATAACTATTATAGGGCATTACAGTCATTACTTAGATTTATAATCACTAAGCTGCGTATTAAAAAAGGAATTCCACATTTTTAGGTACAAAGCAAAACATTTTCTGTTAAATTCTTCTAAGCGCACTTATTTTAATGATGATTCTTTAGAACTTTTAAAGGCTGACATTTAATATTTTAGAAATATCGAAGTAATTAAAAGCAGCTATTTTAAATGGTGTTGGTAGGATATTTATTTTTAATACGTTACTTTCAGAACTTTGCAAATTAAAAACAAAGATACCAATGATTTGAACTTCTACGGCTGCATGGGTAAAAGAAAATCTAAAATATACCTATCATTCCTGGTTTTTTTTGAAATAAATATGATGTAGGTATGTATGGCACGCATTAAAAGGGTTGCCAGAATCCGTATAACTCAATTCGGCGCTGAGATGTAGGGGCACCATGAATCAACTTTTCCGAGTCATACCTAGATACTCCTCATTCTCATCGCAGCCTGCTAGCACGTTCAAACCTAGAAAAATTATTCAAGAAAACCCCGAGTCCTCGATTTAGCTTCAGAACTCGGGATTTTCCTAAATTAAAAGTACCTACAGTACGTTAGGATAAGGTACTTTATTATGTATGTAAAATATTACCTACCACATATTTGTAATCACGTTCTCGACGTTTCTCGAAAACGGCTCTAACGACTTCGATGAAAGTTGCAATATAGTGGTTTACGGGGGCGAAAAATCGATCTGGCTAGGTCTAATATCCAGGAAAATACGTTTTCTCTTTTTCTCTATTTTCACCCCAGGTACTAATACTTAATTAGGTATGACAAATTGGCTAAAGTAGTAAGTATCTACGCAATGTTGCAATGCAACGCTATGGATGTTTTCAACCATGGGTCTTGCGTACTTAATACTGTGACATTCGCACAGTTTATTATCATGATTGGCTAATCGAGCCAGCACTAAAAACACCTGACAATTCGCAACTATTACCTGATTTGTCAACTTTTCAAATTCAAAAGCTCTATGTTTTGAGATATGTATTTTACCGTTTAGGAATTAATTAATTGGAAATAGTTTCACGGGATGTATCAAATAAACCGAATTTCTTTCTAAAAGCAGGATTATCTTCTTAGCGTCGTCAGTATGGCTTTGCCAGCGATCGGCTGACGACGCCGACCGCCCGTCGCCTCTAATGGACTAAACTGAGAACCTTTTAGATTAACACTTTTCAAACTAAATGGGTCAGTGCCTGCTTATTTACTTAGGATGTTTCAGCATGTTTTTTATGTTGATCCATTACTTTTATCTGTCCCTGATCATCTAGAAGCGAAAGTGTGTCAAACCAGCTTTAGAAAAGAAGAGAGCACACCGACTGAATTTGACCATACGCATTTATACAGGGTGGCAGGTACATCGACGTGAAAACTGTAACCGTTGAAACTTTTCGTCGTTTATTAAAAAGTGCAATACCTACGCGGTCAAAATGTATGGAACAGCCAATTATGTTTTTTTAATAACCGATGAAAAATTTGAACGGGGTTCAGAATCATGTTTTGACTGCACCGTTGGCGCAGTGGTTAAGCGATTGACTGCTGCGCTGCGTGTCGCGGGTTCGATTCCTGAACGGAACAAATATTTGTATGACCTACAAGTAGTTGTTTTGGGATTGGCTGTTTGTGTATGTCAGTTTAAATGTTTGTAAACGCACCCACAGTACAGGAGAAATTCCTAGTGTGGGGCAACGTTTAAGAAAAAAAAGAAAAGATGTACCTACTAAATCCATGGTTTCAGTTTTGCGTCGATGTCACTGCCAAACTGTATATTACTACATGTGCCCCACGGTTTCACCCGCATAAGTCTCGGTCCCGTTGGAATATCGAGATAAAAAGTATTTTATATCCTAACCCAGGTCACCCATCTACCATGTGTAGATGGGTGACCTGGGTTAGGTCATTCATCCAAATCCGTTCAGCCGTTTTAGCGTGAAAGCGTAACAAACAAACTTATAAAAAATAAAATCTTTTCTCTTTATTATAATATTAGTTGAGATTTATTTATTTATATAGTTATACTTTATTGTACACCAAAAAATACGTAACAAACAACCGACAAAATATATAACAGGAGGAGCGACGAATTTCACGGGGAGGCCAGTAGCGGTTGGATGAGAGTGGAAACGAAGATCGAGCGAAATGGCGAGCATTTGAAGAGGCTCACGTCCAGCAGTGGACTGCTACAGGCATCTGATAACTTTGATTATTGATGTGTATAGAGTGTCACGCTGCAAAAGAACTAAAACAAACAAGTCAACTTTGTTATGCTGGTGTGCGTGACAGCTACGTCTTACACTCGCGCCACGTCGTTGTGCTGTCATTGTGCTTTTCTAGTGTGCGTGCATTTAGCGGCCAACTGTTGGACGCTATTTTTTTCGACGAGTTCACAGCTTTGACTGTCTACCTTGACATATTTATATCTCTTCTAACTACCTATTTTGAGACGGCCACTCAATAAAATAATTTTTCCGACCACTGACACAGTTATACTTAGTATTTTATTATTCTAAAGACTACCTTACATACACATACCTACAGAAAGTCCGTAATAAGGTTTTGTCTCAATACAGATAGATAGATTGATAAATGATTTTATTTCTGTAAGTAGGTTTGTACAAACACTTTTACACGTCAATCATATTTTAAAAACTAGATGAGGTCGGCGTTTCCTATCTGACTACTCTGAGAAGAAAGGCCGAAACGAACTCAGAGGTCACAGTCTCTTTTAAAGTCCAGACATAATCCTGGTCAGATCATGTGAAGACCATGTAGATTGGTGTCTGAAGTGGTCTTTTGAGGAAAGCACGACACAGATTGAGAAGGCCTGTCCAGTAAGTGCGCGCATTTGTCAGTTATCGTGCAGCTCAACTCAGAATTTAAGGAGCTCAACGATTCGACAAACAATGCACTTTTTACGACATTTGGGTACGCCACATAAATTACTCAAACTGCCAGACCATGATTAGAACTAACTAAGAAAAAATTAAAAACAAAACAAAAAGGAATGACCCACATAGTCTTCACATTCACAATAATTAAAATAATAATTATTCAAAATTCAAAATAACACAGAAACAACAACAACACAAACAATTCACTATAACATATTAAATATATTATGCAAAGCTCATACCAAAATAATACATATAAGGAAAATACGCATAGTAAATAAATCGTAGCTATAAGTAACCTGTTTACAAAGAAAATTGCACCAAAACCTTTTTTCTACTTCGTCGCCGTATGGCCGACTATTCCCCATAGTGCGTGCTGCGTTTGAAACTGACTTTTTTTATGATGGATAGCTGATACTCTAGCACAGAGGTTCCCAAAGTGTGCGCCGCGGCGCCCTGGTGCGCCGTAGAGAGTAAAGTGGGGTGCCGTGGGGCGCTCCTCTTTACCCGGAAACTTAAACTTAGGTATTCGTGGGTACAAAATAAATAATCAGAATATAAAGACTCGGCTTCATATCGTGGATGTTTTCATTTTTGTGCCTATCTACCCAATATCATTGTAAAGTTCGTCTAAGCTGAAATGACGCGCTTCACTACCGCATTTACCGTAGTGTACGTATAGTAATTAAGTAGTGGGGCGCGTCATTTTAGCTTAGACGAGCTCTACCCTATTTCGACAAGCTAGGAATGCGGAGACAAAATACTAAACCTCTATTGTGCGCTGCGATATGAAAAAGTTTGGGAACCCGTGCTCTAGCACATAACTCCCGAAAGGAGCGCAAGCACGGATCACAAAAACTAAATATTATCGTTGTAGAAAAAGACATAAACTCTGCTGTTTAAATATTACTTGTATATGCGAAATAGCTAGCTATTTCGTTGTAGGTAGCTAGCTTTTTTTTTACCAACATACCTACCTTAAAAATCTATGACGTTGTCGTGTTTTTTCAAATCCTCATTATAATATCAGAGCATCTTCTTCATACACAGTCTACCCTCTGCTTGGGAGACGGGTTACATAATTATTTCCAGTGTGGCATATTATTATCATCGTTTGCGGTAAAATGTTGGATGACATCTTAATAAATCTAAATGGTAGCGTTTTTATGAGACACTCGTTCCAGTTAAACTTCAGTTCAAACGCAGCACAGGGCAGGTATCCGTCCGCGTGAGACCCTTGCCCACGGATATATGCTTAGAAATAAGATTTGTCTATTAAATGCCTATCAAATAACAGCGGTTGGAGCTCCGGGCTACGGCAGTCGGCTTGATCCTCTAGGTAGGTAGGGGAAATGCGGGTGTACTAACCTCTGTATATCTTGAGGGGTTCACCTAGCTACAACAAGGGTTACTATCCGTCCGAATTTGTCCGAGCACGTCCGGCTTTTTGACCCCCAATCCGAACTTTTTCCGGCCTTTCCTAAACAGAAATAGTTAAATGATTAAGCGTAAAACAAAGATAAGTAAACTTTAGGATGTTTTTTTGCAAATATCCGACACTTTGTCAGGACTATTCAAATTTCGAAATAGGAGGTCCTATTTCGAAATTTGAATATAACGTGATATTATCTTATATACCTCTATGTTATACTTACTTACATTAATACGTAGGTATGTATCATAAGGTAAACTCTTGCAGCTTTGGGTACCTACCTAAACTTCGTTAGCGTCGAGTTTAGTGAAGTTATTTAAATGTAGTTTCTAAATTAAGTACTCCTATATCAAAGGTCTTATATGAAATTCCATACGTCACGTAGGTAGGTACAGGTAAGATACCTTAAATAAACACTGAGCCTATCTAAACCTACTTTTAATTGAATACATACATGCGTACAGTATTTTTATTTTCTTGAAGTCCCTCGGGTATCATCGGATTTCCAAAAACAAACGATCGCTAATTTCCATGTCCATCAATTATTAGATTTATCGTGTATAATAATTTGAATTCAGAACTAAGTACTTTACTGTTGTTTTGTTTTGATTTCTGTGTGAACTATATAGAGCGACTCTAGCGGCTTTCCTCTCATTTTTTAAATAAATTACATTAACTTAAAAGAGAAACAACTCTATATACTTCCAAGTTGATTGAGAGCGTCCGGTCTGCACCAAGTGCAAAGGGCAACTGATAGAAATACAACGACTGACGAAATACGACGTTTGCCGAGAGACATTAAGAAAATAGAAATATAGTAGGTGCCTTATGGTGCTCAATAACTGAAAGATCGAGGAGCCAAAGAATATAAAAGGAATGTTTAAGTAAGAGCGTTCATTCAAAAAGTTAGCAACATCGTAAATTCTGTCAAATATTTACCTTACGTTGCCAACTTACTGTATAAACGCACTTAAAGGCTCGTGCAGACTGGCGCAAGTGTAGGCTGAAAATAGTTATAAATTCGAGAAAGAAAAACCAATTAAGCATAGAAGCATTTCATTCCACCAATATTAGTATCTACCTACCATTTATAGTCAACGGTAAATTGGCCAGATTTTATTACATAATATATTTATGACTTCGTTTTTCTACTCAACAAGGTATTAGGTAAGTAGGTAGATATTTCCCATTTCCACTGACTATAAGTAAATCGCCATTTCTTACCTACTAAGAAAAAAACTCGAAGAAAAAAGGCTTAGTTGCGTCAAAGAACTCCTCAAATAAGTACTTAACAGATCTTCACACAAACCGCTTAAAAAATCTTGAAGCAAAACGCCGATTTTTCGGAAAAAATATCTCGTAAAGAACGCCTGAGAACTATGTCTATACCCAGCCTCTTGATGTTCCACGTCCGTTACTTTTAATCCCACATAACCGCTCGGGCACTCGATCAGTCGATCCTTTTTATATCTTTTATGATAATTGCCTTCCGATCATGAATTTCATATGAACAGATTCCATTAAAACATTTATTTTGTATTTTTGACGAATCGTTCTTAAGGCTTCGGCCTCGAATCTTGCGAACTCAGCGGGCAGCGGGGCGGCCCGCCCCGCTGCCCGCTGAGTTCGAGTCTGCGGCCTAACCCGCTTGCACCACAAATCTCTAGACATGTTTAACGCTAAACAAATTTAAAACATCGTTCTATTTCTGCCAATCGTTTGAAAATGACAGATACTTACGGCATGATGCCTCCTTTTGCCTCGTTTACGTTCATACACGCACGCCGGTTGCGAGTAGGTACAAGGCACCTGAACTTTCTGAAGAACATCACCACTATTATAAAGTCACTATAAAACATGTAAAAAAGACCCTGTCCGATCTGAAAGGGTCAATAAAGTATTGCAATAACATTACCAAAAAGTTAATTTTTATTTTATTATTATTGCAAATAAAAAGTTATTGCTATTTAAAATTCACATTTTTAGTACCATAATTACCCCAAATCCATAAAAAAATAGAAATTCAACAGAGGTCATAAGTTATGACTTGTAGGCACCCGCTAAACGACGGCAGCCCGCGCCCCATGTATCACCCAGTAAAATTCCCCAATTGTTTTCAAATTTTGTCACTGCATCTTCTTTTAAACCACGCCGTTGCCTTGACATTCATTCCTCAGCCTATCATTCATAGTCAGACCACACATGCTTCACAAGGACCGCATTTCCACAGCATTTATTCTACTTTCATGCTTCTTTTGCCACACCCAACATTCACTTCCATACATAAGCGTGGGAACCAGCACCCAGTCTTGCCCTACTCTAGACATAATCTACTAAGGCTAGGCGCAAACGAGCTACCGGCTACAGCCACCGGTAGCCGAGTGACGAGCAGTTCACATGCTTTTACATACGTTTTATATGGATTTGCCGCACAAGTGTGGCCGGTGGCGGCCACCAGACACAACAGTATCTACTCAACACCGTAGCAAGATTCGGCAGCCATCGGTGATCCGTATTTGCTTACCCTTATCCACATTCAAAATTAAAACTTTCCTTACGACATGTACTACGCATTTGCTCATACCAAGACAACCGACCCTATACCCATTTAATTAAAAGTTATTATTGTGTAAAGATAAAGCTTCATAATATCTCTGAAGGATAAGCCGCCCGTAAAAAGATCCAATATAAAAACAGATGACGTGATCCTTGCTGTTACGAACTGCGATTATTATTAATACCAACTATATGAAGTGAATATTATTTAGAACATCTAGGCTTATCTATATACTGAAGCTGAAGAACTATCCGTCCATTTGTCCTGATTCTCTAGAATGTTCTGGCGACAATCTATGAATTACAAATAGGTTTTTTCGTCGAACGCGTCGCAAGTTTGACTCTTTAAACGACTTCTTGAAAGGTTTCCAATGGATAGGTTATATCAGATGGCCAGCTGATATCTATGATTTAATCTTTACAAAACTTCTCTTCAAGGGGTTCATTTTACTGAGTCGTGTACCTGTTCATTCATTTTCTGATCTTTCTGTGACTGGACGCTCCAGATAGCGCCAAACTCGTAGCTTAGTTCTGGGCAGACTCAATCAAGCATGTTTGCTGAAGCGACTTTCCCGGACTTTTACGCCATCACGAGGTCGAGGGACGCGTCTTTTTGGCGAAGTTTGAGACGCTCCAGTAACAGCATTTTGAGGGTTGTCTCGTGCCACCTAGTAAATCCCATATTTGTGCACTGTATTTCTGTTCACCTAAACGAGAATAAAAAATAACGAAATAATATGTTGTTTTTTGAAGACCATGGGTACCTACCTATATATAGCTCCATGTTTTATTTTTTAATGCTTTTACTGTTATTACTATTTATTCAATTTTTGTATATGGGTATTTTGCCTGAAATAAAACACTATTTATTTTATTTATTTTTTATTTTAATATAAATTGCCATTAAGATTTTATGCCGGGTAGTAGATAACCTTCCTTCGTGTGCTCTTTTTTTTCGTGGAAATCCTATAGGTTCTCCGGCTGCCCCAGAGCCAGAACGGACGACATTATAAGAATATATTATATTCTTTATATTATCCTATCTTTTATTACATTATTTATTCTGATACCTAATTTATTAAACCGGACGCACACTTCACTATTTATTACTCTAGCGTATGGCACTCGTGGGTTGCAGCTGAAAATCAGCGTCAGGTGGTACACTTTTGTGTTGTCATCTGACAATATGCTGAGCTGAGGCCCTTTTGGCATTTACAATCATTGTTTTCTGTTTTTTTTATAGTTGGTAGGTGAAGGTGTATTGTCTTTGCTGTAATGCCAATAAATGCATATTTCTTTCTTTCTTTCTTTCTATAAGGTAAGGACAAAAGATAAAGATATCGCCTATTGTGACAATCGAATAGATGACCCATCTAGCAATTAGTAGTCATCCATTCGCATGCAAAAATCAAACAAAACCGAATGAAAGCTTCTAGTGAAACATATTACAAAACAAACGATTCGTAGCCGACGTGACTGGTTTAACGTTGGCATAAAACATAAGCAGTCGGTCTTATATGAATTCAACGCGTGTGCGAAACAGAGCGCAATATGTCGGGAAAACTTGATTAGACGGCGGGATTCCCGCGTTTTTACGCGTAAAGCTGCGAGCATCTCCCGCTCCGCCCAGAGCGGGAAAGTTATTGGATAATTTCCCAACCAAAAAAAAAGACAAATGACCTACAATGCCTTAGTTAAAAATAGGTTTTCTTTCACCTCTCTGTTGTTTTGAAAGATGAAGGTCCCAAACATATATTTTTTATAATTATAAACTCAATATAGTTTTATAGTTATTTAAGAAAATAGATGAAAATTGACGCTAGCTCCGAAAGTACTGAACCTAATTTTTATTTTTGTTAATGCAGAAAACAGTTCTCTTACAGATTACAGGAACACCTATAAGGATGGTTTTAAAATAACATGGAAAATCTCTTAATATCGTGCGTACAAACTTGCATTTGCAGTTGGAATGTATGGAAGAACATGTTTTTCAACTACAATGTTAAGTTTGTTCTTGGGATAAATTCATCCCAACTATGGAACCCTTCATTGTGCGTGGTCCGACATGCACTTGGCTGATTTTTGTTCAATAGATATGAATAATTCTCTAGTAACACATCAAAAGCTACTAATTCTTTCTGCCGTGATACGTAGGTCCATGTCAATTTCAAGGTCGTTTCTATATAAAGGGCATTCGATAAGGGGTCTCAAAGTGCTCAAAGTGGATAGTAAATTATTAATAAAATAATGAAACTATTTCAATAATCATTTTATTTGTTTACAAATTGCTTATTGCCTGTATCTACTTCATCTAACTCATATTAATTCACCATTGATAACTGAAATAAAATCCTACGCCGGTCAAATTATTTATTTTTACAATTTACACACAGTAGGAATAGATAATTATAGACTTAAAGCCAAGGAATAGGAAATATAGAACTACCCAGGAGGTCTATACTCTACGAATGCTCAAAGCAGAAAATTATAAGTTAAAAAAAAAAATGGGTGAATGATTAAAACCACTTTTTAAGTCGTTTTTTTTATATTTTTTACATCTACATTGTTGATTTTGTAGACCTATACATACAATTGTACACAGTACTAAACCTCTTAAGAAAACCATTGAAGGATAGACCCCGGTGTAATAAAAACAAAACAATCATTTTAAAAACAATAAAACACATATAAGATTGAGCAGTGTACAATAAATAATGTTTTTATAAAACTACTTAACACTAGAGGAATTAAAATAAAAATTATATATTTTTTTTTGCTAATTTCACCACCTCATAACTTCGTTTTGTAATTATTTTACGTAATTATAGGCAGACATTTTTTTATTTAGCTCAATTATTTTTTTTAGAGTAACACTATAAAATTAGAGGACTGTCTGACTGTATGCTCATACCATTTTTAATACAAAAAATATTCGTTTTAAATCGAACTCTTTTCACCAGAACTGATTGGCTATAAAATCTCAGAAAAAATATAATATTGTTGTAAATAAGTGTAATTAACAGAAACATTAAAATTTTAAGAAAAGCGGGTTTCCCAAGATGTTGTTACCTTGCTTGGAAGGAGAATGGTCAGATTATTTTTTTCCCGTTAATTATTTTTAACAGCCCATTTGTTTTGGACAATTTACACACTGAGGTTTAGCAACTCTGCTCCTATGATTATTTGCCTCTCACTCACATGCATTATCTGCGAGCGGGAGGCAAATAGTGGAGCTGGCTTTAGTAACTATTTCAGAAACGATTTGTCACACTGTGCATATTAGCACAACTTTTTGTCACTGTTACTTGCCCATTCAATCATTTTAACTGTTTTTAGGGCAAATAGCCATTCTCCTTTTCCGTAGTATTATCATGGGTGTCACATAAAAAGCCCTAAAGCGAAAACAATTTTCAGAGTGCCAAGGAAAACAATAATACCAGATGACACATCGAGAGTTAATCTAAATTATTATAATAAAAGATAATAACTGTTGGGCTACAATGGCTAGCTCAAACTAACGTATTGAAGAACACGGATTCAGAGGTTCATTTTAAGCCTATGCGCAAACATAGTCGAAATTCAAATCTAAAAAGAAATTTTCAAGTTATTTCTGTTCATAGCCCCGTCATTGATGCGTTTTAAAGTCCTTCATTTGTAGTTATTGAAATGTAGGTAAACTTCTGTCGAGTACAATATGTGCCACTAAAGATGAGACTTAACACATCACGTGGTTTGTGACTTGCGCAGTAGACGATTAATAGGTCTTTTTAGTGGTATGATGTCTGAGCCGGGGCGTCATCGGGGCGGCCGCGGAGGAAAGAGCGCGGGAGGCGCGGTCAAGTCTCATCTTTAGTGGCGCGTATTGTACCTACATTTGTTAAGCTTCAGCTTGCAGTAGGAGTCGACAATAGTTGCGTCATTTTGTCGTCGGTGCAGAAATGCCGGGCAGCTACAGACCGTTCACTATAACTTGTCCCATGCCGTCATGTTGGCACCATTGCTTGTCAAGCTTAATTTCAATACTAATAGAGTTCAAAATGGCGACTGACGGAACAGTGCTACCAATCGCGTCATGTGACAAGTTATAAAAGCGGTGTCGACATATTATAACGGCCGTCATGAAAATCTGTCTATTTCACCAGTATTTGACATTAAGTTGTCAAAAAACGGTCTGTGTTTTGACAGCCATTATTGAGTGACCCTCCACCGCTTTTATAGAAAACCAACGCTAAGGTCCAGAAACCGTCAATATTGGCGACGATGACTCACGCGACTTAAATCTCAATTTTTACTATGAAATACGGGCTAATATCGTCTGTGGGGAGTTTCATTCTATGGCCTGACGGAATTCTCGTCAAATAAATCATTTGCTAAAGTCCCCGATGTCGCTCATAAGCGACAGTGACGTTCACTACCGTCAAGCCCTGGCCGACGCTTTTAAGCAACGCTTGTCCTTGACGCGCACCAAAGTGACGTGGCGCTCGTGTCAATGTCAAACCGTGGGGCTTGATATAACATTACAAAAGTGTCGGGGCTATAACAGTTCGTTCGCTACACTAACGGAACTATGAACATATATCTTCGTGTTTTCAATACTCTGTAGTTAAACGTCTAAGACTTGTCGAACTGTGCAAGTAACTTTTACACTTACGAATAATAAAAGTCAGGAAGCGTAACAAAACGTATAAAATATGCTTTCATGTTGCATAACACTTTTCAAAGTCGCAAGTATAGGATTTCAAAATGTATATTTATGGTATCCATATGGCTTCTACACCGCTTTACAACACATGACGGCGTATTTGCAGTATGTAAACAACGCAAAACAATACTAATCGCAATCTTAAATACCCCGCGACGTGACCGCATCGACTCAATGCCACCGGCGAACTGTCAGCGCTGCGCGGTACAGTTTTTGGCCACGCCTACCACGGTGCAATTTGCGCAGTGCCGTTTTTGAGCTTCAGTTATATTTCTTTAGTTTTATTATTCGTAGATTTACACTAATCATCAACGCTCACGATATGTTAACAGTAAGGGAATGATTACAACAGAAGCGTATTAATAATAACTTTATAATATTATAATATACATTGGCAAATTAACACGTAGGCCTCTAAATAATTGAAGACCACAAAATTACAATAATTATTATTATATAACAAGTAAAAATAATTCTAAGAAAATTTGTGATTTGATACACTGGCGTGCTAGTTACTTGCACAATCATAAGAGCCGGCGCACATTTAACGAGGCACAGCGCAGCGTAGTAGTTACAGCCAAACAAATATTGACCTTGTAGGGTTGAAATAAAGTTGAAAATAAATTAACTTCCATAAGCTTGAGAGCGTCAGGTTGGAGTTAGGTTATTTATTTTCGACTTTAATTTAAAGCGTGAAATGTTGATATTTGTCTAGCACTGACAACCGCGCTATACTGCGCCTCATGAGATGTGCGCCGGCGCGGTAGCGCCTTATAGAGAAGAAATGCTGAAGTGCGGGAGTGGTGTAACGAATACTTAAAAGCGCTTTCAGCGCTTTTCATCTATAGCTGGCAGTCAAAATTTCCTATAATGCATGACAGTGAATAAGGAATTACGAAATATTGTGACTGCTTCAGTAATTCTGCTTTTCATCTGCCAAAAAGTTATTTTTTTAAGATATAACCCAGGTTTTTTCATAGCTCATCGGATCACAGGTTAAACTGTTTCTAGAAATCACCGTTTAGTTCGTACCATCTACGATCAGAGAACTTGATTATTAAGCATTGACACACTTCTTCAATTTGGCATGCTGTAGCCATTTCATAGAATGACAGTTGTGATTTGAATTCACGGACAATTTGAGTTGATAGTTATTTGTTAAACATTTTCCCTGACTGTTCATTGTACACACGTACGTCTGCACCCCGCACCCCTTGTAAATGTAATTTAAAAGTTAAATGTGGCGATAAAACGTGTCCAGTCGATAAAAACTCCGATTCTCTCACTTTCGCGTCTTTTAAAATATTTTTAATATTTTTTTTTTTTACATAAAAATAAATTTCATGCCGATTGACTTATATTAAATGCGAATGATTGAAGGTCTATCGAATAAAATTTAGTCGACTGATGACAACCAGCGACCGACTGAGCTAAACTTTTACCGACTTCAAACAAAGATTTAAATTGTTAGATTTGTCCTCACCATACTAAGTCGCGCGAGTGTCCATTTTGAGAAGAGTGAGCTCACACAATAATAATGGCGTTTCCATGTTAAGTCCCTACGACATTGTGTGTCAGAGGTGTCAACACGAAACAAAAACGCGAGCATCTTTTGACGCGATAGGGCGAATCTATGATTGAAATCTTAGATCGATTTTTATGATGAATATCACTTTCATTACTCGACTAAAAGTTTATTCGATTAGTTATTAATCGTATCGCATTGCTAACATTTAGTGTTCTCTTTAGCCATTTTTGGTAAACGTTCCACATATTTCAAGTGTAGTCAAAATAATCGAATAGATATCGATACTTAAACTTAAATAAACATTCCGATTTCGTGACATAGGCGGTGAAAAGACGGTACATAATGTGCCAATTACTCAGCTTGGCTCCAATAAAATAGCGTGGCTATGAGATCTAATGTTATCTATACAAGGAATGCCAATATTACGTGGGTTTAAAAGTTTAGTGACTAAAACATTTTTATTTACAAGATATAATGGATATCGACTAATTCAAATATAACTTTGTACCGTGATATTATGGTACTTGATCGGCATTTTGCTTGGCAAGCACTATAATGACCTAAAGTTGAATGTGAATTTACTTTAATCATTAAAATGCTTGTCTACCCCCATTTGATCAGTAAATAATATACTGTTTCGAGAAAATTGTTATAAAAAAAGATTACTTAGCGAGGTAAGATTGCCAATGAGAATCCCTATTTAAAAACAAGTTTCGCTTATAAGAAGGGTCATAATTACAGAGATCGTTGGTGTCTATCACGCGCCTTGTCACGAGTGACGTCATCGCTGTGACGTCACGTTCAGTTGGCGGGAAGAGTGCTCTGCTGTTGTTGTTTGTGTCGCCGGTGGTCGTAGTTGACGAGGCGCTGGCCCACGAGGTACTTGTCGTTCTTTATGTGCTCGTACAGTTTGCGGAATTGGCGTATCTGAGGGCAAGACATTTTGGATAAGTTTTATAAAAAAATAACTGAAAGATTGTACTAAAAAAAAAAATAGTGGCACTCCGGGAGTGCCGACAGAAGCGAAAACTTGAAAAAAATCGGCACCACGGTAACCAACGCGTTGATGTCTTTTGAATGGTCAAACGCTGGTGTCGCACGGTGGGCTGGAAATCGGCTTTCATAGACTTAGGGATTTCAATTTGCAAGTGCTTGATTTTTTGCCGGATATCGCTTCTATTAGTCATTACTATGTACAAAAATGACACCCGAGTTAATTCTGCCCAAAAACGAAGGAAATATAATTTTTTTACGAAAAATTTGTACAAAGCTAGTATAAAAATCGAATTATCCCCTAAACGGCATGTTTAACCGTAATATCCTTGGAGGTGGTCATAGTGCTAATTATTAATGATTTTTTGGTTACCGATTTGACGAAAAATTTAATGCCGTTTTTTTTTAAATCGTCAAAATATTTTTATTTATTTTTACATGTAAAACGATCCCTTTTAATGTCCAAGTTAAAAAGTTCGATATGTTATTAACCCAAATATTAAGAACACACAAAACAAGAAAAATTAAATAAAAAAAATGCTGTTTTATGACACATTTTTATTAATTTAAATAAAAAAAGATTATCAAACTCTTATTTAAGTAACATATAAAGTTATATTATATACAAAATAATTTAATTTAAGGAATTAATACTAAGCATTTGTAAAATAAAGTAAAATAAATAAAAAAAAGACAAAATATAATTAAATATTACAAAAAAAAACCCCAAACACACTCAAATACAAATTTACAAATATGTACATGTATAATTTTTTTACAAATTTTCCTTATCAGTCTCGTTGTCAGACTCCAATTCTGAGTCAGCATCCAGATTGGATATATCCAGAAACTCGAACTCAGTTTCCTGAAATTGAATTAAGTCGAGAGTTTCAGCAAAAAAGCTCTGCTTTTTCTTGGCATCTAACTTAGGCCTTTGTGCACTTAGCAAAGGATCCGAAGAAACAACAAGCATATTTAAAATGTCTTGATTTGGAATCCTGCCTACTTCTTTTCCGCGAATGATGTTCTCGAAACCTCCTAAAATCTTTGTTTCGAGACTCTGAGGCTTCTTCCGAGAGAATCCCAATCGGCACAATATAATTTTTCTCGATTATGTCAGCCCCATGGATTAATAATTTATGAACGGTTGACGACATGTAGTACCAGTCGTATAATAATACGTACTTTTCTGCTGTTTTGCGGGCATAATCTCTAAATTTTATTATATCGACCTGCTCTCCAGATGTAATTGCTTGTAAAATTACAGCAAATCTTTTGATGAGGTCTTAATCCAAACCGGTTATAGCTGCGGTTTTATTAGGAAACTCAAAGAATTTTCTTGCAGTATTCCCGTCATTGGTGGTTCCTAAGCCTTGTTTTACTATATCAATCAACAGATTGAGCTCATCTTTGAATTTATTTTGAATTATTTTCTTCCTTGTCTGTAGCATTTCTTTGTGCTCATCACTTCTCGCTGCCCACCGTTTGAAGTCGAGCCTGTATGCAATGTGTAACAGACATTCCTTACAATTTATACGGGCGTGTAGGGATGACAAGCCAAATTCATTCAGGTCAGAACACACAATTTTTGATGTTACAGCATCTAAGCGGTTCATTTCTATAGGCTTTGCTAAGCACAGGTAGCACGATGCATTTGATCTAGCTTCAGAAAGGTAAGTGCAAACTTTAGCGTCGATCATCGTCATCATTAGTTCATGAGTCACCCTATTATTATTATTGCACTCTGTGGGGATAAGGGCCTCAATTTCTTCATCCATTTGTCAGCTCAAGGACAACTGCTTCACTCTCCTTTACAAAAGTAAACTGAACTGGACGACAATACAAAACTGAGCATGGTTTTGGGTTCGTCCATAAGATGTTGTCTCCATCTGTCAGTTTTAGTGGCACCAAGGAGGTCATGAAAATGCTCGAGTCATCTTCCTCACCCTCCATTTTCTGCTTGTATCGGCTTTGGTTAGAAGCACCATCAAATCCCCACTTGGATATCAGCTTCAACACTTGTTATGCTCTTCCTTAGAAAGGCTTTGAAGGATTCTTGTAACTGTGATATCAAGTAAAGCTTGAAGTGTAATCCTAGCCGATGAATCAGTAACTGTCACTGATTGCTTCGGAGGGTAGCAATCAAGCTTAGTTTGTTGCACTTTATAGTAAGATGGATAAATATCCTTAGCACCTTCCCGAATGGCATCCTCTCACAACGTAATATATTGCCACTTTGAGAGTTTTAGCGAAAGAAGCAATCCAAGCGCCTTTTCTGGCGTGAATATGATTGTTTTCGCTGGTTTCTTAAGCGTTTCATTTAATTTAGCGGCTGCTTCAGGATTTTTCATCATGTTTTCGATGACAGAGGCGATATCTCCATGCCCTTCTTCTTTTAAACGGGCTGCAGCTGCATATGCCAATTCACTGGAATCTTCGCCTGTGTGTTCATCAGATCTTCTCTTTTTTTGTTTACTTCCCAGATCTTCGAATGGTTTACGGGATCTTTTCGTCATTGTTCCAATGGACGTTGATGTCGATGGTTCTGGAGAGACTGAGGGCGCTCTTGGTATCTC
The DNA here is from genome assembly GCA_916610215.1 of Omphaloscelis lunosa. Taxonomy (NCBI): domain Eukaryota; kingdom Metazoa; phylum Arthropoda; class Insecta; order Lepidoptera; family Noctuidae; genus Omphaloscelis; species Omphaloscelis lunosa. Next base: position 15,137,414 of record OU744261.1, on the reverse strand, counting down.
ATCAACACTTGGTTCTTGATTAACTGAAGTTTGCACAAAACTCGGCCAATCAATATTTGCTCCCAACCAATTCTCGTACTTTCTCCTGAAATTATCAAGGAATCGGTTGGATTTCTGCTACCTTTGTAAAGCGGCTCGTGTAAATCTCCGACAAAATTCTTTGAGAACAACACGATCTTCGTCAGACAGGCAATCGCCTATGCGGGATACAACTGCACTGAACAATACTTCATGATCAAATGAAGTACTCTCACTTCGTAGAAGAACAAACAAGTCTAAATTGGTGATTAAACTTTCCATTCTAAGATTTTATAGTCGCAGATTTAGTGTTAGCAGTTTCACAGTTGTGAAAAACTTAATTATAAAACAAAACTTTAGCCCTTTTATTGCAAAACGCCAATAATTAGGTAACTACCCTCATTAGTTATCTCCTCATTAGCTAATGAAAATTTATAATTGTCATTAACTATTCTTAGAACTCATAGCACTGCTAATAAACAAATTAGCTTACTTATCAGGAAAAGTTGAATGTAATCCATAGTTGGCATTGTCGTGAGATATTGAAAATCATTAAATCACCTATAAAGACTCATTAGAAGACCTAATCAGTGTAGTTACTTAATCACTTCTTTTCGGACTCATTAGAAGAGTAAACAATTGGTAATTTGGTTGTATGAAAAGTTTTAAAACTCATGATGTGTTGATAAATATCTAGCTCAAACATAGTTGTCTACGTGTGGGTGTACTATAAACCTCTGACTCCTTCGGAAATATAGGAGTGATGCTATTTTATGTTACGTGTAGTTAAAAGTCCGTGTTCTTCAACATAAACACTAAAAGGAATCGTTTCATATGTAAAAACAAATAAAAAGATTTTGACGATTTTTTTAAAAAAAACGGCATGAAATTTTTCGTCAAATCGGCAACCAAAAAATCATAAATAATTAGCACTATGACCACCTCCAAGGATATTACGTTTAAACATGCCGTTTAGGAGATAATTCGATTTTTCATACTAGCTTCATACAATTTTTTCGTAAAAAATTATATTTCCTTCGTTTTTGGGCAGAATTAACTCGGGTGTCATTTTTGTACAGTATCGACCAAAAGTCCATAGGCAAACTCACAAACCAATAGACTGACGCTGCGGTTTGACTTACGACCTTCTTCTATAAGTTGTTACACACACACATACTTACTTTGTCTGCAACTCATACTAGTTCATAATTTCGAGCATTACTGTATATAGCATGCTAGCTCAGTGGATAACCCGCTTTGGTATGTGCGATTATAGCGAGCCGAGAGGGTTCGAATCTCACGTGCGGTTAGCTCGTCATTTTTTAATAATTACTATTCGTAGTTTTTGTTATTTTTTAAATAAAGACTAGTTCAATAATCATTTATTTTTTGGTTCATTCGTCTTGTTCACATAAATATTAAAGTTTAGCAGGTAGACCTCAGAAAATTAAGTAAATTATTTCGATTTCTGTAGGGTAGACAGATGCAGTTCGTTACGAGTATTCATTTAATAGAACTTTGTTGGTTCGTGATTATTGTTGGTGACAAGTAAAAGCGGTGTTGTGGTTATTATTTTCAAAATGCAGTCAAATATAAATATTGAACGGAGATCAAATATTATTGCGCTGCGTAAAAGTGAATGTAATTTACACAAATATCGTATGAAACCAGACTAAGTGTGAGTGTTATCATTTATATATTTCATATTTGACTAAACATAAATCTTAATCAAAGGTATTGTTGATCGAACAGAGGTATTGTTGAGACAGAAGATGCCTTTAAAGTTTTTATATTTATTATGAGGTTTAATTCGATTAGTGAATGATAAATAATTAGTATGTGTAATAAATACGATGTTATTCTTTGTTCTAGAGAAATACTGTGAAGGTTAAGAGATATTTGGAAGAGGCTTGTTATCGAGAAGCAGCGACGTCAAATGGTGAATAAATATGAAATAAATGGTTGCATATCAACGAGATATTTTGCTGAATTATTAAACACGGTATTATGAACCGTTCTCCGTGCACTCTGAAGGCTTGCATCACTGAAGACCAGCTAGGAAACCATTTTTGACAGAAAGGCATAAACAAGAACGTTTCACGATAATATTAAGACTTCAAGAGGGACACTGCTATATTTTAACCTTAAAATATTTACCGTTCTAACTTAATAAACAACACATTCGTTATTGCATGAATTTGTGGTAACGATTTTTTTAAGTATGTAAGAAATACGACAAAAACCATATTGAAATATGGTGTTTGTCGTATTTCTTGCAATTTGACCGAAAATGTTTAAGATTATTTTAGTAATATTATTATTTTAGAATTAAAATCTGTGGTTTAGTTTCAATCTTCTTTTCGTAAAGAAAATGAATACTTAAGCTATAACCTCAATACCAACCAATATTTATTAAAGCCAAATAAAATGTAAAATAATTAATGTAAACAAACTGCCCATATTTAACCTTAAAATCACCTATTTTATAAGTAGTTTTTTTTTTTTACATTTTGAGTAGTCTAATATTCTTATTTATTGCTTAATTACTTCGACCATGATCAAAGCTTAATATTTATGGCGAAAAAATCCATTTAAAATTCAAAACATTTCATAATTTAAATATGTCAAAATAATACAAATTGCTTCTAAGTTTCTTGAGATCTATATCTAATAAATATTGTTTAATTTTGTTATCACATATCTTTTGTTCTAAACCCTTTATTGCAATATCAAAATTAATAAAAAAGGCAGCAATATTAAAAAAATATTATTTTTGAAAACAAAAATAATAAATTTCGAAAAGAAAAAAACCGCGCTGTTCTTTACGAGATCAGAACCTAAGCCAGCTCGAATCTCAGACCAACTCTTTAAAGCCTTCTGCTATCTGCACACATAAGATTAATTTGAATTTTAGCAATGACATAAACTGGCCAATGTCACGCGCATGATGCGTGTGTGTTATCGTGTCTAACAAAAGCGACGGAGATATATTTTTGTTTCGCGAGTACGTGACGACAGTGTGTAAAGCGTTCTCTGTGGTGTTTGTGCCGTGTTATTTACACATACAGATATACGGACTATATCGCGTGTTCACAGCAAAACGACTCTTAACGTGCCTATCCACTTTTGAGCGCTTACTGTACATAGTAATGACTAATAGAAGCGATATCCAGCATAAAAACAAGCACTTGCAAATTGAAATCCCTAAGTCTATGAAAGCCGATTTTCCGATTTTCAGCCCACCGTGTGTCGTCACAGTGTCGCGAAATCAATGGTTTAGTCCCATCTCAAAAATACCCAACGCGCCTAAAGAAATTTTCAGTTCAAAAAACATCGTTATGCCGATAAAGGTTAACAGAGTTTCTACATATAATTTGATGGAGTCAACATTGTGGTACAGATGTTCTATGTCACGAAGTCCGTTTGGCTATGAATGTTGTCAAGCGTGCACATGCACATTGTTTTTGTGTGCGTAACCTCGAGAGCGCTCAGTGTCGATCCGAACACGGTCCGGATCAGTAGTGGTTTTTAGTTCGCGCCAAATTGTTTCACGGAGTAAGGTCAGCATGGCAACAAAACGAAGAAGAGTTGTCCACAGTGAGGTAATATTTATTTATACGTTTTCAATTAAAATGTTATACAAAGATACTTAATATAGCAATAGAAGTATTTATAAAATGAATGTTTTTTTGTGTTATAAAATGTTTATATTACTTAATTATTTTGATTACATTTTGTTTTAGGGTAGAAACATGATAGCTAGTGTTTATCATTTTCTGCGAGAAGAATATGAATTTACAAAATCATTAATGGAACTCAACCGTGATTTGTCTCATTTACGAGACATTACACGCCGTACAGCTGAAGCTACGGGTGTGAGCCAAAAAACAGTTCAAAGAATATTAAAAGAAGAGAAGGAATTGCCATCCACTTCATCAAAATTCACTTCACCTATGAAGAAAAGGAGAAAGCGAGATAATAAAGTGGATATAGATAATTTTACAGCCGATGTGGTTCGCAGTACTGTACAAGATTTCCATATTGTCCATAAAGAAATTCCAACATTAGCTAAGTTAAGAGAAGCATTGAATGAAAAAATCAGATTCGAAGGTTGTTTAGAAACTGTTCGCAAGTTACTGTTGAAATTAGGTTACAAGTGGCGCAAAACAGAGAACAACCGCAAAGTCTTGACGGAGCGTCATGATATACAAATGTGGCGTTTAAAATATTAAAAAAAAATAACAGAGTACCGCTCTCAAAGTCGGCCCATTGTCTACACCGATGAGAGCGACGTCCTTTCGACACACGTGCGAAACAACACCTGGGCAAAAAAAAAGGCAAGAACTCCGTTTTAAAAAAAAATTTGCACAGGCACTCGCTTTATTTTAGTGCACGCGGGAAACAAGGATGGTTTTATTGAAAATGCTTCCTTGGTTTATAAGGCCAACTCAACAACTGGTGATTATCATTCAAATATGAGCTATGATAACTATGTAAAATGGCTAAATGAAAAGTTGCTACCTAATTTACTTCCGCGCTCTGTCATTGTCTTAGACAATGCATCTTATCACAACACACGGGCTGAACGACTACCGACGCAATCTACAAAGAAAGCCGATATGCAGCAATGGCTCAGGGATAAGGGTATAGCATTTGATGAATCTCTTCTGAAATTGGAATTGTACGATACAATAAAGAAGTACAAAGCCCAACACGTAATCTACAAGATTGACGATTTTATAAAAAAGCAAGGGTTTTGATGTCTTACGCCTTCCCCCTTATCACCCAGAATTAAATGCGATTGAAAATATTTGGGGGATCGTTAAAAATTATGTCGCATCTAAAAATATCGATCAAAACATGACGAATACGGAAAGACTGATCAATGAAAGTTTGGGCCAAGTTAGCAGTGAAACGTGGCAAAAAACTTGTGCTCATGTTGAAAAAATTGAAAAAGACTACTTGAAATATTTTGATCTCGATTTTGAATTTATAATCAATGTACAAGATGATTCTGACGACAGCAAAACGGAATCGGAAATCGAAAATTTATCTGATAGTGATTGAAAATACAGAATGGAAACGAAACAAGTAGGACTATTCAAGTCCTACTTGTTTCGTTTCCATTCTGTAACACCAATGCTTAATTAAATGCCTACTACATATTCTTAATATTTTTGTATTTATTGCAACCTAATCTAATTTATTCACAAAATGTATATACTTTTAAAACCAAAATTTTATTTAGATTATTAAATCTCGACTTGAATATATATCAGATTTTCTTGCTAACGTTACCTACTTTTACACACACAAGTGCGCTTGTCGGGATACGTCACTACTACAATCAAAGCCGAACGGACTTCGTGAAATAGAATATCTGTACAGTAGTGAGTAGGGCATACATATTTTATCATGGCCAAATAGTTTTTAAGTTGAGAGTTATTATGTGTGTGTTATTATTTTCGCAGCCAAAATTTTGGATTTACACTTTGGTCGAGTTTACCATCCTCGAAAACTTTGAAAACGACACTCATAACGAAAAATTTTAAAATTTTCCCAGCTGGAGTCTTGAATTTTCATTTTGACTTCATTATCGGCTTTAGAACTCTCAAGAACCATGAAAATGATACACATGATGTTTTTTTTTAAATTTCGGAGTCGTCATCTTGGATTTTCATTTTGACCAAATTCACTTTCAGAGAGAAAGTCTCATGAAGCGGGCATGGCGCTTTTTCGTTACGTGACGATTTTTACTAGTTTATACTTACCACAAGCCGCGTTAAAAAACTTCGATCCATTAGTTGGTTTTACTTGAAGTTGCAACTAAACAGTTTTTTTTTCTGGATTTTTTTAGTAGCAGAGCGGTGTCTGAATTTGTGCCCGGTTGATGGCAATAGGCTTGCTGCTTATTACATGAGACTTAAATATAACTGGCGAAATATAAGTAAACTTTGGATGCACGTCTGCCTAATCGTTCGGAAGTGCGCCGTACCTGGAACACCGTGAGCGCCAGCACGAGCGCGGTGAGCAGCAGCGCGGGGTAGACGCGGCGCGCCAGCAGGTTGCGCTGCGCCGGCGCCGCCACCAGCAGCGGCAGCAGCGAGTGCGCCAGCGCGTACGGCACGGCCAGCGCCAGGCCCAGCCAGCACACGCACGGCGCCGCGATCTCGCGCAGGATGAACCTGCATAGGACGTGTACGTTATAACACGGCTTACGGCGAATACGACCATACTTTTATCCCTAATATAAGATCTGACTTAAGTAAATCACTCCTTAGGCCTGCAAGATATTGGTGATGGGTTACAGGTGAGCTAAGCATCACCATGCCACGCCATTTTAAAGGAATTAGAGAATGAGACAGTACACGCAAAACGAGGTGCGTAAATGGCGCAATCAGCAATATCAGTAAACGGAATTTCAAATGGTTTATGGATTTTAAAAGTTCTGGATGCCACGATCTCACGCAGAATGAACCCGCCATAACACAGGGAAACTATTAACCCGTGACGCGAATACGCCCCCTTATATAACGAGTGTATTTAATTCTAGATATCCATAAGTCCGTGCGGCGTTCACCACTTAAACAAATATTAACAATATACTAGTGTAAATTAAGTTAATATCATAATGGTTGGTTCAAGTGCTTTGCGCGACATGAGCCACGAATCTAAAGGTCTAGAAAACGTTTTTAGGGATCCGTACATCCGAATGAAAAAACGAACGGACGGTCTTATAGGATTACTCGTGTGTCTGTCCATCTGTCACAGCCAATTTGCTCCGAACCTAGTGGACCGATTATGTTGAAATTTGGCACACAAATTTCTTTGACCCAAACACGGACGCATAATGTAAATTAATGAATTTTAAATATAGGGGTCACTTATCAACGTCCAGTGCTTCTTTTGTTTTGATGTGGCTGTGACTTTACTTGTCACCAAATAAATACATTAAAAAATAGTACAAAAGTGAGGTGGACTAAGCCTACGTGCGTTCCTGCTATCAGGCGAGCGATCCAGGGCATACGAGGGTCTAATTTCCAGCCGAAGGATCCAGTGCCCCTGAACAACATAGCTAATTACCCGTGCAAGCTAATCTGGTGAGATCTTTTCATAACTTTCAGGGCGCCGTTGCTTCCCTCTGCAAAACACACACCTAGACCTAAGTAGGACTACGCCAATAAACAAACAGAGCTCACTATTTCATAAACTGACTTCCTACTAACACTCCACTTCCGACTAAGTCAATTAATCAAATTCCCATATTTCAAGCTCACAGTTAACGTTAACTCCAACGGTATATTCAGCCAGCAAAACGATTTCTAATAAATTGCTTCAAAGAACAACGCTGTCACACAGACAGACACGAAAAGTGACTTTGTTTTATAGTATTTTTAGATGTCACAATACATACTTGAGGTCCATCTCTCTTATTCCATCACGGTACGCCTTCTCTATGGCCCGTCGCATAGCCCAGTCGGGGCCCATCATGGTCAGTGCACACACTATCTTTGTGTACAACACGCCAAGCGCCCAGTCTTGCCAGACGAACAACACCGGCGACTGCTCTATTGGCACGCGGAGAGGAATTACTAGCACCTGAAAATATAGATTAAATTAAATACATTCTTTCTAAAAAAATATAATTATAGTTGGGCAAGGATTTTTTGGAGCGTGGCTAAAATCGGAACTAACGCTAATTTTACTTTTTTCAATACAATTTCACAAAATATTACATTTTATACCAAACATGGGCCTGTTGGTAATGGGTCGCACCAGTCAATGTCATTCAAGTTCGGAAAGATCTTTGTAGCTGTTTGTGTTACATACCTAAAAGCTACAAAGTAAAAAAATAACAACTTTATTACGGAAATAGTACTTTCGTATTTTTAAGGCTACGAAATTAATTTATTTTTAATTAACTTGTCCACTCACTCTTTTGGTTCCTTTATATTTTAGAGACATTTTAGAGACATCTACTATATTCAAGCTTTTTTTTAGCTTCAGTAGTTTAGGCTGTGTCAATCTTACGTTACGATTTCTTTTACATAATAATAAAGTTATAACTCACCAACTCGAGCAGCAACCCAAACATGAGCGGTACAAGTCCCAGCAGCGCGAGCGCAGCGAGTGCGGCGCGCGCGGCCACGCGGGCCCACAGCGCGGCGCGCGCCGCCAGCATGGCGCGGCCCCCGCGCGCCCAGCCCGCCGCGAGAGTCCCGCCGCGACCCACCGCCCAGCACACGTACATGCCTAGGATGATAGCTACATATACAACCGTGTAGTGCTAGTGACCTGCCTGGGCTCTCAGGGTCTATTGCTGTTCGAGGTGAAGCTGCCTTAGCATTTGGTCATGCAGAAGTGTTCCACCGATGAAATAAATTACACAAAGTAAGCCGACGTTCGCACGGACGTAATAAAATCAGTGCGGGATTTTCAACGCTCTGCTTAGCACCGTTAGTTGAAAATCCAACAGTGTGATTTTTCGACGTGCTGGGATGCACTCTGTTGAATTCTCAAGGCTCGGCTTAACACCGAGAGTTGAAAATCCAGTGCGCGATAAAATCCCGCCCCGATTTTATTACGTCTGTGCGTACGTCGGTTAAAGCGCCTGTCTAGATTCGAACTAACGACTTATGACTCGTAAGTCGGGGCCGTTACCACTCTACCCCTAGCCATGTTGCCTTGTTGCCATCTAAATACTTTCCGTATTGTACCACTGCACGGCCCTTCCCTTATATTCGGTTGAAGATCAGCAGTGGTTTTATCTAAAAATACGGTTTGAAGGACCGGAATGGTGAATAATTGTGCAAAAGAAGAATCCTCTGCGCAATTTTTCAGTTTTGAACAAAGAACACGCATTGTTAAGATTGGTGTATGAATGTTGTGAATAGCTATTACGTTCTGGTGTCCGCAACACCACGTCAAAGCGCGTATTTTGCGTACGAAAGTTATGAATATAATAATGATTTAAATTACCACAGTGTCCCTTAGAGGACGTACAACGGTGTACTAGCGCCACTCTTTAAAAAAAATATTATCTTGTGACTGAGAAGGAATTATGAATAACGGCTAATAAGGACCCTGGGTAAGTGTGTCTACAATTTTCTAATACCAAAAAAAACGGCCACATTCCTCTAGATCGTATTTTATTGCTTCGTGTCTCAATATGAAACTTTACAAAAGGTATTAGAAAATTCTAGACACACTTACCGAGGGTCCTAATTAGCCGTTATTCATAATTCCTTCTCAGTCTCGAGATAATATTTTTTAAAGACGTTAGTGTGCAGTTTTACGCCCTCTTAATGTCTGCATGTAATTTTTAGATACTATAGTATAGAACTACAATACATACCACAAGCCGCGGTGTAAAGTTCGTGAACACCATCCGACGCCTTTGGAAGCCATAAAGCCATCACTCGCCTTCCAATAGCAACGGGAATCACCTATAAATGAATACATAAATAATAAATTATCTCATCATTTCACTCAAGAGTTTATAATGTGCTCATCTGCCAACCTACAAGGTGAACAGTCCCGTCGAACGCTCGTCAGACTTGATGAACAACGAAAATCCTTTTACTACTGTTCACCAAGTGATAGAAATGCCACATTTGAATTTGACCATTTAAATATGGTATTTCTATCTCACTAAGCGACGCGCACTTTACTTGTGGTTACCAAGTGTAACACGCTGTGAATGTGTGTGTAAGCGCAGCCGCTCTCGGTACCGCCCGAAACAATGGCGAAGACGGAAATGTGTGTGTGTGCACGTGTGTGTTATGTACTCACGCTACTCGTTTTCACGCACACATTCGCAGCATGTTTTTACACTTGGTTACCATAAGTAAAGCGCGCGTCGCTTCATGAGATAAAAATAGTGTCTGTACTTATGTGCAGTTGACTGTGCAAGCAGCGCTTATGCTGGCCACACACGTAACGATTTGCTTACGCAAGCCTAAATTTGCGTAAGCAAATGGTTACCTGTGTGGCTACCATTATGAGGCTCGCATCCCATGTCAAAAAAATACAACACCAACTTCTTGTTTATGGCGGCGCGAGAATATTTAAAAAAAATGTTCTCAACACGGGTAATTTTTTTTTAAATATTCTTCTAGCGTTTTACTTTATCAGTTTTAAGAATTTCTTTTTTACAAGATTTCCAATCGGCAAATAAGTCAAATTTCCATACAAACACACATCCCTCATATTTGAACACCATTAGGAGCAGAATTTTCAAAATTGCTCATTACTGCTTACTTTCTTTACATAAGGAACTGTAGTGCATTTAATGTTTCAAGACTATTTTAGGCAATGCGTAATTTATCAGTGAATACAAGATTTTTATTAAGTAGTTTGTTTTACATGGTCTCTTTCTGAGGTGTTTTGTAATCTCTCTGTACAAAAATAATGTTGTATAAAAACGGCCAGGTAAGGTGATGATAAATAACTTACAAGAGTAAGTGCGCTGGCTAGGACCAACGATATGGAGACTAGGACCAACAACGCGCCCAGTCGTACAGGGAACCAGGAAACGCGGACATAAGGCTCAAAGCCTGCAGGACCGTCGCGACGCATCAGCGCCTGAAACAATCACAAAACTAAAACAGAAGAAAAAAAATTAAAAGTTAATGTCATGTATGCGTTAATTTTTTAGAACTTTGCACTTTATACCACTGAGAATAACATGTATTATTCAATGTCGTTACACAATCTTCTGCCCTATGGAGGATCTTCTTAACCTGGCTCTACAGAGCAGAGCTCTAAGTAGAGCCCAAGAATGGAGTTAGCAAGTGGTATTCGTGCATCTACTGCCAGGTGTCCAGTGATTGTTTGTTTGAATCAGTTTTCTTTTTTAATTTTTCATCACTATGTGACAATTGTAATATGTATTTTAAAACGGGAAGATTTAACATAATTATTTTATTACAATTTGCGATGTATTTTATTCGTACCTTTTTTGCCATAAGAGGTTCCTTTAGCCCCTTTTACAGTAAAAAACTTGCAGTCATAAAGATTTAGTTACCTGATGTGCCGCCCCAAGTTGATGCGGTGGTCTCGGTGGGTGCGGCATCGGCTGGTCGTGTCTCATTTCGCCTAGCAGGTACGAGCGAAGACCTAGAGCTCCAGCGGCACAGGCGCACCAAGTACGTACGCCTGCCTTCAACCAGGTTCGAGTGTGGGACTGTTCTAACAAGGCTGGTAGGATCACCTGAATAATACAAATTGGGTAATATAAACGTATAAAATTAATTAATTATGTAGTATAAACTGCTTCGAGGCTATCAGATGTGTGTCTGTTACGACCTCAAGATGATACTGACCGGAGCAGGTTTGTTTGATAACGCGCTAAGGTAGATCACGAAATTCTAATTTCCTTACGTTTATTGAAATTCGCAGTGTCAGGTTGTTTGTTAATCAAAACATGATTCGCGACCTTTTGTGTTTAGTTCGATTTTTTTATTTTATTATTATTATTTCCTTTATTTAATTTTGAAACATATTAATTATATTTTTAAATATTCATATAAAAACAAAAAATTATAAACATTTAAAAATATAAAAAATAGTATCCCACCGGTGTCGGGAACAGGGTCCAAGCTACCGGTGGTCAGGGCTCCCGAGAGAGGAACCTCCTGACAATACGCGCCGTGTCCAGGAGTACCACTTTCTGGATCAAGCCCTTGATCCAGCTGCCTAACGAGAGCCTCTTCAGGTGTTGGTCGAGGCTCTTGGCTATTATGCCATTAGCCGTCACGACTATCGGCACAATGATTGTTGTATCCACATCCCACATGTCGACAACCTCGCGAGCTAGGTCAAGATACTTAATCTGTTTATCTTTTTCAGCTTTCACGAGGTTCTCGTCATGCGGGACCGCTATATCGATAATCATTGTGCGACGCTGTAATCGATCTATCACCACTATGTCTGGCTTATTGGCAACAATAGTCCTGTCAGTGATGATAGATCGATCCCAATACAACGTGATATTGCCATTTTCGAGGACTGGGTCGGGCACATATCTGTAGTACGGTACTTCCGATTCCACAAGACTGTATTTCAGAGCAAGTTGCTGGTGGATAATCCTGGCTACAAGGTTGTGCCTATGCAAGTAGTCTCCGTTAGCCAGACGAGAACAGCCAGAGATAATGTGTCGGATTGATTCCCCGGGACGGTGGCATGCCCGACAGATGTCAACCGTGCCGTCCTTCACAATATATTTCCGGTAGTTGTTCGTCATCATAACTTCGTCCATAATCGCAAAGACAAAAAATTCGGTTTCCCCAAATAGGTCACCGAATCGCAACCAGGATACGGACGCTAACAGGTCTACATCCGGCCCATGTAAGGCCCGGTAAAAGCGCCCGTGAAGCTCTTTGCTCTGCATACCTCCCTGCGGTCATTAGTATCTAATACTATAGGTTTGCGCCAGTTCTCGTTAGCTAAGGATAGCGGGGTGAGGTCTTTGTCCACTGTGACCACATCTCGGTGCATCCCCACGTCGGCTTCTAGGAAGTATTCCCTGAGACTGCATACCTCACGGTTGTGCAGGGTCTTAGCATTTAAGAAGCCTCGACCTCCACACTTCCGCGGGATATACAGTCTCATCACCGATGAACGTGGGTGATACATGCGATTTGCGGTCAGCAGTGTGCGGACCCTCCTATCCAGGGCGTCAAGTTCCGTCTGAGTCCATTTCAGTATGCCGAAAGAGTACATTAAAACCGGCATGACCCAACCGTTGAAGGCGCGCACCTTGTTTCCACCTGATAAAAGACTATTTAATACTTTATTCAGGCGGTTAAAGAAGCGCTCCTTCAGCGATTGCTTCATGTCAGCAGCGTTGACACCTAACGCTTCCGACATACCCAAATACTTGTAGGTTTCGATTGAGGAGAGGAATCTTAGTTGTATGGAATCCGAGAGGTGGGTTCCCACGGATTCCACGATCTCCCCTCGTTTTACATGCATGACTGCACATTTGTCCACACCAAATTCCATCCTGCAGCATGACCACCATAGAAACGGGTTTTGTCGACGGAAGAATAGACAAAATGACAGATTATGATTGTTTATCTGTCATTTTGTCTATTCTTCTGTAGACAAAACCCGTTTCTATGGCGGTCATGCTACGCGTGCTGATGGCGCTACTGAAAGTTTCGTTATATAGTTTATTATTATTATTATTTCAGGTATTAACCCATAGCAATATTAAAATTAAATTACATTAAGTTATATTACAATAAATTACATAAAATTGAGTTAAAATTAAGTACTAGATTTCAGCATAATTATTATCATCACAGTGAAATATTACAGACACTATTTGATTAGTACATGCACATAATCGAGACAGGAAAGATGCCTAGAGTCTCCTCAAGAGCCCGTAAAAATCAGTAACTCTGTTCTCAACGAACATGCCAGTCGCACTACACCGCCAGGGCAGCTTTAATATAGCTCTAAAGGCCTTATTATATTGCACACGAAGAGTGTTATAAGCACTCTTCGTGTACCTGTACCAGAGTTGACTGGTGTAGAACGACTGCAGTAAGCCTTTGAACAGAGTTATTTTAACTTGGTTGGAGCAGTGAGAAAAGCGTCTAGCCAACATGTTGCTTCGACATGCGATACTACGCTTCTAATAATAATGCCCATATTTTCTTACTTTCCTTTTGTTGATTCATTAAAATCATCAATACAATACAGTTTTATTCGTTAGAATAGGGATGATACACGTATTTTTTGCTTCATCATATTAATAAAAAAATACTTAGATAAAACGCATTAAAGTTGGGGAGTGGGGACGCTACGTCTCAAGCAAGTATTGTATAATATCTACATATTTGTGACGTCATGGCACAATTTAACTCAATTTATCGCCGTAATCTTTTGATTACATAAAAAAAGAAAAATACGTGTCCAATATTTTTTATAACCCACCCGACGAAAAAAAAAAATATTGCCATCATGAAATTCATTTAATAGAGCAATTTGAACTTAGAGAGTTGTATTGATGATTTTAATAATAGGCCTAGCTTGGCGCTTCCGCCCTGAGATTGATCTCTCAATGTACGGAAATGTTGGCCTTTAGTTCTGTCAACAAGTTATAATCAGGCACCAATTTGTTCCTAATTTAATTGATGATTATTTGATACCGATTAAACGCCTTATCTTACAAGATAGGGCCACAACAAGAAACTCATAATCATTCGACAGCAGTCCGATTGGTGCTTCCAGTAGTTTTAAATACATTTCAAAATTTAGTTACCCTGAAAGCGCTGACAGATAGATAAATTAACTGCGGACAAATTTTTCATCGTCTCTTCTCTGTCGGTGCACTCTTAACAGAACGGTCGGGGTCATCACATTGCAGTGAGATTTCGGACAGCCGTGATTTACCTCACGATGCGACGCTATCCTTCTCTCTCGGCTGTAACATGTGTGCATCCGTGTAATGGGCCGCCCACTGCGGATTTAATGTGGTCGGTCCATCGCATTGGCACGACGTTCTATCGAATCGTTTCCTATAGAATTGGGAGTATTCGATCCTGTACTGTGGCCGATAGACTCTGTTTGATGCAGAGTTCTTGGAGTATAGATGTGTTGGTGCGAAATTCTGTTCACGACACTCCAAGCATTTTCCTCCAGCACCACATTTCCAGAGCGTCTATTTCTTCTCATTTTATCTAATTCCATCGTCGCTCAGTGCTTAACAATGAAAGTTTAAATTCATGATAAACGGTACTAATTTACAATCATCTATATTCGACACAGTTTAACATAGCTATGACTCAAGACAGAATAATTAAATCACATTAAAATCTCAGACAATACAATAATATATAAATTGTTTTCAGCAGTACATTAACGTATATGTAAATCGATACATGTAGAACTCTGCACAACAACCTGCTTTGCATATGCATCGGTTCATACTTTCCTTATTACAGTTGCTGTCACGAAGACAATAATGCATGTTTTCTTGCTATTCATGGATTGAAGCAATTTGCAAAACTATTGAAATAACACGAGTTACAGTGCCCTCGTTCAATTATGACAATTCTGTCCACCCTAAGGTTGTCTAGCAAAGATCGCCAATTGTTCTGAAACCGCCTATTTTACTAACCGACTTCTTAAAAAGAGGAGGTTGTTAATTCGTCTAATACTTATATTTTTTTTTTTCATCGATATTTTCGTCAATTGTGGACCGATTTTAAATATTCCCATTTTTATTTGATAGAAGGAAACTTGTGCGGTGGTCCCATTTAAATTGTATTATTTTTGCTTGGGTAGTTTTTAAATTAGCTTCAAATAATACGTATTTTTTCCACTTAGTGTATGATGTTTGAGTACTTTATGCGAACTACCCAAATGTCCTTTCTTTGGTATTGTTCGTCAAGTTGAGCTGTTTAAGTTATGAGCTGAGCTCCACCATTACTGACAAATGCTTGCACTGACTAGACAGGTACACCCAAATCTGTGTAGTTCTTTCCTCAAAAGACCATTTCAGACACTAATCTACATGGTCCTCAAATGGCCTGACATTAAAAAATGAAATGGCAAGATTATGGACTTTAAAAGAGACTGCGACCTCTGAGTTTGTTTCGACCTTTCTTCTCAGAGTAGTCAGATAGGAAATGCAGAACTCATCTAGCTTATTTTTAATATTTCTTTTAATATGACGTGTAAAAGTGATTCCGATACCCTATTTACAGAATAAGCAATTTTATTTCATGAATGATAATTTTATAATAACTAATTATCACTGATATTTACATAGCAACTAGTGGGTTACGAATTTGTGTGGTGAAGGTACCACAACAAAAGAATGAAAACGTTTTTACAAAAAAAAAAACAGCCTACTTCCAAAAAACTAGGCGGCGTCCCTATATAACATTAATTACTTATTTACATAGCCATTGTAATTTTTCAATTAAAATAAATACATTTTACATATTTACAGACTTTTTAATTAAAGTGTCATTGTCTTATTTATTGCCCGACCGACTCATTAAAAAAAAAACATTCTACATTGTTATGAATCACAAAAGGTGAACTACCTACGGTTTGTTCCAAAACTCACAGATGAAATGTAAACAAACCTTATTCAGGTAATGTTTTCACGCAATCACTCACTTAATTCCCTTAAGTGAGTGATTGCGTAAAAAAATGACCAATATCACAGTAGCACATGCATCTGTATTTAGGTTTTAACTTTATATCTCACCAGTAACACAATTATTGTTTGAATAACATTAATTATCGACGAAAATTGAGGTTACAAACTTAACCTCAATAGTCAAATTAAAAACATCTTTAACGTGATTTAAAATTGGAATTTCGGCTTTAAGGTACATTTTCCAATCTAATTGTTTACATTTTCTTCAGATACTTTCGAAACACATTTCATCTGATACTTTTGAACAACAAAGCACATATACCTTATATGTGTTTAACGTTAATAAGTGCGTTTCGTGTTTTTGTGTGTTCGTAAATAAATAAATGTGTTTTGTTCATGTACAGTCGGTAGACCGAGATAAGTGTGTACTTTACCAAGTAAACCACTAGGTAAGGTAAATATCTACTTATCTACGCCCACACATGACGGACTTAACATTTTTTAAATTTAATTGTAGATTAACATTTTGTACCGTTGCCAGTATTTTAAAGCGATATTTCTTGAAAAATACATTTTTTTTATTGCCCAACGAGTCTTGGACTTTATTTTAACACAATCAAATCAACTAATGTTATATTACCGCACACAAATCATCACCAATTATCACCAAATGTGAGCTTTATTTGTGCCTTACGGTAGGATTTCTGGTGATCTACAATGCATCGTCCACACGTTGTCAACTACTCTTTTAGGAAATTTCACTTTTTGTGACTGGATGTAAAACTCCTCGAGTTGGTCTCGAATCATTTCAGTGTACAACAACTTTATCACAGAATAGTACAAAAGGCGCACTCCATATTTTAGGTATGAAGCTACAAGTACGCGGCGGGCTCGTCTTGTCGGGCCAATTCAGTGAGCTTAACGTAGTCAGAAGATATAAGGGTTACGCGATAGAAAGAGAGACAACTGCTAGGTGAATATAACTGCAGGTAATTAGCGCTGTGCGACCTGAATTGCACTTTATTGTGTCGTAGCAAGAGTAGTTTTTTATTTAAATGATTTTGCGGAGTGAAATATCTGTATTAATCTGTGCCATAATACACGTAAGTTATCTGTACCTGAAGCAGTAGTAACTCCAAGCTGAGTTCATTGACGGGTGCGTCAGTATGAACCGCAACGGCATACGGCAGGAAACCCGGCAGGACGTACTTGATCACTCTGATCGGCAACCATAACATGAAGAGGACGGCTGTGCCGAAGATCATGGCAGATACCACAAGGCGACGGATGTGGGACCATACTGAGAGGTGGATCATTTCCTGGACATGGGAAGAGATAATATTAAATAGCAATGTAGGTCGCATATTCTGTTTCCTACATCATCGTGATAATTATACTGAAGAAAGACATCCACTTCTGAACATTGATCTTCCCTAACCACAACAACCGGTCCTGTGACTCCCACATTCAGCGGATTCTCGCAAACTTCATCAGTACCCTAATTGTGTAACTTATTTTCGTAAACAATTTTGCCTAATTTGTTTCATTTTGACAGTTCAACAACATTCATTGCGTTATTTACGTTGTTGAGCAGATTTTTTTCTCAACTTATGAAGCAATGGATTAGCAATCTGTTTCAAATCGAAACAGATTGTGATTGTGTTGTATTACGCCATTAGGGTACAGGTCGCGTGATGTTATGTTATGTTCATCAGGTCGTCGGTCCATCTTGTGGTAAGCTTATGATATTCCCTAAATGATATGATTATAAAACACAACGTCTCTCCATCTGTCTGACCGTTAATGCGCTTATAACGCAAGAACCAATTATCTGACTAACGTGTTTATTTTCTCATTTATGTTACAAGTCTGGCTAGGTTTAAGAATAAAACTGAAACGTGATGGGTCTTGAGATTATAACACAACAAAAAAAATGATGTGTTTTATCTTGAGTTCATCAACCGCAGGTAGTGTAGTCATTTGAAAGATCAGTTAAAATCAGTTTTCTTTGTATAAACTTCCTGACGTAATCTGTATCGATACCTAAACATGATAAAATAAAAATAAAAAATAGTACGGTAATCAACGCGTTGATGTCTTTACTCCATGCACCGCGGTAATCAACGCGTTGATGTCTTTTTAATGGTCAAAAGTTGGTGTCCTCACAGTGTGGCGAAATCAATGGTTTAGTCCCATCTCAAAAATGCCCAACACGCCTAAAGAAGTTTTCACTTCAAAAACAAATTTTCTACACTCATACTTCAAGTAACAACACCGCCAGTGATCGTTGACCTCAAAAAAAAATCACTAACTCATTTTTTTGTCTCGTTTCGATGTCGATACTCGTCACATCTGTGGAGTTTCGCTAGTATATTTAATTTGATCCTGTATATTTTGTTTCATTGTATGTGATATCACCTACTTTAGTAAGTGCCCAACATAGTTATTTGCAAATATTCCAGATACCCTTCTAACTATTCTATTCAATCACAATGAGTGAGTTAGTTAAGCTTTATTCGTTTGTAATATTGAATCGAAACGCGATTGTTCAGAGCGCAAATTCCAGCAGCAATTATTTAAAGAACGTACCTGCACAGGACTGAAGTCAGGATCATTCAAATTCTTCAAGAACCACAGCACACCGGGCCTCAGTACTTCCCTCAACAAAAGAATGAACGACGCGAAGTAATACACGTAGACCATGCCGACTAGCCAGTGAATAAACATGAGGGTCCAAGGTGCCGCTTGCAGACTCGACTCGCGGTCTTTCAGGGTAGCGTCGAACATTGATAAAGAGCATAGATCGAGCCACCAACCACAGACGAGGGGAATCACTCCAATCTGAAATAAAAGAGTAATAATTAAATTTTTATGTATTCAAGTAGGTAACCATGACTCATTTGTTAGTAAACTTATCCTATGTTAGTAATTAAAACAATTTTATCTACATCCTAAACAAATTCCTGTACAGCACTGTCCGACGCTTCACCGAGGCTGCACCATTCCATGGAAAATCCCATGGAATGGTGCAGCCTCAGTGAAGCGTCCATGAACGTACATGAACGTCCATGAGCAGGGCAGCCTGCTCGAAATTAGCCAGGATACTGTTGTTGCCGCCCCACACCCCACGCACCAGGGCGCACAGCGCTTACGCATTGTGGCAAAGAAACAATCCACATGTGCGTCCGCGGACATCCCTGATGCGCTGCAGTAGGGGGTAGCCTCAACAGTACCCTGAACGCATTGTTGCCCTTATACCAATTTATTTGTGGTCGACGCAAAATGTCTTTTTTTTTTCTTCCATACTTCTCTATTAGTCGTCATCTCAGTGGTCATCCAATTTGTAGCCATTTATCATCTTTCACACAGTCCATGCTAATATCCAGTCCTTACTTAATATTAAGAATACGAAAGTAATTCTGTCTACGTCTGCATGCCTTAAGGTTATACGAATTTAGATAAAATTTGACACACATGTAGACCTGGCCTAGGGCATAGGGCTTTTTATCCTGGTGATGGTTTTACTGTGGGATAATTTCCGACCTCCACTTGGGCGACGCCGCGGGCAAAAGCTAGTAATTTCGAACAGCCTTCTAAGCGTGTTCGTGGGCCGCTCGGACTCGCCATGTGGCGGCACTGGATGCGACTACACACTGCGGGTGGAAGCGTGGCATAAACTTTGTGACTTTTATTTCTTCCTATGGCTTTGATTTTGTATACACTAACAATAGCTTTATAAGGTTTTTGTGTTACAGTATATGGACTACTTCTGAAATAAATGTTTTGAATTAAATTGAATATTTCAATGTCAGCATTGAAATCTTGTCTTAAGTTGGATTTTAGTCATTTCTCCAGGATCCAGCCAAGTACATTTGCACTTTGCACCAATTTAGGGCCCAAAAACGATGTCTTAGATCTATGACAGGTCTTAAGTTTAATGAAAGTTGTCAACCTGTATTTATATCCCTTAAAATTCTGACATTACCTTGTTTATATATTCTAGAACCCTATTCGTTAAATTAAATAAGCACCTATTTACCTCAATGATTGACATAAGACAACGCACAGCACCAATGAGGTCCCAGTACAAAAACCAATTGCGCACAGGTGGTCATAAAACAGCTTTATTAAAAAATAGCATTCTTTCCATAGGACCGCTTATATATAATAAATTACCTGAAAATTTAAAAGACCAACCTATAAAAATGTTTAAAAAACAATTTTCAAAACTATTGCTGGAGAAATGTTATTACACAGTTAAAGACTTTTTAAATGACAAAACTACACACATCAAAAGTGTCTAGGGATCAACATATATTTTTGCAATAACTTTTCTCCTGATTGATATTAATTAAAATTTTCTTTAAGGATTCATCAAATAAAGTGTTTTCGTTTGTCACAGTAACGATAAACCAAGTCACCTTTGCATTAATAAAGAAATTTGCCATTTTCCTAATAAAGGGATTTTTGACATTTGAACCACTAACATTAAAGTTCGAAAAAAAGACTGAAATAACAGTTTTCTTTAAAATTTTATTGGGTAACTTAAACAATTAATAATCCGTGTTTCTACCGCGAACACTAACAACACAAGAACATCGGTTTGGCATACTCAAAATGAGTTCATCCAAATCACGCTGTGGAATGGCCGCCCATGTTCGTTGCAACAACAAAAAAAGGTCTTCTTGCGACTGGATACCCTCCATATTCGGCAGAGCTCTTCTCTGTAGCATATCCCATGCATGCTCAATCGGGTTCAAGTCTGGCGACTGAGCAGGCCAGAGCAGGACATTGATGTTAGCTGCGGCGAGAGTCTGTCTTACAACTCTTGCGGTGTGCGGTCGTGCA
This sequence comes from Omphaloscelis lunosa, assembly GCA_916610215.1. Taxonomy (NCBI): domain Eukaryota; kingdom Metazoa; phylum Arthropoda; class Insecta; order Lepidoptera; family Noctuidae; genus Omphaloscelis; species Omphaloscelis lunosa. Next base: position 15,116,425 of record OU744261.1, on the reverse strand, counting down.
TTATCATGCATTAACTGAAATAAGAGACCGATTTGCACTTGTAGAGGAACGATGACGTCAGATACAATCGTCTCAGCATAAATTTGAGCGTTGAGGTTGCCTCTGATCCAAATCAACTCAGTTCTTCCGCCGATCCAAATACCCGCCCATACCATGATGGTTCCACCACTATAAGGATGGACTTCCTGGCAGGATTTTAATCGCTGTTGGCGTCCAGGGGTTCTCCAGTGTCGTATACGTCTTGTATCCGGTCTCATACCAAAACGAGATTCATCAGAAAAGCACACGAAACGCCATTGTTCTTCTGCCCAATTTCTGTGTTCAAGAGCCCATTGATATCGAATCCTACGATTGTGCATTGCTATAGGTGGTACCCGTAGCGGTCTTCGGGAATGAAGGTTCACTTCATGCAAGCGGTTTCTGACTGTTTGGTCGCTAATTAAGTTCCCTGAAGAGTGATGAAGCCTCACGGCTAACATCATGGCGGTTATTGTTGGAGCTCTTCGAGTTAAGATTTGAATGTATCGGTCTTGTCTCCGTGTGGTGCAGCGATACCGTCCTCCATGGCGCTCAGCCACGGTACCAGTGCTTCGGTAACGTGTCCAAAGTCGACTGATAACACTCTGACTTGTATTCAGAGCTAAAGCCACAGTACGTTGCCGGGAACCAGCTTCTATCATTCCCACGGCTCTGAGCATTTCTTCCCTGCTTAAATGACGTCGCCGCTCCATAATAACGTTGGTTTTAATCAGTAGTAGGGAAACAGTAGCACTAATAATGTCTTCAATGCGTTGTATGTTTTTATAGGGAAAATATTGACAGCTGATTTTCATCTTTTACTCGAATTTGATTAACAGTTCCTGTTTCAAATTATGAAATGCACCAAAAAGGATCCATATAAATTTATATAATCATAAATTTATTACAAAGCCACATCTCAATCTCAAGAAATCCGCATAAAAATGCTTGATCCCTAGACACTTTTGATGTGTGTATATAGGAAAATGTTTTTGATAAATGTACGTTACCTTTCCTATTTTTAATGTTTTTGATGACATTGACTTATTGACATGGTTATTTATTTATTAGCGATATTTTTTTTTTTTTTTTTTTAATGGTTGTTGTTATATTGTAATTTGACATAACAGATCTTGATATTACGAGATTATCTAAATTTTTTATCTAATAATAATAGTGATTGTTGTTAATATTTTGGAATATTTTGACATTAAGATTTTCGACATTAATCATTTCGACATTTATATTCTTCATTGTATGATTTGCGAGAGATTTATATGTAATTCATTAGTTATATTTTTTTTTTTTTTTTTGTTTTGATGTCTGATCTGTAACAACCAATTAAATTCGACTATGGCTAATAATGATCGAAATAGCTGTATCTATAATTATTAATATTTAATTCAAACCCAATATTTTGCATGCCGTAAGGTAAAATGTATCGGGACACTTAATAAATATTCCAACCTATATGTATACCTACATTATCAGCAAATAAATCATTTCTTTCTTTCTTTCTTTCTTTCTTTCTTTAGATTATCAAAGTTTATGCAGGGGTAATAACATATTGCAACCCTCCATGCCATTGTCCTATGAGCAGGGTTATTGACCACAGATGAAAAACCTACAGGTCACAATCAATCTAATTCAATAGCGGTGAATGGACCAAATTACATTAAATAATTCTTTAGGTTTTGTAAACCAAGCTAGCATATTGATGAGTATTCTATAACATTTGAATTTTGATGTCTGTTGTTATTATTAAATATTTAATTTTTTTATTTACAAATAGCTATGTAATAAGAAAATAGACACATGTAAACACCACACACCCTGACACGACCACCACACCACAACACCAACACACACCACGTGACACCTTTAACTGCCAATTTTATTTATTGAAAATTAACTAAAAATCTTTCTAAATTCTGAAGTATTTAAGCAATGCTTCTCAAATGTTAAATTTTTAAAGAATATTTAACATGCACAGAGACATTTTGATATATTAATTTAAAAACATTATGAGCAGTGGTAAATTATACACAGTTGATGCCTGTACCTAAGGTCATATTATTCAAATTTAGTGTTAAAAGAATTGACAGCTAAATTTAGGAATCACATTTAATTAAATAAGGACAGCTGTTAATATATGTAAATACTTTCTGTATAAATTATGTATAAGAGAGTTTTTCCAGGGTTACACATGCAAATTTAATTCCTATTATACTGGTTTTAAAGTAAAATCAAATAGTGATCTATTGAAAAAACCCAAATTCCTATTTGGGAAAACCCAAATCCCTATCATGAATTTGATCGTTTCCTAATTTAATGCTAAAGCAACTATTATAAATCAGGGTTTAGGATTTCAAAATAATTGAACTCACCTCTACAACAGACAGCAGGGCAACCTTCACAACCACGTAGCAGAATCCCAGTGCCTTCTTAGCACTTCGCAGACGGAGCAGAGAGGCCATGCCGTGCAACACTGCCAGAATCGCCCCCACCAACACGTACCCTGCCAGAGCAGTCAGGGGTCCTGCAAATGGACCTTCTGCCGAGAATCCTGCCATAGCAGCCCCCAGCCTTCCAATGTGATATGGACAGAATGCAAATACCACTATAAACAATGTGTTCAGGGACACAACCCAGAATACATGCTCCAGAAACACCATTGAACCATCCAAGCCAAGCAGCCGGGCCCATGTCAGCTCCTCAGCAGCAGCACGATCCCATTCCATTGGGTTCCAGTTTGCTTCATCCCCAACCAAAGGGTCTTCACCTACTTCAGCATTTACTTCATCTCTGAGCCCAACTTCGCCATCCCCGGCCCCATTGTTCACACGGTCATTATTATTATCTTGAAGGGGCAGATCTTCAGGGGGAGGAGCTGGCAGGTTCTCTCTTTCCATCCAGTCGGGACCCCCACCATGCATGATTTGCTCTCTCAGCCACACAAGACCAATGAAGGAGAACAGTGTACAGGTGACAACGAAACAACCAGAGAAGACATCTTTAGCAAGGTTTTCTGCTGACACTATGTCAAATGGTAATGAAATCACTGGGTCTAAGGACCCCGAGAACAGGCAGCGGTAGGTTCTGCAGGCAGTGAGCGGCACGATACCGAGCCAGGCGAGCGCCACCAGAGTGTAGTGCAGCCAGTCTTTAACGGCGGAAGCCACAGACGTCACCAGCCCGCCCACCACGTCGCGGATAGGCAGCCTGCGCGGCATGTCTGGCGAATATATCGGCATAAACGAAAACCGGTGGCCACACAACTCGCAAATCTCCTTCCTGGAGTATCGCATCCACTGCACTAAACACTCCTGGTGGATCCATTTTATTGAGCCCGTGCAGATGCACGGATGGAACAGTGGTCTGTCAGACGAAGCCTCCGAGCGACAGAACCGGCAGAAGTCCGCGCCGGACGAGTCCGAATCCATCATTTCCTTCAATCCAGTTTGCCTGGTTGATTATGCGATCTGCGAAAGTTATCACATGATTATGACATGTATCAGCAACACACAACGCTAACAGTTGGATGATATTAACGTAAATACACACCTTGACGCGTAAAAATAATAGACAGCACAAAATACAATAGATTTATAGGAAAAAATAGGTATTTTCTCTTTGTTTGACAACCAGACAGCCACAGCAATTAAGTGTGGCCAGAACTATGTTTATAAAAAATCTACCAAGGACTGTTGGTGAATGACAGCTGTGCAGGCAGACAAACCGGATATGGATGGTAAGAATACTTATATACAATTAGTCTTTCATCAATTATTCAAGAGAATGTAAATAATGAAACTAATTAATCAAATGAACAACATGACGTAGAACTTGGTGATTATTATTTTATGAAGGATTTGAAGTTGTAACGCAATGAATTTTTTTGCCGAGAGCACGGCATGGGGCGTGGCTTGAACAATTTATTTATTTTAGCTTATTAAAACGGTACAACACCAATTAAATTAATTAAATAGCACCATATTTATTATTATTATTGACAATTTTTTTAAATATAATTTAATTAAAACTAACATGAAATAGTGGATTCCCTTGTATACTTTCTCTCACAAAACACGAAACATATACGCATTATTATGCGTTATATTTTCTTTATTTAAGTTATATTTAACTCCATTCATCCGCGAACACATCACATTCAGGGTTGGCAGTCCGAATAGCGCTGGGTCAAATAAATTTATTTTCTTTCTTTCTTTCTTTCTTTCATCTTCAAAGTACGACACACTAGGGATTCAGCTCTGGTGATAATTTTAGATAACGGTTGCGCAAACAGATTGTGCGGCGGTGGTGGCTCGGACAGTATCCAATGTTTTTGTCGGGTAAAAATATTCGGCAGAAAAAGCCATGGAACTCTGGGCAGTCTATACATCCCCGTAAGGTTTTACAGGCTACCGTGAGTTAATCAAGGCCTCTCCTCACCTCAAGCCCAATATCCCTTAAAGATAGGGGGAAGGGAAAGGAGGGGTAGGGTACTCATTGGGAAAGAAATTGTATAACCTTTGGAGGAGGTATCTTATTTTCTCAAATTTGTTTTTTTTTTTCAAAATAAATAGAGTAGAGTCATCTCAACACCTATCTCCCTTCAATTTGTATATAAGTATATATATAATATAGGCATATATTATATTAAATATGTTTGTACGTGTATTATAAGTTATTAACCTATTTATGTACCTACTGTTGTTCCTAATTATTTTATTACTAATGAAGTAACGATATACTTTTTTATACTTTTTCTTTGTTCCTCTCAAACAGAGCACCTGCCATCTAATCTCTTCATCACGCTTCCACCTTTGGTTGACTGGTAAAGAATACCTAAGGCGTTAAGTCCGCCTTTGTACCTTTTTGAGTGTGAAAAGTTTAAATAAATAAAATAAATATTTTTTTCTTAATAATTTAAGGCTAGATTGCCCTTTTAGAGCTAAAGGAAAGAAAAACGGGTTCAACCAGAGTAAAAAGAGCTAAATCTATCTTGAAAAGGGCTAAGGTGGCAACACTGCATGGATGCCCCGCCTACCGACACTGCGTTGCTTGCCGCGCCGCATCCCGCTAAGCCAAAAGTCGTGACCAGGCTCTTACTCGTTGCATCTCAATCACTCGCCCGTACATTTGTTCACAAACGATTTTTCAATATTAACAAGTGCTACGTCATGACATACAGGAGAAGGTTGTGACCAATTCATAATTATAGTGTTGTTTAATTATTATTATTGATAGTTTGGGAGGTGAAATTACTCGTGTCATCAACATAAAAGACTTGCGAGTGACTTTCAACCGCTGTCTTACTTTTAGAGATCACGTTTCTACCCTTGGAGGAAGGAATCTTTCAGGAGCCTTGGAATTGTTTTGCGTAATTAAATGTTTTAATACCTATCTAGTCGACGTCATTGTTTTTAGTTTTACTGGGAAGTCAATACTTCGCAATCGCCGATAACATTCTTGCCTGTAGGTGTAAATAGCATCTGAGTTTTTTCTCTAAATTGTCGTAGGATATACTCTGCTTCACTTTCGAGCCAATTCACGCTAACACTACGAACACTTTTCAGAGACGATTCTGTACAGAAACAATAATCAAGCCGTCGTCGTCTAGCCCTGTTACAATCACTGACATACGTGTACGTGTTCGACGTCAATCCCAGAACAAATACCTACTAGAAACATGTTTTTCCTTTATAACATAGATATAACAGAAGAATTTAGTTTTTTTACTAGCTTAATTTATGTTATTAAACAAAATTGTTTCCCCAACTAGAAATTTCGCATGTATCGTTGTTATCTTGTTATATATCGGTTACAATTAGAAATCCCATAAACACAAACAAACATGGCCCGGAATAATCGCCTATGGTATAGGCCGTACAAATAAACATCATCTTTACAAACAAAAAACATGGATTTCGCATTAATTCAACGCTCAACGCCGAGCGTCGAAAATCGAATAGCGCGCGATAAAAAATCGCGGCGGGAAAAAACAGCGGCGGGAAAAACAGCGGCCTTGCGAACATAATAAAATCTGTTCGCACGGCCGCGGTTTTTTCCCGCCGCGATTTTACCGCTTTCTATTTGTTCCATTCCAAGCGTAGCACGCGATTTTATTACGTCCGTGCGAACGTGGACTTAGGTGTCAAAGAACTCGTTCACATCACTGTAATCCGGAAACGTACCTAGAAGTTATTATAATAGTTTAATTTCTACCAAAGTATTCCATTTTTTTATTATTGGCAATGATTTGCGCAAATCACATCTTGCCAACAGAAAAAAAAATGTTTTTTGAAAAAAAAAAAACGTAGTTTTTATAGATAAGTAATAAAAAAAGAACAAAATGCTACATTGATGACTTGATGTTTGAAAGACAGAAATTAACGTGTGCGTTACCCCAGCCAGAAAATGTCGAAAATCGTCATCTAATTGCAATAGATAATTAGATATACAGTTTCTGTAATTGATAAGCAGATTTTTTAGTTTTGTAAGCTGATAGTTTTTTAATTATTGGATAAAAACAGTTCCGGATTTATATGCTCTGTGAGTTCCGGCTGGAGTAACGTTACCGCACCCAGATCTTTTGTTTTGTAACGGGTATTTTGAAATAAATGTTATCTAAATAATTAGATATCAATCTGAAATATATGTTACAACTTAATTTGTATTTGTGTTTGCTATAAATGCGAAGATATTTAAAATCCTGCTAAAATAACGTTTGCACGATTGCTGCATCTCGGAATTGACTAAACGGATGATTATAATTTTTGTACAGGACATCTGGCTAATTAGTTATAATTTGTTACGCAATAAAAGAAGTTCTTTTAGTAAATATGTTTTAATAGGTCCTAGCGCTTCCAATAAGCGCTCCAAAGACTAAAAGTTATTATATAGTAATTACTGCCTATAAATGGTACTGAAGTTTCATTAGTATCCTATACGTAATTAAAAAGTGAATACAAATTAAGTTGTAACATTTATTTCAAATTGATATCTAATTATTTAGATAACATTTATTTCAACATACTCGTTAGAAAACAAAAGATCTAACTGCGGTACCGTTACTCCAGCCGGAACTGGTTTTATCAAATAATTAAAAAACTATCAGCTTAGCTTACCAAATTAAAAAATCTGCTTACCAACTACAGAAGCTATATATCTAATTATCTATTGCACTTAGATGACGATTTTCGACATTTTTTGGCTGGGGTAACGCAAACGAAATTTACACATTTTGCACTCTTTTTGAGATTTTAATTTTTTGAATGGCTTTTTATTTGCGATCTTTTCAATCCATAAGCAGTAAAGTGCAGTAAGGCAGCGGCGGCTGCCAGCGGCTGCAGTTGTAGTGTTGACAGCACATGTTTTGATGTTGACCTGACAGAATTGACAGACAGATGACATTTAGCCTTTCCGCGAGAGGTGTCGTGGTTTAGGAGGATTGGTTACTTGAAACTTCTCAATTTTATTTCACTCAATTCACACTTTCAAATTAATTATGTAGTGAGTATATAACTGAAGTCTCTACGCTCAATTCCATCACGGTAGGTTTCGTTTATATCTTGAAGGTGACGTACGCAGTTTGAATCATAATTTTGTAATACAATTATTGTTACAAGGGATGCAAGCGCGTATTTCGTGCTGTGATTATAAATAATGCTCTATTATTTATCTAATCGCACCGTCAGATAGTTTACCATACCAAATAGTGTATAAAACAGTTCGGTCAGTGGGTCGTCTTTGGGGCGAAAAAAAGTAGCTTACATTGAAAAATTATATGCAATTGAAAAATGCGTGTACGTTAACAAAATATAAATAGTACTGTTTTTAAAGAAACCTGCATTTACAGAAGCAATTTTCAAATTTTGATTAAATTGGATGTACATCCAATATGTTATTTTGACCACTTGGAATCTTACTTGAATGGTCGTTTTCATAAAAGTCTAAGAAGAATGGATTTTGTCGGTGCAACATATACACATACACTGCAATAAAAACTAGAAGTACTTTAATACGGTTATAAGTGATAGTCAGAGAAAAATAAATATTTTGATGAGTTTAAAATATATATTCAGTATATAGGAAGATCATCTCACATATATCATAGAATATCATCTCACAGAGAGGAGGCCCGTATCCTAGCAGTGGGAACATTATAGGCTAATTATGCTATACACCCCATTTCGTTTTCCTTAAAAATTATTGTTATTTCCATTTATGTGCTGCACTCCTAGTATGTTCTAGCAACATTGCCTCCTACAGTCCTTTCACTTATATTTATGTCTGGTTTTGCATCACTTCCAAACCACAGTGATCTGTATCATCGTTACAATACGGTTACTGCTGTCGGAGATAAAATAACTGAAATTACAGAAAGGGCTGTTCACTCGGCACTGACAGTACAGTGATTGAATTTATCACACATAGGAGAATATATGCCAGCTAATATTGTGTGGGTGTTGATAACGGGTTCTGTGAAAAATCGCAAACACTTCAATGATAAAGTAGTAGTTATGATAAAACAATGTTTTATTAATGTAGGTCTTGCTTGTTTTTAATAGTTGAACGTTGAAAAAATCTGTTAGTTGATTGATGTTGCTAATTTGAGTGGTAAAAAATAAAAGGAGGCCTGACTATGACCCAAGAACCATTGAACGATTATATTTCAACACATCATGGGACTGTGAGTAATCGTAGCCATCACAAACATTTATAAAGTGCAGTACTGTCCCTGTATCCATAAGTCTTTTCTTCACCTCCTTTTTGAGTTTGTGACCAAGATATTTGTAGCTACAAAATTTGTAGAAGGGACATATAGGCATGGCACATGGACATGACTCTATCAATTGGGATGATGACAAAAAAAAATTTTGTCCGTCAGATTATTAAAAAATATTGGACACATATTTTTTCTTTTTTTATGTTATCAAAAGATTACAACAGTACATCGAGTTAAAATGTATCATGATGTCACGAGTATGTGCATTTTATATTTATTTGTAATGTAGCAAACCCCACTCCCACAACTTTATTGCATTTTATCTAAGTAATTTTTTATTCATATGATAAAGCAAAAAGTATGTGTCTAATGTTTTTTCATAATTTGACTGATGGACTAAATAGAATTTCTTTGTGTTGACCCAGGTATCATCCTTATTATGTATGCATCTTGTCATCTTTGTGTGTATACAAAGATCCATTATCCAAACCTGCAAAAAAGCAAAAATCCACACCTGTTTTCTGTCTCTTGTCCATCCCTCTCCGTGTGTCTCACGTAGAGCTTGTAATATAAGAACAAATTCTTTTATTTTCAGAAGAACTCAAGAAAGCTTTCAGAAAAGCATGATGAGTCTGAAATGATGGCATCCCAAAAATCTGTGATAACAATGAATCAACCAAAAGATGCAATAATACGTATAGATGTGCCAAGTACCAGTAAAACAGTCCTACGGACTGAGCAAACAGAAATTAACATCCTATGCTTTAACATAACTCCATACAGCGAATTAACACAGTTCATATGCTGTTCAGTCTTCGTATTTATATTTTATTTAGCCTATGGATATTTTCTAGAATTATTATTCTCCAATTCTGATGTGAAACCTGTAAGTTTGTACATAACGTTAGTTCAATTTTTAATGACCATGGCATTCAGTTATTTTGAGTCCCTGATAAGGAATCCTATAAAAAGGAAGTGAGTATGGTTTTTCGTACTATTTTGTGGTAAGAATTTTAATAGCATTGATAACATTTTTCTGAAAGAATGTTCATAAAACTATAGCAAAAACTTTAATAATATTTGAAATCAAAATTTTCTGAATATGTATTATACAGTAGGTACAGAAATCCCAAGATAAGTGTGCGCTTCGGGAATCATCGTCTATCTTCGGAAATAATAACTCGCGATGATGAGACCTCATATAGTTATGTTACAACCAGGAAAGTACTTGTCTATTTTGTTTTAACCATGATTACAAAATTATAGATTAACAACTCTATGCAGTTCCAAAAATACTTTTCTAAACTTGTGAGTGATTAATTACGATCTGCAACTGAAGTAGGCAATCTGACAGAGTGAAAATTTCATCATATGCAATGATATGCTGTTTTCTACAGAGCAGTAAAAAACTAAGAAGCTTTGTCTTTGTAGAGGGTTACTCTGTGGCGCGACGTTCGACCTAATTCAGAAACACGATTATTACCGAAGCGCATTTCTTTTCTGGTTTAAAGGAGAACATTCACCTTCCATACATTTTTGGGCTAAATGTACTGTTATGTGGAGAATAACCCTAGACCCTAGTTTCACAGTAAAAGATAATAACTGTAATGTTAACTGGCATAAAAAGCTGTTACTATAATTAGATTACTGTTATTCTTGTAATTAAAACATACTGAAGACAGAATTTTTCAAACTCGTATAACAGCGAAGGGAATGGCCCTACAGATTTGGTAGCATAGTGAAAAGTGAAGAGTATTCTCTTCACTTTTTCATGTTCTAACGGAATACAACTTTTTTTTTTTCAAGTAAAATATCCTTTGTGTTACATTTTCTCCAAGTAAAATATCCACAACCAGACAATGACTTTGGCAAAGTTGATTTAAAAATATCATAGTGTAAAACAAAATGAAATAATCTTCATTCCATTAACTATTTCAGAGTACCACTAAGAACATATGCGTTACTGGCAGCTCTAACACTTGGCACGATGTCCTTCTCAAACCTTGCACTAAGCTATCTGAACTACCCGACCCAGCTGATCTTTAAGAGTTGCAAGCTAATACCAGTAATGATTGGCAGCATTATTATATTGAGCAAACGGTATGGGTTCCTGGACTATGTGGCTGCTGTCGTCATGTGTATTGGTCTGACCATGTTCACTCTTGGTAAGGATTTTGTCTGGGTTATTATTCAATAATATCAGCAGGAAAAGGCTATTGCTTTTTGATGTAACCATCCGAAAAATGCATTTGTTCCCAACGAGTAACACCCTCAAATGTCACACTGTTACTCGATGGGAATGTTTTTAAGAAAAAATTCCCAACCAGTCACACTGTTACTCGATGGGAACTTTTTATTACTAATTTCCCAACCAGTCACACTGTTACTCGATGGGAACTTCTTATTAGTTATTTCCCAACCAGTCACAATATTACAGTAGTTAATGAAAAGAAGAATTAAATCGGTTTTTACTTTAAAAACATTTATTCGTCATATTGCTGGTGATTCTCCTTTGAACGTTTTATTCTTAAATAATTAAATAAAATTACAATACCTAAATACATACATACATACATAGACTCACGCCTGTATCCCCGAAGGGGTAGGCAGAGGTGTAATATTACACCCACATCTCGCCATCTATATTTAAGTCCCACGTAATAAGGGGGGGGGAGGTACCTAAATACAATCAGCTTTATATAATATATCAGAGTAAATCATCACATTTTACAACAATTATCAGTTCTAATTTCTAATGTTAATTTGAACTTTAAACAATTTTCCAAATACATATAATTAGCCATAAGTATGTTGTGACAATTAAAATTATGTATAGCAAAATAAAGTTATGATAAGCCGGCAACATCAGTTATCGCGAGTGTGTAATGGCGGTTATTTTCCATGCACATTTAATGTAAAAATACTTTTGCATCCCTCTTCCCGCGGCCCCGGCGGCGGCGGCCACGTGTCGTAAGTGGGGGAGAGGGACGCAAAATGAATTAGTCAGAGCAGTGCAACGAAGCAAAGTGCACGTTGTCGACAATGTCAGAGCCCACCGCATCTAGTTCGTCCGGTCAAGTGCCATTAAATTTAATTAAAAGGAATGGTGGGACAATTTTGCTACGAAGTGGACATCAATTTTATGCTAGACGAAAGCATAGTAGCGGATTAATAGTGTGGGCGTGCACAAAACGAAACATTTGCAAAGGAATCTTGAGAATAAAAGTAAGTACCTATATAATAAAGTTTACTGATAAACCTATGGTTTGTTTGTTAATCAATACGTTTATTTGTGAATGAATGCTTTGCATTATTTTCATAAAACTATAGATTTGTTTTATTTCAAGCTACTTAAAGTCCTAAATACTTATTCGTTTTCATTTCTTCCAAGCATACGCTATTATTAAAAGCGGCTTAAAACATTTTTTCTTAAGGCTTTTAAAATTGCTTAAAACTTGTTTCAAAATGTATTATTAATAAAGCCGAGTTTACACTATAAGACAACATTAGGCGCGCGACAAGTGACGTTCAACATGTATGCTAAGTAGTAGTAGATGCGTCATACACAAACGCGGCATAAACACTTAATCGATTTATTTGGAACTGTTATAAACACGTGTTTTAAAACAACTTGTTTTAATCATACGCAGGGTTAAACAATATGACGAATATTACTAATACGACAGCTTTGACTCCTGTTATTATTGTTGCTATTTTCTATTTATAGGATCAACGAATACTAGACGAGACTGCTCATAGCCATGCTCCAGACTTTGCGAAGAACGAAATTGATGAATCAATCCATAAATTAAAGACTGAATTGTACAAACCGGACTTTCCTAACATTCCACAAAAATACAATTCCATGATAGGCAACCTTAAAGATGCCGGTATAAATATTGTATCCAACATACCAAAATTTACTAGCGTTAAAAGTACACTGTATAGACAACGGAACAAAGAAGCTGGAGTTTCAAAGATGTTATTTAAAAACGCTCTTGAAGTCGAAGTGCCACCAAGATATAATAACTTTTTGTTAGCAGACTACTCAAATAAAACGAATAATACACGAATAATAGTATTTTCCTCGGTGGAAGCAAGGCAAATTACATGTGAATCAAAAGAATTTTATGGCGATGGCACATTCAGAAGCTGCCCTTCTCCATTCGTGCAATTGTATACAATTCATGTAGATACTGGTAGTACAATAAACGACACAAATATAACCCCTGTGATATATGCTTTAATGACCAACAAAACAATGCAGAGCTACTTAATTCTGTTTCAAATGATTAAGTCGCAGTTGCCGGATTGGAATCCAACAAAATTTAAACTTGATTATGAAAAGGCTGCAATGAATGCCATTATCAAAGTCTTTCCAACAGTCATAATAAAAGGTTGTTATTATCATTACAACAAAGCCATTTTTAAAAAAGGAAAAAGCCTGAATATGACCTCACGAACGTCACAAGATTTGAAGGAGGTGCGAATAATTGAACTTAGTGCGATTCTTCCATTATTGCCCGAAAACGAGATAATTAATGGATGGGTTTACATAATTGCTAGATACGGAGATAGTGAAGGTACAGGCACAAAAAAATTCATTAACTACATGGAAAAACAGTGGCTCCGTGAGGAATATTTAAAAGTGTGGTGCGTTTTTGGTGACGCCCATCGCACAACAAATGCACTCGAATCTTGGCATAATAAACTAAATAAGACCATTGGAACAAAACACCCGAATATTATGCATTTCTTGCACACAATTGAAGAAGATTCTTCTCAGAATACTGTCAGAAATGTTCTGAAACAACAAGGCAAACCGTCAAAAAGAAAACGGGGTAAGAAATCTATATCAAGAGACGAGTTTATTCAGGAAGTGCAGCTGGAATTAACACAAGGTCTTATTTCAGTTGGCCATGCTTTGGAGATTTTACGACACTAGAATTAAGAACTGATACTTATTGTAAAATGTGATGATTTACTGTGATACATGCATATAGGTACAAACATAAGGCTGATTATATTTAGAAAATTCTTCTTTAAAGGTTCAAATTAATATTAGAAATAAGGACTGTTAATTATTGTAAAATGTGATGATTTACTCTGTTATATTATATAAGGCCGATTGTGTTTAGATATTGTTACTATGACTAAAACATTAAAATGAGAATTACTAGCAATATGACGAATGTTAACGTTTAACGTCCGTAATTAAGTAACTGTATTTACCAATGTTGTTATTTTGTTGATTTTAATAAAAATTTAAAAAACCGATTTAATTCTTATTTTCATTAAGTTCTGTAACAGTGTGTTCCCATCGAGTAACAGTGTGACTGGTTGGGATTTTTTTCTGAAGAAATTCCCATCGAGTAACAGTGTGACTGGTAGTGTGACCGGTTGGGAATTTTTTCAGAAAAAAATCCCATCGAGTAACAGTGTGACATTTGAGGGTGTTACTCGTTGGGAACAAATGGAAAAATGTGTGCTTCATGATTCACCGTTTGTTCCTATCCCGTCCAATCATGCCTAGTTTAAAATTACTATTTTTTTAAACCTGCCAAGTGCGTGTCTCGGACCACGCACAATGAAGGGTTCCGTAGTTGGGATTAATTTATATTTTATTATTCGATAATTTACAGTTCATAAAAAGGTTATACCATACAACTCGGCTCACTCCTTCGAAGAGCACAAGGTGTGATGTTACATAATTTTATATTATGTTTCAGCGGACTCAAGCACCTCACCGAAGTTCAACTTCCTAGGCATAGTCGTGATATCTCTAGCGTTACTCTGCGACGCTATCATTGGCAACGTTCAAGAAAAGGCTATGAAGCAGCACAATGCTTCGAACAACGAGGTCGTCTTCTATTCGTATGCCATCGGGTGCATATACTTGGGTGTTATTACAGGGTTCAGCGGGGTCATGACTGCAGGCTTCGATTATTGTTTGAAGGTGAGTTTGTTTGAATTATTATGGGTAGTAGCCCAAAAATCTTACCACCAGTCTTACCAAGGGGTATAATTTACCCAGTAACTGGGTGTTTAGGTCAGGTAAGCAGTCGCTCCATGTAAAAGACTGGTATTGAGCTGGATCCGGTTAGACTGGAAGCTGACCCAAACATAGTTGGTAAAACGCAGGTAGATTGATTATGACACATGACATGACACATTTGGTTTTGGAAAGAAACGGCTGCACAGGTATGACTGGGTGACTGAGACGACGCAGACAAGGCCGAAGTTTTACTCTCACATCAAACAGCCGGGTACCAACGATATTTTCTTTGTTTAATGTACTATAGTTTGACCGAAACCACTGTAGCGCGCCTAAGGTATGTGTGCGGCGAGACGGGGGCAGTGCAGACCAATCATTCGTTAATTTTCACGACGTCCCGCCGCTCATTCGTCAACGTACACGGCGTCTCGCCCCCCAGCGCGGAACAGCGCGCGGTCTCGGTCAAACTATAGTACACTAATTGACAGTGCCGTACCCGTAATTTTAGATACATTCGAGATCTATAATTATAACGAAAGACTGGGTATTTTGTTTCCTTAATTTATTTAAAGAGGGTTTAAATCTAGACAGATTATGCCACCCTCATCGTTACAAATCGACTTTACATACTAAAAGACTGGGTTAACGCCAATGCTGTATATGTTTTTAGTTGATAAGCCTTTATATAATTAAATAGAAAAGAGTTAACCAACACCCTTTTTTTGTTTGGGTGGGAAATCATCAAATTACTTCTAATAGCGGGAGGGCGTGTCAGACTCTTACTGACTAAAAGCCACCCGTGTTCCTTCGGTTGCCCTGTTGCCGGGGGCCACGATCTCCCTTTCGGTTTTCTTCGCAACCCCGGCAGGTAACCAACACCCTGACATAAGTGACACAAAAGACAACCTCATTTATATTTATTAGGTATTTATGATTATTTATCGAGTTGAATATTGCATCACTCACATCATTGATGTTTGGGTGATGTAGAGACAAATCATACGACAATAAAAAATAAATAAAAAGAAAACCATTTTATCAGTAAGTGAACACAAATTATAAGCAAATAAATTATTTCTATTTAATTCTTGGTTCTTTATTATGAAAAGTTATTGCATTCGCAAAAATGCGATTTTATTACAGACAAAACGTATGTAAATATAATTAAGTTTTGCATACCTCCTACATACATTGAATCGCTACCCATTTGTAAAAATTGCGATAGCAAAGTACCTCATTAATAAAAGTTTAATAACGCTATTAAACGGTTCTAATGAACTAAAGACAAATTTCTGAGAACATTCTACATTTTGTCCATTTCTTTACCGATATTTAAAAGATTTTATGGACCATAACCAATATCCAATGATAAGGTTTTATTATTGAACCATTGTGCATTTTGTATGCATTCAAGGAGTTTACTCAATGATATGGGTATGTTCTTTCCATGGTTTGGTCCGTCACAAATCTGGCAATCTACCGACTTTGCTCACTTTGTAATCTTTTGTTTATGGCATGAGCCTGAGTTGAGACTCGTAAAACTCTGGTCGAAACTAAAGAAAATATAGCAAGCTTACAACTTTTTAAGCTCTGAAAAAAGGATACTAACCTCTACTAGTACTATTTTCTTTACTTAGGTATAAGGCATATGAATATAGTTAATTCAGTATTTTTCTGAAAAAACACCATTCTTGGCACGTTGGGCGCCAGAATGTGGTCGGGGCGGGGTAGGTTCCATTGATGGTTAAACTTTATATTTTGCCGCACATTTTTCAACATATCGTGCCCATATCGGGACCTCTCGGCAAGCCCTCTCATAACTGTCAGGCTGCCATGTTAGTGTCAGTTCGCCACAGAGGTCTGCTACGACGGGGGAGTTCGTGCACTGCCGCTATAATGTAGGGTTTTTAAAGTATCAATCATAAAGATCATGATGGGTCTTAGTTCAACTGTATAGATTGGGGAATATAATTGAAAATAGTGTCGAATAGTGTAGTCATCCTGTAAACAGTTGGTCCACAAATAAATATTTGTATTCAAGTTCAAAACTCTAACAGAAGTATCTTTATTTTCAGAATCCTGTCTCAATGTACACAAACATCTTTTTCCTAAGTCTCAGCGGGTACATGGGTTTACAAGCAGTGCTCACCCTAGTCCGCATTTGTGGCGCCACCGTCGCGGTCACAGTAACTACGTTCAGGAAAGCGCTGTCCATCATTATATCGTTCCTGATATTCAACAAACCTTTTGTTTTCCAGTAAGTATTTTTTATAGTTATTGCCAAAGGTCTTGACAGGCTAGGTCATACAATGTAGGAGAGAGCAGAAACGGGACTGGTTTTTGGTAATCCCGTTTTAAATATTTTCCCGTTCTTGAGGTTAGTATAGTAGGTACCTACATCTAACACTTGTTTTCGTACAGATAGGGATATAACAGAAGTATTAAAAATATGCATTATTTTGAAATACTTTCTTCTATTGTCGCATTATTTACAAATCGGCATGTTTTTGAAGACAGCACTCGGCATTAAGAGACTAGCTGAAAGACGTTGCCCTGTCCAAATTTCAATAGTTCATAGAAAAATCCCATGAAAAAAATGTGTTAATTTTTTTCCAAATTTGAACATTTTTCTGGAATCTTTTCCAATTTATCTTACTCAAAAGTAACGCCGTGAACGATAAGTCTAAGGCCGCGTCCATAGGGTCACTTTTTGTAAGGAAGATCGGAAAGCGCCCTCTGTCGGCGCGACCACGCGTTCAGGTTCACCGAACAAAAAGTTCGAACGATCGAGTATTCGCGCGACGATCACTTTAGCGCGACCGGGGTATGTCTTAGTACAACTACATAGTCGTATATATTCAAAGAAAACATTTTTCCCAAAAGTAAATTAGTCGAAACATAGGCAGAAGTAAAAACTTAAAACTGATATTAGCGCCATCTAATTTCTATAGTACAGCACTACGTCGCGAGCATATCGGTGACGCGAATCCATAAGTTTATCCCCTACCAAAAATCTCTCAATGCGCCTAAAGAAGTTTTCACTTAAAAAATTGCAAAACATGTTCATAATCTCATCTCTTTTTTTTTTTCAGATACGTTTGGTCAGGTCTGCTGGTCGTGCTAGCTATTTATCTGAACCATTACAGCAAAAAACATCCAAACTACGTCCCCATATCAGTGCTGACTTGTTGGCAGTACATGCAGAGTTTCTACCAGTCGGAGTATCGGTATCTCAGGCTCAAGAGCAAGATGTATGCTGATACTGTGTAATAGTGAAATAGTAATCGTTAATTTAATTACCATTATAAGTATTTATCCGACCACGGTCGCGAATGTGGAATATTCTGGCAACTTTTATTGTTTTTACTAAACAAGTTCTATTCAAGCTTAAACCTTCGAGCCAGTCTTTCTATTTTGAACTTCATTCCGACTACCGTAAAGTTTTTAATACTTAATTGGTAACTTGGAATCCGTGCTAAGGTTTAGTTTTTGTAATAAGAACTTTATGCTCGTCGGAATAAAATTCAAAATATAATAACCCGTTTTCTAATGAAACAGATGGAGATTGAGGCAAAAATGTTCCTGCAAGGGGATCACTGGTCCTTTTTTAGTAAGTGCACAATTAGTTAAGTCAAAAGTTTGGACAAGTAATAAGGGCAGCACGCGTAGCATGACCACCGTAGAAAGGGGTTTTGTCGACGGAAGAATAGACAAACTGACAGATTGTGATTGTATAACTGTCATTTTGTCTATTCTTCCGTCGACAAAACCCGTTTCTACGGTGGTCATGCTACGCGTGCAGGAGCGACAAAATTAAATGGACCGCCTCAGTTTGAGTAGAGCCAATTAAATTCCACATCTGACATTTATTTTGTAATGGAAGCAATTATCATTCCGTAAATGCTCATGTATACGAGAAAGGTTTTTTCGTCTCGTATAGACAAAACTCGCCTCGCGACACACGTTTATGTTTCGGCAGGCGACTCTCTCGAACTTTCAATTCAACTGAACTTTGACTTGAAATACGATTTGTTGTTCACACGGACGCTTTCTTGCTTTCTTTATCTCCTTTTGATATTACACCGATTTAATAGCAGTGATAGCCTAGTGGTGTGACCGTTGGACTGCCGAATCATAGGTCTTGATTTCGAACCCAAGGCACGCACTTCAGACTTTTCGGATTCATGTGCGTATTGTATGATTATCACTTGCTTCAAAAACGGTGAAGGATAACATTGTGAGGAAATCGGCATGCCTGAGAGATATTTTTTGACGGCATGTGATGCAAAGTGCCCATGGGCTGTTTTAAAACTCTGACGCCAGGTTAGTCACTAACCACACGAAAAGAATATCTCCTTTTGATAATCGCCTATTCGAAGCGAGAAACTATCCTCGTGTAAATGAGCCATTACACCTATTTAGTAAGTTGGACATTACTGACAAAGTCGGGGTGTCTCATAATTTTAATAGTAAATCATAGCATTTATATGAAGAAATTGTGATTTTAATTATACATTGTATAATTATTTTCTTGTTATTTATTGGAAAGGTTCATTTTATAGTTTATTAAAACAAATGATTTTGGTTTGTTTTCAAAACTGCTATACTTACGAAAGTCGGCCTAGCTTTTTAATTAAACTTTATTAATTAAATTATTATTTAATTAAGCTTTAGGATGTATGTACAATACCTTTAAAGTGCTCTGTCACAATCAGGATTAAAAAATATGATAAAGAAATGGTTATAACAATACTCTCACAGAGATTGATAATGTATTAGAATACGTGAGTATTCCTCACTCACCAACTTTGTTAGTATAGATAACGCAATTCACGAGCGCATATCGTGTGACTCTTATGTCATTGTTGTAAGTTATGCATTGGAATGATTGATGCGCGGAAGTAAAATGCAACATCTGTAAGTATGAAGATCAGTGGCACAGTATAAATAAGTAACAGTACTATGACTTCAAAGAAAACGGCCGAAACGACACACTTCGATATCTCAGTGTATATCAGTACGCAACAGTATCGAGTGCGCGGCAGTTACGCACGCGCAGACGCAGGTTTATCTACCGAACGGCCGTAGGTAATTATTTAAAACTCACTGCCAAGACATAATACCGTTACTTTATTATACTTTGTCAATGGTGATATTCAATACCTACTAGTCCTTCTGGTATATTATAGTTGGCGAGTGAGGCTGATGAGGTTGATATGAATTAGTTAATTAATAAACTTGTTTTACTCAAAAACTGAGATTATATACAAACTCACGCCCCTTCTTCCCTAAGGGTAGGTAGAAACTACTAAACGCAAACTGCTACGAGACATGACAATAAAAATGTGTATTGAATTTGGATTTAGCCTTGAAATGCAAAAAGAGATACTTACAGGTTGGTCCAAATAGTGACGTCATAAAAAAAATTGGATTCATCACGCCCAAGAGTATCCGAAAATACCCTATGCACGTATATGTTCCGCGAATCTTGATAGTTTTCGAGGTATAATTTATCTTTTAAAATTTCTTGAAAATTTGTGCCAACCGCTTTAAAAAAATTCTGTCTTTAATTTTACACGGCTTTTTCACATTTTTTTTTTTTTGCTTTTTTTTCATTTTTGTGCAATATTGAAGACGTTTTTTTAAAGCAGTTCGCATAAAATTAAAAAAAAAATCTCGAAATCAAGAATCGCGGGACCTACATGGGGGTATTTTCAGATACCCCTGGGCATGATGAATCAAGTTTTTGAAGTGAAAACTTCTTTAGCGGCGTTGTGCACTTTTTTTGTAATGGGTAAAAAATGTTAAACTCGCGTCAGGACACGTGACCTGATCGAAAATTCGTAAGACTGTTAAAAAGACATCAACGCGTTGATTACCGCGGTGCCGATTTTTATTCAAGTTTACACTTCTGTCGGCACTCCCGGAGTGCCACTGTTTTTTTTTTTATGGCGTCACTATTTGCACCACCTGTATAAAGCATGCACAAAAGATATGAAGCCTTTATTTAAGGCTTGAATAAGAGAAATGGTGAATATGACTACTTTTATAAAGTATTTTGGTTGTAAAATTGTGTTTTTATATCAATTTGACATTTTAAAATATACATGTGAAGTGCTGACTGCATTTATAGCATGAATTCCAATGTAAATGTAATATTTTGTAAATAAATAAAAATACATTATTTATATCAATGACATTTATTTTCATTGTATGTACAAAATCTTATATATCTAAACGTTTTCATACAAAAGTGTCCAAATTTAACGTGTTTGAATATTTGGAATGTTATTAAGACACTATTTTCATTGGCTTTATACATGTTCTAGGACGTCAAAACGATTAAGTGGTTAAAGCATTTTAATACTTTTAGGCAAAAAAAATAAACGAATTTGAGGTTAAATTTCGTGGTTACAATAAAACGGATCGATGATCAGTCGATATTTTAATCCAATTATATTAACAATTAATATTCTTTAGAGTTTAATACATGCGTCAAAAATTGGAATATTGGTCAAAATAATTAATATTATACAGGTCACAAGGTCTAATTACGCTATAAATTAAATACGCTTTCTCTCTACATCTATCATTCGCTCTTAATGTACAATTAACTCTTTGGTATATGGTCCTTAGGCTAGTATTATTTGTCTTTATACAGGTAGGGTAGTTGGCCCCTTTGCAAGTGTTGTACGGACTTATTGAGCACAGTATTATCACAATGAAGTACTTACTAAAGACAATTTTGAGGGAGCTGTCAAATAAAAAGATTTGTTTTTTTTTTTCTATATTATCATTTACATGATATTGCAAAGGAGCCTCGAAGGATTTCTCAGTTCTGTTTGTTTGTCATTTTACAAGGGCAGTTATAATTTTTTCGCAAAACAAGTCAATATGTGAAATTGTGCACGGGTTTTGAATTATTTGGAGTTACGAAGCACGAGTGAAGCGTAGGACTCTCGAGATATTAAACTTACTCGGTCGGGCCTTAAGTGAAAATATCACATATCACTTTAGAATATCAAAATATCGTGTTACATTTCATTTTAAACCCTATTGCTTATGCCATAGTGAACAATTTAGTTTGTACAAAATGCAAAACAACACTATCAGTGCTTCTAAGCTACAGAAATAATATTGAAAGTGAAATTTGCGGAATACTATTAATACTTAAGTTTATTTTAGTGGACTTAATCGTACATCAGTTTCTGTCTTTTTTCATTGACTTAGGCTAAGTATTTCGATACCAATTTTGACTCACAAAACAGAAAAGAAAGCCGTCGACCAATAAAAAAGAAGCTCACACATTCCTGTATTGTTTTACTTCAATAATGCTTTGAGTATAAAAATACTAAAAGGTGGCTTTATAAGTGTGTGTGGATACGGTTTTATAACGTTCATGGTACGTGATCCACACACGAATTATAATTCCAATATTTGCTAAGAGGACCCTACACATCGTCTCTCACGCTGCACATACAAAGTTATTATCTTACTATATCACAGCACTAGTCTTGCACTTCTCTATACGGTATCTCACTGGTCACTGTGAACGATTCGAAATAGTGGTTTAGGAATTCGAACGTGGGCCGTTTTTCGGGGATAGCGTCCCAGCATTGTAGCATCAGTCTATAGATATCATCGGGGAGGTAATGGCCGACTGGTTTGGGCATTCGGTATCCTCGTTCTACTTGTTCGATGACGTCCTTGCCGTGTAGTCCAGGGTACGGTATCTGTCCGTACGTGAACAGTTCCATTAGCAGAATACCGTACGACCAGACGTCACTCTTGATGGAGAATCTTCCATAAATGATAGCTTCTGGCGCCGTCCATTTCACAGGGAAGCGAGAGCCCTGCTTAGGACAATACTCGTTGTCTTCGATCACCCTAGCGAGACCAAAGTCACATATTTTAGCTACGTTATTTTCACCTATTAACACGTTTCTAGCGGCTAAGTCTCTGTGTATCAACATTTTAGATTCTAAGTACTCCATGCCGGACGCGACTTGCGCGGCGACGTACACCAGGTCCTCAAATTGGAGGAACTTGCCCTCTCCGTTTCTGAGGAACTCGAGTAGTGAGCCCTTGCTCATGTACTCTTGGACGATGTAAACAGGTTCTTGTGTTGAACAGACGGCGTATAACGCCACAAGTCGCTTGTGACGGAACTTTTTCATAATGGCCGCCTCTTGTAGGAAGGCTTGTGTCGACATTGTGCCTTCTCTTAGGGTTTTTACTGCGACCTGTAATGAGAAAATGGGTATTAGTAAAGCGTTTTACGCACACTGTAATGCGGTAGTGCGAGGCGCATACGGTATTGTTAACATTTACAAGAAATTAGAATCGATTCTAGTTGTCCCTTCCAAAAGGTATACAAAAATATAAGTAAGAAACTCGTCGTTTATTAACTTAATGAACGCAGTTAACAAAAACTATTTCAGTTATTAAAAACATCCCTCTCGCACTACATTCATAGTTACTTTTTTTCTATACAGGGTTGCAGGGACATTAACGCGCAAACTGTAACCATGAATTCAGTACATGATTCTAGACCCCCCTAGCGTAGAAATTTTACGGTTATAAAAAAAAACTGCTATTTCATAGAAAAGTGCAGTACCTTCACGGTCATAATGTATGGAACAGCAATTTTTTTTTTTAAGTTCGTGTATTCTGAAAGTGGGCTACGTCGCAATTAGCTGTCAAATATTTCGCTGTTTTGATTAATTTGGCAAGGTAACTGTATGGAAATAAGAAATATGGCTAACTAGTGAACTAGAATATTAATTATAACACTGAATTTGATGTTGTAACCGTTTGAGGTGTAAAAAAGGCATTTGAAAAGTTTTCAAATACTTTTTTTTACATCTAAACTGGTGTTACGATATTAATTATTACATTTCATAATCAATATGTTAGTTCACTAGTTAGCCACATTTCTTATTTCCATACAGTAATATTGCCAAATTAATCAAAACAGCTAAATATTTACGACGTTGCCCACTTTCAGTATAACTTAATTACCGATGAAAAATGTCAACGTAGGGGGTTCTGAATGATCTCTCGCGTCCAGCCCAGGTCCAGGCCATGGTACGGAGCGAGAGGGCATGGGAAGCCGTCACCTTCTTCTGCGAAGCAGTAATGCCTGAGAAGGAGGAGGCGGAACGCATGAGGGAGAGTCAAATTTCGCGCTCTCAGGCCCCTAGTTGCCGTAGGAGATGCCGTGAGCGTTGGGAATCCCAGGCCCATTCCCGGCCACTGTAGGCGCGGGCTTGCGGACAGTGAGCAATGGGTAGCTCGTCGTCCGATAAGGACCAGCGACGATGAGTTGTGTTCCACGCGCGCCTCAACGAGATGACAGCAGAACTGACGGGGTCCGCTAGGGCCGATGCCTGCTAAGAAAACCGAAAGGGATACCGTGGCCCCTGGCAACATACAGGCAACTGAAGGAACACGGGTGGGTTTTAGTCAGTAAGAGTCTGACACGCCCTCCCGCCCCGCCTAGAGCGGGAGAAATTATTTGATAATTTTGCACCCAAAAAAAAGGGGTTTCTGAATCGAGTACTGAATCCATGGTTGCGCGTCGATGTTCCTGCCACCCTGTCTAAACTGATGATATAATATTAAAAAACCGGGACATCTATCGTTATACAAAAGAAAGCACGATCTATTATCTATTAACAGCAAATGATTTACTAAACGATGTTAAATTATAAAAGTTTGTCTGCATCACCCAAAGGTTGACTGGTAGAAAATGCCTATGGCATTAAGTTCGGCTCTATACATTTATGAGCTTAAAGTATTAAATAAATAAATAAAAGAGTCAAGGAAAAGGTATATTTCCTTGATTTTAGTACAAACGTTTGTGAATAAATTGTAGTAAATAGTATAGTAGGTAAACTAATGGTTGCAAACAAATTGTATATTAACAATTATTCCTTGTAATTCGTTTACCAATAAACCGGTGCAGCGGATGGATACAAAATACAAATATCTACGTCCATATGAACTAAATAGATCTTCCTTTTAATAATGTCATGTTTATTGGGGATTTGATCATAATATTAATGCTCGACCTTTTATATTTTTGGAGTGCCTCCGCTGCCAGCGCCGGCTCCCAAAAATAAAGCCATTAGGAGCCGGCATGACATTACTACTGGTAGCCGAGATTAAAAACATCAGCTGCCGGCACATTACATACTCTGTGGCCGGTGTCCTGTTATTGATACCGGCGGCGCGGCGTTTATGGAAACCCTTCCAGTATTCAGAACTCCAAGTAACTACCTAACCCTTACTAAAGTATTTTTTTCTATATATTCTAGTCGTCGTAGGGGGTAACAGTTCTAACCTAACCTAACCTTTTTTGCGAGTAAAAATATTTAACCTAATCTAACTAGTTCGGTTCCGGGTACCTACTTAGTCCTTGATTACTGGAATATGGAAATCATTGATTATGGAAATATAATACTGAAAAAAATGAATGCTTTATTACATGTCTTTTTAATTATGTCTACCCCGCCTATCTAGTCCAATATGCCAAATTGCCAACCCCGCTTTCCGCTTTTTTTTCCATACTCAGCGCCGGCAGCCAATTCAGCAACCGGTGCCGGCAGCCATTTGGGAGCCGGCGCCGGCAGCGGAAGCGCTCCCTTTATATTTTGCTTAAGTTTTTTTTTTAGATTATTCAAACTATGAGTAACTTAAAATTTAAAATTAGTCATTACTGGGTGGCCCGCCGGGTGAAACGGACTAAAAAATTATGGCTCACGTTCAAAATTGGTTAGGTAGCCTTGGTCTAAACAGTGTTTAGAGTCCAGAAACTATTTAGACGGAGCAAATTATCCAAACTTTAAACAATGCTAGTTATTTGTTGCTTCAATTTTATTGTATGCCACAGACAAGAAACTTGCATCGTGTAAATGGGGCTTTAGTCAAATAATACGTAATATTACCTCAATATTATTTCGCCACTTTCCATAGTACACTTCTCCGAAGTTTCCTTGCCCCAGTTTCCTGATGAGTTGTATTTCAGCGCGCGGAATCTCCCACTTGTCTCGTAACTCGGGACCGAGGTCCCACATCTGTGGCTCGGGCTTCGGGCACGGCCGAGCGAGCACGTGGCACAGACCTAGCGCGTTTTCTGAAAAAACATCAGCATCTTTTATTTAGATAGGGTTGTGTAATGTTAGCAGGGGCCATGTTTTGAAGGGTACACTAGTCTGTCATTCTTCCATACAAACGTAGTATGGTGATTACTCGTTTGTTTGACGGTGTACGTTCAAAACTAAAAATTATATCAATTTGCCTTGCCCTAAATGGAAGCAAAATTGAGAAAAAGTATTGGTTTGGAAGTTATGAGCGTCGAAACTTCCATATTTCAACACAAATTATGATACTGGTTAAGATCAGATCTAAAAAAAAAGAAAAAAAAAAGCCAACTTACTCGTATACGACATGACAAGCGCCGGCAAACTCGGAAAGGTCTGATTCGTCGCGATGTAAAACCCTCCATTGTCCAAAGGCTTGATCTTGTAATGCTTCACATGATATCCTCTTCCCTCCTCCCAATCCTTGACACTCAGGCTAAATCCGTGAGGGTTATGTTCAGCTGGCCTCACGAGGAAGGTACCTCGAGGGTTGATTTCTGCCAAAAGCAGCTTATCAGCCTCTTTCCGGGACACGTGCGGAAAGAACCAACTGCAACATGATGATGGCCTTTAGCGGAAAGTCGCCGATTAATAACATGAAGAGGGTTTTGACCCCGTCACCAATATTGTTACCGTCAGTTTGTTGAAGCTGTAAAGGATTAGTAGTGTTATCTGTAGGTAACTGTAAAGTTGTCCGTCTGATGTTGGTCTGTAAGAAATTGAGTAGCGAACGGCTGTATATACATTGCGTTATTGGGTTAGAATGCCTGTCCGTTGGAACGAAGTGAGGCAACGGAGCGGAGAAATGTGCCCCAATATTAACCAATAGAATCGCTTCAGACCTCCGCTCCTATTGGTTAATATTGGCACATTTCTCCGCTCCGCTATCTCGCTCCGCTCCAGTAGACAGGCAGTCTTAGCCTGCCTGTTTAATTGTATTCTATAATTCTTAATTATTTCAAAATTAAGACTATCTACGTTACTACTCGGTGTAAATAAATGGAACGCTTTTCAAACGAAAATGTATGAATTGAGCTGTAAGCAGTAATACTTTTCACATGGACTGTACGACTATTTTCATAAATTATTCCTTAGGCTACTAACCCGCACTGGGCTCTCATGATGGATTACAGCTCACTCCCTGTCACAGAGCCGAGAGTCCCAGCAATGAGAACATTGCCAGGTGAATATAGCAACTACCATCAGCGTTCCGTTTATTTACGACTTATTTTAGTATCTTACAGAAAACACTCACTCTTCACATTCCACAGAGCTTTCTTCCGCAACGAAGTTGACTGGTACGAGTCCCTCTCTCCTCGTCGTGAGGTGTAAGACTCTCCACCAATCAGGTTCGGCGTCACTGAGTACTTCCATTCGGTCGCCCTTGCGGAATGAAATATCTGAATCTGCGCGAGCCGTGTAGGCACATAGTGCCTTCACTACGCGACGACCACCGTTCGTTATACCTGGAATTGGTGAAATTAGAATAATATAAATGTTGTAGATGGAAGGGAAGACCTAATATGGTCAGATTCTTTGAGAGATGATAATATTACTCTTATGCCTCCCTCATGACTCTTTCAATTAATTTTGAACATTAAAGGTGCTGATAAACTTGAGCATTCACTTGTAACAGAACATCGAGCATTCGCCGTTTTTTAAATTTGTCGAACTGAACAACGAACAGAGCCAAGCGTAGAGCCAAACATCGCTACGAACATTGTCATGATCTAGCAAATGCTCTAGTTAATGCTCGTCAAAAAAATATTCTTCACGAAGATGTCAGACTTGACGGTCGCGTGTGCAACAATGACAGAATAGCTCGGCTCGGCAAAAAGCTCGAAGCAAATTTACTGTTTTTTCGCTAGAATGCTCGCTAAAACGCTCCCGTTTATTTATCTGTAATGTTATATTCGGTAGAATGCTCAAGTTTATCAGCACCTTTAAGGGAGTGTATGACAGTTAACAGGGGAGAATCGAAGAGAAAAAAAAATTTGACGCCGACCCTAAGTAACATGGTACATAGGCAAGCAGAATAATAAATTCTAAATTAGAATCAAGGATCCTAATTTTGAACAAATACTTATACCCGTTTTTTAATTTTGGTGTCGTGTTAGTGACGACACCAAAATTAATGCCTAAGTAAAACCGCACTGTTGTATACTCATCTTTCAGTGCTAATCAGAGCGTTGAAAACCTAACCTAACAGCACGGTTTTATTTACTACACATCGGGCATCAGGGTGGTTACTTGAAAAGTAGTAAAAGAGCACTAAAAAAAATTGGATGAAAATTCACATTTGCCAGGATTCCGCGTGCGTACGATGTCTGCCGGAGGTCGCGACAGCACTCTTGTGTTGGGCTCTCCGGTGTACCGCGTCTCCAACGACGACGGGCATGCCGTGAACCCTGCCTCGTTCTTGTACGCCGGATATACTGGAAAGAAAGGGGCTTTTAGTTAGTAACTATTATTTATTCTTACTCTACAGTTAGCAAGCTGTAACCTGTCTTACCAAGGGGTACCGTGTTACCCAGTAACTGGGTTGAGGAAGTCAGATAGGCATTCGCTCCTTGTAAAATACTAGTATTTAGCTACATCCGGTTTGGACTGGAAGCCGACCCTAATTTGGTTGGGAAAATGCGGATTTTATATTTTTTAGACTAGGCCATATTAACCGCAAAATTGGTGCCCGTTGGACTATCCCACGGACGTGTGGAGTGCCGAGTGAGTGAAAACGAATCGGCAGATGTAAGGTAGGATAACATCCTTGGCGGGTGCCGATTTTCGTAGGGTGGCTGATCGCAGCTAGATGAGAGTATCCGAAGATCGAATTGAATGGCTAGCGATTGGAGAGACCTACGTCCTGTTGTAGACTTCTAAAGGTAATGAGATACAGAAAAAATAACGAGCGAAGAGAAAGACTTTGCATGTTCACACGAACACTCGCGAACGCTCTCCTTTTTGGCACAAGCGTCGGAAAGTGAACTTTGGTAAGACAACCCTAAGAAGTAGATAATTCTTCGACTTAAACCTCACCCAAAATGAATCAATTATGTAAGGTAATAGTTACAGAACAGACCCCCGAAACAAAGCTATTACTTATTAATTTAAAGTAGATTCAAGGACCTGTCATCAAGAACCATAAGAGGATTTATTTAGTACGGAAGTTTACACTACTTTGAAGTTTAAATATTGACAAAGCATTGAAATATTTTCAACCCTCCTCTTGACTTTTACGAGTCTCACAAACAGCTGACAACTGATACGTTTTATGTGTTTCTTCAACTCTTTAAAAAAGGAAGGGTAATCTATTCACACGAGCCAAATCTAGCGAAGGTCTATTTAAGCAAAACTTTTGGGCAACCATAATTATGTTCATAACAATTGAATTTACCAACACATGTATTAAATGGCTCAACACATTTCTTAAGCGTTATTGCAGATTAAATTCTGGGTGTTTAAATCACCCTTGACCTTTCAGAGTACAATTAATTATTAACATCGAATCTGTAATTGGCGTTTGATTCATTTGACCATTGAGGTGCACTTAATGTTGTTTTCAAACAATGCATGCGGCCTCAAAATGGTGGCTAAGTAGAATAGTAACGAATGAACGCGAATTGCGTCTAATGGTCGGTTTTAACATCGTGCGAAAAAATCTAGCACCATTGTTCGTTTCAAGGAAATAGGTTCCGTTCGACTGTTCTAAAGGAATCCACTTTAGTTACTCGTCGCTTTGTGATAAAAAAAAAAATATACATCGGTCTAGGAGTTGTATATTTGTTTTCGAGTCTTTGATAAAAATGTTTTTTAATATATATTTTTGGTCAGATTTAGAGTGCAATCAGGAGTTGTATTTTTGTAGCATGTAGGTACTGGTTAGCCAATACAAAGATAGATTAGACGTCTTTAAGTTATGGGCTAAGATTTTATTTGTACACCAATTTTATATATCCATAGCCAATATCCACTTGGAGTTGAACAGCTAAAAGGGATCCGAGAACTAATAAATAAGTTATGGAGACTTGTTGACCCGAGAACATAGTTTAAAATCATTGAATATTCATCACTTTAAGAAGTAAGCAATCCCGAAATACTGTCTCAAATAAGTTTCAAGTTCAATTAGTCACCCGTAGTTTGATCTCCAAACTTAGTCGGTTGTTTCCCCAATTTGTATTAGGTATATATCACCTATACTAAAGCAGATACATACAATCAAAAATATAGCGATACATCCAATTGAAACCTACTAAAGCATTTTGTTCAAGTTATATGACTTGCATGAAATAAGAACAAAAACTTCAAGGCTTAAAAGAATGACATGCCAAAGAGAACACATAATAATAGGTGGACAGTGTAAAGGAGAAGGGTTGAAGAAGAATAATAAGGAATCCCCGCACTAGAGACCGTGGATCCTAAGGACTGGATGTCAGCCGCAATCAACACAATTAATGATGGGGTTGTGGTACAAAAAGCGAAGCCAAGTGAGTTTCAGACCCTTCGGTCGGAAGTGCTTTTAAATTCATTTTACTATTTGGAATTTACTCGCAGATAGTGAAACGAATTTGGAAGCACTTCGTACGTAATTCTCCAGCTTACTGCTATTAAATAAAGAAGCAAATATGTTTAGTATTGTCGTATAACTCACTAAACTCACCCAAAGGCCTATCTGGGTCATGGCGGCGGCTGCAGCACTTGTTACCCATGGCGCGGCCCGCCGGTTACGCCGCGCCAAGCCGCTTCTGAAATAAAAAGAAAACAACTTTAGCGACATAGAAACATGGCGTCTATACAAGGGTGTGTTCAGGAGAACAATGATTAAATATTTCGCAGAGTGGAACCAAAAAAGGGATCTTTGTCAAAAAATCAGGACCACTAAATAATAATACAGACAACGGTTCTAGAAGCATGAAATTTTCTCGAAGGTGAGCTTTAAGGAAGGATTATAAAGGCGTTAAAGTGGAGATGAAAGTTTGTATGGGAGTTAGTAATTTTTGCCGATGAGCAGAATTTCGCTTTTGTTACACGTTCTTTGTTTACGTTTCGATCTATTATTCTATAAACCATAAAACCATTTCTTGACTGAGACATTTTCAAATAATAACCATCAAGATTTTCAGGATCTTTGCTTTTAATTTTATGACCTAGTCGAAGTTCTGACTTCTCGTGGTGTGTTCTTCTCGTCGTGTCGTCTTCGTGTGTGTGTGTGTGTTGTGTCTTCTGTTGTTGTTCGTTCTACATGAAACTAACTGCGTACCTATATTTAATAATATAACTTGTACAACTGTTTATAATAAAGCATATGTGACTATCATCATCAAGAAGTAAGTAGGTTACATTAACATTGTTATCACGACAGATAACAATAAAAACAACGCCCCAGTTGATGGGGACGAGTTTTTGGTATATTTGTTTTAATGTATTATTGCTGTACAACCTACATAATGTTATTGTAATTTTCATGATATTCAGTGAGGCGTACACAATATTTTAGAATGTAGGTCACCTGTTTCTAGCTTTCGACTTGGTTCTCATTTTGGTCAATCTTGTTTCAGACTGTCTTCATCAACTGTTAGGTAACCACCATCGACATCACATCCGTATTCCCCGAAGGTAAACGCAGAAGTACGTATATCCTCATATTATTTAAGTTCTATGTAATAGAGGTCGTGCCATTAACCAGATTCTGAGAAGTTCCTGATGGAAAAACCCAATAACGTATCAACATGCATTTTCAGAGCATTATTTTTTTTGCTACTGGTAAATAGGAGGCAACAACGGACACAGTCGGGCTGAACGAACCGAGAAGATTTGTGAAATGTGCGTGACCTGGTGGGTGACTAAAGAACTATACTCCATTTGAAATAAGATAGACATTTAAACAACCCTTTTTTACAGTCCGTTCAACCGATTTTGTCTTCTATACCGTAGGCATAAGGAAGGCATTAAAAGCAAAAAAGTGGTAACAATACCAACTGTTTACTGCAGTTGCCATTTGTCATGCCACCAACGCAATAGAAGTCAAAATAGGTTGAACGAACTGTAAAAAAGGCTTGTTTAAATGACTAATCTTATTTCAAATGGAGTATAGTATAGGATGACTCTTTGATAACCATAGTATTGCGCCAAAAGACGAGGTACCCGACGAGGGTGCAGTTATTAGAATCGCACCGGAACGTCAACTTCAAGGCGTTCGTCGTACGTGTACAGAACTTTTATCTGCTATTATGCTCCTCGTCATGCAAGGAGACTTTTGGCCGCAGGACGTGGTGTTCCGTCGCTTCCGCGGACAAGTTCCACAAGGCGGCATTAAGTCAAGCTAGTGCATAGTGAAGTGCTAACATAGTCTAAGCCTTATTTATTAACACAAGCTTTGTTTATATTAGAATATGTACATTTAAGTTATTATTATTGTATTGAACAGTTTTGAGCTACATATCCACTCTCAGACGTCATTTATTAGATGTTTGATACTGGATATAAAACATTTGTTATTAGTTAATTAAGTGTACACAAGGGTATAATTAATTATACTTTGGAGTAGATATTTCTACTTCGCAGTTAATACGCTGTTTAATAATTGTTTGGTTAAGTATAAAATAACATAATCAAGCAAGAATACTTTCTGGTGTTTGCTTTCGGCAAACCTACTTAATTAGTTAATTTGAATCTTTTAAAATTAAGAG
This sequence comes from Omphaloscelis lunosa, assembly GCA_916610215.1. Classification (NCBI taxonomy): domain Eukaryota; kingdom Metazoa; phylum Arthropoda; class Insecta; order Lepidoptera; family Noctuidae; genus Omphaloscelis; species Omphaloscelis lunosa. Next base: position 15,083,851 of record OU744261.1, on the reverse strand, counting down.
GGCAATTCATCACATAATTTTTTTCTAGATATATTGCTATTTTACTTTGCTGAAATAAAATCGGCAAATGTGCCCATTGTCGTATATCCTCGTAAATATGTATACTAAGCAATTGGGAATAGATACGACCTTACTAACATAACATCACGCCTTATTTCCCCGAAGGGTTGGGCAGAGGTGTCCCTGTAGCAGGCACACCCACATTTCGCCAGTTATGTTTAAGTCCCATGTAATAGGGGGCGAGCCTATTGCCATCAACCGGGCACAAATCCAGACTCCGAGAACTAAATTCTTAAAACTTCCGAAATTTTCAGATAAAAAAACCCAATAACACTTTGCCCGACCCGGAAATCGAACCCAGGACCTCATGCTCAGCTGTAGCGCTTGCGACCACTAGACCAACGAGGCAGTCCTTACTACGACCTTACTATGTGGTAATAAAACATTATGTTATGTGTGCCGACTCCGACACTGTATCGTGCAGTAAATTTCTAGTAAGGATGTTGAATAGAGCGAAAGAGGAGAGAATTGAAGAGCCCCATTACAGTTTTTACACAAATTCGTGATTTTTGACGCTGTGATTTTTAGCAGCAGTCAGATATTTTAATTATTTGATTATGAATAACGATGGTGTCATTCTCTTTCTTGTAAGTTGGAGTCGCATATTATAATTTTTCTTTTCTTGTAATAATAGAATACTTACATAAAAACAGCTTGGTTACTTTTTCTTAGGAATCGACCAAATAAAGGCATACTTACAGCAGTATTTGTAAATTTCGAAGGTAAGCAATAAATATAATATGAATAGATTTACGACTAACCAGCTGAGTTTTTACTAGCTACTGTTCGTCAAAAGCAAGAAGATCGAAGCTAGTTCATTCATTCGATATTTGTAACGGCATCGGTTGACCTTAGGTAAATTTTATACCCATGAAACAGCCACGGGCTTACCTATAAGTTGGTTGCTTAGATTCTTCGATCAACAATACTAACTATTTATATTACTATTTACGTATACTAACTGTTGGTATTGTTCATCAAAGCTTAGATTTACGCTAGGGTAAACAAGATTGTGCTTCTGTATTTATAGACTGATCGGGCTGGATTTAACATAAATAAGCATAGGTATCAACATAATATTGTTGTTAGGTTATTCAATCTATAACTGACTGTCAAGTATACTGTCTTTTATTATAATGATGTTGTTGTTATAAAAAACGGCATAATGAGACTTTTCTCTTCCGCTCTTCATGTTATGAGATTCATGAAAATATAAGCAAAATGAAAATATAAGAAGATTTTCTTTATGAAAGCCGTCCGCCGTGCGTTTCACCTTAGATTACCTTTTTTTTTTCTTTTTTTGGGGAAACCTTCAAAAGGCGCCTGGTCTTTGGGGATAAGACCGGGAAGTGTGGGATTCCTATATCACTAAAACCACCCCGGTAGTCACCATCTGCACATGGCACCGCTATCTCTCAAAAGACCAAACCGGCACCCCCTCTATGCAGCGCCTGTTAGGGCAAATCTCTGGGGTAAAGGCACAAGACAAAAAGGAACAGACTGCAAGCTTCATACTAATGCAACGCCACAAGAGTAAGATTCTTGGGGTAAAGGAATCTCCCCGAAACTTAACTTTGCAAGTGTGCAAGGCAGCACGTGACCACTGTGCGCCGTCTTCCCTGAGGTCACTCTGAGGGCCCGTGATTCTTAATTCCTGCTTGCTTACCTACCTGACACCATAATATTACATCGAAACTTACATCATACGTGTGCCAAGCAAACTACGAAGAAACTTTAGAGACTGGTGTTAAAACTACAGAAGTTGGATTTTTATTAGAAAAGTAAGAGATTTTGCTTGTGCTTCCTCGATTTGGGGTTAAAACGGCCACGTCACGTTATCAGCCGGTGCTAATGAACTTGGGCTGTTACCCTGCGTTTGATAAACGGTGGAGCGATAACTTTTATAGCACAGACGTAGTTTAATAACGAAATGGAATATGGAAGCTTCGGAATATTCAGACGGGAATATTAATTAAATGCGCATTTCAACTTCAAGTTATGCAGTTTGTATTTTATTTGGCTGTTTTGTGGAAGTAAATGGATAATGTAAGGAAACATTCCGTAGTACATGTGCATAATTTATACTACCAGAGCCATTCAACAGGGAAGGAAAATTGGAATATCATCGTTCGGCATCCAATACCGCGAATGTAACATTCATCAAATTTTACAGGAGACAATCAAAATCTTTACAAATTTTAAAATAATATATTTTATACTAAATTAAAACAACATGACTGGATAACTTTCAGCCAATTTTTTAGTGCAGGATCACGTATTTGAACGCGTAGAATGAAATAAAACAAAAATCTGATTTTCGTCAAAAATTTCACATTCGCGGTATTGAATGCCGAGCAACGATATCGAATTTGGCAGTGTATTTGTAAACATAGGTAAATAGGTATTTTTATTGCTATTGTTTACGAATCCAATTATAATGGAAATCTCAATATGCTTGAAGGTTATTTTCCAAGCAAATAAATAAAAAAATATAAAAAAAGAGTCGTAAAAATCCTTTGTTATTCAGTTTTGAACTGTAGTTATTGAAACCTTGCGATAATATTTCGCATCGTTATTGAATAAACGAATACTTAACTGGAAAAACACTCACATCGGTATCAAAATGTTTTCTGAACGTGGTGGTCTCGTTAATATTAGTATGACTAGCTATTGCCTTCGGTTTCACTCGAATCCTAAAGAAACTGCTGTAGGTACCTGGATTAAAAAGAAGAGGTGATAGTCTGTGTGCTTTTCATCAAAATCCGTTCAGCCGTTAGAGCGTGAATGAGGAACAAACAACAAAACCAAACATACAAACATCCAAACCTTTACATTTGTAACAATTTTAGGACACTACCCACGATGATAATCATTACCTGACTACGGCGAAGCAAAAAGGAGGGTTATGATATTTTTTTTTCTGTAGGGCATCACATGTATTATCATTTTGTAGGTGTACAGGCATGCGCCCACGGCTTAACCTTGACCATTATTGTACCTATGTCTTGATTTCTCTCTGAAATATTTTCTTGTTTCATATTTTTTAGAGCGTGATTTTCCAGTAGTCGGGTTTTAGTTTTTGAACTTACTTTTTTTTGTAATATAACTTCATTTTTTAAGCCAAGCGTTATGTTAAGCCCATATTTGGTTGTAATGACCTCGTTATAATATTAATTGTTAACAACTAACCGAGATTCAGGATTTGTCAGGATATCTACTAGGATTTCCGGACCTTTGGGTAGCCGAGACGAGGTATAGAATAGGAACGGTGACCCCTGGGTGTTGTTAGCGTCGGTTAAAGGGATTCTCGACGGCAAAAGGGTCAAGAGGACAGACAGCAATATTTACCCATTAACTATAACTTTGAGATCATTAATGGTTTACCTATATTCAAGTGATCCTCTTGTATTTCTGTCGTGGGGATGTTCACGAAAGTCAATGTCACCATTTCAGCTATATTTTGAACTTGGCATAACCTTTTGAATCGTATAACTTGTGAGCAAAGTAATAATCACATAGAGCATTACCGATAGTTCACTAATATGTATGTAACAGCGGTGGTACCAGTAGTGGTGGCCATCTCTGCGCCAATATTAGGTATTTAGATCTACGGGTAAATTCTCGTGCAGACTGGCGCGATGCGACACCGGTAAATAATTGTTCTACAGTGAAGTTTTCTTAGAAATTGTTTTGTTAGAGTCGCGTCGCGCCAATCTGCACGAGGCTTAATTTAGAAGGTTACTAGTAAACTCGTGCTCAGTCAGTCAGTAATATTAAGCTAGGCAATCTGTGGCTTGGTGGGCGTTTACAGGATGATATCATTGTTAATTCTAGATTCCAGCGGTCAGTTTAATTTTCCTATCAAACATTCAGCAGCTCTAGGCAAACAGTTCTGCAAATTTACAGTATAACCACAAACATTTCGCGATTATGTACAGTCGCGGACGCTGGCGGTGAACCATGTTTTAACCTTATTATTAATGGCATAAGAGTCACCGGAAATGTCCGCAGTTGTACGAGGAAAGTAAGTTATTATGGGTATATTAAATGATGAAGGAAATAATTAGGTAGGTTTTGATGGTTTGATGTCAACAAAATCTTATTGGGATTTTGTACGTATGTATGTAATCTGCGTTCGCAATTTATTTGCCAAACATAAAACAAACACGAGTTTTAGGAAAAACAACTGTAATGCTTACACATAAAGTTCAGTTTGCGCTACAACTTCAATTTTTTTTTATGACTTTTGCAACAGTACGAGTCAGTCTAAAATCAACTTTAATTACACTCTCATAAAGTTGATGTTTGTTTTAGTGGAAATAACATCAATTGAAAACAAGGATTTAAATAGATCTTATGACTGATAGTCGTAACACTACGACTATCAGTCACAAAATAAAATATAGGTATAGTTCTGCCTGTGATAAATGAGTAAGGCTCGGACACCAAATAAAGAAAAAGAAAAGAAAAAAGAAAGAAAATACGTTTATTTGCGGTAAACATGACGCAAAAAAATATAGTAAAAAGACACGTAAATAACAAATTGGGGGTAAATATGCGTCACATCCACGCAAAACGGCTATCGGAAAGCGGAGAGGAGAGATGTGTTTTAAACAACCAATAGAATTCGTTATTCACACATCTCGTCTCCACTCAGCTTCAGTGGATACAACTGAGCGGAGATGTATCATATTTGTGTGGGCGCGATTGAAGTGGAGATGTGAGCTGTGCCTCGCCGAGATCTGGGCAGCGGTACAAGGCGCAGGTGTGAGTTTTGCCTCGCAAGCTGTTGACTGCGTGCATCGGAGACGAGAAGAGCTGTCAACATTCAACGCTGGCCGCACGCAACTCAGTTCTGCTCTAGCCAGCACACATCTCCGCTCTAATCAGCACACACCTCCGCTCCAGTGTAGCTAGTACGCATCTCCGCACAGCTGCGGTCGATACACCCTAGCTGAAAACATCTCTTCTCGTCTCCGCTTCGGACATCTCCGTACATCTCCGCTTTAGTGGAGCCCGGGCCTTAGGGAAATATTTAATTGATCCTCATATAACTTTAGTTAGGTACGCTATTATGTAGGTTATTATAAACAATCTTAGTAGTCAAGAACACTTTTGTATTCCTTACAAACATAGCACAGAACCACATGAGTAAAAAAACGGTGACAGAACTACCTATTGCCTGGAACTTCACCGCATTTTGTCCACATCTCTTTCATGTCTTTTTATTGCGTTTGACGGCAAAAACGCTTATAAACGTTTCATGATTCGTACTAAAGGGTAGATTACCTAATTACATAGAATTTCTATCAAGCTTTTATCGATAGTGATCTCTGGCCTAGTTGAACCGGTTGAACGGTGTTCCCACGGCATGAAGCTCATGATAACAGGTGATGTATCGACGCGATCGCTGTTTGCTGATGATAAGGACAGTGATTTATAGTGCCAAACACTTATATGGACTAGTAGGGGAAAGTTGGGTGAAAGATAAGGCTTTGGTGTTAGTTATTACTTTCGGTGTGCGGAATTAGGACTTAATCACGTCAAATCAAGACCTTTTGGGCCTTAAATGGCATGTTATATCTATGAGAGTGGTTATGGGAAGTCAGAAGCCTTAGCGATAGCAACTTGGTCTAACCTTAGAATATTCGTTTATATTGTTTAGTTTAGATTTGGGTTGAGAAGGTCAGAGGGCTGATTTTTGCGACTTCTTAGCTTGAAACCTCATCCCTGCCAGAAGTAGGGAAAAGGTTAAGCGGATTATTTAGCTTTTTTCCTGGGTACTATCTGCTGAATAGAACTTTACTACAGAACCTGATTGGGGCATAGCATTGTATTTAATACTGCCTTATGCTTCGGGGTTCACAGGCTGTTATAAACGACAAAAAACTTTTAATGAATAAGAAATAACGAAGACATGTGTGGTTCGATACACTAGTCTTAGAGTTCCGGTTTTTTGTTGAAGGATCAAATGGACGGCTGCCACCTGACGAAGTAATCATATGTTCACATGAAAGGCTACAGACAGGTGACGTTTTTGGAATTACTATGGATTAAGTACTTAATAATGAAGAAAGGACCTCCCGCAAATATACTCGACGATGTACTTTACAATAATCTAGAAATGGACATGCATATTGCTATGCGCCTCTCATGCACGCGCACTTTTTCAATTCATATTTACTTTCTGAGTTTATCTTGGATATTAGTGACATCGGTGAAGAAAAACGTTGTGAGGAAACGGACTCATAGTTAATATAAATCTGAAATCGCCAATCCGTCTTGAGCAAGCGTGGTCATCAATGCTCGTATCTTCTCTGTATGCGCAGAGGCCTTGGGTGAGACAACACTGACAACACTGCATGGCAATCAAGGGCAGGGGCCCTTGATTGCCATGCAGTGGTGTCTTAATAGGCCTTAATAGGCTGGTATTGCAGGGTAATAGGCATTACAGGCGGCGATAGAAAAGCCTTAGCTATAAGCTATTGAACGCCAAAAAGTCAAGAACAAATAAGATTATTAATAGATTTTAAAATAGATACGCGATGGTGAAAAGATGCCTTTTATTGTGACCTCGAAATCGTTCCCTACTGACCGAATAACGGCAAAACCTGATGTTAATTGATTCCGAAACCGCTAATTTAATACTTCGCTGTTACTAACAGAGGTGAGATAATGTTTTAATTTCTACCGGCTTTCTAGAAGAAGATAAGATCAAATTATTTTTCAGAACGCATCAGTTCTGTGTCATCATCGTTATCAGCCTTCAGAAGTCCACTGCTGGGCATAGGCCTCTCGAATCGCACGTCATTCAGTTCGATTCTCGGCAACTCTCATCCAGCTACTACCAGCCACCCTGCGAAGATCGTCGCTCCACCTAGCCTGAGGGCGTCCCACTTTACGTTTGGCAATTCACAGTCTTCAGTCAAGAACACGTCAGTCCTGTATAAACTTTCAATTAACATGAATGATGATGAAATGTTTATTAGTTAGTTAAGTTTTCAGTTTTAAACCCATAACAAAACGTTTTTGATGGAGGAAGAATACCGGAGTTTACAACTTCTTTATGATCGTTTTCATTGCTTCCTATTTGCAAACCTGTAAAGAGATTCTGTTCAGTTTTACGTTAAAATATTTTTGATTTGGCATGGATTATAAAGTTTTCATTATTATTTCGTTGTTATTATATTTATTACGTTCTTCTCGACGATCAAATTAAGCACTTTTTGAAAAACTTGTGCTTTGTTTCAAACTGAAGGCTTTTAAACCTCCGTCTAGTTGATTTCGTCTAGTGATATTTCATCTTGGATTATTCAAGAGACTTTTTCATATTTACCAGGGTTTTTGAACTAATATGCTCAAAGAAAATCTTTATTTCTCCCTCAGGTGTCCTTTGTAGACAAATGCTCTTTGTAATAACACTAAGAACGAGTATTCACTTTCATCTCTAGTCTTTGATGTCTCGGGTCTAGGATCCTCGAAAAATATTCCATGAAAGTTACTCTCCGAAATTGGAAACCCAAGTAGTAAAACTTAGGTGTCCTAAGCTTTGTCATAAGATCGGTCTGGTATCTTTTTGGCTTCATTATTTTCGTGCTCAACTTCCAAAATATTCTGACAGATATTGGAAGTTGTAACGGTCGTGAAGGCTCAGGGGTTAAGACCTCTCAAATTTTGGCAAATACCAAACCTATGTGTTCTAATTCATAGTGTACTTTCTGAGTTTATCTTGGATATTACTGACATCGGTGTAGGGAAAACATCGTGAGGAAACCTGGACTTATAGTTAAATTAAGTTTGAAATCGCCAACCCGTCTTGAGCAAATGTGGTGCCTTCTTTGTATGAGAAGAGGCTTTTGGCCAGCAGTGAGACAATAATAGATTTGTATTATTTTAACCCGTACCAGAGTGTTGACAACTAGTTTACCGTTTCGTATCCGCTTTACGCAATAGTGATTGGTTGTTATAACAACGTTTTCCTTATAAGTACGGAATTCGTAGTTAATTCTGAAAGCACTCGACATCGACGTTCGAAGTTTTGTCAACATTGGTTGCGTATGGAATACACAATAACATCCGCCCATTTGGTACAATGCAATGAATATAATATTAATATCCTACAGTTACCGTAAGACTTGACAGTTCCAATGCTCTTCTGTGGTAAACATTTTAATTTCAACTTGTTCGTGTTTTACATTTAGTACTGTCATTTCATACGTACTACTGCTACTGATCCTACGTTTTGACGAATTTGTCATTTTCCTTTGACGTAGATATAAGGAAGCCGACCACATTTTGTTCCTTCCTCGGTTATTATATAAGTATATACCGAAACAGAATACAAGGTCAGCAAAAACAAATTTTAATTAAAATCATTCTCGCTCCTAATATAAATAACTAAGAAGTCAGAAACCTGAATAAATGAAGGCCCAAAATTAATGAACACAGACAATACGGAAGACGATAGCATTAAATATACACGGCGATAAAACCAACTTAGACATGGTTGAGTGAATTCATACGTTTTTTTTTCCATTAAACAAGCGGATACTAAAAATAGAATAATGGTAACCACGTATTTAGGTAAAAACCAAAACAAAGCTAATCACATAACCACTTAACGTTGATGTCAGACATAATTATCTGTAACCTTCAAAGAGGAATATGCAGGTGCTGATGGGTCGAGTTACCTAGAGTTTCTACATTTTATGGTCCCCAAGTACAATCAACAATCCATTTATCAGCGTCATCACCACATTGCGCGTTGTCGACAACTAGGGAGGGTAGTGAAGTAAATAGTAACAGCTTATCGATAAATTGCAACCAACTACGGCGGCGGTCGCAGCGCACGGGAACCGATTTACACACAACCCACCAAACAAATTGACTGGGAGAGATTGATCGCCGGCGGATAAACACGCTTACGTTGCTATCGACTTGATACGCCAATAAAGATAATAGTACAAGAAACAAAAATCTCGACATCACGATTACAGCAGTAGAATGAACAGTTAAAACGCAATTCTCACAGATTTTAATTAAGAAGCAATGTTCCATTAGCGGGCAGCTGTGTCTTTATTTTCATTATTAAAATACTTAGCGTTAATTGTCATTTTTCTTTTGAATTACCTAGCAGTTCCAATTTTATTAACGGGGGTTTAAAGTCGTTTATCATAAACGTAATTAGGTGGCACATAATAATAATAAAATACCTTACGAAAAACTTTATAATGAAGATTTACAACTCCAGGCAGAGGTAGAACAAAGGAAACAAATAATTCAGTATTACGTAGCTGTCAATAATGGATGACTTTTGCCAGGATGTTGGAGATTTCTTAAAAGCTTTGTTTGGTCTCCGAGAAGAAAGTGAAGGTGATGGTGCGGAGCAGTAAGCGGGGGGGACGCCCCAGCCACCTGTTGCTACCAATCAATAACATCACCAACGCACCATTGTTCCCTAAAACCGACGACTAGTCGCCACCATAGACGATACGTTTGAAACAGTTTCCAACTACCACAAAGTTTTCATATTACCGACTGTGATACAAACAAGCTTTTTGGTCATATCTTATAACAGTGAAATAACTTTTCTTACAGTTACACAACATTAAGCTGTTAAACTTTCTAGAACTAGAGAGACACAATGCAAAGCCACAGGACCGGACGCAAACAAAGAACTAAGTGACCGGTTTCAAAACCAAATCAATGCCTTCCCCCGATTGTAGGTAAACCTCAAAGGGCAATAAAAGGGCTTAACGAAGCCTTGTTCAAACACAACCGCTCCAGATAAGAGGGTAATCAATACCCCAAAATGTTGAATGAACGCAGCATCGTAAAGTAAAGATACTGTTGTAAGAAATAAATTGAGACAACAGAAGATAGTTAACACGAGATTTCAGCTTGACAAGTATAGTAACCATCCTGAGATTTGTAATTACAAAGCAAAATTTTCAATTCTGTGGGTGTTCGGGAAAATCGTAAAGCATGAAAAGTTAGTTGGCCCGTCGCGCATGTACCGAGGCCGGTCAATAACCCAGGCGGGCGGAATCTTGAACTTGAACCACAAAGCGAATACGGAAACAACTATATTTTTTATCCGCTATCCAATTTCGAAAGACAAATGCGAAGTCTGATCGCGAATGAATTGGCAGGCTCAGGTTTCAATATAAATCATGAACTCGAACGGTCTATTGAAGTCGACAATACAGGAACTGTAGAGACACGAGATACGGGACTGGAAAATCGTCGATGTAATTGGCTTTAGTTTATTATCTGAACAAAGACCTGGCGCGGGCAATTCATGGGTATTTCCAAAACACAAAGTCTTACAAACAATTAATACCGAAAACGTGTTAATCAAAACAAATTTTAAGTTTTTCAGTTGAAGCCGGAATGTGTGACATTGAAATAAATTTTCACACGTTTTAAAAATTCGAAGCGTGCGATCATATTGAATAAGTTATATGAAGTTATAGTGCGGAATACGAACTAATCTCGGGGTGGCAATAAATTCTGTTTGCATGTCTGAGAAATATTCTGATAAATCCCACATACGAAGCAAATGTGGGTTTGCGTGAAACCGCAAATGTAGGAAGTAACTTGAGATCTAACAGTCGTTAGTTACAGATGTGTTCTACAGCATGTCAATTTGTTAAGCGCGCATATCATTACTTGAACATAGACATTACATAACATGCATTGCGGGTTACAGGTTGCAAGAGTGGTTGTTATCGTAATTTTTATTTAGTTGTATAGAAACAAAAAAAAATCTAATAGAGCGACTATATGAATTAGGCATTACATATTCACTATTTCTTAACTTTGGGAACCTTGTGTGTGAATGATTGTGACTTTATTGGACAATGCTTTAAATTCTGTTATTATACAGAAACATGAACTTTATGGTAGACTATTTCAATGAATTTAAAAGATATATATTACCGAGTATTCACGCGTTTCTGTTGAACTTGACAATGATTTGTATTTAGAGGACGTCGGGTCGTCAAGCACAGCTGTGGCCAACACAATGGGTTGCTTGCCTGCACTGAATGTTGTTATGATTAAAATGCTCACTATCTCTACAGAAACCGACGCTGTCAGGCGAAACACGAGGATAACAGAACGAAAACAATGGCATTGAGAGACGAAGGAGAAAACTCAAAATAAATATTGAAAGGAACTAGAACATAGAGCAACACATTCTTACAGGTGTTAATAAATTAAATGCTAAAACAATTACCACACAAAACCACTATCACGCTAAGTAATACGCAGACATTAATTTTCATTGCACAATGCGAATTCATGGCGTGGATTAATAAATTCTGCATGTAACTACTTTATTGATTGGTTATTCAATCGAAACGAGCTAAAAAGTGTGAAGTTTATGCAACAATCCAGAATTTCGAGTGCTAAAACTCCAATTCCACTTAAAAAAGTACCCAAAAGTTCGAAACGCATAATTGATTCACGACAGTCATCTAAAATTGTCTTTTGAGAAAAATCTTGGCGCGAGTCGCTCTTAGTATCTAATTGAGACTTTTTAACTAGCATAAAAGCTTTTAGGTCAAAGAGGTACTGGAAACGAGCAATTTTTCCGCGAACGGCGTCGCAACTGGCCTAAATTATTTACCAAAACTTGGCTCCCACTTTTAAGTTGTCATTTTATACAGCTGCAAATAAGCCCATCGCATTTCTTTTAGCGGGTGTTTTAAATTAACTTTTACGTACATCCGTTGATAATATTTTATTGCTAAATTGTGAGAACGGTGAAGATCATGCCGGAACTCTAGTTAACGATTGTCTTGAACAGAGCAAACAAGAACTTGCTAATTAGCCTGTAATTCCTTTTAACAAGTGCTCTACGGTAGCAGTTAACGAAGATTTCAGAGCATTGTTTACATTTTGTGGTGCTCAAGTAAGTTCCACTAGACAATCAGCTCAGCGGAGCGTGTAAACACAAACTATGAAATAGGAAGCTCACGAAGCAGGCGACTTTGATTATGTAGGAAACAATCTGTTGCCGTATGGTACTAGTTTATAATAACAGATGTAATGAGGAAGGATCGGCGGATTCTTGGTGTTGCTGAACTTTCTGTTGATTGATAGTTTGATTGCTGTTTTGTTGATACTGTAATTGTTTGTAGAATTCTACACGTTGACTTCATACCCAATGTTTTCTGGAAATTTTCTGTTACCAACGAAAATATGCATAAGGGTTTAAAAACTTTCTTTTCGAAAATGAATATACTGGCATACCTACCGGCAGGCTGTAATGACCTCTAATCATTCAATATAATTCCGAAACTACAATACCTATTCTTTATATCAGAAGTATCAAGGGATCAAAAGCTTCTGGCCGTAATGACCAACACGATACGCGATAAGGCTGATGGTTTAACATATCTGAGGTAATCGGAGTCAGATGTCTTTCTTGATATCAGTTATATAATATGTATTTATGCTGTACGTATGTATTCCTAACGCGTTTTGCCTTTAGGTGAAGCTACAACCGTCGATATCAGGGTGTGTCAAGTCAATGAAGCTTGAATGACAATGATTGAATGTGAAAGTCTAAGGATTGAGGGAGCTTAGAACACACAGCTGTGTGTGTTCTAAGCTACAAATGAGTAAACCATACTAATCAATTATAACATAATCTACTAAGATCTCTTCACTTGGTCGTTATAAAGAGTTCTCTTAAGTATTTCAGAATTATAAGTATTTTGTAGGCTGATCGGGAGTTGCATCATACGGACACGGCACACGGACTGTTACATCTCTCTCGTTAATCCCGAAGACACCTAATAGCTGTTTCATTGTATCCTTCCCATATTACTATGGAAATCTGCTATCGACAAAGTTTGTATAAAGCATGCAAATTTTGTAAGCTCATGCACAGAGACAGGTAAGAATCTTTAAACGTTTAATTAGTCTTTTTAAAACTCGGGACACGTTTGAATGAAACAGCAAAGAAGGTATTGCAAGACGCTTTCCGGCGGAAATCTCGGCTGAGACATTTAATATGATAATGCCTTGTACATCGATCAGGCGATCTATTCAAGATTATATTACGTGCTTTAGACTATGCTGGTGGTGCAAATAAGCGGTATTAAGATCGTCCTGATTTATAAGTTCTTTGGAACTGGAGGAAAAGTATAGAGTAGGATAGGATGACACGCGGATGTTGTTATTTAAGAGATGATGATTGGATATTAACTCTCATAAGTAATGGGCTAGCAATCTGTAATAAGTGTTTTAAATAACTGATGATCTTGATGCGAATTTCAAGGAATGAATTTAACTCAAACGGAATGTATTGCTAATAGTTTTAAAAGTTGTTCGAACCGCTAGGGGAGAGCTATTAAAAATTCTGCTAAAACTATACTAGAACAATGCCATTCCGACGTTTTGCTTAATTGCACTTGATTGTTCAATAGTTCCAACTTATTACAAGTTCACACGCTTGAGCAGAGTTTACTCAAAGTCACGATAATGTGAGTAACATTTAGATTTGTGCCGTTAACCGTTGTGTAGTTCGACTTCGTACACAAGCGTACAATGTCATCTGTGACAATAGCTGTACAAACAATAGAACAGATTACCGAGACGAACGTGCGATTACGTACTGAATAGACGAATAGATGAGCTTCCGTACCACGTTTTGTTCGAATGTCAATAAACGAAATCGCTTTCGATTACAGTTTTACTGCAAATCCCAAAAACGGACAATAATATAACTGCCAATAAATTATATTGACTCGAGGGTAAGTCCTAATGAAATTCTGGACCCGCACTGACAAAATGCTCCGATGAAGATCCAATATATCAACGGACTCCCAGCGAAGATAAACATGGAGTTGCCCTCTATCTCACGCCCTAAATCTTGGTTCCCTACAAGAAAATATCTTGGATATTTCCCCTCTGCACTAACCCTCTCGAGTTGCGCAATTTCCGTTGACCGTCCGGATACACCGCGACTCGTAGATACAGGTAGGCGTTAAACGAACACTTTATCTTGTTTATCACTTTCGCGGAACCACTAGCTGTAACATCGGGGCACAAACGACAGGATGACACCACAATGCACCCGCATTCACGCCCTTTGGCTAAACAAAGATGAATTATATTCTGGTAAAAACAAGATATGGTTCCGTAACTCTTTTGACTAACGGATGGTAACACGATAAGGGTGAAGCAATCCGTGTGTGCAGAGCAAATTGAAACAACGAAGCAACTTAATCGTAAAGTGATTAGATTATATTTGGTTAACCCACTTCCTTCACTCACGGGATGTTTGCGTCCGAGCGGCGACGCAATGTTTGTTTTGAAAACACTGGACTACAAATTGGGACAAATCTTTTTTGGATACTTGTGTTCAAAAGAAACAGTTCCATTAGGGAGATTACAACGGAATAACAAATAAACAGACTGATTAAGACTAACTACAACGTAGGACACAGTACAATCGAAGAATACACATATTTTAGTCAAATTACAGAACGGTAGAACTACTATATCTTACCAATGGTAATAACCATCCAGATTCACTGTCGACTTATCTTCGAAGCGAAAAGTTCGTATTTTCGCAGACATAAAATAACCCCAGGAAACAAATTTTGGGTTTGTACAGCTATTTACGTCATTTGATTACATTATGTCGAGCGTTCGACAATTTGTATGAAATTGCGCTCGGTAGTTTATTCATAGGAGGACAATAAACTTTCAGGCTCAGGGTCGGCGATTAGGCGCAGGGCCATTGGCACAAAGACCTTAGAGTTCGGGTCGTGGAGGTCGACAAACGGACGATCGCCCTACAGACGAGCTTTTATAAATCGAAGTAAGTACTTATCTGTCTAACATACTTTTCTTTATTAAAGTAACATCAATTAATTTTAATGTAAGTCCAATTACAGTATTTTTCGTAAAAGTTGGTTTATTAACTCTCTTGAGATGATTAGTGATTCTCAGAAGTCCGGAATTAGCTCGTTGGCTGCGTGGAATATTTTTTCTATTACACATGTTGAGCCCATCGGAGTGTATACGGGAAGCCGGGAGCGCCCTCCTGTCGCCGATGGTCATAACGCGTGGGGCGTGAGCGATCAATACACAGGGCTTCCCTACAGGCATGCCGTCGACTGCGTAGCCCATTTCCGAACGACGCTCACGCAATTTTGTACACACCAATTATTAAGTACTTTTAATTATTCGAGAAACAATTAGTCCTCGAGCTGAGACTACTCGAAAGTTTGACGCGCCCCTAAGTCTTTATGAACGACGCTAATAGACGACTGAGCTGATCAAAGCTCGCCAAAGTTGATAAAATTAAGCGTTCCGTCAGCGTTAATTGTGAATGCGTCTGTAATATGCAAATGAAGGGAAATAGCGGTCCGTGGATAATTATTAGGAAAATGGATGCAGATGAGAACTAATTTGAAGCAGCCCATGTAGAGATAGGTGGTATCTAAATGTACATTATATCTAAAATAACGATAAGTACAGGTAATAATAACTTAGGTGGTTTCCTGTGTTCTGTGCGATATTTATCTTCAGTTTTGTAGCGATGGCGTGCGTATACGTGACTCAATGAATTCAGCTACTCAGTGGATATGAGGTAATTTTATTCGTCGTACAGGCAGCAATTTGAGGGTTTATAACGAACCACATGAGGGAGTGTCGGAATTAGGAGTCAATGTTGGTGTCACGGGAACCGACACACGTCATATGTTTTTTGGGCAAAATATTTTTGGTATATTGAATATGAGTTAAATTCGAAACAGCTTTCATTGAAGAATCGATAAGTATACTAAAAGATTGAGTATAAAATTTCTTCACTAGAGCGTCTTTTGTTGTTTATATTCGCTGTGTGATAAAAGGAAGCGACTTTATTTTACTTTACACGGCGCTTTAATAGCCTCTTCTTAATTTAGGTATACTTGAAGCGCTAAGGAAAGTCGGGGCATAGTTCTTTCACGAAGGTAAGTACTTGTCGTCGGCTGCAATTTATGGTCTCATTCCGAAGAAAATAACCGTCTGCATTATGGAAACTTTGCTGAGGTGTAAGCTAAAGTGCGTTTTATCGTACCAAGGTAAAAGCAGAAAAAATCTTGATTGTGTAGTTTTTTCTTGAATACTGATCAAGAAGGTATTAGATAGTTATTATAGCAAATCTGTAGGGTTAGTAAGAGGGTGGAGAGTGGAAATATCAGCCGGGATAGACAGATAAACAGCACCATTATGCTTATTAGGAGTAGGTTCTCCGTACCCGAAGAGTGTGGTAACGGAACCCTCAAAGTCTGTTCGTCAGCGGGTTCTATTTCATGAACCGTAATAGGGTATTGACATTTTTACAGATTGTGTATTGCCGCTATAACAATAAATATTAAAAATTATGGGGGTTATCCCATACTTAAGTAAAATATTGACCGGCGGGCGGTACGAAATAACGGAACCCATCGTGTGCGAGTCTGACCCGCACTAGGTCAATTTTTCAAACTTACTTTGGGATAGTCCCCAAACTTTTAGGTACTTACCAGTCAATAACTTAGATGACTTTATGAAACGAAGAGTCCCAGAGTTTGACCATCTCATTAAACTTTATTTCTAAATTGAGAACGGTGACCAAAATATCAACGAAATTATACTGTCCACGAATAAAAGCACAAAATCGAATACTCGTAACGTTATCTTGACGGAATCCGCTTTAATTTTATAAAAAGAAAAGATAATTCAATTAACATTTATTCAAATTAGTCCCACAGGGATCTCAGGAGTAAACAGTCGTAAACAATTTATTCCATTATTTTAAATCACAAAGTGGCACATTTTTATTTGTGTATGAAATAAAGTGGAGAACTGGAGACTAATTAAATGTTTACATGTAGACGACAGTTATTTATTAAGTTTTTACGTGGAGTTCAAATATGGAGGGGTGTGCACTCACAGGGCTATTAATAGGAAGTTAGCTCGAATGTCGGTACTGGCAACATTCGAGCAAATGCTATAACTATGTCTGCAGCTGTAAACTGAACATTATACAGCTGAGAGTCTGAGGCATAAGTCTTCAAAGGATTAGAAGTTTGCATATAGTTTCTCTAACTAATATGTACGTATATACAGGCGCGTATATTAGTCTAAATCTGAGACTTGAAAGTTTTCATGATCAGTACTAGTTGCTACCATTTCTAATTTGTTTAAACTTTGTGTGGCTATACTTGTACGACTACGTATGTTTATATGATACTTTCAAACGCAATAGCATCGGTAGATCTTTATTGATTAGCAAGTTACCATAGTTACCAAACATGGAGCCATAATGATCTGGGATTTCCTAGAAAAACCAAGGTTTCATAAACAAACTCTCCATCTCTACGTATAAATAAAGTAATATCTATTTGAAGAGCCTAATTAAAAGCCAGGTAATTCGAAAATCTCTTGAGTACGGAAGTAATTTTGTAATTAAACAGTCCTCCATATTTTTCGGTTTACGTATTTACATAACACAGTACATGAAACAGTTAGTTTAATTAACAGAACTATAGCTTAAAGGCCGTTTTATGAATTTATTGTTTCCGACCGCACCCAAAGAGCGACTGGCCGCCGGTCGGCATCCGTTTCGTGACACCTGCCTCAACGGTCGCATACAAAAAATAACTTGTATTATCTGAACTGAATGCCTAATTATTGTAAATGTAGTATCTATATGCAAAACTCATATAAACATGACACGTTTAATTTAAATAATTTTTCATTTCTGCGCAAAACCGCAGCTCACATTGAAATTACGAAAAACTGCCCGTTGTGTCCAATTTCGTTATACTCACCCTAATGGGTAAATATCTACTATTTAATCCGACTTTACGGTATATAATTTCTACGAACCTTCAACCCCTCAAAATTCTCGATGTCTGAATGTTTCGAAACTTCACTCTCCCCTTGCGATTTTGCTATATTTAAATACAATTTATACCGAAAGTGTACTTTTAACTGTAAAGCAACAGCCGTTTATAATTCGCTTGTATGTAGTTTTGAACATAAAACACCCTATTGTTGTTCCTTAGAGTGCCTTTCAGAGCGTTTTATATGCTTCAGTTCGGCACACCTTTGGCATCTGAAAGAAGGTAAAAAGATTATAACGCATACCTAAGGAGGTTGCAATTACGACATTCACCCGATGTGAACTTGCTTTAGATATTCCGACCTTGTAAAGCTAGTTTTTCGTGACAATATTAAAATACAAATTAGAGATTATATTATGTATGCTATCAGTGTAACATGTTACATGGCAAATAAGAGAACATCTGGCGACGTGGTCTTTGACCTAAACAAAGTTCAGTGTATGTAAATTGAAGGACGCGATCACGAGTCAACTGTATAGAGAAATTAATATAATTTTACAACGTGCTCAATAAAGCTATCTTTAAACCGAAGTTCATGAATTAACGAAACCGCATAAAACGTGTCCATAAAAGTAAGAAAGAAGGAAAGAAAAGGTTTTTTTGTTATTACAGGAGAATATTAAGTACCTACCAACTGTACAAACAGGTATAACAATCATTTTTTTTTTGGGTGGGAAATTATCAAATAAATTCTCCCGCTCTGGGTGGAGCGAGGTGTGTCGGTCTCTTACTGACTAAAACCCACCCGTGTTCCTTCAGGTGCCCTGTTGCCGGGGGCCACGATCTTCCTTTCGGTTTTCTTCGCAATCATTAAAGCTACGATTTAAGTAAAACATTTTGCAAATAAGGCAAAATATCAATTGTGTGTCTTTATGGCGACCATTGTTGAAGATAAACAAACAAACATTTCGAAGGAATCAATCATATCGGAGTCCCAATGGAAATTTAAACATCCGATGGGGGAAATTGATAAAAAAATATACATGCTAAAAGTATACAAGAAACGAAGGGCCTTGCCCTTCGTTGGCAACAGAACAAGCCCATTGCGATCAAATAGAATATTTACTTTCACCATTTGGAATTGGAACTCTCCAATATCTTGAAAATAAATAAGGAATGTTATAAACAAGACGGATTAGGAGAAATCAAGAAAGTTTTGATCATTTCAAATCAAAAACTACGTCAAGAACACACGATTTTGAAAAGACATTCTGAAGCTGAGGAACTACAAGAAGAAACTGAAGCTGATATTATTTCTAAGCAAAATTAACCGTAATTGAGAGTTAAAGTGTACAATAGCCATAGAGATTTGAAAGAAACCGTGACGATATAGCCGTTGATTATGTATCGTGAGTAACGTTACACCGAGGGGCCACGGCCGAACACGAGTTGCACGATAATCGCATATGACTTCATACTGTAACCGCTACGGGAAAATTTAATCATGACACACGTATTGAATAAGCAATACGGACGATAGAATAGGAATGAAGGATTAACAATAATAATGAAAACGTTGTCGTGAATGATCATTTTGACAACTTTGCTCCTAAAGATTATGAGCAAAAAGGAAGATCGGCATTGTTGAAGTCATGGGCAGAATGCGTTAAAATTTTAGAAAGATTGTGATTGAAAGCGCAATATGGATGGGGAAGTCAATAGCAGATTACAATTTCAGCCTAATTTACCGGGTTATCGGTTAGAAAAATGTATGAATGAACATATGTAATTTGATGTTAATAAAATTAATGAGTATATAGAAGATGGTTTTATGATGTCGCAAAAACACGGACCTTAATTTAGATTGGCTATGATAAAATAAATCGGATTCAGTAGATTGCTAATTATCTTTTGATTTATCAATTAGTCGATATCAGAACTTAAGGGTTTCTTGGAATAGTAAAGGTGATACAATCTCAGATCTAGTATCATTAATTAAAAACATTATTTCTAGTGGTTTCGTTATTATTTGTGTTATTTTTATGTTCTTCTGAAGTCAAATATGAGGCCGATGAATTAAAAGGTTTTGTCTTTTGCAACCAAGCACCTGCAAAATGTTTAATATGAAGTCTTTTCTTTAATACTTTCATATCTTATTGAATTTCTAGCAGTTTTAATAATAAAATGAATATTATGGTTTTAAATTACTCACATTGTGATGACACTTTAGAATGAATCAATGCCAAAGAATTGTTCTATGGAAACATAGACGTATTGTTTTATAGAATAGGTATCATTATAGTAGCCAAAAACAATGGTGCCGATTCTCTTGTACACCGAACTAAACTATCACTAAAATTTCTTACTTTTGTCTATGAGAATCTTAAAGCTATTCTGCACAATAAATTTTCTAAATTTAAAAATAATTTAGACACAACTAAATCGAATTTGACAATCGTGTTTCCACACGTGGTACTTGCTTGCCCTACCCTGTGAATTTTTTTAGAGCCAGAGGCGCGCAGCGGGGTGGAGGGGGGGGGGGGGCAGCCTCGACTATTTTGTTACACATGTTTTTAATCGCGATTAGAAATTTATTTCCAACTTACATCTATCATTACAGGGTAACCTATTGCGATAGCGTACATATCTTAATCTTATCCTAACTTATTATTAACTTATAATTATAATTAAATTTTGTAACTTATTACAAATAATGCATTCTTTGTGAACTCACTCAGAGAACAACAGAATAGTCAGATTTAGTTAGAAAATCAAAAATTTTAGTCAATCAAAAATACGTCAAATTCCGAATAGCATCTTCACCTTTTTCACTAAATTAATATCTTAGTGATGTCAACCTAAAATAATTATAGTTAAATTGTGTCACTTTAGTCTATTTCAGAATGGGAAATCGTCGTTAGACAAGAATAAACTAAATTTTAGTGATTTTTAATCTAGTTTAGAGGCATTTGTGACAAGAGAATCGGCACCAGTGTTCATTGAATTCCAGACCACTAACTAGGTTTTAAAATCGATTCGTAATGTCCCACTTACCAGTTTTCGAGGACTGATAGTGAAAAAAGAAAGAGGTTGTTACAACCAGTAAAGGGTCTTTCAAACAGGCGCGACACGCGACGCGACACAAAGACACCGCTCGTCGCGCGACGGGCGGTGTCTTTGTGTCGCGTCGCGTGTCGCGCCTGTTTGAAAGAGCCTTTACAAGTGCTCACTGCGATAATTTTATCGATGTAGAGTAGTTTTGTAATCTAATGTTTACTTTTCTATACTCGTTCGTACCTAAGTAAGCAACTTACCTGAACAACGTTTACTCTTCTCTAAAATAAGAAATCCATTAATACTAGTAATTTTGTCAGAAGTACAGAAAATGTCAAATGAAAAGGTCTTTTATAGGCTTGATAAAGATACAAACATTATTTGTAGCTCAGTATAAAAAAATAACATAAAAACCCTTGTCACAAAAATTCTAAAGCCTCACCTCGAGCAACTAGTAAATAATATACTAAGATATTCTACGATGTTGAAGTTCAAAGGCTCTCCGGAGAGGCGTCTAGAATATCTGAAGCGTAAAAAGCTAGATAATAAAACACCGGGTGTAGACCGTTTAAAAGGTCGATTTTATTCAACCAACAATCATGTAGATAACGAAGAGAATAAAAAACAGCATTTGCTTGAACATAAATATTCACTGCAGTCCGTACAATGGTAATACGTGGGTGTTGAACCTTTCTACCCACGTCGGGTGATTATTTTAGTAAATTCCCATATGTAAAACCATGTTTATTGTTTACATAATATCCTGTTCAATAGCATCGCGGTCGTGGCTAATCTCTAAATCTTCACCACGGCAATATCCAATGGGTTCCTAGATACTGCAGCTCTTTATTACTCCAGGGATTTGTTTGTTATGGGTTTCTGTCATGTTTCCATGTTAGGTAATGCCGTGATCGATGTAGCGATACGAGCTTTTCTTTGCTTACATTACTGGCCATTATGCTTTCAACTTATGGCTCTTATCGCCACTTCCATTTATGGAGTCAAAGTTACTGCGGTGAAAACTAAAAGAAATTATTATACTTTATTTTGTCATCGGCCTTTTGTAAACAACAGTAAATCGGGATTAGCGTAATTCTTTCCGCGAAGGAATATCTTTGTGATATTTAGATACGGTATCTGGTACGATAAAAGTGTTTGTTCTTAATGCAAATAATTGGCCGTGTCGAAGGTCGGGCTTGAGGGTTTTCTCTTGAGGTTTTTATTTGTCAACGGTTAAGATTCTGATAGTAGAACCAATTATGGTTTTGTGTTTATTTTTATAGGAGCAGAGATTGGTACGTGACCGTAGCTTCACGTTACGTTTGTGAAATAGTCTGAAGGATCGAAAACGTGATCGGTCGCACGTGTTTTGGTATGGTCCAGTACTATTATACAAACAGTGCGTTGGAGGTATGTGTGTGTTTTATGTACTTTGCGACACAAAGCGCAGCTGCAGATTGACCACACGCCTCGTCCCGTCTGATATGTGGTCACGTACATAGCTGTTTAGATGTTTATGGGATACTCCAGGGTTACCACTTTCATTGACATTTGCAGACTGGTAATCAATAGTTACACAATATAAACATAATAGTGGATTAATAAGCCCGTTTAACAAGTGTTAATTATACGTATCGTGCTGCTGTCAAGATAAAGTCTGATACAATCAATTTAGCAGCTGATAAGTGTACATACTTTGTTTATCGTGATTCATCATCACAATCAATTAGTACCTACTTCGTTGGAATCATTAACACTGACCACAGGCATTACCTACCTGGTTCAGATTCATTAAAATAAATCTTAAGAGTTTGTTTGAAAAATAAAAAAGGTTTGAACGACTCGTGGAAGTCTTTTAAAAAACCATTTTACTTGGAAATCTGTTTTGATAACCTGATACACCTCAATTGTTTTTGTTATGGTTTAAAATATAATATTCACGGCAAATATTTCTACAATGTATACGGCTCATTTAATTTTAAAGCTATTCATTACGGTATAAATCTGATAACGCTGGATGGTAAATAGGTATTTAACGTTAATGCATCGAGTTACAGAGGCCAGCCCTGCGGAATACGTTCCCACAGAATGGACACAGCCGGTCAGCGCGCCACGTATCATATGCTCAATTACACCGCTCTGCGACGGTACGCCAGTTCTCAGCGATCCTAGCTCCTGGTTCAATGCTACTTCCACCTTTTCGATTCTATGCTTGGCTAGTACTTCAAGCAAGCTTGATCAATCGGAGGAATTTGGACAACGGCAATTCAAACACAATTTGCGAGTTGTGGCAAGGGTTGTTTCTAAAACAAAACCATGTTCTACATTTGTTTGGATAGAACGCGTTTTCACAAAACCAAAAATAAATCAATGTCAACGCTCTTCCATTCATAAATCTTGAGCGGAACGGTGTCAGCATTTCCAGTGTCTGTAATTTAATTTTGCTATGTGAGGGAATTATTTTATTGTCTCTACCCAACATAGCACCTTTTGAAGCGCTCGAATGAGTTTCAAATGAAATGTGGATGCAATAATTCTGAACAATGTTACCCCACCAAAGGAGCATCTGGAATCACTGCAAATAACTAAGGACTCTTTTTATAGCCTAGCACATTCTCGAGATCCGTTTACGAGGAATGTTCGATATGAGAAGTCAACTAATAGGAGAACATTTTATGAGTTATCTTAGGATATTTTATTATACGGCAAACATGTAAGTTCCATAGAGCACCATATTGCAAAAGACATATTTTCCAATGAGTTAAGCTAGAGAAATGGAAAATATAATTAAGGCAAGAGAATAACAATTTGTAAAGCTATTTTCTGAAGCGGTGCGGATAAAAGGCGAAACGAGCTGAATCTGTAACGTCGAGCGTCACAATTATCTTTAAGAAGGACTGTAAAAATAATAACGTGTTTTACCGACGAATAGAAATTAAAATGTTCAGACTAGCTGTTAAACGTGGGGGAGAGTACTCTAAAGGGAGGAGTGAGGACGTTTCAGTTTCACGCTGTCAAAGGTTTGAAGTAGCTCGGGGCGCGTTCGTTTTATGAATCATTATGACATTTATTAATTTTCGCGCACACCCTATGCTGCTTTCATACATTTACGTTTCGTTGGTTGTTATAATAATGGGAAATTAAATACTTAGACAAATTCCGGAGAGAAAGTATCCGGAAATTTTATTCAACTACACATTTGCCATCGAATTCAATTGCTTTTGTTCCTATATTCAAACTACTCATGCCATTACTTCGATTCTCTGTTGTGCCGTTGGAACTTCTACTATCCGTAGTCCATTAGAAAAAGCAATGAGGATAATAACATTTTATTATAGCGTAATACGATATCGACACCAATAAATTATTGTTGCCTAATCTCGGAGTTGTAAAGTTTCAAAAACCCGTGTTGCATTATTATAATCTTGTAAGGAGGAAAAAATGTATTGTTTTGTGGTGTTTGCCCTCCGTGATAGACAGAGCGGCACAGTAAATACATTACCAGGTCCATGAACTTGAGTCTCAATTGCATATTATATTTTTAGCTTGGCGCGTACTAAAATTATCCGTAACCGCTTGTACAGTTGCGTATTTGGATATATGTAGCAATGATATATTAAGGTATAATAAAAGATTAGATTAAGTTAGCAATCGATTAAATAATACCTGTGTCTGAAGCAGTAGTAGATCATTTCCTAAATAGATATGAAAAACTATGTATTATGTGATTGAAAAAACAAAGCTACTATAATTTATTAAGGATTATTAATTCATGCGATCTTCTTCTGACGGTTTGGTCACTGAAGACCACTTAGACTGGAGTAGTGACCCTGTATAATTCTCGGTAACGTTCAGCAACGTCTCCTGTAGCTTGTCCACAATCCACAAATTACGCTTGGCTGTGTGTTGTCAGCGTCGGCAGTTTCACGTTGACTGCGCTCTGCTTCCAGCATACCCACAGCTTGCACATACGTGACATAACACTTCAGAGTCACAAAATTTATAAGAAAGCAGTAACAAGACGTTTAGGCATTTTTTTTTTAAATTTCGTACAAATAGTTAAACAGGTTCAATCAACATTTACAAATTTTTATGGCCAGTATTTCGTCTAATTTTTTTCTTAAATAAGTTTGATATAGATGGCATGTTCCCTAGACTTTGTTGCATAGTGTATAACGAAACAGTTTCGAAACAGTTTCTGAAGTTGCACACAAATAGTTAGAAATATCGTTGATAACGGACGGCATTATGAGAAATCGTCACGAGCATGTGCATTGTAAATCGTGACCAACACATTCGCATATACTTGAAATGCATTCATCCGTACGCAAACGTTTAGATCCAATTACAACAGTTGGATGAAAAAATTAAACACCAAGTAACTAAATTCCACTAGTTTAAGAATTCCGTTCGTGGTCGTCACGTGAAGCAGTAAAAATTCATCATCGACGAAGGAACCGAATTCCAGCACAATTTGCTTTATGCTGGCTAGACTAAACCCGTTGGCTGTATGAAATTACAAATGAAATACGTAATATTTCTCTTGCAAGTCTCTCTATTGGTCGAGTAGCGAGTTTAAAATTGCTCTAGACTAATATCTTGTCATTGACTGGCGAATTCCGTTTCTAGCTGTGGTATTCCGTCATCAGCGGACTGTGTATGACAGTATCAGGCCATCACGTGGGGAAAGCGGACGTCATAATTAGTCATATTTTTTACACGAACGCTGTAAAGAAATGAAATAATTCAACAGCTGACTGCATTTTCAAATAAACATTGTGATGTAAAATGGCAATACCTACACAACTGCTTGCTGACACAATGAGGTCCGTTACGACATTACAGGCCTGCTTGTAAACAAATATTCAACAATGCACTGAATCAAGACATAGTTACGGTTCGTTTTCAATAGTCCTGGAATGCAAACAAAGCTGAAAGCAGGAACTATGAAAGAACATAAAGTACTACAAGCTATGGAACCATTTGAGCATCTTCATCAATTTTGCCTTCTGGTTTGACTTCATCAAATTCTTATAAATTCAAGATTACAATCTCCTTATATTCGATTGCAAAAACTTACTCCGTCGTTCGACGCATGTGTTGCGGTCCTAAAAATTCCATCCCAAACCGAGTAATAAGGTAGTCGATGTGCCCTCTGCGCCTCGTTTTTCGCCAACGAGCCCCATCGGGCTTTCAGAACCCTAATGGTGGTCGGTACTCGACTCGAACCGATCGTTTCTATATAAATTGAAAGCAAACTTGAAACAAAGACTTACTAGTATTATTACGACGTTATTGAAATTTCACTTTGAGCATGTTATGACTAGTGCACTTCAGTTATTACTTTGGCGACGTTTCTTTCGGTTAAAATAATGAAATATGATGGGGTTTCCCAGAATTATGAAACTTGAAGTTTTAAAGTAGTTGCAAGTATTCTGCGGACAGTTTTTGTTCTCTCGACAAGGCCCTCGTGCTATCCTCGGTGCGAGGAGCGAGGACTGTCTGCTTGTGACATTTTCAACAGTTACACTTGATATTTGTGAATTAATTGGACTTGGATAAATTGGCTATAAACACAGATAATTATACTGTCATGTTAATGACTTTAAGCTGAAGCAGCAAGTGGCATTGCAATGAATGATTGATACCTTGCCATTTGAACAAATTGCATTTTTACCCAGGTAATTTCCGAAAAGGTAGTTGTTTTGCAAGGAAAGTAGTCCCCTACTTATGAATAACGATATATTTTTAACATAA
Source organism: Omphaloscelis lunosa (assembly GCA_916610215.1). Taxonomy (NCBI): domain Eukaryota; kingdom Metazoa; phylum Arthropoda; class Insecta; order Lepidoptera; family Noctuidae; genus Omphaloscelis; species Omphaloscelis lunosa. The sequence continues at coordinate 15,057,143 of OU744261.1, read as the reverse complement.
TCACCGTACCGCCATCCATGGCCATAAAAGACGCAAACTGCTGTATATTCTCGTGTTTACTTCAATCACGTTGTTAAACAGCTAGGTGAAGTGTAGCAGACGTGGGAATCTTTCTGCAGCGCATTTCGCGGCCAACCGCTCATTGGTTTGACGACCTAATGGTCGGTCGGTCGCATAATAACTGCAATTAAATCACAACTGATCCCCGCAGGGTGAACCATTGTCAATCTTGACAACGTTTCATTACAAGCAAGGACTGGCTTAGTGGTATTGTTACTATTATTACGCGCCCTATTTAACTCGATCCTGTTACGCTGTTCGCATACAGCGAATCACGTCATTGAATAAATAATGTTCTCTATAAAGAAATTATATGAACATCACATAGGTTCCTTTCAAATCATAGCATGCGATTCGATAATTGAGACCCTGCAGGCAGAAAAAGTAAAAAAAATACAATTGGTTTTTCAATCCATTGAATATTCACAGCACCGTTTGTTTGGATAAAATCCAACGTTTTATAAACGAGTGGAAAGTGATTAAACGTGAACAATGACTACGGAAAATAAAATTCAAATATTTGGACTATAACGAGAATTGATTACAATTTAGCTAAAATATCTACAGTTACAATGCATTTTTGACACCTGTCTCATACTAACGAATGTGTTTTGTGAATTTGATCCTTATTACAACTAGAAATTATCCGGCTGCATTTTATTCTACTCGAAATCAGAAATGAATTCATGCACCTTCATCGAACATTCCAGTAAGAGTTTTAAAATTAAAAATCTCAGTTATTTTAATGAAACTCCAGTAATTCTTAAAATGGCACTGGTAAATTATTTCTCAACTATAAAGTATACGATTAAGTACCTACTACATGAATTTATTAGGGGTTAATTGAACGTACTCTTTCTACGGCTAAATATATCGATGTTTGTCGGATTTTCCTATCCCGTAGCGGTCGACAAACCTTAGCAGGGTTGTAAACCCGCTTAAACCTATACTTTCTGCGGTTCAACGATCCGATACACGCAGGGTAACAATGTAAATGAAATTCTATAACTTTCCTACATGGAGACCATAAAAATGACTGCGAAACTACATAGGTGTACGGTAAAAGAATACCGTATTAAGGAGGTTTAAGCTCAAAGAGTATTCTTTCTCTAATATAATTTTTGCTTCCCCGATTACAAGGGGTACCTAATCTGAATTACAGTTTGCTTATGGAGAGCTCGTGTAGAAGTGGCTTTAAAGTTGTTATTGATTGACTATATAGTTTCACAAGAGTTTTATTAAGCAACATGAATAAGACTGAATGACTTATAATAAATAACGACTTAACTATTCCTATTTATGGCCCTTTTATTTAGTCTTCAAACTTGAAACCTTGGCATGCAATGCAAGAATGAAAAATATCACGCGCAGTTTCTAAATTAGTTCTGATAAAAATTACTAGAGAGTGCGAAATTACCAAAATTGCTTACCAGCAGATTACACAAGAAGCCAATAAAAACCATAATGACAAATTACTTTTGTGATAATGCTTCAGATTTATAAGTATGCAGTAGGTATATAACATGTTAATGCTACTCTAATGGTCTATTCTAAGTAAGTTTAATTACAGATTTCACGTCTTTAAGTAATGACAATAGGACATAAAGAACAATACGGACAAGGAATAACGCCATGACGCTATAAATAAAAACTTTTGTTTGAAATCGATTACGTAACGAATTCAAAATGGCGGAGTAAGATGGCTGCTTTTGATCCATTTGTGTATATTGCTACAGTGTTATGTAAAAGAAAGGATAGTTATATCAAACTTACCTTCCATATAAAATTACTTTGTTTTAAAAATATCAAACACGGCGACTAAACTCACCAGTTTTATCAGGCTTTACATATTTCGTACCTGAAAAGAAAATTAAAATGAAGGCATTAATTAAATGTAGGTATGATTAAAATGGCCAACTAATTATTTTACAGAAAAATCTATGACTCATGAAATGGCGGCAATTAGGTACGCTACATAATAATATATATTTTAAATTTTATATATTGTAGTCGTAATCCGTTAAATGTGGACTTTGGGATTAAATAGAATGCTAGCCATTAAAAGTCCTATCTAGACATTCAACGTTACTATGTAATTATAAGTACAGCTCGTATGTATATTCGTAGAACGCATATTTCTAAGCATGAAAACGTGAAAATCCAATATATCTTCGAGTATTTTAATGTTGTCTTTAGGACTAAGGACACCATTAAAATATCAATGCTGGTATGCTGCCTGATGTTATCCCTTCCATTACATGATAAAGAGACAAATACAGAAAAGTTTTAATAAAAATTGCTCGGCAAATACTCTCTTTAAGTATTTACTTGACAGCTGTCAATTCATGAATGTTTTTCTGCGCCTTCCGAAGTAGGCTTACAATGAGAATTTAATAGAACGATAGCTTTCTAATATATTCACTTCCATTCTCAATCTTCGTTTCTCAGAAGACATGGATGAATAAACGCATGATTCGTGATAGTGTTGCGATCCGTTGAAATTTATCCGCCATTACAATTACTGTTCATCAAAATGCTTTAAATGATTTCACCAATCGTAAACGTTGTTTCCTAAGACACAATTGACTCAACTGTTTATGAATTTGCATGGTGGTTGCAAAAATATTCTTGCAAACGCTAATTAGGTCTATGCTATAGCGAGTTAGCTGCACCTAGCAACTAGTTAATACTGACCCAATTTATTAAATTGATTAGGCATCATAATTAGCTCCCACTTTAATGGGTAAACTAATTACCTGCGGTTTCGTAACGATGTTGGCTGAAGCAATGTATTGAAATCAAATTGTTTATTCTGTAAATAGGAACGGAATCATATTAACGCGTCATATAAAAAAAGGTAGATGGAGTCGACATTTCCTATCTAACTACCCTAGCACGCTTAGCATGACCACAATAGAAACGGGTTTTGTCGATGGAAGAATAGACAAAATGACAGATAAACAATCACTGTTGTCATGCTACGCGTGCTGAGAAGAAATGGCAAAACAAACTCAGGGGTCAAAGTCTCTTTTAAAGTCCAAACATTATGTTGGTCAGGCTATATGAGACGACACAGATTTGAGTTGGCCTGTCCAGTCAGTGCAAGCATTTGTCAGTAATCGTGGAGCTCAACTCAGAACTTAAGGAATAGAAATACTGTATAGAAATACCATATGATATGAATTTATTCGCTAGCTATTGTAGAGAACAATGAAATTGCTGATAGAGCCCTTGTTTATTGCTTGTCTAGTTTCTACCATTCAAGGCAACCGGCTCCTGCAATAAATAATATTTTTCACTGCAGTATTGTTTATATATATAGGTACTGAGAAAAACTCCGTTATTGCAAAATATATATTATTAATATATTCATGATATCTATTAATGATACAATTACTACCAATATTCCCACTATGTCTATTATCTACTGATCACGTTGACCAACACAAAAGATTGTGGGGACTGCCTATTGTTTGCTTCGAGCAACTCAACTGTTTCGGATAATACGTCTCTTTGTGTGACCAACGCGTACTACTCCAAAGCTTCTAAAGCAGAGGTGTTTTAAATCCAGTCGAGTAAAACTAAAAAGTTACGAATTGATCGGAGCATGATGTCGATTTCGGTTAACGGCCACTCAAGCTAGGTCAGCGCACCACAAACATTGGAGACGCACTGCCATTCCGAGTTTTATGGTGTTTTATCAAGGTACCGTTGAGGCAACTTCAGTTTTACTATTCAACAACTTTGCTTGCAACAGAATATTCTACTGCCAAACAAATATTTGTTGAAACAATATCGTCAGGTTCACTTGGAATACTACCAAGTTCAGTGTTCCCCTAAAACTCTATATTTAACTTTACTATTTTTGTGTGTTCAAAAGGAGTGTTCACATTTCAATCATCGTAACAGTGAACGTCAATTAATAACTAGTTCGTTCTGTACCGGGCCCTTTAAATGGTTGTAAGTTGTAACTGAGCCCTTTGATGTTCTGCTCAAGAATATGATATATGGCAAGACGAGTCTCCTTCAACATCGGTCGTCTATCCTATTCTATTTATCACTCTCTGAAGTTCTGAACACGATATTCCAATAAGACAGACATATTTCCAAGAAATCTAAATAACACGAAAAGGGTTTATCGGTTTATGATCTTAACACAATAATTATGAACGTATTGATTACCTCCCTAATTACCTATATGCTTTCACATATTGAAGAGATGATTTATTACGAGTAACGACTAAGCTTAATGCTGGAGACGTTGATCTTAACAGAATTGAAATTATAATTGGATATTAAGCTAGCTATATATGCTATGTATAGTTAGGTCAATGCTTTTATCCCTAGACACTTGGGTCACGCACCGCTAATTATATTACTCCTTGGGGACGGCGGCGGTTTTATGGGTCATAGCTAATTTGAAAAAGCAAACAACGTAAAATGGAACCCCTCCTGCTTCTTAAGAAATATAATATTATACTTCACAATTTATTTTAGTTCTGCCATAGATAAAGCCTTAAATCAAGAAGGTAAATATTGTAATAAATTTTTGTCCAGAGCTGTGTTTTAAAGGATATTATGAAAATGATACTTAAATACACTTATTTAAACCAAAAATCGTATTGATAGGATCTCCAACACGAAGCTTAGTAGAGCATAAACAGACCCGCTTAAACTTAATCACCCGAACAAGACGATTCTATAAATAAATGTTTTATGTGCTATATCTCGACCCGCATACGTACACCCATAACTTGGTAATCCCATATAAGCTACAATTTTATTACCCAGTGATGATGGAGCAGATTAACTAATGGAAGTCTGCTGCGTTAATTGGATTTAATTTAGTAGGCATTGCTTACACGCCCATTGAGAAATCTCGGCTACAGCCTCTAATCTTGCTGTGAACGTCGATACTTTTATGACGATTGATGTCTTGAAAGTTGAATTTCGTATTATTAATGGCGAAAATGTGAATTCCGATGCTAATTTGGTAATGGGGAAAATGGAATGTGGGAATTGAATTTATTTTCCGATTCCAGCTGGAATCAATAGACTAAGTATATCAGTGCTCTTGGAAAGTTATAACTTTGGAATAAGTATAGAAGGTGTGTTCATTTAAGGCAAACAACGCTAATACCACGACAGGAGAAACAGACACCAAAAGAACTACGCTACTTAGATAAAAAACCAATGACCCTAAAAGCGAAACCGTTTCGACGTAGTGATAGTTACATACTACTAGGTCAATAAAAGCCGTGATATTAATTGAGAAAGTTAGCTTAATCTCTTCAGCAGTAATGTTCAAATCTCTATTGATTCATCAAATATGTTAAGAAAAGTTGGCTCTAATGAGATGCTATAGATCCAAATAATAACTTCGTGATCACCTGATACTTCTGTCATCAATTAAACTGAGTAGACCAAGAAGTATTTTTAAAGATGACAACTAATTGAAACGAAATCAGGTTTATTACCGGTCCAATCGTGAATTCGTGACACTGAGTAAAGTTTTTAATGACCCACAAGCGATTAACCTTTAAATGCTTAAGTATCCCTTCGAAATGCCAGGCGCATTTAACATGTCACTGATAATGTTTCCGATACATATTCGGTAAGCTCTACAGATATTATCTTGTAAAAGTGTAAGCAATAATGGTAATGAGATATTTACATATTTGTATAAAAGTGTTGAAAGTTACTGAGGCTAAAATAACCACAACTGTGAAACAATAGTGGGTCCTGGGAGAGGGGACACTAGGAGGGCAAAGATTTGGTGAGGCATCGGTGCTTTCTACCTGATGTCCCCCCGCATCCGTACTCCGTTCTATATGCTCAGGACAACCCTGTGGTTTTAGCCGGCAGGATTCCAACATAACCGTCAATGGACGAAAATGGGAACATTTTCAAACCAGCACAGAGCAAACCACACGTAAATATCCAAGAGACTATGCATGCCAAACTTATATATATTCAGCTAACAAACATATAATTAATTTATCCTTGAAACAATCGCATAATGACAGGCAGTAAGTATTGCTGATGGGTCCGACCTCCGTAACACCATACTTAGGCACGAAGATTACGTGCAATAATCACATCGAGTTCCGAAAGTCATCACTAAGCTACCATCAACAAGTGTTTTAATGTCGGTAATCTCCTGAGCCACTCTCGTGCACAGTCTATCAACAAACAGCGTTTCCGTTCATACAAACATAAGGAAAAAATTTTCCTGTACCATGCAACGCGGTCACGACTTGAATTACTGTAATTACATTTGTTCTGTAATACAATAATATTGTGAACGATAGCTGTAGAGATAAAATCTTGTGTTTTGGCTCTGTTTTGTTGCTAGCTTTGTCTTTTTGCATCGTCTTCATCGTGTCTTCGATCAACATCAACACGTACTATTGTTTAACGCTATTCGTAAATTGGAGTAGGATTGATATTACAGTCGAAATGTATGTACCAAAGTAGTGTTTTCGCATGTTGATTTTTATGTTTGCACTCCTTTTGTGAATTATTTTCTTGGGGCAAATATGCTGTTTCTTACTTTAACTATTTTCGGATCATGCAAATAACTTATTAAGAAACCAGCAGAAAATTATAGTCATCTTACGCGATATCAAACTTTGTTTTCACTTTAACAATGCAAAGAATTTCTCAAGGCCTCTACGATTTTACACAGACATATTTCATCCGACATGCTTGTTGATTGCTTTATCACATAAACATAAAAGTATGATTTGTATCTCTCAAAGACATTCCCATTATGAATGATATCATCAGATGGTACTACCGTCAGACAGTGTCTTCGTGTTTTATCTTGACGTCTTCATCAACTGATTGCCTAAACTATTGTGACCGATTCTATTAGATTGCAATATTCTTAATGGTTTATACACAGTAGAACGACAGCAGATTAGTTATCTTGGAGCCTTGACTTGATTCGTAAACCCAAACAAGAGGTTTGGGTTTACAAATCAAGTCAAGGCCTAAACCGCAAAGTTAATATCAGCAGTATTTACGTAATAACAAACTCTCTTGGCAAAGTTATCCCTCGAGTGAGTTCCAAAGAATAATTTCACTCTCTTCGAGAATTTACCATCTCTTGGGGATATAAGTCTGTAATTACCTTGTGGGTGTGCCTATTCGTGTAGTTCTTTGGATGTATTAGTGTCAAGATTAGCGATGCTGGTGGCGTTCGAACTTCGAGGGTCATGCATGAGTATTCGTGGAAGCTCTCGGTAAGTTTCGCAACAACCGACACGTCGGCCCACGTCCGCTCGTCAATGTTTTCTTTATTTTATGATGATAATTATTTGTTCGTGAACCTACAAGTTAACGATAAATAAAAAGCTGTTTAGTTGCGTATAGGCATCCGAGCTTTACAGAAACAGAAATGAAAAGTCTAAAAGAGGACTGAAATGGAACACGATTATACACTTCGGTTGCATGGTGCAGCGCTATCCATTTCCATACAAAATTGATTCAAGCTACCGGCAGGAAATGGTGACTGCGATACCAGACACTATCTCGTCGTGAGGTGCATTCGTCAGTATTCGGTCGCATTATATCACGCGGTACGACATTGTTATACTTACTTGCTAGACAGGACAATAAAGAGCTCACAGCCAAATGTAAGCAACCAATTCTACATTAACTTGTTTGCTCAGCTTGAAATGACCATAGTATACATGAATAAGGTGGCATGGAAAAAGCGATCTACGACTTTTGTGTGTGTAATTAACACGTATTCATGAAAGTAGGCGGATGGTGTAATGGACAAACACACTCTGGTGTCTACTTCCCCGAAGCGCTGGGTGGAAGAGTGCGCAGGCCATAAATATTAATGACAAACACCGATTCAATAGCCAGGCGGCAGACAGGTCAGCGGCCTTTGATCCGATTGTTAGATGCTCATTCTTAGATGTAATTAGAAATGCCTCGTACAGCTAATATGCTCCAGAGAAGGAACGGGTAATATGAATAAAACATGACCTTCAGAAGCCTTTAACGTTAAAAAAGAATATTGAAAAGATAAAATCGAATATAAAAAGTGACAGACAGTAAACAGATGTAATCAATCACATACTTCATCATGTCATGATTTCGTATTTACAATAAACATCGTTAACCTGAATACATTCGTACATTTTAGTGCGTAGCTTTAATTCTCCAACTCGTTGGGCAAGCCTTCATCAACAAGTCGAACAACATTGCAAGCGATATACCAACTAGATTATTGAAATAAAGTACAGCGATAAAAAGTAAAATTGAGAATACCAGGTCAGTAAACGAGCAATGCAAAGCAGAAATGGTTTTATTATAATAAGCAGAATTGGTATAAAACGTGTAATTATAATTGTATTTAATTGTATTTAAAACAGACAGATTTCCCAAATAAAGAAGTACCTACTAACACGATAATTAAACAGAATTTCTGAGCCACTACTGTGGTGAAAGATAATCTTCGTCGGAAGTCGTCACAATTGACTGTTACATCCCAATAAGAGCATGATTCATCACTCAAGCATTCAAAGATAATTTGAATTTTAAATCCAAGTCAGGTTTATGTGGACCATCTAACAGAAAAGTTTAATAAGACGGCCTTGTGACAACTAAAATACCAAAATCTATTAAGAAGAAAAAAATTAAAGTAGCAGACATGAATTGTAGGATACATTACGTACGCGTAGATAAGTGATGTCAGCAAGACAATAAATCGACTATTAAGTGATCGAATGGGTCAGTGTCCTCTACATTGATTGTAAGCGAACGTTGCAGACAATAAAGCAAATTATACTCTCGTAGATACGACTAACCGATTTCAACACATCAATATGGCGTTTAAATAACAAGCGTAAGTCAATTGAATAATATCTTATTGTTAACCTACAAATCAAAGTGATTATCAACACCAGATATTACTTTAAAAAATCCGTTTCAAACGCAAATGTTCTATATGATTGTATATGTGAATGAATTAACTGATACAAAATTACGATCAGTGCACAAAGGCTTGGTTGTTGTTAAATTGACAGCTAGTGACCCTTGTTAGGTCGCCGGACGTTTACGTCTCGTTAAATAAATGTGTGTGAACATCATGGACTGCCATGTCGCAATAAACACTACTTACATGACTCCGTGACCATATTCGAATTTGGGAAACATGAGCATTATTTTCATACAATCAACGTATTCTTGGAAGGATCGCTATTTGCGATGCGTATCTCCTGATTTCGGAATTATCCACTCAAAAACTCGTACAGACATAACAGCATATTCCTAACTATACGTTACAGTTACATTTTATGAGTGGTTACATCGTATGATGTGGTTGTATATTGTATTACAGATTTATTCATTAATCTTCATGCAGATTCTCATGACCAATGTGTTAATCTAGTCACTATGCATTAATTATGTAAGAAAAAATATAATCTATTTGTTAAAGTAGAAAGCGTGATCGTAGGCAAGTATCCAATTTTTGTAAAGCAAAACGTCGAAATTGTACACTGGCACAATGAGCTCTCTTTGGGAGTTAAAGCTAATGTGAGAAAGGAAAGTATTGTCTCGTGTGAAAGTAATGAAAAATCATTGTCTTTCTGTTATATAATAAATTTAATGTGACTTGATATAATGAGCAGGGGGTGTTAAAGATAAAATTGACTAAGATAAGCATGCTTTAACAAGTGCAGTCATGTTGGAACTTGTTTGTGTTATGGGTCCCATACTATTTTGTTAAAACTTCGACAGGAAGCCGAAACCGAAGTTCTATGCGAAGAACTGTGTAATTTTCAAAAGATTTGGAACTGATAATAAACAAACAAAACTGAAAGGAACTTTCGAGACAAAGTATGGAAAAGAAACGCAAAAGCTACTTATAATTTTAACTCCATAAATGAAATGCCTGCTAGTATTCACATGGAAATCCCTATCCCATCGTGTAACTGTATGGACTTGGCAACCCCTCTCTAAAGGAGATATAGCACTGTCTCACTCGCGCACGACGAATTCACCCTCCGTCATAGGATCGTGGGATAATTAAATATTTATGTCATCACAAACGGCATGATAAACTTACGTATCGGGTAAGAATTCCAGATTTACTTAGCTGGAATTCTAGAAAAATAAAAATCGATTATAGATAGCTAGAAGTTGCACAGTAACTCAGATTTTAATTAATTTATTCCAGTTAACAAAGCAAATTCTCAGAATATCCAATTTTTTAATAATGCACTTAATGATATACCAACCTTTATATTTATCAAGATCTTAATTCACCAGAAACATCCCGTAGATAGATGGAAAGCACTGTCACGAACTTAGTTAAAATAAACTATGCCGACACTACTAATTCCGTTTACAAACACTGTTCAGCTTAAAACTTAACTAATGAATTTATAAACACAAATCCACAAACATCAAATTAATAGATGATCGAGAAGAATAACATATGACAAAACAGAAGACACATAATTATAAATCTCTACAAAGCTCGCACTCGTGAAGCTTTTTTTAACGAAACGACGTGAGGTTCCTACGAACGTTCGAGACAGACTGCATCACTCAGAACGGAGGGAGACGACTGCGGTAGGGGACGGGGGGGGAACGCAGTAGGGGGCGCGCGCGTCGAACGCTACCTAGCAGAGCCGTCGAACTAGCCTATGTCACTGTCGCTGATATGATAACGAATGTACACAAAGTTAACGATATACCACAATTTACAGACCTGTGAACGAGAGAGATGACAACTATACACGAAGACGGAAGATATCAAAGGACGAACGAAATGTATTTAAAACCCAAACCGACTGACGATAAGAAGCAACCAAAACAGATGTCTATTGACAAAGCGGGTAACAAAAACAAACAATAAATGGTGAACACGCGGAGAGAACAATAAATCTCTCCTAGCAAGAGGGTTGAGTAGTATGGAACTATATATGGACAGTCAGTTCCGATCACAGTTAAAACTTGAAAAAATGTCAAACAAATATATATATAACAATAAACAAATGTCTGTAAGTAGATATTTAATAAGATTTTGTCCAGAAAAAGAAGGATTAGAAAAACATTTTCAATTAACGAAGCTGTAAAAATTTTGGAACCATCTTGTTCCTTATGTCATGGAGCTTTCAAACCAAAATAGAAATACTCCACGTTTTTGTAGCGAGTTAAAAAATTATCTCCTCCGCCCTTTTGACGTCGTGATGCATCTAACTCCAAAATAAACATTTACGAGAAAGTGTCTCATCTTGCGTAATTTTGTAGTCACGTTTGGTAAACCATTAACTCTATGAGAAGTGTGCTGTTGAAGGGAAAGTGAATTATGATCGAATCGAACAAAATACATACCTATACATTTTATGAAGATAAACATTTTACGTTGTCTCTTTTTCAGGAAAGAATGGGGATAGCAACAGCAACACATTTGAGTATTAAAGCTGAAGAAAGCAGTCATAAACACGCAAAATATTTTACGTCTCGCAAAAAAAGTAGAATTTAGTTTCAATAATTCAGAGGTAAAATTTGTTATACGGAGCAAAGTAGTGGCAACGTGGAGTCAAAAAGTTTGATGAATTTCCCCGATGACACTTCAAAACCGATTGCATAAAGTAGCAGAAAAAGATGACGCTTACGAACACCACGTTTTGATAACTTCTCTCGTGCGCAGTTAAAAATTATGTTTGCATTTCGAGTGTGCTGGTTCCCGAGTATGTGTAAAAAATAGGCGTATCTTTTTGCCTCAGCGCTTTTAGTTGGGAAACTACCAGACGATGTATATATATATATATATATATATTTTAAACGTGTTTCTAAATAAAACTATAACTTCACATGCACTCTCAATGTGTGGCTAATGTGATCTTACATTTTCTTTATTCAATTTAGTATTGTCACGCTAAGCCTTCATGCATTCCTAACTAGAACTATTTTATTTCTAGAAAAAACCATTGTTAATTGATTCTGAGTATTCAAGTTAGCTTTTATATTTATAGCTATTACCTACACTCGTGTTAAATGGGACCATGCCCAACTCTACTGCAAATGTTTTGTTGGTAATCTAAATATATCCAGCAATTGTGTACTGGTTCGGTCCTCACTAGCTGCTTCTTAAACATGAATATTGCGAGATTACTGAATAGTTTTAAGTTTCAAGTGAAAGGAATAGGAAAAAATTGTATGTCGTTAATTTTGGGGCGTAAAAAAACCATCGTTAACTGGGACTGGGATATACAATACCTTAGTCATGAGAAATAAAGGAAAAGTCCTGTTACACACATCCACATCCCGTTTTAATGAATGCACTGTCGCTGATTCATACGCATCGTAAAATCAGATCGCAGTCAACCGGCCACTAAGTTCACAGCCAATAAAGGGCTATTGAAGTAGAACCCTTCTAAAGACACAAGGAATACAATATTAAGCTTATTTACAGAGGCACACTGAGTTGGCTAAACAAAGGATGATCATTTTAATAAATAGAACAATTAAGAAAAGCCTAATGTAAATCATTCAACGATACTGACTCATCCATACATTATTGAGTAGAAAATCTGGTACAGATGCTACGAAGACAGTAATAAATTACTTAGGTCACGGCATTTCACACGCGGCGAACGTTTTGTTGTTCCTCATGATCGTTTAATTTTAACTCTATAATATCGGTGAAAATATATGGCAAGTCGCGCCGAAAGGTCCAAATCGCCTAGTTTTTTTACTTAGACGTTCGGAAGAAAACACTAAACACGATCCTTTAGAATTTGATAAGATGTAACAAGAACAAATGGCACGCCACGCTGTGCGAAAGTAAAGTGTCCCTTACACCGACAAAGTGAGGCAATAAAAATATACGAGGACCACGCCCGAACGCTGCAAGCGTGTCGATCGGCTCCGTCCGAATTCGCTTGTTGTACTTTGTATTTTCAGGCGACATTTGGTAAGCAAACATAAAGAAGATTTATTGCGTTCGGCGTGTGTGGCAGGTCTCTTTAACTTCACCCGACGCTCCATCATGTGTATTGATTTCTTGTGTAGTTTCGGCATCTTCTAATCCTGCGCAAGTCTTAGAACTTCGAAATTGTTACATCAACTTTCGTGAAGTATGTATTTGATTTTACCTGCCCAAAGAATAGCTCCTACTCTTCAGATTTATTGTTGTAGTTATCGGGTTCAATGAATTAATGAATAATTCTTAGATATTATCAATTAATTATGATGTAGCTCTCCTTTTCCATCAAATTAATTCGTTTTTGTTTATACATGTATTTCTTATCACTAGATTACTTCTCAAATTGATGTAAAGATCATACGATATATAGATTACACTGGTTTATATAGTGATTGTAAAAATGCAATAATTCGCAACATAACACTTGTTCGTTGCATGATATGTAATTGGAGTAGGTATCATAATACAGTAATAAAGATAATAGTGAAGTAACATAAAAACAAGAATGTACTTTCGAAACGTACAGCGAAACGAAATATAAATCGTATACACAGGGGTCTATCGTACAAGCTCTAAATCAGGTATTAGCAATAATGATGTAAGATAAGACAATGCAATTGAAATCGTCTATATCCGAAAGTGTTACAAACCTGTTTACCAGTGAAAGTAATAGGTTTAATTACAGCATAATAAAAGGACTAAGAATAGTTAAGGCGGAAAGACAGAAGACATCTACGAGACGAGAGGAAAAAACAAACGTAAATAAGCCACGTTTAAGAATGGCGAAAGAAAAGTATTTTCTAATCATAAAAGGATCAAACAAAAGGATGTTATTGGAGTTATTTTGTCGACACGAGAGTTCTTGTATCCAATGGATGAAAGCACAAAAATCTTTTACACACAAAATGAGTCTTTTACGTCGTTTTTCGTTTAATTTTACGAGCAACTGAAATGTAATAAGCTTCTCAACCTTAACATTTTCATATGACGTTTGTACCGCGAAAGGTTTTTCGACACCGCAACGGTGTAATCAAAAGAAAGTGGTGTTTTTGTGAAAAGCTATTTTATCAAATGAGATGTCACCTGCCCTTCGTTTTCTAAGAAGAATAAAACGCGAAAATATTTTCGAATGAGGCACTTATGTTTTTACAGATCCATACCTTTTTAGACAAATGGATTTCAGTACCACTGCGGCCTGTATTTTTTTATTAGGTTCTATTTTCGTCTACAAATCTTTGTGTATTAGCAACGTATACCTTTCAAATATGTAAGTTTTAGCTGTAAGGAGGAAAAGTTGGCATGTGCTCTGTGGAGATGGCCCATGATGGAAAGTGTATGCAGTCTGGTCCTGGCATTCCGGTACCAAAGGGTGAGGAATGGCTTTTAGCTTTCTAAGCTAAAGGCGGAGACTTTAGCTTTCTAACTCAAAATTATTGAATGAAACGAAATTCCATAAAAACTTTCATCCCTTATTTAACCCCTTTAGGGGATGAATTTAAAAATCCTTCCTTCGTGCCCACTTTTGGTAAATACGCGTAAGCGTATACTTTGGTAAGCGTTACTAAAGCAGCCGAACGCTGCAAGCAAGAATAGTCCTTACAATGTACAGATATGCGTTTCTTCGATAGTACATGAGAAACTCTTGTGCAAAACTTCATGCTTCTATACCCAGCGGTTTAGGTTGAGTAGTCAGTAAACGAATTTAAGATTTTATTAAGTAGATAAGTCAGTGAAAAACTGGTCTGTTACTAATGAATAAACAACTCATTGCATCACTACAAAAAAAAGGTTTTTCCTTAAAGATCTATTAGTAGCCTCAGCTTCAAACCGATGCCGACTTTTTGCTGAAATGACATCATGTTTCATTCACGGTGATATCCAACAGTAACAAAACGAAGAATTCAATGCGATAATACTCCGTGACGGTTTTGTTAAGGCGTTGCCATTATTATCAATTCCACGGCAAGTCAAAATGAATATCGGTAATCTTTATTTCATTGTCAATTAATAATCGCATTTCGACTTTAGCCGCTCATAATCCAATCATTCGAATGATCTTCTTAAGTGCCAGATGTCTTCATCGATGTTCCATATCGAGAAAATTTAATTGGTGGTAATTATAGTTACAGAATGGTGAACTGATGAAATGCTAAGTTCTAAGAGTTTGAAATGTAGGTACTAAGTAGTTAGTGTAGTTAGAGCCCACATTAATATTAAAGTGGGGATGAGCGAATGCCTTACAGAATAATAATTATTTTGAATATCAATAGGTTTATTCGGTCAGTAGCTTTCGTCTCTAGCTTTACTCGTGTGAGTTGAATGACATTACTTTTGTTGAATGTTATTGTTATAAATTTTCAACTATTTAGATTTTATGTATATCTAAAGTTGAGAATAGTTCATTCATTTTGGAGGGAACAATGGTTGAATTATTGGTATAATGGTTGGAATTTTAAGAAAATTATTAAACGACCGACAAAAAGTTCAGACATCTCAATCTGAACTATCAAACACATGATACGTTTTCTTCGGAATTGCAGGTATGTAGAATTGTACATCCAACTGGCAATAGTGAAGATGAATGAAATAAGATCGTGCTCTTGCGCATGAATGAGCGCACGACTAGTTCATGCCTTTAGTAAACTTGACCCTGGCTAAATCCCACAGATAGTCAGAATGAAGATCTAAGGTTTACTGACATATTATATTTTTCTTTTATTTTATTACATCACATGCAAGTAACAGCTCGAGACTCACAATTTTATATCTGTCGATAAACTTGAAACTGCGAGGTTGAATGACAATAACTTTAATGTAGCTGAAATTAAGTTCTTAGAATTTGAAAATCATTTATTAGAAAATGATTAATATGATTCGGTGTTCGCCTAACAGTAAACACCAATAACTGAATTTCTAGACGAGACTGACGGCTTAGTGAGACGTATTCGCTGAGGCAAAGGGCAGACGGTGCACTGAACTACCAAATCTTTTTAAGGGCGATCATATTATTATTACTTGTCTAGCTAGATGATTTAATAAAATTCTTTATTGAGATATATTTAGAATGATTTATACATCGTGGTCCACTTATTTGAGGTACATAAAACTCTATGTTTCAAGAACTCAGACAAAGAAAAATCTAGGAACAAATAAAAAAAAAATAGTTATCTAGTTATAAATGAGTCCTAGAATTAATCTTTTAAGGAAAAGGATAACTCGCACACTAGAACAACACAAGTATTTAGCTTTTGCATTAAATACAGAAGTTGAATGAACTAGGTCATGATTCACGAGACATTCACGCAAAGCTTAATGACGTCATATATGGAACTTGTGGATGTTCATTACGTATGAGATCTACGAAAGGATTATTGATAGCAATCTGGTGTTTGCTTAACACTGACCCGAAACCCCGAAAGTGAAAATTTTGAATCATATCTCTAAGAACCTAGAGGTCAAATCATATAAAATGGCCACTAGCATAATAATATAAAAGCACACTTCAATTGGAGATTTAGTAGAAATAATGATTTCGGCCATCTTGACGAATGTCTTACTCTATGAAGATTTATCGCTTTCTAAGGATGATGTGGGTGAAACCCAAGATGGAGATTTCTAAACAGGTTAGTTCTAGCCCGCAGCCATTTGGGCGTCTATACAAAATAAAAACTTTGCGGCGAAACGCGAACCTTGACGAACCTGTTGATTGGTGTCATTCCAATAATTGCCATAACCAAAGATAGCTAGGTCACTGAACTTTCCGAAAACGTTCACAATAGAGAATCAAATCCATTGAATTGGAGTCAATGTAAAAGGGACGTTGGGCTAGTGAACTTATAATAAGTGTCAAATCATCAAGGGTCAATCCACATCAGGGCTAATAGTTATCGCTCCCAATTCTAAGAATTATTTAAAGAATATGAACAAAATTGAAAAGTTATAGGAGATATCGGAGTGAATGAACTCTTTGTTATTGATGACATCATAATTGATCGAATCGTTAGAATTGCTTTAAACGGTACAAAATCGTTATCTGGATTAAGTACTCACAACTTTACAAGTTCGTCTTTAACAGTGATCAAGTATTTGTGAAATGATGATCCGGCCACACAGGGAGTAAGGCTGTCACGTTAACGGGGTGATCGATACCTTCCACCCCTTAAATTACCGAGTAATCTCACTTGGTAATTACTCAATTTACTCAAGACAGGAAGCGATACCATCAAAGTGCCGCGGTGGAGATAAACTCGACTTTAAACTCACCTGAGCGGTAAGACTTGATGAAAACTACGTTTTAATAACTAGTCAAACAGTGTATTAATTATCATTAAAAGCTACTGCAGTAAAGGTTATTATTCTAAATGGTGCAAGATGAAGTGGTTGTGCCAGATAACAATTATTATACAATATTTAGTAGGTATACCTACCAAATGCATCAGAAGAGACGAGAAGTACATATTCCATTTCAAAAACATCAAAAGCGATATATGGCACAAATAGAAAATTAAAAGCTTGGTATTCAAACACCATAGCAATGCCACGCCTAATCGTAAAATGGCACTTTGTGGGTGATGAAGCGACGCATCAGCAAAGATAATTATAACTGGAGCGGACGCGACCTAAATACATGCACACGAGAACGACTATTTCCAGACAACGGAAAAGCAAAACAGGTAGATTTCGAAATAGCGCCTTCACAACAGGTATAAACAACCCGTTTATATTCAACTCAAAGGTAACAAAGCTATCATTAACAGAAGACTCCGTTAAATAATTACGTATTTTGAAGGGTGTGGTGATACACTAATTACTTTTCGACGTGATAACGTCAAACAAGAAAGATTGATAATTCTTTACTTTACATCTTGTAAAAGATATTTCCGTCGAGTAATATTTCAACCATACATAGATATCTCTCAATTCCAAATCAAAACTGATTTTGATTCTGAAAACTGATTTGGAATTGAGAGATATGTAGTGTATGAAGATTATTGTATGTTTATTTTATCGAGCAAGTTGTAAGAACAAATTGAGCGAGGTGGGTTTTAGCGTAATGTTGTTCGTCAAGACTAGCTGCGCCCCGCGGTTTCACCCGCATAAGTCTCAATTCCGTGGGAATATCGGGATAAAAAGTAATCCAGGTTTTAAACTATCTGAGTGCTAAATATCATCCAAATCCATTCAGTAGTTTTTGCGTGAAAGAGTAACAAACATACATCCATCCTCACAAATTTTCGCATTTATAATATTATATAAAATAAATATAATATAATATAAATAAACATAATAATATAATATATATATCGTCAGCGTGGGTGGAGAACTAAATAACTGCGATTATGGTCAAATTGACTTTTCACCATTTTCGTAACACCCAAATCATGCCGCTTAAATAAATCGCAATTTTCTCCAAACAAGAAAATTTTAGTTATAAAGTTCTCCACCTACGCCAACGATATATATAGTAGGAGGATCAACTACTAGCCTGTACTTAAGGAAAGGGAAAATATAACCTATAAATACACAGCATATACCTACTCATAAGTCGTAAGGCATAGTTTTATTAAATATCACTATGTCTACCTAATAGAAGTCTTGGTGCTTATATAAATCCTGCATAGCAGGTATAAACACAATGCAAAACACAAACAATATAAGTCCAGTTGCCTAAATGAATACAGTCGACGTGAAACAGACTTCAATTTAAACTAACTCTGTATCCATTCTCTATATCCCGAAACAATAAACACGAGTATAACAAAAGGTAACGTTAAGTTTAGCGAATATATAGGTACTATAATAGTTTCAACATTGTCCAAAATTGCTCTGTAGGTATATTTAAAGGCAAGAACCATATAAATGACTATTGGTTCAACAATAGCCGCAGATGTACAAGGGAGCAGACGGGATGCAAATAACAAAAATCAATACTCCGAGCGGGCGAACGCAGCATGCCCAACTTGCATAAAATTATCCTCACAATTTTAACACACTTCTGAATTGACGAATTATTAAATACGGAAACTACCGAATATTTACAAAGTGCGACGCCATCAACAATCGTGGCAATGACGATAGAATACATACAAAGTAGGCACGAGCAACGAGGTCCAGACAGAATTCTCAGACGGTGTCAGAAACATAACTAAATAAACAATAGAGCTTCCGCTTAGAGACGTTGACTGCCTAAGAAGTAGAGTGCCGTACCTAGAAATCAAAACTGCATCATAAATTCATGTGGTTGGGAGCATTCGCATAATGGTCTTGCAAAGCTCAATTCAACGTGACTTTGTTATGTGTATAGTACACATGAAACCTCTAAGTAAGTGGCTGAGAGACTTCGCGTCTCCGAGCTGGTACTCGAGCGAACCTGTTGACCCAGTGCGCAACGCTCGCGGCAAAAACTTCGCCTCCACCTGCTTTGGTGTTATAGGTGCCTAGTACTACGTAGCTGTGGCTATTCAGACGAAAACCATTGTTTGCGACCTAAAACCATGGTGGGAGCACTCGTATGAAAGAAAAAAAAAGGTTGGGAATATCATTGTTTCTCGGACCATATGTGATTTTCAGACCAATTAAGGTCACCAGTGACGTCTTAATAGCGTTCATGAATTGTATTTGAGTTAGAAATAGAATTCATATTCATTCATACAATAAACAATAGCAAAGATAAGCGAGTACTGAGAACTTCAGTTTAGATGAAAATGGCTTCAAAGACAGGCACAATAGAAACAAAGGCGTTTCGATTGTAATCGATACCCTACATTCGATCATTAGCTCCTTTCTAATAGAGGTCTGCGTAGGACGATCAGTAAGTAGTGCATAGTCGTCACAGAAGCTTCTACTCGGGACTAGAAAGTTATGATAGATGAAGTATTTACTTTAAGTTTAACAAATATTAAAACATGTCTTTGTCCAAAACTCATTTTCATCTTCACTACTTAGCATTATGGTGACCTGTCAAGTGTTTTCTATTTAAGCGAAAATAAATCACTAAGTTAAGAACTTACAGTTGAGTAATCTTCTGAAGATAAATTGCTACGCCTTAATAGTTTTCCAAGTTCAATTGCGATTCGATTAAAGAGCTGGTGCCGTCTGTTATCGCAAACCTCAATATCTTTCAAGTTTATAAATTCTATCCAGAACTTAATGTGACGTCAAAGCTAAGCCAGTCGTCTACGTTATTGTATATTATTTTAGTCATGATTTAAAATAATAAAATCGTATTCTCGGTCTATTTATAAATAAATTTAGAAACAAATAGCGGAGATTGGAAAATACTCGAACTCAGGCATGCGACTGACGTTTCATTTTGGGGACAAAGAGTCGCCAGGAAATTTGACTGTGCCCAAAATGTAATTTCAATTCGGTCATTTGAAGGTTCCGGACCAAATCCATATTAAACAATCGAGAAAATAAGAAAAAAATCTTAATGTGACCATTTCTCTCATTGCTGATGATATTTTAGAATTCAATTATACTCGTGCTCATATCATTTATTTGGTTACCACAATGTTTATAAGATTAGATCATTAGCATCAATAGATCAGATCAGAAAATAGCGTAATGTTGTCGTTTAAATATTATGAAAACAAACGACGAATTCTAAATACTTATAAAATCAATATAATTTCAAACAAAAATACTCACTCCACAGACCCAAAAGTCAAATAAGTGTGCGAATACGTTACTATAACCCAATTTTCGTCCTTCCGTTCCCACAACAACGGATCTCACGAATTTTGACACCCGAAATACTCCAAAAAGGGTATGTCATCGGGTCAATGACAAGTACATGAATGATGTACCTTATCTCCAATCCTCGACCTGTGTCAAACTCGTTGACCTACTGTGGGATCACCTCTACGGCCGATTACGAACCTCTTGAACCTCCAATACGCTGACGAAGAGGTGGGGCAGGTTTAAGAACTCTATACTTAGAAATATGATGACTAAGTACTTTCTAATTTTTAAGTTGATTGTTGAAATACGTATTGAGGTAATGATAACAGGAATAAGGAACCACGTTTATTGGTTTCTTTGCTTATCAAACAGCAGTAATTTTTGGATTTTGATATTGGAACCAAAGGAGACGGAAACGATTACATACACTCTTGGGCCTGAATGTAACGAGATGAAAATGGTGTGATTTATAGATTCAAGCATACATTAGTGTATTGCAGTGACTAGTTGCTATCCCACAATTCACACAGCGATCCATAGTTTCAACAATATCCAATCCACAAAGTGGCGGTAAAATCCAATAACAATTCCAAGTCAATCGTGTGAGCGATCTTCGGTGTCCAGTGTGAAAGCAAACTTCTTACAAGGTAAGCAGGGTCAGAATCCGTAAAAATCAATGCAGTGGTCGTTGAAACACGTCGGAAAACACGAAACAAGTGACAGCTGTCTGGTAGGGGTGGGCGTTGCGCCGGTTTCATCATCACAAAACACTAAACGGTTCCGTTTAGTGTTTTGTGATGATGAAACCGTTTTACGTCCTGGGTTCAACTTCAAACAGTCTTCATTGCACAAACCAGTCAGAATTACTTGGTGCGATTTTTTATTTTACATCTAAGAAAATACAGTCGGGTACAATGATTGCACTATCTATCACACTCGTAAAACAGTCCTTCCAATAAAAAGTTAACTCTTAAAAAGTGAACTCTTTGAAATAAAATACAGTCAATAATGTATTAACAGTTGTCAATGATGCGATTTCGTGATGCGAAAAAACCATTTCATATATTTCAAATCGTTGATAGTTGTAAGAAACTGCGCTTGACGAAAACGCAATACTTTTCTATGTTGGATAAGTTTCGTCCCTTAACCGTTTTCTGCAACCGTTTTCGTTGTCGGGAAAACGGTTTCGTTCGTCAAAAATTCGAGAACGACCGGTGGGTCGTTCTCGAATTTTTGACGAACGAGACATTAGAGGTGACTAATGTCTAGTGTCAATTGTCAATGTCAGTCAGCTCATGCCAGTGCAGAACATGCACTGCCAGTGACATAGACTAAAAATATAAGATTGATTTTAATCGATATGAAATTGATAAACTCATTATTTTGTTTTTTCAGTAATTAATGATGTTTTATTTAAATTAAATGCACTATATTCTATAAAAGTATATATAGTGCATTTAATTACTTTGATTTATTTAGGTAGGTTTTCTTTTTGTAGTTGTGCAATCGATTACTTTAATCGAAAATCTCACGAAAACTATCTTTATTATATTTCTCCGCTTCCAGACTGAGAATTGAGCTGGTTTTTGATATTCAAGGATAAAAAATATGACTAATTTTTTGATTATATCTCAACTTATTATATTTGGGCCCAACATGTTCCATCTCCTTTTCCGTCGCGTAACTCAATTATATTGGGATTCGTTACCGAAAAGTTTTATTTATTCGGGATATTAATCGATGAACATGGTTTTATAAAAAAAAATGACGATAAAAGTTTAAATAAAACCCAATAGAACCAGAAATATATTTGGAAACATAAAATATGTTTATGTCCATCTAAAACGTCTGTGAAACAAGACAGCAGTGCGGTAGAGCATACATAAAATACAGCTTTAAATGTATCAGTAGCAGCACCCTCGTCAAAACAGGGCTTTCCAGCGCAAATGATATACTTTTCAAGGGTGCAGACAGTTTCAAACCCATTGTAAGCTAGACACCTCTTTTAAGGATACGCGTTGGAGTGCATCCATTTCAAAGGTTTTAGTAACTATTCCTGGTAAATTCTGATGTGCGTTAAAATTTTAGAATTGTATTCGCTTGTTTCGTCAAAGGATCAACTGAGATAAATCACTTTTTATTGCTTTTCGTGAATATCATTCAATACCTTTAGCATGCAAGCTATTGTTCATGCTTCAGAAGGTTATAATAGATCATCAGCGTTTCATAATCGTAGTGTAAACCTTAAAAACGTTTTATATTCAATTTTACAAGGAAAAGAAAATGTCGCGTTTGGAAAATAGAATGGTAAAGCGGCACACATACCCAATGATGCACAAAAGAGAAACAAAACAGGAAAATGTACTGCAACAGTATCTTCAATTTCACGCTCCACAATTCCATTCTTACGGATTGATACAATGTAGGTACTTGCCTCAGCACATTTGTTTCCGAAAACTATTTCTAAGCTGTGCAAGAATGATGGAATAGTTTCCAAAACTTACCGTTATGCGGCCCCACCTCTTTTCGAAGTTATAAGCTTGTTGAAAGACACGGTAAACTTTCTCCCGGTCTTCCTGAGTGAATCCTCTTCAATCTTCTGTTTTACTTTTCTCGGCTGCTTAAAGCCACTGATGTGCACTAATTCATTAACAAAGCATTAATTTTACAGAAAAAACTACTTTCTCACTTCTGCTATTCTAAGTTAAACAGTAGAGCTGGTAGCATTTCATAGCTTTCGGTTAACAGTGAAACAATTACAGGCTCGTAAATTCAGCATCGTAATTTCAAGAGCTAAATGGTTCTGATTGCAGATAATTCGAACTCAACGTGTAAATGGAAAACACGAATATGATTGGTACAATTGTAAGATATTAAACGTGAAAATCTCTGATCTACATCAATTACGGCGAAATTTGGTGTGCTGAACAAAATCAGCATAGAATTTGGGCGTGAATGGAAATACATTTCCACCGCTCGTCTCTATGTAAATGCAATACCGAAACGTAACGTTGTTACTGGAACGTCGGTTAATGGATTATGCTATGTACAGTCGCAATCGCGTCCTATGAACGTAGGGTGCCATATTGCACTCCAGCTGCAACGTTTTTAATATGCTGTAAAATTTTGAACGATCCCAGATATTCTTGCATTTGCAGAAATGAAGTAGAGCGCGCTACCACCAGGCTATATTAAGAAAGAAATGAAGCTTATATAAACGAGACTCAGAGTTGTGATTGCTTTAAAAACATTTTTCCTCCCGGCCAAGCCGATATCTTCGCCGAACGGTCGAAAATAAACCAACGATTGATCACATAGGAAATCAAAGCTACGTGGACAGACGTTTTCTGACTAAAAGCCTCCCGTTACAGAGAGTCGTGATGCCGTCTGCGTTATGTATTACAACAGTTTATTGACTATCCGTTAGTTCCGTTTGGCTACAGTTAACGTGAACAATGATTGTTCACATTCGGAGTCGGTCATCCCCAAAAGAGTCAATTTCTCCACGCTACGCTCAATAGCATCGGCTTCGCTTTTACGTTCACCGTTCGTTGTTCACAGATATGTTCCGGTTCTCCTGATGTAGTTCCGATGCTTGGTAAACAGCGCTTCACTGCAGTTGCAAGAGCACGTATGTTACACAAATTTGATAAGTTTTCTAGTCTTTGCAACAGAATCTTCTGAAAATGTACATTCACGCTTTCAAATTCGTAACATCATTATTTTGATTCCGTTTATCATGGTAAATTCATTAGAATTACCTAGTCGTAACATGTTAACATTATAACTACCGAACTAGATCGGATTTACGTAAGTGTTGTTGCGTGTTTAATAAAGCAACTCAGTAAGTAAATATTTGCATCTTACTTCATCGAGTCAACGTCTTTGAATTCATTAAACCCAAAATGGTGTAGCAGCGACATTCGCTCGCCCATATTTGGAATACGCAGAACATTGCCCTATAATCTTTAATCTGTTGTTGTCATGTAATATTTTTTATCCATAAATACTTGGCAAGTTCTTTAGGCGTTTTCCAAATAAGACTAAAAGTAGCGGTTCTATAATAAGTTGAACTCGTTCGCCGTGTTTCTCTTCTTTTGGTAATATAAATAAGTCTAAATAAAACAGCAGTTCCATTCTGGGCGTCAATTATTCACGGCTATACAGTTAATTTTTTTGGCTCCTTTAGTCGTCCTTCAATTAACACGCAGTTGTTCTCGACGTTTTACATATGAACATTAGTCGGATTCGATTGTTTTATAACCTAGTTACCTCAACATGAGGTAAGAGATTGAGCCAGCCGCGAACAGTAACTTTGTGGGCAAACTTTAACTCGCTGAATAATTGCTAAGCTAAATGTTAAACTATGTGCTCCGCAGATGTGCAGATGCCAGGCGAGTTTTGCAAAAGATTTCCCTCGTGGAAGTGTATTTGCATTGCATTTGTTGCTGCATTCTGTTAATTTGTGCTCATTGTCAGCCTTATTAAATAAGCTTTCCCACGTAAAAGTTTAAGTGAGAAACTATAATCAAGTTCCTTACTGTTATTCACACTTATGGAATGCTAATCTTGAAAATGTAATCTTTTCGTACACGTTCTCTCGTAATAAACACGTCCAAAACATTCACTCAAAAAGAACAATTCACATCCGATAATTCATGAAGCCGACACCTTCTTAGCGTAGGACGGCTTACCATTATAATGTATAATGACAAGCTACGCTTCTTTCGAAATTCACACTCTCAGTAACATCCTTTTGCCCTTCGAGACTTTTAGAATAAATTATAAATAAGGGAACATGGCAACACATACTCCATTGTTTGCGAGACATTACGAAATAAAATATCGAATTAAATTAGATGGTAACTTGATAAAACTCCGGTCTTATTGCGGCCACGTCATCGCACGCTGCTATAAAGACTCCAGTTGAGCCTATCTCTTACTTTTCTTTTTAACCAGCTTTGATAGTAATTGGAAAGAGTATATTATTTACGATGACGCATAAACCCATGACGTCATTCGTAATGAACACGGCAGCTTTCATCGTTCGGAATTAAGGGCGAAGTATAAAACATGACGTTACGGATTGTAGATAGGAGAACCCTTGTTCAGTGAATGCGACCGACTTGCATCGGTCTCTTATGGGTCGAGAACTCCAGATATAACTTTATCCATGTCCCACTTCATACTCTCTTCCATATTTAGCAATCGGTAGGTAACGATTTTCGCTTACTGCCTCGACCAGTGATTGGACTCCACTAAATGCATAATAGATGAGGTCTATAATAAAACCATTGAGTTTCCCGGCCGTTGCTCCATAATGATATTTTCGGAGCTTTACAGTTGGTAACTGAATAAACTGTTCGAAGCGGGGTATTTCGAGTCAGTGCAGTATTTATCACAATGCTATTTAAGGTTCCAAGTCTTCGAAGGCAGTTTAAAACGAGAAACTATATTTTGAAGCAATAACTCTCAATAATTAGTGGTTACTGTTACTACATTTACGTTTTAAGCTATAACGTAAATGCTCTTAACGATTTCACTTAAACAATAAAACATGTTTAATGTTTTAGAAACTCACTACTGTATTTTATTTAGATAACGAAATGTGGTGGTGACCACCATCACTCAAAGCATTGTTAGTTGTTAAATATCGTCGTCGACAAACGGTTCGATAAGTAAACATAAGAACTAATTCTGGAGCTATTAGCTGTAACATACAATGGATTTCACTTGTTTGTCGTCTTTGACACGGACGGTTGTTTACCTAGTAGCCCATAGACAAATGGAGCTTCGAGCGATTGATAATGTGCGTTGCATGTAGCTGATGGTCTAGTAAATGTAATTTTCGGTACAGTATCGAACAAACATTGCGCTGTGGAAAGCTTTCGTGCGTTCACAGTCATTTATTTCAGATTTTAATGCACAGATTACGCCGATGTAAATAGGTCACCATAACGCGGGGTTGAGCAAGATAACCCCCTTAGCCACGCCATAAATTTTATATTAAAAACAATGTGCTGTAATCAAGATAGGTGATACACCAAATTACAATAAATTTTATTGGCAATTCATATTTCTGTAACACGCTTTACTGCGAAGTGTCAGACCTATTGTTCACCAGAAATATGTGCGGCAATTAGTAAACTGGGTTTAATTTCAGAGCAAATAATGAGCAAAGCCCGAACTCTGTAATTAAGAATTTCTGACAGCTTTCCACAACACGATCCGTTAGATATAATGCGAATTTTAGGCAAATTAACATGGCGTCGGGCCGCTGAATCACTTCGCTTTAATTAGAACCGGAATCTTGATACCGTTCGGACACTTCTGGTGAATTCATGTAGATGTAACAGTATGCGTTCCGCGAATGCAACATTTAAACGCGAAGCGTGAATCAATGACCAATCTGAATCTATTGTTGCGTGAGCTGGCACTCGTGGAGATTTGTTCCAGTCAATCAAAACTCATTGGTTCTCGGTCCATCGGACGCATGATCATCAACACCTTCCGTAATCGATGCAAATTTTATTGTATATCGACACGCCTCTCGCTGATCTCTAGTTAGTAGTTGCGTTGCAGATTATTCACATTCTTAGATCCACTTCAATGAAATCAAATGAAACTTCACGTAGGTACATTGGTGGTGCAACGACACTCAATTTTGTGATTTGCTTGATAGCCCAAACTTCGTACTTCCATTCGAAGGGAATTAGATTTTTTCCTTATTTGCAAGTCACATTTTAGCTGTCTTTGGAATATTAATCAAGAAAATCGTTACTTAATGGACTTGCTTGATTAATATTCCGTAAGATTAGTAGATTCTGTACTTAAGTCAAATATTGCGTCCATTTGAACGTAGTCTCACCATGCGTTTATATTCCAAGATACGGAGGATCCAAAGAAAACTGCAAATGCAGCGGAAAATATTCTAGGCGAAAATGTTCAGGCAATATGCTTTCTTGGCCCAGATTTGCCGGTTCGTCGACCGATTTCGTGTTGGGAACGCGCGGCTTGCATATCACCAGGTGATGCTCGCCTTAAGCCGGCGTTTCTGATGCGGGAATGGATATATTTTTAGAGAAACTTAAATTCTATTTCTGCAACAAGCGGTGTGCTGTCGAATCTCCTTAGAAAATTGTTTTATGGCACAGTAAACACGATTTCTTCGTGGACATCAATCCTATTCCGATGTCGTTGACTTGTTCTAGTTTAGAAAACTACTTATTCAAACTTTGAAAGACTCCAAAGGTTTGTAGCATCTGGAGATTTTCAGATTTCGCTTCTCTCATCTACCGCACTATCTTTCCAGGAGGTCGTGTCGGTGTGGGGTCCCAGAAAGTACTCAGCAGGTTTTTGGCTTTTTAAGCGAGCCAAAGAGGGTTGATGTCCATACAAGGCATGATGATTGTCTCCTTCCTGTCCATCCCGTTGAACGCATGAATAGGGTTTCCCAGCAGCGCGTGTGGTTGCTAAGTCAAGTAATGCTGGGTGTAGCCCAATTAAACTCTCGACCTAAATTACCTAAACTCAATCCTATTGATAAGGGACAAACAAATAGAGCCATCTTAATATTACAAGACAACCCCGTAAAATGTTATTAAAGTAAAATACTCTTATTTAGTCCAGTCATTTAAGCTTAAATTAGGTAAGAATCTCGGAATTCGAGATACCCAGCTGTAAGTCTGTAAATACTTGTATATTGACACCCTAAAAGTTTTCTCAAAACCTACATATGATAGGGTGTACGCAACTATTAAATTTCAAGGTCAAAGGTCACAAAAAAATTGCGCTTTTTTTGTAAATATCTCATTTCCTATGGGTTTTTTGCTATTTGTATTTATTATCAATATTGTAGAATACAAAATTCTCTACAAATTTTGTTTAAATTTTTTATACGGTGAACCGTTTTCGAGATAGAGGGCGGAGAGCGCGCGGTCACAGCATCACTTCAGGACAACCGGTGCCTCCGGTCGACAACGCGCCATTTATAGTAGATGAACTATCGATAAATCAATTATTATAAATATTTGTCAATTTTTATTTACTATTATATTATATTTTATCATTTTATTCCTAACCTATCCACTTTTTATTCAGTATTAATTTATTTAACAACACTTACCTGCCCATGTAATTGCAGAATTGTTAATGAAAATATAGGAATTATATTTGAATTTTAACCTAATTAATATTAATAACTTCTAACATGATGAAAAAAAAAAGAATTAATCTTATTATTAAAAAATATCATTCAATACATTTATTTTTATGAAAAGTAAAAAAATGGAATAAAGGGTGCAAAAACTACAATTTATACCTTTAATCATCTTCATCCTCTTCATCGTCGTCTTCCGGCTGCTGGTAAATATGTATAATAATAATATATAATACCATATGTAGGTTTTAAGACAACTTTTAGGGTGTCAATATACAAGTATTTACAGACTTACAGCTGGGTATCTCGAATTCCGAGGTGAACTTACTATAATGACTGGACTAATTATTGGGGGCGTTCAATAAACAATGAGAATGAGGTACAACCTCTTAAAAGTAAATACTGGCCGATAAAGCTGGAATATCTGCTATATACCTAAAAAAAATAAAAAATCTTTTGTTTTTAAATAATATAAGTCATTTGTTTGCGGTAGGTTGTAGACTCTTTGCAAAAATGGAAAAATAATTGAAGTACGCGCGGTTATTAAGTATCAGTGTTTGAAAATTTTTACCACGGCACAAGTCAATCAAGATTTACGGGATACATTAGGAGCAAATGCTCCGCCGTATTCCACAGTTGCACGTTGATGCGCCGAATTCAAACGTGGAAGAAAATCAACTAAAGATGATCCTCTCTTGGGACGCCCTACGACAGCAGTGACCGAAGAAATGGTTAAGAAAATCGAAAAAAAAAATATTTTAGCAGATCGTCGTGTCACGGTACGTTTTATTGCTGAAGAAACAAATATTTCAACAGGTAGTGTGCATAGCAGCTTACATGAATGAAATCCGCGAGAAACTGCGAGGCAACCTTGCAAAGATTGTCTTGTTTCATCAAGATAACGCACAAGTCCGCTGTTGCGATTGCTGCAATTCGAAATGCTGGCTTTGAAATACTTGAGCATCCTCCATATTCACCAGACCTTCGCCCTAGTGATTTCTTTGTATTTCCAAGGTTGAAGGATTATTTATTTGAGAGGACAGAAATTTGAAGATGATGAAGCAGTAGTCGCTGCAGTACAGACATTTTTAGGTGCTCAGGACGAAGAGTTCTTTAGGAAGTGAATTTTAAGTTTAGAAAAAAGATATTCCAAGTGTATTACACTAAAGGGTTACTATGTCGAAAATTTTTAAAAAAAAAGTTACTTGTAACATACTTATTCTCACTTTTTATTGAACGCAGTAGTATAAACATAAACGAGCTGTGAACTATGAATTAAGAGATTCAAAGAGGTTGGGAGTGGATGGCAGGAAAACTCCTAGTTTAAAAGTTAATGATAAGTCTCTTCTCTACATTTTGCATTTGCATGCAAAAAACTGGCTGCAAAAAGCGACACTACGAAAACTGAAGGGTTATTTTATTAGTATTTATGTAAGGTATCGTCAATGTTTTAAACTCATTTAGCAGAGAGTAGGTACTAACGCTAATAAAACTCGCATCATGCCTGGAATGTTTTCTGATAATAATTAGTTACGCGAATATTATACATTGGAACGAATAGGCGATGCAGTTTCAACTTTTTCAAGGTTATTTGGCGTTAATATTGTGAAGTGTTATAGAATTTTTGCAGGTTTTCTCGTTTATTCACATAGGTTTCGCATTACCAAATTCCTTGGTATACGTCCTTTTTTATGCTTTTGGAGTTGTTGTTCTTTTTTTATTCTGACAGTGACGTCACGCGGTTTGAGATGGGCCACGCGTTTACAAAGGTAAGGTTTATTGATGTTTACTAATCATAGCTATATGATACTTGACCTAATTACCACAATGATATTTTTGAAGGGGTCCCATCAGTTCTGGGCGACATTAACTGTAGGACGGCAGACGGCGGCGGCACGAGGCGCCAGGATGGCGCTGCCTATGAATAGGAATGTTGATGTACGTATAATATTGTACTGTAGGTACACGAGAAAGGAGGTTTTATCATATTTTAGGGTTTCGTACCTCAAAAGGAATAAACTAAATTCTTATAGGATCACTCATGTGTCTGTCTGTCTGCCCGTCTGTCAGAGCCAATTTGCTCCGAATCTAATGGACCGATTAAGTTGAACTTTGGTACACATATGTATTTCTGTGACCCAAACACGGACGTGTAACGAAAATAAATGAATTTTGAATATGGGGTGACTTTTGGGTGGCAAATAACTAAATTTTAAAAAAGTTTGGCAAACTGTACCGTGTGACATATTAAATGAAAGGGCTTGTGGCGAGGACCTCAATTTTTAAAAAATAATTTTTCATTAAATACGTTAAAGTAAAGATATTTAAGAAAATTGATGAAAATTGACCTTAAGAAAATTGATGAAAATTGACCATTCCCTTATCTCCTACCTAATTACAGAGGCAATTTTTTTTTTTTTAATACAGGAAATAGTTCTTTACTCATAGATTACAGGAAACCTTATAAGAAGGCTATGGTCTTAAAACAATGGCACTCCGGGAGTGCCGACAGAAGTGAAAACTTGAACAATTTTATTGTGAAGGAAGTAATGTATCGCGCGTTGATGTCTTTTTAAGGCTGGTGTTGGTAACAGTGTTGCGAAATTAATGGTTTAGTCCCATCTCAAAAATACCCAACGCGCCTAAACAAGTTTAAACTTTAATAATATGGTAAATCTCTCAATATTGTGCGTACAAACTTACATTTGCAG
Organism: Omphaloscelis lunosa; assembly: GCA_916610215.1. Lineage (NCBI taxonomy): Eukaryota > Metazoa > Arthropoda > Insecta > Lepidoptera > Noctuidae > Omphaloscelis > Omphaloscelis lunosa. Next base: position 15,025,573 of record OU744261.1, on the reverse strand, counting down.
TTGGAATGTATGAAGATGTTTTTAGGTAGGTAGAACATGGTTTTCAACTAAAATGTTAATTTTGTTCTTGGGATAAATTCATCCCAACTACGGAACCCTTCATTGTGCGTGGTCTGACACGCACTTGGTCGGTTTTTGGGATTTGTTTTGTTTGGTCTTACGTCTATATTTTTAGAGAATTCAGTAAATAGGTAAATACCTGTTTTTATTTTGTGATACGTAGAGAAATATTGATAAGAAAATAATAAAATCGATTCTTTCGCCAGTTATGTTAATTTATCTAAATTGAAATGATTCTTTTATTTTGATAAATTGTTCACATTTGTTTTATTACTTACCAACTTACTTCTATATAATTTATTAAAGCTATAGGTCAAACAGAATTTATATTATTATTAAGCACTGTAGGTACCTAATTACCTACACAAATGCTATAATGGTTTATTTATACCATTAAGGAATTTGTTACATTATTACTTATTAGTTCCATTATTTTTTTTTTTTAAACTGACTTGTATAAATTGCAGCCACTTGATCATCCTGTTAGGTTATTCCAAGTAGAAGTTATATTAAATAAATAGTAATCATTATGAAATGAATGTTATAGGTACAATAAATTGACAAGATCACCCATACTTTAAATCAATTAGTTACTTAATTATAAATCAAATTGAATTGTTTACTACAAAATTACAAATAGAAATCATCATTATAGGAATCATTGAATAACAATCTAAATATATTAAATACCTATAATTATGTCATCTGTACAAATTTTGTCATATTATGAATATTTAATAATAGATGGGCAAGTGTTAAATGTTTATTCACACTGTTTGTCTACTGAGTTACCCATTTGATATTGTCACTGAGGTGTGTACCTTAAATTTTGTCACTATCTTTCGTTTTGGATTTGTTTGGGAGACACCAATGTTCAGTGGGCTGGGCAGAACTTGAAATACCGTCATATTTGGGAACCTGTACCATTGATGTTGGTGTGATGCCATTACCAGAGTAGTACCTGTACTATGGGTAACCGTACCAGACATGTTGTACATGTTGGTATTTCTAACCAATATCGATACTGTACCAATACCAAAACAGTATTTCCATAAGTTAGGGTGAGAAAACAGATATAGTAAGTAAAAAGGACAGTTTATATGCATTAGAAAAATAACTGCAAGGTTGCCAACAGAACCATACGTGGTTCCTGTACCTGGAACCTGTACTTTTGATACTGGTTCTGAGCTCTGCCAGCAGGATTATCATTAATTGAATATAGTGGTAAATGTATTGTCCTTCACTTCATTGGAAGAGTGACATTCATTAATTGTAGTGATTGGTGCGGCCTAGAAAGTCAGTCCTTTTAGCTATCCTGGTGTAATGTGACCCAGTAAAAAAGTGTTGGGTCCACCAATATCCAAGCATTTATTTCTTGCAGTGGGACAATGTTACGTGCAAGTTACGGCATTTTAGGCTTTAAAAATATACCAACAGATGATGTGGGAGGTGGAATTTCCACTGCATCTATGCCTGATACTGAATTTATAACAATGGATTTAATGGATTTTGAGTGAAAACCACTGAGGCAGAAAATTCTTGATGAATTGGCCTTAAAATTAGCTCACAATACAAACATACAGGATTTATCTGTGAGACAGGTGAAAGAAATCGAATCAAATAAGTTGTAGGAATACATATTATAATACCTTTGTGATCTAAACATCTGTTTTTCTAACTCATCTTTACTGAAAAAAATTGTGTGTAGGAATTTTATATATTAATATCCTGTGATAATAATCTGAGTAACATGAGAGTGAGTGGCATGAAATAAGTAACATACTACGATTAGTATTATCTTGTTCTTTTGTCTAATTTTGCATAGCTATTTGGTATTACTATATTTATTGTTATCGATAGGATCATACAAAAAAATAAATTAATAAATAATATCTTTAAGTAATAAGTTAACATCCCGATGCCAAAGTTAATTCTAGTAAATGTAAAAAGTGTATTTACTTACCAGTTAATTATTATCTTCAACGCCGGTATTAGCACAACAATTTAGTTTACTAGCGCAGAAACGGTTAAATAATGAATCAAATAAATTAAAACTTAACACTATTGCTTGGATAATGTTCACAGTCAATAGAGAGACGATTTTCAAATCTGAATTAATTTGTACACAACAGAAACAAACGACAATCACCTATTCGTCCGTTGACCCTCGCGAGAAATTATATGCTTTGTTATTTTCCCGTTCTGACAGGGATAAATTTTGATTCGCTGTTGTTTATTCTTACTTTATCTATGGTGAACACTTAAAAAAAAAAACAAGTAATGGGGATAAAAACTGCCACTTGCTCATTTCAGATGGCGCTGATCTCCAGCATCTGATAATTTGACAACTAGCCATATATTTTTTGTAAACATGGGACTTCTTTTACGCATAATTAATTGTTTCGCCCAGTTACGCAGCTGTTTACTGCAAAAATACAGGGAACCTTGTATTTGCCAAAGATTTTGTAAGAAGAAAAGTGTGGGAGAAAGCTCTCCGAAAAAAAATGGAATCCAATATTTCGTCGAGACGATGTGCTATCCTTTAAGCCTTTTGTGTGAGAAACTGATAAGTGATGCTCTCAAGAGAACTAAGTCTGTTTTCATTACATACAGGTACTTATGATGTGATATTGTGTAATTTATAGTAACGTGTGTTTATATTATCATATTAGATTAGTGCTAAAAGTGCTATCTCTGAAGTTTTTCAGTCAGGAAGATCATGCCCGAGTTGGTTTTCAACTTTGATCAGGTTATTTCTATCGTACGCCTCTACTATTTAACAAAAAACGAAATAAAGTCCACAAACACAAAATAACCTTTAAAATATAAAACATTCATAATTTATTGACTTTTCCGCTAAAGCTGCTTTTTTACCAGTGATAGACGCTTCCCCTGTCCTTAGCTCGTCTTTTAATAGTGCTACACTTCAAGTCTCATTCATATTTATCTAGTTTTCGTATAATTTGTGATGGATACAAAAGTAAACATAAGCACAACAATGGCGGTTAAAAGACGTACAACTGTGCTGCCACCTGTTATGAGCTTTCAGTTTCTAACCTCATTGGCTGTAGTAGGTCAATTTTTTTTTAGGTATTTGCATTGGTATTTCTGGTATTCACATTTCGCATTTATTTTATTATTTACAAAGCTTACAACTGAAGTTCAAAAGTTTGGATTCACACTTACATATAATTGATAAAAAGGGTTTATTTGCAAATAATAAAACAGTAGCAGCCCGGAGTCTGGATTTGTGTCCGGTTGATGGCAATAGGCTCGCCCCTTATTACATGGGACTTAAACATAACTGGCGAAATGTGGGTGTACCTACTGCAGGTACACCTCTGCCCAACCCTTCGGGGAAACAAGGCGTGATGTTATGTTATGTTATGTAATAAAACATAACATCACGCCTGTAATGTAATCCCCGAAGGATTAGGCAGTGGTGTATCTATAGGACACCTACATTTCACCAGATAAGTCCCATAATATGGGGCGAGTCTATTGCCATCAACTGGGTACAATAATTGTTTCAAATTAATGAGAAATTCCTAATGGAAAAACCCAATAACACATTATGAATTCATATGTTGTGTGGCGAAAACCAAAGAAAAACGAAAAAATGCAGTATTTCATTCGAAAGCAAATCATAATTGAAGTGAAAACTTCTTTAGGCGTGTTGGGCATTTTTGAGATGTGACTAAACCAATGATTTCGCGACACTCTGATCACACCTCATTTTTGTAAACGCGATTGTTCTCTTTATTTATATTAATTACTGATCAATGTTCTATGCACGTATTTTTACTTTAAAAGTTTTGGAAGTATTTTTTTTTGTAAACGCGATTGTGCTCTTTATTTAGATAAAATTACGAACCAATGTTCTATACAAGTATTTTTCTTCCACCAAGGCGATCTTGATCAAGTTTTCACTTCTGTCGGCACTACCGGAGTGCCACTGTACTGTTTTTATTATTATTTGACGTCATCCTCGTCAACAGCTGAGTTTATTAATCATGAACGCGTCCATTTTACGGGAAAATATAGATGTCTTCTTCTCTAAAAATGTCTTGCTGTGACATAGTTAAAATACGTCAAGTTCGTTCATGTTTATTTCATTTCGGCGCCTAAAACTTTGATTTTGGTTATTTTTGCTTTAAATCCTTTATTATGCGTAAATAAACTAAAACAAATACAATGGAAGAAGAAAGTAAGTTAATAAAACTTTATCAGGTGAATAGCTCAACTTTTAGGTTAGTTTCGTGTTGTTTATTGATGAGAATGTTTTAGAACTCATTCGGCGAAAGAAGAAAGCCTTAAACGGGAGCAACAGACGAGTTTTAGCTGAAGCTTACAATGATTTGGCGTCGTTTTATTACAAACATAATCGTTATAGCGATGCTTTGGACGAATATAAGAGCGAGGCAGCTATCTGCAAAGAGTTGGGCCTTCGAATGGAATGGGGGACTTGTAATCGTATGATCGGAGAGATGTACATGCTGTTGGCAGAATTTGACAAAGCTCTAAAGTATGAGGAGCGACATTTATGTAAGTATCAAACTAATGTAGGTCTTCTTAGCGTGTCGATATGCGTGAAAGGAACCTCTTTGAGCGACATATGTACAGAGCCAGTAGAGCCACTGTACGTCCGGTGCACCCTGGGCAATCAGCGAGTTTTCCACGCTTATTGGCTAATCCTTTTACCACAATGACAATTCAAAGTCTACCAATGAAGGTAAACAATGATGATTGCTGGTGTTATTATGACAACATTCATTTCATATCACATAATTATTTAAAAACATACAATACGGCATTGTAAACAGGCATTTTACAATTTTGTTTCACTATTTCATAACAATAAACAAACAAATAAATTGTATCTAAATTATTTTTATTCATGCTTGTATCAACATTATTTAAATAGATACTCCTGTTTTCTTTAACAGCTGTAGCAAAAGAATTAAAGAACTTAGTTGAGGAGCAGAGAGCCATGGCAACACTGGGCAGAATATATTTATTACAAGGACAAAGCACCACTGACGAGGATGAGGCCAAAACCTCACTGAGAGCTGCTGAAAAAGCATTCATGAAAAGTCTTGTATTGTGTGAGAAGTAAGTGTGAATACTCCTTAAAAAAATATAATAAATAAGCTTATAAATAAGACAATATTAGTTATAATATTTTATTTAAAATTTCCACTATGAAAAATTTGAGTAGTCAGTCAAACATTCCTTGGTTCTGCTTTTACCTAATGCTAGCTCCGTTACATAATCTTTCCATAACCACCTGACGGACACCCGACTCAGCAACCAGCACATCTTGGGCAGTCAGCCACTCAATCATCTTGAAAGAAAGAAAAATTAATTAATTTGACCCAGGTTAAGGCACACAAATTTACAAAAAAAAAAAAACTTTAATTTATAACAGTATTGTGTCGCTCACGGCTGCGCCTCCTGCTGACTTGTTTGTTTCATACCACATAATCGCTATTTTCATTTTTTACAAAACAACTCATGATGGTTGAAGAAGAAGAAGTAACTAATAAAATCATGAATTTCAGTTTAAATGGCAAAATAAACAAACACGAACTAATGGACATGAGGGCTCGTTTGCTTCTCAATATCGGAGTGGTCCAGGAACATCTGGGAAACCTTGATAAAGCCTTAGACTGCATCAACAAAGCCATATCAATATGTTCAACTCAAGATCTGTATGAAGTACTCCACAATTGTTATACTACGGAGGCTTTGCTGCATTGTAATAAGAAGAAGGATTTTGCCAAGGCATTAAGCTGCTTGAATAAAGCGCTTGAGGTTGCTAAAAGGCTTGATGATAAGGTAATATTGATTAATTGATATTTTAAATGTTCTGCACACACTAATAATATTATAAAGAGAAGAGATTGTATTTTTGTTTGTAATTAATAAACTCAAAAACTACTGGACCAATTTTAGAAATTCTTTCACCAGTAAAATGCTTTATTATCACTGAGTAACATCAGTGGAAGCTAGTATATATTTTTGTGTTATTTTTGCCATCAACACGCTAAGAAGAGTGGAAGCTATTCATTATAAATCTCCTGCTGTGCATGTTCATTGAAATTGTAATTGTGGCCACAGAACTGTGTTATGCCTTGTTTCTCCACCTTATGATAAGTTCTGGTTAACATATCTTGCCCATAATTTAATGTCATATAAATTCGGTATTCTAACTTAAATCTGAAAGATATCTGACTAAACATTGTGATGAAACAAGCCCTAAAAGTGGGTAAACTCTTAAAAATAGTTGATAAGAACTAAAAAAAAAAAAAAAACGGACAGCATCAAATGGGAGTTGGAGTCGCACACAAAGGATTTTAGCAATAAAACGCCGAAAAAAAACACGTTTCTTTTATGGGGAGCTTCTTTAATAAAAAATAAAGGAGGTCCCAAACTTATTTTTCTTCTTTATTATTTTTTGTAATAACGTCAATAGAAAAAAAAAAAAAAAAAAACAGTGGCACTCCGGGATTTTACAGGAGAGCAATTCTTATGTTCGCATATGAATATTGTAGCAGTGGTTAATAAAACATTACAAATTGAGTACTTATATCATAGAATAGCTTTTTGAGATACTATATTTGTAATAATTATTTGACAATGTTAAAGTCTGCATGTTGAAAATTGATGTCTTAGAAGCACGCCCCCTCAGTTAATACAAGTGTGCACGTCGAAACTATGAAATCATTGCAGTTAGGACATAAATGTTAAAAAAAACAGTGGCACTCCGGGAGTGCCGACAGAAGTGAAAACTTGAAAAAAAAATCGGCACCGCGGTAATCAACGCGTTGATGTCTTTTTAACCGTCTTACGAATTTTCGATCAGGTCACGTGTCCTGACGCGAGTTTATAATTTTTTACCCATTACAAAAAAAGTGCACAACGCCGCTAAAGAAGTTTTCACATCAAATACATATATACTCTGTGAAAATTTTAACTGTATACATAGGTACACAGTTGAAATCCGCTGACAGACAGACGGACAGCGGAGGCTTAGTAATACGGTTCCATTTGACAACCTTGGATACAGAACCCTAAAAATGCTAGAATTTGTCTTCTTAAATACTAATTAAACTATTACCTTTAATTTTCTTTTAACTGAGCTTTTTATATTCCACACCCATTTCCAGGTTTTGAAGACATGTGAAACATTATCATCAAAAGCTGACATACTATGCAAGATGTCTGACTATCAGAGTGCTAAGCAAGTGCTGCTGAAAGCTTGGAAACTTAAGACTCCTGATGACGATGAAAGTGAAAACATTGAGACCAATCTTAGAGTTGGTGAGTGATTATTTGATTCTAATACAAGTATTAGCACAGAACTGGTTGAAGTGGCAGAGGGCTATGTCCAGCAGTGGACGTCTTTCTGCTAAAATGATGATCAAGATGAATATTCTAACTAATATTATAAATGCGAAAGTGAGTTTGTTTGTTACGCTTTCACGCTAAAACGGCTGAACTGATTTTGATGAAATTTGGCACATGGTTAAACCATGACCTGTACCCTAATTGCGTAACTTATTTTCGTCAAAGATTATGCCTAATTTGTTTCATTTTGACAGTTCAACAACATTGATTGTGTTATTTACGTTGTTGAGCAGATTTTTTCTCCAACTTATGAGGGCAATGGATTGGTAATCTGTTTCAAATTGAAACAGATTGTGATTGATCGTGTATTAAGCAAATAGGGTACTGGATTAGGATATAGAATACTTTTTATCTCAATATTCCCATGGGATCGAGACTTATGCGGGTGAAACCGCGGGCGCAGCTAGTATGTTTACAAAGATATAATATTTCCTTACATAAAATCATGCTTTTTCTCATGGGTTGAGGCAGTAATTATAGAGAAACAGTGTCCAATGTTCCTATAGGCCTGATTATTTTGTTGATGTGCGTACAAAGCCTTTTTTTTTTTTTTTTTTGAGGGTGGGATATCATCAAATAACTTGTCCCGCTCTGGGCGGAGCGGGAGGGCGTGTCAGACTCTTACTGACTAAAACCCACCCGTGTTCCTTCGGTTGCCCTGTCGCCGGGGGCCACGATCTCCCTTTCGGTTGGGCTTGGGTTGGGTGGTTGGTCGTACAAAGCCTGGTGTTTGATCTTGAAATTGGACAAAACTAGTTCAATAATATGTCTTAGTTTAATTTTAAGCAGACTTCATCAGCAAAGTAATGAGTCAATCATTAGTATTTTTATTTTTTATTTTTATATTCTTTTACACATGTTTTGACCCAATCAAATATGTAAAATTCTTATTTAATGCACTTCTGAACTTCTAAGAAGAATATTCTTGATGTTTCCATTTTTAACCGACTTCAAAAAAGAGGAGATTATGTGTTCGGTGGGGAAATTTTTGTATGTTATGCATTGTCTCCATAATTATAAATAAGTGAAAATTATTTCACATTTCTCTTCTTATGGTTCCAAACAGTGGCAGCAATGTGTTACACAGAAGACCTTCTAATATCAACCGACCCGTCCGACCACGAGACCTTTAAGAAACACTATGAGAAGCTGGGTGATGGTGCCTGTCACTTACGTAACTACGCAGGCGCGGCAGAGTACTATCTCAAGATGTTAGACCACGCAGAACTGGCTGGCGAGTGCGGGAAGACGCTCATACCGATATATGTTAGGTATGTTCCATAGGCTCAGTTTTTTTTAAAGTGAAATGTTTGGGCGCGTTGGGCATTTTTGAGATGGGACTAAATTATTGATTTCGCGACACTGTGACGACACCAGCTTTTGACCATTAAAAAGATATCAACGCGTTGATTACCGCGGTGCGTGGAGTAAAACACATCAACGCGGTGATTACCGCGGTGCCGATTTTATTTCAAGTTTTCACTTCTTTGGGCACTCCCGGAGAGGCATTGTTTTTTTTTTTTTTTTTCATGTGTTTAGTGACTAACCTGGTGTCAGAATTTTAAAGCCGCCCATGGGCCTCTGACTTGGCTTCACATGCCGTCGATTAATATCTCTCAGGCATGATCCCTCACGATGTTTTCCTTCACCGTTTTTTAAGCAAGTGATGATTATACAATACGCACATGAATCCGAAAAGTCAGAGGTGCGTGCCTTGGGTTGGAACTTGAGACCTATGACTTTTTTTTTGGGTGGGAAATTATCAAATAACTTCTCCCGCTCTGGGCGGAGCGGGAGGGCGTGTCAGACTCTTACTGACTAAAACCCACCCGTGTTCCTTCGGTTGCACTGTTGCCAGGGGCCACGATCTCCCTTTCGGTTTTCTTCGCACCCCCGGCAGGCCGATACCTATGACTTGGCAGTCCGACGGTCACACCACTAGGGTATCACCCTATCACTGACCATTGACCACTGGCTTAGTTAGAGAATGAATTTTCAGAAGCACTATGAGAAGCTTGCTGATGGTTCCTGTCACCTACGTAACTGCGGTACTACTTTAAGTATAGATTACACGGTACACCTGTGCCTAACCCTTCGACGATTACGGCGTGATGTTATGTTTTTGTTGTTTAATAAGAATTATAACTTGTTTCGAAGGAGCTCGTCAAACCATACTAATTGTTGCCGCCAAGCAGTATTGCTGTCTCCTGTTGCTGTTAAATACAGGCACATTTTACATTTCGGCTTTCAACTTTATCTCTGGACTGGCAGCGATCATCTGTAATACCTCTGGTAAAAAATAAGCAGTATTGAGGACTGCCGACAAAAGAGAAAACTTAAAACAGGTGTTAGCGCCATCTATATTTTATGTTACGGTACTACGGCGCGCGGTGAAGCGAATCCATAAGTGTCTACAAAAAATCGCTCAACGCGCCGAAAGAAGTTTTCACTTTAATATCTGCAAATAAAATTAAGTCGGGTCTACCGGGTAATCATCCCATAGGATATGAATATCAAATTACCAATAAAACGTGCTTACATTAATTAGTAATGGCCTATTACTGATTACTAGTAGAGCCACAAATTATTAAAGATGGTTCATTCCGAAAAATCATTTGAATGAAAAGCGATTCTAGCTACGACACAATAAAGTACAACTCAGGTCGCAAAGCGCTACTTATGTACAGTTATATTTACCTAGAAGTTATTTCTCTTTCTATCGCGTAACTCTTATATCTTCTGACTCTGTTACACTCACTGGCCCAACAAGTCGAGCCCGCCACGTACTTGTAGCTTCATACCTAAAATGCGGATTGTACCATTTGTATTTATCTGTGCTCCTAATTCTATTGTATACCAGTTTATTGTGTTAAATTCAAAATTGTTTCTAAGACTTACAATCCTTCAGCAAACGTATTGTTATCAGTAGGCTGTCCACTTCAACAAGTCAGGTTATAAGTGTTTGTCCACTTTCATGTTTTTTTTTTTAAATTATTCCAGCTTATACCAAACTTACAAAGATATGGGTGCTTACAACGAAGCCCTGGACTACTACGAGAAGGAATACGAACTAATCAAAGACGTCCCAAAAGAAGCTTATACGACGATGTACAATATTGCGGAGACACTGTACTTAGCTAAGAAGCCGTATGGACAGATTGAGAAGGCGTGTTTTGAAGCTAGGAGAGCTGTAAGTAAATTCTATGTTATGTTTTTGTAAGTCAGTTTGCCCTTAAAAATCCACTGCTGGTCATAGACTTGCCCCAAGTGACGTAATATAACGAAGTTCACTGTTATAATAATATTATCCTGCTTAGCGTCTCGTTGATTTGTGGCAGCATCTACATCGCCACATGCGAACTACGCATCAAAGACCTGACGTCACACAAATCCTGCATCGCGCAAGCAGGGTTTAACGCGCGATCAGCATGTATATAACTCCCCGACAGCAATCGTCGGGCAGTAGCCCACCAGACACGAGACCCGTCTGGTCGGAGGATCCTCCCTTTTCTATAGAGGATCAGTGAACTTTACACCCTGTTCTTCATACCTCTATAGATTCATTGTCTATGCAGTTAACTTTAGATATCCTATGGACCTATGACGATTACCTATGTATTACGTTTCTGGATTCCTGAGTTAATTCAGAGAAACAAGTATGAACTAAATGAAAGCAATAGCAAATCATTAGCAGAACGAAATTGTGGTATTAGATTAATAAGAAAATTCAATGTTTCTTTCCCCTTTTCTTGATGTAATTATCATCAATCAATCAACTCAGCCTGTCACAGTCCACTGCTGAACATAGGCCTCTCCCAGGCTGCGCCATAACACCCTTTCCTCCGCCTTCCGCATCCAGTCTATCCCAGCCACCTTTTTAAGGTCGTCGGTCCATCTAGCTGGGCGGCTTCCCACACTACGCTTGCCGATACGCGGTCTCCATTCTAGGATTCGTCTGCTCCACCGGCCATCGGTCCTTCGACATACATGGCCAGTCTACTGCTACTTCAGCTTGCTTACTCTGCAGGCTATGTCGGTAACTCCGGTTCTTTTCCAGGTAACTTCATTTCTGATCTTATCCTTCAAAGAAACTCCGAGCATTGCCCGCTCCATAGGGCGCTGAGCGACCTTGAGTTTGTAGACTAGCCCGTCTGTCAGTGTGCACGTTTCGGCACTGTATGTCATAACGGGCAGGACGCACTGGTTGAAGACCTTAGTCTTCAAAATGCGGGATTGGCGACGTGAAGACTTGACGAAGTTTTCAACCTAACTGGATCCTTCTGTCAGCTTTTTCAATGTTGTGCCTACCAATATAATTATGAAATTTCACAATACACGCATTATTTTAGGCTCAAGAATGGGATAAAAGAAAATATGAGATCAGAGTCCTAAAAACCTTACTCAAATATCAAGAGGAATACGGCGAGATGGACAAAATGGAAAAAACAAAAGATGACTTGAGGGCTCTAGGGTACGACAATTTGGATAACCAGGAGAATTCTGAAGATGAACAGAGTTCGGCTGGAGGGGGCGATGAAGATACCACTCATATTGGCGATGATATATGCCTTGAAGACCTTACAGGTACACATGTCGTTATTACTTAAATATGAGTGTAGGTACTTCTGTGCCTTTTTTTTAACCAACTTGTTTTTAGGGTTCGGTACCCGAAGGGTGCCAAACGGAACCCTATTACTTAGCCTTCGCTCTCCGTGCGTCTGTCTGTCAGCAGGCTGTATCTCATGAACCGTAATAGGTACACAGTTGACATTTTTACAGATTGTGTATTTCTATTGCGGCTATAAAAACAAATCATAAAGATAAAATGAAGTTATTATTTTTATACTTTTTTGTATACTTAAAGGTGGTCCCCCCATACAAGAAACGTGTATTTTCTGGCGTTTTTTGCTCGATTGTAATACAGTACTGAAAGCTTCGTGTGCGAGTCCAATTCGCAGTTGGCTTTAATATATGTTCCGATATTTAGATCCGATTGGGGATGATTACGATTCTTTTTATTAGGCCTGATATCGGACCTTATTTACAGTCATTTTTGCTATACTTCATTAGTCTTCATTATCTGTAAATAAGGTTTCTTTCAATGTGGTCCAGAGTGGCAATTCCTGTATTTTTAAAACCGTTCGTATTCTATTTTTTCTAATATCAGACTCAATCTATCAAAACAAAACCCTTTTTTTTTTGTGTGGGAAATTATCAAATAACTTCTCCCGCTCTGGGTGGAGCGAGAGGGTGTGTCAGACTCTTACTGACTAACACCCACCCGTGTTCCTTCGGTTGCCCTGTCGCCGGGGGCCACGATCTCCCTTTCGGCTTTCTTCGCACCCCCGACAGGCATCGGCCCTAACGGACCCCGTCAATTCTGCCGACCCGAGCCTGGTCCTTATCGTACGGCGAGCTACCCATTGCCAAAACAAAACCTGAGAAGAGATTGCGATTTAGTACGAGATTTTGCCTTCTGGCCACGCCTAAAGTTTATCTTGTTTTGTAGATTTGTCAGATACAAATGAAGAAGAAGTGAAAGAGACGAAACATGAGACGCGCAAAAGAGGGAAAGGATATACCATCAAGAAGAATATGAAAGGAGAAACACAGTTGCATGTAGTAAGTATTGCAAATTGAGGGGTTAATTCGGGGTGAAATCACATGAGATATTTTCACTTTGTCTCTAAGATGAGTAATACGCTTGCAGAAAAAATATCGATATTTTTTGTTCGATATATCGATATTAATTATTTCGAAATATCGATATAAAATATCAAGTTTCGATATAAAATATCAAGTATCGAAAATGTATGAAATTCGATATATTTCCAATAGCAGCATCGTTGTCGCTAGGGATGTCGGAAATGCAATAAAGTATCGATACATATCGATATCGATATTTTTAAAAATATCAATATCGATATCGATATTTTTGTTTAAAAATATCGATATATCGATATATCGGTACGATATGAAAAAAAGGTCTAACCTACTTCAGTCATCTTAGGTACATTACTAGTCAGATACACAAATGAATGAAATTACTGAACTGAACTGACACATGTCACATGTGTCATTGACTTAAAGACAGAGTTGCCAACTTAAGTACCAAATTAAAAAGCAAAAAATATCGTTTTTGATACAATTTCGATATTGGATATTTGATATCGATATATCGATATATCGTAACAAAATATATCGGGCAAAAATATCGATATATCAAATTGAAAATATCGATATATCGATGTATCGATAATTATTCGACAAGCCTAGTTGTCGCCACTGACTAAAACCGCTGGGAATCAGAGCCGTAAAAATATTGTTTTTTTTTAAATTATCTGTGGCGTGACTTTGGTTGCTTTGCTCGGAAAAAAAATATATCAAAAAGTGAGTTGGCTACATAAATATGCTAACATAGTAAAAACAAACACAATAGAAGTTCATAAAGAAAGATTTTTTTTTTTTTTTAAATTATAATTATAATGTTCCATTTTCAAGGTGATTTTAAAGTAGGTATGCAAGAAGTGCCAAAATATATCGATATATCGATTATTTTTTTCGATATATCGAAATCGATTTTGATTTTTTTTTTAAATAAAGAATACGATATATATCGATACGATATAAATATCGATACTTTTTGGCACTTCATGCATCCCTAGTGGATAATGCATCGGCACACCTCTTAAGTAATGTTGTTTGTGATCTAATGTTATAGTCGTCGCTGGTAACCACTTTCCATCAGATGGATCTTCAAAATAAAACTTACCATCCTTTAACGTGGACATTTCTAGAAAAGCACACAATATCCTAGACACTCCTCCCACCACTTCAATTTGAATGGGAAAAACCAGTGAAGGAAAATCTTCGGTACAAACTGCTTATTCATATTTTTATACTTGTCCCCAGGCATCAATATCAGGCAACAAACTCCTAGTAGAGCGACTCATAGCGCAGGGCCATCCCGTGAACATTCGGGACAATGCTGGCTGGTTGCCTTTACACGAAGCGTGCATACACGGCCATGTTGATGTCGCTAATATACTGATCAATAGTGGTGCTAATGTTAATGATAGAGGGGGCTCGAATTGTGATGGTGAGTTTGATTTATTGCTGTATTTAATGAGAAAGTCGGATTTGCAAAGAGTAGTTTAAGAATCCTGCACCACATTTGAATACTTACAGTGCGCGCCACGAAGAAGGTCCGTGGAAAATTGTGGAACAACATTTCTTTAATGCAATGTGATGCAATGGCATAGACACTAGTGCCTCGTCAAAGGGACTGCTTTCGTGGCGCGCACTATACGAAGGTACTTCAGAAACAGGATTTTAATAAAATTATCTGCCAAATAATTCAATCTGCCTAGCCTTTTCTCAACTATGTTAGGGTCGGTTTCCAGTCTAACCGGATGCAGATGAATACCAGTATTTTACATGGATCTGCTGCCTATCTGACCTCTAAAACCCAGTAACTGGGTAATACGATAGGTTGGTAAGACTGGTTGTCAGACTTTCGGGCTTCTGACGACCCGTAACGACTTTCAAAGATTCACGAATGACAGCCGGGACCAACGGCTTAACGTGTCTTCCGAGGAGTCTCGGTATGTAGAGATGGTCACCCATCCAAGGACAAACCCCGGCGGCGTAGCTTAAGCTCATGAATTGGTCTGTGTGGCTGTTATTACTTAGCCAAACTAGCTTATAAGACAAACTTGCTCAAACTTAACCCTTGTAAAATTGTAAGTAAAAAAAAAAAAATCTATTCACTATTCCAGGTATCACTCCTCTATATGACGCCGCAAGCAACGGCCACTTAGAAGTAGTTCAATTATTACTAGAAAAAGGTGCAATACCAACATTAAAGACTGATTTCGGCGAAACACCTCTACACGTCCTACAAAAATGGCGGACAGGCACAATACTTACAAAAGACGAAGAAACTATGTACAACAACATATGCAATAAAATACAAAACTCTGAAAGAAGTAATAATACAACAGAAATATTAAATAGATCTAAGTCTAAAACTCCAGTAAAACCAATAAAAGATATATCTCCACCTAGCACATCGAAAATGACAAGTGGAATCAAAGAACTACACACGCCAGTGTTTAAAAGGAGAAATATAATTGACGATGATAGTGATGACGATGTAGATCTTTCACAAATTATAAGGAACGAAGCGGCTTTTCCGTCCGACGACGACTCAAATTCATCTGATGGCTGTAAATCTAATAAAGATAAGAAAAAATCTACGGGTGTTAAAGAATATAGAAATGCTATAGAAGCGCTAAGAAATAGAAGTACGAATGACTTACACGAAGTTGACGTAAAGAAATCTAAAGTAAAACCTGCTTTGTTAGACCCTGAAGAAGTTGACGATGACTGGCTAGATGACGATCTAGGAATAAACAAAAACAATAAAAAAAGAAAACTAAGTGACCCTCTAACTACGGTAGCTAAAAAACCTTCTTACGAAAGTATTAAAGACAAGATAGAAGAAATCAACAAAATATCTGAGCCTTTAATTGAAAGCAATAAATTCAACGTCAAAAAGAAATCAAGAGTTAGTGACGTCATTGACGTAAGCGAAAACAGTTCGGATTCGGACAGTTTTGCTAGAAACGAAAATGTCCGTCCGAAAGTATCTGCAGCAGAATCAATGAGAAATATAGCCAAAGAACTAAATAACTCTAAATCTAGAGATACTCGGGACAAAATTAAACGACGATGGAAAACACAGAGTACTTTATTAAAAGCTGGTTTTCAAAGACAAAGGGATGGCGACCAGTCAAGCAACAGCGGTAGCGACAACGAATATACTAGAAGAGAGGTAAACAAGAGACTAACGCCTACTGGAACGTTCTCTCGGAAATCTTCGGGAGAAAATTTCCATTATAATTCTAATGAAGGTTATAACATCATGCAAAGTATGAACCCTAATATTGTACAAGCAATGAATGTGATACAACCAATTAATATCGTTCAGTCGTCTAAGAATGGAAGGCCCGTACAAACGCAGATCTTGCCGCCGGCAGCGGTCAAAGTTCAGGTGGAGGACAAAGTGTTGTTGATCTCTTTGAAGTTGGACACGATTAATAGGTTGACAATCAGCTGGCTGGTTGAGGAAGTTAAATCTAGATATTATAAGTGAGTACACTTTGTATTTATCATTTAACCTTTCTTATCTCATCATCTATCTGCCAGTGAAAATCTCGTCAGAATCGGTCCAGCCGTTTTGGAGATTAGCCGGAACAAACGGAGATTAGACAGACAAAATTTAAATAAAACTTTTTTTTTTAATAAGTACCGTATACACTTTCATATGTATTTTGTAAAAAGCTGCTATTTTGATATTACAAACAGACTTTTAAATTTTATATTTATTTGATCATATTCCCTCCTGCTCTTAAATTTATTTGGAGTTAGCTTAGCATACCATGTTATTCTACACATCTCTATCAGCAGTTATCTCAGTATTCAGTACTCACAGTTTTCAAGTCTCCTTGGTCTTCCTCTATTTTTATACTTTTCTCGCATGCCCCTCATCACATGTCTGTACCGACAAACAATTGGTTTCGTTGGGAATCCCGACACAATTATAAAACTCCTCAACGGAAATCCGTTATTACTAACGTAGTGTAATTCTCATGATAATTATGACTCTTAATTTTGACGAAAAAATGGCATACAATGGTTAAGTGTCCTCATTTGGTTTTTCCTATGAAGTGGCGTCAAATAATAGTTAAGTAATTACGCTTCACAAAATTGCATCAATTGCTTGGGAAGCCCTTTGATTATGTGCACATCATATACATTTTCTTAATAAATACTTTGCGAAGTGTCCCCAGGACACTACAGGTTTCTATGTACTTCTGTAAAATACCTTCCGTAGCTACGGACTTGTACCTAAATGTAATCAATAGCGACAAAATTGACGCCCAGTAGGTAGTTAATTGATTCAGGCGTGACCGTGCGGAAATCCATTATAAAATGATGATGTGGATATATTTAGTAACCTGTTCCGCTTAGCTATTTCTAAAGAGGCTTAAAGACTCTGAAAGAAATTGAAACGTGTTTCACCTCTCAACGAGGCATCCTCAGGATGACGATTGACTTGTCGCGAACTCGAACACGGCGTGTTGCCACACCAACCGAGCGCAGACTGTAGGTATTATAAACAGTAAAGGAAAACATCGTGAGGAAACCGGCATGTCCTAGAACCAAAAATTCGAAGACACGTGACACCTACCAACCCGCACTGGGCCCGCGTGGTGAATTATGGCCCACTCTCTCACACAGAGGCCTGTGTCCCAGCAGTGGGAACATTATAGGCTGATTATGTATGTTATGTAGGTATTACATACAATAAACATTGAGCCATTATGCCTACACTTCAAAATCACACTAATATAAAGGCGAAAGTTTGTGAGTGTGTATGTTTGTCTCTTCTTCACGCTCAAACGGCTGGACAGATTTAGATAAAATTAGGCACACAGATAGTTTATAACCTGGATTAACACATAGGATACTTTTTATCCCGATATTCCCACGGGATCGAGACTTATGCGGGTGAAACCGCGGGGCGCAGCTAGTAACTAATAAAATTCGAATCATTTTCCAGGTTAACAGGCGTCCGTCCCGTATTTAGTCTGATGACGTCCGACGGCGCGATACTATCAGAAGACGATCCACTTAGCTTAGTCTTGTCATCTCCTGAGCTCAAGACTTGTATCACCAACTGGAAAGCGTCACCCGCTGAGGAGAGATATCTCGAGTGCTGTGACGCTTTAAGTATACGTTAGTATTGTGATACTGTGTTTTGTTAATTAAGCGATTTCAATGATATAGCTGTTGCAAATCAGAAGTTCGCGTGACTTTTATTATGTAGGTATAAGGTTTAAGTTGCAATGATTGACGCGCGTTCGTGAAATGTAACAACTATAATTCAACTTTTGCTTAGTGCTTGTCATCGCCAATTTAAAATTTGGTAATACCAGAGAATAGTACAGAAGGCACACTCCACATTTAAGTTATGAAGCTGCTAGTACGCGGCGGGCTCGTCTTGTCGGGCTAATTCAGTCGTGTAACGTAGTTACAAGATATAAGAGGTACGCGATAGAAAGAGAGGCAACTTTTAGGTGAATATAATTAGCGCTGTGCGACCTGAATTGCACTTTATGTGTCATAGCAAGAGTCGCTTTTTATTTAAATGATTTTGCGGAGTGAATCTTCCGTTCAATTCTCTGGTAATACTGATCTCTACATGGTGTCTACTGAGTACTACTCTTCTTCTGAAACATAACATTTTTATGTGTTTTAGACTGCTTGAGACACGCTTGGGCTGTTTTGTATTGAAAATGGTACAGATTGATAATTCCATGACAGATAGAGATTGCAAATCATTTCGTGGTGATCATCGGCAACTATTCTCCTCACCTCAGGATTGCCGTCTAATAATATAACAGTAGATCTGTTTTTCATGTGTTATTACTTTCAGCACCTTCCGAAGAAATACAACAGGCGGTTGGACGTAGCCACACAACCCGCCGAATAGCGCTAGGAGCAAAAACGTTATCATCATCACAAATACGACCTCTTTTCCGAGCATTAACACACCAAACTCATATCACAGCTATCATGATATCAGATAATAATATAGGAGACGCTGGCGTCAAGTACTTAACTGAATGTATGTGTACCATGAAGCATTTAACACACCTAGATATAAGCAGGAATAACGTGACAGCCGAAGGGACAAAGGCACTACTGAATATGTTCGAAAAAGCCAACCGCCCGGCCTGCACATCACTTGAAGAACTCGATATAAGCGCAAACCCTATTTCCGACAATGGTTTCAGAAACATCGCCAAAATAACCCAACATATCCGTCTAAAAATACTTAAACTAAATTACTGCGAAATAACACAGAATGCGATTAACGAATCGATTAAATCGAGTTTGAATTTTGATTGTTTGGAATCGATTGATTTGAGCAATAATGAGCTGAAGCAGGTCGTCGTCAGTTGTTTGATGACGTCATTGAATCCGAATGTGTTGGTTGATCTGGAGTTGGACAATGTTGGTGTTGAAGGCAATGTTGTGGGTTGTGTGGCAAGTTTTATGGATTCTGCGAAGGACTTGAAGATCAGAAAATTTGGACTGTCTAACTGTAATTTGGTTGATGGGCAGTTTATGAGGATATTTAGGTATGTAATTCTGATTTATAGTTTAATTAAAATCTACAATAGTCCCATGTAATAGAGGGCTATTGCCATCAACCGAGCACAGATCCAGACTCCGGTCTGTTACTGAGAAATTTCAAATAGAAAAACCCAATAACACTTTGCCCGACCCGGGAATCGAACCCAGGACCTCATGCTCAGCAGTAGCGCTTGCGACCACTAGACCAACGAGGCAGTTACCTATTACATGGGACTTAAAAATATATCTGGCGAAATGTGGGTGGACCTGCTACAGGGACACCTCTGCCCAACCCTTCGGGGAAACAAGGCGTGATGTTATGTTATGTATGTTAAAATCTAAAATACTCTTTTTTTTTTCTTAGCCTATATTATCCCACTGGTGGGCAAAGACGGGAAGTCTTTGCCCACCAAAAGCCAGGAATTACAGGAATCACATTTTTTTTTGCCTTATAACTATTTAATTATAGTTGTCTAACATAAAAAATCAATCAATATGTCAATTTACAGGAGCATCGGCCGGGCTAAACATCTGCAATCAATAACACTGAAGAACAACAATCTAACTTTCATCACACTCAAGAAATTATTACAGCGGCAACCCCCAGTTCCTCAAATAAACCTCCAGGGTTGCCAGGACATATTTAAATATTCTCCCGACTCGGATTTCTGCGTTTGGTTGCCAGCTATCGATTTCGGGAGATGCATTCCAGAAATAAACGTTACTCCGGTGTCGAAAACAGATCAAGAACGAGAAAGCTTCAAATTGTTTTCTAAAACTTGGTTGAGTTGTTTCAAAGGCAGAGGAATGATTGAGCACTGTGAAGGAGGGGTCATTAAATTCACTGCTAGATGAGATTAAATTAATTTAATGGGATATGAACTTCATTTGGTTACAATAGAAGTGGATATATTTAGTAACCTGTTCCGCTGTATCTGTTAGCTGTTAATCCTGTTAGCTATTTCTAAAGAGTCTTAAAAAAAAACATGAAATAAATCGACACGTGTTTCATCTCTCAACGAGGCATCCTCAGGATGACGATTGACTTGTCGCGAAATCAAACACGACGTGTTGCCACACCAAGCGCTGAGCGCAGACTGCAAGGTCACGCCTGAATCAATTAACTATCTTAATTTGGTGGTTAAACATTAGTACCTGATGCTGATCATTACTTCAAGTGAAGATTTTATGCCGTGTATTATACCCACCTTGAAAATGTTTGTAAAATGCGGAAACCTTTTTTCTCTTGTCCATAGAATAAATGTCAGCGCAGAGCAGATGATTTTTTGATGACATTGAATTGAAACTTTACAATCCGTTTCATTACGTGCAAACGAAGCACTATAGGATGTTCGTAGAGCAATTTCGATGTCTGCATCGATGTTCGTACAACTTAGCACTCTATGAACTTTTAAATATAGCTAATTATTGAATGTAATTTGAAAATACTTTTCTCTACGCTTTCAGTTTGTCACCACGCCTTTCGTGGTAGTTACGCCATGCAAAACCTAAACTGACATACCTATGAATTATAGAATAAAGTGCCCAAAGGAGAATGTAAAAATGTTCTTACACAAGTGCCTTTGCATAAAGTGCTTAGTATTACAATCTGTAAATAATAGAAATATGTTATTTAAGTGTACTAGATTATGTAGGCTAATTTATTGGTTAGGTAAACTTATTATTGTTATGCGTTGTTTATTTTTATGAAACCTTTAAAATCTAGTAAATAGGTACATGATTTTGAACTACTTTTGTAATTACTATGTATTTTGAAAATAGATTGATTGATATAATATAAATAATGTATTTTTATTTCATTAAGTACCTTTATTTCATTCATTAAGTTGTTTTATAGTTATGATAAATGTTTCGATGTTGAAACACTACATTAAAATTTGATATCTCGAGAAGCTATAGCTGCAGCACTGTGGGTAAGGAGTCAGATGCCGAAGACTAGACTAGCACTGGTAAGCATTGTGAGGAGATCGGCACTTTGGGTCCCTAACCACCGTTAGCAAACTAACGGTAATGTAGATTGCCTTATTGGACAAATTATTGTATCAGTGCACTGGCATCCTGGTGATTGGTGACCAGTTTGTTGAAGGACCAATGATCAATAGGTAATTACTATCAGTAACGAGTCTATTCAGTTTTAGTCATAATTTCTGAGAAAAATATGTAAAATAATAATTATAAAACAAAAGTTGTGTATTTAATAATTGTGTGCCTATTTCGATTATAAATTACATTAGTTATTTTGAATTTCGCTGCTGGCGGTACAAGCTCCTCTCCATTATAAAAATGTGTTTCAAAACGAATTGAAACTTTTTAGACATTGACTTGACCTAAAGGTCCAGTAATCAGGTCATAAAATTCAAAAAAAAAAAAAATTTGACATATACATTTATTTGACAGCCAGTAAACTAACAAAATAACATAACCTCAAAAAAGTCACGCGAAAACGTTAGCAAAAGCTGTTCTATCAATATTTTTAGTTTCTGTGTACGTAACATAAAAATCAGCAAAAATGGCTGAACAAGTCAATCAACGTATTGAGGATATGATCAATGAGTTAGAGCAGATGCGAAGAACACAATTGTATAATGAGGAAGAAATAAAGTAAGTGCAAAAAATTAAACGTGGATTCAACTGAACATTGAACTGTTCCATTGCGAATTTATGAAGCATAATGTTCAAACAATCACGCATTCACGTAGAATTATTTATATTATACAATAGAATAACAGAACTCTTGTGATTATTAATAAAAAGGTATTATATTACTTTGTTAGTATCTATCTACTCAGTTTACTGCACACTGCTATGTTGTGACTTGAAAACAACATGACCCTATAAAAGCACCAAAAGTTGCTTTCATTTTGTTAAGTACTCATAACTTTCACAGAGAAATATCAAGAAGAAGAAAAGAATTTGAATACCACATACAGCGCAGAGTCAAACAAAAGGAGGACTTTGTACAATACATAGCTTATGAGCTTGCCTTGCTTGAAGACATATCTCTGAGAAGAAAGCGGACTAAGCTGGGAGAAAAGAAAAAAGACATAGAGTATGCCATCGCTAAGCGCCTGAACAAAGTGTTCAAACAGTTCATATACAGGTTTCAGGACGATATAGAAATATATTTTGAGTATATCAAGTTTTGCAGGAGTGTGGGATTTGATTATGCAATTTCTGGGGTTATAGGACAGATGTTACAGGTACTAGGTCTACTAATTACATTTACACCAATTTTACAGGATAGCAATTCTTATGTTTGCATATGAATATTGTAGCAGTGGTTAATAAAACATTACAAATAGAGTACTTATATCATAGAATAGCTTTTTGAGATACTATATTTGTAACAATTATTTGACAATTTTAAAGCCTGCATGCTGAAAATTGATGTATTAGAAGCACGCCCCCTCAGTTAATACAAGTGTGCACGTCAAAACTACGAAATCATTGCAGTTAGGCCATAAATGTTTAAAAAATATGAAAGCAAATGAAAAAATATCATAATAGTTTTAAATATCATTGTGACACTTTTTTAATAGAAGGAGAAGGCTTTACGTAACTCTAGTAAGATAAAATGATGCAGAATTTCATTTAGTATACATAGGAATAAAAGAGTAAAAAATAAAATAATTAGTATGAGTGTAAACTAGTATATCATCTTCATCTTATTTATAAAAAGTTGTCCCATTCATTCTGAATTTCATTAATTAAATTAATTGTATTAGGGTCATGAATTTGAATACTACCAACATAGAGATGAATCACCTCATAGTATCCTGTCTATGCATATGATCCACTCAACTTTTTTGGACACTGCAGAAATAACAGCAAACCTATTTCCAGATCCATGGTGACAAACCAAAAATCTGGCAGATGGCAAGCAAATGGGAGAGCAAAGAGCAGAACAATCTTGACAATGCCAGGAACTTCTTACTGAAGGGTGTTCAGAGACACCCTGACTCTGAAGTATTGTATCTTGAGCTGTTTGATATTGAACTCATATCTCTTATGTTCAAAACTGATACTGAGGAAGACAAGGTAAATATATTTGTACCTTATAAAAATAATGCACCATCGCGGACACTGGTGGTGGACCACTTTTCAACCTTATTACTAAGGACATGAGGATGAAAAGTGGTCATCTGCAAATGTCTCTCTCAATTACTTTCCCTGACTCGCTCAATTGCTAGAAGAGGATCTAGCACGGCAGTCTGTGGACTCGAACCTATTGTACCAATCCCTTTCAATCATATACGTAGGCGGCTACAGGAATTCACCCTCACACAAGCGGAGTACTGGTGGACCTTGACACCGGGCTGCAGGCAGTCCCAGGTAGCTATGCCATCCCTGGATAGCAGGTTAACCAGGTGTTTAGTACGCCTGGACAGGAACGGCCTGCGCCTGGTGACGGGGACCATCACAGGACACTGCTTGCTAAACAAACACTTCCACACTATAGGCATAATGGACAGTCCTCTGTGCAGGACGTGCATGGAGGCTGAGAAAACCGTCGCGCACGTGCTCTTTGAATGCACAGGCGTCATCCAGATTAGAACAAAACCCTCGGGTCATCAAGATCTTTCACAGATGTTCTGAACAGACCAGGAGTTTTGATTAATTTCTGGAGGGAGGTGGGCTGGTTGGAATAACGACGAAGCGGCCGCCATGGCCCACGTACAATGGTCCACCTGACCCTATAACATAGAACATAGATAGATACTTTCCCTGACTGTACTTATTAACTTCTCTCAATTGTCTGTTGATTTCTTCAGCCTGTTACTACCCTTCACACTAGCAGAATGCATTCTTGCTTGGCTGCACTGCATCCTTAATCTTGAAATCTCCCCCAATCTCTATATCTTATCCAATTATATTGGCAGAATTATTACTAAATGAGGTATGCATTGCATTTATTTGTTAAATTACCGGTTTAGTGCAAACCTTGTTATCCTAAGGAGGTACACTACTGTATTTGTGTTTTTTATATTTTTGCTATCTCTACCAGACTTTCATGGTTAACACTGGTATTTGTGTAATGTAATGGTGACCTTGTAATAATATGAGATTTACTGTCACTAATGAGACAATAGAATTATTGTTATCAACTTCAAAAGACAAATCGACAGTTGAGCAGAGTGCTCCATGAAAATAGTTATTGTATTGTAGTACTTATAAGTTTGTTAATCTTATCAGTGAAACTATTACAATTTCAAAATTATGATTTTCTTTCAGGAAAAACAAATAAAAAGAGCAGATATTGTTTGGAGAAATGGGGCAAAAAACATTCAAAATGTGAAATTCCTCTTCAGTATTTTTGACCTATGTAGGAAGTATGAAATCAAGGAGTCTATTGTTGATGATATTAAAAAGGAAATATGGTCTAGACGGGATAATAAAGATGTCTGGTCCTACATAGCATCCCAGGAATTAGATGTAAGTTTTAGAAAAGAGAAATTATTATTAGCCTACTCACAGAGAAGCTGGCTTCTCGAAGTTTTCCGTTTATCCATCCCAAAAAATCCATCGTCAGGTGGATACCCAGACACATGTCCGAGAATTCACCCTAAGCCTAGATGTATAAACGGAATTTGTAGGTTTAGAAGAAATTCTCAGTGACATGTGTTTCCACGAATCCACCTGAGGGTGGATTTTTTTGGTATGGATGAAAGGAATAATTTTGCTTCTTCAGAGTGTAATATAACTTTCTACTATGGTTAACATTTTATGATTTTAATGTAAACAATCTGATACAAAAACATATCTTCATTTATCTGTTTGTTTGTAGAGTTGCCACTGGGAAGAAATTGAAGAATTTGTTGATGAGGAAAACAGCTTTTCGAAAGAAGTAAATTATTACATAGGAGTTTATGAAGAGGCTTTACAACAGGTTAATATTTGTTATCATCATATTAAATAGTTTCACTATTTCGTTAATTGATCTGAAAAATATATTTTAACTTTATTCTCTTAGTTCCCAGATAAAACATTATGCACAAAATATATCCATGGTCTCCTTGGTGCAAATGAAAGTGTATGCAGTGACCACCAGAGAATAAATGCAGTGAAACATTCCTGGATGTATGGCCACGAAAATGGACTGCTTTCCAATGAAATGTTTGCCTTTGGAATTGAAATTCTGAAACTGGAAAATGAAACATCTAATGAGCAGTTGGTGCAGGTAATTTTCATTGTTTACTAAATATTTAGATTACAAACCCCTGAAGAGGTTGCATATATTATTATGGCTATGTTGTTGAGATATAGAATCTAGTCTATGTAGGCTATATTTAACCTTGTTTCTATTTTAATTTTGCTAATAAAATTCCTTTTTAGAAATTTCTATCGAAATTTAAACTTTTCGATCTGTCTGTTTGTAAACATTAGCCACAACTAGGGTTGGCATAAAACAAACAAGTTCTTTTAAAACACGTATTTTAAAGTGTTTAAAATAACAGTATAAAACAATGTTTTAAACATTAAGAAAAAAAACATGGTTTTAAATCGATAATTAATGGAAATAAATGAAAAGTTATAATTTTTTAGGACTTGAATTAGCTCGAAAAGAAATTAAAAAGGTTAGATAGTTTTATACACTTCGTCGCCGGTCGAAATGAAGCAATTCCCCGCAACTATTTTGGGGATTCCTCTTATTTGAATATAGTCCATCCTATCTATGTACCTATATCTATACTTCGTCACTAGTCAAAAAGAGGTAATTCCCCGCAATAATTTTGGGAGCTTCCCCATATTTAAATATACCTTTAGGTAAGGTACTTACATCTAAGAACGAAATTCGGAATTCACAATTCTGAACGTGCAGTGTACTGGGTGGTTTAGTATTTGTGTTACATACCTACTTAGATTAATTACAAAAAAAAGTATGTTCATAGATTAGATAGTTTATTAGTTAGTACTAACTAACTATAACTACATTGTTGTGATTATTATGTTACCTATTCTAACTTTTTTTAATTTGTTTTTTGTAAATGTTAGTTGTCTAGAAATGAATTATTTTAGGCCTGATCGATTTGTGTTGATAATAATTTGATAAATCGCTTCATGAAAACGAAAAAAACTTTTGTTTAAAACATTTTTAACTGTTTGTTTTATAAAATTAAAAAAATAAACAGTTTTTTTTCCAACCCTGGCCACAACGTAACCACATCGCAACTATTAGCGGGAACGCAACCACATCGAAATTTTGTAGTTACCAAAACGCAATTGCAAGAAGCTGCAGCGTGATCGGGCCCAAAATTCAAATTTGTATACATACTAATACTAGTAGTTCTGCGAACAATAGACCTCGCGAGCATTAACATTTTTGCAACAATTTATGTAGCGCCATCTAGTGACCTTATTGTATAACTAACATTAATATTGGTTTTAAAGAATTCTGAAAAATATTTTCAGAATTCTCTAGTTTCGTGATAGAAAGCTGGTCCCAGGTACTCCATCAATCCCTACCAAGCAATTAAAGGGCTGATTCCACTGGTAGAAAAGTGAGCAATTTACTGCTCTTTGAGGAGCTATTCTGCCCATTACGCCGAAGATCCTCATCAGATCTTCACCAATTTTTTATGAGACCAACTTAAACTTATACTAACTTTAAAAAAAAAAGAACCATCGAAATCGGATCTCATAAGGCGGAGATATCCAGTAGCCCCTTTTTGGAGGAAGTACACCTCCAATAAAAAAATCCCCGACGACAAAAAAATCGTCGTAAAACCTGTATATATACCAAGTTTCGTCCAGATCGATAGTAAAATACGACCTGTAGAGGAGTACCAACAAACTGACATACGAAAGTAAAAAGCAGCTGCCAGACTTGAAGCAGAGATGCTTCGCTCGCTCGGTGAATTATAAATGCGAAAGTAACTGTCTTTCTGTTACCTTGTCACGCCTTAACGGCTGACCGAATTTAGATGAAATTTGGCACTCAGATAGACCATGACCTTATCACGGTAGTAGGTTGCCGAGATAATTTCCGACATCCACGTGAGCGAAGCAGCGGGCAAAAGCCTAGTGAGTCCATAAAGAGTATTACAACTATAATTTTTCACTTCATCTTATTTTTTATTTTAGATATTAGATTCAGCAGCAAAGAGAAATCCCAAGCTTAGGTGTGTGTGGGAAGAAAAGATCCTACTTTGTAAACCAGATGAAAAGAAAATGTTATCTGTGCTGCAGGAGGCTGTGGAAGGATTGAAATCAAATGACTTGTTACATCTTTACAATTTAGTGTTGGATAATGTAGAAACTGATGTTGCAGTAAGTCCTAAATATTGCGTTTTGGGATGTAAGTATACTGTATTTTTTTATTTCATAATGAATTTTATTTTGTATTTTTCAGCTAAAGAATCTGTACAAAAAGTTCCAGAATTGTGAAAATACTGTTCTGTTAGCAATCAAACCTAAACTCTTGCAGAAAATGTATGAAAACAGTGGCATAAAGGCTGCAAGAGATTTGTATGATGACTTAATTAGAACTCCACCAACTCAGATTGAGGTACACAGAAATATGATAGACATTGAGATGGCACAGGAGAAACCAAATGTTAAGAGTATTAGAAAATGCTATGAATGTGCAGTTCAACATCATGGAACTGATAATGTGGACATCTGGATGAAGTACATGGTGTTTGAAACAGAGAACAATCCTCAAGCCACACCCGCTATCTATAGAAGAGCTGTAGGCATGTTGAAAAAAGAACTTGTTGATGAATTTATAAGAGCACAGACTTTAGCTAAAATAAAATAATTTTGTATCAGAAACAGGGGTTTTATTATGATATAAGTTATCTAAATAGATACAAGAGAAAAGACTGATATCTTAAAATGCCTTATCATAACCTTGGAAAAATTCAAAATATTGCACAGTAATGGCTATAGACATATTTTAACAACTTAATAATTATAAAATGATAAAGCAACTGACAAATTAAATATATTTATTTAATAATAACCACTCCTTGACTTGACAATCTAGCATAACGAATATCCACATGGTACACCATTTATACTAAATTATTTACACAGTTCATTGTACATATTCTCTTGTTCTCTACTACAAGGTTGAGACTACTTTGGTGATCATGGAATAACACTTAGCTAATATAATAAACATAAATGCGAATACATTAGGATAGTGTGACTACTGCATGGCTGCAATAGGGGCAATGTAGTACCTAAAGATTAGGGAGGAGCCGCGCTTGTGTTGCTTGTTCCTCAGCAGGTCCCTCCAGCAAATTTGCCATGATGGGTACTTGGGCATTGCTGGAGGGTTGCCAGCTGAGAGGCTGCAGCCAGCAACAGCCATGCAAGTAGACACCACAACCAACGGATACGTAAGAGTACTAGTCACAAAAGTGAGCAACGGTACTGTGTAGTATCGTAGGTCTTTAGTTTTGACCAGATATTTGTTCACATAGTATGCCAGCATTCCCGTTACGGCAACGCAAGTTAAATCGCCAAGCAGTTTGGGTATGATTCCGTGGAAGAACCCGCGTATTCCATCATCTCTATAGATAGACACTATTGCACCTACCAAAGTGCTGTAATGTTCCTCTTTTCCAATAAAAGAGGCCATCATCCTGACAGACACAACATGGAATGGATAGGACACGATGACTGAAGCAGTGTGCATTATCATGTCCCGGCGGCCCAGCTTTAGGTAATCTTCAACTTTAGGCTCTTCATCGGTGACGATATTGGGAGGGTCATTGATTTCAGGCATGTCGATGCCGATCGCATAGATTACCTTAGAAGTGAGCTGACTGGACGCAATCATCCCGAGCACTTTTGCCGATAATCCTCTGTAGCAGCCGAAGAATCCGTCTGATGTTTTGATATACTTAATGTATTGGAAAACGTTAGGTAATATCATGGCAGGGCGTCCAAACAGAGTCGTGGACCGGCGTGGTGGTAAAGGTTCGTACCCAAGTTGTATGAGCACTTTCGCATATTCCATGGGATGGCATATTGTCGTTACGAGCAATTGTGATGGCAGAGCCGCTATTTTTTCCTTTTCAATTTCGTCCATGTTATGACAAAATGACAATACCGTGTTCTTCTGAAATCAAATATGATTTACTATAGACAATAAAACTCCCTAAACGTCAAAGAGTTATTGTGTTGCCAGAAAATTTTAAAGTGATTTAGTCTATGATATTTGTTTGATTATTGGTTTGAATAAGAGGTTTTTTGTTTTGTATTTCTCACATCGAACATCTTGTCTGAATGATTTCTAAATAGTGTGACTGACACTGGTATGGCCACTATCAGGGATTTTAGTTTTGGTAATCCAAAAAAATAGTCGAAATTAGTTGCCAAATATCAGAATTAGTCGGTCACTGGTTCAAAAATTATATGGGGATATTGGCCTATTTGAATCTCAAAAGCTA
Organism: Omphaloscelis lunosa; assembly: GCA_916610215.1. NCBI lineage: Eukaryota > Metazoa > Arthropoda > Insecta > Lepidoptera > Noctuidae > Omphaloscelis > Omphaloscelis lunosa. The sequence continues at coordinate 14,995,475 of OU744261.1, read as the reverse complement.
GGGCACCTAGCGAAGATCTATTTACTCACAAATGTAGTTGCTAATTAGTCGGAATCTGTCGCCAAATATCAGAATCTGTCGGTTACTGGTTCAAAAGTTATTAGCGTTTCTAGGTGGCCGACTTGGAGAGAATTTACTCAGCTTGGCTACATTTATATCTCAAAAACTAGGGCACCTAACGAAAATCAGTTTTCTTCAAAATGTAGTCGCTAATTAGTCGCAACTTTTCGCCGAGTCACAGATTTAGTCAGGTCTTAGTTTAGAAGATATAATGAGTTGAATTTGAAAGGTATAGTCCAAGAGCTAGATCGAAGAGTTTACGAAAAATTAACAAGAAAAAAATATTTCTGTTAATATGTGCGATATACTTCTAGTTTTATCGGTCTAAAGTCCTTAGGAATGTTACAGAGAGATAAATTCTCAATTAACTACACGTTTTTATGTTTTAAATTACTAAGCTAGAGAACCTTCTTTGAAAATATTAAACCTTGCTCTTGGTCTATTTAGTGTCAAGATGTACAGTCGCATGCAACTTTTTTACCAAATTATAACGTTAGGCTCTAATTTATTTTCGCAAGCCGATTTCCGGCCACCGTAGGCGCGGGCTTGCGGACGGTGAGCAATGGGTAGCTCACCGTCCGATAAGGACCAGGCCCGGGTCGACGGCGCGTTGTGTTCCACGCGCGCCTCAAAGAAATGTCAGCAGAATTGACGGGGTCCGCTAGGGCCGATGCCTGCCGGGATTGCGAAGAAAACTGAAAGGGAGATCGTGGACCCCGGCAACCGGGCAACCGAAGGAACACGGGTGGGTTTTAGTCAGTAAGAGTCTGACACGCCCTCCCGCTCCGCCCAGAGCGGGAGAAGTTATTTGATGATTTCCCACCCAAAAAAAAGGGCTCTAATTTACTTTATAATAATAAAACTTCTGTTGCCGAAATAGGAATGTATGATTTACTTAAGACGGCATTGGTATCTACGCATGCACATACAACACGCTTTTTTGCGTTCAGAGTTTAATTAACACACTAAGCATATCATTTCAAACTTACCCAGACTTCTCTTCTGTTTATGTTGTCTTTGCACAGATATATCTATAAGGAAAAATGTATAAAATGCACACAAATTTATTACAAATCCGTTATTACTTGAGTTCCTAACTATTCATACTAAGTTCCACTGTAAACTGGGTAAATCTAACTTACGTCACGGGCAACTCGCTCTAAGTAGCTCGTCTGTATACATGTGCATTTCTCTCTTTCTTACTTACCGTAAATGAAATCGAGCGCAGATCTATCTGCGAGCGACTAAGCGCACATTTTGTTCGATAAATAATTACATATTTTTATTGTCGATCTGTTTATAGGTAATGAATACAGCTTTCTTTTGGTGTGTTCAAATGATAGAATAACTTTATATATATATATATTTCGAAACAAACATTCCACCATATGACATGATAGATACTGTCTATAAACTACATATTATAGTATTTTGTACTTGCTTGTACCAATGTATGGAGAAATTGAATTCTTTAATATCTTTTTAATTACACACCGTCTAAATTTGTAACTTGGCGAAAAATTGTGACTACCTAATTAGCGACTAAATTTGTGAGAAAACAGATCTTTGGTAGGTGCCTTAGTTTTTGAGATAGAAATGTGGCCAAGCTGGGAAGATTCTCTCCAGGTCGGCCACCTAGAAATACTTATAACTTTTGACCCAGTGACCGACAAATTCTGATATTTGGCGACAATTTTTTTAAGTTATCAAAATTAAAATCCCTTAAGGTGACCATGCCAGTGTAAGTCACACTTCTAAATAGCGTCGACAAACAATGAGGTTAAAAACTGAAAGCTCATAGCAGATGGCAGCACAGTTGTACGTCTTTATATACCGCCATTGTTGTTTGTTTACTTTTGTGTCGATCACAAATTATACGAAAACTAGAGCGTTAAATACGTATGAGCCTTGAAGAGTAGCACTATTAATAGACGAGGTAAGGACAGGGGAAGCGCTACCACTGGTAAAAAAATCAGATTTAGTGGAAAAGTCAATAAATTATGAACGTTTTATAATTTATAGGTTATTTTGTATTTGTTGACTTTAAGTTCGTATTTTGTAAACACTGGAGGCGTAAGATAGAACTAACCTGATCAGAGTTGAAAACCAACTCGGGTTTGGTCTTCCTCACTGAAAAACCTCAGAGATAGCACTGATCTAATATGTTAATATAAACACACACATACTTTACTATAATTGACACAATATCACATCACAATTGCCTGTATGTAATGAAAACAGACTTAGTTCTTTTGGGAGCATCATCTCTAAACCATTTTCCCCCATAAAAGGCTTAAACGATAGCACTAGCACTTTGTCTCGACGAAATATCGGAATCCAATTTTTTTTTGGAGAGCTTTCTCCCACAGTTTTCTTCTTATAACATCTTTGGCAAATACATGGGGCCCCGTGTTTTTTGCAGTAAACAGCTGCGCAACTGGGCTCAATAATTAATTATGCGTAAAAGAAGTCGCTTGTTTACAAAAAATGTATGGCTAGCAGTCAAATTGTAAGGCGCTGAAGATCAGCGCCATCTGAAGTGAGCAAGTGGCAGTTTTTAACCCCATTATAAAGCTATCGCAAATCTGCTGCATTGGGAGTTGACTATTTGGCTATTTGAGAGCATTGGTTCGTTTCCTCAATTCTCGCGATGCTTTTCTTCATCGTCTATCCTTTTCTTACCGGTAATCACGATCGACGATATTTACGAGTAGACGGAGTAAACCCGTACTGGGACTGCTTGGCAGATTACAACCCATTCCCTCTTACGGGGAGGTTTGAATTTTTGGCAATGGGAACATTATTGATTGATTATGTTAAGAAACGAGTGGCGGGAACTTTAAAAAATAAATATGAACTGCGTTGCACTAATTCGACAAGACTCTTTAGAATTTTATTAAAGGGTACAAAGTCCGTTCGATAGTCCGACACAGTCATGTGGCTTACTATGAAAAAGAAAGATGTACCTACTGCGTCCCACTGAGCCCGCTCAATACAGGAAGGCAGACATCGACGCGAAAACTTTAACTACGGATTCAGTACATGATTCTGAACCCCCTGAGTCGAAAATTTTCAACGCATGGGCTTCAGAATCATGTGATTCTGAAACCCCTTGCGTTTAAATTTTTCGTTGGTTATTAAAAAAAAATCAGATGTTCCCTGTATTCAAACCGCGCTTTTCTATGAAACAGCAGATTTTTTTTTGTATAACCGACGAAAAATTTCAGCGCCGTTCAGAATATTACCGTATTGGGTATTTTTCAGATTACGACTGAGTCGTATTCTAAAAATAAACCCAATACAGTTGAGGCTAGGATGAGACACAAAGGGTACAAACAAAATTTTTCATTTTATTCGATGCAAAAACATTTATTTTGTAACTAAGCAGTAGAGGTAAGGAGTTCGTTGGTGTCATCTTCATCTATTTTGTAAGGCAGCTGCGTCGTCAAGTTGGTCTGTGTTGGCGGTCCTTCTTTGTTGGAATCTTTGCGACCATTTACGTGATGGGAATCCTGGGAAACACAATAAGTTTTGTTTTAAGTAAACGCGCATTTATTAATTGGGTACGTTTATATAAACATGTATAAATATTTACAATACATGTGCTCGAAAAGAGCGTTTTCCAAGCAGCCAAACTGGGCGGAAAGTGTCACTTTTTTGACTAGTGCTTTTAACTTTACTGTTTTTTTTTTTAATTTTCATCTCAGTCGTCAGCCCGACGCAAAGAGATTTTATTATTTGAGAAAAGTTTTAAAAATTAGATGATGATGACGATGGCGTCAGTGACGATGGCGATGACAAAGGTCAAGCTCGAAGTAAAAGTCAAAGTCAAATTCATGACGATGGCGATGATGATGATGAAGAATATTGTTTATAAATTATTTATGTACGTCAGCCAAGATGTCAGATGTTACACATTATGGGCGATTACTATAAGATTCGCTCGTTTTTTTTTCCTCGCACAATGCCTAGTAAAACGTTGTATGATACACGTGCGTAAGATGATTTTCAACTCGTGTCGACTAATACACTCACTCGCTTCACTCGCTCGTTAATATAAATGCCACTGGTCGGAAATTACCTACTTTCCGCACTTGTAGCATAAAGAACTATTCTTTATTGTTTGCCACGGGGGTAAATAATAAATGCAGGCAACTATACCCACATCCCGAAATAGGACAATAATAATAGACTTTTTATATCGAAAGTATAGGTATTTAAATGTCTTTTCATAGAAATAAACTGAGCCAGCACGCGTAGCATGACGCTTTCTATTTCTACGAAGAATAGACATAGCTCTTTCTATACAAATTGACATTTCGTCTCTCCATTTTTGACATCGCACCGTAGAAATCATTCTACAATCTGTTATTTTGTCTTCCGCTTCTAACGATCTTTGTCTAGGGCCTTTTACATGTAGACTATTTCAGAAGAAAGTTTTCTATCCAAACTGTCAAAATCACTAAGTAGTGAAGGCAATTTGATTTTGTAATCGCCATGCTAAAGACGGTAGAAAACTTTTTACTCGACAGCCACAAAGTATATACGGTTATCTACAAAATCATGAAACGCTCTCCTGTAAAGGAGAGCGTTTTGAACGCAAAACTGTGATAAGTAATAATTATCATAATTAAAATTCACACCAAAACAAAACCAAACCTCGAATTCATGTGCAAAAATAGTACTGTATCTTTTTTTCTTTTGCTTATATCTCGAAAATGGTGTGTCTAATCGCAAAAATAATGAAAATTTCGACCCCCCTTTATAAAACCGTCAAACCCCTAAGACTGAACATGTAGGTAATAATTTTTCTTATTTTCCATACAAAAAGTGAAAAATTCCATATAAAATACGTCGAGCCTTCGCGCCTCTGGCTCTAAAAAAAATCACGGGGTAGGACAAACAAGTACCACGTGGACTCGCGATTGTCAAATACGATTTAAGTTGTGTCAAAATTATATTTAAATTTAGGGATTTTTTGTTGCAGAATAGTTTTAAGATTTTCATAGCCAAAAATAAAGGGGTTTTTGTTTCGTTCGGTGTACAAGAGAATCGACACTATTACCAAGGAAATGGTTAAATCTAATATTACTGTAATATTGTTTTCTTCCAAAATACGATACTTCGACACTCTTAATATCAATAAAAATTGATAATCAAACAAAGAAAAAAAAAATCCTATGACAAAACAAACAATTCTGAGTCGAATTATGAAAAGAGTGAATTGCGTAAAAAGTGCAGTTGTGGCTTTCTACTTTACTGCCGTCCTGTCTACACGGAGCGTCATTTTTGTCTATTCTTCTGTCGACACAACTCGTTTCTACGGTGGTCATGCTACGCGTGCAGATGCAACCTGTAGGATGTTCATGCTGTTCACTTTGTCCCGTCTATCGTATGTACTAACGAAGAAACGCATATCTGTACACTGTAAGAACTATTCTTGCTTGCAGCGCTCGGCCGCTATAGTAACGCTTACCTACGAAAAAAAGGGTCGTGTGCACGGGATTTCGTTTGCAAATTGGTTAGATATGCGTTACCCCGATGGTACGTATATTAAAATGTCTTTCGGTATATACAACCCACTTCTTCCTCAGTAGATGAGGACGACTCTTCGTCAGTATCAGGCTCCCCACAGTTTGCTTCACGATCATTACCGTTCACTTTTTCATTGTCATCTGCATCACTGTCAGACATCTCATCCTTTTCTTCAAGAGTTTCCCACACCTTTTCTTTTTCTAACATATCTAAAAAAAAAGGAAAAATAGTAACGGTTTAAAAACGGTTTAAAACCGCGCTTAAAAATCACAGGTAAAAGCTGCTAATCTTTGGTGTTTCATCGTTAGAGGCCGTGCCACCACTGAAGGCCGGCAACTAATATTTTTTTAATCCAACGGCATAGACACTAACGTCGCGTCAAAAGGACTTCAGGGATGGCGCGGACTCTTGTAATTTTAGTAACACTGGCTAGTGCCCAAAAATAACCCTGATCTAGGAAAGATGGTACCTAGGGTTGTTTTTACCGATGAGATCATGATGCTATTCTGGTCAATTTTATTTGGATCAAATTAGCTCATAGCTTGGCCCATGGACCAAATGACCAATATTTTCTTTTTTAGCGCGTCGATGGCTAATGTCCCTACCACACACTCATCGAGTGGCATGAGAAGTAGCGAAGAAAGTAGGTAGAGACGTAGTGTGCACGTCTTGCTCCTAGTCATGCCCACTGCTCCCTCTTTTGTCGGTTTTTGGGCGCGAGTCAAAGGACGTAGTGCGAAGCGTCACGATTAGTTGCGCGAGTAGAGTAGTGTGTGGGAGAGAGTGCAACATCGCGGCAGCGCGAGGAGCATAGTATGGCAAAGGCATTATGTTTGTAAAGAATTTTTTTTTTGTTTGTCCCAGTAGGTACGCTCACACCATTTGCTGACGAAGACATTAAATCCTCACTTGTAGGTACAGGGAGTCGATCTAAGTCTTCGTCTATCAAATATGTAATTACCAATTTAATTATGACGATCACTAGATATGTAGGTATACAAAAACATTGGGCAAGCTACCCAGAATTCTATAATAGTATAGTTACCCCTATATCTCAAGCTTCCCTTTCTGCTGATAGATCCTTCGCTGGGTATCTCTACTATAACGACGGGAACTGTATCAATGGTCACTCCGTTGGCTTTCTTGTCTTCCGGAGTTGGTTCATCAGGTATTGGGTCTTTGTTTAGCTGAAATAGGAAGAACAAACTCAGAAGTCTGTATATGTAGTCCTTTTGACGATACAAAATGGTACCTTATATGCAATTTGGAATAATTCGCTATTTGGCAAACTTAGTTACAATATACACACATCAAAAGTGTCTAGGGATCAAGCATTTTTATGCGGATTTCTTGAGATTGAGATGTGGCTTTGTAATAAATTTATGATTATATAAATTTATATGGATCCTTTTTGGTGCATTTCATAATTTGAAACAGGAACTGTTAATCAAATTCGAGTAAAAGATGAAAATCAGCTGTCAATATTTTCCCTATAAAAACATACAACGCATTGAAGACATTATTAGTGCTACTGTTTCCCTACTACTGATTAAAACCAACGTTATTATGGAGCGGCGACGTCATTTAAGCAGGGAAGAAATGCTCAGAGCCGTGGGAATGATAGAAGCTGGTTCCCGGCAACGTACTGTGGCTTTAGCTCTGAATACAAGTCAGAGTGTTATCAGTCGACTTTGGACACGTTACCGAAGCACTGGTACCGTGGCTGAGCGCCATGGAGGACGGTATCGCTGCACCACACGGAGACAAGACCGATACATTCAAATCTTAACTCGAAGAGCTCCAACAATAACCGCCATGATGTTAGCCGTGAGGCTTCATCACTCTTCAGGGAACTTAATTAGCGACCAAACAGTCAGAAACCGCTTGCATGAAGTGAACCTTCATTCCCGAAGACCGCTACGGGTACCACCTATAGCAATGCACAATCGTAGGATTCGATATCAATGGGCTCTTGAACACAGAAATTGGGCAGAAGAACAATGGCGTTTTGTGTGCTTTTCTGATGAGTCTCGTTTTGGTATGAGACCGGATACAAGACGTATACGACACTGGAGAACCCCTGGACGCCAACAGCGATTAAAATCCTGCCAGGAAGTCCATCCTTATAGTGGTGGAACCATCATGGTATGGGCGGGTATTTGGATCGGCGGAAGAACTGAGTTGATTTGGATCAGAGGCAACCTCAACGCTCAAATTTATGCTGAGACGATTGTATCTGACGTCATCGTTCCTCTACAAGTGCAAATCGGTCCCTTATTTCAGTTAATGCATGATAATGCACGACCGCACACCGCAAGAGTTGTAAGACAGACTCTCGCCGCAGCTAACATCAATGTCCTGCTCTGGCCTGCTCAGTCGCCAGACTTGAACCCGATTGAGCATGCATGGGATATGCTACAGAGAAGAGCTCTGCCGAATATGGAGGGTATCCAGTCGCAAGAAGACCTTTTTTTGTTGTTGCAACGAACATGGGCGGCCATTCCACAGCGTGATTTGGATGAACTCATTTTGAGTATGCCAAACCGATGTTCTTGTGTTGTTAGTGTTCGCGGTAGAAACACGGATTATTAATTGTTTAAGTTACCCAATAAAATTTTAAAGAAAACTGTTATTTCAGTCTTTTTTTCGAACTTTAATGTTAGTGGTTCAAATGTCAAAAATCCCTTTATTAGGAAAATGGCAAATTTCTTTATTAATGCAAAGGTGACTTGGTTTATCGTTACTGTGACAAACGAAAACACTTTATTTGATGAATCCTTAAAGAAAATTTTAATTAATATCAATCAGGAGAAAAGTTATTGCAAAAATATATGTTGATCCCTAGACACTTTTGATGTGTGTAGTTTAGAGTCAGGTGCTGGATGGTAACAATAGGTATTAGTAATGAGGTTAAAAACTGAAAGCTCATAATAGGTGGCAGCACAGTTGTACGTCTTTGAACCGCCATTGTTGTGTTTATGTTTACTTTTGTGTCGATCACAAATTATACGAAAACTAGATAAATATGTATGAGACTTGGAGTGTAAGATGAGCTAAAAACAGAGGAAGCGTTTACGACTGGTAAAAAAGTAGCTTTAGTGGAAATGTCAATAAATTAACAAGGTTTTATATTTTATAGGTTATTTTGTGTTTGTTGACTTTATGGAGGTGTACGGTAGAAATAACCTGATCAGAGTTGAAACTCGAGCATGATCTTCTTGACTGAAACCCTCAGAGATAGCACTTCTAGTTGTTAGTTCTCTTGGGAGCATCACCTATAAACCAATTTCTCCCATAAAAGGCTTAAAGGATAGCAATTGTCTCGACGAAATATCGGATACCAATTTTTCTCGGAGAGCTTTCTCCCATAGCTTTTTTCTTATAATATCTTTGGCAAATACATGGGGCCCCGTATTTATGCAGTAAACGCGTAAAAGAAGTCACTTGTTTACAAAAAATGTATGGCGAGCTGTCAAATTATAAGATGCTGGAGATCAGCGTCATCTAAAGTGAGCAAGTGGCAGTTTTTATCCCTATTGAAACTGTGGAATAAGAAGCGAGATCACTGAAGCCGACTTAAAGAAACCGGCCAGGTGCGTGTCGGACCATGCATAATGAAGGTTTCCGTAACTTCCATAGTTGGGATGAATTTATCCCAAGAACAAGTGAACTTTGTTGTTGTAAAAATCTTCTCCCATACGTCGATATAAGTCACAGTCAATCTCCACCTTCAAATATAAGTTTGTAATCGCAAACAAATATTTTTTATGTGATAAAACTATGAATGATTTTCGGACATTTTCCTTTTCCTGTAGAAGCAAGGTCTTACTTGTGCTGTAAGACCTTGCTTCTACCCAAATTTCATGATTCCAGATTAGGAAGTACCCAATAAATTTTAATTTATTTGCAAAAAATGTCGCTAAAATGGCCGTGTTTTTTATTCCTCTGACATAGAAGCTTGATACTTTTAGAGTTCCAGGGTACCACAGACCTACATACTTGATATTAATTTAAACTTGATACCTCCACCCACGCGTTCCTGAGGAAAAGGGTCTAGACAGACGGACAGACGGACAACGAAGTGATCCTATAACGGTTCCGTTTTTCTTTTTGAAGAACAGAACCCTAAAAATCAATTTTTAGATGAGCATTTATTATAAAGGTTCCGAAAACTTAGCCTCTCCTAAACTTAGTCTTACCTCAGAACAAAAAAAAAACCAAGACATAGCGAGGTCAACGATAGCGAAGGCGATTTCGTAAACATGTGTGCACTTAGTAAGGGACCGTTCAAGTATTACGTAAGCATTATAGGGGGGCGGGGGGTCTATGCTTTGCTTATTTTTGATGACATGCGGGGTGGTCTAGATGGTGATTGCGTCAGCTGTAATAATTTACTTTTTTACACACATGGCAACCCACACATTGTCTATGCTTTAAAACGAAACGCATATTCGGGAATTCCCACAAATAATAAATACTGTATTTAAAAAAAAACAGAATACTTACATTAAAAGAAAAATGCATATACCAATATTTACGTAAGCATGGGAGGGGGGGGTAAAGCTTTGCTTACGTAATACTTGAACGGCCCCTAAGGTGTAGTTTGATTGTAGTCATATTGTAAATGTGTGCATGTGAGCGTGTATGCACAGAGCGGAGGTGTAGTTTTGGCATGCTTCACTGTATTGTTCGCAGCGCTTTTTCTTAGCCTTTTATTCGGTCTGAGAGTCCTACCTGTAGAAACGATATGGAAGGTTCCTGCAGTTTGGTCGCTTGCTCCTTGCTTCGCATTATGTTCTCATCCGTTTGCTTCTCCAAGCTCAGCTTGTAAGCTTTGTGTGTTCGCCACATCTGTATTTTAAGTTAATTGAATTAAGAACGATTAACTTCTGCACGAAGATTATGTGGACTGTCGAGGTTTTAGCTAGCAGAGAGAATATCTAATTACAATATCAGCAGTCTATATATGTATGGTTCATTACCAGGGAAGGCATCCAAGAGTTATGATATAACTTGCCCATTATTCAAGAAAGAAGACTGGGTTAGATTGCTTAACGAATCAAAAGAGACGTGGTTAAAAGTACCACCATACATTATCAGCCACTAATGTTCCAACTGTTGGGACACAGGCCTCCTCTCAGTGAGAGAGAGTGGGCTGTAATCCACCACGCGGGCCCAGTGCGGGTTGGTAGATGTCACATGTCTTAAAATTTTTGGTTCTAAGACATGCCGGTTTTCCTTCACCGTTTTGAGAGCAGTGGTGATGAAATAATTTACACAAAGTAAAACGCCTGTCTGGGTTCGTACCTACGACCTACAACTCGTAAGTCCCAGCCGTTACCATTGGGCCACCAATGCTCCACCATGCTTTTTTCTGACGTCAAAAGCAAAAATGCCAGTATTGAGAAAAAGCACTCAATAGGTTCATAGACCACTTCCGATATAACTTTACCGAGAGTTGAGGCAACTTTGCCGAGTTGTTTGAGTCTCAAACTTACGTGATATCCGCAGTAACACAGTCCTAGTATGAACACAACGATGAGCGCTATGAAGAAGTTATCTGTATTGTCTTCTTCGGTGTCCGGCTGTTGGTACAGAGAGTCATAAGGGTTGCGGGATGGTGGGTCTTCCACCCATGTCTTATCTACGCTCTGGGGACAAAAGTTATTGTTTGAAATGTTGTGGTGACAACTTTTTATTAAAACTTGAAGTTAGGGAAGAGAGAGTGCACCTGTGTCTGCGCACACACTTGTGCACTATATTATCACCCGCGCCGAAGGCTAGTCTCGGTTGACATTGGCGGCCATGGCCGAAATACGATCTGGAGGACTATATAAAACTTTATGCTCAAGTAAAAAAATACCATGCAAAGGCGGACTTAATGCACGAGGCATTTTCTACCTAACCTAACCTAACCTTAGGGTGATGCAAAGGAAACATAGCAGGTGCAACGTAGGATAACACGAGAAATACAAGAATAAATACATAATACATATGAAGAGAATAAACTTTGTCAGGAGAAATAACGATCGGTAGAGGAGAATTATCGATTAGTAGAGGAGCAAACGAATCTACCAAATAAGCGCTGGGATGTTTCTGTAAACTTCTTACGTAGGTACAATTCGTGCCATTAAAGATGAGACTTGACACACCATGTGGTTTGAGTTGCGCAGCAGACGATTTATGGGTCTGTTTAGCGGTATGAGGTCTGCGCCGGGGAGTCATCGGGGTGACGGAAAGAGCGCGGGAGGCGCGGTCAAGACTCACCTTACGTGGCGCGTATTGTTTATATTCACTTCACTCACGTGCCTTCACTTTAAAAGACAACTGAGTGGTTGCCGTCAGAGGTAGCGCCATTGTTCTACATATTCTATCAATTCCAATATCAGCTTTATACAGTACTGAATTTGCCATCAATGCCTGGTTGCTTTCAAGGCTTTTAAAGTACTTTTCTCAAATAATGCGCGGAAATTCAAACTAAGTAAATTAATTATAAATTGCAGAATCAATGACGAACAACGTAAAATTTTCACGCGCCAATATGTCCATTAAATTTTGCTTCTTCTTTACTTTAAACAGCTCTGTTTGCAAGGCAAATTGAAATTTAAATAAAATCTTTGATAAGTTACCTCCTTGGTTGCCATGAATGTGTGCTGAAGTAAAAGTTCGTTCTATTTTAAATAACACGACAGATATGAGTTTTCATAGTAATTTATTCGGCAGATAAACATGACAGAAATGGATTTTCATACAAACAATGCCAGCGCGGCGCTTGCATGTATTCGACTAGTACCGCAATTTCGATTTATCTCGAAGGAGGTTGTCAAAATAATGTTCGAATTTCCAAGGATGCATTGCTAGCATATTTTGTTTATTATTATTCTTTAAAAGAAACCTGTTTTCTATCTATTATAGTCTTTCATATTTCTTATTTATAGTGTAAATGAAATAAATGATTTGACTTAGCATCCGACTCGGGAAAGTTCCCTTTTATTTGATGATTGGTCGCGGGGATAATTATGACAATCATCGTCACTGAGAGTTTTGGGTCAGCTTTCGCCGAAATTAGCAGAACATTTTTGGACATTGATGCACTGCGCAGACCAAACGCCTTTTGCGTTCACCGCATTTACCTCCACAGTGTTTACGCGGGTTAATACAAAGATTTAAATCGTTAGATTTGCCCTCACTGTACTAAGTCGCGCGAAAAAGTGTCCATACTGAGAAGAATGAGCTCGCACAATAATAATTTCCATGATAATGAAGCAAAGTCCCTGCGACATTGTGTGTGTCAAAGGTGTCAAAACGATACGATTTAAATCTTTGGGTTATGAGCAACTCTTCTAGAGGCTTCTTCTTTTTGGAGGAATAGAAATGAGAATAAACAAAAACTTTTTACAAAAACAAAAAAAACAACCGACTTTCACACAAATTCGAATATCACTACCTGATATGTAAATAACAGTGACAGGAGCTTATCAATCATCCACATACTAAGCAGGGAAAAAATACGTATTATTGAAGCTAACTCAAAACTACCCAAGCAAAGTTAATAAAATTTACATGGGACCACCTCTGAAGTATGAAACAAAAGAATCATCAAAATAAATTCATAATTGGTGAAGTAATCGTCTAACAGACACACAAAAAAAAAAAAAACCAATCGAATTAACGGACTTCCAAAGGAGGAGGCCTTCGGAAGTCCGTTAAAAAAAGGTCTACTCACAATAAGAAAGCTGCCATTATGTGCAGCAGCTAGCTGCGTCTGGTCAGGCCAGGCCTCATCGAAGTCTGTGGAACACTGCGCAGACCGCACGCCCTGTGCGTTCACCGCATTCACCTCCGCAGAGTTGAGGCGGGTGAATAACATGTACTCTTCTAGAGGCTTCATCTCGTACTCGTTTATTTCTACTAGGATGTCTGTTTTGGAGAAATAGAAATGGTTTTGATTTTTTTTTTTACAAATTTATGTTCAGCCAAAAATGTATTGCCATTGGCTAATTATAATAAATCTTGGTAGTTTGATGATCACTGAAGACCTTGAATGGTCAAAAGATTGAGATTTGGATTTAGCTGGCGGTGGACGGCTCGCGTAATGGTGAGATCGCCTAATCCTAACTAAAATAAATGCGAAAGTGAGTTTGTTTGTTGTTACGCTTTCACCCTAAAACGACTGAACGGATCTGTATGAAATTTGACAAATAGGTAGCTTGGAGCCTAGAGAAGGACATAGGCTACTTTGCATGCTGGATCGCAGACGAGGACAGGGGCAACAGCTAGTGGTATAATAAATTATGGTATTGTAGATCGTACATAGCCTCGTAAATAATTTTTATTGTTTTATTTATTTTGTAATCCCATATTGGGTTTTACATATGTCCGTAGGTGTGTCTGTGGCATCAAAGTGAGCCCTATCAGAATGCCAGCGCTGCAATTTTTTTTTTTAAATATCGCAGCATCATGCTGAGATAGGAGCCGTTTGGGCCTCGCACAGGTCGTTATTATTTTTGCTGTTAGTTTAAAATATTCCTTTTTTATTTTATTTTTTATTATTTTTTGTATTTCCTGTGTGTGTCCGAAATAAAATAGTTTTCTTACTTTATTTCTGTCTTAGATAAACAAAATGCACAAATAAGTTCTGTTTTTTTTCCGTTTTCTTGGGCAAGAAAAAAACCAGCAACACTTACTGGACAAACATCCATTGTACCCCTTGTAAATCTTGAGCCTCGGATCCGAAGTATTAAGCCCTCCAACCTGCACCTCATTGGATCCTAAGTCGAACACATCCCATACAATTTGAGGGGGAACCTTCTCTAGAGGGACCTCTATTCTGTCTATGAGGAGTTTAGCTTCTTGATTGGTTCGGGTGTAGTAGATCGTGTGGCGGGCACCTGGGAAAAGGTTGTTTTATTAATGATAGAAATCGATGTTTTTAAGGAAGAAAGTAGATTCTGAGTGTGAAAGGGGATTTTTGAATTGAAAATACAAATATCCTTTAATAGCATTTTAGTTTATATTGATGCGGTAAGCACAATAAGTATCACAAAAGTAAATAAATATTATAAAGTATAATCTTCCTATAATGTTTCCACTGCTGGGACACAGGCCTCTTCTCCTCTTCTAGAGGGAGTGAGCTGGAATCCACCACGCGGGTCTAGTGCGTGTTGGTAGATGTCACGTGTCTTCGAATTTTTGGTTCTAGGACATGCCGGTTTCCTCACGATTTTTTTGTCACTGTTTTGAGAGCAGTGGTGATGAAATTATTTACACAAAGTAAAATCGGGGACGATACCACTCGATCACCACTGCACTTCAAATAAATTTTATAAGCGAAATAAGTATTTTCTATGTTAAAATCGTCCGAATTAACGTTACATTGACTCCGCGCGTTCGTGCTAGGCCCACAGTTCATCGAAGGATTATTATGGCAGTTTTCCTACTTAGTAGTAGATAAGGGCTTGTGGCCAAGTAACAGCCGGACGGGTCCATAGATCAGGTTCAGCCCCGGATCTAAATTTTTCGAACCGGGGCAAAAACTTGATAGTGGCGCCCCCTCCCTTCAGTGTTTGAGAAAAACTGTTAAAACTGACAAATGAGTAGCATTTTTTGTGACCATTTGTGATATATGTACATGAAATAATAATCCTTTAATCTGTTAAGATGCTTTCGTAAATCACTTAGTATGTGTTCAAAAACTAACTGGGCGTATGGAAATACAAAAGTTTTTTTTGTTTTCAAACTACATTATAAGATTCGATAACTTGATAAAAACCTATGAGATTGTAGGAAAAGGGGCTTCACTTGTACGATATTTCGAATTCTTGTCTCAAGGATTTGGCGCCCCCATGAAACTGCCGCCCGGGGCAAGTGCCCCGGTTTGCCCCCCCTTAGATCCGGGGCTGATCAGGTTAAGCTACGCTTGCCAAGGTTGGTCCGTGGATGGGTGATCTTCTATTTTCATACTGAGAGTCTGAAACCTATTCGTGCTACGGAAAGCCCGCTAAGCTGCTGATCCCGGCTTTCATTTGTAAATTTTTGACAGTCGTTACGGGTCAGCCCATGACAACAAGTTTTAGCATTTATCAAGTTATCCAGTAACTAGGTTGTGGAGGTCAGATAGGCAGTCGCTCCATGTAAAATGCTGGTATTCAGCTGCATCTGGTTAGACTGGAAGCCGACCCCAACGTAGTTGGGAAAAGGCTAGTCAGATGATACTTCCTACTTAGTAGTGTATTGTCTAACTATACCATTCAAAAAGTTCCTGTTTTTAACTTCAGCGCCATACGCCTCTTCCTCGCGGTTTTCTTCAAACTTCAAGTAGCCATCTTGTGTGATTGCAACCAGTAGGTAGTAGCTGCGCCTAGAATTAAAATATTTAAGTTTTTCTTTACTTAAATGAACGTTGAAAAATTGAAAGATATATTGGAAAGTAGACTTTATCAAACTAATGAAAATACCACATACTGGGTGGCAGGACGTCGACGCGAAAATAAAATTGTTATCATGGATTCAGTACATGATTCTGAAACCCAGCGTATAAAAAAAAATCTGCTGTTACATTTTGACCGCGTAGGTATTGCACCTTTCTATGGAACAGCAGATTTTTTTTTATAACCGACGTGAAATTTCAACGCAGGGGTGTTCAGGTCCCAGCTTGGGCGGAGCATCGCCGTGTCCTCGTGGAGGCGATCGGCGGCGGTGATCTCTCGCGTCCGGCCCTGGTTCAGGCCATGGTACGGAGCGAGAGGAAATGGGAGGCCGTCACCTCCTTCTGCGAAGCGGTAATGCTCGCGAAGGAGGAGGCGGAACGCGTGAGGGAGAGGCAAATTTCGCGCCCTCACGCCCCTAACCGCCGCAGGAGGAGACGCCCAGGGCGTCGGGAATCGCGAGGCGATTTCATCGGATTGGATCGGACGGTGAGCAATGGGTGGCTCTCCGTCCGATAAGGACCAGGCCCGGGTCGTCGGCGCGTTGTGTTCCACGCGCGCCTCAAACAGATGTCAGCAGAATTGACGGGGTCCGCTAGGGCCGATGCCTGCCGGGGGTGAGAAGAAAACCGAAAGGGAGACCGTGGCCCCCGGCAACAGGGCAACCGAAGGAACACGGGTGGGTTTTAGTCAGTAAGAGTCTGACACGCCCTCCCGCTCCGCCCAGAGTGGGAGAAGTTATTTGATAATTTCCCACCCAAAAAAAAAAAAACGGTTGTTCAGCATTATGTACTGAATCCATGGTAACAGTTTTCGCGTCGATGTCCCTGCTACCCTGTATAGTGAACTAATTGGTGAAGTTCTTTAGAAAAGCCAGGTGCGTAGTATTCGCAA
Organism: Omphaloscelis lunosa; assembly: GCA_916610215.1. NCBI lineage: Eukaryota > Metazoa > Arthropoda > Insecta > Lepidoptera > Noctuidae > Omphaloscelis > Omphaloscelis lunosa. The sequence goes on along the minus strand of OU744261.1, from coordinate 14,978,559 downwards.
CCGGGGTGCGTGTGAACGTAAACTAAGCAAAAGGAGTATGTAAGGATCGTAGCAGGTGGCGTTCTATAGTTTCTGCCTACCCCCATGGGAAGAAGTCGTGAGTTTTGTGTTATAAAAATACCACAGAGCACGGATTCGCCGCGTGCGTCGGCTGTCGCCGAGGCGTCTCCGTGCTCTACGGATGAAACTGTCACATACTTATTTTCCGTCTGAACCAACAAGAGTACTGTATTCTTCTGGCGTAAATCGTTGCTGGAAAACGCCAATTTTATTTTAACCTGTAAAAATACACTTTTTTAACACGTCTATTCAAAAAGTGCTAGTTTGTTCTTCGTAAAAGGTGCCTAAAATTTCTCTTTAATACCTAGGGACTAAAAGTGATTTGAATTTGGAATGTGGATATTGTTATTAAAAATTCCAACTACCAAAGAGATCAATCACGAACATTGCATGAACAAGTAACAGGCTGATGATAAAGTAAACCGCGTGCGAGCCCTGCAATTAGGTACTTATTTTCTCAAAGAGGATGATAAAAAGTACAGTGTCGACCTCGGGAGCAACACTATTTTAAGCTCGAGTAACATACTTTGATTCCCTCGCCGCGCTCAGGATTCTACTTTAGAATGCCTCGCTATCCTCGGAATTCTAGTCTAGAATCCTTCGCACTGCTGATTTTCTCTTCTCTTTTAGATTGGATTCAAAGAAACACTCTCGCCTTTAAAATAATTTTAATAAACTAGAATTATGGTTTTAAAGTGATTAATGATTCTACTTAAACACAAATATTATTGTTAGAATCAGGCTCCATCAGAGTATCGCCAGCGACGGAGACATGTTTCTTAATATTTTATGTATGGGCCTGACCCGCGGGGTAATTGTGTAATACACTTACAATAACAATGGATTTCACTTTGACAGTTCAACAACATTCATTGCGTTATTAACGTTGTTAAGCAGACAAATTTTTCGAACATAAGAACCAATGGATTAGCAATATCCTTCAAAATCATTCAGATTGTGATTGAGTGCGTTACGCAATTAGGGTGCTGGACTTTTGTGGCCAAACTATATCCTTAAATACATCCACCATACCTTAAACACAGGTCCAGTAAGCAGAAACTTCCTCTGCAGAATGCTCTCTCCATTAAAATCCGCCCCTTTCTCCTCAACACAGTACTCTCCGAAGTAGCTGGTCAGTTCGCAGTCGCAGCTGCTCTCCTGATTTGTGAAGTCTTCCGTACATATACCGCCGTTCTTACAAGGCTCTGAGTCGCATTTCATGTTGCATTCCGGTAGGACTCCTTTGAGGTCTTAAAGTGTAAACAGTTCTTGTTAGATTTGAGAAGAACGAAAATTAATAATGTTCTGTAATTAAGTGAATCCAGACTTGAATGGTGCCGACGGAAAACTATATTGCAATCCGCGCGCGACTGCTAGTTACTGCCAGAGGTATGTGAGCGGTCTTCTTCTTTTCGTGTGTTTACTGACTAACGTGGTGTCAGAGTTATAAAGCCGCCCATCGGCATCTGACTTGGCTTCACAAACCATGCCGTCGACAAATATCTATCAGGCATGCCAGTTTCCTCAAGATATTTTCCTTTACTGTTTTTGAAGCAAGTGATAATTATACAATACGCGCATGAATCCGAAAAGTCAGAGGTGTTTGCCTTGGGTTGGAACTTGAGACCTATGACTTGGCAGTCCGAGGCACCACTAGGTTCTGCATGTGTGCGGTGAGACGGGGGAGGTAGACAAATTCCAAGCTAATTTATTTTGCCAATTTTGTATTTTGTAAATGGCGCCCTTCCTGACTAGTAATTGTGCTTAACCACTGAAACGCAAATTTTCGTAAGGCTCTAGAGTATAGCTTCACTTTACATACCTTGATCAGTATTCTGCAAAGCCTTCCTAGACAGATCAACCACATGGTCAGCAATCTTGAACCCTCTCACACAGCCGACGTATCCTCCTTGATGCAGGGAGTTGGCTCGAGTTGCCAGGTGTAAAGAGTAGTTGTCAAACCCTCCCAGGTTCATCTGGAAGTAGTCTGTGGGAGGCGCTGGAGGCCTTTGAGGCAGGATTACCTCTGGAAATTAAAAATGTAGGAAACGTTGATTGATTTACCTTGATGACTCTGTTGTTTTTTCTGAAGAGATCGAGTTATTCTAATAAATCATGCTGTATTGGATCTGTTCGAAGGTAAACAGTATCGCTACCGAGCAGAACAGCGATATCGCTTATATCTGAATAGGCCTTTACTGTTGAGTTTGCATTTCCTGGGTAAATGAATACGGAAAACAATACGTAATTCAATGTACTCTAACTGACAGATGGCAGTATTATATTTTACAAGTTCTTGGTGGACTTCAAAAATAAATATTTCGCAGACAAAATGAAAAAAAAACCTTTTGTACTTAGACATTTTATTGTTTTCAATCATGGATTGATTATGAAGTTCTGATAAACAATTCGGTGAATCAAAACTAAGTTCAATCCGCAAAATGTCAACTATGCTCTAGTCTTATCTATTGACCACCGCATTGTGATAAAAAGACAAGGTCTGGGCAAATATAAGATAAAAGCGTTTATATTTTTTTAAGAATAGTAATATGTATGTTTTTGGTTTTGGAGTTTACTGCTTAAGAATCGATTTTCCAATCGCGGTATGGAAATCTTATGAGGAATGAAATTTATACCACCGTTAACTCAAAACCGTTACCTACGTTTTGTATTGTGTTTTATTCGTAAAAAACACGGATAAAAATTTTGAAAACAACAAATTACATATTTCATACTTCGATAAAGATATTTCGGCCGTTCGATACCCGATTACTTACACTTTACTGCATCCAATTAAATCGCAAAGATAATTCTAAATTATGATCTAACTAGCTGCGCCCCGCGGTTTCACCCGCATAAGTCTCGATGCCGTGGGAATATCGGAATAAAAAGTAAAAAGTAAGTAATTTTATGTGTTAATCCAGGTTGTAAACTATATGTGTGCCAAATTTAATTCAAATCCGTTGAGTAGTTTTTGCGTGAAAGAGTAACAAACATTTATACATCCTCACAAACTTTCACATTTATAATATTAGTAGGATTATTGTTCCATTTGAGTTATATTAGGGTGGGGGGGGGGTAGGGTATTTGGTTTTAATTTTTTTAAGAGATGCCTTTAGTATATTGTCCCACAGTGTAATATGCAATAGGCATTAGAGTCTCCTCTTTGCTTATTGCATGTTCAAAGACAACCGTAATAAGGAGTAAACTTCAGTCGTGCGTCGGAGCTGACACACGGACACTATTTTTATTTTTGAAATTTTTGGCTATGGTGATCACGAGAGAACTAGGTTGAAGTGAACTATGACGTTTATTCCGATAGAAACGACCTGCTTAAACATTAACAAAACATAATAAATGAACTCACCTAAGTCAGGATTAATCCAAGGCTTATTAGTGTAATTACTCAACAACTTCGCAGTCCTATCAATCGTTGCATTATTCTCATTAACATGTAAAGTAGTCCCATTCGCAGTTCTGATAATAGCAATCTGAACACTTTCGCCTTGATTAATCTTTTCATAAGTTACATTCATCTGTATGATTTCGTCTTCATCATTGAATAGGTAAATTATTTCTGTTCCGTTATGTATGAAGAGATGTATGAAATTGTTAAGATTATCGTTTGCATATAAAACTAAAGCATCATCGTCATATGTCCGTAGGTTCATCAATACGTTTTCTGTCATCATTTTCTTCAGTCGATGTTTCTCTGCATCTGTTGCATTGTCTACTAGATAGTTCTTCTTTAGGTAGGCTTCTTGCGTTTGGAATGTTAGTGCTTTCTCGTTTATGTCTATAATTAAAGTGACGGTTAGGTTTACATTAAAAATTGTGTATGGTAATGATAGATCTTCAATAGTTTTTTTCGATATACGCGATCTTATCGAAATCATTTACATGAATATTACTCATAATATTGTTGTTTAGGTGTTATTTCGTATTACTGCAACATAACATTTAAGTTTGTTGATCTGAATTTTACATTTCAGACACTAATCTACATGGTCCTCATATGGCCTGACCAAGATAATGTCTGGACTTTCAAAGAGACTGCGACCTCTGAGTTTGTTTCGACCTTTCTTCTCAGAGTAGTTAGATAGGAAACGCCGAACTCATCTAGCTTATTTTTTTTTTTTTTAATATGACGTGTAAAAGTGATTCCGATATCCTATTTACAGAATAAACAGTTTCATTTCATTTCATTTACTAGTCTTGGTCTGTGTAGGTACTTACTTTCTTCACAATGTGTCCCCAAATGCGCCCAAGGGTTCTTACAAATACATTCATAACTGGACCAGAGCTCCTTACAAATGGCCCGATTCTGACACGGGTTGGGCACACAAGATGGCTTACAATCCTTGATAATCTCTGAAAGATGTACGGACATGTAGCTGTAAATGTCCAAGATCTCGCCATTTACGACCAAGCCTCTGAAGCAACCGATCAGGCCTTGGTTTACGGCAGATTTTTTTAGGTGCTCCCTGAAATAATGGGTCTTGATGAAAAATGTTGAATATGTGATTTTGAGGAGTAATGAATATGGTTATTATTGATCTAAATCTGAATTCTAGAATGATTCTTAAGGTTTTGATTTAATACTAGATTTGAGTCTCTGGTCAAATACTACATTAGTATTATTTCCATCTGATTGTTTCGAGTCAATGCTTGAGCATTGTTTTAGAATTCTTATCTGTCTGTTTTTTAATTCTTGTCTAGAGATATTAATGAATTTGTTATAGTATACTCAAAGCAATTATTAAAATACTTACGCTGTAGCACCACCGATGAACATAGATCCTTCGAACGGCCCAAACTCTTCCTCTTGCAATAAGTTGAGCATCTGATACTCAGTGTTAAGCATGAACCTGACGTGGTAGAAGTTATAGTCGATCCATATCTTGTGCCATTCTCCTCCGTTTAGCTTACGTTTTGAGTTTATCACCAGTTTTCTGGTTGTACCCGTGTTAAGGGTAAAGTTGAATGTTAGCTCGTGTTCTGTTTGAGAAAAAATTGTTTAACGATGTTTGGAGAAGAACTTAACTGTCTTCGCATTCTTCCAGATAATTTAAATAAAATTAAGTTTTTAATTAACAGCCAAATAGATTTCCTGAACCTTATCCAGAGATGGTGAAACAGACAATTCTAGTAAAAGAAGTTAACATAAATGCGGTTTATTAAACTGTAAAAAGTTGATAATTGACAGTTTCTCAAATCATTATATCACGTTCGCCTTTAGCTAAACTAAAGGCGAAATTCGATGATCTAATAAAAGTTTGCCAAATAAGAAGTAACCGACGAAATAGTCAAACGACTAAAATAAAAGCTTAAAAACAAATGGGTTAAAGACTTACCACTAGTCAAAGCGACCATAAAAGAAGGATAGTTGGGTCTGATCGGCGGCTGGAACAACAGTATGGCGCTGGTGCCAGTCGTTCTGAAACTGAAGGCGATGTCTCCTTTCCTCCAACCAGGCACCTCTATGTACGACTGAGATGTCGTGAATGTTACGACATAACGTTGGGTGTCTAGCAGAAAAGATTTAAAAAACATATACATTAACTTCAATGTATGACTTCATTTGAATTAGTAATTTAAAGGTGGTCATTAATGTCAATAGGAATTATACAAGATGCGAAATTTAAGACAATGTATAAGACAACTTTAAGTAAGAAGAACATTGGGAATGTTTTGACAAGTGAGATAGAATTTGTTTCGATACACTTTTCAATACATTGGACTTATTTACAGTAAAATTTGTTACTGCGGTAAACTAGAGATCTATTCAATAAAGTTTCCTTCGAATATAACTCAAGATACACTGTTCAAAAGTAACCACACTTACGTTTAAAGTTGGTCAAATCAAAACGAATTCATACCTCAACATGCACTGCTCAGAAATGATGGTTACTGAATAAGTTATGTCCAATTGGCAAGCTAATGTAAATTCTATAACACTTACTAGTTTCAACACACTCAAGAGGTCCCAACGTGATTCTTCCCTGAGCATCCTCAGGTAAGTCCTTCTGCTGTAAGAAGAACATGTCAGTGATGCCGAGGCTGGACGGTTCCACGAAGGTGCCTTCATCGCTGTGCCACTTGCCGTCTTCGTTAGAGTCGCAGTTGCAAGACTTGGTGGCGTTGACGCAAGTCGCGTTTACGCCGCAGAGACAGTAGCCTCTGAAGAGGAGAGGTTATACATTGGATGACGCTATCTATTTGGTTTTGGAAAAGTAAATTAAAGACACTTATTTAATTTTATTTAATGACAAAAGTCAACCTGTGAGAAAGGGTTATTTTTATTACGGCGTTTTGAATTACCTACCACAAGAATGTTAAATTTAACAGTTCTTAAATGTCTGTAAATAAGAATTATTATCTACTGGATGCGCCCCGCGGTTCACACGCATAAGTCTCGATACCGTGGGAATGATGGGATAAAAAGTATAGTTCTATGTCCTAATCCAAGTCATAGTCTACCTATGTGCTAAATTTCATCCAAATATGTTCAGCCGTTTTAGCGTGAAATCGTAACAAACGAACAAACTCACTTTCGCGTTTAAAATATTATATAGTTAGGATTTCTGTCTACTATTTATCATCTTACTGCTACTTTATCTGGGATCAGCCCAGCATTTCTTCTGCCATACATCCGTCATCTCATTATCATCCCTCTCTAGCAATATCAACTTTCACACAATTCGCCCATCGTTTCATCCTTTCGTCTTCCTCTATACTTATCACAAAATGTTCCTCTATATTGTCAGTTGCAGAATGTTTTACCTTTTAACATTCCCCAAGAAGTCCACCGTATTGTTAGACGAGGATATGAACCACGTTGCACTATGTAACTCCAACGGTGCCTTCATACAATCATACTTGATGTACTGTCTACAGTACAAAGAATGGGAGATGAGCTCTTGAAGCATCTCCGCTGAAAACTCCCTGTATTTGATATTGAAGCTGAAGTCATTGCCTGATGATGAGCGAACGTCCTGGAAAAAATGGAACTAGGTAAAGTATCTGTTTTGTATATATGATAAAAGGTAATGGATAGAAAGGAAATTTAACTACTTGCCATTATTAATATCATGGAAGTTCCAAGTAAAGCCATCAAGAATGCAAGAAGATAACGAAGAAACAGTCTATTTCATGCGATCATGCAGACATGCAACAATGAATCACCTAAAATGAGGAGCAGAGTATTATGATATGAAATCTGGAAAGTGTAGATCAGCGTATAACACATTAGTAGTTCTGTCTTTAGAAAATTTAATAACTTAATATTGAGTCAAATTTAATAAAATACAATAATAGGTATCGCAATAAGACAGAACATGCTTAGACAACGGGCGAACATATAGCTACCTGGAAATCTTACAGGCAACGATAGGAAGAACTAGACAAGATATGCGGTTGCATATGGAATCTATATTACTCACAACTTGACTAGGTAGATTATGTTCAACAACAGTAGTAGAAGAGTCAGCTTCGATCTGGAACTCGCATTTGACATGTGCGGGAGGAAACTTGCCGTTCCCATCGATGTCAATGAGGTAGACATCGTTTCTCGTGTAGCCGAGGAGTGCTAACTCTTCACAAGTCTTGCGGAAGGTCGCAAAGTGACAGTTTTCTCCGATGTAGCCTCGAAAAATGAATAGTATTTTTAGGAATGTTGAATTAAGGCTCGATTGCACTACAAATCACTTAATACAGTTAGCGCTAAATTATTTTAAAAAGTAGTTCTGTTTCGGTCAATCGTTGAGCAGTGGCAGGAGTGAACCCAGACAGGCGCTTTACTTTGTGTAAATTACTGATAAGTGCTTGCACTGACTGGTCAGGTCCTCAGGTTATTTCCTCAAAAGACCATTTCAGACACTAATCTACATGGACCTCATATGGCCTGACCAAGATTGTGTCTGGGCTTTAAAAGAGACTGTGACCTCTGAGTTTGTTTCGGCCTTTATTCTCAGAGTGGTCAGATAGGAAACGCCGAACTCAAGTAGCTTATTTTTTTTTATATGCCGTTTAAAAATGATTCCGATATCCTATTTAAAGAATAAACAATTTCATTTCATTTCATTTAGCGTTAAACGTATTTAGTTATTTGTGGTGCAAGTAGGCCTAAGTCTAGGTGAAAACACAAAGTGAAACATATTGATAAAGAATCTGTATCTGATGGCCTACAGTTAAGAGTTGAGCAATTGCATATCTGAGGGCTACGTAGCTATATCATTTATCATCTACAAATTGTGCATTATTTGAGCCAAATGTTTGGATTTTCGATACGATTTAGTTCTAAAAATATATCTTTAGAAACCTTAGTTAAAAGTGTGAATAAAGAAATTTATTCATATAAATTCCGCTTACCAGTATTATCACAGTTGCAAATAACCCTGTCCTCTCTAACAGAACAGATCCCACCATGTTCACAAGTATTAGGTCTCGTGCACGGGTCCACATATCTACAGTCATCTATGGCCACCTCACCGACAACTCTCTCAGTCATTATCACAAATCTCGGCTCAATTAGCATCCCGTTTATTTTTATGTTCCTCATGCAACCAATTAGACCTAAGTTAGCTGATTTCAGACCACTGCCTATTACGATTTTGTCTTGGAGCTCGAAGTCTAGACCTGAGGAAATGGGGTGATTAGAAAGGTAACTGTTTTTGTAAATGGTAGTATAACGGTAGTTTTATTTTAATGGCTTGGTTACAAATAACTGTTTTAGTAGATAAATTAGTTTTTGCGTAACAATGTCGTTTAGTGATTTATTGAAACGATTCGAAAGAACCCGATATTACTCACAAAGTCCTTAAGCCTTTATCTACATAGAAAAAAAAATAGCAAGATATAACATTACTATTTAATTATACTGCATAGTTAATAACCATGTAGCTTTATTTTCGAATGACACACAATATGATAATAGTAAAAATAAATAGTAATATTAAAACATTCATAATTGCTAATATCTCTGTATCCATTGTTATGGAAGCTGTAGGTACACAAAATTAATTATCTTTGTCTCATATACGCCAAAATTGCCAACAGCACAGTCTAATAAAGTAACAGTATTGTGTCTCGGCGGTGACCTTGAAATAATTACCTACGGCCGCTCGGTAGATAAACCTTCCGCGTCCGTGCGTAACTGCCGCGCACTCGAGACCGTTGCGAACTGAAACACACTGAGATTTCGAAGCGCGTCGTTTCGGCCGTTTTCTATGAAGCCATAATACTGTCACTTACCTATACTGTGCCAACAGCGTCTACTGAATACAAAAGACCGTAAAACAAAAGAAAGCTCACCAAACATCTGCACGTGCTTATTATGATAATCCACCGTCATCTTTATCCTTCCCTTCCTGTAATCCAACTCGACGTTGTGCCAATCATTGCTTACGTTGAACTTCACGGATTTCAAAACGGTCACGTTCTTGCCAACGTCAGACACCAACTCGAATCTTATCTCTTCTTTCACCATTCTTACCTACATTTTTATGAGATAGCATGTTAGTGGTATGTGATCATATGGCCCAGTAGCAGTGAGCTTAGCCTTGAGAATAATTTCTAGATCAGTTAGTTTTTTTTACTAAAATTGGAATGTTTGCTGGTGAAATTGCCAGCGATAAATCAATATTTGAATAGTTTTTAGGTCAGTCTGTAAACGTATGAGGCGTTTTATTTATTTGCCAAACACACATGAATCAATCTAATATAGGGGGTAACTTTCATTACCCTTTTCACTAAAGTTATTTTTGAAATCATCATGGTTTGATTTTTCAATTATATCAAGAACTTCAGAAGGATTACCAAATTCGTGCATGTTATCAATATCCCAGTGAAGTAATATTAACCGTCAGGTTAGGTAAATTTAGTTTTTGCAACCTGACACAGAAGTCTAGACTGTATTTGCATTTATTTACAATTAAATTGCATCTTGTTTTCTTGTGTTCTAATTAAACCGTTATATAAAAAGTTAAGTATTATTGTTGAAGGTTTCGAAATTAGTGTTCAGTTTTTAAATTGTAGCTCTTATGTTTCCCCCTTTTGTAATAAGTAGTTATAAATGTTGAACACTCAAACGTAATTGATATTGAACTCGTGTTATATTAAAAAAAATTATTTGCTTTATTAGCAATACGTTTTCGTATTAATAGTCTTCAGATGCCGTATCAAATTATTATTTGTTCAAGTGTCTTATTGTGGCGAACAATAACGAATGAAATGTAGTTAAACATTATCAAATTTGCATAAAAAATAACAGAAACATGTTTGTTATGACTTAGGTATCACTAAAACTTACCTCCCAGTAACCTTGTGTGGATGTCTGACTGTAAGCCAACACAGCCATGTTTTTGCTGGTTTTAAAATCAAACTTCAAATTGACAGTGTGGCTCTGATTCAGCGGCCACCAAATATGGGACGTTGCGAAAGGATACGTAATCGGTATTACCTCTATATCTATATCCTCAAACTCAGGATCCAACACCCCTATGTAGTGGACTTTAGGGTTATTTTGCTTCAACTCGTACAAAATTGACACGTCATTGTAATAAACATATTTCAAGTTGCCAGCGAAATTGTTGAACGACTTCAATCCTTTCATTTTGTGTAAATCCGGCCCGCCGCATATGTAGATTTCTGGATCAATGCATAAGTATCGAGCGTTTCCTGGTACTTCGTAAGTCTCTGTTGTACTATCAAGGTATACGAATATGGTTTGTTCTTGTAATATGACGGTGAGGTTATGCCACATGTTGTTGTTGACTTTTTCTCCTAAATAGTCTTCGACTCGTCCGTCACCTAAATCTATTTGCACGGCAACTTTTTCATCGTGTATTGATAGAGCTATGTAATGGTGTTTGTCGTCTATTTGTCCACTCGCGTAGAATAGCGCTGAGTCGTCGAATCTAGTCTGTGAAATTGATTTGGTAACTTGTATCATTTATTCTTTTTTTTTCTTACAGAATAAGCGGGGCTCTATGAAAGGGAACATTGTTAATGTTAGTAACGGTAAATGAGCGTTGTTAATTCGACAATTATAAACGTTGTAGTAACCCAAATGTTACTTTCAATGAATTCTGTAATGTTACAATAAAATCTATTGCTGGGAAAAGCACCACCGTCTTATCTAAGCCTGTCACCATAACGACAATGTTAACAGCATAGTTATGTTTCGGCAGTCGAGGTAAGATAGCCAGTTCCACTGTGGTTGAGGATTCCGGGTAAAGCTCGCTTCTACCTTCGGCCTGATCATCACTTACCATCAGGTGAGATGCAGGCCAAGACCTTCGCCGTTGCAGAGAAAAATAAAAAAACAATTTTTGTATAAAATTAGCAACATCAGAATTTTGTTTTGAAATATCCACCGCTATAAATTATCGTCATTAATCCAAATGTATTCAAAACGTTTTAAAGTGGTTCAAACTTTTATTTGCATGTGATAATTAATTTCTTTGTGCAAAAACAAGATTATAATTTTGAATTAAGTGACACACACATAGAAATAAATCTGAATCCTAAGTGGGACATTTATTATGGATAGCTCGATGCTGGGATAAGGTTGGTATAGGAATAAGCGTTGCTTAAGCTTAATCTAAAATATCATAACGTGCTAATCTCCGGATACTTAGTAAGATGGTAATTTAGTTCATCAAAAATTATAGCAGGTTAACCACATATTGCAATGCGTAAATTTTTAAAAGTGAAGTAGAGTAAACCAATTACACAATGTAACATAATGAGAAAAAAATTGGAACAATAGTGACAGCATTATTGCATCTGATTTTTTGCATATTCCTTTTGATCATATCCGTAACAATCTTGATGATAACTGTAAATAATATCCATTAAACATTTTGCAATGTTGATTGCGAGGCGGTTGTGTGCGACGTCATAAAATATCAGTCATAAATTCGTTCAAGAGAAAGTTTGTTCGTTTAAATAGATTAAAATGAAAAGGCGATTTTTAGTATCCGTTTTGGGGCATTTAAAATCAACGTTTATTGATTACTTTTTTGGTTCTGATGTGTCATACATTAAAATTGCTGATTAGATCGATTTAATTATAATAAATTTTGAACAAACAAGAACATTTTTATCTAAACCTGAACTATTAAAACTTAATTATGCTAAAAGCGACAAAATTAATATGTTGTTAAATGAGTTCAGCTCATAACACACAAATATGGAAGAATAAGGAAAAACGTGTTATTTCTAAAATAATACTAATCGTCTTTTTGTCCCTAATAAGACAAGATGATATTGCCCATACTAGATGCTTTAAATTGTCAAGTTGACCAGAAAAGCTCGAGGAAAGTCAGATTGTAAAAGGCTCTTTCCGTCTGACGAGGACTCAAAATTATGTCTCAAGTGTATCCTTTCAGTTAGAGAAACTCTAGGCTAGCGCTGAAAATGTCTTCTAACTGCTTGCCATCATTGTCAATGTCGTCAAGGCAGAAGAAGGCAAAAAAAAAATAGAAACCATAAAGCAAAGCAATAAGTTCCCAATATACTACAATACTGTGTCTGAAAAAATACATAAATAATTTTCATTGCACAAATAAAAGCGCATGCAAGCAAATCAAGTTTAAACCACATTACCTTAAAGTGCATGCTGACACGAGTGCTAGTAGAGTGCACTCGGTCCTTCCAGTCGTAAACACGATACGACACGTAACTCGATCCCCGCAGAGTTAGGACAGTCGCCGCTGGAATGTGACGTCATTATGATATTGGTAATATTGATTATTATGATATGTGGGACTGAGTAGGATCGACAGGATCGAATGGGACAGACACATCACTCATACCATAAGGTAGATGACAGAGGAGGAGTGATTGAGAGTTTAAAATTCACAGATAGTTAGAAAAGGATTTAAGAAGAGGAAATCTAATAAGGCATTATTTCCAACACTGAGAATAAACGCGGATGTTCCAATAAGTATTTCAGAAAATTAGTCTTTATGTTGGTGATATTGAAAATATATGGTCTCATACCATATATTTTGCTAAGTTGGTTGGGGATTGTTGCTAAGTACTAACAGCCGCAAGAGTCGATCGATTAGGTTAAGCTACGCTTACCACGGTTAATCCGTGAATGGGTGACCATCTTTATATATCAAGACCCTTCCGTGCCTCGGAAAGCATATTAAGCCGTTGGTACCGGCTGTCATTTGTAGATCTTTGACAGTCGTTACGGGTAGTTAGAAGCCCGAAAGTCTGACAACCAGTCTTACCAAGGGGTATCGTGTTACCTAGTCACTAGGTTGTGGAGGTCAGATAGGCAGTTGCTCCATGTAAAATACTGGTAGGTATTCAATTGCATCCGGTTAGATTGGAAGCCGACCCCAACATAGTTGGGAAAAGGATAGGCAGATGATGATTGAAAATATATGGCAAAACTAGTGATGATGAAATGATCCCTTAACGTTAGATAAAACATAATGCCGAATTTAAAGATGTTGAGTTATAAACCCTAACCTAGCTGAAGTGAAGGTGAAGGGAATCATTGGTACTTATTACTAATTAATAAAGAGATAACGATATGCCAGTGGACGGTTTTTCTTTTTAAGCCGTAAACTCGATACAACATGTAATTTGAATCCTTCAGAATTGACACAGTTGCCCAAGCAATTGCAGTCGTGACGTAACTGTATTGCAATAAGAATGATATTGGGAATGCACGAGTTATCGGTGACAATGAAGAAATTGTAGATATATGTAATAAATTAAACATTCGCCTATCGAACAAGCCAAAAAAGCGGTTTACTATCGAAGGTCAAGGAGACAAATACTGTGTTGATAATATCAATAATATTATTATTGATTCCTTAAAAGCTTTAGATATTTTGGTTGTAGGTATATATGCTGATCTTTTAGTAACCGAACAGACCTCATTCATATTGTTGATATAAATATTCATTATAAAAGTCGTGAAGTAGGACCATAATAATATGCTCGAATATATTTTAAAACAAGTTGCTGTGATAGCATTAATACCTAGTCAGTCAATCAGCGCGAAAACAGCAGTTGCGAAATAAAAAAATTGCTTCTAGAAAATTACTAAGAATCGTGAGAAAGTAAGTATACAAATAAATTTCACTGCAACTGGATTGTGTAGTTCTGGCCAAGCAGAAATACATAATCAGAGGTATAAATGGCATGATGCCAACGAGACGTAACTTATAATTGACGTCAGTACTCGAAACGGCGATTCGGTCAGAGTTCAAACAAGTTTTCTAAACCCGTTTTAGCTGAGTCTACTATTAGCAACATCACTTAGAAACAGGTCAATTATTTTGCACTAACACCGAACAGTCGGGATGAAAAAGTGAAATAGCATTATGTGACAGCTGAATGTTAGAAAGAGAACGTGATTGCATCGACTGTCATTAGAGCCATCACATTATCTATACTACGACCAGTTTTTAAAGACTGGTGGTGAAATAGAGAACTAACAGAATTGTATTGAATTTGATATTTCTGCAAGCAAGTGGCGCCGCCGTGGAAGGCCAAAATATAGTGGTCAGAAGATTGCAGCCTTGTTAATATTATTACTATTTATAGATTTTGTGAAAGCCAACAATCATTTCGTCTAAGATCTTCAATTAAGTTAAAATCCTGATGTATAACAAGATTGCGTAACATTTTAATTGTTTTTTCTTGGCCTTATGTAAGAAGTGCTCGAGATTGGTCTGCTTTTGAAAGGAATCATAAACCTAATTAACGTGGAGAAGTAATTTGCACAGGGTTGTAAAGATTTTAATTGACCTCAATTCGTTTTTAAATGTCAACGTTGAACTGTAAATGGAGAAAGGGAGACGGAAACAAAAATTGAACAACCTTTATTCTTTAGCAAAGAATAGTGGATATATGTTAGTAAGAACCAAAAAAAGAACGATACTTATAAATAATGAAGAAAAGTCAAGTGATCATTGAATTCAATTGATATTAGAATTTAATCAATAAATTGTTACCGCAAAGAATTTGTGGAATTTGTCAGAGTCATAATTTTAGTTTTGCCAAAAGAACTCAATAAAAAAAAGTACTCACTAAAAACATCACAAAGATGCTCTTCATACAAGGTTCCAAAGCAATCACATCTGTATCCATTATACTCATTAATGCACCTGGAGCCTTCAAAGCAAAGGTTTTCCATAGTCCTGCACTTATCAATACATCCTTCTTTAACGTTTTCATGTTTTGTAGCTATTAGAGGCACTATTGGTAGAAGATCTGAAGCTGCTTTTCCGGAACTTAGCACCATGTCACTGATGCAGCCGACGAATGATTCGATTATGTATTTTACACCGTGGAGTTTTTCTTCGGAGCTTAGACCTAACGAAGGATCATTAGGGACTTTGAATATATTGATATTTATTTTGATATCTTTTATAAAGTGTATTTTTGTGTATATAGTATCAATAAATGCATGTCGCATCATCGTCATCATTATAATTCTATTCTAAGATGAAATTTTTATTTTCTGATAATCATCAGAAAATAAAAATTTCATCTGATGTTGATGGAGCGAATTAAAAAAAAAGCTTTTTCCAAAAAAAAAAAAAAACAGCCGTCGGTGTCTTTAGTTTTTGTATTTTCGTTTTTTGCCATCGACTTTGGAAATTAAAGTTATTTTTCACTTTGTAGTGTTTTCTAGGAAGTTGGTTGTTTTTTTTTTTTGGTTTTTTTTTTTTTTACTTTTTAGTTGTGGTACCTACCCCACACAAATTCGAATACTACTTGCATCCAAGCAAAGTTAATAAATTTTATAAGGGCCTACCTTGAGAGCATACTTTATCAAACAAAAAAGAATTTTCAAAATCGGTCTACAATTGACGGCGAAATGGGCGGACATTAAAAAAAAGTACGCAAACGAACAATTAACCTCTTCCTTTTTGGAAGTCGGTTAAAACAAGTATTAACAGAATACAATAAATTAATGCATGTGTGGTTATCACAATGATCACTGATCAGCAGTTTTTTTTAAATTTTTGGACAACTTACGTGATCATATGTAACAATAAAGTGACTGATCAAGTGATCATAGAAAGTATATTTCAAAAGAAGGGCCACTTAAACTTAACAGTTTTGTAATTTAATCTCGATTGTGAATTGATATTTATTTTATGATAAATTGTTTTTGTTACTTTGAAGTGAACGCACTCCAAATGACGAAATAATATCACTTACCTCCGATAAGAATAACGGATGTCAAGTTATCAGTGATGCCGTAATTCGTGTCGAAACTTAGGCCCTGTAACAGAAACACTATGTATCACATAATAATTGTGGAAATAACAAAGAAAACTCTTCCATAACGTGTACGTCATTTGTCCAATAAAGTAGTTCAATGTATAAAACAGTAAATCCAAATTTGTTATTAGAGAATCTCTAAGCAAGTTACAAGATGATAAAATTAAAGTAGAAAAAGAAGTAGGAAAGATTCAAGTTTTAGCAGAAAAGTTAATTGGTGAGCTTCCTCTTTTTAACCGTTCATAGATATTTGTTGAATTCCATGAGTCAAACCCAACAAAAATGTCCTTGTCCAACAATAAGGTTTTAAAACATGACACACACGTTGTGGCAGGTCGCTAACTCCACATAATGAAGTGACCCGTTTCCTTTATTTGATTCGGGCAATTTACGTAACACTGCAAGCTTTATACTGTTTTCATTGTTGGATATACCTGATACAATCTTGACCATAACGAGAGATCAGGATTTCAGAATTGCTTTAAAACATTTTAATAATTCTTGCGAATATCTACTGTTGCTCAAAACATTTTATTTATTGCAAATCTTGATGGTCCTTCCACACAGTAATTATCAAATATAAGCTTTGCTCCTACTTGGTAGGAAAGGAATCGGCGAAGAAAATGAAAAGAGTAGTAGTAATTATCAGAAAAAAAATCTAAGAACATAACTTTTCTTCAAGTTCAGTGTCAGTGTTCTAAATAAAGAATGTAATGCTTATGTACCAAGTTCCAATTTGACCTTTAACAGTAGTTTTAAGGAGTCTTACCTTTAAATAGACTTCTTCTTTGAGATGGTCCACTTTAGCAATAAGCCTAGCTCCATGAACATCGATGGTCACAACCACGCTATGCCACTGATCTCTGTTCAACGCTCTGCCAACTGTGACCGATGTTAGGTGCTTGCCGAATACGTGGACAACTGAAACATACAAATATTTGATCTAAAAGAGATATAGAGACTGTTCACATTTAAGAATTCGTTATACAATAAATATACTTTGATGTCAATAAAATAAAATGCAAAGTGGTTTTGTTATTGTGTTTGAGCGTTTATAAGGCTTTAAAATGCTGAAACTAAAACTGATGATTATCGAACCGGAATGCTAGATAAAAATCTAGTAATAATCGATCCGGTTGATATTATTTTGATTTTGAAACAAGTTATCACTATCACACATTTTTCTACAACAAATAAATCTTTAGAGAAACTTGCATTACCGTATTAATAAATTGTACCTACAGACGTAGCAGTGACAGACTGGAGAGAAAACAAAACACTAAGACATTATGAGGCAGACAGACAGATCGACAGACAAGACGACATACTGATGGACGGACGTTTGAATGGTAAAGACTTTACATGCTGGAGAAAAAAGTGAAGGATTTCAAACGATCCCGGAGGTACTATGGACGATGAGAAATTATTGTGAAGCAAATGATAATAAATGATGCTGGCTGATTGATAGGAATTTCAATTTATAAAAGTAAACATGATTGTGTACTATTTTCTTATCTGATTTACTTGCTTGCGTCGAAGATAGATAAATGGTTTTCTCGGGGACGTGAATTTGTTATCTTTGTTTCGACTTGAAAAAGAAAAGGGATCTATATACGTATATAGTTAAATTAGAACTTAATTGAATATTTGAACTCTTCAATGGATAACTCGAAATAACCTATGATTACTGCAGTCTTGTTGTAAATATATGTTAATTTAAATGTAAATAAAATAAACAAAAAAGACGACTTAAGAAAATCGGATGAGTGCCAAAAATATATTGAAATAAAAAAAAAATCGAAGGCAAGTCAGTGCGACAGTTTTATCATCCTTATGTTGATTTTACCAAACTAGGTCCCACATAAAACTTAGCCTACAAACAAGATCCATTCAATGTCGTGGCACTTGATCGGCATTGCCTCAGTGAGCGCCGACAACTAAGATTTATTGTTTGTGTCCCTGAATTAGCGTTTGTCAACGACTCACCGCGCAGCGTTTGCAATTTGAGGACCGATGCTTGCCATTTTGTCCGTTGCAAAATAATATAAAATCGAAAACTCCTCTTGACTATTATATTTTGGACACTTTTGTTAGTGTTGATTTTTGACAAGTACTGCTTTTTTTACTCGACCTGCTCGATAATGTTAAATTATATGTCATGCAAACCTAACTTGAAGTAAGTCATTCTGACCCTGGGGTCTAACAGGGCAATATGATGTGATTTGAATTCGTTTGAAAACTTTTCCAAAAAAAAATTGTTAAAATAAGTTGGCTACTTTACTCTTTATTCCTGAACAGATTTATATTATTCTGCTTACCTTTCAATTCACCCTTTTCTACGATAACGTATAGAGCATACGGCTGCATCTTGAAAACTGGGTTCTTTACATTATGATATACCAGCAAGCCATGTGGCAATCGTGTCCGGAATTTAAATGATATTTCTCTGCATAACCTGTAATATAGAAAGAAGATTTTAGTATTATATGCAGCTATTTAATAACAAATAAATAATAATAATTGCTTTATTTGTACAACCTTAAAAGTATAAGAGATCGAATAGTAGAATCCACTGAAGAAGTTTTACTCTAAATCCTGATTGAAAGCGTCTCGATTGTTATTCACCTAGGAATCCTTCACCACAGCTAGGAAATTGGCTGTTGAGTCAACAATAGAGCTTGATATGCGGGCAAGGAAGCAATTTTGATTGTTATTTCGAGTGTAACCACATTTTGGTACTAGACTCCTACACTTGACTAGGTACTTGACTTGAGCTCAGTTTCCTGCATATCCAGTTGGGTATCAACAGTAACGAGTTCGTTTTGTTGACTGTCCACAGTGTCCCCATCCTATCCTATACTATTAAACGAACAATATTTGTAGATATATATATATCTCACGTTCTCGAAATCAGCTGTAACGATTTCGATGAAAGTTGCAATATAGGGGTTTACGGGGCGAAAAATCGATCTAGCTAGGTCTCATATTTGGGTTTTTTTTCCGTATTTTCACCCGAACAGAGCTCGGTCACCCAAAGTTTAGAACAAGATATTGAATAATGACATGGCAGCATGGAATTAATAAGTAGCTATTATAATTGCAGCATGGAATAAGTAGGTACTACACATAGATTGGTATGAACTTTCCTAAACTATTCAATGAGCATTCTCTATTTTCACCAGAGCAGAGCTCGGTCGCCCAGGTACTATTGCTAATGTAATGATAAAGAGTCTTACCTAAGCTGAAACCTCTGTATAATATCCCCATCCAGCTGTATAAAAGTATTGTCCTTAGCGAACATGAAGGTTCGGTGATGTCCCGACTCAGCGAACGTCAGGAACCTGTCTCTATCACTGGGTGGTATCGGGGGGATGGCAGTGACGTAGGTTGACGTCGATATGTTGACTGTGGTGACGCTTGATGATGGTGACGTTAGAGGTAATGTTGTTGGTGGTAGCACTGGAAAGAAGGTCAACTGTTTCAATATATTGGGCTTTTATACCGAATATTCCAGGGCTAATTGTAACTTAGAGAGTTGTAATGATGATTTAATGACTATAATTCTGTAAATACATATTTGTTACGGTCATGATCATATTTTTTTGATATACAAACAACTTAATACTGAACGAGAAAAGAACTGAATTTCGCGTTATCTTAGTGCATCCCATTCCATTAATATGATGTATGCTACTGTTTTTTTCATGTTTCTAATGGAAGTCGTGTGACGAATGTTGCGGTTGGATAGGTGGGGGCTCCTACTTGCTCTTAAAATTTTACAATTATTTACTTCCTGTGACTAAGCAATTCATTTTAGTTCACAATGTTTTGTATACGGGCGAGAAATATCTTAGAAACACGTAAGTGGGTATTAGAATTACTGATTCTTCAATCTTGAATATGTCATTCTAGTGTCATGATTTTTAAGACAAGCTTTTTTTTAACATGACATCACGCCTTGTTTCCCCGAAGGGTTGGGCAGAGGTGTCCCTGAAGCAGGCACACCCACATTTCGCCAGTTATGTTTAAGTCCCATGTAAGAGGGGGCGAGGCCATCAACCGGGCACAAATCCAGACTCCGAGCTGCTACTGAGAAATTTCAGATAGAAAAGCTACACTTGCCCGACCCGAGAATCGAACCCAGGACCTCATGCTCAGCAGTAGCGCTTGCGTCCACTAGACCAACGAGGCAGGCTTTTTTTTAAATGTAACGTAATATCATTTAAAGCACTGAGTCCGCTTGGTAGATTACAGCCCATTTCCTGTCAAAGAGAAGAGGCCTGTGTCCCAGCAGCGGGAGCATTATTGGCTGATTATATATCATTTAAGGCAATCTTGCTCTTTGAAATTAAGCTTGTAAACATTTACATATTTTTAGCAATCTTGTCCCGCTATTCTGGCTTGTTGCTATGTTAGGTATAGGTAGCTAGCCAATAAAGTGGCTATGCTGGATCTACCACGTGATAAAGTGAGGTCTTGGGTTCAAGGATCTAAATTAAAATCAATAAGGATCATACTCGAAGTGATAACGATGAGAGTTAAATTGGTACCATTCAGTACCAACTAGCTACAGGAAAGTTATGACTACATTCATCGAGATTTTATGATTGAAATCAGGTTTAGTTGGGTGAACGAGGTTCTCAGTAGTATCTTTTGCAGTGTGCGTTTAAAATTGAATAACTGCGGTGCATAGAAAACAGAAATTGTCCCTTTACTTAAACTCAAATTTTTCAATTGACATGAGCCGTTCCGCAACATTTCTGTCTAGGAGATTTCCGATAATTATAGGAAAAATCTCCCCCAGAACTGTAATAATTTTTTAAATATCACTAGGAAATTGGTTACAGCATTTCTTTAAGATTAAGTATGAAAGATTACAAAAAAAAAACCTATAAAACTGCAACATATTAAATAACTGATAATTGCTCTCCAAGGTAAGGTAAGAGACTTCGGTCTTCGGGCTTTCCGAAACGCCTCCGTGCCTGGGAAAGCACGTTAAGCCGTTGGTTTCAGCAGTCATTTGTGAACTTTGATAGTCGTTACGGGTCGTCAGAAACCCGAAAGTCTGACAACCGTCTTACCAAGGAGTATCATATTACCCGGTTACTGGTTGTGGAGGTCAGATAGGCAGTCACTCCATGTAAAATATTGGTATTCAGCTGCATCGAATTAGACTGGAAGCCGACCCGAACATAGTTGGGAAAAGGCGAGGCAGATTGGTTGAATTGCTCTCCAAGGTGTTGACACAAGGTGCATACTATGCAATGCAACATCGTTTTCAGCTCAGTAGGTAAATCTTATTTAATCGATGTGTCGACATTATGGCATAAGAATACTTTCGATTCGAGACACTGAAATCGTAAGTGTGCGTAGTTACTTAATGCAACATCATTAAGTGTATCACGAATTATTATTTTAAGATCGCACGGTAATTAAGCTAAGAGCTTATAAGAGGTCTGATTGGCATAAAATTGTTATTATATTGGATTTTGTTGCGTATATTTGGTAACAGTGACACGTTGAGGTTTTCCGTCTAGTAAATAGGCTATGGCAACAAAAAAAAAACGATCTAGAGCACGCATTTCAAATGATTATGTTTTAAAATTAAGTTACAAAGTTTGCGATATCTGCCTTTTCCAAGAACTTCGTCATAGCGTCTAGTTCAAAGTTTTTTTTTGGAAACTTATTATTTATTTTGTTGTAAATAATTTAAGACATAATAAATAAATAAACATATTACTAACCTTTTTCCTCAGCAGCCAGATCAACCGGTAGACTGCATTCAACATCAGCTGTTCCATATAAAATTAATAATACGATCATACTTATTCTTTTTCTTTGAGATGGTGTAGCCATTTTGCTCTATACGGTTCATTTATCTGCAATAAATTAATAATGTCTTTACATGATAATTTTATAATTAGATATCCTTAATAAAGATAAATGACTCGGTTATAGTAATAATACTAGGCCACTCACGGAAGATACAGTTCTTGCAGAAAGGTAATTTTTCTATAAAAGGTGTCTTTAAATCGGGCAATAAGATTTAAATTCTAACCTAACCACGTATCAAACAAAAATGAAAAAAAAAACAGTGGCACTCCGGGAGTGCCGAAAACTTGAACAAGAAAATACTTGCATAGAATATTGATCCGTAACGTAATATAAATAAAGAGCACAATCGCGTAACTTACAAAAATGAGGTTTCGGTTACGGTGTCGCGAGTTTAATTATTTGTT
The DNA here is from genome assembly GCA_916610215.1 of Omphaloscelis lunosa. Taxonomy (NCBI): domain Eukaryota; kingdom Metazoa; phylum Arthropoda; class Insecta; order Lepidoptera; family Noctuidae; genus Omphaloscelis; species Omphaloscelis lunosa. Next base: position 14,955,997 of record OU744261.1, on the reverse strand, counting down.
CTCTTCTCAAAAATCCCCAAGGCGCTTAAAGAAATTTTCACTACAAAAATATGCATAAAAGAGTCAAGAATATAGAAGACAGAAAGAGAGGGCGTGAACGACTACCAATAACTTGGCTACGAACAATAAACGGTATGATAGCGAGCAACACAACGTAAGAGATAACCCACAACCGTACGGTGTGGCGCAGAAGTAATAGGAGGGCTGACGACAAATTAGTTGGGATAATAGCCAAGAAAGAAGAAGAATCAACCACATAATAGACAAAAGAAGGTAGCAAAGATTATAAGCTTAGGTACACTTGGTTTTACTTCTTCATGCTGTTAATGTTAACCTTTGACTCTTCTATTTTACATGGTCAAGATCAACTTTCAAACTTATCAAATATTGTGGCCCTTGGCCATCAAATCCCCGTTATGGGGCCGTTAAAAAAGGATTAACTCCAACACAAATTCGGCTTTGTGTATTTGTAAATGTAAATAAACTTTATCATCAATTTTTAAGTAGTTTTTATTATATCCAAATGTAGTAACTTAAACCTTAGTAGTATCAAGATAGGGTTTATTTTCGATACAAAATAACTTGTATAGGCATTGGGCGGAAATGTGGAATCAGAGTGTTAGAGTGTGGGCTGGCTAAATACGGCCAATGTAACCTGACCCGCCACAGTCCTAAGTGTTTACAAAAGTTACTGGGAATGAAGAACTCGTCGTTGCCCAAAGGGTCAAATTATATTGGATTTCGTTGTGAGCCTAAATTGGCTCAAGTAACCACAGTTGTCTAAAGAAGCCAGTTGACACATCGGTTTTTGAGATGGCTTGTGTATGACATTTTGACTTATGTCCGGGATAAGTGATTTATACCGGGACCTTCAATTGATTAATGGTTTGGGGCGGTATTCGCAAATTGAGTTGAGCTCCTGGTCTTGACTCAACAAGCTCAAGGGTCAGATTTTATTTTGCATGCGGGTTTTCGACATCTCCTTTTCGGAGCTAGGTCTGTTTTTTCCCCAACATCATTAAATTATTATTATGATGAAAAATACTACATACTATAACGATTCTTAGTGATGAGATGAGATTCAAAATTAACAGATAAGTTTTATAATTACTTTTAAATCGAAATGATTAAGAACATCGTTTTATACTAGCCGTTTTTCCAAACAACGCCCATTATTTATGATATAAAAGACGGAAAAAAATTGCGGTAATCGTGGGCACATCTTTATAGACTAACAAGATAAATTAAGTACATGTTTAAGGAAATCGTTGAGAGGATTCAGAGGAAATGTCTTAATAGTATCCCAAGATTACGTGCCGACGTGTCAGCGTATATAGAGGGAAATCCTGTACTGAACGCGGAATTCTTGTTTACAGCGTCAGTTTTATCTTGCAAACGCATGTTAGATTTAATTTATCGTATTGCTTGACCAGACTTTTCGCTACAACTAATACATACTTATTGCGTGTTACATGTAATCCAAGATCCAAGTAACGTGTCGTTTATAACGGTATATGTATTGAAATTAAACTCACACTAATATCTTAAAAAATCACAGCCGAAATACTATTAAAATATACATTTGCACAATCTTGCAGCACTCGATAACGTAACAAAACTTTTATTTACAAACTATTAAGGCGCGCATTCCATTTTCAAAATTTCAAATTATCTACCACAAACACCAGTTCACTTTTTTAAAACTAATTCTTTTTCTTTTTTTTTAACGCTAGTGGCCAGGAGCACGTCGGTAACGCGCCCCCTTTCAACCGCGGAGTAGGTACTGACGCGAACTTTAACAGCACGTAATAACAGTAACAAATTGTCCTCGTGGGTCATAGTCGTTCCCAGTCGGAGGACTTAGGATGTAAGCGGAGAGATTCAATAAGCGAATTCGAGGTCTGAAGGAGCACTTTTAATTTGTTATGGAGGTATAATTTCTTTTCTTTTCACTTTTGATGAAAATCGATTTTCGATGTCATTGTTTATTTAATCGAACGCCACTTTGATATTAGTTCTTAACATTCGGAGGAAAAGGAAGAAATCATAATCCTATTTAGTGTACTTGCGCTACTTACAATACAACTCAAGAAAACACGTAAACAAACGTCATTTTTTCAAATGTATTTCCATATTAATTACTAAAACTTACACTAGGCACTAAATATTTCGACTATTTTCATCTGGCAATATAAAATACTTTTGCTCACACAATGCAACTGCACTCACTCTCGCATACAGTGCATACCATGATTAATTACAGTGGCACTCAATTACCTCAGCACCGACCGACACGATTCTGTAATTTAATTCACCTACTTGTTAATTAGCAATGTATTTCAATTTAAATTTTTACGCAAAAAGGATTTATTTAAAGTTGGAAATGTTTCTGCTGTAACTGGTCATGATAAAACAAAATATGAATAGAGCAAGTGTGCTTTTTTATAACCATAATTAAAAACGACATATATGCAGAAAGCCAAAGGTACTGATTAATGTTACAAAGTGATAAGATATAGGTGATGAGACTGTTGAAATTTTTAGCTTCATCGGTTTTAGTATTGCTCCCTGTGAAAACTGCAATAAGTACCTACAAACCCTCCGCGAGGGTCACTGTTATTACGTTTGCGCTAAAGTTATCCCTCGCGACTGGTCAACGGCATTAGGTTTGAAACCGTGTTGTAAAATGAAGTAAAAAAATTGGGTCTTTTCACGTATGTCGTTTATACGTAGTATCTTTGGGGGTTTTCATATGTACCAGTGGGGTGGGGACGTGAAATGATAAAAAAATATAAATATAAGAAAAGTATAATAACTCGCTCTGATCCCGAGACGTGTCTAACCTATAAAATTTTTAGAGAATATTAAAAATTGTAACCGTGAAAATGGTTTTCCACACCTGAAATAGGTATTGGCCTCCAGACACAAACAATTTTTTGAATATAGAAATGCTTGTTTTTTAAAACCAACGCATATACTAATAAATGTTGTTAAAATATACATTAGATTTTATTTTCATAGTTTATATTGCTGTATTTGCTGTGTTGCTGTATGCTGTTGTTGTTGTTGTTGTATGCTGGAAGCCGACCCCAACATAGTTGGGAAAAGTCTAGACAGATGATCAGTTTATAATGCTGTATTCGCAAAAAAAACCTATGTTTAAAATGAGCCGCGAGGGCTCCCGGCATATGCGGCTAAAGTGAACTCTCCAGGAGGGTTCCCAGCACTGAGCGTGTTAAACGTAATACATTTTCAACTTCAGGTATTTTGAGGAATACAGATTAGGCCAAGAAATACATTAGGTATTTTCTTCAAACAAAAAGCTAACTAGATACAAAACAATAACGGAACTAAACCAAACAATGATAGAAACGCATTGTAGCAGATAATATAATACCGATTCAGTTTCTTTATCTCTCACATTGACTTTCTTGTCCGCTCTTCCATTTTGTGAGCAATTTTCAACGCTTTCGTTTCAATAACCTAATATTTGTTGACAATAAAATGCGTGACAATTTTTTCGCCGTTACCGCGGGAAAATCAACTTTTGTTTAAATATTTGATTGCGTCACGATTGATCGAAATTCAAAAGTTCACGGTTTCCAATATTCCAAATGGTTTCAAATGTTTGTTGTAGCTTGCAACTTTGTTTTCTCAAACATGCTTGGAAATACGAACATTATTTTGACAACCTTCTTCGAGATAAATCGAAATTGCTGTATTGGTATTCATGTTATTATGAAAATCCATATCTGTCGTTTTTAGCGGCCAAATAAATGACTGTGAAAACTCATATCTGTCGTGTTATGTAAAAATTGAACTAACTTTTTACTTCAACACAGGCCAACCAAGTAGGTAATTTCTCAATTTCGAACTGGCTTAGTAAATAGAGCTGTTTAAGATAAAGAAGAAACAAATGACTATATTGATGCGTGAAAATTTTTCTTTGTTCGTCATTGATTCTAGAATTTATAATTAATTTAGGTACTTAGTTTGAATTTCCGCGCATTGTTTGATAAAAGTACTATACAAGCCTAGGCCGTAACCAGGCATTAATGGACTGACGTATGTCTGACTCGGCTTTGCCTCGGCCCACATTTTCACGATCGTCAATCAATGCCCTAATTGCTGGCTGCGACAGTAATGTACTATTTTTGAAGTTCTACGTTATAGATACGAGAGTTAAACGTTATTGAATGTTTTTGGTTAAGAAATTATCGAATAACTTCTCCCGCTCTAGTCGAAGCGGGAGGGCGTGTCAGACTATTACTGACTTAAACCCACCCGTGTTCCTTCAGTTGCCTGTATGTTTGATATTTGTTATGACATCTCTTTGAGGCGCGCTTGGAACACAACGCGCCGTCGACCCGGGCTTGGTCCTTATCGGAAGGCGAGTTACCCACTGCTCACCGTTCACAAGCCCGCGCCTACGGTGGCCGGGAATCGGCCTGCGATTCCCGACGCCCAGGGCGTCTCCTGCGGCGGTGAGGGACGTGAGGGCACGAAATTTGCCTATCCCTCGCGTGTTCCGCCTCCTCCTTCGCAAGCATTACTGCTTCGCAGAAGGAAGTGACGGCCTCTCATGCCCTCTCGCCCCGTACCATGGCCTGGACCAGGGCCGGACGCGGGGGATTGACTCCGAGCTGCTACTGAGAAGTTCCTGATGGAAAAATCCAATAACATTTTGCCCGACCCGGGAATCGAACTCAGGACCTCATGCTCACCTGTAGCGCTTGCGACTAGACCAACGAGGCAGTTGATTTTTGTTTGTTCTATAAGTTTTCTTCTTTTTCGTGTCGATGGGACGACATTGTATTAAATTATAAAGTGTAGTTTTTTTCAGAAATTAAACAGAATATTTTCTAACGCCTTAGTGCTCGGCGACACGACGCCGTCGCCGCGCCGCGTAACCATCAGACTGAGCCGCCGCCACGCCGCCACCGTGCCGCCGCGATGCCGTCGCCGCTTGATTTTGCCATAGCAGTCTACAATCCGCGGCCGCGGCGGCGCGCCGCCGCGGCCGCGGATTGTAGACAAGGTCACGACCCCACCGCCGCGGTGGTGGGGTCGCGGCCTTGCATATTCACAGCCAGGCGCGGCGACGGCGACGACGCAGTGACGGCGCGGTGGCAGCGCGGTGGCGGCGCGGCGACGGCGTCGTGTCACCGAGCAGTTACTCGACCTGGAAACGCAAGATTAAACTACTGAGGTGGCATTTTGGGTTACTCTATCAAATTCCCAATCTCTCAATCAACATCGAGGTTAAACGATACAAAGCTGAAATTATGATAGACACTAATTGGCTATCTATCTACCCCATCAAATAATTCAGCGAGATCCTACTTACATAGTAGGTACAGATTTGTTTTTATAGATCCGCATACACTGGAATGCGACTGACCTCTCTTGAAATGGCAATGGTCAAGTCGGTGGCACCCACTCCGAGCATCGAGTTATCATGACACCTACTCTAGCCTAGGTATTTTATATGCATATATTAATGTTAAATATGTCTCTGAGACAAACACGGTGGGTGGCAACTATTTTGTAGCTACTTTTAACGTCTATAGTGGTCTATTTTAGTTACCAGCGGTAGAACAAAGAAGTTAGCCGTGAATGAAAACGTGTTAAAATTCGCTCGTTCTGATAATTTAAATCCTAAATAAGTCTGGTATCGGTATAACATATTAATCTTGATTCTTTCGATCATAAACGTATCTTTCGATGGCAGTATGAGAACTATTTTATTACATCGCTAATGTAACTGAAGATGACATCACAATATTGCAAAGAAAATAAAAGTAAATAATCATTGCCTACTTATCTAACTTATCTTACGTATATTTTGACCATGCAATTGTACATCATCAGCAAATCCCTGACGTAACAAAATTACGTATGCAAAAATTAGGTTAATGCAAAGATTCTACTTTTCGATCTATTTCAACGCAAATGGTAGATAATTGCGAGCATTTTGAGATACTTTAATGGTCATTGCGCATAAGTTCGTGATGTTACTTATCGTTTCATACATGAAGCTTATTAGTGTTGGTACATCTACAGGAAATTGACGAAACGTCTCTTTGATTTGAGTGATCCATCATTGGAGATGACGATAAGAATGGCGGCCATGACATGAAGTGTGGGAAGGTTACACAGGGAGGGAGCATTGATGACTAAAAGTTGGCATTAGTGGAAGTCTTTTGGGAAAGCTTATGTGGTTGTTGAAGAAAGAATCCAACAAGATTGTCAGTTAGTAAAACTTACGTCATACACTCTTTTAAGTCTCTTTATTGACTGTCTGGCCAGAGAAGGCAACACAGTGAAAGTTGACCCACGGAGGAACAAAAAGTTCAGGAACCGTCTTGCAGAAAGAAAAAGAATAATTAATTCGCAAGAAAATGAGAGAATACAGAGTATATAAGTTGAGAAATATAGCAATAAGTTGAAAAAATTTGGAAAGTCGTCTACTTTTACAATGTTTGTAAATATGTGAGCACCATGTATCTATCACATAATAAAATTATCTGTCGTTGCTTCATTTTTAATTCTTTTTACCTATTGTGATATAGTAATTTTATTCTAGGTGCATCGTCTTCACATATAATTATTTTACTAATGTACGTTCTTATACAAATGATTGTAAAAAAAATTAAAAGAGTAACGGTGTAGTTTCTTCCCCATTCTTCTCCATACAAAAACTACCTTTTGGAAGGGGCGACTAGAATCAATTATATTATTTTGTAAATTGTGACGTTCAAAAGTGCCGTACATGGGCCTATTTGAAATAAATGATTTGACTTTAGCATACATTACATTGTTCGGTTTCCGTCATCTACTCTACCAGGTTTCTGGTTTGCAAGCATTAATCGAACATCGATTCCTGTTTTCTGATGGAAGATTGGGAAGATACTGAGAAACATATCTCTTAACTACTGATTTTGAGATTAGCAAGAAGAATAACATATAACAAACTAATAAAGTATAAGATGTTAATTCCGCTAGTTCTCTCAAAGCAATACAGTATGCTGTTTAAGTATCGTATTGACATAAACACAGCTCATCAACGGGAAACAACATTAGCTATTACGTTTCAAGCTGTTTCCCATGGGTTACAGTTAGTAGCAGATTGGCGGGTTGGCAGCAAATTAACGACGGTGACAAGATTTAATTATTTATAGTGTACGGTAAAGTCAATTAAGTTATTCTCTCTGTAGTATGGGAGAGCTCTAGGTTTATTTTTACAATGTTTGCAAATATGAGAGCACTATCTATCACATAATTCATTTTTCACCTCATCACCTCAAACAAGCAGGTTTCACTGTGTTTAGACAGTGAGCAAAATTCGATTTTACTGCGAGCGTGAGACAAAGTAACTTTTTAATTATTATTTTTTTATGCCTATTACATGGGACTTAAACATAACTGGCGAAATGTGGGTGTACTATAGGTGCACCTCTGCCTAACCCTTCGGGGATTACAGGCGTGATGTTATGTTATTTATGTTTTTTATGCCGAGAACTGTGCTGGGTCTACTCACAATATTCGAAAGTCATGAATTTCATTTTGTTCTGTCACTTTCACTTCGGTACGAAAAGAGCGAGAGATAGAAACAAGTCGAAACGAAGTTCGATTTTAAAATTCCATAGGTAATAGACCCAAAAAAGAAACAACAATAAAACGTTCGGATACACATAAAATCGTAAAATTGCAAATAATTTGTTAAGGTTTTATTTAAATGCTGTTTTATCATATTTTTTGGAACGAAGTTCTTTAACTGTCTTCTTCAAATTCAAAGAGAAAGACAGCGGGAGAGACAAATAGATAGTCTAAATTTGTTCAATAAGAAAATCCAAGATGAAAACTGCGAAAATTTTCAGATTTCTCGTCATGGGTGTCGTTTTTATAGTTTTCAAGGGCCCAAAATCGATCGTGAGGTCAAAATGAAAATTTAAGATGGCGGCTGCGAAATTTTTCTAATTTTCCGTCATGGGTGTCGTTTTCATAGTTTCCGAGGGTGCTAAAGCCGATAGAGAGGTCAAAATGTAAATCCAAGATGGCAGCTGCGGAAATTTTGTTGATGTTTTAAACGATACGTGAGAAGGAACTTCGTTGCGAAGAAAAAAATACGAAGTTTATCTTGTTGTATTTTTTTACCTTTAGGTATATGTATATGTTTCTCGCTGCTGAGGTGAAAAGTTGTGTGTGTTACACAAGACCAAAGTTATTTGCATCTCGTGTCTTTGAATCCCTCGCAGCAAAAACCAACTTTGCTCTCTTGTTGCACAAATAGCTTTATCTGTCGTTGCATAATTTTTAATTCTTTTTACCTATTATGGTATAGTAATTTTATTCTAGGTGCATCGTCTTCAAATATCCTAGTTATAATTAATGTACCCATACAAAATATTGTAAAACATTTTAAAAGAGTATCGGTGAGTTTCTTGCCCATTCTTCTCCGTACGAAAACTACCTTTTGAAAAGGGCGACTAGAATCAATTCTATTTTTTTTTGTAAATTTTGACATTCAAAAGTGCCTTGACATAAATGATTTGACTTTGTTCTTCTGGATCATTGGTATTTTAGAACAACTGTTTTTCTTATCATTATTTTTTATTGCTCTGATGTCAATCTTTAGAGGTGTTGAAAAAGGAACAGAATACTCAGAATATACATTTTTTTTTGTAAAGCTGCACTCGTGTATCTAACATACGAAATCTAGATAACCCAAGAGTTACATAAACAACCATAAAATCGATTTAACTACAACGGAACGTACAACTATTTTATATCACAGAATGTATTTTTTTATGGTATTAGTTTCTTTTGTATCGAAAACTGAATCAAATTGTCATTGAAAACCTAAAACGGACTGAAAAAATGTTGTTATTGTACTTAAGTTTCAATCTGATAAAAAGTTGCCTTTTTTTGTGAGTGCAGACAGTGACCAGTTATGAAAGAGCTCTTACACCTCTCAGTATCGATATTTTATTCAGAATTGGTCGAAGTGGCGGTGCTTGGGGAGGCCTATTTCCAGCAGTGGACATCTTTCGCCTGAAATAATGATCATGACGATGATTCAAGCACAAACTCACACTCAAAGTATTTATTTTACAGGCACTTCTGAATGGCCAAGGAGTCCGTCAGTCAGAAATATGAAGCTAGTTGCCCATTTCAAAGCGTGGTAGGTGAAGAACGGGCAAGAAACTTCACGGACACTCTTCAATTATATTCAGAATTTAAAATCTTCGTTGGAACCGATGATATCGGGTAGAGCAACGGCCGGCGACAGGCGGACCGCGGTCCATATCCGGACCGCGTAAGGTCGGAATTTGGGTCGCCAAATATAGTTAAATAACTTACCTACTATTCAATTTTAAAACATATTTTTATATTACTGCCACGTAGATTCTAATTTGATAGTTAGTTTTGCTTTAGTGGGTAGACACAGCTGCAGTTGCTATGGTGTGCTGTGTGGCGCAAGAGAGAGCGTTTGAATGTAGGAGTGCGGGTGCAAAAATTTATAAAACTACTTATAATAATTACCTTGTACCTAAAATGATGATGTGGATATATTTAGTAACCTTTTCCGCTTAGCTATTTCTAAAGAGTCTTGAAAAGACCCTGGAAGAAATCGACACGTGTTTCACCTCTCAACTTGTCGCGAACTCGAACACGGCGTGTTGCCACACCAAGCACCGAGCGCAGCAGACTGCACAGCAGCAGCAGCAGTCTGCGCTCGGTGCTTGGTGTGGCAACACGCCGTGTTCGAGTTCGCGACAAGTTAATCGTCATCCTGAGGATGCCTCGTTCAGAGATGAAACACGTGTCGATTTCTTCCAGGGTCTTTTCAAGACTCTTTAGAAATAGCTAAGCGGAAAAGGTTACTAAATATATCCACATCATCATTTTATTATGGATTTCCGCAAGGTCACGCCTGAATCAATTAACTATCTTACCTTGTACCTATAATATTAAAAATTAAAAAAATCTGCTTGAAAGTATTATGAGTTTTAATTTTCTGGACCTCAATAAAAAAATTCAACAGTATCCGGACCCCACTTAAAATTACTTGCCGACCCCTAGTCTAGAGCTCTTAGTAATCTCGTGGTCTGAATGACGCACAATTTATTGTAGTTAATAAAGGAAGCAAAACAAGTAAAATATTTTGTTATTATGTAAGTGAGAATAGACTGAGAATCCGATCGGCGGACAGACAGTGAATGGCTTTGGACCATCACTTATAATCAAGTTCGTTTTCATTGCTTCACGGCTAGTTTAGTGATGCGTAAATATTTGTACGGTAGGTACGATATTCGGAAGAAGGATACCTCCTCATCCTTTAAAACTTAGTAAGACGAAATTATCTAATAAATAATATTATTTTAATATGAATCCAAAAGGGATTCTGAAGATTTGTATTTGAATTGAATTCGATTTCGGGAGTCTAATCAAGTACATTTTGAACTGCATGTTGTAGGTTAGTTAGTACTTAAAGTGTTAGCTTGTATAATGTGTTTTTCACTATAAATAGGTAATATTTAGAATTATAATTACATATTTGAATAAAGTTAACAGAACATAGTTGTAGAATAGTGGACTATATCTTGAAATTAACTGCGGTGCCTTTTACAATCGTCGAAAGTCTTATTAGAAATGGTGTTTTTAATATTATACCTAATCATAAAAGGATCCATATTGTTTCGGATTGTCACCATCATCATTCATCATTTCAGCCGAAAGACGTACACTGCTAGACATGTGCCTCCCCCAAACACCGCCTCTTCGACCAGTTCTATATAAGCTTCTCGCATTCAGTCGAATCCTACGGCCTTCACAAGATCTTCGGTCCACCTTGTGGGAAGCCTTCCAATGCTACATCTTCCGGTACGCGGTCACCATTAAACTATTTTTCAGAACCCGCATGTTTTTAAGAATGATTTGTTGTTGCTAGTGATTATACCAAATTCATATCTTAAGTTTTGGTAGTTTTACCACATCTGAGATTCTACAGTAAACAGCGGCAATCTATAATCAATTCACATGAGATATGAGTAGTAAACTGTTGCAGAAGAATGAACGTGAATGTTATTTAAATAATTGCATAGTTAACACAAAGTATAGATACATATTTTATTTATTTATTTATTTATATATACTTTATTGTACACCACAAAAATACATAACAAAAAATAAATCAAACACCACAAAATATACAATGGGCGGCCTTATCGCTTTCCGCGATCTCTTTCAGGCAACCTTGGAATGGACCGTGATTTTATAAGATCAGAGACCATATCCTTTACCTTTTGTTTTCTCTTCGTTTTATCTACAATCGGCTTTTTAGCCATAATTAGATGTGGTCTGGGGTGGAATAATTTGATTGCCATTCCAGTGAATAGCACCATCTATAGCGGGACACTTCAGTTCCTTTGGTCGAGTTCCAGTATGTTCCATCTGTTAAGGCGTTTTGTGGTCTCTGTCTTGAATTTGATCTTTAGCTAATGTGTTGCTGTGCTTGTTAAGTCTTTTTTTGTACTTTGTGCTGTAGTTGTTTACTTCTTCTCTTATGGTCGGCATTTTTAGGTATTCATGTATTTCTGAGTTTCTTACAAACTAGTGTGCGCTGGAGATGGTTCTTAGAGCAATGTTTTGGATTCGCTGAGGTATCTACCTATCATGATAGTATATATTCATACCCAGAATTCCACTCCATAGGTCTAAATTGGTTTTATGATGGCATTGTAGACAAGCAATTTATTGCTAAGAGAGTGTCGTGATTTCCGGCCTAATAGCCGTGAGAAGTTCTTAAATTCTATATTTGCCTCCGTTCTCTTGGCTTTAATGTGGTTTGCCCATGTTAATCATCTATCTAGGTGCAAACCTACGTATCTCACCATGGTGCTGGTTGGCAGAGTTCTTCGTTCCATACAAACAGGTGCGCAATCCCCTTTTTTGAGTGAGAATATGATGTGTGTGGACTTTGTTACGTTGTGCTTGATTATCCATTTTTCCAGCCACACGTCGATCTTATCCAACTGTGCCTGCAGTTTAGCGGATGCTTTTACGGGGTCAATATCGCTTGCTAGGCACGTAGTATCATCTGCATAGGGTGCTGTAACCACATTAGCAGTCTCAGGCTGGTCTGCCGTATCCTTTAGCTTGTAGCAAATTAGTTTTGCTTTTTCTACTGCTTCTCGATAACATGTTTTGAAACGTGTCCTTCGATCTTTTTGCTTCAACTCTCTTCCTCTCTCCTGGGAATATTGTCAGTTAGTAAAAAGTCGTACCGAATCAAACAACGTACCCGCACACAAAAGAGCAACGCTCGTCCGGTGGCGGATGCGTTGACGAGCTCTGTTCGTGACTATCGTCTGTTACGATCGACCCACATACACACAATGACGTACCGAGTGTACCCACTGTACCGACGGACCACATGAAATATTGCAAATGTACGAGATCACGGTACGACGGCCTACCTACATGTATTCCAAATCGATGGAAATGTTGAGTTCGATTAGAAGTCGAAGAATGTCGAGAATTTGTTGCCTTTTTTGTTTGGGAAAAATTGCATACGTATGCGGTGACCATAAAATATGACAAACGTTGAACATGAAGCAATGGGAAAATTGATATTCAATTCAATTCAATTAAAAATATTTTTATTTCACATAAACCTACATGGGCACTTATGAAACGTCAAAAGCTAGGGGCACGGTTCCAATTGGTCGTTTCCTATGGAGAAGAGCCGGCAAGAAACTCCACGGTTACTCTTTTAAAAATAAAATATTATTATATTATATTATGTTATATTATTATGACTTGTTATGTTGTTTGTTGCCTGTAACACATTATTCAATTTAATGATACTTGAACATACGTAGATCTGTTGGTGACACAACAAGAAAATTTAAAATAAATAATATTGTTCTCCTGTGTCTTAACATAAAAATGAAACATCTTACAACTGTATCTCACGGACTTTCAATTACTACTCAATAAAAGCTGTGATTGTAGCCCGCGAAATATTTATTTATTAACTATGGATGACTTACAGTTAAAACAAACAGAATAAAAATTAGTATGTGGGCCAATTAAAAGTCTTCACTTCTAAAACGGATTGAACAGATTATACAGAAATCATTTAGGAGAATATACCTACGAATATATTATATATGTTACGGCTAAAACCCGAAGTGCGGCTACACCTAGTTTTAGTCGGCTACAACTAGGTGCGGCCGGTAGCTGTTGGTTAAACTTGCCTAAATGGACCCTCGCACCCCGCTACTTAGCTGCTTATTTCACATATACTTAGCTGCTTATTTCACATATACTTAGCTGCTTATTTCACATATACTTACCTACCTGTATACGAGGAAGTAGCTAGGTCTATTTTTAATTATTAAAAGACACGATTTTCGTTCCAGTCGGAATGTGCGACGCGCGACTACAAAAACAATGTGCGACAAATCGCTCACGACTCACTATCACTTGTCATGTAGCCTAAGCTATATTCAGTTACGGCTTTATTTAATTTTTTCAGCTTTTTACACCAAATTGACTGAAATAAATTGTGAGAATCTAATCTGAGAATTCTAGGTATATATTAATGTGAGAAAAAAAGGCATTATCATTCTCAAGTAGGTAAGTAGTTAATCTCCGCTGACTATTAAAAGATCAGAAGGTCCTTTTGGCTTCGATGATAGTAAGAAAGTTTTGTAAACTACAGTCCAGTTCATAAAGCTTCTTCCCCACAGGCGCGTTTTTTTCGTTCGATAATAACGCAAGCGTTGTTGCGATAATGCGTCCCGTTTCCTAGCATACTGCTGCGTGTTTATCGTCCGATATTTGTAACGTCTGCTGTAACCTACACTACAGGCCCCCCGCCCGCACTACACCGAACCAACGATATTCCAGCCCGTCCCAGGTTCGTACCCCACAGGGGGTTCCCTTAGCGAGCGTTCACCTAGTTTTAATTAGCATAGTTGAATAACCCCTTTGGGTGGGAAATCATCAAATAACTTCTCCCGCTCTGGGCGGAGCGGGAGGGCGTGTCAGACTCTTACTGACTAAAACCCACCCGTGTTCCTTCGGTTGCCCTGTTGCCGGGGCCCACGATCTCCCTTTCGGTTTTCTTCGCACCCCCGGCAGGCATCGGCCCTAACGGACCCCGTCAATTCTGCTGACATCTCTTTGAGGCGCGCGTGGAACACAACGCGCCGTCGACCCGGGCCTGGTCCTTATCGGACGGCGAGCTACCCATTGCTCACCGTCCGCAAGCCCGCGCCTACGGTGGCCGGAAATCGGCCTGCGATTCCCGACGCCCAGGGCGTCTCCTCCTGCGGCGGTTAGGGGCGTGAGGGCGCGAAATTTGCCTCTCCCTCACGCGTTCCGCCTCCTCCAACAGTTGAATAACCCCTGGCTGGAGGTTTTAAGTGTAGTAGCTTAAGGCACCCACAGGAAAGTCCGGTTAAGTAGTCATGATCTCAGAGGTCAACTACGAGATGCCCTACCTAAAAAAAAAAACTAACGATATTAACGCAGGTGTGTGTAAGATCGCATGTGTCCTAATACAAAATGTTCTAAGAACACATATCGGAATATCGCAGGACGGAGGAACACAAGCGTCCTACTTCTATTGCGTCGTTTAAACACAGCAGTGTGTAACTTCGTGGCAGTCCTAACAGATATCACAATAACGCTTGCGTTATTATCGATCTATAAAAACACGCCTGTGGAGGAGAGGTTTTAAATGATCAAAAATGGATCGTTTGCTGCCGACTGATCTTATGAACATATTTTAAAGACACTCTTGCGCGGATATTAACTACAATAAATTAGTATAATTGGACAGCACTAAACGATTATTTTCCCACAAAAATAAGTAGAAGTAGATAGATCGACTGTGACATTAAAATAAATCAACATGAATGCGGAAGTTTGAATGAATGTTTGGAACTCAATCACGCAGCGGTTGAACTTGAAATTAGTTCAGAGGTCAATGGCAAATAGTTCACTCAGGAAAATGGGGCTGTAAATCAAATAGATCACGCGAACATCGTTGCAGTCAAATGCTTGTTATAGGAAAATAAAAAAGCAATGAAATATTAGTATAATGATGCACTTCTGAACATAATCAGCTTGTAATGGTCCCACTTTTGGGATACAGGCTATATGATAGGCAGTGGGCCATAATTAACCACGCGGGCTCAGTGCGGGTTGGTGATCTTCGAATTTTTGGTTCTACGATATGACGGTTTCCTCACAATGTTTTCTTTCATTATTTTGAGAGTAGTGGTGATAATTTACATAAAGTGCTTGCCTGGATTCGAGCTCACGACCTACAACCAACTCGTAAGTCGGGGTCGATACCACTAGGCCACCACTGCACTTCTGAATTAGCTTAGAAATGTACGATAGATACTAGTTAATATCTATGGCAGTCATGACTATCTTCAGCAGCTCGACAGCTTGAACACTGTTCTTGTTTTTGTCAATTGATAATGTTGCGCAAAGACACCTGATTCTACGTCTTCCTCATAAATAGGTCTTGAACAACTTCTGTTCATCGAAGCATCTAGGTATCTTCTAAACCTGTATTATCCTATTCGTGTTCTTCACCCAAGGACTCGTCTTCTCCATCCTCTTCTCTTGGCCATTGGTCCTAATTAATTGTCACGGCATTTGGTCATTATGAGAAGCTAATTTCAGCATGCATGTAGCAGGTTATTGGGTTTTCCCATCAGGATATTTTCAGTAGCAGACCGAAGTTTGTTTAATGGCAAAAGGTTCGCACCCTATTACATGGGACTTAAGGTTCCCCGACACGGTCAGTTGCAATTATTGGTCAATTGCAATTGTAGAAATATTGTCAATCGCATCAATTGCATTTGGTAGACGATCAATTTGCGTATTAATGTGTGTCAATCACGTAAAAATTGACAATTGCAATTGATCGTTTCGGGGACCTTTTAAACAGAGCTGGCGGAATTTTGGTGTAGGTAATATAGTTACAACTCTGCTTAACACTTTGGGGGAACAGGTGAGAAGTTATGATTCATGTTTCGCAGCAGGAAAAGGCTAAGCTGCTTACTTTGATTATTTATATGTCTAGATAGTGTCGTGCTGCCAAAGAAGTAAAACACAGAATAGTACAGAAGGCACACGCACTCCGCATTTTAGGTATGAAGCTACAAGTATGCGGGCCGATTCAGTGAGCGTTACGTGGTCAGAAGATATGAGTTACCTGATAGAAAGAGAGGTAATTTCTAGGTTAATATAATTATATGTAATTAGCGCTGTGCGACCTGAATTGCACTTTATTGAATAGTAGCAAGAGTCGCTTTTTATTTAAATGATTTTGCGGAGTGAACCATCTGTACTAATCTGAGCTAAAACAAACAAGCTAACTTTATTGGGCTAAGCGTATGCTAAGACGCAGGTGCCGCAGGTTCACGCAGGTTCACACAGCGCAGGGCAGAGCAGATTTTGTAATGCATGAATGTACTGACAGCAGCGTACGCTGCAGCGCAGGCACATGCAACGCAGACATGTGTCTGACCTGCTCTGCGTCTCGTTGTAGAGCCGGCAAAGATTTCTGCGCAACGCGTGCAGATCGTCACTTGTTTTTTTTACCACAGATTCATAATTTTGTTTCAATGACAGATTGTTTGTACTACATAAGACGCGAATGTGTCTGTATAGCTGCGTCGTAGCATACGCTCGCGGCCTATATCTGCTTCGTCTGCCCTACCCTGAAAAATCTGTACTGTGCTGCGTCACTTGCGTTTCAGCATACGCTTAGCCTTATGCTGTTGTGCGTGACAGCTACGTCTTACACTCGCGCCACGGCATTGTGCTTTTCTAGTGTGCGTGCATTTAGCGGCCAACAGTTGGACGCAATTTTTTTCGACGAGTTCACAGCTTTGACTGTCTATCAAGACATATATATCTTTGGCTGCTTACGATAAAGTGAAATTTCACTATAATATTCATTTACTTTCATAATTGGAGGGTAACGAGGTTTCTTGAATTGCCTTTGCGTGACTATTTCTATAGCATGTTATGAAAGGTTGTTGCTATCATGTTTATTATTTCATCACGTTTCCGATTCTAATGTCTCAATAAATGTTACTCATCTAAATATAATTTACTGCGTTTTCTACTGTTTATGTAAGTTGTAGTGAGGCTTGGTCTTTTGCGGATAGTTAATAAGTTATTGAAGTGAAAACTTCGTTAGGCGCGTTGGGCATTTTTGAGATGGGACTAAATCATTGATTTCGCGACACCGTGATGACACCAGCTTTTGACCAACAAAAAGACATCAACGCGTTGATTACCACGGTGCGTGGAGTAAAAGACATCAACGCGTTGATTACCGCGGTGTCGATTTTTTTTCAAGTTTTCACTTCTATCGGCACTCCATGAGTGCCACTATATTTTTATTTTATGACTGGAAACCGACCCCCTCACCCCTCAGTGACTGTTTCAATTAGACAAACAGTCATATTTGAATACTGCCAATGCCTTCATGCTTGGAAAAAGGATTGATTAACGCTGAATGTTGTTATAAATATTTAAGAACCAGCTATGCCCCGCGGTTTCATCCACATTGCTCGGCTCCGAAAGGCCGTAGCGTGATGTTAAATAGTCTATAACCTTCCTTAAGAATTGAGCTATCAAATACAATAAGATTTTTTCCAATTTGACGTTCTAGAGGTTATCACATTTTAACAAACAAACTCTTTTGCTTTATCCATATTATAAAACACCCGACTACTGAAAAATCACGCTCTAAAAATTATGAAACAAGAAAATATTTCAGACAGAAATCAAGATAAAGGTTCAAAAATGGTCAAGGTAAAGCCGTGGTCGCATGCCTGTAAATTTACAAAAAAATTATAATGGCATGCGACCACGGCTTTACCTTGATCATTTTTGTACCTATGTCTTATTTAGAGAATGTATTCCGTAAGATTTATGTGTACAATACATTAATATTAAACTTATAGATGATCAAAAAATCTTGATGTTTTGTCAAGTCGTAAAAACCTTACGAAGCAGGGGCAGGTCGCTGCTTATAAGTATAGGGCTGTTTCTACTGCCCTAACTACATATAGCAACTACTGCTACGGTTTCTACTGGCTTAACTATAACAACCACTGCACATAATTAGGTAAGTTCTTAACCGTTAATAGAACACGGCAACTGCATCTCAAGTCATGCATATTTGAATGCAATGAGTAGTGGTACTTAGAATCGGGCTTCCAAACCAAAATATGGCCTTATCTTATTTCTATTATTTTACTCACCGTGCTTCCATGTTGTGCAATGACACAATAGGCCTGTGTCCAAAAAAAATAAATTTGTCCGGAATGTAGATTAATAAAAAATATTGGACACATATTTTTTCTTTTTTGACGTAATCAAAAGATTACGGCGATACATTGAGTTAAAATGTGGCATGACGTCACGCCGTGCTAGATTTTATACTGAGTTGTGACGTAGCAAGCCCCCACTCCCCAATTTTAATGCGTATTTTCGAAGTTATTTTTGATTTATATGGTAAAGAAAAAAATACGTGTCTAATATTTTTTTATTATCTAAAAGACGGACTAAATAGTTTTTTTTTTTACATAGGCAACTAACGTACTGTTGCGATAGCGTAACAACAATAATGCATTGAAAATGTTATATTTACTGGCTGTTCAGACACTAATACAATTAGAAAGTAATTCAGTACTAGTCAGGTTGAACAAACGACCTATGACTGCTCGTTGTGACAATCGTTACCACAAATATTTCTCAATTCCTATTGGGGAGTTTAGCTTTTGCAACCAATTAATTTCAAACCAATTCAGTTATCTTTGAAATGCATTGTAATGTTATTATTGCCTTCGTTTTGCTCTTTGCAACTGTAGTGCAATTGCAACGCTGTCATTTCTGACCTCATTCAAGTGACCACACACAGTATTCGAAACTGAATTAATTTGTTTTTAAAGTTAAAGATGGCGGATTCGCAACTTGATATTGTTCGAATTTCGAAGTGTTCCTAAGGGCCGCTTGCACCACAAAAAGATCGTTCTGTTTCTGTTAATCGTTTGAAAGAAAGAAAAATATTTTATTTGTGACACGCACGTGTTTGAAGATGACAGTGACAAAATTAAGATATTTATCTATCTATCTATCTATATAAATAAAAACGAAATGCTGTTCGTAGGTAAACACATTTGAGAACGACTGGACCGATTTGTCAATATTTTGTTTTAAAATGTTAGTAATAGTCCGAATTAGGTTTTTACGGACATATAAATTGGAAAATTAAGGAAAAATTAAAAGTGCTTTTTCTATGAGGTTTGTGTATGAACCCAAGACCATATTAAAATGTTGACAGGACAACGTCTGTCGGGTCAGCTAGTTTTAAATACATTTACCGTTAAATTACGTTTAACGCTAATATGTATTTCGTGATTTGTGGTGGAAGTGAGCCTTAGAGAATAAAATAAGGGCTGTGGCCAAGAGAATCGTGGTGTCTATAAATTAATTGAATTTATTAGGTTCTTTTACCTATATAAAAGCATTTCATTGAAAGTAATGAAATAAAGTGTTTAACACATTAGCAATAAAGTAAATAGTTTTAATCCTATTAAAGAACCAGTTGCGGGTGATTTGGATTCAAATGGTTCAAGTTAGTAATTTAATTTTACTTTGTAAATGGCTACTTGACTAATAAAATATTTTTGTATCTAAAGGGAATTTTCTATTTAGTTACAATGTAGGAGCTGAGATAATGATATGGGGCTTGTGGTTAAGTAATAACAGCCGCACGGGTCAATCGATCAGGTTAAGCTGTGGATGGGTGATCATCTTTTCATACCAAGACCCCTCCATGCCTCGGAAGTACATAAGCCGTCGAACCCGGCTGTCATTCGTGGATCTTTGACAGTCGTTACGGGTCGTCAGAAGTCCGACAGTCTGACGCCAAAGTTATACCAAGAGTTATTGTATTGCCTAGTAACTGGGTTGTGGAGGTCAGATAGGCAGTCACTCCATGTAAAATACTGGTATTCAGCTGCATCCGGTTAGGCTGGAAGCCAACCCCAACATAGTTGGGAAAAGGCTAGGCAGATGATGTAGATACTGAGATAAGAATTAAATATATAAACAGAATTAAAATGACAGTAGGTAAGTTAATTTATTTACCCTGGTGTTGTGTGATGAGTATTGAAGGAAAGGCAACTTAAAAAAGTTTACCGGTTTACTATAATATGATTTACTAGCAGCGCCCCACGGTTTCACCCGCACAAGGTTTGATCCCGTAGGAATATCGGGATAAGTATAAAGTGTTCCACGCGCGCCTCAAAGAGATGTCAGCACAACTGAAGGGGTCCGATAGGGCCAATTCCTGCCGGGGTTGTTGGTTTGTCCGAAAGAGTTACCGAGGCCCTAGCAATATACAGGCAACTGAAGGAAAAAAATTCCCACCATAAAAAAAAGGTATCCTATGTCGTTCTCCAGATCATGGTCTACCCATGTGCCAAATTTCATTCAAATTCGTTTAGCTGTTTTAGCGTGAAAGCGTAACAAACAAACAAATTCACTTTCGCATTATTAGTTAGGATTTAGTCTTAAACTAAAAAGCTTACTTAAATTCTGGAAATTTATGACTTAGACAAGAATTTATAGCAGTCACCATCTCTCGTTTTTCAAATTGACAAAACAAAACACATAGGTGTTACGTAAAACACTTATTTAAATCCCAACCGCTGTCCAAGGGTATAATTTTCTGTCTAATGTAACATCCGTTGTCAGGTCAGCTAAGTATTCGTCTTATTATCTCGTACAGTCAACTGCACAATTTGACCACAATTTGACTTTGACAGCGCGTTTATTTGGAAGCAGTGCATTCTGGATGCGTTTGGGGCTGCTACGATTTGGGTATGTTCGCAAAACTGACAGCTTCGCTGCGATCAGGCGCAAGCTTGCAGCGTCCTTGTGGCACAAAGTGCGTGCTAGATCCAACAGTTTCCTGGGTCTCATTGGTAAAAAACTGAATTGCACTCCTATCTTGCACTATTTAAGCCAGTTACGTTGTACCTGCTAATAAGTGTTGATCAAGTTATAATCTTTTGAAAATACCACCAACGTAGTTTGTAAGTAAATTATTACAAATATATCGTATACTATTAAACGAGCAATATTTGTATGTAAATATATTTGTTTCCGTATATATTTGTACTCACGTTCTCGAAATCGGCTCTAACGATTTCGATTAAAGTTCCAATGTAGGGGCTTACGGGGGCGAAAAATCGATCTAGCAAGGTCTCATATTTGGGAAAATTAGTTTTCTCCGCATTTTCACCCGAGCAGGGCTCAGACGCCCAAAATTTAGAACAAGATAATGAATAATGACATGACATTACTGCCATTAGAATAATGATCATAAAATTAGTAAGTACCTACTATCATGGCAGCATGGAATTATTTGGTACTATACTATACTATTAAATGAGCATTCTCTATTTTCACCCGAGCAGAGCTCGGTCACCCGGTTTCCTATTTAATTTATTATGTAAGTAAGGGCGGTATTCGTAGTTCAAGTGATACTTTTTCGTGCGGTTGACCGTACATTATTTACTGAAAGTTGTGCTTGATGACAACTTGGGTAATCATTTGATGTGGACAGTACCTACAGTAGTGTTTGCGTAAGAGAGATGGGTATGGTAATCATATTAAGATGATGGGAAGATTTTTATGGTATTTTGTCCATGAATATTCCATAAATTAGATAGCAAAGAAAGCTTATTGAATCAACAATGGTGTAAATAACTGCACTATAAAATCATCAAATGAAATAGCTGGAGGTGGAATAAAATAATAATATGTTGGATGGACTTAATGTAACTTCTACCGCGAATCCTAACTACGAGTAGTATTGTAAATGCGAAAGTGTTTTCGGCAAACAGATTTGGATGAAATTTGGCACATGGGTAGACCGTGACCTGGATTGGGACAAAAGATAATTTTATCCCGATATTCCCACGGAATTGAGACTTGTGCAGGTGTAACCGCGGGGTGCAGCTAGTAATACTAAATGTTGAATGATAAATGATTTTATTTCTGGAAATAGGTTTGTACAAACACTTTTACACGTCAATCATATTTTAAAAACTAGATGAGGTCGGCGTTTCCTATCTGACTACTCTGAGAAGAAAAGCTGAAATAAACTCAGAGGTCACAGTCTCTTTTAAAGTCCAGACAGGTCAAGGTCAGGAAGTAAGTTCATATGAAGGGAATAATTAATAGATTACTAAATCCGAATCATTGATTACTAACACTTACTTAAAACAAATTGAAAATTACTTAGAAATAGAACAGAAAGTGACTTAGTTCCGATAACTAAGTAAACCAACTAGAGCCACACGCAACCGCGGACCAAAAGATATCAACGCCTATTCGTCACCGAACACAATCGAAACACAAGCCCAATACATCATAATATAATTCTGACACTTATGTAAATTGTTAATACAGTGTCGATTTCATCAGCATTTCACCATACATCGATATGTGCTATTTCATAGAATTGTAACAATAATCGATTCGTTATCGATAGAAAGTTCACGTTCAGGCGCTTGGTCACGTTCGGTTCAATTCTCTTGTAAAAAAATGTTCAATACCATTAGGTATTCTAATACTTGCTTTGAAAGGCTAGTCTTTGTTAAGATCAAGAGCAATGCAACCAGTTTGACTTGGTTCGAGCTGTGCATTTGTACTCTCTAGTTCCGGGTTCGATTCTCGGACAAGACTCTTTAAGCTCGGTCAACTTTTGAATGCACCTTTCATTGACTGTTAAATTAATTCGATCAAATGGAACGCTGCGTTCAGTGTGAATGTGCATGACTGAATTGTTTTGCAAACAATTTACAGTCATGCATCAGACAAACGACAGTTTGTTTGTTTACATTTCACTCCAATCTGTTTACCGCCCACAACAATGCGCGCAAAGATAACTTTACACTGGGACACATCACTCGAGAAGTCGAGATGCTAAAAAAAAATTGGAAAAGAATCGATATGTTCGAAATTCAGTTTGTTATTGCGGCGTCACATCGTTTTCAACAGTTGCCATGCAACAAGATATCTGCAAGGAAACCGCTGAGGTTGCGAAACGGGCGAGCGCGGCGAAGGTGAAGGCGGCGAGCGCCAGTCGCCGACGCGAGTGAGAGGCGGGCGCACGAACGACGCTTGCGCTGACCCAGTACGCGCGAAAACGACCCCAAGAGCAACGCCGCGCGCGCAACACACTGTGCACTCCCTGCACCAACCACCCAAATATACCCACATTACAGTGATCTTGTGAATTAAACCTTTGTGCTAGTGATTGTGTTCGACTGCCCCTACATAAGTGCCCACGGAGATTGTGAGAATTTTTCTCGTTATTTGACACACATATGACGTGAATAACGGTGCGGGGATCCGACGCTCGATCGACTCGCTAAAATCCAATAAGTGTTAGTGTATCTTAAAAGCAGTGTGCCGGAATTTTAACGGACTTGCCTAAGCAGAGGTAAGAACGGATGTTTACAGTTATGCTTATTGTATAACTTTAACGGTGGCGGAGAAAGCTTTCTTGTAAGAATCATGTTCGTTAAAAATTTGCAATCATATTTTAGGAGATCATTAGGCGTTAAGTTTTTAGATTCATAAAAGATGGAGAGTTCTCAAATAAAAACTAAAGTTTAGGATGATTGATTGCCTCCTGGCTTCGTTTTAATAATCTCCAACGCTCTTAACGAATTGGAGAATTTGAAAACATCAATAATGAAATATTCAACAGAAACAAGTTTCTATACAAAGTCACGACTCTAGTAAAGAGCGAGAAATTATACATATATTCTTAAACATTCATAATTCATAAAAGGGGGTATGAATATTCAAAGCGAGCGTTTAGACTTTTTTTAGAGTAACCAACGAAAATGTGAAGGAAAACTTAAGGACGTGTTTGCGTCCAGAATAAACAATGGCCGCCGGGTGAAAAGGTCTCTGACTCAGCTTAACGTGCGGCACTCGTGGCCAAAGCTTCTGTTAAGAATAAATTTACCTTCGAAACGAGCTTTGTATGTCTCTTTAGTAAACAGTGGACGAATACCGATTTGTTTATATCTGTTTAATTATTCTTTGCGTAAGTCACCATCTGATCGTCGTCGTTGAAATAAATTGTTTTGTCTGGTTTGAAACTTTGCGAAAGTTGGTAACAGTTTATTCAGTAAACCGATCCTTTGCAACAGTTTTTATTGGTCTTGATTTAAGCACATCAAAGAAACGACAAAAAATAAATAGATCACGCATTACATCAGCAGTTCCAATTTCGTTTTTGGACATCTCTTATTTCGTCCAGAAACTTGGGATGCACTGCGCAAAACTGCGGTGGTGTCAGCGTATAACTAACTCCATTCACGTTTAAAAACGAAGTTGTAAATGAGTGCATTACCGTCCAACTTTTCTGAATTCAATTTCTCATCAATGTTTATCAATCACGTAAATATTGATGATAGCAATTGATCGTTTCGCAGACCCTTTATTAA
The DNA here is from genome assembly GCA_916610215.1 of Omphaloscelis lunosa. Taxonomy (NCBI): domain Eukaryota; kingdom Metazoa; phylum Arthropoda; class Insecta; order Lepidoptera; family Noctuidae; genus Omphaloscelis; species Omphaloscelis lunosa. The sequence continues at coordinate 14,931,407 of OU744261.1, read as the reverse complement.
AGTTCTACAAAATCAAAGAACTTTCCAAACACTACTTTCAATTCTTCAGATTTAAGTTGTATTGATAAGTGCGTTAAACTCGTCTATCTCAAAAAGTTTAAGAATTCCATTGTTGTGTCTAACTACACAGATCACTGCCATATTATGAATTCAAAAGTTTTCAATATTTGATATTGTGTCATCAACTCGTCAATCATCTAGGTTATAGAATTTAAAATAATGGACATAGAAGACCCAAATGTCAAAATAAACTGTTTACCCACATCTCCCATAAAACAAAACTTACTATTCAGAACAAGGTAAGATTGAAGCGATCGTAAAACTCCAAGCCAAAGAGATGGATGAGAGTAATTATCAAGAAAAGTACGGAAACAATATTTTATTACCTTTGTTCCAACTACGAAGATTTAGCGCTAAATATGACGTTTTACGTCTAAATGTAGAACAACGTTCAGTAGTAAATTATAGAAAATCATTCAACTATAGAGATATATGGCGCTGACTTGGAACTTTCTAAAGATTACAAACGTTTATGAACGTCTAGATGCGGATGTTTATATTGTTATGATGATAACAAACATTTTACAATTTTATATGAGGCTATACATATAAGTTACTTAGTAGCAAAAATCTCAGGGCAATATACAAGAAATAGCACTTAAATTCAAAAAGGTTAATAAGAAAGAGTTTTATACGGAAAAAGGTGCTTGCTTAGCATGTCTATGCATCTTCATAGTATCTAAGTAAAGAATAAAACTGAAAAATTTATCAAGGTGTATAAACAAACCACATTATCATAACAAAGGTCTCCGATGTTTATGAAAGTGCAAACACGGGATGGTTGTAAAAGCACCCTGCTGCTGATAAGAATCCATCTCAGGATATATTTTGAGCTTTTTTCTGACTTTGTTTGTTTACCTTTTTCATTTTCGAGAACACCTCTGTAGATTTAACTTTGTTTGACGACAATGTTAGCATGAGATATCTCCGTGTTTTAAATTTTATCAAATCTAAGGAATGTTAAACTTGGAGCAAAGAAATTCAAGGCTAAACATGGTAGTTTCATATGGCACTCAGCCAATACTTCAAATGCTAAATAAGTTTTTGTAATAAATTTTTAGGTACTTAATTAACTTCTTTTATGTTTCATATGTAGCTGCCCGATTTATTTCAACAAAATGAATTTGGCCTTTAAACTTATGATCGCAAAAAGGTCAAGAACGTTTGTCTATAACATTTTGAGAGTCCACTTTAAAATGCCAGCAGCTTATTTCTTGTACAATGTAGGTATATTAACTATAAATGCAATTATATTGCATAAAGTGAAAAAAAAAGTTGATTAAAAGTTATATGACATTAGTTTCGGAGGTAATAATCGTTAAAGAACTAAAAAAAAAACGGTTTCTGAAATGAAACTTGTTATTCCAGGTCTGTTTTATAGGAAACTGGTTTCATTTCAAAATAAAAGCTAGATTGTCTTAAAAGGTTATTTCGCAAAGTCGTTTTTATTTTGTTTCTGATATTTCAGCGGATTGAATTCTCAACGAATACATTTCCATTCAAATCAAATTTTTAATAATCACATGCTAATTTAATCGATATTTTTAAAGCACCCTCATCACACAGATTTCACTGGCCTGAGTCTACCCGTAAGGCAATATAACTTGCAATAACTGTATATCTTAGAAATCTAAGATCGTTATATAATTTTGGCAAGTAAATACTTGCCAAAATTATATAACGTCAACTTGCATTTGATGCAACATCATTACCCCATAATTACGTTGCCCTATGTCACACACTGCTACGATCAGTAGCGAATCTATTTGACAGACTGCACGCCCGTGTCTTCACACTTAACAGTTTCCTGATTCCGGCTTTCCGCTATTGTTAGTTCAACGCCATATATTCTGTTAAGATCGTAAATTATATCTCTCGTTTCATTGATGTGATATATTGTTTTACTTGCGTTAGTTTTTAGCTGCAATCGGTTTTATGTTTCTGATTTGTTTGTTCGTTATTTGATTTGCGTCACGTTTTAACAATTAACATATTATTGTTTTCGTGTCTATAGGCACGTGTCAATATGCCTAAATTGGTATTTGTTCATTGAAAATATGTATATTCAGAAAAATAACACTATCCATACAAATTCGTCATAAGACAATCAATCTGCCTAGCCTTTTCCCAAGTATGTTGGAGTTGGCTTCCAATTTAACTGGATGCAGATGAATATCAGTATTTTACATGGAGCGATTGTCTATCTGACCTCCACAACCCAGTAACTGGGTACTACAATAGCGGCAAGCGTAGCTTAACCTGATGCTCGACCCATGAGCCACGAGCTCCTCATGCGTCTTTAGACGAACATTAATATTTTGTCAAATGACGCATTATTATACGCAGGTCATTTAATAACTATTGATCATTTAGATAAAGAACAAATAAATATTGATCAAATAGATAAAGAACAAATAATTATTGATCATATAAATAAAGAACAAATATCTATTGATCATATAGATAAAGAACAGGAACTTAATGTAGTTACCTCTTTGGTATGAGAAACTTCTCAATCATCATTTTCTGCCCTTATAACGATTTATGTGTGCTAGGTGCAATATGTCTTCTCTTCCATACTTCTCTATCAGTCGTCATATCAGTAATCACCTCCTTTCTAGCTGTACCATCTTCACACAGTCCATCCATCGTTTCTTTGGTCTCCCCCTTCCCTTCCTTCTATGTGGAACTTCTCAATCAGATAATGTAAGTAAGTACGTGTTCTCTGACAGGTATTACTAAAATATAAGGAGTGAAAGAAAAGATTAATGTACCAGTAGCTAATCGAGTTGTAAAAGGCTGTTAAGGGAAAGTACTTTAGCTGGCTTTTACAACTTGCTTTACTTTATATAATTTAACGATGGTTTTTACTTAAAATTTTGTGTTGTAACAAGTTCTTTTCTTTTGAATCGTGTTACATAACGTCAAAGTTATTTTTTGTGTATATCTAAATGCTAGTGAAAGTATAGACTATAGATAGGACCTGAGTACATAACTTTAAATGACTGCTATACGTCTTTGGATTATAATGTTTTAACCTTATCTTTGAAAATATTGTAGGCAGACATTGTACCCAGACTGACTAAATATTTACACATACTAAAACACTCTTATGTTTACAAAAATGATAGATTCCATATGTTAAACTTTGAAGTGGTTGCTATTTGATCACTAATCCGTGGTTTCCAATCAAAACTAGTACAATATTTTTTTTATTTGTGTCAAAAATTAAGTAAAATTGGGTTTTAAGTAAAACTCTAACTTATTTTTTGTTTACTGGTCCCAAAATAGTACCTTGTGGAACACGTTTTTTGCCTTGAAAGATCGTAGTAAATCTATTTTAATTACAATATAAATTAACTGGTCTCGTTCGGATGTTCGAGTAGACATCTAGAGCGGTCGCACAAGGTGGCCCGGTACAACCGCCCACTGTGCAAAGGGCGATGCAATTGGGACAAGGAGAGTTTTCTTTGTTTTGAGTCACGTTGAGGAAGGTTTCATCTGATGACTTGTTTTGATTTTTGTCAATGGAAAAGTTTACGGTACTTGCTTTATTAGGTGCAACGAAATATTGGAAGATAAAAATGTTAAGAGCTTCAATGCCTCAATGTTTTTTCGTTGCATTACCCATTGATGTCAATAAATCATCAAAGTTTAAACCGAGGACCGAAGCAGTTCTAAAATGATTTATGTCTACATACATACTTTAGTTTTTATCATTTTAATAACTATAGGTTTTGAGTAGTATCATTTGTAGTCTTCAGTTGCTAAGAATTCAAAATGAAACATAGCACTCGTTATATATTCATCTAAACAGATTTATTGGGTTGCGTGTTAGAAAAGTGGGCGAAAAACTTTTTGACGGCCTACATTCATTAGGTTTCCAATTAATTCTACTAACTTTTCTTATCATGATCATCTTCAATCTAAACGAAATAAATCATGATCTACTTTTCGAGCCAAACCAATTAAGTTAATGCTATAAAAAGCATGAGTAATATCGACGACCACTTAGCGCAGTCAAGGTCTTGGTACTGGGTACAACAGGACCTGACAAGTCGTGAGCTCTATAAAAGTTTAAAATCCGTCCAGTGTGCAGTCCATCGGCCCTCGTGACGACCTCGCAACAACCTCGCAGCACCGCATTCACCGCTCCTATTGGCGCGAATGCAGCAATCGCCTCCAAATATAGATTTTTTATATTCCATGTCACGGAATAGTTTCGGCACCAGCTTTTTAAAAATCGAACGAAACGGGTCTTAAGTAGTGCAATACGAATTTTAAATTGCTTTCCGATGGAACTAATGGCTTGATTATTGTTTCGGTACTTTTCTTAAAGTAAGAGTTTGTAAACGTTCCGTTTCAAGTTAACGAAAACGTTAATGAAGATCTTTTTAGGTTATCTGTGGAATTGCTTTTGCAACTGTTTAAATATTATCAGTCTATTATCCTCCGTTATCTGTAAACGTTATTTAAGCGTAAAGTCAAACAATACTTTAATGTAAAGTTCACGCACACATAATTTGTGATTCCCAAGACTTCAGTGACAAGACTTACATAATTTAAGATTATTGTCTCTAATGATGGAACTACACAAATAAATGTCATTGTCTGTTAAAATGTGGTCGTTAAAAATATTCACTTTCAATTGTTTCTTTGACAAAGACCCTAAACGTGTGAATCGCCTTGAATGAAGTGGTTATCAACATAATTACATCGAATTATTGTAATAAATGAAGAGTTATAATGTCAAGACTGTTGTAGTCTGTTTATTGAAATCCTAGGTTTGTCATTTATTACTTAACGTATTAGCTAGTAATGCGATTTCGTATAAATTTCATTAGCATGTGATAATTCTTGAGTCTTAAGGCTCGTGCAGACTAGCGCGATATCGCGGGCGCTACAAGCAGCGCGACCCTTGTAGCGCCCGCGATATCGCGCTGCTCTGCACGAGCCTTTAGCATGCTAATTGCTACTGCTACGTTATTTGCTAATATAACGATAATTGATAATAATGAAGTATGCGAATTAAAAAGCGCGTTCGCCTTAGGACGTCTCCTAGCGTGCGTTTAGTTTACTCGCCGATAACGTTTTATTTGTGCTAGCACACTTGCATATTTAATGTGATTAAGATTGATCACATAATTAAGTAAAGTATATAAAGTACGAAGCGATAAATTCACTTCGCACTTCACAGAATTTCGCAACTACATTTCATTTGCTAAATGCTAAATGAGCATTCGCATGCTAACAATGAATGCGAATGCTAATTAATCCATCACTAGTATTAGCGTCTTGCCCCGCGACTTCGTCCGCGTGGATGTCGGAAAACATCCCAAATTTGATTATACATTAGCTGTGCTCGCGAGTTTACCATAAGTTGACTTAAGTAATACATATTGACCAAAATAAACTTTATTTAAACGGAATTATATGTTCATCTTACATGAAGTTACGTAAAAGGCTCTTGCGGTCAGCGTTAAGGAAAATCTCCAATGACAATAAAAAATATTATTACCTTTGTGCATCAAGGAAAGTCCCTCGACCTCCTTGTTTTTTATTTATTTATGTACTATTGTTTTTTTTCCTTTCGATTTTATGCAAGGATATTATTATCATTGAATACCTTGCTTAGGTACCATAGGTCGTAAAATCGCTGTATTGGTCTTATATAAATCACCCAAACTCAGAAAAAATCGTGTATAATTGATTTCGATCAGAAATAGGGTGATTAGCTCTAGAGATTGTGAAAATTTTCTCTCAATGAAACTATATATAAATTTGAATAAAGTTGAAGGTACCATTAAAGTAACACAGTTTAACTGTTGAGTTGTCAATTGTCTACACAAGCCCTAATAGTAATAAAACCTCTAAGGCACGATGTAAAGCGTTCAATTTACTCATTGAAATCGATTTAGCATTTTACTGCTCAAATCCGTATCATAAAGTGATCGTGTGTGTGCGACAGTCCATATTAATTTCACACGATCATTCACTTTCCTTCCTCTCACTTCCATGTTTTTTTATAGGAAGTTGAACGCGCATCTCTGCGATTTTATGTATGCCTGGTACCTTTGAATAAGTACGTTTCAATGTTTGTTTGGTAGGCAAATCTTTTATAAGCTTTTTACATCTGTACTTGTCTAATGCAGACAAAATAAGATAATGTTATTTGATATTAATATGGTAGTCCCTTTCTTCTCCTAAAACTGTTTGTCCGTAAATCATTATCACGTACACAATTTTTATACGTTTAACTTCAGTAACCATAATGTTTAAAAATACGAAATTTTGTTTTACATAATTATCTTTACGTCTAAAATTATTGTCATAATATCAAGTTTAAACATTGAATCTCCTAATTTTGCATGAAACAAAGTCATATGTCCTAAGTATTGTATTATATGATGTGTATGTGTATGTACCTCCACCGTATGCTCCACCGTGTCCTCCGGGCGATCCACACAATGGTGACACCCGGGCGTTTCCTCCCGCCTTATCCTGTGCAGGAACCTCCCGAAGTCTGCCCTACCCCTAGAGTGTAATTTAGAATCGCGTAGGTATGGAGGGGCGAGGCGGCCCGCGAGTTGAGAAGCAGATGGTTGTAAGCCGACGTTCGCACGGACGTAATAAAATCTCGGCATTTTTTTTTCGTGCACTTTATTTTCAACGCGCCGACAGTTGAAAATCCAGCAGTGTGTTTTTTCAACGCGCTGGGACGAGAGTGGGTCTCAGCGCGTCGGATTCTCAACGCTCAGCTTAACACCGAGAGTTGAAAATCCAGTGCGCGATTAAATCCCGCCGCGATTTTATTACGTTCGTGAGAACGTTAGCTAACGCTCGTCGCCGCGGCTTGCTGGCGGCTAGCAAGACGAAGCTGCGGCGGTGACCGTTAAAACATCTGCGGCGATAAGTAGCTCGCCGGAGCCGTAGGGCCGCCGGAGCCCCGCAGCGCCGGAGCCGTGACAGAAATTAAGCCTGCTGGATGTTGCATGCTCGCTTGCATGCTTGCTGCGTGCATGGCGTATGCTTGTTTGCATGCTTCTTACAGGGAAATAAAAACCACATGTTCACAATCAACTGTTTTATTGAGTGATAATAATACATGCAGCGCCGAAGCTTTTGCATCACTACATTTTTCTTTTTTTAAATTATTTAATGATTATTAATCTAAATTTACCGTAATAAATAAACATAAAATAATTTAAATTTAGGACTTTAAGTCTTTTGTATATTATGGATTGTAATATGTATGACAAACAATTTTAGGACATATTGTATTTAGGGATTTCAATTTTATGGCATGTTATAATTATTATGTGACATTAAGTTCGGGCAAGTTATCATTCGGACAAATGATAATCATCATTTGTCCGAATGATTAGACAGGACTAAAAACATTATGGAACTTTAGATAAAAAGTTGGGGAACACAATAGAGAACAATTAATATATTAACATTAATGTGTCGACATTTTGAACACCATTTGAAATAATAATTCTTGTATCAAAGTCTTGGTATAATAATTATAGTTGAAATATCTGATATGAATGTGAATATTGCACTAATGTATTCTTTATCTATTTACGCACGAAGGAAGTTTCGACAAATAAATATGTATGTTACTAATATGTGGGTATTTATAACATCCGTTACTATAGCAACCTTGTTTACTTCCTAGGCAGTTTGACGATAACATCTAATTAATATTATCTACATTTTGATCGTCATTTTGATTTTTACTGCTAATAGCCTGTTTTAATGCACTGCTGGTTTTTCTTCCTTGAATTTTAGTCTTTTGACTATTTGCTTGTTGGTCATCTATTCATTCTCTGATCACTTCTTGTATTAGAGATTCTGAGGTACCTTAATTTTCAGTCACAGTTTTTTTTTTATTACCTTTTTTATTTTTTATTGTCGTTTTAATGACCCGTTTGCCTCGCAGCTTTGACCAAAGTCTGACGATGAAAGATAACTAATACTACTGACATTTCCATACATTATATCTTTTACTTTTAAGGCTTCATCCTTGACATTTGCTCGGTTCTGGGGTCAGCTTATACTAAAGTGCTTATTTATTTATATTCTACACTGGTTTGACATGACATTTTGAACAAAATATGGTGTTTCAAACAGATTTATAATTACAGTACGTTCTTGATGACTACAACAGTGAGCAGGCTTAGATAGATCTTTTCTAAAGTTGTGCCAAATGACATCACTAAGGCTAACTGCAGAGTTATTTAAATATTGAAGTGATCTCATTTTGTATACCTTGTCCCTTGAATTAATTGATATTTCAAGCAAGATAATAAACAACAAAAATAATTAATATTCTTGGTAGCCTGCTCAGTAGTAGCTCAAGCAATTACTTAAATTAATAATCTATTAGTTATTACAATATTTACCAAAAGCAGGGACAAGCTATCGTTTAACATTGAATATGGTAACATTTATAGAATTAATTTGTTCCGGTAATTATTAGATCGGTCAAGCTTTCTACTGTGCAGTTATATCCACATGTACCGTTTCGATTGGAAAAGGTTTAAGAAGAAACTGTTTTTTATTTAACATTTGCAACGATGAGATCTTATTCCATTTCACGGTAGGAAAAACACTTGAATACTACCTTAAGATTCAATTATTGACATTTCTACTAAAATTGATCTACTCGCAATGAGATTCTCATGATTATAATACTTAGTATAGTATAGTATGATTTGATTTTTATTTAACAATTTCACACCATCTTTATCAAAATTTCGAATTCGTTTCATATTTCTTTACAACAACTGAATCAATCCTCTCCTATGTATAACAGAACATTGTCTTATATGTCAAAACCGGCTTGTGGTTTGTTCTTCAACATAATTCCATATTAATGCAAGTAAGTGGCAGCCCAGATAGAATCGTGACTGAATGAAGGTGATGCAACGACAAAGTGTTATTGTATTTCTCTTGTTCTTCTGAGTTTTGTAATAAAATTCCTGTCTCGCCGCAGACAAGCTGAGTTATTATTAGATTTGGATAGGTACTGCATTTCTTTAACAGAAAAGTGTTGATAGTTCTTGATGATTCTGCGAGCATCATTAATGGTTTATTGAAATTTTGTAAACGTTTGTTTCATCTTTGCTGTTTCCATAATTCATTGTTCAAAGTATATTTTGATCTCATTGTCATTCAGCGTATCAATGTTTCCGTTGCTTATTGTGATTGTGTTTCCACAAGCCCAAGCCAACTTCACTCCAAGGCTATCACATCTAACACTAAGCTTGTTAAAGGCTCAAACGATCGTGCACCGAACACAATGGTGTTTTAAAATTGTCAGCACAACCGAATTTCAATGCACAATTTCGAAAGTGACCGTAATTTGTATGGAAATTATTCGCCTTACGCGATGTCCCAGAGACCTTGTTACAACTATTAACATTTGCGTTTAACTGCAAAGCTTTTTGAAAAACCTTTTTGCGTCATTGGTCGAAGGATTTTCAAAATGATTATTATCGGCTGTTCGATGAGTTAATGTTCTGTGTAATATTTTCCTGTTTTACAACCTACTTTCTCGTGATTGGGTGAGTCGTCACATTTATCTTGTTAGTCTTTACCTTATAGGGAACAGGAGATTGAATCGTCACTTCGTTGTGACCTCGCGTCTTCGATAGCATGTTGTATTGAATTTGCATACACCTAAGCTAAGAAAGTGGAGAGAGCATGGGAAATGTAGGGACTGTTCACATTCGTGGTGATTATCTCGGATAGGGACGATGCAGCGAGACAGTCGTTAGTTATGCGTTTGTATGCATGCCTTCTTATTTTAATAGGGTTAATGTTATCACTTCGTATATATTGTTTCTGCTTGATGGGCTATAAATCAATAATGTGTCATGTTCAAAAACCGCATCGAAATGAGCTCCATTATGATTCCCCCATTACTTAAATTTTTTCAATCACTGATCATTTTCCCTACTAAATTATTATTCTGAACTGTCAACGCTTTCGTCATTAAGTAACAAAACTACGAGATTTTCCTTTTCAAATACGAGTCAAGGTAATGAGCACGAAATTGTCCCCTCGTGTGTATTTAATGTATTCACTTGTTCGCCAAAGTGGTACATTCGAGTCGAAACACTGCTTTATAAGTGGCACTTGAGCTTCCACCGCGAAAGTAAAAACGAATTCACCTAGTGTTTCCATTTCATTTACTACCAGCTGAGGTTTAGATAATAGTTTATTTGAATATACAGCGCAATGGATTGCGTTCGTTAGAGTTGGTTCTTTTTTCTGTCCCACCTACGCTACCACGTTGATATATTCATCATCAAGCTTAACATTTTTGGGCATGCTCTGACCTAGTATTGTAGAAATAAGTACGACCGGTTGTCGACTTAATACCTGTATGGACAAAACTACTGTGATGTCAACATTGACTTTACTTTTCTTAAAGTGATATATCTCTTAATGTATGTTTATCCTTAGTAGGACCGACTAAGGGTCACTTTAAAAGTAGGTTGAAGATATTATGTAGGTAACAGAAATAAAAACTGTGTGTCATTATATTTAGTTGTGTAAAATAACTCCTTAAAATAATCTTAATGATTATGGCCTAGTTGGTTTATTTACAATTATTATTCATACTTAATGTCAACACTTTTAAACTTTTGACCTATGCAGGTGTTATGTTAAGTAACTTCAACTTAATGAAAGCTAACCTCTTGATACTTGAGGAAAATGAAAGTGGAAAATCAAGGATATGTTATACGATAGGTCTAGAGAAGCATAGCAAAACGATTCTTTGAGTTATGATACGGTTAGGAATAATCGTATCTTTATCGTAGATCTAATCTAATATGATAAAATGGAAGGTTTATATTATATACAATTAGAGTTTTTAGAAGAAAAAGAAATGCTATGACAATTGACATGGTAAATCATGGATGTTAGAGAAAAAATTTGGAACTATTAGATATTCTTACATACTTTTAAACATATTCAAGAAATAATTGCAGTCAATTTAATAATTATGCAAAAACAATAAATATCTTATAAAAAGTAATTACAAAATCATAGATCGACTATAATTGCATCAGTTTAATAATAGATGCAATCTTCAAGCGTTTAGAAATTATTTATTTTTCATGTTTAATGCATACAGTTTCACTCTATATGGCATCTTGGTCATCATTTCATTATTTCCTATCTTTTTTGGGTAAAACATATTAAAATATTGTAAACCTCGATCTATAATTGTCAACGGATTGTATTTTTACCTATGGTATATTTAGAATTACTGTAATGTAACGCTGTTTATGAAAAATATCCTTACCAATAGCATATATAAAATTCATCCTTTAGATACAATTAAGGATGAATCTTATATAATATATGCTATTGGTAGGGATATTTTTTTCATAATTCATATCGACACAAAATGCTACTTTATGTAAACTGCTGGTTCTTTAATAAGAATCTGGCAGAATAAATATATAAGACTTTTTTTTGGATTAAAACTATTAAAATCAGCTTGCTTACTGCCTCGTTGGTGTAGTGGTTGCAAGCGCTACTGCTGAGCATGAGGTCCTGGGTTCGATTCCCAGGTTGGGCAAAGTGTTATTGGGTTTTTCTATCTGAAATTTCTCAGTAGCAGCCTGGCAGTAGCAGCCGGGCACAAATCCAGACTGGATTTGTGCCCGGTTGATGGCAATAGGCTCGCCTCCTATTACATGGGACTTAAAACATAACTGGTGAAATGTGGGTGAACCTACTACAGGGACACCTCTGCCCAACCCTTCGGGGAAACAAGGCGTGATATTTTGTTCTTAAACTAGTTTTCACATGCAAGTACCGTAAAAACTACTTAGTTTAGTAAATTCTTCCACACAATGATGTTAATGGTGTGACCAAGTTGGCCCTTTGCCTACGACCGTTAAGTTACCCGTTTACAACCAAGTGTCAAGACTTTCACGGAAAAATTAACCGTTGACAACTTGACAAGTCATTAAGTGACAGGTTGTTATTAATGCAGTGTTAATGAGTTTTTTAAATGATGCGACAGATATTTGAGAAGTAAACAAAAACCCTACGAAATAAAATGAACTGAACATTATGAAACTTCACTTGACCTTCACGTCCGCCAAATTGCATTTTGTATGACGTCACTATTATGGTTGAACACTGAAGAAAAAAAACTTTCACACCTCATTTGCCAAAATTTTTTCATTAGAGTAACTAATTGTTTCCTTTGGCGTAAAAAAATAAAGCATTCGAATTTTTACATACATACATAACATCACGCCTGTATTCCCCGAAGGGTTAGGCAGAGGTGTATCTATAGTACACCCACCTTGCGCCTGTTATGTTCAAGTCCCACGTAATAGGGGGCGAGCCTATTGCCATCAACCGGGCACAAATCCAGACTCCGGGCTACTACTGAGAAATTCCTGATGGAAAAACCCAATAACACTTTGCCCGACCCGCGAATCGAACGCAGGACTTCATACTCAGCAGTAGCGCTTTGCGACCACTAGGTAGGTAATGTTTTCTTAATGCTTTTCGTAGACCTACAGTTATATTCTTCCTGATTCTCAATTACTTGAGTTAGAAAATGATATGTAAGTAAATGATAAGTGCTTTTATTTCTGTCAGTAGGTTTGCACAAACACTTTTACTCGTCAATCATATTTTAAAAACTAGATGAGGTCGGCGTTTCCTATTGGACTACTCTGTAAAGAAAGGATGAAACAAACTCAGAGAGTCTCTTTTAAAATCCAGACACAATCTTGGTCAGATCATGTGACAACCATGTAGATTGGTGCCTGAAATGGTTTTTAACGGAGCTCAGCGATTCCACGAACAATACCAAAGAATGGTCATTTGGGGAGGCCGCATAAAGTACTGAAACTGCACTGGTACACACGGCTACACATCAAGCTATACATTTCCAGTTTATGCTGATCTCGCATTGTATAGAATTTCCGTACAATGCGAGGTCAGCTTATACTGGAAGTGCATAGATTGATGTGTGGCCGTGTGTACAAATCAACAATCACAAACTGATCAGACCTCAAGAGATATTAAAGTCAACTTACCAACAACCATACAAAGCCTATAAGCGACAGTTTAGGTTACGACACGGTAAAAGTCGAAAGTCGATGTGTAAGTAATAATTGAATATGGCTTTCTACGCATCATGTTTTTCTGATTGCCCATAATTACAAATACATGATACTATGTAATTTGACTGTCTATTAGCTTTTTGATATAGAAATTAAATACAAGTTATGTGTTTTATGTAATTAAGTTAATCATATTTCACGGTTGGTCATTTTCGAAGACGAAAGTGAAATGTTTTGGGAGTGTAACTAATTTGCAGTAATCTTAATTTTCTTCGATTTAACTTTCCTTAACTTGTAAGATTTATGCATTAGGTGACGCCTTAATAGCTATAAAACTAGCTTCTAAATTTAATTAAACGGTTTATTAGAAAATCGAAATACCACTGTGCTACAGATTTTATGTGATTGGTTTAAAAAAACAATAGGTGTAATTGTACCTATGATAGTCAGAAGTTTACCAGTAATAAACTCTCATTAGCTTTTGAGGCTTGTTTGGGATTATTCCACTTTGCCCCACCAGTCTATCCTATCAGTAGGTCAAAGTGGAATGTTCACAATTTTGTCGTCCACTGTATCCCACTAATTGATTTTGATGAGGCTTCGTATAAAGTCCGAATTACCTTTTTCCCACTATTGGATTAAATAAAATATTTTAGTGAAAACAAATCCTACTTAAAAAAAAAAAAAAACAAATATAAACTATTCGTAGGAGATTAGGATGACTCTGAAGCACCTTAAAACAACAAGGCGCCGATGACCGATGACGACTTAATTACGATCTTATTTATATCTATGTTAACGTCACGGAACAACGAAACAACTATTAAAAAGAGGACAATAACATTTCACTACCTAATTACTATGAGATCATACATACTAAGTCGTCAGACCTGCGCGTGGCACGGTGAGTAATGACTAATGACTCTTCAGAACAGCTTAAAGCTTAGCCATTTCTTTTTGTCAGATTTAGAAAAGGTAACGAATAGGAAAGTGTTGGGTAAAATTATGGAGAGGAGCTTCTTCCACTACCAAGCCTACCACCGACTACCGTGCCGCCTGCGTCGGCGGGGGGCCTTAACCCATACAGGTTAAGGCCCCCCGCAGACGCAGGCGGCACGTGACTGGCGGAACAATTTCTATGAAACGGAAATTGTTCTACCGGTGTCACGTCGCGCCTGTCTGCAGAGCCTTTATTGAAAAAGTTTTGACTTGAAATTGTCAATCACATATCACTATCTAAAATAAAGTAGCCGATACTTAACTAAATAGCAAAAACAGTTTTTTCAAAAGTACCTCTCCATTATTTACTTAGACAGGTAGCAATATTTAGATTCAATGTTATTTCAAGCCGTCCATTTGATTGTCATAAATAGGTACTGCCGGTTAAGTGCGTGTTTTTAGAAACAGGTAACTGGCACAGTTACTAGTGTATTGTTCAACAGAACACTTGTGTCATTATGATTGATAAACATGAACAAGTGTTTTGATACGAATTTGAATCTTATTGCTTTGTTATAAGAGTCTATGGAGGCGTTGTTGTAAAAAAGTACTTTTGTTTTGCGTAGGGTTGTCAAAAGTCAGATAGGTTACTTTTCTTTCAAAGGAAATATCACAAGTGTCTTGCATGTTTTAGTAAAGCAGACTATTTTTTTTTGTTTATCAAAGGATTCATAATTATTTTCTTCTTTTTCTCTCGTAAGATATTACCCAGTAATGCTCGGTTCCTATAAACAATAACGAATCGTTTTGCATACCAAAACATTTTGTAGTGCCAAACTGGGATATAAATAGATTCTTAAGATAATTTTACATGTGATAGCTACTTCCATATGGGAGAGTCTACTATGCAAAGCTATGAGGTCTTTGCTTCATTATTGGTAAAGATACAAGAGTCTTAATTTGAACCAATAACGGTCTGTAAATTATAGGAATCGGCCATTATGAATATTGCTGCAAGGCTGTCTATTCATGATGCGCTAGATGTACCCTCATGTATGTATCGCCATACTGACTACTTAAATATGAGTTCTTTACATACCAACCTTTATTTTAGTGAGTGAGGACCCTGAATAGGTAGTGGTGTTAAATGTCAATCATATTGACGTGCATTGTTCAGGCTCGAGTGACCTTAGTGCTGCGTCAGTTTTTATACGGTTAACCAATAGTAGTTATCTATCTATTCGTAGATATTTAACAAAACGTCAGTGTTATCCTCAGACCAAATAAAAAACAAGACAGCTGCGAACAATAAAGTGAAGCATGCCAAAACTACACCTCCTCTCTCATTTACACTATAACTACAATCAAACTACACCTCACTAAGTGCACACATGTTTACGAAACCGGCTTCACGTCACTGTTGACAGCGCTATGACTTGGTTTTTAGGGTTCCGTAACCAAAGGGTTAAAAGGGACCCTATTACTAAGACTCCGCTGTCAGTCCGTCTGTCTGTCTGTCCGTCTGTCACCAGGCTGTATCTCATGAACCATGATAGATAGATAGTTGAAATTTTCACAGATGATGTATTTCTGTTGCCGCTATAACAACAAATACTAAAAAACAGAATAAAATAAATATTTAAGGGGGCTCTCATACAACAAACGTGATTTTATAGATTATGGTACGAGCGCAAAGCGCGATTCCGGCTTTACTTGGCCGGTTTTTTATTTGGTCTGGGGTTTATCTTGTAAGAATTTTCGTACATCTAGGTCGAAATTGCCTCAAGGTTTTCGAAAATAAAAATTTCTGCAATAATACAATGGATTTGATTGAAAAATTAGAGAGGGACTCGTGGCTGGGTAATAAGAGCCGCACGGGTCAATTGATCAGGTTAAGCTGGACCATCTTAATATACTGTAACCCCTCCGTACCTCAGAAAGCACGTTAAGCCGTTGGTCCCGGCTGTCATTCGTGGATCTTTGACAGTCGTTACGAGTCGTCAGAAGCCCGAAAATCGGACAACTAGTCTTACTAAGAGGTATCGTATTATCCAGTAACTGGGTTGTGAAGATCAGATAGACAGTCGCTCCATTTAAAATACTGGTATTCCGCTGCATCCGGTTAGGCTGGAAGCCGACCCCAACATAGTTGGAAAAGGCTAGGTAGACGACAATTGGATTAAATCAACAGGTACTTCTCTTTTTGAGTCTATTGAGTCTAAGTTTAGGAAGAATGGTTAAAGGAAAATACTTGTGATTTTATTTTAAATCCTGCTTTGAAGCAGACAGCAGACAAAGGAGATGGAAAACGGTGGGCCCAAATGTAATAAGTTGAGATTTGATCTAAAAAATTTGTCATATTTTTTTATCCTTTAATGTCAAAAATCAGCTCAATTCTCAGTCTGGAAGCGGAGAAATATGATAAAGATAGTTTTCGTGAGATTATCGATTAAATTAATCGATTACACAACTACAAAAAGAAAACCTACCCACTAGGTAGCACTAGGTGATATAATTATCTCAAAGTAATTAAATGCACTATAATATACTTTTATACTATAGAGTGCATTTAATTTAACTGAAAAACCAAAATAATGATTATCAATTTCATATCGATTAAAATCAGTCTTATATTTTTGTCTATGTATATGTAACTGGCAGTGCATGTTCTGTACTGGTATGAGCTGACTGACATTGACACTAGACGTTAGTGGTGGGTCGTTGTCGAATTTTTGACGGACGAAACCGTTTTCCCGACGACGAAAACGGTTGTAGAAAAGGGTTAAAGGACGAAACTTAACCAACATGGAATAGAATTGCGTTTTCGTCGAGCGCAGTTGCTTACAACTATCAACGATTTGAAATTTATGAAATGGTTTTTTCGCATCACGAACGACATCATTAACAACTGGTAATATTTACATTATTAGGTAATATACATTATTGACTGTATTTCATTGACAAAGAGTTCACTTTTATTGGAAGGACTGTTTTAAGAATGTGATAGATAGTTGAATCGTTGTACCCGACTGTATTTTCTTAGATGTAAAAAAAAAAATTGCACCAAGTAATTCGAAGACTGGTTTGTGCAATGAAGACTCTTTGAAGTTGAACCCAGGACGTAAAACGGTCTCAGCATCACAAAACACAACACGGTCTTTGTAAACGGTTCGTCGTCGCAACGCCCACCCCTACTAGACAGCTGTCACTTGTTTTGTGTTTTCCGATGCGTTTTGATTTTCTTCCCGGACTATTTTTCATTTTCAACGACCACTGTTTTTAACAGATTCTGACCCTGCCTACCTTGTACAACCCTTGCTTTCACACTGGACACCGAAGATCGCTTACACGATTGACTTAGAATTGTTATTTTGGATTTTACCGCCGCTTTGTAGATTGGATATTGTTGAAACTATGGATCGCTGTGTGAATTGTGGGATAGTAACTAGTCACAGCAATACACTAATATATGTTTGAATCTATAAATTCACACCATTTTCATCTCGTTACATTCAGGCCCAAGAGTGTATGTAATCGTTTCCGTCTCCTTTCTAAACAACCTACCTCATACGCTGGTGTCTATTTTGCATCTTGTTTTCATTTTAATAACCGTTACTTTGAAATTTCAAAGTCAAGTGAATATTTATCATTACCCATACACCACACACTGACATTAAATTGACACATTTGGTGCTGTTTTTCTCACATAATTTAAGGAAATTAAGAACTAGACTTTGAAACTACAGGAAGTACTAATTACACTCATTCATCTATTTGTAGAGGTATTTATCAATTAGTATGTGTCACCTACTTAAGACATGTTTGGAACGAGAAAACGTCGCGTGTTCAAGACGACAGATTTCTTTGAACATTCAAGGAGAGATACTTGCGCTGCGCTTGAGTCGATGTCGGCAACGGTTTCAATCGGTTATGGCCGTCTTATAAGGATTTTATCATGGAATTTTTGCTGGTTAATGGCTTTAGGAACCAGTTTTTGTTCTTTTGCTAGGCATAGACTATAAAAAGCCTTAAATGGATGAATTTAATTTAGGCTGTGATGTGAACATAGCCTTTATAAAAAATACTGAGGTGAAAAATGTTGTTCAATTTCCGTTTCAACCTCCAATCTTCTATTTAAAACTGTAATAGTTCTACTTGGTAATTCATAACTTTTCCGGCAAAACAGTTCAGTTTTCAACCCAGTAATAGAACGAATTAAAGCTATCACAAAACTTAGTTAACGACTGCAATCTACGGAATTGCCTTCTCCAATCAAAACTAAAAAGCGGGTACAAGCAGTTGGTGTTAGTCAATTAAAGCTTTAATGGCTTACACAGCCCATGGGAGCTAAGGGGACGTTACTACTAGCTGTTGAGTATATTGCGCAAGCGATAATCGCCCTGACACAATTCCAGATTGTTATTGTTGGAACACCGCTGTAACATGAACTTTGGGAATAAGAAACTTTTAAACAGATGAGGGTTCAATGTAAACTGGTTAAGTTTTCATATTGCAGGTTGTATGTTTACAGCTAAGTTGATGGTGTTATTTTCTTGCAGATAGTTTAGTTGATATGTCGGTCAAGAAGCTAAGGGTTGACTGAGATAACGGAAATCACAATAACGGTTTTATTATGAACATATTTTCCGAAGAATATTCATATTGGTCTTAATTCCATAACAAAACAAACGACATAATATGCATGCAGGTCAAAGTGAAGTAGAATAACAAAAACACACAAATATCTGTTCTTGAACCATTGATATACACTTGAACCCATTTCGTCGCCATTATAACTAGCATGCAAAACAGATTTCGGTTTCCTACTACAGATTGTGCAAAATTCACCTAATGACTTATAAAATTTGCGAAACTGATCTCGGAGCTGGCACAGTTGCTGCAAATGCTACAGAACTTGCTACATAATTTTGTAGTACACAAATACTGGTTGAATTCGTACAAGGAAATATAATAGAAAATAAAGATTAATATTCAGTCACGATTCTGTGTGATGATATCATTAACTAGTTCCTCGACAAATACGTGAGTTATGGACAAAAGACTGCGCCATTAAATGGCAAGACTATTAAGATACGAAATAAGTTTATGAATATTCAATTTGTTATGATTTTTATGCAAAAAATTTCTGGTGGCATATTTTTTTTAAGTTTAAATAAACACTAAAGTTAGCCTGAAAGTTGCAGCGGACAGTGAAAAGAAACCAATAAAATATTCACAATTTCTAATAAAAGAGAAGGTACAATAACACCAGCCTCAAAACTAAATGACGTAGAAAATTTAATTAAGAAAGCATCAAAGTGATTACAAACAAATACGGATCGAACAAAGCTACAGACGATCCAAGTTAAATAAATATATACCTAATTGACAGAGAAATAAAGACCATTAATAATGCAGCTAAAAGAGAAACTGTAGTAAAAAAGTATCGAGGTCTCCCCGTGATGGAATCTAGACCCGTGCCCGTTCATTCAGATGTGACTGATTATACCGTTAGCTCTCTATCTACAACTCTGTATAATATTGATGGATGGACAAACGATATGATTATAACGTCACGGTTACTGGCAAAAATTATATAGGAAGGAAGTTTATGAATTCTAAAACTGACATAGATTTGGAGAATGTTAATGTTTGGTTGGAAGTAGGAATAATTGGGAATGTACTGTGAATTACTGTGTTATTTTGGAAATAGGAAGTTCCATGGTTCGATACAGGTATCGTTACTATTATTAATAGTGAATAGAACTGTTCGAATAGATTCACCCCAGCAATGTTTAATAATGACTGTACTAGTCAAGTTAATAGAATCCATAATATCTATATTGACTTTCTATGATGGTGATCAAAAAACACAATTTATGTATGAATGAAAATAAAATGCAAATTTAAATCAACTATGAAGAAAATTTGGTTTCCAGTTCATCACAAACTGGTTTCGAAATCTAGACTTGGTGAGCACTTGATGAAATTAAATTAAACAAGAATTTGATAAAAACGAAAGACGACATGCCTATTTATATTATAATTGGCGATAAAAAAGTGTCGAAGCAAATAACAAAAGCGACAGAAACTACACCAACAGTATTAAACAATTTCGATATACAAACTTTTTAACGAATCAGCGAACCAGAGCTATGTTTCAGCAATTTTAGTTTTGTATTTATTAAAATGAAAATAGACCTTATTCTTTACTAAATACAGCTTTTTAAACTAGTACAGTTAAGTGTATTCTCGAACTAGACGCCAGATGTTTTCGAAATGTCTCTCCGAGTGGAAAATTGTTAGATTTCGTGTTAGGTCGTTGCCCGTTCAGTGTGACCGATCAGTGATTACTCTAATATCCAAGTGCAATCTTAAACTGAAACTGTTAATGCCGTTGCTTTACGTTAAACCGTCATTAATCATGCAAACTTGCAAAATCTTAATTCGGGGTATGATACCTACTTATGTCCGTAAAAGTAAAGTTCTTACAGCAATTATATTGTTGTCTCTGTAACAGCATGACGCAAGTGCTTTGTTACAAAGTCAAGGACCCCGTCTTGTTGTTTTTAATCGGCAACTTCCAGTTTTTCGAATTGTGTGCGGCTTTATTCTTTTCCTTGAGATTTAATCTCTTTCCTCCTGGTTTCATAACTCCTTAAATGGAGGCTCTGAGATGTGTACATGCACGGCCTAGTTTTCTGCAGTAAATCTGAAGTTGGGATTCCATTGGATGTTTTCCTCTTGGCTCGGTTTTTACAATGTCATTTGTTTATTGTTAGGCCGAGGTCGTATTGATATCACCCGCATCCTTTGTGCAACTAAACCTCGTAACGATAACCAATAATATTACATGCTCCTATACTTTGAACTGTAACATATATTAGTCAAAAGTCTTTGAAATCTTGAAGCATATTTCCTTAAGATATTATGTTTCATATTGCCATTCTAATACGAATAAATTTTCAACTATTCGTACAAAAAGCTGTCTCGTTTCCGTCAATAGGCAAATTGCAATACGATTGGCTTTTTAATATTCATCCATTATACTGTTATGAGTTTTTATGGAGTGTTCGAACCGGCACAGAACGGTTCTCTGGTGTGATGGCCAAGATTTTGAAGATGATTCACGATATATACCTTGCATGTTTGTATTTAGACCGGTGCTAATATTTCAACCTCTGTTGTTATCTATATGCCTCTGTGCAACTTAAAACTGGTTTATTTAGATTTTAAAATGTTTGAGGAGATATTTCAAATTAATTTTATTTCGGACCACTTTCTTCAAGAGCATGAAATTAAAGCAGTTCAAGTTTATTTTCCAATACTTGTGAAACATGACTTTCAGATTATGTAGTAAATGACGACATACGAAAGAAACCGTCGCAAATCTAAAAATAACATCCTTAGGTGTTTTTAGATTTCAATGGAAGGCATGACCACCTCATGAAGAAGTGTCTAGAATAAGACATAATTTCATGGCATTGAGTTAAAACATTTAACTCAATGTTTCATGGACTGTTCGGTAATTATCTGCCATTATTCTCACGATACCAAAACTAACTAAATTAATAGGATATTTGTAAAGGAATCCTAAATAACTGGTTTCCATGTATATAACAGGTATAAGTATTCTTCTATGTATCGTGATCGGAACCAGTTTGTGGTTGGAATAAAACCTCTTTATTGTGATTTTCAGAGTATATAACTGAGCCGACTGTGTGGAAAAGTGTGAATCATAATGTAAAGTAGACCCTGAAGAGCTTTTATAGTCATAAACTGCATTTAAATTTACTTCGATCAGCCTGTTCATATTAACAACAGTCCTGAGACGTTTCCTTGCAGATATAGTTACGTTGGGTCCCACAAATGCTATGAAAAATTTTAAGAATCAAAATAGTTCGATGCAAACAATCTTTCTTTAGAACTTTTAATGAATTATGGATTAGCCAACTCTATCTTTAGACAATATAGAAATCATATAGAAAGCCGTTGATTGATACCTCGTTAAAAAGTTGGCTTTCTATGCTTAGGAGCAAGGTAAGGCCTACTGGTCCACCTTGTTTGTCTGTCTGCTACAATAAGATCGTGCGATAAGAACTCGTTAGATCCGGCTTGTAAGTGTCAATGTCACCGATTGTTTATTTATGCACAATTGTTATTTTTTCATTGACTACAGATATAAAATTAAAAGTGTTTGGCTTTTTGGTTGGGTAAATTTCGTGCATTTAGTTTTTTTTATTTTTGTGTATGTAGTTCAGGTTTTTTAATATCACTTCCCAAAATATGTACATGTGTGTCTGTTTGCATTAAACTTCTTGTTGTATTTAATATTAGTGTTGCTTACTGTTATCTCTTTTTGTAACCTCTTTGATTCAACCACTCAAGACCCTAAAAACGTGACTGAAACCAACCAGCATTTGTTTTTTAGATTCGATCTGAATTTCATATTTATTCGAATTTGTTTTCTTAAAGCGCGCGACCCACCTTCCATACGAGCACTCATCGCCGTCATGCCTCACTGACTCCCGTAACGAGCTATCGACAGAGTCGAGTCGATAGAAATCGTCTCGCACTGATATCGAGTCTCGAATCGAGTTGACGCCTCATTACAACGATGTCCCTGCGCTTAGCTGACTCTGTGTAGTTTTGCATACGCATTTAAATAAATGTCTAATGTTTATGTAATAGTGACATCGCTTCTTTAGTTTTTTTTTTATTTTACATCGTGTGTTGCGTTTCTTTTACAACTTTTTTCCCGTGATTGTACAACTGATTTGCATCGTAATGAAGCTAATCAATGTAGGTAATTATTTTATAATGATACTTTGGAATTTTGCGATCGGCATCTCCAGTATGGTGGAAGTGTTTATGTTCTCTATATTCGCGGTCGTCGTTAAATACTTAATTTATGTATCCAACAGTTTTTTTTGCCGGTATATTGACACTTCAGTCTTAGCCTACTATTGAATGTATAAAAGCTTAATCTAAAAATATAATCTTCTCAAATGACAGCGGTTTATGTTGAAATTAATTAAGGAATTTAAATTTTGCAAATCAAGTTTCGAATTTCAACAATATGCAAAATATGTAAATATCATGAAATCGAATGCAGCTACGAGGTCGCCATTTTGTGGTGTCAATTTTGTTTAGCAATACTGCTATTATTCTATTATTATAGAATGATAAAAGTTTTTAAGTTTATTCAATTGATTCTATTAAGAATTGCATAAGATATCAATGAATTGGATATGAATAGTTTGATATATTTTTAGGGTTCCGTACCTCAAAAGCAAAAAACGGAACCCTTTAGGATTACGTGTGTCTGTCTGTCTGTCCGTTTGTCACAGCCAATTTGCTCCGAATCCAATGGACCGATTAAGTTGAAATTTGGTACACATAATGTATTTTTGTGACCCAAACACGGACGTGTAACGAAAATAAATACATTTTTAATATGGGGGTCACTTTTCGGGGAAAAATAAGAAAATTAAAAAAGAAAGTTTTGCAAACTATACCGTGTGACATATCAAATGAAAGGGCTTATTGTGAGAATTTCATATTTTTTTTATAATTTTAAAATAAGGTCTTTAAAAGATATTTTAGTACGTAGATGAAAATTGTCCATTCCTCCCCTTATCTCCGAAACAACTGGGCTAATTTTTTTTTAAAAAGTACAGAGAATGGTTCTTCACTCATAGATTACAGGAAAACCTATAAAAAGTCTATGGTCTTACAATAACACGGTAAATCTCTCAATATTGTACGTGCAAACTTACATTTGCAGTTGGAATGTATGGGAGTACAAGTATTTCAACTACAATGTTAAGTTTGTATTTGGGATAAATTCATCCAAGATACAGAAACCTTTATTGTGCGTAGTTCGACACGGACTTGGCCGGCTTTTTTTAATATTTGTGTATTTCTTATTCACTTGAGTATAAACGCTCAATAAATATCCTTGTTCAAAGTTCAGACAAACCTCAACTTATGTATTTATTTGATTGAAACACGAAGCTTCTTTCAAACCTCCCGCGCTAATACTTCATTTTAGCGTTCGTTCTTTCGTTTTGCTTGGCTCCTAAGAATTTTAACGTGAGTTAAATAACCTTCCTCAAGAATAGGTCTATTTAGTACAAAAATAATTTTTCAAATCCGACTGGTAGTTCCAGAGATTCAAACAAACAAACTCTTCCTCTTTATTATACACTAGCTTTTGCCCGCGGCTTCACCCGCGTGGATGTCGGAAAATATCCCAGGGGAATGCACTACCGATACCGGGATTACATACATAAGCCGAGGAAAAGGTCATTGACTCCTACCGCTGCGCCCGCGTTACGGTCAACCACAATTATTTTGTGACTACGCGTCACAAAATTTTGAATCTGTGATATCTTTTAAACACATTTAAATGAAATGATGTCAGACATATTTTAATCTAAATTAAATCCTCAATTTAAGTAACATAGTTTATTGAATAAGGATTAATATAATACTGGTCAAAATAGCTTCGGAAATAACAAGGAATTTTTTGTCAAATTCTGAAAGATAAAAATGCTTATTGTGGGTCATCCTTAGAAGACAGACATATGCCATCGCGGACTTTAATGTTGATTTTTTTTAAGATGAACAATACTGTAGAACATACATTTTATGTAACTTTTACCATTTCCGCGGCGCACGCCCGTAAAGTTCCCAGTCGGCATGATTTTTTCCGATATCTTCAACAATAATCGTCAAATTTCAGCCAATTTCCACAAAACCTTAATAAATTATACACTTAAAACCTTTCACGTGAATCACTCCGTCCATTGGTGAAAACTGTTTGAAAATCCGTTTAGTAGTTTTTGAGTTTATCGCGTTCAGACAGACAGATAGACAGATTCGGCGGGGAACTTTGTTTTACAATATGTAAGGATATTAGTATAGATTAAATCATAAAGCGTAGGTAGCAACTCACTGCTTACAATTCCGCAAATGCTATACAGTATTGAGGAAAATATTCGTAGGCGCTGTTCCACCGACCTGTGAACTGTACCTATCTTTAAACCCAACATGACTTTCCTATATATGGCATAAATGAATTCCAAGTTCCAACCGAGAGGAATCTTTTAACAGTAATTCAAGTGTTCCGAAGCTAAATAACATACAAACATCCTGAGAGTCGGTCTAAGCCGAGAGGTAAACATTGCAGCGTTTTTTGCAGGATCGCGTAGAATAATTCAAGTGGTAAATGTCCAATGGCGAAGGTATTGGCACAGTATAAATATGGACAGTACAGAAACTACGTAGTGAACGTTCGAAAAGGCACCTCAAACAGACGCGCTCATTGACGAGACCCAAGCGATTATCGCGGTGCTGTCAGATGCGGGTGCCGTGTCGAGACGAGTGGTCGCCGCGATCTTTTTAAAATTGGAGCGTAAGTAATTATTTCAGAAAATAGGTCTCGTTTCCGTACTGTCCATATTTATACTGTGGTATTGGCTCGGTACTTAGTGTAGGTTTTGAGTTGAATCATATAATATATATTATAAAAGTACCTACTGTGGTAAAATAAACTAGATGCGCTCGTGGCTAAATAATAACAGCTGCATGAGTCGATCGAACGTAAAGCGACGATCCATTACATATCGGATGTAATCCCAAGTAGTGATAGCCTAATGGTGTGACCGTCGTAGGACTGCCAAGTCTTAGGTCTCGAGCTCGAACCCAAGGCTTTCTCTGATTTTTCGGATCCATGTGCGTATTGTATAATTAATATTTATGGAAGATATCGTGAGGAAACCGGACTGTCTGATATTTTTCGATGGCATGTGAAGTCAAGTCAGAGGCCCATGGGCCGCATTAAATCTCTGACACCAGGTTAGTCACTAACCATACGAAAAAGAAAGAAATCGGATCCGTCCGTGCCTCGGAAAACATGTTAAGTCCTTGGTCTCGGCTGTCATTCGTGGATCTTTGACAGTCGTTACGGGTCGTCAGTAGCCCGAAAGCCTGACAAGCTGTCGTACCAAGGGGTTATAGTATTACCCAGTGACTGGGTTGTGGAGGTCAGATAGGCAGTCGCTCTATGTAAAATATTAGTATTCAGCTGGGAAAAGGCTAGGATGATGGTGATTTAGGTTCAAGCAAAGGCAAGAAAAAAAAGAAAAATATAGTCGCCACATTTGCCGTGTTCTCACAAGTCGAAGGGTCTATAAATGCTTCCGCATACGCGACAACACGACGCGACTCAAGTAGAACAATTTCTATGAAAACTCCATGGAAATTATTCTACTTGACTGGAGTCACACTGTTGCGTCGCGCCTGTCTACGGGAGCCTCAAATTCGTGCAAGTTACTCTTTCCAAGTGCTAGTCGTTATTAAAATTTTGCAACGCCATTATTATTGATATTAAAAAAGATTGTTGTTTGTTGTCTTTTCGCAATGTTTTGGTCTCAAACTGCCGCGTAATTTGCGAAGGCCGCACCGGTATGATAGTTTGCGAATCTGAATGTAAAGTTTTGTAACATATTTTTATGCAAATGTTGGGTCAGTTTATTGAAATTCATTATTATATAACTACAGTATGAGTACTTTTTTTTTTTGGGTGGGAAATTATCAAATAACTTCTCCCGTTCTGGGCGGAGCGGGAGGGTGTGTCAGACTCTTACTGACTAAAACCCACCCGTGTTCCTTCATTTGCCTATATTGCCAGTACTCGGTATACAAAATATTATTATGTTGTTTATCAGTCTTTTGCTTAAAATTACATTTAATCAGAGTGTGCAGTTTCCGCAACAATAAAAAATCTGTATTTTCCAGAATACCTCGACTAAACTGACTATAACTGCATTTTTGGTCTAATGGTCGCGAGCGCTACTGCTGAGCGTGAGGTCCTAGGTTCGATTCTCAGGTCGGGCAAAGTGTTATTGGGTTTTTCCATCAGAAATTTCTCAATAGCAGCCCGGACTCTGGATTTGTGTCCGGTTGTGGCAATAGGCAGGGACTTAAACATAACTGGCGAAATGTGGGTGTGGGTGTGCACCTCTGCCTAACCCTTTAGAGAATACAGCTAGGCGTGATGTTGTGCTATTTTCGAGAATAAAAAAAACAACCAAAGTAACAAAACTTTCCTCTTTATCATATTTTTAGATTAGATTTCAATCTCAGGGAACCTCTAAACGAACAAAACCGAACTCTAATGAGCCATCTTCTCATATTGAGGCACGCCTTTATCCGCCATCTTAACATATTCTTAAGTAGTTACTCTGCCTACGTAAACGCGTAGCTTCCTCCAATGGTTAGTCTGTGAGAATAGGAAGACACCACTTTCTCCGTCTTATGTGGTTTAACTTTTTCATGTTCCATGTTTGAAAATGGTTTTTGTTTTAATGGCAGCGCCTTTTATGGAGGTGAAAAGGTTTTGCTTTCTTCCAATCAGAGTAAAATAAGTAGGTACTGTTTTTAATCGACTTCCAAAAAGGAGAAGGTCATATATGTTCGTAGCGTTTTTTTATGTTTGTCCGCTCATTTCTCCGTCAATTGTGGACCGAGTTTGAAAATTCTTTTTTTGTTTGAAAGGGTATGCTCTCAAGGTGGTCCCATATAAATGTTATTAACTTTTCTTGGATAGTTTTTGAGTTAGCTTCAATAATACGTATTTTTCTCACTTAGTATGTGGTGGATATGATAAGTAAGTTCCTGTGACTGTTTGAAAACTCAAAATCATCCACATACTAAGTGGAAAAAAATTCGTATTATTGAAGCTAACTCAAAAACTATCTGGAAAAAGTTTTTATAACGTTTTAACTTAGATACGAACTCGTATTAAGGTTTACTGATTTTGAAAAATGAAGGCTTGAAAGTTATCTTATGACCGAACCAATAACTTATTTGCAGTAAAAAACAGATCGCTATTGATCGTAGACAGTATAATTCTATCTGTCATTGAATGTCATTCCGTAAGATTCCTTATTCTCTGACAGATTATTGGGACGTTAAAACCATAGATAAGTTTTTCTATCTCCAGTATGCCAAAACTGGTGATAGATAGATTATGGGGTTTGGCCGTTAATTGAAATTATAATGATTGTGTTCTTTTTTGTTCATATCTATATATCTTTTATTCTATACATATTATAAATTGAAGTCGCTTTTCTTGTCTGTCTGTATGACCGCGTTGTTCTTCTAAACTCCGCAACGGATATTGATGCGGTTTTCATCATCATTTAGAGAACTTATTCCGGAAGGTTTATGTGTATAATATTAAACTTAAATATATTTAAGAAATTTCGATGAATTGTCAAGTCGTTAAAATCCTGCGAAGCAGAGGTGGGTTGCCAGTTATAAATAAATAATTCGCGAAGGTATAGACCGCTGAGTGTAAGAATAATAAATGAGTTCTAGAGAACTCGAAAAGTTATGCTAAAAGTTAATCTATTCTCTATTTTTCAAGAATAGATAGTACGAGTTATCCCAGCTGAATATTTATTTCGCGCATTTTGACCCAGATAAAAGTTTCTTTATATGTCTTTATTTTATCATTTTACAACTTATGTAATGCAGCATTTGACCAGCCTGACCCCTATTACAGTGACATTTCAGACTGTCAGTGTCAGTCACTTTCAAATGGTCTTTACATTTAAGCAGTATTCCATTAAAAGTTAGATAAATGAAAAATTTTGACACTTAAAGCAGATTTAATTTTTAGGTCACTCGTCTATCACATAAGATGTTGTTAGAAAATATTAAAATGTTATTAGAACCGTCTGATACCTTCAAAACAAAATATTTTACAATATTTGGATTTTTATTCGATTTTATCTCTTTGATTGGTTTTTCTATTTTGAAGTACCTACTAAGTATTAAATCATAATTATGTTTCAAAGCATTACCAAATGCATGTTCCATTTTAAGGTACAATTTTTAGCTGCGCCTGTCTAAAATGAATCTAATTAACTTACGTAATTTCAAGTAATTAATATTACATGATCATCACATGACCATATTTGGAAAAAATGTGTGTAGTGGAAAAAAATCAAGAACATTTTCTTGAAAAAAAAAAAAACATTAACTGTAAAGAAACAAGTGTAATCTATGTAATGTACTAATGTTATTCAACGAACTTAAAATGCTGGCAACATAATGTGTGTAAGTACACACGTAATTAATAGTTTTATATTTAAAATTACTTAATGCTGTCGAAATTATGCACGTCTTCTTAGACGGTTTTGCGAAAATTCTGTTTTGACTTTTAGCGCTGTTACACAAGCTCTAATAGTTCTGCAAGAATAAGTACATTAGCAGTAAAATATGATTTATAAAAAAACAGTGGCACTCCGGGAGTGCCGACGGAAGTGAAAACTTGAAAAAAAAAATCGGCACCGCGTTGATGTCTTTTACTCTACGCACCGCGGTAATTAACGCGTTGATGTCTTTTAATGGTCAAAAGCTGGTGTCGTCATAGTATCGCGAAATCAATGGTTTAGTCCCATCTAAAAAATACCCAATGCGCCTAAAGAAGTTTTCACTTCAAAAAACAAAATTCCAGGCTAGGATTACAGTTAGTTTCCTTTTTTCATGCTATTCAGTTCTTTCCGTAATTTTATTGTTTTCAAGACGAGATAACTGCAAAAAGGATTATGACAAATTGACATTAATAGGTACTAATTTGACTAATCATCATCGTTGTTGACATTACAAAACAAGAAGTAAGCTCGGATGTAATCACGGCCCTACTTCCCGGTCGTTACATAGAAACTAAATGTAAAACTTTTTTAATGACTTGCATGAAAGTAAAAATAATAATAATATGTTCAAGTACCTAATGATGCGTTAACGTTATGGTACCGACAGATTGCTTGGTTCCGGGGTGTTGGTTGGTAAATGTCAAGCATATCAACATTAATATTTGTACGTAGTACTTACCTAAGTAACTTACAGAATTAGGTTGATGATATAAAATTCGTGATGAGTTTTTGTAAGAAACGAGGTCCACTTATGTTTTTTAAATGGCCATCTGAATTTACTTATTACGTATTTTTATTCTGTTGCTATTTTTATTCGATTTTTAGGGTTCCGTACCCAAAGTGTAAAATCCTTTTACTAAGACTCCGCTGTCTGTCCGTCTGTCTGTCTGACTGCCACCAGGCTGTATGTCATGAACCGTGATATTTCTGTTGCCACTATAACAACAAATACTAAAAAAACAGAATACAAATAATATTTAATGGGGCTCCCATACAGCAAATGTTTTTTTTTTTTGCTCGTTTTTATAGATAATAATGGCACAGAACCCTTCGTGCGCGAGTCCGAATGGTTCTTGGCCGGTCTTTTTAAACTTTCAAGGCCGATGTGACATAAAATAGAAGTCTGACATTTACTTTTTACGACCTCATAAAACTATTTTTCACTTTACATCTTTTGCATCTTAACAAACCGAAAACAACTATTATTATTTTCGAATTCATTGCAACGCCGTATCTTATAATAAATTAAAACCGAAACGCGCAACGCCGAAAATAATAAGAGTATATTCTTTTATCGACAGATTTCCAGCTTTCGATACCATAAAAAAAGTAAGCAAAACTTACCGATAAAACATTATTCGAATATTCGCAGACAATCGTAAAACCCGCACCTGTCGCGCGTAAAATCGATCGCTATAGTATGCGCAAACGCATCAGTAGAATAGAAAGCGCGGGAAAACGACATAATGCGCGGATTAAATTTGGTTAAATAGCCAACGAAAGTTGTTTTGTATTGGTATGTTAGAAACTTTATTTTATTGTCTTTGGTATGTCCATGTGCGGTCTCCTTGCGGAATTGTAAAGCCTTGTTTAGGATTAGCTAGCTTGTTACTGTCAGATTAAAATTAAAAGTCTATGGGTTTATGCTGATTCTTGATTGTAAAATGGCAGACAGGTTTTGCACTGACTTTTGTAGTAAGAAGTTTTCGATACTCTACGTCCAGAATTTTCCTTTTGCTTTCAACTTTTTCTCTTATCTTCTATAAAAATAAATGTTTATTTTTTATTTGTTTGTCTTCTATGGACTCCGAAAGGGCTGGACTGATGAAACTTTGGTAGGGCATTCTGAGGACGCTCGTGCAAGGGTTTCTGGCCGAAAAACTGTATTTAAAAAAAAGTGGCATTGCAAGGTGCAGCTAGTACTTATTTATAATTTTAAATTTCTTTCACTAGTCACACAACTTTTACCTGAAGAATAAATATGACAGTTTGACATATTTTTTAAACAAAAGCTGTCAAATTTTAATATTTATTTACTCGTAATCCTCAGATAAATTCTGACTATTGAAAAGTCAGCCCTTAAAGTCTAGCTATAGTAGTTAAAAAAATAAAAACAATGATAGAATATTCGTTATATACCACAGATGTATACAGATGGGACACTCCGCATTTTAGGTATGAAGCTACAAGTAGGTAGGTGGCGTGCTCGACTTGTCGAAATCAGTGGGCGTAACGTAGTCAGAAGATATAAGAGTTACGCGATAGAAAGAGGCAACTTCAAGGTGAATATAACTGTTGGTAATTAGGGTTGTGCGACCTGAATTGCACTTTGTTGTGTCGTTGTAAGAGTAGCTTTTTATTTAAATGATTTTGCGGAGTGTTCCATCTGTACTAATCTGTGGTTATGCTGTAATTTGCGTCTTTAGAACTCGACAAGTCTGAATGGGCTGTTGAACTAATATTTATTGTGTTCATTTTCATTCAAATCCACTTACACCTTCATACACCTATATACATAAACTCACGCCTTCTTCTCATGGGGGTCGGCAGAAGAACGCCACTTAAAATAGAACGAATATAAGCATATTGGCAGCACCTCCCGGTTTCACCCGCATAAGTTTCGATCTCGTAAGAATATTGGGATAAAAAGTATCTTATGTGTTATTTCAGGTTATAAACTATCTGTTTGTCAAATTTCATCAAAATCCGTTCAGCAGTTTTTGCGTTAAAGAGTAACAAACATCCAAACAAACAAACTTTCACATGTATAATATTATAGTTAGGAGTAGGATTTAGGGTTTCCAACAAAAGATATCGCAATACCTGACACATAAATAAAGGGCATCATTTTATCTTGTATAAAAACTTGTGCATTTTTCGGCAAAGGCCCGCAGACAGGCGTGACGCGACTCTAGTAGAACAATTTCTATGAAAACTTCATGGAAATTACTCTCCCAGAATCGCGTCGCACGTTTACGTCGCGTCTGTCTGCAGGAGCCTTAAAGTGAAACCAAAACAAATGCTCTGGCTTTTACGATTACATTAATTCTATGACGACCGTGGAGTAACAATGAACAATTATGAACACGACTGTATTTCTTTGACGCATAATTAGTAGTGTTGCCATGTATTAAAATTATTTAAAGAAGTTTTTGTTGTAGATTTGATTAGTAGGTCTGTTGGAAATCTGTCTTATAACATTATTAGTAGGCGAGAGTGCAAAGGCACTCTCGCCAACTAATATTTGCAACAACTAATACTCTGGCAACTAATATTTTGTGGAAAATTACCTGTTTATTAAAGAATAAACAGGTAATTTTCACAAAATTAAATATAATCACAATTTAAAATAAATTGATCGTTTATTTCGTGTCAGATTAAATTCACAATTACTGGTCTGTACGTTAAAAGTAACGCTTTCATTTTATTTATACGAGCTTGGATTCTGCACAAAAAAGTTTTTGTAGGTATAATAACTTAACCTTTTCGAACAAGGTTTAGATTCGACACAATGAAGCCTGTCGATGTCTCAAATTAATCCGGTCATAAGATGATTTTACTGACCAAAATAATCTATATATATAAAAATGAATCCCTATTTCCCTTGGTCACGGCATCACGGTAAAACGGCTGAACGGATTTGCATGAAATTTGGCATATGGGTAGACCATGACCTGGAGAAGGACATAGGATATTTTTTATCCCGATATTCTCACGGGCTCGAGACTTATGTGGGTGAAACCGCGGGGCGCAGCTAGTCATACATAATTTAAATCTTCTTTCCGGCGCCATCTTCCGGCAATGGTAAATGCTCGAATATTCCTGGAAAACCTTCTAGGTACAAATGACTGTCCGTAAAAGTGCAAAGAAATGGTTACTCTAACTAAGATATCCTGATTCAACGATTAATTTGTGCTCATGTACGGAAACCGATGCTTCACATACCTTCACGTTACTGTATCGTGCGTGACTTTTACGTGTATCCAAATGTACCAACATGACAAATGCGACAGCCATCTTAGATACAGCGATACGTGATCAAATGTAAATAATATCTTCGGATGTCGATTGGAATGCTGGAATTCTGAAGATTTATCGTCTATTACATAGCTGCAGAGTAGTAATGCAGGTAAAATCTAATCATAACTGAAATTAAATGCAGCGGATACCTCCACGACACGATTTGTAGGTACATTGTTCACATTTCCCGCGTTTTTCTATCTTTACTTAAGCGCGGGAAAATAAAAATAGAAATAAGGTTGCTTGCATGCAGTTTTTTGTTCTCAAATGTCAGTTTATTATTATTTTATCCGGTGGGTACCAAGGGGTCGAAAGTTATGTGTATAAGTTACTTTGTCGCTTAATACTTAGGGACTTCATTGCATGTTTCCGGAAGTTCCAGCTGTTTTTAACGTAAATATTAATGAACAAAATCACCTGTATATAGTACGATAAGGAATCATATCAGCTGCCATTTTGCAAAAAAATATTACTAAACGGAAACTACAACAGTCGATTACCTTGTTTTTATTAAATAATTTCAATGTCGGCCAGGAAACTTGGACTAATAATCAACATCTTTCGTGTTATTTTACTTATTGATTTGACTGAGCTCATCTTTATAAATACAATTCAATTTGACGTCACTGTTTATGCGGATTCTTATTTTAGAAACAAACCCATAGTGTCAACTATTTCTTTTTTAATTACCTATCTTTGCGTATTTTCTTCAGAATAGAATAGAGCGGCTCGAAAAGAATAGGAGGGCTCGATCGAAGGTAAGGCTGGGAATACACGTCTGATTTTATAATCAGATAGTCTGATCCGGTTATCGGAAGGCGTTTGGGCTATTGTTTTATTTGAACATTAAACACACGTCCGATCTTTTCGTCGGATCGGACGTCCAAGTCGGAAACTTGCGCGAGGCGTTTACGATTTTACTGTCGGTCCGATTTTCTGAAGGCGCGGTTTGCTTTCTTTTGGACTGAGTCAAAATAGACGTCCGATTCCTCTTTCCGACTTGTCAGTTGATTCTAGCGTTGACACTGAACGGACGCATCGTTGTGTTTCGCACAATGGGCGAAAATTACGATATTGAACGGCTTATTGTAGCCGTTGAAAAACTTGTTTGCCTGTGGGACTCGGGCAGTGAAGAGTACCACGACAGACAAAAAAAAAAAAAAAGATTTGTCATCCATATTTTCTTTGTGCTCGGTAAAGCAAGCACTCGGTATGATAGCTCGGGAACGATTCTTCGGTTTGCTCGGATGTGTATCGAGTAAATACGATCAGATAGTCTGATCAGACAATCGGAAACAAAATCTGACGTGTATTCCCAGCCTTATGCTAGGCTTCCCGCGGTCAGTTCGTGGATCCATAACGAGACCTCTCGGTTCCTCAGAAAGCACGTTAAGCCGTTGGTCCAGCTATTTAAAATTGCGTAACACATTTTCTTAAATTATTATGACTAATCTGTTTCATTTTGACAGGTCAACAATATTCATTACGTTATTTACGTTGTTGAGCAGTTTTTTTTTCGAACTTGTGATGCAATGTATTAGCAATCTCTTTCAAAATGATTCAGATTGTTATTGATCGTGTATTACGTAATTAGGGTGCTGATTGTAATCCGTAGATGTTTGACAGTCGTTACGAAGTTAGAAGCCCAAAACTCTGAAAACCAGTCTTAGTATGGGGAATCGTGTTACTCAGTACCAGGGATGTGGAGGTCAGATAGGCAGTCGCTCCATGTAATATACTGGTATTCAGCTGCATCCGCCGCGGTTAGTCTGGAAGCCAACCCCAACATGTTGGGGACAAGCTAAGCAGATTGATATTGAATTGTTTCTTTTTTAAATTATCTTTGCGGATTTTCCACAAAATAATCTAAAAAGATGTATGACGTAAACGAAGCAAAAGGATTATATCTACCTACTCCCATGGGAAGAAAGCGTGAGTTTATGTATGTATGTAGTCTAAATAAACTTATTTCCCTTTCTCCATCTAGACCTCTCTTCTGTGCGATTTTTGCCTCCTCTACTGCCTGTAACGTCTTTAAAAATAACTCGAAATTCAAATTGTAACCTCTGCTTTTGAACAATGATGGAGAATATCAAGACTGGTTCATTTTACGCAACATTTAAGTTCAATTAGAATATTTCATACATCTGTGTATGCTCAGGTGTTTCTTAATTTTATTGGTATGCCTGACGT
The DNA here is from genome assembly GCA_916610215.1 of Omphaloscelis lunosa. Classification (NCBI taxonomy): domain Eukaryota; kingdom Metazoa; phylum Arthropoda; class Insecta; order Lepidoptera; family Noctuidae; genus Omphaloscelis; species Omphaloscelis lunosa. The sequence continues at coordinate 14,895,853 of OU744261.1, read as the reverse complement.
TGTTGATAAAAACATGTTTCAGTTACACAATGTTCTGAGGCTAGTATGATTTTTTTGTATAACTGGGTTTTTGTGTATGTTGCGCCAAAAATATTTTATTGGGTAAAAATAATTGACAAAGAAAATTTTGTTTATCTTCATTATCTGTCAGATCATGTTATGATAAAACATTTTAGTATAAAAAAAAAAAAAAAAAAAATTACATAACATAATATCCCACTTGTAATCTCAGAAGGGTTAGGAGACGTGTACCTATAGTACACCCACATTTCGCCAGTTATTTTTAAGTCCCACGTAATAGGGGGCAACCCTATTGCCACCAACTGGGCACAAATCCATACTCCGGTCAGCTACTGAGAAATTCCAGATGTTCAAAGAAATCTAATACCACTTTGCCCGGATCTCATGCTCACTAGTAGCACTTGCGACCACTAGATCTACGAAGCAATTTAATTTTAGAAAACATTATTTAAAATCTAAAAAAAAAATATTTTTCAGATGTTTAACATATTATCTTACCTTTATGTCTCTTTTTAAGTACTTTCCATAACTAAGTAACTTAGTTTGTCAAAATGTGACCCATAATTTAAAAAACAAAACAATATCGTTGACTTCGTGCTCCAGTCATCGACAAAACTGCTTTTTTTAACATACTTGCGTAGAAAGCTCATATTCCCATGTCACAATAGGCTTGGAGAGAACATGCCGTTCACAGGCTTACATAACGGCTGGGGGCTCACAATGAGAGTAGTCCGTTGCATATGCAACTAATTCTACAAGACAATATCAAGAAAGTGGTTGCCAGTAAAAAAATAATGAAGAATCTATTGATGTGTCTGTAATTTGTTCTTTTGATCGGTGCATTATGGTATTTTAAGGCTTATTGTTCACTTGCGAATGGCACATGCGATTGTTTTGTGGAGCAGATCTCATTATCATATCAATTGTACGTAATTCCCACTGTCGAGCCGTTTCTTGATTTTAAAGCGATTCTGGCGATGATTGTTTTTGATATGGATCGTTTCTTTTTCAATTCCTTCTCCGGTGCATCTCAACTCTTGTCTCTGGTGCGTACTTTTCTCTCTCCATATCACATAGGTACCTATATGCTAGGAAACGAACAATATTTAAACAGGTGACCATAGGTTAACACGAAACGGTCGGGAGGCCAATACTAATGAGACAAATTATAAACGCACACGAAGACTGTATTGTGTGTACCACGCCTTAGTTTAGCAGTCTTTTGTTCGAATTTCAACTATTTTGTGACATTCAAATTCTGTCGGTGGTATTTTTTAAGAACACTTGTACAAGCACTGTTATTATTTAAAAAATCCTAAATTGAGATTTAATTTAAAACTTATATTACATATTGTCTGTAAGTAGTTTCAGTTTAAATTCGTATTTAGTTTTTAAATTACGACACTGTGGCAAACAACTTTTTTTATCTAAAACATTTTAGACAAAAAAAAAAAGACTTGAAGGTAATTAGTATTTTACAAGCCCAAAACATCTATAACACGTTTCATCAAAGCGGAACACATTTAAAATGACAAAATGACGGTTCAAAACGATAATCTCATTTCAAGACTTGGCACGGCAATAAATTGTCAAATCACTTTAAGAGTTATGTCAAAACTAATTACAGTGAAATAACAGCTGAGTTATTAATTTTACATCGCAATGACCTGTTCGTTTTCATAACATTAATTACTCTTACAACCATAATGCCCGAGATAGACGAGGCTAGTTTTTCAAAGCTAGAATAGCAAGCTAGCACCTCAGTATACTATCTTGGCTCGGAAAACTACCTTTTAGAAGGGGCGACTAGAATCAATTCTATTTTTTAGTAAATTTTGACGTTCAAAGTGCCTTTTGTGTGTCTGATTGAAATATATTATTTGAGTTTAGCTTGCTGTCCTGGCTTGGAACATGTTAGTGCTTACATGATGCCAGATTATTTTAAGCCATTGCAGTGATTTATGTAACAAAACGTCCGTGAAGTAAAGTGTTTTGTGTGCGAATACTAGCTTCGCCGGCCACATGTAACTGGTACACAAGCCAGGATAGTAAAATCATATAAAAAATAAAACTCTATGCTATTAACTATCCTAGCTTGAGTCGCTAGTTTCCTAGCTTTCTCACTAGCTTACTAGTCTAGAAATGAAACTATTCCTGCATACACGAAGCCAGAGTTACTAGCTTGCTACATTACTAACACTAGCTTGCTATCCTAACTTGAGAAACTAGCGTCGTGTATCACGGGCATAAATATAGTAGTAATAATGTACATCAATCATGCTAGTAGTACAATAGAATTCAAATATTTGTTTGAAAAGGAATTTTAATTATTTTGCAAACTGCTCGGCACTAAAAACTTGTAGCTGGCAGGCTTTTGTTTCTTTGGTAGTTATGTTCTTCCCGTTACAGAAAATTAATACCTCTCTGCAAAGAGAATGCATATAGACAATCGTTGCAGAATAATTAAGTATTAGAAATTCCTCTGGTCTGTGAACATCAACTTGTGTGCATAGTTTACCATCAAGAATGCAAGTAAAGCGAAATTATTAGGTTGTTCATAAAGTATTAACACCAGTTAAATGATTAAATGTCGATAGTTAATTCTGAAGCTAGGCAAACGAACTTTCCGAACGTAATCCGTACATAGAAAAACATGCAAAACCAGGTAAAAAACGTAAAATGAAAATGAAACGGGCGTAAAATTAAATAATCGGTAAAATAATAACAAACAAACACTAGTTACGGTTGATGAAAAAAGTTATGAAAATCCCAGAAATAAAGTCACTGCAGATTCTTACATATTTTGTTCCAATAACACTTAATTTCTCGCCAAAATCTATAACACAAAATAAATCTTTCCCAGATTTATCGGTTATCGCATACCATCAATAAACATTTACAAACAATCTAGTGCACAAGATATTTCATTACGGTGGTTATTAGAATTCAATAATGGCGTCGTCGAGTTCATTGCCGCTATACGTGTCGATCAACGCCGGCCGTCCATCTGCGAAGAAACACGTTATACCCGGCGATATAACTGGCTATTTATAACTATAATTTGAAAATAGAACCTCCGTGTTGGCTGAATAGTTTGTCGACAGTCTGTTTATAGCTTTTTGAAACGAAAATAGATCTATCTTGCTGGTTGAATGTAGGAGCAACTGGACAGTTTATTACGAATGAGGTAATTCTAATCATTTTTACTAAAAAATAATTGGGTAGTTCTTAGAAAATCAACGTTTACTTTGTCCAGGATGAAGAGTAAATTATGTCCTTCTCCAGTTCATGGTCTACCCATGTGCTAAATTTCATTCCAATCAGGTCTACCGTTTTAAGACTCTTTCAAACAGGCGCGACACGCGACGCGACACAAAGACACCGCTCCTCGCGCGACGAGCGGTGTCTTTGTGTCGCGTCGCGTGTCGCGCCTGTTTGAAAGAGCCTTTAGCGTGAAAGCGTAAAAAAAAACTCACATTCGCATTTAAAATATTAGTTAAGATTAAAGCTGTAGCGGTATTAACTCTTAGAGCTAATGCAAAATTAATTGATAAAGTTTGAAAAGAACTTGTAGCAATAAAATGTAACCAACCGTAAGTATTTCTACTCTCACAGATATTTTAGATTAGCTGCGCCTCGCGGTTTCACCCGCATCAGCCTCGATTTCGTAGGTATATCGGGATAAAAAGTATTTTATGTCCTAACCCAGGTCATGGGCTACCCATATTCCAAATTTCATCTAAATCCGCTCAGCCGTTTTAGCGTGAAAGCGTAACAAACAATAAAACTCACTTTCGCGTGTATAATATTAGTTAGGACTGGACGTCTCTCCATACATCGTCATAATGACTTGCAACTTGCAATGCCTCTAAAGACTTTAAAATTAATTAACTTTATACAAGTTATAGCTTCTATACGTAATGCGAGTATACAGATGAAATCTCCGAAGCAAGTTTTCAAGTTACGCAACGTACGATGTTCTAAACCATCTGTTACGAGTATGTACCAACATAGTTATACCATCTGTCAACGTCAGGTTGTCATGTTGGCAGCACGCACATTTACAAGAAAGATTTTCACGCGATATCTGACGTGAATTAGTTAACTTCATTAAAATGTATTAAAGTTAACTGTTTAATATCTAAGATATCCCAGATATTTGAGATATCTCTGATATTTAATATCTTAGCGATGGCTTCAATTGAGCCTTAGATAGGAATAAATATATCATCGTGAAGTACCTACAAAGATGTTAAGACTCCTTTTATATTTTCTAAGAATTTGTATGTATAGAGATCGACGTCTCTGGTTTTAACAAAAACATTTAAAAAAAGAATTTCGGCCGATAAAATATTCCAAACACGAAAACCACAGTAATACTGGTAATACAGAATTTTCCTCAGAAGGCAACTAGACTTGTAATGGAGAACCACCATCGGTTAACCCTGAAGATCATATCAGTGCAGCTGTAAGACAGGTCAACCTTATATAGCCAGATTTAAGTGTTGATATACGTAGAATACATCCAGTTGATGCTTGCCCAGTTTAATTTATTACCGACTTAGCGGTATTTCGACACAATGAGGACCTACACCAAAATTGAAACGTGACTTGGTTCAAAATGTTGGCTATTATATTTTTGGAGTTGACAATACTAATTCTAACTGGACTTCAGATTTATTTGAATGTCATGGCCTAAACTCAGTTCTGTTAAAGTCCAAACAAAGGGTGAGTCACATCCAAGAAACATTAAGCTTTATTTAAAGGAGGTCCTGTCTAGAGAGAAACGAATACATTACTTATATCATTGCATGTCAGCCACTTAGATAATTCTTTGACTTTTCGAAATACAAATCTTGACAAAAAAAGACTACAGTGAGGATAGCAAGTCGTCCAATACGAACAAAATAATCTTGAAGGATGAGATGACTGCGCAAAAACTTTGACTATCAAGACGCTCTGAGTAAAAACATTGCGTGTATTTACATTTTATTGCAATCGTGTGTAACACACCCACACAAAAACAGGTTCGAAATACGCGCGCATCATTTGTTTCGACAATATGGCGGCCATGGAGCCATCGGACCTCTACCACTTTCGTTATTTTCACTTTCATTTAAGTAATACGTTGTATAGATAATGTTATTATTACTTAATCTCGTTTTGGACTTCCGTAATGTGGGCGTCGTTGTTTATGTTATAAATTGGCGTTTAAATAATTGGTACTTCTTCAAGAATATTAATTTTATGATTATGATCGATGTTACTTAATACGTTTTCTAAATGTTCTGTTTTGGTTTCAGATTGTGGTACGCGGTTTGAGGAGCTTCGCTAATATTTAAGGTATGTTCATATTGCGTGGTTTACGTGTTTTTTTCAGGGATTTGATTGAAAATAATGGGCGTAGTACGTACTATAGTTGCCTAGGCAAAATAAAGAAATACAATTTCTAAAAAAAAATATTAGACACGTATTTTTTGCATATTGATCAAAAATAATTAAAAAACACGCACTAAAGTTTGAAAGTGGGGGTTCGCTACGTCACAACTCAGTATAAAATTTAGCAAGGCGTGACGTCATGCCACATTTTAACTCAATGTATCGCCGTAATATTTTGATTACGTCAAAAAAGAAATAAAATACGTGTCCAATATTTTATATTAATCTAAATTCCGGACAAAAAAAAAAAAGGACACAGGCCTATTGTAAAGTTATGACGTGGTTCCAATAGGAGCTCATTATAAGTTTAGTGTGATCTAAAATTCTCGTCATCAAGATCCTAACTTTGTTTAATCACACTGAGAACCTCACAGTCTCTTATTAAAAACTCTCTTTCTTTCTTCTCTCTTCTTAAATGGTACACCACTACCACCTGCAGTATTGTCTCTCCTTCTCACTTTTACCCATACAAAAGTTGTCTGTAAAACATCACTTTTAGTGATAAGACCACCCATTACTTCACCGTATGTAAAATTTCTAAATTTATATCTGTATTTTTTATGGTGTACATAATAAAGAGTATTCTAGCCGTCTGTCTATTTTCAATCAACAACACATTTATGGCCTTAGGATGCATTTGGCCTTCCTAAGACAAAACCGGTCTTGCAAACACTTAAATTGGCCGAATAGACGCACGGATTAATTCAGTGTTTAATAACGTTGCAAAACTAACAAAAACCGACACTCATTTCGTCGTGAATTTCATCGAAATGTCAAGAGCGTTAATAATCATAAAAAACCGCGACACGAATGGACGTCGCCGTCGTCACATTAACGATACTAATGCCTAATACTGCTTTAAACACAACATTAATTTCTCGAAAGGTCACATTATGAGCTTCGTAGTCAACCGTGCGGAAAATTTCCGCGAATGAAACATAGTACGATGTAAATGCTTCATAGATATGTGATTTTTTATACAGATTTGACGTGGTTATTCATCTTATATTTTTAGCTTCAAGGATTTGATTAGCATCGTTTGCAAACTAATGGAATGAATCAGCTTTCCTTGTAAGAATTTAGACGTTTATTTTCTTCTATCTAAATGATTACCGCCTATAGATTTATTTGTTCTGCCTGCTCTGTTCTTATGTATTTTGAAATCGGTACAATATTTTTACATATATTTTTCACTTCCATTCTCGACTGTCACCTTATCATTCATACCTTTTCCCTTTATATCATTCTTCTCACAATCTATCGATCTTTTCTCTGATGTCCCTCTTTCTGCTTCATTATCCATTCATTTATACTGATCACCGTCTCGGTTATAGCATGTAATCTAATAAATATTCTGTTATAATCTTATTTAAGTTATTACATGCGAAAATTAAATGTTGAGATGTGTTTTTGCCTTCCGTGATCAAAAATAATATGTTACATTTGCAATTCTTACATATATTGCTGTCTTGACAGTAAGCTTATTGTCAGCTGACATAATTGCAGCGTTTGCACCACATAATGAGTGGCTAAGCAAAAAGTTCATCGACCTCTTTGTTCCCATATTCGTACCGTTGTTATTGTTTATCAATGCTTCGTGGTGCAGTGACTATTGCTAATTAATGTTTTTCATTCAATCATGGACGTAGTAGGTAGTACGTAAATGACGTTGTTATAGTGGTTAATTTTATGTCAATAATTATCTGGATATTTTTTTTAATGACTTTATCGTTTTAAAGATCATAATTCAGCGGGCCAGATTTTTTCCTTTTTCGTCCCCAAGCATCCAAAAATTCAAAAGTATTGATTGAGATTTTTTTATTACTTAAACATTAATTTTATGCGTTGAGTGGCTGAAGCTAAGTGTTCAAGAAATGTATTAATACAATCAACAAAACGAGTATGTTTATTCTGTCGCCTTTGGGCTTACTACCATTTTAATTATGAGATCATACTATTATTTTCCCCATCAACCAGTATAAATTGATAAAATCAGCACCGCCAAGCCACTAATAAACCAACTTTCGCACGAGCCAAGCCCTAGGCGTAATCTAATACAACCAACAAAATCAATAATCTCTATTATAATACATATTTAACACCCACTAAACCGGTCGCGGAGAAATTAGAAATTCGAATTTTAAACAGTAAGGCACCTGGCAGTTGGCACTTTCGCCAACATAACAATAACATCTGATAACATGACGTTATATAACACTAGGTCTCGGTCATCGAATGACCCTCATGGGAGAAATTTTGAAAATATACATAATATTGGGTGTGTATTTACATTTAGGTAATAAATTCATTAATTATGTAGCGGCTGCTGTTTAGAAAGTTTTGGACAAAAAACTGATGTCGTCGTCTTTGGTAATTCACACATGGAGTAAAGACTATATGCGTGTTTACGATAATTTGAATACAGATGTCTTGTTTACACTGTCTTTATGTTTCCTTAAGTTCATTTTAAAAACGCCTATAAATGAAATTACTATGATCAGCCTCGGGATGTTAAATAAAATCCAACATACCAAAATAATTAATCAATTGTAGATACTTTGATTCGATTTAAGTACCAATCAAATTTATAAGCAGCTCTTAATTTATTCAAACTGCCTTTTAAAGGGTCATTACCTCAGCTGTTTTTGAATTTAGAACGAGAATAGTTCGTGACTCAGCTTAATCATGTTAAAAACGTATTTTTCTGCCGAGTTCTTGCCAGCCAGTTACCACCTCTATAGATTTTCTTTTTTTTTTTCCTTTGATGGTTAAAGCTAATAGCCACCTGTTGAACGTGTTGATCGTTTTTAGACGCTATGTAATTGACTGAAGGTGCAAATCATTTTAAATACTCTGCTTATAAAGATTGTGTAATCAAATGTGTAGTTACAAGTTATGCTGTCAGATTTGTGCATGCTTTGCGTAGCATAATCTTAGAGATTATCTTAGAAATATTTATTAATTGGTTTTATTGAATAGCTACATAGTTCCACATGTAAAATGCAGTCTAATAAAGCTTTTAAGATACTTCGAAGCCTTAATAAGTTTGCGACTTTGCGCAAAGCTTGCTTGATTGATAGTAAGTACATAGTTTTTTTTGAGTGATTTTCAAAGGTCTCATTTAAAATAAACTGTGTCTTTGGTCAAATGCATCATTTAATATTATTTTACCGAAAGGCATAAAGATGTAACTAGTACAAGAAACATAACTAGAAATAGTGAAGCTCAATTTCCAATTTCAAATTGTTCACTTCCTTCAAATCAAGTCTAGATCGTGTCACGTTCTTGAATGATTCAAAATTCGAACGCCAATTTATCAATGAACATCTGCACCAATTTAAAAACAAATTAATCCATAGATAATTAAAACATCATACCTACGTTCATAAGTCAATCAAAGCATCCGTTGTTTGACAAGTATTGAGGAAACGAGACGCAGCATTCTTTTCTATAACATTATGCAACACTTTCTCACGGCAACCGTGCATCGCATATATTGTAATTGGATGCATGCCTCACGACTTTGTAAATTATATCATCGAAAACGCGTACTATTATACATGCTTAATTATGAACAGGGCATAATATTAAAAATATGCAATTGTTGTGATACAAAGTGATGGGGAACTATGCGGTTGTATAATGTTACTTCTAAAGTTACACTGTTATTCTACCTACATCACTTTTACGAGAATGATGACAATTAAACATTTTTGCTTACGCGTCTTACATTTTGTGAGGCACTATAACAAAAATAAATTTATTCGTAATTCAAAAGTATTTTAGAATCATTTCAAAATACTTTAAAAATTCTAAAAATCACGTTTTACCAATTTTCCAAAGTACAAAGAATCTTTATAAATTCGCTGCCGCCATGTCTGAGTTACGGCCTTTTTATCTTGCAGTGTGTTACAAAGCTGTAACTTCGTTAAAAAAAAAATCAGTTAAGAAAGTACTTCAACCCATTTATTTTTACGGTTATTGTATTCTTTAAAAAATATCACGGAGGCTGTTTAACAGGTTTGACATTCATTTGACAAACCTCTCTGGTTGTTTTTTTCCCCCCAGTGGCATTGGCACGGATTTTTTCAGAGCCGGTTGGTTACATGCAGTGAGGTCTGAGGTCAATGTTGTACAGGTTTCACTTAGCTCCACAAATAGTATTAATATTTTATATTTTGTGAAAAGTATATAATTTTAGTTCGAAAACTGTTGTTTTTTGAACTATTTTTTTGCCATAACAGGGAGCTTTAAACTCTAGCTCTAGCCCTGGGAAACTTTCCCTAAAGTAACGTTGATGCCTATTAAAATTATTTATCTCACAATTTTACATATAAATTCGAAGAGAATCAATAAAACTCGTAAATAAAACCATGAAAGCAATAATTTGACTAATCAATAGACGAGGCAATTAGCCTCCTTCATAATAAGATTTACTATCGTTAATTTAAATTTGATGAAAATAAATTCATCCATATTTTATTTGAAGTAAAAGCATTTCCATTTTTTATAGTTAGCAGTGTAAAATAAAAATAGAATGATTGAATGCGGTGGCTAATGAACAATAGGTCTATAAATAAAATTTAAATAAAAACAAAAGCGCCGTAATGTTATTTCAAAATAAGAACACTCGGCCACCCACTTTCAAACAATTGAATAAAGAACAAAAGTGTTTTGCAATAGAATGCAATCGATCACCCATAATCGGTGTTATTAAAATCGATATGAGTTATCTTCCGAACTTTACTTTTTCCACCATAACAAATTGAATTTTAAAATCTATGGGATAAAATTCAAATTCACACTTACAGAAGATGCACGTCCTTGCATTCGTAACGTCAGCAAATTGGTCGGGCGCTTTAAAGATGATGAAAACACGGTACGTGAGTTCATTTTGAAGCGAGGGCTGAATAATTCCCTCATTATTAAGTTAATGGTGGATCTCGAAATTGGACCGAGTTTCGCGCCCCGAGTAATGGCAGGTCTCTTCCACTGATTTAATAGAATAACCGAGGCTGATAGTTTGAAAGCTTAATGACTTCTAGTTGCACGCGACGCAAAACAAGTTCTCAGATTTATATATCAAGCTGAGTTAAATTAATTAGAGTATTTTTAATAGGCTGTCCTGTCAGTTGCGCCCATGGGAATGTGCCCATGTTCTATGAAGAACAGGAAACTATAATATTTGTATAAAGTACTCTGAATTAAGTGCCTCAGAAAGGAGCGTGTTTACTATTGAATTTATGAGTTTATAATTTAAAATATACATATTTGTAATACATTACACTCTCGTAAAACAAGACTTCGTTTACTATTTTTTTAAATTTCATTAAAAATATTCTTTTCATTGCCAAAAAGTTTGAGAAATAAAAAAAAGCGAAAAAGAAAAAAAAATATAGGTATTCTTTATTTAAATTTCGTTTGGATGTTGCCTGTAGTGTAGGCCTCGTCGCCACGCCAACAGCCGGTCCTGGCCCGCAGCATTACATGTTACACATCAAAAAGAATTCTCTCACCCTATCTACACAGCAAAGTATTAAAAAACGACTTACTTACCATATTCAAATAGCAAGCTATTATCACCCGTAAAATTAACAACTTATTTCATTACTTGATTAGCATTTAACACTGAACCTCAAATTTACCAATTAAAAGTGATGTTACTAAGAAGATTCGAGAATACCAGGTACTTAGTATAATAGTATATTATACTTATACCATTGTTCACATAGTTATTCAAAGTTTAGTACAAAAGGTGCTAAGTGAAGTTACGTGGTTTGCGACACGGATTAACCTTCGACTACGAGTATGCGATAAAATTATCGCATTTACACTCATTGTTGCCACCGTATTCGCTTGAAGGCCCATGTCAAAGGTCTTGCGCATGTTTAGTACAATTTATTAGATTTATCGGAAGGCTACCGTGGGTACATGATAATTGGCTGTTTCTTCTGATTATATCAGTCAATCGAGTCGATTTAGTTTGTACTTATTTATCATTTTCTGTAACGCACAGTCTTGTCACTTCCATGGCCTAAAAATACATATTCCAAAAATATCACGATATCGTGAGGGTTTGTGACGTCATGGAAGATGTGTAACGGGCCTGAAACACGCCATCTTATGACGTTTAAACTGCAGACATGTATTTTTCTGATAGGTCAGAATAGTCACATATCAAAAAAGGACGTAATTTTAAAATTTTCTGATCAATCAGAGAGAAAGAGTAAAGCTAAGATTAATAAAAAAAATAGCAAAAAAAAAATTCCATATTTTATTACAAAGGTGATTAGTACCTATGTATCTTTAATTAAATATTCCCCACAATTATCCTGCCCCTCAAAATGTTTACTCAAGACAGCAGACAATTAAAAGCCGTAGCTTAACGAACACTCGTTTAGTTATGATCAGACATGAAGCCGGACGGACTTCCTAAGACCTTGTGATAATATGCACCCAACCGTGGTTCCGTGCCATTGTCCACCATTGTGTGTATACGTGTATACAGTAGCGCTGGCTTTTGGTACAGTGAAATTGAATGGGTATGATAAAAACGGTAGTTTTTACGTCGGCATCATACATTTTGGTTACAAAATTTTCATTTCGTTTACGTTCTATACGTTTGTGATAATCTGCAGATAATTTTCTCTCATTTATCAGTTAATTAACTGTTAAATAATGACTGCCATGTCATTGCATTATTTCTTTAAGCCCCTGACTAATGACAGTTACTTCGCCAAAAATCTGTTTTTTTTTTTCTAAATTAACGTAGAATTAGTGACGAGCTTCATAATGAGTCCAACACTAATATTAAAGTTACCGTTTTGTTTTTAGTAAAACCGGTAAAAGATTATAAAGCCACAATTTAGTATGGTGTTCAAAAGCTATCTTGTTAATCTAGACAGCGTGAATCTAATTTAAAAATCGAAACAGTGTTAGATACCGACAAGTCACGGCACTATAAAATTTTCATTCGAAACTTAGAACCGTTATTGTGAAAATTAATTCTAGCAAATTAATTTTCTAGATCGATTCATTTTCAGTCTGTGGCTAATCGATATAATTTTATTAAATCTTTATTTTTTATATAGATTTTCGTAAAAAGGAAAAAAGTAAAAAAGTTCCATGCTAATTTAAAAAAATTTGATCGACCGTTCTAGAATCTAGAGTGTTAGCTCCCTTTTGGTGATTGGCTACAGAATGGCGCGTCACCGCGTCAGTCAGAGCGCATAGAAAGCGTTTCACCACGCTCCAATGACTGACACTCTGCGCCCGGCACCGGTGGCGGACGGTCGTGTTGCGCTGCGCTGCTGTGTACAAGAGTTCCCGATTTTCCGGCTCAAGCGTTCCTTGGTGGTTCCCGAGTCGTCTCCGTAGTCACCCGACTACCATCACGTCTATTAATTGGGGTCTTTTTCAAGACACAATTAATATCGACTTTCTTTAAGATTGTCGTTCAAAACGTTCGTCGAGGCAATTTTGGCCCCTTCCGGGCAAAACCACAGTTTCGTGGTCCTCGGTGGATACCTTACGGTGCCAACGAAACCGAGGGGGTGTTGACCCAATCACACCCGCCGATCCCCTTCAGGGTTAGGCAGTCAATTGGCCGGGTCCCAGTGTTCGGCCTTGGGGGGTCTCCTAGTCGGCACTGGTGACAGTTTTGCCTCCACAGCGACTCACCTAGCGTGGTCGGGTATATCGATACCCTTCACACTAGACTGGATAGGACCCCGTTGCACAATAAGATAGGCAACGGGCAAAAGCAAGCTTAGGGCTCACCCATAGGCACACATCCTCCCTGTCTACACCCGACAGGGAGGGATTACACATCCCCGGCATACCCACCGGGGAGTTAGGATAGTAGGAAGTTAGTTAGGGAAAAATTCACGCGTAAAGTCTCTCTTCCCCCGTCATTATGAAGGACCCGGTAAAGTGCCTAGCGCTCTTTATCAAGTTCTTCCAGGGTGTACTCGAAGAAGAGCCCGCCCTGAAGACAAAGTATGGAGCTCGGTTCGCCAGGCTCCAAGCTGAGTCAGAGTCCCAGTCATGTCCCTCTGACAATAGCATCGCTAGCTTTAGCGATGCTCTAGAATCCCCCCCGGCTACTGAGCCATCTAGACCCCTTAGTCCGTCAGAGTCCATGGACACTGACGCCCCCATCAGCGCCGCTTCCTCAAAGCGGCCCACCACCCCGTACCCTTATGGTTCGGACGACGACGAAGCAGAGTCCGCCGCTTCTTCTTCTTCCTCATCCTCCTCCCAATCCGACGATGGTTTTACAACCGTCCAAGGAAAGGGCAAGAAGAGGAAGAACAAGAAGCAAAGCTCGTCCCAGGCCAGCAAGGTCGTTGCCCTTGAGGACTTAGACTTTGCTCCCTCGTCGCCCGCACCACTGGTACCGTCCTCAAAAATCTCTCCCGCTACCCCCGCGACTTGCGCTATAGTAGCTTCCCCCTCCACCCCTCGTCCGATTACGTCATCCGCTAGCTGCGCTACAGTAGCTTCCCCCTCCACCGTTCGTCCGATTGCGTCATCCTCCGCGAAGGATACCCCCGCGCCTAACGCTAACGCTAAAAAGATCCCTCTCCCGCCTCCCTTGTTCATCCAGGACAAGGGAAAGTGGACCGACATATCCAAATGGTGTGTCGACCACAAAATAAATTTCTCCAGCGCCCGAAATACCCAGCAGGGTATTAAAGTCAATGTCCCCACGTCGCGCGACTATAGGGACCTAACCCGTCTTCTGAGAATGAGAGGTGTGTCATACCACACCTACTCACTCCCAGAGGAAAAACAGATCCGCGTAGTGATCAAGCGTATCCCTCGCGAAATCCCCCCATCCGACATTCTAGAGGACCTTCAGTCACAGAAAGTCCCCGTAGATGAGGTCCATCGCATGCACCGCTCTAGAGGCGGAGAGTCATACGACATGGTCCTCGTCATCTGCCCGCCCGTAGAGGGCCATCACCCGATCTTTCAAATTCGTTCCCTGTGCAAGCTCACAGGGTTCGAAATTGAAAAACCCCACAAGAGTGGCATTGTCGGCCAATGCCACCGCTGCCAGTTATATGGTCACTCGCAGAGGAACTGCCATGCTACACCTAGATGCGTCAAGTGCCTAGGTGAGCACGGCACTTCCGACTGCCCCCGTCCAAAGGATCGTTCCCTTTGTACCGACCTTCCCAGCTGCGTCCTATGCGGCAAACAAGGCCACCCGGCCAACTACCGCGGTTGCCCCAAAGCCCCTAAGGCCTCTTCTCCCAAACTGGCCAAGCGTTTCAACGCCCGCCAGCAAAGGGAAGCTCCCTCCTCTTATAGGATTCCCTCATCCCATTTGCCCCAACGACTAAGCCCTCAGAGGCCTAGTCCGTGGAGTTATCTCCATCACCAGCAGTCTTTCCCTGCCATGGTGCCCTCTCAATTCAGTAACTTCCCTCCCCCTCCCCCCGCTCCCCTCCCCCGCCTTATGGATCCCCGTATTCGCGCCGCCGCGCCACCCGCGCCCCCTGCGCCCTCTGCGCCCCCTGCGCCCTCTGCGCCTCCGGCGCCCGCCGCGCCCCCCGCGAAACCCACGTCCGCTCTTAAAGCTACGCGTCCTTCTCAATCCACTCCCGTGGCTACCCCCAACGTCTCCGTTGACTCGTTCAACGTAATTACGTCAACCTTCTTGGCCTTCGTCTCCCCTCGCGCAAAGACAATGGCCAACGAAATCCTTGCGGCCCATGGCAATCTCCTCCAGATCCAGGCCATCTACAACGCGTATCCGGACATTACGCAAGCCCTAACCTCCCTCGCTACTAAACCCCATTATGGATAACACGGTCTTAGCTAGGTTCAAACCGCGATCCCTAATAATAGGTTATTTCAATGCAAACGGCATTAAAAATCAACGCGAAGAGATTGCGGCTTTCCTCCGCGATCATCAAATAGACGTTCTCTTAGTCCAAGAGACTTTCCTAAAACCTTGCAACCGTAACCCATCAATAGCTAACTACCGGATAGTTCGCAACGATAGGTCACGTTGCCATAGAGGAGGTACCCTGATTTACTACAAAAAGCAGCTTCACTGCATCCCAATTGACCCTCCTCCCCTCTCACGATTAGAAGTTTCGGCCTGCCGCCTCGGCATGTCAGGCCACCAGCCGATCACTCTCGTGTCGGTCTATCTCCCCCCCGCTAATACTTCGGAGAATTTCCAACTCCTCTCTGACGACCTCTCGATTCTACTCACAATGAGTAACTCGCTCATTTTAGCGGGCGATTTCAATGCCAAACATCCCTCCTGGAATAGTTCGGTAACTACTACAAGAGGCCGACACTTGTTCGACCTCTCCCACTCTCTGACCTTTGACGTCATCGCTCCAATGACTCCCACCCACTTTCCGGTTAACGTAAATCATGCCCCTGATATCTTAGATGTGGCGCTCCTTAAGAACGTCAACCTAAGACTAGACTCCATAGAAGCTATTAACGAGCTCGACTCTGATCACCGTCCGGTAGTCATGAGATTAGACCCCCGCATAGGTCTCCGCGACCCAAACTCTCCCCCTATCACTAAGAGGATCACGGACTGGAAGAAAGTAAGCACTCAGCTGAAATCCAACACGTCCCCTCAGTTAGACTCTATTCCCGACCTGTTCAACTCTATCGCAGACACGACGTCCGCGATCGACTCACTCACTAATCACGTACAAACCGTCCTGAACGAATGTTCAAGGGAGGTTACAGTGACGGACGACCGTCACTGGAGCTTGCCGGACGATGTGCGTGCATTACTGACTGAGAAGAACGCGGCCGTCCGTGCCTACAGTAGCTTCCCCTGCCCCGCAAACAAAGCCCATATGCGCTATTTACAGAGATCTGTAAAGACACGCATACAGGAGCTACGTGACGCGGGCTGGGACAAGATGCTCGGCGAACTAGAGCCCAACCATCTGGCATTTTGGGAACTTCAGAGGAAACTCAGATCCCCTCAATCTTCCTCCATGCCCCCCCTGACCCGTCCCGACAAGACCATAGCCTTCGAGGACGTTGAAAAGGCAGAATGCCTGGCCGACACCCTCGAGGCCCAATGCTCACCCAGCTCCCTGCCAGTAGACCAAGCTCACCTCCTAAAGGTCGACGCTGAAGTCGAACGTAGAGCCTCTCTCCCTCCCGTCGATGACCCTGATTGTCCACTGCCTCCCGTCGCTCCAGACGAGGTGCATGACATTATCAAAGGTCTTAAAGCTCGTAAAGCTCCCGGTTCAGATGGACTCACCAATAGGGTGATCCAATTATTCCCTGCCCACCTGATAATGCTTTTGACTACCATCTTCAATGGTGCCTTAAGCAACAACTTCTTTCCCCAGTCGTGGAAAGAAGCCACAGTCATAGGTATCAGAAAGCCCGGTAAACCCAGTACCGAGCCCTCTAGCTACCGTCCCATCAGTTTGCTCAAGGTTCTCGGAAAAATCTATGAGAGGCTTATTTACAAGCGTCTCAGAGACTTCGCCGAGACCAAGGGCCTCATCCCCAATGAACAGTTCGGCTTTCGAACTGAGCACTCTAGCGTGCATCAGGCCCACCGCATCATTGAGTTCATAAGCGATGGTTTCCAACGCGGCTCTTTGACGGGTGCAGTTTTCTTCGACATTGCGAAAGCATTCGATAAAGTCTGGCACAACGGCTTATTATACAAGCTGTACCAACTCGGCGTGCCGGATCGTCTCGTACTCATCTTACGGGACTATCTATCGAATCGCGTATTCCGCTATCGCATTGAAGGAGCACTTTCCTCTCCCCGCCCCATTCGTGCAGGAGTCCCTCAGGGCTCCGTGCTAGCTCCCCTCATGTTCACGCTATTCACTAGCGATATTCCAAACCCAGGTAGAAGGACGCATTTCGCTCTGTTCGCAGACGATACGGCCATCTACTTTAGGTCTAGATACCCCGACAATATCGCCCACACTCTCCAAGGCGCAGTCAATCGACTCGCTGCCTGGTTTCGAAAGTGGCGCATAGAAGTCAATCCCGAAAAAAGCCAAGCGGTTCTCTTCTCGAAACCGCGCACAAGGCTTAGAGACCCCCTCCCCCGACCTCTCACTATGTTCGGTAAGCAGATCCCTTGGGAGAAGCGAGCCAAATACCTAGGTGTTTTCCTCGACCACCATCTCACTTTCGCTGAGCACATAAAGAAGGTTCGTTCGCGAGCCGCTTTCGCTCTCGGTAGGCTCCATTCCGTCCTAAACGCACGCAGCAAGATGTCACTTAAGTGCAAATTGCGAATCTACACAGCGTGTATTCGTCCCATCATGACCTATGCGGGTGCCGTCTTTGCTCATGCAAAACCCCATCATATCCATAGGTTGCAAACGCTCCAAAACCGATTCCTCCGTAGGGCCACAGGCTCCCCCTGGTATGTTAGGAACGAGAGTCTCCATCTCGACCTTAGAATTCCCACGATCCACCAATTTCTAAAACGCCTTGCAAAGCGTTACTTCGATTCCGCGGTCAAACATCGCAACCCTCTGGTTGTCGAGGCCGCCAGCTATGTCCCAAGTAGGATTAGCCGTACCCGCCGACCTAGGCACATTCTCACCGACCCTGATGACCCCATAACCCTCCTTCAGGAGAGCAATAGGGCTACTAGTACTCTACACAGATACAGACGCCTCCCGTCATTCCGACCTCGCCGTCGAGGTCCTTTGCGATCGCGTCCGCGCCCCCGAGTAAATGATACTCCTCCCCGACCCTTGCTCGATAACGAGGTGCCAGCAGTGGTTTCAGCTGTGCACGTAGCTTTAAATTCCCCGATTAATAATAATGATCAAAACTTTGATCCAGCCCGTCCCATCTTTGATGTCCTCCCTCCGGTGACGCCCTAAGCCGAGGCTCGTACCCCACAGGGGGTGCCCTTAGCGAGCGTTCACCTAGCTTTTTAGCTTAGTTTTGTATGCCCCTGGCTGGAGGCTTTGAGTGTAGCAGCTTAAGGCAACCACAGGATTGACCGGTTAAGTAGTCATGACCTCAGAGGTCAGCTACGAGATGCCCTACAGAAAAAAAAAAAAAAAAAAAAAAAAACCAATGACTGTTCAATGGTCTTCATAAATTGTTAGGACGTTGGCGCTCCGGTCCATCATCATCTATGTAAGCAACTACGTCTTTAATGGGGAAGATGTAAATATAATATTTATGAAAATTTTGTGATTAAAATGTTAAAAAAAATATAAAAGAAGTGCCACTGCAACTTTTTTATTTTACATAATGTTGATTTTTAACAATAATTACGAATTAAAAATGACTTGAAACAAAACGTATTTCAAAACACCAATCAGCGTTTAGTGACGTCACTACTGTTATGACAACTTATTTGAGGTTATGGTTGTAAATGTGAATAATATTTTAGGGGAATATTAATTGCGCTTTTTCAAGAATTTCACGTTTTTCCTTTTTATTATTACTGATCTAGGTTTCAGTTGCATCATTCTATTTTGGCATTGAAAAATATGAGGTACTTACCACATCTTTTTTCAGAAAAAGTTTTCCTCCACACATTCTAAACTTTATTCAATTTTCGACGTTGTTCCCCAACTGTAAAACTAAAAATATGTTATAGACAAGTTTTGTAAGTATTAGGTAGGTAACTAACGTGTTTTTCTGTACAAGCAGATTAACTAAGCATATAACAAGTACCTATATTCGCCGACTTACGTCAAAGTGATCTTCACAGCATCGAATAATGGTCTTTGGTGAATAATTGTCATTTCTCACTTTTGTGTCAGAAGGTCCAGTCAAAAACAATTTAAGTATTTGGAAACTTTGTTGAAGTAGATGGACACATTGGCACAAAACATGAGTCAACACGGCTTTTTTTCGGAATATTATTGGTATTGTTATGATCACATGATGTTGATGGATAGTCCATTTAATTTTTTTTACAAAAACAGATCTCGAAAGTCGAAAAAATATACAAAAGTATGAAAGTCAGCGACGAACAAGTACGACCAGTGACAGACAGGAATGACGGCATCGGAACTATGAGTCCATTTTAGCGCGAAATTTAAACTGTCACTTTAAAACCGCATTTTTCCGATAAATTACAGTATTTTAAATTTTGATATATTTGGTGGTCTATCCTACATGGAAGTCTTTAAAATGAAAACAAAAATAAAAATATTGCATGTTGTCTATTTTACAGACTCGTTGATATTTGGAGCCGGATACAGCTAAATCTTATTGGGTTTTATCTCTGTTGTCATATCCCATTAATTTGGTGTAGAATTCATTAGGTAGATACTATGTTATATAACTTTGAATTGTTGTCTTTTTTTGCCTTTAATGTTTTATTATGTCTGAATAGACTTGGAATTTATAGGTGATAAGAGACTTCGGAATCATATTAGAAGTAGGTCCGAAGTTTGTGTTTTTTGTCATTCGTTCTTTACTGTAGAGATTAAAACTATGAGACTATATTATCATATAGAGATAAGTAAACATACATTTCAAAATAAAATTCAGCAGGACAACTTACAATTACAGAATGATGATACTTAGTAAAGTGTTGGTATTATCGAAGTAATAGTAAAAGTCGAACGACATGTTCAGAAAATCGAAAAGGTTAAGAGAGTCGTGAGAAATCAGAAGTGACATTACGTTACGAAAATGGTAGCTGTATCTTAAGTTACGAGATTTTCAATAAGAACGGAGCAAAGTTGTCTATAAAGTCTTTATTTGTTGTAGTGACTTAGTTATGTGTGTATGCAACACTCTATTAGGAGCGAGACTATTTTTAGTCTGGCTTTCTTTCTATACCAGTTTAGTTTTACTTTCAATTGAAATACACATTATTAACTACTTTACCCACTCATATTGAACAATCATCCCATCCACATCTCATATACACACACACACACACACACACACACACACACACACACACCCACACACACACACACAAACACATACTCAATCACATGAACACAGACAAAGAAACAGCTTCACACCACATTTATATTTTTCTCTTACATTGTGATTGTGGATACTTTCCAAGTTTCTAGATACATGGCAATCTTATTAAATGTGTACAACCTTAAACATGGCTATCAAATGATCAAAATTTATGTACGGGGATCAAATGCAATCCGAGATACAGGTTTACCACCTAGTTCGGATGCAGATAGTCCCAAACTTTATGTATTACTTTAAGCCATTACTTAGTGTATATTGTCATTTTTCATTTTGTAATACGTGTTCTTATTTGGTGAATAAAATTATATTATTATTATCTGCAAATAAATACCTGAGAATCCTAACTACCCTACTTAATATATTAATATCTGGATGACCAAGCTTAGCTCGGTTTTTTTTTAAACGACGTTTTCTAAAAATGAATCCTAGCTAGATCGATTTATGGCCCGAAACCCTCTGTATACTAAATTTCTTGAAAATCGTTAGAGCCGTTTTCGAGATTCAGATTATATATATACATATATACAAGAATTGCTAAACGCGAAAGTTTGCGAGGATGGATGGATGTATGTTCGTTACTCTTTCACGCAAAAGCTACTGAACGGATTTAGATGAAATTTGGCACATAGATAGTATTATAACCTGGATTAACACATAGGATTTTATCCCGATATTCCTACGGGATCGAGACTCATGCGCGTGAAACCGCAGAGCACTGCTAGTTTTCTATAAGTATCAGTCATTAATTCGGAGATTGGTTTAAGAATTTTGAAACTTCAATAACACAAGGGTAAAACCCGTATTTTAAAAACGTTCTCATTCTAATCTGTCAAAAATACCTCTAATTTTCCTAACTTTTGACACATTTTTGACATTGATTGTCACAGAGATGAGATTGTGACCGTTTTTAATTACGAGAATTGGCCTTTAGATTATAATATCATGCTTGCCGGCAATAGTAAGTCAATATCATCAAACAAATATTGAGTTGATGGCTTTTTAACGACCGACTAAACTAAAGTTATCTAACGAAAAAGTAAGTAAATGACTAAACACAAATATGACATAACATGTTTTATATCCATCAAAATTATCTACACAAATTCATTGTACGATTTACGGTCATCTAACCAGACAATCGTTTGGTAAAAATAACCGAAATCAAGGTTACATGTGACATTAAAAGAAATAAAAGCGTTTGTATTCGTGACTAGAGAGTTTAGGACAAATCGGTCACAAACCATGTTTTTATTCCTGCGTATGAATAAAGGCTAATAGCAATCGGTGAACGTCAAGGATGAACCGTTATATTTATACAAATGTTGAAAGAAATTATTGTTGAAACGGTAAATTTTATGAGTAATTTTGGGGTTTTGTGAAGTACCTAAAGTGACTTGAGGTGAAAAAACAAATATTACTGACAGGAAAGGAACGAAAGCGTAGGTATTTATGTATATTTTTCGCAGTAACATGGTTGAAGCCGTGATATAGTTATATCCCTAGGGATATATAGGAATATAGCTATACACCGTCATTTAGTTATATGAAAGCGGTTCATAACTGTCTTACTAGGAATATAACTATGATACGACGACGATCTACTAATAGGGCAGTCCGACCTAATAGGTTAGGTTAGAACTGTGACCAAAGCGCGAACCGAGTGAGCGCTACATCGAAATTACTCCGACAGTTATGAACCGCTTTCATATAACAATATTACGGTATATAGCTATATCCCGGCTTCAACCATCTAACTGCGTCATATGCATAAGTAGCCACATATGTCACTGCTATCGATAAAGATGATCATCATCAGCTTGGAACCACGCATTGTTGGATATAGGCCTCCCGTTTCTTCTGCCATACTTCTCGGTTCCGTGCGTCTCTCATCCAGGTGTTGATGAAATTAAATTCAACCATGATAAAGATGTTGATTATGTTAAGTCCAACCAACCTCTTCGTGCTGCCCTTGTCCTATGTTATTTGGGTCTTCCTTTTCTTCTTCCATTCTCGTCTGTCAATCGTCACGCATCACTTCCTATTCTTTCATATCTCACACAATCGATCCAGCTATTCTTTAGCCTCCGTCTTTGTCTCCATCCATCAACATTTTTCATTACTTTTTAGGGTTCCGTACTCAAAGGGTGCCAACGGGACCTATTACTAAGCCTCCACTGTCCGTCCGTCCGTCTGTCAGTGGGTTATATCTCATGAACCGTATTAGGTAGACAGTTGAAATGTTCACAGGTTGTATATTTGTATTGCCGCTATAAGAACAATTAATAAAAATAAAATTAAAATTAAAGGCGTTTTTTGCTCGACCTTAACAATAGCTGTATCTCTTGAACCGTAATAGGTAGACAAATGAAACTATGGTACGTAACGTGTGCGAGTCCGACTCGATTTTTATTAACATGCGTTTCAAACCAAACTAACTGAATAAAATAATGCATCCTTATTTTCCAACATAGACGATTAGGTTGAATGAAATAAATATTTTGATAGTATCTATAGAAATTATTGCTTCAGTAGTATTGTTTCTCATTCCTATGCAGGTTATGAAGAGAACAAAAGATGACAGGGTTTCAAAACTGATATCACAAGGATTTCAAAACCTCGCGTTCGCGTGACTGGCCCATTTGTGATGTATCGCTAATCATTTTGTTTGCTACACGCTGGCAACTACGAAATCTTACTTACTTATGGCGTCACTATTTTGAGCAAAAACCGTTTACAGTTAGTTTTGTTAGCTTACTCTCAAAATGCTGAGGAATTTTTAAGGGGTTATTTGTTAAAGATTACACAAACAAAACAAATAAGGACAGGGCTGCAAAGAATTTTTAAATTGAAGTGCAAAGAAAATAACCAGACAAAGGTTTGTTTGAAATGTTTAACATAAAGACAATATAATTCTGAAACGACGACGATGCAATGATAATAATCGACAGTGTCAGGACTTAATTCACCTTCAAATTCTATCTGAAAAAATCGTATGAAGTAAATGGAGCAAAAAATCTTATCGCACCACTGATCAATAGCAATGAAACAAAAGAAGTAATTTGACTCTGTACCTTTCTTCCGCAAAGCGAGGTCAGGCGTGACCGATGCGAATTCCTTAAACTAAATATTCACGACCGTTGTAACGAGAACTTTGTCTTGTGAAACATTATTCCACTCCGGAGATCACCAAGATTGGACATTAGAGTACTCATTCGTAAAGCCACCAGTTTCCAAAGCCATTATTTCAGAAGATGGATCGTTTATCAATGGTTATGAGACCATGAAGAAGGTAAATGCTTCAAATGAGCCATCCGATGTTTCTATCAAGCTATTACAGCGGTTTTCCATGCCATCATACAATAACAGTTTTCCATGGTTGACTTAATTCCCAGTTGGTGTTTTATGATTTATGCAATGTTCAAATCAAATAAATGGTGACGGATTTAATCTATGTAATGATATTATTCAACTGTTTTTCGTAACGAAACCGCGTTTCACTATTTCAAAAACTGCTCTAGTTTTGAGTTCTTTTAATCTTATCTTGTGCAGTGTTGGGTCAGGACACGATCTGTTTTGAAACCTCTTTTTCCTTATTTTGTAATATCTAGAAAGTAAAATCTGAAAATCGTTTCTATTTATTGCTTCCCGTCTCGCTACCATCAATAAGGAGCTTACGAACATATATCTGAAGATAGATAGAAAGCAGTAAATCAGAAACTTGTACTTTATAGCAGAGTTTGCGGGCCAGAAGGTGTCATGTAATTTGTGTGTTGTTGCATTCCATAAATCTAACATTATTGTCGTCCGTAGCTTACGGTTACCGACTCCCGATTACAAACATGCATTTCTATTTACCTTACAAGGTAAAATGCGTGCATACTAATGTTTCATTCTCACATATTTCCTTTGCTTGTGTTCATGTATCTGCTTGCATGTATTTCATTTGCTCGTTAATTCCTTTTATTAGCCAATTCAGTTCTTCCCCTATCAGCTTTATGTGTGGTAGCTTCAACTTAGGTCTCATTTAAACGACCCTGCCTACTTTCCCCTGTATATTATGGTACCATTATAAGCGCATTAGCTAGATCGTTGGGAGTCTTCGCAGTGACTCTAATGTTGCCTACTTCCACTGCAAGCTTGAATTAAGGTGGCGTTTGCATTAAACATTAACATTATTTGTCAGGATTACTGTCGTAAAAAATAGTATCTTACAGCCTAGCTCCACGATTACAATTGTCATTATTCGAAAAGAATCTTGCAACCATTTTATTTGTAATTTCTGTGCTATCAAATAGTCTTTATAGGCCATTCGTTCCAACATGTTAGCGTTATTTTCTAACATTATTAGTGTGCCTAAGATAATTATGATTTGTTTGTTCGGATACATATAAACTATAATGAAATAATGTGAGTAAGGGCCGTGGGAAACGATTAGCTGGTCTATTCAAGAATCGTTTGAGATTTAAAGGCGCCATGTAATGAGATGGTCGTAAATGCGAATTGAATTTATTAATATTGTTGAATGCGATACTTGTAGCAAAATTAATTTGATAATTTGTGGTACAAAGTCGATCGCTGTTAAAATAAAATTGAGTTATTAATGAATATTTTTTATTGTTTCAGGTACTTTAAACTTTCAAACTCATTGGAGCAATCAGGTCACGATCAGATAAAGGAAAACTGAATGGTGGAAATAAATAGTTTGAACTTATGAAGTAAGTTGCTCACAAAACTATGTTGGTGGTCAAAGGGCTATAGGGGAAACACATAGCAATAGATATAATAGAAAAGTGATTCATATACATAATGGAGACCGAAACAGTTGCGAAACATTTCTCGAACAAAAACACGATTCTGACATTTGAAATATCGTTACGGGCGTAGTGGAGCGTGGCATTTTGCGCCCGCGCATACCTCCCGAGCCTTTCGAGGATACATACACCAATTTAGATTCTACTTTATTTAACACAAGGGTATCTGATAATAAACTGTAGCGTAAGGATATAAATGCTAATTTAGATTAGCGAAAATTCACGTGAAGAACGTAAGTAAGTTGATATGGATACTGATTTGAATTTTATTACTGTAATTTCAATGAACTAGGATTCTGTAACATTTATATTCGTATGTAATTTGGTGGTTTATGATGTGGCCTCAATTGCTTCTGCTGTACGTAAATCAAATATAAATTACACGCATGCTCCATTTTAGTGATTATTCTGGGTACTATATTATAATTCAAGTATCATATGTTTGGTTCTTACCTTAAAGAGATAACTAGAATAAAACGTAATCAGATTCCTTATTTGAATATGATCAGTCTTCGCGGTGTAGTTTGTTCGGTTATCAAGCAATTCAAGGTGTTAATTGACATTACAGAATCATACATCACATACGTGATTCAGAGGAGCCAAATCTGTAGTAATATGACTCACAATAAGACTTATTGTTGCAAAATCTCAGCCGAAAAGGGTAAACAGCCAATCCATCTGTTCAAGCTACCATAAAGGACTAACGAAATGTCAATTTCCAAGCTGGACACGAATCGAGATACGTTCGAACGTGGCCATGTCAAATGTCAGCTGACTTGAGTAGACATGTTTATGAATCGTGATGGGTTGAAAGTTGTTTTGGAA
Organism: Omphaloscelis lunosa; assembly: GCA_916610215.1. Taxonomy (NCBI): domain Eukaryota; kingdom Metazoa; phylum Arthropoda; class Insecta; order Lepidoptera; family Noctuidae; genus Omphaloscelis; species Omphaloscelis lunosa. Next base: position 14,869,808 of record OU744261.1, on the reverse strand, counting down.
TTCTTAGAAATTATCATCCGATTTACTACAGAACATATCGTAGTAGGCATTTTTGTTAATTATTTTAATAGTCCCCACGATGAGCCGGACACGTAAAGAACTTTTCTTTATGAGCTGGTTGTAAAAGACGATTGCAGTACTTGTGGAAATAAGTATGAACTGGTATAGTTACTAATTTTCATGCCGTACCTGTATTTAAAAATATGCTTTCGGTCATTGCCGATCTGACGTAGAATAAAAAACGATGATAAATTGTTTATTGATAAAAAATAAATCAGGCCGCGATCTGACAAATTAACAAGCCTTACCAATTATGTTCTGAAAGCGAATAAATAGGACAGACATGATTATAACACGGTGTCTAGACCAAACAATGGCTATATAGAAGTGGAACAATGGCCGTTTATTGTTAGGTCTAATAACGAAGGCCATGCGAGGTACCAATTGAGAGGCGGCAAAAAAAATGCCCTGAGGCACTCCTATTATTTTCCATTCGATAATATTTATCAATTAGTATAATGAGGGCATGAACAATTGCTCTGAGGTCATGTCTCTGTTGAAACCGAAACTGTAATTAAACTTCACAATAGCTTTCGTTTACTGTGACTTATGTTCACGACATAACAAGATATGATTTGGAATGCAATTAATTTTACGAGGTTATTAATTTTGACTTGCTTAAACACACATTTAACTGGACAAAGTATTCAATTATTTGTTTTAAATTTAACTCGCGTGTCTTACTGTAATTAAAATTTGTTTGCATAAAAAACAATTCATACTTTACAAACAAGATAGTTAAAGGAGACGGAATACTCTTGGGTCTGAATGTAACGAGATAAAAATGGTGTGAATTTATAGATTCAAACATATATTAGTGTATTGCAGTGACTAGTTGCTATCCCACAGTTCACACAGCGTTCCATAGTTTCAACAATATCCAATCCACAATACGGCGGTAAAATCCAAAATAACAATTCCAAGTCAATCGTGTGAGCAATCTTCGGTGTCCAATGTGAAAGCAAGGGTCGTACAAGGTAGGCAGGGTCAGAATCCGTAAAAAAACAAAGCAGTGGTCGTTGAAAATGGAAAATAATCGGGGAAGAAAATCAAAAAGCATAGGAAAACACGAAATAAGTAACAGCTGTTTAGTAGGGGTGGGTGTTGCGAAGACGAACCGTTAACAAAGACTAATTTGTGTTTTGTGCTGATGAAACCGTTTTACGTCCTGGGTTCAACTTCAAACAGTCTTTATTGCACAAACTAAACTTCGAATTGCTTAGTGCGATTTTTTTTATTTTACATCTAAGAAAATACAGTTGGGTACAATGATTCAACTATCTATCACACTCGTAAAACAGTCCTTCCAATAAAAAGTGAACTCTTTGTCAATGAAATACAGTCAATAATGTATTTCCAAGTTGTCAATGATGTCTCGTTCGTGATGCGAAAAACCATTTCATACATTTCAAATCGTTGTAAGCAACTGCGCTCGATGAAAACGCAATTCTGTTATTATATACAGAACATGCACTGCCAGTGACATAGACTAAAAAAATAAGACTGATTTTAATCGATATGAAATTGTTAGTCATTATTTTGGTTTTTCAGTAATTAATTATGTTTTATTTAAATTAAGTGAACTATATTGTATAGAAGCAAATTTTTAAGATCATATCTCAACTTATTACATTTGGGCCCACCGTTTTCCATCTCCTATACATAGATTTGTCAAATTGAGAATTTCAGCAAAGCAACGGTTGAATACAATAAAAAAAAAACGTTAATTGTAATTCCGTTTTCAATATTATTACGTTTACAATTCTATCTCCTTTTACGATGTCAAACGATGTTGTTGGCAGTTCAACACTTAGCAACAGCCTGACTGCAACAATAACAACTAGTTAAACAACATCGTTAATTATTATAATAGTGATTGTAGTTGAGATTTATTAAGCTGCATTATTACATAAAAGGCGATTTCTATACAGTCACAAAAAACAAAAACTTTGGTATATTTAAAGGCATTTTTTTTATATTTCGACTATTATAATAATAAATAGAGAGGGACTCGTACAAGGTTAAGCTGCGGTTGCCAAGGCTGGTCCGTGGATGGGTGACCATTCATTACATACCAAGATCCCTCCGTGCCTCGGCAAGTACGTTTAGCCGTTGGTCCCGGCTGTCATTCGAAGATGACAGTCATTACGGACAGTCAGAAGCCGGAAAGTCTGACAACCAGTCTTACCAACGGGTATCGTGTTACCCAGTAACAGGACTGTGGAGGTCAGGTAGGCAGTTGTTCCATGTAAAATACTGGTATTCAGCTACATACGGTTGGACTGGAAGCCGACCCCAAAGTAGTTGAGAAAAGGTCTTGGAATATCATAAAGATTTTCACCTATCGACGGACCAACTACGGCAAGCGTAGCTCAACCGATCGACCCGTGCGGCTGTTATTACTTAGCCACAAGCCCCTATCCTGCCCTCTGTGCCCCAAAAAATGCAGTCATAGTGATCTCTGTGTGCTGCCACGGACGATGTCGTGGAAGTTGCCTGTACACCAATCTCTTCGTTCGACTGTACATCCAATGTCACAAGTCACAGTGACACGGCGAAAGTGACTTTATTCAGTTTATGGCTCGTTATAAGCTTTGTCACTCCAATTTATAGCCCTGTTGTGATTTAGTTTTTGTCGCGAACAGTGGCATGAATGTCGTAATCAATTTATTGCCAAGTTATTTTATTCTGTTAATTGGTTTTATTCTACTGTGTAGGTTTTTGCGTATGTTAATAATGAATTGGAGTAGAAACAAGTGAGCAATGACCTTACAATTAATTAATGTCCTATTTTATAAAGGTGTCTTATTCTTTTTATTTGAAGAAGATATATCAATTTCAATATAAGTTAGTTTTTTTTTAAAGACAGTTTCTTTTTTATACTTATTCACGTCTTTTTTATCACATCCATCTTTTCTATGCACAAAAACTCATCGTAAAGTAAACACCAATTTATATTCAAGATCGTACGAGAATCGAAAGTCGTAGGACTGCATAATCAGTCATCCTGGATGTCTTGTAGTGATGCAAAATGAAGATTTATGACTTCACGCGGCTCCATCGGAACACAACCCTAGCGAAATCGCAAATGGTAGCTTTCAATAAATGATTGAATAAATCTAAAGAGTAAAGCATTCACTTTCGAATGGTAGAATACATTTATTTTCAATATACTAGAATATTGAACAATTCTTAACTTTCCTCTCACATTCACACCCTTTCCTTTACAATAGATGTGGATATATTTAACAACATTAATCTGACCTCTTGCGGGGGTGTCCATGACTCTCTCTCCGTGGTGTCAATACTGGGATCTCACAAAAAGTAGGACAAAAGACTGAACCTTCTACTTAATTAAACTATGGACTTGACAACTCGCTCAAAACCACAATATTGTGACAGTAGGCTCTGACTGTCTCACTTGTCAGTCTCCGCAAGCACTACAACAACAATTTTCCTCAGCATACCTAATACGCACGGCTACACATCAAGCTGTACATTTCCAGTATAAGCTGACCTCGCATTGTACGGAAATCCTATACAATGCGAGATCAGCTTATACTGGAGATGTACAACTTGATTACATATCAAGTGTACACGCAACATTTCATTCACACCTAGATTCGCTATAGAAAAACATTCATGATGAAATGCTCCCACAATTACTCCACTAGGTACATCCACTACACGCCATCAGACTTGCCGTCTTTGTGCCTTATTCCTACGGTTTCATCACCAATCTCACGCGCACAAAAGCGAAAGCTTACACCTAATTAATAGCTCAAATATAATTCGGAGCTAACCGGTGTCGTAACACTTTCATCCTCTTACGTTTGACAATTACGACTTTATAATCTCGTATACACACACAAACGCCTATTGTAATATTCTGGGAACATTTTAAATCGACTTTTGTTCAAGTAAGAACTTGTGCGCTTTCATCTTTTTCACTTTTGTTTTTCCCACAAGTGGTTGGAATTTACGTTTCAACCTTTATGTCGGTATACAGGCATTTTTTGTCTTTCCAATACACTGCCAGTATTTATTTTAATTGTGCGCCTCTTTACGCCTATGGCATAATTAAGAGAGATATCTAAAATAGTTGACAGATAGGGAAGTATGGCACAAAAGGAAGGAGGATTAAAATACTCAGGAGTGGGTGTAACAAGGCATGATGATCTAAAAGAATTAACTGCTTAGCGTAGGTACTCGCAACATTATTTAAAAATAGTTGCAAGTTAGCTGCCTGTATACCAATCTCCTTGTTCGACTTTACATACCCACATGTTTATTTTGATGCAATTTTGCGAACATCGCTTCAATAGCATTCCCAATTTTGACGTGTTCATGATTTGCTCGTCAATGTCACATTAAGCTCGCCATATGCGTATTTGAATATTGCACTGCTGCATTGCAGTATGTGCCAGTTTTCTCCGTTGCCTGTTAAACCTGAAGTGTCTTATTCATCTTTGTAACATTGAATGATGGAAGTCGTAAAACTGAAGTTAAAGCTTTTCCGTGACTGCTCATAAAATGATCTGAGGACACTGTTTATACTGTGTACCGTATGTATAATCTGTATTTTTATTACCTTATTGTTTTTCTATTAAGAGCCCATACTACCTACCTCAGCTCAAATTAAATTTCTACCTCGCTCGCACCATACTGCTCGCGGAGTGAGGATGAAACGGAGTGGGGTGCTAGCGGCTCTGAGGCGCCAATAATTTAGGTAATTGATTTTTACGACGAAATTAATGGTAATTTAAAAAGAATAAAAAATATAATCGCTGCTTTATAGTTAGTTCAGTTATTATGCAAAGTTTAATGATCTAATTTGAATTATTTTTTGAATACCAACGGTTTATTGTTCGGTTTGGAGGTAGCTCTGCGTTTTTTTTTCTATAGAGAATTTTGTATGGAATCGAGTTTTATCGTCTAACATAGTACTTAACATTAATCCTTAACTTTAACATATATTTATTTCAAAATTAATGCTGCAGTCGTTTCGATATAACGGAGGATCATGTTAGGCCATGAGGTAGTATAGGCCCTTATGGTAGATCCGCAGTTGTAGCCCACGAAATTCGAATTATTTTTTCAATTTGCAGGTCAGTGTCAGGTTGTATTTTGATCAAAATATGATACGTGACTATAAGAGATATGTATTTACAGATTTATAATCATTAATACATTTTTTAAGTTAGATTTGTTCGTTAAGAACTTTTTTTTTGAACAAATTTGAATTTCTCGGGCTACAACTGCGGATCCACCTTAAGTATACCTAATAAAAAATGAAAGTATTGTATGGTTTATATTAGGTTTTCCATCAGGAATTTCTTAGTAGCAGCTCGGAGTCTGGATTTAGTGTACTTGGGACTAAAAACAACTGGTGAAATGTGTGTGTACTATAGGTACACCTCTGCTTAACCCTTCGGGTATTACAAGCGTGATTTTATGTTATGTTATTTTAAGCAATTTCGCGGAACCATAAGCTTTAATAAAGGAATGCTTGGGTTTGTTTACAAGAGTATAGTTAGTTACAATATACTGCAATGTAAACCTCATTAATATCACTGTTTAAAGTTTTTGCCGAGTATATGTCGGTGTCACGACACTAACAGACAAGCTATGTCCACATACCAGTGAGTAGTGTCGATATGACTTAGATGTTGTCCGGGATAGTGAACGTTTGCTTTGATATGTCAAAATCTTGTTTAGAGTACCGATTTGGCTACAAGTTAGGGGTTTTAGATGGAATTATTTACAAAAATCGACCAAAAAATTTGATTTCATATCATATAAAAACCTAATCAATACTTAAAAAAAAGAGATTATGAAATCAAAAATAATAAATACATTGGCAAGTTATTCAACAAAGAATAGGATCAACAAAACAGACAACAGAGATAAATTATGATGCTGTATTTGACACAGATTCCCTAATATCTTCATAATATCCAAAAAAAACATCAAAGATAAAGAATAAACGTTCATATTACAGTAAAATAAACATAAATACTGCATGAACAGCGAACGGAGATCTGCAATCTCCGTGACGCAATAATAGCCAGAGAGAAACTGCAAGTTACGTTGCACGTAATTGGAAAAACAATTTTTTGTATGTTTAAAAATTGCATTAAACCACTGACAGACAATTGTGACATGCACGCAAGTTTGACTGGCGTTACACGATGTTTATTTTGTTTGTTTTCAAACTAAGTAGGTTACCAAGTTACTTTTGTGTTTAGATTCGAAATATACTTCTTATGCAGGTTTCATAGTTAGCAGTAATAGCTACTTCCCTGAATTATTATCTGAACCAAAGTAATTATATGTTTTTGGCAAGTTTTTGTTAATTTTATCTTTGTTTACAATCAACAATAATGTAAAACCACATTTTTTTCCCTTTTTTTATAAAAAAAAGCGTAAGTTATTTTTCTGTTTCCGATATCGCCGCATAAATTATGGTAACCCTACAGGTAGTACGTATAAAATTCTATAATCGCGATTGCGGGGCTAATTGCATCGGAATCTGGCCACTGTGTCAGTGTCGCCTGGCGAAAGTTTCTCCTTAATTATCATTACTTCGGCTAATAGGAAACCTGACAGATATGGGCTAAGTTTGCTTGCGGTTGACATAATCTCTGCTACTACTGAGTACAGATTTCTGAGGAGCAGGAATCCACAATTGGTGATAATTAAAGCAATGAATAAAATGAAACAGTTGCCACAGTATAAATACATAAGTAACAGTATTATATCTTCATCGAAAACGGCTGAAACGATGCGCTTAGAAATCTCAGTGTATATCAGTACGCAACAGTATCGAGTGCGCGGCAGTTATGCACGGACGTGGAAGGTTTATCTGTCAAGCGGCTGTAGGTAATTATTTCAAGATCACTGCTGAGATATAGTACTGTTACTTTATTATACTTTGCAGTTGCTGACACTAATAACTACTGCTTTATTGCACACCAAATAAAGGAAAAATTAAAAAAAAGATGACCGACTGTATGTCGTGACGAATTATCAACGTATTAATCATCATAAGTGTAAAATTAATGTTGATAATAAAGCGATCCTTTTTTGTCAACATCCTAAATAGGTAATTTGGACAGCACAAAAACTAAAAAGCCACCATTATGACAAAAAAATTGACACGAAGCTAAATTCATTGCATAAATTATAGGAATAAATTCAAAAACCTCTTATTTCAATCACTTATCGAATGAATAGAGGGACAAGAAATCATTAATAATGGAGAACCAACAGTCATCATTGGTGTAGCCTTGTGTGTGAGAAAAATTAACAATGACCCGGAGGTGAAAACTGGATGGCCTTACACGCGTTGAAAAAATAGTATAACAATATTGTTTTATAACGTATAGTAGAACAATAAAGATGAATGGACGAGAATGGAGAATGCAAGGCAAATTAATGGAGGTGAGACAGGCTTCAATCAAAAGCGACGAAAAAGTTTTTGCAGTACCTCAGGGATTAACTAGATGCTAGAAGCACAGAACCGGTCGAAGTGACGATGCTTGGGGGAGGACTATGTCTAGAAGTAAACTTCTTTCGGCTGAAATGATGATGAAGACGATCTTGAAGGCTTTATTTTTGTAGTCATCGGATGCAAGGTAAATTAATGGAGGCAAAATAGACAGACTTCAATCAAAACTGACGAAAAAGTTTTTGAAGTACTGCAGGAATTAACTGGATGCTAGAAGCACAGAACCGGTCGAAGTGGTGATACTTGTGGGAGGCCTATGTTTAGGAGTGAACTTCTTTTGGTTGAAATGATGATGATGATGATGAAGACGATCTTGAAGGCTTTACTTTTGTAGTCTTCGGATGCAAGGCAAACTAATGGATGTGAAATAGACAGGCCTCCATCAAAAGCGACGAAAAAAGTTTTTGAAATACTGCAGGAATTCGCTGGATGCGAGAAGCAAAGAACCGGTCGAAGTGGCGATGCTTGGAGGAGGCCTATGTTTAGAAGTGAACTTCTTTCGGTTGAAATGACGATGATAATGAAGACGATCTTGAAGGCGATCTTTGTAGTCATTGATGGTTATAGAATGGAGTAACTAAAAGAATACTGACAGACATCTAGAAAAGATTTGATTTTTTATGTTTCGATGTTTGTTTGATATGCTTTCACGCTAAAACGGCGAAAGAATTTGGATGAAAATTGGCACATGGTAGACCATGACCTGGGTTAGGACAAAAAACCTTTTTATCCCGATATTCCCACTGGGTCGAGATATATTATATTAAAAACTATAATTTTATAATTATTTTATAAACTAGAACTAGTTAGTCTTGCTTACTATGATGACTTTACAAAACGATGTTTGTGTACTACGTCGAGCAACTAACGTTAAATTCGCCAATGAAGTTGCAGTTCATATAGTTACTAAATGAGGTTAAAAATTCTCCGAACAGATAAACAATGTAAACAGATTCGAATCTACCGAGTCTAAAAACCTCCTAGACAGTAAAATGCATAACTGAAGACTTGTTTTAATCTCTAAATCTGCAATCAATTAAACCAGTCAATATCTCCAATTAATTGGCAATTCAATAAGCTGTTTTAAAGATAGAGATAAATAATTTATTATGACATTTTTTTGTCCAAGATCTAGTGGAAATACCCGACTGCAGATACAAGTATGGATCGGTTTTAGATAAGCATCTTCTCTTGATCAACCTGCCTTATTAATGACCGGCTTTTGCCCGCGTGGAGGTGGCAAATTTACCCACGGGAATGTACTACCGGGATACAAAGTATACTATTCCTAGTCCTGCCCATTATTTAAAAATCTTGCCGTGAATACTTAGGTTTAGTGAGTTGTCATTTCACTTGATGCCTAGGGATTGACACTATTGACAATTCACTTCACCTTAGTTTTTACTCACTGCCCTAGAAGGAGGGTAATGTTTTCGAGAGTATGTATGCTTGTATGTAGGTATGTCTATTTCTTTGGCACGCTCTGTAGTCTAAACGGCTTGATGGATTTTAACTTATGAGGTGTGGCTAGATTCGTTTGAATTGTGGGAGTGACATAGGCTTTATAATAATAATTTATTGCATCTACAAATACAAAAAAGGACAAATACGAAAAAAATGACTTTTTTAATCTAACCCAGGTTTAAAAAAAAAAAAAAAAACTACTATATCGGTATCAAATAAAAGCTGGTAATTAGTCAATCAAATATATATATATGTATATATTTATATATATATGTAACAAAACTAAAAAGCTTGAAATAAAGCAAAACAAAAGCAAAAAAAAAACAATAGCCAGAAATTATGATGTAATTTTTGTTTGTGCCTGCAATACCAAAACTCTATAGATTATAATGCTTGTTTTTCTCTTTTCAGTTATGTGTTTTTGCAGTCGGGTTTTTTGTTTTAAATAATTTTCTTTTCATACTGAGATCTTTATAGTATAGATTCATCCAGGCCATTGTCTATCCAGGGCCTTAGTTAACACACCTCTGACGCTAAAGTAATGATGCCAAATCGCTTATCAGCGCACCCAGGAAACGATACGTAATTGTGAAATAATTGCGTTCGTTTGATCTCTTGCTGCATCGTTATTTCTTAGCTCTGCAATTAATTATGTAAGATACTTAAGGATTCACTTTATACTTTAGAAACACGACTCTTTGTAGTTTTCTCGACAGAAAAAAAATCAAAAATCAAAATAAGCCCTTATACTAAAACTACATATATTTATTACACTTTCAAAATGTGTATTTATTTTAATAACACGAAAAACAAAACAGTGGCAATGCGGGAGTGCCCACAGAAGTGAAAACTTGAAAAAAAAAAATCGGCACCGTGGTAATCAACGCGTTGATGTCTTTTTAATGGTCAAAAGGTGGTGTCATCATGGTGTCGCGAAATCAATGGTTTAGTCCCATCTCAAAAATGCTCAACGCGCCTAAAGAAGTTTTCACTTCAAAAAACAAAATTAGCTCGCGATTCGCCAATTCTTTATTCCGCCCACCCTATATTCATTAGAGCCAGAGCTGGGTGTGCTCTTAACGAATTCCGCTGTGAAACATACCTGCTATACCTTCTCACGCCTTGTAGTAATACAAGGCGTGAGAAGGTATAGCAGACAGACAGAGTTACAATACGCGCCACGAAAGATGAGACTTGACCGCGCCTCCCGCTGCTCCTTCCGCCGCCCCGATGACGCCCCGGCGCAGACTTCATACCGCTAAAGAGACCCATAAATCGTCTACTGCGCAAGTCAAATCACGTGGTATGTCAAGTCTCATCTTTAGTGGCACGCACTGTACTTTTGCATTTATAATATTGGAATGGAAGTATGAATTTTATGTGATAATATTATTGAACACAGTATGAAGTAAGCAACATTGTGGTGTCTCATATTTACGGACAGGTTTGAATAAGAAATTACTGGTCAATAAATGTCATAGGTAATGTGAGTGTTGACTGTATATTAGGTACTGTTTAAGTAGATAACGTCTTGTGCGTAAGATTCAGGAAATGTTAAAGATCTTGTTGTGCATGTAGCGTTGTAGTTTAAGGCCGCGAGCACTGTGAATGCGTTTTCGTACGTTTTTCACTCGAGCGTACACGTACGAACACGCACAAACGATCCCGACCTTCCTAGTACGAAGGGAGCGCGCAGACTGGGTGCGACTTGGTCGTACGTATACGTACATGTAGTTCCGACGTCCGAAAACGATCTGAACTTTTTCGGATTTGTTCTATTTGACGGAGAAAGACGTATCCGTGTGCGCGCTCAATTCGTTCGACCATGATCGTACATCTACGCACGAGTGAAATTCGTACGAAAACGCATCCAAAGTGCGTGCGGCCTTATGTTCGTGGAAGTCAGAATACCTACACAGTGCGTCAGTATAGAAAAATATCAGTAATAATAATTAAGCTGAAGAGTTTGTTTTTTTTGTTTAAATCCGACTGGTTGTATGGATTTCAAAAATTCTGTTTGCATTTGTTAGCGCAATTCTCTTTCTATTTAAAATCTCGCTACGACTCTTAGGAGCCGAGAAAAAATAAATAAAATCTGTAAAAACGCTAAGCGAATATGTAGCGGCCCTAGCTATCCTAACTAATATTATAATTGCGAAAGTGAGTTTGTTTGTTTGTTACTCTTTTACGCTGAAACGGCTGAACGGATTTGGATGAAATTTGGCACATGTGTAGACCATGACCTGAAGAGGGCTACTTGTCATCCTGGGTCGCAGACGAAGTCGCGGGCCGAAGCTAGTAGCTTTAATCTAGCTCCTTGTGTGTTATTGTTTTTGAGATTTTTTTTTTAAATATTTATTTATTTATTCATTCAAACTTCTCGCACACAATAAGGTACAAAGGCGGACTTAATGCCTTAGGCATTCTCTACCAGTCAACCAAGGGTGGTGAAGAGATAGGATGACAGGTGTTCTGATATTCATTCGATATTTTGTTTAAAGTGAAAACTTCTTTAGGCGCGTTGGGCATTTTTAAGATGGGATCAAACCATTGAATTCGCGACCATGTAACTGACACCTGATTTTTGTAAACGCGATTGTGCTGTTTATTTATATTACGTTACGGATCAATGTTGCATGCAATTATTTTTACTCGCCAACAGACGATCTGTGGAGTAAAAGACATCAACGCGTTGATTACCGCGGTGCCGATGCAGGTGATGTTATGATACCTACATAGGAACTTGTTTTTTAGTTTTCACTTCTGTTGGCACTCCCGGAGTGCCACTGTTTTTTTTGTATTCTGGAATTATTTTTTGATATTTTTGTTCTGATTTATTTGTTATTGGTCTCTGAGATTTTGTTATAAATGATTTCAAAGAGTGAAGATGCAGGTCCGGCAGGAGGAAATGTTTTAAGATATAAACTGTGTTGTAATTTTTTCTTAGAAAAGTGCAATACCTACGTGGTCAAAATGTATGGAACAGCAGAATTTTTTTTTAATAACCGACGACAAATTTCAGGGGGTTCAGAATCATGTAATGAATCTATAGTAAAAGTTTCCGCGTCGATGCCACCCTCTTTTTTTTTTTGTATGGGAATTTATCAAATAACTTCTCTCGCTCTTCGTGTCAGACTCTTACTGACTAAACCTACTCGTTTTCCTTCAGTTGCCATGTTGCCGGGGGCCACGATATCCCTTTCGGACTTCTTCGCAACCCCGGCAGGTATCGGCCCTAGCGGACCCCCTCAGTTCTGCTGACATTTCTTTGAGGCGCGCGTGGAACACAACGCGGCGTCGACCCGGGCCTGGTCCTTACACCCTGCCACCCTGTATATTTTATTTTGTATGTACATTAAAGTAAACTTTTTCGAACGTTTCTTGATAACTTTGTGTAAATACTTCCAAATGAAACGCTACTTAGAATATCAATGCAATGAGTACAGACGTCAAGCTTAATTATTTTCCTAACGACTTGTTGAATACAAAAATCATTACGCTGCAACCTTGAATTGTATAACATTACCGAATTTGATGCGGACGCCAGCGTTAATACTTCACGCAAAACCATTAATTATGGAATAATTATAAGTTAAAAACCTCATTACCGGTGTTATTTAATAACACTTCCTCGTTTAGGGTCGTTTGTTTAATGAAAAAAATACTATTGTGTGAAGTATTTAATAACTGCATGTCAAAGTATGTAGGGTGAGACTACCTGTTGTTAACTATGTATTTGTTTCCTGTTTTGAATTGAGGGTGTCATTATTACACTGTGTGCTAATTATCAAAGCATTGCAATGTTTGTATGCTAATTATCTTATTAACAGTCTTTTGGTGACGTGATTCGCGGTGATAAATGCACGTTTCTTCTCTGAAACAAAAGTGAAACATTACAGCTTAGACCCTAATTGCGTAATACAACACAATCTGTTTCGATTTGAAACAGGTTGCTAATCCATTGCATCATAAGTTGGAAAAAAAAATCTGCTCTGCGCGTAAATAACGCAATGTATGTTGTTGAACTGACAAAATGAAACAAATTAGGCATAATTGTTTACGAAAATAAGTTACGCAATTAGGGTACTAGATTATGATTTAAGAAAATTAACTAAGGCACAATACAAAAGCGTTTTTCACTTCTGTTGGCTTTCTAATTTATTATTATTGAATGTATTCTCTTTGTTAAATGTATATATATTGCTCTTTATCTAGTCAACAACAAGTTCTCAAACTCTGTCTTAATTAGCATTCAGTTCACCCATTTATACGAAGCGTGGGCGCTCTTCAAATTATACCAGACTTTACACGGACCAATAAATGCTGGCTATTGAATGGCCTAACCATAATCTGTAGACCATGACTGCAATTGAGATCAAAGACCTAACCCTTATTGTGGCTATTGCGGTTACTCTAATCCTAATATAAACATGGTACAATAATATAGTATTATGCGCTTTGTTGACGTACAAATAAGGATAGATGATTACGTGGCACATACATCCTTTATGGTAAAGAACTAATAACTTTTTAGTTATAACGAAAATTCAACTTGAAAATTACATTTGCCCAAACGTGGTAAATGCTTGAATAGGTGATTCCACCCGATCAGCGCGAGCGCAGTATTTAATTGTTTGAGCTCCATATTAGGATAGATGATAAAAGGTTGATTGTGCAACAAGTGTAGGTACATAATATTGAAAATTCGATAAATTTGGTGATCTTTAATAACTGAATTCGAAAATTTCACCATTTTTTTTGTGGTCTTTCTTCGTTGATGGATAAGAAAACAATGATTGGTGGAGTGGACATTCGTTTATATATATTTTCGGACTAACATTGTCAGTCATTCGGTAACTCTGATATTTTTGATGCATTTTTTAAATTATCTAAAAGTTTAGTAAATGAGGGTGTGCCCGGCTGTAGTGCACGGATTTTCTTCTTGTAATAATAATATTTTTTTATGTTCCGAAAACACTTCAAACAATTAGGTCTAACATTGCCATTCCGACACAAAGGCAACCGATGCAAATTGTACCTCCTACCCTACTATTATAACCCTGCAATTCACAATAGGAAGTAAATTGAAAAACTGCACACACCAAGGTTGTCAGGTCCAGTCTCTTTCTACACGACTAGGCGGCGCACCTAATACTGGTATTTCTTAGAAAATCATCTTTATTTATAACCTCAAGTGTCTGGCTTTTTATGCTATTAAATGTGGTGTGATATGTAAGGTCGATTGGAGCTTATGTATTCAGAGTATCAGAACGAATACAAGTTTTGTTAATGATGAAATGTTAGGTACAGTATTTCAATTTTCTTAATGTCCCTCGGCAAACTTCGTGTTTCGTCAGTCGTCGGATTTCTATCAGTTGACCTTTGCACTTGGTGCAGAACGGACGCTCTCAATCGACTTGGAAGTATATAGAGTTGTTAATACTCTTTTAACTTAAAGTAATTTATTTAAAAAATGGAAGGAAAGCTGCTAAAGTCGCAGGCACGGCAGATAGAAAAATAATTTTACAGCTCTATATAGTTCACACGGAAATAAAGTAAAGACAAAACAACAATAAAGTACTAAGTTCTGAAATCAAATTATTATACACGGTAAATCTAATAATTGATGGAAACTAGCATTCGTTTGTATTCAGCAATGCGATGATTCCCGAGGGACATTAGGAAAATATAAATACTGTACTATAGAATTCATCGCGTATTTTTTTATATAACTCTTGGTATATTATCAAATTATTCAAATCGAATTGGAGTAAAAAATGTGGTCTGAAGCCCGAAAGTCTGATAACCAGTCTTACCAATGGGTATCGTGCTACCTAGTAACTGGGTAGTGGTAGTCAGATAGGCAGTCGCTTCATGTAAAATACTGGTATTCAGCTGCATTCGGTTAGACTAGAAGCCGATCCCAACGTCGTTAGGAAAAGGCTAGGCAGATGATAATGATGACATAGTTTTAGTTAAGTTAGTGTATTATATTTTTATTTTATTAATGATATAAATTGTTATTTATTTCATTTCAATTCTGAATATTCCTTGATGTAACGATGAAATGTATTATGTTTTGTTACAAAATTTTTCAGTGATATACCGTTATTGTATACAATGTACATTAAAAAAAAAATAGCAAGATACATGTTTTATTAGTAGAACTTTGTTACTTACATTTCACTAAAGCTTTAACAGTGAGGTACACACGGCTACATATCAAGCTATACTTTTCCAGTTTAAGCTGATCTCGCATTGTTTAGGTTTTTCCTACAATGAGAGGTCAGCTTATACTGGAGTTTGATATAAAGCCGTGTGTACAACTTGAACAACTTAAAAAGCTTCCACTAAGTGAATACTATCACGGAAAGTTGTAAAGTTTATTCATTTCTGCAATTTTAAAAGTAAGTTGAAGTAATATTTACATCTGTGATTTTTTCCGTTTTGTTACCTAGACAAGTATTTACTTGTCTAGGTAACTTCATTTATTAGTTAGGAAAATCATCGTTCTCCTGCGTGTATCTCAATTTATTTGGTTGGTGCAGATCTTCTTCTCCTTTATACATTTCTATCAGCTGTCACTCCAGCACTCGTAGCATGACAACCATAGAAACGGGTTTTCTACGGGTTTTGTCGACGGAAGAAAAGATAAACAATCGCAATCTGTCATTTTGTCTATTCTTCCGTCGATAAAACCCGTTTCTATTAAAATATATATATATTTATTTTGGACCAAACACTTGTTAATATTTTATAAACCTGCCAAACTGCGTGACAGATTGTCGGCAGGATTAGCGCTCGTCTAAAATCATTTGGTAATTATTCTAATTAAACATCAGTAGGTAGATACAAACAGTATAAAGACGGTAAGTTTTGTTTTTATTTTTTTATTAAGGTCATGCTATGCGTAACTGCACTTATTCACCTTTCTAGCTATATTATCATATTGCGCAAAATCTATACATTAATATTGAAAAGTAAAACGAAGTAACAGAAATAAATCTTTGTTACATTTGTGAGACGGTGCTTATTGCAGTACCTACTTTGTTCTGATTTTCATGGACCAATTCTCATTTGAGCGACATGTTTAACACGCAGAACTTTGTTACTGCCTTGCGTTTCGCAAGAAACTTCACACGTCTTTATTAGTGAAATAGGGTAGTGAAACAATAGAATATCGGCAGTGAAAACGGTAGTTCAAGTCCTGCAACTATTGAGATTAGAAAGATATTAAACGAAGAAAAATAATCCACAGAACTCATGATCCCATGACTTTCCGGCGCATTGAAAATTATCACTTAAAAATCAGAGGAGTTAAAGGGGTGAACATCTACCCTTAATTATAATCCTATCGAAACCAGAATGGTATCATTTTGAAGCTCTTTAAATTCTCCAGGATTTTCATATTTTATTTTTTCGATATTTCTTTTCGTTTTTAAGCAGCTTAAGATACTTTGGAAAAAAAAACTGTCCAAAATTAACATTTTTAAAATAAAAAATATTTTACAATTATTTTGTTGCAGTATTATAGCCCTTTCAATAACGCATCTTTTGATACAATTTTGATTTCTCTATATTAATAATTGAGAAAGCTAGCCCCTGGTCGCACTTTTTTTTAAAACGGAAGCAATCGAAAAAGCATTTTCAATGCTAAAAAGAATGCTCTAAATATATTTTTCTCTCAATTTCGGCGTATTTTGATACCTGTATAAAAAATCCCCTATCACAATCACGTTTTTTTTACCATTTCACTTCATGACTCAGTGATTACTATCTCATTACGTCTAGGCACACAGCGACAACAAGTCTAGACACGTCAATACGACTAATTGTCTCTCTTTTGTCACTAGAAGATCCGTAAGCCATTGATATGTAAATCGACAAGAACTAGGTCGTTCCGAGTTACTTGATTTAGACCAAGTAACGGTTCTTCAGAAGTAGACGTAGGTACATCGGCAATCTGTGCTGTATGAAAGGGTTCTGGTCCAATGAAGTGATTTACGCTTCCGAGGTGAGTGTAGGTTTAATGATGATTCGTGAAGATATATTGATGTAGATTTGCATTGGGTATGGCTATAAATAAATGTTGTAGCAACAGTTGATGTTATTGGGGGTATAAAATTGACTACAGGTAAATACACAGTTGCAGTAAAAACTAATGATCGGATCAAAACAGTTTTAAGAAACATGAGATGAATGAATGAATTAAGTGGTGATTTCAATGAACTTATGATACCAATACGGTAGGTAACATTCAATCGTCAATTTCCAATTGACGAAATATTGTCTGAAGTACCCACTGTTTATATATAAACTTAATCCATCCAATTACACCAGTATACCAGCAAGTACTTCTAAGTACGTCTATCTCAGCTCAACCAACTTCTTATATCTCGTGGAAGTGTTAATTGGATGAACTAGATCTGACGCTCGAGGTTTTTTGTCTGAAAAAGCTGCACTGTCACCGCTTTCCTGTTTTGATTTGTATGTGTGCGGTATTAGATCCTGATCCGTTGGTTAATGTGTTAATAACACAAAAAAGGGCACTCTTATTATAATGATTAAGGATATTTCTATTTTGGCATTTATAGCCTTTAAAATAGCATCCTTTGTATTGATTGTTATAATGGTTTTGAAATCTGTCGTTGTAAGTATGTCATTTGCATTGATTTTTGAAGCAGTGTATCAATTAGCTTCTTGTCCTTTAGTCTCTGTTGCACGTTTATCATTATTAGCAACTATAGCTTTAGTATCATTTTAGAATTTTATATTCATTGTAGCACCTGCTCATTCAAATAATCCAATGACTTCACCATTGACCTTTAACAAAGCTGTTTCGAGACTAAGCAACTCGGTCAGTGCATTGTAAACAAAAATATTTGGTGAAACCTTAAACAAAGATCCGTTTGAAACTGAACCAGCCCAGTTTATTGAGCCGAGACAATATTGAACTGTAGGCGTCCCCACTTCCTTGCTTTCTATAGTGACTTATTGCCTTGGGCCCTGGAACTTTGTGAAGTGTGGCGCAAGAATGGAACTGACGCGGCGCAGAATTGCGGTGGAGAGAGGAATTTTCATAATAACGTTTCTGTAATTGAGGTTGCTGATGGCTTTTAACTGTGTTACTGGGTATTTGGGTAAATACCACCTCCTTCCTTGCTTGAGGATCGTGATGCGAAAAGAGCATCTTCATTTCGTGGTTTGGTTGCAGGACATAGTTTTTTTTTTTTCGAATAAAGTATTCATAATAACTTTATTCGAAAAAAAAAAAAAACTATGTCTTGCAAAATTTCGCAAACGAATAAGTAGAATACAGAAAAGGCATTATAATTAATTATGTAAGTCTACCACAAGATTAAAAAAAAAACTTCACAAAGCTGAAATATTGTATGTGTTTACGTGCAATGTTTTAAATATTTGTTGACTAGCACTATCACTTAATTACTTAATATAGTTCAATTTTGTTTTAAATACATATTTAGTTCTATTATTCAAGTCTTGAAGTACTCATTCCTAATTTATCTCCACATAAGTAATGTTATCAAATACAACTTCTAACCCTTTACCGCTTGTACCAATTCAACCTCGAAGTGGGTAATGCCCGTTATTGTGGTGGATATAAAACATTTAGCTTAGAGCGTTTAGAAACCCGGTCGGATTGAATCTCGCGCCGTGATTGCGAATAATAGCATTGAATTCGCTGCTATCAGATGCGAAATTTAGATTACTGGGAACTTTATTGATATTAATGTTTACTTGGAGCTCAATGAAAGTATGAATGGACTGAATGGAATTTGCCCGTGGAAACATAAAAAAATAATTTGGATATTTATTCAATGGTGGTCCGAACTTCTCGAATGAGATGATCGGTTCCTAATTTTGGGTTCTTTTTGAATTTCAATGTGTAAGTTTTCAATGGCAATCACTGTTCGTTTTCTGGAAATGTAAGTTAATAGTCAATAGTAGTTGTTAGAAGTGAAGCTATAGCCCTTAATATTACAAAGATTATGTGCAGTCGATGTGTTAAAACTGTATGTTATCAATATCATACAGTATTCTAGTTTTCGGGATTTTAGTACACGCACGCCCATTCCACCGAACTTTCCAAATACATTGTTTCAATCACTGCATTGTACTAGGCGAGCATAAAACAAAAGAAAGCGCCGTATTTTGAGTTGAAATATTAGAGCTAATTGACTCAATTACTTTTACTATTAAAAAGTTGGTTGTCTACGTTGTTTTAAGCTTTGTTTTCATTATAAGGCGTTAGGTAACAAACATTTTCAACATTCTTTTTAATAATTCTAGTGAAAGTTATTGTCGATTTCTGTTTTAATTTCCGCCGGTCCCTTTCGTAATTATTAAATGAAAACATGAAAGAGAATGATTATAATTACTTGTTTAGCAATGTAGAATAAAATAGTGATTTCCTTGAGAATTATGTCTCGAGAATGGCGCGCGTTGCCATGGGTCAATAAATACTTTTTCTTTTTATACTAATAAATAATTATTGTAGTACTTACTAGTAACCTCAAATCAGATGGTACTTAAAATAGAATAGACGTTGATATATTTAGTAACCAGTTCCGCTTAACTATTCCTAAAGAGAAATAATAAAAAGCCCTGTAAGAAATCGACACGTGCTTCAACGAGTCATCCTCAGGATGACGATTGACTTCCATCAATCGTTCGATTGTTGTTTCAGCGCTCGGTGTGGCAACACGCCATGTTGGGGTTCGCGACAAGTTCGCTTTATTTGCGCAAGGTCACGCCTGAATCAATTAACTATCTTAGACAGTACGTATGTTATTCAAATCTTAACAGTTGCTATTCACCTGGCTTTAACACCGGTTACATTAACCGTTTTATATTACAAATAAAGTACAATTATCAATTGCATTAAGATCATTTGCCGTCGTCACGAGATCCTATCTAATGTAGATCCATTTAAATGTCGCTACACACGATAATCAGTACCAGGATCGCAGGAAGTGTGAATCTCTCAGTCGTCTACGAATTGCATGTCGTTTGTAACAGCCCTTAACTAATCCAGTGCGTTTAATCACATTCATGCGTCAGTGTATTCTGTATAATTAGTCATGTAATGAGGATATACTGTTTATAATTTTATTGTTTGTAGTTCCTTATGTTTTAAACGAAAATAGTAAGACGGGCGGCGTCGCGGCGGTCCACGCAGCAAATAGATGGAACCTATGCAGATCATTATTTCATCCCGCGTTCCAGATCATGAGGGAAGACGCGTGACACGCGAAAGATGGAAGGAGTGGAGGGAGGCCTTTAGCCAGGAGAGGGACAGTGCATTCTAGAAAAAAAGGCGGTCTTCCGTTCACGACAACGATACTTGGTCACCATAAGGTTGCGAAGGTCAAAGACAGCCCAAATAGGAATTACACTACCAATGAACACACATTCCTTAAAATAGACCTGATAAAACGCCTACTAACAGACAAAGAATTCTTCCTAACAGCAAATTAGACCACTCTTCCCAATTAGACCTAATAAACTAAAACACTTAACAAACCTACGCTAATTCAATCAGTCCAAAACAGAACTCATTCCATTTCCATTCAAAAAACTCCTACACAACTACAAAGACCCAGGAAACGAGAACAACGCTTAAACAACATACAATAGAATTCTTACTTTCGTCAATTTGTTACCTGTCATTATGTGAATGCCTTTTTAATGCTCCAATGAATGGACTAAGTACTTTCGTTTTGGGTACGTATATGCTTTTCTTGTATGTATGTTTACCGCGAGAAAAATGTTTGGTAATGTTCATTTGGCAAGTTGTTTTGCGGTGATGTCTGTATCGTTTTTGAGATTTAAAATTATTTGAGGATTTATTTTTTTATTTTTTTTGGGTGGGAAATCGTCAAATAACTTCTCCCGCTCTGGGTGGAGCGGGAGGACGTGTTAGACTCTTATTGACTAAAACCCACCCGTGTTCCTTCGGTTGCCCTGTTGCCGGGGGCCACGATCTCCCTTTCGGTTTTCTTCGCAACCGTGGCAGGCATCGGCCCTAGCGGACCCCGTCAATTCCGCTGACATCTCTTTGAGGCGCGCGTGGAACACAACGCGCCGTCGACCTGGGCCTGGTCCTTATCGGACGGTGAGCTACCCATTGCTCACCGTCCGATCATTTGATGATCTGCGATTTGATTCTTCTGATAGATTGTAAACAAGTTGGACTGATGACCTGGTGAAGGCCGCAAGAGCCGGAGGCTTCAAAAATCACAGAACCGGTCGAAGTTGCAGTGCTTGGGGAGGCCTATGTCCAGCAGTGGATGTCTTTCGGCTTAAATGCGGATGATGATAGATTTTCTGTTCCTGTCGTTCTTCTTATGTGATCATTAGCTTTATTACTTCGTACTTTACCTGCATCTTTTTTACGATTCATAAACTTTCTCGGCTTATTCGTTTTGAGTTTAATATGACAATCCATCTGATCTCTAGCTCCAGATTCAAATACAAGTAAACTTTACGTATTACGTGTTACTTGTAAATGAGACGATAACTAATAAAGTGTTCAGTTTGTATATAACAATCATTCGCTGGTATTATGCAATACTTTTGTTGTTGTTAATATGTCACTATTAAGTTGTTACGCCCACTTTTAATTTTATTTTCTGTTTAATTTCTAGACAGTTCTATGTTTCAAATTAGTGTCAGCTTAGTGTTTAATGTAAAATTAGTCAGAGGTTAAAAAATCCTTCAGGGTATTTAAAATGTAACGGGGCTTTGCATTTTATTTACCGGTAGTGCCTACTCGTAAAAACCCATTTAAATAGTTGCGATCATAAATACTTAATGAATAAACGCTAACACTACTACAATACGAATTATGTAAAACGTTGGCGCAATACCATTACCCAAAACGTCTTCTATAGAGTTCACAAATTTTTCTTCATCAGCGTATTCTATTCACCTATATACAGCCATACCCATATGTTCTTCCACAGAAAAACCAGTACCATATTGGCATAGTGCACTATCCCATTGAAAAGGTCTAAAGGAATAATGCAATCTGTACCTTCTTGTTTTTCTCCAGTCTTTTTAAACAGTATTCTGTTGAGAACAATGGACATAGGTGCAAATATAAACTCGGTAAGTGTTTGGAGAAAGCAATGAGAACTTAGAAATCGTTTGGTGATATCTGTTTTGTTCAGGGCTGACTGAAGTTAAGATATTAATTGAAAGTTGTTTTGTTTGTAATTAATTGATGTTATGAATGAAAGTTTAATTGTTTGTTTGCTAGGGAGAGATTTTCTGAGGGTTTGGTTCTGTTGTTGTCATTTTAAGTGAATTTAAGTATCGAATGGAAGCTTTGAGCCGGTAGCTTTCTTCGCTTTGTCCAATTTCGTTGATAGGTGAATAAGGCAAGCTGAATTATGCGTTTTAGTTGGCTGACATTGGAAAGTTCTTTGACAAAGGGATAGCATAATCAGCCTTACATTTTTTTTACTGCAGGGACACAGGCCTCCTTTTTTCGAGTTGGAAAAAGCTGCACCACGTGGCTTCAGTGCAGATTGGTCCAAAGGGAAACATAAAAATAAATGCTTGTGCCAAGTCAATTCTGTTTCCTCAAGGCAATGCTTTATGCAAAAGCAAAAAAAAAACTGTTTGATGAAGATAACATGTATTAAAGACTGAAATAAACTCAAAAGATAATAAAATTCCTTTTGTTGAAATAACAGACAAAGACAATAAAAGCTAGAAAACCTTAGTAGGATAGAATAAGATTTCTAGATAAAAAGTCGCCGGTAAAATGTAAGTAAACTCGGAGAGCTGGTTTAGGTTAAGCAAACGGAGACCCGAGGCGAAATATGGCAATTGCCTGATCACGTTTTGAATATAACTGTTATCAGTGAGACAGTTAAATGTATCAAAGTTGAATGTTCTTTCGAATGAATGGCAATGAATCCTAGATAAAGAAATGTTGGCACTTTTCTTTATTTTCTTTGTTCAAGCAGAGGAAATGCAACTCTAAATACTCAAATATTGTTATTATTTGATATTTCGCTTAAAATCATCGACTCATTGTGGCCTTTTAGTCCGAATTAAATTCTCTGAAAGAATTGCTGTATTTGTGACTCTGTTATGAAGATGGTTCTAATCTTCCTCCAGATTTGAACGTTTAAGCTTGCCTTTGTTATCTTCGACAACCCTAAGTACGAATCTTGCTTCTCAAGTCCGAAAATTGGAAGTTTGAAATTTATTAAGTTCAGTAGGGCGTGAAATTTTGTTAGCTGCTATAAGTGCAAAGTGCTTGTTCGATTTAATTTAGTCGATCATTCAACACAGCCCGCTGAGAGTTCTCAGGCAATTTTTTCCAATTTGTTATTGAATGGTTTGTTTCGCGGGAAAACTGTTGCAATTCCGTTATATTACTTGTTTGTATTGAAAAGTAAGGTTGGGCAGTTACTTTTTTATTCGAACCTTTTTCTTTCGGTGTTGGTTCTCAAGGTTTAATTTCATCATTTTCATGGCTTGAATGCGTCCTGTTTGTCTAAAGCCTTGTAATTAAGTGTGGGCTACTCTTAATTCACTAACCTATAATGACTATCAATTATTATTGTTTGATAGGCGTGTTAAACTCTTCACAATTTTTACCCTATTACAGACCTAGACTGTCTGTGAAAGTAGATGCTGTTATTATCATGTTATGCCTTTAAATAAAATAGTTACTCCTAAAGGCATAACATGATAAATGTTATGCCTTTAGGAGTAACTATTTTATTTGGCCACTGCTGGCCAAAGGTCTCTCCCATACTTTTCCAGTTTTCCTTATGTTGTGCCTTCCCCGGCCAATCGATCAGGAACTTGTCCAAATCGTCACGCCAGCGTTTTTTAGGCTTTCTCCGGTGACGACAACCATCATCAGGCACCCACTGAATGACGATCCTAAATATAGCGTTTATTAATCCTGATAGTAACGTTGTAGAAGCAACGGTTTGTACTATGAAGGCACTACGGAAATTTAACGATACGTCTTACATAAATGCAAGAGAATGTTGTAAACCGGTCACTATTAATATAGCAAAATTAATGATCATAATCATATTTATTCATGTTATTAATTGCTTCAACGAAATTAATCTTATCTTATTTATTTCGTTTACATTTCTCATCTTTCACAGGACGGATGTGAGTTAAATCCAGCTTATTTATGTGTTAAAACCTCAATTGGAAGAATTTGTTGAATTAAACCCCTGTATCTAGTAACCGGCCAGATTTCAGTATTTATTATTCAAGTTTTATAATGTATTTCAGTAGGTACTTTGTGTTTGTGACAAACAGATAATATTGTACAAAAACTCATTGACTCTATAAATAGTACATTATTTTTAACAGTTTCTCTATTAAAAAAATCCTTCATTAATCCATTGTCTTTTCGTCCCTTTTTATCTACCTCTTATGTTACACCATCGATTACTTACAATCGTGTACAAATTACTTTGAATTTATCGAGTACTAATACAACCATAAACAGACAGCCAAGTCGGAGTCTCCAACAGCTTTCACCTTGCGATTATGATAAGGCTTATCTATCGCCGCCATTTAATTACCGTCAACTGTCTTTGAATCGGAATATATTAGGAAACTTGAATTTGAATTCTAATTAAGGCTGTTTTCCTTGTTGTAAATGTCTATCAAATGTTATAACTTCATTTTGTTTGATATTTCTATCTGTTGAGGACTTAGTTTGTCTATGTGGGTGGCAGAATTTATCTTCTATGAATAACTAAGCCACGCTTTAGATGTCTTCTCTATTTTTCCAAGTTTGAAAGGTAGTTCAAAACTTATCCCTTACCACTATGCGTTGCTACTATGTAGAAGGGAACGGCTGAGCGAGTGGTTTTATTGTGAAGCAGGTCAACCATAATAGATATACCAATCTTGCCCAAAGGAGCAAGCAGGTATAGTATTGGATTTTACCAAGATTTTGGAAAATCCTCAAAGATTTGGAGGTCAGAAAGTCAAGGGGGAAATGTCAAAGACCACGTAAGAGATAGGCTTCGGCGAATGACGTCAATTCGAGTAAAGAAATATGCATAAACCAAAATAACTTTTAGATTATATTCATGTACCATTTGCTTAACATGAAAAAGTGCGTGCAAAAGCGAAACAAACTCTAAAAATATCATGTCAATATTATATTGATATTATTATGTTGATATTACACATGTAACACTCAACCTTGGCAAGGGATTTATATGGGGTTCGAATATATTATAGCTCATGAAACATGAATATAATTTATTATTTTATGTTTATTTTTATTATGAGCATAATATTGCTGGAATAAAGCACAGCTAAGAACAAAAAAGTTATGGTATCATAAATGTTGAACTATGTTTTTATGTGGTACGGTTAAAAAAGGAATTATGTCATATTTTGAACGATGAAGTGACTACTGTTTGTACCAAAAATATCTGATGAAAGTGTAAACAAACCCTGTTCAGGTTAAACTATTCTGTTAATCACTAATTAAAAGAAATTCATCACAATCATCTGTATTTATATGGTTTCAACTTTATGACAGACTAGTTTTCCGAACAATTTTTATTTGAATAACATTATAAAATATCGACGTCATTAAAAAGTAATTGAAAAATCATCGACGAACATTGACATTATAAAAATAACCTCAGTTGTTAAATTAAAATATCATCATCAAGTCAAAGCACTTAATTTGGAAGTGGCTGTGGTCTGTACGTTGTCTGATCCATTTGTTTACATTTTTATCAGTTACATTTGGAACAGACCATACAGCCAACAAATTACATTAATCTTAGACCTCTGTGAAACTTTCAGACGCAAAAACCTCTATCTTGACTACGTTTGAAAACCGTAATTTTATTGATCTCAAGCAACAATCTTCAATCTCACAAAGGGCTTCAATTTTAATTCCCAGAGGTCTTCACAGAAATTATAAACGAAACAGCTTAAGATGTACATAAAATACAGTTATTTACAGTTTGTATACCAGCATTAACTTACTACGATCGAGATAACGTTGCTCCGGCGTCTGCGGCCGACCTACATACGGCTTGCATAAGATCGGCGCGGGCGCAGCGCACGCGCCGACTCGATATTCAAATTTTCGGAACAATTGTTCCGAATAATTTGATGGAAAGTTGATGAAGGGTTTTATGCGACTTTAAACGGTGAAAGTCTGTAGAGAATGGAATTTCAGTTATCTGGAAAACGTGTACGGCTTTAAAACAATTGAAAGCATTTGCCAGTCTTTTAGGAAATTGCTTAATGTAAAGCTTGAGTAGTGAGGGACTTAAAAGAAAACTAAATAAATTATTTTCAATCTAATTATATTTAATTCAATTCAATTTTTATTATTTTTATTAAACTTAAAATGAGCCTAACTTAAATTGTACGAGAACTATTTGTATCATAATATTATTACTAATAGCAAATCATGATTTTAGGAGAAAGGCGCCGATGTCTGTCACACAGATAATACTAGTTTGCGGATATCGTCGTGAACTTTATATTTAAAATACTCAAAACTCTTTACATTGTGTTTTTGTTTAGGATAGATGAGTTGCATCAACATTATAGTTAAAAAAAAAAACAAACAGTGGTATTCCGAGAGTGCCGACAGAAGCAAAAACTTGAAAAAAAAAAAAAAAAATCAGCACCGCGGTAATCAACGCGTTGATGTCTTTTTAATCGTCAAAATCTGGTGTCATTACGGTGTCGCGAAATCAATGGTTTAGTTCCATCTCAAAAATGCCCAACGCGCCTAAAGAAGCTTTCACTTAAAAAAAAATTGTTGATTAATTATTAGTTAGGGACTTAATTTGCATTTTCAACTAAGCACTCACGATTGGATAGTTCTGTTTCTGCAAAAAACATAAGTAATCAATGGTAAAACATGGTTAAAATTATACTCAGCTTTTTTTCACCCAATCCTAGGTGTAAGTGTTCAGCTTTGCACTTGGCCCTAAATAATTGCTTAATTGTCCCAATGCAGGGCAAAAGCCTCTTCTCATACAGAGAAGGCACGGCCATTGATCACCACGCTTGCTTAAAACAGGCTGGCGATTTCAGACTTTCCTATAATAAGTCTAGGTTTCCTCATGATGTTTTCCCTTCGATTGCAGTAATTTCCAAAAGATAAACTCACAAAGTATTTTTTTTTAACCAACAACCTCGGGCATGAGAGGAACCTTACCTCGCCTTAACCACTGGACCATCACGACACAAAAATGACTCGGTTATGTTAATCCTCATTACTTTGACAAAATGAATCTAAAAAAAAACGTCTATCCGCAGACTGTTGAGGCACTTAACGTCACTGTTAAACAGTTTTAATTCCAACAAAATTCCACAGATAGAAATGCAATTGCAGATCATGCGTGATTGATTAACATCCATGTATGATGCGATAAATGTACACATGTATAGTATGTTCACATCGATAGCTCCGTAGGCGTAAACATGATAAAATATTGTGCACACAGCCTACACAAAGAAAAAACAATCTCCAACAAGTATGTCATACCTGCATAAAAGGAAATATTGTCAACAAAAAGGATATATAGATACTTTTAGCTCTTGTAATTTTATGCGTCTCATTGCGTGGATTTACTCAGTTATACGAACGCTACTATTTTTGCATCGACATCGCGTGAGGGATAGTGTGTCGTTAGCATATTATTATCTCGAATTTTCTTTTTAAACAATGCTTTCGAAAAAACCAACGCTCACCCTTATAGACTGCACATTAAGCACCAGAACTGCTTAGCAATTGAATTTTAAAAGGTTCAATTTCTTTGTTTAAGTACTTGTCATTGGTAATAAGTTCTTCGTGTTTTATCTTTTGTAGCGTTGTAAGTATTCGATAAATTGGCAAAGAAAACTGTTCTGCCATTAAAATGAAGTAGGTACCTCCTCCATGTTTTCGCATATTTTTTGTTTTTATCAAATCGTTACCGATATACGAGTCATTGTACTTACGGAAGTCATTGAACTTATGTTTTCGAGTATTTTTGAGATAACGGCTGTAGAATAAATTTCCATGTTTACTGAGGAAGGAAAAAAAAAAAACAAGAGTACCTAAGTAACCCACATTTAATGTTGGCAAGGCATCGGAGTGAAACGGATCCTTATCATGCGCGTAGGCAATGAGTATAAGGCCACATTATGCTACTAAATGCCCAGGCAGGTTATTACTCCTACCGAAAGGGTTGGACTGATGTGTATAAAGCAGATCCTTTGCCCAGCTGTGGGACTTTACAGGTTAGGTAAATACTTTAAATATTTAACACAACCATTTAGAAAATTTTATCGAGCTCAAAGGCAAGCTAGTCCACTAAATATCTTGACTCTCACAATTATTTCACCAATGAGAAGTATATACCTACCGCGAATTGCCTGGTTTCATCTTAAACGGCAAACACACAGATTTACTAACATCAAGACAGAACCTATAGTATTTCACGAAAACCACAGATTTACATAATACCGACGGCGACGATCATAATATTGTAAAACCATTTCTGTCAGAGTAAAAGAAAAAGTTGCAGTATATAACATTATGTAAGAGGTGTAATGGCAGCCATTGTGATATAAACGTATAATTATGTATTTGTTTAGCTGAATGACGCCTGTGGCTCCGTTTGCGAATCTGAGCGATTATTATCGTTTTGCATAATGTCAAAATTACTGTTAAAGTGTGTCAAAGCTTTTTGGGGAATGTTTATGTTTTTTTCCTGTGTATTTGTACAAACTTTATCATACTTTGGTGTCAGGAGCAGTAGTGGCCCAGTGGTAACGGCCCCGACTTACGCAGGTCGTGGGTTCGAAACCAGCCAGGCTTTACTTTGTGTAAATAATTTCACCACCACTGCTCTCAAAACGGTGAAGGAAAACATCGTGAGAAAACCGGCATGTCCTAGACTATCTATCAACCCGCATGGGCCCGCATGGTGGATGCGTTTCCTCTCAATGAGGGGAGCCCTGTGTCCCAGCAGTCGGAACATTATAGGCTCATTATGCATATGCTTTGGAACTAAACAGCAAGATCTTTCATATCCTTCTAATGCCAGTTTTTTATAGGCATCTAAGTCACCATTTCTTGGGTCTAGTCTACATAAATAGAGGATTTCCTTAAACTGTTTCATACCTAAGCCTTTCTTTCTTCTGTAATTATATTCTTGCTGTACCTATAAGTTTAACTAGAAGGCTTGACCTGCCAATGATGCTGTTATTTTGTAGGTACAAAATAATGACCCAGGAACTGAAATAAAAATTGATGCAATTCTGCTTCATTAATGATTTCCTGCAGTCGTATCTTATGGCGTTATGACATAAGAAAAGTGGGCTGGCACAACTTATTTGTCATGTAGCAATTTGTGTGAACAATTATCTAATCAATCAGAGAACTGTGAAAGTCTCACAATCACTGACTATCTTGTAACACATTCATTATTACAAGAGCGTCAGGCATTCGTTTAAAATAATGCCGTCTGACGAAATGCTTTGTAAAACATTTTAGTAATTAATTTATTTGGTGGTTGTTTCAGGTAAATGTTAAACGCTGTTACGAAGATTGGAGTGGATAGGTTACCTTGCTAAAACATAGTTGGTAGCAACTGGTAGTGTAAGTGGATTTTGTTATCTTTTTTTCTAAATGAAGTTTTTGACCAGTCACTTTAGGATGTAGAATTTCAATGCTTTTTAATTCTTTTCAAATTATTGAGTTTGCAAGGTCGTTTGGTCTGCTTGGATCAAGTGGTTAAATGGACTATACGTAATTGCTAAGGGTCTGAACATTTTGCATGGGAAGACTAATGTCTCCAAAATGCAATCCCCAGTTAATGAATGTTGCTTTAAACGGATATATATACATTTACTGTAAAACTACTTTTAATTTTCAAAATTTGAGTAGCTCCTGATCCCTTAAAGAAATGTTTAAGTGCCACAAAAAGTACTGAAAACTCTTGTCACTACTAGCATTTCAAGGCTACTTCAGTGCAACTGAGTAATATATACAAATGTAAACACGAGACGAGCAGCTATGCTCCAATTGGCAAGTGGGGTGAGCACGGGAACAATGCTTAATTATACCACGAGCATACCGCGTTACGTAGTGTACAACTATGCGATAAATTTCAAACGTGCTAAAGTAAATACTAATTAAGTCGTTTTTAAAGAAATGTATTTAATTGTTTGTCGGCTGGTGAAGAAATGGGAGGTAAGCGATATGGGATTGGATAATGTGGGTGTTGCATGCAACGCATTAGGCATCTGCACCTGAATAATAAATTTAAATTATATTGTATTTTTAGGACTATCGTGGACGAGATAATGTACACACGTTTTCGGAAAACTAATCAACACCAAAAATTGTTAACTCATTTTCAATGTTATGACAAGTGATTCAAAGACATGCACTCTAATTGCGTAATTCCAATCAATCACAATTTGAATCATTTTGAAGGATATTGCTAATCCATTGCTTCACATGTTCGGAAAATTTGTCTGCTCAACAACCTAAATAACGCAATGAGTGTTGTTGAACTGTCAAAATGGAACAGATTGTGATTGATCGTGTGTTACGGATCTAAGGTACCATTCTGTAGTAGACCAGTGGCAGCAGCAGGCGACGCGTCTGGTTTTTGTATATTTCTATGAAAATGACGCGACGTGTCGTTAGCTACGGAAGGTATTTCATGGAAATTTATAGAAACCAGTCGAGTCGCGACAACACGTCGCTGGTCGGCTACGGAACTGTACCTTTAGGGTGCTGTTGTTCTGCCGGGGTTGCGAAGAAAACCGAAAGGGAGATCGTGGCTCCCGGCAACAGGGCAACTGAAGGAACACGGGTGGGTTTTAGTCAGTAAGATTCTGACACGCCCTCCCGCTCCGCCCAGAGCGGGAGAAGTTATTTGATAATTTCCCACCCAAAAAAAGGGTGTCACAGCTGTTGACATGAGTTTGACAATCGGTTGGGAACTTTTTATCTTGATCAGCCTCTAGAAACCGGGTGATTGACAAACCAGATTATAATTTCTCTTGGTGGTTGCAGATTTATTATTTTTGCCAATTTTTGTATAATATTTTTTGAATAAGCAAAGCTAAATATGTAGTTCTAATTTCCGCATATACTTCAGGATCTATGTTCAGAATTTTTTATTAAATTTTCATAAAAAAAATTGTTCACAAAAGTTTCCACCAATGTCAAACGATAAAGGCTTCTTGTTTTTGTTTTTTTTTTATTATTTGACGTAAACCGTTTCACGTCTTAGTTACAAGTTACAACAAAAACAGTTCCTACTATATTTTGAGTCAACCTTCACGGATTGAGAACTTTTTGCTGGACGCACCGAAAGAGCGCATTACGGGTATTAATCTACTGTGACGTCATAAAATTATATTTTTAATTGGTTTCTGCGATTTATTCTGTTTGGTTTTTTCAGTTTAGCAAGGAAGCTTGGTATCTTATCAATGTTTAGCTGTAAAAAATGTAGTAATTTTTTAGTAGTTTAATGAGTTTGTACAAGATAGGAACTAGTATAATTATCAAACAGTTCTGTTACGAGTAGAAACGGCTGGTAAAGATTCACATTTAACTTGAAAAACTTAATTTACTTTACAAAAAGTCTATCTGAAATTAGTCTCTCGCGCAGTATATGAAAATGCATTTATGCATAAGAATGATGTCATGAATGTTTGTGGAATGGATTTTTTGGGAAAAAAAGACACTCAACAGAAGATATATTCTATAAAGTAGATATATATTCATATATTTTGCACTAATACATGTGACAGAAAATCGAAGTACAACCTGAAAACCAATAGAATTCTTTGGTCTTGAAGACGCATTAACCATAACCTAAAACAGTACTTTTTACTGAATGAAAGATATATTAAGTGTTCATTTACTGCCTGACATAAGCATCTATATGTTCGTTTTATGTTAATTTAAATTACTTTACCTATAGTGTTGGAGTAATTAAGTTAAACAAACCTTATCCAGTATGGCACGTCGTAACGTCAGGTGTCAGTAGACAGTCACATTAATTAGAAACGGTTCCGATGTATCGAGTTGTTTAAAGGAGGATGTAAGTTATGAGGGATGAGAGTTTTATATCTCAGTGCGCCTTTTTGCCATCATAATCCTCTAGCCCTATCCCAATTTATTTGTAGTCGACGCCACGTAGTCTTTTTCTTCCATGCATCTCCATTAGTCGTCATTTAAGTATTCACTCCCTTTCTAGGCATATTATCATCTTTATTTTTTTTCATGTTTCTATTAGCAATCGTTTAGGCTGTGTGACTGTGTGTCGTCTGTCATTGTCTATGTCCTATCTCTTTTGACCAACTGTATATAATACAGTCTATGTAATATCGTAATTGTTATACTTACCACATTTTTCTGTAAACCATTTTTGTGCAAAATTTTATGAAGTCTAAAGTCATCTTTTCAAGTTAAATTCAGCTCTTTAACTTTTGACTTCATATAATTCTTGATATGACATGACCGGTCTTGTCAAGGTCTTGTCATATCGTAATACGAAAACAATGATTGTGCAAATAGGTATTTGTACTTGATATTTTCTATATTCCATGCTAAATTCAGTGATTGGTTGGAAAACCATTATAGGATTCGCATGTTTATGAAGCCTATCAAGTTATTTTCGTTCTTTGTTACAAGGAGCTTATTTTTTGGGTTCTTTACGATCGACAGTTTCTGATACGATTCCTTTCGCATGATCTTTTATTACAAAGAATGAATATAACCCATATTTTAATTTTTATTTCAGTACATTATTTATAGGTTCGTTATATTCAGCATTTTTTGTATCAAATTACGAGCATATTATTGTCTGAATAAATTAATAATTACGAACT
Organism: Omphaloscelis lunosa; assembly: GCA_916610215.1. Lineage (NCBI taxonomy): Eukaryota > Metazoa > Arthropoda > Insecta > Lepidoptera > Noctuidae > Omphaloscelis > Omphaloscelis lunosa. The sequence goes on along the minus strand of OU744261.1, from coordinate 14,836,870 downwards.
GATGTTTCGGTTTTAATAACAGGGAATCTGGTTCCGGTTATCGCGTTAACCGTTACTCGACCGATTAATTTTTGATTGATCGGTTATCGTTTAATAATCGGTTTAACATAATGATAACTTGTGGTCTTGGGTGTTATCGATTTGCTATTGTTCTTCAATTTTGGGCATCATTATCTTCATTTGATTTATGGTGCGATTGTATTGAGATCGAACTTTTTAATTGTTCTACTTTTGAGACATTCAATTACTATTGCATTAACAAGATCGGAAAGTACATACATTTTTTTTTTAAATATGTTTTAGCCATGCATGTGGTTTATTTATCCACACAATTGCTGTTCCCCGAGGCTTCGCCTTCGTGGATGTCGGAAATTATCCATGGTCTACCCTTGTGAAAAATTTCATCCAAACCTGTTCAGCCGTTCTAGCGTGAAAGCGTAACAAACAAACAAACTCAATTTCGCATTTATAAGTTAGGATTTGAATATATTTTTTTACGAGGCGATTTTTTCAAGGTACGTATACTTTTAGAAAAAGATCTTAATTACAATGGCAGATAAAATTGTGGCATTGTGGAACTATTGATTTAACTTCAAAGTGATAAAAAGTTTTATATAATTACTTACATTTATCGTTAACGTAAAGGCATCGTGTGTGAACGTTACACTCTACTTATTTCAACAATTACTTAGTTTACGTTGCGTAATTCATTGTGTCAGCTGCGCGTACGCATCCGATTTGAATGTTAACGTAAAATATCGCGTAATTATTAATGCATTATAGTAATATGTGTTAAAGTGTTGCAAGCTTTTGACTACTTGCATCGTTAATGTCAGTTCCGGTGTTTTTAATTTGTATGCAATGCAGCGCTCTATTACTTGGTTTCTTTCTGTGATTTTTAACATTTTGGTTAGCAGATATTTTTGATTTATTCTATTTTAGTACTTTTAATGTTGTTCTTGCTTAAGTCTTGTTATCCTGAAGTTTTAAAAATAATGTTGTTAAATGTTGGTGATTAGGAAAACGATTTTATTTTTTAATTCGACTTTGAAGATTCGAATTGTAGAATATAGCTTTTATAAAACTATATTGCGTTAAGTATGTATAAATAAACACTATATCACAACTATTTTCACAAAAAAAAAATATTATAAAATATATATTAACATTTTTGATATATAGTCTCTCAAATAGAGACCATGCTACACGCGGTGGGCCAATATTCATGCCCGTATATTTTTGATAAACCCTTGTTCTTATAAAATTACTAAAAATGCAAAGAAAATAATTAACTTTAAACCTACGTAGTTTCTGTACATTATGTATGAAAATTCTTTGTCAAGTTTTATCGCAGTAAAACAATTGTCTTACCAGAGTAGGTGCCTAGGTAAGTTGGTGTGAATCACTTTTACAGTTACACAAGAACTTTGGTAAGTAGTTGTCAGCACGATTCTCTCTACAACTACACTTCAACTACGCACGATATAGTAATCTACTAACGTGGGAAACGTAGCGTAATGTCGTAAAAGTGTCGCCTATGAAACGTGATTAAAATAAACCATGAAACCTAACCGTGGTTATATTTTCACCTTTTTGTATGGATGAGGAGTATTTATGACAGTGGTCTTCAATATATACGTAGGTCGCGTTTGGTTACGGTTTTTTTTTCTTGGATGTCTGCTTACGAAATTCTTAGCAAGAGGTTAGCTTGGCTCATCGTTTATCTATAAAGATACTGTGAAAAATCTTCAAGGAGTTCTCTTGTCTCTATAATGCTGAGCTACCCATGATCTGTGCTGACTTAATATAATTCCAACCACTCATCAAATAGGCACACAAACCCATTTGAATTGAGAGGTTGTAAATTGAAAACTTCCAAGAATTTGTAGAACATTCTCCCAATTTTGATCTTCAGCTTACTTCCTTTGTGCCCTAACGCAGGCGCCAGGTGAACAAAGTAAAACAGTTGAGCATCTCTATTCTAAGTTCAAACGTAACGCACGGTAACGCGCTAGTGTGAAACGGGAACATGTCACTATTAGCACGTTTTATTTTGACACGATGTTCTCTTACAAAATATAATCTTTTAAATCTTTCCGTTTCGTCACATATCGCACACCATTAACTCTAAAGTGTGTTAAGTAGCTTTAGAGCGGAAATTAAGATGTTTAAGTAGTTCAGGTCGTTCAGATGTGTTAGCATTGCTGTAATGTGCTTTATCTTAGACGATTTGTAATATTGAAGTTCCGGGTTTTACTGTATTTAAAATAAGGCTATTTTAAATTTGTTACTTAACATCATTTTAAACTAGCTTTTTTATATCCCACAGGAACTACCGGGATTAAAAGTACCCTTTGTGTTAATCTAAGTTATAAATCGTGTTTTTCATTTCATTTTCCAAATCCCTTTCAGCTGTTTTTGCGCCAATGCAGAAGATAAAAATAAATAGACAAACGGACAAAAATGATAAAAAGTATGTATTTTCGTCCTCCGACTAGTTGAACACCTCGTAGCAATTACTTTTCTTTTTAAATATTCAATGTACAGTTTAGACTTCGCTCCGATTTTATTATATGTATTTTAGAGATCTGTCTACTACTAAAAGTTTAGTTTTTTTTTTTTTTTTGGGTGGGAAATTATCAAATAACTTCTCCCGCTCTGGGCGGAGTGGGAGGGCGTGTCAGACTCTTACTGACTGAAACCCACCCGTGTTCCTTCAGTCGCCACGTTGCCGGGAGCCACGATCTCCCTTTCGGACTTCTTCGCAATCCCGGCAGTTTATCTTGTACTTACCTTATTGTTTTGTTCATCAATGTTACAGAATATTTATTTACGGTTTGATTGACATTTAATCTTCTTAAACCAATGGTTCCTTAAGATATTATATGAAAAACACACAATACAAAACGATTGCCTTGCGGTAAGTGGCCTCTGTTAATACGATACTTTATTTTTCCGCCTTCGAATGACAAACGTATATTTCCAATTTCAATGTTAAAACAAGTTTGACAGGCATTGTAAGCATGAAGGTGATCCTGCTGTCTCGCCGATGAACGTTTCTTTTCTAAGCTTTAGTATGATTCATTCAAAATCAAATAACAGAGCAAAAATAATTGTTTTTAGCTTGAGCTCAAACTGAAACCGTTTTCAGGAAAACTTGCTTAAATTCGTCATGCTTAGCTGAACTTATATAAAATGTTGGAAATGTATTCAATATCTTCGTAAATAATTGTTTGGTAAATAAATCTTCTTTTTCTTTTTCGTGTGGTTAGTGACTAACCTGGTTTCAGAGTTTTTATGGCCTCTGACTTGGCTTCACATACCTTCGAGAAATATCTCTCAGGCATGCCAGTTTTCTGATGATGTTTTCCTTCACCGTTTTTGAAGCAAGTGATAATACGCACATGAATCCGATTAGTCAGAGTGGGTTCGAACTTGAGAGCTATGACTTGGCAGTTCTACGATCACATGACTAGGCTATCCACTGCTCAAAGAAATCTATCTGTCTAGCCTTATCCCAACTATGTTAGGGTCGGCTTCCAGTCTAACCGGATGAAGCTGAATACCAGTATTTTATATAGAGCGACTGCCTATCTGAGCTCTACAACCTAGTTACTAGGCAACACGATACCCCTTGGTAAGACTGGTTGTCAGTTTTTTGGGCTTTTGGATTTTGGTTACTTGGCTATCACTGCTGTTTTAAAATAAATGCAATGACGTAAAAACTCAAGTTATTTCACACGAATATTTACCCGAATTTGGGCATTGCTACTTAAAAGGATCATTGATACATTAAATTAAAAGCTACTCTCAATAAAAATCACTTTATAACTTTGTTTACACTTACAAAATTAAACAATTTTTTTTATGATACCAGTTCAATATGGTTGCCAAAATGACCATTCAAAGAAAACCCGTTGGTTATATTTATCAGGGGTTTTATAGGAAGGTGAAACTGAATGACTGTCTCGTTGGTCTAGTGGTTGTAAGCGCTACTGCTGAGCCTCGGTCCTGGGTTCGATTCCCAGGTTGAGCAAAGTGTTATTGTGTTATTCTATTTGGAATTTCTCAGTAGCAATCCCGAGTCTGGATTTGTGTCTGGTTGATAGCCATAGGCTCGCCCGGGACTTAAACATAACTGGGGAAATGTGGGTGTACTAATAGGTAGGTACACCTCTATGCCCAATCTTTTGGGGATTACAGGCGTGATGTTACAGCTAATCGTAGGTAAAGAAAACCCGTTGGCTTTATTCACCAGGGGTTTTACTGGGACGTTAATATAATGACATATCATACTGTTGTCAATCCCTCATGTTTAATTTCTTTGCTTCTTGAACTATTGAGGTTGTCACATTTGACCGTCACGACACTTTTGTTACGTCACAAAAGTGTCAAAATGTTATACTTTTTTTCGGTTTAGCTCTCAGTCGTCAAGTGTACAAATGCGAATAGAACTTCCTTTCAACCGTTTTTTAAATTTAAATGTGGAATGAGGAGTCATTCACAAACATGTTAAGAACTTCCCATTCACTATAAATCCACAAACGAGAAAGAAGCGGAATTACAAACGTGTCATGTGCGTTTTTCCCCAGATTACCGCGGAAGTGACATCTAATCTTGATCAACATTCACCTTCCCACATGACGCGATGATCACGTAGGTAGTAGGTAGTACATTAAATTGTTCACGAGTAGGCGGTTCTACTTCCGAATTGACTCGGAATTGATTCTGGATTAGCTTTCCCAGCGTACGTCTGTGAGACGTACCGTGCTTTTGTGTGACGTACCGTACGTCTGTCATATGATGTCAGTTTACAGTAATTTTAAGTAAGTGAATTATAATAATTATTTATTTTGATTTTACACCCTTGGGTTACCAGATGAAAAAAAAAAACTAAAGTCAGGAGAAAAAGCCTGATTTCCATTGAAAAATCCTGAGAATTTTTACAGTTTGAGAATTTTCTCTCAAACGTACTTAACAATTTTAAAAATTGTAATATTATCGTTTTTATACACAGCGGTTCTCGCTCACGCACCGCCATAAAAGATATCTTCACATCTTAAGTATGATAAAACTGATTAAGTAGGTACCTACTTGGATAAATAAGTATTGATTTTAATTGTGCAGTTATTACCAAAAGAAGATTATTTTTAGTTTGTTTAACTTTTTATTAAAGAGACCTTTAAAATGTTAGCTGTATTTTATTGAAAATTCTAAAAATCTTGAGATTTCATGAGATTTGCAAAATCCAGCCGCAATCCTGAGAAGAGTCCAAAAATCCTGAAATCTCAGGACAAATCCTGAGATATGGTAACCCTATCTTTAGGTATACGGGAACATGTCGCATCTCTGATAATAATAATGAAGCAATCAATAAATTACTTTGCAAACAAAGTAATTTATTGATTGCTTCATTACAGTTTTTTTTGCAATACGATTATACTCTTATTATAGCGGTTATTTTAAACTTGTTAATTAAAAAAAAGAGGTATTTAATTCAATGCGATAATAATTTGATGAAAACAGTAGGGAAGCGAATGATCATTTTTTGCTCATTCGCAATAAGCCAGTAACTTGCTCCAGTTGATTGCTTTCAATAAAACGTTTTTTCGAGGCTGTCACATTGTATAAATACGTATTTTTTCTGATAAAAAAATAACGTTACATCTAAATAATTTTTCAATCTACGATAACTGTGAAATGCAATTTAATAAAAAAATAAGTAGAAATATTGCAACTTTCCACTTCGCCAGCAAGATTTGACGCTACAAAATATCAATTTCATTACGATCTTGATACGGTGTATCGAGATATAGTTGAAATAAATAAATCTTCGGTTCAAAATTATACACTACGAGCTTAGTTCCGCGATGCATTTTATTTATTGATCAAATTGAATCTCTGTACTATCGCTGAGAGAATCAAGTAGTGAATTAATATGAAAGGATCGTATGATGTAATAATATGGCGGAGTTATGGAGTGAGTTGGTTTTGTCACAGTGTATATCAGTAACAGTATTACGCTTCATAGAAAACGGCTGAAACGACGCTCTTCGAAATCCATATGCAACAGTCTCGAGTGCGCAGCAGTTACGAATGGATGCGGAAGGTTTATCTACCGAGTGGCCGTAAGTAATTATTTTAAGGTCACTCCAAGACGTAATACTGTTACTTTATAATACTGTGGTTTTGTTCTCTTTATGGTACCAGCTTTGCCTGCGGGTATGCACCTGGGACATGTTTACTGGAATGAAAGTACCGTTTGTGCTAATCCAGGATATACTTACTGTAGCCAGACAAATATTAACATTTATAATATTTGTGAGCTAAGTAAGGATTTTCAGCCAGTTTTAATATTAATATTTTTTCAATAATAATATTTTTTTCTCAAACATGATTGGAAATTCGAGTATTTTAACAACCTTTTTCGAGATAAATCGAAAATGCTGTACTGGTCAAATACTATGCGAGTAGGCGGCCGGCAATCTACTATTTAAAAATAAGTCGGGTTTTCCTTCCTGACGCTATAACTCCAGAACGCACGAACCGATTTCCACGGTTTTGCATTCGTTGGAAAGGTCTCGAGCTCCGTGAGGTTTTAGGTAGGGTAGGTAGGTAGGATAGGTAGGGTAGGTAGGGTAAGTAGGGTAGGTAGGTAGGTAGGATAGGTAGGGTAGGTAGGGTAGGTAGGGTAGGTAGGGTAGGTAGGGTAGGTAGGGTAGGTAGGGTAGGTAGGGTAGGTAGGGTAGGTAGTTAGGTGCGCCGTAAATAAGTTCTTAATGCTACCCGTGCGAAGCCGGGCCGGGCAGCTAGTGTTACTATGAAAATCCATTGATCCATGGTTCTGGAATTTAAAATTAATGTACTTAGTTTAAATTCCCGCGCATTATTTGAGAAAGTACTATACAAATTTTGGCCGCAACCAGGCATTAAAGAACTCACGTATGTGTGCCTCGGCTTTGCCTTTTTTTTTGGTGCGAAATTATCAAATAACTTCTCCCGCTCTGGGCGGAGCGGGAGGGCGTGTCAGACTCATACTGACTAAAACCCACCCGTGCTCCTTTGGTTGCCCTGTTGCCGGGGGCCACGATCTCCCTTTCGGTTTTCCTCGCACCCCCGGCAGGCATCGGCCCTAACGGACCCCGTCAATTCTGCGCCTCGGCTTTGCCTGGGTCCACAGTTTCACATTCGTTCATAATGCCTCTTTTGCAGGCCGCGGCAGTAATGTACTATTGCTGTAAGTAATAAACTGACGTTATTAAAGTTTGCTGGACTTAACTAATTATTTATGTTGAAGGCTCAATTAAAATGTTACTATGCTGAAAATATCAAACAACCGAACTAATAAATACCTATCTCATTACTAGTACTAGTAGTTCTAGTTATGTGCCTTCGATATTTATTTTGGTAAGCTTGCATATCTTGAATATTAGGTATTTCCTTAATAAACCCTCACAATAAAGTCTCAAGGTCTTTTGCGTCAATTTTCTTAACAAAACACGTTAAAAAAATATGTTATGTTACATGTTTGTGTATAATATTTAGGCCACGCCCCCAAATCACTCATTAAAAAGATGAGTTACGACCAGGGGGCCTACCACCAGCTGATAAAGCAGTATTATTTGAATATTACTTCAGTGGGAGAAAGAGATAGAGCTATACGTCCTGTAGGGCTTCATCTCTTTCCCACACTGAAGAAATATCAAAATAATACTGCTTTATGAGCTGGTGGTAGGCCCCCAGGAAGACGTGTCTGCTGTTCTAGCAATAGTATATTTTGTGCTACAAAGAAAAACTAGATTCCGTCTTCGTCCGTACCCGCGACTACGTTCGTTCAATATTTGTCAAGAACTGAAAATTGATGAAGGGTTCGGTAAAAAAAAAAATTGGATGTTCTGAAAGCGATTTTGAAGAGCTCGAAGTATTGTATTAAAAAAAATGTATTTTCTTGATTCCATTCCATTACTGCACTTAAAACTTTAAATATGTCACTAAAAGTTTTCAGAAGTTTCGGAGATAATGGTCAATTTTATTTATTTATTTATTTAAACTTTTTACACTCAAAAATTCAAATCAATTTTCATCTATTTTCTTAAATATCTTTAAATGTGTTTATTTTAAAATTATGAAAAAAATAATATTTGAGATCCCCGCAATAAGCCCTTTCATTTGATATGTCACACAATACAGTTTGAAAAACTTTTCTTTTTCACGTTCTTATTTGCTCCCCAAAAGTGCCCCCATATTCAAAATTAATTTATTTACGTTACACGTCCGTGTTTGGGCCACAGAAATACAAATGAGTACCAAATTTCAACTTAATCGGTCCATTAGATTCGGAGCGAATTGACTGTGACAGACGGACAGTCAGACAGACACACGAGTGATCCTATAAGGGTTCCGTTTTTTCCTTTTGAGGTACGGAACCCTACAAACATGAAAACATGACGCAGTGGACCCGGCTTCGGTTTCCTTAACAAGAGAAAAAGGTAAGACAGCTACGGAAACTGATTTTAATCTGATATCGTCAAGTACGTAGAAATACGAACAAAAAATATTATTAATCTCCAGTGTCTTTTTGCTGCAGTTAGTAGCTGTCTCTCCATTGGACAAATGTCTTGTCTCATTGCGATAAAAACTTATACACAATTGAGAGTACTTGTACCTTAGTTGGATTTCTTAGCCGCGTTTAGATCGCCTGATTGATAAGTCAAGTTGATGGGATAGTGGCTTATTCTTTTTTGGTAAAGAATATTTGAATTATAGAAGGTTATTCGTAACATGTCGGCAATCCATTCATCCATAGACGTCATAAGGAGTCATTTGATTGTCAATGACCTCCCTACATCCCCTTTATGGATTGCCGATATATTACCAATAACCGTGTATATGGAGACGATGAGACTTGTAAAAGCTGAACAAGTTCTTTGTTATCCTAATCACGTAACAGTTTGCAGTTAGAAATTTCGTATAAAAATAGAAAAAAAAAAAAAATCAGGAACCCTTGGTTACAAATGGTTAAAATTGTACTAGGTTATAGTAAACTATCTGGTACATCGAATCCTTAAAGGTGGACCACTATTTACGCCACACCCTGTATATAGATGAAATATGTTTCAATATAATTCATGCCTTTATTTTCATCTTAAACCATATTTTAATAACTAACAGACTTAAAATAGTAACTAAAGTGTACTTAACTAATTAATAATCCTTACTAAAATTATAAATATGTAAGTGTGTTTGTTTATTTGTTTGTTAAGCTTTCGCGCTAAAACGGCTAAACGGATTTGGATGAAATTTGACACACGGATAGACCACGACCTGGAAAAGGACATAGGCTTACTTTTCATCCTGGATCGCAGATGAAGTCCCAAGCAACAGCTAGTTCCTTATAAACCATCTTTCTGTCATCTTAACTACAATGCCAGTAAAACTTACTTGACAAGTTCGAGTAACCAATCAAGTGGACTAGCTCAAAGTGAACGAGGCAGCCACCATGTCCAATATTGCCTAATAGGCATATGCGTCAACACGTCGAGGCATTAACATGTCTCTACACGTTTTCTATAGAAAGTAGTACTTGTTGTACGTTGACTTTTAATGCAGTTTTTAGAAAATTGTTTCTTGCTGTTACTGGGTTCTGTTCCGGTGTTTAGACCCTTTACTGACCTCGTTAAGTTTGGAATATTGATTGTGGATTATAAATTGTTTTGTATCACGTTAAGCGACTGTTGCTAAAGACGCGAATTGGATGGGTGGTTTGAATATGATAAGTAAGATCGATGTTTAATGTTACTTGAAGGATTTAATAAACTTTTTTGTTAATGTTTCGTTTTCTATAGAAAGTAGTACTTGTTGTACGTTGACTTTTAATGCAGTTTTTAGAAAATTGTTTCTTGCTGTTACTGGGTTCTGTTCCGGTGCTTAGACCCTTTACTGACCTAGTTTAACTTTGGAATATTGATTGTGCATTATGAAGTGTTTTTTATCACGTTAAGCGACTGTTGCTAAAGACGCGAATTGGATGGGTGGTTCGCATGTTATATGTAAGATCGATGTTTCATGTTACTCGAAGGATTTAATAACTTTTTTGGGTTAATGTTTCCAAGTACGTTTCTATTTTTCTAACTGTTTACTTTTTATGTAAAAGATAATTTCGATTTCTAAATACACGAGGTTCTTTAAATATTTTGTTCAAATAACGTAAGGAAATATTTGTTCTGTGTTTGCTTGCGGATGTTTTGTTTTTTCGTTTGGTATGTTTGAATATTCATAATTATTGTTTTAGTTGGTTTGGTCTACTTTTTCACTAGTTGGGCTCATTCATCATCCTTTGGCCTGTTCCCAAGAATTTTGGGGTCGGCTTCCAGTCTAACCGGATGCAGCTCATTGTTAATCGATTAATGCCTCTAGTCAGAAGCCTAAACGATTTTCTTCCTAAGGCAGTTGTACCACCGCCGGCGGTTGACGAGTAGAGTTAGCAACTGAAAACTGGTTGGCGAGCAGCGAGTGTGTAGTTCCGATAGTTTTGTCGCTGGGCTATCAGTAAGTGTCCGAGTGCGACGGGCGATTACTCGCACCATTCGCTCGGAGCGAAATTACCGCTGTTTGGTCTCTCGATGTGAGTTCTGACCGCCAAGCGAGCATCGCTGGGCGAGTATTATCTTTGATAGCTCTTGTCACTCAGCGAGAAACTAGTGGAGCGACTCCTCGCCGGCGGTGTGAACTGTCAGCGATTAACTATTAATATATGCATCTCTTTCGATCATGCGGGATGTATATCTATTGTACGTTTCTTGAGCCAGGAAATAGCCGATAGTTAACTGATTCCTCGCCAGCGGTAGGACAACTGCCTTAGGCACCTGTCCCACCGTCGGCGATTAATGAAAAGCGAGTAGCTAGCAACTAAATACGAGTTGGCGAGCAACGAGTAGCGAGTTTTCGACGGCGACAAGCCATTTCTCGCTGGTATGCATATGCACCAAGCGTGAGTCTCCCAGCGAGTGTTCTGCACGCCAAGCGAGTATCGCTGAGCGAGTACTCTCTTCTTTCATAGCTCTTGTCGCTACAGCAAATGAGTACTTGCTAGTTCCACCGAATGACTTTTTCATGAAATCCTGACATTTGAGAACATATCTAACTTAAAGAGATGTGTTAATGATTCTAATGCTCAGACCAAATGAAAAACCAAGACAGCGCAGTCAACAGTGACGTGAGGCCAATTTCGTAAACATGTGTGCACTTAGTGAGGTGTAGTTTGATTGTAAGGGGGTGCGTGTGAGCGTGTATGCACAGAGCGGAGGTGTAGTTTTGGCATGCTTCACTGTATTGTTCGCAGCGCTATGTCTTGGTTTTTTATTTGGTCTGAGTTCTTATCTTGTACTATTAAACGATCAATATTTCTATGTATATATATTTGTTTGTATATATATTAATTTGTACCTACTCACGTTCTCGAAATCGGCTCTAACGATTTCGATGAAAGTTGCAATATAGGGGCTTACGGGGCGAAAAATCTGGGAAAATTAGTTTTCTCCGTATTTATACCCGAGCAGAGCTCAGTCGCCCAAAGTTTAGAACAAGATAATGAATAATGACATGACATTATTGACATTACAATAATGATCATGGCAGCATGGAATTAGTAGGTACTATCCTATACTATTAAATGAGCATTCTATATTTTCACCAGAGCAGAGCTCGGTCGCCCAGGTACTGATAATAACTCTTTAAATACATAGTTGTTATGGTCGTAATTTGCAAAAAAATTAAGAAAATTTGAATTTCGCGGGCTACTTTTGTGAATCCTCCTTTACCATCTCGGTATACTTTCATATAAGGTTGTGACCACATAAAGTCAGGCTGTGCACTATTAAATAAAAGATAATTAGCAACGATACTTTATTCGTAACGTGAAGGAGAAAACGTGGAATAATGTGCGAGTAATCTTCTCGTCATAAAATAGTGATAGTGTTTTTATGGTGTTCTCGTCTCGAGTGTGAGAAAATGATTCTGTTAAGAAGAGTGGAGAAAGATCCTTGTAAGAGATAACTTGTGTGGTCTTTTAACTGATACTTTGATCATGAGATATGTCACAATCAAAGAATCACGATCAAAGCTTGTCACAGAAGAACCCTTTGATTATTTATATGTCTAGATAGAGTGTTGCGCTGCAAAATAATTAAAACAAACAAGCCAACCTTGTTATGCTGGTGTGCTTGACAGATACGTCTTACACTCGCGCCGCGTCATTGTGTTTTTCTAGTGTGCGTGCATTTAGCGGCCAACTGTTGGACGCTATTTTATTCCACGAGTTTTCAGCTTTGACTGTCTATATAGACATATTTATGTCATTGGAAAGAACCATTTATACAACTTTTTCCCATAGAAGTAGACAGAAACTATTGAACGCCATCTGCTACGATCCTTACATACTCCTTGTGATTGTTTTTTTTAAACAAGCAGTTGTAAATTATGGTCTTAAGTAGATTTGGCCAGCTTGCACCAAAAATAGGTACGTTTACCGCCAAAGGTATTTAAAATATATTTGTCAATCGTTTAGTGATTTGTGTTGCAACCGGGCCTAAAGAGGATAAAAAAAAAAAAACATTAAGTAAAAAAACATTAACATTTGAATTACGGGTCAGCCATTGTCCTGTACTGTCTATCCAGCTAGATGTACACTGGGACCGATGTTTACTATGGTAATTGAAATATAACCGTCGAAAATTGAGTTTATAAAATTAACGTCAGTTATCAAATGAAAAACTTGTTTAATGTGGTTTAAAATTATAATTTCGGGTTTAAGTATTCAAATAATCAAGTGAGTGACACTACAAAATGGCGTCCAAAGATACATTTTCTGAAGGCCAATTCTCGTACCTAAAAAACGTTCACATTCCAGTCGCAATCTGTCAAACTTGTCAAAAGTTTGGTAATTAATATATATACATTATTTTTATTATATTATTATTATTATATTTTATGTATATTTGACAGATTCTTAAAAATTACGGGTATTGCCAATCTGATCCATTTGTTTACATTTTCATCAGATACATTTGGAACAGACTACATATTTTTTTTACCACAACTCTGAAGCTCTTGGCCTTCATCTCACCTGTTGATAAGTGATGATCAGGTCGAAGGTGGAAGCGAGCTTCACCCGGAATCCTAAACAGAGGAACTGGCTATCTTACCTCTAACTGCAGAAATACAATAATGCTGTTAACATTGTTGTCATGGCGAGAGACTTAGATTAAATAGTGGTAGCTAGCCAGGCGGACTTAGAACAAGCCCTGACCATCCAAACCGAGCAGAAAATGTAGCCCCCGTTGGGAATCGAACTCGGGACGTCTGGGTCTGAGACAGGTGGTCTTACCGCTAGACCATAGAGGCGATTAAACCTATACGTTATTGATTTTCTTTTCTCAGTCTCAGTCAGTTTTCGAAACGGAGAAAACGCCTTTGCATTGATGGTTTTAATTACCCTTTTACCTAAAGCTAACCGGAACACAGTAGCGGAATGTCGTCTTCCGTTTCGCATCTTAACAAACGACTCACGTGTGCAAACATGAAAACCATCTGCTGTTTAGGTCATACAAATATTTGTTCCGATATATGGCACAAGAATGGTATTGGGTCATTAAATAGTGAATTTACATACTCAAATATATACAACCTACAAATTTATAGGCACAATAAAAAAATCTGACACGTGTGAAGTAAAATGTTGTACTGGTGTTGTTGTTGTTGTGTGTGTGTTGTTGAAATCGTAGTTACTACAACTATCAACTCTAATCTCGGTTTAGATAAGCTTTTAGATAGCTTTATGTAAGCGGGCACGCCCTTATGCCTGGAGGCTTTATATAGTTCTGTTAACGTTTACTTTTTATTTCTGCTTGAGTATAGTTTTCAAAGTTTTTGGTTGGTATATAAATTGGCGTGTGCTAGCTGACATATGGCCAATAATTTATCATTTGAGTTATTTTTTGTGCTGCATACTGTAAATTATTTTGCATACTTTTGTATAGAATCACATTTTTTCTAACTTGAAAAGACAGCTGTGCTGCAGGGGAGTTTGTTGCGCCACTTCTTCTTCCCAGCTAAAGGCATTAGGAAGTGGTGAAGGATGGGCGTTTTGGGGGACTGTCTTATGTAATTTTGACGTTTGAAAACGGCTAATTCTCAGCCTTGTTTGAATAAATGAGTTTTGATTTTTTTTTTTTTTTTAAATCAAATTGGAAACGATTACATCAACTTGAAATACTTATATTTTCAGACCTATTTCAAGACTCCCTAGGAGGGTTACACTAGGGTATTGAAGTGGAATGGAAAATCTTTCAATTTAAAATAAACAAAAATGCCCAAAAACCACCGGAACTAAAAGAGAGTATTTTCGAAAAGGAACTCGCTCGCTCATCTAACGTAAACGCAGTGCAGCACAACATGTAAAGCGCGATCTTTTGTGCATTTCACTAGTGGGCGCGCCCCCCTGATTGGCAGATATTGGTCACCGGGTTTATATACAGCAAACTGTTGCATCGAACATGTATTTCATGCCTTCGCGTGACACTTTGCACTAGTGTTTAAGAGGCATGAGGAACAGGGTGTAAAATTCACTCATCTTCTATAGAAAAGGGAGAATCCTCCGACTCAGACGGGTTTCGTGTCTGATCGCGCGGTAAATTCCGCTTGCGCGATGCAATTTGTGTGACAACAGGTCTTTGTTCGCATGTGGCGTTGAAGATGCCAGTGTTGTACTTTTGTTGCGATAAATAATGATCTCCTTTGCGAAATGTCTAGACATTTTAAGCATTTAAAATACAACGAAAGTTTAATTTATTTTAAACATAAAAAAAGCATTGAAAGTGACACAATTAATCACAAGGTTTCGCCTGATATACCTGTCTATAGTTATATCAAGAAATTGGTTAATAATTTATACAATTATTATAACAATATCTTGCAACACAAACTACGTTGCTGTATGCTACAATTTAATTTGTCATGTACTGTGCGCGTGCGTCGATATTACACGAGATAAAACAATGTAGGCTGCAAGATAGTGCGACAGTTTGTAAAAAAGTGCAGAAGGACCAGTCGGGGCCCTGTTATCGTAGCTCTATGACGTATACCTACTTGCCAATTTATATTAATAAAATGTCCTTTGTAGTTCATTAGTACTAGAAAAGTGGTCCTCAGACCCAACCTATGGAACTGACTATGTGCAATTTTCTCTTTGCAAAGTTTCTTTGTTTTTGCGGATCATTAAAAATTCAAAATTATTCCTCTTAAACCTACACGGGCACTTATAAAACGTCAGAAGTCACCACACATGCTACGCTTGTCTAAAGTTAGTCTTCTGTTCTTGTTCTTAGTCTCTTTTGGATTTATTATTACTTTAGACCTACGCCGGTAACAGTTTTTGGAATTTTATTAAACAGCTATTGAGTCACTCTTAATACATACATGGCTTTTGGAACTTCTGTTGCACCCACTTGTGCCAAATAAGGGCTTGCTTTTATGGCTCAGTCCGGAGTTTCTTTTGTCATTGGAGGATGATTTCACATCAATTTGGATGTAACAATATAAAATCAATCGTATTCCATATTGGTTACGCAAAAATCAAATGGGGCCAAAACCCATACAAAACCACTCATAGCTATACAGTGTGCAATAAAATTGCTCAAAGATGTTAACCGCCCATGAACGATTTCACTCGTATTTTTGTTGTTGCTTGTTACAATTTCTTTTTCTGAACAATTTGGGAAGTTTAAGTAGGACAATGTTATTAACTTTACAATAGTATGTCAATAGGCAACGGTCATTAGAGCAAAATAGAAAACGAGGTGCATCGGAAACTAACACAATGAATTTGAGGTGACGCGATGACGTCAATAATGATGCCTGGAGGCAAAACGCGAGTGACTAAAAGGCTATTATTGTGGTAGGCTGAATTTGATTTCTGTGCTTAATGGGTTATATTCATGTTAATTTGAATATACAGCATGTTTGCGTTTGAAAACAGGAGTATTATACAAGATGGAGTGGGTAGAAAGTGGGTTGTATTGAGCGCTGTTGGTAGCTAAGCAGTTTATTCGAAATAGGTAAAGTAACTGTTTCTATGGATTACCCAACGGTTCTCACAACTGTGATCACTGATTAATATTGATCATGTACCCGCAAAGACGTTCGCAGCTGGCTCCATAAAAAGGACAAAAAAGAAGATAAAATTTCATCACCTATCTTAAAATGATGAAAGGTGGTGTAATCCCGATATTGTAAATGTAAACAGATAAATGATTCTCATTAGTGTCACGTTCAATGTGCTCATATATCGTGATGTAGTAGTTAGAGCCACGTTCGAAAGAAACACTTTGATAAAACTGCACAAGGTTAGCAAGAAATTGTCCATCTGGTTTTGTAAAGAAACTTCCAGCACGCGTAGCATAACGGCCATAGATACGGATTTTGTCGACGGAAGAATAGACAAACTGACACATTATGATTCATCTGTCATTTTGTCTAATCTTTTGGAGATAAAACCCGTTTCTATGGTGGTCATGCTACGCGTGTTGATGTGCAACAAGCGCAATCAATCACCATATCAGTTTGCGCTTGATATGGTGGTGGTCTTAACGCGGACTGTTTCGTGACACCCACTGATATCTCTGATCCGGCTCGAAGGACTACAATTATGATAACACCAAACATACTTACTTAAGCTTAATTAACTAGGTAATGACTGAAATTAAAATGCTGCTGTGCATTTTCCATACCGATACAGCACAAAAACTACACAGAGTTGACTGATATATCAAGATGTGGTCTTAAAGCCATGATCTAGATGTGAAAGGATCGAAAATACATTCAATCCTTTTCTGGAATGCAGGTAACTTTCATTAACTAATTATGATTCTTATACTACACGAACCAAAGTATTATATATCTATCATGGTGTAGGTCATACTGCGTCAGTTTGCAATTACGTGAATTGGCCATATCTCCAGCTCGTCACGTCGATTCGATAAGGTCATGTTCTAGAAAACACACCATTTGGCAACATTGTTGCAATACAATATAGCTCTATGTCAGATACATGGAAAATTAAATTATTTTAATGTCGCAAACACGCCTATGCGCGTAATATTCTCGAACAACTTATTTCACCTTGTACTTCTATGGTTTTTAGTGCAATAAGTATAGTAAGGTTTTTGCAAAATCAACTGCGTTTAACTTATATTAAAAGTACCTTCTGAAACATAGACCGGAGAGCAGTAAATAACCGTATATATAGCACGTGATTATTCGTCATGCTCGTTTGTTTTTTCAGCGTTATTGTATGGGACATGAAATTCAATAAAAGGAAACTATTGGTACAAAGTTCCTTACTGCGGCTTGCGGTGGGAGTCGACTGTGGACTGGTAGAAATCTTCACGTAAGGAAAAAGCGTTGTGCAACTCTTGCTTCTCTCTCTCCTCCCCTCCATATGATTTTCTCTCTCTCTGTCTTTTTCTATTATAAACGAGTGTGCGTGCGAGTACCGCGTAAGGAATTTATTTCTGACGGGAGTCGGCCAACTGCACCCGCTTTTTTTTTGTGAAAACTTACCGTGACGTGATTCTTGGTTTAAATGCATTTGCAGAAGAATTAAGTGAGTGGTGATGTTTTGAATCCGGAGTTCAAAAGCCGAATAAACAGAACGAAAAGTCAAACAAAGTAGTAAACGTTGACAGTCATGCTCTACTGTTCCACTTTTGAAACAGTGAAACTTAAACAATTTTACAATATAAACACTTAAGTGAGAAAATGATGTACAAACTGACAGACAAACTATATATTCCCATCTAAGTATTCGATGGCGGTAGGTACTCCTAGACCGTGTAATAAACAATGAAAAGTGACGGTCAATGATTCATATTTTTTGCTGTAAACTTCCCATCATTTGCAACGACAATCAGTTATCCTTCAACATTACCAAGTAAGCTGGGGTTACTACTAAATAATTTAAAGAAGTATGTATGTAGTTTTTGCTGAGTTCATAAGCGGTCAGTCACTGGAAAAAGATTTTCTTGTTTATCAAGTGAAAAAAAAAAAAACTTTATGTACCTATCTCATTTAGTCGTTTTTACCCGACTGTAAAGATTTTAAAATTTAGAAGAAATATATAGTTCCTTCTAAATTTGAAAATTGGCTGAAAAAAATGAATGTAATAAAATTCAATCACTCTTTTATTTTTAAAATAAGAACGATTTCGTTTGTTTTTACCAACCGTATCGTTGTCTAGAGTTCAAATACTTCCTTACGAAACATGTCATCAAATTCGCGAGTCATTTTGTCCACAATAGTGTTGTGATTGTGCCAAAATTGGACACTCTTGGTTTCGACGATAATGACGCTAAGTGAGACTTTCGCTAGCCATCTTTATGTTACTGGGGCATTTCTTTCGATGTCGCAATTATGTCATTACCCCCGAAATGTGACTGCGTGTTGTTGTTTTTTTCATGACCACAGTTTGACAATAGATTTAAGTGTGTGGCTTTTTAGAGCATTTATTTATGTCCTATTTCTCAAACGAATTTGGGTTATGGAGTGCTTCCAATGGATTGCACTTCATTTTATTTGGTGATTTATATAAAAATATAATGTATAGCTTGAAAAGATTTTAGTTTTGGAAATATCAGCAAGATAGAAAATTATGGATACACAATGATTTATAGCATTACCTCATCAGTTTGAATTAAAAGATATATACAACTATTGTATGTAAATATGGTATAAGCCAAACCAATATAATGCAATAATACATAATTATTAATAACATAATTCAGCAGCCATAATATTACACGGAAGAAATTACAACATATGTCGAAGTGACCATTAAATTATAATAAAAAATAACTAGCCAAGTGCGAGTCGTGAGTCATAGGCAGTGGGATTGCCTCCTAACACGTCGACCATGTTTCTACATTAAGTATGAATGCTCTTCATTAAACAAATTCAAATGGTGAAGCTATGAATGAAAATCTTTATGAAGGACCTAGACACGATAAAGAAGCAAGTGACAAGACAGAGAATAATGCAATAAAAGGTAAAAAACGTTAACCTAAAAATGATGACGAAGGCACGACTATACCTGCTGTAAATTGTAACAACATCAGCCATGTGAAATTGATTAGAGATTTAGCATTTGAAGAATAGAACCCCATAAAGATAATAAACAAGAAAGGCATTCGCAAGGTGATTCTAACACTCGTCTGAGTGTTACTTATTCCTGACCTCTGTATAATTATATCATACCTGTGTTTGAAGTGCATGCACTTTTGCACGCTCCACTGAAATCATCGACATAATAATATGGTAGGAGTGCCCGTTTATATTAGCGTGTCCGATTATGTATTATAATTACTGCTGGAATAATTATGATAAACTTAACCTAGGTAAATGTGAAACTATTAAAAGTTATACCTTAGCACTTATTAGAATTATGTGTTATTATATATCTTTGAATCAAATCAACATTAAACACTTACCGAAGATGATGTTACTGTAGTAAAGCATTTTATCTATAAACTAAATGTCAGTTAAAGAAACTACTATTGAAGTTGATAATAAAATAACTAGCTTAGTATTTGAAGCTCCTAAAATCAAACTGGACCTAGATAATAACAGCATTGAAAAAGAAGGAAGACCCAACAGGAATTGAAAATGAATAAACAAATAATATAAAAAAAAAATGATTAAGAATGAATTGCGGTCCGGATAGAAAACCCACCATCTTCCTTTGAACGAATTATTCTTCTAATTTCAGTAATATTAATCAGTGAGAATAGAATGATAAACTTAAACATGACCAACTTAGTTCCTTGAACGTTTCCGTAGATCTATCGGTACATGCGGATACATGGTAAATAGAAATCAATGTTAACTAGTAATTTTATTATAGCGATAAACCTCTGAATATTGTGCTCTCTTAGGCTTTCTAGGAACATTTCTAGTCAATAAATAACTACCTACGATAAACAAACGTGGTTTAAATGTATTACTATTTACTATTGTAGGTTATACTAATTCCTTTGTGTAGCATGTACCATTGCATCTAAGTTTAGTGTTGTTTAGTGTCTCCGGTTTTCCGGGAACTGGATTAAATTACCCTATCTGGTCGCCATGTCTTTTAGGGATAGTCTGATCAAAAGATATTCTTTAGAAATGTCAAATGAAGTTAATGTTGGTGATAATATCGGTGTTCCTCCTTTTTGATTCGTTTCAATTAAGATCTGTCTCTAATAGTCAATGGTCTGATGTACAAAAAAAATATGGCATTTTGTAGGACGATAAAAACCTCCTCGGGTTTTGTGAAATATCAGTTACTTGGGGTGATTTTTTAAAGACGACTGTAAGTTCTTGTCTCTCTCCATATCAAAGGACCACTGATAACAATACCGGAAAATTTTAGAATAAGGAAGGAGATTGGATATTAGATTTTCTACATTTAAGGATAATAGAATCTGAACTTTTTAACTGCTAACTATTAGAAATTCTGCCAGCAACTATTTTCTACTTCCGTATATTCCATTGCAATCATCTAATATTGATCCAAAGTAATATGTAAATAATACTATATTCCTTTCTCTTCAGTGTTAAATCTGCGATTTAATTGAGTTTATGATTTCGTTAAGATGCAAAATTCAGAATAGAGATTTCATTAGTTTTTGAGTTTGTTATTATAACCTCCTGCCGCTGCATTCATATGAACGACCAGCATGTTGGATATATGAAGTCATAAATTTTTGCATCGAAAAATTACACTCCCGGATTTTAATACCATTTCAGTCCCGATCTAGTTGTACCATCACTACATAGTACTGACACACTCATTACCGCGACCTGTGTGGGAATTGTCTCTGCTAGGAAGCAAGTGCATTGACCCCGAGTGCACTGACGCGGCGCGTCATACGGATGCGCTTGCGCTGCACAATCGTGGCTTGTGAAGTTGTTACTTTTTTGTACTAAGGTTCGTTTATTGAACTTTGAGTGCTGATTGATTGTAGGCAGCATTTTCTAGACACGTTGTTAATGATAGAAAACGGATTAAAAGACTTCGATAATATCATCTGTATGATGAATTTTGTTGAGTTACTAAGTTGTTCCAGAGCATTATGACATGTAAACGTGTGGTGGATGTTGAGCGAATATTTGCAATGTGTTTCGAATTTCCGCGTGAACCTCAATGGGGACACATGGTTTTCGAGAGTCAGAAACTAAAACATCAAAACAAGGTTATGTGCGTAATGAAATTAGACTCAAAACAAGAAAAGCTGCTAAGTCCAACAGTAGAGTCATCCGCAAAATATTTTGAACATAGAACATTGGAGCACAATTTGCCAATGGCAATAGATGTCCAATACCAATTTCTCATTTCGTAAGCCCTTTAAGGTCATTGGCTCCATTTCCGATCAGTAAGTCCATGGTCTGTGAGTCATACTTCCCGTTGTACGAAATACTAATTTACCGGTGGGCACGGAACAACTGTCCTTATGCGCAAAACGGGTTGCTCTTAAATGTGCGATATTTACTTGGAAGTTAGAACAATGTGTTGGCAGTGATTTTATGAGTTGTAATTTAGTTAAAGTGGTTGTTTGGGTGTTGAAGTTCTTGTTGGTATTATTTTGTGCTTGTGTTGAGAAGTTGGGGACAGGTTGTCGTAAGGGCTAAGTTCGATAAGTTAGTTGCTACTTCAGGCACAAGTGCTTGATGTTAGTGAACCTTCGAAATGTCAATCGGTTAAAAGTTTTTGAATTGGTCTTTCGATTCTTCTTATACATCTCTCAAGTTTTAATCCAAATAATCTAGGTACCTTTTAAAAGTCTAACCTGAAATACGGCAACTAACAAATGATTTTACAAATTGAAGTGTTTTCTGTGATTATTAAATGTTCTAACAACTTCAAACTTTCCTAATACCGGTGGCATCTAGTAAGCTAATAACGACTAACATTTCCTCTTTACTCAAAGAAGGTTCTATTGTTTCAGAGCGATGTCGCGGTGGAAGGGTATACTCAGGTAGCCGGCAGATGGCAGCAGTTAGCGCGGCGATGTTCCGACCCGGGGGCGGTCACGACCCCTCCTGCTATGCCACGCAACGGGTAAGTTCCGCTATTTACTCATAGATGGCGTTGTTCTAAAT
Organism: Omphaloscelis lunosa; assembly: GCA_916610215.1. NCBI lineage: Eukaryota > Metazoa > Arthropoda > Insecta > Lepidoptera > Noctuidae > Omphaloscelis > Omphaloscelis lunosa. The sequence goes on along the minus strand of OU744261.1, from coordinate 14,814,679 downwards.
ATTAAGTAATTCGTTTCGGTTAAGGTCCCGTTTCCGTACAATTTAAAGGTTAATAGGGACTAGAGTAGTTTTTGCCGAAGAATGTTTTTGTCTTTAACCGTAGCGTGTATAACCTTTAGTGACTTGAGTTTTAACCTTACCGTGCAGTTCACTATTATCCATTGGAGGAGAAAAACTGCCTTTGGCTATTTGCATTGTCTTTGGTTTTACGGACGGAATGTACTGTTTCACGGATTATTTTATTCCCTTTTTAAATTATAATACAACTAGTTACGGGGTCCATAAACGTCGGTTATGATACTTATAATCTTGTTATGATGATATTTCCGGTTTCCGGATAGCTTGATATAATTAAAATTACATAGTTTTCTGTGTTAAGATTTATTAGCTAGTTATGAGTAGCTAGAAACGGCGTTAAAAGGGGTATTTACGGTTGTGCGTGACAGTAAAATTAAATGTTTTTCATTGAGCAGAATTTTTAATGTTGAGTAGTGTTAAATTTATTCCTATTTATAATTATATTTACTATAGGTTTTAATTTAGTGAACTATAATACTGCTATACCCACAGTTTACATACTGAGTTAATGAAATCTAACCACAGAGTAATACAGATGGTTCACTCCGCGAAATCATTTAAACTAAAAACAATTCTTGCTACGACACAATAAAGTGCAATGCAGGTTGCACAGCGGTAATTATCTACAGTGAGCCAACATCGCACGGACGTTATAAAATCGGGGCGGAATTTTATCGTGCACTGGATTTTCAACTCTCGGTGTTAAGCCAAGCGTTGGGAATCCAACACGCTGGGACGCATTCTCGTCCCAGTGCGTTGAAAAAGCACACTGTTGGATTTTCAACTCTCGGCGCTAAGCAGAACGTTGAAAATCCAGTGCACGAAAGTAAATCGCCGCTATTTTATTACGTTCGTGCGAACGTGGGTATATAATCTCCTACAAGTTGCCTCTCTTTGTTATCACGTAACTCTTAGCCGGCGTTTGCACGGACGTAATAAAATCGTGGAAGGATTTTATCGCGCACTGGATTTTCAACTCTCGGTGTTACGCCGAGCGTTGAGAATCCAACACGCTGGGATGCACTCTCGTCCCAGCGCGTTGAAAAAACACACGGTTGGATTTTCATTTCTCGGCGCTAAGCAGAGCGTTGAAAATCAAGGGTACGAAAAAAAAAATCGCTGCGATTTTATTACGTCCGTGCGAACGTGGGCTTAGATCTTCTGACTACGTTACACTCACTGAATTGGCCCAACAAGTCGAGCCCGCCGCCTACTTGTAATTTCATACCTAAAATGCGGTGTGAAACATCTGTATTCATCTGTGATCTTACTTCAAACTTAATGAACAATATTTCATATTTCTAAAAATATTTCCTGATTGCCAAAGCTCACAACATATTTTTCTTGCTGCACCAAAAATGCTTTAATATTGATACTGCTATTTGTTCAAGTAGGTTCGTTCTTTTACAAACAAAACGTAGTACCTACTTTTCCCCTTTTACATCGTATTTTTGCAAATACACATTGTTTTTTCAACCGACTCTTCGGCATTAGCTGACATAACCGTTCTGCATAAGTCAGCAAGGATGCCTAAAATGACGCTCTGTTGTTTTTTCATTACGTAAAGGACGATGATCCTTTGTTTTAGGAAGTGATTAAAACATTCAGTTTTGCGCAGTTGTGTAGGTAAATTCTTTGTTTTTATTTTGTTAGCGATAACATTACGAAAAAAAACTTGTAATTTTTAAACATAAATCATGTCAAAAATATTTACACATTTGCACCTATTGATGTCTGGAAACAGTCAGTGTAATTCTCTCATAAAATCGGTAAAACAGTATTGATAATGACTCAAATTGAGCTCTATCCTTGACCCAAACTTTAAGGTTAGCACATAGTACAGAAAAACCTAAGTCGCAACTGTTATCGACTAGTAACCACAAAATGGCAACCGCAAATTTAAGGTTCTCAAGGATTGTTTACAAAGCATTGTTCAGTTGAATTTGGCATCTTGTACTTACTCTTTGAAGTATTACATTGTTGACAATTTGGCCAAGCAAAATGGTTGGCGTTATTCTTGTAATAATCCCCGAAGCTATGTAGTTCCAGTACATCTCTAGAGATTTACTGTCTAATTTAGTGTAACGTTTTATACTTTATATTTATCATTAGCTTTTGCCCATGACTTCGTCCGCCTGAAATGTCTTGTTCCGCCGACCTATCGCGTTGCATCGCAACAGTGCCCGCGCTATTATTTCGTTTTTGCTTAACATTCTTTCTGACTTTTTCTTTTTGCTAGGCTGCTAAGGAAGCCTAGCGTAATGTTAAATATGCTATAACCTTCCTCAAGAATTGGACTAACAAACACAAAAATATTTTTTCAAATCCTACTGCTAGTTCCGGAGATTAGCGCGTTCAAACAAACAAGCAAACTATTCAGATTTATTTTTTTACAGTCACAATTGAATTTTTATTGTTATCGACTTTTAAACGCAAATATTGACAGTTGCGTTGAGCGGATGAGTTGTCATCCTCTCTGAAATGTCAGACTGTTAACAAAACCAAAATAAAAATACCTATACCTTTAACAATAGACTGTGTCACTGCAACATTTTAGGCACTGAGCGCTTGTTGTTCCCTGTGACGTTTCACATATCCAATATGGCGGATGTTTGTCCCGCCATAATGCACGTGTAATTGCCGTTACTCGGGTCAAGAGACGTGAACTGAGAGGCTTTACAAAGGTAAACAACTTCCGAGTATTGTCGATTTTCATATCCATTTACTTTTCAAGTTGGTCCTTAGGTCTAGGTAATGTTTAATGTGCGAGCTTATGAAATCACGTGTGTTTAAAGCGTGTCCTTTGTTTTCTTTTGTTAAATTTTTTTGCAATAATTATAAGCGTTCTAAACAAATAGTGATTTTTATTTCTGTGCTTGTGCCACAGAAGGTCACATCCATATTAAATATTATTTAGAAAATTTAATCTCGAGACCGCTGGAAGACCTTGAAACACTCGATCACATTATTTTACGAAGGCACAACAAAGATACTTAGAAAGTAAATGTCAGAATACTTAAAGAAACACTTAAATCAAAAACTACATCCAATCTTCAATCAGCAAAGGCGAAAGCTAACCAAGTAGCAATAAATAAAATCACACCACGCAAAGAAACGTGTCATAAACACATCTTTGACAGCTCCATTGTAACTGCAATTATCTAGTTGAAGACTAAGATGGATCTCGCAGAGATAAATGTAATATCGTGCGAACATCTGTAATGAATGCAAAACATTTTCAATTGAAAGAAAAGTGAAAATTTTCTAATCGTAAGTAAAATGGGCACAGAAAAAGCTGTGGAGTATGTTGTGTGGTTACTTGTTATCGTACTTTCCCCCGTTGTTAGTGTACACACTAACAACGGGGGAACAGTGATTTCGCGCCGGTAAACGACAAATTGATTTCGTGTTTTAGTAGTAAAGGTCCATTTGATGGCTAACAGTTGGGTTAATAACTGCTTGGTTTTTAATAGTGTTTCGATAGACCTGCGAATTATGCATCTGTCAGTAAGAGTTTTCTCTGACGTTTAGCGTAGTAAAATTTTTGAACAGAACTCTCGTAAAATAATTCAGAATCAAAAATATAGAGCTAACAATCAGTACTTTTTCAACGTTCGCGTTTCAACACTTTAACAACAGTTTTAATGAGAAGAAGAAGTGAAGCAACAAACTCCCCACTAATACAGAGTTTGAATCTAAACAAACAAACAAACAAAATACTCACACACACACACCATGCACACATACACACACACACACACACACATACACACACACACACAACCATCACATCGCCATTGATTAGCTAAAACAATTAGTTGTAGGATAGTACATAACGAACGGGGGCATTCCTCTTTTCACGTACATTTCCTATACTACGGTGCTTTAGACTGGCCACTGCGGTCAAATGCGGCATCATGAATGCCTAGACTTAGTGCGTATCCTTTAATTTACTGCACTATTTTACGCCAAACTGGGTTTTCAGAAATAGGAAGTGAGACATAAAATAAATGGATGGTATAGTAGGAGACGCATTTTGGGAAAGGTTAGAATTGCCAAACTTGTCTATTAGGTAGTAAATATAAAAATATTTTATTTACTTTCTTGTTAAAAAAAAAAAATCTTTAAAAAAATCAACACGACTGACCTTTTCTTATTTTTTTCTGTAGAGTAGGTACGTAGTAAGTAAAGGCGCTGAAAATATAAAACAGCCGCTTTTAAACTGTGAAATTTATTTAAAAAATATTACACTGAATAATTGAGCATGAGGTTTTGGGTTCGATCTCAGGTCGGGCAAAGTGATATTGGGTTTTCTTATCTGGAATTTCTCAGTAGTAGCCCGGAGCCTGGATTTGTGCCCGCTTGATGGCAATAGGCTCGCCCCCTATTACATGGGACTTAAACTTAGGTACACCTCTGCCTAACCCTTCGGGTATACTGGCGTGGCGTGATGTTAAATTGATGTTAAAGTGAATAAAATATTAATTTAAAGCAAATGTCGTGTGCTACATCATATATCTGTTGACGCCTCTTCGCATTAAAGTCACGCTTAAAACGTTTAAATTTTAATAATGGCGGCCGAATATTTAATTTGCAACGTTTAAACTTTATGACGTCACGTTTTGAGGATAAATATTTTACGCATGTTATTTTGCGTGGAGGTGAGTTCATTTGGAGCTTTTTGTAAAGATAGCTCAAAAACAGTTAGGCGTGTACGCACGAACGAACAACAACATGGTGAACACGAGCATCGGACACTTTTTTCGCATGTGCGTACCAGAACATCAAACCCTATGTTCGTGGCGATCCAATTTCGAATCCATGGCTACTAAAGAGAGCGGGACGGTTGAGCACGAACACAAGTCGAACTGTGTTCGTGTTCGCTTTGCTAATTAACGTCCACACGTACGAACCAAATGTTCCGTGTTCGATGTTCGTGTTCACTGTTTTGTTCGTACGTGCATACACGGCTGTTGGTAAATCAGTTGTAAACATGTTGAAAACGATTTGTGTTGTAAGCTTTTGACAAAAAATTTGATATCCCAGTAAAAGTTATCCCAGTTATTTAGATTTTAAGGAGTCTTCTAGGAAGCTTCACTTTTTTAAGCTGGGGGTCTAGCACTTAGCAAAATTTTAGTATAGGGCTTATAAACTCAATAATTGCACGTTTTGAGCGAACATAACCAAACATCTATAATATATACATTATAATGATTGTAGTCGCATTTTTCACTCTCATTAATCCAAGTCTTTAGAACAGACTAGTCTTAGGATCACAAATGACTGTAAACTGATAAATCAACTATCGCGCGACTGGTGGAACAATTTCGGAGTCGCGTCGCACTGTCGCGTCGCGCCAATCTGCGGGAGTCTTCATCCAATTGACTAAATTCTTGTGAATCGATTTAGCCGACGTTTGCACGGATGTAATAAAATCGTGGCGGGATTTTATCGCGCACTGGATTTTCAACTCTCGTGGTTAAGCCGAGCGTTAAGAATCCAACGCACTGGGACGCACTAGTCTCAACGCGTTGAAAAAACACACAATTGGATTTTCAACTCTCGGCGCTAAGCAGTGCGCTGAAAATCAAGTGCACGAAAAAAAAATGGCCGCGATTTTATTACGTCCGTGCGCCTGTCGGCTAACTGCTGAACTAATGCAAACTATCCACAGGTATGCATAACATCGATACATTATACCAACGAATACGATTACCTCTCGTGGCCTTACTTTCGATTAGATCTCAATACCGTTTGTGTTGTGCCGTTTAAACATCACGACTTGTCTAGATTAAAATGAGGTCACAGTTACAAAGGATTCTCGATCAGAAATCGCAATTGAGAACATTGAGATGGATGTTTGGAGCGGTGCGCGGTGCGGCAAGGTTATTTTCATTTCGTTGTTTAGTCTGTTAGAAATGTTCTGATCAAGTAATAAATCATGTGTATTTTTACTGATTTTAGTTTTTGTATATTTTGATAATGCCTTTTTTTTGTGTGGGAAATTATCAAATAACTTCTCCCGTTCTGGGCGAAACGGGAGCCGCGAGTCAGACTCTTACTGACTAAAACCCACCCGTGTACCTTCAGTTGTCTCTATTGCCAGGGGCCACGGTAACTCTTTCGGACATAGCCCTGGCAGGATTTTGATAATGCCTATAAATGTATTTGGTTACGATTAGGTGTGGGCTGGTATGGTTTATCAAGTGTCTCATAACCTACCGGGAGATTGTATGAAAATGTAAACAAATGAAGCAGAAAATATACCTGTTGATGCCAATTTGTAACGCCACTTACAAATTGAGTACTTTGATTTCATTAAGTATTCGAGTCCTTAAAACCGAAAATATAATTTTGTATCCCGTATAAGATGTTTTTCATTTGACAATTGAAGTTAATTATATAACCTCACTTTTCGTCGATGATTTTTTTAAATAATTTTATTAATGTTATTTAAATAATAATAGTTGGAAAAAGTAGTGAGATATAAAATTGGAACCTTTTAGATACAGATGCATGTGTTACTAATTACCTTTAGTGAGTGATTGTGTAAGAATTTAACAGGTGTTGTTTACACTTTCAACAGTTACTTTTGAAACCGACTATATATATAGGGTGGCAGGGACATCGACGCGAAAACTGTTACCATGGATTCAGTACATGATACTAAACCCCGCTGCGCTGAAAGTTTTCGTCGTTTATATAAAAAAAAATCTGCTGTTTCATAGAAACCAAACGAAAAGTTTCAATGCCAGGGGGCATTGAAACTTTTCGTTTGGTCAAATCATGAACTGAATCCATGGTAACAGTTTTCGCGTCAATGTCCCTGCCACGGGCCAACCTGTATGCGTATATCGGTTTGATAAAACAAAGAAATACCAACCCATAATTAAAAAATAGAATGCGACAACCTATATAACAACTAAAATGTAATGATTATTAATGTAAATTTTACATGTAATGTGCATTCTGTGTAAAATAAAATTTACACAGAATGCACACAACAGTCTATTATTAAATTATCATGCCACAGTTTTATATTATCACAAAAACGATCACATAATACCAGCCACTATAACCAGTAGTAGTGCCTAGGGTCAGTTAGCAAATTAACTGCATACTTGCATAACAAACTGGCATGCTACACGGAATTCACTTTCCTCTTGGAATGCTGTTTATGGTATGTACTAAGACGGGGTGCTGAAATCTGAGCTGAGCTGTTAATTAGCATAGAAGGAGGTGTTGATAGAAAATTAATTAAAGTAAATGTTGAGGCTGGTGTTGGTCAATAAATAAAATCGGTGTAAGATGATCGCGGTGGAAATAGTGCCAATTCTTGCGCTTGTGGAGACCTATTAGATATATCTTGAAGTATACGTCTTACGTTTGGCTGATAAATTATGAGAATTATTAGTTAGTAAGATTTATTAATATTTATGTTATTTAATCATATTTATTCATATAATTCGTTGTATATTTCTATTCTATATTATGTACTGTTATATTTTATTTTATTTTGTTACCAACTTGACTTGATTTCCGTACTTCTTTTTCGGGTGACAACTGAAAATCAGCGCTGTGATGTGGGTCCCCCATAGCACAGCATCATGCTGAGTGGAAGCCTTCTTGTCACAGTCATGTCGTGCAGCTGATTTTTTTTGTACTTCGTTGTTTACTTTAAATAAGCCTAGTTTTCTTTTTAATAGTGAGTAAAAAATTGTGTTTTTAGGTTGAATATTGTCTGATTTTTTTAAATTTCCTGGGAAGCTACGACGATTGCAATGTTTTTTTTTTGACGCCTTGTTTTTTTCTTGACGCATTGTATTTTTATTCACTAGATTGTTGACCCTCAGATCTTAAGGCTGTTCTCCTAAGTTTGATTGTTAACAAATATTAAGTTAAATTAGTGGTTTCATTTTTAACTCGCTTTGATATCTTGAGTATTGATGTTACTGTGCCAAAAGGAACTGTCTACTTGGCTGTTTGTTGCTTGTCCCGTGCTTTCTTTCATGATAATGTCCAATTGGACGTATTTTAGTAGATTTCACTCGCAGAGAGTGCTGTCGGACGGATCCAATGCGTGCCAATGCGCTGAGAAATTGGGACAACTGTTTTTGTGGCGTGGTATTCATATCCTTAAACTTGATAATATTTTTATTAAGAAAAACGTAGCTCTAATCTTCTTCTGGTCTGTGTGATGTAAGCTGAACTAAGTTAGTAAGGTTAGCATCTTATTTTCGTCTGGCTAGTGACTAACCTGGTGTCAGAGTTTTAAAGCTTCACATGCCGTCGAGAAATATCTCTCAGGCATGCCGTTTCATCGGCGGCGGTGATCTCTCGCGTCCGGCCCTGGTTCAGGCCATAGTACGGAGCGAGAGGAAATGGGAGGCCGTCACCTCCTTCTGCGAAGCTGTAATGCTCGCGAAGGAGGAGGCGGAACGCGTGAGGGAAAGGCAAATTTCACGCCCTCACGCCCCTAACCGCCGCAGGAGGAGACGCCCAGGGCGTCGGGAATCGCGGGGCGATTTCCGGCCACCGTAGGCGCGGGCTTGCGGGCGGTGAGCAATGGGCGGCTCACCGTCCGATAAGGACCAGACCCGGGTCGACGGCGCGTTGTGTTCCACGCGCGCCTCAAAGAGATGTCAGCAGATTTGAAGGGGTCCACTAGGGCCGATGCCTGCCGGGGTTGAGAAGAAAACCGAAAGGGAGATCGTGGCCCCCGGCAACATGGCAACCGAAGGAACACGGGTGGGTTTTAGTCAGTAAGAGTCTGACACGCCCTCCCGCTCCGCCCAGAGCGGGAGAAGTTATTTGATGATTTCCCACCCTCAAAAAAAAAAAACTAAAACAAAAAAAAAAAAGGCATGCCGTTTCCTCACTATATTTTCCTGCATCGTTTTTGAAGCAAGTGATAGCTATTCAATAGGCACATGAATCTGAAAAGTCACAGGTGCGTGCCTTTGGTTCGAACTCAAGACCTATGACTTGGCAGTCTGACGGTCAAACCACTAGGCTATCACTGCTCAGAAGCTAGCTAAAGGTTCGCTTAGCTTATTGTCACAAATTGGGCGCCCTAACCATTAATTTTACCTTTTACCCGTTTATGGAATAAATCTCAAATGAGACACAGACTTGGAAAATTATCACTTAAGTACTTGATTAGCTAACTAAAGAAAGTGACGAAGCACCGTATTATCGATAAGTTTTATCAAAGAGACCTTTCGGCACTGGAAAATAAATTAAAACATTATTAACTACAACAAAAATGTAATCACCATCATAATATACCACAAACGTAAAATCATAATGATCTAGATCGCTTCGATACACGTATCGTATGCTAGTTCATATGCCATGTTGAACAATTAATTTTAATTCGTTTTAATTGAAACGGGTCAATTACGACCCGTAATATTGATCCTGGTACAATGAGTGTGAATAAATTTTATAAATTCGGGTTTACATGGATCAGTGACAATTTTGTAATTTTTTTACTGGAAATGAAAATCGGTTTAGTGAATGAAATTGAATGCTTGGTTTAGATTTTTTTATTGGTGATAACGTTGAGTGTTATTTGTTTTTCTGTTTGTTTGTTATTATTTTTACTGTGAAAGGTTACGTGGTATTTCCAAGACTTTTTATGTTTCAATTGGTTGATTATGCTTTCTGTGCTACTTTTACTGTGGGCATCAAAGTTTTCAGTCATTATACTAGAAGGGAAAATTGTTATAACCTGTCCCAAAATTGTCCTATTCCATAATATCCATAATATCTTATCTCGTCTTTGAAAACCATATCCCGCAGACAGGCGCGACGCGACAGCGCGAGGCAACTCTAACAGAACAGTTTCTTTGAAAAATTCATGAAAAATGTTCCACCAAAATCACGCTGCGCCGCAACATCGCAACGCACCTGTCCTTAATCCATTCCAATCTTAAAACCGCAATAATGACTCCTAAAATCGATAAGCGTAAGCCTTACACAAACAGCAGTAATCTATCGAGTGATATAACATGCAATAACAGAAGACACATGTAGGTACCCGCCCAGTATTAAATATCAATAAACGTTGAGCACAAAAGCGCGCATACCACGCTTATGCAATAGATGGCGTGAAAGGCACAGGTGCGCGCGCGGCGTTTATCGCCCAATCGCTTTCCAATTTTGTATCCGAAATAGATAAGACCAGAAGGTTTATTTTGTCATTTTGATGAACGCCTCTAATGACCGTAAAGCCTCCATAAAGATTACCCAATTTTTTTTAAGGGAATCGTGTTTTATCAGCATGTATATTGAATAGCAATAAGATTAATTACTCCAATGTGCTATTTTTCAAAGGAAATGCAGTGCTCAACAGTTTGGTACCAATCATCAGTTTTTAAAAGCCAATTTAATGAATCGGTGTCGACTATCATATCTGTCAAGTATTTTGATTGTCTTTGCCTTGTCTATATCTAACTAAATACTTACATCAAACAATTGCAAAAGCTAGCATAATAGTTTATTTTTTTGTTATGTTTTTTTCTGGTGAACAACATAGTATATATACATAATTAAATAATATAATTTGACATCAGATCAACGCGAGGACACCCAATGAAAACAATATAAAAATTGTGCCGGCCGTCAGAATGGGTAACTAATTAATTTAATTGAGCATTCCTTAGATTGTAAGAAGTGAGCTTTCTGCACTTTACTTCTTCATGATTCAAGTGTTGATCATTGTCGGACGATTGTCGCTTAAACCGGTTTTTAGGGCTTGTCTGTCAAGATTCGCCAAATGCATCTGTTTGTAAAAGTATGCGAGAGTTGACCACATGTCGTGTAACGATTGTAACCGTCAATGTGGCGGTTATTCTTGATTTTTGGGGGTCAGAAGCAGGAAAAAGGAGAAATTGTTTGTTCGGTTTCTAATCCTCAAAAAACAACTGCATAAGCAATCATAGTTTGTGTTTTTTTTGTTGTTTTCAGGTCATGATATGTCATTTTTGAAAACAATCTCGTCCAGGTATGGTCAATAAGGCAGCTCAATTTAAAAAACTTTTCAAATTTAAGTAAGTATTTTATTTGCATAAACTACAGACCACTTAGGCAATACACTCGAAGGTGATTACTATATTGCCTAGAAAATACCGATTTGCCAATGCGCAGGTTGCATGCTACCGGACAGTTAGAGGCAGCTTAAAAGTTACTGACACACAATGTTGTGAGAAGTCAACGACCTTTTGACAGGTTGTGATGACAGTTGACAGTCAATGTGTCGTGTCGTGTCGACACGGAGAAAATAGTGAGTGTCGAAAGAATTGTTAGGATATAAAAATAAGCGTGCCAAGTATAGCGTCATTGGATATTATAGAAAAGTTAACTTTATGTTTTTGTGATTTCGATTAGGTAATTATTTATGCTTAGGTATTAAAAACATGCCAGATTATAAAACAGTACCTGGGCAACCGAGCTTTGCTCTGGTGAAAAAGAGAATGCTCATTTAATAGTATAGAAAAGTTCATACTAATTCATGTATAGTACCTACTTATTCCATGCTGCCATGATAGTAGGTACTAACTAATTCCATGCTGCCATGATCATTATTCTAATATCATTATTGTCATGTCATTATTTATTATCTTGTTCTAAACTTTGGGCGACCGAGCTCTGCTCGGGTGTAAATACGGAGAAAACTAATTTTCCCAGATATTCGCCCGCGTAAACACCTATATTGCAACTTTCATCGAAATTGTTAGAGCCGATTTCGAGAACGTGATATACAAACAAATATAAACACACATATTGCTCGTTTAATAGTATAGGGTTGGGTAACGGCAAACTCCATTATTTAGGCATTTAAATTATAATTTTTCAGTCGAAAAATCCATATATGCTATCTTGAAAATTAATATTTATTTAAGTAATTTCATACTTGATTAATATAATAAATTGAAAGCCGAGTACACACGGCTACACATCAAGCTATATATTTCCAGTTTATGCTGATCTTGCAATGTATATGATTTCCGTACAATGCGAGGTCAGTTTATATTGCAACTTTCATCGAAATTGTTAGAGCCGATTTCGAGAACGTGATATACAAACAAATATAAATACAAATTTTGCTCGTTTAATAGTATAGGGTAGGATAACGGCAAACTCCATTATTTAGGCATTTAAATTATAATTTTTCAGTCGAAAAATCCATATATGCTATCTTGAAAATTAATATTTATTTAAGTAATTTCCTACTTGATTAATATAATAAATTGAAAGCCGAGTACACACGGCTACACATCAAGCTATACATTTCCAGTTTATGCTGATCTTGCATTGTATAGGCTCTCCGTACAATGCGAGGTCAGTTTATACTGGAAATGTATAGCTTGATGTGTAGCCGTGTGTACAATAAACAAGCAATCGCTTTCCGAAACCACAGTTGACACGCCAGAAAAACAACACAACTGGCAAAACGTACACCGAGAACTATGGGTACGACTCTGCCTAACCCTTTGAGGAAACAAGGCATGACGATATGATATGTTAGAAAAAAAACCGTCCACAAAACAATATTCCTTGCAAGATTTCACTTAGACAAACCCTAATTATACTCGCCCACTTTTTCTCACAACCAACACGAATCAATTTAGCCCAAGATTAATTACACTGTATAGAAATGGGAACAGCCGACTCATTCCATTGTCACGGAAGAGGAAATTATAAGAATGGAATGATAAGTGTATTCCCATATCAAGAAGATAAGGGATGGATTTCGTTAGTTCGTAATTAGTGTGATGTGATTAAGGGACAGTTTTCTTTCTCGGTTGTTTTTTCTGACACATTTATTTGTTTTTTTTTTTAATGTGAGTTTGTTGTCGGCTCCTTGCTTCAGATGAACAAGGCAGAACTATCTGGTACAAGATTCTGCTGATTTGTATCGATTTGTTTTGTTTGATAATGCCTTGAACAAAAAAAAAAAAACATCCCAATTAAAAAAAAAAAAATATGTAGGTGCCGTTTGGGGACTAAAAATAATATTGATAAACCACCGAAACGCACTGTCAAAATTTTGTTTCAGTGCGGTTAGTGGAAGTGCTCAGGTGCGGTTCGGACAAGTGCTGTTGAAATCAGTGCTCTGAGTGGAATACCTCGTTTTTTCTGGTACTTTGTGTATGTTTTCCATATTTGTGGATTTGGACTATATTCATAGGGACTGATGGGCTAGAATCGTAACTCATAGGGAGCCAGAAGACAGGCGTCGTCCCCGGGGGAGGCCGAGGAAACGCTGGCATGATGACTTAGAGGCGTTTATGGGAGATTGGCCAGAGAAGGCAACACACAGGGAAGAGTGGAAAGCAGTGGGGGAGATCTTTGCCCAGCAGTGGGACAAAACAGGTTGAAATGGTTGTTTATTAGTTAGGTAGTTTAGTAAAATGAAGGCAATACAAATACGGATGAAATAGGGTAACAGTACAGTCACTAAGAAAAGTGCTTGTGTACTTTATTTTAAAATAAACTTTGCCATTAATAACCAACAATATTTAATTTAGTTTACACAATAAATACAGGCTTTGTGTGTAAATAGTTTCTTCGCTAAAGTTACTTAACAACGGCCAGAGACAAAAGGTTGAGTCATTATGCGTTCCTTTTCTTACTTTTTTCTTACAAAATAAAGTCTTTTGCTTATTTGGTAAATACTCGGTATTGTTGTAACGTTACAGATAAAAAAAAATGTTATTTTTAATTGACGTACATTAAGTAAAATTTTTAGTCATTCTGTTTAGGTAACACTAGTTAATTACTTGCGTATTTGTATTTAATTCTTTTAAAAATTTGGTAGACATTTTTAAGTAGACAGTAGTAATGTCTACGCAGTATCCACGTAGTCCTTGTTAATATTGTAAGCTTTGTAAAAGGTATTATTATTTTAACAAAATAGAAAGTTTGGTATTTCATTACATCATTTCTAGTAACAAGAAAAAGCAAAAAGATATTGACAAAACCCCGCCCCTTCATAATTTTGCGAGTTTTCTAACAGAATTATTCATATTAACATGAGTTACCTAATTCTACATAACATTGCTTATATAACATGTTAACGTATAACCGCAGAATGCCTGAGGCTTCTTTAATTATTTTACAAATTGCAGCGACGTATACAGCGCCGCCATTTGCAATCAGGTGGGTTTCGCTAATGCCGCTGTTAAAATAATGTGATTGCGTTCCAATATGCCCCGAGCGTTTTGTGTGGTACTATTTTTATAAATGTAGAAAAAAAGAAAAAAAAAAATGAATGTGCTTTATGAACGTGACTATACAATATATCTACTATAAATGCCAGAAGCATTTTTTTTTTGAATAGCTTAGTTTAAACTGAAATGAAAATCTGTCGTCAAGTTTAACTTCACATAGCAAGTGGTCGTTGTCCAATTAGGCCTGGCTCTGTCCAAATTGTAAGGGCCGATATCAATAAAAATAACCGTAGACATTCTTAGAATGTTAATTGTTAATAACAGCAATCATCCGTTTAGCAAATCGACGCGTACTCAATGATACCTATTACACTTCACCAGACTATAAACTTTTAACACTTTACTTTCTGTACTTCCTAGTGCAATCACAATTTGACCTTATAATTGAGGAGTCAAAGTTCAATTTTGTTCAGCGGTTAATTCGAAATCTTTGGAATCAGATGGTATTTGTATGTTACGCGAATGAGAATTGGTGTAATTGCTTTTGAAACGCCAATTAGATGTTTAAAGTATGTCTATTAAATTGTTTACATTTGTTTTTAGAGGAAAGATCTATAGATAGTTAGTTGTTGACTTTCAAGCTAATTTAATCGTCGTCGAAAATAACATGATTTCTCAGTTCTAATTATTCATCTAGAGCGACGCCAACTCGACTAATTATAAATTGATTCACGCTTCGATCAAAATCAAATTCTAATTTTACGATACTCAATAAGTAAAACAAATTATTTTTCACTGCTTTCCCATATTTACTTATTCAATATACAACATCGTAAGTGACATAACAAAAGCTGTACCTTTTATCAACTTAAAGTATTTGAAGTAAGGTTGAAAATTCTTCGACAGCCAATCAGGTTATGAAACCGCAATAAACCGGTTTCGTGATGGATTTAAATATGAAATTGACGATTATGGCATCCGTCATGAGTGAGCGACGAAAGTATAATAATTTCCGGAGGTATATGGTGAAAATAATGAAGTTTGGTATTGGTACAAATTACCCTATTATTATTATCAGAATGTATGGCACGCAATCTAACGGAGTTCGGTAACCACATTGAGTTCAGATGAAATTAGAAACGCTTTCGTGACTTATGCAGTATATAATCTTCTAATCCACTACTCTTCTTCTTCTTTTTCACTTCTTCTCTTCTTTCTTATATTCTTTTGATTATTTCTGTTTTATACTCATGTTTGCATATGAACTAAGTTATACCTATTTTGTTTTCTGCTTACCTACTCTTGTCTTTGTATGCACATGTTTCTGTGTCTAAGTCTATTTTTCTTTCTTTCTCTTCTGTTTTATAATATTTGTCATTAGCGTATGTCATAGATATTGTAGCGGTTACACCAACACATACAAACTAAGCATCAAAGACATGACGTCACACAAATCCTGCATCGCGCAATTAGAGTTTACCGAGCGATCGACCTATATACAAGATTCCGACTTCAACCGTCGGGCAGTTGCCCACCAGACACAACAACGAGGTCGGAGGATCCTCCCTTTTCTATGGTGGATAAGTGAACTTTACACCCTGTTTCTCATACATAACATCACGCCTGTAATCCTCAAAGGGTCAGGCAGGTGTTTCTGTGGTACACCCACATTTCTCCAGTTATGTTTAAGTCCCATGTAATATGGGGCGACCCTATTGCCATTAACCTGAGACAAATCCAGACTCAGGGCTGCTACTGATGTAAAAAACTTTGCTCGACCTGGGTATCGGATCCAGGACCTCATACTACCGAGTATGTAGCGCTTGCGACTACTAGACTAAAGCAGTTTTGATAGAATGTGTCTGTCTATCTATATCTACTTTATATTCATTGCCAAATATTTATATATACTGATAGATACTAATCAGGTTTTGCATTCATAAAACACCAGCGAGGAGGAATATTTAAATATTTTATAGGTGATCATTGAGTATCGATAATATCGATAAAGATTATCAACGCCTTCTCAACCTGCTGCATCTGTGGTCAGTCAGTGTGGCCACCTATGAACACTTTGCTTAGATGTCTTGTTAAAAGTAGTTCAATAAATACGATAGGCCTAATTAATATCAACATAATTTGATACAATTGAACCATCAAGTTTCTGTCTTCATTATTTCATTAGTAAAAAAAAATAGTACCTAAAATGTCTTCTGAAACGTTGATTAGGGTTTACTTACTTTTTCCGCTAATCTATATATTAAGTGAAAATCGCTTCTGGTTTTTTCTTTGAAAAATAAACCGGTAAAGGAAATGGCTAAGGATCATTACTATTAGATTGAAACTGAAGTTATTCTGAAGGTTGAAACACTTACAAAATAAAGTTTTGACAGCTATGAAATATTTCTCAATAAACTCGTTGAAAAGTCGAATCAAGGTAGTTCAATAAAGTAACTAGTAACTTCGTTAAATAATTAATGATTTATTGACTTAAGAAATTATTGAATACACTTAAAATAATTACTCTTCGAACCTGTCGTTCGGTGATTGATGAATGTACATAATTGAATGAATCGCAAAAAATAGTACAAAATTAATCATTACCTATGTCTAGTTTGAAGTTTTTTTGGGCGATTGTACCAATGTCATTTTTCATTAAAATTTGAAAACAAAAAATATAACTCATTAATTGTTGGCTTAAGTTTTAGTAAACATAAAATGCATCTACTTTAAAATTTAACAGTTTTATTAAATCCATATTACTATTATAAAGAGGTAAAATTTGTTTGTTTGGTTGTTTGTAATAATTATAATAATTATTATTATTTATTTATCAAACAAAGTAAGTAAGTTTGTATGTAGGGGTAATCTCCGGAACTACTAGTCGGATTTGAAAAAATCTTGTTGCATTAGATAGCCCAATTCTCGAGGAAGCTCGCGGACGAAGTCGCAGGCAGAAGCTAGTAGTAGATTTATGAAGTAGCTACATAATCTAACATAATAATTTTGCAAGGTAAATCAGAAATGTAAAACTGTCGCTGAAGAAAGCTAATACTAGATTAGATGATAAATTTATTTATACTAAAGATTGTTATTTTCAGTAAAGCACTAAAGTCAATATTACTGTTCCGTCATAAACATGATATTTATTGTAAGAAACAACTTACAAGTCGTTAACATATCCGCTGTTCTCATTCCAAGCGACGTGCTAAAGAGTAGTCATTAACTTCATCCCGTTGCGATACCGCAATGTATTCGCGCCTTTACCGCAACATGGCGGCTTTCTTGTAATAGCGCCATCTATCGGTGACCCACATCGTTACACTTGTTTATGGAATAACGTTCGTTTTAATGATGTGTGATCATTAGATGGGTGTTTATTTACGTACTTATACAATGAAGAAAAAAAAAGTCATACAATAATAATATATCAAATTATCTTTATACAAGGGATCTTTTTAAACTTTTATTTCACGGACAAAGTTATCTGATATTGGAAAATCCAGCTCCGGGCAACAAGACCATTTATCTCATTTAGACATGGTCTTGTTGTTTTTAAATAACTACTTATAGCAATCTTTTAAATCCTCAAAAAACCGCAATAATTCTGGATTTCATAAACACGAGTACAAAACCTCATTTAATCACTTACAAGCGACGACATTAATCTTATATAAAGCTTGTAAATGTCAAAAATAAAATTAAATGGGTGTTTAAACTTTTTCTTTGTCTACAATTAAAAGTAGGTCACACCTTGAGTTAAGTTTTATACGTTTTACGTTAATGAGGTAGTGTGTCTAAAGTTTAAATTGTCCGTAGCCGCCAATTAGTGGGGCCCAGTCAGAGCAAAGACTAAAAAAAGCGGCCAAGTGCGAGACGGAGTCACACACGCAGGGTTCCGTACCACAAGTCATTGCCGTTATTCGCCATTACACAAAACACCAAAAAAACACGTTTCTTGTATGGGGATCACCCTTGTTTTTAACTTTATTTTATTAAATGTTATAATAGCGGCCATAGTAGTTAGACACTTAAAATTATCACAAAGTATGTAACTATTACAGTTCTAAAGATACAGCCCTGTGACAGACGGACGGACAGCGGAGCTTTAGTAAAATGGTCGGGACCCTTTGGGTACGGAACCCTAAAAAAGATAAACGTCTTAACATACAACCTTGTCATTATCAACTATTATCGTAAAATAAATTGTGGGCTGGTGAATTTTCATTACAGTATACCTATTATCATAATGAGCAGCAAATGTCTGCCTGTACTTAGGGCCACTTAGGGGCTGGTTGTCACAGCACACGGTGGTAACAGTTCCAGTAGAACCAGATTTAAACTGAGTGATAACGAATCTGATGTGAAACTAAAAAACTTTTTGAATCTGTGCAGCTCCATAATCATACACTGCAAAACCAATAACATAACACTTTTATTCTAATTTTTATTTTTGGCCTATGTTCTGCCATTGCACGACGAAGGCCTCCCTTTCTCCTTTCCACTCCTCTCTACCTTGAGCTAGTGGGGACCAATCCTGTCTGTAGGCGTCAAGTTCGTCCCGCAAACTTCTCCTGGGTCTGCCCTGATGTCGCTGGTCGTTTTCTGGGACCCACTAACCTACATAAAATTTCAACATTAAGTTTTTGTGTTTTTCTTCCTTCCCTACCTCTTTAGGTATAACAACAAAATCAAAGGTCATAAATCAAAATCATATATCAAAATCATATATGGGATTCGTAAATCGCACCTAATTTTAAACTTATTTCAGTGATCTCTAATATTCTTTTTAATGTTGACTGTGCCCTACTACAAAAGCACATGTGCGTATAGAACAGGAGGTAAATAGTTCAGTTTATTAATATTGAGTTCAGAAACTATGCGGAACATTAAATTAGCTAACTTTGCATACACGAGTCATGAAATATTGCAAAATAAAATTTAAATACATTAGGTACATTTCAATAGATACTATCCTATACTATTAAACGAGCAATATTTGTATATTTGTTTGTATATATATATTTGTACTTACGTTCTCGAAATCGGCTTTAACGATTTCGATGAAAGTTGTAATATAGGAGTTTACGAAGGCGAAAAATCGGTCTGGCTAGGTCTCATATCTGGAAAAATTCATTTTCTCTATTTTCTCAGCCTCGGGAATGTGATACAACGTTGGTATACCTAGATTATATGTTTATCTATTTTTACCCGAGCAGAGCTTGATCGATCAGGTACTTAAGTATAATGTTACATATGGACAAGCAAAAAATTGACATAATATTATTGATACCTATGGTACCAGCAATGAATGCGGATAAAAAGTCGTGACCAAACTATTATTTGGAATTTCTATGCTATTTCAAAAATGAGGAAGTATTTATGTCTCAGTTTTTATAGACTATAATTATAACTATTATCAAAATATATGCTTGTTCTATTAAGACATAAAATTATCATGCAATGATCGCAAAAAATACGTTTGAAGCGGTCTATTTCCATTTGTATGAAGGTAAATCAATTCAGCCTACTACAGTACACTGCTGGACATAGGCCTCTTGTAGTCTGCACCACACTCCCTGTCCTCCGCCTTCCGCATCCAGTCTGTCTGAGTCACCTTTTAAAGTCTTCGTTCCATCTACTGGGGGCCGTCCCACACTCCGCTTGCCGATACGCAATCTTCACTGCAGGACTCGTGCTAAGCTTTTAAATACTTGCAGATTGTGACTAAACAATCTCTTTCACACGACCATTCTACATCCAACAAAATGAAACCAACCCTATTCTATATTAACTAAACTAATATTTACAATGACAATATATCACCATAATTCATAACACACAATTTCCTAGACATTCGGTGCTAATATTTTATCAATTCAAACTAACTTCGGCCATTAATTTGTACAACAGCTGATTAGACAAGCGTGTACTAGCCAGAGAGACTAGTAGATAGTGAAACTGATTTCGAAAGTGAGCGTTGGGTGAATAGCCCTCTTGCACAGATACAATGATTTAGAAATTACTTTAAATGCTCGATTTTATGGTTTAGCCTTGGTTTTTTTGCATGGACTGGTTTGTGAGGTAATCCAATTAGAGCTAAGAGATTTGATAGAAGTTTTTAGTGTTTGTTAATAATAACAGTGAGATTGTTTCATATATATTTAAATATTAATAAAAACCTACGATTTTACCGTACGGTTTCTCCTAATGGCTTCACCCTAAGGCACATACTATTGTTATACATAAATTAGGGAGAAACCTTATGGTAAAACCTTAGAGTGACATCTAAGGTTTTACCATAAAGTTTCAACCTACGGGTATGCCCTTCGGTTCACCACCAACACAAAAAAAATGTTATATCTATAAATTCAACCTTGTGTACTGTTTCATTTTCTATAGTTCATGCAACACCAATTTCATAATAGTGGGCCAGTCTAAAATAATAAAGGCGTATTTATGTTATTATTATTGGTCATTCGAAAAATATGTAAGTAAGTACATTTTAGAGTATGATAAAGATCTATTTCGTCATGGAAAAATGCGTGACCGCAAGCGTGTCTAAATTTAAAACACAAAGTAATGCTCGAGGAACTGCCTTGAGACCAAGGATTTTTGATAATTTTAGAGTATATTATTGTGTCTCTTATTTCATTTATCAAATCAGTAAATAAGAGTCTTTACAGTTTAATAAAAGCACCTTTAGTTTAGTGCTTTTCGGTATTAAAAGTTTCAATTTACACTTCCTTATTCGCCATAAAATATAAGACCTGCCATAAACGAACAGTATTTTTTAAATAAACCAACTCATCAAAGATATTACGGCATTCTGAGCTGATGAAATCACGTACAAAGTTGCACCAATGTTGACAGAAGGAAACCCTGCCGTAGAGCGTTTTAATCTTGCCGACAAAGTTCAACACTACCGCATTGTGATAGAAGATATATTTGTGAAGAACTATACGAATGGTGGCTCAAACAATTCCGGTACAGCTCTTAGCTGGAGCGAGGAAACATCCCACATTTTATTGTTGCTATAAATTTCCCACCGAGATTGTCCGTGGATTTTTATACTCCGTTAGCAAAGCAACCCGGGTTGGTATGGAAGAATTATCGTGACAGCTATCTGACTAACTTCAATTTTGCCTTCTAGTATATCTGGAAGACAGCATAAAATTTTATTGCTTCCAATCTCCATTCAGGAACATGGTTCAGAGTGTCGAAAGCTCTATTAAAATCGGTCTTGCAGTTTCAGAGATACACAGGTAATATCTGGATGACGGTTTTTTTTCTTTTGAACGATGTTTTCTAATAAATGAAACCTAGCTAGATCAATTTATCGCTTCCGAAATCCCCTGCATACTAAATTTCATGAAAATCGTTGGAGCCATTTCCGAGAATCAGATTATATATATACATATATACAAGAATTGCTCGTTTGAAGGTATTAGATAAACGAACGGATATTCTATTTGTAGTGATGGTGGAAGGGTGGGTGAATGTTTTGAATATTTTTCTTTATTATTCGAGAGCATAAGACGGTTGTATACAAAGTAATGAGGATTTGTAACGGCAATTTTAATGATTTAGTAGTCCGTTTGACTGTTTGCGAATGTTCTTGAAATGTTAAAGTATGTTTTCGGAATCTTAGTACTGTTTCTTTTCAATTGTTAATTCTTGTTTTTGTTTTGTTATTGTTGTTGTTGATGTTCTAATTTAGTTGTCTATGTTTAAGTTTTTCTTTTATGCCTGTAAATAAAACATGTTTATAGGCTATTTTTGATAAATAGACGGTTTGTCTGATTAATCTTCTTTGTTAACATCAATAACGTCTTTTGTAAATCTATTTTTTCACGCAAAGAAAGGACTTAATTTAAATTGTTTCATTCCTCTAATGGCATGTAAATGAAATAACTCTCAATACGCAAATGTTAAGATAACTCAGAAATATAAATGACACAAAAATTAAAAAGCATTTCTCAACGATACCAGTTTCATGCTTATCAACAGAAATATTTGCTGTTGCAACACAGTTATGCTATGGTAAAATTTCTAGACAGGGTCAAATAAAATTTGCTAGTGAAACTACAAACGTGATATCTAAACACGATAAAATAAAAATAATAAAGATTTGATGGTTTTTCTGGGGTCAACGTCCTCTGGTAGTGTTGTTACTTGAAGTATGAGTTGAGAAAATCTGATTTCTTTTATTTTATCGTGTTTCAGTATCGATACCAGTCATATCTATAAAGTTTACAACAAAAAAAAGAAACGAATTTGTAAACTGATATTTCAAGTAACACTAACTGTGGTCGATGATCCCACAAAAAAGGATCTATTTACTTTCCTTTTTTGTTTTATCATGTTAAGATATCACTAGTCATCACGTCAGCGGAGTTTTGCTAGCTAATTTAATTTGACCCTGTATAACAACCATTTAATAATCGTTGATTGAGAGTTAAACTTTGCCGTATTCAAATACTTTTTATTTGTGAAAGTGTTAATTTTTCTTGTCATTTTTTTACAATTATTTTGTAGAAGATGATTTAGACGTGTGATAAAAATATGATTGATTGATTTCCACGCTGATAAAATGTAAGAATAAATGAGCTGAATGTAAGTTGCTTGTCATCAAGTTATAGGAAGTTGAGACAAGTGAGGGAAAAGGTTAATTACGATAATGGTGAGATAAATTACGGTTTTCTACTGCACTCTAATTGCGTAACACAATTACAATACAATCTGAATGATTTTGAAGGATATTACTAATCCATTGCTTAATAAGTTTGAAAAATTTGTCTGGTCGAAAACGTAAATAACGCAATGAATGTTGTTGAACTTTTAATCCGATGATTAGTTTCATTGTCACTATAACGTGTATCATGTATTTTTAGTTGAGAATGAAGAATACTTTTAACTTCAGGAAGTTTAAGCTTGTTTATCGATACATAAGCACCTATTTCATTTAGTTTAAAACATAAAAGTAATATTTTGATGAAACAGTTTTCTCACTAAACTTCTCAGTAAGTTTAGAAGAACTTATTTAAGCATTTGTTTCAAGTAAATTCAACTTAAATTCTTGGTAATTCTTTTGTCAGCACTAACAAACTTTAGTTTATACACACGACACAATAGAAACTGTCCATTGTTATTAACATTATTGAGTTATTAGTCCCACGTTCAATGTCCCTTTACAAGTTTTCCCCCGAAAACAACCAAGGGGATGGATTCCAGTTGTTTCAATTCAATTAAAAGGGTTAACTGAATTGAAACGTTTCTTTGGAATGGAATTTCATTAGTCTTGTGTACCTATTTACTAATTATTTTGTAGTATTTAAGTTAAAAGGCTTAAACAATTGGGTTTTTTACGATTACTTAAATTACCTTTGCGGTGGAAAAAATCGAGGAAAATTGATACGATTCCGAGTCAATTTAGAAAGATTTCCGGAACATTAGGTAAGTTAAATTGTGATCCTCGTAATTAAGTTTTTCTTTGAAAATAATATCTTCTTTCGGAGGTACCTGAAAGTCTTCAAAGATGCGACTTATGTACACGATAAAATAAAGTAAACATGCAAATAAATTAATTTAAAAAATACGAAATCATGTCCTATCTATGCTTTTATTGTCTTTGTTTTATTTATTTACTATAAAAAAAAAGAAAAAGACTGCCACCGGCCAATGACGTTAGTCATAAACATTAATTGCCGTCTCATTATTCTTATTAATATTATCCTTTGACATTTTAACAAGTTTATCTTCTGTTAGTTTAAATTAATGATACATGGTAACCTTTCAATATATACAAAAATTTATAATTATTTAGTTATTTGCCCTTTTGACCTCGACGTCGCTCATTTTGTTTTGAATATTTATTTGATAAATTTGCGAATTGCGAAATTCTCTGGGGTAAAGCTGTTGTAAACCTAACGCATTTTTTAAGGCTGGTAATACACGTGCTTAAAAATTGCACAAGGCAAGGAAGCAGGTTGCTGTAACAACTTCTGATGGGTGATATGATAACGTTCGTTGGTATAGCTAAAGATTGAAATTATTAGATTTGCCCTCACCGTACTAAGTCGCACGAAAAAGATTTTAAACTAAGAAGAGTGAGCTCACACAATAATCACAACTAAGTCAAGGCTCTGCGACATTGTGTGCGTCAGAGGTGTCAAATCGAAACAGAAATGCGACCATCTTCTGCGGTAGGGCGAATCTACGATTTAAATCTTTGGCTGACCCTATGGTACGAATACTTGCATGCGGTTTGTGCAAGCTACTGGCATGTAAATTTCCAGTTGAATTGTTTTCCGCAGAAAAAAATAGGTACCTATCTGTCTAGTTTTAGTCTCGTCACCCACGGCGCTGCTCAAAAGTAACGTGTGACAAACTCAAATCACCAGTGAGAAGATATTCCGACCTCGCCGCCGAGGTCCGTTGCGATCGCGACCGCGTCCCCGAGTAAATGATACTCCCCCTCGACCCTTGCTCGATAACGAGGTGCCAGCAGTTATTGCAGCTGAGCACGTACCTTTAAATTTCCCGACTAATAATCATGATCAAAACTTTGATCCAGCCCGTCCCATCCTTGATGTTCTCCCTCCGGTTGACGCCCTAAGCCAAGGTTCGTACCCCACAGGCGGTGCCCTTAGCGAGCGTTCACCTAGTTTTAATCAGCATAGTTGAATAGCCCCTGGCTGGAAGTTTAAGTGTAGTAGCTTAAGGCACCCACAGGAAAGCCCGGTTAAGTAGTCATGATCTCAGAGCTCATCTACGAGATGACCTATAAAAAAATAAAAAAATAGTATAACGTCGCGATTTACTATTGCGTTATTAGGTCACTAGTCAGTAATTGGTTGCATCGTGTATGGACCGCCATTGGGATACTAGTGCTGTGACATTCTGTCTACTCATTGGTAATTTGATTTAGTATCACGATTATTTTGGGTAGCGTTGTGGCCGATGGGCCTTATTATTTATTGAAGAGTACATGTCGACAATAATTACATACCAAACAAGATCCAAACAGACAGTTTTCCTTGAACATAAAGTTGCGGTTTAATTATACATCAATACAAATTTTAAGTGTCAGGGTCTTTGGGTGGTCAACTGGTCATAATGTCTTCACGTGGCGTTCTGTCATTTTTTATTTTATTATTAGTTTTCTAATAAAAACGAGACATTTACACAGTTCTAAGCTAATGCACGGTATTTAGCGCTCTCAGGCTTTCAAAATTGAGTTCTTTTTTGTCATTGTCATCAACGACCGTCGCCGTGCTTCAGAAAGCACGTTAAAGCCCGCAACACATTCTCCGCAAAACTACACGAAACTTGCCGAATACGAGAGTGTAGAGACAATACTCGTCTATATTCTTGTTGTTGTTCTTGTTGACAGCCTCGTTGGTCTAGTGGTCGCCAGCGCTACTACTAAGCATGAGGTCCTGGGTTCGATTTCCAGGTCGGGCAAAATGTTATTGGATTTTTCTATCTGAAATTTCTCAGTAGCAGCCTGGAGTCTGTATTTGTGCCCGGTTGATGGCAATAGGCTCGCCCCCTAATACAGGGGACTTAAAACATAACTGGCGAAATGTGGGTGAACCTGCTACAGGGACACCTCTGACCAACCCTTCGGGGAAATAAGGCGTGATGTTATGTATATTCTTTTTGTTCTCTTTTCTTGTTCTTCTCGGCAAATGTTCTCGTTGAGATGTCCCGCCGAGAATGTGGGACTGGCTTAAAATCCGTTGATCCCAGCTGTCGTTTATAGATATTTGACAGTTGTTACGGGTCGTCAGAAGCCCGAAAGTCTGACAACCAGTTTTATCAAGGGGTATTACTCAGAAACTGGGTTGCGGAGGTCAGATAAGCAGTCGCTCCATGCAAAAGACTGGTATTCAGCTACATCTGGTAAGACAGGAAGCCGACCCAACATAGTTGGGAAAAGGCTAAGCAGATGATGAGTCGTCATCATCAACGCAACTCAATGCTGTTCCTATTTTTCCATCTTCTAAATAGCATCTTAATACATATTTCGTCCCTCACTTTCCTTATTTTTGAAGCCAACTTTGCTATAAAATAATCCTCGATATGTAAAGAATTGGCACATATTGTTGACAGGCTTAATTCAGGAGTTTGGTATCTCTGTGCATTGACCAGCCGAAAACGAAATCACTAGATAAACTTTGATAGACTTTTTCTATAAAAATGTACCTCCTGATAGATTTATTTTTCCGTTCAATAGAGTTTTTCCTGTAGGGGGGTTAGGGAGAGTTATATCCATTGTCGAAACGCGTTTCGCTAAATCAACACTTCAGGAGAATTTTTCGATTTCAGGGCAATAGCTGGATGGTACTCCAATATTATTGCTTCAATCAACGGACAATTGATTTGATTTTTATTTTCTCTTTTTTGACGTTGTGTATGTCTCTTAGTTTTGCAGGTTGTCAAATATTTTGACTTGTGCAAGTTTACTTTTTTATACAGTTTTTGGTTATAAAACTAACAGCGAGATAATTTGCAGTAAATAAGTCCATAGTGAAAAAAATATTGTTACAATTTCGGAGCAATAGGTGTGTGACCAATTAACGAATCAATCAACTCATCTTATCGCAGTTCATTGCGAGACTAGGCCTCTCCCAAGCTGCGTCACAACACTCTGTCCTTCGCCTTCTCCAGTCTGTCCCAGCTACTTTCTTAAGGTCGTCGGTCCATCTAGTTCGGGGGCATCCCACGCTACGCTTGCCGATACTGGCCGACATCGGCCATCGGTCCTTTGCGAACATGGTCAGCCTGCCACTACAGTTTGCTTACTCTACAAGCTATGTCGGTAACTCCGGTTCTTTAAAGTTAAGAAAAAAGTACAATAACTTTACTGCTTAAAATTCAAAATGTGCCAATTGCCTAATACGTATAAATCTGGAGTTGTCGATTCACCCACAAATAAATTAACTTCGAAACGGAGCTCAAGAAAAAAAAATATAATTATAAAGTGTCGATTCGCCCATTTCGAGCGGTTAAATTCGTACTAATGAACCAATAAGCCAAATATTTTGACACGTGCAATTAGACTTTTTTAAAAGTTTTTGGTTATATCTAAAACTTGCTGCAAGTTAACTCCATGGAAAAAAGTAATTTATCTTGCAAATGTACATAGTGCTTTAGATAACTGATTTATTTGGTGGTATACGAAAAAAGATGAAGTAGACTTTATATATTATCTGCTCCTACAATAAAGATAACTTTTACGGAAAAATAGTCTTGTCCACGAAGAAAATATTATTTCAAAAAGTTATTTCAGTAAGCGTGTCTTTTGCCGTATAAAAAGTACATTACGATGTCTACAAAAAATGGGAAACAATAGTTAAAATTTATGAAATTCAAGCATTTCAAGCTTAGTTTTTCGAGATAAAAAGTGTTTGAATAAAGCGCTAACCTGTGTCCCTGTACTCCGTGTTCTTTATCCGCTTATTTGCGTGTCTGGATTTCTCAGTGCCTGAATTTCATCCGAGGAATTAAAGTTAGACTAAATTTAACTGTACGTAGAATTTTCGTTGAAAACTTACTTAGATTTACGTTTGTTATACCTAATAATGAGAGAATTATATAATGGGTAGACAAAATGAAATAGTGTCAACAGTTACTTTTTTTTCATTTTATAGCAAAAAAATTAATACCCACTAGAGTAAACCGAAAAGAAAGTTGCATATTTTTAGATCTGGCTTGAAACTGAAACTCATTTATCCATAGACCCAATACAAATATGATGGCAATCAGCCTCATAGATTTTTTGGGCATCACATAATTATATCAACAACAATACCAAGGTACCTGGTTGGAATAACCAACGACGGTCGCCATGGCACAATGGTCTACCTAAAGGAGTGCGGAAACCTAACCAATAACATGGAATTCCTAGGTATGCTTTCAGAAAAGTAGGTTGCAGCAATCACTAATCCTCCTTCCAAGTTCTTTAAAGCCTTACTAAAAACGCCGATCAAACAGAAGAAGACCACAGCCTAACAACTCCACAATGCCTATCAACTTTACTTGAAGCGGATTAAATCCAAGTATTCTACTTACTAATCTTAACACAGTTGGATAATACGGTATTCAGGCTCGGCTATACTTGAGCGAAATTTAATAAGTCATGTAGCTTAGGTACGAGTATTTTCGTAACTTCTAACTTACGTGAACTTAACTTGTGATGGTGTAAATGCGAATTAAGAGAAGCAGAAGTAACATTGTTAGATTAGCCTGTAAACCTCACAGCGTCCCAGTAATTTTGCGAGGGAGGACTCTTAAAAAAGAGAACATTGGCTTTGGTAAAAAGCATGCCATATTGACTAAGCTAGTTTGATTCTGAAAGTAAAATGCTATAAATCTATTGGCAAGTTGGATAACTTCTATTGCTGCAAGTTGCGATGGGCTGTGGTCCTGATAATAGATAATTTCGGATATAATCATCTGTGTCTTATCCGCATAGTTTGTTCGAAATAGGCTTTCTCTAATATCTACTTTGTGGTGTTGTCTTTAATATAACTTAACTCCTCTTTACGTTAGCCGTGTTAATAATGCTTCTACTCGGAATTAACTACAGGAATTGTTCGCACTTTGCTTTGTACCTACATTTTTACTTGGTCTGGTTAATTCTGTAAGGAATGTCTGTTACGCTGTGGTCAGATTTGTTGCTAGGGACTTGGTGTTTATTAGAGGGGATCTTTTTCGTTAGCCCGAAACCACTCAATCCTTGATATTGGTTATCTCATGACTTGTCTCGCTGTTAGTGCTGTATCGTGTTATCTTTCTCTGTTGTTCCTTGAATAGTTGATCAGACCAACCAGACCTTTGTTGTATTCATTTACTCTTCTTGTCTTTGATGTATGCACGTGTCTCTGTGACAAATAAACCTATTTTTCTTTCTTTCTTTTCTTCTTTCTAATGTCGATGTAACGGGTACGACTAGTCTACCAAGTTGTTCATTTATCTTGGAATCAGCTATCGTATGTGCCAGCATTTTGTAATATCTGTATTTAAAAGAGTGTCCTTGGAGTTTTTTGCCCGTTCTTCTCCATAGAGATCTACGTTTTGGAATGGGCAACTAGCTTCAAATTTTTGACTAACTGACCGCTTGTTTGACAAATCAAAAGTACTTATAAATGGTTTAATTGAAATAATTGCTTGTTTATTCGGCTTAGATGGGCGTCATGGGTGGCATATTTCAATTTCAATATGAAAAATATTGATGTACTAGCAGCGCCCGCGGTTTTACCCGCATAAGTCTCGATCCCGTGGAAATATCGGAATAAAAGTTCTATGTATTAATCCAGACCAGGTTATAAACTATCTGTGTGCCAAATTTCATCCAAATCCGTTCAGTAGTTTTTGCGTGAAACAGTAACACACATGCATCCATCCATTCTCACTTTTGCGTTTATTTCTAACACAACTAACTGTAGAATCGGACGTCGATTTCTTAACTGCAAACCCTTAAAATAGTGTAGTACTTTGTATACTGTTATTCGCTAACCGCATAAGTCTATCTTTAGCTTTGGGTCACGGTTTTTTACGATCGAAGTGCGAGGAAGGGACTTTTATAGCGCTTGCAATTGTATATGTAGATGTCTTGAATAACGGCCGCCCTTAGTGTGCGGGTCAGTTTAGTGGTTTGTGACGAAATTGGACTGAAGGATGTCATATTTAGTGACATTTCTGGCTGTTGCAACATAAGAATGCACTGAAAAAGCATGTTTGCGTTGTATTCCATACTAAAGAAATTTGGACTCATTTTAGGCAGTCAGGTCCGTCATTGACATAGACAGGCGAATCTTTTCAAGTTTTAACTATGCGTGAGTTATTTTTAGGGTCAAAAGGAAACAACGGAACCCTTATAGGATCACTCGTCTGTCCGTCTGTCACAGGCAATTTGCTCCGAATCTAATGGATCGATAAAGTTGAAATTTGGGACACACGTATTTCTGTGACCCAAACACGGACATCTAATGTAAATAAATTAATTTTGATTATTGGCCACTTTTGGGGGGCAAACAAGAAAAAAAAAAAGGTTTTGTAAACTGTACTGTGTGAAATATAAAATGAAAGGGCTTATTGTGAGGATGTCAAATATATTGTATTTTTTTTATAAAAAAAATCTTATAGCGAAGAAGAAAACTATTGAGTTCACCTGACACGTTTCGAATACTACTGAAATACTAGTTATAAAACCGAGCGACATCGACAGGCTCGGGTCTATAAATTGATGTATGCAAACTACCTGAATCCTACATCTACTCCAAAAAACCACATCTACCTTTCATCATTACAGTCCCAAGTACAAACAATAGCTTGATAGCAGTTCATAACGTGTGCAATCTAAATTTAGATGCTGCGATAGCACCGAAAGGGAATTAGTACAGGGATCACGTAGCGCACTGCTAGATATCCAGCACTGCGCTGTCCAACCTTATCTCTAATTAAAAATAAACTACCTTTATAAGCTAGTTTTTTTTTTGCAACGCGATTGTGTAAACAAATGGCTTAGGTAGACAAAAGCTTAGGTAGGCGATTGGCGGCGGTGATCTCTCGCGTTCGATCCTGGTCCAGGCCATGCTACGGAGCGAGAGGGCATGGGAGGCCGTCACCTCCTTCTGCAAAGCATTAATGCTCGCGAAGGAAGAGGCGGAACGCGTGAGGGAGAGATAAAGTTCGCGCCCTCATGCGCCTAATCCCCGCAGGAGACGCCCTGGGTGTCGCGAGTCGCAGGCCAATTCCCGTCTACCGTAGGCACGGGCTTGCGGACGGTGAGCAATGGGTAGCTCGCCGTCCGATAAGGACCAGGCTCGGGTCGACGGCGCGTTGTGTTCCACGCGCGGCTCATAGAGATGTCAGCAGAACTGACGGGGTCTGCTAGGGCCGATGCCTGCCGGAGTTGCGGGAAAGTCCGAAAGGGATACCGGGGCCCCAAAAAAAAAGTTGACAAAAACTGAATTGAAAATTTAACATTTAAACGTAAGTTACCATTGTTTTATCAAAACATTGTGTTAGTCCCTATTATTTCAATATTTTACTTAACATGTGCATAAGCTCAGAAAAAAGAACCATTTACAAACTCCTACAAATACCGCTACAGCGCGACATCTTTTTCAAACAAAGTACTGTTTACATTATCGGAACATAATTAATAAACACATTATAATTATACCATGTATGTACCAAAGTTAAGGCAAATCTTAATCTTTACTTTCCATTGTTTTTGTGGGGAAGCTTGCTTTTACGTACATGACCTCTGCTGTTTTAAAGTGAAAACTTATTTGAAACTCAAAGAGTTCTTGAAAAGTTGGATTTCGTGGAGTGATCTTGTAAATTGACGTGTGACGAGGAAGGTAAAGCCGGATAATATAAAGTAGATACACAAGAATTTTTTGCATGGATTCTATCAAAAGAGTTGTTGAATAATTGAAGGCGCATGCATGGATTTGCGCAACATTTCCTATATTAATAATGAATATCGCAAAACAATTTTCATAGTAAGTAGTTGATGTTTAATATTATGATATTCATGTTGCATAATTCGTATCGTTCGAAGAATTCATAATGTTGATTAAATCTATAATAACATAGCATGTTTAAGTTCCCAGACACGACCAATTAAAGAGTGATAATATTTTTATAACGCAGTAACAAACACTACGTAAAATCAGCGAAAGACCCGACAGTATTTCAGTTAATTATTTCGAGGTATGGGGAACAGGGTGTAAAGTTCACTCATCCTCTATAGAAAAGGGAGGATCCTCCGGCCAGACGGGTGTTGTGTCTGACGGGCAACTGCCGTACGGTTGATGTCGGATAGTCTCTCTGTCGTTCGCGCGGTAAACTCTAATTGCACGATGCAGGATTTGTGTGACGTCATCTCTTTTGATACGTAGTTCATATGTGCCGGCTATAACCATTATAATTACATAATATCATGCCTGTAATTTCCCAAGATTTAGGCAGAGGTGAACCTATTGTACAGCCATTTTGTTTTTGGTAAATGACACTTATAAAATACTTATAAATAATGAAGATCTGATCCGAATTGAAAACTCAATACCTGTTTTAACTGCCTTGTTGGTATTTAGCTGCTGTTTTCATGAGGCTGATCATTCACGAGTTCGGTTCCCCAGGTCGGGTGAAAAGTTATCGAGCTTTGCTATTAGAAAATTCCCAGTAGCAGCCCGGAGTTTGGAACTTTTTGATAAAAGGCAATAAAGCTCATCTCTATACATGGGACACAGCTTGCGAAAAAGTGGGTGTTATCCCGGCTAAATTCAGTTTTAGGAGCAAAAAGAGTGAAGTTATGTATGTATGTACTTACAAAACAATATCAATATATAGCATAGTATATTCAGCCAATAATGTGCCCACTGCTGGGACACAGGCCGTAATCCACCACGCGGGCCCAGTGCGGGTTAGTAGATGTCACATGTTTTTGGATTTTAGGTTCTAGAACACGTCGGTTGCCTCACAATGTTTTAATAATAATCCTCTTCACAAACACCTACTCCCTACTAGTTCTAGTCGCAAACACTTGCCCTTTGACTGACCTGTCACGTTGCAATAGCGCCCTTGGATCTCATGCCCATCCATCAATTGTTCTATCATCCCTCATTCGGAGAACTCGCTTGAAAAGATGGCCCACCCGAATAGTTGGCTGTAAACATAAATCGTATTGTTTCTTCATAACATAAGCTTAATCATCACATCGATATAATATTATATAGGTGTTGCCTAGTGGTCGCCAGGCTACCTAGGTACCCGATATTCCCGGGTCAGGCAAAGTGTTAAAGGGTTTTTCCATCAGGAATTTCTCGGTAGCATCCCGGAGTCTGGATTTGTGCTCGGTTGATGGCAATAGGCTCGCCCCCTATTACATGAGACTTCACATAACTGGCAAAATGTGGGTGTAGTATATGTCTACCTTACCCTTCGGGGAATACAAGTATGATGTTATGTAATGATAAATAATATTATAATTTAATTAAACAAATGCCCGTGTAGAAGTTGCTAAAAAGTAACGAACTTTAAACCGCACTTTTCTTTGACAGTTCATGTAGCAGTCGTTGCGAGGTCCGCGATAATGATATAAATCTTCGAACTCGAACCTACAGCTTTTCTTTACTCTTGTTCCTTAGAAAAAGCAATTCCAACCTATCCTAATTACCCTGTATAATCAGATTAAGATTAGTTGTTTGATTCAGTAAATCTTATTCTTTTTCGTCTCAAATGACCAAAACACACGTAAGTAAATTATTCAAGTTTTTTCACAGGTTTACCGTCAACACGTAACTAAAAATAACCATAATTCGTTCCATTGTTGCCGGAAAAATCGGACTTCACGACAAACGCCATGTTTTCGCTTCATTTCAATTTCAAATTCAAGAATGTTGATTTATAAGTGTGCGATGCATGTTTTGTTTAAAACTTAGCACGAGCACGAGCCGGGGGTCGTTTTAATACGATAATTGTTACAAGACACGAAGTTAAATAAAAAATATTTGATGAAAACGTGGTTTTGCAATGAAGACAAAACTATTGTTTAATAAGTTCAATCAAATTCAATCACTGACAGACAACGTACTACCTAAACGGCTGGGTCTAGAAGCATGACATTTTGATCAAAAGTTCCTTATTTGCAGCATAATTATGCTGAGATAGGAGCCTTTTGGCCTCGTACAGGACTTTCTGTTAATTTTTAATTTTTTATTAATATTTTACTGAGTGTTTTAGTTTTATTTGTAATTTCCTGTGCGAGTCTTAATCAATATTTTTTCTTTCTTTCTTATTATTTAACGAAAGTGAGCACTAAGGAAAGAATTTAGAAAATTTATCCCGAAAGGAGTTAAAGAAAAAACAAGATTTTTTGTATGTATGTTTGTTTGTTTGTTACGCTTTCACGCTAAAACGGCTAATGGATTTGGATGAAATTTGGTACACAGATAGTTGATAATTTGGATTAACACATAAAAATATAAAAATACTTTTTATCCCGATATTCCCATGAGAACGAGACTTATGCGGGTGAAAACGCGGGGTGCAGCTAGTAGTCTATAAATGAAGAAACTGACTGACATAATTATCAACGTATAGCCTCAACCATTTAAGCCAATTTTCATGGATCCCATTCGAAATAATGTGAAAAAAAAATCGCTTTCGGTTAACCTGTGTCATCATTTTTATTAGACCAGTGCACTCTCAAAATGGTTAAGGAAAACTACAATTAAGTAGGTACCCATTGTGTAATATATTTTGTAGCTACACATTACCATTATTTTACCCTGAAACCCACTTTATTAGGGCTCGGCGTAACATGTCCCTTTCTACCATACATAGACTATTAGTCATCTCATCTCGGTAGTCACCCCCTTTCTAGCCATATCATCTTTCTCACAGTCCATCTATCGTTGTTAGGGTTCCGTACCTCAAATGAAAAAAAAAAAAAAAACGGAACCCTTATAGGATCACTCGTGTGTCTGTCTGTCTGTCCGTCTGTCACAGCTAATTTGCTCCGAATTTAATGGACCGATTAAGTTGAAATTTGGTACACATATGTATTTCTGTGACCCAAACACGAACGTGTAACGTAAATAAATGAATTTTGAATATGGGGGTCACTTTTGGGGGCAAACAAGAAAATTAAATAAAAGTTTTGCAAACCCTGTGACATATTTAATGAAAGGGCTTGTTGCGAGAATCTTTTAAAAACATATTATATTATAAACATATATTATATTATATTATTATAAACACATTTTTTATATAATTAAAAATAAATACTTTTAAAGATACTTAAGAAATTCGATGAAAATTGACCATTCCCCTAGTATCTCCGAAATTACTGACCTAACATTATGAAAAAAAAAAACATAGTATGGCTCTTTACTGATAGATTACAGGAAAACCTATAAGAAGTCTATGGTCTTAAAATAACAAGGTAAATTTCTCAATATTGTGCGTAAAAACTTACATTTGCAGTTGGAATGTATGGGAGAACATTTTTTTCAACTACAATGTTAAGTTTGTTCTTGGGATAAATAAATTCATCTCAACTACGGAGCCCTTCATTGTGCGCAGTCTAACACGCACTTGGCTGTTTTTTTTTTGGTTTTTCCCTTCTCAAATATGTAGTTATCACATGAGGAGAAATGAGGAAAATGTCGTCAGGAAAGTGATGGTGGCTACACAAAGTTAGAGACACATATATTGTAGACTATTAAATAAATTATTTTTGATGTATATGTGCATCTTGTTGAGGCTGACTGTGCAAGCCCTTAATGTACTATAGAAAGCGGTATGTAACTCTCGCTCTTGGTTCCACATATCACATGCAACTATATGCGAAAGCAGGCTAGTAACGCTTGCTTTACCGGTTGCACAGCTTGAATTACTGCAATGCCGTAACTTATCGCTGACGGGACATACCTGCTTTTAGGGATAGTTATGGTTGGTCTCGTGTATTTTCACAAAATCTGTAAGAAATAACAACAGTCCAGAAATTTATATTGTTAATGATGCCCTATGATTCTTTCCCCTCCCTTTTTATAAATAAACTTGTAGATATTATTATTATTTCGTATTTCATTTTAATTCTTTGATATTTCCCGGACCTTTGGAGCATACGAGGGGCCGAAGCCAATTCAATAATGGGCCCCCGGAAACTGTTGCTAGCACATAGTGACATAGCAGCAAGGAGGCAACATGCCCTTTTTTTGGGTGTGAAATTATTAAATAACTTCTCCCGCTCTGGGTGGAGCGGGAGGGTGTGTCAGACTCTTACTGGCTAAAACCCACCCGTGTTCCTTCGGTTGCCCTGTTGCCGGGGGCCGCGATCTTTCGGTTTTCTTCGCAACCCCGGCAGGCATCGACCCTAGCAGGCCCCGTCAATTCTGCTGACATCTCTTTGAGGCGCGCGTGGAACACAACGCGCCGTCGAGGCAACATGCCCTGAGGTGCTTATGAGGAGTGGAGAGGTATTCCACGGCTTTTAAATTATGTAAATAATATCTTGGAAATTTAACTTTGAATTTTGAATTGTGAGGTTAAATTTTATTTGTACCTTAATATTTTTCTGAATATGTCGTTGCCAGCATTTTGAATAAAAATTACAGTTTAAAAAGGTATCATGCACCTGCTATGTGAATTTGATTGAAAATGACTAACGTTATTGCTCATTGACCGTACCTACTTATGCATCTTTTTTGTTAGTCCTACAGTAGGCTATTGACGCGGTGGCGTTTTTGGGGTTACACAGTTTGGTTCCCCTTATCACAACTATGTTTTCTTTATTTTCTTTATGATTTTATTTAAACATTCCCAGTTGTTACTCTGTGTTCAAAATTAATCAAGCCCCATGAGTGTTTTAATTTTCCTCTTACCGCTTCCATGAAATACAAACATAGATTTTAGACCAGACATTCCAAAGAAAATTTCCATGCAAACTCCGCCCCCATGCACCTCTCTACTCCACTATGTGCTAAACGCTAACACATAGTAATAAAGTTGAATATCGCGTGCGCTCTTTGGTCGTGTTCGAACACGGTACTAAATGAAGAATTGTCTCAATTCTTATTCCGTCTATAAATAAGGTAATAATTGATCTAGAGAAAAATTATCTTATATCTGGATAATAAACTATATTTTCTTACTGTCAATAATTATTTTAGATATAAAAGCCGAGTAATCTTGTTTTTGTTTCAATAATCTTAAAAAAAGATTTGATTTTCGAAAAAAAAAGAATCGAGCGAAAATGTTCTAATTACGTAACTGTCTTATATATGGAAAGAAAAAAATCCAATAAATCATATACTGAAATTCCATTTTGATTGTATGCGTGACTTTTTCAGAATATTAATGAAAATTAACATACAATTTAGGGAGTCTCCTATTAACTCGGAGGCTAACTGAAATTGTAGATTACATAAACTTACTAAGAATACTTAAATTGTAAGTAATAAAACAATAAACAAGACGTCTTATTAAGCAAGTAATTAGTAGAACAAGATCTTAAAATGTTAAATACTAATTAATTCTAAGATCGTAGGTTGACTAAACCTGTACAAACACAGATTTCTTAGATCCTTTAAATTAATTCCATTGTAACAGTTTCATTTCTTGTTTTTTAATTAAATATTTACACTTCCAGGGCAGAAATGTCACATAAAATATGCTTTCTATTGGCCAGCGTAAATAAATTAGTTGAACGGTGTTCTCGGTACTGTATAATGAGCACGGAAAACGGCTCCTAATTTTCTATTTAGGGAACATTTTCCAAAAGGATTTGCTTAGCCTGGGAAAAACAAAGGATTACATTGAACTCCTTCACACTACCCGTGATTTCATCATAACTTTAAAAAGGCTTCTGCAGACAGGGGCAACGTGACTCTAGTAGAACAATATTTATGAAAACTTCATGGAAATGTTTCTACCAAAATCGCGTAGCACCATCGCGTCGCGCCTGTCTGCTAGAGCCTTAATTCTGTATACAGGATTTATTACTCCATTATCGCTCCCTTAGATCTTGGCCCAACCCTTTGACACAGCAGGCATATTTATGACGTAGTTAGGCATAATGACGGAGCTAGGCTTATGACGTAACTAGGCATGGATCGCACAGTCCTCAAGAAAGGTGCTTAGAAATGGCGTACAGGCTCTTACTGCCTATCGCTGACCGGCCAACAAACAGTCCCAATTCTAAGGCCTGACAACTCTCTGGTGATCGAAAATCTAAGCCCTCTGGCATAACTTTTTTTTTTGGATGGGAAATTATCAAATAATTTCTCCCGCTCTAGACGAAGCCCACCCGTGTTCCTTCGGTTGCCTGTATGTTGCCAGGGGCCACGGTACCTATACCTTTCGGACTTTCCCGCGACCCTGGCAGGCATCGCCTCTAGCGACCCCGTCAGTTCTGCTGACATCTTTTTGACGCGCGCGTGGTACACAACATGCCGTCGACCCGGGCCTGGACCTTATTGGGCGGCGAGCTACCCATTGCTCACCGTCCGCACCGTCTGCACCGTCCGCCTACGCCTACGGTGGCCGGGAATTGGCCTACGATTCTCGATGCCCAGGGTAGACGCCCTGGGCATTAACATTTAATTTCGGTCGTAAATAATAACGTAGTATTATCAAGTCTAATAAAACCAACTTCACTATCACAAAAAAAAATCCTCACTCATATTCAATCGCATTTACAATAACAGTCTTTAGTGAAATGAATAATTTACAAATGTATTAGACGAGACATCACCATCAGGTGAGATATTAAGATAGAAAGTATAGGAAGCAATGATGAGCTGTGTACCGGAAGGCTTAGTAAACACACACTATATATATTTTCATTATATAAATTCTGCTTAGTATGAGATTCCACTGAAGTAGAAATCGTTTATGATATCGTAAAAACAATTGACGGCTACCAGTTTGTTTTATTTGTTTTATTCGAATTTAGAAATGAATGTTCGAATGTTTCGAAGCTTCGTAAGTTTTTCTCGCTAAAAAGTTATCGCGCTAATGCGGTGGACACATAAGTGGCTTTGCCACGTTTATTATGTACCGCCACTCTAGGCGATAAGTGCTACACAGCCCGAATTATCGCGACGATAAGCGATAATGGTTGGTCACAGCTGCGTCTGCGTGTATCGTATCACAGTGTGAAGCTTCGGCACGATAGACGCAGATGCAGCCGCAGCTAATGCTGTGTCAATAGTAATCTATTGATTATAGTGGAAACTACCAAATCACAGCTGACACTGTGACCTATGGGTGGGTAGGATCTTAGTAGGGTCAAAAATAACGACTTGGACCCAGATTATCAAAGCTGATGATTTTTAATTATTTTGGGTAATCAGAGCAGGGTATCGGCCACGACTTACGTGTTGTAGGTCGTGACTTTGAATCCAGGCAGGCACTTTAGCTTGTGTATTTAATTTCAGGTTTTCCATCAGCGTTTCGTTTTTCGTGGGGAAACTGGCATGTCCTAGAACAAAAAAAAAATCTAAGATAAAGATGTCACACATCTACCAACCCGCACTGGGCCCGCATGGTAGATTATGGTCCTCTCACAGAGAGGAGGACTGTGTCCCAGCAGTGGGAACATTATAGACTGATTATTGATGAGAATATTTGGACTCTATAATATATCATAGGAATGGTAAACAATTTACTAAGCTGGAAATCGCAATGGTTTGCTTATTGGTTGACAACATGTGTAACTTCACAGGTAGATAAAAAGCTACCACCAATTACAGCAATATTTATAAATATTGTGATATTTTGTTTAAAACTAACTACTTTAAAACACTGTGTCTTTCCTACAAAGTGTTTGCTAAACTGTTTAAAACAAACACCGTTTTAAACATTTCAACCCTGCAAATGCCACACTATCATTTCCCGACAATTAATCAAAACATTTCCTTTCTAAAATTTACGAGCTGCAAACTGCAAGATAATGCACACCTACTTTTGTCCTATGCAAAATTATGTTTAGTAGTACGGTACTTACTTAGTGTAATTTTGATGGAGGGACATACTTTTTTACCACAAGATTCTGGTTTATCTGGAGTTTATCAGCCGTGGAGTTTGTCAGTGTTCAGCCGGTATCTCAGTATTTTTATCCTTTTTAGCCATTTTATTTTTTTATCACACAATCCATCCATTGATTCCTTTAGTACTCATCCACATTAATACTTTCGACGAAATTTTCCTCACGACGACCTCGTCACGAAAATTTCGTCGTGCCTTTAAACTAGATGAGATCTAGTATCTGAATGAAGGTGCATTCCATAATCGACCGCAAGCGGCAACTGCAGGCGATGTGTCGACGCGACACGACTTGTTTGTATGTATTTCTATGAAGGCGACGTCTACGGAAAGAATTCATAGAAATTCATTGAAACCAGTCGTGTCGCGGGGCGATACGTCGCCTACAGTTGCTGTCTGCGGTCAGCTACGGAATTATACTTTTAAAATATTATTTTTATAATCAGAAGCCCGAAGGTCTGAAAATTTAGACTTACCAAGGGGTATCGTGTTACCTAGTAACTTTATTGTGGAGGTCCAATAGGCAGTCGCTCCATGTAAAATCCTGTTATTCAGCTGCATCCGTTTAAAATGGAAGCCAATCCCAACATAGTTGGGAAAAGGCTAGGTAGATGATGGAATGTGTAAAAGTGTTTGTTAAATCTTATTTACACGGAAATATAATTTATTATTTATCATGGTGATTAAATCTTCATCTCTCCTTTTATTTGAAGAAGCCTTTGTCCCGCAATAGGACAGCTACAGTCCAGTAAATTATAGAAACAAGCAAGTATTTGGTTTGTATTTTACTAACGTTTAAAGCTGCGACGTCACAGAAACGAACATGGTGTCGACATGTTAGGATAACATGTAATTAATAATCCTAACGTTTGCGTGATAAGCGCTAACAATTCAAGCGGTTACCGTGCAGATTGTTCAACTTGGTTTAACTGTTTATTTTCATGCTGACAAACGAAATGATTTGGGTTTTATGCTGCCTTGGTAGTTTAGAGCTCGATGGTTGGTCTTTTTATCCGACTACGGCAACGCTTTATGAAGGGTTATTTATGATTTTAGTAGACTGTGTATGCATGTCTGTATGTATTTACGTGTGTTTCACCGTAGCGCCTAAACTACTGAAGCAATTTTGATAAATGAGGTATCAATAGATTTGTAATAATGGTCCAGGTGACATAGGCTATATAAATTCTCCGTAAATTTAATATGTTGGACTTTACACGTAAATTTTTGACCTCGAAAAAAAATTAATTGAGATAATTATGACATGTTTGGTACCAAAAGAGAGGTCTTGACAAGAATATTACAAATGTGTATACATATCATATTGTCTAAGTAAATAAATATGTTTAAATTGTTAAAAACCAGTAAAAGTGAAACTGCGCTACTTACGGTGCGGCTGTAAAATTAATAGACTATTATACAAGAAAAAGCATAAATAAAATGATACCAATCCGCAGTTAATCAAATATTATTCATATTATATCAAGCGTTAAAACGGAAAAGTATAAAATAAAGAAATAAGTTTAAAAACTGTAACCCGATCACGGAAAAATAAAAGTGATCTAAAAACTACGAAACAAGAAAATATTTCAGACAGAAATCAAGGTATAGGTACAGAAATGGTCAAGGTAAAGCCGTGGTCGCATGCTACTATAATTTTGTAGGTGTTCCTGGCACTCATATGGTATACAGGCTTTTTGTACCTATGCCTTTATTTCTGTCTGAAATATTTTCTTGTTTCGTAGTTTTTAGATCACTTTTATTTTTCCGTAGTCGGGTTACAGTTTTTAAACTTATTTCTTTTACTTTTTTTATTTTATTACATTACTTTATAAGAAAAATAACTGTTGCCCGCGACTTCGTCTGCGATCCAGGATGAATAGCATATGTCCTTCTCCAGGTCCCAAGCTACCTATCTGCGAAATTTCATCCAAAACCGTTAAGCTGTTTTAGAGTGAAAGCGAAACAAACATACAAACAAACTCACTTTCGCATTTATAATATTAGTTAGGATGTGTAAACTGTGACCCGCTTGCATCGCGAATGCTGCGTTCGGACATTTATCCCAAATAATCAAGCACTGACACTTACATACATTTATATAAAAACTCACGCCTTCTTCCCATGGGGGTAGGCAGAAACTACAGAACGCCACCTGCTACGATCCTTACATACTCCTTTTGCCTCGTTTACGTTAATACATCTGGTCATACACGCCCGCCGGTTGAGTCTACTACGCACCTGGCCTTTCTGAAGAACATCACCAATAAGGTCATTATATGTCCTTCGAGGGAGTCCCGGACTGGCCTTTCCCTTCACATCAGCCTTGTAAATACATTTTGTTAGTCGCCTTTCATTCATCCTCTCAACATTCCCAAACCATCTCAGCATACCCTTTTAAATTTTTGTCACTACAACTTCTTTTCAACACTCTCTTTCTTTTTTTTGTCACTGACACTTCATATTTCTTTTTATTTTATTATTTAAAAAAAAATACAAAAAATCCAGCCAACTCATTAGATCAATAAAAATACCCATAGCTGTATAAAATAGATGAATCTACCCGAATGAAAAGAAAATTGGCATAAAAGCTTCGTAATACAGAGTACAATCGATATGGTTCACTAGCAAAAGCAAATAGTATGTAGTTATCGAATCTTTTACGAGTATTATTGTAGCTCATTTGCATACAAATACGCTTCATTAGTTTTATGGCCTTCAAATACCTAGTAGGTACATACAATAAGCAAACCGTACTAGATTAAAAAAAAATCGGCATCGGTCAAAAGTCGTTACTATAATGCTGGCGCCACTACTGCGAGTACCGTGACAAAGTAATGTGTGCCGAAGCTTCGTATGATTTGCTCGCTAAAAAGTTATCGCGATAATGCGGCAGTTACAGTAGCGGCTTCATAATTTTAACTAATTATCGTTCAACAATCCAAGATGGCTCTCCATTATTTCGACAGAGCGTCTACGCAGTCCGGAAACAACAGCCGAAATGACCGACGTTAGTCCGACCATGTGTCACGCTTATTATGTACCGCCACTCGGGCGATAAGTGCTACGCAGCCTGAACTATCGCGATAATAATCGATAATGGATGATCACATCTGCGTGTATCGTATCTGTGCGAAGCTTCGTCACGATAGACGCAGATGCGACCGCAGCATTACTGATAGATTTCTTTTCAAAAACCAATATAGATACTGACAGATACGTAATACTTAAACTCCGGCCGCTGAGAGAATGCGTTCCTGACACCTCTCAGCTGGACATTATAAGGAACGAATAAAGTATAAATTCGTAAAACACGTATTCTTTTGTACTCAACTGACAGGTGTCAGGAACGCATTCTGTCGGCGGCCGGACTATAGTTATCGATATTTTCAAGTCCAAAAAGTATTACACTGTGATAGAGTACGAAAAATACCATCAACCATTATTTTAATTGAAACTTAACCGTTTTAAATACTGATACGGTTAAGTTTCATCGAAATAATTGCATTTAATACAAATGCAATTATTTTGATGAATAGCATAGTCCTTGTTGCATCAACATGTTCAGTAAAGAGTTGAACATTTTAATTCCTGCTTCAAAAGGTATTTTAAATCACAAATAACGACGTACAAAGGGAAGTGAGCCTATAAAACGAAATCTATCGGTATTGGATTGTAACAGAGAATTGCAAAAGGCCCACTTAATTAACGAAAGAAAGAAGATTTGTTTAAGGCTCGTGTAAACTGGCACGATATCGCGGGCGCTACAGGCAGCGCGACCCTTATAGCACCCGCGATATCGCGCTGGTCTGCTCAAGCCTTGCAGCAATTGCAGTTTTATGAAGTGATAAATAACGTGACGGCTGATAAGATTTATGGAGGAAGAAGATATAGTACCCTAAATAAATTAGAGTAAGGGCAGTAGACTGATGGACCTAAAAACTGTATTCTCGTTGGTCTATTACATCAGCTCACATCGTTCAGCTGCCATAATAGAGACTTTTCTTATGCTAAAGTATGGAACTTCTGTAATCATTTCGTGGTATTCATCAGTCGATGTAATTAAGGGTGAGGGCGGCTCCCATGGGAATACAGATAATTGTAAGTCCTGACAACCTTTACGGCTCAATTCATCTCATAGAAAGAGGATTTTGTCACTTTTTCCTTGTGCAATTTTGATTTATTATTTGTTTTATTATATTTCTTTTTATTTACCTGGAGGTGTTTTTTATTTTTAAATAGAATGGTACTATTACATTGTATATAAAAAAAAAGATATTGAGAATTTAAGAACCATAAAATAAAAGCAAAATTACGAAAATTAATATATAATCAACCACGCAGCTGCAATAATTCCTCAAAAATATGGAAATCTTTAGTGACTATAATTTGTATAATAATGAAAAACAACTGCCTTTTTACCCGACTGCGCAGCAGAGACAGGGTTATGTTTGTTTTTAATTTATTTTACTATAAGGATGTCCTTTTTTTTTGGGTGGGAAATTATCAAATAACTTCTCCCGCTCTGGGTGGAGCGAGAGGGTGTGTCAGACTCTTACTGACTGAAACCCACCCGCGTTCCTTCAGGTGCCTTGTTGCCGGGGGCCACGATCTCCCTTTCGGTTTTCTTCGCAACCCCGGCAGGCATCGGCCCTAGCGGACCCCGTCAATTCTGCTGACATCTCTTTGAGGCGCGCGTGGAACACAACGCGCCGTCGACCCGGGCCTGGTCGTATCGGACGGCGAGCTACCCATGTCCTGACTCTTGAAAAAGATTTTTTTAATGAATTGTGAGCAAAAGTATCCGACTTTCTGATCCAAAAGAAGATTCTTAAAATAAAAAATTCATTCGTTTATTAATCGATATCGTGCTGCAACTTAATTCATGACATCGTCATCCATGTGTTTCGGTTATTTAAACAAGTTCTGTAATAATGGAGATCTCATGCCAATTAACCATCTTGTTAATTCTGAATTTATATTCATAGTTTATTAATTAACCGCAATATATTTC
This sequence comes from Omphaloscelis lunosa, assembly GCA_916610215.1. Lineage (NCBI taxonomy): Eukaryota > Metazoa > Arthropoda > Insecta > Lepidoptera > Noctuidae > Omphaloscelis > Omphaloscelis lunosa. The sequence continues at coordinate 14,769,838 of OU744261.1, read as the reverse complement.
CTGTAATCAAATAACAGTTTGTTTGCAAACAACCAAATGAAAATAATTCCGTTGTAAATAATTATTGTTCAATTAAACACTTAGGTAAACTGAGTTTATTCCATTCCGTGATAAATTATATTGTTTTAGTTTTTTTTTTTGTGCAATATTCTTATTTCTTTAACAAAAACTTCGTCTGTGGTTGAGGATTCCGGGTGAAACTCGCTTCCACTTCGGCCTGATCATCACTTACCATCAGATAACATTAGGCTAATACTTATGCTCGTAATTTGCTGATTAAAATCTTTTTCATTTTTGCAACTGCTTTAATTAATTTTAAACAAAGACTATATTTAAGTGAAAACTTCCTCAATTTCTCAACCATATTAAATTAAAACGGGGACGATTTTAAAATGAACACACTTCAATAAACAATACTTTTATAATATCAAGTTTATGAAAAACAAAGAAACAGCGCAGATGCTATTGAGCTCAAGTTCGATATTGTGAAGTGAAACTTATGAGTTTTCAGTAAGAACTTGTAAGAATGTACTAAGATTTTCTTTAATTGTCTTTTAATCTTAAAATCTTTCATATAGTTTTTAAATAAACATATTATAAGAACAACAAATAAGAAGATCGTCTAATTTAAAAATGCACGTCCCTCCATATTTTATACAAACATTTGAATGTGTATGCAAGAGCAGTATGGGAAATTAGACATTCTCTACCTACTTTAGGAAAAATGCGGCGAAATTAGCGACTAAGGTACACCTTTGTCTAACCCTTCGCGAAATACAGGCGTGATGTTGTGTTAAGTGTTAAGTAAAAATAATAAAAAAAATATTTGTAAAAAGCAAACACTTAAAATATTACAAAAATTTTAATTCGGAATTAGTAAAAAAATCAAATTCAAAATATTTTATTTCACATAAACCTACAAGGGCACTTATGTAACGTCAAAAGCTAGGTACACGGTTCCAATCGCATTCTATGGAGCAGAGCCGGCAAGAAACTCCACGGTTACTCTTTTAAAAATAAATCGTTTTTACAATGTTTTCAAATTATGTACAGTGTTAATAGGTATGAAAGGACAGTGTAGGCCTATCAACAAATACCAAGTACTTAGCAAAATAGAAAATGGTCCATAAATCTACAGTACAGATCTACAGCTTGCAACGTTCTCCCATTCACAAAATCTAAAAGAAAAATCTAAATAAAAGATAAACAAAATAATAAAAATAAGGACCTATTAAAACCAAATGATATGAATGCCATTACAGCTATAACAAATCTAATTTGATAAAAAAAATAGTGTATTGTAGGTATATAATCTCAAATAATGAAAAGAGAAGAGAAAAAGAAATGGTTCTGCTTTTCTTTTCGCGAATGTCACCGAACTTTGTCGGAATAGTTTTTCTTCTACTTCCATCTTTTTCGAAGTACGAAATTATCCCCGAAGTGTTATTAAGATAAGTGATAACTAGACCTACATGGTTAATATTGTATATATTTGTATCTTAATTGCCAAGAGCACTCGGCGCCTGATGGATGGGCCAGGCTGACCTGTTTTTTCCTGAAAATAGGCACGTAAAAGGTTAGAACGAAAATATTTCAGGATAACGAGTTTTGTATTAGTTTTAGGAGGGTAGATTCGTAATATTTTCTACTTGATATAAATAAACGTAGATACGTGAAACAATTTTTTTTCCTACATTTTCGAATGTGATGCAAAATGAAACAAAAAAATTGAAAATAATTTCAGGAAATCTTTAACTTAATAAAAGATTTCCTGAAATTATTTTTCAACTTCTAATGTACTTACGTCAATCCTGTAAATTCAAAATAGTCATAACTATTGATTATTATTTAAGCCTCGATGCGCTGCGACCCTAGTGGTCGCAGCGCTACTATTGAGCATGAGGGCCTGGGTTCCATTCCCAGGTCAGGTAAAGTGTTATCCAGTTTTTCTATCTGGAATTTCTCACTAGCAGCCCAGAGTCTGGATCAGTACTCGGTTGATGGCAATAGGCTTGCTTAGTGATGTGCCATTACCATTTTACCATTACCAGTATTTTACCATACGGAAATATTCCCAGTAGGTACGTTTCCATTTTTACCAGTAATATTCCCAACGCTGGTAAAATTTGTTTAAAACGCACTCGCGCAGCTGTGTCTAGCTCGCTTTTCGCACTTGTACAAGTTGTACAATGTGTAAACATCGAGCCAAAAACTGAAGTATATAATTAATTATAGAAAAAAATGTCAATGCGAAGGCCGCTTATATGAATTCATTTTGTAAGATCATTTACAATTAAAAAAATGCAACTACATTTAATAAATGTTATGCCAAATTTAATAAATGTTGAATTAGTACAATGTATTTTTTTACTTGTTAACTTGAAGCTTACCATTTATAATCCCAGACAGAAACTTGTCAGGAAAACTAAGTAACTTGATAGAAACAATGAGTAAGTTTTTCGAAACTTACTGTGTAAGTTGTTACTAGGAATATTGGGAAAATAATATTTAAAATTAACATTTTTGTTGCATTTAATCTAAAACTGGTAGAAGAAGTCTTTTATCGGATCACTCATAGTCTCAAATGAAATATAAGAAAAAAAAAATCCTATGTTACCCTAAATTACTTTTTTTTTAATGTTATTGGGAACGTTACTGGGAAAATACTCGACTGAGTAAATTGCTGGTAACGCCACATCACTAGGCTCGCTACATGTTACATGGGACTTAAACATAACTGGCGAAATGTAGGTGTACTATAGGTACACCTCTGGCCAACCCTTCGGGGAAACAAGGAGTGAGGTTATGATATTATTTAGTTATCAGAATTTTAATAATAATTATTATTAAATCTACATAAAATAATAAAAGCCAACGTGTTTTGCTACAATAATAATGCTGCACATGAATTTAATGCGCATACTTTGTGACGTGGCAATAAAGTTTACAATTTATTTTTATGACTTTCTTATACTTGAAACGTTATGTTTACTGCACATTTAGTTTATTTTATGGGTGAAGCACTTGATATTATTATACAGTGTATGTCTTTGTAATGTACACATATCCCAATGAGGCCCATCTATGCTTAATTTTATCAACGGAAAAATATAAAAAACAAAAAAAAACTGATTTTTGCTAAAAAAAACATGTTTACTTTCGAGGATAGTTTTTTTTTCCACATTTTTGATCATTTTAAACTAAATGATCAAAATTTAGTGTTCTACATGGGGACCTTCACGTGTAGAATACTAATTGTAAAGTACGTAATACCTAGAAACAATAAAACAAGTAATTAAAAGATAATTTAGTTATACTATCACAGATGTCTTAAAGAAGATTATCGTAAAGATAATTGTTGAGGACATTCCCGATGTTCAAAAGGATTTTATAATTTACTTGTAATAAAAGGTTGTAATTATTTTGTATAACTTGTTAGCTGGAGAAAACAGCCTGTAAATTATGATTTCCTGGCATGAAATATGAATTCTATGATTATGTTACTCAAGAACATTTTATTTTATGTAATTTTGCTGCCAAAGGCGGTTGCCTTTGGACATGAACACTTTTTCGCAAAACGTTTAAAGATAAGTCAGAATCCCTTGGTAACTATTCGAATAAGAGTCGATCCTATTATACTCTGGCGGCATCTGCATCGCCACATGCGAACTATGCCTCAAAGATCTGTCGTCACATAACAATCCTGACGTCACACCAATTCTACATCGCGCAATTAAAGTTTACCGCGCGATCGACATATATACAAGATCCCGACTTCAATCGCCCCGCGTCTCGCTTAGGATCCTCTCTTTTCTATAGAGGATGAGTGGATCTTTACACCATGTTCCTCATTCCTTTAAAATACTCAATTCAAACCTATACTAAAGGTCACCCGAAAATTGCTTGAAAAGGATTTAAGAGAATTTTTTGTTTCATTTTGACCTTTGGAATCAAAGACGCCGTAATAATGGCCAATAAAGCTATAATTCCGAAACTTTACCTTCCAATACGTCATCTCATATCCTATTGTAAGTCCGGTTTTCAGGTCAGAATGACACAAAAGAACCTGATAGGTGTATAAAAGCATTCTCTCGTTTGTAACCTTTAAACCATTTAACTACACGATGACCTCACTCTCATTTACATGACATTGCATAACTTTTAATACTATTGGTTGATAAAAACTGCTAAAGATCCAAAATCCTTACTTGAATGACGTCTAGAGAATGGAATCTTCTGTCGGTTAGTAATGACAAAGTGCATATCATATTTAGCCTACAATTGTGCAGGATCAGAGGAATCCTAACAAATGTTTTCCAGAAAACATATTTCTAGCAAACTGCATAATCAGTCTATAACGTTGCCACCGCTGGGACACAGGTCTGCTCACTGTACGAGGGAGTGGGCCGTAATCCCCCACGCGGCCCCAGTGCGGGTTGATGGATTCATCAGTATACAAACTGCATTCTGAAACATTATTTTCCTCTGCCCGGTGAAGTAAGACAATGCATACACCAAAATCAATACAAACAACAAGTTTAGTCCAGTGTAGACATAACAGTTTTATGGCGAGTGTTCACGTTATCATTGCTATGATAGTCTGTATAATAACAGCTTTATCTCAGGTCTATACATAGCCTTATAATTATTATTGATGTGTAACATCTGTCTTCTCGCTTTCCTGAAATCTGTGGGAGTGATTTCGTGAAAAGCGATGGAAGTGTGTAACAAGAAGTCGGGGAAGCGCGCGCTATTTGATTTGACCAATGAACGCGCGCGGTGATGAGTTGGCCGTCAGAAACGACCTTGACAAGGCCCCGCTTCTTTAATGTTGCTTATAACCAAGGTACGATATCAGATGTTACACATCATATGGGACTACTATAAGGCTTCCTCGTTTTTTATATAATTTTCTTGTAATGGGGATAAAAGACACGTGTAAAGTATAAAATAATGATTATATTAGCATTATACTCTTATAATTATATTTTTAAGAGACATTTATGTAGGAAGCTCTTAAATTTAATTCCAGTAGACATAATTTATTCGTAAGAACAGTATATCTATGAATGCTTTTAAAAACTGTATTTTTTAATATCTTTTTCTTATTGTTTCCTTAGCAGTTCTTCTTATTTTATTCTTCTTTTGTTTCAGGTAAGTTGGAGAAAAGATCACTGTCATCTTGTTGAAACAGATATCCAATTTACGCAGAAAAGGTATAAGGCAATAAAGGTATTTTCATTACGAGACTTCCTCCTCGTGTTCATTATAAAAGTCAAGAGGACTACGTAAAACAAAGTTGCTATAGAAGTTTACTTTTGCTGTCTTTCATTTGGCTAAAGATAATGGAACAATCATTGGCCGAGATCTATAAACGTTAGCACGTGCACTGATAGTTTGACAGTTGTGTAAAAGTGACAGGAATAACGCTTAGCCACAGAAATATTTATAAAGAACAAGTAACATTTAAAGATTTCAACCTAAAGTTTTGTAAGCTTCGACGTTAGGGCTTCAGGTAACAACGGTAGCATAAAAAAAGTATCTTCTAGGAGTTCAATGTTTTAAAATATCCGTATAAAGGCTCTTTCAAACAGGCGCGACACGCGACGCGACACAAAGACACCGCTCGTCGCGCGACGGACGGTGTCTTTGTGTCGCGTCACGTGTCGCGCCAGTTTGAAAGAGCCTTAAAGGTTTGAAAGATGATGTTTGCAAAACACAGAACTAATGAAACTTAATTAATTTTCGAAATAACATAATTTCAATCATACTTAATTACTTACATTTATAGCTGTGTAGCGTACTAACAATCAAGATAAATATCACAATAAAATGTTTTCTTCTTGATGAGATCTTTCCATTAGTACATATCTTAACGCTATGTATTGGGCTTCAGGACAGAATCCCTGATTCTCCTTTAAACTAAGGTGATGACTTTTTCTTTCATGTACCGAGTTAGATAAATTTTACATTACATCTGAGCTAAAGCTAACAGTCTTAAAATAATATTACATCTATGTATGTAAAAAAGGTTAAACAAAACACAGTCACACAGTAATTACACTGTTAACAGCAACTTGACACACATAAGTGTCATTAAACAAGGAAAACTCGACGAGTCAGAGCCATAGCATTGTTTGAATCACAAAACGAGCTTAATTTTATTCGTCAAGCCTTTGTCTCCAATAATGTGAGTGGAAAAGGTCTCAATAATTTAATGGGACCCTTCACTTACCTACTAATTATTGGGAAAATGTTTTTTGAAATGATATTTTCCTAATTGTTTTCTAAACTTATAATACTTTTTCAATTTGAGTAAATTACATAATAATTATTTATATTTTTGCATGCTCATGTGAACATAGAGGACTATAATAAATATATTAAAAAAAAAAAAACTATAAATAATTTGCTTTGAAAAAGGATGTCGCTTTTAAATTATTGAAAAGGAATAAAGTAGCTAGGTAGGTAATCCAGAGCTTTAAGCTTTGCCCACACTGAGACGAATCCCGCGCGGGACGCGACAGTACGCGACAATTGTTTTTCCACGCGTCCTAATATAAGGAGATGGTCGCAAGGAATACGCGATCGTTGCGTTCATATGTCACTTTTTGTTCGGAAAACTAGTAAACCGCGGCACGAACACGCGTTCCGGTTCACCGAACAGTGACATATGAATACGACAGTTGCGTATTCGTGCAATGATCGGGTATTCGCGCGACGGTCGTTTTATTTAAAGAAAAACTCTCGACGTTTGAACACCTCTATACAAATTGACATAATCAGCGCGAGCGAATTTTGTCCCGCATCCCGCAAGGGATTCGCCTCATTATGGCCGGAGCTGTAGTATTTTGTTTTCGAAGTATCTCTATCTCTATTTCGACAATCACTTTGATGCAATTGAAAATATAATACATACCCATCAATCATCAGTTTAATAAATTAGATTATGTATAGCCAAACATCTATTCATTTTGTGTTAATTAGGTATCTATTCAACAATTAATTTTTATTGAAAATTTACTCATAGGACTACCTATTTAGGTGTGCAATACTACAGTCTGTTAAATTATGGCAAGAGCATCGAATCTCGAATCTTGAAAAAAGAGATCAATCTTCAGCTTTAGGTGTCTATTCGATTAATTACTTTGGTACCAATTATATGTAAACGTTTGTCTGTTACCGAACCAATTGTGACGTAGGAAGAGAGATATATGATATCGGAAAGTTAAAAAACTAAAGATTATTAAGTATTTAAATTGTTCTAAAAGTAGAAATAAAATTTAAAAAAAATCTGGGGAATTGTGCCTTTAGTAACTTTTTTTAAATTATTTCCCATTTAATATCATTTCAACTTAGCAATAAAAATGCTTTTAATGCGGTCACAACGTGAGCCAATAAATAAAAAAGCAACTTTTAGTACGTACCGTATAAAGGCATTCGGAACACGCTTTATACCGCCATCAATGTCTAAATACGAAAGTTAAGAAGCAAACATAAAATGAAATTCGTTACTTACAAATAGCAACTCAATTTTTTACGCGGAACGTAAAAAAAATCGTCGAAAAGTAGGTTCTACGCAACGTAACAGTTCGAAAAATGTCCTACAAATAAAAATCCACTCGCTCGGTTACGACTTTTGGGGGCGTAAAATAGACCGATTTTACACCTCGCGAGGACCTATAGTCGATTTTATATGTTCGCATAAAAACGGCATTCAATAAAAAATTTAAGAGGCCGTGACAAGAAATCGTTGGCATCATCTTAAACATGCGTGTCGAGCATAAGCGGATGCGTGTTCCGATAGTCATACGGGCTAACCGTTTGAATTTAATTCACAAATCCGATGCAAAAAAACGTCCGTTTTTTACCCGACTGCCCCAGAAGGAGGGTAATGTTTTTCGGGAATATGTATGTATGTCTATTTCTTTGGCACGCTCTGTAGCCTAAACGGCTTGATGGATTTTAACTTATGAGATGTCGTTAGATTTGTCTTAACTGTGGGAGTAACATAGGATATATAATATTTATATATTGCATCTGCAAATAAATAAAATTTTGGTATTGCCTGCGGGGTACAAACAAAACTTACATCATAATTTCAGGTTATTGGTTTATACCCCGCCTACATACTAAAATGTTATCGATTATAACATAATGCTTGTTTTTGTATTTTCAGTTATGTGTTTTTGCAGTCGGGATTTTTGTTTTTTTAAAGTAATTTGCTTTATTTAAGAAACGGTAATTTTTCATGACCATCAGTGCTTTCGTTACCCGCGTGGCCTACGAGGTGGATTATGGCCCACTCCCTTTGACAGAAGATAGCCCTGGATCCCAGCAGTAGGAACTTAATAGGCTGATTATGCAGTGGTTTAGTTTTCTAGAAACATGTTTTTCTGTAAAATGCTTTTGATGATTCCTCCGATCCATCCATTCGATTATGGCACCTGTTCTGGCCCATAGGTTACGTCATCAGTAGACAGATTCTTGAGATACTGTGTCCCGTAAAACGCCTAACACTTTTCACTTACATGCCTCAAAACCGAGAGAAAACTTGCACGCCGTTCAGTTGGCCGCATACGCGGCAAAAGTTTTGGTTACTTATCCAATAATATCACTTTATGTGACCCTTACAACTACTTTGCACACTTGTGACTCTCTTGTAAGAGCGAAGGTTTGTTTTGAATTGAAAATAGGGGTCAGAATTTATGGCGGGCGACTTTAACATATAAGAATTTCAGTGAAAGGTTTTAGTAGTATATTACATGGAACTTTTCAAACAGTAGCAGTAGTAATTTTTCAGCAGTTCTCAGATGTGAGTGGAAGTACTGGGGCGCCCTAGAAAGACACCGTATTGGTCAGGTGCGTAGTAGAGTAGAGTCGCACACTCGCAATCCGTGCGTGTATGAACAGTACCTTAATTGCGTAATACACCATCAAAATTTGTTTCGATTTGAAATAGATTGCTAATCTATTGCTTCATAAGTTCAAAAAAAATCTACTCAACTACGTAAATAACACAATGATTGTTGTTGAACTGTCAAAATTAAACAAATTTATCCTAATCGTTTTCGAAAATAAGTTACGCAATAAGGGTACAGATGTATGAACGTAAACGAAGCAAAAGGACCGTTGCAGGACCGTAGGAAAGGACTGTAGCTGCTAAAGATTGATCATGTTCGGTAGTTTCTGCCTACCCACGTAAGAAGAAGCCGTGAGTTTATGCATGTGTATATTTGTTTTCAAACAGTAATATAGAAAATCCTTGCAGTTTCACAAGACACACTCAATATTAATTATGATTATTCTTAGCATTGAACAAAATATCAATGGCATTTTTTTAAAGCATAAATACAACCGACTTCCAAACTACAAAGTGAAAACTAACTTTAATTTCGGAAGTCGGTGTCTTTGGATTAGTATTTAAGTTTTTTGCCACCGACTGTCACACGAAAAATTTTTTTTTCACTTTTTTGTTGCTTTGTAATTCATCAGTTCCACTTTACCAAATGGTGCTTTTCGAGAGCAAATGCACGAGTTACTATAAAAAAATATCCAAATCGCTATAGGTGTGCCTATAATATTTGAAGAGTTCCCTCGATTTCTCCAAGATGCAGATGCTATTTGGTCGATCTGATGATGCTCCCATCATCAGATCGACCAAATAGCAATGGAACCAACATGGAAGATTTTTTCAAATCGGTTCAGCCGTATTCGAGTACCTAATTGGGGAACATACATAATTTTTTTTTTTTATTAATCCGACGAACTGAGAACCTTCTCCTTTTTTTTAAAGTCGGTTATAAAGAAAACACGGTTTGCCAAGATACATTATATCTAGATTTTTGTCTTCCGGATCGTTCCAGCTCATCCATTTGTTGATGAGTCGAACCTAACCTATGAGATTTTCTGATATTTTGTGGCTTTCAAATAATTGAGAATGGCGTACCATTTTACCGGATTATTTGAAAGTGTTTTGAAACGTAATTTTACTAACGCCTTACTTATCTTCAATTTAATTCTAAACATAGCCTGTTGAACTGAATGGAGATTTCTTTATGGGGAGAAAGTACCTATTTACCTTTAGACATTGTCGAACATCTCGATACCTACCTACTAGCATGAAAATAGAGGGTAAGAAAATAGCTTCTTTAACGATCAGTCAGCATTCATATCGCTTTTTATTCATCTGCTAAGTAAACTATACAGAAAGAGGTTTTCATCTGAATATACGGCCATAAACTCGCCAGTGCATTCATAAAGCAGTTTAAATTGGGCTGAACATGCCAAGAACTAAATAAGAAAGGAAGTTTTTTCTTATTTTGCTGAAAGTAATCATCGAAAACTATTTTTGTAAGTGTATCATAAAAATTTGTCGTATTTCTTTCCTATTGAACTTCTATATCATTGTCATAAACGATATCAAACTAAAAGGCTTCCTGCTTTTAATGGCAACAAATAAAATCGTTTACCGAAACTATATTTACAGAAAAAATCAATATCCCCGCTCTATTATGTTTTATGTATACATAAGTCCTTTAATACAATAAATTGTATGAAGGAATCGTCTAAAATGGAGTATCGTGAACGTGACTTGAAAGTTTCGTATTTATACAACAACTTGGTGAACCTTAGTCATATACACAGAGCACGGAGACGCCTCGGCGGCCTCTGATAGAGGCGGCACTGTCAACAATTTCCATAGAAACCAAGTGTCTCACGGCCATAGCGGCTAGTCTCCGGCATAAGTTTGTGCGCAGACACAGGTGCACTCTCTTCCCTTACACTTATAATCCGATGGGACGGCAATCCGAAACGACCGGAGAGAGATCAGGCGCAGGACCAACGGCTTAACGTGCTTTCCGAGGCAAGGGAGTATCACACCGCCAACTTCCAAACTCCTGGCTGCTACTAAGAATTTCCTAATGAAAAAACCCAATAACAGTTTGCCCAACTGGAATCGAACTCAGGACCCACACTCCAATAAGGATCAGGCCCGGGTTGACGGGGCGTTGTGTTCCACGTGCGCCTCAAAGAGATGTCAGCAGAATTGACGGGGTCCGCTAGGGTCGATGCCTGCCGAGGGTGCAAAGAAAACCGAAAGGGAGATCGTGGCCCCCGGCAACTGGGCAACCGAAGGAACACGGGTGGGCTTTAGTTAGTAAGACGCCCTCCCGCTCCGCCCAGAGTGGGAGAAGTTATTTGATAATTTCACACCCAAAAAAAAGGACCCACGCTCAGCAGTCGCGCTTGCGACCACTAGACTGGGGGCAGTTAAAATATTAGCACTGCGATGCAAATGACGTATAGAAAATGACGGCTTTGAATGGCGGAGATGACAGAAGATAAGCGCTCCACGCGCTCTTGCCGCCACGAATTTATTAGTACTGAATAGGAGCCTTTTTGGCCTCGCACAGGTCTTCTTTTTTGTTTACATAATTTTCTTTTTTTTTTAATTTTAATATGTTTTCTGAAATTTTTATTGTTTTTATAATATTCTTAGTTTTAATGTTGTATTTCCTGTGCGTATCCCAAATAAAATAAAAAGTCTTTCTTTCTTTCTTTTACTGCCATTTCTATGCTACCGGCGCGACGATTCCGTGCTCTATGGTCATATTGTTATTTAAATATAAAGCTCGAGTTACACTGGCGGCGGAAAGAAGCTTACGTTTTGTATATTGGATGGACGTGCTTCAACTGGACTTCATAGTGGGAGTTACTTGAATCTTTTTACTTGTAAACGGCACTGAAATATATCTTTAGTCAGTGAGCAAAAATGTGGATCATTTGTTTTAATGTAAATTGTGTTTTATTAAAAACTAGCTTCCATCAGCGGCACCGCCCGCGTGATATCTTTATTAATATATAATGCTATATATCACTGAGTAACATAGACTTTTATTAGACTCTACTGATGAAAGATTTTTTAAAATAATTCTTTTTTTTAAGAATTATAAAAAAAAATGCTGTTCCATACATTTTCACCGCGTAGGCATTGCACTTTTCTATGAAACAGCAGTTTTTTTTTTAAATAACCGACGAACAATTTCGACGCAGGGGCTTTCAGAATCATGCACTTAATCATCCTGTATAACTAAAATTATAAATGCAAAAGTGAGTTTATTTATTTGTTTGTTACGCTTTTACGCTAAAACGGCAAAATGGATTTGGATAAAATTTAGCACATGGGTAGGACCATGATCTGGGTTAGGACATAGGATTTATTTTATATTATTTATTTTATTATTATCCCGATAGTACGTTCCCGTGGGACAATTCCGACCTCCACGCGGGCGAATCCAAGGGAAAAAGCTAGCTACAAATAAAAACATACAAAAATACAAATCTTTTCTCTCCATTAGTGTAGGTTTAAAAAAAAAGTGACAGCGTTGTTACAGACATTAAATTTTACACAACATTTTACAACATACAAAAGTAGTATCTTAAACACAGGTCGCATGGCTCCCAAACTAGGTGTATACCTGTGAGAGTCAGTGTTCCTCCATTATAATAAGTCACTAGGTATGTCCTTGGTAATTAAAAATGTAGCATGAAAAAAAAAAAAAAAAGCGGCAGTCCTGACTGCCGACAGAAGTGAAAACTTGAAAAAAAAAATATCGGCTCCGCGGTAATCAATGCGTTGACGTCGTTTTAATAGTCCAAAACCTGGTGTCATCACGGTGTCGCGAGATCAATGGTTTAGTCCCATCTCAAAAATGCCCAACGCGCCTAAAGAAGTTTTCACTTCAAAAACAGGTAAATTTTTGATTTCTTAAAATATCATCTCTCCGCTAGCTATGAAACCTAAGTATAATAGAAGTCAATTATTGCTTGAAGGCTCGTGCAAACTGGCGCGATATCGCGGGCGGGCGCTACAGGCAGCGCGACCATTGTCTGCACGAGCCTTTATATAATCATACGTTTTTGTTAACCGTATTTTTATTTAGCTACAAATATCAATAAATTGTGGTGATATAGAAAGTATGATTTGTTGAAGTTCTTTTATTCGTCCTATATAATGGACAAGTTTGCTAGATACTTCATTTCATTAACGAAAACCCACCCTGACCTTTTTCATTGAAAAAGTTTTGTGATAATTTCGAACTTGATATTTTCTAGAGATAAAAGGATTTCTACTGCTTTTAAATAAGTAGAATATTTTGTTTACAATATTTCACAAAACGGAAAACATTCCGAAAGCTAATGAAAACACTGGCTAGTTTGCCGTCGAGTATTTAACAAAGTACATTTTATCAGCATCCGTAACAAAGCTTCGGAAAACACAAGGAATTTTCAGCTTTAAACCATTGTGATAGTGGTGGAAATGTTGTGTACATAAATATATTGATATAACAAACTGTGTCGGTGATTGTACAAAAAGCGGGTAGTGTCCGTTCATGCGAGTCTGCTCGACTTTTTGCCGAACAAAACCGCGCTGGGCGAAATAGCACGAAAAATATCAACACCGTTTCCGACGTCCAACAAAGATAATGGCTGAAATAAAAGTGTTCGTCTCTTTTTAATTTAAAAGGCGATTTATTTAAATCAGGCACCTACTTAATCGTATTTTGTATTCTTGTAGACTATTTATAGCCTGAGCTTTAAATTGGTTTAATAATGTTTTTTTTTTGTATTTAATATTCTGTATTTTACGTAGTAGATCGAATGACCCTATAAATAACGACTAAATATGACATTACTTTTGTATATTTACGGAAAATGCCACCTACATGGTGGTTTTGATGTATTATGTAGATTCACGGGAAATGAACAAGCAAGAATTTTTGTAATACCGAGACCTATTATGACGAAACTGGGAAAAAAAAAAAAAACAGTTGCACTTTGGGAGTGCCGACAGAACTGAAAACTAAAAAAAAAACATTGATTCGTAACTTAATATAAATAAAGAGCACAATCAACTTTACAAAAATGAGGTGTCGGTAACGGTGTCGCGAGTTCAGTTGTTTTTCCCATCTCAAAAACATACCTAAATAGCATCCAGAAAATGTGTAGGTACTTAACTATATTTGCTTCTGGACGTCCCGAAGGGTGAGATTCTCACAAGAAGTCTACAGGCTCATTACAACGCAAAAACGCAAGTGAACGTGTAGTCGGATCGATGTTATCGCATGCCATGAGTCTCTGAAAAGGACATACAGTACAGCCGATCACGCAAGTGATTGTGGCTACCTAGATATAATTTTAATACAGAATAATTCTTTTTTTTTAAATTTATTTAAAGGGCTTTGTCGCTTAGCGACCACATCGCCCAGTGCATAAAAACACAAAATTGTTGATGACGATCTACCTTATCACTAACTTGTACAATTGTTTAGCTTTATCGGACATTGGAAAAGCAAGGATGGTATTACAAGAGCCAATATCATTCCTTTTATATCGTCCGAAAACATTAATTCTAGTATTTTCATTCCGGACACACTCCATCAGAATATGGAAAACATCATCAACCACTCCACAAACATCACAATTTGGAGACAAAGCTCTCCTCATTAAGTAATAAAACTTGTTTGATGGAATGTGTCCGGAACGAAGTCTTAAAGGTATAGTAATTAGATTTTTATTGAGATCACAAGAATAATTCATGTTGTGGTTAAAATATTAGCCAGCGAGCAAGGTGGTAGTAGAGGGCCTAGACAGAGTGACATTTGTTCAGCGATAATAATGATGGAAACGTCAAAAACGTATTGGATTGACAAACGCATTAATTTAATTTTTCCCATTTGTTTTTATTTATTCAATAATAATTCAAATATCGTTCGACTATTATCCTGCATGAAACATAAGTATGCACAAATATAACAAAATGATGATAAATTCAATTTAAATTAGAAAATATTTATAAGGTTATAAAAAAAATATTATTGCAAACATAAATTATAGAACCATTATGCCAATAAAATAATTGCAAATTAAACGCAAACAATAATCAAAAAATAAAATATGAACACAATATTGAAAAAAATTGTAGAAATCCGAAACGCTTTGAAAGGTCATCACTTGTCTAGGTTCTCAGAACTTACTGCCCTGTGATCACCGGGCGTACATTATAGTGAACTCTATTTTTACCCTCTAGTTTCTCCTGTGTGGTTATGAATTGTGAAGGCGATTAGCCAGTGGAATATAGTGGAATTTGTCGACTTTTTATTCAACAGTACCTACTATTTATTTGTGGTTCTGTTGATATGGTGTGTGCCGTGTGCGTGTTGATGTTGATAGAGCTCTGAAGCTGTATCAACATTCAACATGCTGTATTTATGTGCTGAATGTGTTCGCTGTAAAGAATCCGTTACAGCTTTAGGTGGAATACTGAAAATAAAGTTTCTGCACTATATTTTTAGTACTATACTGCTACATTTATCTTATCATTACGCAGTCACCAATTTTGAAATTTTCCAAAAATTCAACTCTATTCAATTCATTCAATTTGCTGGTTCAGTGGACTAGTAAGCAGTGATAGCCTAGTGGTATGATCGTCGGACTGCGAAGTCATAGGTCTCGAGTTCGAACCCAAGGCACGCATCTCTGATTTTCATTGATTCATATGCGTATTGCATAATTATCATTTGCTTCAAAAACGGTGAAGGAAAACATCGTGCGGAAACCGGTGCTTGAGAGATATTTCTCGACGCCATGTGAAGCCAAAATCAGAGGCCCATGGGTGGATTAAAAACTTTGACTAACCACACGAAAATTGATGAATAGAGGTTTTATATTTTTCTAGTTTGTTATGTTGCTTTCTAAGCAAAATTAAACACTTCTTTTAAATGTAGGTAGGTACTAAGCACCTCATGCTCATGGCTCGTGGCTACATGTTAAGGGAATATCATGCAGTTATTTGCTTTTGTAAGTCTTAATATTTTCATGAAAAATCAAATTTACGATTGGCAGTTTAGCTTTCAGGCACGCTTTTCTGTAACAAGAAAATCAAAAAAAAATCTTTAAGTAAATGGGTTTGTAAGAAAAACCCGTATCGCGTGTCTTAACCTGGCTCAAATAAAATTCCTTCTTTCTTTCTTTAAGAAAACGTAGTTTTTCTGAAAATGCATCATCAGCAGGCAATTATTTCTATGCTTAAGAGCATGCATTCTGATAGTGGGCAACGTCACAAATAGCTGTCAAATATTTCGCTGTTTTAATTAATTTGGCAATATTACTGTATGGAAATAATTATGCAATATCGCTAACTAGTGAACTAAAATATTGATTATGTATGCATTCATATCGTAACACTAAATATTTAGTTAAAAGTATTTGATAACTTAACAAATGCCCTTTTTAAACCTAAAACGGTTACAACATCAAATTCAGTGTTATAATTAGGTACAATTCATTATTAATATTTTAGGTTACTAATTAGCGGTATCTTATGTTTTCATACATTTGCCAAATTTATCAAAAAATATTTGACAGCTATTTTCGAAGTTGCCAACTTTTAGAATGAACACTCTTAAATAGCAATTTTAATTAGGCGACCGTTGATCCAATGGATAAAAGAATCTTAACTGCCTTCAATCTATTCCATAGCTAACCATAGAACATTTTAAAACCTACATATTATTTCAAAGAAACCTGCATAAAACATGATGCATATTTCCATCATTTGTGCGTGGCATCCGTGATCTCCATTAAAATATCGCTGACTAATCTCGAGTGGCGCGACCTACGGGTCAACACAACTATTCACAACCGCTCGATTTGCTATTCGATTCGATTGTTAAGTTTCGTTTGTGAGAAATGGTAAAAAATAAAATGGTAACTTTTATGGTAGAAAATGATTTAGTGGTAAATTCATTATTACTATTAGGTATTTCTGAGCAGTGGTGGCTCGGTGGTAACAGCCCCGATTTACGAGTTGTAGGTCATGGGTTCGAACCCAGGCAGGCGGTTTACTTTGTGTAAATAATTTCATCACCATTGCTCTCAAAACGGTGAAGGAATACATCGTGAGGGAACCGGCATGCCCTAGAACTAAAACTTCGAAGCTATGTTTACATATCTACCAACCCGCGTTGGGCCCGCGTGGTGGATTACAGCCCACTCCTTCTCAAAGAGAGGAGGCCTGTGTCCCAGCAGTGGGAACATTATAGGCTGATTACTTATTAGGTATTTCGTAACATAACGCAAGCGCTACTATAAAATTTACAATGATTACTGATTAAAAAAGCAAACCAGTGGTACTTTTGTAAAATAACTAGCTTCTGCCAGCGACTTCGTCGGCGTGAAATTTTTTGTCCCGCTGACCCACCCAGTCGCACCGCATCACCCGATAACGCAATTACATCGTTTTCGCGTAGGGTTCTTTTTGACTCATTCCTTTTTGTTCGACTCCTAAGAATTCTAGCATAATTTGAAATAGCCAATAGCCTTCCTCGAGAATTGGGCTATCGAATGCAAAAAGATTATTTCAAATCTGACTAGAAGTTCCAGAGATAGCGTGTTCAAATAAAAAAATAAAAAAACTTTTCAGCTTTATTAGGTATAGTTTTAATAGTATGTTTTTCTTATTTCAAATAGACTTGCTTCGAATATTGAGTCGAGCGGTTGTGAATAGCCACCCAGATGCGGTGAGATATGGTTCGTGTCACTGCGTGGTGGAAATGTTCCATAAATAATTTTGTATTTATTTGTGGTGTGAATTATCATAGGAGGTATCTATATCTAGCCATATCTTGGGTTTGTGTCGTTTGATAATATATTTCTAACTATCTTGGAAATCTGTTTGATTGAGAGATTAGACAAAAAGTACGCTGAATGGGCAGCATCTTGAAATTCATCTTAAATCCAGTATACTAGACCATTGAGAGCGGGTAATAATTGCAATTTATAGGTATTTAGTAAATGAAGCTTTGGACTCGGAAAGAATTCATGTCATAATATTCCTGAATATATAACACGTGTATTTACTTAAAAGCTCACGTTTAGTTCCTCTGTCAAAATAGGATCTTGGCAATCAAAATTGAAGAAAAGCGAGACGATTCCAAAAATTGCTAATGTTAGTCTCCTGTTCATTACTTTTATGTTTTACAGAGACAAGTTTTGTCTAGTATGGCGATTATCATTAGAAATTAAACAGTTTTATTCCTCGTCTCCATTGAAACATTGTCGCTCACAATGGGCGTTATTTGAAGGCTAAAAGACCTCTCCATGTTGTAGTTATCTCTATGCTTGGAGTTTCCCTATATGATCGAATCAGAAATGAAGAGATTCGCAGGAGAACCAAGGTAACCGACATAGCCCGATGAATTGCCAAACTCGAGTGTCAGTGGGCAGGGCACATTGCTCACAGAACAGATGACCGATGGGGCTGAAAGGTTCTGGAGTGGCGACCGCAGACCGGAAGACGTAGCATTGAAACCTTGTTAGCATTGATGACCTGCGAAGGCCGCCGAATCCGCTGGATGCGGGAAGCACAGAACCGGTCGAAATGGCCTGTGTCCAACAGTGGACGTCTTTCGCCTGAATTCCCCTCACTCATAAATTAATATCTGCATATATCATCGGTGGCATTCACCCCCGCAAGATGTGGCTTCAGAAAAAATATGTCAGTGCCGCGAACTCGACACGAGTGCGCAAACCAGCTCAGCTAACGCTATATATAGGGTTACGGTAACGCGATGCCGGGAAATCGCATTCGAAAGTAAAGGGAATGAGACTGGAAACTATGCTTTGTTATTTATAGACTAGCTCGTTTGCGTTTCGATTGCAAGCCTATTGTTCGAGTATTTTGTTTTGTTGGTCAGTTTATAGAGCGTTTAAATGAAGAACTTTTTTGAAAGGTGGTAACACGTTTTTGTGTTGTTTGGCCTTACTGTGTCCTCTTTTGAATTGGATTTAAAAATGAATCATGCATGCTTCTTCATAAAAAGGAAGCTTAAACTCTGTTTTTAACAAAATGCGCGTGTTCACGTGATAGAAGTGAAACTTCTCAAAAGATAAAGAATAAGAAAAATTCAGTGTGAGAGACAGTGAGAGTTATATCTTTCTTCTCTCTCATGTAACGAAATGTGCCTAAACGTGACGCGTCCTTGAAATTTCACTCTCAATGTTTTTTCCAATTACCTATCGAATCGCGGAGAAGTTTCACATCATTAAATATTTCGGTTTTCGCTTCACGTCTCATAGTGGCGTTTCTACTTCATAAGATGTTTGCCAATTGACATGAGGAAAAATAATATTTAGGTACCTTACAAATAGAAGGAAAAAAGAAAGAAAGAAAAATAGGTTTATTTGTCACAGAAACACATAAAAGAGAACAGTAATCAGAAATCAAAAAGTACATAATAAATCACGAGCATCAATAGAAACTAGTGGGCAGCTGCACGACATAACTGTGACAAGAAAGCTTCCACTCAGCATGATGCTGCGCTATGGGAGACCCACATGACAGCGCTGATTTTCAGTGGTCACCAGTGGTTTTTGGTGGTCAAATGATGTTACAATCACTATGTTAATAGTTAATCTGTTTTTTTATGAACCTGGTTTTATAGCATCTATCCTCAAAATGGTTCAAGTCCTTGCACCCGACTACGAAATACAGCCAGGGAAATTAATTGATCATCAAATAGAAAGAAAGAAAGAAAGAAAATACATTTATTTACACACGTTCACCTTTTCACGTTCGGTTCCAATAATCTCGTTTTTCGTTGATGTGCGATCGACTTTGTGCGGTAGACAAACAGTATAAATACACTTACTTCGTCAATTTGCCATGTTATAGCCATTTCATACGAAAATCATTAGATTTTGATTCGAATATACGAACAATTTGAAGTTGGTAGTCAATTTGTCAAAAAATAATTTCTGACTTTACATGACACGAAGGATTTCGGCTGTCTCAGATTATTTTTGTTTTTTTTTTTTTTTTTTAGGTAGGGCATCTCGTATTTGATCTCTGAGATCATGACTACTTAACTGGGCTTTCCTGTGCCTTAAGCTACTACACTTAAAACCTCCAGCCAGGGGTTGTTCAACTATGCTAATTAAAACTAGGCGAACGCTCGGGCACCCCCTGTGGGGTACGAACCTTGGCTTAGGGCGTCAACCGGAGGGAAGACATCAAGGATGGGACGGGCTGGATTAAAGTTTTGATCATGATTATTAGTCGGGGAATTTAAAGTTACGTGCTCAGCTGCAGCAACTGCTGGCACCTCGTTATCGAGCAAGGGGGGGGAGTATCATTTACTCAGGGACGCGGTCGCGATCGCAAAGGACCTCAGCGGCGAGGTCGGAATGACGGGAGGCGTCTGTTTTTGTACACTATGCTGGTTTCCCTACTGCTCTCCTGGAGGAGGGTAATGGGGTCGTCAGGGTCGGTAAGGATTCGTTTAGGGCGGCGAGTTCGATTGATACTAGAGGCAGTGTAACTAGCGGCCTCGATAACCAGTGGGATGTTTGGCGGTAGTATCGAAGTAACGCTTGGAAGAGCGTTTGAGAAATTGGTGGATGGTGGGGATTTTTAGGTCGAGATGGAGGATCTCATTCCTAACAAACCAGGGGTATTTTTGGGAGTATACTCCATTTTCATACAAATCGATGGTAGCCTCCCGATAAACTATTGTAAACACACACGGGTTCAAACAGAGGCATCGGGTAACCTTTTAACAAACTTCTCCAAGTACCCTGTTATCGAGTTTCAAACAAAAATACCGATACATTTTCTTCATAAAGATGAATAGAAGTTGTTCGTACGCTTCGGGATGTTATGGTGAAGTTTCCAAAGTACGTTATAATTGATATTTTGTTATAAGCCCGCGAAAATGATATACTTCAGCTATTGGTAATGGGTTTTCTGTTTGTTTAATTATGTTCGGTGTGTCTATTAATAATAGTAAAGATATTGTGTATACAATGAAAGTTTTGGCGCGGGCGTGTTGAGTATTTTGTGAGAGTAGGTCCATTTTAATTTTGTATAATATGTTTTCAAGCTGACATGGGGCCTCCCGTATACCATCATGTAAACCTTCGAACGACCGTTAAGTTGGACCTATGCGGGCTTTAGTCATCAGAACCCAGTCCATGACTAATCCACAAATCTGTGGCACAAACCTACAGAATAGAAATAAACAGGAATTAATGCTAAAACTGCAACATTTAACAGAGGGACGTATTTTATGCAGCTATAGGCTTACCTTTTAACTTGGGTGATTCAAAGCATTTTCTTTTGCCAGAAATGCTACCTTTAAAATCTTTTGAAGGGTTTTCATCAGGCAAATCCTTGTCTTTTTGTTATTTGGTCTTTCCATTTGGAATTTCTCAGTAGCCAGGATTTGTGCCCGGTCGGTAGCAATACTACTACATGGGACTTAAAAATAACTGGCGAAATGTGGGGGTACTATTGGTACACCTCTACCTAACCCTTCGGGGATTCAGGCGTGATGTTATGTTATGTAAATCCTTATCTATTTTCACAAACATGGCAATCTTTAGTACAATAAAAAGATCATAATCAAGATCCTTCCTTCTCACACCGCCGTGCTAAGAATAAAAATAATGCTTAAGATATATTTTCAAATATTTTTGCATAAAATATTTAATATTTTTGCGTAATTGGTTTCTTTTTTGTTAGGGCAGCCTTATTAACAAGTTGTTTGTCGTTTATTGGATACTTATTAATTGGGGGCGTGCGATAGACATAATTAAAAGTTTTTATGACCTTATGTTTCCTTTATATTGAGTTTAGCTGAAACAGCACGCGTAGCATTGGCCACCATAGAAACTGGTTTTGTCGACGGAGGAATAGACAAAATGACAGATTGTCTATTCTTCCGTCGACAAAATCCGTTTCTATTGTGGTTCACTACGCATGCAGAAGAGGGTAGTAGTAACTATAAATAACCTTAAGGAAGAGATAAGTAATGCTGATAATAATATAAGTAGGTGTACCTTTTAGTACCAAGCGTAAAGATTTCATTGATCAAACGACTGCGTGATTCTTCCATCTATCCCAGCGATTAAAGGACAGAGCCAACATTTTTAAATGCTGCTATTAAGTAAAATCTGTTCTTGGATTTATGGAATAAAAATTTAATGGAGACATTAAGCTCGTAAAACATAAAGAAACGTCTTTTAAAACCCCTATAAATTCTGTATGTCCTTGTCTTTTAATAACAACGCATGGAGAGGGTAAAATACTTGAAACCAATTTTTATAAAAGAGCCTTTAATACATGACCGACTTTTAATGATTTTATACTGAAGATCATGTCTGAACGAGCAGTGTTAATGATTTGGAAAAATATATGTTAAATTAGAGCATGAATGTTTTAGATTATGTTTGTGGTATTACATAGTGAAATTAATTTGTAAAGTTCTGTCTAACACGGGTAAAAAACTGAGAATCACGCAAAATTTTTCAAACGTATTTTTCTGAAACCTTCACCATTTTAAAGATAATTTATTTATTGATCTTTTAGTGTACGTGTTTTATTAACATACTTTTTGATTTATGTATAATAAATTAATAATGCAACTAATTTGGGACAGCGCTTTTTGATGGGCGAGTCCTATTACTGGCTGGACGTACGACGCGTTGCGTGAGTTCAGTACAGAAAACGCAAGCTAACCACTCAAGGTCACTGGTATATATCTGCGTCTTAAACGAGATCCTTCACCACTTAACCCACAAAATTCTTCAAATTATATTCTCATAGATACTTCCACTCAATATCATTACTTGGTAACCCTACACGAACCAGTGTTAGGTCTCTCCTGCACTAACTAGGTTATGTAGGAAGGCCGGGTGTTGTATGTCCGTGCGAATGTCACACGATCCCTTTAGTTTTGAATTACAAACCACATTTGAGTAAGAATTAATGTGACTGTGTGTTTGTGTGCGTGTCCGTGGGGACTTTTATGAATTATGGCTTCAATTTTGGGCTTTTCAGTTCCATGTATCACCGTATCGTGTTCTTTACTAAAACTTAGCTTTAAGCACAATGTTAGATACATATCATAAATGAGTCTTCGCTCGAAATAAAGATTTCTATTTATTTATTCATATAATTATATTATGGTCTGTCATTGAAGTAGGTAAATGATTTTTAGGAGATAAAGCTAAGTTTTTCTCGTTTGTTTATTAATTTAAACTTTCCGCACTCACAAAAGGCACAAAGGTAAAGGCGGACTTAATGTCTTAGGCATTCTCTCCCAGTCAACCAAGGGTGGTGAAGAGATTAGATGGCAGCTGCTTTGTTTGAGAGGAAAAAATAATAGAATTTATTTAAAATATATTATAAATAAAATAGATAAGTAAAACAGTACATATATAGGTTATAAACTTATAATACACATATTTAATATAATATGTACCTTTGTTTCTTATAAGTTGTCATTGTCCTTCGGAATGGATCCACAGATGTTTCCCATACCTGTGCTTTTGAGTTATAATTCTGTTTGTAATCGACGCGACGTTGAGAGTATTTTATTTTACCCTGTTAAATGCCAGCTTGCTTAACGACAAGATAACTAGTGGATTATGACTACTTAGGGTAATGATGATTATTAAGAGTAATTTTTCGGTTTACGTGCCAGCTACACGTCAAAATGATGCTAAAGGTAGACATATTATCCTGTTAAGCTATATAACAACTACATTATTTAGATTACAGCTTGGTACAAAAATGTCTCTCTATTCAAAAAAAATAATAAAAATAATGTTTATTTACACAAACTACATTCTTGTACTATTAACAGGTGACAACATTTTGTAATTTGTGGAAAATCAGAAGTCTAAACTAAGCCTAGGGATATATTTTAGAGCTGCAGGCCTACCAGTGTAACACATAGTACACATAGGTTGTCAACGTGGAACAATTGTGAGTGATTGTTGGTGTCTGTGTGTGTGATAAACTCACTTGTTTGCGTGAGTGTGTGTGTGCGTGTGTGTGTGTGAGGGTGTGTATGTATTGTTATCTTCCGTCTTCCGAATTATAATCCGTCTATTCCTTACGACACCGCGAATCATATGGAATGTCTCAAAATCGATTCATTCTCGAAATCAATTATATCTACCTCTTGAATAAAATCCCTTGAGCTTTTATAGTTACATTTACAAACTTCGCTATTAGCAATGCCGTAGAAAGCCGCCCAACAGTTGCACGCTGGTCTGTTACCCGAACAATAAGTAATTGATCGTGACTGGGACTTGCGCAAACGCACCTTATACTGAATAGGCTGTAAATGTCGTTAACCGTTTGCGCAAGTTGTTGTGTTAATTGTTTTAGTACTTTTATTAAAAGTGGTAGTTTCCTCATCATGAAGTATGAAATCTTTAACAACTCCTACAGAATTTTATATTGTCTCTGGTACTGGTTTCTGGTATTGTTTCTAGTGTTTATGGTTTCTGGTAGTCGACAATTTGACACTGATAGCGTCTTTATATCGTAGCAATAAGGCTGTATTTCTTAGTGCAAGAGTTATCACTGATGTGTGATTGATCAAGTTAAAAGCTAGTGATATTTTTGTTCAAGAATAAAACTGCGAACGCACGTATTTATACAATGTTTTTATATAATGTTTCCACTGCTGGAACACTGGCCTCCTCTCTGTGAGAAGGAGTGGGCCATAATCCACCACGCGGGCCTAGTGCGGGTTGCCGGATGTCACATTTCTTCGAATTTTTTGTTCTTGGACATGCCGCTTTCCTTCACCGTTTTGAGAGAAGTTGTGATGAAAATAACTTACATAAAGTAAAATGCTTGCTTGGGTTGGAAACACACGACCTTATAACTCATAAATCGCGGCCGTTACCACTGGGCAACCGTAAAAAATAAAAACCCTTACGGAGAAGTAACGCAACTATTTACATGAATTCATTGTGACGCTCTAAGCAACTTTTAGGATAAGTATTAAGTATTTTTTGAAAGTCGGCTCTTGTTGGTAAATCAATATTTAAATTCTTTTTAACTTTTATTGTATTCAATCTCATCTCTATAGGATAGTTATCTACCTCCGATCTCCGATAGTCCGAAAATACTTAAATTTTATACTCTATCTCTACCCTAACCACGGTCCCAGCGATCGATTATTCAAATCAAGGGAGTATTTGTGTAGGCTATTGTTATATAAAATTGAAAACCACGCAACGCCTCCTAACTGCACTATTTAGACTAACAGTATAGCTTGTTTACGATAATCCGGGCGAACCCTTTCAAAGTGAGCGATTCGGGTGGCTATTACGCCATGTGACAGATAACCGGGGTTATTATAACGGGTAGACTTGATTTTAAGGATGGACACGAGTTAATTATTCTCTTGTTTAGTGAAAGTTTTTATGACTCCCCAGTATACACACACAATATAACATCACGCCTGTAATCCCCGAAGGGTTAGGCAGAGGTGTACCTATAGAACACCCACATTTCGCCAGTTATGTTTAAGTCCCACGTAAGTGGGCGAGCCTATTGCAATCAACCGCGCACAAATCCAGACTCCGAGCTATTACTGTGAAATTCCAGATGGAAAACCCAATAACACTTTGCCCGGCCCGGGAATCGAACCCAGGACCTCATACTCTGCCGGAGGCTCTACGCGGGGGTCGTGCGGTCCATGGCCCTTTACGGGGCACCGGTGTGGGCGCGTTCACTAAGGCTGCGGCCAGCCCGCCGGTTGAACGCGTCCCAGAGGGTCATGGCCATCCGGCTGGCCCGAGGATACCGCACGGTCTCCTGCGAGGCGGCGAGCCTCCTTGCCGGATTACCGCCATGGGATCTGGAGGCAAAGGTCCTCGCGCACATTTGGGAGTGGCGCGAGGAGGCGAAACGCCGGGGCTTAACTCCGCTGCCGCGAGAAATCGCGGCACGGCGGACAGAGCTCCGGCGGGATCTCATGGCGTCATGGAGAGTGCGATTGTCGCAACCCAGCGCTAGGCACGCCACAATTGCGGTGATAAGACCCCTCTTTGAGGAGTGGCTAGAGAGGCGCCACGGCGTCCTCACCTTCCGCCTGACGCAGGTCCTCACCGGACACGGCAGTTTCGGGAGGTTCCTGCACAGGATAAGGCGGGAGGAAACGCCCGGGTGTCACCATTGTGTGGATCGCCCGGAGGACACGGTGGAGCATACGGTGGAGGTCTGCCCAGCTTGGGCGGAGCATCGCCGTGTCCTCGTGGAGGCGATCGGCGGCGGTGATCTCTCGCGTCCGGCCCTGGTTCAGGCCATGGTACGGAGCGAGAGGAAATGGGAGGCCGTCACCTCCTTCTGCGAAGCGGTAATGCTCGCGAAGGAGGAGGGGCGGAACGCGTGAGGGAGAGGCAAGTTTCGCGCCCTCATGCCCCTAACCGCCGCAGGAGGAGACGCCCAGGGCGTCGGGAATCGCGAGGCGATTTCCGGCCACCGTAGGCGCGGGCTTGCGGGCGGTGAGCAATGGGTGGCTCACCGTCCGATAAGGACCAGGCCCGGGTCGACGGCGCGTTGTGTTCCACGCGCGCCTCAAAGAGATGTCAGCAGATTCGAAGGGGTCCACTAGGGCTGATGCCTGCCGGGGTTGCGAAGAAAACCGAAAGGGAGATCGTGGCCCCCGGCAACAGGGTAGCCGAAGGAACACGGGTGGGTTTAAGTCAGTAAGAATCTGACACGCCCTCCCGCTCCGCCCAGAGCGGGAGAAGTTATATGATGATTTCCCACCCTCAAAAAAAAAAAAAAAAAAAGGACCTCATACTCAGCAGTAGTCCCCAGTATACAAGGTGTAATAATTGAAATAACTGAAAACTTGAAATGAGATCAGTATACCCTCATTATGGACAACTTTTACTGCGTAACCAAGACTGAAATCACGAAAAAATAAACCTGTTCCATACATTTTGTGAGTTCTGCGAACATAAATGTATGCAGCAGCTGCGTTTTCACGATTTCAATGATGAGCACAATGACCCCTTTTTAGGTTTTCTGTTATTGAAATTACTCCTTGTATTCTTTATTTACTTTTCTTTTTTTTGCTTCCTGCTTCATCATTGTAATAAGCTTCCAGCTGGTATAGCCTCCTCTATCACGATAAAGTCCAAGGGCTAATACTTAGCGGACTGCGTCAATTACATCCAGTTCTTTCCAGTAATGTAATAATCAGGTCATAGAACAATATTAACATTGCTTAGCAAAGTAAGAAGTACAATGTTTGTAGACCATAGGTTTTTTGGCGCTGGTAATGTCATCCATTTGAAAGTGAAAATACATTGACGCTTTATGACAGAACACTTCCAGGATGATGCATGAGAGAAACCTTCTTCCTTGATTTAGTTATCTGAAAATGAAATTCTAATCTAAATATCTATATTTATATTTTTCTATAGGCTCGCCCCCTATTACATGGGTCTTAAACATAACTAGCGAAATGCGGGTGTACCTGCTACATGGACACCTCTGCCCAATCCTTCGGGGAAACAGTGCGTGATGTTATGTTATGTTATGTAAATTCTTATCATTTATATTTAGTCGAATAGTTTCGAAACCATTAACTCCACAATCAGTAAGAACTGTCACGAATCTGAATATCTCCTTCTGCCTGGACCCTCAATTGAGGAATTATATTATTAAAAGCTACCTGCCGTCTAATCTGTCTATTCGGGAATTGACAAATCAAAAGCCAGAGCTATGCGTAATCAAACTGTCCAGAACAGTGGTCCCGTGTGGTCGCCTCACAAAGCACGCGTCGGCTTAGTCTGGGACTCGTAATTAGGAGCAGGACAATCGGGTTTGCGAGCCTAAAGCGTGGAAACCCTAATTCGGTGCGCTAGTCGGCTTAGTCTTGTCGAATCTTTGAAATGACTCGTGTTTTTGTGAGCTATGAGATTTAATGAATAGTACCTACTTTTTATTACCTTTTTTCAGAATCAGTTAAATTTTTTTTCATCCAAAATCAAGTTTGACGATATTGTAAAGAGAAACAATTGTTTGAATTAAGGCAACCAATTAATAGTTTTTTTAAATAAAAAAATTGCTGTTGGGTGTAAAACGTTTACGATAACAAATTAAATGAAGGTTACCAATAACCTTCAAATGAACTACAAAAATTAAAAGGTTAAGATCCAAACGATATTCAATATTCTCAAACCAATGAATATTCTAAAACAATTATGCTAAATGGAATCCAATTATGATTTAAATTGATTATTTTATCTTTAAAATCGTAGTGTGGGGCCGTTAATTTTTAATATTGGATATTTAATTAAAAAACAATTTGACGGGATTGTTACATATATGAAAATTTCTCCTGTACCTACTAGTTTTAATCTAAATACTACATTTTATTCAAAACTGATAGGAAAGTAACTGGGATACAGGTCACACAGGCCTTCCTCTCTGGGATAAGGACTGAGCCAAAATTCACCATGCGGGTACAGTGTAGGTTGGAGGATAACAAAATAACAACCTAACTATACCTCCGTACACATTTAATAAACCATTTAAAATTTTCTACAAAAACTTAAAATTTATTTGCTTCGGAGAACTCCAACTGATTTTTAGAATGTATGAGTTTTATTAAAAAATACATCTCTTCAGGAATTATAATTAGACTCTTACGTGACATCTGAAGCAACGTTCCCTATTAACATTCAGAAGTAGTTTTTTGTTACTCGGTAAATTGAATTTGTAGATTTAGTTGAGGTAAAATAGTGAATAATTTTGAAAGAAATGTTTCTCGAAAAACGTATCTTTGAACAGTTC
This sequence comes from Omphaloscelis lunosa, assembly GCA_916610215.1. NCBI lineage: Eukaryota > Metazoa > Arthropoda > Insecta > Lepidoptera > Noctuidae > Omphaloscelis > Omphaloscelis lunosa. The sequence goes on along the minus strand of OU744261.1, from coordinate 14,741,160 downwards.
TCCGTATCAAAAATAACACGAAACTTTTGTGTGAAAACATGAAATAGCTGGAACTCGTTTTAAGTTGAACTGAAGCATATGTGGAAAATATTTTTCTTAAAGGTCTTTTACAGTAATTTCCAAAGAAAGTAAGTAATGGCGTCATCGTGGGAAATATCGTCTGTCTTGGAATTTAAACAGTATTTCATACATACTTATTATTTTAATTTGAATTTCGATATTATTATGATAATATAATAAAAATGCGTTGGTACCAATAGGTACTTATCGAGCGCAGATGAACAGCAGTTGGAAGCTATAGGGAACCTCTCTCTGCAAAATTTCAGCTTTCTTGGTCCAAGTGCTGAAGTCCAAGTTCTTTTCAATATGTATTGATTAATTACTCCATAATTATTGTATAAAACGAAGCAAAATTACTATCCCGGGTACAGATTGGTGACACGTAACTTGAAATACAATGATACAATATACGTGTGTTTGTTTCAACACATGTTGAAACAAATTCACCTTGTTGTTGTATTATATTTCATGTTGCATTGCATAAATAAGAACGATTAATTTGTATTACATCTTATGATGCGAAGAGCATTGGTGGCCCAGTGAGAGTAGTGGTGGTCTAGTGAGAGCAGTGATGGCCCAGTGAGAGCAGTGATGGACCAGTGAGGGCAGTGGTGGTCCAGTGAGAGCAGTGGTGACCAAGTGAGAGCAGTGATGGACCAGTGAGGGCAGTGGTGGCCCAGTGAGAGCAGTGGTACCCCAGTCGTAACGGGGCTACGACTTACGAGTTGTACAGGTCGCAGGTTCGAACCCAGCGAGGCGTTTTACTTTGTGTAAATTATCTCATCACCACTGCTCTCAAAACGGTGAAAGAAAACATTGTGAGGAAACCGGCATATCCTAGAACTAATAGTTCGAAAATATGTTACATCTGCCAACCCGTACTGAACCCGTGTGGTGGAATACGACCCACTCCCTCTCACAGAATTAGCCTATAATGTTACCACTGCTGGGACACACCTGTGTCCCAGCAGTGCTTATGATGCGGTTCCCGTACGCAAAATACGCGCTTTGACGTGGAGTTGCGGATACCAGTTCGTATTACCTAGCGTTTCACCAATCTGTACCCAGCAATAAAGCAACCGGCCTGCCGCAGTACTCTCAGATCAACAAATAAAAAAAATACAACAAATCCCGGACAATGTAAACAGAATAAGCAATCAAAACGTTAGAGAAGATTCGTCTAACTAAACTTAAAGTGGACAATTAACCTTTCCGAAGCATTGAGTCATTTAAACGAGTAATGAAAACATTCTCCCAGGCGAATGGCTACGACGTTTTTTTTAATTAGCATTTGATTTTGGAGTCGAAAGATAATTAGGATACGATTCGGAAAGGTGAGCTCGAGGTCATGCTAAAAATATAGATTTTTCCTTTTTAGGTACCTACCTACTGGTTTCTTTTTATAAAAAAACATCGTTTGAGAATAGGTCGTCTATAGTTTTTATGGCAATAAAAAGTAAAAAAGTAGAGATTGTGCTTATGACCACACGAAGAAGTCAAAACTTATGACTGGAGCCGAGTAAATGCGATTCCGCGCCGAGTATACGCGATTCAGTACCGACCGACTGGAGCCGAGTATACTCGATTTAGCGTTACCGGCCCGAGCGTGACGGTTAATTTTCGTTCACTGCTCGTAGTAAAATTTCAACAGCCACTCCGGTTGATCGAAGCTTAAGCTACGCTTGTAGCTGTCGATTCGTAGGTGGGTGACCCATCCACTACATATCGAGACCCCTCCTCTTCTCGGAAAGCACATCCCGGCTGTCATTTGTAAATCTTTGACAGTCGGGTTGCAATTAAATGAAAGAAAATTTAAAACTCATAAAGTATTTCTTATTTAAAACGCGTACATTCGTAAAGTATTTTTTCGTTTAGGATATGATGGGACTGTTATACTCATTGCGGTTATAAAAGTCCCAAATTAAAATAGAATAAAAAAAGAGTATTTTTACGAATGTACGTGAAGTCTAAATGCGAAACCCAAATTACAATAACATGAATAAAGAAGAATGGCAGGACTCCATATTATATAATATTAGCATTTAAAAAAAAAACTTCATAAAATCAGGTTTCATAAATATTTGAAGCTTGCTTAGAAAGTTACTTGACAAATTGTAATGGTGCTATCTATAACAGGCTTTAACTGTCAAGTATCGATTCGACTTTGTCAATAGGCTAAACATATTTGCATGAAAAAGCTCTTAGCTTTGGAGAGTTAGTAAGCAAAATGCCTTTGGATGAAGACGATATTTATGAGCAAAAGTTATGTGAAAACGTGCTTAGTAAACTGTTAGTTGTTATGCTGTGAGATCCAGAATGAATAAATATTTCTACTTAATAAAACATATGTAGTACTTGTTATCTATCTATAATATTAAAATATTTAATAAATACTAGATGACCCGGTGAACTTCGTAACACGTGAGATCGATAATATTGGTTGCATTTCCGTACAAAATTTCAATTTTTCAGCTGTTCCTTTCCGTTTTTCCTATTTTTTTCCTAATCCACCCAGTACCGAGGCTAATGAAAAAAAAAAATCGGTCGAGCCATTTTCGAGTTTTTGCGAGACTAACACACGCCCATTAATTTTTATAAAGGATAGTCTGGATTTATGCCCGGTTGATATCAATAGGTTCCCCCGTATTAGGACATAGGACTTAAACCTAACTGGCGAAATGTGCACATGTCTGCCTAATCCTTCGGGGAATAAATGCGTGATGTTACCTGTAATATTGAAAGTCTGCTAAAACAGTGGCACAAACAATTAAATCAAATGTAGGCAGCCAATAGACAATAATCTAAATTAGAACAAAATAATAACAATGAAGTGGGCATACCTCCGTCTATTTTATATTAGTTACTTTTCACGTTTCCTGAGCTCACAATTTCAATGGTATATTGTTGTAAAACATCGTTTTGAGCACGCTACTATAGCAATTACTCGTATTCGTAGGCCCGTTTGTGGAGAGGCACTTGACAGTTCTATTGTGTTACGTCCTATTTCCATTTCTATTCTTATTCAAGCGTATTTTATGGTATATTGAAATAGATCTATTTCGCTTTTTATTCAATGGCGGAAAGTAATTCATCCAATTATTCATCTTCTAAATTCACTTTGTGGTTTGTCCTTAACTGAAAAAATGTGAAGTAATAATGAATTAATTAAATTAATGATGATGTTTCTATTCTATTCCAGATATACGATACGACAGAGAATACGCGGCCGAAGAAATGGTCATCGAAGTTGAAGCTGAACACATCAGGAAGCTCCAAGACATCAGAAAAGTCTCCAGAAAGCCCGTACATGTACGGAACTATCAGTGGGCCAGGAGGATCAGCGCTGTCTAAATCAATGAAGTACGCTGAGACCTGGCTCTATGGGTCCGTGAGGACCCAAAACCCACCTATGCGACCTAGCGTCTTCTCCACTTACCCAGAAGTATCTGGTCCTGTTCTTATAAGCACGCCTCAAAAACCTACACCACACAATTATGCTGTCATACTATGTTCCTGTCCTGAGTACCTGAATGGTACAAAGAAAACCAGCTCAACCAAAGTCAGTATTTGTAAGAAATGCAAGGGATCTCGTTTGCCATTAACTATAGCTGATAGCCCGCAGTTGTTGGTCGGGGGAACGGTTAGGGGTTCTCAAGTTAGCCGTGAATCTGGCTTGCTTAGAGCTGGGACAGTTCGAGTACAAGGATCGAAGGCGCGCCCGACTATACTTAAATCAAATGGAGATACGGACCCCTATGATTTGATGAGAAGAAACAGATTGGCACCTCCACATGAAGCTCGTATAGGAAGCCAGTTTTCAACGACACGATTACGAGCCAAAAGTATAAGTCCATGCAGAGCGAAGACTAAAAAACCAGCAAGCCCAGAGACACTTCGTAAAAATAGAAGTAAATCTGTGAGTCGAGTTAATGAAATATGGGTTGAAGAAGATGCTAACATAAGTAATGACTCAAAGAAGTCAATATTATCGTGTGATATCAATCCCTATGACTTAGTGAAATCTAATGGCACTTCGAAATCTTTAGTAGAAATTGAATTTGATGACGATTTTGGACACGTGTTTCAGGAATCTATGAAAAATAAAAACTTACATTCTTCAAGTAAATCTAAATCAGATTCAAGTGTGAAAGCTATAAGTGGTCAAAGAATAAGAGTTTCTGACGAGTCGAAATCAAATAATATAGATGATGTATATGATCCCGTTGACTATGATCTCAAATCCTATGAATCAAAATCTCAAGAGATATCTCCGACTTTGTCACTGCCAAATATTAAGAATGAAAATAAGAAATCAGCATCTGTAAGTAAGAGTACGAGTAAGAAAATATTAAGCATATCTACATCAAACCGGGCTAAACAAAAAAGTGTTTCTCCAAAACGACCACCGAGAAGAATAAGAAACATCAAAAATGACGATGACAGTGAGAGTGATAATCAAAGATTAACAGAAAGAAATTCAAGTAGGAAACCTGACAATCACTCTCGTAGCTCTAAGTTTAAGAATCAGAATACGGATACAATAAAATCTATTTTGAAAAAGCCAAGAAATTATGATACCGTTGAGTCTCCCCCAAAACAAGAAGCAATCAACGAATCTTTTGATAGCAAAAGAGTTAACACATCCTTGTTTTATCTCCCTAAACCTAAAGACAAGGTAGTTGTCAATTCTCATAACATGCTACACAGGAAACGTGTTCAGTTCTTGGTTGAAAACGAAGAAACGAAAGTTATATATACTGCAGAGTTTAATCTTGAACAAAATACCACGAAAGAAGTTCCAACTGAAGTGATTACTTCAAGCATTGAAACTGAAGAAGACGTGGTTGCTGAAGGTGATATTGTAAGCCATAGTTTGGATGAATCGAGTGAAAAGTTGTCGGAATTGATTAGCCAAACTGTAGCACAAAATGATATTGAAATATATGAACATATACAATTGCATACAAATACATTTGAAACTGTCGTTGAAGAAATCGCTGAGCCAGTAACAGACGTTTTGCATCAAACCACAAGCGTTGAAATTGTAAACAATATCAATAAAGAAGGTAAGGTATCGTGTAGTATTTGCTAAAAACACAATGCTTTTATCGCTATTTATTTTTGAGTTTTGTTTTTACTAATTACTTTTTTCATTTTCAGATAATAACATTCCAAGAATACCGGTGCTGCGACGGTCTGAATCTGAACGTATCCCGCCAACTATATCAATAGCGCCACCGAAGTTCTTAGACACGATGGCTTTGCGACCAAAAAGTAAACATGGACACACAAGCCAAGTCTTTTTAACGTCTGTCATAGAAAACGAAATATGCACTCCAAATCAGTATGTGTTTATTGAGCCACATACGACTCCAGAAGTTAGTCCGCCAACAACAACGATTCAATACAACGACAATATTGAATCTGGGAATTTAAGTGACAGTAGTGATATTACAAGAACAATTTTGACCAATTTACGCCGTGGAATATCAGAATCCCCTGAACCACCACCTCGGCACAAATCAAAGGAGCGTACAAAATCTAAGAAGCATAATTACGTCAAAACACGTTTTGTCCGTAACAACTCTTCTAGCTCCACTAGTGACGAATGGTCAGATGCTAATGATTACGAACAAAAAACTATCTTACGTGTAAAGCAATTTGACTCTGATACCGATGAGCCAATATCTGCTTCTGGTATTCTGAGGTCCTCGGAAAACGAACCTAGAAAAACTTCCATACAAATTAATGGTAACGAGTGCTACTCAACTATGAATGTGAGCAGTGATACGCCTATTTATTTATCCTCTGTCGTCGTCAATGATGATTATGGAAACACGTGCAATACCTACCAGACAGGTACCACCGTTACAATAAGTGTCGGAACTCCACAAAAAGAAGTAAAGAAGTCAAAAAGTCAGATATATATAGGTGCTGTGCTCTCTCAACAAGCTGAAAATAATTTTGAAGCGAACACCTATGAGGAATATTATGCTGATAAAAACAAAGATAATTGTTATGGCTCCCGAGATCAGAATACTTCAAATGATCTATCTTCAATACTAAACGACCCTGTCGAAGCTGTAAGAAGAAATTTAATTCCACACGTCTGTGGTAAAAAAGATGATTATTCTGATTGCCAACAAACTCCTGATATTCAACCAAATAATGGCAACGTTGTCACAAAACTTTTCGATGATCCTTTCTTTGCTCATCTTGCCGAAGGTTTGGATTCAGATTTGGTTAAAAAGTTAATAGAAAACTCTTTGATAAAACTCCAAGAAACTAAGAACTCAGAAGGGACAGACAGCAGTGAAATGACTATAGAAAAGCTTATAGAAAGTTCTTTGAAAAATTTGAAAGAAGAAAGTGTGAAAGAAGGAGACAAGAAAGAGGAAGTGAAACCAAAGAATGAGAATAGTGCCAAAGACGATGCGTCGAATAAACAAAATATAATCGACTCGTCCGTCTGCCCAGAGAATGAAGATAATAGCTGCTCTGCTCCCTATGAAAGTATGGAGTATGAGAGCGGTGCTATGGGAGTTTTTTCTGATCTTGAGCCAATGTCGGACTGCTATAATGCTTCGGCGAGTGAGTTGTCCACCGAAGACGATACGAATTCAACGAGATCTAAATTTTATCAAATGTTGGTCGACGCCGCGTTGTGTGATATTGAAATTTCAAATAACACCGACGATGATCATCATTACGAATCGATTCGTTTGAACAGTGATCCTATATACGAAGAGATTGGAGACATGCCACCACCTTTACCCGTTAATCCGCCCCCAAATTCTCTGATGATTTTAGACGATGAGAAACGCAGCGGATCACGTTCAATATTTGAAGGCGCCTCGAAGTACGACATTTTGTCGTATTTGGTAGATGCCAAAGAGAGAGGTATTGATGATGAAGAAACTTACATAACTAGTTACGCTACTCATAATAATTCATCGAATATGTTAGAGGAATCGAAAGACAAAAGTAATAACAGTGAAATAAGTGATAAACATCATAGTAGTAACACGAGTCAGTTATCAAATGCATCAGATTCAAGTGAAGATAACTCGCTTACTATTAATCATGAGACGTTGGAAAAAGCCGTAATTTGCAAAAAGACATCGGCAGAAATCGAAAGAAATGACTCTGGCGTTGGTTCGGAGACAAGTAAGTCTTCAAGAAGTAGACTTCAAGGTAAAACGTCTCCTTGTAATATGATACACGATAAGGATACGCCCATACACCTCTGTGAGGATTGTGACACTGCTGTGGAAACTCAATTAACAGAGCAAGGTAAGTCAACATTCCGTTGCATATAATTTATTCTTTAGCAAAAAAGCTTTTTGTTAATTTTATTTATAATATTTTAGGTTCAATATACGCTCCATTGGTATGTAGAAAGTGTGCCAAAAAAAGAGCAGAGAGGAAAGAAATTATTACGGAAATAGTGGAAACCGAAGAAAAGTATGGCAGAGATTTACAAATCATTCTTGAAGAGTTTTACAAACCGATGTTAGTAGCTGGCCTACTTAACCAGGAACAACTTAGCGCCATTTTCTTGAATGTTGAAGAGCTTATTGAGAACAACCAAGTTCTATCTGAGAAGTTAAGAGACGGACTTGAAATCGCGGTGGACCAAGGAGATGAGGTAAGACTTTATCTGCTATATTCTAGAATTGATTTCTAGCCTTAGAGTTATTTTAAAATAACTAAAGTATTAATTTGAAATCGAACAGTTTCAATAAAAGTGTTTACGCAGACGATACCTGAATTTGTGTTTTTTCCCAGGATCTCTTGACTGTGAACGTTGGAAAAATCTTGTTGGAGTGTTCGGGTATGCTAACAGCGTTCCAATCGTACTGCGTGAAGCAAGCTGGTGCTGCCCTTCTGCTGGCTGGTCTCGAGAAGGAGAAGGAACTCCTGAGGATATTCTTGCGCGTCTCGCAGATGGAAAACACCGTTTTGAGGAGGATGAATCTAAACTCATTTCTCATGGTAATTCAATGTTCTTTTCTCCGTTGTTCGTAGTCTTGAAACGGAAAGTTTTATTAATGAAACATTTGCATCTCTGTTTCGAAATCTTATAACAGAAAACGTTACTTACTAAAATTCCAGGTGCCAGTACAACGCGTGACAAAATATCCCCTCCTTCTCTCCCGGCTGTATCGCTCCACAGCCGCCTGCGCAACTGAGCGGGAAGACGTGAAGTCAGCTCAACGTTGCGTAGAATGCAGGCTCGAAGAAATCAATACGGCAGCTGCAGCTGCTGCCGCTGCAGCAAGAGACGTGCCGCTGTGGAGACGACTCGCAGCTGCACGAAGAACTGCACACGACCTCCATGTGGCTGATATCAAGCTGAGGAAGATGGCCGTCGATATTCTAGACTGGAATCATGATGACGCCAGGTGGGTGAATGATGTTCGGTAAAAACGGCTGTGAGATAAAGGATGAACGAATGAATGGAGAATATTTTGTGGGCAATTCTACCGGTGATGACAAAATAAATCTCAATGTATATTCCTAACAACAAGACCTATTAAAGCTCCCCTAGCAGTTTATTCATAAAATCAGCTTGACAGATAATTGAGACATTTAGAAAATTACCACTTACCAAAATTTCGCCTATCACACGATGTCATTACGATGGCGAGATTACGCGTTCATATTTTATGAGATTTAAATTGTCCACCATTTGCTTGAACAGCCACTTACGTAACAATGAAAGCGTCTAGGAATGTTTTAGGAAATGTCAAAGATTTTCGGGGAAATCTTTTTCATAAAGATAAACATTAGCCTTAGCTCTTTGTATAATTGTGGATGTTTTGGCAAATTGTAGCGTCGGCACATTTGGTTCTATTGGTGGATGGTACAAATGATCCCATTACTAGATCCATTGTGGGACGCAGCTCCGCTTGATGGTCTAAGTTGTAAACTTTGATTAAATTTTAGATACCTCTTTTCGTTGAGTAAACCTATTTGGACACTGAGGAAAGTGTCGATATTGGTTTGCGTAAGTTTTAAGTACAGTCTTAAGATAGATTATAACTCTTAGAATGTTCAGTTAGAAAGATTGTCTTAATGGCTAGCACGTGTGTATGTTGCGAACAAAAAAAATAGGTACACAAAATAAAATAAGATGAAACATGTTCATGGGTTAATTATAATTCTACGAAAATGAAGAGTAGAACATCAGAGGAAATTCCAATCTTTAAAACAGTCCCATAAAATTTGAAGATAGCTCACTATTAAAAATAAAATTCCAGCAATCACTTTCATACTTTTATTATCTCCTCTTAACTCTTATTACTTGCACCATAAAGCTGATAATCGTTGCTTTAGTGGCACTAACAGCTACAAGTGCTATTCAACAGGGCTTTTTACGACCTAAAACTTTCACAAATACATCGTAATTATACGTGTTAAAAAATGAATTAAATGGTTTTTAAGTAATTACACTGTTAATTGAAAAATATGTTATACGACGACTAAAAGTTAGCAGAACCTTTGGAAAGTTCTGAAAATTAAAGCTAAGGGTTTTACGAGGCCTAAACGATCTCGGAGTCTGGAAGAGCATTATTGGAAGAGCATTATTGGAAGGGTTTTATAAGCCACGCAACTCTAGAGTTTTATGTGATCTAAAATGTTTATTGGGGTATGGGCACGAATACGCTAAATTCAAATAGGGGTTACACAGTTTCGGAGTGGTGATCAATGTTGTCATTCCAATCAAATTGGGTGATCTGAATTTTAGTCGATTGATTTTTAATTGTGATTTTGAGTCAGTTTTAGAAATATGTAAACAAATAAAACATCGTTCTTTGCTTACAACTGTATACATTACTAGCTGCGCCCCTCGTTTTCACCCACATAAGTCTCGATCTCGTGGTAATATCGGGATAAAAAGTATCTTCTGTCCTAATCCAGGTCATGATCTATCTATATGCCAAATTTCATCCAAATCTGTGTAGCCGTTTTAGCGTGAAAGCGTAACACGTCGCCGTTATCAAAATCGATAAGGATGACTCTAATGCCTAAATAAATAATATGTGTAATATAATAATAGTATAAATACCAAGGGAAGTTTGTTTGTTTTTTTTTTTGTTTATTACGCTTTCACGCTAAAACGGCCAAAGAGATTGCTGAGAGACCATGACCTAGACTAGGATATAGGATACGTTTTATCCCGATATTCCTACGGGATCGAGACTTATGTAGGTGAAACCGCGGGCGCAGTTAAGTATACATCAGAAAACAGTTCTAAAAAAAAGTACATTGTATAATTTTTAATACATTTACTAATTTAAAAAAAACAGTCACGTATATCTTGCAGAGGTTTACGGAAAAACGGGTGCTATTAGAAATCACTTTGAATAAAGTAACCGTTTTGCAATTTTGTTGCGCGCAACTTGGAAACTACTGAACGTAGTTTAATGGGTCTTGCATTGTAACTTACATCTAGGATAAACTGAATAGTTTGTTTTATGGGTATAATCAAATAAACAAAATACGAGTGAATTCGTGGGAAATACTGAAATCGTGTGAAATCGGTTAGCTATTTTGAATCAATACTACTACTGAAAGACAAACTATACAACTATTTAAGGCTAAACCACATTTTAGGAATGAGCACAATAATAACAAATAAGGTATTTGGGATAGAGAAATGCTACTCCCGGATAAAACTAGTCTCCAAGCTCTAGGTTTCTTCTTAAAAATAAAAGTAGTAGCCAAGTGGTAATGGCCGCAACTTACGGTTACATAGGTTTGAACCCAGACAGGCGCTTTACTTTGTGTAAATTATTTCATCACCACTGCTCTCAAAACGGTGAAAGAAAATATCGTGAGGAAACCGGCATGTCCTAGAACAAAAAAAAAACATGTGACATCTACCAGCCTGCACTGGGACCGCGTCGTAGATTACAGCCCACTCCCTGTCACCGAGAGGAGGCCTGAGTCCTAGCAGTGGGAACATTATTAGCTAATTATGCTAATGCTTATACAATCACATTCTTATCATAACAAATCCCAGTTTAATAATCTCTAAAACCACAACATCAAATAAAGCTAATTAAAATGAGACGAATGCCAGACATATATCTCATTTAGCAAATAATACACTGGAGTAAAATTAATGTTTTAGCTGGTACGGAATTCATCACGACCGTGGAATATGAAACGTTGTTGTGACGTCACACGCCATAATACATTGCGATGTTGCCAACAGCTAGCGAATTCAGCGGGAGATGAAATAATTTCAGATGTGTGCTGTGGAGGTTTTATGTGAGACGAGTATGTGAAGTTAATAATGGTCCTTGAAAGTTTTAATTTTGGGATAAATGTTCGTATGGAGCTTTTCGTGAAGCAGGAGCAGGCAGATAATGACTTAAATGGTCACCTTTTAAACCAAATGGAAAGCGCTGGGCATCTTCTAAATTGTCTGCTTGGATAAGAATGTACTATAGAGTCTTTCATGAAAGGCATAAGATCACTTTGCTTGGTAAGCATATTTGTAACTTCAGCTGAATGTTAATAGTCAGATAAAAATACTGTTGGCTTCCATTTATAAACTCATGGGAAATGCTCTTCATTAACTCAAAAGCTGGCTTCAATGCATAGTAAAATTTTAGACTGACTCAATACGGAAAATAATACTTGACACGGTGTAAATGCCATCTACGAAAATTGCAAAAGGATTGCACCTACGCGTTCGGGTAAAAAATAAAGTGCTTGTATAAAGTACGGCATCTCGGTAAGGCAGGCTATATATTCTACACCCGATTTAACCTTTAATAAGGCCAGATTTTTATGCACCCATAACACAAGCCGAGACAGTCTGAAGTGACGCGAAGCCCAATCGACTTTATTCCACCAAATTGACGTACCTCCTACAGATAAAATGACGATAAAATCCTACGAACACTCATGTGAACTGTTGACCAATTTTGAACTTTCTACTCTTGTTTATAAGGTTCGCAATGGAGGGTAAGCTGCTGTTCACCCAGCCCAACGACAACAACTGGCGGAAAGGACGCACCATCAAGTTGACGCCAATCAACGCTCTTTTGGTAACTAACGGAAAGGTGAGTTTTGCTGATTTTTATTTTCTGTGTGGGCTGTGTAACCTCCGTATGTTTGTGTTGCCTTAGTGAAACTTCCGATTGTAAACATAGGGTTCTTCAATACGACGTTTTGTTAGATTGGATTCAAAGTCTACCGACATTAAATAAATAGAGAATGTTGAAAGACTTAAATTATGGTCACGTCAAAGTCAAAGTCAAATAATCTATTTCAATTAAGCACATAACAGGCACTTTTGTACGTCAAAATTTACAAAAAATAGAAATTCCACCGTTACTCTTTAAAAATGTTTTACAATATTCTGTATACATTAATTATATATGTATAATTAATTATATGTGAAGATGATGCACCTGCAATAAAATAACTATACCACAATAGGTAAAAATAATTAAAAATGAAGCAATGACAGTAAAAATAATTATGTGATAGATACACATGGTGGTGGGCAAATGATGGTGAGTTAGCCAGTTCCTCTGTCGTTAAGGATTCCGCGTGAAGTATGCTTCCAACTTTGGCCTGATCATCACTTACCATCAGGCAAGATGAAGGCCAAGAATTTAAACGGAGGGGTAAAAAAAAATAGCACAAAAATAACGCACTAATTGTATGCCAGTTATTGGCGACATAATGATAGTTTTCAATACCATAATACATTAATAATCTATCTAAATCGTCATTATTTCCCAGCCAACGATCACCCACAAAACGAACGAGATCCGAGAGACGCGCGAAGCGAGAGATAGAGAGGCAAGAGAGAAAGAGGGAGAGGCCCTATTCGCGCGAAGTGGAGTAAGGGAAGCAGCACTACTGCTGGTGAGGGAGAAAGCAGGACGGTACACTCTGCAGAGGGAGCCACTGTTCTTGGACCGCTGTGTGGTAGCCGCAGACCATGAGCCCGAACATTTCTTCGAAGTACACGAGATTACTTCTAAGGATTCTTATATTTTTAAGGTGAGATTTTTTAATGATTCCTTTGAGTTTTTTGGTATGAAAAAAATAGTTACCTAGTTTCCAATTTTTAGCCACATGTTCTTTTTGGTTCTTTCTTATTGTATTCGGTGGTCTACAAAGGCTATGTTAGTGTCTAGCAGAACTTGGTGCATCAATATGTAAAAGTGTGTTCCTAAAATCGGTTCTAACATTAATTTGATCATTGAAGTCTTTATTAGTGAGACCACAATTTTAAACAGTGGTATTGATATCTTTATCTTTGTTGCCGTCTGGTTCGTAGCGACGTTCATATAAAATCATTGACAAGTCCATTTTTCTTCATTCATGTCCTATTATTTTCCATTATAGGCGGAAGAAAACTCGCGCACGCGCACTTGGTACCGACAGCTGCAATATCACGCACAGGGCGCCGGGACATGGCGCAAGCGACGCAACGCTCTCGCGAACATCATGATCAACCCTATGTTGACCAGGAATTGATGTCAAGGACTTAATTATGATACTAATATGTTTGGGACGTCGATCTAGTGTTAAGGGTTACATGAAATGATCATAGGTTGGGTTTATGTAGAGGTGGGACTCATCGTTATCGATATGATTTTGACGTTTAGTTATATTTGTGAGATAAACTTGAACTTTACAATTGTTACTTTAATTTTCAAATAATTTACTCTATTCTTTACTTTAACTTACTTAAGATTATTCATTATCAGTCTACCTATTCTTGACTATGTTATCTAGATTTTATTCCTTTAATTATAACAACAAATATTCACTTTTCAAGATCATATCGATAACCGGCACAAGGTTTAACACTAAACGACTTATCAAAAACAAAGATATTAAATCCGTATTTTTTTGTGGCAATACGTGAAAAAGGACAAGCGATAGTGGTGCCCTCTACTGAAGTTAAGTTTGACTTTTACCCCTTAGTGCTGTGGTACTTTTTTGACATGATTTTGTGGTGAAGCACACAAAGGGTTAGTGAAAAATATTTTTGTCATAAAAAGGAAATAATGAAATGCGTGCATTTTAAATAAACTTAATTATAATAGATTTATCATTAAACATTCCTGGTATTTGTTTTTATTTTGTTTAATTGTAAATATCCAACAACAGTTTGCCACTAGTTTTATTAAAATTAGCTTTACACCAAAATTTAGATGTTTTAACATTTATGTGCCCTATAACGAACTATTGTATTAACAAAACCATAATATAAGACGTATTGTATATAATTTAATTTTAATAGCTGTGATATCCTGTCGAAGAAAAATGGAAAAAAAATCGAAATAAAAAAAAATGCTTTGTAATCATTCAAACACCTTGTAATTATTATAATTTTAACATTAACAATTGTTCAAAAAATAATAATAACATTATAACTTTCCTGACTAGTCTTAAGGGAAATCGTGTGTAATATTATTAAATATTTATAAGATAATAATATACATATTGAGTTGTATTTATTGTATGTAATAGAGTAATTAGATGTAGATTTGCTAAAAATAAATAGTTATTAGACAAAACTGTTTCGCCTTGGGAATATATTCTATCTGTTATATTATTAGAGAGGACAGGAAATAAATAAATTAATAAAATAAACGGGCATTTTATTTACCTTACCTTGAAAAGTTTTGTTTCTGCATCCTTTTTTTTTTTGGCCGGAAATTATCAAATAACTTCTCCCTCTCTGGGCGGAGCGAGAGGAGTGTCACTCTTACTGACTAAAACCTACCCGTGTTCCTTCAGTTGCCCTGTTGCCTGGAGCCGCGATCTCCCTTTCAGTTTTGTTTGCACCCCCGGCAGGCATCGACGGGCAATTGACGGGGTCCGTTACGGCTAACGGACCCCGTCAATTCTGCTGACATCTCCTTGAGGCGCGCGTGGAACACAACGCGCCGTCGACCCGGGCCTGGTCTTTATCGGACGGCGAGCTACCTATTGCTCACCGTGCAAAGTTCGGGTTATATCATAAGAGAGGACAGGAAATAAATAAATTAATAAAATAAACGGGCATTTTATTTACCTTACCTTGAAAAGTTTTGTTTCTGCATCCTTTTTTTTTTGGCCGGAAATTATCAAATAACTTCTCCCTCTCTGGGCGGAGCGAGAGGAGTGTCACTCTTACTGACTAAAACCTACCCGTGTTCCTTCAGTTGCCCTGTTGCCTGGAGCCGCGATCTCCCTTTCAGTTTTCTTTGCACCCCTGGCAGGCATCGACGGGCAATTGACGGGGTCCGTTACGGCTAACGGACCCCGTCAATTCTGCTGACATCTCCTTGAGGCGCGCGTGGAACACAACGCGCCGTCGACCCGGGCCTGGTCTTTATCGGACGGCGAGCTACCTATTGCTCACCGTGCAAAGTTCGTGTTATATCATAAGAGAGGACAGGAAATAAATAAATTAATAAAATAAACGGGCATTTTATTTACCTTACCTTGAAAAGTTTTGTTTCTGCATCCTTTTTTTTTTTGGCCGGAAATTATCAAATAACTTCTCCCTCTCTGGGCGGAGCGAGAGGAGTGTCACTCTTACTGACTAAAACCTACCCGTGTTCCTTCAGTTGCCCTGTTGCCTGGAGCCGCGATCTCCCTTTCAGTTTTCTTTGCACCCCCGGCAGGCATCGACGGGCAATTGACGGGGTCCGTTACGGCTAACGGACCCCGTCAATTCTGCTGACATCTCGTTGAGGCGCGCGTGTAACACAACGCGCCGTCGACCCGGGCCTGGTCTTTATCGGACGGCGAGCTACCTATTTCTCACCGTGCAAAGTTCGTGTTATATCATAAGAGAGAACAGGAAATAAATAAATTCATAAAATAAACGGGCATTTTATTAATTACCTTACCTTCAAAAGTTTTTTTACTGCATCCCTGTAGAAATTTCTTTGCAAACGGAACCCTAATACTAAGCCTTCGCTGTCCGTACGTCCGTCTGTCTGTCAGGGGGCTGTATCTCATTAACCGTAATAGGTAGACAGATAAAATTTTCACAGTATTTCTATTGCTACTATAAGAATAAATAATAAAAATTAAAAACAGTTAAAAATTAAAGGGGGTCCCCATACAAGAAACGTGTTTTTTTTACTAAAGTAAAAAACGTAGTGTTAAATATTGTACGGTGGTACAGAACCCTTCGTGTCCAAGTCTGACTCACTTGGCCAATCTTTTGAATTCAACTTCTTCGTAATAAAATTTAGAATCAGAGCAGATACAAAAACGGTATATTGATTGCTTGGGGCCTAAAACGGCCGCTTTGACAGAATCATAATATGTTAATATTATGAATCAAACAAACTGACAATTTATAATATTATACGCTTTCAATTCATATTACGCTATTCACCTGTTTGACAGTTTTGTATTATAATGAAATAACATTTAAACTGTAGAAAAAAAAAAATCTCATTTGATTAATAAAAACTTGGAAAAGAAAAATTTTCCCGGCAAAATTACGGTCTTCATTTTTTCATGCGGCAATATTTACACCAAATATGATTCTGATATGAATTGAATATGATTCAGCTAAAATATGTGTCACTATAGAGGAATTCCTGGGAATTCAGAAAAACACAACACCTTGCACGCGGTCTGCACGCGCAAGCATCTTGATCATCGCGTCATCGGTATAGCTAAGACGGTCGACAACGACACGGCTCGGCCCGATGACCACTCGCTTTCACGGACTCCACCGCGACGGACGATATTCTTCTCTTATACAATTACTTACTGTTTGTCCGGGACATTTTATAATTTTGTAATAAGTATTAAACCATTACCTAAAATACAGTCCACTGTTTCATTGCTCCACGTGGTAACACTTATCTATAATTTCATAGCTTCGAAGAGCATCTGCTGATTTTAAGTTCGTATTTATAATATTAATAATTATAAAAGTGACTACCACATTAGTCTTGTGGGCATAAGCGCTACTGCTGAGCATGAGGTACTGGGGTCGGGCAAAGTGTTATTGGGTTTTTCTATCTGGAATGTCTCTGTAGCAGCCCGGAGTCTGAATTTATGCCCTTTTGATGTCAATAAACTCGCCTCCTAGTGTACTTAGACATAACTGGAGAAATGTGGAGAGGTATACCTCTGCCCCCCCCCCCCCCGCTTTCTAATTTCAGAGCCTAGCTTAGCAACTAGTGTTTGTAATTTCTGATCTATTTATTTATCCTAAAAATATACCGAAATCTAATTTCCAAAATGAAAGCGCTATGTATTTGTAGATAAACATAATATGAGGTCTGAAATGAAAGTTCTCTTGCTAAATGTGATACGGCATCGAGGCTCATTTCCTGAGCTTGAAGTAAATAACGATATAATTATAACATCTTTCGCGTACAAGAGGCCTCTTTTCAACCGACGATGTTTCTTGTGGCTCGGAGCTCGTGGCTCAATAATAACAGTCGCGAGAATCGATCGAGGGTTAAGCTATGCTAGCCGAGGTCAGTTTGTGGATGGGTGACCATCCATTAGGCCCCGACTGTCTTTCGTAGATCTTTGACAGTTGTTGCGGGTAGTCAGAAGCCCATAAGTCCGACAACCAGTCTTACCAAGGGGTATCTTGTTACCCAATAACTGTGTTGTGGAGGTCAGATAGGCAGTCGCTCCATGTAGACTAGAAGCCGACCCCAATATAGTTGGGAAAAGGCTAGGCAGATTGATTTCATGTTTCTTGTGAAATTTTATTCGTTTTAAAGGTTATATCACTGTCAGTGGACCATTTTTCAACCTTATTGCTTAGGACATAAGGGTGAAAGGTCAACTGACATTGTCCGTAGCAAGACAAGCTGCATTCAATACCAAATTAATTTTATTGTAATAGAAATCTAGTACGCTGGATCTTTCTGACTGACCGACCGACCCCTTGACTATTCAAAAGTGCCTGTAATTGGTTTATTTGAAATAAATTCTTTGAGTTTGATTCGTCCTCAGCTGAAAAAAGAAGACCGGAACCTACCAGAACAAGAGATTCAACTTAATTGTTTATTTCCCTACTTTAGCTATAACATTACTAATGACATAGAAAATGATCAGCATTGAATGAAGTTCTATGCCCCCCTCCAGGTTCACGGCCTCAGCCGATGCCGTTTGCTACAGAACTTACGTGAAGACGCGCACGCGTCACCTATTAGCCTCTCCCCCATAGGTGCGTTTTTATCGGTCGATAATAATGCAAGCGTTATTGCAGATATTTCAGTATATTTCGTATTTGGATGGCAGACGCAATAGAAGTAGGACGCCTGTGTTCCTCCGTCCTGCGACATTCCAATATGTGTTCTTAGAACATTTTGTATTGAAAGGCTTTTTATCGTCCGGCGCTTCGCAAGCCGCCTCTGTGATTCGAGACATGCTCTAAGCAACATCTTTCATTACTTTTCTTCACATTCTTCAATACGCGTGTCAATTGGGCGTGAAGCTTATGGCTAGGGGGTTTCCTAGAAGAGCAGTGGTCCGCAGTGTCGACTGTCATAAAAATGACGACACCGAGGTTTAACTTAACAGTGTCAAAAAACGCTGTCTAGAGAAACACACGAACTTACTTTCATAAATAACGTTTAATTGATGTCATTAGACGGTAAATTGCGGACGCTATGTGGCAGCCACCGCATTCTTAGGAAATCCTACGTACCCAAAACTACCGTCCCGTATCGGATACGTCACGTGATACCAGAACGTCACATCAATTTCATGAGGGCGTTCCTCTATCAATGTTACGGCATGGGATGAACGTCGAATGTGTCGACGATGTTATTATTAATATCTGAGACAGACAGACAAACAAAGCAATAACAATCAGCACAGTTTCATCAATATTATGATTATGCGCCGGCTTTTAGGAATGGCGTCGGAAAGGAAATTTTTCCATGGGAATTATATCAAGGATAGGGCTATCAAACAAATTAAGTTTGGGTTTTTATTGATAGCGATTTTGAATTGAATTGTTTTTGTAACAATGTGTCTGTGTAAGTTTTGCAACAAGAAATAGTTACATAGCTTGAAGTTTAGCTTTTTTCAAATCGATGTTTTCTCCGCTCAAAATATAAACTAAAATTCTTCGTTATTTTTAGAAGGTACGTACTAAAGCTGATAAGTAAAAGTATTATAAATCCAAGAGAGGCAATTGTTCAGCTGTAGGATACTTAAGACTTTCAGTAAAAGTAATGCTGATACAGCAGAAAACCCAACAACAAATCAGCCAAAGGCATTAAGTCCGCTTTTGTACCTTTTTGAGTGTGAAAAGTTTAAATAATTAAATCATCATTATTATGTAAGTCACATTCTTACGTATAACACAAGAGCTCTCCAAAGGGGTAACAGTAGCTAGCCACACGAAAACTTCTTAACTGATTGATCGGCGCCTATCCAAAGCTTGACCGGGGTCACTAACCTAACCTTCGTAGCTTGTAGTGCCTTTACTATAAGCCCTTTTAAGTTCAACCAATACACACCCCGTTAGTAGACCCTTCCCAGCGGAGACTAGCCATCGACGCGGGAGATATTATAGTGCACAAGTGGACGGCAATCCGACACGACCGGAGAGAAATCAGCGCAAGACCAACGCTGCATTTAATATAGAATATTCAAGGCTCAAATTTCTCCATTCATTATAAGGCAACATCAAGGGGGCTCTCCTTGATGTTGCCTTATTGAACGAAAAATATGATAACCCAATAACGAGTGATTCTTACGAGATGGTTCAAATCTCAAAGCGTGTGAATTAGTAACTAACTCCATTATAATAATGGATCTCTTAAGGGATTTAGAAAGTTTCGCAAAATCTTGATAAAAATAAAATTAATAATTCGGTGCCCGATGGGTCGCTGGAATTTAATTATGAATGTAAATAGGTGTTGTTCGAAGTTTTTAGACGAAAATTGGTTTTACGTTGGACTTTGACAGGTTAAGTAGGTGCTTCAAATTTGGCTCTTGCGTGGGCATAGGCTTGTGGGAGATAAAGAGGATCTAAACGGTGGGTAGTTGAGTACATCCAGTAAAAGGTCATCATTAGGTATACGCCCGGAAGAGAAAACTTCTATAGGTATTTGTGGTAGATAAATATTCAAGGCAATGGCACGTAAAATTTAATCGGAGAGGCAACCGTATGGCGAGTGGTAATTTGGGTCTTGAACTGATACTGACCCCTATTGTCCGAATGGACCCCAAATGGACGGGGGCAGAGATATGGGGAGAGGGGGCATTTTTTTTTTGACATGGCATTCGAAATTAAAGCTCTAATAAGTGGAAGGAATTTGTGTGTATCAATACCATCCAGTTTTGATAAAAATTCACTCTCAATTTCGATGATAAATCATCGGTAAGGAGTTTCAAGAATTATATACAGCGTATACGCGTATCTAACTAAAAATAATGATCGATGTTGGGGGGTGGCAATTTTTTTAAATTATATAAATAGGATAGGTATAAATTTCAAAGCAAGCGCATCCCCATCCGGTAGCCTTGTCAGAAAAAAAAATCTTCTCCCCCCCTTATCTCCGCCCCCGTCCATTTGGGGTCCATTCGGACGGTACGGGGGGTTCAGAATCACTTCAAGACAAATTACCACTCGCCATCCGGTTGCCTCTCCGATTATATTTTATGTGCCATTGTTATAATTAAAATTCCTCGTTATAAGTCGTTTACGGGGAGTAGCACTTTTTTTTTGGCCAACCGTCGTTGCTATGTCGTACTTTTATTCGTGTGATTAGTGCTAGATAATACTGCCCTGCTAAGCACAAAGGCGGTATCTCAACCGGAGTAAGTTTTGAGAAAATCGACTTTTTGTGAATTGAAATTTAAGGAAATATGGTAAGATACAAAAAACTTCTTACTGGTTTTTTTAAATGTTTTAAGTTAGATAGCGCTTTTTCGCTTATACCATTAGATGCGAAATTTGTAAAGCTATCGAATGGTATAAAACAAAACTAAACAAAAGGGTGGATCTCAGAGCTACCGCCTTTGGGCTTAGCAGGGCAGAATAGTAGTCTAAGAGTGCTAGTGTCAGAGTTTTTATGCCGCCTGTGGGCCTCTGAATTGACTTCACACGTCGTCGTCCGTCATGTGTCGTTTTTAAAGGGTATTAGTTCCTTTTGAAAGAAAGAAAGAAAGAAAAAGTATTTATTGGGACTCGCACAGGACATTACAAATTAAACTAAAACACACTCATTAAAACATTATAAAAAATAAAAAATAAAACTAATAAAAAAAATAGTAATAACAGAAAGTCCTGTACGAGGCCAAAAGGCTCCTATCTCAGCATATGTTATGTTGTTATGTGTTTTGAGTAGATAGCGGTGACATTTAGACACCTGTGACGTTACAGCTGCTTCTAAAAGTCTCAAGTGAAAAGAATGTACATTTCTACTCGCAGACCGGGGTACTTGCACATAAAATAACAATCGATCACAATGCCTATCATTTTGACATTCATTACTTTAAAGGTTTGAAAAATTCGTCTGCTGAATAGCGGAAATAACGCTATGAACGTGGTTGAACTGTCAAAATGAAAGACATTGATATCAATTGCCATTTTATGCGTCCTACACAAAATTATCATCAAGTAATTATCTATCTAACCCCTGGTTAACTCGAACGACTAAGAGTAACTAGTGGTTAAGTGGTTCTCAGTCAAACATGCTCTATTGAGCAATTGTGGTAACCCACACACATTAGTACCTACACGCATAACTAGCTTACAGTTTGAGTGATTAGTTCTGGATCCATTGATATCTAGCTCCAACTATTATTCTCACCGAATCTTTAACGTATCAACACGCCGGTATTTCCCAGAAGGAGTAGGCAGAGGTGTACCTACTTATAGTACACTTAAGTATAAGTCTCATGAAATAAGGGTCGAGTGTATTACAAACTACTTCGGTGCTCTGAAACGAATGAGTTATTACGATACGGTTGCCAGCATTTTACGGGCTCTACCCGGAGCAGGTCGCATACGGATCAATCCGCGTCGCTGTGAAACAATGTTCTAGCGCCACATGTGTCTCTGTTCCGGGAACCCGTACAGGCGGCCCGCACGGGTCCGGACAACTGTGAAACCATCCTTACCCCTTTTGTCACAGTCGCTAATCATTACTTAACTTTTAGCAATGTTTATGAATAAACCCCTTAATCTTTTACCCTTTACTCAGTTTTAAAATAAAAATCAAAGTTATTGTAGAACAAACCTTCCATCTACACGGGAGGAATGTCGGCCTTAAAGTTAGAATAATTTCACCTGATGTAAAGCTACTTCATGATCGTATCTGGAGTCGGTAACTGGGATTTAATTCTGTCAGAACTGTGTACCTAACTAAGTTTTAAACACGAAACAGTCGCGGTTTCCTAGTGCCAAGTTAGTTAGCAGATTATTTTGTGCAGACGAGCGGGTGATGGGACGCTTCTCCGTATCCTAATAATATTAGGTAAAGGAGTATTTAAAATATCCATATACCACAATGATATCCTAACTTCTTAGCAAATATTATAAAATGCGAAAGTGAGTTTCAGATTTGGGTGAAATTTGGCACATGAGTAGACCAAGACCTGGGTTACGACATAGAGTAATTTGTATCCTGGTATTTCTAAAGGATCGAGATTTATGCGGGTGAGATCACAGGGCGCAGCTCGTTTTTACCATGAATCTCAAAAATAAACCAAATTACATTTAATTTGGTTTATTTTTGAGGTTATGACATTGTCCTGCATTAAAAATATAAATAAGTAGACGGTAAGTACTAATGTTGCAATTAGAAGAAAAGAAAAAAAAAACCAGCCAACTGCGTGTCGGACCACGCACAATGAAGGGTTGCGTAGTTGGGATGAATTTATTCCAAATATAAATTTAATATTGTAGTTGAAAAACATGTTTTCTCATACATTCCAACTGCAAATGTAACTTTTAACGCACAATATTAAAAGATTTATCATGATATGTTAAGACCATAAACTACTTATAGGTTTTTCTGTAATCTATAAGTAAAGAAACATTCTCTGATTTTTTTAAAAATTTTAGGTTCAGTAATTTCGGAGATAAGGGGGAGGGAATGGTCAATTTTTATTTTAAATATGTTTAAATAAATTTATTTGAAAAGCAACAAGTTCTTTCATTTGATGTGTCACACGGTAGATTGCAAAACTTTTTTTTTTCTTTATTTTCCCCCAAAAGTGACCCCCATATGCAAAATTCATTTATTTACGTTACACTTCCGTGTTTGGGTCACAAAAATATATACGAGTACCTTTCAACTTAATCGGTCCATTAGATTCCAAGCAAATTGGCTGTGACACACGGAAAGACAGACAGGCATACTAGTGATCCTATAAGGGTTCCGTTTTTATTTTTTTGGAGTTACGAAACCCTAAAAACAAAGAACCATACTTAATATTATTAAATTAATCATCTTTACTTTCAAAACGGTGAAGGAAAACATCGTGAGGAAACCGGCATATCCTAGAACAAATTTCGAAGACATGTGACATCTACCAACCCACACTGGGCCCGCCCCCTCTCGAAGAAAGAAGGCCTGTGTCCCAGTAGTGCGAACATTAGAGGTTATGTTATGCATCTTTACTATATTAGATACTTACACTTTCACGCTTCAATGGAAGTACCTAAAGCGATTGAGTGACTGTTTAAAAAAGGGGAGGAAAAATATGCACTTTTGATTCTAGAGACGAGCGTACCTTGCTCCCAGAGAAAATAAGAGTTTGTTTAGACCGTTTATCTGCGCATGTTATGAACATAAAATCGAAGCTTCTGTACAAAACTAAACTAGTTCGAAGACCGCAATGACGTCGGAAATGTCATTTGTGAAGTTTGGTGTCTATACAATATGTAAAAAAACCTTGTCCGATCCGAAAGGGCCTCATAAGGTACTGCAATAACATCACCTAAAAGTAATAAAAAATCGAATTATTATTGAAAATAAAAAGTTATTGCTATTTTAAGATCACATTTTTAGTACCAAAATTACCCCAAACTCAATTAAAAAACGAGTAAATTTTCAACAGGGGTCATAAGTTAATACTTGCAGACAACCGCTAAACGAAGGCCGCCCGTACCTCATGTAATAAATAACCCGGTAAAATTACCCATTAAAAAAAATGAGACGATTTATTTTTATTTTCGGTTTTTTATGAAAATTACCACAGAAATAGACTCTCAGCACGATACCTAACAACACCCTCACGAATCGGACAGGGTTTTTTTACATGTTGTATGTCTGAGAGAATATGGTGACCACTCAAATAGTTTTAATGTTTAGGTTGGAAAACAGGTTGAGATGATAAGACGGTAAGGACTTCGAGGGTAAGGAGATGCCTCACTGCCATCAATTCGTCGTTGCTGTAGTTGCGTTAATAATACCAACAACAACAACAGCGAATTGATTTATTTATTTATATATAATTTATTGTACACCACAAAAATATATAACAAAAAAATAAATCAAACACTACAAAATATACAATGGGCGGCCTTATCGCTTTCGGCGATCTCTTCTAGACAGACAACTTTGGAATGGACAGTGATTTGCCTGGACATAAAATGGGTCTGTCGTTGGTGCAAATAATAAGTATACAATATATATATTAGAATAGATACATAGATATAGACATAGTCTAAATAATACATACATAAATACATATATACTTACTAAATATATAAGCAACAAAAATAAATGAAGACTGTAGATAATTAACAGCAACACAGCGAATTTCCCATGCGTTGCGACCAAGGTCGGTCTGCTCCGCTTGCTACTGCCGCGTGTGTCATGGCTGACCCGCTATCGCCATATTTATCTTCTCCAGGAGAGCAATAGGGCCACAAGTATAGTACATAGACGCCTCCCGTCATTCCGACCTCGCTGGTGAGGTCCTTTGCGATCACGTCTGCGACCCCGAGTAAATGATACTTCTCTCCAATCCTTGCTCGAAAACGAGGTGCCAGCAGTTGTTGCAGCTGTGCACGTAGCTTTAAATTCCCCGATTAATAATCATGATCAAAACTTTGATCCAGCCCGTCCCATCTTTGATATCTTCCCTCCGGTGACGCCCTAAGCCGAGGCTCGTACCCCACAGGGGGTGCCCTTAGCGAGCGTTCACCTAGCCTTTTAGCTTAGTTTTTGCTTTGAGTTTAGCAGCTTAAGGCAACCACAGGATTGACCGAATAAATAGTCATGACCTCAGAGGTCAGCTATAAGATGCCCTAAAGAAAAAAAAAAACATGATTATATATCTATAACCGCTGAATTTGAACTCAAACCGCTTTGGGTAACGCACTGTCCCATTCGCCTTGTGATCGAATTTGTGTTGCGTCATTATCAAGTTGGAGCCAAAGGGTGGTAACGCTTCACCACTACTTTTGACTGCCTGATATACCGAGATGAACAACACTGATGTTTGGCAGGAGTGATAAACCTTCCTACCTATCTGTACCATCTTGTTTTCAATTCAATTTATTCAGGAACAATTCACACTGTGTTTAAATCATAAATGTTATGTGCCTGAACTAGATTATTGATCCGTAACTAAATATAAATAGAGAGTATAATCGTGTTTACAAAGACACTCTGCGCCTGGCATCGGACGCGGACGGACGTGCTGCGCTGCTGATTGTGGTTCCCGATAGTGACTCAAGCGATCCTGTTCCTGAGTCATCGTTTCGTCGCGTACTGCGACGCTCTTTATAGTCGATTATTATTAATCGACTATCGTCGACCAATTAATCGGAGTCTTTTTCAAGATACGATTAATTATCTGTTTCTTTACGGAGTATCGTCAACTGACTCTTCAAGTCTTTTTGCCCCTTCAGGGAAAAACCACAGTTTCGTGGTCCTCGGTGGAAACCATACGGTGCCAACGAAACCGAGGGGGTGTTGACCCAATCACACCCGCCGAGCCCCTTCAGGGTTAGGCAGTCAATTGGCCGGGTCCCAGTGTTCGGCCTTGGGGGGTCTCCTAGTCGGCATTGGTGACAGTTTTCCTTTCACAGCTACACACCTAGTGTCGGTCGGGTGTGTCTACACCCGGCGCACTAGACTGGTCAGGACCCCGTTGCACAATAAGATAGGCAACGGGCAAAAGCAAGCTTAGGGCTCACCATTAGGCACACAACCTCCCTGTCTATACCCGACAGGGAGGGTTTACACATCCCCGGTAGTCCGCCCGGGGAATTAGGTTTATTAGGATTATAATTAGGGAAAATTAGGTCCCAATTTAATTTAAGTAGTCATTATGGAGGCCGTACAGAGTGACATTCAGTCACTCCGTAACGACCTCATATCCCTCAGGAGTGAAAACTCCAAATTATTAGATCTCCTTAATAGAGTATTAAAAAAGGAGCCCACCCTTATTAACGAGTTCCGCATCGAACTCGAAGGTCTCGCTGCTTCACAGCAGGCCGAAATTAGGTCCTCTTCCATCGCTGACTTCAGCGATGTAATAGATGCACAATTCAGTCCCTGTCCTTCTGACAGCATGGACATTGCAGAAGACGCAACCGCGCCTTCAATCCGCGCTCCGACCCCCCATCCTTTTTATACCCCCGACTTAGAGGCTCAAGCCTCTGCTCATTCCTCCTCCTCTTCCCACTCGGATGACGAAGGCTTCACCCAAGTCACCGGGAAAGGGAACAAGAGGAAGAAAAAGAAGCAGAGCTCGTCCCAAGCGAGTAAAGTAGTCGTCATTGACGACTCACTCACAGTCGCCCCTCAGGCAGCCCCCACCGTTACTCCCGCCGCTACTTGCGCCCCCGTAGCTTCCCCCTCCACCGCCCCTCACCCGATTGCGTCATCATCGCAAAATGACGCACCGCGTTCCGCGCCAACCTCCGGCCCTAAAAAGGTCGCGCCGCCTGTTGTATATTGAATAATTAAGTTAAATAAGAGCCAAAGTAGTAAACGTCATGTTTTTTTTATTTTTGGTGACAATCAGAAAAAACACAATGTCAATACGAAATTAGATTATTAAGAATAATAAATACAAACAAGTATTTAATGCATACTTTGAGTATTTACTACATACCCCCACTTAATCGAAATAATCTAAGATCTATAAGCGAGACATTAAGATTTAAAGAAGCCTATAATTAACTAAATCCCATACCCTTAACACATCTTAAATGTGATACACGTCCTAGGGCTTTTGTCAAAATGTCAGCGCTCATATCATGCGTCTGAATGTACCGTAAGTCCACAATATTCTTAGATACAATCTCTCTAATATAATGATGTTTTGTATCTATGTGCTTAGTCCTATTATGGTGAATAGGGTTTGACGCCAGCTTTTGCGCCCCTTGACAGTCGTTATAAATAATAACTTGTCCTACCTTGCCACTAATTTCTTGCAAGAGTCTGCGCAAAAAGACAACTTCTCTGGTTACGGCACTCAGTGACATATACTCAGCCTCGGTTGAAGATAATGCAACCGTTGGCTGTTTCTTTGACTCCCAAGAAATTGGTCCTCCAGCCAATTTCACAAAATAGCCTGTATACGAACGGCGGTCAATTGTGCAGTTAGCCCAATCGGCATCAGCGTATGCAGAGATATATTCACCAGTCTTCCTGTAGACAATGGAATAATCTATAGTACCCTTAACATACTGAAGTACACGCTTCGCTGCTGTCCAGTGTGTTTTGTCATAAGTCGTATTAAACTGACTCAAATAACTGGTAGCAAACGCTATATCTGGCCTAGTATTAACAGCGAGGTACATCAAGCAGCCAATCAAGTTCTGATAAGGATAATCAGGTTTCTCACCAATTCCAGGTTCCAACTTACTGCTCGCTAAAGGTGTATCAAACGTTTTACACTGTTGCATTTTAAAACGTTTTAATAAATCGAGTATAAAAGTTTTTTGGTTTATTTCAATTATCCCATTATCGTATTTTACATTTAGAGATAGGAAATAATTTAGATTTCCCAGATCTTTTATACCGAAAAATTGTCTCAAGTCATGTTTGACTTTGTCATACGTCAAGTCATCTTTGTGCAACAAGACAATGTCATCGACATAGACAGCTAGTATAACTAGTTCAGACGAACCAAAAAGTTTCGTATATACACATGACTCTGAGGAGGTCCTACTGAAACCCAAACTTTTAAGAGTTTCGTCGAGCTTTTTATTCCAAGCTCGCGAAGTTTGCTTCAACCCATAGATGGATTTCTTCAGAAGACAAACTTTTCCATCTTCTTGTGTAAATCCAGGAGGCTGTAGCATGAACACTTCTTCCTCTAGATTGCCATTAAGAAATGCTGTGTCCACGTCCAAATGCTTTAGCTTATATTCGTTCTCAACGGCAAAAGCTAACAGCATACGTAAGGATGAATTCCTCACCACAGGAGAGAATGTTTAATAATAATCCACTCCTGCCTCCTGACTGTAACCTCTAGCTACAAGTCTTGCTTTATACTTTACAGAATTTCCTAAAGCATCTCGTTTCAATTTGTAGACCCATTTACAAGGAATAACTTTCTTATTTTCAGGTCTATTGACTAAAATCCAAGTTTTTCTTTCTATTAAGGAATCATACTCGTCTTGCATCGCAGCAATCCAACTATCTTTATCTTCTGCGTGCATGGCTTCTGAGTAGCCAGATGGATCTTCATTTATTACCTCTTCCGTACAGGTCTTGTATAACAAGAAATCTGGTTTCTTCCGTTCTCTCATTGGATAGCGACGTTCTTCCACTGACTCACCGAGAACACTGTTGCTTTGTTCTACTTCTACATCTGAAGCATCATGAAAACGATCAGGGGAAACGTCCGGAACATCCATGGAAGTGCTTGCTGTAGGAACATCCAAATTAACTATCTGTTCAACAGCATTGCAAGGATCAGTGCTCAATCGTAGTGGAACTACTGTTTCTTCTTGGCTTCTAGAAGAATCTGAATTTTCTTTTAAACTTGTAAAAGAATTTTCAAAAAATACTGCGTCCCTCGCTTTAACTAAGCGACGTGGGCATTCAGAACTACGAAAGAAGTAACTGTGGATATCATCAGCATATCCTACAAAAATGTGCTCCGTAGATTTGACATCAAGCTTCTTTCTTTGACAATTGGGGACATGAACCATCGCTCGACAGCCAAAAACTCTTAAATGTGAGAGGTTTGGTTTATTCCCATACCACATTTCAAAAGGAGTTTTATTTTCGAGTGCACGATGAGGAGACCTGTTTTTCAAATAAGCAGCAGTTTGAACTACATCTTGCCAATATACTTTGGAAAGTTTACCTTCAGTAAGCATACAGCGCGCCTTTTCAACCAGTGTGCGATTTACACGTTCAGCTACGCCATTAGATTGAGGGCTATAAGGAGCTGTCGTTTCATGCTTAATTCCTTTTGAAGTCAAATAGTCTCTCATACCTTGGTTCACAAACTCAGTCCCGTTATCTGTTCTGAAAATTTTAATTTTTGCTTCCTTCTGCCTTTCAACTGCATTCTGAAATTCACAGAATTTATCTTTTACTTGAGTTTTCGACGAGATAAAGAAAGGAAAAATCGCTCTCGAAAAATCATCAATAAAAACCAAAAGATATTTGTTTCCCTGAAAAGAATCGTGTGACATCGGACCACACAGGTCCGCATGAATTAGTTCCAACAAAGCTGTTCCTCTTTTAAATGGAATTGCTTTGAATGGTTTTCTTGACTGCTTGCCTTCCAAGCAATGTATACATGGTTCATTGTCCACCTTATCATAAGACACACCTATAGCCTCACCTTTTCTAAGTTTATCCAGACCTATTCGGCAAAGGTGTCCTAAACGCCTATGCCAAAGTCTGCAATCTGACGTATCAAGGAGCGCATTAGAGGCAATTCTCTTAGGAACATTTACAGTACAATTTAAAGTGTACAGCCCACTACTTACAGAACCACGTAAAAGAGCCTTTCCAGTACAAGAAAAATTTTCATAAAAAATACAACCATTTTTATCAAAAACTACATGTAAACCGTTTTCACAAGCTTTCCTAACAGAGAGTAAATTACAATTCAGGTCAGGCACGGCAACAACACCAGTCATTGTTCCTTCACAATCTTTAGTAGAAAAAGAAATATTACCTATACCTCTGCAACTTATCTTCTCTCCATTTGCAACCGTTACAGTATCATTACTACCTGCTTCATTATTCAACCTTACGTTCTCTAGGTAATCAATTTTATGGCACATGTGGTTGGTCGCTCCAGTATCAATGAAAAAAGTGGTACTCTCTCCTTCTACACCATTGAGTGCTGTCTTCAGAGTAACATTTTTTACGTGCTTGTCCTTCTCGTCCTTCCTTATAGGACAATCGGGCCTTTTATGACCTGGTTCACCGCATCCATAGCATTTGATAATTCTTTTCTTCTTACTATTATTGGAAGAAATTTTACCTTGAGAAGATTTCAGAGCGGAAGTCGTCGGTTTGTTCTCCGGAGCTTGAACGTCTACGGTTTTCGAGAACTCATTCAATAGCTTACTTTTCACCAATTCACTTGTGATTTTTAAGTTGGAGTTTTCCAGAGCCATAACTAAGGGATCGTAGCGAGGTCCTAAACCTCCGAGCATAATCGCTGCCAAACTTTCATCATCAATCTTCTTCCCGATGTCTGCTAAATCTTGCGAAGTAGCTACGATTGCGCCAATATAACGCTCAACATCATTATCGAAGTCTGACAAGTTATATCTATACAGCCTTCGCTCCAGGGCCAATTTTCTGCCCATTCCCTTATCTTCAAAAGCATCTTTAAGAGCATCCCATGCTTGCCTGGCAGTCTCAGCGCTCCGAACATGTGCGATTGCGCCTCCGTCGATTGTCAAACAAATCTTGGTTAAAGCTTTCTGATCCCTTTTATTTGCATCAGAGGGCTTCTCACCTGAGTAACCTTCTATGGTTTCCCATAAATCCTCATGCATCTAATACATACGCATTTTGAATTTCCAGATGCCATAGCCGGCTCTTTCGCACAACGGTTTTATCGATATACCAGCAGGTCCACACGACATTTTTCTACTTTTTTACCTCGTGCTGATAACGAATGTTGTATATTGAATAATTAAGTTAAATAAGAGCCAAAGTAGTAAACGTCATGTTTTTTTTATTTTTGGTGACAATCAGAAAAAACACAATGTCAATACGAAATTAGATTATTAAGAATAATAAATACAAACAAGTATTTAATGCATACTTTGAGTATTTACTACACCGCCACCCCCTGTCTTCATCCAAGACAAGGATAAGTGGACGGCTGTATCAAAGTGGTGTGTAGACCTCAAGATAGGCTACACTAGCGCCCGCTCTACCCAACAGGGTATTAAAGTTCTCGTCCCTACGTCGAAAGACTACAGGGACTTAACCAGGGTCCTGAGAGAGAGAGGTGTGTCATTCCACACCTACTCCCTCCCAGAAGAAAAACAGATTAGGGTCGTTATCAAAAAGATCCCTAAGGAAATTCCCTCCGCGGACATTCTTGCCGACCTTCAGTCGCAGAACATCCCCGTGGATGAAGTGCACCGTATGCACCGCTCGCGTGGCAGGGAAGCATACGACATGGTCATCGTCGTGTGCTCCCCTACCGAGGGGCATCACCCCATTTTCAATGTCAAGACAATATGTCAATTAGTGGGCTTCTCCATAGAGAAGCCCTGGAAAAACAGCGTCATAGGGCAATGTCACCGTTGCCAACTTTACGGCCATAGTCAAAAGCACTGCCATGCGAAACCCAGGTGCGTCAAGTGCCTGGGATACCATGGCACGGCAGACTGCACTCGACCAAAGGATCGCAACTTGTGCGCCACCCCGCCAAGTTGCGTGCTGTGCGGCCTCGAAGGCCACACGGCTAATTACCGCGGATGTCCCAAAGCCCCTAAGGCTAACACAGCAAAGCTGTCTAAGCGTCTAGACGCTAGGCAGCAACGTCAACAGGTACATCAACCTTTCCCCTCAGCCCAGATGCCTCAGAGGCTTAGCCCTCAGAGACCTAGCCCGTGGTCTCAACTAAATTACAACCACCAGCAGACCTTCCCGGCTCTGGTTACCCCGCGCCCCCCTCCCCCTCACACCCCGCTATACTCCCTAATGGACCCGTGAGTCCGCCCTCCTCCTCCCCCCGGCTTCCCGCTCCCCAAGCGCCTACACAGCGTAGCGCTCCCCCCGCGACCTCCGCTAAACCCAACGTAAACCCGGTTACCCCGCGTCCCGTTCCCACTCCCGTGGCTAACAAAAATAACATATACTCGGACCCCGCTAAAAATGCATTCAGCATAATTAGTTCCACCTTCATGACCTTCTGTACCCCCAGGGCTCAACAAATGGCCCTAGACATTGTAGAAGCCAGGAAATCAGGATGCTTCGAGCAAATCCAGAATGTATTCCTGGCATACGAGGATATCACCTCCGCCCTCACATCCTTCACTAGACCCTCATAATGTATAACGCCTCTTATGAAAGGTTTAAACCCCGATCCCTAAAGATAGGAACTTTCAATGCCAATGGCTTATTTAATCAGAAAGATGAAATCGCGGAATTTCTCCGCGATCATCAGTTAGATCTTCTCCTCATACAGGAAACCTTCCTAAAGCCCCATAAACGAAACCCCTCCATTGCTAACTATCGTTTAATTCGAAATGATAGGACGCGCTGTCACGCGGGTGGCACTCTCATTTACTATAAAAAGGATCTGTATTGCATCCCTATGGACCCTCCACCTCTCTCCCGACTAGAAGTATCAGTCTGTCGCCTAGGCATGACTGGTCACTCGCCGATCACTCTAGTGTCGGTCTATATCCCTCCCATCCCAGCTCAGGCCTCAGAAAACTACCAACTTATTTCTGATGACCTACAGCTACTCTTCGGCATGAGCGACTCTGTCATTATGGCAGGGGACTTCAACGCCAAACATCCTTCTTGGAACAGTAATACCACAAACCCCAGGGGCCGACATTTGTTCGACCTCTCTTCCATTCTCAACTTCGACATCATCGCTCCGATGAATCCTATTTACTATCCCCATATGTTAAATTACACCCCTGACGTCCTTGACATAACGCTCCTTAAGAACGTTAACTTACGACTTGACTCAATAGAAACGGTGCACGAGCTTACCTCTGACCACCGCCCAGTAATCTTCCATCTTGTATCCCGCATAGGTCCCTCTGACCCTAACCACCCTCTCCCCACTAGAAAGGTGACGGACTGGAAGAAAGTAAGCGAAAAGCTGAAATCCAACACGTCCCCCTTACTAGACTCTATTCCGGACCAGTTTGACTCTGTCGCTAACACGACAGCTGCGATCGACTCACTCACGGAGCACGTGCAAACCGTCCTGAGCGATTGCTCAAGGGAGGTTCCGGCAACAGATCCCTGTTACCTGAAACTCCCGGACGATGCGCGCGCCCTGCTGACTGAGAAGAACGCAGCTGTCCGTGCCTACAGCAGCTTTCCCTGCGCCGCTAACAAAGCCCACATGCGCTACTTACAGAGAACTGTGAGGACACGTATGGCGGAGCTGCGTGAAACGGGCTGGGACAAGATGCTGAGCGACCTTGAGCCTACCCACCTTGCCTTCTGGGAACTCCAGAGAAAACTTAGATCCCCTCACTCAGGCCATATGCCCCCCTTAGTCCGCCCGGACAAAACATTAGCCTTCGATGACATCGACAAAGCCGAGTGCCTAGCCGACAGTCTTGAAGCCCAATGCTCTCCCAGTACCCTACCAGTAGACAAAGCTCACCTCGATGAGGTCGACGCCGAAGTCGAACGTAGAGCCTCTATCCCTCCCATTGAAGACCCTGATTTTCCCCTGCCCCCCATCGAACCAGATGAGGTACATGAGATTATCAAAGGTCTGAAAAATCGTAAAGCCCCCGGCTCAGACGGACTCACCAATAGGGTGGTCCAACTATTCCCAGCTCACTTAATTATGCTTTTGACCACCATCTTCAATGGTGCGTTAAGCAACAACATTTTTCCCCAGACGTGGAAAGAAGCCACTGTCATAGGTATCCCTAAACCCGGAAAACCCAAAAACGAGCCATCCAGTTATAGGCCCATCAGTCTGCTCAAGGTTCTAGGCAAGATCTATGAGAGGCTTATTTATAAGCGTCTCAGAGACTATGCAGAGACCAAGGGCCTCATCCCCAACGAACAGTTCGGCTTTCGAACTCAGCACTCTAGCGTGCATCAGGTCCATCGTATTGTCGAGCTAATCAGCGGTGCTCTCACCCATGGCCGACAAACGAGCGTAGTATTCTTCGACATAGCAAAGGCGTTTGACAAAGTCTGGCACAACGGCTTAATTTATAAGCTCTACAAACTCGGTGTGCCGGATCGTCTCGTGCTCATCTTACGAGACTATTTGTCGTATCGCACCTTGCGCTTCCGCATCGAAGGAGCCCTTTCCTCCCCCCGCCCCATAAGGGCAGGAGTCCCTCAGGGCTCAGTATTAGCCCCCCTCATTTTCACGCTATTCACCAGCGACATCCCCAAACACAGATCGACGCAGTTGGCTCTGTTCGCAGACGATACAGCGATCATCTGTAAGGGAAATTCAGCTACGATGCTGCTAAACCTCCAAAGGGCTGTCAACAACCTTGGCGCCTGGTTTAGAAAATGGCGAATAGAAGTAAATCCCGACAAAAGTCAAGCGGTTAGCTTTTCTAAACCGAGAACTAGACCCCCCCTTTCCCCCGACCCATCACCATGTTCGGCAAACCAATCCCTTGGGCTAGGCGCGCCAAATACCTAGGTGTTATCCTAGATCATCATCTCTCCTTTTCTGAGCACATAAAGACGGTTCGTTCGCGAGCCGCTTTCGCTCTAGGTAGACTCCATTTCGTTCTAAATGCACGCAGCAAATTGTCACTTAAGTGCAAACTGCGCATCTATACATCATGTATCCGACCCATTATGACCTATGCGGGTGCAGTATTCGCCCACGCCAAGTCCCATTCCATCCATAGGTTGCAAGCTTTGCAGAACCGTTTCCTCCGTAAAGCCACGGGAGCTCCCTTCTATGTCAGAAACGAGATCCTCCATCTCGACTGTAGAATCCCTACGATTCACCAGTTCCTAAAACGCATGTCCAAGCGTTACTTTGACTCCGCTCCTAGACATCGTAACCCCTTGGTTGTCGAAGCAGCCCATTATGTCCCTTCTAGAATTAGTCAGATCCGCCGTCCGCGGCATGTACTTTCCGACCCTGATGATCCCATCACACTCCTCCAAGAGCAGAATAGGGCCACCAGTACAATATACAAAAACAGACGCCTCCCATCATTCCGACCTCGCCGCCGAGGTCCTTTGCGATCGCGACCGTGTCCCTGATTAATTGATACTCCTCCCCGACCCTTGCTCGAAAACGAGGTGCCAGCAAGTTGTTGCCGCTGAGCACGTAGCTTTAAACTACCCCGCATAGTAATCATGATATAAACCAATTTTGATCCAGCCTGTCACTTCTTGCTGTCCTCCCCTCAGCGACGCCCTAAGCCGAGGTTCGTACCCCACAGGGGGTGCCCTTAGCGAGCGTTCGCCTAGTTTTAATTTAGTTTAGTTTTTTGCCCCTGGCTGGAGGCTTTGAGTGTAGCAGCTTAAGGCACCCACAGGAAAGTCCGGTTAAGCAGCCAAGACCTTAGTGGTCAAAACTGCGAGATGCCCGTTCAAAAAAAAAAAAAAAAAGCGTTTACAAAACCTTTAAAGTAAAAATATTTGCATAGAACATTGATCCGTAACGACATATAAATAATGAGCACAATCGTGTTTACAAAAATTTAGTGTCGTCATGGTGTCGCGAAATCAACGGTTTAGTCCAATCTCAAAAATGCCCAACGTGCCTAAAGAAGTCTTCCCTTAACAAATCAATAACATTACAAATTAAACATTCAATACAATAAAAATCATACATACTAATATTACCCAGTCTCACATTAACTAATATCAATAAAAAAATTAAAACGTAGATATGTCATCGTCTACCGAATACGGACATTAATTTTCCCCTCAGGCTAGATGTATGCACGATCTTCAATAAGTAGAAAGATAAAAAAAAAAAAAAATGTGAGTGGACCAGAGGGCCTACACTGACATTCCATCAGTGATAACCATGATGGAAAAGTCAACACTGTATGGGACTAACATAAGCTACTTAAAAGCTTTGGTCAATCCCGTTGAAAGGTGCTGTAGAAACACGAAACGTTTTGAAAGCGATTCTAGCCCGTCCCATCCTTGATGTCCTCCCTCCGGTTGACGCCCTTAACCAAGGTTCGTATCCCACAAGGGGTGCCTTTAGGGAGCGTTCACCTAATTTTAATTAGCATAGTTGAATAACCCCTGGCTGGAGGTTTTAAGTGTAGTAGCTTAAGGCACCCACAGGAAAGCCTGGTTAAGTAGTCATGATCTCAGAGGTCAACTACGAGATGCCCTACGTAAAAAAAAAAAAAAAAAAAATTGAAAGCGATTGCCATTTGTCTGGGTTTTCTGAAATAACGTTCACTAGGCGGCAGCACTGAGACGTCAGGTCCGGGCATCTGTCAAAAGTGTCAAAAGCGCCTATATTTTTTTAGTCGTGACTGAATGATGAACGAATGATGAACGTCATCATATATTTTATGTTCATAGTCGAAATGGAAGACCTCTTGCCAAAGTGGCGTCAAGCTTTTCTGAACCCAAAGGCCAAACTTACTAGAATATACGACAAAACTGGGCCAGCTACATAAACTATACATTTTCTATACGAACTTGTTAATATTCAACACAGGACTGAATTAATTTGCATCAATACTTTATCGAGTGTTATCTTTAAGTATTAAACTTGGTACAGCAATCGAGACTTGTAATAATTTATTGAATCTTTGTTTATTGATTTTATTCTTGTTATTGAACAGAATTTGTATTATTATTTTGTTTATTTAAAAAAAGTTATTATTCAGTTTAGTGGCACGTGGATGAGCACTTTAAGCCTTGTGCAGACTTGCGCGACGCGACACCGGTAATTATTCTACCATGAAGTTTTCTTAGAAATCGTTTTGTTAGAGTCACGTCGCGCTATTCCGTACGATGATTTAAAGGAACCTGATTATGATGAAGAAGTAGGTAATGTTTTGTGTAAAGGGTTTAAGGCTGCCTGCCCAACGAACATACATAATCGGCCCATAGTGTTGCCACCGCTGCATCGGACAGAGGTCTCTTATCTGTGAGAGTGAGTGGGTCGCAATCCGCCACGCAGGCCCAGTGCGGGTTGGTGGACATCACGTGTCTTCTAATCATTGGTTATAGAACATGTTCGTTTCCTAATTAAACTTCGGCCAAACCTAAGCGACCACAACGCGGGAGGCGGGAAGCGAAGCGGGAGCGTATACCGCGCGGCGGACGCTGCTCGTGTTATTATATGGCGTCTTGCATAAACGCGACCGTAACGCGGGAACACCGCGTCGGCAAAGCGGGAGTGAGTGGGAAGCACGCGTCTTGTGGTCAGACGTATGTACAGATCGTTATATTATTACGGACGTCTCATTAATTAAACTCCACGATGACAGATGATAATAATATAGAGATGTTCATCGAAAAAGTAAGAGAACATACTCTTCTATACGATCTGAAAAATCCTGGATATAAAAATATACGTAAAAAGGATAAAATATAGGACTCAATCGGTCCGTTCTGCAAGGGCAAGCAATAAAAGATTTTCTTCATCAGAGTCAGACTCTGATGTTAAATATGAGACTGATATAACACAACAATTTAGGTGCTACACTAAGCTATAGACGTGCGGCTGTGACTATTCACTATAGAAAATGAAGTTCGCTGTTCGCGCTGTAGTCGCGCAGGTATGCACGATAATTCCTGCGCTAGTTACGCGTTGTTAACGCTCCCGCTTCGCTTCCGCGTCCCGCGTTGTAGTCGCTCAGGTTAGCCGAAGCTTTATGTTTTCCTTCACCGTTTTGATTGTAGTGGATCCCAGATTACAGTATACAGACTGATTTTCAAAGTTTCCACGATAAATGGTTACGCGATACTTGTTCTGGGCCAATCAAAATTAAGTGGAAAGTCAATAGACCCAGGTGAGAGGTTCGATTAAAACTCCCCATCTGAACACTCTAACTAATAAACTTGGAGAAACGTGTAATTTCAGACTTGTCTCTTCCGCCAGTTTTCACCAACTTAACTTTACAGATGAACAGGACCACCACCAAGGAGAAATAAACCTTAAGACATTGTAATAAGGAGTGAAAAAAAATACTAGGTCAACGTGTATCTTGGTTTTGGTTAACAAAATTTGTAGAATAAGTTAAGCATTATAATTATTAAATAGATCACTGTTGAAACTGTACAGCAAGTGAGGAGGAAGTTTAATGGTATTGTAAATTTATTGCGCGTACGACGAAATTAAGTAGATATTTCACAAGTTTCTTGAGTAGGTAGCCGTGAATTAGCTTTT
Source organism: Omphaloscelis lunosa (assembly GCA_916610215.1). Taxonomy (NCBI): domain Eukaryota; kingdom Metazoa; phylum Arthropoda; class Insecta; order Lepidoptera; family Noctuidae; genus Omphaloscelis; species Omphaloscelis lunosa. Next base: position 14,702,658 of record OU744261.1, on the reverse strand, counting down.
TTTTGTGACTTTGCCTGAGGCCTTTGGGAAAAATGTTGAGGTCTTAATAAGAATATTGAGTAAGAACTGTTTGTGTCTAGTTACCAAATTTTTTTTATATAACCAAGGTTTTATAAAATGAAGTGAGCAAGGGCGTCTGCAAAAGAATCTCATAATTTCTTTGTTCATATCCCAATTTATTTAGGTATTTTTGTTTTAGTCGTCATCTCGGTAGTCAGGACATTTCGACCCATTATAATCCATAGTTTAAATAAATTTTTATTTTGCTAAAAATAGTGCTTTACATTTCCTTATAGTCTACATTAATAGCTAGGTTTACATTCTTTAGTGAAATAAAACCCAAAGGAAGTACATTGCTTATGAATTCCACACTAGGACGAGCCTGTCTCGTGGAGTCCTTGGGTAGTATTGCCATATGAAAATACGTATTACATAATTAATTATTGCTACAAATCGAGAAGCACATGAATAAGTGTTATTAATAAATAGCAATCAAAATATTGTCTAAACTAAGAACAGTTAAATACAAAAAAAAACAGTAATAAAGATGGATAGGAGCATATTTTGAGCGAAATTTGCACTATGTGTAAGTGTGTGTGTGAGGAGGTGCGTGTGGGGATGTGTGTGTGAGTGTGTGCGTATGTGTTGGTGTGTTACGTAATTACCTTTAAGAGAGATTCGGATTCGTTGTACGATTGGGCTAGCAGCCATTTGCGAATAATGTTTTTGACTAGGCTAGTTCTAGAATTAGTAATGTCACAAATCTTTACCACTTTTTTGTATATTTGACTGAGCATGAAATCCTGTATGTGTTGTGCCAAGACTGTACGCGTCCTCATCAAAGCATATTTAAAATTTGTCTTCCCCTACTCTTATAGCCATCCACATTCATGCTTAAAACTTTTCTCACGACATTTTTATACCATGAGAACCGATTTCCATGCAACTTTTCAGTCACCGGTGCAGCTACTTGCAGACTTCCTCATATACTAAGAGTGTGCTTTCTGAAAGTTGGCAACATCGCTGTCAAATGTTTCGCTGTTTTGATTATTTTGATTAATTTGGCCATATGGAAATATGAAATATCGCTAACTAGAAAAATATTGATATTGTAGCACCGAATATTTAGTTTTAGATGTAAAAAAGTATTTGGAAACCTTCCAAATGATCTTATTACACGGTTAAAACATCAAATTCAGTCTGCAATTATATTGCAATTCATTACTAATTTTAGGTGACTGAGTGATTCATATAATGTAATGTATGGAAATATGTTCATATTTCCATACATTACAGTTTAAGTCAGATGACTGACTTAACAAGTAACCTCCAAAGCGGGGATCTCCTATTGGCTATTGTCTTCAAGATTTCGTTGCGGCTGCCACGCATTCTGCAGATCAGGGATACCGTCCTCTTGCGAATGATGGCATGAAAGCTTTGAACACTATTATTGCGGCTGTTAATTTTGGTAGGTCCAGAATATTTAGTTGAAAGCGCACACCCATTTACTACGTAACCCATACATTTATTACACGGTAATCGTACCCTTAAACCCAGTGCTAAACGCGTACGAAATGTCCAACATAATGCCAACGAAATATTCTGCATTCCTCAAATGACCGACCAAGAATTCTGGCTCGTAAAGCAAGAGAAACATCTTCATTACCTTGCACTCATATAAAACAAGCGAATGTTTTTATGTTCACAAAGTTGTAAGGATTTGTAATTACATTCTTGCAGCAAATAACTTCTTGGAGATTATGGACTAATCTATTGTCTCGGAATTTGTGTCCGACAGTAACGATTTATTAGTCAGCAAACAATGTGACTGTTCAAAAAGTAAGAATACGTACAGATATCTCAAAAAAAGTATGCATCTCGGGAATCATCGTCGGAAATACGACCGTGCGATGATGAGCTTTGCCTGTGCGACGTTCGAGTTAATTCGGAAACATGAAAATTACCGACGAGCATACTTCTCTGGCGGTTTCTGGATTACCTGTACCTTAGACTGCAGAGTTTATACTGCGTTCTGATTTTCAATTCAATCAATTTTCTCTTAAAATCAGGTGGATTTATGAGAAATATCAGTAAAATAAAAAGTCCATATATTTTCCATACTATAACATCACACCAAATCCATTAGTGCCTGTATATAAAGATTCTACCTCGTTGGTCTAGTGGTCGCAAGCGCTACTGGTAACCATGCGGTCTTCGGTTCAATTCCCGGGTCGGGAATGTCTTATTGGGTTTTTCCATTTGGGTTTTCTCATCAACAACCCGGAGTCTGGATTTGTGCCCGGTTGATGGCAATAGGCTCGTCCCGTACACGGGACTTTAACTTATCTGGCGAAATTTGGATGTACTATAGATAGATACACCTCTGCCTAAGCCTTCTGGGAATACAGGTATCATTCAATGTTATGTTAAAGGGCCGTGCACGAAATCGACTGATTTTGATCAATTTCGTTCATTAGTTGTGAAAACGGGAAACAGAATTTAAAAAAAAAATGTGATTTGAAAAGTCGAATTCTTTGTCTTGTACATAGCGGAAAGGGATTTTTCAAATAAATTAAGGATTCATGGAAAAGCACTAAAATTCGCAACAAGTTTTTCAAAAATTAACGCGAGACTGACATTTGATCGTTTCGTTTTAAAAATTAAAAAATGTCATCAACATCATTATATGGTCTTTTTTATGGGAAATTATCAAATAACTTCTCCCGCTCTGGGCGGAGCGGGAGGGCGTGTCAGACTCTTACTGACTAAAACCCACCCGTGTTCCTTCGGTTGCACTGTTGCCGGGAGCCACGATCTCCCTTTCGGTATTCTTCGCAACCCCGGCAGGATCATTATTATGGTCTACTTGTATATAGGGAACCACTTTTTTCAACTTCCATGCAAAATATAGCAGAAAAAAAATGTTGAAATAACCATTTTTTTTAAACCCTGTCAGTAATGTATTTTTTTCCTATTATTTAGCAAACCATATCAAGAAAATTAAAAATCACATATTAGTCTTTAGTTATCCTTGAAATAAAATCAAAATTTTATTTTCTTATTATACTATATCTTCATTAAGTAAATCAAAGGCGAAATAAATCGTATTTTTGAGAGCGCAAAAGTGATGCAACTATTAACAGGTGAAGGTGACTGACACGAATGGTTTAGCAACACGAAAACTGTACCTACTTTTATACTTACACAGACTTAATGTTTCAATTATTTCAAGTTTTCTTACAATTAGATAAGTTATTGATGAAAAATGTTTTTTTTCGTGCACGGAGCCTTAAGTATGAACATTCAATCAACACTTTTGCTTCCAAAAAACGGTGGGCCTACCTTTCCACTAAAGGGGCAATATAACACTAACAAATAGCAAGGGCTAACGACTACACCACTAAAGAGATACGTTTAATTAATGCCCGTGTAGGCTTATCTCATGTTCGGCCGCTAACCGACGGATTCTAAGATAGCAGACCGTTAACCGTAGATTATGTTTACCTTTCCAGGTATAAAGCCTAAGCGAGGGCAGGAAAAATAAGATACTTTTTGTGTTGTAGTTTTTTTTTGGGTTACAGATACTTGCAGCTGATAGCTACTCTTTTACAAGATGGACACGACACTAAGACAATAAATTAAACTGCGTGTGTATATTTAATGACGTTCCCGTCTGGATACGAAAAAACTTTTTGCAAAAAAAAAAAAAACAACCGACTTCCAAAAAAATACTTTGATTTCGGAAGTCGGTGTCTTTACATTTGAATTTTCGTTTCTTGCCACCGACTTCCGAAATCGAAGTTATTTTTTATTATACAGTGTGTCCCAGGGATAAGTGACCGCCCGGCGTTTTTTGAATATTTGTACAAAATTATTAATAATTACATTTATATTTGTGACTAAGCGGCTTTCGTTTTTTTAGACTTATTTTGAAAAAACTGAAAAGAAGAGTTTTTTTTTACTTCGAATTTTAATTTCGTTTTTTATTTAATGAATGTTTTACTACATTTTAGTTATGTTTAATGATTTTAATTGATAAACTATGATGTCGAGTAGTCAGTAAAAAAAATAATGGAAAAAGATGAACAAACTTAGGAAATATCGTAAAAACTGCAGCACGTCACGCGTCTTTACAAAAAAAAGAAAAAAAATCATAAAAAAAAACTAAAGCCGCCAAGTCATAAATATAAATGTAATTATTAATAATTTTGTACAAATATTCAAAAAACGCCGGGCGGTCACTTATCCCTGGGACACATTGTATACCTAGTGTTTTTTTTTTTGTAAAAAGTTTTTATTTTTCACTTTTTAGCTGTGGTACTTATCCCACACAAATTGGAATACCTCTACCTGCTATGTAAAAAACAGTGACAGGAAGTATTCTTGCATCATCAAGATACACAAAGTGGATTAAATACGTATTATCGAAGCTAACTCAAAAACTACTGAAGCAAAGTTAATAAAATTTATTTTATACCACTGTGCAAGCTTCCTCTACCAAGTGAAAAATAATTTTTAAAATCGGTCTACAATTGATGAAAATATCAACAACATACATAAAAAAACGTAAAATTGAATATAGAACTTAGAACCTCCTCCTTTTAGGAAGTTGGTTAAAAATACAATTAAATATATCCAATAGTTTAGTGACTATATGTAGCTATTCAAATATTGGCAAGACTTATAGTTGAACAGTGATGGTTCAACTCTAAAGTATGATTTAAAAAAAGGTAGTTTCAAAATTCTCTTAAGCAAGTATTTTCTTTTAATAACTTACAAATCATTCTTAAAATAACCTGGTAGAAATGTGTTTTCCAAGTTTGATTTAATTATTGAACACTTTCCTAATTGCGGTTTCTCAGAGGTGGTTTCTGGATTACAGAACTTGAGTTCGTTCAATGAAAATTAAGCTAAAGTTCAGGATTTGTGAACCTTAAACCAATTAGGCACTTACCTACTTGTAGGGAGAAATCTTAATGGTAACCCACAATTAATCACTATCGATTATAATCGTTTACAACTTAATTACCTAATCAGAAATAAGACAATTTGTAAATTTCTTACCATTAACACATTTTCCTCAATTAAATCAAATTTATCAGAATATCAATATCGTTTAAGAGAATCTGTTGTCTCGAACAGATTTGGCCATCGCCTTACACTGGTAATTCCATAATATTGTCTCAGGCTTCTTACTAATCTCCCGGAATCCCGGGTTCCGGGAGTTTCCCGTTTAATCCTGTAAAGTCACTTGACTATTAATTGAAGTGTTTGTTTCGGGATTAAGGAAATATTTTAAATAATTAATGAAGGATTTACATTTTGGAAGGTTGTAATGAACATAAAGGGGTGAATTGAAAAAGGGGCGGTTAAATACTGGTGAAAATTATGAAGCAATTTTTTGTACTTAATTATGATTTTTTGTTTTTAATCTGGTAATTTTTTAAGAGATTGTTTTTGATATAATTATGATGAACGCTTGCCTGGAAGCAACCTTACGTAAACTTCTTGGTCGGAGACTTTAAGATTTCCAAGTTTGTTTTAGTGTTTTTTTCATGCCTAAGATATGCGAGGTAGGTAGGTATGTATTTTCGTTCATTTGTATTGTGTTTTTGTCCACGCGTTTTTGAGAAAAATGCTCTTGACAGAGTGACGGATGGACTACCAAGTGATCCTATAAGGGATTTGTTTTTCCTTTTGAGGTAAGGAACCCTAAAAATCATTGGAGTGCAATTAACAGGAGCTGTTAGAAGTTAATCCGTCTGTCGTCTGCTACAGTGAACATTCTAGACGAAAAAACGCTTGGATGGGCACGACTGATTTTACGCACCCTTCATAAAAACTCGAGGTGCTCATGGCCAGCTAATGATAGTCGCACGGGTCAATCGAAGGTTAAGCTACGCTTGCCGCGGTCGGTTCGTGGCTGGGTGACTATCCATTACATAATATCGAACCCCTTCGTGCCCCGGAAATCACGATAAGCCGTTGGTCCCGGCTGTCATTCGTAGATCTTTGACAGACTTTACGGGTAGTCAAAGGCCCGAAAGTCTAGCAACCAGTCTTGTCAAAGGGTATCGTGTTACCCAGTACCGGGGTTGTGGAGGTCAGATAGGCAGTCTCTCCATGTAAAATACTGGTATCCCACTGCATCCGGTTAGACTGAAAACCGACCCCAACACAGTTGCGAAAAGGCTAAGCAGGTTCATTGAGGAAAATTTAACCCAAAAAAATGCAGACTAACGAAAACTAAAATCTTTTTAATCACATTACAATAATCTAACTGTAATAATCCTCTACTAAACTAATTGTATAAATTATAATAGGATTTAGTACAAAAATAGAACCATCTGGTAAACGGTTCGTTTGTTAGCAGATTAGTTTAGGACATCTGTGTCCTTTAAAGATAGTCTAAGTACATATTTGACATTCTGAATTATATGAAATTAAACCTAGTCTCTTTTGCGTCAGTTGATTTAGAAAATTTTATTTTAATTTGTCTATTGTAAATTAAAGGTCAAGGAATCATAAGTATTATGCATTGGTCATGGATTTAATTATTTATTAAGAAAAGTTCAGCCGAACATAGATACAGATATGGCAAAACAATCTTTAATAATATACTGATGCAATTGATATGTGAAAAAATAATGGATCGTGTGTAGTAGGTAGGTGTGTGCCTGCTCCAGTGGAATGTTCTTTTTTAGCATATCTTGCAATCAGTTTCCAAAACTACGAGCAGATGAGTTGTAGGATGATCTGGCTGCAGGGATGACTGTTATTCCTCATCAGGAGTAATTCTCTTATTAGTCATTGTTACTGCCCGCCGCCGCCAGGTGGCGCATGGCGGGACTTACTGTAGCCATGTCGCTGCGCCAGCCGGTACTCATCGCGCCGTCAGGGGTGCCGCGAGTATTTGAAAACTAACAAAGAAGAATTCCTTCATATTCGTTGGCAGACGACGCCTTATGCTTTTATTGTAATATTCAGGCCTTTTTGAACACAGAATACAGAATTGTACCAGTCCACGTCCATTATTTATTGAAGCCTTCACAGCGGCAACAGCCGCAACAGTCAAACAGCTCACTACAAGTTATCTAATTGTAGAATGTTGCGTTTTTTAAGCCTGCTGACACAATCTGGTATTGTGAGTTGAGCGGCCAATTGGGGTATCTTTCGAGTCTAGACTTGTATTTTTGCAAACATGAACTTATTTCTCCCTTAACTGTTTTTCTTTTTAGTGGAACGTATCGATAATCTGTTGCTTTTAATAGTTAGAATGTATTTAAGTAAGTAGCTACCAGCTTGATATAATATTTTCCGAGAAAATGGACTGAAAATTCTATAAACTTACACCTTGAAGCTTTTCAGTGAAGCTTCAAGGTGTAAGTTTATAGAATTTTCTTTTCAAGAATCTTATGAGCGTAATTCTGAAAATCATATCTGCATAATATATTATTTTTAAAACACGAAAAAGTAGTGCGTTTTTGAGTTTTAATATGTTTTATGAAGAATATTTTAAGTGCAAGCGAATAAAGTGCTTCTGAAAGCAATTTTCATGAGTCGTGTTTTTCTTAAAGGAATTTTCGTAATATTATGTTTTAAAGTTATTTTATTTGTTAGCGTAATAAAATAATTTCAGCATGTTTTTTTCACACTGCATGATGATGCATTTCTTTCTTACGGTGAAAAATTACTTACTACTTTAGCTCATTTCGTGTTTATTTCATAGTTTCTGAGGTTTTTAAGTTCTGCTTAGGACCTCAGAATATATTTTTGAGCCCGCTTGCACCACAAATCGAATCAAATGCGAACTACGCATTACACTGACGTCACACAAAATCTTGCATTGCGCAAGCAGAGTTTGCCGGGCGACTAGCATATATACAATGACCCGACATTCAACTTCGGGCGCTAGCCGTCTGATCGAAGGATCCTCCCTTTTCTATGGAGGATGAGTGAACTTTACACCCGCTTATCATTATATTTAAAATATAATTCTGTCTCTGTTATCGTCAAACATTTGACGGAAACAAAACGATGTCTTAAATACGTTTAGCGTTAACCACTACGCATTTAGTGATTTGTGTCACAAACGGGCCTCAATCACTCAAAAAGTCAATTTTATTCCGTGCCAGACGTTAGATAACCCCGTAACAGCAGCTACCGACAAACCTTCAAGCTGTCACAACATTACAAAACATTTTTTATTTACATCCGATAAAATCCTTATACAAACACTTAACATACACCTCGACCCGGCAACACCATACAACCATAACTATCAAGTGTAAATAAAACTCAAAACGAATCGTGCGTATCTATCCAAACACGTAAAGTCAATCCTAACGAACGTAAACCCTTATATATTTTCACATCAACACTTCTAAACTCAACCATAACATTTTCCAAATAGAGTACAAAATTCTCTGTGGGATCATTTCTAAGACCTCATTTCTATGTGCCAAATGGGAGCAAGGAAAGAGATCGGTCATTTGGTACCGAGTCTCGGAATCGTTTGTAACGTAATCGGGTTTGGTTAAGGGTAACAACGGCGGTATTAAGTAGGCTCACTGTTTGAGTTATTGCTGGGAGATATGAATTTTGAGATGCTTTTGAGCTTATTGTTGTAAACAGTGAATTACGTAGGTAGACTTAAGAGGCACCAGCAAAAAAAAAAAACGGAGTTTACGTCGAAAATAAGACCGATTTTTTTTGCGACCAGCAGAATACCTAAATCAATCATCAACCATTAAGATATGAATAAAGTCTTAAAACCAATTAAATCCTATACAATTAAATGAGTAATATTTGAATATATAATATATATACATATTTGTAATCACGTTCTCGAAAACGGCTCTAACAATTTCGATGAAAATTGCTATGTAGGGAGGCGAAAAATCGAGTTAGCTAGGTCTCATATCTGGGAACAATCGTTTTCTCCGTATTTTCACCCGAGCAGAACTCGGTCACCTAAATTTTAGAATAAGATGGCATGAACAGCATAGAATTAGTATGTACCTTTTATGAAGTTAGTATGAACTTTCCTATACCTACTATTAAATGAGCATTCTCTATTTTCACCTGAGTAGAGCTCGGTCGCCCAGCTAACCTAACCTAACCCAACATTCGATCTTCAAAAACGGCACAATGCCACACTATTAGATTACATTTAGAAAATCAATATATGGTTGGTATCAAAAGAAAGGACACGCACGTTACAAATATGTGTTTATGTCATATTGTCTAAGTAAATAAAAATGTTTAATTTGGTAAAACCGAACAAAAGCGAGAATGCCTTACGTACAGCGCGGCTATGAAATCAATAGGTACCTATTATACAATAAAAAGCATGATTAAAATATTTATTACTGACCTATTACTCTTATTTACTTATTAATCGTTAAAACGGAAAAGTAAAAAAATATTAAATAAGTTTAAAAAAACTGTAACCCGACTACAGAAAAATAAAAGTGATCCAAAAAGTATGAAACAAGAAAATATTTCAGACAGAAATTAAGACAGGTAGTTAATTGATTCAGGTGTGACCTTGCGGAAATCCATTATAAAATACAATAGACGTAGATATATTTAGTAACTTTTCCGCTATTTCTAAAGAGCCATAAAAAAACCCTGAAAGAAATCGACACGTGTTTCACCTCTCAACAAGGCACCCTCAGGATGACGATTGACTTGTCGCGAACTCCAACACGGTGTGTTGCCACACCGACCATAGGTACAAAAATGGTCGCATGCCTGTATACCATGTGGGTGCCAAGAACACCTACAAAATTATAATACTATGCGACGACGGCTTTACTTAGACAAACTCGCATCTGTCAAACTTGTCAAAAATGTTGGTAAATTGATTGTATTTTTGACAGATTGCGAATGAGATTAGAATGCGACCGTTCTTAAAAATTACGAGAATTGTCCTTCAGATTAAAGAAATCTAATTCATAGTACCACCCACATTTCTAGGCAGGGCCGCGCCGACCACAGCACCTGTGTGCGAAACCTATGAAACGCCTCTTTTTTTCACGAATCTTTTCGTTTCAACTTATTTTTTTTTTAATTTGTAAATTTTGACCGTCATAAATGTTCTCCAGTTTTATATACTTATTAGAGTATTATTGAAAAATATTTATTAATTTGACATAAATTTAAAATAAAATGTTGAATTTGGTTACCGAGTATGTAAATTATTTCATTTTGGCTCTTATCTCCAAGATAAGTCAGCATATTTTTGAAATCTGAATCATTCGTCACGCGTGGTATAATATGTTCAGTCATTGAAAGATCGAATTTACCTAACAGTTCAATATGTTTTAAAAAATTACCATTGTTACGGGCGTATAATTTTTGGCTTTGGCCGCGAAAAGCCATATTTTTTGTACTTAGAAATTGGACCACATATATTATTCTTTTGATTACACCGTACCAGCGCTGCTTTTCAACCTCTAAAAGTTTTTGTAGAATACTATCAATAGTGTTTTTATTTTTAAGTGACACAAATCTATCCATTTTTGTAATTATTGAAATGAGCAGAACTTTCCTCATGTCTGCTGCAATACAAAGCTAGATGTTGCCAATCACTAATTCCGTCGCAGAATTTATTTTTATGCTTTGATTCAAATAGCTTGTAGCAGAAGCAATAAACGGCATTTTTGGACACTGAATACAGCAGCCACTCTCTGTGATACTTTTCACCGTTTCCTTTCGCCCCGAAGAGTCACGCGGAAAATTATACTTTTAAATGTTTTTTGATCGGATTTTGTATTAAATACTGGATCAAAGTAGCATTTAAAACTTCTGGTCAGAGTCCAAGGTCATCTTTGGAAAAAGTTGGTATTAGTGACGATAATTGTCTTGGCGGTGACAATGGTGTATCAGGCAGAGGCACGGACGTAACTTCGGCGGCATCATCTTAAATTAAAGACAGACAAACAAAGACATATAAGTAGCTATCTACCTGTCTGAATAAACTGATTTATCTTTCTATGAATAATTATGTATAATAAATATAGATAAAATAAATAAAAAAATGAATATTTCTTGATAATCAAACTCCGCCGTCTAGTCCCAAACTAAGCAGGGCTTGTATACTATGGTACTAACCAACTGACGTGCAAAAGTGTTGTATAACTTTTTAAATTTGAATTTGATAAATTATGTGTCAACTATCAATATACTTTTTTCTGCAATTAAATACATATTACATATACATAAACACAAAGGTATTTTGTTTCAAAGCACCTTGTGGGAATGGAACCCCTGACCTCCGGCAGCTATAACTAGTATAAAGTAAAACAGTCACGTCATCTATCCGCCATATCAAAATCGGTGCAGGCGTTTCGAAGATTAAGAAAAAGACAGAAATTAAAAAAGAAAATGTTTTATTTTTATTTTCAACCAGTCTAAAATTATATTTATTTGTATAGAAAATTACATAAAAAGCACAAACCACTACATGAAGCGTTTTTTCGTCGGTCGGGAAATACATAGTTGGGAAAAGGCAAGGCAGATGATGATGTAGTCTTCGTCTAGAAAACTTGTTCAGTTTACAATAGAAAGGAATAGTTGTTGTTGATGAATGTAAGTCTTGACTTGAGGCTTGTTTTCTTGATTTTTGTATACGTAGCAATAGTTTTATGATAATTTCAGTGTTTCCTAAAGCTAGATAGAGAGTTTTCAGATTTCACTGAATCCTGATGACGAAGTTACATACTCCAAGGGTTTGCAGGTCGTCTCTTGAATACAGAAGTTTAGACAAGATTAACATAATTTAAATTTTAAGATCGGCTGTCATGGTATGGGCATGTGATGCGGAGGAAGGAGGAACATGTCGCAAGGAGAGTTTTGAGTATAAATGTATAATGGCTATAAGAGTAGGAGAAGACCAAAGATACGATGGATGGACTGTGTGAAAGATGATATGGCTAGAAAGGGGTTGACTACTGAGGGGACGACTAATAAAGAAGTATTGAAGGAAAATAAATGTTGGAAAATAAATAGAATAAGGGCAAGAGAATTTGAGCCTTATATCTAGGTTCGGGAACAATAATTTCCATAAAAAAATCACAATGTTACCACATTGCAAACAAATACTCTACTGGAAACAGTTGAGCATCGAGACCACATTCAATCGGAATCGAATGGTCCAATCCCTTTCAACCAACAACTTCATATTTAATTAAATATTTCCGACTGCAATATTAATGAAAGCGAATTGAGAAGTAAATAACATTTTACTTAAGTAAACTGAATTGAACCGAACTATCATTTGAATGATATTGAAACCAAATGTTTTCTTCCTTTGAAATTTTTTGTGTAATTAAGTTTTTTTGAAGTGAAAACTTCTTTAGGTGCGTTGGGCGTTTTTGACATGAGACCATTGATTTCGCGACACCAGCTTTAAAAAGACATCAACACGCAATACGCGATACATTATTTCCTGCACACTGAAATTGTTCAAGTTTCTTCTTCTGTCGACACATAACGGCTGCCATTTAACGGCCGTCACATAACGGCCGCCACATAACGGCCGCAACATAGCGGCCGCTAGATAACGGCCGCCAAATAACGTCCGCCAAAATAACGGCCGCCACATAACGGCCGCCAAATAATGGCCACCACATACCGGCCGCAATGTAACGGCCGTCAAATAACGGTCGCAATGTAACGGCAGCCATTTAACGGCTACCACATAACGGCCGCCACATAACGGCCGCAACATTAGCGGCCGCTAGATAACGGCCGCCAAATAACTTCCACCAAATAACGGCCGCCACATAACGGCCACAACATTAGCGGCCGCTAGATAACGGCCGCCAAATAACTTCCACCAAATAACGGCTGCCACATAACGGCCATCAAATAACGTCCGCCAAATAACGGCCCCACATAACGGCCGCAACATAGCGGCCGTCAAATAGCAGCCGCCACATAACGGCCACCACATACCGGCCGCAATCTAACGGCCGCCACATAACGGCTGCAACATTAACGGCCGCTAGATAACGGCCGCCAAATAACGGCCGCCATATACCGGTCGCAATCTAACGGCCGTCAAATAACGGCCGTCATTTAACGGCCGCCACATACCGGCCGCAATCTAACGGCCGTCATTTAACGGCCGCTACATTACGGCCGTCAAATAACGGCCACCACATATCGGCCGTAATCTAACGGCCGCAATATAACGGCCGCCATTTAACGGCCGCAACATAACGGCCGCCACATAACGGCCGCTACATAACGGCCGCCACATAACGGCCGCAACATAACAGCTGCAACATAGCGGCCGCCATTTAACGGCCGCCACATAACGGCCGCCAAATAACGGCTGCCACATAACGGCCACAACATAGCGGCCGCCATTTAAAGGCCGCCATTAATGACAGTGTCAGTGTTAGAATTGTAAGAAGGCATTGTAGAAGTCTTTAATTTCTTTGAAATGTTCTCAAGACTTGTAAGGTTGAAATTGCATTGCATATGTGTGTGTGTGTTGTTTGCAGTAGGAACTCGTTTAGTTTGCAATAAAGCATTTTATCTATGATGAAGATATTTGTTTAGTTTCACACAACATTTAAAAGTAATGCCTCTTAACTATCAATAGGTATAATTGCAAAATGATTAATGTTGTACCAATATTTGTATTTGTAATAATTCGATATTGTTTGATTTATAACGATTGCAACTTAACAACTACTGGTTACGCTCAGACGTTTTGATTTATTTCTAATAACTTTTACAAGAGCTGTTGCTGTAATATGCCAAGTATTTGCAATCGAGTTTGGAGCAAATATCAACTCCCATTTTCTTCTCACCGAGAAGAAAATTTGACATAATCCCAAAGTTCATTTCTAAAACCAATATTATTTTAAAGTTTCTGTTTACTTATTCCACTAATAAAGCTTTAACCTTTAAGAGTTATCCATCTGTATTTAAACCACCAAACTTGTAGCGGCTTACGCGGTCGAATTATGGAATTTAAGCAAGACTAGGTTTGGACAATTCTAGGTTGCTTGCAATTTTATTTTTCAGCCAAAATAAAGGCAGGCTTAAAACCATCGAGCCTCCCTTGATGGATTGGATACCCATTCGAGTGAGGCTCGCCTGACTGAAAACTGCGTGTAAATTCACGACCTCGGACAAAAACGCGCTTCCGACCCAAAAATCACTCGCCACCAAAGCGTACAAAATAACACAATACAAAAAAATATCAACGACCTTTTTCGTTTCACACTTTCGAGTACCTACGTACTCCTGAAAAAGTCTGAAAGACTCGTTTGAAAATATGTTAGAGTACGGCTAAGACTGATCGGTTTCCACTTCTGCTTTCCTGGTAGCCCGTAGCCAATCAGTAATCAGCATACAAAGAATACGGTACAGTGCTTCTGTAATCTACCGTCAAACAGTCTCATTCGTCCAACATGGCGATGGCGGCAAATGAACTCGACCTTTTTAGGGCCGTCAAAAGGGTAAGTGTGAAATGAGCACTACACGCTGACGATGATGTAGTGTTACTGGAAATGCCTTAATGCCGGAAACCTCCACTTATATTTGCTCAAGTTCAACTTATGCTCATACATAAAGAAAGAAAAAAGAAAGAAACATTGTTTATTCTGCACAAACTAAACGCACATTCCAAAAAATATTACATAAAATGCACTTTCACAAATTAGCCAAAAGCCTCATAACCAATTAGTAGAAGTATGTCAATTTTGTCTATTGCGTGAATGTCAGAGCCATAGATAATTTATATTGCGTAATAATAATTATTGAGTGTGCAAGTCACCCCTGCCATTTTATCCGTGTAAATATAAACATTGATCAGGCAGGGGCCATAGTCCTTTCATAGTTCCAGGTAACCAGTACATTTTAGCCACCCAAACCCATAGTCCAATATCTTTGTTTCTATGTTCTGCAATAGTCCTACACCAACCGGGGGTTGTCCTTGGGTGCACTTGTATAGTGCAATACAGGGATAATCGTCGGTTGGTGCCACATTCCATTTAAAATAGTCTAAGGGGCCTCTGCGAGTTGGCTTCGGCCCCTCGTACGCCTTCCAAAGGTCCGGGACCCCAGGGTCCTGAGAAACGTCAAAGACAATTATCTGTGTTACAACACTGGCCATTGACAGCATGCAAAGAAACAATAATATTTTATACGGCAATATTTTATTATATTATTATTATTTTATTTATTTAGATATTTTATACATATTTACAATACGGCACGAGACTGGCAGCTTGGCCGATGTAAGAAATAGACTTTTGTCCCAGCTGTCATGCGTAGACCTTTGACAGTCGTTACGGGAAGTCAGAAGTAAGTCAAGGGGTATCGTGTTACCCAGTGACTGGGTTGTTGAGGTCAGATATTCAGTCGCTCCATGTAATACTGGTATTTAGCGGCATCCGGTTAGACTGGAAGCCGACCCCAACGTAGTTGGGAAAAGGCTAGGCAGATTTGATTATTTAGCCACGATCCCCTTTACTGTCTGAACTATTTAAGTATATGTCATTGTGGTGCCAGTACAAGACCAGTAACTTGCCACTTGTCATCACTATTTTAGCAAAAGATGTTCATTATTGGACGGTTGCCAACTTCGTATGAAGATGATTCTGCGATAAACTTGGGCGGCTAGTTGAATCATTGTAATATGATGTTGTACACTCCTTTGTAACTTGAGATACTTACTATTGCAAGAGCTTTTTTTGTAGTTAAAAGTAGAATGCTGCAGACTGCCTCGGTGGACTAGCGATCTCAAGCGCTACTGCTGAGTATGACGTCCTGACTGAGATTCAAGGGTCGGGCAAAGTGTTATTCGGCTTTTCCATCTGGAATTTCTCAGCAGCAGCCCGGAGTCTGGATTTGTGCCCGGTTGACGGCAATAGGCTCGCCCCCTATTCATGGGACGTATGCATAACTGGCGAAATGTGGGTGTACTCCTCTGCCTAACCCTTCGGGGTATACAGGCGTGATGTTATGTTAAGTAGAATCTGAACTGATGGTATTGTTAAACGCCTTTTGTTTTCTTACTGGCTGGTAAAAGAGCACGTAAGTGAACATGGCCTTTCTCTAGACAAGAACACTCCTTAAGAATTTGTGCTAGTAATCAACTGAAATATTTTAGTTCTCAAATTAATTATTCCAAGCGTTGAACTGGATGAACACTTGAATTTAGGTTGACCGAATACAAAATCAGTTCTAGGTTGATGTTTCGTTAGTTGTTGGCTTTTAAAATAAAAACCTTATTTTATAGACACAACACAACAGGTTCACGTACCTGCTATCTTGTATCTTCAACAATAACAAAAGCACTCCGGGAGTGCCGACAGAAGTGAAAACTTGAACAAAATTGCCTTGGTGGAAGAAAAATACTTGTATAGAACATTGGTCCGTAACATTATCTAAATAAAGAGCACAATCGCATGTACAAAAAAATACTTTCGATACCTTTAAACTAAAAATACTTGCATAGAACATTGATCCGTAACTTAATATAAATAAAGAGCACAATCGCGTTTACAAAAATGTGGTGTCGACATGGTGTCGCGAAATCAATGGTTAGTCCCATCTCAAAAATGCCCAACGCGCCTAGAAAAGTTTTTACTTCAAAAAACCTTTTTCCCAGCCACTTCCAGATCACTCTACCCCACTGTATAACAGTTTATACGTATTAGCACGAACGCCAAACAGCGTCGTGTTGCGAATGTAACAATCAAAGGCCACGTCAGACCCTCGGCGAGTTTGTTGCTTCATTCGTCATTCGAGCGACTTCATTTGTCCGTCATGTCGGGAAAATGATCCTGATTGGTCCGCTGATACCTTGCTGAATAATTGGTGTTTGTAATTGGTTATTGTGAAGTAAGAACTTGGATTCTGATTACGTATTTAGTAAAGCTAGTGGGTTTTCTTAACCTTTTAGCCATCTCAATAGTCATAGAAAAACGAATAGATTTTAAAATCTAATGGTGAAATTCGCACTAATTAGTCTTAGTATTTTAAAATACTAAGACTAATTAGTGCGAATTTCACCAATGAAATTGAACGCGATTAGCACTTCTAAACTGGGTTCAACAGCTGTCAGTGTCAATATTCCACATCAATTTTGACAATGACAGTTCTTGAACACGACTTAGATGGCTGAACGCATTCAGTTTCATTGGTGTAAATGCCAAAAAATACTGTAATTGCTTGTAATGAAATGTCCAGTTAGCTAAACATACCGGATAGATGTACATGTACAAATTACAGCAAAGAGAAAAATACTTTAGGTTTTGTTTATACAGGTCATACAAATATAACTAATATCATTTTTTCTGAGGCGGCATCTACATCGCCACATGCGAACTACGTATGAGGTCACGCAAAATCCTACATCGCGCAAGTATAGTTTACCGCGCGACTAGCAACAACAAACGAACAGCGTCACGACACCAATCGTCGGGCAGTAGCCCACCAGACACAACACCGGTCTGGTCGGAGGATCCTCCCATTTCCATAGAGAATGAGCGAACTTTATACCCTGTTCCTCACACATCTATACTGGTCACGCCAAACTAGTTGCTTGAAGACTGCGTCAATGTCCATAATTGACGCAGCCTACGAGCAGCTAGTTTGGGGTGACGTCATCACCATTCTTTTCTCAAGAATGAATGATCTTTACGGCCTGTTGTTCACACCTCTATACTTCTATGATCAGTAATCTTCGAATTTCATAAGACATTTCCATCGAAATAATGAGTATTTGAATATTATGCATTATTTAAAATCGATACAACGACAACTTATGTGAAGTTTTAAAAGCAAAAAATAAAATTTTCTCCTAGGCTTGTTTAAAAGGGTTGAAAACTCGTGGAAAACTTTCAGATCTTCAAGAAGGGTAGTTTGGGAAACTAATGGGGAAAGTTTTTACATAACAGCAACTTTCACATCGATTTTAATACATTTACATATTATGTATCAAGAGTCTTCGGGCAAAAGTTCAAGCGCTGATAAAATGTAAACAGTCTTTTTATTCTTGGCAACATTGTTTTTTTTTTTTTGTTTTAAAATATGGTCTGTTGCTATCCAGACATATACGTATTTAGTGGAGTACACACCTCTGACTTTTCGGATTCATGTGCGTATTGTAAATATCACTTGCTTTAAAAACGGTGAAGGAGAACATCGTGAGGAACCGGCCTAGTCAGAGACCCATGGACGGCTTTAAAACTCTGACACCAGGTTAGTCACTAACCACACGAAAAGAAGAAGAAGTGGAGTATTATGGCAGTCTAGTGGTCGCAAGCAACTGCTAAGCGGTCTACCTGGGTTCAATCCCCGAGTCGAGAAAGTTGTTATTGGGCTTTCCATTGTCAAAAAATTGTCAGTTGCAGCCAGGAGTCAGGATTTGTGCCCAGTATTAGCTTCCGAAATTTAAACATAACTGGTTAAACGAGGGTAGGTACTTATAGTAAGTTGTGCTTGTGACTGACCCTTTGAAGATTGCGGGCGAGATACCCTGTTTTTCTATAAAATAATTAACAAAAAAAATCTTATCTACAAACATTGTCAGTACCTAATCCTAACCACCAACAAGCCTAATCGGATAACATCTTCACAGAAACTAAACCGTTTTTAATAAATATTAAGGATGAAAGAGCCGAAAACAAGACATCAAAAGGCTCTTTTAATTTTCCGCAAACTCTTTTTAAAAGGCGTAACGGATAGAAATTAACTTGAAATGAGATAACCCGGTGATTATAAGATCTGTGTTGATTTTGTGGCCAAACAAAGTGGAATGAAGACGTTTTAACGGGAAAACTTTTTAGGTTTATAATTAACGCAAATGTTTGGGGCATCATTTTTGGTAAACGAGGGTTAATTATTTCGTGATGATGAATTTTCTTTCTATATTGGATAAAATCGTTTTCTTTTAGCACAGCACTGAAATTCGTGAAATACAACATTGTAACGAAACCTGCGCCCAAATTGCGTAACATACTTTCTTACACAATCCGAAGGATTTTGAAGATACATTGCCCCGTATGTTTGAAAAATTAGTCGACCTATAGAATACCGATAGTAGACCTAAAGAATGCACTGAATGGTGTCGAATTGACAAATTAAAGAGATTGCAATTATTTTTGTGTTAAGCTAGTTTCACAACTGTCCGGGAGACCCGCACGGACGGCCGCACAGGAAGACCCGTACGGGTAGCGCCCGCAGTGCACTGAAACGAGGGAGTTAGTACGATACGGTTGCTAGTGTTGTACGGGCTCTACCCGGAGCGGGTCGCGTACGGACCAATCCGCGTCGCTGTGAAACTATGTTCTAGCGCCTCACGTGTGTCCCCGTTCCTGGAGCCCGTACGGGTCTCCCCCGGTCGACTAATAAGTAATTAATATAAGTTTAAATTCACCAATCCGTGTTGAGCAAGCGAGCCGTTCAATGCTCAAGTCTTCTTTGTATGAGAAGAGGCCTTCGCCCTGCTGTGGGACAATACTCACTTAATTATCAAAAATCTTTGCCTGATTTAAAAAACATAATAAGCATTAATGATGTGGCCAAAGCTTTGTGCAGTACGAGACTGAAAGAAGAAAAAGAAAGAAAATGAAGAAAAATTGTTTATTCTGCACAAAATAAACGAACATGTTCGTTTATTTTGTGCAGAATAAACAATCATAACAAAAAATAAAAAATAAAACAAAATACACATTAATCAAAAGCTAAAAGCCTCGTATTTATTATTCTAAAACTAATAAAAGTTTGACAAATTTTGTCTATTGCTTATTTCAAGGCTAGAGACCAAAGACAATTTACCATTTTGTTATGACAATACCAAATGAAAACAAATAAACAATCAAAACAAAAACAAACCCGATTTGCTGTAAACAGCATTCACACTTTACATAGGTTCTTAAGCTATGGTTTCCTAGAAGAGCGGTGCCGGCCACACAGCGGCCACAGTGACGGCTGTCATGCAAAAAATGGCAGCGGAGTATGACTTTACGTTGTCAAAATGTTCTCTAGGAAAACACACCAACTTACTAACAACGATTCGGTGACCTCATTCGCCGGTAAATTGCGAACACAATCGCCACTGCCCTTCTAAGAAACCGTAGCTTAACTGCTTGTTTAAAAAAATTGCAATACGTAATGGTAGACACGGCTACACATCAAGCTATACATTTCCAGTTTATGCTGATCTCGCATTTTAAAGGATTTCCGTACAATGTGAGGTCAGCTTATACTGGAAATGTATAGCTTGATGTGTAGCCGTGTGTACAACATAGGAAAGCATGCCTACTTATTGATGCTCGGTTCCTATATACAAAAAAAAGAAAAAAAGGAATCGTTTCGCTTACCAAATGGTAGCATTTTTATTGCCAAACTGGGTGTATAAATAGATTCGTAAGCTTTTTACCTTCCATATCGGAGGGTCTACTACGCAACGCTATGAAGTCTATGCTTCATTATTGGTAAAGAGACAAGAGTCTTAATTTTAACCAATAATGATCCGAAAATTATAAGAATCGCCCATTAATCAACTTTTATTCAACTGGCTATTCAAAACTTTTGTGGTCACCAAGACGTCTTGAAATAACAATAATGATGGCAGGATTAGTAAAGGCGAGTAACAAAGGGTATTTATAAGGCAGATGTATGTGGAAACGCCGAGAGGGTTGCATTATAAGAAGCGGGACATACATAAATGGCGAATGGCGCGGGCGTGGTGACGGTATGGCGCGGGCATTGCGCCGCCTCTTTCGTATTTCATACAAAATATATAGGAACGACATGGCGCGGAACATACACACATCGCCCGCGCCGTACCATCGCCTCGCTCGCGCCACGCCATTATGTATATTCCGCGCCACGTCGTTTCCCATACATTTTGTATGAAATATAAAACGGGCGGCGCAACGCCCGCGCCATACCGTCGCCACGCCCGCGTCTCGCCCGCGCCCCTCGCCACTTGTGTATGTCCCGCGCCTAAGAACATAGTGATCTTATCGGTAATTTTCGTCAGGAAGGTCAGGTCCGTAGTACTCGCAACCGGCAATATGAACGTAAACGAAGCCAAGGAGTATGTAAGGATCGCGACAGGTGGCGTTCTCTGTTTCTGCCTATCCCGATGGGAAGAAGGCGTGAGTTTATGTATGTATGTATATTTAACACTCTCCCTGCCATGGAAACCGCCGGCGACCCCAAAAAATTTTGTTCTGGAGGACAAAGCACATATGCAAGGGAAGTATCATTTTCTAGAACTTATTAGTAAAATCTTTTTGAATTCGGGAGGTCAGGACGGATCCCACGGCGTCCTGTAAGATTTTTTTTGGACCCCCTGGCGTATCCCACTGGCAACGCATAGTTTTATATGGAACCACTCGCTCCCCGCGCCGCTGACTTCGAGGCCAGTTACATATAAACCTATGCAAATGAACGCGCCGCCCCCGCCCCGCTGCCCGCTGACTACGAGTCCGCGACCTTAGTCCTTGACTTGGATCTAAAATGAAAGACTCAAAGATTCGAGAGATTTCTCCCAACTATTTGTTCTTTGAATCGTTTTCAAGGTGTCCCAGTAATTGTTACTTTGAACCCTGTAGTAATATCTAGAACTTCTTTGTAAGTTCTTCTAACAAACAAGAATGGTCGGAGATTAATCCTCTATGCAACGCCACTGCTTTTATGTACTAGGTTTCATTCCTTATTCAAAGGAATTGAAATGCAATTCAGCTTTCTTTGATTACAAAGTGGAACGAAAGAATTTAATATAAAAAAATATTTTTAGTTTTACTTTGTATAGAGCATCAATTTAAAGAAGAAGTAACTAAGAAAACAGTAATGAAAGCAAATAGAAAATTAATATGTTTGTACATTTATAAGTGCATTTTTTATGGGAATTTCGTGGACAGTTCAACGTTTGTTGGGTCAGCTAGTTTTACCATAAAATGTATCTGTGTGTATATTCTAGCAATATTGCAGTTTACCACTAGTGAAATAATTTCCATTGTACATACAAAATTACATCTCTTTTTAATGTTATTAGTATAGATTAAAGAAAGTCCTCTCTGCCAAGCGTGCTGATTTGCCTCAATTACAACACTTGTTAATTTTTGAAGTCATTATTATGATAGCCCATCGTTTTGATGTCATCCCTAATCATTTTGCTTGAATATGTAACGTCACGTTGATTAATAAACTTATTTTTTGTTAATATGTGTGGTCATTAATCGTCGTTGAAAATACTTATAGACGGAACCTAAATCCTAATAATATCAGAAAGTCAGAGAATGAATAAATACTACGTCTAATTATAGAATATTTTTTTTATTTACATTGTATACTTGAACATCCAGAACCAAAACTAACCAATAGGTTATAGTAATATTAGAAATAAGCAAATAAATAGTACATTACTGTCACAGCCTGTAACAAAGGCATTGATGGACGATCGTGTGAGTCCATCAATGCCTGGTTGCCGCCAAAGCTTGTATAGTACTTTTGTCAAACAATGCGCGGAAATTCAAACTAAGAAAATTAATTATAAATTCCAGAATCCAATATGTTCCTTCTTTACTTTTGAACAGCACTATTTGCGAACAAAATCAAAATTTAATCTTTGATAAGTAACCTCCTTGGTTGCTATGGGGCGAAGTAAAAAATTGGTTCCATTTTTGAATAACACGACGGATAAATGAATTTTCATAGTAAATTATTCGGCCGCTAAACACGATAGATAAGGATTTTCATTCAAACATTGAGCGGGGCGCTTGCATACATTCGACCAGTACAGCGATTTATCTCGATGAAGGTTGTCAAAATAATGCTCGAATTTCCAAGCATGTTTGAGAAAAATATATATTCTTAAAACTTCTTCTCTAGCAAACAGAGAGTAATAACTAGTTTAATAATATTTCGCCCACTTTCTTATCTTCAAAGATAAAGGATATGCATTCGATTTTCTCAACAATTTCCTATTAAGAATTCTTTTTAAGATAAAGCAAAATGGTATTAGGTTATCTGCGAACTAAGCAACCAGATTGTGCTAGCGCAACCTTCAAGTTATTCCACTGAGTGTATTAGACAGGTCTTTAGAAATAAGATAATGTAGGTACCACAGAGTAGAGAAATACTCGCGCCGGCAGCATTTAGAGACTACAGTACGACTAATAAAATTCGTGGCGCCGGAAAAGCGCGAGCGCACAGCTTCTGCCGCTGTCACTGATCGCCTTCAAGTTTCAATCTGCCTAGCCTTTTCCCAACTATAATGCGGTCGGCTTCCTGTCTAACCGGATGAAGATGAATACCAGTATTGTACATGGAGTGACTGCCTATCTGACCTCCCATTCAACCCAGTTACTGGGTAACATGTTAACCCTTGGTAAAACTGGTTGTCAGACTTTTGGGCTTCTAACTACCCGCAACGACTGTCAAAGATGGCGAATGACAGCCGGGACCAACGGCCTAAAGTGCTAGCTGAGGCACGGAGGCGTCTTGATATGTAATGAATGGTTACCCATCCACGAACCGACCGCGGCCTTCGATCGACCCGTACGGCCATTATGACTTAGCCACGTTGGGTCAAAGTGCAAGTTAACAGTGATGTTTGTTTTTTTTTTATTAAAAGTGTTGACAATGCCGCCGCCTGCAGCGACTGCCGTGCTCTCTGGCACACAGCTAAATAGGAGTTGGAAATGTCATGTATACATAGAAAGTTATACATATATATATACACATATATATACATAGAAAGTTTAATACAAAACAAAAGCAGGTTATGTTTACGTTTTAATATATCTGTATGTGCGACTATTTCGTTTCTCTTTTATTATTTTGAAGCGGGAATCTAAGGAGTTTAATTTGCAACTAGATAATGCATTTTGTGCACAGAACAAAATAATATTAGGTCAATGCAAGCGTGTGTTCTCCGTTTGAAGTATATACTTAAAACTGGAAAAGAATGCATTATTTTCTGTTTTCTAAAAGAGTGTTTTTATTGCTCGTATTTTGTGAAGCTTTAGTAGTTTTAGGCTTCGAACTACGAATCCGATACTTTAGTTCGCACTAAGAATTCAATATTTTTTGTAACAATACAAAATATCGCAATAATTTTTTTTTGCTGCTCGTACCAATCAAACTCAAACTCAAAGCATTTATTTCAATTAAACCAGGCACTTTTGAATTTTCAAAGAGTCGGTCAGTTAGTCAGAAAGTTGAAGCTAATTGCCCATTCCAAAACGTAGATCTCTATGGAAAAGAACGGGCAAGAAACTTCAAGGACACTCTTTTAAATATAGATATTACAAAATCCTGGGTACATCATTCTTGTTGCTTCTATATGTGAGAACAATGTACAAAAAATAATCAAAAGCAATTGAAAATATAAGATTAAAAATAAGCCTTGGCAGATAAGAGATGACCAGTCTATGAAATATTTCGTTACAGCCATATCAGGCAAGGCTATCGTCTGTCTACAAGTCTGCATGCTTACCAGCCTATATCAGGTAGAATCTGGCCACGCTAAGTCTGCAAAAGCACAAAACGGTGGAAATAAAAATCTATAGACCAACACCATCCTGTCCTACGAAAAAAGAATTTGATACTTTGTTTGTCTTTTTGTTTTTGATATGTTATTTTTTTTATTTAATCTGATTTATTCCTGGTAAAGAATAGTCACTTTAGCACAATGCAGTGTGGATTTGATACAGTTTTGTCATCGTATGGAGGTAGATCATAGGTACGACATATTCTATTACATATAATCTATTATGCACAAATTAAAAGGTAAAATATCAAAATCATTAGATCTACTTAGAACCCCAAAACTGACATATCTGACTGATGTAAAAGTATACCATATAAAAAACTTTTTGGGGTTGCCCATTTATTCCATTGCAGACTTAGCGTGGTTAGACTTTAGATGATTCTAATTTGAAATATCGGTTTTCAAAACCAACTGCTTTGTTGGTCTAGTGCTCGCAACCACTACTTCTGAGCATGCGATTCTAGGTTCAATTCCCAGGTCGGCAAAGTGTTATTGTGTTTTTCCATCTAGAATTTCTCAGTAGCAACCCGGAGTCTAGATTTGTGCCAATAGGCTCGCCCACTATTACATGGGACTTAAATATAACTGAACTAAACTAAACATCATTTTTACCAATTGTGGTATAGTAATCTTATTCGAGGTGCATCGTCATCACAAATCATTATTTAACTAATGTAAGTACCTATAAAAATATTGTAAAATATTAAAAGAGTAAAGGTGGAGTTACTTGCCCATTCTTCTCCGTATGGAAACTACATTTTGGAAGGTGTGAGGTATGTTCCTAATTGAAATAAATTATTTGACTTTGACTTCGGCGAAACGTAGGTGTACCTAAGTATTATAGGCTCACCTCTACCAAAACTTTTGGGAATATAGAGCGTGATGTTATGTTACGACCAACTGTTAATGTGTCCTTACACCAATAGGCTTTTAAGACCATTTTACGAACATTGGAACTGAGTCTCATTTGCAAATCCCGTTATCAAAGATTTTGTGCTCTGCGTTTACTTTGCTGTTAAGTGGAAAGTGCAAATTAGGTTGATAAGGAAATGCAGATAGATAGAGAAATGCTTTGGCTAAAAACAAAATGAAGGTCGGTAAAGCCGAGCAAGTATTGGATGAGTAACTTAGTAATCTGATCAAGTTTTGTAATGTCTTAAAGTTTACGATCCACTGCAGGAAACAAAATCAGAAACATAATTATATTCTTAACGATATATGCTAGTTAAATAGTGTGTTGAAAACATAATACAACTAATTTGATACGATAGAAAAAAAAAAAACACGAAAATAACTCCAAAAAATTCTTTAGAGAATGAAAAACCTTATTGATATACATGCAATCATTCTGATTATTTTACAAACAACATATTAACATAATAGTGTTTGAATTTTTAGTCCAATCAATTATTTTTTTTGTTTTGCAATCAAAGTCAAAGTCAAATCATTTATTTTAAATAGGCCCATGTATGTCACTTTTGAACGTCAAAATTTATAAAATAATATAATTGATTCTAGTCGCCCCTTCCAAAAAGTAGTTTTCATATGGAGAGGAATGGGCAAGAAACTCCACCGTTACTCTTTTAAAATGTTTTACAATAGTTTGTATAACTACGTACATTAGTTAAATAATTACATGTGAAGACGATGCACCTAGAATAAAATTACTATATCACAATAGGTAAAAAGAATTTAAAATGAAGCAACAACGGATAGTTTAATTAATGTGGTGCTCAATAAATTGCTAGCGTTGTGTCATCCCGCTTCTCTTTTTTTCCTATGCAGTCCGACAGTGACCGTGCTTAAGCTGCTGTCAGCCTTTTAAGGGGGAAGCGGTAAGGTAACTTACTTTTTTTGCAATACGCAATATTAGAATTGACCATGTCAGGATTTCACAATTTTGTCATTCTATGGGGTAATTTGAATAAAGAGAGTTACAATTTAGATTTTAAGGACTATAATTCTGTAAATTCATATTTATTACGGTTGCGAATCATATTTTGACTAACATACTGTTGTTACATAGGTTGTACAACACTACCTATTATTATAGTGTAGCATCACTGGCGTCACTGTCTATGGACGCAATGGCCGACATACTCGCCTACAAGACCTGCATCCTAATTGCGTTAAACACGATCAATCATAATCTGTTTCACTTTGACAGTTCAATAACATTCATCGCTTTAATAACGTTGCTGAGCAGAAAAATTTTTCGATTTTTTTTTTTCAATGGATTAGCAATATCCTGCAAAATTATTATTATACTGACATACAAATTGTAAAAAACCGAAGAGAATTTCACAATCAAAATTACAATAAGCAATCAAGTTCTTAGATATTTGACAACATAATGATTAAATATACATTAGATCCATATAAATAAAATTGAAGTGTCTGTTTGTTATGTCAAAATAACAGATTTTTACTAAATGCATGTGAAAGTCGGACGGAAACAATTTAAAAAAATTTTGACTGTCTGCTTCGGCTAATCTCCGAAACGGCTGGACTGATTTTAACGGGACTTTCGCAGATAGATATACTTTTATTTTAGAAATACAATTACGGTCCATGCGGGCGAAGCCGCGGGGAGTAGCTAGTAGTTTCTAAAGATGTTTTTAGATATATTTCGAAATAACTAAGAGATTACGTTGAGATAGAAATCGTTAAGTAACTTGTAACTTGAACATATAAAATTGTGATGGCCCTGTGGTTTAGGCCTCGCCTCTCATGCATGAGAGGGTTAGGTTAGCTCATGCATGAGAGGGTTAAAATCCAGTACCAATGTAATTTTCTCAATTCATCTGTACTTTCTGAATTTCATCTTGGGCATTACTGAAATCAGTGAAGGAAACACATCGTGAGGAAACCTGAGAAAGATAAAAAAATCAAGTATCTTGACTTACCAGACGAGATTGGCGATATATAGGACGTGGGCTCTGCAATCATTGTACCGATAATCGTAACAGTTAATGGCCTAATAGCGGAGAGCCTTTTTTTTTTTTTTTTTTTTTTTTCCGGGGTGGAAAATCCTCATGGATGTCCTTCGCCCTGGGGCGGGCGAAGGGGTCTGTCAGACTCCTACTGACTAAAAACCACCCCGGTGTTCCCTTCCCACACTTGGACCGGGGATCATGGGATCTAGTGCGCCTTCCATGATCCCCGACTGGTGTCGGCCCGCTTTTGCGGACCACTTCATGCCCGCGAGTGGAGTGAGGTGTTACACTCCCCCCGCGACGTCAAATAGGGGCGCGCGTGGAACACTACGCGCCGCCACCTCGGGTGCTGCTGGATGGGGGGTGACGGACGTCCCCGAGTCCGCCATCCCTCCGGATCCGTTTACGGGGGCTGGAAGAGGGCATTGTCTGCCCTCCGCCGACGCCCAGTCCGCCTGCTACGGATCAGGAGAGTGGTCTCGATCTCCCTCTCCCTTTCCGCAGCCTCCTTCTGTGAAACTACAGTTTCACAGAAGGAGATCACTGCATCCCACGACTCGGCACTCCCGACCATCGAACGAGCGACAGCCGGCAGCGCCAGGTCGGCTCCGACTTCAGATACGAGAGCACGGCGCGGCTCCTCCCATGCGGCACACTCTGCCAGTGTATGCTGCGCCGTGTCCTCCCGACAGTGGGTGCAGTGATGGCACCGAGCGTCCGGCTCCCTGTTTATGCGACACAGGTAGTTCCCGAAGCAACCATGCCCCGAGAGCACCTGCGTCGCCCGAAACGACAGGGAACCGTGCTTCCTCCCGAGCCATTCGTCGAGCACTGGTCGGATCGCGTTGACGGTAGCGAGGCCGGCGGTAGGGCGCAGAAGCCTGTCCCGCCATTCCGTCACCAGGACCTCGCGGAGCTGAGACCGACGAAGCTCGATCTCACGCTGAATAGCGGAGAGCCTCGACCAACACCTCTGGAGTCTCTCATTACGCGGCTGGGTCAAGGGCTTGATTCGGAAAGCAATACTCTTAGACACGGCACGCATGGTGAGGAGGTTTCTCTCTCTAGAGCCCAGACCACCGGCAGCTTGGATCCTGTTCCTGATGCCGATGGGCCACTATTAAATTAAAAAAAAGTCTCGAGCATTCGTGCTCATCAATGTTCGTACCTTCTCTGTATGAGAAGAGGGGTTTGTAAAGCAAAGGTAATATAGGTTGGTATTATTTATATAAAATCAAAGGAATCATTTTAGGTAGCTATCTTTACGGCATTGAAGATTATATTTCCAATATATTAGACTTGTTACTAAACGTTACATCTTCAAACCAAACGCGAAACGTTTCAATTAAGTTCGACGACTTCAAAGAACTGAAGGAAGTTCAATTCAGGTCTATAAGATTAACGATAATAGCGTGTGTGGCAAAATTTGTTCCAAATAAATTGTCTTGCCGAGTGAGTGATTAGGACCGGCCCACGAGATTGCTCTAATTAAATAGATCTATCGGCTGAACCATGGAATAGATATTTACAGAAGGCACACAGCAACATTTCCCCCAACTTATTGAAGTGAAAACTTCTTTAGGCGCGTTGGGCATTTTTGAGATGGGACTAACCATTGATTTCGCGACACCATGACGACACCTCATTTTTGTAAACGCGATTGTGCTCTTTATTTATACTATATTAAGGATCAATATTCTATGCAAGTATTTTTACTTTAAAGGTTTTGTAAACGCAATAATGCTCTTTACTTTGATAAAGTTACGCACCAATGTTCTGTACAAGTTTTCCGTATTTCTTCCACCAGGGCGATCTTGTTCAAGTTCTCACTTCTGTCGGCACTCTCGGAGTGCCACCACTTTTTTATTTTTTGTATTTGTGTTTTTACTTTGCATAATATTTTACCACAAATAAACCTATTTTATTTATTTCTTTTCTATCTAAGGCCGGTTCTATACAGCGAGTCATTCATTCATTTTTAAATATCTTTATTTATCATCGGTACAAGAAACAAAAAATGCACTTATCCTAAGACATATTAACTCATTATAAGTAAGACACTTTCTGAGGCTAGCGATTCACCTTTCAAAGCTTTTAAGGGATATTTTTATAACTGTTAATAACATGAACATAACATGCAATAATCATGGGTACATAATGATGACAGTTACGCAAATTATTAAGCTAATTATAATTTAAGATAAGAAAAAATATTTTAAAATTTAATTAGCTAACCGCACGGTGTATGTGTTAATACAACAAGTGAAGACAGGCGTACGCGCACACAGACGCATACGTACAGCAGGCCGCACGGCAGTGGTAGCAAAACTAGTATAAGCTGGCCTTGTATTCTATTGAAACTCAGTACTATGCTAGATGAGCAGCGGTGGCCCAGTGGTAACGGCCCCAACTTATGAGTGGATCATGAGTTCCTTTGTGTAAATAATTTCAACACCACTGCTCTCAAAACGGTGAAGGAAAACGTCGTGAGGAAACTGGCCTAAAATGTTCTAGAACCAACAAATCAAAGACATGTGATATCCACCAACCCGTACTGAGCTCGCTTGGTAGATTACAGCCCAGTCCCTCTCTAAAAGAGGAGGCCTGTGTCCCAGTAGTCGCATCATTATAGACTGATTGTGCTTATGCTATGCTAGGCCAGCTCAAAGCCAAACTGATAGCACTGACATGCGGTCGATTGTACAGCGACCTCAAATAAATGCTTGCTCGCGATGTACATTAGACACATGTCTGTGTGCGTGCGTTTTCTCTCGGTGCCAGGAGTTGACCTTCTGTACCTAACTATTTTGTGACCAAATTGAACTAAATAGTGTTTGTTTCAAGTTATTTCTGGATCTCATTACCGTATTGATTGTTTTGAAGGATGGGGATTTGGGCTATGAATAAAACAAACAAGTGTTTAGTAAAATTGTATGGAAAGTTGATTACAGTGTAAACATAGTTGAGAACAGAAATAAAGCAAAGGCAACCTACCAGTTTAGTTCTTAAACTTAACAAACGTTTTAACAAGGCCAAAGAGACATGAAAGCAAACAACATTTTAAGTGCAGGTAATAAAATATTTCCTCTTGCATTATAAATGGACGCAAATACAAAATAAATCAAACACAATACCGAAACGGATGCTGTCAGAATCTAAAATAGTGCTCCAAGGCAAAATGTGGAAGGAGCAAATAAGGCAGCAGAATTTAAAAATTGCATTTTCAGAATATATCTCATGAAATTGTCCGTGAAATTGCTCGTTGGGGCATGGAGCTGGGCTAAACGCTGTGCTGCATGTATCGTGCATCTTCTACTGAGATTGTAAAGATATTAGGGTGCCAAGAAATAAAATATCATACGCGCTGACAGCAATGAATGACAGGAACTTTGTTACAATGCCTTTTATATGGACGACTGGCTGTGCTCGTGGCTTCGCTAACGTATCTGTGTATTATTTTGGCATTTTAAGTTAACGGGAACGGGAACTCATAGTGTATTTATCTACACCCATGCTATAAAACCTCTATAAAAAATTCTGAAATAGTTAGCTTATTGCCAATATTAAAACAGTCAGTGTCATAGTAACCCTAATATCATCCAAATGAGTGTTATAATGTTGTACTAAATTTCATTATGCAACTTGAATTTCAAAAAAAAAAAAAAAAAACATTGTCATGTATGCAACGCCTTGTTTCCATCAACTTTTGTAATGGAAAGTTTAAGCTGGGGACAGCAGCGCCCACTGCAGCGCATGCGCAGGGATCTGCTGGTGCAAGCGACATTCATACGTGCCCTTGTACTGAATTTCATGGGATTTTATTTATTCTTGATCTTGAATTACAAACATCAAATTGTTCCAGAACCTTTTATAGAGGATTCATATCATGGGTGTAGATAAATTCTTGTATGCAACTGTACATTATTAGGTATTAAAACACTCATGTGATACTATTTTAATACTCCTTATTAAACCCGCCTTCGTGTTTTAATACCTCTTATAGCAGTTGCATAAATAACTATTGTAATATCCTCTACAACATGTTAAATAAAAATAAAAACTGTCTTTGATTTAATATACATAAAAATATGGACGAAAGAAAATAATTGTAATTCATCATCACTTCTGGGTATTAAAAAAGCGTTAAAAGAATGGACACGGTCCAAACGAAAAAAATCCAGGCCCGGTGCAAAAATTTTATATCTCAGATTTTAGATTAAAATAAATATAGTTATTATCAGTTGTCATCATTGCCGAATCCAGTGGCTAACATGTTCTTTTGCCCATTAAAGTTGCGTAGGCGCTCAAGGCAAATAATGTTTTTTTTTTTAAAGCTGTCAATAATTGACATAATACTGGTTTTAGTACTAAAATATATACATATAAAAACAAAAGTAATGTAGTTGATTATATTTAATAAAACATTATTTAAAAAAGTTTTACAATAGTATTACAACAGCCATTGTTATCATTAAGCACAGTAACCGATAATAATGATATCATAATAACAATATTACTTTTTACATTTAAGTACTAAAACGAGTACTTTTAAGTTTCTGCGGGGTTACCTAATACGATAATCATAAGAATTAAGTATTGATAGATTATACAAAAAAAAAAAAAACATTATTTGCCTTGAGCGCCAGTTAAGCAACTATGACAGGCAAATAAAATATATTAGTCGCTGAATTCAGTAATGATGACAACTGAGAATAATTATACTAATTTAAATTTAAAATGCGAGATATAAAAATTTTGTGCCGCGGCCGGTTTTCTTTTTGGCCATCCTCCTTTGAAACAGAAACCTTAATTGAAATTTCTTTCACTTCTTTGAGAACTTGATCAGCATCAGGAGATTGGACGATTTCATTGATTCTGGCATTTTTCTTAAATCGGAGAGGTCAATAAGGTCAATTACTTAGCGACGGCTTACAAGAGATAACGATATTAGGATTGCTTACTGCTAACTAATATAAAGAAAATGCCAGACACCCACTTGTGATCAGGGTGACATTCACACTTCTGGTATTTCTCGATAGCAATTTTATTTATTTATTTTAGATCGATAAAAATTAAAGCTCTTGGATTATCTTGGATGACAATATATAAAACTTTTTAAGTTTTGGAGGCCATGGAGGTTGCCGGTGGGTCCCAAAGTTTCTGCTTGTGAACGCCGTGAGTCAAAAGTCAAAATTGTTACAAGAGACCGTGGGA
The DNA here is from genome assembly GCA_916610215.1 of Omphaloscelis lunosa. Classification (NCBI taxonomy): domain Eukaryota; kingdom Metazoa; phylum Arthropoda; class Insecta; order Lepidoptera; family Noctuidae; genus Omphaloscelis; species Omphaloscelis lunosa. Next base: position 14,669,967 of record OU744261.1, on the reverse strand, counting down.
TAGGCCGGCGGGTCCAAAAAAAAATCTTACAGGACGCCGAGGGATACGCCCTGACCTCCCGAATTCAAATAGATTTTACAACTACTGCCGTCCTGTTATGGAAAATCTACTATATAAAAATAAGTCGGGTTTTCCTTCCTGACGCTATAACTCCAGAACGCACGAACCGATTTCCACGGTTTTGCATTCGTTGGAAAGGTCTCGGGCTCCGTGAGGTTTATGTAGGGTAAGTAGGGTAGGTAGGTAGGGTAGGTAGGTAGGATGGGTAGGGTAGGTAGGGTAAGTAGGGTAGGTAGGTAGGGTAGGTAGGGTAAGTAGGGTAGGTAGGTAGGGTAGGTAGGTAGGATAGGCAGGGTAGGTAGGGTAAGTAGGGTAGGTAGGGTAGGTAGGGTAGGTAGGGTAGGTAGGGTAGGTAGGGTAGGTAGTTAGGTGCGCCGTAAATAAGTTCTTAATGCTACCCGTGCGAAGCCGGGCCGGGCAGCTAGTGTACTATATAGATACTTCTCTTGCGCATGAGCTTTGGCTTGCGAATCAAAAATGTTTAATGCATAATTCAAATAAACCTTCCCGAATAATTTCTCTAAATTAGAGTGAAAACTTCATAAAAATCCGTTGCGTAGTTTAGATGAACAACGCGTTCATACCCGAATAGTGGCATTAATTAACTATTAGGATAAACGAGCTGCTTCCACTTCTGAACAGGTTATTTTATTATGTATATGATCAGGAGGATGACAATGCAAGGATTGCACTGGATAACGTTTCTGCATAGAAATGGAAGAGTTTCCGGACGAAGTGTACACCGTAGATATAACTTGACGAACTGCAGTCCACAAGCAACCGTGTCGGGTTCTTCCATACATACAAATCAGCGCAAGCTTTGCAATATCGTTCTATATAACATAGTATTCATGTCTCGCTACAATTGCGTTAAATCTGTCTGTAAATATGCGATGCTGAATGAAAACCTCCTAAAATAGACTTTTAGACAGAGCTGGTAATCTGCAAGAAATCGCTTTGCCATAAAGTGGCCTATTGTACACGGGTACATATCAAGTTATAGATTTTCAGTATAAGCTGATCTCGCATTGTATAGGATTTCTGTACAGTGAGAGGTCAGCTTATATTAGAAATGTACCCGACATTACAATCATTTTTGAAAATTATTTGTTTTATCTTAAAGGTATTTATTTTTATTGATAGAATCTTTCAAAATACGGTAATGGATGTGTTATTAGGTACCGATGGCTTTAATGAGTAGGGAATATCAAAATAAACGATGGATGGATTGTGTGAAAGGTTATACGGCACGGAAATAAATTCTGAGATGACGGCTAGAATCAGAATCAGAACTTATTTATTTGTAAGAATGTAGTTTTACATAGCATGGTGTTAATATTTTGTTAGTTTTGTAAATTCTACCACAAAGTATATGGTATACAAATATTCATTTTTGAATCTTAAACTAAGTACGATATTAATTTAAAGATTTGTGATTTACAATAAATCCAATATGAATTAGTATATTATCATTAGGTAATCGTTATTTTAAAATGTCAAAATTAAGTCCATGTCATCTTGGATTTTTACAATATTCCATATATTCGCCAATGTCATCAAATAAATTATCTAATAGCCAATTTGTCAGCTTTTTCTTGAACATGGAGATGGGAAGTTCCTTAAGTTAATTAGGTAACTTGTTATACACCTGAATGGCATTAACATATACAGTGACGACCCCATTACCCTCCACCAGGAGAGCAGTAGGGAAACCAGCACAGTGTACAAAGCCTCCCGTCATTCCGACCTCGCTGTCGAGGTCCTTTGCGATCACGACCGCGTCTCCAAATAAATGATACTCCCCCCCGACCCTTGCTCGATAACGAGGTGCTAGCAGTTGTTGCACCTGAGCACGTAGCTTTAAATTCCCCGACTAATAATCATGATCAAAACTTTGATCCAGCCCGTCCCATCCTTGATGTCCTCACTCCGGTTGACGCCCTAAGCCAAGGTTCGTACCTCACAGGGAGCCCCCTTAGCGAGCGTTACCTAGTTTTAATTAGCATAGTTGAATAACCCCTAGCTGGAGGTTTTAAGTGTAGTAGCTTAAGGCACCCACAGGAAAGCCCGGTTAAGGAGTCACGATCTCAGAGGTCAACTACGAGATGCCCTAAATAAAAATAAAAAAAAAGCATACGTTCCTCCTAAACATTTGTAATCTACATTGAGGTACATTTAGTTCGTATTTATACTTATTTCTAGCAGTAACCTAATAGAAGTAGGCTAATAGAGGATTATGGAAGAAAATAACTGGTATGAGGACAGGAGGAAGATGAATGATGATGAGATGCTCAATAAAATGTGCATCTTCCAGTTACGCCATATTCATATTTTTAAACGCTAAGAAAGAAATTTATTTCGGGTCTCCAAACAAAAAATAACACAATACATAACAAGTAAATAAATGGGTAACATCAGGTATTTAGTAGGTGTACTCCTTCACTTATAGGAGACCACAGCATATACAATAAAGTTAACAACTAAGCTCACAAGGTTACAATATTAATAATAGTTAAAATGTTAAAAAAGTATAAAATTCAAACACTTTGGTAAAATTTGGAAAAAGTTATTTTTCTAGAGGACATAAAAGAAAATAACATTACGAAAACATACATTTAATTAATATAAATCTATCAAACATGTCTTTTAATTTCACAGAGACCCGCAGACGTCTCACAGATGTCTAAATTCCTCGTAACCATACGAAATTAATCAAGCACAAACATACAATGCAACTGAATCCTGAACATAGTAAGGAACAACAAAACTGGGTTAAGACGAGATTTGCAGATCTCAAATAAGAAGCCATTCGGATTCCGTTGTAATGCGATCCGTGGGCACGTTGCTATTTATCTTCCGTTTGCTTCTGATATTGGTGGGTCTCTGGTTTCATCTGTTTTTACCCGACTGCCCCAGAAGGAGGGTAATGTTTTTCGAGAGTATGTATGTATGTATGTCTATTTCTTAAAAAAAGGAGGGGGTAGGTTTAAAAAAAACAACAACATTATTGGTATCAAATCAAAGCTAGTAATAAAATTCATTGATCATATATATAAATATATAAATAAAACTAAAAATTTTGTAATAATGAAAATTATTTAAAAAAAAACCCCTTAAAAATGTTGCTATTGTAGGCGGGGACAAACCAATAACCTGAAATTTTGGTGTAACTTTTCTTTGTCCCCGCCTGCAATATCAAAATTTTATAGATTTATAATGCTTGTTTTTCTCTTTTCGGTGCCCTTTTTTACATTATAGATGAAGACTGTTTACGAAACTTTTGTGTAGTGTCGCAATTTTTTATATTGGCCGGTTTGGAAATCCATTAACAAAGATTAATTGCTTTGGGTCATACTTTAAAGAATGTATTTGTTAAGCGTGCATTCTGAAAGTGGGCAACGTCGCAACAGATGTCAAATATTTATTACGAACGAACGTTACGCTAACTAGTGAACTAAAATATTGATTATGAAATGCAATAATTAATATCATAACACCGCATATTTAGTTTTAGATGTAAAGAAGGTATTTGGAATCTTTACAAATGCCTTTTTTACACCTAAAACGGTTACAGCATCAAATTCAGTGTTATAATTGCAATTCATTATTAATATTCTAGTTAGCGATATTTCATATTTTCATACAGTAATATTGCCAAATTAATCAAAACAGGTAAATATTTGACAGCTATTTTTGCGACCGACAGATGTTGCCAAATTTTAGAAAGAACACTTTTAAAGTTAAGATATGTTTAAACATCAACTTACGTTAATCATTACCAGATGAATAAACCTCTACATGTTTGAAGGACAAACACCCGGCTTGTGATTTGAGAATTTAAAAGAAAGAAGAAATTTTGAATTTCGCGGGCCTTAAGTAATGCTAAAGCAGCGTTTGAAAAGTTCTCCACTTCAAAGTCTGAAATCAGAAACCGGGTGATATCCTATTAGCAGACGACATACTGAATTAAATACATTAAATCCTTTAAGGAAGCAATGCTAGCTGAGATGTGCTTTTGCATTTCACCATGTTTAACTCTAATGTAAAATCGGGCACATAAATCCAAGCTCCGGCTGCTACTGAGAAATATTAACATTTTCTTTTTACTTTTAATAATAATTAAATAAACTGTCACAGCAAAGATGCTATACAAATCGTGCAAAACTTTTTGATGTCGAAAAATGTGTAGCCATTTTTGTGAGGAAACGATGTATTTTTAATTTTAATAAAGCCAAAATACGCTAGTTATCCGGCAACAAGGGTATCTGGCAACAAATAGAACAGGGTGAGCGGTGGCTTATTCACAAATCCTGCTGACTGCAGGAAAGGGGGTTTTTCGAGTTAACGGTGTTGAAACGGTAGGAAAACGATATGGTTGTGATATAGTCTTCTTCACCGTATCCGGCGTAAGTGATCCAGACTAAGTTTCATTCCTTTTGTGACCTCTCTAATGACTAGCAAAACGAAATGGTGGCAGGAGCTTGTGGCGGCATCTTCATTGCCACAAGTGAACTATGCGTCAAAGACCTGACGTCACACAAAATCCAGACGTCACACAAATTCTGCATCGCGAAAGCAGAGTTTACTGCACGATCAACATATAACATACCTTTCTGACATCAATGGTTGGGCAGTTACCCGCCAGATACGACACCTGCCTGGTCGGAGGATCTTCCCTTTTCCATAAAGGATGAGTGAACTTTACACCCTGTTCCTAATACCTAGAAGGTTGCTCGAAACCAACAAAGGTGACGCACTTGAATCGACAAAGCAACAGCTTTGAAACAAATCGTCATCAAGACCTAGACATGGTTGCGATACAAGATAATCATGGCAATTGATTTGGAAAATAATTCTCAACGATTGCATTAAAATCAAATCTATGATTAATACTAATTTAAGTAAAGGAGGTAGGTACAGTACTTCCAAAAATGATAAACCAGAATGTAAGTAGGTATGTGAGATTCAAAACAAAAGAAATAATGTAGGGAATAGAATCCTTAAGACTACAGCTGCTGTGCCATTTTTTAAAGTAATGTATTCTGTTCATAGGCATTGAGAAAAAATAATTCTTGTAGTTTAATTAACCGTTAATCTGACCCTGAACTGTAAATTTGACCCTGTCCGCAATACGAGTAAAATATACACTCGATACAGAAACTTCTTTACCAAACTTCTTTCAAAAATCAGGGCCGACTACAATAACGAACAGATCGTTGATAACAAAGAAAATCCAAAAAATCTCTGGTAAGTAATAAAATTATTAGGTCTCATATCTCCTAGAAACAATGAAAGCTCCCAATTACTGAGCCCCAATAGAGAAAAAGAAGGGAGAAAAGAGAACAGTCAACTCCTGTATCACACTTTACCACAGTAGGAATCCGTCTGGCAGATAAGATACTAGAAAAACTTAATCTATCTCATGAATCTTTCATAAAAACATACACATCCGACGTCTCAAACCCACATTCTCTCCTTCTTGAACCGACAGATGCGAACGAAATTATTAAAATTATAACTGACCTTAAAGTCGAAAATGCCCCTGGCTTTTCAATTCATTCAGTTAAAAAAAAAAATGACGGTAATGTTGCAAAACTCTGGTTATGATGACTCGGAACAATTAATCTAGATACCCTGACCTGACACTGAATCAAACAATACACAATGGGAACAAATAGGCACACATACACACACTCGCACATACCACGCACCACACTCACACACACCACACTACACACTCACACACACCACACTCATTCACACCACACTCACATCACACGTACTCAAACACACCAGATATACCATATAACACCTAAAATCACTTCTCTAGTCTCCACTCTGGAACCCCGAGCCCCAAGATACAGACTAACTGTCTAGTTTAGGGCTCGCTGGTAAATAATATTCTGTAACCTAGCTATAGGTAATATTAACCGGTTAACCTGTAAACCTGCTTACTGTATTAGCTGTATAATAAACTATTTTCTATTTACTAAATTATCAAGTCTTTACTCACAATACGAAGAGCTGCAAACCATACTTTATAAGATATCAGATTCTAACTCTGCCGTCAATATACATACTTGACATTTGCGTGTTTGTTTTTAAAAATATCGACAAGTTCACAAAAGGAGAAGATACGCACAACGTCAACACTCGCCATAAAAAGAGGTTATGCGCGCCATTCTTAAGAATTAAAATGTTAAGTAGCCCATATTATATGGCAATAAAAATATATAATAAGTTGCCCAACGTGTTTAAAACTGAAAAATCTGTAAAAATATTCCAAAAAAGGCTAAAACTATACTTAATCCAAAAATGTTTCTACTCAGTAAACGAATATTTAGAGTCTAGTTTAAAATAACGGTCTCCTCTCATGTACAAAAGTGGTGATCTGTCCTACACAAACAATAGAATTTAACTTCATATAAAATAATAATTATAATTTGTAGGTACTACCTGAAAAGGATGACATTAATATTGCTGGATAATTGTATAAAATTTATTATGATTGACATTGAATTTTGACATAACTTTAATTGCTCTATTTAATTGTGTCAATATAAAAGAAAATAATTAAGTAATAATTATGTTTAATGCATGCTAATTTAGAATGATAAGGGCAGGAGAATGCTAATTGCAATGCTTGTAAAAGGCTACAAGTCATAAGTACTAACATAACATAACACCAACAATGTATCCTTAGTTCGCAATAAACGTTTTTTACCTAGACTTTACCAAGAATCACACTTGCAGATCATCATAGATTAATTTATTGTATCAATTTTAAATTCTTGTATGATTTTAAAAGAGACGGAATACCTTTATAGCGTCGTACTGATACTCAAGCTACAAATGAATTTTTTCTCTGAAAATAATAACAATGGATCAAATTCTAACATAACAAACTTTCACGCCTTTACTCTCAAAGGGCTAGCAGGAGTGTAGGTACCCAGTACACCCACATTTCGCCAGTGTGTTTAAGTCCCATGTAACAGGGGCGAGCGCATTGCCATCAACCGGGCACACATTTTTTACTCTGAGCTGCAACTGAAACTTCCTGATGGAAAAACCTCAGTCACACTTCGCCCAACCTGGGCATCGAATCCAAAATCTCCTCTGTAATAGCGCTAACAAATTCTTGATTCAACGAAAACAATAGAAACCGTAAAAACGTTAGTCTGAATAACAACATTGAGAGCCAGCACCGCAATGCACCACGACGGATTATCAGACTCGACTTTTTTCAATTAACATGCCAAATGAGCCTCGCTAAGAATTATAATCCGAATACTAAACATTTGTTCACTTTTAAAATTGAATTTACGACTACACTTTAATTTAATTTGTAGTGGAATGGAAAACGAGATTAATGGGATAGTTATAGCTTTTAGTTTGTTGCTTGCTTTATTTTTATCATTATATTTTCCAAACAAAAGAAGCAAAGAAAATGTTTATGTATCCAGTGGGTGGCCCACCGATGAATAGACACTTGTTTTATGCCTCTACTTTGAAAATTGACTTCTCCATCTCACAAGTTCTTCATAAAAATAAAATAATTTTTCACGGTTCCTCGTTCATATCAAGCTTATTTATGAATACTCAGTCGGTGGCTGAAATTGTTTTTTCCAAAGATCTAAATTATCGTTAGATTTGCTCTCCCTCATCGTACTTAGATCGCGTAACAAAGTGTCTATACTGTCGGCGGAAAACTATTCGCTTTGGTGTGAACGCGGCCTGAAACCTTTTTTATCTTATAATCGAAAAACCAGTCTATGAATTTTGTGATTTAATTTAATTTGTGTCTCTCAAAGACGTTTAAACGAATTACGCTATGCATTAATTTTCTTAAAAATTTAAAAGACTTATTTGATTAATTAATATTAACATTAATGTAAAGTTTGAAGAAACTTTTATAGAAATATAAAAAAATAATTAAAACGTGATAAGAAAAATAAATACATAAAGAAACATATCTTTGGTTTTGTATTTTTGTTTTTGCCACCGACTTCCAAAATTAAAGTTATTTTTTACTATGTAGTGTTTTTTTTTTATACCTACAGAAGTTTTTTATTTTTCACTTTTTAGTCTTTATGGTATCTAACCCCACATAAATTAACATCACACACATAAATTCACAATCACTTACACAAATTAGATTAAATACGTATTATTGACGCTGCTGCCAGCTAACCACTCATCAGAACTTGACCAAATTTATATGGGACCACCATGTTTTTTTTAAAATGTTTTAAAACTCCTCAGGAGCTTTAAAACATTAAAAAATCATCCTTTGTAATATTTATTAACATATATTTTAAAAAAATCATACAGACGAAAGTAGAACCCCCTCCTTTTTCGGCTTTAATGCTGACAGGAGCTTTAAACATTTCCTTTTTTCCACGAATCAACTTTTAATTACAAGAGAACTTTTCCTCACCCAATTCGATAAAAACATACGCGAAAATTTCAGTACGTTCAAATTGCAAGCTGTTAACGAAGACAGTGCAAGCAGAGTTCTAATTAATTATACCCAACAGATGTTTCCTTGCTTGAAACTTTTCAACTGGCTGAAAACGTTCGCCATTTGTTTTAGGTAATGTACCACGTTCATTGCGTCGACTTTTTTTTTTTTGTTTATGTAGTCTCTTTGGGAAAGATGCTTGTTTTAAAAATGCATGTCGACAGTGTTTTATTGGTAAGTTGCTGAATGTTTCAATGTGACCTGTTTCTACACATAGCAGCCTCGAGTAACTTACCTATAATTTTAGTTGAAAAATAGGTCCGAGTGCTCATCGAATATTTCGGGACATCGCCAAGCGGTCGATTCTTCTTCAGTCTTCGTTTTCGCCAGTTTTATGTACACATTGACATTGTTGAAAATTATATTCAAAATGACATGATTACTTTGTAAAGTATTATATTATTTTTATTTATTTCTTTTCAATACATATTATTTACATTTTTAAATATTCTTATAAAAATCATTAAAAAAAACATTTAAAAATATAAAAAAATAGTGGCCCATCGGCATCAGGAACAGGGTCCAAGATGCCGGTGGTCAGGGCTCTAGAGAGAGAAACCTCCTCACTATACGTGCCGTGTCTAGAAGTACTGCTTTCTGAATCAGGCCCTTGATCCAGCCACGCAATGAGAGCCTCCTGAGGTGTTGGTCGAGGCTCTTCGCTATCAGGCCATTAACGGTAACGATTATCGGTACAATGATTGCAGAGTCCACATCCCACATGTCGACAACCTCGTGTGCTAAGTCAAGATACTTGATTTTTTTATCTTTCTCAGCTTTCACGAGATTTTCTTCATGAGGGACAGCGATATCGACAATCATTGCACGGCGCAATGATTGTCGATATTATTTTAATAATTGTGAATGTGAGGACTATGTGGATATTATTATTATTATTTTTATTTTTCTGCTAGTTTTAATGATGGTCTGGCAGTTAGAATAGTTTATCCGGCCTACCTAAATGTAATTTCTTTGGTATTGTTCGTCGAGTTGAGCTCCTTAAGTTCTGAGTTGAGTTCCACGATTACTGACAAATGCTTGCACTGACTGGATAGGTCCACTCAAATCTGTGTGGTTCTTTCCTCAAAAGACCATTTCAAAGATTAATCTACATGGTCCTCATATGGCCTGACCAAGATTATGTCTGGACTTTAAAAGATACTGAGACCTCTGAGTTTGTTTCGGTCTTCCTTCTCAGAGTAGTTAGATAGGAAACGCCCGTTTTATAGATCGCGAGGATTGCCCTCTTTTGTAAAATGAAAATTGAATCTACGTCAGCTGCCGATCCCCACAGTAGAACGCCATAAGACATAATACTGTGGAAATAAGCAAAGTATACTTACCTAGCTGTGGTATCAGTCAACTGCCTTATTTTTCTAACTGCATATGCAGCTGAACTTAATCTACCTGAAATAGTTCTAATGTGGGCGCTCCATTGCAATTTTGAATCTAAAGTAATTCCTAAGAATATAGTTTTCGTTATTGCATCTAGTTTTTTGCCATCAAGTTTTAGATTTAGACCTACTTGAGGTACATTTGGTAATGAGAACCCAATACATTTAGTTTTGTTCGCATTAAGTAAAAGGTTATTAGCTGCGAACCATTTTGAAAGAACAGCCAGACTATCATTGACATGTAAGACATCTGTATCTTTCCTGTCTATTTTAAAATAAGTATCGTCAACAAATAGAAGTATATCCGATAAGTTAGCCATCATGTAAGGAAGATCATTTAATCAATGTTTCATCATTGGATCAATGTTCTATGCAAGTATTTTTACGTTAAAGGTTTTGTAAACGCGATTGTGCTCTTTATTTAGATAAGATTACGGACCAATGTTCTATGCAAATATTTTTACTTTAAAGGTTTCGGAAGTTTTTTTTTTTTGTAAACGCGATTGTGCTCTTTATTTAGATAAGATTACGGACCAATGTTCTATACAAGTATTTTTCTTCCACCTAGGCAATCTTGTTCAAGTTTTAACTTTTGTCGGCACTCCCGGAGTGCCACCACATTTTTTCCTTCATATACTTGTACCATAAATATTTAAGTGTTAGATTGTATATTGTATTAAAATAATTTTAATAGAACAGACAGTTTTCCAAGCAGCTAAACTGGATGGAAAATGTCACTTTTTTGACTAGTGCTTTTTACTTTTCTATTTTTTATTTTTTATTAACTCCGTCGTCAGCCCGATTTTATTTTTTTATTATTTGAGATTTTTTTTACAAATTAGATGATGATAATGATGACGATAGCGTCAGTAGCGATGACAATGGCAATGGCGATAACGATAACGATGGCAATGGCAATGGCGAAGCCGAAGTCGAAGTCGAAGTCAAAGTCAAAGCCAAAGTCAAAGTCGAAGTCGAAGTCATAGTCAATGATGGCGATGGCGATAGCGATGATAATGATGAAGAATATTGTTTAAATTATTTATGTACGTCAGCCAAGATGCTGATTTTACACATCATATGCGACTAATGTAAGGTTCGCTCGTTTTTTTTCTCGCACAATGCATAGTAAAACGTTGTATGATACACATATGAAAGATGATTTCTGAGTCGTGTCGACTTATAAACTCGCTCGCTTCGCTCGCTCGTGTATAAGAATGCCACTCGTCGGAAATCATCTACTTTCCGCATTTATTGCATAAATAAACATTTTACTCCAGGACTATCCAAAGAGACAATTTAATAAATACCAAATTGCAATTGGAAAACAAACTATGAAAACTTAATTATCGCTCCCACTCTCCATAAGCACAAAATAATAATATTGTTAATGGTTTGTAAATATATTAGTGTTGGCAGTAAATTCAGCCTCGGGCTGCAACCCCCTGTGTTATACTGGCGCGCGTTTACTAAAAGATGGGTAAGTGTTATTAGGTTAATTTTGAGTAAGATGAAAGAGACTGCCTTGTTGGTCTAGTGTTCGCAAGCGCTACTGCTGAGAATGATGTCTTGGGTGTAACTCTCGGTCAAGCAAAGTGTTATTGGGTTTTCCATGTGGAATTTCTCAGTAACACCCCGGAGTCTAAAGTTGTTCCCAATTGATGGCAAAAGGCTCGCCCCTGTTACATGGGACTTAAACATAACTGGCGTAATGTAAGTGTACCATAGGTACTCCTCTGCCTAACCCTTCGGGGATTGCAGGCGTGATGATAAGTTATGAAAGAGACGCAACTACGGATGACATAGAATTAATTTACAAACTGGAAGCACAGAGTTAGCAGATGGACATAATTATAACCAGTTAGTGTATGTGAAAGTATCGTATTCGTAAACGGTAGCACTGCAATATTATGATTTCTAGTTAGTTCTTCGGAGAAGCCGACTTGATAATCTTTTCCGACTTAATCTTAATATAATAACACTCAAATTGCGTGGCATAGTATTTTATCTATAATATATAACATAACTTTCAAAAGCAATTTTTCAATTAAACCAATGGCAGGCATTTTTGAATTGTCAAGGGGTCGATCGGTCAGTCAGAAAGATGGAGCTAGTTACCCATTCTTAAGCGTAGTAGTTTCCTATGGAACAGAACGGGCAAAAACTTATTTTAATTTACTCTACCTACAGAAATATTTTCTAAAGACACCTGAGTTTACTCTGCCATTTTGGTTCTTTAAACAGAATATTTTTTGTTTTATCACTTAACCCGTTTTACTTCACGCACGGCTACGTACAAAATTCTCTCTCGGGAACAAAGCGGGTGCATTTTGTTTCTCTCCATCGTTTAGTAATAAATAAGTAGGTATTAAATTGACCAGGCTTGTTTTAAATTATGTGTCTTTGCTAGTTTTTTAATTAGAATTTTTAATTTAGTATTGTCTTTTCTTTTCGTGTCAACGGTACTTTAGGTAATTATTATCATACTGTTTGACTCCAGTAGGTGGCCACGTTGATTGCAGCATCAGTGGCAATCTTTAGGTATTCAAAGGTGCGAACGTGAATTGGCACTTAGGACACTCCAGGAAGTGGGACATGGGCTGATTAGAAGCACCGCAATCGCACTTGTTATTGAATTATCGGAACGAAGTTCTTTAACGCGGCTTGAACTTTCAGAAATCGTCACGCTAAAAAGTGTTCATACTTGCGACTGTCTTCTTTCAATTCAAAGAGAAAGAAAGAGAGAGAAAGATAGAACGCCGGCAGAAAAAAACAAAAGAAAAGAGTAAAGTGTCGTGGGATAAAATTGTACTCATCGGTCCGAGTACACTGCACGCCGGAGAGAGAGAGAGAGAGAGAAAGTGTGAATTTGGTCAAAATGAAAATCCAAGATGGCGGCTCTGAAAATTTTAAAATTTTTCATTATGGCTACCATTTTCATGATTTTCGAGGATGTTAAAGCCGATAGTAAGGTCCAAATGTTAAATCCAAGATGGCGGCTCTGAAAATTTTCAAAATTTTCGTCTTGGGTGTCGTTTTCATAGTTTTAGAGGCGCGCCGGTAGTGAGGTCAAAATGTAAATCCACAAGTTTTTGAATCAGTATTGTAAAAGTTGTGAATTATTTTACTTAGCGGAAAAGTTATTTATTTATTTATTTTTATTTTACCATTTATGCACACATAAATAAAACAGACAAGAAGAAAGGAATAGAAAAATACGTACAAAGGCAATGTTTATTTCTAAAGAAATCTCTTTCAGCATACCTGCGATAAGAAATCTGGAATATTTTGAGAAGTTGGGGCAAACGCACAAGCGTTTTTGCAAATTAATTTAAGTTTTTGTTTGTTGTAAAAATACGAATAACTACTGAATAAGTAGCTTAAAGCTCAGGCTGCTAAATTATTGCTTTTAATATCTGGAAACAAGTATAGAAACTATCCGCAGGTAAACCTACGAAAGCCGAAATATTCTCAATGAAATAAGTACATAATATTTGCACAGTAATTTACACTATCATCATTCATCGTCATTTCAGCCGAAAGACGACACTGCTGGACATAGGCCTCCCCCGCCACTTCGACCGATTCTGTACTTCCCGCATCCAGCGGATTTCTGCGGCCTTCACAAAGTCATCGGTCTATCTTGTGGAGGCATTCCAACGCTACGTCTTCCGGTAAGCGGTCGCCACTCCAGAATCTTTCGGCCCCATCTGCCATCTGTTCTGCGAGCAACGTGCCCTACCCATTGCCACTTAAGTTTGGCAATTCTTCGGCCTATGTCGGTTACCTTGGTTCTCCTGCGGATCTGCCCTCTCCATTGCCCTTTGGGTGACTCTTAGCTTTGTGATAAGGCCCGTTGTGAGCGACCATGTTTCAATGCCATAGGGCAACACACACTGCGCAAAGACTTTCGGTCTTTACCCTATACAGTCTTGTAAACAGATCCTTAGTTTAAAGGACTTAAATAGGCTTTTACCTACATACGGTTGATCCGAAAAGTAAAGGTCATCAGATCTTAAAATCATCATTCTCCTGCCTTTATCCCAATTTATTTGGTGCCGTCATAACATGTCCTTTTCTTCCATACTTTCTCTATTAGTCTCTATGTAGTCTTCTCCTCTCTTTCTAGCTATCTTTTACACAGTCCATCCATCGTTTCTTAAGTCTTCCCCTACTCTTACAACCATCCATATTCATACTTAAAATTTTCCCCACGAAGTTTTCCTCATTCCTCCACATCACATGCCCATAGCATAACAACCGATTTCCTCATAACTTTTCAGTCATCGGTGCCACTTTCAGATTTCCTCTTGTGAGGTCGTTTCTAATTCTATCCATTCGCGTAACACCAGACATCCCTCTTAGAATTATCATCTCAGTTGCATGCAATTGCCTTTCATTCATCCCTTTTGTGGCCCAACATTCTAATCTATATAAGTCAGTAGGTTCAACCATCTTAATCATATCTTAAAATCGACAATAAAAAAAAATTAAAATATTTCATAACATTTCAAGTTGTTGAATTAAAACTTAAAAATAAAAAAAACAACCGACTTCCAGAAAAAACAATAATTTCGGAAGTCGGTGTCTTTGGTTTTGAGTGTTCATTTTTTGCCACCGACTTCCGAAATTAAAGTTATTTTTCACCTTGTAGTGTTTTTTTTGGAAGTTGGTTGTTTTATTTTTATTTTTCACTTTTTAGTTGAAGTGCCTACCCCACAAAAATTCGAATACCACTGCCTGCTACCAGTGACAGGAACTTATCATATCATCCACATACTAAGTGGGGAAAAAAAATGTATTATTGAAGCTAACTCAAAAACTATTCAAGCAAAGTTAATAAAATTTATATGGGACCACTTCGAGAGAAGTGGTCCCATATAAATTTTATTAACCTTTAAAAAACAAAAATTTTCAATATCGGTCCACAATTGACGGAGAAGTCAGCGGATATACATAAAAAAAATATTAAAAAAACATACGTTACGAACATATAATCTCCTCCTTTTTGGAAGTCGGTTAAAAATAAATTAGGCGCAAATTACAAACTTCTCGAGAAAATAAAATTAAAATAGGCAATATTAAATAAATTACAACCAGTAACAAGGTTGACGCCTCGTTAACCATTTGAAAAGAACTGTAGACTTTCTCAAATCATGCTGTAGTTTGCGAAATTTTTCTTAAGGCGGGCCGAGCCCGAGCGCAGTAGGCATACAACGCTTACCCCAGCCCCCGCAACGAGTAGCGATACGTAACAAATTACGATGCGCGGGAAACGCGAGCGCCAAGCGCACCGCTCATGAGTTCACGACCTCGCGTAGGTAGTAAGTTGGGTCACATAACAGAGCAATGCAGTAGATCAACTTGAATTGATTAATATAAGTTTATTTTATTTTATTTTTCTATTATGTATTTTTGAAGGTTATAGATAGATTAGGTAGGTATTGATTAACTTGAACCTAATGAATAATAATTAAAAATAAATATAATAATAATAATTTCATTCAAAACGTCTAACGGGCTCTGCGAGTTGGCTTCGGTCCCTCGTACGCCTTCCAAAGGTCCGGGACCCTAAGGTGCCGAGAAATGTTATAGACCATATAGTAATAATCTATATATATAAAAATGAATCCTTCTTTCCCTTGGTCACGGCATCACGCTAAAACGGATGAACAGATTTGGGTGAAATTTGGGATATGGATAGACTTTGACCCGGAGAAGGACATAGGATACTTTTTATCCCGATATTCCCACGGGATCGAGACTTATGCGGGTGAAACCGCGGGGCGCAGCTAGTAATCAATATATTACAATAATAATATATTTATTTACTCAAAAACGATTAAAAAAATTAGAAATTGTAAATTACATTTATCAGACTGTTGTCTGATAAATGTAATTTACAATTTCTAAATACTTTTCCTCTTGCCAATAAACACTGAATAAAGTTATGCCTTGGATAACGTGTGTATAGCCAAACTAGCTAAATATATGTAGTTTTTATTTATTTATTTGTCATAATTTGATACAGTGTTTTTAGTAAGTAGTGTACTGCGCATAAACGAGCTTGTGCCTAAACGTTACCGAAAATAATAAATAATATTTTTGTAGGAAATGGTCATACTGTACATTTCTACACTATGGCACGAGTGTAAAAAAGTGTAAATATTATTATTTGTTGTGTTTGTGGGCTGTGGGATACATAGCTTACTTCTAAATGAACGCCTAAATATTATTGCACTGTTGAATTTTCAACTCTCACGTAGGAAATACGCGCTTTTATTTAGGCATTTACCTATCTAGATGTACGATAAGTGAAACCGGAAATATCAGCAGTAAATAACAAATATTATAAGACTAGGCAAAGGCTCTTATTATACATATTGAGATTTTATTAGGACTTTGTAACCTTTTTGAAATATTACGCAGGCGCTCGGTACCTTTTTATTACCTATCAACTTCGTTTATGCAGTTTGTCCTGCGAGTCGCGTAAACACGTACAGTAGGTCGCACGTCATGTCAGTGGAAACAAAACCAGTGTAAACTGGTCTCTTATTCTAATGAAACTCCGTACGTTGGGCCAGCTCAAGATTATAGTGTTATTTATCACTTACCACAGACGCGCGACGTGTGGTCGACTGTACAGTACCTACCTACGCTAATAAACATTATAAAAACCACCCGGACCAACTCAGCGCGGGATGAACTAACTACCTATTTGACATTTGAAAATAGTAAACCATTACAACATTAGTGCGCGTGGCGGCTTTATGCACTGCGATGTAGGTTTCTTGATGCAGTTGGTAAATCTATTCAGCGAGAAAAATATACCATTATAATTTTTGCGCGCGTGGCGTCTTTATTCACATTGTCATAGGGTTGAAATTCAACTGATTTACACACATATTTGCGTTTTGTAAATCTATTCGTTAGTAAAGTAAAATATAATACCTTTATATAATGTTGTTAAAGCAGCGCCATCTGTGACCACCGAACGACACTGAACGACACCGAACTGTTTGACCTATACCACTGATTTTATAAGTGGACTGTAATGTTTTGGCGCGAAGTTTTTTACAAAATGAACTTGATATAATACACACCACTTTAGAACCGGTTTTGCTGTCTACCGCTGTAGTAGAAATTGCTGCAGATGATAATACACAGTATATCAGAGCTCGTGCTTTACTGGACAGCGGTAGCCAGCACTGCCTCATATCAAGTTCATTTTGTAAAAAACTTCGCGCCAAAACATTACAGTCCACTTATAAAATCAGTGGTATAGGTCAAACAGTTACAAAAACGAACGAAACTTGTTATATAAAATTACGTTCTTTAAAAAATAATCATACAATACGCATGCATTGTTTGGCCATACCGCAAATAACTTCCACACTACCCGCTTCTAGATTAGTGAGTAAGTTAAATATACCCGAAAATATTGAGCTCGCTGATCCTTTGTTTTGCACACCTTCTCAAATAGATATTTTAATTGGTGCAAACTATTTTTGGGATCTTTTACTTGAAGGTAAAATTCGTTTACCTAGTGGTCCGTATTTGAATAATACGAAGCTAGGATGGATAGTTTCAGGTCCGGTACACACTGAGAGCTTGCGCATAAATCAGGTGCAGTGTAATTTCGGCCAAACTTCCGAATTAGAAGTAAACGATCAGTTAAAAAGGTTTTGGGAAATTGAAGAAATTTCGCCAGTTGTAAAATCGCTTTGTTCTGAAGATCGTTTATGTGAACAATTATTCAATGATACTACTAAGCGAGACGACAACGGTCGTTTCTCGGTTAGAATACCGCTTAAGGAGTCACCAAATACTCTTGGTGATAGCTACCATGTAGCTAAAAATAGATTTATGTCCTTGGAAAGTAAATTACAACGTCAACCGCATTATAGGTCAATGTATGTTGATTTTATGCGAGAGTACGAGAGACTTGGACATATGACTCGTGTTGAGGATTACCCCATGCCGTGTTACTTTCTGCCTCATCATGGAGTCTTCCGTGAGCACAGCACTACGACCAAATTAAGGGTGGTCTTCAATGCGAGCCAAAAAACGTCGTCCGGTAAATCTCTCAATGATATCCAATGGACAGGTCCACCTCTTCAAAATGATTTGATGGTTATTCTTATGAGATTCAGGCAATATCGGTATGTTGCATGTGCCGATATAGAGAAAATGTTTCGGCAGATTTCCATACATGACGATCAACGTAACTTACAGTTAGTCTTGTGGCGTGAGAATAATTCAGATCCGCTCGGTGTGTATCGCCTTAACACCGTTACCTACGGAACCGCCTCCGCGCCCTACTTAAGTATACGTTGTGTGCGTCAGCTGGCACTAGATTCTAAAGATCCTGAAATCTCAAGAATAATATTAGAAAACCTGTACGTCGACGATTTATTAATGGGCGACGACAATAAATCGCATTTATCTCACCATTGTAAACAGGTTTCTGATGAGTTCGACTCTGGTTGTTTTCCGCTGCGTAAGTGGGTTTTTAATTCACCTGAAGTGGCATCAGATTCCATGCAGAGTGAAAGTTCTAAAGAATTAATGTTAGACGAGAACCAATCTAATAAAACGTTAGGATTAGGCTGGTTAAACTATAGTGATCAACTTCATTTCACTACAAAAATTAAATCTGAGACATCTAAAATAACTAAACGTTTTATCTTATCAGTAGTGTCTCAAATTTACGACCCATTAGGTTTATTAAGCCCTATTGTAATAGTAGCAAAGGCGCTATTGCAAAAACTCTGGCTATGCAAAACAAGTTGGGATGACTCATTACCACCAGATGTTTTGTTATGCTGGCATAAATTTGTTCATTCATTAATCGATTTACATAAACTTCGGATTCCTCGTCACGTGATAGGAAATTCCCCAGATCGTATTGAATTACACGTATTCACTGACGCTAGTCAAACGGCCTACGGTGCATGCGCATTCATACGTTCGGTAAATAGTAATGATGACGTAACAGTCAGGCTGTTATGTTCTAAGACTCGCGTCGCTCCACTCAAACCGGTTACAATTCCACGTTTGGAATTGTGCGGTGCGCTAATAGGTGCTAGATTACAATCTAAAATAGTAAAATCTATGCACATTAATTTTGACAGGATCATAATGTGGACTGATTCCACCATAGTCTTAGGTTGGTTAAAGATGTCACCGCATTCCTTAAAGGTTTTCGTCCAAAACCGAATAATAGAAATAAATGACCTGATGGCCGGTAAAGGAATTTGGTGTCATGTTGATGGCAAGTCCAATCCTGCGGACTTGTTATCACGTGGTATTTCTCTGGCTGAACTCGGTAGTTCAAATCTGTGGTGGCACGGACCAGATTTTTTATTGAATGCGGTTGCCAACTGGGATCAACAATGTGATGTTCCACTTTGTGATAACTTGCCAGAAATTAAATCAAATACTGTTTGTATGCTTAATAATAATCCTAATAACAGTATAATTAATTTCAATCGATATTCTTCATTTATAAAAATACAACGTGTCTATGCATACGTGTTCCGATTTGTAAACAATCTACGTGCAAAACATAATTCGGAACGTAGCACGGGCGCGTTATCAGTCGCGGAATTAAATAAGTCACTTATGTTTTTATCTAGAATTGCGCAACTAGAAGCTTTTCCAAGTGAATATAGTGCCTTAATCAATAAACATAAAATTAAATCATCTAGTAAACTATGTTCATTAAATATTTTTTTGGATGAAAATAGTTTAATGAGAGTGGGGGGTAGGTTATGCAATTCAGACTTACCTTTCGATCAAAAACATCCTATTCTGTTGTGTAGTAAACATCCGTTCACTATACTTTTATTTAGGCATAACCATCATGATATGCTGCATGCCGGTCCACAGCTTTTGTTATCACATATAAGACAAATGTGGTGGATAATAGGTGGTAGGAATCTAGCTAAGAAGGTTGTGCATCAGTGTATCAGATGTTGTCGAATGAGGGCAAAGTCCATTCAACCTATAATGGGTAATCTACCCAGTGAACGTTTCGAATCAGGTTTTCCATTTATTAAATGTGGTGTTGATTACGCAGGGCCTATGTTTGTTTTGAACAAAAAGGGCAGAGGTTCTAGATTAGAGAAATGCTACCTATGTTTATTTGTTTGTTTATCAACCCGAGCATTACACTTGGAACTTGTGACGTCACTGTCATCTGAAAGTTATATCCTAGCTTTAAAAAGATTTATTTCCCGTAGAGGGAAACCTACCCTAATTTATTCTGATAATGGTAGAAACTTTGTAGGTGCAGCAAAGGAATTTTCTGATTTTTTACAAAACAGCTGTCAAAGTATTACTGATTACACTTCAAATAATCAAATAGAATTTAAATTTATACCTCCCTACGCACCTCACTTTGGCGGTTTGTGGGAAGCAGGAGTCAAATCCTGTAAGCACCATATAACACGCGTGATAGGGAAGGCTCATTTAACATATGAAGAGTTCAGCACGGTTTTAGTACAAATAGAGGCCGTCCTGAACTCCCGTCCTCTGCACCCAATGTCCGTAGATCCTGACGACCTTGCGCCCCTGACGCCAGGTCACTTCCTCATCGGCCGGCCCCTGACGGCTCCTGCAGGCGCAGACATCACGGCGAAGCCTTCACACGCTTTATCACGCTACCTACGTGTCGAGCAGCTCAGGCAGCACTTTTGGAAGCGCTGGGCCAAGGACTACATCCCCGAGCTCCAGAGACGTATCAAATGGAAGGAAAACCAGGGTGCACTCACTCCCGGTTCCTTGGTGCTCATCAAAGAGGACAATTTACCGCCCCTCAAATGGCGGTTAGGGCGAATCCTGCTGACATATCCGGGACGAGACAATGTTGCCAGAGTTGCTCGCATCAAGACAGCAGCTGGCGTCGTCGAGAGGGCGTTTTCGAAGATCTGCCCTCTTCCGGTCTCATCATCGTCGCCAGAAAAGGAAGACAAGGCAGCCAAGGTTGAGAGCTATGGCTCTCAAAGGGGGCCAGTATGTTAAAGCAGCGCCATCTGTGACCACCGAACGACACTACTGCAGACAACAACGAAGATAGTTCGATCGCTGATTTAGACAAATACACATTGTAACAGTTAGGCGACAGTCTAATTAGCTCGTGTCTCTGCGGTTAGATGGCACCACTTCTCTGAAAAATGTACCATATATAAACGTGAAGATTGTTATTCAAAAGGACTCATTAAAAAACAGTAGAATCGTGAGCATCTTTTATTCCAACGCCTCTGAATCCGAGTCACTGCTTCGCCCTGCTGGCGCACTTACAAGTCTGCAACAAATGTAGTATATAATAATATTTTCAATTACCTTTTTTGTTTATTCAGCTTCGTAGACCCAGCGATGACAACTATTTTTTTTTTTAGTTTTGCCCATTTTGTTTAAAAAATATAACTAAAAGTATCTAATAAAAACTAACTATTTACAACTATTAAAAATTTTAACTATAATAATTACCTATCCTAATACCTAACCCAATTCCTTATCCAGATATCCTAATCCTAGTTACCTATTATAATTTACAATATGTTTTTTGGCTCAGCCGGTAATAAAACTCAGCGGGGTGGCGGTCTTGCAAAAATTGGCATACGTCCGACCTCCAACACGTTCCGCTCGGGACTAAATGGCACGGGGCGAGCGCATGAAAAGATGAAAACGCTTGATTTTGGAATTAGTGGTATTGGTTTTCTCATATTTCACATTATTTTGGCCAGTTTATATCACTTTTTTTACGACCTTTATTATGGTATAAGTTTTATTATTCAAAGCCTAATATAACTCAAATAAAAAAAATATTTGAACATAATTTAGACATGTTTTTGCGATTTAATTGGATGCAGTAAAGTGCAAGTAATCGTGTATCGCATGGCTGAAATATCTAGATCAAAGTGTGAAATATGTAATATGTTTTTTTCAAAATTTTAATCCGTGTTATCTACGAATAAAAGACAATAGAAAACGTCGTTTATACGGGTAACCCCGCCTTAAGACTTGTAATAAAAGTCAATATTTTAGTCTATTATTAATTTGCATATCTAAGTTGTTGAATTGGAAAAATATAAATTGAACGTATTTCGCGTCAAAATTGAATCAGATGGTCTGAATATTTTTTTTTTTTTATTTCAACTACTGAGTTAAATGATTTTATTCGTGTTTTATAATTTTATTTTTTTAAATTTTTGTCTATGTCAACAGTTATTTTTTCTAAGATTTTAAGGCTAAAATGGTTTGTTTACCAACATACTTATTTATACGTACTTGAATTTTAAGCAGAATACACATCTTCTTCTTCTTTAATATATATAAATCTCGTGTCACAATGTTTGTCCTCAATGGACTCCTAAACCACTTAACCGATTATAATAAAATTCGCACACCATGTGCAGTTCGATCCAACTTGAGAGATAGGATAGTTTAAATCTCAAATTATAGTCGCAATTTTAATTTATTGCTAATTATTTGTCAGTTATTATTTGACAGTCACAATTATCTGTTAACTCCAAATGATTCTAACAGATGTCGATACTTTTCGACTGGGTTGAGTAAGTAATCAATAGATGGCGCTGCTATGGTAAATCTACGAACGTGTCATATAAGCTACATTTTAACAGCATAATTACCACGTGTTGTTGACGCTATAAAAACCATTTTGGCTGGGAAGTTTAAAGGAAAAGTGGTCCTGCTGCCACGTATTCCGATGATACCATCAGATTCTACCATACCCTTCAAAAGGCTACAGTTTCCAATTCGTTTAGCTTTCGCCATGTCTATAAATAAATCTCAAGGTCAAACAATGTCCATTTGTGGTTTAGATTTGGAAAATCCATGTTTTTCTCATGGGCAACTATATGTTGCGTGTTCACGTGTTGGGAAACCGTCGAATCTATTTATGTTAGCTAAAGACAGGTTAACCAAAAACATTATGCACCGATTGGTGTTAAATTAAATTGAAATTGAAAGTATTTATAATTCAAAAAAATAGATATTAATGTTTAAAAGTTTAAGACTGTCTGCCTTGCCTATCTCATTCATGAGTTTAAGCGTCACATGTTATTTACTGTATTATACTGTAATATACTTATATTTGTTATAAAATTAAATGGAAATAATAAATCTGATAAATTTTTATTTTGTACCTATTGATTTCTGCTTAATATCAAGTGTAAGAACATTTTAATTAATTGTGTTCAACGTACTTCCCCTTCAAATCTCAATCCAGTGAATTTGTATACCAACATCAACATTTTCGTCTTTGTTCGTAAATAATTTCATTGTACTAAAGGGTTATAGTAGTAGAAAGTCAAATAAGGAGATCACCATATTTTTTTACAAATACCATCTGTGTGAAAAAGCATAGTGGACTCCGTGACTGATGTTCTCTTATTGTTCCTCTTAGATTGTTTACTATAATGTAATATAACAAAAACTTTAGCCACAGCAACGCGTGGCCGAGTCAGCTAGTAGCAGTATAAAGATAAAATTCCGTAGCCGTTCCGTAGCCGTTCCATGAAACTGATGTATCGCTAACAGAAGTTCGTTTTTTAATCCTGTAGACTAATTTAACAGGTGCAAGTGTCAAACTCTAAATTTAAAATAAAACAGACAGCAATCATCATGACAATTAGTCTACGGGATTAAAATACGAACTTTACGGAAGGTATTTCATAGAAAGTCAAAAGTCGTTTCGCGGCGACACGTCGCCTGCTACCGCCACCTGCGGTCGCCTACGGTACCTCAATCAGTCTATAACATCCCCACTGTTGGGACACTGGCCTCCTCTTTATGAAAGGGAGCGGACCGTAATCCACCATGCAGCCCATTGTGGGTT
The DNA here is from genome assembly GCA_916610215.1 of Omphaloscelis lunosa. Taxonomy (NCBI): domain Eukaryota; kingdom Metazoa; phylum Arthropoda; class Insecta; order Lepidoptera; family Noctuidae; genus Omphaloscelis; species Omphaloscelis lunosa. The sequence continues at coordinate 14,646,128 of OU744261.1, read as the reverse complement.
GGTGATGCATGTCACGTGTCTTCGAATTTTCAAAATGTTTAAGGTTCTAGGACATGCCGGCTTCCTCACGATGTTTTCCTTCACCGTTTTGAGATCAGTGATGATGCAAGGCCGAAAAGTAAATTACTCTTAAGAATTTATTCAATCAATTATGTTCAAGGACTTAGTTGTTGTTTAAGTTTCGTTGAGTTGTGAGTCCCGCAACATAAAGGCATGTTACACAAACATTGCCCCAAATTAGAGGACACTACACACTACGACTAACGAGGCACAAATAATAAAACTGAGATTGGTATTAATCAAGATGGCGAAAATTTCCTATTATAGTAAGTATCTAACATAGTTTAAATTTACGTTACCTACTTGATAAAGTAAGTCGAAAATATTGTAAAAATATTTTCTAAAGATACCGAAAATTTTTGAAAATCAGACCGTCATACGTTTACAAAAATCTGTTTTCTATAATGTATCGTTTTAAATGTGTCTTAGATTATTTCAAAGAGTAAAAAATTATTAATCGTCAATAAAAATAGGACGGGCTAGCCAGGTAAAAGCCAAAAAGTGAAATGCAAAAATAATAAAAAATGTAAAAATAAAGTCGGCTCCCGCCGTTCTGCGCTCAATCTAAATTTGACTGATATTAAATGATCGAAGAAAATTGTATTTGAATCTTGTATTTGTTACATCCAGTATACAGGGTGTATAGCATTTTAATGGAGTGGAGATTTCACAGTGTCTGCCCCTTGAGGGTTGACAGAGATAAATTGAACTCGCCTTTTGGCATTTTAGGGTTCTTCGGAAACAATCTTAAAACGCGTTTACGAGTTTGCACTTTGTTGGAGAGAAACTCTTGGCTATTGTTCCCGTGATAAATTCAAATGTTTCTACAATTGGTCTTTATTAACTTTTTAGGGAGATGCGATGGGTGAAAAAAAAATGATTTACTGCAGTGATTGTTTGGGTACGGATAATATTTTTCTTCTGGAGACTTTCACATCATTTTGACATCATCGTTTCAGCCGAAAGGCGTCCACTGCTGGACATAGGCCTCCCCCAAGCACCGCCACTTCGACCGGTTCTGTGCTTCTCGCATCCAGCGGATTCTTGCGGTCTTCACCAGTTCATCGGTCCACCTTGTGGGGTTTTAAACATGCGTTTCTATAATAAAGTTTTTGATAGTCGTTAAAGGGACGAAAACGGGCCGGGCTTATTTTTTTTTCTTTTTGGAATGACACGATATATCAACCGATACAGCGCTGTTGACGTTAGGTATGTCTGAATTCACAGCTTTTCGCTGAGCAATGACCTATTCTTGCACAGATGCGAAGCTTAATTTTTCTTTTTATTTGTTACAAAACTTACAAAATTAGTTAGCTCTGCAATCGGCATTTTGTAATGTTTTTGTTGTTATTTGCCAATTTTGCAACAGTGATTACGCAATATTTTCTTTGGTCCGTGGCCTTGACATCAACCAATGTACCAGTGTTATATATGTATAATTAAGCTATGAACCACATTGTTAAACTTTTTTTGGATTGAATACGAGGCTTTTGGCTACTTTTGTATTGTGTGTATTTTATGTCTGTTTTTTAAAATGTGCGTTTTATTTGTACAGAATATACAAGTTTTCTTTCTTAAAATACACGGGTATTATGTAATACGAAGAATAAATTCGAAGACATGTGACATCTACCAACCCGCGCGGGGCCCGCGTGGTGGATTACGGCCCACTCCTTCTCACAGAGCGGAGGCCTGTGTCCCAGCAGTGGGAACATTATAGGCCGATTATAAATTATGATTATGCTTGGAGAATAATCATCAACAGAACCACGTTTGATTTTCTCGTATTTTTTTTTAGTGACAACAAATAGACATCCTTCAATTTGTTTCGATACAAACACGAAAAGTATTCTGGCATAGTCAAAAATAATAAATCAGTGACACTGAATTTAAATTATTTCCTTTGAATACCAATAGCTTTCAAGAAAGTATTCTGTTAATATAAGTAACAGTTTCGCGTTTATAGAAAGTTACTTTCTTTAGGCGTAGGTATACAGGCATAAAACGAATAAGAACGATAGTCGAATTGATATATTTATTAAATAAAGAAAGTGAAAAAAAATTGTAACGTTAATTTATTTGAGAGATTACCACAGACTATAGAGTTTATAGTAGCGTTACTAGTGAAGTACTTTTAGTAACATGGTAGTGATGTACCAATTCATATAGAAGAGAGGTCTTAAATTTATAACTATAACACGAATGTTTTCTAATATAGACGGCAAAGTTATGAAAGTAAATCGGAAAAATAACTCGAAAAATAAAAATATTATTCCTTCATGAAACTCTGTTTATATAAACCGGTTTACACTTCACCGAATTTTAATCAAGTACGTTTCATAGCCTGGAATTCGTTTCGTTTTAATTTATATTCAGTAAATGTTAACACGTGTAATGAGTCAAAGGCTGGCGTAGCATGGTGTAGCAGCCGCCTAAGGTTTTTATCGTTTATGAAATATATGATTTTTTCTTATCAAGCTAAGCGCACATTATAGCCATGGGCCACAGCGCCGCATTGCAAAAACGCGCTAAAGCACATTGGGAGCGCTTGTTTCAGACAGACTCAAATTTAGAATTCGAATTTGAGCCGTTTCCACTCTAGTCAATGAAACCCGCGCATATTTGGGTAGGCCGCGCTATACTTTAGTACATTTTGTATGAATCATCGCACACTACTGGCGGGTAAAATAATGCAGGAGGATTTTTGCAATGCGTTGCGATGCGGCACGGCCTGCCCTATTGTGTGCGAGCCTTTACTTAATTATATACTCCAAAATAAACGAGAATAAAATAATTTAACAAAAATAAATGACTAATACCCTTTTTCACCTTCAATAAGTGACACTTAAATGAATCCCTAAAGAAAATCACACTGTTGGATTTTCAACGCTAGGCTCAGCGCTGAGAGTTGAAAATCCAACAATACACTTTTATTTAAGATTAATTTAAGTGTCACTTAGTGAACGTGAAAACGGGCATAAGTTTCTTCTTATAAAAAAAAAATATATAGTTCAAATGTATAGTTTACGGTTGCACAGGGTTTACATAAGAAAAAACAAGGGATGTACTGTTTTCTGAGTATTTCATTACGTGAGAATTTTGATTATAAAACGTAATTGTATAAACTCACGGAGTACGGAGTACCGACTCTCACATACGGAGAAATTCAGGGAAAAACTTTAAATCTAATTTTAAAAACTTTCTTAGAAGGCCTGTGCCACGCCAGCTCAAAAAAAAGGACAGTAAATCTATATCTATACATTATTATAAATACTGTATGGACCGCGTTATTATTTTAAACTGCTCAATGGATTTTCACCATAATTTATTTGAGATAATGCATTAATACGGCGTAAAAACTCCAATCTTATTGGGACTTATATGTTTGAGCCTCTTGGGGTTGAAACACTAGGGCCATGGGGTCCGAGTGCCCACCTAGTTTTTCAAGACATTGTCAAGCGGCTGGTCGACTCTTTACGTGACCCGAGGGCTGGCCTATTCTTTGGCCAAAGAATCAGCATTGCCATACAACGTGGCAATGCTGCCTTTTGGGCACTTTTCCTATTGACAGCGATGCGGACGAATTTTTTGATGCCCCATGACTATTCCCCCCCCTTTTATATACTTGTACATATTTCCTGCCTACCTACTTGTACATATTATTATTATTGTCTTAGTTTTAAAAATCATGTAAATACATATGAGTAAATAAAAGTGATACCACGTAAATAAACTTATACATATTAAAATAAATAAATCTAGTTTTTTTGACAAGTCGTAAAAACTATGCGAAATAGGGGAGAGTGACTAGTTTATTATAAATGGCCAATAACAAAGCCTTAAATACCTACACAGAACAAAAATAGCAAAGGTAATAACCAATTTCCGGGTACTTACAACCCTTTAAAAGGCCATTCAAATTACACAATGAAAACTCCTAGACAGAGGGTTCCCGGCAAGAAACGGTTGAACAAAGAAGATTTTCTGCCAGAAAACATTCAGAAACAAATATTCTTATTAGCTAAAAAGGTTTGTGTAATGAAAACAATAAACCCTTTCTTTCAATAACATTTAGCGGTTTTTCCAGAAATATTTTGTGTACGGTGAATTTTCCCAATTTTATTGTATTGTAAATAATTCTCGTTGCTTCCCGAAATATTTTGTTAACGGTGAAATTTTCTAATTTTTTTTTTTTTTTTTTTTGTAAATAATTCGCGTTGCCCTTTTTCAGCTTTGTTGCGTCATGTGTATTGGTCAGTTGGATTGACTTTTAATTATCGTTTGTTTTATTATTTTTATATTTCGTGTAGAATCTGAAATTTCTCAGTAGCAGTCTGGAGTCTGGATTTGTGCCCGGTTGATGGCAATAGGCTCGCCCCCTATTACATGGGACTTAAAACATAACTGGCGAAATGTGGGTGAACCTGCTACAGGGACACCTCTGCCCAACCCTTCGGGGAAACAAGGCGTGATGTTATATTAATGTTCGTGTAGAATCAGCCGGTTGAAATAATTGTAATGGACTATAAAAGGTAGTTTTTTGGCAGTCGTTTTGATTTGTTCTCTTGTAAATATTTTTATTTATACTTTAATTGTCCTCAAGTTATTCTTTTCTAGTCCTGTAAACCTTCCTGCCTTCTAACATTGAATAACGGAGCTTTGAAGATCGATTTATTTCTGCCAGGGAGTTAATTGTGCCGGGGTTGCGAAGAAAACCGAAAGGGAGATCGTGGCCCCCGGCAACAGGCCAACCGAAGGAACACGGGTGGGTTTTAGTCTGTAAGAGTCTGACACGCCCTCCCGCTCCGCCCAGAGCGGGAGAAGTTATTTGATGATTTCCCACCCAAAAAAAAAAAATTTGGAAGTTAATTGTGGCACCTTTTTTTCCAGTTGAAGCACTAGGAAGTGGTTTGATTTTAGAGGAAACTTACGACGAGATCTTAATTAACAGTGATAAATGAATAATTACAACTATACTATCATTTTTTTTTTGACTGTACGTACGTATATTAACGAATCCAGTTTGGTGCCCACCAACGTGTGACCCGTCCCATCAATCAACGTCTTCGAGGTTTGTCGACCAATATCGGGTTCACCTGTCCCATAAATGAGACGATGGCATTCCTTTCACCATGTAACGGCAGAGGGTTACATGGAAATAGGGTTGCCACTTACTGTATTAATCAGTTGATAAGTCTGGGATGTGACATCGAGCCCATGAATATTTTGAAATTGAATTAGAATTCGTGAAAAGCTCAAAGGATCAGCGCGTGAAATCGAGGATAGTCATGCAATGAAATTTTACCTAAAAAGAAAAACTACATACCTAGTCAATTTATTTTATGAATACGGTGGGAATAATTTGGCCAGTCCACTTGCAAACCAAACGATGATCAAACAATGACGATACGTTTTTCATTGTCAAAAAATAATTAAAATTGAATATTTTCTGTGAGCTTAAAAGCGTTGTAATATTCGGCCTCGTGTTGCTCGCTACAATTTAAATAATGCCCGGCTTACATACCTTACTTATTTTCATTGTCCACGTTACTTCGCCTGAAAAATGTTGATTGATTTTCGGAATATAAATTCGAGTTTTTGTTGTTATTGAAATTATCCTGTTATTCTCTTGTTTTGAGTGTCGGTTATAAAAGTATTTAGTAAAAAAATGTGAAATATACAGATCCGACACGCCTTTAAATAGACTTATTGTTTAATATTAAAAAAAATACGGCTACAATCTTTTGTTTCGACTACTTGTGTTTTATAAAAAAAATATTTTTCAGGAACACGAATTTTATAATTTAAATCTTTTATCCGGACAAAATAGCTGAAAGAGAGCTTCAAAATGACTGTTAGACTTAAATAATGGATATCGGATATACAGTAGCTTACTATATTAAGAGAAAACACAATATCTAGTTCAAAATAATTACCAAATAACAAAATGAACAATAATTATTGTAAGTACGCCATTTCCAAAATAACCCGATTAAGAGCCCATATCATTAATTATTATTCCCAAGACCTCTCCAGAATAATTCCGATAATAAATGAAAAGAATACTTACTTCGCTTCTAATTGCCTAAATTCCACTTGTGCCAAACAATTTGATATGTCAATCCAATTTCGAGTAAATTTTGTATCGAGTTACGTTTAGTTGAGAATTGGTTGAACTCCTATTTGTGTGGATTGGAAGGTGACCCATTCAATAGGAAAGCTCTAGCTGTAATAGCCTAAACATTAGCACAGAAATTACAAGGGACTAACCCTCTAAAGCCATTAGCACTTCCCGTTGGCAGCTAAAATGCTGCTGTGTGGCTAGCTTGTGAGGTAAAGTAGTTGACTAATTTTAAGTAGGTACAGGTGTAAAAATTTAAAGTATTTTAAACGCTAACTAAGTAAGTGTTAACTTTTTGAAGACAAAACGAAAGATAATTTAAAATTCGGAAGGAGTTGTTACTCCATAATTTTTCCAAGCATGAACGTGGCATCTTCTTCGTTAATAAATAAGTAAAGATATGCGATAAAATTCCCCTTCCAGTCTAAATGTACTTTCCGAGGTACGAAAGGGTCTCCGTATGTAAAGATGGTCACTGATCTACGGACCGACCGCGGCAACCGTCGCTTAACCTGATCGATCGACCCGTGCGGCTATTATAACTTAGCCCCTTAATTTCAACGTAAACAAACTTAGACAATATTGGTTTGAAGAAATTGAAAAACTGGGTAAATATTAATATTTGTTGTTTATAAATCTTAATAGTTTATTCTGCCCACGTTCACTGACTGTTCAATATAAGGCCACTCACCTTCATTAGGTACCCGAGTAGGTACCTACATTTACGTTTCTTTCTTTGTTTACGGGCTATTGTTTTGTCTCCAACTGTTTTATTTGTTGGTTTCTGTTTGTGATATTTGTGACGACAGACTGCCTAGACTAACGTGACTTGAAATGAAAAGGACGCTTTCATTAAACCCACTTTGATAAGTCTGTCTTTTTCTGACAAATCCTTGTGAATGCTATGATAAACTGCGAAATTATTTTGGCATTTCTGCATTGTCCGTTATTATTATTGTGGCTTCAAATTTTTGGAGATACTCTCTAAATTAATGAAATAAAATACAATGAAGAAAATCTATAATTTTCTTTTATAGCTGTTGTCGCCGTGCTTACTGCAATTGCTTCAAAAATGCAACTAAGCCGTCTTATTTTGACCAAACATTGATATTATATCGTTTCTACACATGGGATACAGTGAGCGCCATTTTAGCGCGTTGACGTGTTACTAACTACCGTCGTCTGTCAGGCCGGCCGGTCTTAATGATCTGTCCACACAGGATGGATATCGATAGCTCTATTATTTCTGTTACCGTTTTGCAAACTTTGACGAATATCCCCTTAATTATTATTTTAGTTCACATTATTTTGTCGAAAACCTCGATCAGCTTTAAAAACATCTGTTCTGAATAATATTTCTACCTTTTTATTTTCGCACGGAAGACCTAGATGTCTTTTTAACTTTGACAAAAATATCCCCTTAATTATTATTTTAGTTGACAGTCTTTTGTCGAAAACCTTGACCATGCTTTAAAAAAATCTGTTCTGAATAATATTTCTACCTTTTTATGTTCACACGAAAGATTATTTTTATTATTATTATTTTAGTTGGCATTCTTTTGTTGACAGACCCGCCCAAAATTCTCTATTTAAAAATTCTAGTTCCGAAAAATATTCTTACCTTTTTGTACTGGCACGATAGACCTAGATTTCTTTTAAATTGGGTGTCTCTCTAGTGACCTCGATACAACAAAAATAAATTGCCTTAACCCTATTTCATATAAAGCAGAAAACTTTATTACTTACTTCATTTAAATGTAAATATAATCTATCTCGCTTCATAATAAACAAACAGCTGTGTACCGAAACATTTTTCAGTCTTTTAAATAAATAAATAAATATTCTAAGACGTGAATAATCTCGATAAATACTGGAACAAACGTTTTCATAGGGACCGATTCAACTCCTTGAACGTTAGATATATTTCGACTGCAGAACATTTGATTATCATATATTTTTTTGTTTCTCCCATTCTTTTATTTTCCTCTAGTGATTTTTGGGTAAGTTTATTTGCATATTGGAAACAGATATTGTAGTCAAATTTATTACATCTACGTATTGTATTGCATAATGTTTGGAGTCTTATATATTTTATTTATCGTTCTCGTCTGTAAGTTGCTTTAGGGAATTATAGTTTCAATATTTTATCTACGTATTTTATATTCTTTTTTGTTTTTATGAACAAATTGGGTTTGCTTTCTCGACCGAGGTCAATGGCTGCTCGATACCCAGCGAAGATATATAATCCCGTGCGATAAGGGTAGGAATAGGGTTGTCAGTTTTATTTTAGAAGGATATAAAGCAAATAGGAGTACGATGTAGGAATATACGCAGAAAATAGTTTACGTACCTTTTGGTCTATCTTATAACAGATTTGAGATAGAGATATTGTTGTGTCATTGTATTTCTGCGTACCAATTTTTTTTGTTAACTATTGAACTACATATATTGTGTAAAGAAGTCTTCTTACAATTTTATAAATATCATAAGCTAGATATTACAGGTACTTAAGTGACTGTAATTCTAAGCTACGAATTAGATATATTTTGTAACTTCCTTTAATAGCGATCGAAAGCCTGCCAAACTGCGACTTTTACTTTTCTCGAACCGATACTTTCCAAAGCTGGTAGTTGGGATAAATTTCGTAATTTAATACTTGGAGAAGACAAGATTCGTTCCAAACTCATGCACTAACATTTTAGTATATATAGGTCATATTTCTCCAAGACTGCACTATATCTAAAGGATTCCCAAGGAATCTATGATTCCCAAACGCCGTTCTAAGCTATATATCAGGGTATACGCGACAGCATTGAGCGATGTCCTAATATCCGCCATGAAATGGTATCGTCAGTAATGCTCCGGGACTCCCGGCCTAGACGAAGATGAGATCCGAAGTTCCGTACGGACTCAACGACCGTAACGCGGATTTCAGATAGACGCGAATGTCAGATCTAAGCGTGGAAAAGAATTTATTACGAGACGTCAAAATAGTTGGAATCAATTTGAATTGAAATATTCAGTGGATCCGAAGCGTTACTAAATATTTTAAAGTTCGAGATGAAATATGAACGATTTAAATTGGTTGTAAACAGTCTTTGCAAAAGGTTTTTGGTTTTATTTTTTTAAGACGGTAGCGAGTAGACGTCCACTGAGGCCTCCCCCAACACCAATTCGACCGGTTCAGTGCTTCTGTGATTGTTTACAATAAAGGCTCTTTCAAACAGGCGCGACACGCGACGCGACACAAAGACACCGCTCGTCGCGCGACGAGCGGTGTCTTTGTGTCGCGCGACGAGCGGTGTCTTTGTGTCGCGTCGCGTGTCGCGCCTGTTTGAAAGAGCCTTAAGACAGTGAATAGGTATGTTTATGATAATTAAACTATGTATTTTACCTCACTAAAGTACTAAACTTATAAACGAGTAACAAAATGCATAACACATTACTATTTTGGGGTTTGAAGTCACAACCTGACACTCGTCTACGTTTTATTCTTTGGGTTGAAAAGAAAGACAATCGACAACTCATCATCTCTAGCAGCGATAACAAGAAAACATGATTCCATTCTGTACATCATGATAATAAAAAAATCTGCCTAGCCATTTCCCAACTACGTTAGGGTTGGCTTCCAGTCTAACCGGATTCAGCTTAATACCAGTATTTTACATAGAGCGACTGCCAATCTGACCTCCACAACCCAGTAACTGGATAATACGATACCCCTTGGTAAGACTGGTTGTCAGACTTTCGGGCTTCTGATGACCCGTAACGACTGTCAAAGATCCACAATTGACAACTGGGACCAACGATTTAACGTGCTTTCCAAGGCACGAGGAGTCTAGATATGTAAAGATGGTCACCTATCCACGGATCCCCGGCAAGCGTAGCTTAACCTGGTGGATCGACCCATGCAGCTGTTATTACTTAGCCACGAGCTCCTCATAATACAACAGTCATAAATACTTTGGCAGTATAGAACATCATATCCGAATTTGGGCAAATGACAGAACTCTCCGTGCAATTACGAGTAGGTATTCAGTTGCAGTTCGTCTGCAAGTGAAGCAACTAAATGCCGTTCACTCAAGAACAGAAGTTAACTTTTGTAAATCAACACCTTGTATCCCCATAGTGCCTGGGACGCCTTAGGCCGTGGACACTGGGTACTATTTACCACGAAAACCAGACGGGCAAATATTTAGATGTATGCAGACAAATGTTTGAGGATCGTGCGAAGGTTTATTGATTTAGAAGATGATGGACACTTACGTTATAGGACCATTTTATGTACATTTTGTTTTAAAAGATTCGAATTAAATTGAATGATGATGATAATTACAATTTTGAAACGTCCATTTTATTATTTTTTAGGGCGTCATATTTTTTAAATTTCTGTATAAACCATTTGTAGGTTAAGGTTAGTTAAGGGTCCGTGCACGAAAAAACCCTCTTTTGTCAATTACTTATCTAATTGTGTGAAAGGTTGAAATTATTAAATGATTAAGTCTGTCTGACTAATATAAAAGTACAGTTTTCGTGGTGCTAAACCATTTTTGTCAGTCACAGCACCTGTTAATAATTGCATCACTTTTGCGCTCTCAAAAATATGGTATATTTCGCTTTTGATTTACTTAGTGAAGATATTGTATAATCATAAAATAAAAATTTGGTTTTATCTCAGGGATAGCTAAAAAATAACGTCTGATTTTTAAATTGCTTGATATGGTTTGTTAAATAATAGGAAAAAATACATTCCTAACTAGGTTTAAAAAAAAAGTTTTTCAACATTATTTTTCTGCTATATTTTGTACGGAAGTTGAAAAAAAGTGGTTCAGGCACATACAAGTAGACCATACAATGATGTCGATGATATTTTTTAATTTTCAAAATCAAAAGTAGTTACTTGTAACAAAATGATCACACGTCAGTCTCGCATAATTTTTCGGAAAACTTGTTGCGAATATTAGTGATTTTCCATGAACACTTAATTTATTTGAAAAATCTCTTTTAGCCACATGCATAACAAAGAACTCTACTTTTCAAATCATTTATAGTTTTGTTTAATTTTTTTTTACTTTTCTCACAACAAATGAACAAAATTGATCAATATCTGTTAATTTCGTGCACGGCCCCTTAGACATTATTGTAGGTAATTTAGATGATCAAAATCGTCCATAGCGGTCTTAAGCGAGTCGTCCACCGCCAGCTTCACTAAGTTAGTTTAGCTTGCCAGTTTTTCATACATGTGGGTTGATGCACATGTATGAAAAACTGGCGAGTTAAACTAAACTAACTTAGTTTAGCTACCGGTGGACGGCTCGCTTTAGGGTGCATTTCCCCCAGAGATTTGTTATGCTACGTTGCCATTGGTCCGTATTTTGGTTTGGGTGGGTGTCCATAGCAACGTAGCATTGTACATCTCTATTGCCTTTGCAATAGAGATGTGCAATGCTACGTTGCTAAACGCTTAGGCCTTTGCTTAAGAAGGATTATACTTGATTCATTTCATTTACTCGCAAGCGCTACTGCTGAACATGAGTTCCTGGGTACCATTTCCAGGTAGGGTGAAATGATATTATGTTTTTCCATCAGGAATTTCTTAGCAACAGCCCGGAGTCTGGGTTTGTGCCTTGTTGATGGCAATAGGCTCGCCCGCTATTAGGTAATACAGCTGGTAGGTACATGGGACTTAAACATTTATCTGGCGAAATGTGGCTTATCACAAATTCCATACTTAGGGTTATTGCCAACCCCTATGTTCTATGTTACGGGGTTTGGTTTCCGTACTTAGTCCGTCAAATGAACCATTGTGCGTGGGCCATAGCGGCCGTTTGGTGGTTAGTCCAACCAGCCCACCTCATTCCAGAAGTTAATTAAAACTCCTGGTCTGTTCAGAACATCAGTGGAAGATCTGGGTGACCCGAGGGTTTCTGTTCTAATCTGGGTGACGCCAGTGCATTTGAAGAGCACGTGCTCGACGGTTTCCTCAGCCTCCATGCACGCCCTGCACAGAGGACTGTCCGTTATGCCTATTGTGTAGAAATGTTTGTTTAGCGAGCAGTGCCCCGTGATGTTCCCCGTCATCAGGCGCAGGCCGTTCCTGTCCAGGCTTAATAAACGCCTGGTTAGCCTGCTATCCAAAGATGGCATAGCTTCCTTGGACTGCCTGCAGCCTGGTGTCGAGGTCCACCAGTTCTCCGCTTGTGTATGGGTGAACTTCTGTAGCCACCTGCGTATTTGGTTGAAGGGAATTGGCACGATAGGCTCGGGTCCATAGACTGCCATGCTAAATCCTGTTCTAGCAAATTCGTCAGCTGCGTCGTTGCCTAGTGATCCGCTGTGTCCTTTTATCCATTGTAGTGTCACCGTGTTGCGGCTAGACACCGTTACTTATTCTAGTGCATTGTGACATTCTAGTGATAACTTTGAGGTAATATTTTTTTTCCGTAAGGATTGGAGAACTGAGGCGCTATCGGAGAGTATACGTATGTGTTTGCCAACCCCTATCCTCACATCTAATGATTTGCCATTCCATCCCTAACATACAAAATGTCACCGCAGTTGCCGCACCGACAGACTACAATGCTGAACAAGACTTTAGCAAAATGTACATTCACTTAGGACAAACGGCATCGCAATTAGCGTCATTGCAACCGCTACGCTACAGCCAAGCGAATAAACGCTGGCGGCAGTGGCTAAGTGAGATAAATAGAGATTTACATTTAAATAGTGTTGTCGAGATAGTTTGGGAGTGAAAGACTGAGGTCGTGATGTTAGACGGCCAGTTTTATAGTTAAATAGTGTTGTCAATGCTGAGTTTTGATAGCAGCATGTGCCAAGGGCATAGATCTAGTAAGAAGTTCAGATGGTGGAAAAAAAAAAAAGATTATAAAAGGTTGGCGCTTCTGTTGAGGATGAGGTCCTGGGTTCGATTCTCAGGTCTGGCAAAGTGTTATTGGATTTTCCCATTAGGAATTTATCAGTAGCAGCCCAGAGTATGGATTTGTGTCTGGTTGATGGCAATAAGCTCGCCCCTTATTACATGGGACTTAAACTTAGTTGGCGGAATGTGGGTGTACAGATACACCTCTGCCTAACCCTTCGGGTATTACCACGCGATGTTATGTTACGTGTGGAACTAGCTGTCAAGAACACAATCCTCTTTACGTCAACATCTGCATTGTAGATACTGTTATAGTAGTCCTCGATGTACTCTTAGATGTGGCGACATCTACATCGCCACATGCGAAACACGCATCAAAGACCTGACGTCACACAAATCCTGCATCGCACAATTAGAGTTTACCGCGCGTACACCATATATTTAGCTTCCCCGACATGAATCGTTGGGCAGTTGCCCGCCAGACACGACCCCCGTCTGGTCGGAGGATCCTCCCTTTTCTATAGCAGATGAGTGAACTTTGCACCCTGTTCCTCTTGCCTCTAAATAGATATTCTAATAAAGATCTTACCGACATTGTCTATCTTTAGTATCCATTCTACATACAGTATGTTGTTTACAGTATTGTTGCGTTAACCAGAAGAGGCTTATGTTCCGTGGGAGCCAGTGAGAGGCTGAGTTGTGTCACATAATGTTTATTCATTTTCTAATGTTTAGTAAATATTTATACCTACACCAAATTAATAAAGTGTCTAATGGTCTAATAAAAGAGAGGTCAAAAAAATGTATTCGATTAGCAGAAGCTACCGAGAAGCTTGTGTCAGTCCTGTTGAAAATCGTTGTTGAAATACGAAACACGTTGAAAGTGATTGTCATTTGTCTAATAGTAGCCACACACGTAAAGATTTGCTTGCGCAAGTTTAGGCTTGTGCAAATTTGCTTGAGCGTGTTTGGGGTATGCGTTCAAGTTTCAGTAGAATTTTTGTATGAACAATGAAAGTACTAATTTGAAGGAAACTTTTCCTCCCGCTGAAATAATATCGTTACAAGTAATCTTGAACCGTGTGTGGTCAAGCAAAATTGCGCAAGCCTAAATTTGCGACCATATTGCTTAAAGCCAAGTTTCCTAGGAAAGCCGTTCCGTCATACATTATATCAGCCGTCATGAAAATGTATCATTTTCACCAGTATTTAGCATTAAGGTGTAAGAAAACGCTCTGTAATTGGACAGCCATTCTTGTGTAACCGTTCACAGATTTGCTAAGAAGCTTTAACTAATCAAACTTTTATTTACAATAACAATAATCATATTTTTCCACCACTACATCACCGCAAACTCGAGACAGATTAAAGAGAAGAAACTAAAAGGCTCTACAGTGAGGAATGAGCGAACTATAATAAATAATGGCCAAGTACATTTGTACCACTATTTCTCTTCCACTGTCAGAAGAAAATTCATCGTTCTCACCGACCAACCGTTTGTTTTATTTGAACATTGTTTTTTATTTATTATGTTCTCGTTGAATTATATAGTTTTATTGTTTGTTGATTTTAAGTGGAAATGAGAGAATGAATTGTTATGGTGTTTGAAATGTAACATGATAAAAATTCATGATAGCACAGATCAGTCCTAAAGTGTATACGGTGAACATGTACATAGGGTGGCAGGGACATTGACATTGATCACAATCGAATTATCAAAACAAAAAAAACTTCTGAAACCTTTAAAGTAAAAATACTTGCATAGAACTACAAATACCGTAAAACAAAAAAAAAAAAAAAAAAACAAAAAACCAAATACCGTTAGATCTGTAACGTAATATACATAAAGAGCATAAATTCGTTTACAAAAATGAGGTGTCATCATGGTGTCACGAAATCAATGGTTTAGTCCCATCTTAATAATGCCCAACGCGCCCAAAGAAGTATACACTTAAAAAAAAAAAACAACTTTTCCATACATTTTGACCGTGCAGATATTGCACTTTTGTAGGATCAAGTTGAATTTGCCTCGTTTGATTATTATTATGAAACGACGAGGTACGGTTAAGGTTCTCTACTCCCTCTTAGATAGATTAAGACTATACTGTTATTGGTCATCACAGACACTTCACTGTTATGCCACCAAGCGCATTATGACAGCCAGTGATTACTTTATCAACTAGCATTAAAAAAAGTTAAAGAAAGTTGTTGTGAAGTCTGTAACAATGTAATTATTATGATAGAAGGTAGAAGGCATTAAATATTACTATAGAAATTTTAACGAAGGCCATAATTTTGCTGTCAATGTCGTATTGAAAAGTCAGAAGTATTCTTATCATACCTTTTATCTATAAGCCAAATATAAGGGCCCTCACCCTTATATTTGGCTTATAGATAGACTATCAAATTGAACAACTTTCTCCAACAAAACGTAAAAATAATTACTGTCGAACCTGGATAAGCAAGAGTTCAAGGGACCGTGATCTCTTTTTTTCTTATAGAGTTTTATCATTAATTTGAGTTTCTAGCTTATAAAGGTACAGGAGTGGCATTTCTCACATATAGAGGTCAGGGCTGGTTGGGAAAGGTTGAGAGTAACAAAAACAATGTTAGTTCTGCTATATTTAAGAATGAGTCATAAATAGCAGACGTTAAATTACGCTCGACTATCGCTTATAGAGGTACAGGCATGTAGCAGTCTCAGTTATAGAGGTCCCACAAGTTTCTCTTATAGAGGTTTCTGCTTCTCACTTATACGAGGATTTAGAAGGTTAAAATGATGGGACCTAGCAATTACTCTCATTTATAGAGTTTTCTCGCTTACCCAGTTCTCACTTACACAGCTTTGAATGTATTATCAACTGTTCCATACAAAACTTTAATACCTAGTCGATCCAAATGACGTATGGGAGGCTGATTATTTTTTCGCAATTTAGTTGTTCCCATGATGAAAGTTGTACAGTTTGATGGTCTGTACCACACCTTTCTGAAACACCGTGTATAACATTTTCTGCCTAGCATCAGCCAGACTGCTTACTTTTTCTTGCCATAATTGTCAATCAACTAGGTATCGATCTTGTTTACTTACACGCGATGACCTAGAACACCGATCTTACTAATCTACATGAGTGCTCTCCTCTCGAGGGAATTTTGCTCAATTTGTCAGCGGATTCCTATTCCGATTCCCTCACGATAAATCGAATGTGCGTAAAACTGTGACACGTGTAACGTGTTTGTTACTCTAAAAAATAATTTATGTATGAACCTATAAAATATTTTGTTAGAAAACGGTCTTTTGAAAGGAGAGCCGCGACTTTTTTTTTCAATTCTATAATATTAAGGTTGTCCTTCTAGTCTTGTCTTCTACTCACACCTGCATTGCTCCTTTTGTTAGTCACCTTTCATTCATCCCCTCAACATGACCAATCCATCTATGCACACTCTTTTAAATTTTTGTTACTACATCTTCTTTTAAACCGCACCGTTGTCTTATCACATCATTCCTCAGTCTTTCTTTTATAGTTACACTACATATTATGCTTCGCAAGGAACGCGTATGATGAAGAAAAAGATAAGTAATTTATATTTCTGTAAGAAATACACAGTAGAAAATTCCCGGATATTATTAATACCAATTTTTTATCAGGAAACAGGAGAACGTTACCATCCGTAATTTTTACTAGAAACTCGAGTCGCTTTCTGGGACAAAAAATGTTTAATATGAACTCACTTCCCCCAGAATAAAAAATAATTACAATTTATCCTAATAAACTATTAAGCAATTAAATTCTAACTATTATTTTACGTGATAGATTATGTTATAACTAAGAATAGTGTCAATTGGCATTTTTACACAATTCCGTAGGATTTTCTTGGGGTCTGATTATTAATTAAATACTTTGTTACATTTAAAACACAGCATTGCAACTATTATTCATTCAATATTTTTACACCACATTAACTCAAACGGTTTAGTTCTCTTTAGCTTACGCACTATTTCTGTGTTATCTAGCAGCTGGATTGCCTCGATATTCACGAACTTACATTATGAAAGTAGTATACTATTTTAAGGACATACATAACAAAACTAAAAGAAGATGTGGAGCTAAAACAAAGCATTAATTACAACGCTATTACGAGCATTCCGTACAACAAAATATGAACAAAAAGCCTTTGGTTTTTGTCCCTTTTGTAATTAAGAGGTCGTTGGGCGCGTGCCAAATTTAGCCGCAACTTCCTACGTCGCTTATAACTTCACTATCAACCGCTTTCAAATGTCTTAGTGCTAATGGGGTGTTGTTTTATTGAAAGTGAAGTAAATAATAATTCGTTTTTGTTTTGGTTTTTATATCTGGATTTTTTGGCAGCAGCCCAGAATTTGGTTTAGTGGCCATTCCTATTACATAACTGACAAAATCTGATTGTACTATAGGTACACTTCTGCCTAACCCTTCGGACGGCTTCGGGTATTACAGGCGTGGCGTTATGCTATGTTATGTTTTTGTTTCGGGTCTTGAGGTAATCTTGTTTGGTTTCTCTCTGACATGACATTATCATGCTTGTATTTTCCAAAGAGATCGACACAGTTGTATGAAACACTCTTTCCAGATAGGTTAAAGTAAAGTAATCCAAAGACATATATACAAATAAAAAAAAATAAAAAAAAGTAGACGTAGATATATTTAGTTACCTATTCCGCTTAATGATTCCTAAGGAGTCATAAAAACCCGAACACCACGAACCCGAACATGGCGTATTGCCATGGCGGGCGCTGCAACACGTCGTGTTCGTATTCGCGACAAGTCAATCGTCATCCTGAGGATGCCTCGTTGAGAGGTGAAACACGTGTCGATTTCTTACAGGGTTTTTTATGACTATTTAGGAATAGTTAAGCGGAACAGATGACTAAATATGTCTACTTCTATTGTATTTTGTAATGGATTTCCGCAAGGTCATGCCTGAATCAATTAATTACATCCCTACCCTATTTTGTTCAGTACGGTATTGTAATGTAGGTATACATTACAATACCGTACTGAATAAAATTAATATAGTGATCATTGTAGCACTAGTAGTTCTGCGAACAGTCCTCGTGAGGGCAAACTTTTTTAAATCCAATAAAGTTATTTAAAGCGAGACATTTTATTTATGTTTCTTTATGTGAAACATCTGTAGCGGCGGGTCAGACCGACTGTTGGCTCCAACAGCCAACACGCCAACAGTCGCCATATTTATGTCCTGTCGTAAACTATCCTTCTAAGCATATTATCTGTACAAAATAATCTCGATGTTTCACATCTGCCAGGCGTCCTGCTACGGTTCATTTTTTTGTTTATCATGTTTTGTGGTAAATATCTCGTTTTAAATAACTTTAGTAGTGAAAATAACCATGTCAGTTTAAAATTGAAAAAACAATCCGAATGAGGCTGTAGATTACTATAAATCATGTGGTGGCAAGACGATAATAAAACAGAAATAAACTAATCCACAACTAACCAACTACTATCTGTTAAACACGAGACTACTTTTGAATTTACACATTTTTTTTTTTTTTTTTTTGTGGGTGGGAAATCATCAAATAACTTCTCCCGCTCTGGGCGGAGCGGGAGGGCGTGTCAGACTCTTACTGACTAAAACCCACCCGTGTTCCTTCGGTTGCCCTGTTGCCGGGGGCCACGATCTCCCTTTCGGTTTTCTTTGCAACCCCGGCAGCCATCGGCCCTAGTGGACCCCTTCAAAAATCTGCTGACATCTCTTTGAGGCGCGCGTGGAACACAACGCGCCGTCGACCCGGGCCTGGTCCTTATCGGACGGTGAGCCACCCATTGCTCACCGTCCGCAAGCCCGCGCCTACGGTGGCCGGAAATCGCCTCGCGATTCCCGACGCCCTGGGCGTCTCCTCCAAGCTAATTTACACCTAACCTAACCATTTGGCGACAACGACAGCGCGATCTAGCGGTGTACAGTAGCGCCATCTAGTGCCCTTATTGTAAAATCTTTAAGAGAATTCTGAATACTTTTATCAGAATTCTCTAGTTTTCCCGGGAGGCCAATTTTTGCGTTTACACTCGTACTCGTCGCATTCGTCATTGCCGCTCGTCTCCCTATGTCGCTTTTAGAACGGTGGCATTATCCAGATTCTTGTATTCCCATTACTAAATTCGTTCGTAAGTACATCACGAGTCGAAGGACAAAAATGTTACCAAAAAACGTTGCGCAAAACAATTCATTCCACATAACGCTGCTTATTTTTTAAACGCAACCAAAAATGAAAAGTGTTCCTATTAAAAATGTCTGTTAAGCGTGATAAAGGTTTTGAGCAACATTTTATACGTATTTCACAAACATGTATCAATATTATCATCATTATTGATCGTAACTCCATTTATATTTTAAAATTAACATTCAAATAAGTTCTCCTTAGTATTTTCTACAACGGAATGCATGGTTGATGCTAATTACTTGTCAATATCAACGATTATTTGTCACATCAAATTAAAGTCATAAACATTGGTTATCTATCTAAATTAGGTAATAATAAAAATAAAATAAAAAACAGAATGACTAAAATAACAATGATATTATAAGTGACCTGATGACTACCTAAATAACATAAGGGTTATCAAGTTCGAGAAAAAGAAGAGGAAATGTAGTTTTCGTAAAGAGTACGGTACTGGTTATTGCACCAATCGGACCGTCCTAAACTTACGTACAAACTTCTGTCATAATTCATGAAGATTTTGGGCGAGAGGTGAAATGGCGATTCCTAACAGATTCCTAAGTTCGCGGACAGCGCGCGATACATTACGCCGACTATTCGTGTAAACTTGTGATTAGTATAATATATTTTTTATGTATCGTTTTTGTTAGATAAAAAAGTTTTACATTGAATAAAATAAAAATTAAACCATTCGAAATCTTTGTTGTTTGAAATGCTTTTGAAACACTGCATCATGTTGGTGGTACAATAATAATTAGGTGAGTAGGTATATCATTTATTTCTAGTGATAAAAGAACCTTTACATAAATACCTTACAGACTCAAAATTAATTCAGTATATAGCCAAGTCATGATACCACACATGGAAGTTTACTTTTGGTCATGCTTCTCTATAACATCTAAACAACTCCAGCCGGCCGAAATTCTGGGCTGAGACTTTTTGCAGCACAGGACTGCCTCATTGGTGTAGTGATAGCAAAGCGCTACTGCTGAGTATGAGGTTCTGGGTTCGATTCCCAGGTCGGGCAAGGTGTTATTGGGTTCTTATTGGGTTTTTCCATCTGGAATTTCTCGCGCGTAACTTTGGCCGAATCTTCGGATTTCTTGTTTCGGGGGTAGACCTGCAGGAATAAACCATGAACGATAGCTTGTAGTTTTAGTGTTCGAAAATATTTTATACTACCAACGCACTTCTATGATTTGAAAATGATGAAAAGAAAATGGCGTAGTCAACGCGTTTGGAATGGCCAGACTAAGTAGCAGCATCTGTGCGTCTCGTCGCTGTGTCTAGTCGCTGTAAAAAGACGCAGAGTTGTCGTTTGCATCTGCGACTTATTGTAGCGACTAGATACAGAGCTGTCGTTTGAGCCTGCCTCTAGTCGTTACGACAAACGTCATGCAGAAAGTGATCATTTTCTTTGAGTATTCGACGCATTTCCACGTCCGATTTGAAAACATCGACATCGAACGCATTTATGTTGAGATGCGTAATAAGCAAGACTGACGCTGACCTGTCGCATGCAACTGTCGTCAGGTGTGCGTGTGCACCGTGCATCTGGTCACTACGATAATCAACGAGAGCGTGCGACTCCCCTAGCAGTTACAGTCGCATGTCGCATAGTGTGCATCATCTCTAAGCGCCGTGTATATATATACTAACTATTATTTAATATTACAAATGCGAAAGTGAGTTTGTTTGTTTGGCTTTCACGCTAAAACGGCTGAACAGATTTAGATAAAATTTGGCACATGGGTAGACTATGATCTGGATTAGGACATAGGATACTTTTTATTCCAATATTCCCTTGAAATCGAGATTTATGCGGGTGAAACTGCGGGTCGCAATTAGTATTCATATTGTCTAGTCACCGAGCAGTTATAGTCGCATGTCGTATAGAGTGCGCCTTGTCTACGACATAATATATAATATTATGATGTGATTCATCTCAAAGTTCCATACAATGTTAGTCCAAACTACATACATAACTGTAGATATCACTTCAAAACTTGTTTATAAATTAAACTCCCAGCGAATTGTAGTTTCAAACGTTATGAGTAGCTCCCTACATTGTTGAATGACCCCTTGAATGTAGGTTAGACCTAGCCCTGTTAAACCTTAAACACCCTTTTGGGCTTACATGTAACTTGATATTGTTGAGAACTTTACTTTCAACTTTATTGGGTTATAAAACCTGTTAATATTTTATTTTACTTTTGGGTCTGGTCGAGATATTTTTGCTTCGTTTTGGTTCTTGCTAAAGAGAGTAACTGATGGTTCATAAAACATGTAAAGTGGAAATCGATAAGTCTACAAAGTTTCACCTAAATTCACTGTACCAAAGTTTTAATTATACTAATTAACAACATGGCCTTCTTGTTGGTAACAAACAAGTAATATTCGTTACATGTAATGATGTGAATATAATATGGTTTATATACAATTATAACACAGCTAACTATTTACAGTAGATACTAAATTAAATCCACTAACTATACAAATATATACGAAAACAAACACACACTGTCTGTCAACTGCACAACGCCAACAGGACGTCAACAATAAACGAGATTATTCGAACCAAACGTGACGTCTCGGTGATAGTGTGCGGTGGACATGCGGTCATAATAAATGTCGATCGCTACTTTGGTGCCGTCATCTCGTTCTCGTTGACGTCCCGTTGACGGTGTCGGTGGACAAACGGCCTTAGGCGTCGAAGTACTCCTCACATCGTTTATATATTATTATGCCGTTTTCTCATCTTTGAAATGGTGTTCCTCTTTTCCTCGTTCCTTCTCTGGGATACCATTATGTTACTTCTTGGCCCATTTTCCGTTTTTACCCTGATGACATAACCTGCCCACTTCCATTTAAGTTTTTTAATTGTGTCACGTCTGCTACGTTTGTTTTTTTCTTATAAGATTAAGATATGCATGCCATGAATAGCAGAAAAAATGTATTATAAAATTATACTATTATTATTTTTGTGTCTTAACATATCTCGGGACTCTGAGGTCCCGGACCTTTGGAAGGCATACGAGGGGCCGAAGGCAATTCGCAGAGGCCCCTTAGACAAATTTATATGGAATGGGGCACCAACCGATGACTATCCGTGTTCGCACTACGCAAGGGCACTCAAAGACAACCCCCCGTTGGTGTAGGACTATTGCAGGAAATGGAAACAAAGCTATTGGACTATGGGTTTGCTCGGCTTAAGTTGACTGGTGACCTGGAACTATGACAGGACTATGGCCCCTGCCTGATCAATGTTACTATGTACACGGATAAAATGGCAGGTTTAACTTGCACACTCAATAATGGGCTCTCGAAAACTGTCGCTAGCACATAGTGACGTAGCGACAAGAAGGCAATATGTCTTGAGGTATTCCACGACTTTCAGAGCCCGGAAGATGGTCAAGATCCCTACGAGCACTTACTGGAATACTTCCTTCCTCCGAGCACGGCCAATTAAGGAAAGAAAGAGGTGGCAGGTCTGTTCCTCGTCATTTTTCTCTCCAGGCGGCCAACAAAGGCAAGCCAGAGGTGAGGAACAAGACTTCTCCCGATAAGGTCAGTGGGGTCGCTACTGCCCAACAGCTCGCCACACGCTGCCCTGCGGGTTTCTGTATCTCTCTTGGTCTGGCTCCTCACCCTAGACCTGTTCCGGAAAAGTAAACCCTACCGGTACAGACCTAGAGTTCGGAGCGCGCAAGCGCCAACATGACGTCAACGTCGATACGGCGGTGAGGATATTATTATTATATTTTTATTTTCTCAAGTGTAATTAAAAACGTGAGCGAAAACACCAACAACAGTTTACTTAATTAGACGCTAGATGGCACTACAAACTATTAGCAACGATTAAAAACTTTCCTACACTTTATTAATAACAAGTGTTGGTCGCAATATAAATTAATAATCCCGCTCTCAACGGGGACCAAAAGTTTTTTAATAATGCCTCACTATATAATTTGACTCTCATTTTGACTGGGTTCTGAATAGCTAGTCTCATGCAGGAGGTTAGTTTTTAAATAAAATATGCCGCAATTTTGTTATGTATTTCCGGGAAAATAACGGAAGTGACGGTTAGAGTTTGTCCAAAAGCGATCGTCGAGCGTTTTAATTTTAAAGCCAGAGGTCCCGGGTTCAATTCTCAGCAGGAGTAAAATTTTCTGCAGTTTGGTTGGTGGTAGGGCTTGTTCTAAGACCGTCAGGCTACCACCATCTTATCTAAGTCTGTCTCTATAGTAAAAATGTTAACAGCAGTGTTGTGTATCGGCAGTTAGAAGTAACATAGCCAGTTCCTCTGTGGTTGAGGATTCCGGGTGATGCTCGCTTCCACCTTCGGCCTGATCATCACTTACCATCAGGTGAGATAAAGGCCAAGAGCTTCTTCGCTAAGCTTAAAAAATATGTAGGTACTGCATACAAGCCCTAATTCAATTTATATACCTGTCGTTGCGAACAGTATTTGGGAACTCGTACTATTATAAAATAGGTCTTATTTCTAAAACTTGCAATCGGTATTCCACGAATAAATCACTTCTGAATTTTTGTAGTGGTATCGTGTTACTCTACGTGATCGAATCCGCAGATCCGCAGGAGAACCAAGATAACCGACATAGCCCGAAGAATTGCCAAACTCGAGTGGCAGTGGGCACGGCACATTGCTCGCAGAACAGATGGCCGATGAGTCCGAAAGGTTCTGGAGTGGCGATCGCGTACCGGAAGACGTAGCTTTAAGGCTTCCCGTAAGGTAGACTGATGACCTTGTGAAAGCCGCAGAATTGCGCTGGATGCGGGAAGCACAGAACCGGTCAAAGGGGCGGTGCTTGGGGAGGCCTATGTCCAGCAGTGGACGTCTTTCGGCTAAAATGATGAAAATCTTGTTGCTCAGTCACTAGGTTGTGGAGGTCAGATAGGCAATTGCTCAATGTAAAATACTGGTATTTAGTTGGGTCCGGTCAGACTGAAAGCCGACCCCAACATAGTTGGGAAAAGCCTTGATAGATTAATACATCCTATTTATTTCTTTTAGGAATTTTGCGTATTCAAAACAAATTGGCCGCGTTTGGGAAATTGTGCGTTTAGATTTTGATGTCAATTTGTTGAAAAACAGCGATTTCTAAAGACAGAGTACCTTGTAGCTCAAGATATTGATGAAATTATCATCATCTGCCCAGCCTTTTCCCTACTATGTTGGAGTTAGCTTCCAGTTTAACCAAATGCAATTGAATACCAGTATTTTATACGGAGCGACTGCCTCTCTGTCCTTTACAACCAGTTAGCAAGGTAACACGACCGATACAGATACTAACTCATACTGTAAATATTGAAGACAATGTAGAAAAATTGCAATTTAAAAGGACATAGTGCCTTACTTGTCTATACTAGGATACGGCCAGACCGACTGACGCAATTAAAAATAAAATACAGCCTGAATTGGAGGTTTTTACCGCAGTGATTCCACATGAAATCAAAACAGCAGTAAATCGATTGAGCACTTGATAGTAAAAGCTTGGTCAAATAATTTAATAAAAGCAGGACTTGGCAGAACGCCAGGTATACGTTAGGATAAAAGATCTGGCTTTGAATGCCCTCTTGGAAATATTAATCGGCTTTCAAGACGCTGCCCGCTGCGCCATAGTAAGCAAGGAGTTCAATGTTTGAGTACTGTAAAGATTACATGCAAAAGGCGTTCTTATGTCGTACTGGCTGCAGCTAAAAGAAAAATAACTCTGGTTGCATTCGATCATTCAAGCGAATTCGGAATTTAAATAAAAAATATTATGTTTTTGTTTCGGGAAAACGATGGCGATGGTGACGGCTGTGGCGATGATGAATAGTCTATCATTTACATACGGTAGCCAAGATGTCAGATGTTACACATCATATGCGACTACTGTAAGGCTCGCTCATTTTTATTATTTCCTCGCACAATGCCTAGTAAATCGTTGTATGATACACGTGCGTAAGATGATTTTCGACTCGTCGACTTATACACTCGTTGACTTTTACACTCGTCGACTTTTACACTCGTCGACTTTTACACTCATCGACTTTTACACTCGTCGACTTTTACACTCGTCGACTTTTACACTCGTCGGAAATCACCTACTTTCCGCACTTGTAGCACAAATTCTTGGTCTAGTGGTCGCAAACGCTACTGACTGCTGAACAGACAATGTCCTTGGTTCGATTCCCAGATCAGGAAAAGTGTAATTGGGTTTTTCTATTAGAAGTTTCACAGTAGCAGCCTGTAGTCTGGATATGTGTTCGTTTGATTACAATAGGCGCGTCCGTTACATGGGAACTGAAACATTACTGGCGAAATGTGGGTGTGCAATGTACAGTAAGCGTTCAAAAGTGCATAAGCACGTTAAGAATCATATTGCTGTGAACACGCGGTGTAGTCCGTATATCTGTATGTGTAAACAACACGGCACACACACCACAGAGAACGCAGTATTGCGCTTTACACACTGTCGTATCGTCGCGTACTTGCGCACTACCGAAACAAATATATATTTCCGTCGCTTTTGTTAGACAACACGCATCATGCGCTTGACCTTGGCCAGTTTATGGGATTACTAAAATTCGAACTAAATTTACGTGTGCAGATAGCAGAACGCGCTAAGCATTGGTCTGAGATGCAAACTGGCTTAGGTTCCAACCTCGTCAAGCACAGTGCAGTTTTTGCAAATATTAATAATTTTTTTTGCAATAATATTATATTTTAACTATTGCTGCTTTTTTTATTAATGCTGTTATTGCAATAAAGGGTTTAGAATTAAAAATGCGTGATATGTGATAGCAAAATTAAAAAATTGTATTCGTTATATTTATTTTACTTATAGATAATATATTGCTACAATTATTTGTCATTACGTCAGCTCAATAAGATGTGAAATAGATGTCAAGAAACTTAGAAGCAATTTAAATTATTTTGACATATTTGTATTATGAAATGTTTTTAATTTGATTTTTCACCATAAATATTAGCTAGCTTATTATTAGTTAGCTTTGATCATGGTCGAAGTAATTAAGCAATAAATAAGAATATAAGACTAATCAAAATGTAAAAAAAAAACTACTTACAAAATAGGTGATTTTAAGGTTACCTAAGTATGGGCAGTTTGTTTACATTATTTATTTTACATTTTATTTGGCTTTAGTAAATATTGGTTGGTATTGAGGTTATAGCTTAAGTATTCATTTTCTTTACGAAAAGAAGATTGAAACTTAACCTCAAATTGTAATCCTAAAATAATAATATTACTAAAATAATCTTAAACATTTTCGGTCTATCTGCGAGAAATACGACAAACAACATATTGTAACTTGCTTAAAAAATCGTTACCACAAATTCATGCAACAACGAATCTGTTGTTTATTAAGTTGGTACGGTAAATATTTTAAGGTTAAAATATAGCAGTGTCCCACTTGAAGTCTTAATATTATCGTGCGAAACTTAAACGTTCTTGTTTATGCCTTTCTGTCGAAAACGGCTTCCTAGCTGGTCTTCAGTGATGCAAGCTTTCAGAGTGCATAGCGAACGGTTCATAATGACGTGTTTAATAATTCAGCAAAATATCTCGTTGGTATGAAACCATTTGTTTCATATTCCTCCATCATTTGACGTCGCTACTGCTCGATAATAAGCCTCTTCCTCATTCCTCTTAACCCTCACAGTATTTCTCTAGAACAAAGAATAACATTGTATTTATTACACATAATAATTATTTATCATTCACTAATCGAATTAAACCTCATAATGAATTTAAAATTTTAAAGGCATCTTCTGTCTCACCAATACCTCTGTTCTATCAACAATACCTTTGATTAAGATTTATGTTTAGTAAAATATGAAATATTTAAATGATAACACTCACACTTAGGCCGGTCTCATTAGATATTTGTGTAAATTACATTCACTTTTACGCAGCGCAATAATATTTGATCTCCCTTCAATATTTATATTTGACTGCATTTTGAAAACAATAACCACAACACCGCTAATACCTAATTACTCGTCACCAACAATAACCACGAACCAACAAAGTTTTATTAAGCGAATACGCGTAACGAACTGCGTCTGTCTACCCCACAGAAATCGAAATAATTTACTTAGTTTTCTGTGGTCTACCTGCTAAACCTTAATATTTATGTGAACAAGACGACCGAAACAAAAAACGAATGATTATTGAACTAGTCATTATTAAAAAATAACAAAAACTATGAATAGTAATTATTAAAAAATAAAAACTATGAATGTAATTATTAAAAAATATAGAATTATTAAAAAATTACAAGCAAACCACAGGCAAGATTTGAACCCTCGCTCGGCTCTCCACAATCGCACATACCAAAGCACGTTATCCACTGAGCTAGCACGCCATATTCTATATTGATTGAAATTATGAACTAGTTTGAGTTGCAGACAAAGTGAGTGTGTGTGTATCTATAGTATTGTAACATCTTATAGAAGAAGGTCGTAAGTCAAACCGAAGCGTCAGTCTATTGCTTTGTGCGATTGCCTATGGACTTTTGGTCGCTACTGTACGTTCTATAATGTACACCTCTGCCTAACCTTCGGGGAAACAGGCGCTATGCTACCTACGTTTTGTTTTATGTTGTTATGATGTATGAAAATAATAAAAGTACTTCTATTTTGCTGTATGTAATGCAATGTAAAAACTATACCTCTATTGCATTGGGTTTATCTGTGGTACAATTTGTTATATACTTTTTCTATAAAATAAATTTTAGTCTGTTAACGACATTCACTTGTTTCATTATAGGTTATGGGCCATCCGGAAATTATCAGTTAAAATTAAATTATCTGTGGCACCGTAGCTCTTAAACGGGTGAACTGATTTGCAGTTTTTTTTACTTGAAAGCTGTTTTTTTAACGATGGTTCTTAGACATGTTTAGTCAAAATCGGTTTAGCCGTTTGAAAATTATCAGCTCTTTTCTAGTTGATGAATAGATGTGAGTAACTTCCACAGGTCTGATCGATTTGAAATTTGGTATTCTGTTACTTCAATGATATTAAAAGAACATAGTAACCTTGAACTGATGCTGCAGCATCACCTGGAATTTGCTGGATACCCAACTCCCTTACTAACTTACAGCAAATTTAAATAGGTTATAGATAGATGGTGAACAAGGTCTGGTGATGAAGTAGGAAAGAAAAATGAGGAAATGTTTGTGACGGTTTTTTTTTAAATTTTATCTGTTAAAATTGTACTTGTTACACTTCGTTTTCCGGAACTCTTTTAGAGTTTGCAGTTGCCTCGGAAAACGTTCATGAAACACCGAAAATAATTAAAACCGCGAACAGCCACAATATATTTCGGTTTAAAGCTCTTTATCGGTCATGGGACAATGGAATGGCCATTGTCTACCATCATTATGGCAACCCGCTTCCTTTTTCACTGATGGCTTCCGTTCGTTCCTTTTCTCTTTAGCAGCATATGCGAAGTGTGAGGTCGTAACTTTGTAAAATGTCTGCACAGAAATTATTATGTTGGTTTGCATGAAGGAAGTGGTAACTCACGGTAAGGAATTTTTGAAGTAGTTAGGATAATTATGGATTAGGGTAGAAGGTCCACAAATATCAATTGAAATTGCTTTTTTAACAAAAGTACGTGTTGTTTGTTTAAAAAAAGACTTTCATACGAAAAATATCTAGTTAAATTAGGGCTGAATTTTTCAACGCCAGATATCTCGATCAATAAAGAAGAGAGGAAGGATTTTCTTTTAAATTTCTTTACAAAAAAAAAGAAAAACAGTTGGTCCTCAACTTTATTCCACAGATGGTTTATCTGTGGAATAAAGTTGACGACCAACTGTTTTTTTTTTTATAACCGTTAACAAGCACTTGAAAAATCAGCCCTTAGTTATATTGAGTTAAATGTTTTCGAAATACGATTCTTAACCGAAAAATCAAATGCACACTCCTCATCAAACTAACATTTCTACTGTTTATCAAAGATCGGAAGCAAAGTAAGAGTGCCAACAGAACTCGGTCTACATTATCTCAGGAATAGACAGTCAGACAGTTAGCAACTTTATATTTATGTTGTGTACAGTAATAATATAGAACTGGGGATATTGCTCTAAGAAGATTCGAGGTTGGAATACGGCCAAATCCAAGACCGCGGAGCCTACGACAAGAACTCATTTTTGTCTTTTTCTAAGGTCGAGTTGACTTCTAGTTCAAACAGTATGAGAAGAAAAGCACATGAAAGCTTTACCTACAAACATAACAGAAAAAAGAAGCTGATTGTATATAGGTACCTATTTATTTATTTATGTACACAGTAAAATACATAGAGAAATGATATAATTATAATTTAAAATACAAAGGCGCTGCTTATTTTTTAAAACATTTCTTCCAGCAGACCTGCGAATGGAGAAATGAGAAAGAAATGTAGACAATAGTGTGTGTGAGAAAATATGGATATGCGAAGTCTTAAACTAAAATAAACCTACACATATAAACGTAATAAATTAATATATACTTAAATAAATACATAAAACTTAATATATCTAAACATACATACTATTATAGGTATATAAATACTCACAGTTGAGAAGATAGGTAATGCTCTTTTACTCGATATTTGAAATAAGAAACAGTTTTTAAATCACGAATGCTTTATGAATTTAAGGCTAAGGAAAGTTGGTAGAAGCCGAGTTTAAGAGTATAGTCACTATTTAGGACCGAAATATTTGTCACATATAATATTCTAACTCGTACATATAAATCTATGAAATCTGTCTTTTTCTCAAGAATCACGAACATGCCATGGTATTTGAAATGATCAACTATATGACCATTCAAACACATATTTTATTCATGGAAATGGAATTCTTTCGAGAACTTCAAGTAACACAAGAACTGCAATCTAGTCGACCTGTGGATTTTCAGCTCCAGGAAGCATATTAACTGTTCAGTTATTTTTTACTGCCTCTGCCATTAGTTACTGACTTGCATTATAACGTTCCTTTAGGTTAACGTCTAAAACAAATGTTTTGGAGTACAGCTTGTTTGTTTAAACTGTTTAGTTGGAGTCGAGTCGACTTGTGAAAGAACACAAAATTTTGTTTTTTCTTTGAATTGGCCAAGAGAAGTTTTCCTTTTATACCTAATAATATTCGTGATCTGCAGACTAAAGGCTGACGCAGAAACGAGTTCCAAAAAGCCTCCCAAATCACTTTCATACTTTTTGTATGATCTATCAAGATTACAGGCGGGCCGCATCGCGCTTTTTTGTATTGAAGTGCAATGCGCTGCGACCCGATACGCTGCGGCCCGATGTGACTGTAATGTACGCTTAGCTAAAGGTTTATTTTAACCATTTAATTCAATGTTAGTTTCTGGATTAGTAGCAAGCAAATTAATTTAAAAAAAATATAAAATAAAATAAAACTTTTTCTTCTTGTTGAGTTGATGGTAAATACAAGTATTAGGTATGTTAAATGACTTGAGCACAGTAAGTGCCCAGTAGGGGCGTTAGTAGTATTTTTTAGGTCCTTAGAAGTGCAGGTGTGTGGACAGTTCGGATACTCCAACCTATTGGACATGGTTTGGTCAGGAGCACCGCATTCGCACTAGGTATTTGTGGGATCTATATCCCCCATTTTGCTAGGTTGTGCTTGCAACGGTCCATCTTGGATCCGCAGGTCACGTCTGGGTGACAGATACTCTTGGGGCTGGACGAAGTAATGTGATAGAGGATGCTGTCTTTCCCATAAGTCTCTTCTCACCTTAGGCGACTGGTCTTGGATAGCCTTTGTACAGCGGAGGAAGCTCTTCGGTAACGTAGACTCTAGCTGACCAATCCTTTCACCACGATGGATAGCAGTGATAGTCAATAGTGGTGTGACCGTCGGACTACCAAGTCATAGATCTAGATTTCGAACCCAGGCACGCACCTCTGACTTTTCGGATTCATGTGCGTATTGTATAATTATCACTTGCTTCAAAAACGGTAAAGGAAAACATCGTGAGAAAACTGGCATGCCTGAGAGATATGTTTTTCGACGGCATGTGAAGCCAAGTCAGAGGCCATGGGCGGCTTTAAAATTCTGACAGGTTAGTCTCTAACCACACGAAAAGAAGAAGACCACTTTCAGTATAGTATAATGTACTCTGTGAAGACCACGGTGGCAAACCCAAAAATGATAATAATTAATGAATTCTGTTCCATATAGTATAAATTAAATAAGTTCCTACAATTTTGTGGATGAAAAACATTTTGGCAACAAAAATCATTTCAGAATTTCTTGTGTAGACCGTATCCTATCTAAAAATAGCCATTGTAACCAATATCAATCACTGCACATAACCTCCGTGGTCCCTGTATGATTGCTTGGTGTTTTCATGGTGGTTTTTCCATTAACAATTTCAGATAGGTGGTTGGTTCGAACGATTTCGGTGAAAAGTTTCATCGAAAAAATAAAAAAGGTCGCAAAGGTAAGTGGAATGAAGTGTTTGTGTTGGTATGTGTGATATTGAAAAAGTTTGTGATTATACTTACGATGGGGAAGGCAAGATAAGACAAGGGTTTATGTTTGTATATTATACCAAAGATCTGTGTTTTCTCTCAAAAACCAGTCGATCTACCTACCGTGAAGACTTAGGTGAGGTGAGCTAGAAGATTATTCTACCTGACGTTAGGGATTGACAGAAAAGAAAGAAAGGAAAGAAAATACGTTTATTTGCGGTAAACATGACACAAAGAAAGAACACAAAACAAAAAAAAAAAAAAAAAAAAACAAGTAAGTTGGGGGAAAATATGCGTCACATCCACGCAAAACCGCCATCGCTCAATACAGATAATATAATGCTACGACCTGGGTTAGGTGAAATTAGGCTGAAATTTCGGGGCGCAGCTAGTGAGAAGAGAGATATATAAAAATAATATAAGATTATAGAAAAACTTTTTACAAAAAAAAAAGTACTGATTTCCAAAAACAACACTACAAGTGTTTTTTTTTGGAAGGCGGTTTTTTTTTTTGTTAAAAGTTTTATTTTTCACTTTTTAGTTGTAGTACCTAGCCTACACAAATTCGAATACCACTACCTGTGACAGGAACTTATCATATCATCCACATATTAAGTGGGAAAATATACGTATTACTGAAAAAAAAAAATCTGCTGTTCGCTATATTTATATTCGCATAACTCGTCAAAATATATGGAACAGCTAATTTTTTTCGCGATTTTAGGTTTGGTTCCATAGTAAAAGTTGTTCATAATGCTGAGTAAAGTCACGTGTTTTTTGCGCATTGGTTAAAAAAATTCCTTGTATATGGTAAAGTTGAGGATTAATGTTAAGTACTATGTTTGACGAAAACAAGACTAAAAAAAAAAAAAAAACTATACTTATAAAATCCTAATTTACCTCCAAAGTGCTGGTGTTGAACAAAAAAATTCAAATTAGATCATGAAACTTTGCATAATAACTGAACTAATTTTAAAGCAGATACTATTTTTTCGTTTTTATTACCATTATTTTCGCCATAAAAAGAAATTACCTTAACTATAATTATTTGCGTTTTGGAGCCGCGAGCTCCCCACTTAGTCTCACTCTCACTCAATCCGCGAGCAGTGTGGTGCGAGCGAGTTAAAAAGTGAATTTGAGCTAATGTACTATAGGCTGTTAATATTTATTACTATCTTTACACTGATACCTACCTACAGAATACTAGTTACCTTTATGTGTAGTGTATAACCCAGTGTTAAAATATCTATGCTGAATCTTGTACAGAAACATTTAAACATAACTTCATCAAATAAGACAAAATGCAATCGCAGTCCACGAAAACAAGAACGCTAACCCAAACATTTGTACAAACAGAAAACCAGCCAACGCACAAAAGATCCTTTGTGCAATCGAAGAAATTTGTTCCGTTTTAAAAATGAGCACCTTGCAAATTTTCAGAGGAGTCGCTTCTAGATGGGGAGGTTATTGCAATCTGTGGTAAATGCAACGGAGGTAACTCCGGCCAAGTCGCATTATGCCCCTCATTCCCACCGCGCTTATTGCAAATGAGCTCTGTGGCACTTCTAGAGAAATGCATCGGCATGAATGTGGAAACGGCGACAGAATTGGAGACCTAATTTCGAAATGAAATTATTGTAATAACAGTTTTAAGAAGGTTGCTCTAGCGGTTTGTTGGCTTAAAATCTGCTTTGATGGAGAAAATTTGCATTGACTGTTATCGTTTCTAATTGTTAGGGTTCCACACCGAAAGGGTTATAATGGAACCCTATTACTATGTCCATCCGTCCGTCTGTCTGTCATAAGGTGGTATCTTTAGTACCTACCAAAATAAGAAACTAGTTTAAGATAGTTAATTGATTCAGGCGTGACCTTGTGGAAATCTATTATTAAATACAATAGACGTGGATATATTTAGTAACCGGTTCCGCTTAGCTATTCCTAAAGAGCCACAAAAACCCTAAAAGAAATCGACACGGGTTTCACTTCATAATGGCATCCTCAGGATGACGATTGACCCAGACCTCTGCTCCCAGTGCTTGGTGTGGCAACACGCCGTATTCGGGTTCGCGATAAGTACAAGTTGTACTAAATATATCCACGTCTATTGTATTTTTTGAGAAACTAGTTCTTAATTATTTTTGTATGGTTCTAAGAGAGTAGATTTGATGATACAGAAAAATGATGAATGAGGAGAAAAATGAAACACATTACAATACAAATTATAACAAATTTTATTTTTCTTTCTTCCTTTCTCTTCTGACGATGACATTATTATGGCACAGACTTACATTAAATATAAATAATATGACTAAAGATATTGGAAAAAATAGAAAGCTCATATTTTACCAATTCATTTTATGTAAATTCTTGCATGTAAACCAAGACATATGGTAAGTACATTTTAATTAGCCTACTGTGAAAACAATTGTTACAACAATTTGTACAGTTGTTGTTGTGACAAAATTTAGTTCTATCGTTTGGTTTCGACATAATTTCACGTATAATAAGTACCTATCTATCCGTGTCTGAACGGGTAGTAAGTATACCTAAGTCGGTAATCAATGGGGCAATTCCCGAATTTTCAATAACACATTTTTATCTGTCTCAATCTGTCAAAAAAACATCAAATTTCCCTATATTTTTGACAAAGTTTTAACATTAATTGTCGCTGAGATGAGGTTGCGGATTGAATTTGAACGTTTTTTTTTGTATGAAAATAAGCCTTCTGGACGTTTAAAAAGTTATGCATGAAATTAGATCGAGTCTAGCAACTACAAGCAATCCACGGTTTCATCTCGGCCACACGTAATTAAGAATATTACCTATCATAAGAATACTTGCTTCATATCCTAAGTTCCATACAAACAAATTCATAAATGCTTTAATTTTGTTCAAAATGCTCTCAAATGAGTATGTATTTTTATTAATTCTATTATACAAAATCAATTATAAAAAAAAACTACCTAGCTACTATTTACAATAATGAGTACAAATACAGCATTAAAGAATAGAATTTTGTTATTGTTTTATAATACCAAAGAGGAGTATTATTTTTGAAATAATATCCCTTTGTAAGTAATCGCTCTGACGTTTTTAATAGCGGTAAAAATAATACCTTTTGTAATCCAATCATATTGAAATTCAAACAAAAAGTAACGATGGTAGTCTCTAAATTAAAAATACTAATTAAAAAATCCGCCGTATCCGCCGATGGTGACTGAAAATACGAAAAAAAAAAAGTATTATTACGGGTGTTCATAGAGGGGTATGCGCTAAGGTAACCCACGTTATTCAAATTTTCTTAATTTTTTTGCAATTTGAAGGTCAATATCAGGTTGTTTGTGTTTCTGACGTTTCATAAGTACCCATGTAGGTTTATGTGAAATAAAAATATTTTGAATTTTGAATTCTTACAGAATTAAAATAATTAAAATGATCAAAACAATTCTCTAAGTTACAACTGTACCCTAATTGCGTAACTTATTTTCGTAAACAATTATGCTTAGCTGGTTTCATTTTGACAGTTCAACAACATTCATTGCGTTATTTACGTTGTTGAGCAGATTTTTTTTCCGACTTATGAAGCAATGGATTAGCAATCTGTTTCACATCGAAACAGGTTGTGATGTATTACGCAATTAGGGTACTGGTCTGAAGTGTCATGATTTCATGAAACGATTATTCAATAGAGTAATTTGTTTTTGTTGTATTGATAATTTTAATCAGATTTTTATATTTCGCGGGCTGCGCTGGCGTTTACGCTTACTTAAAACTGTTTGCTTTACTTAAGGCGATGATAACCGACATTTATTTTTTATACTGAAGTTCACAACTAAAAAGTAGTGTTAATGATTTGGAAAAAAAATATGTTAAATTTGAGCATTTTTTAAATAAATTAATATAGTAATATTTTAGTTTATGTTTTAAAATTAATTTGTAAAATTATGTCTAACGCGGATAAGAAAATGAGAATCACGCAAAATCTATCAAGCGTATTTTTTATGTTATTCATTCATTCATTCATTTGAAGATCATTGCAAAGATAATTCATTTTAAAGATATTTTAACTATTGATCTTTTAGTATGCTTGTTTTAGAAAATATCTTTTGTTTTATGTATAATAAATTAATAATGCGTCTAATTTGGGACAGCGCTCTTAGATGGGCGAGTCCAATTATTGGCTGGACGCACGACGCGTTGCGTGAGCTCAGTACAGAACACGCAAGCTGACCACTCAAGGTCACTAGCATATATCTGCGTCTCAAGCCGCGTATATACACCGCAAGGCATGTGCTACGAATGGTTCTCCACGTGTGCCTTAGGCTGTAGGGACGGGGTGATCACTATGCGATATGGCTATTCGTTGAGCGTTAGGCAGGAGCATGCCTCTCAATATGTAAGTGTACACTTAAGGCTTAAGATTTCCTTTTTTAATATAGACTTACCGCTTACGTCTCATAGGTTTATCAGGACCTTTATATGCTTCTACTTCTACACATAGCACTATAAATTTACTATCACAGGGATGACTGAAACAAAAAAAAAGTTTTTATACAAAGCTGTCAGATGCTTTAAAAAATTTATAAACCTTCACACACAACAATTTCATATGGACACAAATAAGCTACGGCAGAAATGTTTAGTGCACTAGGTAAAAAAGTGACTAAAAATGCTTACATTTCTTGGTTTAGTAGTCGATTACTATATAATGAAGATGCAGCCCCACTGTAGTAACCTAAGCCACTCTTCCAATCGTTACAATTTGCAGTTAGATTCGCGGTGCCATAAGAGTCGCTTGTGGCGCCATGCCACACTGTTTTATTTGGCCTGAAAATAATAGGTAATCTTTGTAAATAAATAAAAACTTTCAAGTTCCGGAAGTCTGAAAATGAAATAATATCTAAAAAGAAAATATAAAAACTGTTATACCGGGTGGCAGGGATATCGATGCGAAAACTATTACTTATCATGGATTCAGTACATGATTCTGAACCCAGGGGGGTTCGTTCCCCGGGTCGACGGCGCGTTGTGTTCCACGCGCGCCTCAAAGAGATGTCAGCAGAATTACGGGGTCCGTTAGGGCCGATGCCTGCCGGGGTTGCGAAGAAAACCGAAAGGGAGATCGTGGCCCCCGGCAACAGGGCAACCGAAGGAACACGGGTGGGTTTTAGTCAGTAAGAGTCTGACTCGCCCTCCCGCTCCACCCAGAGCGGGAGAAGTTATTTGATGATTTCCCACCCAAAAAAAAAAGGGGGGGGTTCGTTCGTTGAAATTAAAAGTCCAATAATTAAAAAAAAAAAAAACAGCTGTTTCATAGAAAAGTGCAATACCTACGCGGTCAAAATGTATGGAACAGCTGACTTAAGAAAAAAATACCGAAGTAAAATTTCAACGTAGGGCGGTTGAGAATCATGTATTCAATCCATGGCAACATTTTTCGCGTCGATGTCCCTGTCACCCTGTATGAAAATATTCGCAAATCGCAGTAAAAGATAAAAGAGGTGATAAGACCTTCACCCTAATTGTGTAACAAACTTTCAATCACAATCTGGATGACTTTAGCGGAACGGTAAAAAAAAAACGGCCTAGCCTTACAGTAGTCGCTTAAGATGTGAAAACATCTGACGTGTCACCTTTTTGTTTTCTAAATGTCATCTTGCAGGTCAACCGTTATGCTTGCAGGTCAATGTTGTCGGCTGTTAACCGGACTTTCCTGTGGTTACCTTAATAAATTAAGGCCTCCAGCTAGAGCATTAAACTTAGAAACTATGCGACTACACGCTAATGGCATCCCCTGTGGGGTACGGACCTCGGCTTAGGGCGTCGCTGGGGGAGGACAGCAAGGGACAGGTTGGATCGGATTAATCACATCTCACCTTGGTAATAAGCAACATTAAAGGGGCGGGGCCTTGTCAAGGTCGTTTCTTACAGCCACCTCTAACACCGCACGCACTCATTGGTCAAATCAAATAGTGCGCGCTTCCTGTGACACACTTCCGTCCCTTTTAACGGAATCACTCAGACAGATTTGATTATTTAGATTTTGATTGCAGGTAAGCGAGAGAAAAAATGTTACACATAAAAAATTGAATCATCGCCTGTCACCGGTTTAGACCCAGGCAGCCTTACCGTGGATATCGTAATAAACAATAGGTAGCAATATTAGAGTCTCAAGTATAACAGCGGAGGCTAACAAGCGGGTTCAAAAAGTATTTTTTCATAATACACTGGGCCTTCAAAACCACACTTTTGAAAATGCAATAACTTTTAAAGTACACACAAAATAACTTGGAAATAAGAAGGATTAAAAAAATAATTTAATTTTTATGTAGAATTTTGTTAGTCGATAACTTTCTTTTAAGGAATAGGTGAAAAAAACTTTATAGACTTTTTTGTTTCTGTTTTTGCTTTCACATTTATTTCTTGATCGATGAATTTTAATTCAAAAGCCAAGGTATACCATGCGAGTGCCAGGAACACCTACAAAATTACAACGGCATGCGACGACGGCTTTACCTTGACCATTTTTGTACCTATGTCTTGATATTTGTCTGGATTTTTTTGATGTTACATACTTTTTAGATGACTTTTATTTTTCCGTAGCCGGGTTAAAGTTTTTTAAACTTAATTTTTTATTTATTTCAAAACTCTGACTTCTATAGTTTAGAAGAAATTTGCAATTTTAAAAGTGTGGTACCAAGTTTTAAAAGCCAGTGTATTACAGGCAATTATTATCCCACAGCAGAGCAAAGGTCTCACCTCATACAAACATGCCTCGTTTCAAGCATTGATCACCACAATCAGTGTTTTGGACTGATTGTGGTGATGTTTGTAACGTAAAAATTAAAAGATTGAAGTAAAAATATTGTTACATACCAGTTAGAGTCAATCATAACGCTTCTCCCACTGAAACTGAAGATAGCTGCTAGATTAGCAAACTCCGCACTTCTTCCAGCAAACATACTTGCCCAGGACTTGAATAAAATAGACCCGTTTAGATTAACAACTGGAACATTCCAGTCAACCCTTTGAACGAGGTGTTTGAGGTCTTGATCTCTGAGGAAGAGGGAATTATTCTTTAATCAATTCCCGTGATGATGAGTAAACCAGTACAATTGAATACACAGTCGGCCTAAAATATCCCCACTGCTGGGAAACACCTCGACGCTGTCAGAGGAAGTGGACTCTAAGTAATAGGTCCCCGACACGATCAATTGCAATAGGGATGAGGATTTTTTTTTGTTTTGTCTTTCAGGTAGATTATTAAAAAATATTGAAAACGTATTGTTTTTCTTTTTTTTACATAATCAAAAGATGACGGCGATAAATTTAGTTAAAATTCGCCATGACGTCACTTGTATGTAGATTTTATACTTACTTGTGACGTAGCGACCCCCACTTTCCAACTTTAATGCGTTTTATCTAAGTCATTTTTTATTAATATGATAAAGCAAAAAATACGTGTCTATTTTTTTATTTTATTATCTGACTGACGGACTAAATAGAAATTCTCTTTTTTTCCTATTTTAGTAATATTGTCAACCGCTTCAATTGCATTCGGTAGACGATCAATTTGCGCATCAATGTGTATCAGTAACGTAAAAATTGACAATTACAATTGATCGTTTCGGGGACCCTTAAGCAACCCCGTGGGTCAAGTAGGGGTTGTAGTGCGGTTTAGTGGACGAATGAATTGTTGGTTTTAAGATATTATGGTTATCTCACGATGTTTAACTTCATAGTTTGGAGAGCGTTTTGAGATCAGTGTTCATGAAATTTTTGCAAAGTAAATTGAGCACTCGTAAGTTAAGATACAAAATTATTACAAAAGTAATGTTTCGTGCACCTTAGCGTTGATAGGTCTTGAACTTATTAATGACGTAGTAACTGTAGTGATTTTTTTTTGTGTTTCCTTTTCTATTTACCTTGTTGCCAAGAATGGCCTAAAAGTAGCTCCTAGTTTGTTCATCCTGCCCTGCTTGTAACAAAGGTGATCACCAGCTTCACGACCCTTTTTGTTATTACTCGTTATGTAGCCTGGATATGGACTGTCAAGCGCTGCCATTCGTATCTAGGAAAAGGAGATAAGTATATTTTCATTTCGTATGAGACCAACCAATTTGAAAGATTTTGAAGGAAATTCCTAATCCGTTATTTCATTATTTTTTTTAAACTTCGTCTTCTCGATAACGTAAATAACGTAATTAATATTTTTGTACCTTCAATATAAAAGGCCTTGCCTTTGTGTGTTTATACAATTACCCCGCTGAAACGTTGAGGTATTTTTTCGTAGTAATTAGTGCATGGACTCATTGTCAGGTTTAGGATTAACAAAAACGTATGATGTATAAAGTAAAAAAAATATCAAAATTACTACGTAATTGCGAGGCATGACCTAGCGGAAATCCATTATAAAATACAATAGACGGGGATATATTTTATTATTTAACTGCGATTGTTCGCGTCTTATTGCGCTGATAGCGGTCCGAGCCAAGGTGGTCCGAGAAGTATATAAGTAGGTACGGGCGATAAGGCTCAAAGTCCGGTTAAGCAGCCAAGACCTTAGTGGTCAAAATTGCGAGTTGCCATAGTTAAAAAAAAAAAACGATAAGGCTAACTCTGCGTTCAGAACTCGGTGTGGCAACATGCCGTGTTCAAGTTCGCGACAAGTCAATCGTCATCCTGAGGATGCCTCGTTGAGAGGTGAAACACGTGTCGATTTCTTTCAAGGGTTTTTATGGCTCTTTAGAAATAGCTAAGCGGAACAGGTTACTAAATATATCCACGTCTATTGTATTTTATCAAAATTACTTATTACTAGAATACATTGTCGTCAATTTTATTGAATTTTATGAAGATACTTACAACACCTCTATTAATATACTGTCTACCCGTAGTAGTATCAATAATAGGGTTGGTAGTAGATGGTGGTATTGGTTTTAACGTGGTGGTAGTGGGTTTCAAAGTAGTGGTAGTCGTGGTGGTAGTGGTGGTAGGTGGCAGCGGTGGTGGTTTGTAAGTGGTGGTAGGTGGCGGCGGTGGTGGTTTGTAAGTGGTGGTAGGGGGCGGTGGTGGTGGTTTGTAAGTGGTGGTAACTGGCGGCGGCCTCGCGTCGATCATTGAAGACATCTGCAAATAGTTGGACAGAAATGTACTGCGGTGGTTTCTAGACCAACGATATCGAGGTAGTCATTAATTTCGATTTTTTATTAAACAATTGTTTTGATTTACTAGGTGCGAGACTGCGACTAAAATATTTTCATTTGTTTTTCATTAAGAATTACTCACAAGATTAAAAATTATCTAAAATCAAAATTTTCTACATTAAAATGTCTAAATTTATTTTTAAAGACTTCACAAAAATACTCAGCCGAAAGAAACACAGAATGAGAAAAGTATTACAAACATATTTAGAATCAATAATGCTATTTACCTCAACATTTCGCCAGCCGTTTTCAACCCTGAGAAGCAATATTTCCTCTAGTAAAACGTATGCTAACGTTCCCAGCTTCGTTTCCTCTGTTCTCTGCAAAAGGAAACCAATTATGTACATATATTTACCTATTGTTCAGAGTAATGGAACCGTTCAGGTAAAAATATTTCGCTTTGAATAGTTTTCCTGTTTTCATATAACATGCTTGTTTTTAACTTTGGTTTCCTTGGGTTGATGTTTATTATTTTAAGTATAATCAGCCTACTATGTTCCCACTAGTGGGACACAGGTTTCCTCTCTTCGAGAGGGAGTGGGCTGTAATCTACCACGCGGGCTCAGAGCGGGTTGGTAGATGTCAAATGTCTACGAACTTTTGGTTCTAGGACAAGCCGGTTTTCTCACGATGTTTTCGTTCACCGTTTAGAGAGCAGTGGTGATGAAATTATTTACACAAAGGAAAACGCCTGCTTGGGTTCGAACCCACGATCTACAACTCGTAAGTCACGGCCGTTACCACTAGGTCAACACTGCTCTATTGTTTTAATGTTGCCACTATTCGAAAATTATTTAGCTACATTTTGTCGAAAGAAAATAGTAATAAAACGATTAATTCAATGTTACAAGGATTTTCTTAACAATAATTAATTATAATTAATTGGATAATCGTAAAATAAAATTCCACACACAACTGCCGGACACAAGTTTCTTCCATGATACTAAATAGTTTCTCCCGTGATACTAAATAGTATCACAGGAGAAACTTATGTACGCAGTGGTATTTACCAAACTGCATAAAAATCCGAGACAATTCCGCTTTATTATTAAAATATTAGCAAAAAATACCAAATATTCAGAATACCTTCAGTAAACCTCGTTTTGTTCTATAGACGACAGTATTGAGTTCAAACCAGTCGTCTGGGTCAAATGGATCACCTGGAAATTTAAATTTTCTTATGAAATATGCAAAGAAATTTTTTGTTTGGTTTTAAACGTTTTTCCATTTCGGAATGACATCGTTGATGTATTTTTACTTATATGTTTTATTTGGCAATAATGGCCGACTTGATTAATGGCAACTAAATGGCGATTAGATTTTCGTAAAACAACAAACGGTATGAATTACATTAATCAAGCTTTAGTCTCTCACTGTTGTTCAAAGTCGATTTGTAAGAAGACTTATACCCTTATAGATATATTATATACAGGGTTATTGCTTATATGCCGGTAATCCAAGGGGATGTAGGAGAGGTCATTTACAACCAAATGACCCCTTTTGACTCCTATGAAAATGTCAGCCATTTTCGAGTCATTTGACATTTTATATTATTATTTCGTTCATTTGAAAATGAACTAGCATTATAAATTATTTTCTTACCAGGCCGTTTTGGAAGGAAAGAATTTTCCTGTAACATTATTACCCCTGGTTCTCCAGGTTCTCCCTTTGGTCCAATTATAGATACCCCAGTTTGTCCCGGAGGTCCGGCCGGACCCTGTGGTCCCATGTCTCCCTTTGGTCCAGTTACAGATTTGCCATTTTTTCCGGGAGAGCCCGGCTTTCCTGGTGGACCAGGTTGGCCTATTATTGGAGCTCCGGTAGATGCTTCCACACATTTTCCAGGAGGTCCCTGTGGTCCTACTATTCCTGGCTTACCAGCGTCACCTGTAAGACCTCTGTCGCCTTTAGCGCCCTTTAGCTGTAATAAAAGGTTTTTTTTTTTTATTCAATACAGTAGTAGTAGTAGTTTAGAAAAACAACGCAGTCACACAGACAGACACGAAAAGCGAATTCAATTTATAATATGAAAAGATAATATGTTAATAAATATTTAATATTTTATAGCATCAGGTAATACAATCTGTAATAATAGATACAAGGAAGTTAAATAAATAGTTGTATTAGGTAGATACTTATGAATTTCCTATAATTTTACATTTTACAAAACTTACCGTGTACAAATCAATTTTTGGCGTACTTCCTTTTTCACCCTTTTCTCCAATCGTGCCATTAAATCCAGATGGTCCCATGGGTCCCTAGAAAGATAAAAATAAGACTCAAACCAAATTGTTGAGAATGAAAATATTAAATTAAAAATTAATGTAATAATTTGATCATTTACAAGCAGCCATCATAGCTGTAGTAGTTAAGCAGTCTTAAAAGAGAAAATAATGTGTTCACTTTTTACATCGAATAAAATTTAATATTAAATAAAAGACACGTTGCGCCGACCCCAACTAAATTGGGATAAGGGTGAGAGAATAATGATGAATAATAAAAGACTTGATTACTAAATCAATATTGAACCTTACCACAGGGCCAGCAGGACCAGGATCTCCTTTTGATCCTTTGGGACCAATTGGTCCTATTTTTCCCGTTTCTCCTGTACCGCCGGTTGGTCCTGGTTCACCTTTAAACCCTGTATGACCTCTGTCTCCTTTGGCACCCTAAAATGGATACACAATTTATACTTATATGTTTTTATAAAATCAAATAAGTCATTCATAATATTAAATAAGTCATAAGATACATAATTATACGTTTATTAATACAATTACTGTGTATTGTGTAAGAAAAAAAACAACTTCAGACCTTCAATAACGCTATTTTTGATTCAGGAACTTCCCCAACTGGACCAGGTTCACCCTGATCTCCTTTAGGTCCAATATTTCCCATTGGGCCGACTTCCCCTGTTTTTCCAGGTGTACCATCTTTGCCATCCTTCCCATTTTGTCCTGGTAAACCAATCGGTCCGCGATCACCTTTGGCACCCTACAATATTTTCTTGAATGAGAGTCCTGCATGATCACTAATTTAATATTGTGGACCATTCCAAATCAAGGAACGGCCCCTTAAACAGTTTTATATACAGGGTAAATTTTTAACCAGTGCGCAAACTTTAACACGTGACTTTACTCATCATTATGAACAACATTATGGGACCAAACCTACAATGGCGAAAAAAATATCAGCTGTTTCCTACATTTATGTTTGCAAACTCGTCAAAATGTAGGAAACAGTAGGTTTTTTTTTTATTTGTTATTTTATACGGAAATAAAACATGGATAATTTAAATTCGTTGTTACGGTAATAGATGGAGTTGGTTCAAGTCTTGAATAAGCGACATCAAATTTTACTGTAAAATATAAATAAAAACCGAAAACAAATGATTCCCTGTTTTCAATAGGGGTTAATGAAATACCTTTTCACCTCTATCTCCTGTTTCTCCTTTAAGGCCTCTCAGTTTTTCCACAACAGCTGCATCTGGAATATTATATAATATTTTTATATTCAGACCACATTGGAAATAAGATTAGGTGGAGCTGCTTTAATACAATGCTACAGTGGAGTTTCTTGACGGCTTTTTTCTATTGGAATCGAACAATTTGAACCGTGCACCTAGCTTTTGACGTTTCATAGGTGAAATGATGATGTGGATAGCACCGAGCGCAGACTTGGCTTGGCTTGGTGTGGCAACACGCCGTGTTCGAGTTCGCGACAAGCTAATCGTCATCCTGAGGATGCCTCGTTAAGAGGTGAAACACGTCTCGATTTCTTCCAAGGTCTTTTCAAGACTCTTTAGAAATAGCTAAGCGGAACAGGTTACTAAATATATCTACATCATCATTTTA
Source organism: Omphaloscelis lunosa (assembly GCA_916610215.1). Taxonomy (NCBI): domain Eukaryota; kingdom Metazoa; phylum Arthropoda; class Insecta; order Lepidoptera; family Noctuidae; genus Omphaloscelis; species Omphaloscelis lunosa. The sequence goes on along the minus strand of OU744261.1, from coordinate 14,601,271 downwards.
TAATGGATTTCCGCAAGTTCACGCCTGAATCAATTAACTGTTTCATAGGTGCCCATTTAGGTTTATGTGAAATAAAATATTTTGATTTTGATACGATTGGATATTCGACTCCCTTGTATTTTTTCCAGGAAACGCATTTAATTATAAGTAAATTATGTCTTAAACATACAGAGGTTTATTTATAATTGTTGCTTAAAGTTAAGTAATGATTAGCGACTGTTTAACCATACATTTTTGAGGTTTGATCGTCACTTAACTTTAAGCAATGTTTGTAAATAAGCCCCTACGTTCTTAAGAGAAATTAATAAAATGATTAAATCCAAAGAATACCTGATACGTTTTGTTTAACCGAAAAATAACAATACAACGCAATGTATAGGCACAAATGAATACGAAAGCTTTATCAAGATATATCGGTCACTCTGTCCCTTTCACTCCTCTCATGATAAAAAAGGGTAGCAACAAAAACATACCCAATACCACACAATAATACAACAACGTCGAGTCAGGATCAAAGCCAAGAGCCGATAGTAGCAAAAAATGTTTGGGGATTCAATCTACTTACGTTATTACATTTTCGTGACCAGAATGCTTTGTTTGATATTGAAATTTATTCAGATTATATAATGTCTCGAACTACAATTGTAAGGTCTAAATAAATAGTATGGAAATCGACGACTATGTGAGGAGATTTCTGTATTCCTTATTAAAAATCTTGAAATATTGACAGTTATAGACTATATGTATAAATGTATACATATGTTTATATAATGGTTCGAACTACAATGGAAATGTCTAAATAAATTGACGATGTGAGAAGATTTTTGTATAAACACTTTTTTTTTAAAACTTGGAAAATTGACAGTAATTTTCTGTTACAACTGATCGAATCATTCTCACTACCGTAATAAAAATATTTACCAGACAGCAAGGTATTAGCGGAGCTAGAGGAGGTCGTGGCTAAGTAATAACAACCACACGGGCCAATCCATCAGGTTTAAGCTATGCTTGCCGGGTTTGGTCCGTGGATGGGCGACCATCTTTACATACCGAGACTCCTCCGTGCCTCGGAAAGCACGTTAAACCGTTGGTTGTCATTTGTGGATCTTTTACAGTCGTTACGGGTCATCAGAAGCCCGAAAGTCTGTCAATCAGTCTTACCAAGGGGTATCGTATTACCCAGTTACTGGGTTGTGGAGGTCAGTTAGGCAGTCGGTTCATGTAAAATACTGGTATTCAGCTGCATTCGGTTAGACTGGAAGCCGACCCCAACATAGTTGGGAAAAGGCTAGGCAGATTGATTGACCTGCATTAATATTAGACTACCTCGTTAGTTTAGTGATCGCAAGCGCTACTGCTCAACGTGAGGTCCTGGGTTCGATTCCCAAGTCGAGCAAACTGTTCTTTGTCTGAAATATCCAATATATTTCCGGGAATTTCAGTAGTAGCTTGGATTCTGGATTTGTGCCCGGTTGATGGCAATGGGCTCGCCTCCTATTAAGTACATAGGACTTAAACATTCCTGGCGAAATGTGGGTTTACTATAGTTACACATCTGTTTAACCCTTCGAGGAATTTGTTTGTTACCTACTCATGTTCTCGAAATCGGCACTAACGATTTAGAAGAAAGTTGCAATATAGGGGTTTACGGGGGCGAAAAATCTGGAAAAAAAAATTTTCTTCGTGTTTTCACCCAAGCAGAGCTCGGTCGCCCAAAGTTAAGAACAAGATAATGATATGACTTTATTGACATTAGAATAATGATCATGGCAGTATTGAATAAGTAGGTACTATACTATAAAATTATCATTCTCTATTTTCACCAGAGCAGAGCTCGGTCGCCCAGATACTTATAAATTAAAGTCGCTTTTCGTGTTTGTCTGTGTGACCGCGTTGTTCTTTTAAACCGCGCAACAGAATGTGATGAGGTTTTCACCGTCGTTTAGAGAATTTATTCCGAAAGGTTTATGTGTATAATACGTTAGTAGTTAAGTTACATTTAAGTAAGAAATCTCCCTGATTTGGCTAGTCGTAAAAACCGTGCGAAGTAAGAGCGGGTCACTAGTTTAATATTTTAAATACGAAAGAAAAAGAAAGAAAGAAAATACGTTTATTTGTGGTAGATATGACGCAAAGAAAGATAATAAAAAAAAACACGGAAGTAACAAATTGGGGGAAAATATGCGTCACATCCACGCAAAACGGCTATCGCTCAGCATAAATGCTGTGACCCCATGCGAGACAGAGCCCCAGCGCTGATTTTTAGCGACAGCCGGCGCTGACGTAATGACGTCAACCGGTGCAGCATATTGTGAAATAACAAGTCAAAAAAAAAAAAATGTAATACTTAGTCCTAAATGTTTACACAAATATAATATTTAAAATGGCAACATTCCGTTCCGTCGGCGACTCACGCGCCGCAGACTTCTTGCAATCTGTGCGCGTAGCTGTCATAAAACTATTTGCTTGACGTTTTGACATATTGGTTATTATGTACGATAAAGAACTTACTTTCTGCGTCTAGGACTGATGTTAGAGATGCTGGTAAGCCGGCTAAACCGGGGACACCTTTGTCTCCTCTTTCACCTGGAAAAAGAATGGTCATTGTTATGTTATGATTTGAAAACAAGTTCAAAATATCCTAAAAATGTCCAATAAAAATAAAGAGTTGAGAACTTCATTATGAAGGTAATGAAAACACAAGCATTTTTTTAATAGATGGCTACTATTAATTAAAACGATATATTTTCCTATCTAAAACTAGGAACCTTTATAGTTTGGTCAAGTCTGTCTGTCTGGCACTAAAAAGCTATAATTTTACTGTGGTTATTATTCAATTAATCATGTGCACAGATTTGTGAAATAACTTCATGAAAATTTCGGTTTTTTTTCAACTGGTTTTGCGTGGTAATGCCACGTTGTAAGCGCACAAACCAGCAAGCAGGGTTAGTTACAGTTTTTTTACCTCTTTTGCCGCTCTCTCCTGGTTTCCCATCTCTGCCTGGTGTGCCTGGTAATCCATTCTTTCCTGCCTCACCAATACTACCTTTTTCCCCCCTGGGACCTTCAAGACCTAGGCGGCCCTAGAATATTTATTTTATTTACTTTATTTAAAAAAAAAAACAATTTATATTTACTATTTCCATCAGACACAAGTTATCGGTCAATATCTATTACCAATTACACCAACAATCATAAAATTAGATTATATTACATAAAACTAGACAAAATATTAATAAATTAGATTAGGTGAAATTAGACAAAATTTGATAAAGGTAGATAAGATTAGGTAGAACTGGGATAAAAATTGGAATAAAATTATAAATAACAAAATACAATTTATTTTATATACTCCAAGGAGATTGTACTGGGAGTGGCAAAGGACTCCAGGTATCGAGTAGCAGTGTTTAGGAATTTCAGTTCAGTACTCGAGAAGTCATCTGAGGATTCGTCCTACAGCAAAATGTTGTTAATATTGGTGAGAGCTAGGTACAATGGACTGGCCTGAAGGCCTGAGGGTTATGGTACTGGTTTGAGGTATTGCAAATAGACGACGTTGGCGAGGGCGAAGTGTGTGTCTAATGGGTAGTAGGATTTTATGTGTTTTTGAACCAAAAATTGATTCAATAAAACACTAACTTTCACAAAATAAATATGTTTTATATCATATCATCATTTATCAATATTACCTACATATTTGCATAATTAGTTCGTGATTCTTACCTCAACACCCTTTTCTCCTCTTGGCCCCTTTTCACCCTGTGGACCTTTTTCTCCTTGAACACCTTTTTCACCTTTTTTGCCTGGAGGTCCCATCGGCCCATCAGCACCTCTTTCCCCATGTATCACAACGGTTCTCAATTTTATGTCCTCTTCTGTTTCCTGTCAAAGTTACTTCTGAGATATTTGTTTGGCTCTAAAACTCTTATTGATTGATTACAATTTTTTGAACAAATAATAAATTGTGCTAACTATAGTGGTACTTCTTAGTTGTTCAGATAATTTTCATAGTCAAAAAGAAAGTAATCTAGTCAAATTAAATACTTTTCACTACACTGCCATTACATTACCTACTGCTCAACAAGAATAAAATAGGAGAAAAGAACAAATATTCACCCAATATTTTTCACCCGGCTCTCCTTTCGGTCCTTTTGGTCCTTGTTCACCCACTGGCCCCGCCACGCCATCCTTACCCGGCTCTCCTTTAGCTCCAATGGCTCCATCATTACCCGGGGCTCCATCGTCTCCTCTTTCTCCTGTTTCTCCTTTCAAACCTTGTGGTCCTCTGTCGCCTACAGGCCCAATGTTACCCTAGGTTCGAAAATAACAGCATTAAAAGTCTGCTGCTCATCTGTACTTAATTTTTATTTCAGGGTGTATTTAATTCTCTTTAAACGCTTTTTGCTAACTCGTAAGTTTTTATTTTCATGACAAGAAATAAGAAACAAAATAATATCGGGTACAGGTTTGTGAAATCAGTGAAATGTGACACAAATTGGCCGTCCTAGTTTATGCAATTTAATATTAATTGTAAACAAAACAACTAGGCGAATTTGTTTCAAATTGTGTTACATTTTGAGGGAGGAGCTCGTGGCTTAGTAATATTAGCCGCACAGGTCGATCCGTTAAGCTACGCTTGCCGAGGTTGATGGGTCCGTGGATGGGTGACCATCTTTACTTACCGAGACCACTCCTTGCCTCGGAGAGTACGTTAAGCCGTTGGTCCCGGCTGTCATTCGTTAATCTTTGACAGTCATTACGGGTCGTCTGAAGCCCGAAAGTCTGACAACCAGTCTAACCAAAGGGTATCGTACCTATTACACGGTTAGACAGGCAGTCGCTCAATGTAAAATACTGGTATTCAGCTGTATCCGGTAAGACTGGAAGCCAACCCCAACGTATTTGGGAAAAGGCTAGGCAGATTATACCTGAGTAAATGACGCAGTTTATGCTCAAACTTAACGCATTTATTTAAAGGCATTTTTGAATTGTCAAGTAGTCGGTCAGTCAGAAACATGAAGCTATTTGCCCATTCCAAAGCATAACATAACATAGCATAGAATAACGGACAAGAAACTTCATGGGCACTTTTAAATCAAAATATTGGTACAATTTGCTGGTCAAATCCTCCATTTTAAAATTATCGGTATTGTGAGAGCGATGTAGAAAAACGTGCAGGTTAAAAGAGTCCAGAGTAAAAAGTAAAAAAAAAAAATCTTACAGTTTCACCTGTTCGACCGGGTGAGCCGTCAGTTCCTGGTAGCCCTTTTTCGCCAGCAGGCCCTTTCATTTCTGGCATTGATAGCAACAAACTTGATACTACTTTTGCTGAACATTGACATGCCTGTAAGTTGAAGACGGTCACAATCAGATTCTGACTTTTTCTGAATTTATGTTATTTTATTAGTCCTCGATACCAGCGCCAATCACCAGTAATAGCCAAATGTGCAAGACGGTGGTTGTGAGTAAGATATTGACTAGCAATTTTAACTTGTAATTTTAATCTAAAAGAAAGAAAGTAAGAAAGAAAGACAGAAAGAAAATAAATTTATTTGACCTGGGTCAAATAAATTTATTTATAGAGAACACGGCTATTATTATTTGTAATCGGTTACTTGAAATTTGAACTAAAATATTGGCGTCTCTCTAGTACAATAGTTTTTAGCAATTAATGTAATGCAAATCACATTTCTCTCATAATATAATTACTGCCTCGTTGGTCTAGTGGTCGCAAGCGCTACTGCTGAGTATGAGGTCCTGGGTTCGATTCTCGGATTGGGCAGTGTTATTGGGTTTTTCCATCTGGAATTTCTCAGTAGCAGCCCGGAGTCTGGATTTGTGCCCGGTTGATGGCAATATGCTTGCCCCCTATTACATGGAACTTAAAATAACTGGCGAAATGTGGGTGTACTAAAGGTACACCTTTGCCTAACCCTTCGGGGATTACAGGCGTGAAGTTATGTTATAATTATTATTGGACATGTCGAAAATTCTTTTAGCAATACGTCGCGTTCAAATAAATCAAATAACATTCAAGTACTTACTCCTTCAGCTCCTGTTTGGCCAACTAGCCCTTGTAGACCTTTTGGTCCCTGCGGTCCCAGATCACCCTGGAAAAAGAATTTAGGTATAAAAGTCACCAATATTATAATGTAGGTAACAGAACTATTTAACATGTTTATTTGGAGTATGCATCTGAAGTTTATTGTTGGTGAAAGTAATAGTGGTTCATAGGTGATGGAGTGAAATAACAAAACAGGCCAGGGTCACACACGATAAGTGAATTATTCAATATTTTCATTGAATTTGCCATAAAAACCAATCATAAATATGGAAACTCCAAAATCATAGATAGATCATTATCTGGCGTTGGTATTGTCAACGGTTTTTACTACCCATGTCCATGCAGTAGGACACAAAGGCTATTAAAAAGAAATGGGCTTACTCACTTTTAGTCCAAGATCACCTTTGTCCCCCTTTTCACCTTTCATTCCTTTTTGACCAGTCAAGCCTATTTCTCCTTTCATACCCACCGTTCCCGTTTCCCCCCTTTCCCCTTTGTCTCCTTTTTCGGCCAATAACGGATCTGTAACAATTCAAGACTAATTTTAATTATGTCTTTTAAAGTTTTTTATTTGTTAGGGACTGCGTGAACATTAAAGGCTGGCTTATTCCTTTTTGACCAGTTAAGCCTATATCTCCTTTCATACCCATCTTTTTCGTTTCCCCCCTTTCCCCTTTCTCTCCTTTTTCAGCCAGAAACGGTTTTGTAAGAATTGAAGACTAATTTTAATGATGTCTTTTAAAGTTATTTATTTGTTAGGGACTGCGTGAACATTAAAGGCTGGCTTATTCCTTTTTGACCAGTTAAGCCTATATCTCCTTTCATACCCATCTTTTTCGTTTCCCCCCGTTCCCCTTTCTCTCCTTTTTCAGCCAGAAACGGATCTGTAAGAATTCAAGACTAATTTTAATGATGTCTTTTAAAGTTATTTATTTGTATTATTGAAATGCGTGAACATTTAAGACTGGCGGCCATTACAGCCGCATCAGGGTTTTTTGCAATACGGTGCGGACAGCCCAAATATGTGCTGCGCTTTATAATTCTTCTTTTATACATCTGCCCCTTTATTTACAAACGTTGAATGATAAGCGGCTGTTTAATCATACATTTTTGATGTTTAAACGTCTTTTAACTTTAAGTAAGGATTATAAATAAACCCCTTGATTACTTCGTGTATTTCGGTGGTATAATATTCAATCAATCAACTCAGCCTATAGGAGTCCACTGCTGGACATAGGCCTCTCCCAGGCTGCGCCCCAAAACCCTATCCAGTCTGTCCCAGTCACCTTTTAAGCTCGTCAGTCCATCTAGCTAGAGGCGTCCCACACTACCAACAAACATATATAATAGAGTTCATAGATATTTACCTGATGTCCTCGTAGAAGGTAGATCATCTCCACGTAGCTGTTAAAAATAGTAATAAAATATGAGATTTTCAATTGAAAAATAGGACAACGTAGGTTATTGGTTATTTTTCTTCACATGGTTTTAACAACAACACTGCAATAAGCGCAAAGATTGATTAAAGTATAAGGTCTAAAAAGCTAAAACAATTGTGTTAGAATTTTGAGGTGTTAGACAATTATAACAGGTTTTGTAATTTTTCACAGATTGTTTTTTTTTTTTTAATTTTGGTATTTTTGTAATACTGCTTTTTGCTAGTCGCACACACTATTATGAACGTGACGCAATTAAAAAAAAAAATGCTTTTATTTATACACATAGTCCTAATATTAAAACCCGGTTGAATACACAACTTCTTTTTTTAAGTCGGTTAAACATGAAAATTTAAATTTCGCCAAAGCTTCCTAGACTATTTCAAGCCCTCTTGCATAACAAAGTGTTTCTGGGGATATTTCAAGCAAACATTAGTTAAAGGACAGTACTCACCGCGAGCATTCGCTCTATGAATTTGTCTTGCAAACATTCGTTTCGCGAGCTTTTGTTACGCAATGAACTGGTACTCACCAAACTGTCTGCTTCGCGAATGAATGTTATACATGGCGCACACTATCCGTCATGCGACTGCGACCGCTTGGCGAATAGACGCACCGAGAGGCTGCAGCCGACATTTTTCACAATATTTTGTTCAAACCTCCGCATACTTGGTGGAGTTCGAGACAAGATGCAAATTGAAACGACAGTGACGTTCATAGTTGCGTAACAAATGCTGCGCAACGAATGCTTGCAAAACTCGGAAGCGAATGCTCGCAGTGAGCACCGTTCTTAATATATATATTTTTAAACACAAGTTTAAATTTTGTTTTATTTTACATGATAAAAAACCATGCGCCTTAGAGCCATATCTCACCGTGACGACATGGCGTCATCGCTAGGTCGCGCTGCCAACTAAATGTATACAGCTATACAGGTTGGCAGGGATATCGACGCGAAAACTATTACCATGGATTCAGTACATGATTTTGAACCCCCTGCGTTGAAATTTTTCTGCAGCTGTTTCCGTGCAATACCTACGCGATCAAAATGTATGGAACAGGTGATTTTTTTAAAATAACCAACGAAAAATTTCAACGCAGAGGGGTTCAGAATCATGGTCTAAATCTATGGTAACAGTTTTCGCGTCGATGTCCCTGCCACCCTGTACGGTGGGTGGCTTACCTGGCGTCCGCTTGGTTACACAGCCATCGATACATTTTGTTGACGACGCGAACTGGCTGTACCGTCATGGCGTCCCAGTGAGGTATAATATATACATATATACATAGTATATGGCTCTTAAGGTTAAGCCCAAAAAGTTTGACTTTTTCAAATTATAATGTTTTCTACTCCACTACTAAAAGTCTCATTCATCAAACAAGCAACGCACTTACTGAGTCAGTGGTTGATTTCATCTACGAAAAAAAATATTTATGTTAAATAGTGATACCACTTCAAACAAAACCGGTGTGTACATATTAGTAATTAATTATACTTATTAAACAAATTATAAACTGACATAGCCCTAAAATACTCACCTTACTCAAATGCAACTTAACTCTTGCACCACAAATCACTAAATACATTTAGCACTAAACATTAGTAAACATATTATTCAAAACATCATTCCGTCTCTGTCATTTCCAAACGATTGACAGAAATAGTACGAGGATTTAAATTCGTTCAGTGCTAAATGTATTTAGTGATATGTGGTGTAAGTATTTCTGTCGCTTCAATACAGTTAAAAGGGACAAAGACAGCATGAGATTTAACGGTGACTTAAAGTTGAGTTGTGTTTCAGTAGTGTAGCTAATAAATATGTATGTTTAAATTAGCCTAGGGAAGAATTCCTAATAAAACAAGACTTATCGGTTAATAAGAGAGCGAATTTTAAACAATTTTTTACAAACAACGAAAAATGTAATTTTATAAATAAATACTTTAAATACCCTAATGTTGTATGTACATTAAAAGCTAGCCAAGTGTTAATTACTAAAAGAGTTTAAAAGCCAGAACGAATTTAACCCAATATAGTTTTAATCGCCGAAATGAAAATAAAAATAAATTTGGAAAAATGTATTGTCAAATCTTTTTAACACGGATTAATAAAAATATATAAAAACTAAATGAATTATAAAATAAATAAATGCATATTTATTTAAAAAAAAAGGAAAACAAGACTAATGAATAATTATTAATTTTGTAAAATTCGGCAAAATACGTCACATTGTGATTCGGTTTCGTAGAATCGATTTGCGTTAAAAAGATTCCAAAAAGTTAGAACATCAAGTTTCAAAAAGAACAGCAGCAGAAAGCGACAAGAATCTGAATGTATGTGAATATAATACTAACTATATCTGTAATTTCTCTAGCCTGGAATGTCAAAAAACATATTAAAATGGGCACAAAAACAAATGAAATGAAAACAAATTTTATAAAATTTTAAATACCTACCGTGCCGCAAATAAACTGTAAGGTGTTGTCATTAGCATCAGTATACAAGGTTATTTCTTCAATAGCACCCTGAAACAATACAAACAAATTACGTCAGATATCTTAATCTGTGGAATATTTGATCCGATCCAGCCTATCTTTTGCCCACCTCCCCCAGCGACGCCCTAAGCCAAGGTCCCCCGCAGGTGGTGCATTTAGCGTGTAGTCGCTTAGTTTATAAGTTTTATGCCCTGGCTGGAGGCCTTAATTTATAGGATAGCCCGGTTTTAAGCAACCGACAACCTCCTAGGCAGTCATACGAGATGCCATAGAAAAAATGCCCGTAGAGTAAAATTAACATTTGTGTAGTTTTTGCACGGAAAATCTGTCAAAATTTGAAAATTATTATTCCTCGGAAAAAGAAACCTGGTGTTGGAAAAATCACAAGAACCACAACCTCACCACATCGCAGCGAGAAATTATGGCCAGCAGGGTTACGTGTGAATAGTGCGATGTGGTTACGATGTAGCCAGACATGTGTGTTTGCAGACACACTGATCGATTCTAGCTGTGACGGTGTCGTCGCGTCGACGCAACTTTGTGTTTGCTATGTGGCCGGGTGTTAGGCTGTCTGTTCACTAGAGCGGAGCGAGGCAATGGAGCGGAGAAATGTGTCAATATTAACCAATAGAATCTAAACTCCGTTTCAGAGCTTCGCTCCTATTGGTTAATATTGGCAGATTTCTCCGCTCCGCTGCTTCGCTCCGCTCCAATGAACAGACAGCTTTGTGACTGCGACGTGGCCTGGATGTGGTCAGTAGCAGGCAAGTAGGTACAGTCGGCTGCACGTCGGTGGTAACACTGGCTTTGAACTGTTCTGGCATAATTTGGAGTTTCATTAGAATAAGGGGCCAACTTATACTAGTTTTGTTCCCACTGCCGAATGGCCTAATAATAATAGCAGTGATAGCCATCGTGAGGAAACGCAGGAGAGATATTTCTCGACGGCATGTGAAGCCAAGTCAGAGGCTCATGGGAAAACTCTGACACCAGTTTAGTCACTAACCACACGAAAAGCAGAAAAGCGGCCTAAAATAACCTAAACCAAATAAATTAACTCTTCACACAGCTCAAAAATAGGCACGCATATTGATACTACTTTTTAGACTACAATAGGTTACGTGTATAAGGATATTTTCCATGCTAACGCCTGACGTATTGTACTGCTAAAAGATTAAAAATATGATGGGAGTCAGTACGCTTTTGTGAGGCGGATGTAGCGAGATTTTTAATGAAACTGACGTAGGAAAATGTTCGCTTCCCATCGACACGGCTAGCTTTACGAGATTGAAAACTTTTTAGTGAAATGTACGGCGAATTTTGAAGACAGGTGAAATGGAAGTTTTTGGTAAAAGTGCAGCTGGATTATTTTGAGGATGTAGATGGAAAATGGTATTGATTTTTCAGCGTACCTATAGTGAATCTGAAGGATTAGATTTAGTTTTCTCTCTATATTATTTTACTGGCAAGTAATGCGGAAGGATTAGTCCGTTTCATCGTAAATAAGTTCGAATTCATAGGTCTCAAGTTCGAACCTAAGGCACGCATCTCTGACTTTTAGAATTCATGTGCGTATTGTATAATTATCACTTGCTTCAAACACGGTGAAGGAAAACATGCCTGAGAGATATTTCTCGACGACTTGTGAAACCAAGTTAGAGGCCCATGGGCGGCACATATACTCTAATAATAGGTTAGTCATACTAACCACACGAAAAAGAAAGAAATTCGACTTAAAAAAATACTTTTTGAATCTTAAAAGAAGGAAGATCTTTGGGGATCTTTTTGACAGCAAAACTCAAGTATATTATTTTAAATTAATAAGGAGAAAAGTGAAAGTAGATACCTAAACAATTTAAAAGTAAAGATGAGTCTTTAAACGTCCGTCACAGATCATCTTAAAAAAACTATCACGTATCTAAATCACGTTGACCCGAAGATCAAACTAGCGAACTGCAGAAGCCATTTTTCTTTCAAAAGTTTTCCGTATGATCTTATGTCAGAGCACAGTGTTCCACTTAGACCTCAATTTTTTCTAAGATTTGAACTACCCAAAGTATCTTATCTTTTCTAATAAAACTTTGCCGGTATCTGTCAGAATATGACAAGTTTTTACGAGTACTGAAATTAATGTAAAACAGTTATAATTTAACGTCTCTTATCCGTTTGCAGCCGACTTTAAATGGAAAGATATTAATTTTTAATCTTTATATATTTCCTTTATACAGTCACATTTTTACTAGGCTGTCCTTTTTTTGGTATTTCCTGATCAGCTGTCAAATTGTTGTCAGTTAATGCGATTAGCATTGGCAGAACAGTTACACCAATATCTATCTCAGCATAGCTGTCTTAAAAAATCAATAAAGGGAAGGTGCTCGTGACTAATTGATAACAGCCGCACGGGTCAATCGAAGGTTAAGCTACGCTAGCCGCGGTCGGTTCGTGGATGGGTGACCATTCATTACATATTAAGACCCTTCCGTGCATCGGAAATCTTGTAAAACCGTTCGTCCTGGCATTCATATATGTGGTTTAAGTGTGTGTACGTTTGTGTGAGTGTGTATGTGTGTTTATATAGGTCAGCACTTGATACCGAAAAGGGAGCCCAGCTCCAACCTTGAGTTCGACTCTCTGTGCTCTTTCAACTTCCAGAAGGTGCACTTTTCCTGCTCCTCCCCAGGAGGTTATGCAATAATTGACTATTGACTAGCAGAGTGCTGAGTACACCGTTTTGGTAGTCTTATTATCTGCCAATGTCTCAGTGTATTGAAAATGTATATCAGCTTACGAATCCTAGTGACAAGAATGTCAATATGAGGCTTAAAAGTTAGTGTCTGATCGATATACTCTCCCAGATTTCTAATAACGTCCGTTCTTTGTAGAGGCGATCAAAGGCACGAAGGCGGGGCCTAGTAGGTACAAGTGTAAGTAGTAATATTGAGAATTGTGGGTGGCAGCAGATTTTTCCTAGGTGCATAGGTAATATATTTGGTTTTTGATACATTTAGTGTCAAAAAATTGTGTTTTAGCCATTGGCATACCTCAATGAGATTATGTTGAGCACTTTGGAAAACATCTTCCCAACTTTTCCCACAAAAAAATAGCGCAGTGTCATCCACAAAAGATAGCAATTTTTGTTGTTTAAGTTGGAGTTAACACAAGTCATTAATATACACATGGAAAAGGCTAGGATCCAGGATACTGCCCTGCGGTACACCATAGTACACAGAAAGTTCGTTACTAGTCCAGTTATCAATTTTCACTCGTTGCTTCCTATTACTTGAGTAGTTTTTGAGCAGTTGGAATGGAAGACCTCTGACACTAATTTTATCGAGTTTATGTAATAATAATGGAATAGGGACCGTGTCAAAGGCCTTGGCTGAGACGAGGAACACCATAACACACTTCCTGCCACTGTCAATATTAGTGACAATTTGGTTGGTTTGATCATGAACAGCGTCATCAGTTGACTTTTCTGAACGAAAGCCAAATTGCATAGGTGAAAGGAAGAGGTTTGTCTCAAGGAAGTTCATAAGGCGTTTGTTGATCATTTATCTTTGACAATCGTTAACGGTAATCATAAGCCCTCAAAGTCTGACAACCAGTCTTACCAAGCGGTATCCTGTTACTCAGTAACTGGGCTGTGGAGGTCAGATAGGCAGTCATTCCATGCAAAATACTATTATTTAGTTGAATCCGGTTGAATTGGCAGCCAACCCCAACTTAGTAAAGTTGGGAAAAGGATTGATAGATTGTTTTTTTTTTAAATCATCAATTCATTTTGCCAACGTTTGATTGCGTAATGCTCAAGCTCTACAGCATGTGTCAATAACAGGCATCATAAAATGCACCTTCCACCTAAACCAGGTCCTCACCAAACATGGAGGTTTCGGGAGGTTCCTGTTCCGGATAAGGCGTGAAGAAACGCCCGGGTGTCACCATTGTGTGGATCGCCCGGAGGTCACGGTGGAGCATACGGTGGAGGTCTGCCCGGCTTGGGCGGGGCACCACCGTGTCCTTGTGGAGGCGATCGGTGGTGGTGATCTCTCGTGACCGGCCCTGGTCCAAGCCATGGTACGGAGCGAGAGGGCATGGGAGGCCGTCACCTCCTTCTTCGAAGCAGTAATGCTCGCGAAAGAGGAGGCGGAACGCGTGAGGGAGAGGTAAATTTCGCACTCTCACGCCTCTAACCGTCGTAGGTGATGCCCTGGGCATTGGGAATCGCAGGCCGATTCCCGGCCATCGTAGGTACGGGCTTGCGGACGGTGAGCAATAGGTAGCTCGCCGTCCGATAAGGACCAGGTTCGGTTCGACGCCGCACGTTTCAAAGAGATGTCAGCACAACTGACGGGGCCGCTAGAGCCATTGCCTGCCAGGGTCGCGAGAAAGTCTGAAAGGGATACCGTTGTCCCTGCCAACATACAGGCAACTAAAGGAACACGGGTGGGTTTTAGTCAATAGGAGTCTGACACGCTCTCCCGCGTCACCCAGAGCGGGAGAAGTTATTTAATAATTTCTCACCCAAAAAAAGGCATCATAAAATTAATAGAGAATGGTAGGTATCCCATCTGTACGAATAAATATCGGCGTCCATTTCCTTATTTCGCCATATTCATTCGGCACAACTAGGTACTATTTTAGTTCAAGTCTGCCTAGGTTAAATCCATACAAGAGCATAATAATAATAACTGATGTGACATTAAGAGCCTATAATTTGTGCGTATTATTACTGGGCTTACCGCTTGTTGACTGTCACGACTTATATGATACGCGGTTGTAACTTCCTTTTGGAAAAGGTTATGCTTTAACTAATTTCTCTAAATAAAATATCCAATATATTTTTTTCTATGTAGGCTCTTCTCAAATGTGTTGAAGTCGGCTTCCAGTACAGCTGAATTTAACATGGAACGACTACTTATCTGACCTCCACAACCCAACATCATGCCTGCAATCCCCGAAGGGTCAGGTAGAGGTGTACACCTAAACTTCACCGGTTTTGTTAAAGTCCCATGAAAGAACAAATCCAGACTGCAGGCTGATACTGAGAAATTCTAGATAAAAAAACCCAATAACACTTTGCCTGACTCTGAAATCGAACCCAGGACCTCATGTTCAACAGTAGCGCTTGCGACAACTGGACTAACGAGACATGATGCCTGCGAAAAAATAACATATATTTAGTCCGTCAGCCAGATAATAAATAAATATTACACAAGTATTTTTTGCCTTATCATATTAATAAAAAAATTACTTGAATAAAACGCATTAAAGTTAAGTAAGGTAAGTGGGGGGACCTCCACTTACGTCACCAGAAAGTATTAAATCTATATACCCGTGACGTCATGGTAAATTATAACTCAATGTATCGCCGTAATCTTTAGAATACGTAAAAAAAGAAAGATACGTGTCAAATATTTTTCAATAATAATTTAACTGACGGAAAAAAATATGATTTTTAGTCATCATCCCCATTATTGTTACTTATAAAATGACTTACCGTGAAACCTGGCAACTTTGCCACTTTACGGTGGGTAAAAAAGTTTGAAAAGGTTTTTCTTAAAAAATCTCTATGATGTTATAAAAAGCAATCAATAAGATACAAATAATAGTAAATTTTATGCATTATTGAAACACAATCTTATATCTATTGTTTTCTCATTCTATAATGATGTTTTAGTCCAAAACCTTTTATGGTAAAGTCAACTATCACTTGTGGTAAGATTGCCATCCCAAAATTTAGGAAAAATTTAAAAGAGTTACCATAAAAAATCACAGTCATCATTGCCGCATGCTTGGTCACAGTAAAAATATACTACAGTTGTATAATATTTTACACTGGCAATTGAATTTCCAAAATGTGGCAAATTCACCCGCCTTGTTTCGATTTTTTCAAAATAAATAGAAATAGTTGTCAGGATTTCATCAGTAAAATTAGGGGTACGTAAGTAGGAAACAAAACTAAATAACAGTATTCTTGTTTCTTTCTTGTGACAGCCCTAGCCTCTAAAAAAATATGGCAAAGTCGACGTTACTAAAACTTTGCATTGGGCAGGTATATTTGCCAACAGTGATTTCTTAGGTTTAATTGGTTAAAGAGACGTAATTATCATGATTTTAACTAAAGAATATTATTAAGAACGTGGTATTAAAGTTTGACTTATCTACACAAGGTATATCCCAATTATTTTTATTAAAGATTCGGAGCACAAAGTCACTCACAGTTAGCGCGGGAAAAAGAAACTGCCAAATAATTACAGTTCTATGAGAGCTGGGTTGTTATATACAATAAAATGTTGCCAATCAAATATTTAAATTTGATTTAAGGGTATTACAAACGTTAAAAAAAATACAGTTTTGACGTAAAAAATTATTTTGCCTCGTAAGGCGGTATATGGCAAACTAAACAACCTTTGGCAAAGTTGCCAGGTTTCACGGTACATCGGTAGAAACTGCTAATGTTTAGATACTGCAAATTCATCGCATCTCCTTGCTTCAACTCATGTCATCCGCGTAATTTACAAGGTGATATACAGAATGTTCTCTAAACAGAACACCCCGTGTTCCGCTCGAATTAGTTCCCAACTTGCGCTGATGTGTACCGATTGCTGTTACTTGCATGTGACTACAGCTTGATACAAGTTCGTTAGTAGCATATTAATTAACCTCTGATTACAGTCAAGACTAAGGACTAGTTTGGCCTCAGTTTCGGGTAAATGTTTGTATTTTATTTTTATCATTACTTGACTACGAAAAAAAAAGTAGCCTACTCCTTACAGCTATCTTTCAGTGAAAATTCCGTCAAAATTGGTCCCGTCGTTTCGGAGATCGGCCGGCACAAACAGACAGACAGATAAATAAATTTTTTTTTTTTTTTTTTGTTAAATGTATCGTATATACTTTCTTACGCATTTAGTAAAAAGCTGTGTTGGCATTACAAACAGACACTATAATTTTATTTATTTGTAATATGGATTTAAATGAAAACTGTATAGCTTCTTTATTAATTAAATCTTGTTTAGGTTTACTACATACTTCATATATTTCTGGTATACTTCTACTACTTGGTTAAGGGCTTTTGGCTTATTGTGAAAGTGCATTTTATGTAATATTTTTTGGGATGTGCGTTTAGTTTGTGCAGGATATTTTTTTTTTCTTTCTTTCTTTCTTGTTTAAACACGCTTTTTAAAAAACAAACTTTACTTACTATCCTCATGTCACTTAAATAAAAGAGCTCCTAGGGGTAACTCCTTTTAGCTATATAGAATATTAGCTAAAACAACCCAGTTACGAGGTAAAATATCCAACACTAGCTTCCGTCAGCGGCTTCGACCGCGTGACATCTTTATAAATTTATGTAATTACAAACAAAAATAGTTTTTTTTTTTTTTAATACAATAGACGTGAGATATATTTAGCAGCCTGTTCCACTTAGCTATTTCTAAAGAGCCATAAAAAACCCTGAAAGAAATCGACACGTGTTTCACCTCTTAACGAGGCATCCACAGGATGGCGATTGACTTGTCGCGAACTCGAACACGGCGTGTTGCCACACCAAGCGCTGAACGCTGACGAGTCAGCGTTCAGCTCTTGGTGTGGCAATGGATTTCCGCAAGGTCACGCCTGAATCAATTAACTAAAAATCCAAATCTTCTCTCTTTATTATAATTATATTAGTGTAGATTTTTGAAAGTTAATTCTGAGGATATGAACAAAATATAAGGTTTAAGTTTTTTTTATCTTTCCTGTTCCATAATTAGCTAATTAGCTTTCGTATCGAAAATAAACAAGTACTTTTAATAACCAACCATTTTGAAGACATACACAATAGAGCATAATCAGCCTATAATGTTCCCACTGCTGGGACACAGGCCGCCTCTCAGTGAGAGGGAGTGGGCTGTAATCCACCACGCGGGCCCCGTGCGGGTTGGTAGATGTCACATGTCTTCGAATTTGGATAGGACATGCCGATTTCCTCACGATGTTTTTCTTCACCGTTTTGAGAGCAGTGGTGATGAAATAATTTACACAAAGAAAAACGCTTATCAGGGTTCGAAGTTCGTTGACCAACAACTCGTAACTTGAACCTATGGCCACCACGGTTGTACAAACAATAGAGGCATTAAATTAATTCTTGGCCATTTACAGAATTCTGGTGCCAACCACAGACCATAGAGACAGACTTAATGTTCCACAAAATGCTTTATTTAGGTTCGCAATTAATCTTAAGCTAACCTAACTCGGTTTTCTAAACATAACTTTGTCTAAGGGACAATATTTTGATAACCTTTGTGAATATTAATTCTAACATTTCAGCATGTAGGTAGAATTTATTTAAAGAAATAACATATTCATAAGTATTAAGAAAACTGTTAGTGCTAGCAAAGTTATTAATTATACATACCCACTGTTTTAAAATAACAATGTTTCACAGATAAAACGCTCCAATAAATAACTAGGGAAAATAATAATATGACGTTGGATTTAAATGTTTTGTTTTCAGCTGTTTAGCAGAATCTAAAAGCCTTGTACCACATTTATTTCTACCAACAGCTTGGTCTTATATTTTAACCCTTGACGCAAAAAGAGAGGTGTTATAAGTTTGATCACTCTGCATGTGTGTCTGTCTGTGGCACCGTAGCTCTTAAACTGGTTAACCGATTTCAATGCGGTTTTCTATTTGAAAGCAGGTTTTCTAGCGATGGTTCTTAGACATGTTTTATCAAAATCTGTTCGGCCGTTTGAAGATTGTCAGCTTTTTTCTAGTTGATGAATGGATGTGAGTATCTTGCATAGGGCTGATCGATTTGAAATTTGATATCTGTTACTTCAATGATATTAGAAGAACATAGTAACCTTGAACTGATGCTGCAGCATCACCTGGAATTTGCAAGATACCCAACTCCCTTATTAACTAACAGCACAGGTATCGTGTTTGGGCTCATTGGAATGGTCTCAATGAATAGGTTATAGATACATGGTGAGGAGAGTCTGGTGATGGAGTAGGAAAGAGAAATGAGGAAATGTTTGTGTCGGGGGTTTTTTAAATTAGTTTAAATTGTACTTGTAAACAAACAATTTTTTAATAGTTTTTGTTGAACTAAGTTGCCATGCCAGTTTTTACTTAGTTTTCTTATTTAATAATCAATCCTAATTACTATGTACTAAACATAAACTCACGCCTTTTACCCATGGGGGTAGGCAGAAACTACAGAACGCCACCTGTAGTTACTATGTGTACTTCCAAAATTGTTCTAAAAATGGAACACGAGATATTTTGGTATCTTGTTTTTCTTATTCCCAAAAATATTGCAAACATTCGAATGATTTTTCAATGCAGTCCTCTTCCTCATTACTCTTACACGATAGCACAGATTAGTACAGACGGTTCACTCTGCAAAATCATTTAAATAAAAAGCAACTCTTGCTACGACACAATAAAGTGCAAATCAGGTCGCATGGGGCTTATTATCTACAGTTCGACTTGTCGAATTCAGTTCACTCCACATTGTAGTTATGAAGGTACAAGTATAAACTTCAACCATCTGCAGTCATCTGTGACGATAGTGAGGTGAAAACAACTTCCTACACTAAACTTAGTGCATCTACACACACTAATTTTATCACTACAAACATACTAGAGTGTACCGCTACCTATATTTACGCCGGTAGTCGCAGCCTGCGACATAGCTAAAGCTGTCTAAATACATTAGCTGGGAACTCGCGCCGCCGCCGCCGCTGCCTCGAAACTGTTTCACCGCAGTTTGATTCCGAACGGATTCTAGGAGCGCACCTCACTTTAGGGAAGGGATGTTACAGGATACGGAGTGACGAAACTTAGTGTGCACGGTTTTTAGTTTTGAGTTTAGGATAGAAAAAATTGCACAGGAATTGGTAGTTGAAAAATTAAAAATCGTTAAAAGATAATATTAAACGGATACCCTTTTAATATGATTTTTTTGGATTATACGCAAAAAAATATAATTTTATTTTTAACTTTTTCTGGAAGCGAGAAAATTTTGATCATCAAAACTCATTCATTCGGAATATTAGAATCTCTGTTCACTACTATCACAATATCAAATTAGTACTATAAAAGCCATTTAGGCATATAAAAGATTTATTATAAAAGCCACAGTAAACCCATCTATTTCAACACTAACGCAATAAATGTCACCATTTACATATTACTCTCTAACCAAAAAACAGTCCATATTTTGTGGTGATTTTGAATGGCATAGGAACACTGAATACGACTCTGTGTCACTCTGTGTCAGATATAAATGTCAACTAGATGTGGCGAATCACTATTCGCGTAGTGAGTGATGGACTGTTACGTGTTTTTGAGTTTTGGTTGAAACTAAATTTAGTTTGTAGTTTTTTAGCATTGCCTATATATTTTTTACTGGTGATGTTATGTATATTTTCCCGGAAACATAAAAAACAGGTTTTTAGAGTTCCGTAACATTTAATTTATTAATTAACATTTATTAATTACTCTTCCGCTGTCCGTCTGTCTGTTAATGGTCTGTATATCATGAACCGTAATGTTGACACTTGAAATTTTCACAGATTGTGTATTTCTATTGCCACTGCGTGCGTGTATTAATAAAGTAAAAAAAAATGGAGGAGGGGTTGTCTCATGGAGATAAATGTTATACGGTGGTATGAAACCCTTCGTGTGCGGGTTCGACTCGCACGCGGCTGGTTTTTTTAGAATTAGTTTTCCGGTTTGGCACTAATAAATTCATCAAGTCAATTAACTAAGATGCCATAGATTGAGTTCATTCGAAGAACATGGTGGAGTAAAATGTCTAACACAGAGAGCAAGATTCTTAGCGTATGTAACACTGGAGAAGCCATAAGCACACTATTCCGAACAAAAAAGCTCTTTTGGCGGGGGACGCGGTACTTTCTACGAAAAAGAACAATAGCTATTATTTTTTTCGAGCCCGGAAAGAGAAGTCCGTACCATCGATTTTATTTTATCGATATCGATAAATCATTCGGAATTTTGCTTGAACCCAGAAATAAAACAGCTGATGCATAGAAAACTTAAATTTCAATAATAACAACTATTAAACAAAAGTAAAAATAAAATTACCAACAATTAATAAATATTTTAAAAATCAGTGGGTACATACATAACACCTACTGATTTTTTAAATGTATCTATTTGGAGTAAATATGGCGTATACATTTTTGAGGGTTCCTTTTTTATAATGAACGTAGCTGTCATCTTGGATTTACATTTAGACCTCACTATCGACTTTAACATCCTTGAAAACTGTGAAAATGACGAAAAATGTGAAAATATTCGCAGCCGCCATCTTGGATTTTTATTTTGACCAAAATCCCTATTTCTCTCTCTCCCTATCAAATTAGAAGAAGACAGTCGCAAGTATGTGACAAATTCCGCCAGTTTACTCCTAGACTCCAACTGCAAGCCGCGTTAAAGAACTTCGTTTCAAAAACCATGTTATTAAACAAAAAAAAAAAACTCATTTATCTTAATAAGAATTTGATGTATATTTTTGTAATGCAAGAAAAAATATTTTGAACCTTATGAACATAAAAACGAGGTGTAACGAGACACGGCGACGTCACAAAAGCAATAGGAGAAAAATGCTCGATTCATGCCTTGTTTTATGTTGAATAGAATGAAAATTCAAAATGTTTTATTAGGTTAGGATTTTGAATTTCAAAGAAAACATGAATAAATTAAAAAAAAAAAAAAACTTAGATATGGAAGGTTATTCAGTCTATATTTAAGTTTGATGTATTTGAACTTCTTTTTACAAGTTTTAACAGCACAACCTGTCATTTTCACGGAACACTGAATGAGAACCGCGCGTCTCGAAAACGATTAACGATGTGCATTAGAATCGATTTGAAAGTAGTTTTTATGACCGTGCTAGAACATTTGTTCTTGTACTTTTACAGAGGGGGAAGTGTTCATAAGGCTTCTCCAGTGTTATATACTCTAAGGCAATACTGAATTAGAACACTTGTTCGTTCTTGACTGAAAAATGCTCTTATTAACAATTTTATGCAGATATTATGCGGTATTTTAATCAAAATTTAACGGCTTGAGCTAATAAAGAAAAATTAAAATGCCTGCCAAGAGTCAAATAACAAGTCGTGATCAATTGATCGGCATGGTCATTGCTTCAGGAAGTAACAACACTTATATATTATGTGTTATACATATTTGATTTGAGAGCAGTGATAGCCTAGTGGTGTGACCGTTAAACTGACAAGTCATAGGTCTCGAGTTCGAACCGAAGACCTCTGACTTTTAGGAATCATGTGCGTATTGTACAATTATCACTTGCTTAAAAAACGGTAAAAGAAAACATTGCGAGGAAACCTGTGAGATATTTCTCGACGGCATGTGAAGCCAAGTCAGGACGGCTTTAAAACTCTGACACCAGGTTATTCACTAACCAAAGAGATCGCGGAAAGCGATAAGGCCGCCCATTGTATATTTTGTAGTGTTTGATTTATTTTTTGTAATGTTTTTTTGTGGTGTACAATAAAGAAGAAATCATTTTTTTTTTCAGAAATTTTCCACTTAATTAATTATTGACAGGTATACAGACGATCTATTGAAACACGTAGTGACAATTCGCTAGATGTAAGCAGCACAAGACTGGTTATTGTGGCAAACCCTTGACCTTCGTCAAACAAAGGACATCTTTCAGCTAATTAAGTACTATCATCATTCTCTTGCCCTCATCCCAATTTATTTGGATTCCGTGCTTGTATTTTTCTTCCATACATCTCTTTTATTCAGGAGCTCGTGGCTAAGTACTAAGAGACGCACGGGTCGATCCATCAGGTAAAACTACGCTAGCCGGGGTTGTCCGTATATGGGTGACCATCTTTACATACCGAGACTCCTTCGTGTCTCGGACAGCACGTTAACCCGTTGGTCCCGGCTGTCATTCGTGGATCTTTGACAGTTCTCACGGGTCGTCAGAAGCCCGAAAGTCTGTCAACCAGTTTTAGCAAGGGGTATCGTATTACCTTGTTATTGGGTTGTGGAGGTCAGATAGGCAGTCGCTTCATGTAAAATACTGGTATTCAGCTGCATCAGGTTAGACTGGAAGCCGACCCCAACATAGCTGGGAAAAGGCTAGGCAGATTGATTGAGTTCTCCTGTAGTCGTCATCTCGGTAGTCACCCCCTTTCTACCCGTATCATCTTTCACACAGCCTAACGGCATTAAATCTGGGTGCGTATAATAAACAAAAATAATTTATCCTCCCAGCTTCCTAATTCCATGTTTCAAAGGAAGCAGATCCGCAGCAGCTGTGAAGTTATGACGTGGCGGATATTACCTAACCGAACGTCGGGGCACTGTGGCCCATTCATCTTTCTATATCTTTTAGCGGGCTTTCAAACTTTGTATCGCTGTTGTTGTAGGTGTATTGTGTGTGTGGCCCTTTTTAGGAGTGTGGTTGTAGCCCTAGCTTGTGAGTTTAGTTAGAGGCATGAGAGGAATAGGGCGGGAACCTCCTCATCCTCCTTTGAAAAGGATCTTGCGATCTGCACCCTAATTGCGGAACACACGATCAATCACAATCTGAATAATTTTGAAGGATATTGCTAATCCATTGCTTCATATGTTCGAAAAATGTGTCTGCTCAACATCGTAAAAAACGCAATGAATGTTGTTGAACTGTCAAAATGAAACTCGTGTGTTACGCAATTAGGGTGCAGATGGGTGTTGAGTCTGGTCGGCTACTGCCCGATGATTGTTGTCGTCCTGTTGTATAGAATGTCAATCGCGCGGATAACTCTGCCTCCACGATGTAGGATTTGTGATGTGGTGTTGTACATGACAGCACATTAGAATTCTGTATCTATTACGTTTCAGACGAATTGTGGTTACCTTTCAGCTTCTAAATTCCTACTGCACAATAAACATACTTAGTCCAATAGCTTGGTTTTCATAACCTGCATTAATCCTAAATCAACCGGGGGTTGTCCGTGGGTGCACTTGCATAGCAGGGCCTCTGCGAGTTGGCTTCGGCCCTTCGTACACCTTCTAAAGGTCCGGGACCCCAGGATCCCGAGAAATGTCAAACACATAAAAATAATAATATAATAATAAGTGGTTGGCGTGTATATTATATATCATTGGTCAGGCAGTCCTACCATAGTTCTTGATAACCAATCCACTATAGCCAACCAAACACATAGTCCAATTTTTTGTTCCCATGTACAGCAATAGTCCTACACCAACCGGGGATTGTCCTTTTGTGCACTTTCACAGTGCGTACGGGGATAATCGTCGGTTGGTGCCTCATTTCATTTAAATTTGTCCAAGGGGCCTCTGCGAGTTGGCTTCGGCCCCTCGTACGCCTTCCGAAAGACCGGGATACATACTCCCGAGATTTCCAAAAGTGGTTTCCAACACTATTTCATTATTATGAAGTTTAGAAAACAAGTAGAAGCGAGCTGACAGACTACCATCATAAAAAATTAAAATAATTGTATAAATTATTTTAAGTTAAACTATAAATATGCGTTTCATTCCGACCCGGTTCTTTTAGCACCGGCCTAACAGTGCATTAAGAAACTCACGAAAATTTACCCAAGAAAAGCGACGACTTGTTATGGTTGCACCTCAAGCAACAATTTGCGACTAAGAAACACAGTGACGCTTGAGAGACGGTGCATGCCATTGTCTACGGCGTTACTTTCAGCTGTCGGTTATCTACTACATACTTGCAGGGGTACAAAATCTTTGGATAAGAGGTACACTTTGTATTCACAAAATTGTAAGGAAATGTAACTTTGTTTTCGTAATACAAGTGCATGTTTCGAGACTGACTGAACTGTAATTAAATTGTGAGCTTTTTATTACCACTGGCAGGTTATTACAGACGAAGTCTCTTCATTAATTCATTTTTAACTAGATGACCCGGTAAACTTCGTACCACGTGAGACAAAGTTTACATTTTTTCGATTTTTCGGCTATTTCTTTAATAAAAAAAAAAAAAATAAAACAAATCGATCGAGTCATTTTCGAGTTTTTGCGAGACTATAATAATACTCGGCAATGTATTTAGATTTTGGAAATAGTCGGGCTTTCCCAAAATGTATTCGTGAGAAAACGGTAACCACACAACACTTAATTAACATTTAATTAAACAGATTTTACTTTAAAATATCTTGACGTTGTGTTATTATTTTTACTCCTTGTAGACATTTTATACTAAAATATTTATTCAGGTTGTAAAAATAGTTAGTAGCTTCTGAACACAGTATATTATTCAAGTAATTTCACCGACGACGGGACTGAGCAAGACTATTTTACGTAAGATCACCGCAGACCGCAGACGCGACAACTCTAACATAAAACTAAATGTCATAAAAGAAAGAAAGAAAAAACGGTTTATTTGTCACAAAAACACGTGTATACAGAAAGACAAGAGTACTCAGAAAACAAAAAAATAAAGTACATGAGCAATCACGAGCATAAAACAGAAATATTCGGCAGCTGCACGTCATGACTGTGACAAGAAGGCTTCCACTCAGCATGATGCTGTGCTATGGGAGATCACAGCACAGCGCTGATTTTCAGTGGTCACCCGAAAAAGAAGTACGGAAATCCAGTCAGGTTCAGTGATTTGTATAATAAATAGGTAGGTAACAAATTAAAATAAACAGTACATAGAATATAAAACAACTAATATACAACGAATTATATAAATAAATATTGTTAAACAACATTAAAATTAATCCGCAGGCATCACTGTGCGTGCATAAATAATGTACCTCAACACCTAAAATATCATTGAAACCTAAACAAAGCTCCATGAAGCCAATTAGGTACTCACATACATCAAATAACCAATCTATCTCAAAGATACAAGATTAATAATACAGACACGTTACTTCGTTCATGTGGAGTATTAGATTACATAGAACAATTACTGTGTTATTGATGATGCGAGCTCCAATAACTTTTGAAGCTGTCAAGATTGATCAATAACCGTCTAAAGTGTGGGGGATTTAATTTTATTGGAAAGGGTAGTTTTAGATGGAAGGATAGTAAACCATAAAATAATATCTCAATGTGTAAATAAAAATATAAGTAATCAGTTATAATGTATAATCAAATGTACTTGTCGTACAAGTATGTTTGAGTTCCATGTTATAGAGAGCGAGGGGGAGTGTGTGGGGGTGGATTACTAGTGTCAAATAATAATATAGAATTGACGGATAAAAAAGGTGTCAATAATATGAACAGGCCACAATAGGCCTCTTTTATTTAGATAAGTTTCCAGACAGAACGTTGTGAACAGGTCCCTCCTGTTATGTATGTTCATGTTTAATCGGTTGAAGGACCCTGAATTAGACGCAATAGAAGTTTTATTGTTATATTACGCCTATGGGCGTTTGGTATCCCTCAACGTGTTAAGATAATCTTTTGAAATAATTTAAACACAATGTTGCTAAGCCATAGTTGTAGAAATTGACCACAAAAGGTGGAACGGTACAAAGTTGCTACGCAATAGGCACTTGAGGAAGAAAATTGTGACGCCGCAGGCCAAAGACAGGCTGGCGACGGGATCTAGATGTCCTTAAAGAAAGGAAGGTACGAAACAAGGCGAACAGTGTGATAAGATGGCAAGTGGAGGAAAAATAATGAATACAAATTAAATGAACGTTTAAATTATTTTTTTTCAGCAATTTTCACCAGAATTAAATCCAAGGAACAACCGATAAAACGTCTTCAAAGCATTAAAATTGTTACAATTGATCAATTTGTTACACGTGTGTCTTTACGCATCTCACACATAATAATATTCAGATGGACGCCTTCAGACACAAATGCATTACAATATCTTCAACCCGTGTGAGTTATACTGAAAGCACTTCTCAGTTCAGTGAACAGAGAAAATTTCGAAAGACAAAAGCGATTAATACATATACAGGGAAAGCGGTGAATAACTCGCAAAAGCTTTGAGGCCCATCCGAAATTTTGCATTTCTATTGTACGGAATAAACGGATATATTATGGCCAGTTAAAAAAGTATCTGCTAAAAGTGTAAACAAACCCTGTTCAGTTCAGGTTAACGCATTCATCTGTATTTAGAAGGTTTCAACTTTATATCTTACCACTTTTTTCAACGATTATTGTTTAAATAACATTATTTAACTGCAATAGAAAATCATCGTTAAAATTGTGCATATAAAAACAACCTCAATAAAATTGTCAAAACAACCTCAGTAAAATTTGAATTTCGACTTTAAGTATTCAATTAATCAAATCAAATCACTCAATTTGTAAGTGGCGCTACAAACATCCACAGGTACGTTGTTTTATCCATTTGATTACATTTTCATCACATACTTATGGAACAAACTATATTTACGTCTGTTGCTACCTCTGAAAGCCTAAAGCCTCTGCTAATTTGTAAGTGGGGCCTCCGCCAGTCGTAAATTTCACGCTTGGAGTTGTAAAGTTCTACAAAAAGAACTGCCATATATTTTAGATATACATCACGGTGGCTGACGTTTGGATACCTCGTTTCTCAAGTGTTGCTTTTCTCGTCCTTTCTATGGGGTGTGGTCTGAAAGATGGCGGGCAACCCGCACGCATAGAATATTTTTGAAGTGAATACTTCTTTAGGCGCGTTGGGTATTTTTGAGATGGCAAACACAATTGAACTCGCGACACCGTTACCGACACCTCATTTTTGTAATCCGGTTGTGCTCTTTATTTATATTAAGCTACGGATCAATGTTCTATGCAAGCATTTTCTTGTTCAAGTTTTCACTTCTGTCGGCACTCTCGGAATGCCTCTGTTTTTTTTTAATGGATAATGTTTACGATTATTGAAGCCTACATCGTAAAAAGTCATTAATAGACTGGCTAAAACGCAAGAGCTATGACGACATTGAAACTCTTTTACAAAGCATCATGCGATAATTTGACAAAAAGCGACACTCGCTCACACACACACATTCTCAGACATATACACACATTCACACATACTGATAGATATAAGTTGAATTACTTTTTATGTAAACTCCTACATTATTATTGTTTATAGTTTTAGAAGAGCGGGATCTCCTAGCACAGGTATTTTTATCCTTAAAAGGAGGCCTCTATGTAAGATTAAATATTGTAGAAG
This sequence comes from Omphaloscelis lunosa, assembly GCA_916610215.1. Classification (NCBI taxonomy): domain Eukaryota; kingdom Metazoa; phylum Arthropoda; class Insecta; order Lepidoptera; family Noctuidae; genus Omphaloscelis; species Omphaloscelis lunosa. The sequence continues at coordinate 14,573,125 of OU744261.1, read as the reverse complement.
TTTGTAAAGTTAACTAATATAATTTTTTATTTTATTTCTTTTTAAATGGATAGACTGTGTGAAAGATGATATGGCTAGAAAGGGGATGACAACTGAGATTTCGACTAATAGAGAATACGGAAGTTGCCTTGGTAAAAATAAAGAAATTATATTTAGTCCGTCTTTCAGAAAATAAAAAAAATATTAGACACGTATTTTTTGCTATACCAAATTAATCAAAAATAACTTAGAAAGCACTCATTAAATTTGGGGAGTGGGGACTCGCTACGTCACAACTCAGTATAAAATCTAGCAAGGTGTGACGTCATACCATATTTTAACTCAATGTATCGCCGTAATCTTTTGATTACGTCTAAAAAGAATAAATACGTTTCCAATATTTTTTATTAATCTACCTCCCGGACAAAATAAAAAATGGATACAGGCCTATTCTGAAACAATAATATATGCGCCAACCCTAACTAAATTGGCAAGAGAATAATGACATAATTTACGCTGGCTTTAATTTTTTATTACGATCTTAAACGTTCATGCCAAACTAATCCCTTTCTTCTCCTATTGCAGCTTGTGGCTGAGTAATAACAGCCACACGGGTCGATCGATCAGGTTACTGCGTTGCTACATTTGCCGCGGTTGATTCGTGGATGGGTGACCATCTTCACATTCCAAGACCCCTCCGTGCCACGCTGTTGGTCTCAGCTGTCATTCGTGGATCTTTGACAGTCGTTAAGGGTCGTCTGAATCTGAAGAAATTCAGACAACCAGTCTTACCAAGGGGTATCGTATAGTATTACCCAGTTACTGGGATGTGGAGATCAGATAAGTAGTCGTTCGATGTAAAATACGGTATTCAGCTGCATCAGGTCAGACTGGAAGCCGACCCCAACATAGTTGGGAAAAAGCTAGGCAGATTATTTTTTATCATTATATCTCCGTATCATGTTGAGTTTACCGATATATTTAACCTGTTTGAATATTAATGGTGTTTGTTACATAATTATACAATATATGAATTAATACATTAATTAATATAACATAACATATTATCATGTCTGTAATCCCCGAAGAGTTAGGCAGAGGTGTATCTATAGTACACCTACATTTCGCCAGTTATGTTTAAGTCCCATGTAATAGCGGGCGAGCCTATTGCCATCAACCGGGCACAAATCCAGACTCATATTAATAATCGAATTAATACAATTTTAATAAAATATTTTTATTTTCCGTAGTGGCCTTTTTTTTTTAAGGAGGCTTCTTAATTTATTTCAATGTTAATGTGTGAGATAAGATAATAATTTACAACCGAATCTGTTTATTATTTTATTTCAATTAAAAGAATGTTAATGTACAGGTCGTGCCATTAAAGATGAGACTTGATCGCGCCTCCCGCCGCTCTTTCCCCCGCCCCGATGACGCCCCAGCGGGGACCTCATACCGCTAAAGAGACCCATAAATCGTCTACTGCGCAAGTCAAACCACGTGGTGCGTCAAGTCTCATCTTTAATGGCACGACCTGTAACATCCTGCCTCCTCGTTATTTTTAAATTCCTACTTAGGTTGCGAATTAAATCGCCTACTTTGGCACCAAGCTTTTCTCTTGGATTACATGGGTACGTTTAAAAAGTTGTTTTTGTCATAACAGAACTTTTCTATATGGCCGCTTTTTTAATTTGCATGTTTTTGGCGAAAAGAAAACATTTATTATTAAATTAATGCAAGCCGGAAATCTTTTGTGTAGTAATTTCCATAAGTTATTTATGGATTATGATCATTTATGTTACCCGTATCCTATTCCTTATTTAATGTTTTATTTTTTAATAAATTTTAGGGTTAATTTATAAACATTGCTTAAAGTCCTAATGATAAGCGGCTGCTTAAACCTCGACGTTTTGACGTTTAAAAGTCTCTTAACCAATGCTTACAAATAAATCTGAGAGTATTTACAGAACATTAAAAAAAAGAGAAAAATAGAAATTAGAAAAATAATGAACTTGTGGTGTTTAGAGGTAAATGTAAGTTACCCAATATTATTCCTCCAGTGTTTCTGAGAGGTGTGGCTCTCACCAGGGTGTCACAGTTTAGATATTTGGGTCATATTATGACTCAAGCTCTGTATGATGATGCTGACATGGAGAGAGAGAGAGAAGGTCATTGGCAATCCAACGCAACATGTTGGCCCGCAGGTTTGCACGTTGTACTACAGAAGTAAAGGTGCTACTTTTTACGGCCTATTGCTAGCCCTTTTACACGTGCAGCTTGTGGGTCAAATATACCCGGAGAACCTATGACATCCTCCGTGTGCAATATAATAATGCCTTCAGAGTGCTGTTGCGGCTGCCCCGGTTTTGTAGTGCATCAGGCATGTTTACTAAGGCTCGCATGGATAACTACTTCGCAACCCTGCGCAAGAGAGCTGCCTCCCTGATACAGAGGAGCTGTGGCAGTGGCAACATCATTCTGAGGGCAAAGTAAACTACCGGTACAGACCTAGAGTTCGTAGCGCGCAAGCCCCACCACGACGTCAACGTAGAGATACGACGATGGGGTTATTATTATTAAAAAACATCACATATTTTCTCTTCTGTGAATGAGTACCTAAACTTTAAAGATTCATACTGACATTTTACTATTATAATTTGACAAATGATTTAAATTTTTATCTATAGGTATATATAAAAATGAATGCCTATTTCCCTTGGTCAATGGCATCACGCGTGAACGGCTCGACCGATATGGCTAATTCTTTTTTTTTTTTTGTATTTGTTATTCTCAGTAGACGGTTTTTAGCGCGGAAAGTAAATTGCACCGGTGCGAAGTTAATATAATAACCATGATGTATGTTCCAATTGTATTAGCTCATTTTTTCATTTATTCAATTTATGTAATTTTGCATGCTAGTTTTAGCGGATTGTTTTAGAACCTGTATAAAAACCCGACCGTACGTACTTTTCTTGCAAAAATTAAATTCATTTGTTTTCACAAAAGTAAGTAAGGGATTTTATTTATAAACGTTGCCTAAAGTTAAGTAATGAAAAGCGTCTGCTTAAACCACAATTTTTTGACATTTAAAAGTCTTTTAACTTTAAACAATGCTTACAAATAAACCTGAGTACCTATATTACAGACCATTCAAAAACATCACTTATTTAAAAGTACACTTTTCTTCACAACCCTTTAACTGATAAAAACATTTCTTTTTTTTTATCACACGCTTTCCATAGTTTTCTTTGCCCTTCATATACACCGTTTATAAAAATAAATATAAAAAAGTACAATTGTGTAAAAAAGTCATCCGTATTTGCTACCTAAATGTTGGTATATTTTTTGTGACAGCACTATTTCATACACGGTCTCTTAACCCGATGTCAACCGCGTCTAGACAGACGAATGGTGTGGCTTATAATACCGCAGGTTCATTATGCTCTACAACCCTAGTGTTTATTATACCTGTTTTAGTCTTGCGAAAATTAGGTAATGAGAAAAGGAATTTTTTATTTGTTTTTTTTTGTTTAGTTTGAATTGATTAATAAGTTTTAGTTGCTTGTAGTAGCCATTGAAATCCTGAAAAATTATCATCTACGTAGGATTAGCCATTTATGGTGTAGGTTAGTGATGAAATAATAATATGTTTATTTTCTAATTATTTCAAGAAATAAATTCTTGAGGTAATTAGAAAATAAACATATTATAAAATTTATATTAATTAATTATTAACTTGCTGTTGAGAGTCAAAAATGTCGTTAAACCACACAGTGTATATCAGTCGTTTTTACCTGGCAATAAAAAAAAAATCATATTAAAATTATTGAACATTTACTAATTGTATTATATAAAGATAACAAAATGTCCTGAACAAGTTTGTAATAAAGTGATTTATGCAAGAGTAGCAAATTTTAATTTAAAAGCATTTTTTTTATATAAGGAAATAAAAAAAATATTAAAAACTACGTGAAGGTACCTAAAATAATACTAAATATCAATTTAATTTTTAAGCTTTTGAATTTGATACTTAAATAAATTGTATTAATCCCATCACAGACTCTTAAAATATATTCATTAATATTATTCATCTCTACAACAGATGTTCTATTTTTAACTGATTGTAAGCTGTTTAGTTAGGCGCACATAATAGTCAAAACAATTTTATTTACTATAGTCAATCTCGTTATTGTTTTACCACTTTTGACAACAATTCCCAGTGAATTGAATCTTTTCTATGGTTGAAACTATATAAAGAAAGAAAAGAAAGAAAGAAAATATTTTATTTGGGACACGCACAGGAAATACAAAACATAATAAAAAAAGGTACAAACATTAACAAAGAAAAAGGAGTATTCTAGACTAACAAAAAAAAAAGGAAAATACGACCTGTGCGAGGCCAAAAAGGCTCCTATCTCAGCATGACAGAATAGACTAATAAACCTTATCGTTTTGTAATGTGAATGATAAAATAATTACGAAGCCGATTGTACATTTTTTGACAACTGATGATGATGATGGGACCTTAATTTAGACCTTAGTTTTTTCCCTATGTTACGATATGAAAATAACTAAAATAAAACTTTGAGTCTGAGACTATTTTTTGCGAGTGTGCACGCCATCATTGTTTTGACTCAACTTTGCGTACCTATAACCTTACAAATCTTTCTGAATTTTAAAAGCCATGGATCGTATGTTCGTGGAAATAATTTTGCCCAACTAGTATGTAGCTACTTGAACAGCTCTATCGTTATAGAGGAATGCATAAAATAAAAAGACACAATAATAGTAGGTACCATCGCAGAAAGCCATAACTAACCACCGTAAGGACTATTCTTGCTTGCAGCGCTCGGCCGCTATAGAACCGGGGCTGTAACAGATGTAGTCATCGTGTGCACGGGATTTTGTTTTCAAAGTGGTTAGTGGGCTTCCGTGATTACCTCCATATTTATCTATACTAAAGTCTTAAATTCATTAATTCACTGACATACAACGCATAGCATAAATCGTTGAGTCTAGAAGCATGAGAGTTCCTTGTTTATACAGCGCTGAGAAAGGATTCTTGTTTCCATTAATGGGATTTTAAATAGGAGATGAAGTTTGAAACGTCATTTTTACCGATGGGATATCCCATCGGGCTTGTCTATTTTCTTATTTTCGTGTGGTTAGTAGTATAACTAATCTGGTGTCAGAGTTTTAAAGCTGCCCATGGGCCTCTGACTTGGCTTCACATGCCGTCGAGAAATATCTCTCAGGCATGCCGGTTTTATATAATGTGCAAATGAATCCGAAAAGTCAGTGCGTGCCTTGGGTTCGAGCTCGAGACCTATGAATTGGCAGTCCGACGGTCACACCACTAGGCTATCACTGCTTGCAGTATATTTAATAAAAATCTTAATTTAATTCGATTAGGTACAGACAACGCACATCCTAAACCCCGGGGTTAGAAACATGAAATTTTGCTCAACGATTCCTGCTATAGGGAAAGCGAGCGCTAAGAAAGTATTTGTGAAAATTCTTCCTCTGAAGAAGTAAATACTGGATGAAATTTTCTAATGAAAGTTTGTCATTTTTGAAGTTAGTTGGCTTCTGAGAAGTTGTCAATGGGTTGTCCCACGATGGCTCGTATCAAAGAATTATTTACAACTTCATACCGACTTTTTCCGTTCCAAACTTCGATGATCTCCTAACCAACGACCCTCCTCAATGTCGATCTTCAAGTTAACCCGCCAATCGTCGCAGACGGTATATAAATATGCGAGGCACGAGTTTCTATAGTTTATATAAGAGCTTACTCGATAACAAACGTAGAATTAATGAGAGATTTTAGCGCAACGGACGATGTGCTGCTTTGATAAAATATTCAAACATTTCACGAGCGCAGTCGGTGGTTTAATGTACTCAGAATTCGTGCTTAGTACGGTTTAAACGGTTCGATGTTTATTTATTTGCGTGATATTTTTTTTTGCTTTCAGGTATGAAATAATCAAAGCTGTAGATCTGTTTTATATTTGGTTTTAAGCGGTAAAGTTTCGTAGTGTTGGAGATTATTGAAATATTTTAAAGATCTGAGAGTTACCACTGTTATACTACTTGTAAATTAAATACAGTTAAAGTACTAGGTTAAGAGTTTTCTTAAGTCGTAATTAATTAAGTACATAATAAGAATTAGTAAAAGTATCCAGGAATAAAACCGCTTAGCCGTGAAACTAAAGCACCCAAGTTGTCCAGCCCGTCCCATTCTTGATGTCCTCCCTCTGGTTGACGCCCTAAGCCGAGGTTCGTACCCCACAGGGTGTGCGATTAGCGAGCGTTCACCTAGTTTTAATTAGCATAGTTGAACAACCCTTGGCGGGAGGTTTTAAGTGTAGTAGCTTAAGGCACCCACAGGAAAGCCCGGTTAAGTAGTCATGATCTCAGAGATCAACTACGATTCCCGATCCAAAAAAAAAACTATGTTGAATGGAAAACCTTGTTAACGAAGAACCGCTTATATGTAAGTGTTCACTGTACATTATTTTTAACACATAACATCACGCCTTGTTTCCCCGAAGGATTGGGTAGAGGTATCCCTGTAGCAGGTTCACCCACATTTCGCCAGTTATGTTTTAAGTCCCATGTAATAGGGCGCAGGGCGGGTCGCCCTGCGCCCTATTACATGCCATCAACCGGGCACAAATCCAGACTCCAGGCTGCTACTGAGAAATTTCAGAAAGCCAACAACCCTTTGCCCAACAACCCTTTGCCCGACCACTACCACAATAATATGTAAACATCCAGTTATTTTACACTAGCGACCGTCCCTGCTGTTGTCCTGATTTTGCGAGTTACGAGTAAGTATTATACACATAAACTTTCCGGAATAAATCGCGTTGAAAACCGCATCAATATGCGTTGCGCAGTTGGGAAAAACGATGCGGTCACACAGATAGATACAAAAGTGATTTTAATTTATAATAATAATGTATTGTATAATGCAGAACTTTATAAGCCACAAGCACTTTCCGAGTTACTATTCTTCACAATAAAAATATTGTAACCTAAAAACGATTTGAATAGTGAAAATAGTGTGAGAGTGAGTCTGGCACTACCTCACCGTGAAATATGAGAGACGTGCAAGATTATGATAAGGCTTTAACCCAGTAAATCATTGGATTTTCCGCTTCAGAATTGAGGCAAATTTAAGGAGAATCCAGTTTGAACGCGTGCCGAGGTGCCGTTGAAACTCAAATTGTTACGTGATGTGGGAATTAATGTACGTTTGATTTTCAGGTATTTAGCACTTTTGATGGGTGTTTGAGTTTGTTAATGTGCTTTGAGGGGTTAGATTTTAGAGAGAAGCTATGGGGAGACTTTGAAACATCTATAGAGATGATATTACCGTTTGTAAGGCTGGTGTAAAGCGACACAATAAAAGATAATTTAATACAACGAATGAAGAATGACGGAAATGTCGTTAGGAAAGTTTTGCGTGTGAATGTCCATGGCTATACGAGTAGGGGAAGACCAAAGAAACAATGGATGGACTGTGTGAAAGATGATAAGGCTAGAAAGGGAGTGACTACTGAGATGACAACTAATTGAGAAGTATATGGAAGAAAAGGACATGTTACGTCGACCACAAATAAATTGGGATATGGGTAGGAGAATGTTGATGAATGTTTTCGAATAACATTTTGACGGAAAAGCTAAGGACCATCATTCTATTCTGCGCTAGCTTATATCACTTTTCTGGTGGCTGGGGGTCTACTCCCGAAATCCGTTTTTGGCCGAAGTTACGGGCGCTTCGAACTCCGTCTCACTAAAGCTACGGTTTCCTAGAAAAGCGGTGACCGCAATTGACGACCGCAATAACGGCTGTCATGAAAGTGATGAAAGCAGCAAAGATTTAAATCGTTAGATTCGTCTTACCGCGTCAAAAGATAGTGGCGTTTTTGTTTCGTTTTGCACGTCTGACACACAATGACGCAGTGCCTACATTTGTTTGTCATGGAAACGCTATTTAATAATGTGATGTGTGAGCTCACTCTATGTTGAAGACAAGGAAATTTGGCAATAATTCCTTCTGCACATGTGACTTCCCTGGTATCTCATTAACGGCATAATTATGTAAGAGTCTATTAACTGCTCCCAAATTACCATATTTATTTTTATATATATATATATTTTTTACATTCATACTTGACATATTCATTCAATTATTTAACATTATATACCTACGAGTTAATTTCAACTCTTTTTAATCAACCATTTGGCTTTTTTGCATATGATAATTATTCAGATTTATTACAGTTGTAATAGCAACAATAATAATGTAATTGCGTTTAATTAAAAGAGGTTCTTATTTTTATTAATTAATATATCTTTTGTATAGATTCTTTTCTATTTTGTGAATGTGAGAACACTGTAGGCTTAGTGGACTGTAGATTTGTTGACCATTTTCTATTTTCTTAAGTACTTGGTACTTATTGAAATACCTACACTGTCCTCCCATACCTAGTCATACTGTTATTTGAAAGAATTGTAAAAGCCAATTATTTTTAAAAGAGTAACCGTGGAGTTTCTTGCCGGCTCTTCTCCATAGGAAACGACCAATTGGAACCGTGCACCTAGCTTCTGACGTTTCATAAGTGCCCATGTAGGTCTATGTGAATTAAAAATATTTTGATTTTGATTTTTGATTTTGACTCTTCTCAGTATGGACACTTTTTCTTGTGACTGAATTCGATGATGTCAAATCTAGTGATTTCAATCTATGAGGAGCGGGGTTTGAATTACGGTGTCAACAGCGCTCTCAAGGAAACGACACTGAAAGTGAGACGGAGTGCGAAGCGCCCGTACTACGGATTTCGCTTAGGGAGCAGACCCCCCGTCTAAATCGCTCTATGAAGACACTTTGACAATATTTTTACTACCTGAAGCAATGGTAATACTTCTGCCGAAGAAAATTTTGATATTTATTGTGCATCATTATCAACGACAGCAAACGACAGACAGACTTACGAGTTGTAGGTCGTAGGTTTGGTACCCAAGCTGCCGTATACTTTGTGTAAATTATTCCATTACCACTGCTCTTAAAACGGTGAAGGAAAACATCGTCAGGAAACCGGCATGTCCTAGAATAAAAAAAATCGAAGACATGTGACATCTACCAACTCGCACTGGGCCCGCGTGGTAGATTACAGTCCACTCCTCTTCGAAGACAGGAGGCCCGTTTCCTTAGCAGTGGGAACATTATAGGCTGATTATTTTTTATTTATTTATTTCCACCTTAAATCTATCATTAAATGGTAACATATTTAGCGTACTCATTCTAATCCTATCCTAACTATGATAATTAAACATTAAAAAATGGTTATGGTACTTTAAATACTTATAGTTCGTCTCTGGCTACAATATCCTTGGATGTTATTTTGACGAAGTTGACTTCAAACGAATTCTCAGACGATATTTATTATTAAAGGACTCCACGTTTAAAGACTTATTCAAGTATTCAAGAAACTTTTGGTATTTCAAAACAAACATAATACTCCCACTTCAAAACAGTAAAACCACGTAAAATCAACTAATTTCTAAAGTTTTGCAACCATCTTGTCTGAACACAACATTAATATTTTTACGCCCATCTCATTACCAAATGATTTAGCATCAGATCAAGATAAGTGCCAAACTATAAACACCCACAGATAATGCAAAACGAACTCCACTCCCACTTAATCATAAAAAACGGGCCAAGTGCGTATCGGCCCACGCATAATGAAGGGTTCCGTAGTTGAGATGATTTATCCCAAAAACGAACTTAACATTGTAGTTGAAAAACATGTTCGCCGATACATCGGTATACGTCACGGTCAATTCTCCAACTGCAAATGTAAGTTTATAAACGCAAAAGTGATAAAACTACAAATTATCAATTTTCGGACTTTTTCCTTTACTAGTGCTATGCGACCTTCCTTCCTGCGAAATTTCAAGATTCTAGGTCAACGGGAAGTCCCTGTAGGTTTTGATTTATTTGCGAGTATCAAAATATGTCACATAAATGACCGTATCTTTTAAGTGAAAACTTCTTTAGGCGCGTTGGACATTTTTGAGATGGGACTAAACCATTGATTTTGCGACACCATGACGACACCTCATTTTTGTAAACGCGATTTTGCTCTTTATTTATATTAGGTTACGGATGAATGTTATATGCAAGTATTTTTACTTTAAAGGTTTCGGAAGTATTTTATTTATAATCTCGATTGTGCTTTTTATTTAGATAAGTTTACGGACCAATGTTCTATGCAAGTATTCACTTTTGTCGGCACTCCTGGAGTGCCATCACTTTTTTTTTAATGCGTTGACTTAAAAGCTTGATTTTTTTAGAGCTCCAATTGAACATAGATCTACGTAATTGATATTAATTTCAACTTGATACCTCAACGTGTTCCTGAGAAAAAAGGGTCAGAAAAGGGACAGACTGAGTGACGGAAGTTATCCTATAAGGGTTCCGTTTTTTTCCTTTTGAGGTACGGAACCCTAAAAATAACAAAAGAGCATACATAACCCTTTACTGCCGAGTATCAAGACATCAAAGAACGGTCTTATTTTTTGTCTCATAAATCTTGATTCGTCGTATCAAATGTTGGTAGAGAATGAGGTCACGTTTGGCGACTGTTCTGAACAAAAACGTATTTTTTTTAACACCACTAATGGTACTTTACTTTGTCTATTTATTATGATTTATGTCGGCTTTACATGTGTTCTGTAATGGGTTTCGCACGCGGCGCCGTTTTTTTAGGGGTAAGATACTCCGATGATATTAGCGTTTAATTTCGTTATCTAGGTATTACCATACTGATATTTTTACAGTTCCTAGTTCGAAATCAATTCACAGAATAGACGTAACCTAACCCTAGGAGGTTAGGTTACGTCTATTCTGTGAATTGTTTACCCAACCATCTTAGCTTAGATATTAGAACGGGCTGATTAATTTATTTTACCTGTATGTTTCTTTTTACATTGTATCGAAATGTATTAATTATAAAGTAACACAGCAGGAAGACTTATAAATTAAAAAAAAAACTTAATAATATAAATTATGTTCAATGTTTCCTTATTATCATAATTATTAACTTACGCCAGAATGCATCGCCGATTGCTTGGAAATAAAATCTAACCAAATGCTCGTATTACACGAAAAATTACAAATATATAAATAATTTTTAATTTTTATTTATTAATTAGCTTCTGCCCGCGACTTCGAACGCGTGAGATTTCTTGTTCCCTCCCCCGCGTCGCATCGTATTGCCCACCGGCGCCCTTACTTCGTGCGTTATCGCTCAGCGTTCTTTCTTACTTTTTTCTTGCTCGGCTTCTAAGGGTTGTAGCGTGATGCTAAATAGCCTATAACCTTCCTCAAGAATTGGGCTTTCAAATGCAAATAATTTATCAAATACGACTGGTAGTTCCAGAGATTAGTGTGTTCAAACAAATAAACTCCTCAGCTTTATTGTTTATTATTTTGAATGCGGATCTGTCTGATTTATCTAAATGTGTCAACATTAGACATGTACAAATGCATTCGTTGTGTTTCTAGCTTTGCAACGTGTCCTAATTCTATTATAATGAAGACGTTGTGACGCACAGTTTTTTATGTCATCTTAGCAAAGTTTTTCAAAGCGGCGCCGGCGGCGGCGTTTTGTGTGAGCAGTCATCGTTATGTTTGTTGATGGGGAATTAATTTAATGGTCATGCTTATTATTTGACTAGCATGTGTCTCATACAAAGATTATCTACATCTTAATTGTTTAGTTGCGACTTAAATATAACTGGCGAAATGAAGGTGTTTAATGGTGGTGCTTAGTTTTAACCACCACTTCTTACTTGGACACAGGCCTCCTCTCTTTAAGAGAAAGTGGACTGTAATGTACCACTCGGGCACAGTGCGGGTTGGTAGATGTCACATGTCTTTGAATTTTTGGTTCTAGGACATGCGGATTTCCTCACGATGTTTTCCTTCACCGTTTTGAGAGCAGTGGTGATGAAATTACTGACACAAAGTGAAGCGTCTCGGGGTCCGAAACCACGACCTACAACTCGTCTACAACAAGTCGGGGCTGTTACCATTGGGCCACTACTGCTCGCTGGGCCACCACTGCTCGCTGGGCCATCATTGCTCGTTGGGCCACTACTGCTCGCTGGGCCACCACTGCTCGCTGGGCCATCATTGCTCGTTGGGCCACTACTGCTCGCTGGGCCACCACTGCTCGCTGGGCCACCACGGCTTGCTTACTAAGATGATAAACATAAATAAATTGCGAAGTTATTTTATAGAAACAAAATCTAGAATTTAAAAATAAAAGCTAAAGCATATCTCCTTTGCAATAAAAAGTTTTAAACTCCTACAATTCTCTAGAAATACCACAAAAGAAAACAACACTTCACAAACGAAACATTAAAGAAACTGATCGTTATATTGAATTGTATATAAAATCAATTGCTGCTGTTTGTTTAAAGTTTTTCAAAAAGAAAGTTTGAAACTAAAACGAAGTGGACCTCAAGAAGAAAAACACTCAAATTCTTAGCAAAGAGTCCCAAACCACGGTTTGGTATCTTACTTTAGTCGTTTGGTGCAATTCATGAGACTTAGACACTAAGCGTGTAGCTATATTTTTGTTTCATCAGACCATGTCCATTTGCTGGAGTGTCCTAAGTGCCTGCACACTTGCACCTTTGAAGATCTAAAGAATGCCACTGATGCTGTAATCAACGTGGCCACCTACTGGGATATAACAACATAAATCAAACTAGTGTCGACATGAAACGAAGAAGATCTTTGTTTTTCTAGATTATGGTTTTCGAATGCCTCAAGAATTTTGCCTCATGAAACTGAACTTGTGAGATGGAAATCCAGGTGTTGGAGCCATCAACGGTGTGTTGTCGGAGCACCTATGCGCTGACTGAATAAAAATATATTACAGGTCGAAGGCATGCTATATCAAAGAAGACGAGATCCTATCAGCCAACAACCGATATCAGCTAAAAATATGAATGTGCTGGGAAAGTTTTCTTATTTAAAACTGCAATATTGTATTACTTTTCTAGAATTGCAGATTTACATTTAAGTCACGTGATGTAACAATGTTCCTCAATCAGTTGTAGGCCAAACTTCGCTGTCACAGACCGACATTTTGCTGACGACACAAACGAAACTATCCCTCAACTTCAACCGCTGAAATCTCCCCCCTTACGCCAATAGTAAACAGTTGAAAGTTTGTAGCTATGTGCTCATTGTTGAGACAGGTAGCGGTCCAAGTTTTTCTGCCTCTACTGTACGTGGGAGCGGGACTTGGTCTCAATTTGTTAAGTTCAAGATGTGGCCATTAAGCATTCAGCCAGCACCTTCTTTAGTTGTACTGCGGATGATGAGAGCGAAGAATTGGGGTTGCAGCGTTTCTGTGGTAGAATAGAAGTTGGCGAAAATGTGCGTTGTTTGTTTTGATAATTTTGTACGTCTTCTCTGAAAGTTCGGTATAAAACTGGTATTTTAACTCGTAAAATTAAACCCTTTTTAACCTGCACCCTTATTGCACACAATCACAATCTAAATAATTTTGAAGGATATTGTTTGCTTCATACGTTCGAGAAATTTTTCTGCTCAACAACGTAAATAACGCAATGTTATTGAACTGTCAAAATGTAAGCCACTGCTTTTTCTTTCTTCTTTTTGTGGTTAGGGAATAACCTAGTGTCAGACTTTTAAAGCCGCCCATAGGCCTCTGACTTAGCTTCACATGCCGTCTAGAAATGTCTCTCAGGCATGGCGTTTTCCTCACGATCTTTTCCTTTACCGTTTTTGAAGCAAGTGATAATTATACAATATCGTAAATTAATCCGAAAAGTCAGAGGTGCGTGCCTAGGGTTCGAACTCGAAACCAATGACTTGGCAGTCCGACGGTCACACCACTAGGCTATCACTGCTAAGCGTTTTACGCAATCATCCCGCAGATTCTAGAAAGCGTGGATCATTTTATTGCGAATCTCGTTAACAAACCTTTGTAAGTGTCTAAATCGAAATAACGTTATTTGGATTGTTAAAAGACTCTGAAGCTTTTACAGAGCCGTTTTCTAAATAACTCGAATAGATGTAACTGATCATAACAATGTCTGAAGAGACGAAACATAGCTAACTATTACTACAGACTATCAAAAACGATATTGCCTTGCTCGATTGAAAATAAACACTACCTTTATGTTTCCATCTCATCGCTCCTTCTTTGTGTAGTTAACAGAGAAGAAAATAAAATAAATTGGTAACTCACAAACTATAAGATACATACGGTTATTATTTTATCATGTTCACTGTTGTCTATATTGGCGTGAAATTTTTATTGAAGTAATGATAGTTGGAATACGTCTTTTTGTCTATAAAAGGCTTTCTTTGGTAAAACAATCGGTCTGTTTTTTTTCATTTTTATGTTGACTTTTTATTTCGAATTTATTTTTCATATTTTAAGTTACAGCAAATTAGGATCGTCAAACTCATGTCATATTATTTGATTTGCTGTTGTTTTTTTAGTCAGCTAATAACACTGATATAGTGCGTTGATTATAACTTGTCCCGGGGCCCGTGACGTGATTGGTAGCATTGAATTTTACAGTCATTGGATATAGTGCTTACACCGCCACATAGGTACAAACTACGCATCAAAGGCATGACGTCACACAAATCCTGCATCGCGCAATTAGAGTTTACCAAGCGATCGACATATATTATACAAGATTCCGACTTCAACCGTCGAGCAGTTGCCCGCCAGACACAACACCCGTCTGGTCGGAAGATCCTCCCTTTTCTATGGTGGATGACTGTTCTGTCAGTCGCCATTTTGAACTCTAATAATAATGAAAATAAGACTGCAAAATTCAGTGGTAACAATCGCGTCACGGGACAAGTTATAATGAACGAATTTTTTTTTTATGGGGTTATGTAAAAAAAAATAGTTTACAAGAACCAGTATGAAAGTGTCCACGAGCTACAAGCAGAACTTAGACGTATTATTCTAAATATCGACCACAACAACATCAAAAAATCGACAGGGAGCGAAATAATCAAAAGAGTGCGACTTTGTATTCAACAGGAAGGGACTCATTTTGAGCATTTGATAAATTGGTAATTATTTAAATATCTATGAATGCAATATTAATTGTTTTTTTTAATTCAAATAATGTCTTCTTTCAGTAAAATGTTTCATCTACAATATTCAAGGTACTTTCCCTCCATGTGGCATATCCGTGGAACGCCCTATATATCATATCGTATAAGTAAATAAATATGTTAAAATTGTTAAAAACAAGCAAAAGTGAGACTGTGCTACGTGTGGCACTGCTGTAAAACTAATACCTATTATGCAATAAAACCCAAACAAAAAAAATGCTATTCTTCAAATATAATAATATATAATATAATATGTAATTATAACTCCAAAATTATTTTAGTTAAAAGTAAGTTTTAAAACTAAAACTCGACCACTTAAAAATCACGCTCTAAAAAGTATGAAACAAGAAAATACCTATTTCAGACAGCAATCAAGACATAGGTACAAAATTGTCAAGGTAAAGCCGTCGCATGCCTGTACACCTACAAAATTTTAATGAGAGCGTGATTTTTCAGTAGTAAACTTACTTTTTTTAAGTTTGACAGTCTTTCAGAATTTTTTGTGTAACTTTTTTGTGAACTTTTTAGAAACCCGGTGATGTTCTTCAAATACATAACATTTGAAACCAAACTTTCTATCCATCTTTTTTTCATAAAAAAAAAACAGTGACACTACGGGAGTGCCGACAGAAGTGAAAAGTTAAAAAAAAAAAAACGGCACCGCGACTATCAACGCGTTGATGTCTTTTTAATAGTCAAAAGGTGGTGTCATCACGGTATCGCGAAGTCAATGGTTTAGTCCCATCTCAAAAATGCCCAATTCTCCTAAAGAAGATTTCCCTTCAGAAAAAAAAAAAATGCAACAAAAAGACAAAAATCCACAATGGTGTTGAGTGATACGGGTTACTGATCCAGTGAATCGCCGGGCCCAGATTGTGTGTAATACCGTCCCATTGAACGCAAGCCACAAATAAGAGGCGGATCTCACTGCGGAAAGAAAATTGGATTTTCTTTGAGACGGCTGTGCTATAAAATTGAAACTGTCCTTATACGGTTTATGTGTTTAATTGTGTGTGTGTGTTATGCGGGGAGCAATATTGACGAAGATGGATAAAATATTGTTGTATGGTGCTATGAATACAAGACTTACAATTTATAAATTACTAGCTGCGCACCGTGGTTTTACTTCGCGTTTCTTTTCCATGTCGGGATAAAAAGTATCTTATGTCCTCATCAGGTCATGGTCTACCCATGTGCCAAATTTCATCCAAATCTGTACAGCCGTTTTAGCGTGAAAGCGTAACAAACGAACAAACAAACTCACTTTCGCATTTATAATATCATTTTATGTCTAAAAGATGATTTTCGAAATCTTTTCAGAGTAGTTAATTCGATCATATTAGTGCTTGCCATATTATTTTTGCTATGCTCGCCAAAAGGCTTAAAGCCTACCTAATGTTGAAACGAATTTACAAGTTTTTTTTTTTTTTACAAATTATTATCCCATTGCTGGTCTTCCGTACTCTCTTGCCACATGTCTCTGTCCAGAGCAGCCAAGGACCAATCTTTATTAAAGGAGTCCAGCTCATCCCGCCTCTCCATCTGGGCCTGCCGTGATGACCTTTTAATTCTAATAAATTCTATAAACATATTTATATTTTCCTAAAAGAAATAAAAATATAGGAAATGGATTTTTAAAATTGCCTGTGTATGAAGATATCCAAAATGATATATTTATCACGAGGCGTCAGGCGCACTGAAACTCGAAAGCTTTATGTGCTAACACTGATGCTGTAAAACTTTTATGTGTGTCTGTCCATATCTATAGTACAGTTAAAAACTGCAATTTTGATTAATGTGATTTTTACAGCTTTTGTTACGTATTTTATGACTGTGTTTTAGTGTAATCGTCAAATGGTCATAATTTTTGGTTTTAGCTTGGATGAAATATAAATCCAAAAGCTTTATATGTAGAATTTTTCCCCAAAAATATAGTTTAAAAATCATTTTGATTCAGCAAAAAATTCACAAAGATTAGCTTTGTTAAATCCTAACTTAATATTACAAATGCAAAAGTGAGTTTGTTTGTAACGCTTTCACGCTAAAACGGCTGATCGGATTTGGATAAAATTTGACATATGGGTAGACTATGGCCTGGGTTACGCCATAGAATACTTTTTATCCCGATAGTACGTCCCCATGGGTTATTTTCCGACCTCCAAGCGGGCGAAGCCGCGGGAAACAGTTATTCATAAAATAAACAAACGATAAAAAAAAATGCTCGAACAACAAAACCTGTGCAACCCGGCCAACTAATAGACAAACAGACGAACCTAATCACATAAACCTTTTATAACAAGCAACTTTTTTTTAATTCACAAAAAGCCAGCGTCACGCGCTATACGTCCACAGCGTACTAATTTCGAATTTTAAACTTTGTTTTATCATTCCGTGGCAGAATTTCATAATTAATTTTCGGGTTTACATATTCGTTATTAAACGTAAAGCCGTTTATGTACGGCTTCAATAACACCCACTCTTGATTTAAGTACTAATTGGTTGCCTACCTACACATTCTATTTTGAAAAGGAAGATGTCTTTTAGCGTATCCTTTTAGGGCATTTCATTCATTCATTATTTCATTAATTTGAGTAGGAAAGCGAC
Source organism: Omphaloscelis lunosa (assembly GCA_916610215.1). Lineage (NCBI taxonomy): Eukaryota > Metazoa > Arthropoda > Insecta > Lepidoptera > Noctuidae > Omphaloscelis > Omphaloscelis lunosa. The sequence continues at coordinate 14,555,343 of OU744261.1, read as the reverse complement.
AAACCCACGTATTTCACTTGGCCCATTTTGTTATACGCATTATTTGCGAAAGTCAACAGAGCGAAAATACAATGAAAATTATTGGATACTCCTCTCTATTCATGTCACTCTAATTAGAGTATCACAACTTTACACAGCCTTGATTCACGACCATTATTAAGCTGTACAAACAAACTCTAACAACCAAAACATAATCTTTCATAAACATATGCGTCACAAACTTAAAGTCCAATTACACTTGCCAAAATTCTCGTAAATTGAAACCGAATTATACAAATTGTGTAAACAATAATTCAGAAACATGTGTTACGTAGGAAGCACGGTTTAATTAAGTTATAACGCCTGATTAAACATCTAGGTTTTGGCCGCATTAGCAGTAGAACTGAGTTTAGCTGCGAATCCGCGATATACAGACGGGTAGGTCTAAATTCTAAACTGCAGCGAAGTTTGTCGGAGTTTCGTACAGTGATATCACGTTCAGGAGGTAAATATGTTAGTATCATGCTTGTTTCGTGTGTGAAGTAGTATATAAATTTCTCCTCTGCGCGGGTTTTTCGACGGGAGAATAGACAAAATGACAGATTGTGAATCTGTCAAAGTCAAAAAATATATTTCAATTAGGCACGTACAAGGCACTTTTGAACGTCAAAATTTACAACAAAATAGTTATTGATTTTAGTCGTCCCTTCCAAAAGGTAGTTTTTGTATGGAGAAGAACGGGCAAGAAACTTCACCGTTATTCTTTTAAAGTGTTTTACAATAATTTGTATACTTTAATTATATAAATATATGTGAAGAAGATGGACCTGGAATAAGATTACTATACCACAATAGGTAAAAATAATTATGTGATGAATACTTGGTGTTCACATATTTACAAGCATTGTAAAAGTACCTATACGATATTCCTAAAAATTTACAAGTAATACTAATAAGTCAGTGTGTGAGTTCAAGTAATCACAGAGTCAATGTTATAATAATTAATTATACAATTAAATTAGCGACCAATTTGATTTTGTCTAGACTCTAAATTGTCCTATGGAGCTAGACCAGCATGTTTCCAAGCATTCTTATCTTGGATATAATCCTCTAATTTGTAATATGCTTGTTTACAAACAGTACTTTTAATATGAGTTTCAATTTTTTTAAGTTAAGTTAATTGTAATATATTTTGTTGTAATATTTAACACAGTACTCCAGTATAAAATATGTTGTTGAGTTTTTTCATTACAAATTTCTTAGTAACAGCCCGGAGTTTGGAAGTTGGCGGTGTGATACCCTTGTGGCTCGGAAAGCACGTTAAGCCGTTAGTCTTGCACCTGATCTCCCTCCTGTCGAGTCGGATTGCCGTCCCATCGGACTATGAGGGTGAGGGAAGGGAGAGTGCACCTATGTCTACGCACACACTTGTGCACTATAATATCTCCCGCGTCGAAGGCTGGTCTCCGTTGAGATTGGCCGCCACGGCCGAAATACGGTCTGGAGGAGTCGGACTATAATCAGTATACAGATACTGCTACGTATTATGCAACATCGAATATTAATTTGAATATTGCAGGGATATCCAGAGCGTCATGGGCATGGCTGGCCACAGGATGAGGAAATGGGAGGCCGTCACCTCCTTCTGCGAAGCGGAACGCGTGAGGGAGAGGCTTATTTCGCGCTCTCACGCCCCTAACCATCGCAGGAGGAGACACCCTGGGTGTCGGGAGTCGCAAGCCGATTCCCTACCATCGTAGGCGCGGGCTTGTGGACGGTGAGGAATGGGTAGCTCGCCGTTTGATAAGGACCAAGCCCGGGTCGACGGCGCGTTGTGTTCCACGCGCGCCTTAAAGAGATGTCAGCAGAATTGACGGGGTCCGCTAGGGCCGATGCTTGCCGGGGTTGTGAAGAAAACCGAAAGGGAGATCGCGGCCCCCGGCAACAGGGCAACTGAAGGAACACGGGTGGGTTTTAGCCAGTAAGAGTCTGACATGCCCTCCCGCTCCGCCCAGATTGGGAGAAGTTATATGATAATTTCCTAAACAAAAAAAAAGATCCTGCGACATTCAATTTAATATTCATAAGAGCAGTAAATACGGCTTTATAAATACGTGTTTAACGAACTTAAATGTTGTGTGTATCAGAGGGTATGAACCGGAATTAGGTGCAAATTCAGCTTTGAATCAATATTACTAAGTTTCTAACTAGTAACATTGTATTAATGAGACATAATATCTATCGTACTACTTATCGTAGTACTTATTAATTTAAGAGATATAGATACTATCAACAAAAATATCGTTCAGTGCATTTTTTCACTGATCAGGGATAAAACTGCATTAAATCTTATATAAAATAATGTCTCTTTACTCCATTTATACAGCAGTGAGCCGTCAGGCTGCCAAGTCATAGGTTTCGAGTTCGAACCCTTTGACTTTTCGAATTCATGTGCGTATTGTATCATTACCACTTGCTTCAAAAACGGTGAATGAAAACATCGTGAGGAAACCGGCATGCGTGAGAGATATTTCTCGACGTCATGTGAAGCCAAGTCAGAGAAAATTTGACACATGAGTAGACCATGACCTAGGACATAAGATTCTTTTTATCCCGATTTTTTTACGGGATCGAGACTTATGCGGGTGAACCGCGTGGTGCAGCTAGTTTAAACATAATATCTACGCATGATTTACGGTCGTTACGGGTGGTCAGAAGTCCGAACCAGTCTTACCGAGGGGTATTGGGGTAGGTATTACCCAGCCAGGTAATAGGGTTGAGGAGGTCAGATAAACAGTCGCTGCATGTAAAATACTGTATTTAGCTGCATCCGGTTAGACTGGAAGCCGACCCCATATAGTTAGGAAAAGGCTAGGCACAAGACGACGATCTATGGACGATTTAAGTTAGTTGGTGTATTGTTTATTGAAATAAATAGTTTAAATTCTATATCTTTATTTTCACAATATGTTTTCATCTCAAATCCATCTTAGTCTAATCTGTGATGTCGATGACAGCTACAGCTGTCAGTTCAGTAACGTTCCTTTTAATTTAAATTTTACTCTTACATTTTCTTCTTTCTCTTTGTTAATAAATTAACAACATTCCTTATTACTTATACACCACAGTTAATCGAATGTAAAAAGAGGTTCTAGTATAATTATCATTATTTGTGTCTCTTACATTATATGATCTATTTCCATTAATACCAACAATTCTATCTTCTAACCACACATTCTTTTGTACATCTTTCTTAAACCATATTACTTGACCTATTACAAATTCTGTTTTTATTCTACTTGTCTTGTTATAATTTTTAATATTTCTATCAACCTGTTTACTTAATTGATACTGAACATTATTATTTAACTTTTGTTTCAGAAAGGTTTGTGAAGTTATTAATTTTGTTTTTATATTTCTAAATTCTGAGCCAGGCCTACACAGTGTATGACTTCATACATATATATTATGATTCATCAACATCACTACATTCCTGGTGTAATGATAGTAAGTCTGCTATATACATTAATCTACCCTGTTGGTATTTAAATTACATATAAATAATTTTAATTTTAATCTTTGCAATATTGGTGATGGTATATCATGTAGATGTTTCTTTATTAAAGATTCAAAGGGTTTGTGATCATTAATAATTGTTGTTTGTTGTCCACATATGCAGTAATAATGTTTTTTGGTGGCCCACACAACACTTAACAATTCTTTCTCTTTTTATGAAAAAAAAAAAAATTGCTCTGACTGTGTTAAACTACGAGAGACTGCACGCGTAGCATGACCACCGTAGAAATGGGTTTTGTCGACGAAAGAATAGACAAAATGACAGATAAACAATCACAATCTGTCACTTTGTCTATTCTTCCGTCGACAAAACCCGTTTCTATGCCTTCATGCTACGGGTGCTGGCTTATTATTTTGTAATAAGCAACAACTAATGCATCCTTGGATGCATCACATTGTACTATAACTGGTACTATACTATTGAAGTTCTGTAATATTGGTGCTTCTGTAATTTTTTTCTTAATATTATTATAAACATTTTCATGAACTTCAGTCCAAATCCACAATATATCTTTTTTAACAATAAATATAGTTTTGCTGCAGTATTGGCCATATTTGGAATAAATTTTCTTAAATAACTTATCATCCCAAGAAAAATTTGTAAAGTTGTTTTTTATTAATTGGACTTTTCATATTTAATATGGCATTTACCCTATCTGGGTCTATTTTCATGCTTTTTTCTGAAAATATATGACCAAAATACTTTACTTCCTTTAATTTGTATTAAAATTTATTTTTATTAAATCTTACATTATCTTTGAAACACTGTATTCAATATTGCATCATGCTCCTGTTCGGTGTTTCCACATATTAATAAATCATCACAGTAAACAATGACACCTGGTATGTCTCCAAAAGCAAATTTCACTATATCTTTGGAATATTTCTGCAGCCACTGACAAACCTTGATTTCTTAAAAATTTAAAACAACCATGTGGCTGTTAAAAGTACACAAGTCATTAGAATCCTCACTTAGTTTAATATCATAAAAAATATCTGTTAAATATATTACCAAGAAACACTTTTTATTACACAATAATAATTTAGAGACTATTTCGTCTATAGTAGGTATCAAATGAATACCCCTTATTAAACAACAGTTGCATAAATAACTAATATTCTATAACTTTATTTTCAATTATTGTCTAATCTGTGATGTCGATGACAGCTACAGCTGTCAGTTCAGTAACGTTACGTTACTACAGTTGGTAATTACTTTGAGTTACAATTAATTTCCTTGATCAATGATACTCTTGTAAACAGTGTTGAAAACGTAGTATCAAACCTTAGGAAACTTCTAAAGGCTCCAACACACAGTGCCGGAGGCAATACCACCGGTACTGATTGCCGCACAAAGGAGCTGCCAAACAAAGAAATGCCGCTCGGCGGTTTAAGCCGCCGCCGGTACACTAGTCGTTGTATCTAACCTATTTGACTTATCTAGCTCAACATTTATCATAATTATCACAAATCTGAACTTCCTCGTCTCGTTAGTCACCGTGTTTTTATTTTATCTATGTATTTAATTGTTATGAGGGCAACGAAACTCTGACCCCATTGATAGCGTGAAGACATAAATTGTAGCTAATAGAACAGCTTTATAGAAACAAACTTTCGGAACTTTGGCAATAGGCTCGGCCCTATCACATGGGATTTAAACATAACTGGCGAAATGCGGGTGTACTACAAGTAGGTACACCTCTGCCTAACCCTTCGTGAAATATAGGCGTTATGTTATGTTAAGTAACTTTAGGAAATAATGGCTAAAAGAACCTTCTTTTGCTCGAGTCTATAATATTAACACACTTGATGAAAAACTAGTTTTTCATGCAACTGCTGTATAATAAGGGGTATCAAAACACGAAACTCGGCTTCGCCTCGTGTGAAAATAGTATCACATGAGTGTTTTAATACCTAATTATGTACATTTGCATACAAGACTTTATCTACACCCATGATATGAATCCTCTATAAAAGGTTCTGAAACCATAGGGTGTTGTACAATATTGTTTTCTGGATTTTTCTGGTAATAATTGGTTAGAAATTTCCTTTGCTGCATTAGAAATATCTGGTGGTGTGTTATCAAAGCTTGTATCACTCATTTTTATAAAAAAGGTAAAAAACAATTACAATACTAATATCGAACAATAATGGCGGGACACGACGTGAATTTAAATAACCTATAAGTTTTTTTTTATTACGGCGCTGTGGTGCGTGCATGAAAATGTTCCTTTTTTGAAATTCGAGTTGCATAATGAAAAGTACAAAATTATAACACTCGTTTGGATGATATTAAGGTACACTATGACACTAGTTTAATGTTGGCAACAAGCTAACTCTTTCAAAAACGTTTGTAGAGGATTTATAGCATGGGTGTAGATAAAAAATCATTCAGTACTCTATCACATTGAACATCATACCTTATTTTTTGGCTGGGAATTTATTAAATAACTTCTCCCGCTCTGAGCAGAGCGGTACGGCGTGTCAGACTCTTACTGAGTAAAACCCACCCGTGTTCCTTCAGTAGCCAGTATGTTGCAAGGGCCACGGTAACCCTTTCGAACAAACCCGCAACCCCGGTAGGCATTGGCCCTAGCGGACCCCTTCAGTTGTGCTGACATTACTTTGAGGCGCGCGTGGAACACAACGCGTCGTCGACCCGGGCCGGTCCTTATCGGACGGCGAGCTACCCATTGCTCACCGTCTGAACATCATGCCTGTAAGCCCCGAAAGGTTAGACACCTATGGTGCACCTTGATTTCGCCAGTTATGTTCAAGTCCAGACTCCGGGCTGCGATTGAGTAATCCAGATTAGAAAAACCCAATAACACTTTTGCCCGACCCGGAAATCGAAACCAGGACCTCATGCTCATCCGTAGTTCTTGCGACCACTAGACCACCGAGGCAGTCACATTGAAGTTCCATACTTAAAATGATTTGCCTTTACATGCCTTTTTACCCTAACCTACCCCTTTTTTACCCTATTTCCGTTCGGTCTTAGAAGTCTCTCAAGCAATTATTTCTAGAACCGGAACAAGAATACCACATACTAAGTGAAAGACGTATTATTGAAGCTAACCCAAAAATATCCAACCAAAGTTAATAAAAAATTTATGGGTCCACCCCACCACCTTGAGAGCATAGGTACCCTTTCAAACAAAAAATAATTTTCGAAATCGGTCCACAATTGATGGAGAAATGGGCGAAAATAGATTTAAAAAAACATAACCTTTTTGGAAGTCGGTTAAAAACGGATATTCGCTAACCAAAACTTACGAGCAAATACGTGCGAAAACCGAAAGTTTTTTTATTTTTATTTGTGCTTTGTACCCTACTATTATTTAAAAAAAAATCATTGGCGAGGCCTTTATTCGTCAGAGAATTGTAACACTGCACACTGCCGTGTAGAATATTGTAGTTTTAGGTCAGCGCCATCTCTTGACCGATAGTGGAACTAATGTAATTTACGTTGATGATTTCTGAAAACTGTGCTAGTTAGAGACATCGTTTTATTTTTCCTGTAATCTTGACATAAACTTCTGTCACATAGAATAATTTCAGATTTTTACTCTATGCAAACTTCGGAGATAAGCGGGAACGGTATTTTTTTAAAACATTTTTCGTCAAAACAAAGCGGCCTAAAAAGAAAAAAAATGTTTGAAAATGTGCAAATAGCGTTCTTTCATATGATACCCTAGTAGCCCCACTTCGAGTTTTTAAGACCCCATTCAATAACTGTTTCAAAAAAAAAAAAAATCTTTCTTATTTGCAAAATCAACAGCAAACGCCATCTAAAACTTTTCCAAATTTTAAGTTGATAGCATTAGTAGTTCTTGAGATATCCAACTGTGGCAGACAGACGGACATACAGACAGAGTCGTATCATAAGGGTTCCTTTTTACCATTTTGGTACGGAACCCTAAAAATGTCTTGTGTACAGGGTGAAAAAGAATAACGCCCCTTCAGTTAGCGTTAAGCTTTACGGTCATAATTACGTTATGGCTGATTTACATTGATCTAGTATTTTAATCTAGCACTGGAATCTAGCGTGACGTCACACAGTACCGAAACGATCCCGCACCACAGACGTACCGATTAGTGAGGAAAGGGCTAATCTAGTAAAATACTGGTATTCAGCTGCATCCGGTTAGACTGCAAACCGACCCCATCATAGTAGTTTTTTTTTTTTACAAAATCTAAGTCTAAATCTAAAAAAAACTTTTTACAAAAAATGCAACCGACTTCCAAACTACAGAAGTAATAACTTTAATTTCGGAAGTTGGTGGCAAAAAACTAAAATACTGATCCAAAGACACCGACTTCTGAAATTGTCTTTGGATCAGTATTTTAGTTTTTTGTATGTAATGTATGTAATATATGTATGTAATGTAATTTACCTAAGTTACAATAGCCTAATGTCAACTGCTCATCACCTTTTACAAAATGTTGCTTTTCCCGATGCAGGGACATTAATTGTTGAGGAGTTCTCCAGGTACTTCACCATCAGCTCCACTGCACCATATGAATTGTGACGAACATCAATTGCTTATCAACCATATTAAAGTAATGGAATCGCAACCCGTGAAATACATATTTTTGAGCTGTTCCGGTGGCCACCTGTGTCCTTCATCATCAGTTCCACTTTACCAAATGGTGCTTTTCAAGAGCAAATGGCCGAGTTACTATAAAAAATACCCAAATCGCTATAGGTGTGCCTATAATAATTGAAGAGTTCCCTCGATTTCTTCAAGGTCCCATCATCAGATCGTGACCAAATGACAATGGGACCAACTTTAAAGTATACCATTTCAAACAAAAAGAAAAAAAAAATTCTAGTAGGTCCAGCCGTCTTCGAGGAATCCAGGAACATAAATTTAAAAGAAATATTCCGACGAACTGAGAACCTCCCTCTTTTTTTTGAAGTCGATTAAAAAGGCTAATTTATGACTGGAATCTAGTGACATTGGATCGATAAAGGATCAATTTGAACGGAGTTGATCCAGTTCCGTGGCTCTTCCAACAAAAACACATATTGCGATTATTTCGAAGAAATGGGCGCTCATGGGGACTGGCGACAGAAGTGAAAACTTAAAACTGATAATTATATAATATTTAAACGATATTCATCATCATAATCATCATGTACAAAATAAAACAATACTAATAAACACTTAATTCTGGTATTAGCGCCATCTTTATTCAATAGCGCAGCACTAAACGAAACCATAATTTTACCGGCTACCAAAAATCGTTCAACGCTCCGAAAGAAGTTTTTACTTCAAAAACCTTAAGAGCTAGAATAAAAATTAACCATCACTCACCTGAAACTTCAAACCCGTCGTTGTATATGCCAATTTAAGCTTCACATCTTTCGTCAGCACCACGTTTTTATCTATCACCAAAGTCATATCATTTGGTGACTTACTACAGTTCACGTATAAATCTGCTTTATCATCTTTGACATAAATCACGATTTTGATCCATTTGTTTTTGAAGTCCTCTTTGAATAAATGAGAAATCGATTCGCTTGGCGAATTCAGTTCAGTATGCAGAGTTATTCTTGAAATACTTTTTCCAACAGGTTGTATGCATAGGCTCATGATTGTTTGTTCTTTTTGTGTTATGGAGAACACACATGATGCTTTGCCGTTGTAGGATTTGAAAATGGCTGTCACGACGAATGGAGCTGATAAGTTTATGCCAACAAGGTCTGTATCACTAGGATTTACGTCTACTGGCTCTCCATTTATAAACTCGTATGATGGAACAATAGGGGTGTAGCTATCGTTCACTATATTTGTGCCAGGCGGTGGGAAAAGTAGTGTATGCCTTGTATCTGGAAAAAAAGATAATTTGAATTTAGAACAGTTTTGTAATAGAGTCTGTCTATTGAAAGCTGAGAGTGAAAAAGAGCGGCAAATTAAAAATATATATATATGTTGAGTATCCCCGGATCAACTATGGAAAAACGTATTTGATACTTGAATATTTTTATGCAGAATATTTATTTTTGTTTTTACAGATAAATAGGGAAGCATAAAGCAAAAAATTGCGTAGATAAGCTTTTATGATCATAAGATTGTAAGTCACATCATCATGATCATCATTTCAGCCGAAAGGCGTCCACTGCTGGACATAGGCCCACTCATTGTCACTTCGACTGATTCTACGCTTCCCGCATACAACGGATTCCCGCGGCCTTCACAAGGTCATCGGTCCACCTTGTGGACATTCTAAGGTACGCCACCCTTGTCGACACTCTCTCAATCTTCTCCACGTTATAAACAAAGGACTTATGGACAATAAACCCAATACAACCTTGGGACTGCTGGTTGCCTTCCCGGAAATAGAGCAAGTTCCCGGATTTGAGTCCTCCCCTTCACTTTAGACTTCAGATAACCCTACTATACCCCATCGTAACCTGCTCAGCCCTTCTTCGAGTTCGATGATCTTCTCGTCGGTCTGGAGTGTAAGCGTGTTGTATGTTGTCAGGTCCAGTTTTCGGTGTTTATGGTAGTCGGATCTCTTCCGGGGGTTCTTTGCACCTCTTGCCTCGCCGTGACCTTGACCGCTACCGTAGCCAAGGGTAGGTGGGCTGTCGAGCACTAGCGGCCATTTTTTTTTGGTGCTCGTCATTATTGGGGTGGTATGCCATAATCGTCACGCTTAGCAGGCGGATTGGCGATCTCAGTATGGTGTTAAAAATGCATAGAGAACGTTGCTGCCCATTCTGTAGGAGTCCCTTAGTCGCCTTTTACGACACCCATGGCAAGAAATTATTGTTGTAAGTTTATTGTCAAAATTCATTTTGAACATGATGGACATGTTTGTTGTTTTATAAAACAGAGAATGGTCTGATACCTAAATTTAAATCACAAATTCCGAAAAAAAAAAACTGAAAACTTTATTAAACCTTAATTAAATTACAAAATGGTAAATAAAACAAATATTAAAATAAAGTTTTTGTTGCAATAAACACAAAATAAGGACATTTGACTAAAAAATAATAACGTGTGTTTCCACCTCTGGCTCTGATCATCGCTTGTATGTGATCACGCATGCTCTGGAAGATGCTCTTGTTTACTTGGGGAATTTTGTCCCAGGCAACCACCAGAGCGGTTTTCAAATCATGGAGGGTCTAAGGAGGGTTGAGACTTTACTGGATTCATTTTTTAAGCATGCGCCATGTTCTATGGGATTCATGTCTGGGCTTTTTGCTGGCCACTCCAATTTGGCAATTTAGTTTTCATACCAGAAAACCTTCGATGTTACATAAATAATAACGCAGATTTGTACACTGATGTCACGCGATTGCTCATCGTTATATTCAATTATGTTTCCACATTTAAAACTGTTATATTGATGGACCAAGACTTATAAATATAAATCCTGTTTACTTAGTATCTAAACGAATTCAATAGTTTACCAGTAATTTTCGAAATTATTGTAAACAATTGTACTTTTTCTTTAAATGCATCCTCGCATTCGCTTTTTACTCGTTTGTAATTATTTATCATAGTGTACAACAACTTTCTCGCACTGCCTCTTAAAGTTTTAGGTAATGTTTTACATGAAATACGACAAAATATACACAAATTTGTTTTCTTAAGAGTTTATAAAAACAACAACTGACAACAAGTGATACTTGTAGCAGTGTTGTCAATTTATGAAAACGTGAAAAAATCACTCTCAGCTTTCGTTAGACAGAGTCTACCTTATTGGGAAAACTAAGACCCGTATTTATAAAGAAGCGAATTACTTGCTACTAAGTAATTATTAATGAAGTCATTACTTGTCAATTTTTATTTTATTTTTGTAATGAAAGAAAAATAAAAAGACTTTAATTTACTGGAAACTTAAATCATGCATTAGCAAGGCCAATACACAAGTAACTCTCTTCTCTATATGACACACTGTTGATTGTGAAATAAATATGCCTGATGTCTCCACATACAATCTGGAAGCTACCAGTGGCATAAAAATGGCCGTTATTAACTGACACAGTGGAGTTACAGGAAGCCCTCTTTATGCCTCTGATTGTAAAGAGTCCGTAATTCTCGATAAAACCGCAAAATCAAACGCAAAATGGTCGACTTCACAATGCCTAAGTAAAGAAAATGGTGACTATTATTTGGCTAAGAATTCTAACTTTTGACAGTTCTAACTTCAAGCAATTATTAAACTAAAGAATAAAAATCATTACTTGACTTTTACTCAAGTAATTACTTTCTTCTTGTTTATAAAGGATGTGAGACAGTGTTCACACCAAGTAAACTTAGTGCCACAAAAGAAGGTCCGCGGAAAATTGTGGAAACTACATTTTTTTAATGCAATGTGATGCAATGGCATAGACACTAGCGCCGCGTCAAAGGGCCTTTTTTCTTGGCGTGCATTTTACAGACTGTTATCTAAAGGTCGTAGCACACATAGCAATTCGGAAAGGGAGCATCACCGTTTTGCCGCGGTTCGTGAGCTTGTCCTGAGGCGAGGCGATTACGTTACGATCCCGATTAGTGTGCGATGCAGTAGGGAGTTTCATACTCGCCGCCGAGGTCCTTTGCGATCGCGTCCGCGACCGTGTAAATGATACTCCTCCCCAACCCTTGTTCGAAAACGAGGTGCTAGCAGTTGATGCAGCTGTGCACGTAGCTTTAAATTCCCCGATTGAACCAGCCCGTCCCATCTTTGATGTCCTCCCTCCGGTGACGCCCTAAGCCGAGGCTCGTACCCCACAGGGGGTGCCCTTAGCGAGCGTTCACATAGCTTTTTAGCTTAGTTTGTATGCCCCTGGCTGGAGGCTTTGAGTGTAGCGGCTTAAGGCAACCACAGGATTGACCGGTTAAATAGTCATGACCTCAGAGGTCAGCTATGAGATGCCCTACAGAAAAAAAGGAGTTTCATACCAAGAATACTGAATGGCTCGAGTTGATACGATGACGATCCCTTCCCAAGTTGATATGTGTGCTATTTCCTTAAGACCGAACAGTTTTATCTGCCAAAATAATGCAGTTTTTTTGCGATTGCGCGCTGTTGTTTTATTATGTTTATTTATTAACTACACCAACAGCTTATACATTTTTTTTTGTATTTTTTCAAGTATCATAGTTACAGTCACATTACAATCTGGCTAGCCTGTAAGCTAATAAGTAATTTAAACATTACTTAAACTGCTCAGTAACTATAAAATTAAGACATCTTCTAATAACATTTTTCTTTGAACCCGCAGGGCAGCTTGTGGCGAGCTGTTGGGCAGTAGCGACCCCACGGACCCTATCTCCCGGGAGAAATCTTGTTCCTCACCTCAGGCTTGCCTTGTCACATTACAATCTGGCTAGCCTATAAGCTAATAAGTAATTTGAATATAACTTAAGCTGCTCAGTAACTATAACATTAAGATATCTTCCAATAACATCTTTCTTATAATTATAACATTAGCTTATTATAAAACTTAAGCTTATAATATTATAGAGTGGTGGTCTGTTGAAAGACAACGCAACAGTTTCTAATGTATAATCTATTATCCTTACTTACCTTGTGTTTTGTGAGAAAAAAACAAAACTATACCATTTTTTTCAATTTCATTTAGTTGTTAGGTCCTACGTGCTTTATATGCATGGTTGAATAACCAAAACTAAGGTGGGTACGTTTTAAACCATAAATATCTTAGTTAACACGAATTTCTTATCTATGACTATTTGTCAAAGTGGAAGCAAACAAATAGCTGAATTAGTAACACCCCATCTACCAGTTGTGCCTCGTTTAAACTGATGAGAATAGTCAATCACTAGCGCCAATTTCGTTTGGACAATTGGAAACTTCACTTTGAAAAGCTGTAGCTACTAAGGGATACATATGATTGAGGTGTCGTCTGTTTGAACAGTGTGTGGATTTTTTTTGAAAACTAGCCTGTGGCGATGAGACTACTTTACTCCGAGTGCACGTCATCATTGTTTTCATAACTGTCTATTGACAGTATGAACTCAGTCAGCAGTCTGCGCACAGCCTAAGAGAAATTGCAACTCAACTAGCTTAAGTACATCGTTAAAACGAGGCATAAAGACGCTCCCTCAAAGCAGGCTGGCGTTTACACTAATCTTGATCATGAACTAATGGTGACCGTCACGGGAGCTTTTTGGTGCCAATTGGTATAAAATACGGTAACTTAACTAATATAAAGAATTGCTTCACTTTAATTCACTGGGCAGCAATACGTGGTTAGGAATACCTAACCGTAAAAAATGTTAAGGTGCATCCATACTGCGAGCTTTGTATGCTAGCATTTGAGTGATTGGATTAAGAGCGCAAACAGATGTCAAATATTTCGCTGTTTTGATTAAATTGGCAATATCTAATACCTTTAAACGAGCAATTCTTTTATGTATGTATATAAATAATCTGAATATCGGAAACGGCTCCAACGATTTTCATGAAATTTTGTATGGGTTTCGGGGGCGATAATTCGATCTAGCTAGGTTCCATACCGTAATATTGCCAAATTAATAAAAACAGGTAAATATTTGACAGGTATTTACGACGTTGCCAACTTTTAGGATAAATCCTCTTAAGGCAAGAAAAATGAATGGATTATGTGAGGAATGATATGAAAGAAAATGGAGTGAATGGTAGCGGGACGGATGGCAGGGTAGAATGGGAGAAGAAAACGAGTAGCCCCGACTTCATGTAACATGGTGCAAGGGCAGAAAGATGATGGTGATGATTTGAGCAGAGGATACTTACCAATTTAGCTTACAAAGCTCACTTCACATGACGAATCGATCCTTTTGGCAATAATAATTGAAATGCTATCATTACTACATTTTATTTAAAATAATGATGCTGATTAAATATTCTTGCAATAAAAGAAAACTTACCAAATGCGTTAGTCCTATACACGACGAATGCAGTTATAAAAATATATCTGAAACCAAAGAAAACAAATATTAATGTTTTGATACAGAACATACTCTATTTTTGCTTGCTTTTACTTTCAAAGCTTTAATACACCCACCACCACTAACATTATGTTACTAAACTAATTTTAAAAGCGAACATGTTTTAGGGGCGATCTGCTTGTTTTATGTACCGTTTTTCAGTTATTGCTAAAAAAACATTTTACAGAAATATATCAGTTTATTTTTTATCGTTTATTTTAATTTGAGTTTTTATTTTGTCAACTATTGTTTATTTTTGTCTTGAAATGTAATATAACTTGCGTTTTTCGCAAATACCGTTTATGGGCGTTTATTCTGGTGTAGTCAAAAAGTTTCTGATAATGTATTAGGTGGTTAAGTTTTTGTTCTGGATAATATATCATCAAGGTTGGATTTAAAACATTATGTTAAGGGATATCGTGTTTATGTAATTTCGTAAATACTTGATATAAAAATCTAGAAAAAATTGAGGTGATGTATTTTGACCTATACATAACGAATATGGATTAACACTTACGCAATAGCACTTACGTGTTTATTCTGTGAATAAACGTGCAAGTGTAAAAAGTTATTTTACAGGAAAAATAAAAAAAACCTAAATCGATCCATTATATATTATCACCCAATTTTGTAGAATGTATCCCAGGAAATCTATTCTGTAAAAATCTCGCCACCGTGAAAATTTACGTGAAGTGAGGTTGAAGTGAGTTGTGTGTATATTGTGAATACCTAGCATCGGGTGTAATGATAGTTCACTTCACATTTTTGGGCTGTTCCTATTTCATCCCAATTTTAAATTAAGAACGATTCCCCGGGAACTTACTACCCCGAAATACAAATTAAAACAACTGACCATCGCCATACATCGTCCCAAAGACATACCCATTGAATTGGCCACCATCTATCAAGGAACTAACTCTAAACGTTCACACTGTTAACCTTTTAGTACGACAGTTGACACTTGCTAAAGCTCCTAATCCCTAAAGGAATGAAAAATGGGGGGTGAAAACTTTTGGAATTGAAATAGTTTGTGGTTTCAAAGCGATTGCTAGGGTACACTCGATGTCAGTAATATTGAACTAACGTATTGTGATGAGGGTATATTGAAATGATTTTATCTAGTTGATTATTAAAACAAAAATCTTTTGTGAGAGACGTATATCCAATCACATTTAAGGTATGGAGATTGGTCTTGCATAATAGGTAAAAATCACAAGTACGTTAGGCCGTTCGTTCCAGCTGTCACTCGTAGATGTTTGAGTTGTTATGAGCAGTCAGAAGCCCAAAAGTCTGACAACCAGTCTATCCTAGAGTACTGTGTTACCCAGTTACTGGGCTGTGGAGGTCAGCTAAACAGTAGCTCCATGTAAAATACTCGTATTCAGCTACATCCTGATAAACTGGAAGATGACCTCAACATAGCTTGGAAAAGAATATTTTTATAAGTCACCATATCCATCTGCCTAAGATGGATATGGTGACTTATAAAAATATTCTTTATAATCATTTAAATTACAAAACATCGATCCTTAACAATATCACAATCCAACTGTCTTGGACTGTACTATACGTATACAGGGTGTTATATAACGGCTATAAATAAATGTCACAACACAGCTGACGTGGCCACATAGCCGACTCGCCTAGCGTGTCACGCAAAGGGTTTGGGGGTTTAGACTAAGACAAATGTGTTTATTTCGGCTAAGTACTAGAACAACGTCGCCTTAGCTGTTTGTTAAGACGGTCAGTACTTAGAAGGGACAGTGGAGATAAATATGAGGGTTGGTCCACGAAGTAAGGTCATAAGTTAAGCTGTTTTTTTTTAAATTAAGGCTTAAGTCATAACTTTTAGAAAAAAGTCATTATAGTATTAACGAGTTTATGGAAGATAAGAAGCTAAAATAAAGCACAAATGTTATATAACTATGAATAAAATTATTTTATTAATGTATTTTATTATACATCTCAAAAGACTTTAATTAATATACAGTAAATAAAATATGTTACAGAGAGATTATATATTAGTAATAATAAATAATTAATGTTGTGATACTGATATCTACTAGTAGGTATGCACTACAATGTTAACTTCCAAATATTTAACCTAGATATAAGTTAAATGTATTAACATTTGCTGCACCTTAACAGGGTTATGTAATCATATGTTTTAGCCTAGCCTGTAACTGAGTGTATATTACGCAAAAATAAATAAATAAATTGTTAGGTGGTAAAGCGGTATTTGGTCCTAATTTTTATTTCTTGTTCTATCCTCCTCTTAATACTCTAAAATCATGAGAAACCGGAGAGATGGGTAAAGATCGTCACTCGCTAGACGCCTGAGAGAGGATATCGCCGCCATGGTAGACCACGGTGAAAGTGGTGTGACGATCTGATAATGTTTACAGGGCCAACATGGCCAGAGATCGCAAGAGACACGGAGGTTTGCAAGGGAAAAGGGGAGGAATTAGTCTAACAGTGGGACACATAATAGGCTAACAAAAATAAAGCATTATGATAAACTCTTTGATTATTATTTATATGTTTTTTATTTTTATTGACTGAAGTCTTTCGGAATTGCTTAGGTCATGACGTACAAAGTTTCACTACCACCTTATAGTTAAACTGACAACTACCCGCATAAATATTTATTTCGCTACCCTAAAATATTTATTCGAGATTCCCATTCATCAAAATTCAATGTAAATTCATTGTTTATTTTAAAATGGCGCCCGAACGACGACGAAGAAAATTAACTCCACAACGTTAACTTAGTTACTTTGATCGTCTCTTCACCGTAACGATGTGGTTTTAATGGTAAATTGTTTTATTTATTTACAGGTTTATTTAATGAGGGGCTC
The DNA here is from genome assembly GCA_916610215.1 of Omphaloscelis lunosa. NCBI lineage: Eukaryota > Metazoa > Arthropoda > Insecta > Lepidoptera > Noctuidae > Omphaloscelis > Omphaloscelis lunosa. Next base: position 14,537,999 of record OU744261.1, on the reverse strand, counting down.
GTGGTGTAATAACAGCCACGTGGGTCGATCGAAGGTTAAGCTGTGCTTGCCGAGGTCGGTCCATGGACGGGTGATCCATAAAATATCAAAACCTCTCCGATCCGAAGCCGTTGGTGACGGCTGTCATCCGGGTAGACAGAGATGGGAACCCCAACATATTTGACAAAAGGTTAGGTAAATGATGATTAACTGGTGATTTACGGCTGTCCGTAGGTAGGCTAAAGTTAGTGCTGCCAAGTGGCTTTTCTGGGGCTAAATTAACATTTTTTGGGCTGAAGCATTGGTAAGCTAAAAGCTGCAATGTCATTACTACAGGTTTATTTCATTCAAGTATACATACATATATGCCTATAGCTATGAATAAATAAATCAGAAACTATATGAATAGTAGTTTTCCTCGGGAGAAATGTCGTCAATTTTAGGCTTAAGAAAAACAATATTCGGTAATGATCACCTGTGCCCTAATTGCGTAATAGACGATCAATCACAATCTGTTTCGATTCTAAACAGATTGCTAATCCATTGCTCCATAAGTTGGAAAAAAAATCTGCTCAATAACGTAAATAACGCAATAATATTGATGAACTGTTAAAATGAAATAAATTAGTCATAATCGTTTACGAAAATAAGTTACGCAATTAGGGCATTGGTCTACTAAACAATTATCTATTTCCTTAGGTCGTTGCAGCTCCCACACTGTCCTTAATTATCACGTAGTGCACTAAATTGGGATACAGCTTGATACCTTGATAAACTAAATCATGATTTAATACAAGACTTGCAAAAGCGCTCACAGTATTAGCTGCGGTCTATTCGATAAGTGTGCCAACGCCCACCTGTTCAATTGATTTTCAATACAAATTAATAATCACCATTCGGATTAGGTCAGCTTAGATCTTGAAATTATTGTGATTATAAATAAGATGGTTGCTGAATGATAGTTGATTTCTCGGTAGCAGCCTGAGTCTGGAGGATTTACCTACACAGTACTCCAAAAATAAATGGAGAAATGAGGTTGTACTAATCATCTCTGCGTACCCCCTTTGAGGAAAACTGCTGTGACTTTATGGTATAATTCGTTCGTATTATTATTACGTTAATTTTAGAAGCTTTAAAATTACTTCTTCCCACGCATGTTTATACTAAAACAGTGGGTGTGTCATTGAACAAAGACAAGATAAAATACTAATTTAGATATCTACAGCGGTTGGAAATATTATGAATGAATTGCATACGAAAATGAAGTGTACATTAAAATTATCTAATAAAGTAAGGAACACAATACTCTTATCGACTGTCTTCATAAATAAAACAATTTCCCAGGCTAGAATCAGCGTAGATCATAATATTATTTTTTTACGAGTTAATGTGTGCCTGAGAAATTTATCGCAGGAAGCTTTCATCGTTTTTATCTAGACCAAAGTATTCGAAATATACACAGCTGTTCAGCTGTCAAAATGATATATGACTTTCAGACTAGGAAAATAAAACTGGTTGATTCAATATTTTTGTTTTTTTTTTAAGTTTTTTTTTTTAACATGTTTATTTTAGGTTAATGAAAGAATTTTGAAAGTGGTTTATGTCACTTAGGTATACTTAATTTTCATATGATTTTATAGATCATAACGATGAGTCCAGCGTTAGACCGTGGAGAACGGCACAAGAAAAGAGATTTGGTGAAGTTCGACGATGTGGATTGATATTGTTGATAATGATAATTACTCATGTTTTGAAATCAATTGTATTGTTTTTGTATAGTTAATTAGTTAGTCATTTAATTTAGTACTTAATGTAAATAGTTGCGTTAAATATTGTAAAAGTAATTGTATCTTCTCAATTGTATGGTTGTAACACTTTTTATTGCTAATCTAGTTCAGAACCAATATATTTTTTATCTCCTAGAAATTTAATTATGTATTAAGAAATACTAAAATAGAGTTAAATTTTGATTAATCCTAAATTGGAATTAGTTTGAATACGAAATAGCAGTTATAAATAAAACTATGTTATCTAAAATCGAGATCCCCTCAATTCAAACACAAAGTATTATAGGTGACATTACAATCTCTGTACCAGGAATACATAAACACCAAGGGCATTACGAAAATCACTGTCGTTCCTAACTACGCCCGCATTCAATTAAGACGTGGTACGAATGTCAAAATTAGTAACACCGTCAACTGTCTTATCTTCAACGAAGTCGTTAGCGTTCAATTTACTCAGTGGTGTAATATCATATTTCTTGACACAGACTATCATTTCTCATTCTTCATTTCTTGGTAGACTGAATTTTTTCGCGGAAAACTCTTTGTGAAATTTTACACTGTGACAATTTTGCAGTCGATTTTACCGACATGTATTGACTTATATTACACTTGTGCTTATATTTTACATTTACATGAAATTGCTTTCATGTTAAATTAAATTAGATATTCGTATGAGGTTTGATGAGGGCTGCGACGGGGCAGGTATTAATTGAGCCATGTGTAAGTATTTGTATGGACGACGTCACGACGTACGGTGTTCATTTCGTTTCACGAGCTTTCATAATTAATACAATCGTGAGTGAGCTTTATTGTAGCGGTATTTTGAGAACGTGCCGCGATTGACGTGTTTTGTATTGAACATAATAGTTGATAACATTTTCTCTTTAATGAGATGGTTTAGGCAAAACATCCTTTGAAGACGTTTTAGTATCGCGATTAAAATTAAATAGGTATTTAAAATATTTTGGTCTATAAATAGCTTTTAAGATAATTTCGGGCAGTCAAAATTTTCCATTCTTTCATTAGTAATTCGATGGTATAAAAGACGAAAAAGATTCCTTATTTCTACTTTATTATTTATACAAGAAATGTAGGTATCTTTACAATTTTATTCAGGTTTACAAAGGGAATCACAAAAATAAACAAATCCTGGTTCAAATAAAAAATAAATCTTAGTAACGAGACTCCAGTCTTCTTTATTTTTGTTTTAAATTAGCTTTAAATCCAAGCTGAAAAAGATCATTAGAGCCCACAAAAACAAACTAGGACAGACGTAACGAGTTTTAAATCAAAGCCTACCTGATTTTTTATTTGTCTTGGTTCTATCTATGTTGCGTTCAGTTGGCAACGTCGCAAATAGCTGTCAAATATTTATCTGTTTTGATTAATTTGTTAATATTACTTGTATGGAAATATGAAATATCGCTAACTAGTGACCTAAAATATTAATAATGAATTGCAAGGCATTTGGAAAGTTTCAAAATACTTTTTTTTTACATCTAAAACGAAATATTCGGTGTTACGATATTGATTATTGCATTTCAAGATCAATATTGCAAAATAAATCAAAACAGGTAAATATTTGCTGCCCACTTTCAGAATGCACGCTCTTAAATATTTACGAAGGGAGAAAAGTATTACATCACCGATCGAAAAGTTTAAAGACTAATTACTGAAAGTGGTAGAACTGTTGTTCCCGAAAGTTTGCGCGAAAAGTGGGTTGAATCTGTAAATACTTTTAGAATTAATTGAGAGAAACCAGTATCTACAGAATTATTAGTATTCATAGTATTTAGTTTCAAATGAATCAAAACATTATTCCTTGATGCGAGCTAATCTTTGGGCACCTTGAATCGACACCAAAGGCTTATCGGGTTAAACCTTAAAACACACCACTATCTTTAGGTAGGATATTTTTTTTTTGATAATTAAACCTAAAGAGGGGATTACTACAATTATTATGAAACGGCAATATAAACGAATGGCTAACGTCGGACTGACAAGCAAGAGGTCGTTATGTTGAACCTCAGTGGTTGACCTAGTACACGTACCACACGTCAAGATCCACCACTTACCTTGGTATCAACAAAAATACTAGACCAACAATCTACGTCGCCATAGTAAATCACCAACGAAAACCTGAGTCAAAGTCTTGCAACATTTCGTACAAGCTATAAAGTTTCAAGAATCAGGTGAAAATGTTCACAAGTTCAAAGACGTTTACAATCTTAGCTGAACACTAGAAATCTCTATGTCAATAGTGTTGATCTCAGCCCGGTGACTTGGCCTCGGGGCTTCGCAATTAGCCGTCTGTATTTTGTACGGCTCGAGCCATCTAGAGAAGGGATGTAATGGAGGCCATCTTAGCGGAGGTGCAGAGCTTGAGGTGGCAAAATAAAGAAAAACATGACAAATAAACACTTTCATTGCCAATCACGCGACGTCGCGCGAACGCTTTCCTCTTCAATTTGGCCATTGACGCGATGATTGATACCCTCATATTGTTTTGTACGTAGTGAATAAATGTGGGCTATAGTGTTACCGCAAATGAATTTCTTAAGTCCCTCTTGGGAAAAGATTGTACTATCAGAAAGGGGGCGTGGTCAATTGAATCACGCGTTCCATGCTACGGAATCGGTTAGTTCATGCACTAAAACCGTATGTGGGCCGGGCTGGAAAAGCTTAATTTTTTGGCCTAGCAATGAACGTGTTAAAAATTTGTAAAGAAAAAAAAAATATGTGCGGGCATCACCGTACACGTGATAGACGTGAAACTTCTTAAAAAAATAAAGTATAAGAGAGATTTAGTGGGAGAGACAGAGAGAGAGTTATATCTTTCTTCTGTCTCATTTAACGAAATGTGCCTAAACGTGACTCGTGTTTGAAATTTCACTCTCCTGAGAAGTTTGTCTTCAAGAAATCGACCTATTGCATGGTCATCTATTAGGAGATGCAAATTATATTTCACAAAAAAGCTTTGTCACCTTCTAAATAATTTCTTAGAAGTTCATAAATTAAACCGGCTCAACTAAACAGTTGTTCACTTGATACTGAACCTAGCGGCGGCGGCGACGGCGGTGACATGGGAGCAAACACTTGAACTTTTAATTTAAATCTCTAACACATTAAATAAATGGTCTTCGCTTAGTTGGACTCGATTTTCTTTATCAGACCTCCGTTAGAACCCCGTTAAAAATTTGCGAAAGCAGATGCTGAGGTACGATTTCTTGCGGAAGTTCCGGATATGAGGAGGCAAAGGCGAAATTCCGATACAGCCCTAGTCTAGAGGTACAGAAAGCTCGAGACAATACGTGTGGTTACACGTTGCTTGAAATGGAATAAGCTTGAGAATGTTGGAAGTGGTTGCATTAACTTTTGGTTTGACGTCACAAACTTATTTAGGAAGTGGATTTATTGATAATGGTTTGACATAATTTCGTTGATAATTTGACAGTTCCAGAAAAGTGGGATTTCTTCGGAAATCCCAAATTTCATAAATATTAGCTGCCGAACTTCCAGATAAACTTAGTTTAAAATTTGAATTCTGAAAAATACTTATTATTTCTTTACAGTCCAAAAAAACTTACACGTCTTTAGCCAACCTAATAACAGCATTTTGTATAAATTCATATGAAATGATAGATAGAGTTTTGTCATTGATAATATTGTCACCTTCTATTTTTGGAAGCCAAAGGCTTCTAAGCCGAAAATCTACCGTCAAATTGCAAGTAAACTGTTGGTACAGAAAAGTAACTACCAAACTGTTGATTGGCAAACATAATGCCGTGTTCCTAAGCTTTTTACGATTACTTTTTCTATACTTAAGCCTGTAATTAACCATATGACCGTATGACGGCAACGTAAAGTGTTCACGACTGTATTCATTACGGCTGTGGCATAAAAACGGCCAATAAAAGTTACTACACCTTGAATGTACATACGCGTACAACAGTGTTGAGTGTGTGTGTGTGTTTGTTTGGGTGAATTTGCTGCGTGTGTGTGTGTGTGTGTTCGTTACGAAGGCAACTTTATGCGACCGCCAATACTACGTCAGAATGTCACTGAAAATATCCCGGTTCCTATTTCGAGTAACGTGTCGTTTGTTTCTTGCTCATTGTAAAATGTACTATATCGAATCACACAACAACATTATCCCGGCTATTGGTTCGTTTACTTGTTCATAAATTAATTTAGCTTAAATGGTTTCGGTATGCTTCAAATAACTAATTAATGAATGAATGGGTGGTTTTAGAGCCGGAGAACATAAAAAAAATTCAATAGTAACCTACCTATCGATTTGTAACCAGTAGCGGACAGTAATTTATAGGAACGGGATAAGCATATACCATGTTTTATTCTAGTTAGATTACGAGTGTCACCACAGCCAGATCATTTGAAACTGGGTCACTTTTATTCGCGACCCAGAATAGTTTTCCGCTGTCAGCATTCGCCGAGTACTGAAACCAAACGACTTTATACGACACGAATGAATGAATGGATTTTTATTTTTAGAAAGCCTTTCTGTTTATTCTAGCTAGTGGGTTATGAACTTACGCGACTGGTTTGATAACTGCATGAGTGTAAAGTTTTTCTGTTTTAGTTGTGTCGATCCGGGTGAGTAAATTCATGCGAATCGTCCAATAAGCCATTCTATTGTCGTTTCGTTGAGGTAGACGTACGTGTTTTTGATTTGAGACCGCTAGTCGGCAAACATAAGGCGGGATGCCCTCAGGCTATGTGGAGTTATTTATATTTATTTATTTTTTATTTTATTTTTTTATTTATTTAGTTATTTGATGATTTCCCACCCAAAAAAAAAAGGCTATGGACGGAGGAGTGACGATCTACGCAGGGTGGCTGGTAGCAGCTGGTTGAGAGTTGCCGAGAATGACGTGCATATGGAGAGGCCTATGTCCAGCAATAGACTGCTGTAGTGTGATGATAACGTATTCTATTGGCTAATTATCTGTTCTATGAACTTCACTTTTGCTGAAATATTCTGAGAAAATTTAAACTTGAAAAATGGTCAAGAGCCGTTACAAAACTTAATTTACGGTATTGGTGGCTCTGAAGTTAGAACGTTACCTGATAAATTTAAAAATACACTCGCATAATTTCTGAAGTAAGATGATTCTTTTACAAACTTTTAAAATAAAAGGCAGCAGTTTAAAAATGTAGGAATTACCGTTGTTTACAAATACCAGGCCCAATATATGGCTGGGCACGCCACAATTGCGGCGATAAGACCCCTCTTTGAGGAGTGGCTAGAGAGGCGCTACGGCGTCCTCACCTTCCGCCTGACGCAGGTCCTCACCGGACACGGCTGCTTCGGGAGGTTCCTGCACAAGATAAGGCGGGAGGAAACGCCCGGGTGTCATCATTGTGTGGATCGCCCGGAGGACACGGTAGAGCATACGGTGGAGGTCTGCCCAGCTTGGGCGGAGCATCGCCGTGTCCTCGTGGAGGCGATCGGCGGCGGTGATCTCTCGCGTCCGGCCCTGGTTCAGGCCATGGTACGGAGCGAGAGGAAATGGGAGGCCGTCACCTCCTTCTGTGAAGCGGTAATGCTCGCGAAGGAGGAGGCGGAACGCGTGAGGGAGAGGCAAATTTCGCGCCCTCACGCCCCTAATCGCCGCAGGAGGAGACGCCCAGGGCGTCGGGAGTCGCAAGCCGATTTCCGGCCACCGTAGGCGCGGGCTTGCGGACTGTGAGCAATGGGTAGCTCACCGTCCGATAAGGACCAGGCCCGGGTCGACGGCGCGTTGTGTTCCACGCGCGCCTCAAAGAGATGTCAGCAGAATTGACGGGGTCCGCTAGGGCCGATGCCTGCCGGGGTTGCGAAGAAAACCGAAAGGGAGATCGTGGCCCCCGGCAACAGGGCAACCGAAGGAACACGGGTGTATTTTAGTCAGTAAGAGTCTGACACGCCCTCCCGCTCCGCCCAGAGCGGGAGAAGTTATTTGATGATTTCCCAACCAAAAAAAAAAAAAAAAAGGCCCAATATATGGGTGCAGATTTGAAGCCAAACAAAAAACCCCTTGTTTTTAAACTAGCTTTGCATCGCACTCTAGTCATACTAACAGACTATAAGCATTCTGCAATGGGAAAAAACTTAATGACCTTCCATTGCTGAACACTTTTTTAATTAAATGAGCTTCTTTTTAACTTCCTGGCATTTTCTCATAGTCTATTGCAGTAACTAACCTAAGATACCCTGACCAAAAGGATAAGGTTGTGTCAAAACTGTGACCAACCACGCGTGAGCCGAATTGGTAGCACTAACTAAGCTGTTAGTCGGGGTGCCCTAACACAGTTGACGCAGTTTAGGTTAACCTAAATAGGTTAGGTGAGGTTACAACTGTGACAAACTGCGTCACATCTAAGATGGTCGTAGTTACTTGGCTATTTAGTATTTTTAGAACTCAAAAATAGGAACTACATATTTGTGGTTCACAAATAGAGGCGCATTCATTATAGAGTATCTTCTCTTCTCTTCGCGTGCGGTTAGTGACTAACCTGGTGTCAAAATTTTAAGGCCTCTGACTTGGCTTCACATGCCAAATATTTCTCAGGCATGCCGGTTGCTTAGGATGTTTTCTTTCACCGTTTTTTAAGCAAGTGATAATTATACAATACCGTATGAATCTGAAAAGTCTGAGGTTAGGTTTGAACTCGAAACCCATCAACTTAGCAGTCTGACGGGCACACCAGTAGGATATCACTGCAATAATTAACATTTATATAATTTAAAATATATATTAGAGTGTTCCATAATATTTTTTGGAATGCAAAACGGGAATTATTTCAAGTTCGATTATTTGCAATGAGACATGTATTTACATGTCTTCTGCAACTGCATTGCAGAAAAGCAGTCCGTCTTCGTAAAATTTGAATAACAATGGTTTCAGAATGACGTAAGTTAATAGTCAGATTAGTATTATAAAGTTGTGCTAGTTACATAGTAACGTGAGAACTAAGGTAATGTATGCAAGCTTATGCAATGAAGTAATTTGTAGATGAAATAAATAGTGTTGATACTTGGTACACTCATATTGCACGTCAACAACTTTGAGTTTTTTATTGTGTTTAGCACCCGGAAACGACACAAAAAACATAATAGGAATTATTAAAGCCATGAGCCGTTACTGCTAAGTTAAAACATAACTTTTATTAGTTACTTTTCATATTTTTTGTTAATTGTGAAAGCATACTTTTGTTTTTATGAATTTGACACTCTCCGAACTTCTTTAGATTCAGAAAAGTCTGACGTTTGATTAAATATGGTCTTAATAAGACACTCTGTTTTATTTTAGTATACTAGTACAATCCCAAAAAAAAACACGTGTGTAAAGGCTCTTTCAAACAGGCGCGACACGCGACGCGACACAAAGACGCCGCTCGTCGCGCGACGAGCGGTGTCTTTGTGTCGCGTCGCGTGTCGCGCCTGTTTGAAAGACCCTTAAACTGGCTTCAGCATCCTTTTAAAGAAAGGGCCTGAGGTTGTTTCACAATTAGTGCTAATTTTATATCTTCTTGGTACCCATCTTTTTAACGCACTGCAAAGAATGGGTCGAATACTGAAAGTCATATTTTATATTAATTTATTAACTGTCTAGATTTATATCTACTTATTTTAATTCCTGACGCGCTCTGTCAGCTTTCCATTACTCTCCGAGCTGATCCTCTATTCATTTTTCTTATCTTTTAAATATGAAATAGTGTTTATTTCATTATGATTTATGTACATGCCATCAACTTATAAAATACACAGGAGGTTGCATGGTAAAGCCAAGTAGACTGAAACCTTAACATTACTTAGAGCTAAACTCAAAAAGGTAGATTGTATCATAGCATTATTTTACCGAGATTTCTCGTTTTACACACACCACCACTAATAAAATGGCGCTAGTGATCGCATCATAAACAGTTTCAAAACACCTTCTTTTGAAACTGTTATTTTTTTTTTCTGTAGTTCATCTCATAGCTGACCTCTGAGGTCATGACTATTTATACGGTCAATCCTGTGGTTGCCTTAAGCTGCTACACTCAAAGCCTTCAGCCAGGGGCATACAAACTAGCTAAAAAGCTAGGTGAACGCTAAGGGCACCCCCTGTGGGGTACAAGCCTCGGCTTAGGGCGTCACCGGAAGAAGGACATCAAAGATTGGACGGGCTGGATCGAAGTTTTGATCATGATTATTAATCGGGGAATTTAAAGCTACGTGCACAGCTGCAACAACTGCTGGCTATACTGTACTTGTGGCCCTATTGCTTTCCTGGAGGAGGGTTATGGGGTCATCTGGGTCTGTGAGAATGTGCCTAGGACGGCGGGTACGACTAATCCTACTTGGGACATAACTGGCGGCCTCGACAACCAGAGGGTTGCGATGTTTGACCGCGGAGTCAAAGAAATGCTTTGCAAGGCGTTTTAGGAATTGGTGGATAGTGAGAATTTTTAGGTCGAGGTGGAGACTCTCGTTCCTAACTTACCAAGGGAACCGGTGGACCTACGGAGGAATCGGTTCTGAAGGGATTGGGATTTGAAACTGATACTGAACTGATAGATATATACATATCTATATATATATATATAAATCAATGGCCGTGAGTTAGTCTTACAAAAACTCGAAAATGACTCAACCGATTGTGATGAAACTTCGGTAAGTTTTTCTGTGCGCGCCCGAGAAGGATCCGAACAAAAAAATAATGAAAAAGGCATTCTAACGCATACTAGCATTAGCTATTACATATTCTAAATCAAAGTCACTTTTTGTGTTACTCTGTATGACTGCGTTGTTCTTCTAAACTACACAACAAATTTTTATGCGGTTTTACCATCATTTAGACAATTAATTTCGGAAAGTTTAAGTATATTACTGCCGCGACCTGCAAAAGGGGTATTGATGGACGAACGTGGTTGGATCTGATTGCGGCTAAGGCTTGTATAGTACTTTTCTCAAATAATGCGCGGAAATTCAATCTAAATAAATACATTTTAGATTCCAGAATCAATCAACAACGATCATTTTTCACGCGCCGATATGTTACTTTAGACAGCTCTATTTGCAAGCAAAATCGAAATTTAAATACAATCTTTGTTAAGTTACCTCCTTGATAGCCGTTTGTCGAAGTAAAAAGTTCTTTCCATTTTTAAATTACACGACAGAGAGTTTTCTTATTCGGCCACTAAACACGACAGATATGAATTTTCATACTAACATTGCCGGTCGCCTGCTCGCGATTTATTTGACCAGTATAGCATTTTCGATTTATCATGAAGAAGGTTGTCATGATAATGCTGGAATTTGCAAGCATGCTTGAGAAAATACATTAATATTAAACTTACAGTCATAATATAATAAAGAAATTTCGATGTTTTGTTAAATCGAAAAAACTGTGCGAAGCAGGGACGGGTCGCTGGTAACATACAATACACAATATATTTTTTTTATTTTTTTATTTGGCTGGTAGTACAATATTTATATTTTCCTAATGTCCCTCGGGAATCATCGCATTTCCGAATACAACCGAATGCAAATTTCCATGTCCATCAATTACTAGATTTATCTTGTATAATAATTTGAATTCAGAACTAGGTACTTTATTGTTGTTTTGTTTTGATTTTAGTGTGAACTATATAGAGCTGTAAAACTATTTGTCTATCTGTCGTACCTGCGACTTTAGCAGCTTTCCTAGCATTTTTAAAATAAATTACTTTAAGTTAAAAGAGTATTAACAACTCTATATACTTCCAATTCGATTGAAAGCGTCCGGTTTGCGCCAAGTGGAAAGGGCAACTGAAAGAAATCCGTCGACTGACGAAACACGAGGTTTGCCGAGGGACATAGTTGTACTGTACAGGTTTAGCAACAGCGCTTCAAAGGGGATTCTCTAAAGATTACGTAATTATATGACTTAACGCGTCATATAATTAGTAACTCGCTTTAAGCAGGTTAGACTGAGCTAGGTATAACTTGTTATAGACTTATGACGTAGATATTATGCGCTTAGAAGTATGATAAACTTGATGCGGTTGGATTTTAGTTTAAGATCCTCTAATCTTCTTTCTTTCTTTTTCGTGTGGTTAGTAATTAACCTGTTGTCAGAGTTTTTATACCGCCCTTTTTTTTCTTTTGAGGGTGGGAAATCATCAAATAACTTCTCCCGCTCTGAGCGGAGCGGGAGGGCGTGTCAGACTCTTACTGACTAAAACCCACCCGTGTTCCTTCGGTTGCCCTGTTGCCGGGGGCCACGATCTCCCTTTCGGTTTTCTTCGCAACCCCGGCAGGCATCGGCCCTAGCGGACCCCGTCAATTCTGCTGACATCTCTTTGAGGCATATAGTTACTAACTCGCTCTAAGTAAGTTAGACTGAGCTAGATAGATAGCTTGTTATAGAATTATAACTTAGGAAATGCGTATAAAGTGCTTAGAAGTGTAATAAACTTGATGGGTCTGGATTTAAGTTTAATCGAGGCTCGACGTGGTGAGAAATCTCATTTAATTTTACATATCTAGGTAACGTCTAAGTAACATTATGTTATTCTGTCCGCCAGATGGCGTAGACAGGTGGCAATCGCACTCAAAGTATTTCATATTTCTATAACAACTTGCAACAGTATTGACATAAGTTTTTCGGAAGCTTAAGTCAATCCAATAGATTATTGAGTTTTTCAAACTTGCTTGAAAGTTTGAACATTATTTTGACAACCTTCTTTGAGATAAATCGAAATTGCTGTACTGGTCAAAAACAAGCGAGTAAGCGGCCGGCAATGTTAGTATGAAAATCCATATCTGTCGTGTTATTTAAAAATGGAACGAACCTTTGACTTCAACACCATGGCATCCAAGGAGGTAATTTATCAAAGATTTTATTTAAATTTCGATTTGGCTTACAAATAGAGCTGTAAAGAAGAAACAAAGGAACATACTGGCGCGTGAAAAATTATCGTTGTTCGTCATTGATTCTGGAATTTATAATTAATTTACTCAGTTTGAATTTGCATTATTTGAGAAAAGTATTATAAAAGCCTTGGCTGCAATCAGGCATTGATGGACTCACGTATGTGTGCCTCGGCTTCGCCTCGGCCCACATTTTCATGATTGTCCATCAATGACCTAATTGCTGGTCGTGAGAGTAATGTAGTATTTGAAAGAATATCATATTGTCTAGGTCCTCTGGTGAATCTATATACCGATAAATAACATTGAAGATATGTGCAATTGTGGTTCATCATCGTACCATCAGATGACACAATGATCAAACATAAGTCTGAGATAGCTAACAAAAAAAAAACCAATAATGTAACCAATATTTTGATTTAAAAGAGGGTTCATAGAGTTTCTTGCCCGTTCTTCTCCATAAGAACCTACCTACTACGCTTTGGAATGGGCAGCTAGCTTCATATTTCTCGCTGATCGACCCCTTGAAAATTCCAAAGTGCCTGTTAATGGTTTAATTGAAATAAATGCTTTGAGTTTGAGTTTAAAATATTGCTAACTCGTCATTAATGAACACAATCTGACGGTCCACTGTCGAAGAGGCAGAGGGATCGGTTTCCTCTCTTTTATTCTTCTCTCTCTCTCTCTCGTTGGTTCTCTCACGGAACAAATATTTTTATGGCTAACAGATAGTTGTTCTGGGTTTGCGTATTTGTGAATGTGGGATTTGTGTCTGTAAACTTACCCACGATTCGAGATAAAATAAATATTATGTGAGACAATTTTATTTATCGGTGATTTATATTTGACAGGCACTTTGTACGGCTGCATTTCTAGCCGCGCCTGTAGCTGTTTTAAGGCTCGTGCCGACCAGCGCGATAACGCGGGCGCGACAGGCAGCGCGACCCGTGTCACGCCCGCGATATCGCGCTGGTCTGTACGAGCGTTTAAGCGTTTCAGTAACACTTTAGTAGCTCCAGTAAGATCGATTTCCGACGCTCAAAACCTGCGTCTGCGCTCCAAAGATAGATCAATGAAGCAGTAATCTATCAAATTAAGCAAATGCCCACCAACTTATGATCCTGAAGACCAATCATGTTAACTCTGTAGAGTTAACATGATGGACGCAAGGTGTACCTTGCTTCGAGCGACACTTAAATAGTCGTTAAGGCAAATTAATTCTGACCGGAATCGGGTTTTTAGCATAAAATGCAATGACAGGTGAATGGCACTTACACCCTTTCATTATCGCGTCTGCAAGGTATCCTGGACGCAATCAGGCTAGTAATGACAGCCTCTGTCGGCGAAATGAAACTTAATCGAATGGAAATCAGGCGTTATTCATAAATGGGTACTCAATAAGTGACTACAACTTAACGCTGCCTAGCATATATCAACTTTCGGTTAAGTGCGCTACACTATTTGCGCTGTAGCATGGTGCGGGTGACAGTTGCCCGTATGACGTTGACATTTGTCAGTACCACGTAGGGATGTGAGGTTATGCAATTCATTTTTATCGCTAACGATACTCGCAGCGTGAATCTAGTTCTCTTTAATATTGTTATGAAAATTAGTGTATTATTCAGTTGTGCAGTGTAACTACGTGTGTGCTACGTGTATAAACTTGTCAATATAAATGTTTTATGGCTACATAATTATCTTTGTACTTATATAAAATAATCAAAATCGGGTTTATGTTTTTTTTTTCGTGACAACATTTTTGCTCTATGGTGCATCGGCGCGGCGGCCATGTTGTTTACCCGTGCGATGCTGTGAGTGCGAGTACGAGTGCAAGCGCGTTATATTGTGACTTAATGTGACACGTATTACGATTTCATTGTTTGTTTTCATTTTTGTTAAATTGTTATTTGTTATAAGTTTGTTGAGTTTGTTGTTATTACCATGCCTAAGCATACAAAAAAAACTGTTTTGGGTAGTCAGGCCAGGGAGCTTGTTGTTCGCCTCCGAGACTACTTTGAAAGAGAACAACAAAATAATGGACCGTTGTTACCATTGAATCATATTGTAGAACGAGTAGCCGAAGCTCTTGATATTGGCCGCAATACTGTTTCGCGTATAACACGTGAGAAAATTGGCCAAGATGGGATGTTTGAAAATAAATTATCGACACCCAACAAAAAGCGGACCAAGGTGAAGCCAATCACAGATTTGGATGATTTTGCTAAGGTTGCTATTAGAAATCATATTTATGATTATTATAGAAGAATGGAGCTACCCACATTGCTCAAGCTTCTAAAATCATTAAAAGAAGCTGACTTGTTCAAAGGAGGTATTACTTCGCTACGGCAAGTTATAAAAGATATTGGCTTTGTTTACAAAAAAGTTAACAAAAGAAAGATTATTATGGATAGGACTGACATTGCCCTAGCAAGATGTAGATTTTTAAGGAAGGCCAAAAACATAAGTGATTGGAGCAAAGTTGTCTTTTTGGATGAAACGTGGCTAAACGCCAACCACACAGTGGGTAAAAGTTGGACCGACGATACGGCACAATCGTGTACCAAAGTGCCGGAAGGCAAAGGCGAACGCCTTATTATTTGTCACGCAGGTACAGCAAGTGGATTCGTCCCTGATTGTTTGCTGGCTTTTAAGTCAAAAAAAACTACGGAGTATCATGAGGAGATGAATTACGAAAAATTTAAAGATTGGTTCATAGGTCTATTAAACAATTTAAAAGAGCCTATGACCATAATAATGGACAACGCACCCTACCATTCGGTGCAAGTTAATAAACCCCCAAACCAATCCAACCGCAAAAGCGAGTTGGTGAAGTGGCTGAGTGAAAACGGAGTTACAGCAGATATAAAAATGTTAAAGACGGAGCTTATTGCCTTAGTCCGACGCCATAAGCCACCAACTCCTACCTATGCTCTGGACGAGATGGCAAAAGAAAAAGGCCACCAGGTCCTTCGACTACCACCCTACCATTGCCAGTATAACGCTATTGAGCTGATTTGGGCCCAAATAAAAGGTATGCTTTTAATTTCAATTCCCATTTTGAAGCTTTATAAAAAAATCAGCTTTCCGATCGTAGCATGTACCTAGTTTAAAAACATTACCAGATACTAGATTAGGCTGATTGATGATTATTTGAATACTTTTTTTTATAAGTTCGTTTATTTTTAGGTTACGCCGCAAGAAATAATACTTCGCCGCCATTTACGGCAAATAAGATGTTGGCCCTATTACAAGAGGCCATCAACAATGTTCAACCTGAAGACTGGTCGAAGGTCGTGAATAAAACAAAAAGGGACATTATGTCTGATTGGGATCGTGACATACATATTGACAACATAATTGAGTCATCGTTAATAATATCCGTCACAGATTCAGATGATGAATTGAGTGACAATTCAGATGTTCCTGACTCTGATATGAGTTTAGACGAATAACATGTATTTTTTTTTAGCAACCTTTTAAGCAACCTTACCCTATAAATGTTCTGTTGTATAATTAGACCTTTTAAAAATAAAAATTGACCTACGCACAATATACGTTTTTTATTATAAAAAATATCGACTATCCATCGTAGCAGTACATCCCATCACTAAATACGTCTATGGCGTTACGTTATACGCATAACACTTTGCTTAATTTTTCATTCAATTTGATTTTATTTCTTGATTAGAACATTCTGGTTGGGTTTAATTTAATTTACTACAGTTATTAATTATTTAATATATTACGAATGTGGTACAACTGAAATATTAAGTCATAAATTGTAAATCGCGGCAACTTTCAAGAGTGAAACGAAATGTTACTGAAACTGTCACCCGCACCATGCTACAGCGCAAATAGTGTAGGGTATGAAATTCAATAGTGTCATGTCAAGTGTCTTGCAGGGCTGGATTAAGAAAGCATTAGACTGAATAATATCCATAACGAAAAGATCCAAAAATTTTAAAACCATTCACGAGAGATAACTTTCTCCAAAACCATAGTAATTTTCGAAAATTAACTTCTATCAAAACGTCAAGAATGACAAGAAAATTAAATTTATGGTTTAAAATGCAATCACGACGTATTAAGGCATGTACCTACGATACTTGATTAAAGTAATTTTGGGCTCGATTGAAAGTATTTTAATCAAATTAAGGGCACACGTTCGAGACAGTTTAGGAAGAAATTATCTTGATTATTCAACGTGGGTGGTCGGTGTGGGTATAAGTAAGACGTTAAAGTTTTTTTTTGGTATAATGTGTACCAGGATTTATTAAAAATATAAAATTTGTGGGTAGGAACTAATAAGTTCTTAGAAGAACAAATCTGGAAAACGTTTGTGGGTTTATGGAATTATTGCCATAGAGATGGAGGATTTGTATCATTATAATGATTAGGGGTAACTTCTGAGGGAGGACGATAACGAGGTATTAACCGGTACCCTAATTGCGTAATACACGATCATTCACAATTTGTTTCGATTTGAAACAGATTGCTAATCCATTCATAAGTTGGAAAAAAAAAAACTGCTTACCTACGTAAATAACGCAATGATTGTTGTTGAACTGTCAAAATGAAACAAATTTGTCATAATCGTTTACGAAAATGAGTTACGCAATAGTACTGGCCTGTTAGGCTGTATACAAACCACAATCAACCATTCTTTAGGTAGGTAGTACATATCTGGAATGATGGTGCGCACACCTCCAAAAAAAACTCTTTTTTTGTAGTCAGTGAAATTGATTGTTCATGAAATAGACAAACTACGTCAATTTACCGTGTTATAGCCATTTCATACAGGTGACAAAGTTGTGATTTGAATATACAGACAAATGAAGTTGGAAGTCAATTTGATAAATAGTTTAATTTCCCAGACTTTACATATTCAAAACTGTTCTACAACAGACAAAAATGTATTTTAGAAAATGCAGTGTAATAAGTTTATCACCACACTATTTCTAGATTGTTCTAATTGGCGTTTGGTCAATTATTGTTTTCAATCCACTTAATAAAAATCTGAAATCATATCTTTATTCATTCACTATTGGACAACGCACAGAGAATACCGCTGATCACGAAAGCATGACATTTTTCACAACAGTTTTTTTTAACGAAGGTGAGCACTAAGGACCTGATAGGGTTTAAATTGGGGATGAAAATTTGTATGGAAGTACGTAATTTTTGTCGATGGGATATCCCATCATGCATACGGCTTGTCTATTTTCTACTTAATAAAAACCTCAAATTCCTTTACTGACAGGAAACGGACAATCTAAACTGCTGAGTCAAGAAGCATGAAATTCTACACAAAAGTTGCTTAACGACAGTGAGCACTAAGTAAGGATTAAAAAAAAAAACCCTATAGGGTTTAAATAGGGAATGAAAGTTTGTATGGAAGTACGTCATTTTTGCCGATGAGAAATCCCATCGGGCACACAGCTCGTAGCTAATAATATACGGCTTTGGTAATAACTATACTAAAAATAACTCAATTATTATTGTTTAACTGTATGCGCTGACTCACATCTCACATGGACTTGTGACCTAATTTTCAATGTCAATGATGCAATTATAATAAATGACATAAATTCAACCTTTACACCTACACACCTATTGTTTGTATACACCGAGTATTTAAATATTGATTGTTGATGAGCAATAATTGTTGCTCCGGTATTTTTTATTTATTTATTTTTGTTGTAAGTTTTAGGATTTATGGATGTATTGGCCTTAAATCTATATTAATAATAAGATCAATTGATTGCAGGCACAGGAAAAAGATAAAATGTTTTTACGGATCCGTTTTTTTCTTTTAAGTTCAGAACCTTAAAAATAATTATCTATTTTCATACGGACCCTTAACCAGCAAACATTAGAATATTTTCATGTTCTGTTGTTTTTATATAAATTCACTGCCACATAGGACCCTAAGGCTACGGACACGAAGTCAGCGGGCGCGGGGCTGCGCTGGCAGCGGCGACGCGGGGAGGGGCGTGTTTCAACACATAGATTTGTATGAAACTGGCCTCGAAGGCAGCGGCACGGGAAGCAAGCAGTTCCATATAAAACTATACATTCCCGCGCCGCCGTCGCCCCCGCCCCGCAATCGCTGAGTTTGAGACCGAGGCCTTAGTTATATTTATAATGTTCTCCTACAAACTTCCGTACCTACATGAGATATTCATTCATTCATCACAGCTTCCCATTTCCTCTGATTACTCGTACGACTTTTCCCCCGTGTTAATTACGAAGTTAATTCAACATAGAATTTGTCTTTCGGAACGCTTATGAAGAAACAAAAGAGACTGCTCATTAATTTCCGAATTCTCCATACTCGTATAGCACCACTTCAATTTTCCTACGTAATTTAATTAATTGCCCACGCTACGAGTGCGGCCCTGCCACGGCGATCACGAATTAGCAATTTAATATATCAACTTGAGCGAATATTATTAAAAATAATAGCCCTTTGCAGTTTTGAGACTAATATAAAGTTTTATAAGGGCCGGGCTACTGTATAAAGTATTATAAGCTTTTATATGTATGACTCGTAATTATGTCATTGATTGACAGTGGTGGGAACAAGGTTGTCGCTTATAAGGCGAATCAATAAAGTATTTCGAAGAGATCGTGCTTACGAGTATTGTGAACAAAGTATACCAATCAATCTGTAAGCTCACTGATTGACATGGGGTTCTCTCAGAATTGAGAGCAATCTGCGAACTGATTGACGTACAATACTCGTTTTATTGCGGCAAAGAATACCTAAGTATCTCGCGCTGGTAAAGTAAGATTGAGGTTTGACGGTGCTGCCATCAAATTCTATTAAGAAAACGTTGATATTTTTAGTTTTGTTTTTGCGAAAATATTTTTTTTTTCTACTTACATTTTCAGTTCATTTATATGGAAATATGTCTCACAAGAGTGCTTCTAATTTGGTGAAAACGAATGTTAATGTCAATTTTATTATATAAACACACACATCGCGCCTCACATATTTCTCGAAGGGATAGGCAGAAGTGTACCTACAATAGACCCACATTCCGTCATTTATATTGACCCATGGGGGTGAGCCTATTGCCATCATCAGGCCACAAATCTTGACTCCGAGCTGCCACTGAGAAATTCCAGATAGAAAAACTAAACCAACTATAGACCGCTTAACTGAGTCCGTTTCTGAGGTAGCTGCGCGGTGCGGGAGGGGTGTGGTGTCGTGATGCGAGAGTTCAGTGATTCGTCAACTTGTGATAACTGTCACCCCTCCCGCACCGGACTCAGTTAAGCGGTCGGCCTATACTACTTAATTTTATGAACTTTCCTTTTATTACTGATATTGTGGATTAAGTATACAGATATAAAGCGTTAATGTGATGCTTCAGACAGCCCTAGCTAATGATAGTGATCAATCAGTCTGGCATGTCTATATAAATGTAATGAGTTATTACAGATTTTTTGTAACTACGTAAACCGGCGGCGGTGCCATAAATTAATGTTGTGTATGATCGGATTACTTCCGTATCTTTTAAAACTGAACCTCCAGCCAACCCGTAAAGGGACAACTATTAAATTAAGGGGGATAATGTATATGAGACGAAGCGTGGACAAGGATGAGAAAGCAACGATTTCCTTTCTATCGTTTATTGCACGTTGGCATAAAGGCTCTTTCAAACAGGCGCGACACGCGACGCGACACAAAGACACCGCTCGTCGCGTGACGCGACGTACCTTTGTGTCGCGTCGCGTGTCGCACCTGTTTGTAGGAGTCTTAATGCATACGTTCCAATCAATCAATTCAGCCTATCGCAGTCCACTGCTGGTCATAGGCCTTTCCCAGGCTACGCCACAACACCCTGTTCTTCGCCTTCCGCATAGTCTGTCCCAGCCACCTTTTTACGGCCATCGGTCCATCTAGCTGGGGGGCCTCCCAAACTATGCTTGCCGATACGCGGCGTCTAAAGTGCCTGCTAAACGGTCACCAACCGCGTCCCGACAGAGGTGACCTTGGTGGTTCACAACCGTTTAGATGGTGGTTTTTGTCCAAATTTCAAACAGCTCTGCCTGTCGCTAACCAAGGTCACCTCTGTCGGGGACGCGTTTGGCAGCCGTGTAGCAGGCCCTGAAGTTTGAATCATATTCATGACTGTGTCATCTGCAAATAACATTTTGTTTTCTATCTTACATTCATGCAGGTGCAAAGAAATGTGTTTGTGCGTGTGTATGAAATATACTGATGAAGTCAAAAAAATCCATTACGATACCATGTTGCCTCTGTGTGCATCGTGTTTTAAAGTGGGATACTTAAGCGTAACAAGCACAAAAATTAACAATGTCATATTTTTTCTTGCCAAAACTGATTATTGAGAAGCAAGAAATATGATAACTTGACTCAGAAACTTTTGGTGGAATTCACAACATAAACATAACATCACGCTTGTAATCCCCGAAGGGTTAGGCAGAGGTGTATCTATAGCACACCCACATTTCGCCAGTTATGTTTAAGTCCCATGTAATAGGGGACGAGCCTATTGACATCAACCGTACACAAATCCAGACTCCGGGCTGCTACTGAGAAATTCCAGATGGAAAAACCCAATAACACTTTACCCGACCCGGGAATCGAACCTAGAACCTCATGCTCAGCAGTAGCAGTTGCGACTACTAGACCAATCTGAATAACGTACTTACAAAAGTAGGTAAACACGATAATTTATGTTTCACAAATTTTTTAAGATCATTATTTTGTTCCGACGAGTTATTAGCTCGCTTAATTAGAGTAATAACATTTTTCTTCCCTTATGAAATGCGTGTGAAAATAAATAATTAAACACAGAATATAATTTATGTCGTCGTATGCTTTCACTTATTTAATTATCCTACTAATATTATAAATGTGAAAGTATGTATTTTTGTGAGGTACTCAATGACCCAAACCCAAAAATTACTGAACGCATTTGGGTGAAAATTAAAAGCAAGGAAAAAATAAGGGGTGGAACTCCGGGAGTACCGACAGAAGTTAAAACTTGAACAAGATCGCCTTGGTGGAAGAAAAATACTTGTATAGAACATTGGTCCGTTACATTTTCTAAATAAAGAGCACAATCGCGTTTACAAAAAAAAAAAAAACTTCCGAAACCTTTAAAGTAAAAATACTTGCATAGAATATTGATCCGTAACGTAATATAAATAAAGAGTACAATCGCGTTTACAAAAATGAGGTGTCGCGAAATCAATGGTTTAGTCCCATCTTAAAAATACCCAACGCGCCTAAAGAAAATTTCACTAAAAAAAAACTCTTCACAAAGGTTCATATAGTTATAAAAATAGAGACAAGAATTATAGCGTTTTGACAATAATGCATAAAATATGATTCTTTGTAAGAGACTGTTGGATCACCATTAAAAGAAAGAAGGAAAGAAAGAAAAAGTATTTATTGGGACTCGCACAGGACATCACAAATTAAACCAAAACACACTCATTAGAATATTATTAAATAATTAAAAAACAAATAAAAGAAAATAACACGAAGCCAAAGGGCTTTTATCTCAGCATATATATGCTGTGACATTAAAAAAAAATGTCCATATCCATTCATTAATCTAATTAACATTACAATTGTCAATTTTCAAACTTTGGACAAATTAATATAATTGCCACACAGATAGTTTATAATCTGAATTAGCACATAGGATACTTTCAATCCCGGTAATACCTACGTTCCCGTGGGATATTTTCCGACATCCACGCGGATGGTTCCGCGGGCAAAAGCTAGTAAGTAGTAAGATAATATTTTTGTGGAAACTGTTATGAGAACCATATTGGGAATATTGTGTCGTGAGAATTCCAAATCATTTTCGATTTCATTAACTTAAAACTGGAAATTTAATGTCTTGTCAATTAATCAGTCACTCAATAGTCTTTATTTGTAACTGTGATGACTTTATTTCATCACTTACTAAGGCCACGTTCGAGCCAAATGAATAGTCAACCGTCGATTGTGAGCAGGCTCACTAATAGCTTATTGGCTCGTTGGCGGCTGACAAAATTTGGTGTGAATGTGGCATTACTGCAAGCGAAAGCTGTCATTGATGCAGCCATCTGGTCCCCGTCAGTTGTGATTTAAGAGCCAACAGGTAACTTCATTACTTTTCGTAGGTAATTTAAAACGTGGCTAAGTTTCATAGAATTATATAATATATTTATTATATATTATATATTTTTATTGTCGTAGGATACTTTTGGTTTCTGTGTGGGATAATTTGTGAACATCATTTCCAAAAATTATTCCACTGGAATGTACTTGTACTTCTCGGTCATTTTCCGGTGGGCGAAGCCACGGGCTTAAGTTAGTTTAGGTAATTTTACACTCGTAAGCATATATATCTTCTCGGTGAGAGAGAGTGTGTCATGAAGTCCGGTTAAGCAGCCATGACCTTAGTGGTCAAAACAGCGAGTTGCCATTTCAAAAAAAAAAGTGGGCCGTAATCCACTGCGGGCCCAGTGCGGGTTGGTAGATGTCACTTGTCTTCGAATTTTTGGTTCTAGTACTTTTACACTCATCGATTCGAAAACCCATTATTATAATAACCCAGCCATAATAAACTCTCAACAGAAATACCTTAGAAACGTGAAGCAGATTCAAACCCGGTAACGTATTGAAATAAAACATCAAACTTCTTTATTCGGGAAACGAAATGCACTTTAAAGTATAAGGGTATTGGAAAAACATTAGCCTTGGATGGGAGGAGAGATATGACAACGGGACTGCGATGCCTTCAAAGCTATCTTTATAGTGAATCCGTTATATTTGAATTATTTGTGTGCAACAAGTTATTATTATTTGATGCATAGTAATTGTGGATCGTTGGAGTTTCGCGAAGATTTATTACGGCTTCAAAATGTAGGAAGGTATTTACCAAAGCTATATCGTCATACTATGAAAATTTTACGCGACTGACTAGAAAAACTAACCATAAATGTCAAATATTTAAAAAATGAAGAGGGCAAGCGTATCTACCATAGAGTACGTACCATAGAATTTTTTTAAATCATCATATACTTGAATACAAACATCGAAATGTATTTTTTTTTTCAAACAAGCTAGTAGTGATAAACCAACTACGGGTTTTTCCAAGTACCCGATTGGCTATAGTGACTAATTTGATATTATATTAAATTGTGGTACCTATTTCATTGTTTTTGTGTAGACTGGGAACGTTATTAGTTAGATAAGTTTAATTTACTATCGTATTGACGTCTCACCCTGTATGCTTGTTCATTCTTTACATTCGAAGATTTCATCACTTTACATTGAGATGATTGATAAATATTTTTGTATAGCAAAATCAATCTATCTGCCTAGCCTTATCCAACTATGTTGGGGTTGGGTTCCAGTCTAACTGGAAACAGCTGAACACCAGTATTTTACATGGAGCTACTATCTATCTAGCTTCCACAACCCAGTTGCTAGGTAACAGGATACCACTTGGTAAGATTAGTTAGACTTCTGGGCTTCTGAGTACATTTTTTCTGACTAATTTTCCATAGCAATGAGGTTATATAACACGTACTGCCACCTTGTTTTGTTGCAGTCATTATTTTATACTTATGTTTAGCATTTGATGTTAAGGCCGTTTGTCCGCCGCACTGTGAACTCACGTCAACGAGAACAACATGACAACGTCGAAGTAGCGACAGTACATTTACTTCGTTTCTCGTTGACGTCCCGTTCACGGTGCGGTGGACAAACAGTGTTACTCTTAGTATCTTGGTATGTAAATGAGCAGTAAAAATAGATAGGTAATTAAAAAGATAAAATATTGGTAGGTGTGTCCCTTTATGTCCTTTTGCAATTGAATATAGATAATAATCATTATAATTTATTCAAACGAATACTCGTATTCCTTTATGTATGATACTGATAACCGCCGAAAGGATCGGTAAGGATCCGTATAATCATGTAAAGATAATTACTTTAAATAGACATTATTTCAACGATTACAGTTAGTCGATTTAGATCGAATTTCACGTTCAAGAGCTGTCAGTGCCATTATTGTTGTGGAATATTGACATTGACAGGTCTTGAACTCGTTTTAGATTTTAGAATTCAATCACTTACTTGACAGTCTTTATGATACCTTTTAAGGAGTACGTGATAAGAAATCGTTTCTATTTGTCTGACTTTCAACCTTCGTCGTCTTTACGACTCGTATTGTACCAATAGTAGGAATATAATAACACAGGATACGTTGACACCAAAATCTCAATACATAACCATAAAGTTGGTGTAATTTTAAGCTAGACTTTGGTTAGTTCTCCAATAAGCATTTAAAATTCTTATTTATTACTAAACCAGTTATAATAACAAGCTTAACACGGGAACCATTCGCAATGCTTGTTAGTGCTAAAAGCATAATCATTAGTAGATACGGCTGTTAGAAAATCATTACATAGAGCATGCAATTACGGAGTGGTATACGAGATAAAAGTGGTCCGAGTTACAAATGATAGTGTAGTAGTATAAGCACGATAGCTGTATGGCTGTTCAGCTTAGGGTATATAGACAGATTTCTTTACAATTACATTTCGGTACATCGGTGATATGTGTTTACAGGATTCGGTCAAAACAAATGTCTTTCTAGTATAATTAATTAAAATTTTATTGTGTTGATTTTAAATTCATAACGAGAGAAGAATTAACAGCCTCTAGTATTCTTGGTAGCAAGATTAGAGTTTGTTGGCTTTACAGTCCCATCCAGCTACGGTGTAAGAGGGCCGACCATAATATGATGTTTGTCGTAGTAGCAGGCAGAACTTTGATTGAAGACTGTCTATCGGTAGCAACGTAAGAAACTAAGTTAGAGAAACTGATGAACAGATTAAAGCACGTGCAGTGCTTTAATCTATTCGTCAGTATACAAAAGTTTTTAAATAGGAAGAGAAGCGTAAGAAGGCAAAGTTATTATGGAATACGCAGAGATTGTGAATCAGTTCAATGTTCATGACTTCTAAGCAATTTGAAAAAAGATTTAACACTTTTCACCCAACTAAAACATGTACATATGATTTCACATTTTTCCCAAACTGGTAGTAAAACAGCTGCTGCTGCGATCGAACTGAGATAATTATGCATCGGTCCATTCCAACTTAATACCGCAGTGAATGTGTTAAATCGGGGTGCTAAGTAACGCGAATAGCCGTATGAGCTTCAATTTAGTCTGAATAGGAAAGCTAGATACTGCTGCGAATGTATTCCATATTTGGAAACATATAGGATTAGAACTTCACTTGTTTTAGAGTTGTGAAATCCCAATTAGACGCTGATTGGAGTTCCGGGTAACTGAGATAAACTGGGATATACATTTAGGAAATTGATTTACCAGGTTAATTGAATTGATTGAGGAAATCCAGTTAATTAAACTATCGCCTAAGGTATAAAGCCTAGGAAGATATACGATTGATATGTGTGTTAATGTAAATGATCTTAGTTTATTTTGATGTTTCTCGTAAAACTTGAGTCTGAAAAAATATCCAAAGTGCATGAGAAGCTTTTGAGAATTTTCTTTATTAATGTGTTGGAAGTTGTAGGAAAAGACGTACCTACTTAATGTCTCGTTTGTCAGTTGTTTGACAATTTATAAACAATTTTTTTTTACAAAACAAGACCGTTCTTTTGTGAATTTTCGCACTCGTTTACGTAGCTACTTATTTTTTTATTCTAACAGTACCTTTTCAAAAACACAACGAAAAGTATCATATTACGTGCCTCTTACACTGGGATATATTATAAGAATTAATTACATTAATATTTCAAAGGCAGTTTCACACGAATGCACAATCATGGCGGCCCTACGCAGGCATTAGCATAACTGTGGGCCTATCGCGTAATTATCGCATTTGACTCCACGTCCGTGGCGTTAACAAGGTGCAGTCGGACGATTTTTAGTCGTATGTTTTAGACGCGCATATTTTGTAGAGTTTATCTGTAGAGTCCTTTTTTAATTGCAAGTTTAGGGTTGTAAGTGAAAATAATGCGTGTTGATAGGACCTGTCTTTTGCTGATTATGGAAAAGCAGCGCGTTTAAAGATGGCATGTCATAATTAGGTTTATGAAAAAAAAATTCAATTTTTTTTTTTAAACGGATCGATATTTGCGAGCAATACGACAAAAATAAAAATTGCCTTTATTTCTTCTGACCCTTCTTCGTACATAAACAAGTTCTTTATACTAACGTAACTAACGAAATAATACGAATTTAGTATCATATTATGTCTTCTGACTGTTAACCCTATATTAGTAACTTTTTGCTATCAGGTTAAGCTCTCTTGTGACATATGCCTCCTCTATTTCCTTCCACTTATTCCTGTGCGAAGCTTTGGACAAGAAGAGACTTTCGACTCTGATTAAGTGACTGATTGTGGGCAATAAATTATCATGAATTCTTCGACAAGAATGTCGAAACACGGTATCAACGTACCAGCAGTCATTACAAGTCAATCTAAATGATAAATAACTGTAACTCATGTTTATATACATTTATGTACCTTCAAAACTTATATCAATAATTATCTGTGCCTATGAGCATTTTTAAAGCACAGTAAAATAAAATTAAGGGGACAACAGGTGCTTAACGCAAGTTTTATAATACATAAAAGTTTATGATCCGCGGCGGTAAACAAAATCAGAAAAATATATAATATTCTTTTTACAGATAGTGAGTACGATAGAAAATAATCACGAAGATACCTCTAAAAAATTCTTTCAACAATTTAAAACCATATATTTAATATACATGCAATTATCCTGATTTTTTGTCAGATTATTCTACAAGCAACATATTAACGTAATAGTGTTTTAATTTTTTTGTCAAATCAATAGATTTTTTGTAAATAGATAATTGCTTCTTAATTTGCAATAAATTACCAGCGTTGCGTTCGCGTCAACGTGCTTCTTTTTCTTTTCTATGCAGTCCGACATTGACCGCACTTTAGCTGTTGTCAGCCTCTTAATTGATTCTGCGTTCCATTCATAGTGATTTCGGAAAAGGTTTCATGTTTACAAAGTGCATTTTTCGACTAAAAGTCGATAGTCTGCAACCTTTTCGATTCAATTACGATATCAATTTCTAAATTAAATGCTTTGACGAATTTCTCGTATTCATAGCTTGTACCGTGAAAGTACGGGACGTTTATTAGCAACGTGGAAATTATAATTAAATCGCGGAGAGAAAATGCTGGAGTATTTTCTGTAGTTGTTAATTTTTCACTGTTTCGTTTGTGTGTTGTATGATATAACGACTAATGAAAGTCTTACTCCAAATGATCAATTTGTTTTTGTAAACACTTTTTACGAAACTATAATTATAACTATAACTCACGAAACTACCTTTTGGAAAGGGCGAACGTTCTAAAGTGCCTTTCATATGCCTATTGGAAATAAATTATTTGATTTGATTTAATTTGACCCGGTTTTTTTAATGAAATCAACTCGGATCTGAAGCTTTATTTTTTCCATTGTCAATACTCTTATCAAGTAAGTCACGATGAATATCAACAATGAAAGTAAAAGCAGATAAATCTGAGTAGGTACCTATTATGACGATATCTACACAATCAGTCGTCACGACAATCGTGAGTCGTGACCGTTTTGACTCACATAGTAAGGGCTTGATGGTTCTAGAAGACAAAACAATCATGCATTGGAAGCATTGTTTGTTTTATTGAACAGTCTGATATTTAATACAGGAGCTTGTGACTAAGTAATAACAGCCACATGGATCAATCCATCAGGTTAAACTACGCTTGCCGGGGTTGGTCCGTGGATGGCGCCATCTTTACATACCGAGACTCCTCCGTGCCTCGGAAACCAAGTTAGAGCACGACACAGATTCACAAATGACAGCCGGGATGTCATTCGTGAATCTTTGACAGTCGTTACGTTAGACACGTAAAAATAAAATTTTGTTTTGACAAACTCCTCTGACGACTTGTTTGGGTGTCTTATAACCTTTTTTTGTCTGTTCTAGAAACCGTATAGAGAAATGTAAAATCAGTGACATTTGGAATACCAACAAACTTTTAAAACATTTAAGAACCGGTGAGTCTTCTTCATCGATTGATCACATCGAGTATTTTATTACTTAAGATTAACATAATGATCAGGCAGTGGGACATGATTAGATGCATAATAATAATTTGTACCTACGTAGAAACTTTATTATGGTTTTATGTTATACTAGTCGATTATGTTTTCTTATTATTTCACTTTATTATATTTTGATGTAGGATAAAATAAGAAATTAAATTATTTGTAAAATAACTGCGCGGAGCTACCAACATAACTTGCAGAGTAAACAAGCTGAAGACAGTGGCAGTGGGCTGGCCATGTTTGTCGAAGGACCGATGATGGTCAGTGGAGCAGACGAGTTTAGTAGTGAAGACCGTGTATCGGCAAGCTTAGTGTGGAACGCCCGCCAGCTAGATGGATCGACGACCTAAAAAAGGTGGTTAGGACAGACTGGATGCGGAAGGCGAAGGACGAGGTGTTATGGCGCAGCCTGGGCTGGGCAGCTATGTCCAGCAGTGGACTATGATAGGTTGAATTGCTTAATCTATGTTTTGATATTTTAGCAGCTTGAATCAGTCTTAGTTCTTGTTTGCCCGTAGATTTGCTCGATGTACGGACCTTGTAAAAAATCACTATTTTCAAGGCTTATTGCCAGAGCCTGTACAAAAACAATCTACATTAACAATCAATCTATTGGTCAATTACACCAAAAGATTGCTGGATGTCCTGCACGGCCAGTACAACAATGGTTTCTGGATGCTGTTGGGACTTCCTCGCAACAGCAGCGCTTCAAAAGTTTGCGCATGCTCATACCGACGGTTTGCATACGATTGTTCGCAAGAAAATTGCTTCACTACTGAGGAGAGTGAGAGTCAGTCACAAGCAGACGTTAGCGGAGAGCTTCAGCTCTCCAATTGTAAAGCAGTTTGTGCGGAGGGTGATTAGTACTAACACTAAATAATAAGTAGTTTTTATATTATGTTACTAAGACATTATGAATTCTGTTCCGAAATAAATATCAGTATTATATATTATTATATTAGGGTGCTTTCTAAGCGATCTTAAATCGTGATAATATTATGTTAAATGTTCTTTGATTTAAGTGAAGCAAATATACCTACCATTCGGATTTGCATCGCTATTATTCTAAAGCTAACACTATAAACTTTCTCAAGAGATAGGAAACCAAGTGACTCAGTAGACTCAGTTAATGATTAATCACAGTACCATACATTATATTCGCAATGAAGTGTGGACGAATTTTGAAAAAAAAAAAGCTTTGGTACTCCGGGAGTGCCGACAGAAGTTCAAACATGAATCAACGCGTTGATGTCTTTTAAATGATCAAAAGCTGGTGTCATCACGGTGTCACGAAATCAATGGTTTAGTTCCATCCCAAAAATGTCCAACGCGCCTAAAGAAGTTTTCACTTCAAAAATCTCTTATAATAATCTCTTAACGTGTCCTCTACATTCATCTTCTCAAAGCAAACAGTCTTCTTGCCAGATGATGGAGGTCTTACTCGCATATTTTTTCTTACAATAGAATCAGCAAAAGCTGCGAAGTTAGAGACCTGAACAATTTTACGTGTAGAAAAACCTTATGATAATTTTCGATGTTTGTAAATACTCGTATATGTATACTATGTAGGTACTGTAGACACTTCGCGTGATTACGGTACCGGGACGATATTAAAATATAAGGTTTCTTGCAGTAATACTGATTTCTATATTAGTTTAAGAATTTATAACATATATATTTTAATCTAGCCGCTTGTCGGCGTCGGGCGCGACCCTCTCTGATTTTTCTTCCTCAAACAAAATCATATTCAAATCCTATTTAAAATCTAATCTGTCAGAGTGGTCGAATGTAATGCTGCTTTCTCACCAGCCTGCTTAACATAAGGTTGCTTATTGCGTAAAACCTTACAGTACTTTACACTAGCCACACCAGGTGATTAGTCCACCGATGACAAATTCTCCATGTCTCTAAGTACACTATTGTAATTTGTACGAACATTGAAATAGTATTCATTGGCATAAAATATCCATACCTATCTTATAATTAAATCTAGATAATAATGTAGGTACTATGCCTGCGATTCTAACATTAATTAATGTATCACGATGAATTTGTTCTCTTAAGTTAAGTCATGATTTACAATGATAAATGACCATTATTTAATTGACTTGTGGGCATTAAACCAATGACCCGTAGAGAATAAGGCTATTGCATTCACTGTTAAGACTTAGAATATCAATATAATGCCATTAGTTATAATACTGTTTTTGGTTGAATAAGTCCTCTGTAATAATGTGAAAGTACATACTAGACTTCTACTTTTTAGTGTGGTTAGAGACTAACCTCGTGTCATAGTTTTTATGCCGCCCATTGGCCTCTGATTTGGCTTTACATGCCGTCGAGAAATATCTCTCAGGCCTCACGATGGCTGGGCACGCCACAATTGCGGCGATAAGACTCCTCTTTGAGGAGTGGCTAGAGAGGCGCCACGTCGTCCTAACCTTCCGCCTGACGCAGGTTCTCACTGGACACGGCTGTTTCGGGAGGTTCCTGCACAGAATAAGGCGGGAGGAAACGCCCGGGTGTCATCATTGTGTGGATCGCCCGAAGGACACGGTAGAGCATACGGTGGAGGTCTGCCCAGCTTGGGCGGAGCATCGCCGTGTCCTCGTGGAGGCGATTGGCGGCAGTGATCTCTCGCGTTCGGCCCTGGTTCAGGCCATGGTACGGAGCGAGAGGAAATGGGAGGCCGTCACCTCCTTCTGCGAAGCGGTAATGCTCGTGAAGGAGGAGGCGGAACGCGTGAGGGAGAGGCAAATTTCGCGCCCTCACGCCCCTAACCGCCGCAGGAGGAGACGCCCAGGGCGTCGGGATTCGCAAGCCGATTTCCGGCCACCGTAGGCACGGGCTTGCGGACTGTGAGCAATGGGTAGCTCACCGTCCGATAAGAATCAGTCCCGGGTCGACGGCGCGTTGTGTTCCACGCGCACCTCAAAGAGATGTCAGCAGAATTGACGGGGTCCGCTAGGGCCGATGCCTGCCGGAGTTGCGAAGAAAACCGAAAGGGAGATCGTGGCCCCCGGCAACAGGGCAACCGAAGGAACACGGGTGGGTTTTAGTCAGTAAGAGTCTGACACGCCCTCCCGCTCCGCCCAGAGCGGGAGAAGTTATTTGATAATTTCCCACACAAAAAAAGGCCCCACGATGGCAGGTTTCCTCACGATGTTTTCGTTGATCGTTTTTGAAGCAAGTGATAATTATACAATACGCACATAAATCCGAAGAGTCAGAGATACATTCTTTGGGTTCGAACTCGAGATCTACGACTTGGCCGTCTAACGATCACACCGTTAGGTTATCATTGGTAGGCTGTATATACTAGACTACTATTATGTTTTGCAAATGAGCTGAAAATCTAAACTTTTCAATCGTTTACAAAGAAAAGAGTGACTGGTGAGACGGGAGTATGTCCCATAGAGTTTGTCCGCTTTTTTTTAACTCAGAGTAGATTAGAATGCGTATTGGAATAAGTAATATTAATTTAAAGCTTTATAAGATCTTCGATCATAAATAATTCCATACGAAAACGTTTAAAAAATTACTGCATTTGCTATGGAATCACTGTGACAAGGTAACAGTCTGGTGAATGTCCTACATACCGCAGCATTTAAAAATCTTGTTGTCTATACATAAGTATTAAATATAAATTAAAATCACTTTTCGTGTCTGTATCCGACCTCGCCGCCGCGCCGAGGTCCTTTGCGATCGCGTCCGCGACGCAAGTAAATGATACTCCTCCCCGACCCTTGCTCGAAAACGAGGTGCCAGCAGTTGTTGCAGCTGTGCGCGTAGCTTTAAATTCCCCGTTTAATAATCATGATCAAACCTTTGATCCAGCCCGTCCCATCTCTGATGTCCTCCCTCCGGTGGCGCCCTAAGCCGAGGCTCGTACCCCACAGGGGGTGCCGTTCACCTAGCGTTTTAGCTTAGCTTGTATGGCCCTGGCTGGAGGCTTTGAGTGTAGCAGCTTAAGGCAACCACAGGATTGACCGGTAAAATAGTCATGACCTCAGAGGTCAGCTATGAGATGCCCTACAGAAAAAAAATCGTGTCTATATGTTTGACCGCGTTGTTTTTCTAAACTATACAACGGATGTTGATACGGTTTTTATCATCATTTAGAGAATTTATTCCGGAAAGTTTATCTCATAAGACGAAGTTTACCAAATTAAATTAAATAGGTAGTGATTTAAGTGTCACATTTTGCAAATATTTTTCATGACTGAAATGCTTGTGGTAATCCGCCTTGAAGGAGGTCGGACACATGGATAAGATAAAACACATTTGTTGGCTGTCATAAAATTAATTATATTTCTTGCATTTGCGAGATTTGAACATTATCTTTGCTAGTATTTTGGTGGCGCGTATAAATCGCTGCCAAAACTCAAGGATTGTTTATTTAAGAAATCGAAATAATGGTGCATTTGTCCTGCCATGCAATTAATAAGCCGTAATATTTTAAATTCTTTGATTGCATAAACTATTTACTCTTACATTTTAAAAAATCCCTTCGTATCAAAACGTCCTAAAAGCAAAACGACACTTTAGCAAAATGTACTATTAGCAAATCGTTCTATGAGCAATGTTCTAACAGTTGAAACTTAGATTTAACTAAAGTGGGTTTCTTTCTAAACCCCGTTGTTGACTGGAGATCAATCAATCTGCCTAGCCTTTTCCCAACTAAGTTGGTGTCGGCTCCCAGTCTAACCGGGTGCAGCTGAATACCAGTATTTTACATGGAGCGACTGCCTATCTGATCTCCACAATTCAGTAACTGGGTAATACGATACCCCTTGGTAAGACTGGTTGTCAGACTTTCAGGCTTCTGAAGACCCGTAACGACTGTCAAAGATCCACGAATGACAGCCGAGACCAACGGCTTAACGTGCTTTTCGAGGCACGGAAGAGTCTCGGTATATAAAGATGGTCACGTCACCCATCTACGGACCAACCCTGGCAAGCGTAGCTTAGCCTGATGGATCGACCCGTGTGGCTCTTATTATTTAGCCACGAGCTCCTTTTGAAATCCCTTTGCTGACTGGAGATCACTGATAGGAAAAATCATACCATAATGTGATGAGGTGTTTTTATATACATATTTAGAACATAATAAAAAAAATAAAAATAAAAAAACATACATGCCAATGGTTACGGAAGAGCTATCCCTTCATCCACAAAAGTATTATTTTTAAATCCTCTTTCACCATCTTTAGATACGTGTCGTTTGGAAAAAAATTACATAAAATTCTATTTCATTTTCTAATAATTCTCTCTGGTAGATCGTGTCCGTTTGAACATCCATGAAACTGGACCTTAATTTTTTATATCAAATTTAGGCATTCCACTAAACTCTAGGTACATGAAAACCTATTCTGAGCATGGCAATAAACAATGAAATATCGAGTTCAAAGCGTCACTTTTTCCTATATAATAATGATTACATAGTCCGCGTTATCAACACATTGTTTATCAAAGTACGTTTTATTATTCTACTATTATAATTAGATGTCATAAGGGCGCCACAGTTCCGGTTCGATTGTCTATTAATCTAATACTTAGATAAATAATTATTAATATGAATATTGTAAATTGTAGGTATTAAGTTCTGCAGCTAAAGTGTTAGTTTTATTGCTTTTCATATCAGGTCGTAAATAGTTGAAGATGAACCACCCGAATGATATATTTTATGGCCTTTTTATAGTTTATTAATTAATTGTTTTTTTTTTTTGTAATAAATCATATTAAAATATTATGGACATAAATATAGCCCAGGGTGCAACATACGTAATGGCAGCAGATGGTGACGGACGGGGTTCGCATGAAAGTCATGGGAGCCAATACCTGGCTGGGGCAGCGTGACGACTGCGCAAGTGCTCCAGCCCTTTGGCCAATGGTACATAGTTGAAGAAGACCGTGTGATTTTAGTTAGTAAGAGTGTGACAAACCCCTCCACCCCAGGGCGGAAGACATCCAATGAGGATTTCCAAACGGGTGCTTCATAATTATGAACATCTGAATAAGCTATTTGGTAATAGTTTGATCGAGACCGCCGTTGACGAATGAGCGGCCTGCAGTGCCCGTCTCGTCGCGCACATACCAAAGGCGCGGAATAGCGGTCCCGGTCAAACTGTAACAGACAGCTGATCTGCAATCACTTTGAAACAATGTTGTGAGAGTGCTGGGTAGTTAATACTTTTAGATCATTCTCATAAATATGCTCACACATAGAATAAAAACCGGCCAAGTGCGAGTCGGACTTGCACATGAAGGGTTCCGTACATAGAAATATAAAAAACAGGAGAAGTGGCATGGGGGCGTGTCGGTGTCCGCGCGCCATGATCAAAATGCTCATGGCATAGGCAAATGGCCGTCTTCGCGAACTAGTGCGTTTTCGACCGCGATCCTGATAAAATTTAAGAATACCGTGTCGTTAGAGGTTTCTTGTAAAAATCGAAGCCGAACTAAAATCTTTATAAATCATGGAACCATTTATTATTTACAGGACAAGTATTTTACTATATTTGTCTTGAAAATAATGAAAAACAACAAATCGTAAAATATTTCTTGCCGTTTCTACGTTATTTTTGTTTTCATATATCACAGCGACTGTATTATTTTTACAGCAAATACATTGCTTCTTAACCACTACCTAAGTATTCGTTTACTGACTGCACAAGCAATGCAAAAATCACTAAAACGATACTTTAGTTATGCGGTTGCATCGCATAGTACGGCCGCTGCTCGCTGTATCTTGCGATGAGCTAGTGATGTGCTTGTGCAGATCCACCAACGTAGGATATCGACAACAATGTCGATTGTGTAGTAAGTTCTGATTTATGAATTACAAGTGCGAGCGTGATTTCGTATCTATTAGGTTTACTGCTTTGCATGTGTAGTTGTGGAGACGTGGTGGGGACAAATTGGAGACATTGGGTTTCGATACATTTTCAACTACCGGGCATATCTCCTTCATTCTTATATCTATGGTCCCGTACCACCGTACAATCTTTAGCAAAAAACGCCGAAAAAAACACATTTCTTGTATGTATGTCTCATTTATTGTATATTTCTTAATTCTTTATTTTATTTTATTTTTATTATTTCTTGTTACAGCGGCAATGGAAATACACGATACTGTGTAAATTTCAACTATCTAACTGTTACGGTTTGTAAGATACAGCCCGCTGACAGACAGAAGGAGGGACGGACGGACAGCGGAGGCTTAGTAATACGGTTCCGTTTGGCACCCTTTCAGTACGGAACTTTAAAAATGTATATTAGTAGTGTAGTGGAAAGATGAATATTTCGCAACTGGTACTCTTCGGAATCGTGACTCATAGAGACTATTTTTATCCATTGAATACCGAGAACAAGATGCTTCTTGATGAGAGCAGTTTTAAAAGGCTCCTTCAAACAGGCGCGACGAGACACCGGTAGAACAATTTCCGCGAAGTTTTTATACAAATTGTTCCTCTAGAGTAGCGTCGCGCCTGTCTGCGGGACTTTAATTAATCCATATTTTATTCAAAGTTATTTAGACCGCTATCCGGTTCTTGCATCTAGAATTTCTCAGTAGCAGCTTGGAGTCTGGATTTGTGCCTGGTTGATGGCAATAGGCTCACCTCTGCCTAACCCTTTGGAGAGAATGGGCGTGATGTTGTGTTACGTGTTTAATTATTTATCCAAAGTTTTATTATTTCAAAAATAAACGACAATAAAAAAATGGTGGTATGGTGGTGGTATAGTAGTGTATGGTGGTAGTAATAATATAATAAATGATAAACTTCTAATTTATCTCATTAAAAATGAATAAGTTACTGTTTGTAACAACTGTTATCAAATCTTTCACCATTTAAGCGTTGTCTATGAGATGAACTAAAGGTCAGCACATATTTTGTTTTGTTACAGATAAAAATAATTTTGAATTAAAATTCCAGCGTGAAATAATAAAAAATGCCCGTCGGTAATACACTCATCTGCCATCTGCCTCATCATCTGCCTAACCTTTTCCAGCTATTTTAAGGTCGGCTTCTAGTCTAACCGGATGCAGCTGAATACCAGTATTTTACATGGAGCGACTGCGTACCTGACCTCCACAACCTAGTTACTGGATAACACGATACCCCTTGGTAAGACTGGTTGTCAGACTTTCAGGCTTCTGACAACCCGTAACGACTGACAAAGATCCAGGAATGACAGCGGGGACTAGCGGCTTAACATACTTTTCGAAGTACAGAGAAGTCTTAACTTGTAAAGATGGTCACCCATCCACGGACCCACCGCGGCAAGCGTAGCTTAACCTGTTCGATCGACCCGTGCGGCTATTATTACTTAGCCACGAGTCCCTCTGCTTAGGCCGTCAGTAATGCACTGTTTCTCTTACATTTTTGTTCAATTGATTTATTATGATTTAGTCTCATTAGTCAATACTTATTTATTTATTTGAACTTGCTTGACATTACTTACAACGGAAAATTAACTCATGATCCGGTCAGCCCTGGCCCAATATTGGTGTTTGAACTTAGAGGGCCGCTTTCATCATTAACGTTGGTAACCAAATATTTGTTATTGGATTTATTTGTATAATTTATGTATGTGGTATGGTATTGCTTGCTGGTTACTTTTGCTTGGTATCTTGTGGGTACATACTTTCTCTATTAAGTAATATAAGTAATTTTAGGTACAGAATACTGTATAGTTTCTTATACCAATGCAGTTTCGCTTTTACGTATTCACAATTGTATGTAAGTTTTACATTGGTTCCTCTTCCAAATAATAGGCCCCCGTGCTTCAAAAAGTACCTTAAGCCGTTGTAATATACCGCAATATTTTGTAAACATATTGTGATTTAAAAGAGTGTCCATGGAGTTTCTTGCCCGTTCTTCTCCATAGGTACCTACTACGCTGTGGAATGGGTAACTAGCTTCATCTTTCTGACTGACCGACCCCTTGACAATTCAAAAGTGCCTGTAATTGATTTATTTGAAATAAATGCTTTGAGTTTGAGTTTGAGTTGGTCCCCACTGTCATTTTTAGATCTTGTAATTTCTAGTCGTTACGGGTATTCAGACAACCAGGAAAATGATATCTTGTTACCCGGTAGGTACTCACTGAGTAACACGATCAACTTGGGTTATGGAGGTCAGATAAGCAGTCGCTACAAGTAAATTACTGATACAGTCGCTTCAAGCGTTAGACTGGAAGCCAACCACCAACAAATTTGGGAAAAGACTAGGCAGGCTGGCTAATCTTGGTCATTACAACAGTTTGAATGCACCATCTTTATAAAAAGCACCAAGATTGGTACCTTTAGTAAGAACAAAACCAATACAGGTGTCAAACTCAAACTCAAACCATATTTATTTATTTAACCATTTATGCACACACATATAAATTGACAAGAAGAAAGGAACTGAATGACAATGCTTATTTCTAAATAAATCTCTTCCAGCATATCTGCGACAGGAAAAATGAGATGGCGATAACGTGTGTGAAAACAAAAATATAAATCAAAGAAAAAAAAAAAAAACAATTCACTATTTAAATATAAACATACAATATAAGAATATACTTACATACATACATCTAAAATAAATATCACTACAATATATATAATTATAATGTGATTTAAAATAACTATGCAACTATGACAAAGTGGAAAGATAGTGTTCTTTCATTCTTCGTTTTAATGCATTTATCCTAACTAATATTATAAATGCGAAATTAAGATTTTTTGTTTGTTGGTTTGTTTGTTTGTTTGTTTGTCACGCATTCACGCTAAAACGGCTGAACGGATTTGGATGAAATTTGGCACATGGGTAGACCATCACCTGGTTTAGGATATAAGATTCTTTTTATTTCGATATTCTCACGGGTCGGAGACTCATGCGGGTGAAACCGCGGGCTGCAGCTAATAATATTATAAAGGCGAGTGTGATACTTTGTTTGTTATGCTTTTACGCTAAAAGGGCTGAATAGATTTGGATGAAATTTGGCACATGGATAGACAATGATCTGGATTCGGACACAGAATACTTTTATCCCAACATTCCCACGGGATTGAGACTTATGCGGGTGAAACCGTGGGGCGCAGCTAGTTTCAAATAAACCAATTACAGGCACTTTTGAATTGTCATGTGGTCGGTCAGTCAGAAAGAGATGTAAGCAGAATTGACGGGGTCCGCTAGGACCGATGCCTGCCGGGGTTGCGAAGAAGTCCGAAAGGGAGATCGTGGCCTCCGGCAACATGGCAACTGAAGGAACACGGGTGGATTTAGTCAGTAAGAGTCTGACACGCCCTCCTGCTCCGTCCAGAGTGGGTGAAGTTATTTGATAATCCCACCCAAAAAAAATAAAAAAAGGGTCGGTCAGTCAGAAAGATGAAGCTAGTTAGCATTAGGTAATCGGATATTACCATTAGAGATGAGACAACAATCTCATATACCCAAGCTATGGAACACGCAAGTTATCCGAAAATGTTATCTCCATACTTAACATTAACGGTTCTATACCAACGCGTTAGAGTGAAAACCTCGTAAGTGTAAAAGCAGTTATTCTTCAGGAGGAAGAAAAAACTGTGTGTTGTAAATTTTAGTACGGCGTCTTTTATGTTCGCAGTTCTGCATATAAAAGCGGGTTAAACTTTCATATGAATTAATTTAAAAATAACATAGAATCTTTACAGCACGTAGTTTTTCTTTCTCCTGAAAAGTTACTTCTTTTACACTTAGGAGGTTTTCACTCTAAGGCGTGGATACTGTCTTGTACAAGTTGTCGCTGTATTGATCGTCATTACGATTACAGGTTTACCGTTAGATAATTCTGTTGTATGTACAGTTACATCCACAAAACGTTCTTCACCTTTAGGCGAAAGCAGCAGCAGGGTTGCCCGCGATAGCTCACCGTCCGATAAGGACCAGGCCCGGATCGACGGCGCGTTGTGTTCCACGCACGCCTCAAAGAGATTCCAGGAGAATTGACGGGGTCCGCTAGTGCCGATGCCTGCCGGGGGTGCGAAGAAAACCGAAAGGGAGATCCTGGCCCCCGGCAACAGGGCAACCGAAGGAACAGGGGTGGGTTTTAGTCAGTAAGAGTCTGACACGTCCTCTCGCTCCGCCCAGAGCGGGAGGAGTTATTTGATAATTTCCCACCCAAAAAAAGGGTAGCCCGTGAAATAAAAATGTTGTTACGTTTTTTTTGCAATTTGCAGGTTAGAATCAAGTTGTATTTTAACCTAAATATGATTCGCAGCCATATCAAATATTTATGGATTGAATTATAATCATAAAAATCATGCATACAACTCTCTAAGTTCATGTAATCCTTTTGAATGTCCACAAAATCATGAAATTTGAGGATTATTCTAACTTAAGGAGTTGTATTGCTGTTTCTAATGATTACTATTCTGTAAAGCTAAATTTATTACGGCCACGAATTATATTTTATTCAACATACAACTTGCAAATTGCAAAAAAAATAAGAAAATTTGAATTTTGCGGGCTACCTTAGCCCCCTTAAAGGCTATTTTTGTCTGCTTGTTGCATGATAGAATCTGCTTTACCGACTTAGTATTATTTATTGCGTTGTAATGTCAATACCGCAGAATGACATTCAGCCATCTTTTTTACGTGTCAGACTGAATTAAAAACGTGATACTGACAGTTTCTGTAAACTAAATTTAAAAAAGGATATTTTATGAAATGGCAAGGCTATTAAAAAAAGTTTTAGGTTGATGTCAACTCAACATAAGTCAAAGTTGTACGCTATTTTATTCTTAGTCATCAAGTAAGTAATTACAGTTTTCTATGCTTGCTCAATGCCGTAGCTTCAAAAGGTTTTACGTGTCCTGACAAGAATTTGAAAACTGACGAAGATATAAAATACCTGACTGTACACCTATTTAGCATCATCACTTATCTATTGATAAAGCTGCGCCGGCGCGGCGGCGGCGGCGCGGCGCTCCGTTACGAACACTACTCGAAAAAGCTTTTAAAAACCTTGACCAATATTTTCTTATACAAAAAATCAGGCAAGTAATGTTCCAACGATTAAGTTCAGTTATGTTTTTACTGTTTTTGATTTGAAACTGTAATAATACTTTATCAACTTGTTGGCTTATTTAATAAAAGCAACCTTCGATAAATGTTGAGGTAGGCAGCTTTGAATGTAATACTATTAATAATGGTAAGTATTACGTAGACTGGGTTAGTATCAAATTGAATAATATTTACTTCGACACAATAAGATTCAAAATCGTCTGAAATTATTTTGCTTCATTCGACAGTTGAGACTTGCGACCGGTCGTCGTAAATTAATGTATGAACTTTATTATTGACATGTTTATAATTAAATATTACTGAGAACTTTTTGCTTTAATGTTATTATTATATTAGTATCAAGACGTTTATTTTTAGTATGGGGTAACTGATATTAATAAATCGGTGACTAGAGTATTTATTTTAGAAGCAACTGTAGCGAGTGTTACGATAAATATTTGCAGAAGCGTTTTATTTCATGGAAAGCTAAAAATTATAGAGATTTATTCACTCGAACATTTCACTATGCTAAAGTATCCAACAATGTTCAGTAGTAGTAAGTAGTAAAACGGGCTGCACGCTTAGTTGATCACAATATAAACGGGTTTTGTCGACGGAAGAACAGACAAAATGACAAATAAACAATCACGATCTGTGATTTTGTCTATTCTTCCGTCGACAAAACCCGTAGAAAACCCGTTTCTGTGGTTGTCACGCTATGCGTGTATTTTGCGTACGGGTGGGAAAATCGATCATTCGATCCACCCTAGCTCCTCCAGAAGAAGGAAGGAAGGCCAGCAAAGTCGTGCTGATAACCGCACAGAGGGTACCTTTTTTTTGGGTGGGAAATTATCAAATAACTTCTCCTGCTCTGGGCGGAGCGGGAGGGTGTGTCAGACTCTTACTTACTGACTAAAACCCACCCGTGTTCCTTCGGTTGCCCTGTTGCCGAGGGCTACGATCTCCCTTTCGGTTTTCTTCGCACCTGTAGCGTACCGTAGTTTGTCCTGTATTTGACAACTATCGGGAAGTTTAGAAGCACATAAGTCGGTGTCTCGTTTTCCTCCTTGCAGGCCCTGCTCAGTGGACTGTCTGTGACTCCTATCTATGTATATCCAAAAATGTTTATTACGTGTTTGAATACCTACTACGGTATCAGAAGCAATGAAACTTGATTTTAATTAATCGCAGAGCCCGCAACCGTCAGAGACGGCAGTAGAAATAAAATTTGAGGCGCCCCTAAGTGCGTTGAGTACTTAGATCTATCACGGACCGCCACGAAAAGCCGTCAGTTTACGTCATTCGTGTCGCAATGACAAAAAGTGACAAGTTTGATTTTTATGGAAAGTTTTGATAATGTCTCTAGCAACGGCCACCGAGGCGTCTCCGTGCTCTGTGATATCATAAATGTTGACATTGGCATCTTGATATCTTTGTTCTGACAAATTAAACATTGTTAGATAGAACACAACTCAACATTTGATTATTAGCTTCGATTTTTCACATCGCAATCCTAATATTTACATTACGTTAAATTGACTCTGTGATATCTCAATGCCATCATAGTAATGTCTTATCTGTGCTAATGTAAACAGAAATCTTCCGCAAAAAAGTCAAAAAACGTCCTTGACTCTGAGTAACTGATTAAAGTCGCCATGCCATTATTGAAACGAAGTTCCTTATCGCACGTTTAAGTTTTCACTCTTGGCAAATGAGTGCTAGACCGAAAAAGGTGTAATATTTTGACCGTCACGACACTTTTATTACGCAACAAAGGTGCCGTGACGGTCATAATTAAGGGGTGCTAATTAAGGCAGCTTCTTTAAAATGTCATTCTCGTCTGCAAATATATTTAGTTGTCTAATGAATTAATAGGTCAGCGACGAACTTTTAGCGTTTAATAAATGGTTTATAAGCGACCATATATTGTAAAACAAGCTACTGTTAATATGACGGAACATGGTGATAATTCTTAAGCAACTAAATTTGTGATATGTCTACTCATTGCCAGCTTCTAATAAGTGTATCAACTTCATCTATAAAATAATATCAACGTACTCTAATTTCATAGTGTCACCTTTATTTTTATACTTTAGCATAAGTAATTGATGAGTGAATCTACTATATTTGAACATAAAATTTCCTTATTATTGTCATCAAATAATGGTCAATGAAAGCTCTAATTTCATGTATTCGCCTATCTATTTATAATGTTACCATAAGTAATTGACTATTATACCTACCCAAATGAACATACAAAAAATATTGTTATCAAAAACAAACATCTGCAACTCTGTGTTTGTTTGTGTTTGGACACACCTTAGGGAAAATTAAAACCAAAGAACTATTTTATTTGTAAATCAGATAATTTTAATGGCAGTAGCATAGTTTTTTATGTTAAGTATAATTGTACTTATGTCCTAAGTTACAATAATGTAAGGCAATCAAATAATGGATAACATTGTTATTTGTCACTGAATAATCAGCGCAGGTTGTGCTTTACCTGGTCTCTCACGCTTCCTCTTTACACCAATTTTTTGTGTTTTTGCTTCTGGCGGCGGAAATGCATGTTTCATCCTGATAGCTAGACCCACCAAATGCTTGCAAGAATACTTGCGGTGAAAATCTGGACAGTCACAGTGGCCATTAATCCACTCCTCTTCTTTTTTCGGTAATGTAATTTTCCAAGAAGAAAAAAACACTTTTTTGTACTCATCAAAATCGTTGAATGTTTTCTCCGTCAAAGTAGTCCTCGTGGAGTTGTCACCTGGGACCAGGTAGGTATTAGTTATTGGTGTTGATGGTATTGTTCTAATTTTGGTATCGGTTTTAGCCCATAGATATCCGGCTGTACAGTCAGCTAATTTTAACACCGGTGTCGTCGCAAAGTTTTCTTCCGTTGCCTGTTGTGACCAGCTAGTAACCATGTCCTCTGCAACTACTAAAAAACGGGACAACGGTATACGCTCGCGGAGGGTATTTTCATCTTTAATAATCCTATTAAAAGATTCGAGAGCATTGTTAGTCACAGGTGATGAGATAGGTGTTGCACCTAAATACCAATTAGGGTTTTTAGTGAGCCATTCTTTTTTAAAATATGTCATAAATGCCTTTTGCTCATGCCA
Organism: Omphaloscelis lunosa; assembly: GCA_916610215.1. Taxonomy (NCBI): domain Eukaryota; kingdom Metazoa; phylum Arthropoda; class Insecta; order Lepidoptera; family Noctuidae; genus Omphaloscelis; species Omphaloscelis lunosa. The sequence goes on along the minus strand of OU744261.1, from coordinate 14,494,029 downwards.
TTTCGCCAAGAAAACTTTTGAAGCGGCGGTAAACACTTCAGGAGAAGTAGCACACTGCAATGCGTTTATATCTTGCAATATGGCTTTTCGTGAACTTTTCTCACTTGTTTGATCCAATTTCGTACACATTTGCTTTTTAGCGTGTGCCCAGCACATTCTTACTATAGTTTCTTCTCCGAACACGTCAATAAAAGCATTTTGAATGCTTTTTGCGGCGTCGCATATCAAAACCTTTGGGTCAAATGCATATGAGAAAATGGAAAAAATACTGTCTTTCAATCCCTTATACACAGTTTCAAAATCTACTTTGCGTTCATGTGTAGATACTGTTAGGCAAATAGGATGAAATTTTCGGTTTTTGTCCGTTGTTCCAATTACTAGAACAGGAAACCCTTGCCAGATTAGTTTGTAGGTAGCATCCGCATGTAAAATTTCGGCAGTGAGGCACAGTTTTAATAAATTCTTAGAAGACAAAACGAAGCGGAAGCTAGGTGGGTCATTTTCTAAAATATGATAAGCTATCACAAAAACTTTATTCTCATCGTCAGGAACATCTGTGCGGTTAATTATCCATTTTTCTAACTCTCCTAGGTGAATTGAGGACGGCCCATACTTTATACGCCTGCGATCTGCCAAATAGTTGTAGAGCTGCTGTCTTGTAGGTATTTTAAGTCCATCTATCTTCTTCAGATTGTGTAAAATGGCTTTCGGCTTTAAGCAGAGGTCGAAAAGCTTGTTAATTTCCAATTTAGTTTCGTCGCAAATACCAAAACTGTAACTACTTTTGATGGAATCGTGGTTATGCTCGCAATCAGTGCGATAGAGTAACACCGCGTCCGAGTTCGCCTCAAATAACAAATACATCTGTGCACCGCACTGCTCTCCCTTGCGTGGTACTTTATTGCACCTATAAAAGCGTTTTTTTCCATCTAGCGTCATATGAGTAGTTAATATTGACCAAGTATTTTCTACTTTTACGACTTCTTCAGCGGCACGAACATTCAAAAATTTCTCCACAAACATCCAATTCCTCGATTCACCACGCCTTTTCTTCGCCTCCTGAACGTCTTCTGAGTCTTCATCAGAACAGTACAAAGGGACTTCATTATTAGACGACATGCTTAATAAATACTTTCATACAAATCCGTATCATAACCACTATCACAAACGTTTTTCAAATAAGAATACGAGCACTCCTTAATCGTGTCATTAATGTAAACAAATACACGTGAACTCGTTGCTGCACGCACCAAATAGAGCTCGCTCATTGGTGCAAATGGCCGGTCGCGCCCCTCTGATTCCCAACGAGCGTCAGGTACACTCCCGCGCTTGTGTTGCAAACTTTCACGAAAAAAGAATATGATTTATTAATTTAGTTGTTGAATGAAAAACTTTGATTGCTAATTTTGAGGCTGGAATTTGATTTTATTAGCAGACAGATGTTGAATCTCTAAAATATATAAAGTAGCTCACTTACAACATTAGTCGCTGAGTTATCAAATCAGAAGTAAATATATTTATCGGTAGCTCGGAGTCATATTAATTTACGCTCGTAAATTGACGCTGGTTTTTTGATATTCTGTTGGAATAGTAAAGATGATGAATTAATATAATTGAAGCTGTTCTATTAACTCGTCGCCCACATATAAAAAAAGACGCTAGGTTGCAGGTGCTAAAGAAAACTTTTGTTGCCGCACATATAATTTCCCATAATTAAGTAAGTATGTGGACAAAACGAAAGGAACTTCGTTCAAACCGGGCGCGCGGGCGTCCGTTGACACGCGCGGTGTTTTGTTTTCAACAATGTATCCAAATTAGAATCTTGGCAAAGTTTATCGGTGCTCAGCTTGCACAACTCATAGTAAGAATGATAGATTGCAGCTAATTAACTTCGTTGCTATTTCTATGGAAGGTCAAAGTTACTGAAATCATATTTATTTAAGATTCGGGAAATAACCTACATAATATTAAAGAGGCAAGTCATGGCCCTTAAAGCTGAGAATCCACTATGGGGGTTACAAGACCAGCATATGCTGGCCTATTAATCTATTGAAACGGCGTAGTACACTAGACCATCTCAAGGTCGACGTGTGAACGTCAGCGATAACACTTTGACCTAACCTAACCCAACCTAACGCCAAACAGCGCTCCGTGCGTCCTTTTTGGTCGTGATGGCCGTTTTTATCCAGACACAAATTAGATTCGCGAAACACAGTCAGTGCCCAAACATACCTAGCTTTAGAGCAGATACTAAAATGCTAAAAAAATAACTGGAAGCAGTGACTAGGGACCGTATTATTTCGCAAATATCGGAAAAGAAAGTGATTTGTATACATACAGTCATACTATCTCATACATAACATAACATCACGCCTGTATTCCCCGAAGGGTTAGGCAGAGGTGTACCTTATAGTACACCCACATTTCGCCAGTTATGTTTTTTAAAGTCCCATGTAATAGGGTGGGAGCCTTTTGCCATCAACCGGGCACAAATCGAGACTCTGGGCTGCTACTGAGAAATTCTATATGGATAAGCCCAATAAAACACACGGTTACACACGTTGTCTACATCTCATTTTTTATAATTTCCTGTCGCAGGTATGCTGGAAGAGATTTCTTTAGAAATAAGCATTGCCTTTGTACGTATTTTTCTGTTCCTTTCTTCTTGTCTGTTTATATGTGTGTGCATAAATGGTTAAATAAATAAATAAAAAATAAATAAAACTTTTCCCGACCTGGGAATCGAACCCAGGACCTCATACTCAGCAGTAGCGTTTGCGACCACTAGACCAACGAGGCAGTCACTATCTTATATTTTTTGATAATACGGTCGACGAGCACGTTTGCATAAAAGAGACCTATTTGCGATTTAAAACTCCTAAAAACAAAATAATATTTTAAATTCGATTTAATATTAATTTCGATTTTCAGCTATCAAAAGATTAAGGCTCCATAGTTGGTCACCTACTATGAGCGTCTAGTTCAATATGTATGAAAATACCCAACTTGGCATAGTAAAAAAAAAAATAGGTCATAACTTTTCGTCCTCTAGAGGGCGCCATATTCACTTTAATGTGACATCACCGACCTATAACCGGCTGACAATCAAGACGCTTCCAACGATCCATCCTCATTTGTCAAATTATGATAAGTAGCTTAGAAGTTATGAGGGAACAGATGAACATACATACATACATTACATACCATTCGAAATCATAACCCTTCATTTTGCTTCGCTGTAGTCGGGTAAAATCAACTTCAACCTCAGCCTGGACTCAGTCAGTTTGCGGCCGACTTTACGTATTGGTGTCAGCGCGACTTAATGTTCTGTCCGTTTTACTCGCGATATTTTCATGACAGTGCTTCAAAGAAGTCAATGATAACCAGAGCCATATAGATGTCATGGTCAGAATGCATACAAATAGTTCACTATATCAACGCAGAAATACACAAATATTTTTAAATTCATTCAGTATTTTTATGTGTTATTCTTCCTCTCTATGCGGTGCGCTTGCGTCTACTATAAACAGTTTATAGTTTGCAAAAACTAATACAGGTCATCTACTTTTTTCCTTTTTAATGGTGTTCCAATATTTAGTCAGAGTTTATTTAATTTAAAATGTCTGCTAACTGTCTGTGCACGGCTGTTATCGGGAAAATAAAATCTGTTTTATATTTCCGGTTCAATTGCTTTAAATAGTTTAGTGTTTTGTCGTGTTAAAAGGCTGATCTAGACTAGTTTTTTTAATGCAACAACAAACATCGAATGTTTATCGTTTTTTTTCTATCTGTTTAATAGCAAAGAGAGTCTGTCTGTTTCTTTCAGAGGTTATTCGCAGTTCATTGAACGTTTTTAAATAGGTAAATAGATCCCGGATTCATCATTTAACTGCTCTTGAAAAAAATAACATTATGAGCATTTATTTCAGGGGCTTTAGTACTTTTTTCGCCAAGTTTATGTACTTACTATATGTTTGCAATTACGGGTAAAAAAACAGGTATCTGTTCTTTCAATTATAATATGTATTTACTAGGTTTTTAAATTAGGAACCTAGTCTCTAAACTTAGTTAAGAGGAAACTGATTTATAGAATAGAATATATTTATTTGCATTTTATTATGGTACAATAATGGTCTTAATACTAGGGTTATTATGATCTACATGTCCAGCCCGTCCCATCCTTGATGTCCTCGGTCCGGTTGACGCCAAGGTTCGTAGCCCCACAGGGGGTGCCCTTAGCGAGCGGTCACCTAGTTTTAATTATCATAGTTGAATAACCCCTGGCTGGAGATTTTAAGTGTAGTAGCTTAAGGCACCCACAGGAAAGCCCGGTTAAGTAGTCATGATCTCAGAGGTCAACTACAAGATGCCCTACATAAAAAAAAAAAAAAACGATCAACATATCTCGCCATGGACTGGCGAATACAAATATTTTAAAGAAAACAAATTCCTTATAATTATTATCAGCAGTAGGTAGATTGATTTGGGGTCAATGAAATGGCACGAATATATTAGTATGGATATGCCTCCGGGATTCCAGGATTTTGAAATTATTAACATTTTTTTAAGGAATTTCAAATGTTGTAATGTGTAGAATAAGAAATGTTTAACTCTTTTGCTGTTATAGAATTGAATGCGAAAAAATATTAAGAAGTATAAAACAATATTTTTATTTATATACTTACACGAAATAACTACTAAATTAGTCATATTATATACGTTTCGAATGGCCGCATAACAGTAAGATTTACTTTATTACTTGATAAATAAGAAAAAAACAATTTTAAATGTTTATCTATCGCATTCTATAAATTTCTAATGTAGTAGTTTAAAAATCCTTACTTTTACAATATTTGATTTAATCCCGTAAGTACTAAAATGAAATCCCGGAAAAAAGGCTTGTCCATGTTATGATATCTATGACTATTCATGAAGTACCTTTTTTTGGGTGGGAAATTATCAAATAACTTCTTCCGCTCCGGGCGGAGCGGGAGGGCGTGTCAGACTCTTACTGAATAAAACCCACCCGGGTTCCTTCGGTTGCCCTGTTGCCGGGGGCCACGATCTCCCTTTCGGTTTTCTTCGCACCCCCGGCAGGCATCGGCCCTAACGGACCCCGTCAATTCTGCTGACATCTCTTTGAGGCGTGCGTGGAACACAACGCGCCGTCGACCCGGGCCTAGTCCTCATCGGACGGACTAGTACTAAATTTCAATTCTAAAATTTTTACTATGTTTAGTGTAATCCTCATGGATACTCTGCGTCTTGGGAGAACGGAGGGTTATGTCAGACTCCTACTTACGAAAATCCCACTGCTTGGGGGCCCGGGAGATATAGTGTACATTCGCCGCACTCCCGACTGGTATCAGCCCACAATTTTTAAACTAAAAAAATGTAGGTAACCCGTATATTAACAACACTCTGTAGACTCGTTCGGAACATCAATTTATTATTGGTGATCTTTGCAAGTTGAAACAGACGGATGGCTTTTGGAACAGAATCAAAAGGATATGTTCCGCTGTTTTACATGATGTTTTGGCTTGAAAGCAACATTTTAATGGGTCTTTTAGTTCAATGATTTGCAAATGTGACGCTTTACCAGAGGTAATGTGTCTGGACCAGTCTAGACGCTCTCTGTGTGGTCTTGGCCTAAGAATAGGTACCATGTCTTTCTGTAGCTGTCATGACAGCTAAGATAAACATTATTAGTCGGTGATGGATGGCTGGGTAAATACAATACCGGTACTAAATACCTACAGAAATAGGTTTCTAACTTCTGCAACTTTGTCCGCGTGGAAGTCAACTGTACCTGAAGGCGACGATAACCGACTTTTAGTGATTTTATACTGAAGATGACGTCTAAATCGATAGTTGATTTGGAAAAAAAAATATGTTAAATTAGAGTATTTTATAAATATTTTAATAAAGGCATATTTTGGATTATGTTTATATTAACATAGTGAAATTAATTTGTAAAGTTAGGTCTAACTCAGAGCGTTAAAAAACTGAGTATCGCGCAAAATCTATCAAGCGTATTTTTTTGAAATATTCAAATTTTAGATAATTAAGAAAATTATTGATCTTTTAGTATACGAGTTTTATTAAAATACCTTTTATTTTATGTATAATAAATTAATAATGCGTTTAATTTAGGACAGCGCTCCTTGATGGGCGAGTCCTATTACTGGCTGGAAATACGACGCGTTGCGTGAGCTCAGTACAGAACACGCAAGCTAACCACTCAGTGTCACTGTCATATGTCTGCGTCTTAAAATATATTATTATCCTATCGCTATGACACTCGGCAATAAGAAAGTTTTTTGTAATCTGACAAATAGGCAATTCACAGGATTCCCTGATATAAACTAACAATTTTACCTCTTTATTATATTATTTGAGATAATGTAGGTTAGTTATATTTACAGGAGTAATTGACTTTGATACGAAGTAAAATGTATCTGTTAAATCTAAACTAATATTATAAAGAGGAAAGATTTGATTATTTGTAAGTTTGTTTGTAATGAATAAACTCAAAAAATACTCAACCGAAAATACTTAAATTATTTCACCTATAGAAAGCATTGCCTTTGTACGTATTTTTCTGTTCCTTTCTTCTTGTCTGTTGATATGTGTGTGCATAAATGGTTAAATAAATAAAGCTAGATTATCAGCAAGTAACATGGGCTGTATTTGATCGACTTCCACGCGAACGAAGTCGCGGGCAGTAGCTAGTTCACAATAAAAAAAAATTACGTAATTTCTCAATAAAAAGACCCTGGCCAACAAGGCCCAGAGAAAATAAAAATAAAACCAAATTCAAAACTAAGCAAAAAGTAGACTAGACAAAATAAATCTAGAATTCATATGTGCACTTCAGCAAGAATTATTTGATATATTGGAAACAGATTTATAAATCGTAGTCGTTTTTTTTTTAATGTTTTTTATTTGATCTGCTATATATTGTGAAAAACGTTGATATGTTATTATTCTGTTTTTTATCTTTTTGTAAATCTACACTGTAGACATTTTCGGATCACTTTGTTAGAAAAACGATGCAATTGGTTTTTATTTGAAAACGATATTTCTTAGTATTAAAAGAAAGATTGAGCTCTTCTCATAGATTGTTAAAAACATCGTTTTTAAATTAAAGCACTGAGACGATACAAATAGTAAAACTGTTATAACTAATGATCTGTCTCAATGATAAGTTTCTGTTTATAATACGAAATTATACTGCGAACATTTTGTTCCCTGCTACTTCTATGGGTGGTCTATTTATGATCTACTTAACTATTTTATTATTCGCTTGTTTTTTTTTTATAAAATATATAATAATGAAATATATAAAAATTAAATGTTATAAATAGGTTAGCTAATCTGATATCTGATATTCATATTTGTTCCGTCGTTGATATCGTGATCTGGTGAAATGTGAGTGTACCTACCTATCCCTTCGGGGAGAACCATGTTCATGTTGTTGTCTTCTTAACTCAAATTATTTGTTTAAGTAAAAAAATCTGAATATTCATTCAACGTAGTAAACACTTGTCAGTATAGTTTTCCTTATTGCAATGCTGTGTGTTGTTTTTAAATTATTATTTTATTAAATCGATCATCGATGTAAGGATAACTTGATTCTGTAATATACGTTGGACTAGGAAAACATCAATCCAATAAACTACTAACACATGAATGACAGTCTCACTTAAGCTAACAAAATTAATAATAACTATGGATTCATTATAAAAATGGAAATCGATACGTTTGATCACATAAAAACCAATATAGTGATTATATAAGAACCAAGCGCCATCCTTCGCCGAAGGCCATTCAATAAATCGTTACATGAACTCTAATGAAATGTCAAAAATAAAAAAAAATCTTGGAAATCCCAGTTTATATTGGCGCTTGACAAAAATTATCACTATGATTCTGTGACATATCGAATGAAACATTGGAATGGTGCCATATCTTCAATAAATGTAAAAAAAATATATACTATTTATACCGCGGTTCACTTAACTAGCGTACGGATCAAATTATAATAAATATGAGACGCTGGGATCTTGTTAGTCATCATATTCTGTACGTCTGTAATTTAAGAACTTGTTCCCTCGTGTATTTTCAAGCTATTTGAAATTAATTTATGGGTTATATTTTAATGCAACTTTTAAAATATAAACCTTAAAACTTACCTGTCCTCATAAAAGGCAACTGCTAGCAATAATATTTAACTATGTTTTTTTTTTTATGTGTATGCTTTTCTTCTATTATGTCACCAACAAACGTTAGGTTCCAACTAATGCGAACAATTTAAGGAGCTATGGCATAAAAATAATCAAAATAGATAAGTTCTTCTTTCCATAACCGGTTTGATACCAATTTGTGTTACTTATATCGTTGGCGTAGGTGGAGAACTAAATAATTAAAATTTTCTTTTTAAGAGAATTTTATTATCGTTTTATTTGAGCGTACGACATGATTTGGGTGTACGAAAATGGTGAAAAGTCAATTTGACCAAAATTACAGTTATTTAGTTCTCCACCCACACATATGACAGTCTCTTGAGTACCTGTTCAGAGGGCCGATCACCCATTCTAATCTCGAACGTTATCGGGATCGGATTTAGATCGAATAAGGCCAGCATTATCGTACACAACGCGAACTGCTCCTACCTCTTGTATTTTACCTTCGCGAATTCATTCGAAGCATTCTGTAAGGCTTACTTTGTTCCGAATCCAATTTCAGAAATAGCCTTCAGGGGGAGGTATACATGTTGAATTTATTCGCGAAAGTGAGAATTCACAATTGAGACTAAAATTTCAGCTAAATTAAATAAGGTGCCAAAGGGTGATACCGACATGGTCAGAATAGTTACTACCTTATTATTGTGAATACCATCTATTCGCATCGCTTGGCAGGAAGTTCTAAGGTGGAAAATACTGGAATATATTAGATTCAACAATAAGGTTAAAAAAATAAGTGACGATGATGCTGATGTGTTGGCAACAGCTGAAGAAATACGTAAAAATAAAATGGTTTCAAATGATTGCGAATCAGAGATTAAAACGAATACAATACTGGAACTTAAAAACCAATAATATAAAGTAATTAAACCGGTACAAACATAATATCGATAGAAACTTTACAGCTGCTGTACTTTCACTAAACATAAAACCGAAAAACGATACCAAAAAGGAACATCATACATGCAATTACAATCCTTTAAAACTTAAAAAGCTGTGAACAAAAAGAGACTGATGAGTCTGACAGCATAATTTGCAAGTAAGCCCACACTAACAAGCGAACAGTTATTTATAAACAAGAACCTGCACCCCGGTTTGATTGATGACTCATTGAATGCAAAAACAGTTGGCATGGAGTCAAGTAAGGTGAAGCTCTATCAAAGGCTATGGACGACGAATAAAATTGTGGAATACTTATGTAACTTTTGGAGAATCTACGGGTGTTTATTCATGGGGAATAAATAAAAGAACGATAATAATGTTAATTAAAACAATACTTAAAATAAATCCAAATAAAAATACGTTTAATATTATATTTGACCAAAAAAAGCAATTGGGCCACTCCATTGAATGAACGTTCATAAAAATCTTTATACCAAAAGCATTATTAATTGTAATGTTCCATTGATACTAGAATAAGTAAAATATTTTTCTGAATTGCTACGGATAAATTTTCCATATTATTTTTTAGTATCCATCCTTCATCCCTATTGTCTTTTCCAATCACATGGAAAAAATCTTTAGCTGTGGCTGCAGTGGACGGCACCCCCACAATGGCAAGTTATTGAATGATAGAATTTATAACCTCGCGGTTATCTATAACATCGTGTCTATTCAATTAATTTCACTCACTGAATAAATTTCTGTCAATATAAATTCTTTAACCGTCAGCTATTGAACATCTTTGCAAGTTTATGTTAATGTTTTCTTTCAATTCTGTGGCTTGCATCTTCCGTTATTTCCTGAATTAGTAATTTGTTGTGATGCAACTATAAGAAGAATTGTCGACGACATGCATTCACAAATGCTCATAAACATATTCTATCTTTTGCATCTTCTGAGGAACGCTATTGCTAATGCCATATTTAAAGTCACCACATGCTGGGCAACCATCAAGAGTATATGATGTGCTATCGTTACGAAAAGAAGCATTAAGTTGTACGAGTAATATTAAACCTTATGACTTTAGAAAGCTAAAGTCACACTGTACACACGATTTAAATCCATAATATAATCCTTAGTTCAATATATGGATCTAAAACCCAGCTGACTACTCTCTACGTTTTTTTATTCAGTGGCACAACATTCGTTGTCAATTTTTTTCGGTCGTCATGTGGAATTCCTGGCTCGATTTTTGTGATTCATATTTTCTGCATTGATTGAAGAAAGGCTTGCAAATAGTGTGCGATAAACCTGTTCAAGCTAACGTGGATTTCGACTTTAATAAAACGATGCAATACTTCATTCAAAATCTACTGAAACATCTTCATCATGCTCATTTCTTTCAACAATCAAAACTCAACATTGACGGTCGCAAGTACATCTGCCAATATAATTTTATAAGTAAAATAATCTTGAAATCACATTAGCAAAAAAAAAAAATACCGATATCAAGATTAAAGCCGTAAGAGAGGTAAAGAGATACTAACCCTACCCACAGTCACAGAACGTGCATACATGGTAGTCAAACTGTAAGTACAGTAAAAAAGTAAAAGTAAGATAAAGTCAAATAGCATGCAGTTCTTTAGAGTCTTGCTACATAACATAGAAACGCGATAAGACAAGAACTGTGCAATGGTTACAATATAACAGCAACATATCCCTTTGCATACAAAGTCTTGCATATAGTAGGTTTTCATTTAAATTTAATATTGGGAGATGAATACAAGGAATATAAACACAACCTGCAGTAACTACGTCAAAATACTAAAGTATTTTGATTGTTTCCATCGCCATTTTTGATTCTAGTCCCAATATTCTTTGTTGTGTTTTCCACATTAAATTGAAGAGTTAAGTCTGGCTTTCCGTAATCTATTTGCACGTTTAACGCTTGGTTTAACAATTAATTTTGCAGGATACAGGTGGAGGTGAGTCTTGCTCGCGGCAGCTTTGATAGTGAAGAGAACGCCTTTCTCAGCGAACAGTTTATATTAACACTACAATGTTACTTTAATAAGTGCTACATCTATAATAACAATTTCAACAAACATAATGTTGCAGGGAATACTCTTTTTTTATTTTTAGTTGTGGAGCACAACTCAACGAGTTATTGATATAACACTGCGAATTGAAAGCGCTGGATTTTATGCAACCTTTTATCATAAAGGTCTCGATTAGATTTTAAAAGCAGCAAATGGACTTTATTTAGACGACATTTTGATATGAAGTTCATTCAAATTGGACTAATGATTATTTAAATTGTTTTGGGATTTGGATATGTGAAAATAATAGGATAACTTTTTTTTTTGAATAAACGTTTCACGATATTATTATTATCCCATTGCAGGGTAAACGTCTTTTCTCATACAAAAAAGGCACGAGCATTGATCACCATGCTTGCTCAAGATGAGTTGGCGAGTTCAAGTTTAATATGTATAATAATGTGGTGTACTTTATTTCTATCACCAGTTCCATATAAGCATGCATTTACAACTACTGAGTTTACTTGTTTATTGAGTTCTATCACTTTATCATTATATCATAGACAAGTCGAGTTACAAGCGGCATCAGTGTATATTTTTTCTTAACACTATCGGAAGCCAAGTGTTGCAATATTTTATAGAGATTCATGATGGTACATAAATGGTAACAGGTTGTAAGCCTGTAACGAATGCTTGATTAGTTGTATTTAAAGATGATATGCATTACTTGTAGAAATATTTATCATCGCAGATTTTTGTCAGAGTTTGAATTCTTGCCAGTAACATTTATTGCAAGCATATCTTGTTAAAAATCCTGCATTTCATAATTTTCTTCGTCCATAGCATAATCTAATATGCATTTTTGTGAGGGTAAATTCTTCAGCACAATAAAAACTTCTCCAAAATGGTCATATCGAAAACCATTATTCAAACGACAGTTTATTTGTCTACTTCGAAGACGCACAAGATATATTGGAAATGGTTCCAGTTCAAACGGTTAGGAAGAGTTACTAAGGTGTTCGAGCTCGAAATCTAGGAAAGCGAACAATGACAATGACCCCTTGAAAGAATGCACGGGAAAAGAAAATGTAAACGAAATTGGTTCTTAAGGTTGAGGGAATAAAAGTGGTGTTGATATTGTGAGGTGTAAAATAAATGTTTGTATAGCTCTCGACGCTGTACAAGATTGATAGACTAGCCCGTGAATGAACTTAGCAAATATTACACTGCTGATATTTAGCGGGAGATTTCGTAAGAAATGTTTGTATATTATTTTCATGTCGACAGTGTCTATCATTTCTATGAATTTTTCATTTTTATTGGCATTTTATTATTACTGTTGTTCTAGTTAATGTAGTTCGAGTAGATTAATTACCAATTTCCTCGAAGTATATGTTGTATATTTCGCATGGAACTGTGCCAGATTTATGCCGTCATCGTGTTATATACATGATCAGATTATGCTGATAAAAATTGTTTATTATTTTAGTTTTTTGTTACTGTTCTGTATGGTTTATGCATGGTATAATTGATTCTCTAATTCCATATTGAAAATTTATCCTCCCAAAAAATGCCACCATCAGCATAAACGTGTTGTCTAAAACAATAATATAGTGAAAATTCCAAATGATTTTACTTTATATTTGAAAATATAAAGTAAAATCATTTCAAGAAGCCAACATCTCATTTTACGCACTGTTATTATAACAAGCATGTTTTGTAATCCTTTACATATTTACTTACAAGCTTCCTCCTCATATACTGTGTACATGAGATAAGACATGATTCACGTACGCTACAGACTCACATATACCTACATAAATAGATACCGTTATAGCATAATATACAGCATTATTGTCAGATGTGAAACAAATAAATGACAGAAGTCTGTCTTATTGTTAGCAACTATCTTATAGAAAATCCTAAATCTATGGCACGATAGTAATGAATTCGCACAATAAGATACAAAAATGAAATGCGCTTAAATGGGAGTTGACAAAACGATTCCTATTATATATGAGACTTTTTGTGATACCACGGCTAGCAGAGCTTAACTTTCGATCGACCCGTGCGGTTGTTATTATTAACCACGAGCCCTACTATCAGGTGAGATGATGATAAAACAAGAAAAGTGGCTATAGTATATTAGTTTGCGCTACATATAAGCTATACACTCTAAGATGATGTAGTCCATCACTATAACAGGTTCTGCATCATTACTATCAAATGCATGCTCCATCTATTTGATACAAGCTGTATCAGTATATAGAAATCTAACACCATTTAACGATAATGTTTTAATATATGGTCTTGTTGCTGTTCTTGTATCTTACCAACCTGTTTTGGTTAGTATGGATACTAAAGTATTTTTACTATGCTAGAATTTTGTTTCGATCAATGATTTAGAAAACATTTTCACCAATTTCAAAACATTGTAAATAAAATCAGTTTTCACAGAGGAAAAGTTGCCTGAACACTATTTACCTACTAACTTAACATTGGTGACATAAACAGTACGTTTTATATGGGAACCGTGATAATGATTTTGGCATTTCCCTATGTTTACTTATGTGTAATGTCAGGTGATTAATCAGATAGGAAATATTTTCGTAGTAATAATATCTAGGACAAAGTCGTCATTAGGAGTCATTGAACTGCGATTATCGTGACTGATAATGGTGATATTGCTACTCGGAATGCTTGTCATTGATTAAATTGGCCTTTGATTTCTGTTTTACTGTTGCACCATTTTATTCTGGTATGTTCTAAGTACCATGCCGATTATTTCCACAATCTTCAGTTTCATCGTTTACGACATCGATGTAAAATTCAACTTAAGGACATGTTCCTTTATTTGTTTCTTGTTTTTTTTTTTGTTCGAATAATTTTTGATAAGTATTTTACATGATATGGTAAGTAATGAGGCCGACTACGATGCTGCATTTTCTGCTAGAAGTTACTAATCGGCTTGTTACATGAAGACTCTCTGTTTCTTACTCTTCTCTCCCTCTCTTGTCATAGCTATCGAAAAATATACTTCGGCAAGGATACGCACCAGTAATTCTTTATTAATTAATGTATATCACGTCTTACACCTTCAATTAGTTCTTAAGATAATATAAACCTTCGAACAGGCTTTTAACCATTCCTTGAAAGTGATCAGTAGCATCCATTTATGGGACAAGAGACCTGATTCGACTCCACTGAATTTGCATAAAACTACAGTATTGAGTACACATGTAGTCAGATGTTTTTGTAAAAGCCGAAACATAACCCGTTCGGGGAGTTTTGGAGACCAATCGGTTTCTCTTTAATACACAATGTACGGTAAACAGTACAATGCTTTTCTTGTGCTTTGCGTTTGCCGGTTTTATATATTTGTCTGCGTTTCTTACATTAATGTTCCCATTGTTTTCGGTTCTTACGTTTTAATATTATTGAAAACCTGTTTTAAACTGAACTTTAAAATTATAGTTGCCGAGTAAAAGTTAACATGCCAGTTTAAAATTATTTCCGGATTCTGAATGGGAGATAGTTATTATCAATTGTATGTTCTCCAACAGTTATAATGGCTCCCACGGGAGCGATTGCGTGTACACAATGAACCATGCTTGCCACAGTTCAACATGTATATCTACCAAAAGAGATTTGGAGTTTAATGTACCGCTAGGACTCATTTCAGATCAATGATTGAGGTTAATCTATTGACTAACCTCAATAGTGATTGACATAATGATTTGTAAATGCTCACTATTCAGTCAGCACTATGATTTGTCGTATTGGGCTCTCATCTGTGTATCTATGGCGATTGACCTTGAAATTAGTCCAACCCACAGGGTGATATTTGGAGATATTGATAATTATCTTTCTACTAATTATGTTTGAAAGTAGACTGTCGGCAGTCAACTGATATTTGGCATCATTACTCTGGGAGGTTGACTTCTTAAGATTTTCATTCAACAGTACCTATAAAAGTTCAACAGTGAAGACATCAGACTGCCAAGCCTGATTGATACTTACACATTTGACGTGAGCCATCATATCAAAATCATTTAGTCTCATTGAGTGAGTATAACAGAATAATTCATAAGCAATCTTATCCACCATAATACAGGCAAAATAAAGAAGATGAAGAGATAGAGAAGTATGCGTATACTGCAAATGAATTGGCTTATGGGTAGAAGAATGATGGCCATAATATAGGTAGGTACTGACAAAATATTATTAAACGCTATCAACTCTTATAGTCAGTTAAAAACATAAGTCACACTGATAAAAATGAGGTCAATAATAATATATGTAATAACATGCTTTAACTGATCATTTAAACACCGATTACACTAAAAGTGATTAGCATGTCTTGAGGTAATTGCACTGGAGTAACCTGTTTTCGCAGACATTCTCGACTATACACTTCCGTACGTAGATAAGTGTTTTCCTATCTATTCTGATAATCAGATAGACTTGATAACGTTTTTGATGATAACCTAGCTTAATATTTTTAACTTTCCAAATTTTGTTGATGTCTTAGAGGCGTTTATGCAAGATTGGCCGGAGAAGGGAACACACAAGGAAGAGTGAAAAGATATGGGTGAGAGAGTTGCCAACTAGTGAAAAACCACAGGATGAAAAAGAAACTGTTAGAGACTGAAAACGGATTAATGACACCAGAATACACTTTAAGGTCACAGAGTTCAGAAGGCAATTATTGTTATGATAAAAACACACAATAATGTAGGAGTTTATCACGAAAGAATTAAAACTTGTTTTTGATAAGGTAGTTGTTGTTATCATTAAAGAATTAGCACTTTTTTGTTGATATATAGCCGTGTGCACACAGATAGATAAGTTTGTTTAACCTCCAGACAAAGGTCCCAATTGTACCATACAAAACAGTGAATACAGAGTATTAATGGAGTCCAGATAACGCATAGACAAACAGTAAAATGAAGACATCAATGGCATTTTATGACAAACTACATAGTTGTCTAACTGTTCTCTACAATATATTTATGGGGGTCTAATTGACAACACACGCACCTCTTACTGTTGTACGATTAACACCTTGAAACAAGTTCTGACGACCTCTAAAGACTATTTTATCTCTATGCGGATTTAGAATTTGAAGAAAGATGAAAGTATTTTTTGACAATATACGTAAAACATATTTGTCAACATGGCAATGAAAATAATTGCAGAATCTGTCCGTGTTTTAGTTTTAACTTAAATAATAACCTATTCTTTTATCCGATCCGAACCGTCATACAAAACAGTCGCCAGAGCTGAATCCCTAATGTC
This sequence comes from Omphaloscelis lunosa, assembly GCA_916610215.1. NCBI lineage: Eukaryota > Metazoa > Arthropoda > Insecta > Lepidoptera > Noctuidae > Omphaloscelis > Omphaloscelis lunosa. The sequence goes on along the minus strand of OU744261.1, from coordinate 14,477,564 downwards.
GTACTTTGAAGATGCTCAACGCCCTTCTGACTAGATGCATGGAGTAAATGGAGTAATGGCGGATGAATGGAGTAAAATTATGCGTATATGTCTGATGTTCTGTGAGAGAAAATATGCGATAGTAAGGGAGTCCACTGTTCCATGTTAGTTTTAATTCAATTATGTACAAAAAAAATGCAATATTAATCTTTTTTATCTACACCCATGCTATAAAACCTCTATAAAAGTTTCTGAAATAGTTAGCTTATTGCCGACATTAAAATAGCCAGTGTCATAGTAACTATTATATCATCTAAATGAGTGTTATAATGTTGTACTAAATTTCATTATGCAGCTTGAATAAAAAAAAGAACATTGTCATGTGTGCAACTCCTTGTTTACATCAACTTTTGTGATGGAACGTTGAAGCGGGGGACAACAGCGCTGCAGCGCATGCGCGGGGGTGTTCTGGTGCAGGTGACATTCATACGTGCACTTGAACTGAATTTCGTGGGTTTTTTTAATTCTTGATCTTGGATTACAAAAACCCAGTGGTTTCAGAATCTTTTATAGAGGATTCATATCATGGGTGTAGATAAATTCTTGTATGCAACTGTATATAATTAGGTATTAAAACACTCATGTGATAAACCCACATTCGTGTTTTAATACCCCTTATTATACAACAGTTGCATAAATAACTATTATGTTATTTAATGTAATTAGTGTAGTACCGTTTTAATTAACTATGTATAAATAAATTATAACATGATAAGTGGCAATCGCTTTTAAAGCGTTTCTTATTTCTACAACGAGTTTCAACAGGATTGATATAAATTCTTCGGTAAATATGTCAACCCAAAAAAATAATTAATTTCCATCTTTGTTATCGCTAATAGAATGAAACTTTATCTATGACTCTGGTGGAATTCTGCATAGCTTCATTGCAAAATTCAAGTGGACATTTGGCTTTTAAGAAAACAGGTTAAAGGTATCCGTGGGCGTGATCTAGTGGACATTTAAGTACTTAAACCATTGCTATCTGAAACTTGACACAAACTGAATTTATGCTAGATTCCAGTTAGCTTTAACTCAACTGTTTTCAATTTAGATTATCGTAAGTTGTAAATAGGAATGAGTATGATATCAAAGTAAATTAAAATAGACAGCCTGTTCAGTTTATATACGAGAAATAAATATTTCAAAACTAAAGACGTGAATTTTTCAAGTAATTGACTGTTTTGTAAACCATATAAAAATATTTATGTTCAGATTTTTATCTCTCCACTGTTTTTGCCAAAGAAATAAATTAAAAAGTTCATTCAAAACAGCGGCGTGGCTCTTTGACAACATATGTAATAGTAAAAATACGTACGTAATAATAACGGCGACGGCACGGTTGGCGCAGTGATTAAGCGATTGACTGCTGCGCTGCGTGTCGCGGGTTCGATTCTCGCACGGAACAAATATTCATATGACCAACAAGTAGTTGTTCCGGCAGTTTGTGTATGTGAGTTTAAATGTTTGTAAACGCACCCACAATGCAGGAGAAATTTCTAGTGTGGGGCAACATAAAAGAATAAAGAATTTTAAAAAAATGGATGATTCATATTCTCATAACTAAGCACTGCAGCTAATCACATACACTTTAAAGTATAAAAAATGGGTTCTAAAATGAATCAACTCCCCTATTGCCACTCCAATTTTCTTTAAAGTTTACATTGGCATCAGAAGGCAGGTTGTAGTCACGTTTCATACAGGTAACATTCATAGGTGTCAACACGCGCGATATTGAAAATGTTCGGTGTAACGCGAAAAACTAGTTGAGGGACACATTGCAGAGAACGGAAGACAACTTAAAAAATATGATGGAAACTTTAAAAATAAAGTGATTGTTATAAAAAGGATTTCTTTTTTCTCGGCGCCTTAGGGTCCTAGTGTGATGTTAAATAGCCTTTAGCCTTCCTCAAGAATTGGGCCATTAAATGTAAAAAAAAAATTGTAATATCCGACTGGCAGTTCTAGGGATTTGTGCGTTCAAACAAACAAATAAAAAAGCAAATTCTTCAGATTTACTATTAGTATAATAGATAGCGACATTTCCATCTTACTTGGCACGGTTTTTACGTCTTGACGAAACATCGAGATTTCTTCGTATAGGTAAGTTAATCAACAATGAGATCTACAGTGTTAGTAACAAAATAGCTAAGCCTAGGTAACAGATCGGGTGCGATTTATTACACACTAGCTTCTGTCCGCGTGAAATTTGTAACACACTCGTTTCTATCCGCGTGAAATTAGTAATACACTAGCTTCTGTCCGCGTGCAATTTGTAATACACTAGCTTCTGTCCGCGTGAAACGGCCCCGCGGTATTACTTCGTTTTCGCTTATCGTTCTTTCTGACTTTTTTTCTTTTTGCTCGGCTCTTAAGGTTTGTAGCGTGATGTTAAACCGCCTTAAGAATTTGGCTATCAAAAGCAAAAATAATTTTTCAAATCCAACTGGTAGTTTCGGAGACTACCCCCTAGATATAAACTTACAAACAAACAAACAAGTTTTACCTCTTTATAATATTACTAGCTTCTGCCCGCGACTTCGACCGCAAACCTATAACCTTCCTCAGAAATTGGGTTATCCAATGTAAAAAGATTTTTGTAAATCCGACTGGTAGTTCCAGAGAGTATATACAAACTTACAAACAAACAAATTTTACCACATCATAATATTATAGTATATCTATAAGTATAAGAAAAAGTAATAGGTATAGATAAATCTTCCGGAATTCATTCTCTAAATTATATTGAGAACCGCATCAAAATTCTGATGCAGTTCAAAAATCTGAGCTTAAAATCTGGCTTTCCAAAGTCCCAACTGTCGAAATATAAAAATTCTCGAATCGATCACAGTGAGTTATTTTTTGGCAGACTGAATTTCGGTGTTCCCCACTTTCATAAGGACAACATCCAAGGGACAGAAACTGTATTTTTTTCTTTAATTTATAACTAGCTTTTGAGAGCAGCTTCGCCCGCGTGAATGTCGGAAATTATCTCACGGTAACGTACTACAGAGATAAAAAGTATCCTATGTTCTGGACTACCTAGATAATAGTCTACCCATATACCAAATGCCATCGTGAGAGCATAATAAACTCACTTTCACATTTATAATATTAGTCAGGATTTTCGGTAATCACGTCCAGAATTCTCAGGCCATGATATTTTCAGCCATAAATTTAGCTAGCATTACTCCACACGGTCTCATACTAATAATGTCATCAGATGCACTATACTTAATATGCAAGAATGTCTCAGGCAATAAACTCTGGGAATCCCATATGGTGGATACTAAAACTAAATCGACAGACGCCTGAGAATTTCTGTGTCACAAATGTTATTATAATTTGCCAACTAACCGTGTGATTCCCGGCTAACAATATAATCGTCTATTATTTTTTCATTTGATGAATGAAAATAGGCCACGATAATAATTATAAAAAAGATCAAAAAACCGAAAAGGTTTAGATAACTTTGATCATTTCAAGGCTCAAAATAGGCCAAAATAATGAATAGCTGTCAGGAAAATAAAAGTGTAAAGATGAAAGAAAGCAAATCAATATATGAATAATTAATAAAAGAAGTATCTAACTAGGATAAATAAAGATAATAAGTTAATATTGTCCTTACTCGAAGTTTTGATAATATAAGTAGTAAAAATATAATTCCTAATTATTATTTTGTCTTGTATTTCATTTTACGTGTTAAGAGATCAGATGAAAATTGTTCTATTTATGATACCACATTGCCTTCAAGTACGATCATTTATTTTCTAATGAATACCTATTTCTATGAGGTCCTACTCATCATATATCAGAGATCTGGTTCAATATAGAGGCACGTACCAATAATATGAAGTTAGCATTTGTTAGACTTCAGATTTTTTTTTTAAATTCACGACTGCCTAGCCAAAAACAAAGTTAAAACAAGTTGTTTTCATTAATCTGTATATACAAAGCAAAAGGTCACTCATTTACTCTCTGACTAAACAGATAAATAAAATTCTCATCACTGTTGGGGGACCGTTGTATGGTTGTGTGGAACACTTTTTTATCTAAGAGGTCCCGACTAGCCTATGTCACTCGGGAAGGATTCTAACGATAATACATCCAAATCAGTTCAGGCATTTAAAAGTTATGGTTGAAAAAAAAAAAACTCACATACCTACATGAACCCTGAAAACATTACACTCCTTTTTGGGCAGTCGTGTAGTAATAAATGGTCACCACAATATATTTTTTTTGGGTGGGAAGTTATCAAATAACTTCTCCCGCTCTAGGCGGAGCGGGAGGGGGCCTGTCAGACTCTTACTGACTAAAACCCATCCGTGTTCCTTCAGTTGCCAGGGGCCACGGTATCCCTTTCGTACTTTCCCGTAACCCCGGCAGGCATTGGCCCAAGCGGACCCCGTCAGTTTTGCTGACATCTCTTTGAAGCGCGCGTGGTACACAACGTGCCGTCGACCTGGACCAGGGTCCTTATCGCTGATTTACGATGAAGTCAAACAGTGTTGGGAAAACTAGACTTGTAAATTTCTTATCGTCTATACGCAGTGAGCAAGCGTGACTTTCAATGTCGTTTCTTATCGTAATAAGATGTGTCTGGTCAAGTCCAGTGTCCCGCAATCGGACAGGTTTAAGTTCACTATTATATAGCGTGAGTTTTTAATTCATTAAAATTGTTTCCTTTATTTGCAGCACTATCTCTCAGAAATACGAGGGTGGATTGGAAAGTTCGTAGCACTATCTTGAAAACAAAGGTGACAAGAGTATTTTTACAATTCAACATATTCACCGCAAAGCTGAATACACTTGTTCCACTTTACCAGTAAAGCCTTGATCCCATTTAAAAAAAGTGATTGTCCAAGACCCTTAAAATTGTCACTTACAGCGGCTTCAACCTCTCCATTACTCGAAAATTCCATCCCGCTTAAATATTTTTTCGGGTTCGGGAATCGATGAAAGTCTGACGGGGCTAAATCAGGTGAACAGGCAGTGTGCGTAAGTAATTTAGACCAGCAATTATGAATTTTAGCCATTGTTTGTACAGATTTGTTCATTCGAGTATTGTCCTGATGAAAGAAAACGTTTTTTCTGATCGTTCCTATCTCATAATAATAGTCTTCCGGATCGAATTTCGGCCATATTGACCAATTCCAGCTGAGATCAGCCTTCGACGCGGGAGAAATTATAGTGTATAAGTGTGTGCGCAGCCGCAGACTCAGGCGCACTCTCTCTTTCCTCACTCTCATAGTCCGATGGCACGGCAATCCGACACAACCGGAGAGATATCAGCGTACTTTCCGAGGCATGGGTGTATCATACCGCCAACTTCCAAACTCCGGAGTTGGGTCAATAACATTTTGCCCGACCCGGAAATCGTACCCAAGACCCACGCTCAGCAGTCGCGTTTGCGACCACGAGACCAACGGCGCAGTCACTTATCTAGTAGTAAGATGCCTCTGTAACGTGTGATAACATTTCAATAATAATAACAATACTTAAAGTATTGGTATTCCCGTTATAACTACAATGATGTAATGGGTGTCCATTTTTATTTCTATCTCGGGAAATACATGTGACAGTGTGATTAATTAATACGACGGTTTTGTCACATTTTTTCCTTTCATTATTTTCCGTGCATTGAATTATAAAAGTAGATTTACTTGGGATAATTTTGTTCTGCCGGTTTTTCCAAAAAATGCATCCGTTGCATCAAATTCAGTTTTCCTTTTAATTTTATTTTTTTTAAATTTTCCCGCATTCTAATAATAATATGATGATGAAGGTATTAAAAATAAAGCTAACGTAATCTTTTTAAAGAAATTCTCACTGTACATTGCACCTACTCAAATTTTACAGTGCTGTAAAATAGTACATAGTTGATGAAAGGGAATTTTAAGGGGATAATGTAAGAACCCAATGCTCTCATCTGAGACCTTCCTAGTAATTAAACAAACACTAAAACGTATGCCGTAATAAAGTCCAACAACTCCTACATCTTAAGTCTAAAGGAACAATTTAGTACAAAACAAACGACAAATTTTATTCAGCACCTATTATAGTTAAATTCGGATTTTACGAGCTTACCAAGTCAGAAAAGGCGATTTAAAAACGGTAAAGACTTACGGGTTTTCGTTTACGTCCTTTAAAATTTCCTCAACGAGTACTGGCTGAGGGTAATAAAAAATCTGCTGAAATTGCCCATTTTGGGACTAAGGGAACTTGCTTAAGGGTACTTGTCAGTGGCTTTGATTTTTTAAATACGTTGGCAGACAAAGGTTAAGGTTCAAAAATCAAAGAATTATGGATTGAAATTGAAGAGAGATCACGAGACATTCGGAAATGAGTTTATGTACTGTTCTTATTCAGAAAGGCAACGTCATAATGTTATCTGTACATTGGACTTGAGGTTTGAGATTATTCCTTGCCGGATTACCGCCATGGGATCTGGAGGCAAAGGTCCTCGCGCACCTGTGGGAGTTGCGCGAGGAAGCGAAACGCCGGGGCTTAACTCCGCTGCCGCGAGAAATCACGGCACAGCGGACAGAGCTCCGGCGGGATCTCATGGCGTTATGGAGAATGCGATTGTCGCAACCCAGTGCTGGGCACGCCACAATTGCGGCGATAAGACCCCTCTTTGAGGAGTGGCTAGAGAGGCGCTACGGCGTCCTCACCTTCCGCCTGACGCAGGTCCTCACCGGACACGGCTGTTTCGGGAGGTTCCTGCACAGGATAAGGCGGGAGGAAACGCCCGGGTGTCATCATTGTGTGGATCGCCCGGAGGACACGGTAGAGCATACGGTGGAGGTCTGCCCAGCTTGGGCGGAGCATCGCCGTGTCCTCGTGGAGGCGATCGGCGGCGGTGATCTCTCGCGTCCGGCCTTGGTTCAGGCCATGGTACGGAGCGAGAGGAAATGGGAGGCCGTCACCTCCTTCTGCGAAGCGGTAATGCTCGCGAAGGAGGAAGCGGAACGCGTGAGGGAGAGGCAAATTTCGCGCCCTCACGCCCCTAACCGCCGCAGGAGGAGACGCCCAGGGCGTCGGGAGTCGCAAGCCGATTTCCGGCCACCGTAGGCGCGGGCTTGCGGACTGTGAGCAATGGGTAGCTCACCGTCCGATAAGGACCAGGCCCGGGTCGACGGCGCGTTGTGTTCCACGCGCGCCTCAAAGAGATGTCAGCAGAATTGACGGGGTCCGCTAGGGCCGATGCCTGCCGGGGTTGCGAAGAAAACCGAAAGGGAGATCGTGGCCCCCGGCAACAGGGCAACCGAAGGAACACGGGTGGGTTTTAGTCAGTAAGAGTCTGACACGCCCTCCCGCTCCGCCCAGAGCGGGAGAAGTTATTTGATGATTTCCCACCCAAAAAAAAAAAAAAAAAAAAAAGGTTTGAGATTATAAAAAAGTATTTGGAAACTTTCCTAGTGTTTTTTATTTAACACTAAACATACGTATTACGATTACGATAATATTCATTATTACGATATAAATTTCTTTCTTTCTTTCTTTCTTTCTATATTTCATAACTAATTATTTATTAATATTGGCATATTAATCAAAAACAGCGAATTTGACCGTCAGATATTTGAGATATTGCCAACTTTCTGTATGCATGCTCTTAACGATGCTATAAAAAATAAAAGCATGGAAACTACACTCCTTAGGGCATGCAAGTTAAGAAACTTGATTGACAAACAAATCAAATTGGCCGCCACCTTAAGTTGTCCGTTAATTCAAATCACAAATGTCATTCTTTGATAGTCATTCAAATTCCTTTATTGTCTAATAGGCCTGCTCTTGACTCGGCTAAGTAATATCAGCCCCACGGGTCGATCCACCAGGTTAAGCTATGCTTGCCGGGGTTGGTCCGTGAATGAGTGACCATCTTTACATACCCAGACTCCTCCGTGCTTCGGAAAGTACGTTAAACCGTTGATCTCGGCTGTTATTTGTAAATCTTTGACTGTTGTTACGGGTCGTCAGAAGCCCGAAAGTCTAACAACCAGTCTTACCAAGAGGTATCGTGTTACCCAATACCTAACTGAGTTGTGGAGGTCAGATAGGCAGTCGCTCCATGTAAAATACTGGTATTCAGCTGCATCCGGTTACACTGAAAGTCGACCCTAATATATAGTTGGGAAAAAGCTAGGGCAGATGATGATGGGCCTGCTCTTAACCTCGATCTCGCTTAATGGGAAACGATGGATGAAGTCTACAAATGGCCATAACACGGCAACTTAATGTAGTGTATCAATATGCTCAAGAATTATTATGACTATTTTAATGTAAGGCAAGTTTATTATGTAAGTAAATTATTAGTCAGAAAGAGGAAAACTCCTCTTAATTGGCCTCAAACAATAAAAACCAAATATAACATTTTCTTGCAAGTTCAACGAACTACAAGCCCGTATGTCTGTCTTAACTTTAAGCCTTCTATTGCATCTTGTCACGTAACTTCAGTAGTTCAGGAGATTTTAATGTAACACAAACAGTTTTAGCTTCTACATATTTTGATGTTGGCGACTGTGCAAAATTTGGCAAGTATCGTGAAAATTTGGTAGGTATGTGTCAGGGTGTAAAAGAGTCAATTGGCCTCACCGTGTGATTGTTTTGCTTTTTGTCAATTTATTATTTTAAAAAAGCATTGTAGTGATTAAATTAATAAAAATAAAATAAAAATAAACAATTAAATGAACTCATATGTCGAGGAAAGGTTTTGTTTTTGAGCAGAAATAAAGATAAGGTTATGTTAAGGTAAAATCATTTGATTATAATATATAATTTTATTATCTGTCTATCTGCTTACCGTAAGCGCCTACAAAACATTAAACGATTTTTTTTTTTTCAAAAACTTTGGATAGGGCTACCTACGCTGTTAACCTATATTTGTCACTGATATTATTTGCCCCCAAAAGTGACCCCCATATTCAAAATTCATTCATTTACGCTACACGATCGTGTTTGGGTCATAGAAATACATATGTGTACCAAATTTCAACTTAATCGGTCCATTAGATTCGGAGCAAATTGGCTGTGACAGACGGACAGACAGACACACGAGTAATCCTATAAGGGTTCTGTTTTTTTTCCTTTCGAGGTACGGAACCCTAAAAAGGGTCGTGTGCACGGGATTTTGTTTTAAAAATGCTTAAAAAATCCCTAATTGTTTTTTTATCGACATCCTTCATATTTCTGGTCTCACATAATAAGACTGATGTAGAATTTTTACATCAATGAAACAGATTTTATTCGGTATTGTGAATTACTCTCAAGTGGAAATGAGTCACTACGCTTATTTATACTATTTACGATCTGTCGGTCATGTTCATGGCCAAGTAAACATTTGTATAATAAAGACAATATATTGCTTTCCTGTTCTTAGTCGATTTAATTCTGGTAACAATGATGAAAGGCCCTTTTTTTTTTTTTTTTTTTTTTGAGGGTGGGAAATCATCAAATAACTTCTCCCGCTCTGGGCGGAGCGGGAGGGCGTGTCAGACTCTTACTGACTAAAACCCACCCGTGTTCCTTCGGTTGCCCTGTCGCCGGGGGCCACGATCTCCCTTTCGGTTTTCTTCGCAACCCCGGCAGGCATCGGTCCTAGTGGACCCCTTCAATTATGCTGACATCTCTTTGAGGCATGATGAAAGGCCCTTAAAACACGATTTATTGTTTCTAAAATTGGATAGAATTCTACCTACTGTTTACAACTAGAAGTGTCATTGATTCTTGTGCTAACTTTTAATTCTTGTGAAAATTTTGCCAGTAGGTAACGATTATTATATTTAAATGAGGGTTTATCACGTGATATTTTTAGCTACTTTTCCCCTTTACACCCCACAATCAAGTGTATTTTTTTGGAAAAAGTATCTTAAGAAAATAATATTTTTATCTTTAATTTGTTGATTAATACAGGCATCGGTCAAGGTCACGCGCCGCTTTTCGGTTTAGAAAATGCTCGTTCAACCTACATTGTTGATCAAGCGTTCAACGAAAAATTACTACACCCCATCCCCCCTTATGATAATTCGTGATTTTTCCGAACCCCCCTTTCAGCCTCACGTGATTAATGGACGATCCCTAGTCCATGTAAATTTCGAAAAAAAAGAACATCCCGACTTCCAATAAAAACACTACAAAGTAAAAAATAACTTTAATTTTGGAAGTCGTTGTCTTTGGTTTTGAATCTACATTTTTTGTCACCAACTTGCGAAATTTAAGTTATTTTTCACTTTGCAGTGTTTGTTTTTTTTGTAAAAAGTTTTTATTTTTCACTTTTTAGTTGTAATACCTACCCCACACAAATTCGAATACTCTTCCCTGCTATGTAAATAACAGTGACAAGAACTTACCATATCATCCATATACTAAGTGGGAAAAAATACGTATTATTGGAGCTAACTCATAAAATGTCCAAGCAAATTTAACAAAATTTATATGGGACCATCTCGAGAGCATACCCTTTCAAAAAAAAAACAGAATTTTCAAAATCGGTCCATAATTGACGAAGAAATCGGTGGACATACATAAAAAAAATATACGCTACGAACATAGAATCTCCTTTTTGGAAGTCGGTTAAAAATGGGTTAGTACCATCTGACAGGCCAACTCTAGTATGACGCGCGCTCATTGGTTATATCAAATAGCGCGCGCTTGCCCGGCTTCCTTTTACACACTTCCGTCCCTTTTCACGTAATCACTCCCACATATTGCAGGAAAGCGAGAAGAATTATGTTACAAATAACGTTAAAAAAAAAACACGTTTAAAAGTGATTCTTATATCCTAATTCAATTCAGAGCGAGATGATTGTATCTTAAGTCCTCACACGATAATATACCAACGTACTCGTACGTACATGGCAAACACAAATAGTCAGTAGGTATCTCTAGATATACTAGCTGACCCGGCGAACTTTGTTCCGCCTAACAGTCAATGAAAGTGTATGTATAGGATTTTAAAATTAATACAAAATTCCTACCCTACCTACCCTACCTACCTACCTACCTACCTACCTACCTATCTACCGAGATATCATCAAAACTCATGCAAGCCTAGACGAAATAAATAAAAGTTTGGGGTGGACCACCTTTATCACTTAGGGGTATGAAAAATAGATTACTACCGATTCTAAAACCTACCGAATATATATTTTAAAATTTCATAAAAATCGATCAAGCCGTTTCGGAGGAGTATGGCAACTAACATTGTGACTCGAGAATTTTATATATATCGCCTGTTTGCTACTACACACGTTGTAGTAGATAGATATTTGTTAAATAATAATCTTAAAAGTTTCCTTTTAACATTAGAAGTTTGATAATTATTAACCTTCTAATCTTAAAAGGAAACAAATTACAGACATTTCAAACTTTCAAATGCGGATTCTGAAAAATATGATTTTTTACCCTAACACATTGTAGCAGCAAACAGGCGATATATAGGTAGATAGATAAATTCCTATTCCCTTATTCCACATGTGCAGATCCTACAAAACCAAAGTCTAGCGATAAAACTACGATAAAGAAGAGGTTGTGTAAGTAAGGCATTGCATTGATTTACACTTTTACAGAGTCAGCGTTACTCTATTCCTAGATTTGTATTGTGAAGTGCGCATAACGTGTTATCATAGGTTAGGTACATTATTATGGATTAGAACTTCAATAATACAACAGCTGATAATAATACAAGTCTATTTTTGTTCCACTACCAGGGCAAAGGCCTCTTCTCATGCAGAGAAGGCACGAGCCTTGATAAAGATAGTTTGGTGATTCCAGACTTATATTAACTATACACACAGCTGATTGAATGATGTTGAATAATTCATGATCTGAAACCTGAATAATATTATTTGAAAAATATAACATAGTTATAATACAAATATATTCGTAACATACTTACAAGTAAGATATGGGCATATTTTTCTTTAATAATACGGTTTTGAAATACCGGTCGTGATTCTTATTAGACACGAAACGTAAGCATTTTCAGCCTCATCTTCTCACTGCTGGGACACAGGCCTCTTCTCTGTGAGAGGGAGTGGGCTGTTATTCACCACGCGGGATATACCAGTTATGTACTTCACCATGTTTTTTTGTTCACCGTTTTGAGAGCAGTGGTGATGGAATAAATACAAATCCATGATCTACAACTAGTAAGTCGGGGCCATTACCACCAGGCTACCACTGACACGAAGATGTGTCAAATTAATAATCAAATAAGTTAGTACCTATCGAAAACGTAAGACAGAAATTATCAAACAACTACATAAAATTGAGCAATAATTTTAGATATTGATAGGTTCTAAAAGTTAGTTGGTATCTATACTTTAGATATAATTTTATCGGTTGAGCAACAATAGGTGTTGATCAATGTACCTATTCTAATTAATGTTGGTGTACTACATCGTAACTTTATCTTTTATTCAGTTTAATTACGTAAACTTAATGAACACTAACAGTTAATGTTACTCTTTTGTTTATCGTATATGGAGGCTTTAAGGCTTTATTCGGTTTACCTCCATATGAGATTACTTAAACAATTTAGACAGATGGTCTAAACAGGCCTCAGAAATAATTGTCAGTAAGTCCTTTTGCACGTAGCTGTAATGATTATGTCTACGTGCAAATAGTTTTTTTATATCATGTAGTTATGATGTCGTCTGACTCACGATTTTATCTTACAATGCTATATACTAATGTAACTAACTGGGCAAGTCATGTTTTTAGAAAAATATTACATGTATCTCGCTTAATAGCTTAGGTACAAGCAATAATTTTAGAGTATAAAGTAACGCGAGCCGGAAAATAAAGGACACAATATACCTATACCCAATTATTTAAGGTAATCCATAAAATCTAATTAATAAAATTATCAAAAACTACAAAACGTAGGAATAAATTACAAATAAGCCGCAAAACAAGTTACATATATATAGGTAAATTATCAAACCGATAAAATAAAAGATAAAAATACTTACAAAATAATTTTCATGTTGAACTTTTAAATTCCGATTAATCACTATTAAAAAAAAAACACAACACTAATTTAATATAAACATAATCACCATCACCGAATTATAATAAATTAATTTATAAAACTTTGTATCACATTTTTTATAGAAAAATATCGTTATTCGAATTATTCGCACTTTTGGAAGCGCCCGCGCATCTATACGTTGGCGCGGGAAGTCTGAGACTGGCTTAGCGCCTGCGCCAGAGATGGCCGTGCGACAAAATGAAATGTAAATATATAGAAGGCCCACTTCGCACAATGATTTAAAAATGAGTGTAAAGGTCCACACAATATAACATAACATGTTATAGAACTTGGTTATATAACATGTTTCTTTAAAGAAGTTAGCAATGGTAATAATGTAGATGATGATGATGATGTGTGCTGCACCGGTTGACGTCATTACGTCGGCGCTAGCTGTCGCAGAAAACCAGCGCTGGGGCTCTGTCTTACATAGGGCCGTAGCATAATGCTGAGTGATAGCCGATTTGCGTGGATGTGACGCATACTTATCACAACCTTTTCTCATTTTTTGTATTTTAAACTTTTTTTTTGCGTCATTTTTACCGCAAATAAACATTTTTTTCTTTCTTTTCTTAGACGTTATATTACAAAAGTTTAAGTGTATATAACATAATCTTGACGCATCCTTAGAAAGCGCCTAATTATATTTATTTAATTAACGGTGGTTGCCTGTTAATTACCCCAACATAGTTGGCAAAAGGCTGGGCAGATTGATTGGTTGCATTTTTATATTAATTTGTATTTTTTTATTACTTTTAAACAACATGAATCTTTTTTTTCTTTTCATTAAGACGCTTTAAATTAATTGGTCAGAAAAAATATAAACGTATAACATCATACCGTGCTCCATTATAATATTGTAGCATATTATCTACTAGACTAGATAATTGTGTCAAAAATCGATTCAATCACTGCTGCCCCCAAGCAGTGATTAAATCGATTTTTTTCGATTCAGAATCTTTGAATTGTTCATTTGTAGTTCGACTCGCTACGTTTTTTTTTTATTATTTTTTTTGGTACTTATTTGGCAGTTTTATCAATTTTCTTACTGGCGATAAATCATAGGAATTAAAAATATTGCTTTTACTGAATTTCTCAGTAGCAGCACGCAGTCTGGATTTGTGCCCGGTCAATGGCAATAGGCTCGCCCCCTGTTACGTGGTACTTTAACATAACTGGCGAAATATGGGTGTACTATAGGTGCACCTCTGCCTCAACCTTCGGGGAATACAAGGCGTGATGTTATGTTATGTTTACCTAGACAAAAACTCGCAATCGGATTCGTTCGTAGTCGATTCGTTTTTTTTCAGTGCTACCTGCCAGTATTTTATTTTTTGGAGATTTTTTGGAGTGAACCTTTTGCCCTTTTTTATCGAGACAGTGTCGTGAGCTTATGACTAAGAAGCTGCGGTAGATAAACGGTCGTGTGTGCCGACTTAAATTCTAATAATATATTATTATGGTTCCGTAGGCTTAACTATTATTTAAGTTACGGCAGTAAAAATATGAAAGCAGAAATAATCCTGTCTCAAATAGCATGCAGTGCAGCAGTGGCGTGCCTAGGGTTTCAAAATAACGCAAGCCCAATAAAATTTTAACCGATTTCAAAAAAAGAAAGTTCATTTTCGACTGAGTATGTAGGTACCTACGTATGTATCAAAGCAATTTTCTCATAAACTACTGGTTAGGTACAATAAATTAAAAGTGAATTCATCCATCCATCTTCTTCTTTCCTCTTCTTTCTTCAATTTTACTCTTGCTTGTCGTGCGGTGAATGAGGTAACCAAAGCACACTGAAGGCATGCTAGTGCTAGATTGAATATAATGAACATATCAGCAATTGCATACCTCCGGTGGCTTTGAAAAAAGCCGTTTGGTTTGCTTCATTGCTTGAGGGAACAAAGTTATGGTAAGTAAGTAGTTGCTTCCTTCGTAACAGGACCCAGGTTACAGACAAAAAAAAAAAACAAAACAAAAAGTTACAAAACGAAAGTTAAAAAATAGCTAGATAGAATGTAATAAGGAATTTAAATAAATTATTTATATTCTAATTGGAATCGTCTATCTTTCTTAAGAAATGATTTAATTACATCAGAGTAAAATGTTGGTGATCGTTTTAATTCTACCAACAACTGTTTTTCAATAGCTATCATTGATAATTCGGAAAGACGCTCTTGACCTTGTGTATTTCTCAGATAGGTATGGATACGTTTAAGAGACGAAAAAGCACGTTCCGCGGAAGAACTTGTAGCCGGAATAGTTACAACAAGATACGCTAACTTTAACAGCTCGGGAAAGGCATCTTCGAGGTTATTCTCATGAATGAAATCAATTAATTCGAAAACATTACGATCTTTCAGATCAGGACTAGAATACAAGCAAATCAATTGGCTTTTTAATGTTTGTTTGTCGAAATAGTTTGCATAAATGTCAAATAATGAATCTAATTCCTCTGTAGGAAAATGTGAGTAATAATTGTCAAATTTTTTGTTGTTGAGCAGTTGGAAAAACTTTAATTTATAAATTTCAGAATATCGGTCAGTAATTTCGGTATTAATGTTATCAATTTCTTCTACAAAAAGTCGTCTGTATTCCGTTTTTGCACAGCGTACGTTGCGTCTCAAACGAGGAGCCGAGTTATTTTGCAACGTGTTCTCATAAATTTGATCAATTTCGGATTGAAATTCAGCACATAACCATGCCTGAAATTCCTTTATTTTATTAATACAATAACCGACATCAACTTGTGATTTTTGTAGAATATTGTACAAGCAGTCAGTTTTTTCAAATATCCGATGAAAGATAAAAAGAAAAAAATTGAAATTAAAAGATCGCAAAGTGTTTTCAAAATTCTCCGCAGCTAAAATCGTATCCCCGTCCCAGTTCTGTGGATTGTCGCACAGATCAGAAAACAACTCAATAAGTTTACTTTTTTGTTCAAAAACCGTGTTTACAACTCGCGACATGTATGTCCAACGAGTTGCGGGAGCATTAGGCAATTTTTTGCTGCAATGAGTATCGTAAAAAGCAGCTCGTTTTGTACTATTACTAAAAAAATTACACAAAGCCTGAAGGGCTGAAAAAAATAAACTAACCTCCTGGATTCTATTGCACGATTTAGACAACACTAAGGCCAAAATATGCGCATTACACCAAATGTAAATTGCTTGTGGACAAACATCTTTAACTTTTTGTTGCACTCCATTTCTTACTCGGGACATTACACTAGCACCGTCATAGCTTTGCGCTACTAATTTTGCGATGCAATCATGTCTATTCAATAATTCTAAAATAATATTAGAGAGTGAGTCTGCTGTGCGACTTTCCGACACATTAAGAAAGCCCAAAAAACGGTCATGAATTTCATTTTTATAATAATATCTGAGAATCAAGCACAGTTGTTCTCTATGACTAACATCGGGGGTTTCGTCAATAATAATTGAAACAAATTTTGTTTGTCTAACTTCGTAATCGATGCAAGTTTGCATCACATCGGCTACGGAATGAATAATATCGTTTTGAATTTTGTTAGATAAATAACTCGGCCCCGGTTTGTCACTTTCCTGATGCTGCATATGTTTTTCTAAAACGACATCGTATTTTGAAATTAACGAGACCAGTTCTAAAAAATTGCCTTTATTTAATGAAGTTTTGGACTCATCATGTCCTCTTAAAGGAAGTTCCTGTTGTGCTAAATGACAAACAATATCGACTAATCTTTGAAAAACACTACGGTTGTTTTCAACGCGCGTGTTATATTTTGAAATTTCCTCAGATAACTGGCGTGATATAGATGTCTCAATTCGTTGTTTACCAAAATTACCGAAAGAAACCATTGCACACAGGTGTTTATGGGAATTTGCGTGCCTTTTGATGGCGCCAGATATGTTATTTAAATCATTATAACCAGATGTATTCCAAACGGAATCTTCATTCGAAAAAAATATGCAGCACCAGCAATACAACTTATTAGTATGCGAACAGCCAACAATCCAACTAGTTTTATACACTGATCTATTAAATTTTCGTTTATGCGATTTACTAGTCTGAGAAATACATAGATTAGGCGTCGGTTTTAATGAAGAAATTAACTGTTTTTTCGGAGCAAAGTTTAAAGATTTTACCTTATCTTCGCCAATCAAAACTTGAACGCATTTTAAATCCTCACAAGGTACAATTACCTCCATTGTTGTAGGTAAGTCACCAAAACAATTGTATCACTGAGGAAATCTAAGAAAACACAAAAAACTTTAGCAAGAAAACCTTTTTCCACTCAAGCAAATGAAACTGAAGTTGGTTGCACTCTCGGATGTCGGGAACTACCTACTCAGTGTTGTCATTTAGGCAAAAAAAGTCGCCAGGTATATGAAAAATCTAGCTAGATGTCGCAATTTTTTTATTTTTAAGATATTGCTTGAATATTTAATTTCGTTATTTTAAAAAGTCGCTAGTTTTTATTGTTGCTAAATGTTAAAAAAGTTTCCAAACTCGTTAAAAATCTCCAAGACGGCACAACGTGGCTAAAACGGCAACACTGCAGAGTTGGCAAGCTGACAAGGTCACGCATACGCGTGCAACTTCATACCGAAAAAGCCATAGGCATAAATCTGCCATAGTGATCGATTTGTTCTATGCACAAGGTCTAACTCGTTATATGGCACATCGCTATAAGTGCGAAAGTGACAGATATATTATTTGAAAGCCCCGTATAAGCCGGTGCGTGTAAGCGAGATAGCTATATGTAGATGCTACAAATGCGAAACTCTGCGCGCGAACAATCGCGATGTGTAGTAGTGTAGCATAGGTAGATACTTTGTGTTATTTTGATAAGAATTAAGCGCGCGAACATTTAAATAGTTCGGGTTTGATATTGATTCTCTATCGAGCATTTTAGTAAGGCATGCCGGGCTTTTGGGCTTATATGAAGGTACCGCCACTGCAGTGCAGGTTCCTGTTGGCCAGGAAGGTTTTTTGACTTTCTTTGACAGGTTTTACATGTAGTTAACTTATAAAATATATTCCTTCATAGTTACTCTAGAAAAGCACCAGTTAATCTTCCTTTTTAACCAACATCCAAAAAGGAGGAGGTTATATGTTCGTAGCGTATGTTTGTTTTTTTTTTTTTTTTTTTGTGTATGTCCACCGATTTCTCCGTCAATTGTGAATCGATTTTGAAAATTCTTTTTTGTTTTCTTATCACCGAGACTTGGAACAATAGACTCAATGAGAGTACCTACTACATTCACTGACACTGTTGGCAACGCCTAAATAAAGGCCTCATAAAAACGCCCATTGCCAAAACTGTTTCAGACGGACAGACAAACTATGTTCTTAATGTCCCTCGACAAACCCCGTGTTTCGTCAGTTAACAACTCTATATACTTCAAAAGGCAACTGGTAGAAATCCGACGACTGATTCAGTCGTCGGATTTCTACCAGTTGCCTTTTACTTGCAGACCGGACGCTCTCAATCGACTTGGAAGTATATAGAGTTGTTAATACTCTTTTAAAATAATGTAATTTATTTTAAAAAATGGGAGGAAAGCCGCCAAAGTCGCAGGTACGACAAATACGAAAATAGTTTTACAGCTCTATATAGTTCACACGAAAATCAAACCAAAATAACAATAAAGTAATTAGTTCTCAATTCAAATTATTATACACTATAAATCTAATAATTGATGGACATGGAAATCCATTGGTTTGTATTCGGAAATCCGATGATACCCGCCCGAGGGAAATTAAGAAAATAAAAATACTGTACATACAGGTGAATGGCACATTTTTCTTTCTTGAAAGAGCGGTTGCCGTCATATTATAACGGCCGTCATGAAAATCTGTCATTTTCACCAGCCTATTTGACATAAAGTTGATAAAAAAACAGACAGCCATTATTGTGTCACCTAACATAGGTTTTTTTGCGATATACCTATAAATATATATTTTGCTTTTGTATTTAAAGTGTAGTCAAACACACACATGATGTAAAAGTGAGTGTGAAAATAAAAAATAAATATGTGTTTACTATTTAGTGCGTATTTAATCAGTGACAACCAGATATCACGTTCAATTCCCAGCAAGCCCAATGTTATTGATTTTGGTCCGTAGCCACCAAATCCAAATTAGATAATATGTGTTTTACGCGTGGCTGCGTAATCTTGCGGATCTCTAATCGTAGATCTGGAATCGGACACAACCACGTGCGCGAGCGACCGTCGGTCGTCCATAACATGTGTCATAGCTAACGAGGGATATTTTAGAGTGATTTATAATTATTTGAAAATCGCGTGAACTTATAACTGCCTCTAGGTTAGAATAAAACTACGATAGGTAATATTTTATGAGAAAAATTTAAATTGATAGATCTGGTTCATACAGAAAAGGAATAAATACATAATCATTAAAAACAAATCGTCTTTAAAATAAAGCTGAAGAGTAAGATTTTTTGTTTGAACGCGCTAAATCTCTGAAACTACCAGTCAACAATCTTTTTGCATCTGATAGCAAAAAAGGAGGGAAGGAAGAAGAGAGGAAGAAAAGAAAGAAGAAGAAGGAAGAAGAAGGAAGGTTAAAGGCCAAATAGAGGTTATTTGGCCTACAACCTTCCCGAAGAATTTGGCTACGATCAATTACGCTATGACCCTTAAGAGCCGAGAAAAAACAAAAAAAGTCAGAAAGAACGATAAATGTAAACGAAATCACAGTATAAATAAGTAAAGGTAAAATATCTTTATAGAAAACGGCAGAAACGACGCGCTTCGAAATCTCAGTGTATATCAGTTAATCAGTATGCAACAGTATTGAGTGCGCGACAGCATGGACTCGGAAAGTTTACCTACCGTGCGGCCTTAGGTAATTATTTCAAGGTCACTGCCGAGTTATAATACTGTTACTTTATTATACTGTGACGAAGTAATAGCGCCAGCGGGTGATGCGATACGACGTGGTAGGTCAGGGGCCGAAATTTCGCAGGCAGACAGAAGTTAATGTATAATAAACACATTAAACGATTGGTATTCACTAATTAGTAAGCTTAATGTTAACATCATTAAATAAATGTCTTATTTAAGATTTTACTTTATAAACTGAGTCGAACGATATTTTATAATATGTATTACTAATTATAGTTCCTCGAACTAACACATCGTAGAATTTAAATTGCCTATTGGCCCACACAAGTAGAGATAGTTAGCTGAAAGAAATTATTAGTAATTTGATTCCTCTTTAAATTGAACAAGCCGACAGATTAATAGACTCTTTAAATTATTCCTTGTTATGACGTTTGTTTTTTAAATAATTGTTTGATGTGAAAATACTTTCTAAAAGTGGTAACATCACCGATAAAAATATAAAATTTGTCACGCACTCTTGTGAGCGTAAATAATTGAAACATAACTCCTGCGCAGATTTATCACGATTGGTGACAGTTTCCAGACGAAGATTCGCGACGGTTCACAAACTATTTTTGTAACTAAATTGAGATAAATATGTTATTCTATATTAGTCTTGTGGAACTGTGTTTTCTGTGTTCTAGTCGGAAAAACAAAAAACATAAATTTCAATCTAAATTGTACTTTATTTATGGCAATAATACCGATATTGACAATTCTGCCATTGATGTTAGATGTGATATGGAGAAATGTGTGTGAAGAAATTTACCTAGGTGAACTAAAATTAAGAAAAAAATAGGTATATTTTTTAAACTTGCACCATGTGTGGAGTTGTCTATTGTACGTTCTTCAGAATATTTTCATAAACTATAGTAAAGGAAATTCTAGAGTGGGCAATGATAATTTAGTTCACAATAACATTTCAGAGATAGTGGTCATTATTAATAAGTAATCAAACGGTCGTTGCATCTTAATAGGCTCCAAACTGTCATAGGTCAAAATGGCCGATAAAACCTATCGAAAACCTGTCACTGGCTTTAAATGTCATTAGTTCGATAAACTTAGATAATAATACTATAGGTAACTGGAAACATAATATTAAGCCGGTAATATGGAAATATTCCGATGTTATATCTACAAACATACATAAACTCACGGTTTTTTCTCATGAGGATAAGCAGAACTTACTTCTACTCCTTTACTCCTTTTGCTTCGTTTACGTTTATACATCTGCCAAAATATTCTGTAAAAGTTTCACCGTGAAATCTTAGGTGAAGTGAGTTGGCAATAGTGTCAAATCCTAGCATCAGGTAAAATGAATAGCGAGTACTATACAGGCCATCCCACGGATATGCCACATGGAGGGAAAGTACCTTTCATGTTGTAGATGCAACATTTTACTGAAAGAAGACATTATTTGAATCATTTGGTCTTCCTTTTATTTGTGACACTATGTTATTTAGCAAAAAATAATCCTTATGATGAAGCCTTTCAATCGGTATGATAAAGCTACAGGGTGATTGTTTTTCTCGTGTAACGGGTTCGATTCCCGGTTCAACCATGTAATTATTTAAATATCTATGAATGCAGTTTAATTGTTTTTTAAATTCAAATAATGTCTTCTTTCAGTAAAATGTTCCATCTACAATATTCTAGGTACTTTCCCTCCATGTGGCATATCCGTGGAACGCCTTCTATTCAGTGTGATGTCTTTATAATGTGTACATATCGAAATGAGGGAATCTATGATTAATTTTATAGACGGAAATAATATTTTTAAAAATCTATTCTTTTTTCTGCTTAGCGTCTTAATGAGAAATTTTACGATTATTATAAAAATTGGTGAAAAAACATGATTTTTTAAAATAATACTCTATAACTCGAGCCATTCAGTATTCTTTGTATGAAACTCCCTACTGCAACGCACACAAATCAAAATCGTAACGTAAGCGCCTCGCCTCGGGACAAGCTCACGAACCGCGGTGCGATGCTAGTCAACTTGCAGTATCCGCGCTTACAGCTCGTTGTCCCCGCGCTTATGTCTCTTCGTACCCGAGCTTACGTCTCTTTGTCCACCCTTGCCCCTCTCACCCCTCCTACCGCGACCTGCCTGCAGCACACTACTGCCACGCGCGCTTACGGCGAACTGTAAGCGCGGCGTCGCCTAGCCAAGTCGACGTATCGGAGCTGCTGATCCGCTTTCTTTACGTGCTCATGTTAGGTTGACGCCTGATTGACGGTGAGGCGAAAGGCGATATGGTGACGATCCCTTTCCGAGTTGATATGTGTGCTACCTTTAAGGTCATGTCTTAGTAAGTACAGCCAAAACATCTGTGGTCGCAAAACCAGTAGGTACTTATAAGCTGGCCTCGTTTTCAATTGAAACGCTAGGCCCGCTATAGGTTAAAGTGGTACATGGCTTGGATGTGGAAGATTATTTTGAATTTCTTAGCGCGATGACGTGCGTTCACCAAAGTTTGTTGGTGCACTTTCATTTGTTTTACGGCCACAACGCGGGACGGCTCGTCCAGTTGCGAAAAGTACTAAAACATGTCATATCTAATGATTTTATTGCCGCTGTTAAATTACTAATACGAAATATGGCGAACTGTAGTCTCAGCGAAGTGTTTATAACGAGTTGTCGAGTGATGGTTTCAATTCTTTATTTTATTATTATTAATTGTCCATTAGTGGCCTAGGAAAAATGAAAAACCAATCAACGGTTTTCAGAAGTAAATCGGCCCCCATTTTTATATTAAAAAAAGGATTTTTTAATTTGGAAACGAAACGAATACTTTTGGACTAAAAATGAGGTTTATTACCGACAATAAAATCATTATCATTCAGAAAAAAAACACGTCCGAAGCTGCACAAAATTCTTGTTGCATTTCAATTTCCCACAGCTAGCCGGATCTCATAGCCGTTGTGTCTACAATTTCTGATACCAATTCATAAACAACTTTCTGGTTTTTCAAGGTAAATATAAGAAAATTCAACACTAGTTACTAACCGGTACCAATATAAATAAATTACCTCGATGCGACTTCCCGCTGTTTTCGTTTGACAAATTGACCTCATAATGTAAGCACAGTAATATTAAGAAAGTTTCCATGTTAACTGTCTTGACTATTAGTAAATAAACATTAAGGTTTATAATTTTCTTAATTTTGTAATGATTTTCCCACGCGTTGAAATCTCGTTTGAGCATTTAGATTTTAATTTTACTCTGTGGTCATATATTATGTACACACTACACACACGATAGTGAGCAGTGATAGCTTAGTGGTGTGACCGTCGGACTGCCAAGTCATAGGTCTCGAGTTCGGACCCAAGGCACGCACCTCTGACTTTTCCGATTCATGTGTGTATTAGATAATAGTATCACTTGATTAAAAAACGGTGAAGCAAAACATCTTGAGGAAGCCAGCATGCCTGAGAGATATTTCTTGACGGCATATGAAGTCAAGTCAAAGGCCCATGGGCGTCTTTAAAACTCTGACACCAAGTTAGAACCATTAACCATACGAAAAAAAGACTGCACGACGACATAATAACAATTATAGTGGTTGCAAGCGCTAATGCTGACCAAGAGGTTCTGGGTTCGATTCCCAGGTCAGGCAGTGTTATCTGGTTTTTCTATTAGGAATTTCTCAGTAGCAGCGCGGAGGCTGGATTTGTGCCGCGTTGATGGCAATAGGCTTGCCCCATATTAAATGAGAGTTAAACATAACTGGCGAAATGTAGGTTAGCTAGATCTCTGCCTAACCATTTGGGGATTACAGGCGTGATGTTATATTATGTTATTTCCTGTGTCTGTTGATAACGTTGCATCGTAAAAGCTTTTCGCTTTATTACAAAATCTGCTCTGCCCTGCGTTGCATGGACCTGCATCACCTGCGTCTCAGCATACGCTTAGCCTAAGAGGTCAACTTATATTGGAAATGGCTTGATGTGCTATCATGCTCTTATCATTTCATTGAGACAGGCCGCGCACTTAATCTGCCTAGCCTTTAATACGTCCGCAGAAATACGTCCAGACACAATTATTGACGAATGTTTCCTAAACCTTTTTGTGCGCGGCAGGTAGACAGAAGCGTTCGCGCGCGGTAGTCGTTCAAATACATCGTGGCAGCGGCAGCGGCAGCGCCTGCATTCGGCAGCCGTGCACAATTGCCGCTCAATATTTGGACACACCTTTAAGAAAACCTTACTCTCATCTCAGCAGCTAAATTTAGAAGACAGTTATGAAGATAATCGTTTCATTTTATAATGATGTAATTTAATTGTCTAGCAATATTTTTTTTATTGTTTTTTACCTTTGTTTTCAAAAGGTCACTTTAAATAGCTGTTTCTGTTTGAACTATGTAAGTTTCTGTTTAATAGAATTTGTCATCAGCAAGTTAGTTAACGACTTCCGCTATCCCTTTGAATATAACAGCTGCTATAAAAGTAATTATAACATTAATCTAGTGACAGTATGTGGTAATCAGTGTGACTGTGTTTGGTTCCCCCATACGTCATTCTATTGTTTTAAATTATCTAAAGGTCAATAAATCAAAACAATAACATTGTATGCAAATAAATGCTTGTCAACGTGTGTTATATTATAGAAATTTGATACAATATGACCTTCAGAATGTATACCTATAGGAAGCCATTATTTACTTGTAGCTAGATATAACTTAACTATATAAACCTACCTAATACATGCGAACGTGGGGGTAACTACCCCCACGTTCGCACGGACGTAAAAAGATCGCGGCGAGATTTTATCGCGCACTGGATTTTCTACTTTCATTGTTAAGCCGAATGTTGAGAATCCAACAGAGTGCAACCCAGCACGTCGAAAAAACCATACTGTTGGATTTTCAACTCTTGGCACTGAGTAGAGCATTGCAAATCCAGTGTTCGAAAAAAATCGCCACGGGAAAAAATCGCCTGATGTGGACCTGGGCTCAATGTGTTATTTGCGATTGAATAAAGACACTATGCAGAAAAGTAGCGTGTCTTCACATGAGTCATTAGAGAGGGAGATGATAGCGGCGTTAGTCTTCTCTTAGCAGGCGCTTCGTTCTGCAGTATGTTTCAGGCAAGCACTTCTTGACTTCAGTTCAAGCACCCTTGGCATTATCTGCACAGTCGCTGAACACTGCTCCAGTTACAAATATGACAGGTAAGTACATTGATTACAGATTGGTGGGTGCTGTCTTAATCTTCCCATTTCGAAAGCCCACAGGTCAGTGAAACATTCTCAGTTTTTCTACTCTCACGTGTACACACGTGAGAACATTGGTATTTACTTATACCAACTACTAACATTGATAGCATCGCCCTCTAAAAATCGTGATTGTCGGTTGCTAATGGCTGCACGACCGAATTTTGTAGGCAAAGCTGGTCGCGGCAATAAAGAAAAGATGACATCGGTCCTGGCGTGAGTGCCCTTTTAGAAAAGCTCAAGGTAACAAGATTACTCAAACTATAGTCTATGACACACCATCTATGGTTTACTTATGTAAAGTCAGGGAAATTAATTGTGAAGCAAATTGACTACCAACTAAATTATTGCCTGTATATTCAAATCACAACTGCCACTCTTTGACAGTTGTATAAAATCCTATAATTAAACGAGCAAAATAAAAAAAATAAAAAACAATGCTGTTCCCTACATTTTGACGAGTTATGCAAATATAAATGTAGGGAGCAGCAGATTTTTTTTTAAAAAAAACGGTGATTTGATTTGCCTTCATTTAATTGATGGTCGGCCTTTTTTTGGGTGGGAAATTATCAAATAACTTCTCCCGCTCTGGGCGGAGGGCGTGTCAGACTCTAACTGACTAAAACCCACCCGTGTTCCATATTCAATAATATAAATTACAGTATAGGTCGGTGACGTGATAGAAATATATATAATAGCTGCGTGTGCGATCACTCAAAGATTGTTTTGAAAATATATCGTAATATGCCTAGCTATGATTTGTATTAATTTAATATATATTATATAACTAAACGCGCTACGTAAATGCTGTAGTGGGGCACGTCATTTCAAAGGGACAAGCTTTACCTTAACAGCTGTCTCACGTTCAGTTATACCTGCATATACCACCACACAGTAAACACTTCCCAGCCCTCATTTTAGTAAAGAAAGAGCATTTATTGGGACTTGCATATGAGATCGCAAATTAAAATTATCTTGTTTATAACAATTAACTAAATATAAAAAAGTAAATTCAAAGCAGAAATTCCTGTACGAGGTCAAAAGATTCCTATCTCAGCATGATGCTGCGTCATTAAAAAATAAGTGTCGCAGCGCTGGTATTCTGATAGGGCCCGATCGAATAACGTATCGAACTGTTCTCAACGATCCAATTTTCCCGTATAATTACCAACATCGATACCGAAGCCTTGTAAAACCAATAAAGCTAACATTCAATTAACAATCCATACGGTAAGATTGAGTTTCCATCAAGACATTTTAATTAACGACATAATAATTATGTGACGATGTCATAAATATTTACGTGTTGTGAAAATTACGTAAACAAGCCATAGTTTTCAGACGGGATTTTTGTATTAATTAATGTTGTAATAATAGTCAGTTGATGTCGAAATGTTGTCATCTGGTAATTTAATTGTATTAATTATGAGCGTAAGTGAACACAACAGGTCAGTTTTCGTAGTCAAAGTGTTGGTTAGTAAAATTGACACTGGTTGGTCTAGGCCTGTTATAAAAATAAAATTAAAATAAGCTACTTCTGATATGAGGAGCGATTAAGAGTTTCCTAGGTTTTTGTTAATGTTATCGGGTGCCAAAAGTAAATTATGTCTACCTGATGGTAACTGGTCACTGCCGCCTACGGACATCTCTAATCTCGCAAGTGGGTACGGTAATAATTAAGTATTATGTCGGTACATTGCTAATAATTAATTTATGAAGCACCATGTAGGCTATCAAACAAAACCTCGATTTGTCGATGAAAATAGTAGCATTTTGTTATTTATCATCTTCCATCAATAATATTTCCTGATCGAAGGTTAGCAGACAGGACACTGACGCCCCATCCTTTTGACAAAACCTCTTATTGGCCTGTTTTCGACAACAATATAATAGATTCCTTAGTGTCAAAATGAATTTGAAACCCTCCAGTCCATTCCCAGGCTAACGAGTTTAATCCATCAATAAATCCCTGCTTACGTCACGCGAGAATTCGTCTACAACCTCAATTTTGAGCGCATTAATAGGAACCAATGACCCTTGCTTCCGTACCGAGAATCGACGAATGTTCCCGACTCGGTCTACCGAACCTAGTTAGTGATAATTGAGATGTATTAATTTTTGAATAGATTTAGGTGTGGTGTGGATCGGATACGAGTTACGATGATTATGAGAAATGAGGTCAATGACTGTATTATATCGGAACAATAACATGAAGGATTGTTTGATAGGGTTTGGTAAGTAACTATAAAAGGTCAGTACGGAACCATTATGATGAGACTTCGTTATCAAACTGTTTTTTTCCAGTAACAGTAACTGCTGTCGTCTTCAAATAAATGATAGTAAAGTGGGTATATAATTTTAAATTAACGAGTTAGGTATAATTCGAAAGGGCCTTTCTCAGGGTCGCCAATGTCTCGAGTTCAATCATTTCAACGTCCATTCAGTGATTTCCGGGAAACGAAGGACCTTTTGAAGAGTTTCCTTACCCAACAAAAAAAAGGTAGGATGTATTTTGCTAAATGCACTTTATTGGATTTCCAAGTCAATTTATTTATTTATGCTTGCACTGCAATACCATAAATCACGGCAAGTTCTTGATATCGACTCACCCTTTTTTTTTTTGGGTGGGAAATTATCAAATAACTTCTCCCGCTCTGGGCGGAGCAGGAGGGCGTGTCAGACTCTTACTGACTAAAACCAACCCGTGTTCCTTCGGTTGCCCTGTTGCCGGGGGCCACGATCTCCTTTTCGGTTTTCTTCGCACCCCCGGCAGGCATCGGCCCTAACGGACCCCATCAATTCTGCTGACATCTCTTGGAGGCGCGCGTGGAACACAACGCGCCATCGACCCGGGTCTACTCCTTATCGGACGGCGAGCTACCCAATGCTGACTATACTCGCTATGCCTAGTATTACGTATTATTAAAAGGCGAACAACTAAATTACAAAATTAGCAATAACTTTAATTTGATACTATGACTCCTTAGTTCTTCCCTCATCAAACATCTTATGACAGTGAGAAGAAGCATTAGTGGTCTATTTCCAGCTTTTGACATGTCAGTACATTAAGAGGTTTATTTTTAAAGGTTGCCTAAATTTAAGTAATGATTAGCGACTTTTTAACCATTAAAACCGCTGCTTACCGTTAAAACGTCTTTTAACAGTAAGCAACGATTATTAAAAAAAAAAAACGTTAAAAATTTAAATTGATCCAAGCGATCAATTTAATTTTTTAACCGAAACAGGTAAATATTTTTATTCGTTAATAACTAGCAGCGCCCCGCGGTTTCACTCGCCTAGGTCTCGATCGCGTAGGAATATAGAGATAAAAAGTATCCTGTCTTAATTCAGGTTAGAAACTATCTGTTTGCCCAATTTCATTCAAATCAGTTCAGTAGGTTTTGCTGTACTAAAAACCCATCCATCTATCCTCACAAACTTTCACATTTATAAAAATAGAGGAAGTCGGCTATAAACGTTAATTATTTAATTGGACCCTTTCCACAAAACAACGGCTTCCTTCAAACATGATATCTTCAATTAACAGGAAACCGCACTCCCAGGGTTTAAAAATCCTTGACCTGATTCTATTAAAAAAATAATTCATCAAGTGTCGAGTTCTAATTACAGCCGCAATCAACGTCAAAAAATTGGGCCGTGTAAATGACGTGACATGTCTTCATTAAAATTTTGCACGTACGACGAATTCTCGTTCACGATCAGAATTAGGGCTGTCGACTTTTTGTATTTTGACGAAGACTTGTAAATGGGTCAAGATGTCAAAGACAGCAACACATTTGACACTTTCAGATGGGAATGTTTTTTTTTTTTTTTTAATCATGATATTTTAATGCATGGTTCATTTTATTTAATCGTGAATAAGTAATCTGTAAAGGCTCTGAATATAAGAAAAATATTCAGGGTGGCAGGGACATCGACGCGAAAACTGTTACCATGGGTTCAATTATTTAAAATTGGTAAGACTCAGTTATTAAAAAAAAATCTGCTGTTACATAGAAAAATGCAATACCTACGCGGTCAAAATGTATGGAACAGCAATTTTTTTTTAAATAAACGACGAAAAATTTGAACGCAGAGGGATTCAGGATCATGTACTGAATCCATGGTAACAGTTTTCGCGTCGATGTCCCTGCCACCCTGTATATAAGTAAACACAACCTGTTTTCCCTGAAGGGTTAGGCAGAGGTGTACCTACATAGTACACTCACATAAAACCCACAAATACTGTAAATAAATAGCTATTTGAAAGCACATTTGGCTAAGTAGTAGCCGAGTTCGAAAAAATAACCAACAAAAAGCTGGCTCACAGATGTTTGCTCCATGATTTAATGTTTGTCATTGTAAGATTTGTGACTTTGTTTAAATACCCATATTTCACGAGATAATTCTGGCACCGTCAAATTTTTAAACGCCCTTAGCAACTCGTATACTATAAATATCTAATAATTAATTTTGTACGGAGAATGGCATCAGGATAATATTGTCCCCACGCTAAGCACGGTCGCATTGCGATGAGGGGTGACACTTCATTAAAGTGTTTATCTTGGTTTACCTTTTTAGGGGCTCCTACCTACCTTCTCCTGTCTTCCTATTTATAGGATGTAGATAACATTTTAGAGGTATTGTTTGGATGTATCTTATTTTTTTTTTATGCGTTACATTCGCCCCACCACGTCAAAAGATGGTCGCGTTTCTGTTTTGTTTTTACACCTCTGACACACATAATGACGCAGTGACTTGACTTGATTGTCATGAAAACGCCATTATTATTATGTGTTCTCAGTATGTACACTTTCGCGGTACTATGTATGATAAGGGCCATATCTACAGATTTAAATGTTTGGATTTTTAATCTTTGTTTTGTTTTGGGGCTTTAGCACCATAATAATGGTAATGATGGAAGTTGATTCACGTCAATAGTGCCACAAGCAAGGCTTGAAATATCAACTAAGCTCTTTGGACGATTAGTGGTGGCCTCTTTTCCGTATTCTATATTAATGAATCTTAGTCATAATATGACGATATGATGACCATATTATTATTATGGTCATCATATCGTCTCATTACATGTCCGTACAGCGAAGCAGTTTTCACTAAGTTTTTCCTGTATCTTAGCGATTTTAAACAAAAATGTCCGTGGTACTTCCACGGACATTTTTGTTTCTGATTTTATTCATTTTCAAAACTTCTGTGAAAAATTCACACCACACGTGTGAATTTTCTGTTCATCCGTCTTCCTCATCGACCAGCACTCAGATCCAGGGATTTT
The DNA here is from genome assembly GCA_916610215.1 of Omphaloscelis lunosa. Classification (NCBI taxonomy): domain Eukaryota; kingdom Metazoa; phylum Arthropoda; class Insecta; order Lepidoptera; family Noctuidae; genus Omphaloscelis; species Omphaloscelis lunosa. The sequence goes on along the minus strand of OU744261.1, from coordinate 14,447,100 downwards.
GCGGATGCTGATATTTTCACATCCGCGGATGCGGATCTATGGCATTTTTTCCAAATGTCACTTTGCACCGGTGATGGCATTGTAAATTCAATTTTAAAGTGAAAAATAGCTTTGAATTCGGAAGTCGATGACATAAAACAAAAATAACGGAATTAAAGACACCGAGTTTCGAATTCAAAGTTATTTTTCACTTTTTAGTATCATTATTTGTCGGTTGTTTTTCTTTCTTGTCGCGACCTGTGCTACATCCGCATCCACATGAAGATCCGCATTTATTATTGCGGATGCGGATATCCGCAACATCCCTGCTCAGATCTATATAATCATCTCTACAATCCTTCTTTTGCTGTGCTTGACAGGGTCCACGATTGTTTCATAAGCAGATGTTTACGACCTAAGCACATACATTGTGGAATGACATTAAGTATTGAGTATAATAGGCAGGTAAACAAAACATGTCTCCTATTAATAATTGTGACAACAGATTTTTCACTCTTGCTGATTGGCCACCATAGATTTTAATACATTGGTCAGTGTTTTGGCTGTCCCTAATAGAGGACAAACTACAATAAATCGAAGATAAAGCATAATGTTAATGGATGGCGTTCTGACATAATCACACGTATTTACAACTTCGGTGTCTCGTCACGTTATGGTGATGTAATTTTTGGTGATTGTCATTGTGTCTATTTTTGTTTTATGAGCATAATATTGAGTAATTGTTGTTTAGAACTACTGTTTTCGTATTTAAATTGTATAGCCTATAAAACCGTTTATGATTCACTGTGGAAGCCACCTGTGATTTCGATTGAATTTTAATTAAACATCAAAACTGCCGAAAACATGTAATATTCTGTGGATTCCCCCGCCCGTTTCTAAGTTAAAGTTATTATCAGCCCACGCTGTCACGCTGTGCTGATGAAGGGAGGCATTTGCCCAGCACAAAAGTCTGAATTCATTCTTCCATTTCCCAAAGTTTTTCGCTGTTATGCCATGTCAGGTATTTCATCTATTTGTAACGCTTTTTTTCTACCTTTATGTACCCATTTTCCCACTGCTGGGCCACCCCACTCCACTGCTGGGCTTCTCCACTACTGGGTGGGTCTCCATCGTACCTTAACTTAGGCTTAGGATACGCTGGCGTGACGACAATGGGTTTATGGGAGATTGGCCGGAGAAAGCAACGTACAGGAAACTTGTAAAATGATGTGATGATTGATAAATTTTAAAAGTACTATCTATTTATCATTTTCATAAAATTACCTACCACCACCTAGATTTATATTGGGGCAACCATAATAATACAGAGGACAGAGATAAATGAGAAATTATGTGTTGTAGTTTTTTGTTCCAAATAACGGACACGCGATTATGGCAATTAACCAATTTGGAAGGCGGTTGGTATTTAACAGCTGTCTTAATATATGTTTTGACGTTAGCACTTTAATTAATTCTTGACCTATTAAAGAACAAAAAATAAAATTGACTTACTTCCTATTTTCAAAATAATCGGCCATGTGCGAGTCGAACTCGCACACGAAGGGTGCGCACCACCGTACAATATTTAACACTCATTCATTTATAATATTTATAATTCAGTCACTTACCATAAGGTTACAAAACAAATCTATCATTATTTCAACAAATTTACTCAAGGTGCCACGGCGGCATAATAATTTTACCTACACTTCAAAAAGCTTCGAAAAAATCTTTGAAAAATTGATAAAAACGAATGAATACGCCACGAATGCATGTACTATAATTATTTAAAAATTAATGCCCTTTTTAAGATCGAGCAAAAAAAATCATGTATGAGGCACGCCCTTTCATTTTTAACTTTACTTTTGGAACAAAGTTCTTTAACGCGGCTTGTAAACTTTCAGAAATCTTCACGCTAAAACGTGTTAATACTTGCGATGGTCTTCTTCTAATTTAAAAAGAAAGAAAGAGAGAGAGAACGCCGGCAGAAAAAACAAAAGAAAAGAGGAAAGTGATTACAGTGTCGTGGGATAAAATTTTACATATCGGCCTGAGTACTCTGCATGCGAGAGAGAGACAAAGAAAGTGTGAATGTGGTCAAAATGAAAATCCAAGATGGCGGCTCTGAAATTTTCAAATTTTTCATCATGGGTATCGTTTTCATGGTTTTCAAGGGTGCTAAAGTCAATAGTGAGGTCAAAATGAAAATCATATTAAGTGCCCATGTAGGTTTATGTGAAATAAAATATTTTGAGTTTGACCTAAATATAAGTGATAAAATTTAGGCTTACCTATAATTACTGACTGCCTCGTTGGTCTAGTGGTCGCAAGAGCTACTGCTGAGTATGAGGTCCTGGGTTCGATTCCCAGGTCGGGCAAAGTGGTATTGGGTTTTCCCTCCAGGGAAATTCCTCCCTCCGGGTACACCTCTGCCTAACCCTACGGAAATTACAGGCGTGATGTTATGTTATAGTTTACGGAACGATATTTTGTTGCATTTATGTAAAGATAATAATTAATAAAACTAAAAAGAGATTAAAAGCTTTCTTTCAAGAAGATAAGATAATAATTTATTTGCTCAAACATGTGGACAATACATTCAACACAAATTGTCAGCATGCAAGAGATCAGACACAGACTCAGAACTTAATAAAAATAAGATCTCAGTTCAAAAGAAGATAATAATCATTGCAGAAAAAACAGATTAATTCTAATTGTCCCAATTTTGCGGTTGTCAACGGATATTAAAACTAATAGTCAAAATTTGTTCCGACCTAACTATTGAGTCTTGAGAAATAATTTCATTTTTCTGCGAAGTTTTTAACTTTTATTAAGGTTGACAGCTTCGGCAGTTTTAATGGCACAGTGGGAGACCTAGATATCTCAGAAACTGACTGTCAAATGTCATTTAGAAGTAATAAATTCTATTCTTGGGTTCCATTAACGTTTTAGTTCTCTAGGGAAAAAACCTTTATTTCAAGAACGGTTCTTATGAAATCAGTTGACTAAAATGTCTGAAAAATAATAAATGATACGCTATGGAAATAGTAATAGGTATTTAGGAAGGACGTAAACTTTTATTTCTTTTTATATAAAAAAATCCTGCCTATCCATCCTCATAAGACCTATTATTTTTTCCATTTCTCTTTAGGTCATGAACTATTTAAATTTCAAAAAATATTTGCACTAGGTTTTAAAGAGGAGGCGTGAAAATTGATTCGCTGTTACAATGTAATAAACTACGTATTTATTATTCCTTTATTCGTATGCAGAAAAGCATTAACAAAAAACTACACACTTGTAGGTCTTCATTAAACTTCTAAACACAGTCTTAGAAGATTTTTATGGCTCATTGATATTCACTAAATAAGGCGTATTTAAATGATTTATGCCTATTTATGCAAAATTCAAATCATTTAAAGTAGGTAGTAAACTATTTTATGGCTTAAAAACTTACAGAATCTTAAATAATACAATGTAATGCAACATTATACAATGTGGCTTTTTTAATTATTGCGTTGACTTTGTGGCTATATAGTCATAATATGTAGGCTAACAGTAACACCGGGTCGACGGCGCGTTGTGTTCCACGCGCGCCTCAAAGAGATGTCAGCAGATTTGAAGGGGTCCACTAGGGCCGATGCCTGCCGGGGTTGCGAAGAAAACCGAAAGGGAGTTCGTGGCCCCCGGCAACAGGGCAACCGAAGGAACACGGGTGGGTTTTAGTCAGTAAGAGTCTGACACGCCCTCCCGCTCCGCCCAGAGCGGGAGAAGTTATTTGATGATTTCCCACCCACAAAAAAAAAAGGCTAACAGTAACAGTTGAAGAATACAAGTCTTCATTTAAGACCAATCATCATCTCTCACTCAATCAATAAATCAATGAACTCAGCCTATCACAGTCCACTGCTGGACATAGGCCTCTCCTAGGCTACGTCACAATACCCTGTCTTCTGTCTTCCGCAGTCAGTCTGTCCCAGCCACCTTATTATGGTCGTCGTTCCATCTAGCTGGGGGGCGTCCCACACTACGATTGCCGATACGCGGTCTCAACTGCAGGCCTCGTCTGCTCCAGCGGCCATACATCGGTCCTTCGAAAAACATGGCCAGCCCACTGTCACTTTACTACTACTTGCCAGTTTGCTTACTCTGCAAACTATGTCGGGAACTCGGGTTCTGTTCCGGATATTTTCATTCCTGATTTTATCCTTCAAAAGAGACTCCAATACCTTAAATTGAATTTGTGGACTGTCAGTGTCAACTGTCAGTGTCCACGTGACGGGCAAGACGCATTGGTTGAAGACTATTCAAACGAAATGAAATGAAATTGTTTATTCTGTAAATAGGATATCGGAATCTCTTTAACACGTCATATTAAAAAAATAAGCTAGATGAGTTCGGCGTTACCTATCTGACTACTCTGAGAAAAACAGCCGAAAAAAGTCTCAGAGGTCGGAGTCTCTTTTAAAGTCCAGGTCATAATCTTAGTCAGACCAATGAGGACCATATAGATGAGTGTCTGAAATGGTCTTTTGAGGAAATAACCACTTAAATTTGAGTGGACCTGTCCAGTCAGTGCAAGCATTTGTATGTAATCGTGGAGCTCAACTCAGAATTTAACGAGCTCAACTCGACGAATCATACCAAAGAAAGGACATTTGGGTAGGCCGCATAAATTACTCAAACTGCCAGACCATAATTAAAATTAGCTGAGAAATAAAAAGAATAATAATATCCACATTGTCCTCAGATTCACAATAATTATGTAATTTTGAATTTGAATAAAAATTTCAACAATGTCAATGTGTACATAAAACTGGTATATTTTGATGATTTTATATAATAATTGAAATGTCAAGTTTTATGGTTTTATCACAAGACTTAGCTCAATCCTAAGCTTCAAACACTGCGGGATACTTCTTTCACTCACTAAAACTTAAATGAGACATGTTATGTTTAAATTATTGAATAAGGGCAAATCCACATGTCATTCCAGGCTTACAGTTATAGCGGAGATGAAAATGCGCAGAGTGGGCTAGGCCTAAACGTATCCAACGTTTAGGCCTAGCCCACTCTGCGCATTTTTATCACGCGGTTAATATTCAGTGTACGGAGAGGGGCTTGTGGCTAAGTAATAACAGCCGCACTGGTCGATGGATCCGATTTAGCTTGGCTTGCCGCGGTTGGTCCGTGGATGGGTGACCATCTTTACATACCAAGACTTTTCGTGTCTCGGAAAACATGTTAAGCTGTTGGTCCCTGCAGTCATTTGTAGATCTATGCCTAAAAGTCTGACAACCAGTCTTACCAAGGGGTTTCGTGTTACCTAGTAGCTAGGTTGTGGAGGCAGTTGCTCCATATGAAATACTGGTATTCAGCTGCATCCGGTTGGACTGCAAGTCGACCCCAACATAGTTGGGATAAAGCTAGGCAGATGATGAAGTACGGCATTGCAACGAGCGAGAATTTTAAATAGTCAGTGCTTGTAAATACAGAAGATACCATGTGTTGCAGAGTTGCAATAAGAATTTCGCGCAATTTTTAATCGCAGTGTGGGCTAGGCCTTAATAAAGTATTAAGTGATTGCCAAGATGATTGACATCCTATCATTTCAGTTTATGATATTTCAATCTGGCACGACTTAAAGCACTGATTTACTCGATTCTGAGAATTTAATGCATTTTATATATATATATATAATTTTTTTTTTTATATTTAAAGCGGACTAGACACTATCAATAATAATGACATCATTAATACTGTCATTCGTTCTAACATTGACTTACTATAATATTTAGATCACGTCATCATTCCAACCACCACATTATCAATAGTAATGACATAACTTGAATATAATGCCATTGTTACTGATAGTGTCTGGTCCGCAATAGTCGTCTTTAGAATAATATTTTTTAGGCAATGGCAACACCGTTCTGTCATATTCTTACAAAACTAAAAAAGCCTATAATGATAAATTTAGTAATTTTTTTTAGGTATAGTCAAACGCAAGTTCATGGTAACATGGTTGATAGCGGTTTACTTCAAGCATAACTACTGGCATGTGATTGACCATACCATGATTAAGGTTACATCTATAAATATCTTGGTCGATCTTTGGTTTCAATATGAATACATAACGAAATACTACCAACAGAATCTTCCATTCCCTAAGTAATCACTGTAAACATCACTAAATCACTGCTAAACTGTGTACAACACACTCAACATCGAACGCATAATATAGGCAAGCTATTCCATTACTGAAGTGATTTCCTCTAGCTAACAAAGCGTAGGCACGTTTATGTCTATCGCAAGTGATCTAGCTGACACTGTTGCGTGACTGGAACGAAATATAAATAGAGAGGTTAGAACAGAAGGTTCAGAAAATAAAGCCGTATGCGTGTCGAACAAAATGTAAAAGAGGAATGAAATTAAACTAAATAAAGAAATTATACTTTTTTTCTGTCTTAAAAAATAAACACATTTAAGGTTCATAAAAACGAAAATGAAATGGAAATGGGAGGCCGTCACCTCCTTCTGCGAAGCAGTAATGCGCGCGAAGGAGGAGGCGGAACGCGTGAGGGAGAGGCAAAGTTCACGCCCTCACGCCCCTAACTGCCGCAGGAGGAGACGCGCCACGGGGTACCCTAGCTTAGTTGCCGATACCAACTGTGAGAAACGGCCAGAAACTTAAAAAGAAGTTCATTTAAAAAAAATGCGTGTGCATCATTAGAGGCCCAAACAGTTTCAAAGGTTCCTTAATTTAAAAAAGCGTTAATCATTAGAAGGTCAATAAGTTTTTCAGACGATCAGTTCAATATTTTCCAAATAAAAGTACGACGTGCTTTCTGCAAGGAGTGGACCTTCTTATACTTTATTTCTGTTCTGATAAACATAAGTAAATAGATAGAGCTGTTTAGTTGCGTGCGAGATTTGCGAGGGAAAATAATTGTTAGGAGCAAAAGATTAATACGTGGGATAGTGATTTGGTTTTCCTTGTTAGTTGTATGGCAATCAAGTGAATTGCTTGAAGAAGATTAAGGTTAGTAGGTATGTATAGAATACCTAGGAGAGGGAGAGGAAGACGAAAGAAAAGATGGATGGATTGTGTGAGGAATTATATGAAATAGAAGGATGAGAAAAAAAATCAGCTTCTCCATACATTTTGATGAGTTATGCCAACATAAATATTCCCTATATTGATTTGTTGTATTGTACAGCTGATTGTTTTTTTCGTGATTTCAGGTTTGGTCTCGTAGTAAATGTTGTTCATAATGATGAGTAAAGTCACGTCTTTAAGTATCGGTCACTAATTACCAGTCACTCTATATATAAATATTGCTCGTTTATACGTTTTGTAATGACGTTCTCAAAAACGGCTCGAACTGTTTCGATGAAAGTTGCAATATAGGGGTTTACGGGGGTGTATGTTTGGCACTGGTTAAAAACTTACCCTGTATATGAATAAATTGAATAAATAGTTAGTTTTTTCATATTTTATTTCACGTAAGGGTGTTTTATCCACGATTATTTATGTAGAACACCCTTACGTCACTATCTGCCTAGCCTTTTCCCGAAGATGTTGGGTTCGGCTTCTAGTCTAACCGGATGCAGCTGAATACCAGTATTTTACATGGAGCTGCCTATCAGCTGACTTCTATAATCCAGTTACTGAAATGGGTAACACCAGGGTCAGCATCAGGGTCATTAGTCAAATTCCAGGCAAGTGCATTGATCCTATTAACTTTTAATAACAAGTCGTATTTTTTGTCTTTCAAACAACGTATTTTAATTAATGTTTTTTGGGATCGTGCCAGCAATGGGTTTACATTGCATTACGTCCTGTTATCTTGATTTTATTGCATTTTTATTCCTACATAAAATATAAAAATATGGTCGAACAGACAAATAGGTACTATGAAACTTCTTTCAAACAGCAAGCATTTTGTCAGATTTCATTATTTTTTGCTAGAATTCTGATTAAATACATTGCCATCCGTACAACAATGATTCGTGGTAAGAGTATCATATTTTTATTAGGCATGCGCCGAAATTCGTTTCACATTCGGTTTTCATTCACATTCAAAACAAATATTTCATCCCCACGCTATCCACGCCTCGCCTCGCCTCGTCCGTGAGAGTATAAAACCACCTCTAGTGCTTAAAATCTATAACCACATAGCATGACATGTTTTAAAATAAAACTTGTCAAATTTGTTAAACGAAATCTTATTACCTACGTATAGTATTTAAAATTTACCAAGGGCAGGTTATGGTGCAAAAACACCAAGGATTCTGCATTATCTGGCAGGAGTCTGTTATGTTTTTGCCAAAATTCGTATTCGGTTCAAATCACATTCAGGCTATTTTTTAGCTAATTTTTTACAGCCTAAATCCATGAGATAGTTATTTTTCTGAAGGCTGATGTCGATAGAAATTAAATAACATGTTCTGCAAGGAATATTAGCCCAAATAACAAAAATAATTTCCTTTAATAAATAAACATTAATTTCTAATTAACTTTAATTTCTTAAGAAATAAGCAGTACTTTTGTTCTCAAACTATAATTATGTTATATTATATGTATTTTACTGTGTGTGCATATATAATAAAATAAATATATAAATAATAAACTGACGTTTGCATAAGTTATATTAATATTTTACAAAACTTAACATAATATTACCCAACTAGCAAAAGCTGGTCTTATAAAAGTCACCAATGCGCTTTTGCTAACAGTTATTGTATTGGTAAATGAGTCTTGTAATGGTTTTGTAGTGTCTATCTAACAAGTCCCGATTTGGGCACACATTTCAAGACTTCTATATCTGCTGTGATTCTGTAAAAGCATTGTAACGTGCTAAATTATTCTTGATTTTATCTTGTGAGCGCATTAATTTATCCTAATCACAGCACACTTTGCCAATATGAGATAAAATTGCAATCAAAAGCATTTACTTTGCGAATATGGACATAATCTGAAAAGATTTCTTTAAAAAAGTATTTAATGTTATTTACGTTCCGGTCAACAGCAATTAGAAATAACTGATGCGTGCGTTGCGTTGTAAGTGAAATATTAATACGAAGTTAAGGTTTCTGTCATAAATGTTATGTGGGTTTTCGATACATTTTCAATGGCCCGCGATGTAATCCAGTTTTAAGTATTTTTGGAATTTATAAAATTTGGACACGGACTTGACTGAGACTATTGCAAGAGTTAAGTACTATTCCCATGCTTCTATGGGAGCTATTGCATTTTGGTTTGTGTGATATGCTTGCCATCTTGGACGCCATTATATAAATTGGGGTTCCATTGAAAGTATATGAACCTTTAAAATATAAATTAAAACCTGACATTTGTACGGGAGGGCACTAAAGTACATTGTTTCAAAATAAGGGAGCTGGTGCTAGGATCGGATGATGTATTCTACCAGAATAGGTCTCCATACATATTTTCGGATCTACTTACTTCATTTGAACTTGGTGTTGTTGGTGTTTATAGATTTCAACATTTTTTTTTCTTTTGAATCAGAATTATTTCCAGAAGAAATCGACAAGTCTACGGAACCAATAGCTTCGTCATCGTTGCGTTAAATCTAAGATTGCTCTTGTGCAAAAAAATTCTGCAAATCACGAACTTCTTCGTCTTTTTCTTTGTCTTGAAAATGTACAGAACCACTAGCTTTATTGTCGAAATTAAATTTGTCATGTTTAATCATAAAATAAGATTAATTTCAAAGTTTAAGAAAATTTTATGACGAATTTTTATCGAATCAATGTTAATTTTCCCATTACAGTCACCCGTTCTTAGCTTATAAGATTACCAACAAATTTTACACTAAGCTTTGCGTTTTCAAAATCAATATTCTTGTAGGAATCATATATAACGTACTTTGATAGAGTTATGCTAGTCTTAGTTAGTGCATTATAGATGCTTGAATATTTTGGAAAGTGATAAGTTACGAACGAATGCTAATATAGGTAGATGTCTTGTAAAAGTCATATGATTTAAGCATGTAAACGTTTTTGAGAGTTTTTTAGAAGATCGTTGCTCTTGATCTTGATAAGGCATTTGAAAATGCGTTTATAAGTAAGATAGGATTGACCAAAGCCATTATACGATAATTTTAAGATTCAAAGCATTCAAAGCTGCGGTAGTCAAGAGCATTTTGCTAGTTGGGTGGTTCTCAAATAATACTCGATACCCTAAAATATCTAACTGTTTTACTAATGCCCGTTTTCACTAAAACTAGGCATCACTTAAATGAATACACGTGAACTTATACATTTATACTTTTATAAGGTTTTCTTACTCATTATGTAATTATTGAATAAAGTAAGTTCGGTTCGTAATCTTGGCATATTGCTAGACTCAAAACTTTGCTTCGATTTGCATATCGAACAAATTGTAAATAAAGCATAATTATAAGATGTATGGATTTATAATGAGATCCACTCATGACTAAGCGGACCTCTTCGTACCTCTGCCTGTATAAAACCCTAGTCGGTTTCCAGCTCGAATATCCTGTATCCATCTGGAACCCGTACTATGGCAAATACATTGACATGATAGAAAACGTCCAACGTTGATTTCTTTGCGCAATGCACTACAGGTATCGCGACACTTATCTACAGTATAACGAAACAATTAGAAGCAATGACATCGTATAACATTGTTAATGGCAATTTTGTCTGTATAGATTTAAATAATGTATTGTGCTATGTAGTTCTCAGAACTGTCCATAGACGGCAGGTGCGTGCAGGAAAACTCTTTGCAGTAGGTACCTGCCGATCTAACACTGGTCTCCGTTCACCAGTTCGGCGAATGGCAGCAACCTACAATGAAGCATTCGAACTCATAAACATATTTACATGCTCTTTGAAAAGGTTTCGTAGCGGTTTTGTAAAGGTTTTGTATGAGACACTTGAACTCTCAGACTAATTGTTTGTTGTTGTGTTTTTATAATACTTGTTTATTCTGTTTTTATAATATTAGTGTAACTGTCATGCATGAACAGTTTACCTCCTAATGACTTTAAGGTTTTACTTATTAATGGTAATCTGTGAACAGCGCTGCATTATTATTTATTATTTAAGTTATTTATATTTTTCTGTGTGTAATATTGCATAATGAAGCTGTTTGTTGTTCCTATGAATAAAATAAAATAAAAAAATTTTTTTTGACTCAGTGCCGAAAATTGAAAATCCAACTGCGCGCTTTTATTAAGGCGGGCCGAGCCCGAGCGCAGTAGGCATACAACGCTTACCCCAGCCCCCGCAACGAGTAGCGATACGTAACAAATTACGATGCGCGGGAAACGCGACGCCAAGCGCACCGCTCATGAGTTCACGACCTCGCGTAGGTAGTAAGTTGGGTCACATAACAGAGCAATGCAGTAGATCAACTTGAATTGATTAATATAAGTTTATTTTATTTTATTTTTCTATTATGTATTTTTGAAGGTTATAGATAGATTAGGTAGGTATTGATTAACTTGAACCTAATGAATAATAATTAAAAATAAATATAATAATAATAATAATAATTTCATTCAAAACGTCTAACGGGCCTCTGCGAGTTGGCTTCGGCCCCTCGTACGCCTTCCAAAGGTCCGGGACCCTAAGATCTCGAGAAATGTCATAGACCCTATAGTAATAATAATAAATATATTACAATAATAATATATTTATTTACTCAAAAACGATTAAAAACAGTCTGATAAATGTAATTTACAATTTCTAAATACTTTTCCTCTTGCCAATAAACACTGAATAAAGTTATGCCTTGGATAACGTGTGTATAGCCAAACTAGCTAAATATATGTAGTTTTTATTTATTTATTTGTCATAATTTGATACAGTGTTTTTAGTAAGTAGTGTACTGCGCATAAACGAGCTTGTGCCTAAACGTTACCGAAAATAATAAATAATATTTTTGTAGGAAATGGTCATACTGTACATTTCTACACTATGGCACGAGTGTAAAAAAGTGTAAATATTATTATTTGTTGTGTTGTGGTGGCTGTGGGATACATAGCTTACTTCTAAATGAACGCCTAAATATTATTGCACTGTTGAATTTTCAACTCTCACGTAGGAAATACGCGCTTTTATTTAGGCATTTACCTATTTAGATGTACGATAAGTGAAACCGGACATATCAGCAGTAAATAACAAATATTATAAGACTAGGCAAAGGCTCTTATTATACATATTGAGATTTTATTAGGACTTTGTAACCTTGTTGAAATATTACGCAGGCGCTCGGTACTTTTTTATTACCTATCAACTTCGTTTATGCAGTTTGTCCCGCGAGTCGCGTAAACACGTACAGTAGGCCGCACGTCATGTCAGTGGAAACAAAACCAGTGTAAACTGGTCTCTTATTCTAATGAAACTCCGTACGTTGGGCCAGCTCAAGATTATAGTGTTATTTATCACTTACCACAGACGCGCGACGTGTGGTCGACTGTACAGTACCTACCTACGCTAATAAACATTATAAAAACCACCCGGACCAACTCAGCGCGGGATGAACTAACTACCTATTTGACATTTGAAAATAGTAAACCATTACAACATTAGTGCGCGTGGCGGCTTTATGCACTGCGATATAGGTTTCAAATTCACCTATTTACACACCTTGATGCGGTTGGTAAATCTATTCAGCGAGAAAAATATACCATTATAATTTTTGCGCGCGTGGCGTCTTTATTCACATTGTCATAGGGTTGAAATTCAACTGATTTACACACATATTTGCGTTTTGTAAAGTAAAATATAATACCTTTATATAATGTAGTGTATAATAATATTTTCAATTACCTTTTTTGTTTATTCAGCCTTCGTAGACCCAGCGATGACAACTATTTATTTTTTTTAGTTTTGCCCATTTTGTTTAAAAAAAATATAACTAAAAGTATCTAATAAAAACTAACTATTTACAACTATTAAAAATTTTAACTATAATAATTACCTATCCTAATACCTAACCCAATTCCTTATCCAGATATCCTAATCCTAGTTACCTATTATAATTTACAATATGTTTTTTGGCTCAGCCGGTAATAAAACTTAGCGGGGTGGCAGTCTTGCAAAAATTGGCACACGTCCGACCTCCAACACGTTCCGCTCGGGACTAAATGGCACCGGGCGAGCGCATGAAAAGATGAAAACGCTCAATTTTGGAATTAGTGGTATTGGTATTCTCATATTTCACATTATTTTGGCCAGTTTATATCACTTTTTTTACGACCTTTATTATGGTATAAGTTTTATTATTCAAAGCCTAATATAACTCAAATAAAAAAAATATTTGAACATAATTTAGACATGTTTTTGCGATTTAATTGGATGCAGTAAAGTGCAAGTAATCGTGTATCGCACGGCTGAAATATCTAGATCAAAGTGTGAAATATGTAATATGTTTTTTTCAAAATTTTAATCCGTGTTATCTACGAATAAAAGACAATAGAAAACGTCGTTTATACGGGTAACCCCGCCTTAAGCCTTTAATTTAGGTGTCGCCTAATGTTAGTGAAAACGGTGATAAGACTTCGGAATAAGTTTTACGATCAGCAACTGGCTTGACATTTACATTTTCCCGGACAGGATAATCTGCAGTACCAGAAATAATTTTACGCAGTCAAAGTCATCATAAAATGAAATGTCAGTGAGACCAACTTCACTTGTCGCATATGCAGGATGAAGTTTAATTGGACATCTATGAATAGAATTCATGGATATATGGATTCCAGGATTAAATCCTCAAAAGGTACCATACCTTGTGTCACAGCTACTAATTACACTTGCAGCTAACTAGGACAACCCAATAAACTTGAGTTTAATCTCTATGACAATAATCTCGGATTTCTCTGGAAGAGCTACTTTTAGTAGTGCAAAGCAGTAGTTATCAAAATGCATTTATAGTTTTGTAAATAAACTAATCCCTCAGGTACCTGTCCCACGAGCAAGCGACTAGCTATAAACGTTTTTCTCGCTCAAAAACGTACAATAGATTGTGTAGGTCCTGTGTAAATAACAGAGATACATATATTAAACGCTTGGTACATACATACATACATGATACCAGCAAGTAATCGCTCCTCACTGTCGCGCATTCGCTGCACTTTGGGGGTGGGACAGGTGCTTAACGTACAATCAAATCCGTGATATACACCTCAAAAGTTGAGCGCTGTCCCTGTGCTAACGTTATGGTCTAACTGAGGCTAATTCCGCGTGGTTGCGGGACAAAGTTCGTTCGCGTCGACGATTGTATCAACCAATTCGTATGCAGGTGTTCAAACTGACCCCGCGTCCTAACCAAAAGCGATCGTCGCGCAAATACACGATAGTCGCGTTCATTATGTCACATATTGTCCACAAAAATTGTGACGTGTGAACGCGTATTCGCGCGACGATTGCGTATTCGCGCAACGATTGCTTTTGGTTGAGACACCGCTTTAATGTGAATAGTCGAATTACTTTATCATTAAAACAATCGTTACACCACCATCTATAAGAAAAGAATCGATTTCTTCAGGTTGTCCTTCTCCTAGCCGTAATGTCATTTAGATTATTATTTGGATCATCGGTCATGATCCAAATAAGAATCTACATGACATTACGGCTATATTAAAATATACTAAAATAGTCGTGCATCTCGCTCAGTTCAGTGGGAAATCTCTCTCTAAGAACCAACTAATAGGTAGTCGAATCTGAATATCATATGAAGCGTGTCTTGACCTGTCTATATTCAAATAAACTATTTGCCTATTCATATAATCCCATGTCATGTAAAATAGTCACGTGACCACAACTATTCATGTGATCAGTCCGATTAGCTAAATAAAATGGCTAAGTTTCATAGTAATAAGTCATAACATTGTAATGTATTGAGATCATTCGTGTTTCCTGCATTCAATAAAGTTGCAGTTTACTTCCATTCAGCTTGATAGTGAACACACATCACAATACTTATACCTAGTAATGTAGACAGTAATAATGTATTTACGTACCTACCTACCAGCTGAATATAAACTAGCAATTAATGTAGCTTCGGCATTGTCGGCGACTGACTATCTGACTTCAACAACCCAGTTACTGGGTAACACGATACCCCTTGGTAAGAATGGTTGTCAGATTTTGGGCTTCTAACCATCCGTAACGACTGTCAAAGATCTACGATGAATGACAGCCGAGACCAACGGCTTAACGTGTTTTTCGACGCACGAAGGGCTCTCGATATGTGATGGATGGTAGCCCATCTACGAAGCGACCGCAACAAGCGTAGCTTAGCCTTCGATCAACCCGTGTAGCTGTTATCATTTAGCCGCGAATCCCACCCAGTTTTTAATTAAATAGGATCCAGTAATCATCATTCATGCGTGCGTGCGGCTATCATTCGTGGATCTTTGACAGTCGTTACGGGTCGTCAGAAGCCCGAAAGTCTGACAACCAAGGGGTATCTTATTATCCAGTTACTGGATGTGGAGGTCAGATAGGCAGTCGCTCCATGTAAAATACTGGTATTCGGTTGCATCCGGTTAGACTGGAAGCCGACCCCAACATAGTTGGGAAAATGCTAGACAGATTGTGTAGCTAATCTCTGCATAACAACAAGCAACCGACATCGAGTTTAATTAGCTATTAGATTTGTAATTAAAACTTTATTACACGCTCTTATTAATCGTGAATCAAAATTAGGTAATCATGCGCTTTTAGTACCGAAATTATATTTGAATATGACGATGCTATTCGATTTTAGAATTTAATGTCGAAATATTCATTTATCTTTTCAATTTAGTTGTCCTATGTGTGGTACAGTGATGGCCCAGTGGTAACGGCCACGAGTTACAAGTTGTACGTCGTAAGTTTGAATCCTAACAGGCGCTTTACTTTGTGTAAATTATTTCATCACCATTGCTCTCAATAGGGAAAACATCGTGAGGAAACCGGCATGTCCTAGAACCAAACATTCGAAGACATGTGGCATCTACCAACCCGCACTAGGCTGGCGTGTCCACCACGCCAGCCTAGTGCGGGTTGGTAGATGCATTACGGCCCCTCTCACTGTGAGGCGGACCGTGTCCCAGCAGTGGGAACAATTTAGGCCGATTATGCTATGGGGGGAATTTATGAGCAAAGTCCGACGGTTTTCTTGCAATCGGAAGCAAGCGAGTGGATGAAGTCAGTAGTTTGTAAGTAATCAATACAATCATAAGGATTTGATTTTCGACAAATATTTGGCTTCGCGTTATATCGCATTTGAAGCTCACATTGGACAAATTGTTATTCTCTACAATATCTATTCTAGTAAACGATTATACGCGGTATAAAGGCCTATATCATTTACATAATGGTAACAGTAATTAAAATATAGCCAATATTCATTAATGAAGCAATCAAGGAGATTTAGATACCTAGTAATTATTTAGGGTTACTTAAATCAACTTGGTAGTATCTATCAAGTTAGGAGATAGGATTTAGATTAATCTTAAACAACTGTATTCATACTTATTTCAATGCAGAAAGGTTTTATTTTGAATGTAGGTACTTTATTTGGCAATATCGAGCAGAGAATGTAACTTTGTGTAGGTGCAACCAACAAGCTAAATCAAAATTGCTAGCAATGCCTATATTTTTGGTACTAACAGAGAGATTTACCGATTCTATATATAAAGTTTAGGTGGTAATGTTTGTACTGACTCATTAGTGTTATGAGAGACCGGTTGTAATAAAGCTTCAGCACGAGGATACTCAAGATTTGTAAATGGACGGAGTTGTTGCAATCGTTTACCGTTGAAGTAAGAGTAATATAAAATTTACTAGTTTTGCTTTTGCTGATTAATTTGACACGACCGGATAGAGATCAGTTTTATTGGTATCATACAATAGTCCTCCAGACCGGATTTCGGCCATGGCGGCGAAGACCAGGCTTCGGTGCGGTATATATTATAATGCACAAGTGTGTACGCAGACACAGATGCACTCTCTCTCCCCTCACTCTCATAGTCCAATGGTACGGCAAACCGACACGACCAGAGAGGGATCAGGCGCAGGGCCATCGCCTTAACGTGCTTTCCGAGTGACGAGGGTATCACACTACCAACTTGCAAACTCCAGACTTTTACTGAAAAAGTCCTTATGGAAAAACCCAATACCACTTTACCCAACCTGAGAACCGAACTCAAAACCCTACGTTCAGCAGTCGCAAGAGCGTGCTCCTGTGTCTGCGCACACACTTGCACACTATAATATCTCCCGCGTCGATGGCTAGTCTCCGCTGAGAATGGCCGACATGGCTGAAAGTGAAGGCGGAGCAATAATCACGATAGAAAGAAATTAAATTAATCTCCACAAAGATCCTTCAGCAGTCAGCGCAGCTAACACCTTTCTGACTGAGAAATACAAAAGTGTTATTACAACAAACAGCATAATAAGCTATTCTCATATAGTTTATTGCACAGAGCACGCAATTGCCGCGCTGCCACCATCTAAACACTGCAGTTCTAAAAAAAATAATGGCGCCGAAACTGCGTTCTGCACACAACGTCTGTCAAGGACCGTCTTCAAATCTATCAGTTTAGGTACGTCATTTATGTCGCAGTGTAAGTAAATGGAGACACGCTTGATTTGTATGGAAAGGGTTGAAAATGCCGTCATTACTAGCGGCCGCCTAAGCGTGTCTGTGCTCTGTGGGTCATGTCGATAAGAGAAGAAGTGGAAGATCAAAAAGGGGGTCATTCATAGGTGATAGAGTATGAAATCTTTATGTTTAATAAACATCCATCTTACATAATATTTACAAAACTTACAGTCTTGAAATAATAATATGTACAAGTATATAAAAATAAGGGGAAATAATCATAGGGCTTCAAGATATTCGTCCGCATCGCTGTTAACAGGAAAAGTGCCCAAACGGCTGGCAGTATTGCCACGTTGTATAGCAATGCTGATTCTTTGGCCAATTATTTTGTTATATAATATTATTTTTTAAGGCCAAAGTGCACGAGAGAATTTGTCACATGGATATGAAGGTATTAGGGATTTCGTGAAATCCATAAAATAGCCGAAGAAATCGAATAGTAAATATTCGATCTGTGACATATTTGATGGCTTTGCCAGGCTTATATTTCTGTGTAAGTGATCAAAAGGACACCATCACTTTAAACCTTTCCTAGCCGAGGTTTGAAGGTAATCGATTGGAATATTCGACAG
This sequence comes from Omphaloscelis lunosa, assembly GCA_916610215.1. Lineage (NCBI taxonomy): Eukaryota > Metazoa > Arthropoda > Insecta > Lepidoptera > Noctuidae > Omphaloscelis > Omphaloscelis lunosa. The sequence goes on along the minus strand of OU744261.1, from coordinate 14,428,902 downwards.
CTTTACTGATTTTGTGGTATCCTTAGAGATTTCGCGAAATCTCTGATTTCCTTATTTATTTTCGACAGATATAAGTATTGCAATGGAGATAAACATGAAACGAATTTAATTCAATGCAAATAAACGAGGGTTTATTTGTTTGTATGCAAAAAAAAAACAATCTTCCTAGTCTTTTCCCAACTATGTTGGGGTCGGCTTCCAGTCTGGCTGTTTGCAGCTGAATACCAGTTTTTATATGGAGCGACTACCTAGAGCCCTATTGCACAGCAAAAATATCATTTAATTGCTATAGTTCTAATTTATGGTAATTAAATGAGATTTGTGCTGTATTGAAATAGGTAAGTAATGTACAAAATAACATGTTTTGTATGAAAACATGTTATTTTGTACAATACCTTACCTGTTATAATCATGTGATTTTTTATAACTAGAACTGGTCACCTGAGGTTTTAATGACTTCTTATCTGGTATTGCCAATAATTATTTTCCTTATAATTTAGTTTCTATATATAGAAATAATTTATAAAGCAGGTAAATTGTTGACATTTACAGCAGAAAAACTGGTTATTTTAAAACCGTAATACATAGTTGGTATACCCAACCTATTTATAAATAATTGCATACAACTTGCGTTTGACATCTAAACTAATATAGATAAGAGAAAAGATTTGATTTTTTTTGTATGTTTGTATGTTACGCTTTCACGCTGAAACGGCTGAACGGATTTAGATGAAATTCGGCAAATGAGTAGACCGGGTCTACCTTTTATGGTATGTCATAATATTATTTTGCATAATAATGGATAGCATAATCTTCATTTCGCTGACAATTTTTTGGCATACACTCATTTAGCATACATTGAAAACTCATAATTTTGAAAGTCAGAATCATCTTTTGGCATAAATTTCATATTCATAATAATTTAAAAGTAGAGTCATCATATTGCAGAAAGTTCATATAAACATGCAAACAAGTATAGACCATGCATGCAAGCAAGCATACAGCATGCAATCGAGCATGCAACATGCAGCAGGCAAGGTTTCTGTCACGGCTCCGGTCCTGCGAGGCTCCGACGGTCTCACGCGAGCTTAAATTACACTCTAGGGTTAGGGCAGACAAGACTACGTGGATTCGGTTTTGTAGTGATTCGTTTCTGTCACTAACTCTTGTAGCACAACATATTGACTTTTTAAGACAATATTTTAATTTTAGTAAAGGTTAGAAATGCTATTTTATGGAAATGCCAATATGCCTAATAAAATTATTCCAAATAAAATTCTGCCATCTGAAAAGTATGCCATTGTAAATTCGGACATATAAAAATTCGGCCAAAAACTAATTACACTAAATGATTTTTATGCCATAAAAATATTCGCGAAAAGAAGATTATGGTAAGTGTTTTATGCCAAATAAGGCGATTCGCACACTGTACCGCATCACGCTGCGTGGTCCGAGGCAGCCATAGCAAATAATCTGCGCGCGGGAACGCGTCGCGCAAACAGATTGTGTTTTCTATACAAACTGGTACTATGTTAAATCTGCTGCCCCGCGCCACGCTGCGTGATGCGGTGCAGTGTGCCAATCGCCTAAGTTTTGGAGTATCAAAATTGTGCTATATAGAAGGAACCCGCGTAGACCATGACCTGGATTATCGTCTGTCTAGAAGTTATAAATTACACCACAGGAATTTACTTCCGGGATAAAAATATTATTTGTCCTAACCCAGGTCATGAGTGTCAAATTTAATCGAAATCCTTTCCGCCGATAAGGCGTGAAAAGTTTACAAGGAGAGACAGAAAAAGTTACTATCATATTTATAATATCAGTATGGAAGCATAGATTATTATTGCCTCCAAAATCAGAGGGACATACTAGTACCTCTACTACCACTACTATCATGTTGCGGAGGAGAGAATGTTATTCTTGATCGAAATTGACAAGAAAACAAGTACAATTTTAACAGTAAAAAAAAAAAAACATTCCCTCGTTTTTCTTTCCTCTCTTTCCATCACCAGACCCTATTCACCATCTATCTATAACCTATTCATTGAGCCAGTCAAATGAGTCCAAACATGGTGCCTGTGCTGTAAGTTGGTAAGGGAGTTGGGTATCCTGCAAATTCCAGGTGAGGCTGCAGCATCAGTTCAAGGTGACTATGTTCTTCTAATATCATTGAAGTAACATAATACCAAATTTCAAATCAATCAGACCCGTGGAAGATACTCATCAACTAGAAAAAAATATTCAAGCGGCTCAACCGATTTTGATTAAACATGTCTAAGAACCATTGCTAGAAAACTTGCTTTCAAATTAAAAATAAAACAGTGGCAATCCGGGAGTGCCAACAGAAGTGAAAACTTGAAAAAATATCGGGACCGCGGTAATCAACGCGTTGATGTCTTTTTAATGATCAAAGGCTGGTGTCATCACGGTGTTGTGAAATTAATGGTTTAGTCCCATCTCAAAAATGCCCAACGCGCTTAAAGAAGTTTTCACTTCAAAAAACCGCATTCAAATCGGTTAACCCGTTTAAGAGCTAAAGTGCCACAGACAGACACACATATCGGTCAAACTTATAACACCTCTCTTTTTGCGTCGGGAGATAACAAAAACAAACGCAATAAAAGCCATGTGTAGAACCGAGTATTACGATAATATTGAAGCTTGGAACTAGTTCAGATTTGATGTCCAGCCCACGTGAACATTTATTTTAGCCTTGGTACATACAAGTAGTTACACGGTAATAAATTAACGTATTTAGTAAAGTACTGCTAAAATGTTTATTTTTATGAAACACTTGTCAATAAGTACTGGTAAATGAGCTATTTGGTAAGTAATGGCTAATTTTGGTAAGGTTGTGTGAATTCTTGGAACTATGATTGACGTGATAAATTTTCCCTTGGTTTCGTCATCGCCTTTAGGTACTTAATTTTTGGAGGTGTAGGTTTTTGACGACATAGCTCACAGAATAAGCAAGGTGAAGTGGCATTATAGTCCGGCCATATTTGCCATAGAACCAATCACCGCCGAGGTAGACGTTTTCTTGAGTGGACACCACGAATTGGCAAACGTAAGGTAAGACGCCCTTAGGCTACGAGCGACGATCTTTAGACGGTGGCTGGTAACAGTTGGATTAGGGGTTACCAAGAATCGAGCTGAATGGCGTGCAATTGGAGTGGCCTATGTCTACTGTAGGTTGTTTATGAAGATGAAGAGGCTTTATAGGACGTCGTCTGCACTTATTATGAGGTGCATAGTGTATTGCCATTAGATTGTGTCGGATGTACAATAATATGTCAGATTACAAATAAAATCAACACAGTTTTTTTAAGTGAAAACTTCGTTAGACGCGTTATTTCATAGTTTAGTAAGTTTTCACCTCTGTCTGCAGTTCAAAGGATGGTGGGCGATAATGGTCCCAGTTCTGCCAGCCACTAAGTGTGAATTACTTAAAAGAGCAAATTACACTGAATCACTATAATTTTATCAAAATATATCAGAATATTGCAGCTGAACGTAGCTCTAAATATGTCTGAGAGGAACCGATCTACGTGTATCTAAAGTATTTTTCTCTATCTGCTGCTTAGCTGAGAGACCCTTAGTACTATAAAGCTGTAATTTAACATAGGTATACATATTAATCACGCCGATCAAGAGATAAAATAAAATCAAGAAAAATATTTTGTTTTGGGGTATCTTGCCTGTCAGTAAAGTAGGTTTTTTTTTTCTCGCCAATCTCATAGTGTCGTTAGAAAGTTAAAAGAAAGAGAAAATTCATCTCAACTACGGAACCCTTCATTGTGCGTGGTCCGACTTGCACTTGACCGGTTTTTTATTGAATGACTAGCTGCGCCCCGCGGTTTCACCCGCATAAGTCTCGATCCCGTAAAAATATCGGGATAAAAAGTATCCTATGTCCTTTTCCGGGTCAAGGTCTATCCATATCCCAAATTTCATCCAAATCTGTTCAGCCGTTTTAGCGTGATGTCGTGACCAAGGGAAATAGGGATTCATTTTTATATATATACGAGTAGATTTAACAATAATAAAACAAAACTAACATTGTCAGAACTGAATAATTCTGGAACAGATTTTGATGCGCCTTGGCCTGAGTAAAGGAAGAAGTAATGTCTTCAAAACTACAGGAGTTTTAACTGTGGCGGTACTGGGACCAGAGCCCTCATTACGTCCTAACCTAACATTGAAATAACGGAATAACCTTGGAACAGATTTTGAAGCGCCTTGGCCTGACTAAAGGGAGAAGTAATGTCTTCACAACTACAGAGGTTTTAACTGTGGTGGTAGTGCGACCAGCTGTTGAAACTGCCCCCGTTACGACCTAATCTAACCTAACATTGTCGGAACTGAATAACCTTGGGACAGATTTTGATGTGCCTTGGCCTGAGTAAAGAGAGAAGTAATGTCTTCAAAACTACAGTGATTTCAAATGTGGTGGTAGTGGGACCAGCTCCCATATGATTTTGCCAACCGTCCTTTTAAACACAATTAATGTTTAGCCTATAAAGTAAGGAAAAATTTAAATATTTAAGTCCAATTTTCTAGATATACGAACTGTATAAGTAACGCTGTCATTGCATATTATTTATATAGGACCGTGTATTTAGAAAACTAGACTGAAATTGCGGTATATTTTAATTTTTTCTTGCTTACTTTTGCAGTTCATGCTAATTTTCGGCACTTTACCTACCTAAACATATAGTAGATAGGTAGGTAAATTTGAATTTCATACATAAATAAACAGTTTGTAAAATTTATTCATCACTTGCCCTTTTTTACATAGATAGGGACTCAATACTCAATATCTTTATTGCTTTACCATAATGTGTATTTAGGTGGTAGGTCCATAATTTAGATAATTATGGACCCTGTAGGGTACAACAAAGAGAGTAGGAGAGAGGAAGCACTGTTTTAGGAGATCATTAAGTTGTTTTTGTGGGAATACGTTTTAACTTACATTTATTATCAAAGTATGGAGATCGCGAATAAGATACTGCCATTTCGCTTAACTATTATTCACTAGGTGCCTAGTGAACCTATCTAATGGAATACGTGGAATACGTAAGCACAATCACTCTCTTCGAAGGTTACTTGTAAAATGGGTAACAAATGAAATCACTTGTCATTTAAACTACATTGAAATTGAACGAAGAAGCAATAACAATTATAGGTATAACCTGTGGGATCTCCTTAGGATGCCGCAGATAAACACACAAATCCACACGTTTTATTAAACTGATGTAGGTTCAGTATCAGTATCGGGGTATCTACCAACAAAAATAAATGAGATCCCATCAAAAAACTTAACATGTAAAAAAATGCAAGTCTTGCAACGCAGTTCGTCTACCGTAAAAAGATGTGAGATCTAATTAATGTAAAGCTAAGTCTGTTCGTTTCCTGCCGGGGTTGCGAAGAAAACCGAAAGGGAGATCGTGGCCCCCGGCAACAGGGCACCTGAAGGAACACGGGTGGGTTTTTTCAGTAAGAATCTGACATACCTTCTCGCTCCGCGCAAAGCGGGAGAAGTTATTTGATAATTTCCCACCCAAAAAAAATTTCTGTTCATTTATTCAGTACCTATCTATTTGTCATCTTTATTTCTTTTCTAAATATCCTCATACACTGACTTATTAATTTAAATATGTGAGCACCATGTATTTATCACATAATTAAATTATCTGTCGTTGCTTCATTTTTAATTCTTTTTACCTAATGTGGTATAGTGATTTTATTCTAGGTGCATCGTCTTCACATATAATTATTTAACTAATGTACATACTTTTACAAACTATTGTAAAATATTTTAAAAGAGTAACGGTGGAGTTTCAAGATATCACATCTTTTTACGGTAGAAGAAATGCGTTGCGAGACTACAATTTTTTAACACGTTATGTTTTTGATGGGATTATTTTTTTTCTACTCCCATAAATGCTTGATACTTGTATCAACCAAACATAATAATAGTCAATACAGTTTCATATATGTTTTACATTGATAGCATGTTACCACTATTTTCTAGCTAAATTGCAATATGGTATACCAAGCCGCACTAACGAAACTTTTATCGACAGATTTTTTTTTTACAAAAAATCAGGATATCAAAAAACATTTCAAGCCATCAAAATAGAAAAGCAAAACAGACAAAAACGGCACACGTTAAATTTTAACAGACCATTTATAGGCTTTGGGAACATTCATGAACGTATGTGTCTGTTTGACCAGCTATATTTTATTTTTCTTTATCAATTGTACTTTTATTTTATTTTTCAATGAAGTAAACATTAAACGGACACACGTTTATAGAATTTGCGAATGATTTGCTGTCATCCATTGTCGAAATTAAAACAAGAAAAAAAAAATTACATTCGAAGACATGTAACATCTACCGACACGAAGAGAGGAGACCTATGTCCCAGCAGTGGGAACATTACAGGCTGATTATGCATTGACGAATTCAATTTTTTTTTGTAAAACTCTTCATCAAATCACGTCACGTCCTATTATTTATAAATTTTCCATATTGGAATAACGAAGAATCGCAGTTCTGGTTTCGCTTATATACAGAAGCGTTCTTGCATGTATATTATATGAAATAATTATAGGACCTATACCATATCTCCCGAAGGTATTAGCTTTTTTATTAAGGTGCACAAAGAAAAAAAAAATTGTTTCTTAAATATTTCAAAGCAATTCAAGTATAATATGTTAAGAACCGTGCGTGTATGACCAGATGTATGTATGTGAACGTAAACGAAGCAAAAGGAGTTCGTAAGGAGCGTAACAGGTGGCGTTCTATAGTTTCTCCCTCCCCCATGGGAAGAAGGCGTGAGTGTATGTATGTATGTGTGTATGTAAAGAACAATCAGAAAATTTGGTACACTAACGTTTAAGATTACAAAAAAAAGTGGTGGCATTCCGGGAGTGCCGACATAAGTGAAAACTTGAACAAGATCACCTTGGTGGAAGAAAAAATACTTGTATGGAACATTCATCCGTGACCTTATCTAAATAAAGAGCACAATCGTGTTTACAAATCTTTGAAGTAAAAATACTTGCATAAACATTGATCTGTAACATCATATAAATTAAAGTAAAAATACTTGTATAAACATTGATCCGTAACTAAATATAAATAAAGAGCACAATCGCGTTTACAAAAATGAGGTGTCGTCATGGTGTCGCGAAATCAATGGTTTAGTCCCATTTCAAAAATGCCCAATGCGCCTAAAGAAGTTTTCACTTCAAAAAAACATTTTATTTAGAACTTCCGCGTTTAAATTGCAATCGGTTTAAACTGGAATCTCTACCTTGAAATGCAAACATAATCTGTTCACTTTTGTGTTTAACATCCCTGAATCAAGTAAAAGTGACTCATTTCAGAGACCGTATCTCGCGAAGGTATTAAATATGAATGAATCTTCTTTAGGTCGGGTCAACGACTCGGAACAGCTGTTACACAACACTTTTGGGAGTACCGTTCATTCAAAAATTGACTTTAATATTATAATGTTAAGATTGAAAATTCAGTGTAGTTTTTGCTCAGGTAATGGTTCAGTTCAAATCAGTTTTCTTACTAGGATTATCGTTAAGTTTATTGTTCCGGAAGATTGCCTGCGCGTGCGATATGTTATTGAATGCATTTTTAATTTCCACGAGCGCTTTTTCTTTGTAGAAAATTGAGGAAAACGGTTTCAAAAATTGCGGAAATTGTTTGTTGTATTTTTCATCGTCTGAATCTATGTAAAACTTCAAATGTTGTAGTCACGGATGTTCGTCATTTCTTTCAAATTAATTAACTTGTTATCGTTATAATTAAAATGTCCATCTCTGCATAAACAAATTAGGTTATGGAAAGTTATGTGTGAATAATAATTTAATAACAAGAACGACTACTTTAAAAAGGGCCCGATAAATTAATTTAATAGCACCATTAATTTTGTTAATTATAAAAAATCAAAATGAGAACAACATACCATATTTGTATCTTGATCTCATTGGAGTGGTTACATCGATCGAGAAAGATTTAAGATTATAATGAATAATTATAGACACGTGGACTAAGTATTTACTCAAATAATATCGACAACCCTAAGTCCAATATACTAAACTTTCAAAGAGACTTATTGCTGCTTTTCTCCTAAAAGAGAAACAAATCTTTATCAGAAGCACAAAGATAGATTGTTTAATTCTAGAATCATTAATAACAATGGAGCATAAGTTGTAAAACAAGCATCTGTCCGCCCAGTCATTGTTGATATCGTTAAGTGGAGAAATGGTTATTAGGTGTTATTTAAAGAAATTTTAATTACCTTGTAAATATTCTTTTATTTGAGCCGACCGCTGAGAATGCACTCGTAATCATTCGTTAGCATTTTTAACGGCCAGTGGCTAAGTTACATTTTAATACCTGACCAGCAACAACCAGCAGAGCATTTATGTTAAAATAAACCCAGGAACACTGTTAAGGAGTCGGTCATCATCATTATCATCAGGCTTGAAACAGTCCACTGTTCTCTAATTGCACGCCATTCAGCTCGATTCTCGGCTACTCTTATCCAGCTAATACCAGCCACCCTGCGAAGATCGTCGCTTCACCTAGCCTGAGTGCTCCCTACTTCCGTTTGCCGATTTGCGGTCTCCACCTAAAAACACGTCTACCTCATCGGTCATTAGGTCTTGGGTTAATATGGCCGGCCCATTTGATTACCTCTTCACTTTGCTTATTCTGTGATCTATGTCCTTAAGGAGTCGGTCAGTTAGTCACAAAGTTGAAGCTGGTTACCCGTTCTAAAATCTAGGTAGATCTCTATGGAGGAGAATGAGCAAGGAACTCCATGGACTATTAACTGCACTCCTTGGAATAAGCCTAATAAATCCACTACTGGGACTACTTCTGAGCATGAGGTTCTGGGTTCGATTCCCAGGTCGGGCAGAGTTCTATTGGATTTTTCAGGCAAGAATTTCTCAGTAGCAGCCCGGAGTCCGTATTTGTGCCCGGTTGATGGAAATAGGCTCGTCCTGTATTACAGGGGACTTAAATATAACTGGTGAAATGTGGGTGTACGGTAGGTACTCTTCTGGCTAACCCTTCGGGGAATACACGCGTGATGTTATGTTTCTGTGTTATTTTGCACAAAAGATTTAGGTTCTTCAATTTGGAAAAAGTTTAAGGTTCCAGTAGATTTATCCAAACAATTTGATAAAAGGGTATGTTTGGTCGGATGCGGTCAACATAGATCCGGCTATTGTGAAGTATCTTGGATGAAGCCGTAGAAGAGAGTAGAAGAACTTTGCCAGATAATTAAAAAAAACAGAGGCACTCCGGGAGTGTTGACAGAAGTGAAAAATGGACAAAAAATCGGCACCATGGTAATCAACGTGTTGATGTCCTTCACACACCGGCAAAAAACAAGTGTTGATGTCTTTTTAATGGCCCAAAGGTGGAGTCATCACGGTGTCGCGAAATCAATGTTTTAGTCCCATCTCAAAAATGCCCAACGCGCCTAAATAAGTTTTCACTTCAATAATTATGATGATGTTGTATTGTTTTGGTCATAGCATAAATAAATGATAGAAATAGCTTTTATGACAGCTCTTAAATTGTTTAAGACATCTCAAGTTAAAGTTTGTTTATATTGCTTAACATTTAACAACCACGTTTTAATCTTGAGTAGTATGACAGAGTCGTAACTCGTAACTTAATAATTGAAAATGTTTACATACAAATTTATTTTTATGCTTTTGATAACTTTACATCAACTCATAACCTAGTATTGGAATGAAGTTCTAAAACGTATACTGGCTCTATTAATATAGACCACCTTCTCAATAACTGCATTTGATTCGTTTTCAATCTTCGTAAGTATGACCGCGCATAGATTGCCCAAATGTTACCCATTCGTCATTTTAAAATGGTTACCCATTCGTTAGCGCAGAGAATTGAGGGCTCTGTCTATGTTGTTTTCTATACTCGACAAACCCACTTCTCCTTCTTACCTGACTTCCCATGTTCAATACTTATTGCTCTGCCCATAGTAAAAATCTTCGTTCCACCAACAATCGTCTTCTACGAGTCCTTCTCACCGCTCTGGTTTCATTCACTCTTCTTTCTTCGTCCAGGCTGTCTTTTCCGCTTCCTCTGAACATCAGGACGCAACCAGTCGGTTATCTTTTAAAGTGAAGGCACGTGAACATATTCATAAGAAGTTGGCTGAATCATCCCAGCGCTGATTTGCTGGATTCGTTTTCTCCTCTACCTATCGTTATTTCTCCCGACTAAGTTTGTTTTGTTTATTATGTATGTGTGTATTTATTCATTTTCGAAATATTTATCAATTATGTTGCATCTGCCATGTTTTGGTAGAAAATGCCTCAGGCATCAAGTCTACCTTGGTATAGTATTTTTTTTTTACTTGTGCATAAAGTTTTAATAAATAAATAATATAGAGCCAGTACACGTTTTTAGCTGACTAGAGTGATAAAAGTTTTTCTATCTTAAGATACAAAAAGTTTTATGACTTGAAACTTGAGACCATGCTAGATGGTTCTGTATAAATAATACTCAATAAGTCCCCCGCCACGTCTGTCTGTCTGAACGGGATAAACGCAAAAACTACCGAACGGAGTTTCAAACGGTTTTCACCAATGGATGGAGTGATTCATGCGGAAGGTTTTAATGTGTTGTGTAAACTGGCTGAAATTCATTAAGGTGCTATGTAAATTGGCTGAAATTTGATGATTATTGTTGAAGATGTCGGAAAAAATCATGCCGACTGGGAGTTTTATTGGTGTTCGCCGCGAAAATCGTTAAAGTTACACAAAATGTATGTTCCTCAGTATTGTTCATCTTGAAAATTTCAACAAAAAGTTTGCGATGGCACATTATGTCTATTTCTAAAGAGGAGCCGGAAATAACAATTAAATTTTTATCAAATTCTGAAATATAATAATGGTTACTTTACCATTACTATCTTTCAGAATTTGATAAAAATTTCATTATTATTTCCGAAGCTATTTTGACCGGTATTATATTAATCCTTATCGAATGAAATATGTTGTTTAAATTGACATTTAATTTAGATTAAAATATGTATGGACATCATATAATTTAAATAAAAAGTTTAAGATCTATCACAGATTTAAAATTACGCGTATCAAAATAATTATGGTTGACGGTAATCCGGGCGCAGCGGTAGGAGTCAATGACCTTTTCCTCAGCTATTAGATATGTAATCCCAGTAGTACGTTCCCGTGGGATACTTTGCGACATCCACGCGGGCGAAGCCGCGGGTAAAAGCTAGTACATTACAATTTTTATACTTACAGTGAAAGAAACTTCGTTCCAACCGCGTTGCTCACGACAACTCCCAATTTTTTTTTCTGAATATTCATGTCGCCACACGAGACTTCTCCGTATGTGACATTGTGACATCATTATTACACAGGGTTATTGGTTATATTACGTCGGCGATCCGTTAAGGGGATGCACGAGAGGTAATTTCTAACCAAATGAACCCTCATGACCCCTTTTTTTTTGTGTTGGAAATCATCAAATAACTTCTCCCGCTCTGGGCGGAGCGGGAGGGTGTGTCAGACTCCTACTGACTAAAACCCACCCATGTTCCTTCGGTTGCCCTGTTGCCGGGGGCCACGATCTCCCTTTCGGTTTTCTTCGCAACCCCGGCAGGCATCGGCCCTAGCGGACCCCGTCAATTCTGCTGACATCTCTTTGAGGCGCGCGTGGAACACAACGCGCCGTCGACCCGGGCCTGGTCCTTATCGGACGGTGAGCTACCCATTGCTCACAGTCCGCGAGCCCGCGCCTACGGTGGCCGGAAATCGGCTTGCGACTCCCGACGCTCTGGGCGTCTCCTGCGGCGGTTAGGGGCGTGAGGGCGCGAGATTTGCCTCTCCCTCACGCGTTCTGCCTCCTCCTTCGCGAGCATTACCGCTTCGCAGAAGGAGGTGACGGCCTCCCATTTCCTCTCGCTCCGTACCATGGCCTGAACCAGGGCCGGACGCGAGAGATCACCGCCGCCGATCGCCTCCACGAGGACACGGCGATGCTCCGCCCAAGCTGGGCAGACGTCCACCGTATGCTCCACCGTGTCCTCCGGGCGATCCACACAATGGTGACACCCGGGCGTTTCCTCCCGCCTTATCCTGTGCAGGAACCTCCCGAAACAGCCGTGTCCGGTGAGGACCTGCGTCAGGCGGAAGGTGAGGACGCCGTAGCGCCTCTCTAGCCACTCCTCAAAGAGGGGTCTTATCGCCGCACCCTCATGACCCCTGTGGCAATTTCAACAATTTTTGTCATTTTATATTTTAAAATGAATGAAATATAAAATGTCAAATGACTCGAAATTTTTTGACATTTGCACAGGTGACAAAAGGGGTCATTTGCTTGTAAATGATCTCTCCTATATCCTCTTAATAGATTGCCGACGTAATATAACCAATAACTCTCTATACAATATTATAGACCTAACCCTGCTTTTTATGCAAAATGCAACAATGTACCTAGTGTCCCACTGTTGTGCATGAATCTTACCCAAAGTCTTCCAGACTTCTCTATGGATTGACTTTTCTAGCCAATCTATTACGAATATTTCCATAAACGAACACATTTGTTCCTATCTTTTCACAATAAAAAAAAAAACTATTTCTAGATTATTTCCTGGATCTACATTAATTCTGTCTCCCAATTTCCGTATTACTACTGGCTGCTAACAGTTCATCGAGTTTCATCAGCTTATAATTATAAAACGCTGTACATCAAAATCAAGCGCCGAGGAAGGATCGTGAATTAATAATAATTATATTATCGGCTGCATCGCCAATATTGTGGTCTTTGTCTTGTGTATTTGAGTTAAGAGATGAGTTAAATGACTGTGAAACTGTACACATTATGAAGAAGTTATAGTTAAATATTTTATTATAGTTTTTGACGTTTTTTTAATTAATTATAGGTTCGCGTTTGACCACTATCTCAGCTGATGGTAAGCGGTAATGTGGTTAACGATGTCAAAGTCAAAGTCAAATCATTTATTTCAAATAGGCCCATGTATGGCACTTTTGAACGTCAAAATTTACAAAATAATATAATTGATTCTAGTCGCCCCTTCCAAAAGATAGTTTTCGTATGGAGAAGAATGAGCAAGAAACTCCACCGTTACTCTTTTAAAATGTTTTACAATAGTTTGTATAAGTACGTACATTAGTTAAATTATATGTGAAGACTATGCACCTAGAATAAAATTACTATACTATATATAGCAACGACAGATAATTTAATTATGTGATAGATACATGGTGCTCACATATTAACAAACATTGTAAAAGTAGACGATTTTCCTATTTTTTTTTAAATTTATAAGTCAGTGTGTGAGGAAGTAATGGAGTAAGTACCTAGAAGTAACCAAGACAAAGTCATGCGAATTCATCGCTTTTGTAAAATGTTGAGGTTTCTTTCAATAAGTCATGGAACTCTTGCAGACATTTTCAGTACATCTTATGACTTCCTTGTCCTGTATGGACTTAAAAGAAACAAACGTTAATTTAACTACTTAATTTTCTAATAATCGTTAAAGAGTTCGTCGCTTTAGTAACTATTTTCAAATTAAAACCATATTGAAGTTCATATGACGTAAGTAATTAACAAGTATTCCTCAATACATTCAACAACAAAGTACCCACATACAACTCTAAAACAAAATTCAACAAAACATTATTATAAAACGCATCCACTTCCTGAGACCGCTTCAGCGAATAAGATCAAAGAGAATGGTATAAACAGAACAAAGTTTATCCAGACAAAGGCGACGAAGTTTGTTACACAGTAACTTGTAGTGTGATGTAATTTCGTCAAAGACAATGTACGAATATTTCGGGAGTAACAACTTGAGAGTTATCTTCAAATCTGAGGAAAGGATTGAGAGTTAAGCTACGGGGAATAATTTATTGTAGGTAGCAGTTCTTGTATCCTTCTAGGAATCTTTTGTCTTATCTGCTCTGGATTCGAAAGAGGGTTTGACGGATTAAGCCTTTTCATCTGTTAGTCAGTTATACGTGACTGTGATTTGGTTTCCGTAGGTACGTCGTTTTCGGGTGACCACTGAAAAATAGCGCCGTGCTGTGGGTCCCCAAGCACAACATCATGCTGGTGGAAGCCTTCTAGTCACAGTCAAGACGTGCAGCTGTCGACTATTTATTTTCTGTGCTCATAATTATAGTTTTTGACGTGTAATATCTTTCCTCTCGCTTTCCTGCTATCAAAATCTAAATTAAAATCTAAATGATCAAATCTGGGTGAATCTGCTACAGGGACACCTCTGCCCAACCCTTCGGGGAAACAAGGCGTGATGTTATGTTATGTTATGATCAAATCTGTGGGAGTGATTTCGTGAAAAGGGACGGAAGTATGTCACAGTAAGCCAGGGAAGCGCGCGCTATTTGATTTGACCAATGAGCGCGCACGTTGCTAGAGAGCCGTCAGAAACGACCTTGACGAGGCCCCGCGCCTTTAATGTTGCATAATACCAAGGTGAGATGTCTCATGTTACGCATCATATGCGACTAGTCTAAGGTTCGCTCGTGTTTTTGTTTTGTTTTTGGTACTAAGTATAAATATCTGGATGGCTTTTTCTAAAAATGAAACCTAGCTAGATCGATTTATCGCCCCCGCAACCTTACTAAATTTCATGAAAATAATTGGAGCCGTTTCCGAGATTCAGATATATGTATACAAGAATTGCTCGTTTAAAGGTATTCGATTTATTTGAGTTAGCTTATCTTCTGCACGTGTTCCTGTGGCAATACAGCAATTTTTCTTTTTTTTTTCTTTTCTTTCGTAGCTCTCATGCGAGTGTATGTACCTATTTCTATATCACTCGAGTCATTCTTTTATCATCAGCTTGTAACAGTTATTATAGGAACCAATTAAACTAAAGAATCATTCTAACGCGTTAAACTCTTTAAAATTCCGAACGAATATATTTTTTTTTTAAATACTTGAATGATTTGTGTTCATTATAGGTGTCGGGTACCGCTAATTACTAGTGACCAATACTTTGCTATGACAAGACAAAGGCACCTACTGAAGATGGTGGCTATTTAAGTGGTAAGTTTACTAGAAACACTTACTGTCTGAAGCCATCATCTGCCTATTCTGTACCCAACTATGTGGGGTCGGCATCCAGTCTAATCGGATGCATCTGAATACCAGTATTTTACATGGAGCGACTGCCTATCTGATCTCCACAACCCAGTTACTGGGTAATACGTGATACTCCTTGGTAAGACTGGTTGTCAGACTTTTGACCTTCTGACTATACCCGTAACGACTGTCAAAGATCTATGAATGAGAGCTGGGACACAACTGCTTAACGTGCTTTCCGAGGCACGGTATCCTATACTATCAAACGAGCCATATTTGTATATATATTTATTTGTTTGCATATAGATTTCTACTCACGTTCTCGAAATCGGCTCAACGATTTCGATGAAAGTTGCAATCTAGGTTTACGGGGGCGAAAAATCGATCTAGCTAGTTCTCGTATCTGGGAAAATTAGTTTGCTCCGTCTTTTCACCCGAGCAGAGCTCGGTCGCCCAAAGTTTAGAACAAGATAATGAATAACATGACATTATTGACATTAGAATAATGATCATGGCAGCATGGAATTAGTAAGTACCTACTGTCATGGCCTAATGGAATTAGTAGGTACTATCCTATACTATTAAATGAGCATTCTCTATTTTCACCAGAGCAGAGCTCGGTCGCCCAGGTACTGTAAAGATGATCACTCGTCTACAGACCATTCGCGGCAAGCGTAGTTTCACTCACTATCTCAAGTCATACCTCAGTAAACAAACCGTCCAGTCCCCATTTTCTGTCGTTTCAAAAACGTTAAAGTAAAACAAACTCAGTAATGGCATATTGTGTTGTGCTATTTTCACTCGACAAACTTTAGTTTGCAAAATTAAATGTGCGGACGAAGCAAATAACGTGAAACTCCAGCGCACCGGAAGTGATAATGCATTAATGGTGGTTGCTATTAGCTTCCGCTTGTGAATGTGATATATTATTACGGTTTTCTCTTACCAGTTGAGATTGTTAAAAAAGCTGTTTTGTTTCGGTTTTCAGGACTATTAATGACTGAAAGGAAAGAATAAATTTATAATTTACTATGCATAAATAAAATTGCACTTTAAATTTAAAAAATATACGGTTATACTAAAACCAAAAGCACAGAAGGTTTTCGAAAGAAAATAAAAATAATAATCAGGAAATGATAATAATCTTAATAATTTGTAAGAAGATTTCCAAATGGGCTTTCTACCGGGAAACAGTATGTTGTTTACCGCAATAGTTGCTTGAATCTATGTTTAAGTGACATGGCTAATAATTCTACCAACACCCATACATAAATTTAAAACTTAGCAATCCTAATGTCATTATGGCGCAGTGGTCAAGGCCCGGATTTGGACTCACAACGTCGTGCCTAGGAGACCCTTATGCACAAGGTTGTGGGTCCAAATCCGGCGTACCAATGTGAGTTGCAACTCACATGTACTTTCTAAGCTTATCTTAGATATTACTAACATCGGTGAAGGTAAAACATTGATAGGAATTATATTTATAATGTATCTAAAATCGCCAACCCGTCTGTAGCAAGCGTGGTGATCAATGCTCGTACCTTCTCTATATAAGAAGAGGCTTTTAGTAAAATAATAATCGGCTATATTTATACTAATTTGCGGCCGAAATATTTATCATAGTACCCTTTTCTACTATACTCGGGTACTGTTTTACTTGACTCCTATTTACATGTTTTACGCTTTTGTAATTGTTAAGTTACCATATACAAGTAGCTGTTATTTCTTAAGAGCTAATAAACAATGGAGTTGTGTTTCAAAATTGAATTATGACTGCATTTTATGACTTCGCCTCCACAGATAGAACTGACATCATTTTTATATCTTGCCTTGGTTATGAATGTATAGCACCGTCAGTATTTATAGAACTGTCTATTCATCGAAGGATAGGAAAGCTTACAGTGTTCTGAGAACTAGTAGAAGTTTAAGTCTTTTTTCGTAGTTTTTGTGTCCGAATGATGAGCTAATCTCACTATGAGTGATAACTTTATATAAACGCCCAATGATAATGGTGCACAAAGAAGCAAACAAGCAAATCGTTGTCTTTTTTTTTTGGGTGGAAAATTATCAAATAACTTCTCCCGCTCTCCTTCGATTGCCCTGTTGCCGGGGGCCACGATCTCCCTTTCTGTTTTCTTCGCACCCTCGGCAGGCATCGGCTCTAGCGGAAACCCGTCAATTCTGCTGGCATCTCTGCGCCGTGGGAAAAGTTAGAGCTTTCACACTATGGGGTGTTACTCTGTGGCGTGATGTTCTTGCTAATTCGTAAATACGAAGATTACCGAAATACATACTTTTTATGGTATAACTGGATCTCCTTGTATATTGTAGGGCGTTTGAATTTCCGCCTGACGCAGGTCCTCACCGGACACGGCTGTTTCGGGAGGTTCCTGCACAGGATAAGGCGGGAGGAAACGCCCGGGTGTCATCATTGTGTGGATTGCCCGGAGGACACGGTAGAGCATACGGTGGAGGTCTGCCCAGCTTGGGCGGAGCATCGCCGTGTCCTCGTGGAGGCGATCGGCGGCGGTGATCTCTCGCGTCCGGCCCTGGTTCAGGCCATGGTACGGAGCGAGAGGAAATGGGAGGCCGTCACCTCCTTCTGCGAAGCGGTAATGCTCGCGAAGGAGGAGGCGGAACGCGTGAGGGAGAGGCAAATTTCGCGCCCTCACGCCCCTAACCGCCGCAGGAGGAGACGCCCAGGGCATCGGGAGTCGCAAGCCGATTTCCGGCCACCGTAGGCGCGGGCTTGCGGACTGTGAGCAATGGTTAGCTCACCGTCCGATAAGGACCAGGCCCGGGTCGACGGCGCGTGTGTTCCACGCGCGCCTCAAAGAGTTGTCAGCAGAATTGACGGGGTCCGCTAGGGCCGATGCCTGCCGGGGTTGCGAAGAAAACCGAAAGGGAGATCGTGGCCCCCGGCAACAGGGCAACCGAAGGAACACGGGTGGGTTTTAGTCAGTAAGAGTCTGTCACTTCTCCCGCTCCGCCCAGAGCGGGAGAAGTTATTTGATGATTTCCCACCCAAAAAAAAAAAACGGCGTTTGAATTTATAAGCGGTTCTTTGCCTACTTTCAAGTTTCTTTATTTCCATCTGTCTTTATTATTAAACAAAAATTGCTGCATGCATGAACCCTAATGAATACAGAAAGATAAAACTGTCTAAGTTTTTTACTGTTCATATTCTACATGCCAAATCTTCAATTAATAAATTATTTAACAAATAAAGTCTTTTTTAGCTGTTGTATACGTATATATTATTTTTTGTACTTAGTTCATTGTGTAATTTTAAAATTGTATTTAATTATTTAGTTAATTGATTCAGGCGTGACCTTGTGGAAATCCATTATAAAATACAATAGACGTGGATATATTTAGTAACCTCTTCCGCTTAGCTATTTCTAAAGAGCCATAAAAAACCCTGAAAGAAATCGACACGTGTTTCACCTCTCAACGAGGCATCCTCAGGATGATGATTGACTTGTCGCGAACTCGAACACGGCGTGTTACCACACCAAGCGCTGAACGCAGACTTAGCCTTATCGCCCGTCAACTAAACTATCTAGGTTACTAAATATATCCACGTCTATTGTATTTTTTAATTATTTAGTTATAAGTTGAATGTTTTAAATCTTTTGCATGCCTACGTGGTAAAATATGGCTGAACTCTTTTTTTTGTCATCATTTGCTGTTATCGATATTAGCAAAATAAAATTATCTTTATGTTTTAATTACAAACGTAGGTAAACCACAAAAATATTTCAGTGACTGAAACGCTAATAGGAATGTGAAAAAGTTAGTAGGTATTTCAAAATGACATCATGTTAGTTACATTGTAAATAACGGTAAACATAATGTGTGTCCCAAGAATTGATGCGGTCACCAATTATTATTTAACAGTAGTATTATTTAGGTAGTAAATAGATGTTATTACTAGTACCTACTGTTTATTATAGATAAGACACGTGTTTTCATCAGAATGATGAAAACACGTATCGAAAATGTGCGCTTTACAATTATTCGGCTCATGTGTACTGTGTATTAATTAAACAATTGATTAAAAAATGGGTAGCTTTTTTCATTATCTTTGTTAATTGTTTTTTTTTAAATGTATACTGCAGCCAAAATAAAATATTCGTAGAAAACCTCATTACAAACGTTAATTTTTATTTATCGTCAAAACTGACCTGCAGAACATTTACGAAGTTATTTTGTGCGAATCGGAATTTTATTTGTTACAGATCATAGAAAATGACGATTCGTTTCTGCAAAATATTTTGCAGTAAAATAAAAAATTGGGTCAATCGGAAATAGGTCAAAAAAAAATGAGCCACATGAAAAATAAAAATTGACGGTTAAATTAATATAATTATTTATCCTACTATGTATTTAGATATTTTTTTGTGTCAAGTTTTCAGAAGCGCTACCTGCGCTACTGCTATGCATGAAGTCCTGTGTTCGATTCTCGGGTCGGGCAAAGTATTATTGAGTTTTCTCAGTATCAGCCCGGAGTCTGAATTTGTGCAATAGGTTCACCGCCTATTACATGGAGATTAACATAACCGACAAAATGTGAGTGTACTAAGTATATCTCTGCCTAACCCTTCGGGGAATACTGGCGTGATGTGATGTTATGTTATTTAGCTCATCAATCAAGCGATGACAGTTGTAATAAAGATTATGACATGTGATGTCATGATATATCTTTAACGGTAATCAAATTAAACGTCAACTGGTGTCGTGTCCTAAATATTTTGATTAGCTGTCTTTATACTGATTGTTCTTTTTGATGACACATAAATGGATTTCTTTGTAAGATGGCTTTACAATTTATAGTTTAATAGAGATAGACACAATGTTACATAATATCATCATCATCATCATTCTGTTTTTGCAAGGCTTTTTTTTTTCTATCTGTGTGGCTACTTAATCAATCGAACTCATTATAACTCATTATTACATATCTTTAGTCTTACAAGGAATAAATTCAAAAAGAGTCTAACTGACTGGCTACTAAAATTAAACTATAATGATACTGAAAACATCCTTAGAATGATCTAAACACACAATCTTACACTCTCACACACCCCCAAAATCACCCATACTAAACATCTACTAACATTCGTTTCGTATTAGGACGCAGATATATGACAGTGACCTTGAGTGGTTAGCTTACGTGTTCTTTAGTGAGCTCACGCAAAGCGTCGTATGTCCAGCCAGTAATATTATTCGCCCATCAAGGAGCGCTGTCCCAAATTAAACGCATTATTAATTTATTATACATTTAAAAAAAAAAAAAACTTTTATATTAAAAGATCAATAATTAAATTATCTTTAAAATGGTGATGGTTTCAGAAAAATACGCTTGATAGATTTTGCGCGATTCTCAGTTTTTTATTCGCGTTACACCAAATTTTACAAACTAATTTCACTATGTAATATAAACATAATCTAAAATATGCCTATATTAAAATATTTAAAAAATGCTTTAATTTAACATATATTTTTTCCAAATCATTAACACTACAAACGTGCAAACACTGTTAAGTACCTAGGAATCAAAATTGACCAAGTTCTGAAATGGCAGTCCCACATTGATTCTTTAACCTCACGTGTCAGAAAGCTAATTTATGTGTTCAAGTTGCTCCGTAATGCCGCCAGCCTTGAAACTCTCAGGATGACCTACCAAGCACTTTGTCAGTCCATCATATCATACTGCATCTCGGCTTGGGGTGGAGCAGCCAAAACCATACTTTTACCCCTTGAGAGAGCACAAAGAGCAGTGCTCAAGGTTATGACCAAAAAGATCCGTCGATATCCAACTTCTAAGCTCTATATTGAAATAGGTGTTCTGACGGTGAGACAGCTATTTATACAACATATTTTAACCAAGAAGCACGCCAGCTTAACATTTGACCCCTTATTATATCACAATAAACGTCGATCGGATATAGTCTGCCCCTCAGTTAGACATAGGACTGTAATGGCCAAACGGCACTACTTGGTTATAAGTGGACTACTATACAATAGAATTAACAAACTACTGATTTTATACCCACTTAAACTAACTGAAGTTAAAAACAAAATAATATCTTGGCTTTTACAGTTAAATTACATAGAAACTGAGAATCTATTAAATCAGTAATAGTTACGTATTTTTATAATTTATCTCAAGCAAATCAAAAATTTCCCAGTTAATAAGATTGGATCAAACTAGTTTACTCGATTATAAATAATGATACAACTTACAAATACCACCAACCTAAATCAAACTCCCACAAAGCACTCACGTCCTTACAACCACAATAAACACATCACTACAACCACACACACAACATATTATACTCACACTTTAAACACAACACTATAAATGTGGCACACCCATACTTCATAGTCTTTTAATTTGTACCTGCTTATTTAAATACTGATTCCCTATCAACAGGCATGCCTAATTAGGGAACTCAGTGAGTCAAGTTCTTCTTTTTGCTACGGTAATGGTTCATATGAGCTTGTTTTTGGTGAGAGGACGGAGCATTGCCTAGTTCCTGTAATACAGGTTAATTCCTAGCACAGAGCTCGGTCTTGCCCTGCTCTCCACTCCAACATGCCTATGGTTCTGTTGTATATGTACCTATTGCTGTAGTATATAAGTTATTTTGTACTCAAATGTTTTTGCTCAATAAATATTATTATTATTATATACTTGTGCTTACATATCTCGGAACCATGCGGTCCCGGTCCCTTGAAAGGCGTACGAGGGGCCAAAGCCAACTCGCAGAGGCCCCTTGGACAATCTTAAATGGAATGAGGCACCGACCGACGATTATCCCTGTATGCACTATGCAAGTGCACCCAAGGACAACCCCCGGTTGATGCAGGGCTATTGCAGAACATGGAAACAAAACATATTGGACTATGGGTTTGGATGGCTGTAGTGGATTGGTTACTTAGAACTATGGAAGGCCTATGTCCCCTGCCTGATCAATGTTATGGTACACACGGATAAAATGGCAGGGGGTGACTTGCACACTCAATAATGGGCCCCCGAAAACTGTCGCTAGCACATAGTGACGCAGCGACAAGGGGGCAACATGTCCTGAGGTGCTTGAGGAGTGGAGAGGTATTCCACGGCTTTCAGAACAATCCCAGAGCCCGGAAGATGGTCCAGATCCCTACGAGCACTTACTGGAATACTTCCTTCCTCCGAGCACGTTTGCTCTAGCGAATCTCCACTCAAGCCGGCCAATTAAGGCAAGAATGAGGTGGGAGCTCCGTTCCTCGTCAGTGTTCACAATAGCCGGCCAATAAAGGCAAGTCAGAGGTGAGGAACAAGACTTCTCCCGGGAGATAGGGTCCGTGGGGTCGCTACTGCCCAACAGCTCGCCACATGCTGCCCTGCGGGTTTTTGTATCTCTCTTGGTCTGGCTCCTCATCCCAGACCCGTTCCGGCAAAGTAAACTCTACTTGCACAGGCCTAGAATTCGGAGCGCGCAAGCCCCACCACGACGTCAACGTAGAGATACGGCGGTGGGGTTATTATTATTATTATTATTACTACTCGTCTAGACGTCATCTTCAGTATAAAATCATTAAAAGTCTGTTATCGTCGCCTTAACTTAGATTTTAATCATAATAAATAAAACTATAAAATGTCATATAATTCCTTATTACATTCTGTCAGCGCGCTTAGTACATAATTTACTAAATGAAAATTTAAAGGGGTGGGTGGGATCCTGGTGTCCTGAAACACAGGCCACGAGCCTAGCTTAAGAGGGCCCTTCCCGGTCCGTCTATCGTCAACGCGAACATGGTCGAAAAGCTAGTTGTTTCATCCAGCGCAAGTGAGAACTGCTAACATGCAAGTGAGAACGCGATAATATTTTACGAAAAATGACTTGTTTCAGGAAATACGTGTTCTTGAGTAAGCCTTACAAGTTTGTGAAATATATTGTTATCATTTAGAATCTCCATTACATGTGCGAGGTTTCTATATAGATGTTTTATTTACTTTTACAATTTATGAGTACATTATGAAAGGTCAAAGTTCAGGAAAAAATTGTGCAAATTTAGCAGATTTTTGGTGGCTTATACTAAGCTTGTTTCTCCAAATTTTTATTTTTTGCTTTCATAGAAACCTAGATATAGTGAACAAGATACCTATTAGTTTAAAAAAATTAAAGAAGGATGTGTTACAACGCCATAATCACCTACGAGCGTTTGTATGAAAAGTATGACGGGTTGGCCGCTCTTAAGCTGGGTTTCTGGGCGCGTTTTTTCGAAACATTACACAAAAAACCTTACTCATAAACATTTGTTTTCATACAAAACAGCGTGTTTCTCTTTGTTGCGATGTTTTTTTTTTGTAATGATTCGAAAAAACACGCACAGGAGACTTGGCTTTAGGCACTAGACTCCTACAATGTATAATTACTTGAATTATGTATCATTGTCGAATCTGACCAATGTAAAATAAATGTATGTATATTGTGGTGAGAAAATAAAGTTTATTGATTCTCTTGCCTTTATCCCAATTTATTTGTGGTCGATGTAACATTTCTTTGCTTCCATAGAGAAGTATTCCACCCATCCATCCATCCATTTCCACTCTACTTCTTCTTTTTCTCGTTTTTTAAAATGTGCGTTTTGTTTGTGCAGAATAAACAAGTTTTTATTACTTTCTTTTTTTTTTTCTTAGTCATCATCACAGTAGTCACCTCCTTTCTAGCCATATCATCTTTCACACAGTCCATCCATCGTATCTTTGGCGGTACCTATATGGGTTACAAATGAACGAATTTTGTATGTCAGTGACGTTCATACAATTTAAGAGCGTGCAATCTGTAAGTGGACAAGTTCGCAAATAGCTATCAAATGTTTTGCCGATTCGATTAATTTGGCAATATAATTACTGTATGGAAATATGAAATATCGCTGACTCATCAAATTACTTATTCCGCTCTGGGCGGAGCGGGAGGGCATGTCAGACTCTTACTGACTAAAACCCACCTGTGTTCCTTCGGTTGACCTGTTGCCGGGAGCCACGATCTACCTTTCGGTTTTCTTCGCACTCCCGGCAGGCATCGGCCCTAGCGGATCCCGTCAATTCTGCTGACATCTCTTTGAGGCGCGTGTGGAACACAACGCGCCGTCGATCCGGGCCTGGTCCTTAACGGACGGCGAGCTACCCATTGCTCACCGTCCACAAGCCCGCGCCTACGGTGACCGGAAATCGGCCTGCGATTCCCGACACCCAGGGCATCTCTTCCTGCGGCGGTGAGGGGCGTGAGGGCGCGAAATTTGCCTCTCCCTCACGCGTTCCGCCTCCTCCTTCACGAGCATTACCGCTTCGCAGAAGGAGGTGACGGCCTCCCATTTCCTCTCGCTCCGTACCATGGCCTGAACCAGGGCCGGACGCGAGAGATTACCGCCGCCGATCGCCTCCACGAGGACACGGCGATGCTCCGCCCAAGCCGGGTAGACCTCCACCGTATGCTCCACCGTGTCCTCTGGGGCAATCCGCACAATGGTGACACCCGGGCGTTTCCTACCGCCTTATCCTGAACAGGAACCTCCCGAAACAGCCGTGTCCGGTGAGGACCTGCGTCAGGAGGAAGGTGAGGATGCCGTGGCGCTGTGTCACTCCTCAAAGAGGGGTCTTATCGTCGTAATTGTGGCGTGCCCAGCGCTGGGTTGCGACAATGGCACTCTCCATGATGCCATGAGATCCCGCCGGAGCTCTGTCCGCTGTGCGGTGACTTTTCGCGGCAGCGGAGTTAAGCGAGGACCTTTACCTTCAGATCCCATGGCGGATTCCTATCCGCCTATGTTTCATATAATCAATATCGTAACAACGAATATTTTGTTTTAGATGTAAAACGGTTACACTATCAAATTCAGATTTGCAATTCAATTGCAATTCATTATTAATATTTTAGTTCACTAATTAGCGATATTTCATGATTCCATAATAATATTACCAAATTAATAAAAACAGGAAATATTTGATAGCTATTTGCGACATTACCAACGAATAGAATGAACGCTCTTAGTAACAATACATTATTATCATAGGAAAATAGATGAAGTATCCGCATTTTGAATAAGTACCAATTAATTTACCAGACGTAGTCACCTAATTGTAAAATTTTGGTCATTTGACCACGAGTTTTACCAATTTAATTAATACTGCAGAGATATAATTAATAATAATATCAGCTTGTTTTTGACAATCGAGTTTCCTGTATGCCAAGGTTACCTTCACTTATTTATTAACGGCCGAATCCAATAACCTATGTATTTTCAGTAAAAGACAAATCGCTTTTGATGGTAGACTGTATATTCTACCGGCCATTGAATGTCCTCCCACAATTCCGTAAGATTCCTTATTCTCTGATAGATTTTCGGGACGTTTAACTTAAAACTATAGATGGATAGGGTTTTCAATAGAAAAAAATATA
Organism: Omphaloscelis lunosa; assembly: GCA_916610215.1. Taxonomy (NCBI): domain Eukaryota; kingdom Metazoa; phylum Arthropoda; class Insecta; order Lepidoptera; family Noctuidae; genus Omphaloscelis; species Omphaloscelis lunosa. Next base: position 14,403,273 of record OU744261.1, on the reverse strand, counting down.
GGTATATTATATTATCAATCGACATTTTAGGTGTTCTACAAAAAAAAAAAAAAAAAACAACTGACTTCCAAAAAAAAACACTATAATCTGAAAAATAACTTTAATTTCGGAAGTCGATGTCTTTGGTTTTGAAGTTTCGTTGTTTGCCACCAATTTCCCAAATTAAAGTTTTATTTTTATCGTTTTAGCTGTTGTACCTACTCCACATAAATTCTAATTCCACTATCTGCTATGTAAATAATAGTGACAGGAACTTATTATAACATTATCCACCTATAGCTAAGTGGGAAAAATACGTATTAAATTTCCCAAGCAAAGCTAACATTCAGACGAACATAGAACCTTCCCTATTTGGAAGTCGATTAAAAAACAACTTTTATAATAGGAACAATCGAATTCTCAAAAAGAAATCGACCGTCTTATACAAAATGGTCCAAACGGGTCTGTATGCCTTTATATGGGAAGGCCGATTTTTTTTTTTACGAATTCTAATGTTCATATTTAAAGTTGTTTATATTTGATGGGTAGAACACCTTTAAATATGACCACAAATTTCTGATACACGCTGTAGATGAAACTATGTAACAAAACTGCATTCTATTATTTCCAATACTGTCATAGAGATACCATTTTTTATTTAAAACTCTGGTTGCAATTTATTATGTAGCTTTACTACTTCTATGTTATGCCAATTATGTTCACGTAAGAAATATATTAATTTATAATTCATGCAATAAAGGGGCTCGTGGCATAATAATAACAGCCGCACGAGTTGATCGAAGGTTAAGCTACGGTTGCCGTGGTCGGTTAGTGGATGGGTGACCATCCATTACATATCGAGACACCAATTTTTTTTTGTGTGGGAAATTATCAAATAATTTTTCCCGCTCTGGGCGGAGCGGGAGGGCGTGTCAGACTCTTACTGACTAAAACCCACCCGTGTTTCTTTAGTTGCCGTGTTGCCGGGGGCCACGATCTTCCTTTCGGACTTCTTCGCAACTCCGGCAGATCGAGACACCTCTATGCCTCGAAAAGCACGTTAAACCGTTGGCCCCGGCTGGCATTCGTAGATATTTAACACTCGTTATGTGTAGTCAGAATCCCTTAAAATCTGTCAAGAAGTCTTAGCAAGGGGCATCGTGTGACCCAGTAAATCACTCCATGTAAAATACTGGTATTCAGCTGCATGGAAGCCAACCCCAAAATAGTTACGAAAAGTCTAGGCAGATTGATGTGATAATTTATGCAATAGAATAAGAGCGAGTACATCTAACAATATTACGAGTACATAGCAGTGGCGAGTTCTACCATATTCCCCAAAATATTCCACGTTATTCAAAATATTATAGCCGCGATGTTTCAACATAAAGTTTTATTGCTTATGTAAATTTTCAGGTGTGTTGGGTATGCCAGTAAAACACTTCGTATATTCGTTAAGTGCTAACATGAAGGTGAATTTATATGGATTTCTAGAATTCCAGCGTAGGGCATAAATTGTGTGACGTCAGAAGGTGGACTGTCACTGTAATATAATGCTCACAAAGTCTTTAGGACTAGGTCAGCGTCGTTTACAAGTCACCTTGTGTGTTTCGCAGAATGAAACGAGAGAGATGATAAAATAATAATTTTCTTAGGAGTGTAATTTTATAAGCAGATTTCTGTTTTTTTTTTTATATTAAAATTCGATAAATTTCCATAAAAAAGAGTCACTAAAAGAACAATAAAACATATATTTTTTTCAACATCTTTCAAATGTTTAAACACTGTTATTTAAGTCTTCAAAAAATAAATAAAAATATTTCCATTAACTACTTCAAATTATCTTCCAGCATTTGTGAACAAACCGCTTTTAATCCTAATACAAAGTGTAAATGGTGAGTTTGATTGTTTGCTACATTTTCACGCTAAAACGGCTGAACGGATTTAGATGATTTTTTACACAAGGGTGGAACATGACCTAGATTAGGACAAGATACTTTTATCCCATATTTTTATCCCGGTAGTATGTTCCCGTGGGATAATTGACATGCCCGCGGGTGAAACCGCTGGCCAAAGCAAGTACTAAAATAAATAAATTGGAAATGATGTTAGTAGACCTAGTGAGTCAATCATAGAAGCATCAATCAAGTTGTCAGTGAACTCAATTCCATAAAAGCAACAAAATAACATACAAAATGTTCCAGTTGCTCACTCGATGTATGTTACACTGAATTCTTGATTTATTAATAGAACTGTTTTAATAATTATCATGAAAGTGGTGCCTTCAAATAAACGAATGTACTAAATTGATCGTTAGTTAATTTTATATTAGCTAAAGCTATGGTTTCCACGAGGAGCGATGACCGTTACATAAGAGCCGCAGTAACAGCTGTCATAAAAATTATGGCAGTGGGGTTTGAGTTTTCGGTTTCAAAAAACGCTCTCTAGGAAAACACACCAACTTACTTTTATAAATACACTAGCTACGCCCCGCGGTTTCACCCACAAAAGTGTCGATCCCGTGGGAATATCGGGATAAAAAGTATTATATGTCCTAACCCAGGTCATGGTCTACCCATGTGCCGAACTTCATCCAAACCCGTTCTGGCGTTTTAGCGTGAAAAAGTTACAAACGAATAATCAAACAAACTCACTTTCGTATTTATAATGTAATATTATAATTATATTATATATTAAATAAATAAATAAAAAGGTTTATTCAGAAAAAAATACAGTAACACATTTATAATGTACATTACAATTCATTACAAGTTACAAAATCTGTCCAAAATGTATATAACCCCTGTCTCTTAGACTACATGAGACAGTGTTCGGCCAAATAATTAATTAACATGTTTAATACAACAAATTAACGGTGTTAATGTAATTTTGTTACGTGTAGCGTAAATTAAATGAAATGTCGTGATATACGTTTGAGTTTATGATTGGGGAATTTAAGTGCTTAATTGTGTGTATCTTTAATGTAAAAGCTGTAATACTACTACTGCCTAATTGTTTGTATCTTTAATGTAAAAGCCGTAAGACTACTACTGCCTACTGTGTTGGATTACTAGGTAATGTATTGATGTTATTATTCTTCTGTAATTTTGTTATGTGTAGCGTAAGTTAAATGAAATGTCGTGTTACATACACGTTTGAGTTTATGATTGGGGAATTTAAGTGCCTAATTGTGTGTATTTTCTAATGTAAAAACTGTAAGACTACTACTGCCTACTCTGTTGGATTACTAGGTGATGTATTACAGCTAGGAACTTAGGATCGCCGGTTATATTGCAGACGCTTTGTGGTGGGCGCTATGTGGTGTCTCTCATGTACAGGTTGTGGGTTCAAATGCGGGCAAGTACCAAGATACCTTTTTAATTATTGTAATGTACATTCCACTATGTCAGGAAACCTAAATTTATTGTTTAATAAGGTCCTAGGCTCTTACTTCCCACGGTTTTTACGACTTAACATCGAGTTTTCTTTAGTATATGTGAATTTAATATTATTAATGTTTTATAGGCATAAAGCTTCCAGAGTAAATTATCCAAATGATGGGAAAACCCCCTTCAAAACCCGACAGGTTGTTTAGAAGAACAACGCGATTAAAAAATAAATTTAATTCTTGTCATAATTTATTTCCCATACAAAATTGATATGTCCACAGTCGAGCGTATTTGAAAAATGCAGCAAATAATAAAGAATGCACGCACTATGTAACCAGATTCAACAATGTTTTGTCCGGTGACGGGATAAGTTATTAGAAATATATGTAATTTTCATAAACCATTTATTTACTTGCTCATAAACACGTGTCTCATATTCCATTCCATTGTGTAACTCCTTTTTGTAACGTTGATATTTTGTAATAATAGAAGTAAATTCCAAATTTAGTATGGGAAATCTATGCGTCAAAATAGTCACAACTAGAAGGTGGTAGTTTCTTTCGGCTACGCCATTTTGTTGAGTAACTGTGGGTTTTGAAAGGACTTTAAGAAGTTGTGTCAAAAGTGCCAAATTACGTGAATTTGGTAAGTACTATATTTTACAGTGTAGCATGTCAGTGAAGTTAATGCTATAATAAAGTCATATGCATGATTCACGAGTGAATTTCGAGGGTGAAATTACAATAATAGTGTAATAAAATATAATATTTTTTGAAGGCTAGGGAAACGTTAATTTTGTTCAATTGTGTGACCATTGTGTTACTATTATTTTTTTCCCGTGAAACTTAGGGCTTGTCACAGTATATTCACTTACTGTAAATGGTTGCATAATTTAATATAATTTACAACATCACGCTCAATAACTTCGCTGTTACTGTCCTACCATCCAACATGTTTGCTCTTTCAATTTATAAGCTTTATTGGTTTACGAGTTTTTGCTTCTGGAGCAAAAATTAGAGCTTTGCTGGTTTACCGGCGGCATGTCCTAGAACCAAAAATTCTAAGACATGTGACATCTACCAACCCGCACTGGGCCTGCGTGGTGGATTACGGTCCACTCCCTCTTACCGAGAGGAGGCCTGAGTCTCAGCAGTGGAAAAATTATAGGCTGATTATGTACTGGTTTGCGAGTACCTACCGATAGTTAAATTGAATGAATAATGTCGTGACATAACACAATGTTATTGGTCACAATATTTATGTTGTATAAAGCTCTCATAAAATGTCGACGGTTACATGGCCTTACTAAGATTATGGTCAATAAATTAATCAGCATTGTAGAGCTGTCTCGTCTGTGTTTGTACAGTAAGCCGCACGTTATTGGTAGCATAACCAGTATAAACTGGCCTCTTATCCAATACTATTAAATGAGAAATATTTGTATATTTAAATATATATTTGTAATCGCGTAGGTATTCGAAAATAGCTCTAACGATTTCGATAAAAGTTGCAATATAGGTTACGGCTTACAGGAATGAAAAACCAAAAAGGAGATCGTGGCCCCCGGCAACAGGGCAACCGAAGGAACATGAGTGGGTTTTAGACAGATTTGATAATTTCCTACCGAAAAAAAAAAAAAAAAAAAAAAAAGTAGTGAAAAATCAATCTAGGTAAGTCCTATATCTGAGAAAAATTATTTTCTCTATTTTCCCAGCCTCGGTAATGTGATGAGACGTAGGTATACCTGGACGATATGTTTATCTAAGTTGCAATATAGGTTACGGTTTACGGGGGTGAAAAATCGGTCTAGCTAGGTCTCATATCTGGGAAAATTCATTTTCTCTATTTTCACAGCCTCGGTAATGTGATAAGACGTAGGTATATCTGGATGATATGTTTATTTATTTTCACCCGAACAGAGCTCGGTCGACCAGTAACCGAATTACGTAACACATTTTCGTAAACGATTAAGACTAATCTGTTTCATATTGACAGTTCAACAACATTCATTGCGTTATTTACGTTAATAAGCAGATTTTTTTTCTCTAAAACTCGAAGCAATGGATTAGAAATCTATTTTAAAACGATTCAGATTGTGATTGATCATGTATTACGCAATTATTACGCAATTATGCAATTACCTCTATTAAAACTTCATAGAACTCTAGGCCAATTGAAGGTTAGTGTTACTACTGTACAAGCTGTCCATCGCTGGAGTTCACGTATATTATAAAAAAAAATATTTGTCACGTATTTTAGAAAAAAAAAATTAAGTAATCAAAAGATTACGGCGATACACTGAGTTAAAATGTAGCATTACATCACGCCTCGGTAGATTTTATACAGAGTTGTCATGTAGCGAGCCCCCACTCCCCAATTTTAATTCGTTTTATCTAAGTCATTTTTTAGGATTCCTTACCTCAAAATGCAAAACGGAACCCTTATAGGATCACTTCGTTGTCCGTCTGTCAGTCTATCACGCCCCTTTTTCTCAGGAACGCGTGCTATCAAGTTGAAATTAATATCAAATACTTAAATTTATGTTTCCTTGGCATTCTAAAAAAATCAAGTTTCTAAGTAAACGCAATAAAAAAATACGGCCATTTATGTGACATATTTTGATACGCGCAAATAAACCAAAACCTACTGGGTACTTCCTGTTGACCTAAAATCATGAAGTTTGGCAGAAAGCAAAATCTCACAGCACAAGTAAAGGAATCAGTCCGAAATTTTATGATTTGTAGTTTTATCACATAAAATAATATTAAACTTACATTTGCAGTTGAGAATTGACCGTGACGTAAATTACGTATGGAAGAACATTGATGTATGGGAGAACATGTTTCTCAACTACTAAGTTGTTTGTTCATGGGATATAATTATCATCCTAGTTAGGATGATAATTATGTTAATTAGGTAGTAGTTACTACCTACCAGTATTTTACATGGAGCGACTGCCTATCTATCTGATCTGATCACACTAAATACCACCTAAAACAACACCTAATAGAACCTCTGATAGGTTCTATTAGGTGTTATAAATGGCATAACTTTCATACCAGTTTAGCAGGTATAGAAATCAGTATAGCAATCAGTATAGCAATCAGTATTGCAATCAGTATAGCAATCAGTATTGCAATCAGTATAGCAATCAGTATAACGATTAGTAAAGCAATCAGTATAGCGATCAGTAAAGCAATAAGTATAGCGATCAGTATAGCAATCAGTATAGCAATCAGTATAGCAATCAAAATAGCGATCATTATAGTAATCAGTACAGCAATCAGTATAGCGATCAGTATAGCAACCAGTATAACAATCAGTATTGCAACTAGTTTAGCAACAGGATTAGCAATCAGTATACCGATCCGTACAGTAATAGGTATAGCAATCAGTGTAACGATCAATATAGCAATCAGTATAGAAATCAGTATAGCGATCAGTAAAGCAATCAGTATAGCGATCTGTAAAGCAATAAGTATAGCTATCAGTATAGCAATCAGTATAGCAATCAGTATAGCAATCAGTATTGCAATCAGTATAGCAATCAGTATAACGATTAGTAAAGCAATCAGTATAGCGATCAGTAAAGCAATAAGTATAGCGATCAGTATAGCAATCAGTATAGCAATCAGTATAGCAATCAAAATAGCGATCATTATAGTAATCAGTACAGCAATCAGTATAGCGATCAGTATAGCAACCAGTATAACAATCAGTATTGCAACTAGTTTAGCAACAGGATTAGCAATCAGTATACCGATCCGTACAGTAATAGGTATAGCAATCAGTGTAGCGATCAATATAGCAATCAGTATAGAAATCAGTATAGCGATCAGTAAAGCAATCAGTATAGCGATCTGTAAAGCAATAAGTATAGCGATCAGTATAGCAATCAGTATAGCAATCAGTATAGCGATCAATATAGCGATCAGTATACTAATCAGTACAGCGATCAGTATAGCGATCAGTACAACTACCAGTATAGCAACCAGTATTGCAACTAGTTTAGCAACAGGATTCACAACCAGTATACCGATCAGTATAGCAATCTGTGTAGCGATCATTATAGCAATCAGTATAGCGATCAGTATAGCAACCAGTATAGCAACCAGTATTGCAACTAGTTTAGCAATCAGTATAGCAACCAGTATTGCAACTAGTTTAGTAACAGGATTAGCAACCAGTTTACCGATCAGTATTGTAATAGGTATAGCAATCAGTGTAGCGATCAATAAAGCAATAAGTATAGCAATCGGTATAGCAATCAGTATAGCGATCAGTATAGCAGTCAGAGCAGCGATCAGCATAGCAATATAATAGTATGGCAATCTGTATAGAGATCAGTATAGTAATCAGTATAGCAATCAGTATAGCGATCAGTTTAGCAACCAGTATAGCGATTAGTATAGCAATAGGTATAGCAATCAGTGTAGCGATCAGTAAAGCAATCGGTATAGCAATCAGTGTAGCGATCAGTAAAGCAATCGGTATAGCAACCAGTATTGCAACTAGTTTAGCAACAGGATTAGCAACCAGTATACCGATCAGTATAACAATCGGTATAGCAATCAGTATAGCGATCAGTATAGCAGTCAATGTAGCGATCAGCATAACAATCAGTATAGCAATCAGTATAGCGGTAGCGGTTCTTATTTTTTACCCAGGCTCATCCCTTTTATTTTCAAATTGAGAACCGAATAACGCTTAGCTCTCAGCTAAAACTCGAAGTCTTATTATATTGATACTCAGACATAGTTTTTGAAGTTAAGTGGGTGTTAGTATTGGCCACTTGAAAATTAATAAAAGTTTGTAAGATGGATCGCAAAAGAATCAAAATCGATGAAAGTTTTTTCATTTAATTAATATTTTATGAGCGCAAGTTCTCAAGCCCTTCGCCGACTCTCTAGAGAGGTACGTAAAATTGGTAGGTATCTGTGTCTCATTACTGGGCTTTAACCGTTAAAGCCCCACCTGGCTCTTATGAAAACCAGTGCGCAATTTCTCCATCAAGGTGGTTCTTTAACAACCAGCCGACTCACGCGGATTATACCTCTATTTTTACTGCTAAATAATGGCTAATATCGTTTGTGGGCTGTTTCACTGTATGGCCTGACGGATATTCTCGTCAATTAGAACTAAAATAATCAAAAATGACAGGTAAGACAGAAAAAAATACCGAAAGTACACGTAAAGCCGTTAAAATGAGTCATTTTTTGAATGCCTGATTGTTTATTAGGAAACTATACCTTACCCACGAGAATACGACAATAAATGAAAACACTGGCGATACATAGGAGTGTTTTGAGACCATCAAATACCAAATTCTAATACATCGAAATAAAAATGTGTTTTTTTTTTTCAAGCAATGTAAATGGTGATGAAGAACCGACTATAGGTTTTCAGTCGACTAGCTCTTTTGACTAATTATGTTATGTATTTGATCGAATTTTAGTTTGTAGACTGGAAAGGTTTTTTATATTAGCCTACACTGTCCCACTGCTGAGCAAAGGCCTCCCCCAAATCCTTCCATAAACGGAAACGTTATAAGTTATAAAAACGAAGTTTAATTTATTGTCATACTGACGTCCCCGTTCTATGCAGGGTGGCAAGGACATCGACGCGTTACCTCAAACTGTTACCAAGGATTCAGTACAAGAATCATGAACGCCCCTGAGTTGAATTTTTTGGTTGTTTATTTAAAAAAAAAAATCTGCTGTTTCACAGAAAAGTGCAATACATACGCGGTCAAAATGTATGGAACAGCAAATTTTTTGTTTTTCAGTAACCGAAGAAAAATTCAGAATCATGTCCTGAATTCATGGTAACAATCTTTGCGTCAATATCCCTGCCAGGGTGGCAGGGATATTGACGCAGGGGTGCTTGGACAGGAAACCTCCCCGTGTGCCAGTGGGCTGGAGTTCCTTTATGGATGCGTCCGGGGGGAAGGCCAGTCTCCGGGACGGTGCACCCTGGGGTACGGGCAAAGTCTCCCCATTAGGTTCTGTGAGCCTAAGGGGTCTCGTTGTCCGTATGCCAATATCCTGTCGGAGGAACGCTCTAACGTGTACTCTGTAGAGAGTACACGTTGAGAAGCGTTTTGAGGAGGAGCGGGCTCGGCGTGCACTAACCCTGCCGTCGGGCAGGCAGGAGGAAACCCTTCCTTCTGCCACCGCTGGTCTCGTAGCCCCGAAGACTGCCAAGGTCATGTCTCTAGCATTTGACGGGGGTCGAGGGTCTTGGCTTAACCGCCCGGGCCGCGAGGTAGAAAACCTCTATAAAAAGTCACCCCAAACCTCCAAGCGGCGGCGCACCGTGAGGGAGGTTGATAGCTTGACTAATGGGTAGCTTAATTAGTCACTAGTGCGAACCACTATTTTTGAGTCAATGTAAAAGTTAATACTCGTGGGAACAATTATGGAAAACATAAAAAACAACACAACAAACAAAAAAAAAACAGGAGGGGAGTGATGCGGGGTCGGAGTCCGACGCTACATCTGGCTCTAGCTCTAGCCTGAGCTCGGAGCGCGAAGTGGTGGGGGCGGACGGAATCATCCGGAAGCTCCGGAAGCGCCCCCCATCGGGGGATGCTGGGTGGTCCTCCGCCGAGGACAGGCGGAAGCTGCACACCAGCCGGCGCGGTAGGGCCCGCCAAAAAGGTGTGGGTAGAGGGCTCACCACCAAGAAGGGTGGTGAGCCGAACCGGGCCAGTCCAGCCGAACTTGCCCCACAAGTCGACGGACTCGCCACGGAGGGGCACCACCCTGGAGGGGCCAGCAGCGGGGTGGTCCACTCAGAGGCCGCAGGTGGTGAGCCGGACGCCGCTGGCGGCGGCTCAAACCCGGAGCAGACGGCCAGGTTTGCGGAGGTCGTGGCAGCCGCGATCAGGAGTGTGGCCTTGAAGAGGATTCAGTCCTCTAAAGACAAGGCCATACCCGCGGCCACGGCCTCTATTTTGGCGGCATCGAAGGCCCTTCAGCTTGGGCCTCCGTCGGACGAGATGTCCGAGATGCGGGCGGAGGTTGCCAAGCTGACAGCCGCCATGGAGCTTCTCCGAAAGGAGAACGAGAGGCTCCGAGCAGACCTGGCCGGGCTGCGAGCAGCCGGCTCCCGGGAGTTGCCGCATGGGGGAGAGCAGCATGGGCAGGCACGGCCCGTGCCAGCTGAGGACCGGGTTCTGACCCTGGTGCGGCAGGAGATGGCCTCCCTGCGGAGTAAGTTCTCCGCCCTGGAGGCTATCGTCCTGCGCCCCCCACTAGCGGCGAGCCAACCGGCCTTGGGCCAGCCAAAGGTGGCAAAGGTGGCATCGTATGCCGCCACCGTATCTGCCGCGGCCAAACCGGGCCCGTTAAGGCAGGCCAAGGGCGGAGCGGCTGCGCAGGCGGCGAGGGCCTCGGCCCTGACGGCGAGGGCTCCGGCCCAGGCCCAGGCCCGGGCGGCGGCGAAACGGCCGCCTCCGCCTCCTGAATCTTCTCCTCCGGCCGACGCCGGGTGGCAAGTAGCCGGGGAGAAGAAGAAGGCTGGCAAGGCGACAAGGGCGGCCAAAAGAAGGGCGAGGCGGCAGCGGCGTAAGGAGCGAAGCGTCGCTGCTAGGCTCCGCGCCCCGAAGTCCGCAGCTGTAGTGGTAACACTGCAGCCGGAAGCGGAGAAGAGGGGCGTGTCCTACCAGGACGTGTTCGCCAAAGTGGACGCGGTGATGGACCTCCAGGAGATCGGCGCCGCTAAGGGCATCCGGTTGAAGATAGCGGCAACCGGGGCCCGGATGCTGGAGGTCCCTGGTGCGGCCAGTGGCCCGGCCGCTGACGCTCTGGCCGAAAAGCTCAGGGCGTCCCTAAATGCGGACGAGGCCCGAGTGTCCAGGCCCACCAAATGCGCTGATCTGCGCATCCAGGGCCTGGACGACTCCGTGACGGTGGAAAAGGTGGTGGCCGCCGTCGCTAAGGCTGGAGGGTGCTCTGCCGAGCAGGTTAGGGTGGGCACCATCCATCCTGACTTCGCGGGGATGCAAGCCATTAGGGTGAGCTGCCCCGTGACGGCGGCCAAAAAGATAGCCGGGGAGGGCCGAAGGCTCTTGGTGGGCTGGGTATCCGCCCAGGTTAAACTGCTGGAGCCCAGACCTCTGAGGTGTTACCGCTGCCAGGTGGGACACCAAGTGGGGGTCAAGTGCACCTCGGAGGTGGACCGCAGCGGCCACTGCTTCCGCTGTGGTCAGCCCGGTCACAAGGCCGGCTCGTGTGACGCCCCGCCGCACTGTGTTGTATGTGCGGCGGCTGGCAAGCCGGCCGATCACCGGGCTGGGAGCAAGGCCTGCGCTCCACCCGCTAAGGCCAAAGGCAGGGGCAAGTCCTCCGCCACCGCCGTCACCGCCGCAGCCGCCGCCACTACAGCCGTAGCCGCTGCCGCCTCTACCGTTGTCGCCGCCATCGTTCCCACCGCGGCAGTGCCCTCACAGTGGACTCAGGAGGGGGCAGACATGGAGTGCCAATAATGGCCCCATTACGCCTCCTCCAGGCGAACATCAACCACTGCGCCGCCGCTCAGGATCTATTGCTCCAGAGCATGGCGCAGTGGTCGATTAACATCGCCGTGGTCGCTGAGCCGTACTTTGTCTCGCCCAGGGATGACTGGATGGAGGACCTGAGCGGCTCAGTGACCCTCATTTCGTCGGCCGCCGCCGGAACTCCGTCTCTCGAGTCTGTCAAGAGAGGACGGGGTTGCGTGGCAGCACGGTTCGGGGAGATTGCTGTGGTGGGGGTATACTTCTCCCCGAACCGAACTCTCGCCGAGTTCCACAACTCCCTTGCGGAGTTGAGAGTCGTCGTCGTCGGGTTCTGTTCCCTCCCCGTGCTCGTCCTCGGGGACTTCAATGCCAAGAATCTGGCTTGGGGTTCCCGGTACACGGACACACGGGGCAGGATGGTGGAAGACTGGGCTCTGGAGACAGGCCTAGTCGTCCTAAACCGGGGTTCTGTCCCTACGTGTGTGCGGATGCGGGGTGAATCGGTGGTGGACATTTCGTTCGCCAGCCCCGCTCTGTCACCGCGTGTCATTGACTGGCGCGTCATGGAGACCTATTCCGATCACCGGTAATTCCGGTTTGACGTCTCCGCCCAAACCTCGAGCGCGCCGGTCCGACAGGCCCCGAGTGGTCCGCGGTGGGCGCTGAAGCGGCTGGACCGGGAGCTCCTCCTGGAAGCCTCAATCGTGCAGGCCTGGGTGTCATCACCGGACAGGCCTGCTGACATCAACGACGAGGTGGAGTGGTTCCGGGAGGCCATGTCCAATATATGTGACGTGGCTATGCCCCGGGTCCGGCCCGGACGTGCTTCGCGCCAGGTGTACTGGTGGTCGCAGGAGTTGGAGACCCTGCGCAGGGCGTGCGTTACTGCGCGACGCCGGTACGCCAGGCACCGCAGGCTCCGTATCCGCCCTCCGGATACGGAAGCCATTCAGGCGGAGCTGTACGAGGGGTACAGAGCGGCGAAGACCGCCCTCCAAGCGGAGATCCTGCGGGCCAGGGCAGTGGCCCGCGAGGAGTTGCTGGAGACTCTTAACAGGGACCCGTGGGGACGCCCATATAAGATGGTGCGGGAGAAACTCTGCCCATGGGCTCCTCCGCTGACGCAGAGTCTCCGGCCCCAGCTTGTGGGGGACGTGGTGAGCGCTCTGTTCCCTTCAAGAGGGGAACATGCTCCCCCGCCCATGGCTCCGCCTACTGCGGTGCCCGATGCGGACCACACCGCCGACGACGACGACAATGCTCCGAAGGTGACCGAGGTAGAAATGAGAGTGGCGGTACGCAAGATGAATGCGAAAAATACCGCCCCAGGACCCGACGGCATACCAGGAAAAGCCTGGGTCCTGGCCTTGGGGGCTCTCGGGCCTCGACTAAGGGGGCTCCTAAGCGCATGCATGGAGAGGGGCCAGTTCCCACTTCGTTGGAAGACGGGGAAACTGGTCCTCATCAGGAAGCCGGGGCGCCCAGCGGACTCTCCGTCCGCTTATCGGCCCATCGTGCTGCTCGACGAGGTGGGCAAGCTCTTTGAAAGAGTCATTGCAGACCGCCTCGTCGAGCGGCTGGTGCGGGTTGGGCCGGACCTGGCGGAGAGCCAGTTTGGCTTCCGCAGGGGGCGCTCTACGGTGGACGCCATCATGCGCGTGCGGGCCCTCACGACGGGGGATGCTGTGGCCCGGGGTGGGGTCGTCTTGGCGGTGTCTCTAGACATCGCCAATGCCTTCAACACCCTGCCCTGGAGTTGCATCAGGGAGGCACTCCGGTATCACCGGATGCCGACCTACCTCTGTCGTGTGGTCTAGGCCTATTTGACGGACAGGGCCGTCATCTACCCCGGTCACCAAGGAGAGTGGAACCGGCGAGAGATGTCGTGCGGTGTCCCACAGGGATCGGTCCTGGGGCCGCATCTGTGGGACATCGGATACGACTGGGTGCTGCGCGCCGACCTCCCTAGCGGCGTCAGCGTCGTTTGTTACGCTGACGACACGCTGGTCCTGGCGCAGGGGAGGTCGTACCAGGCGGCGGCTGACTTAGCGACACGCGGAGTTGCGACAATCGTCGACAGGATTCGGCAGTTGGGACTCGAGGTGGCCCTGCACAAGTCCGAGGCCATGGGTTTTCATGGACCTCGGAACGCGCCACCGTCGGGTTCCCAGGTGATGGCGGGAGGGGTTCACATCGGCGTCGAGTCGACGATGAAGTATCTGGGACTTGTCCTCGACAGCCGGTGGAACTTCGTCGAACATTTCCGACGTTTGGCTCCCAGACTGGAGCGGGCCGGGGCTGCGTTGAAGCGGCTCCTGCCCAATCTAGGGGATCCAAACGCCTCCTGCCGGAGGCTCTACGCGGGGGTCGTGCGGTCCATGGCCCTTTACGGGGCGCCGGTGTGGGCGCGTTCAATAAGGCTGCGGCCAGCCCGCCGGTTGAACGCGTCCCAGAGGGTCATGGCCATCCGGCTGGCCCGAGGATACCGCACGGTCTCCTGCGAGGCGGCGAGCCTCCTTGCCGGATTACCGCCATGGGATCTGAAGGCAAAGGTCCTCGCGCACATTTGGGAGTGGCGCGAGGAGGCGAAACGCCGGGGCTTAACTCCGCTGCCGCGAGAAATCGCGGCACAGCGGACGGAGCTCCGGCGGGATCTCATGGCGTCATGGAGAGTGCGATTGTCGCAACCCAGCGCTGGGCACGCCACAATTGCGGCGATAAGACCCCTCTTTGAGGAGTGGCTAGAGAGGCGCCACGGCGTCCTCACCTTCCGCCTGACGCAGGTCCTCACCGGACACGGCTGTTTCGGGAGGTTCCTGTACAGGATAAGGCGGGAGGAAACGCCCGGGTGTCACCATTGTGTGGATCGTCCGGAAGACACGGTGGAGCATACGGTGGAGGTCTGCCCAGCTTGGGCGGAGCATCGCCGTGTCCTCGTGGAGGCGATCGGCGGCGGTGATCTCTCGCGTCCGGCCCTGGTTCAGGCCATGGTACGGAGCGAGAGGAAATGGGAGGCCGTCACCTCCTTCTGCGCAGCGGTAATGCTCGCAAAGGAGGAGGCGGAACGCGTGAGGGAGAGGCAAATTTCGCGCCCTCACGCCCCTAACCGCCGCAGGAGGAGACGCCCAGGGCGTCGGGAATCGCGAGGCGATTTCCGGCCACCGTAGGCGCGGGCTTGCGGGCGGTGAGCAATGGGTGGCTCACCGTCCGATAAGGACCAGGCCCGGGTCGACGGCGCGTTGTGTTCCACGCGCGCCTCAAAGAGATGTCAGCAGAATTGAAGGGGTCCACTAGGGCCGATGCCTGCCGGGGTTGCGAAGAAAACCGAAAGGGAGATCGTGGCCCCCGGTGACAGGGCAACCGAAGGAACACGGGTGGGTTTTAGTCAGTAAGAGTCTGACACGCCCTCCCGCTCCGCCCAGAGCGGGAGAAGTTATTTGATGATTTCCAACCCTCAAAAAAAAAAAAAAAAGGGATATTGACGCAAAAATTGTATGTGGTGACAATTAAAAAGGGTGGCGATCCACTGCAGTAAGTCACCATCTTGGTTGAGCCACAGTTAAGCACATTTTGCTTTGACCGAAAAACTTGTATAACTGCAACTTTTAAACGCCATAATACGTAAGTAAGTACATTAAATATAACACCAGACGGTACATGACCTAGCTCTTGAAGTCTATAAATTAATCAACGTGTATATCTGTGACATTTGTGCTCGTACATCTTAAGAGTCCAATACCTCTAATGGTTTCTAAATGGTTTTAGATTAGTATTCAAGTCGCCGGCTTTGATAGTTTTTCTTTGTAATTGCTATTCGTTGTTATATAGGTGCAATTCAAGAGTTTATGGACGCTAGATTTAGTGTTATTGGAGCAATTGTTAGTGATGAAAGTTTAATTGATAACATCGGTACTATTGTTCTTAATTGGGATTGATTGTAAGACCCAATTTTGGAGAAGCAATTTGGTAATAGTCAAAAGGTACGTACAGCAGAGCTACTTATTTATTGCATTCAACATTTCAAACGATGCACTAACAGATGTCTCGGATTATTTTATTTAGTCTCAAATACATTTGAATAAAGGCGTCTTTCTAAGACAAAAGATTTGTGAACTACCTACCCATTAAAAAATTATGATGTGGATATAATATTTAGTAACCTGTTCCGCTTAGCTATTTCTAAAGAGTCTTAAAAAGACACGAACACGGCGTGTTGCCACACCAAGCACTCGCGATCGCGCTTGTCTGCGCTCGGTGCTTGGTGTGGCAACACACCGTGTTCGAGTTCGCGACAAGTCAATCGTCATCCTGAGGATGCCTCGTTGAGAGGTGAAACACGTGTCGATTTCTTCCAGGGTCTTTTTAAGATTTTATAATGGATTACCGCAAGGTCACGCCTGAATCAATTAACTACCTACCCATTGCATGAGAACTTTTTTCAATGTTACCAGTGGAAGAAATTTGTACGGACTAAGAAGTATTTCAGGTGCCTAATAGAGATCTGCAAAACCAAGAATACACCCGATTCATTGTCACACTTGGAAACAACATTAAAGTGTCGTGTGTTACACCTTTAATTTTACTAACATTCCTACTTTTCAAACCAAAACACAGTAATAATTAACCTCATAAAGTAAATAATATCATCGTATTAAAGTAAAAATCATACCAAAGATAATGAATAAATCAGATATACAGTAAGAAACTTATATCCAAAAATTGCCACGCCAATTAACACAAATGAGCCATCAAGAACTATAATATATCATTTATAACAAGCTCAATCATTAATTCATTAATAATTAATGCTCATTTTGGTCGCCGTAGTTGAACGAACATTCCAGCCAGTGACATGTGGGCACCAAACGGCGCCAATTTCTACAATAAACAGTCTAATTTATGTGAGAATTGTCAATTTTCGGCTCATTCGACTTTAGTTTGTTAGCTTATTTGGAACGTATTAATGGGCCTGGATGTGTGTTTCATTTGGAACATCACGCCTTTTCTGCGAAGGGGCACAAATGAAATGAAATGGAATGGAATTGTTAATTCTGTAAAAAAAAGACAGAAAGAAAGGATTTTGTATTTAAAAGACTGTCCTTCTCCATAGAGATACATTCTGCGTTTTGGAATGAGCAACTAGCTTCAACTTTCTGACTAATTGACCGACTCTTTGACAATTCCAAAGTTTATTTGAAAAAAAAAAATATATATATATACACACATCAAAAGTGTCTAGGGATCAAGCATTTTTATGCGGATTTCTTGAGATTGAGATGTGGCTTTGTAATAAATTTATGATTATATAAATTTATATGGATCCTTTTTGGTGCATTTCATAATTTGAAACAGGAACTGTTAATCAAATTCGAGTAAAAGATGAAAATCAGCTGTCAATATTTTCCCTATAAAAACATACAACGCATTGAAGACATTATTAGTGCTACTGTTTCCCTACTACTGATTAAAACCAACGTTATTATGGAGCGGCGACGTCATTTAAGCAGGGAAGAAATGCTCAGAGCCGTGGGAATGATAGAAGCTGGTTCCCGGCAACGTACTGTGGCTTTAGCTCTGAATACAAGTCAGAGTGTTATCAGTCGACTTTGGACACGTTACCGAAGCACTGGTACCGTGGCTGAGCGCCATGGAGGACGGTATCGCTGCACCACACGGAGACAAGACCGATACATTCAAATCTTAACTCGAAGAGCTCCAACAATAACCGCCATGATGTTAGCCGTGAGGCTTCATCACTCTTCAGGGAACTTAATTAGCGACCAAACAGTCAGAAACCGCTTGCATGAAGTGAACCTTCATTCCCGAAGACCGCTACGGGTACCACCTATAGCAATGCATAATCGTAGGATTCGATATCAATGGGCTCTTGAACACAGAAATTGGGCAGAAGAACAATGGCGTTTCGTGTGCTTTTCTGATGAGTCTCGTTTTGGTATGAGACCGGATACAAGACGTATACGACACTGGAGAACCCCTGGACGCCAACAGCGATTAAAATCCTGCCAGGAAGTCCATCCTTATAGTGGTGGAACCATCATGGTATGGGCGGGTATTTGGATCGGCGGAAGAACTGAGTTGATTTGGATCAGAGGCAACCTCAACGCTCAAATTTATGCTGAGACGATTGTATCTGACGTCATCGTTCCTCTACAAGTGCAAATCGGTCCCTTATTTCAGTTAATGCATGATAATGCACGACCGCACACCGCAAGAGTTGTAAGACAGACTCTCGCCGCAGCTAACATCAATGTCCTGCTCTGGCCTGCTCAGTCGCCAGACTTGAACCCGATTGAGCATGCATGGGATATGCTACAGAGAAGAGCTCTGCCGAATATGGAGGGTATCCAGTCGCAAGAAGACCTTTTTTTGTTGTTGCAACGAACATGGGCGGCCATTCCACAGCGTGATTTGGATGAACTCATTTTGAGTATGCCAAACCGATGTTCTTGTGTTGTTAGTGTTCGCGGTAGAAACACGGATTATTAATTGTTTAAGTTACCCAATAAAATTTTAAAGAAAACTGTTATTTCAGTCTTTTTTTCGAACTTTAATGTTAGTGGTTCAAATGTCAAAAATCCCTTTATTAGGAAAATGGCAAATTTCTTTATTAATGCAAAGGTGACTTGGTTTATCGTTACTGTGACAAACGAAAACACTTTATTTGATGAATCCTTAAAGAAAATTTTAATTAATATCAATCAGGAGAAAAGTTATTGCAAAAATATATGTTGATCCCTAGACACTTTTGATAAGTGTATATATTGGCAGTAGCACAGAAGATCACAAATTAAACTAAACACACTCTTAGAAACATTAAAAAAAAAACAACGTAAAATGAAAATAAAAACAGAAAGTCCTGTACGAGGCCAAAAGGCTCATATCTCAGCATGATGCTGCGATATTTAAAAATAAATGTCGATGCGCTGGTATTCTGAGAGGGCCCGCTGTGATGTGTCAATACGGTATCGGAATCACGATTACACGTAATATTAAAAAAAAAAACAAGCTAGATTGAGTCGACATTTCCTATCTGACTACCCCTGAGAAGAAATGGCGAAACAACATTTAGGTAGGGTAGGCAACATTGGTGGTGATACCAACATTTTGCTACATTTATGTTGATTTCCCATGTACCTATTAAGAAGCGAACCTATTTCCATAATCTGGACACAAAATTAAATCTAGACTTCGGGATTCTAGTGATTTCCTGTCGGAAAACCCGATAGCACTTTACCTGACCTGGGAGAGTGCCCCACGCTTAGCAGTAGTGCTTGCGACCACCAACGAGTCACAGAAAAAGCGAGAGCTGTTACAATTACGGATATATAACTTATATTGAATATATATTGATGAAACTTTGAATACTGGCCAATTAATATTTGAAATAAATAAAAGCGTGGGATGTTGTTTGATTTACAATTTCACTTGGAATTTATTTGATAATTTTTTCGTGGGTTTATGCTAATTATTAACCGCGACTTCGTCTGCTCATTTTAATTGTCTTATGTGTTATAATATATAATCAAAATCCTTTAATACGTTCAGTGCCTTCCTGGAGGGTTCACTCAAGTCATATATGGGATGCCGGGAGCCCCGCGGAGGACTCATTTTATTTTAAATATAGGCTTTTCTTCGGCATTATACAATGTGAAAATAAAATTTGTTGTATATTTTAACAAGATTTAAAACCTAATGCCGGTGATACTCCTAGAGTGAACTTGCAACTTACAATATGTATGGCGGCATGGCGTCGAAAATGTTAAGCCGTTTTTGCGTTATTGAGTAACAAAAATCCAAACATATTAAATTTCACACCTATAATATATTTAAATAGTAGGATTGTTCTTACTGTATAATGCTTTCGCTTATGTTAGTAATTGTATCTATTTTTAAGAGGTGTGTCAACAGTTTTTGTCACTAACCCTCTCCCTCTAATGCCCAGTTGTGAATGCTATCATAAATAGCGTTTCAGAAAGCCGCGATTAAGCCTGGAGGCATTCAAAACGTTCAGTGCAACGGAAAAAGATTCCGAATTCCGGCCGTGGCGGCCAATCTCAACGGAGTATATAATATAATCTCAATAGCCATCGCCACGCGGGAGATATTATAGTATACACGTCTGTGCGCAGACTGAAGTACACTCTCTGCAAAACTACACGATAGTGTAGAGAAAATCTTCGTCTATATTCTTGTTGCCTCGTGTATAATCGTATTATCTTCGTTCCGTGTTGGTACATCAAAGTACTCTCAAGTAGGTTGAAAATCATTCCTCCACTTTCTTGATCGCTGTCGTTGTCAGTCGACTGCCAGTCACTTACCGAGCGCATCTCATCGTCATCTGTTACGGTGTATGGCAGTCATCCACCACCTTCACTTATTCCAACTTTTTTTCACGAATCAATAAATAATTATGATAGGCTACAGCAGCGCATAATGCTACAGCGGTAGATATTTTCAAGACGTCCATCTTAGTACGAGAGTCCAATACTACTGTGCCAGGTAAGAATGTAGAACAACGCTCTCGTCTCGCCCTGTCTTGGCAAAACATTCTCGTCATGACCTCCCGCCGGGAATGTGGAGCAGGCTTAAGATGTGCACAGAGAGGTTTGCCACGTTAGCTGCGCGGTAAATTTGTTTACCAGCCACACATTCATGCGTAGCTTGACCGTGAATGAAGGTCGCACTCGCGGCTCGCATTACTCAGTACTTGCAGTGTGCGCGCACTCAGTTATCGGCTAGTCTGGCCACCTGAAGTAGCCGGCTACCGGGACGGCTGAACGTATTAGTTATATTCTCAGAACAAATTAAAAAACCAAGGCATAGCGCTGCGAACAACACAGTGAAGCATGCCAAAACTACACATCCGCTCTGTGCAAATACTCTCACTTACACACATTTACAATGAAACCACACCTTACTAAATCCACACATGTTTACGAAAACGGCTTCACTTCACTGTTGACAGCACTATGTCTTCGTTTTTTATTTGATCTGAGGATATAACATTATACTCTGTGGCGGCTACCTGCTCTGCTGTAAATGTGTTAAATATTGTAGCTTGCCAGTAGCTAATAGCTAGTTATCGTGTTAACAGTTATCATAGCCGTCGCAATTTTTGAAATAGCTGCTATTTAGCTAGTTTTTAGAATAGCTAGCTACGCATCGCTAGACCGTGGGACGCAGTGGACGTTTCCGCCTACATTTTCATTCAAAATGAAATTAAGCTGGTACACGCAGGCCTGAATTAAGAGACCCAGGGCCCCTAGGCACTTCGACTTTTGAGGCCCTTCCGAAGCCGTTTTGTAAATTTAGTAAATAAAATGCACTAGTACAGGAAATTTTAAACATTTTTTTTTCTACCGGCTTTAATTAAATACTATAAATAAACATCAGAAATAATGCTAAGTATGTCACTATAGTCAAGCTGCCTGGTCGGGGTAGCTGGGTGGGGCCCCTTGGCTGGCTGGGCCCCTAGGCCAGTGCGTTGTGCACCTAGGCGTAAATTCGGAACTGGGTACACCTGCGTAAGCTGAGCTATGAAGCGGCGCCTTTATGATATACCTTGTATAATATAGCTGCCTAACTACATATGTTATATGCATCCCACGATTGTGAATATGCAATGTGTAACTGAATTAATGCACATTATGAATGTAGTTTTTTCAGAATCGTTTACTGAATCGATTTTTGTAATTTTTGATAAAGGTACTTTTCTATCCCAAAAATAATTAAAACTACATAAATCACAGTCACACTTGCGCTGTGCAGTCAAGACAAACCAAAATGGACGAAGTACCTACTACGTTAGACCCTTATAAGTATGCGACTGTGCGCTTGCGCATGCGTTGGTTTGTAATGTGACCACAATTCTCTCCCATCATCATCTGTCTAGCCTTTTCTCAACTATGTTGGGGTCGGCTTCCAGTCTAACCGGATGCAGGTGAATACCAGTATTTACAAGTAGTGACTACCAAGAGCCCTACTTTTAGTATAGATCTATGGTAATCAAATGATATTTGTGCTGAATTGAAATATCATACAAAACATATTATTTTGTACATTACCTTACCACTAGCTAACACGATACCCCTTGGTAAAACTGGTTGTCAGACTTTTGGGCTTCCAACTACCCGTAACGACTGTCAAAGATCTACAAACGACAGCCGGGACTAGCGGCTTTAAAACGTGGTTTCCGAGGCACGTATGGGTCTTGGTATGTAAAGATGATCACGGATCTACGGACCAACCGTGACAAGCGTAGCTTAACCTGATCGATCGGCCCGTGCGGCTGTTATTACTTAGCCACAATCAGTAGAATAAATAATGTTTTATACATAATGGTAAAAATTCAGTGTACTATGCACTATGATTTCATAATATCCTAATTGGGGTGTTTGGTGGTGTGTGTTAATTCCGGGACATGTTGTACAAAAAATCTGGCGCCGCGTGGGTGAGCGCAACTCTTGAATTCTATCCTCGACCACACAATCTAGCAATAATTTAACGAAAGAATGCAAAGTCAAGCGGCGATCAATTTGAATTTCTACGTGAGAAGTTTCCAAAATATTTTTGAAAAACAGTGCAATATTATTCAATCGCAGTATAAATTGGCAATAAACATGCGGAAACCGTAATAGTTAAGTAACCTTGGCGTGTGTGGCATTTGTATCGATAACATTGTACCTATACAGGGTCAAATAAAATTATCTAGCCAAACTCCACAGATGTGTTGGGTATCGATAACTTAAACAAAAAAACTTTTTCCAAAAAACAAAACAACCGATTTCCAAAAAAAACACTACAAAGTGAAAAAAACTTTAATTTCGGAAGTCGGTGTCTTTGGTTTTGAATTCTCGTTTTTTGCCACCGACTTCTGAAATTGAAGTTTTTTTCACTTTGTAGTGTTTTTTGGAAGACGGTTGTTTTTTCTTTGGAAAAAGTTTTTATTTTTCACTTTTTAACAGTCACTGGAATTTACCTATCATATTATCATCCACATACTAAGTGGGAAAAAAATACGTATTATTGAAGCTAACTCAAAAGCTATCTAGAAAAGTTAATAAAATTTATAATATATGGGACCACCTTGAGAGCATACCCTTTGAAACGAAAAAAATAATTTTCAAAATCGGTACATTAAAAAAAACAAACACATGCTACGAGCATATAACGTCCTCCTTTTTGGAAGTCGGTTAAAAAGGAAATTAATTTGGCGATTTTTTTTTGTGGGGTCATCGACCGCAGTTAGTGTAGTCACTTGAATAAATATTAGTTTTGTTTGTGTATTTTTTTTTAAATTAAAGCATAAAACATATAAATGAATTTTTGGAATCAGATAAGCAGTTTCAAAGACAACAGTTTCATATACAATCTCACAAGTTTTACCTCGTAATATTTTATTATAATAAACGATGTAAGCCTTTTCGAAAGGCTTGAAAAATCATAATCATCTATCTAGCTTTTTCCCAAGTATGTTGGGCTCGGCTTCTAGTCGAACTGGATGCAGCTAATAAAGAATACCAGTTTTTAAAGGCTTGAAAAATATACGGGGTTATTTATGTAGAAACATTATCAGAAGTAAGACAGCGCCAAACACCTAAAAAATACGACTTGTCGAAAGCGTGTAGTCATTAAAGTATGAATGAGAGAAGCTTTACAGCATCAAAGCCAATTATACGGATAATTTGCCAATTATACGGATATTTTGGCAACAAAACGGATATTTTTCTCTAAAATAATTTATATATTTTTTATCATGTCCATTGTGGTTTATGAATTACATAATCTCCTGAATAAATTCTTAAATTCACTGAAAGATAACGCACTGCTTAAATCGCTGGGTCTAGGAACCATGAAATGCACAGGATTTTCTTGTGTAACTAAGGAAGGATTTTGAAAATTTACTTCTTAAATGGGTTAAATAGGGGATGACAGTTTGTATGTAAGCTGTTCGGATTCATATGCATATTGTATAATTATCACTAACTTCAAAAACGGTGAAGGAAAACATAGCGAGGAAACCGGTATGCCTGAGAGATATTTCTCGACGGCATGTGAAGCTAAGTCAGAGGCCCATGGGCGGCTTTAAAACTCTGACACCAGGTTACTCACAAATCACATGAATATATGCGCTCTACAGCTGCAATTTCAATTAATACACCTTGGTTTGACCTATCTCTGGTAAGCCAATGCGTGGGTAATAGGATTTCAAAAGCTCTAGTTGTCGTGAAGAGGTAGTAAAAACATAATTTTATGTGTAAATATACGGAAGGGGACGGATAAAGAAACTTTGGCCCTTGAGAAATCAAAACAGGATTACTAGTACAGTTACAGTTTAGTTGCATTTATTACCTATTGCAATTTGTCTTTAACCTAAGCTTGAAGTTACTGCGTCATGAACATTGAATAAAATGAGGAAATTACAAGGAGGCACTCATATGTAATAATATTATAAATTCTCATTCGTAACACCTCATTAATGGTGAACAATAATCAGCATCATTATAGGTATTTGAAACTCGTTCAGTAATATAAAAAATCTGCCTATTCCATATTTAAACTGATGTACATTGAAAAGGTTGCCTAGTCATGTGTCAGTTATAATTTTGACACTTGACAGGTTGCTCGGAAGCCTGTCTGTCTATTGCAAATTCAATATTTTTTGCAAATATTCGTGCAGTGTAGGCCAGTATAGACTTGAGATTGGCGTTGGCCATAATTATGCGTATTCGATTTTTGAAGTGAAAACTTCATTAAGCGCGTTGGGCATTTTTGAAATGGAAAAAAAACAATTGAACTCGCGACACCGTTACCGACACCTCATTTTTGTAAAAGCGATTGTGCTCTTTATTTATATTATGTTACGGATCAATGTTCTATGCAAGTATTTTTACTTTAAAAGTTTTTTAATGTAATTGTGCTCTTTATTTATATTATGTTACGGATCAATGTTCTATGCAAGTATTTTTACTTTAAAGGTTTTGGAAGTATTTTTTTAGTTTTTACTTCTGTCGGCACTCCCGGAGTGCCACTTTTTTATAATAAGTCAGATTATAAGATAAATGATAATTCTTCATCTCTACCTACTATATTTCTTTTGCTGTACCGAATCGGTCCACGATTGTTTCATAAGAAAATGTTTACCACCTAAGCACATACATTGTGGAATCCAATAAAGTATAATGTAGTATAAAGGTTAAATGTAATTAACAAATTAAACTTAATTGAATTAAAAGATATCAATATAATAATTATCTAATGATAACAAAACACAAAAAAGAGATTTTTCAAGTAGTAATAGCTACTTTGAAAAAGTCGCATTGGTACTTGCCCGGATTTGAACCCACAACCTCGTGCATGAGAGGAAACCCATTTCGTAAGAGAATGTGTTATAAAATAAATGTTGAAGATATATCAAATTCCAATATGCCTGTAGATTATATTAACCTAAAGTCGTTGTACAAAGTAAGCATTATAGATTTTTGAACGTATTTAGTCTGATAGGAATCGCCGAACTCAACCAGCTTATTTTTTAATATGACGTGTAAAAGTGATTCCAATATCTTATTTACAGAATAAACAATTTCATTTCATTTCGGAAATTTAAGTATTTTTTTGGGTTTTAGATTATTTTGTTATGGGAAGATATTAAACCTTATGATTTCAAAACAAAATGTACCGATTATTCTTCTTTTACCACTAGTAGCGCCATCTAGTATTACCTATGTGTACTAATGTTCTTATGTCAATAAATCAGTCATTGTGAAACAGCCATTGCGTTTTATTAAATCACTGGGCTATCAAGACTCAGTTTAGCCAAGATTTTGTCACGATGTGCATGATGTGCGATGAGCTCATGATGTTTTTTTCAAGATTGACATCGATGAAGGGAAAAACATCGTGAGCAAATTTGAACTTATCTATACATCTAAGCAAAAAACAAAAATGAACTGTCCGTTTGTAACGTCAAAATAACAGCTGATTACTAAATGCATAATTATGAAGGTATATATGGTACTAATAACAAAAAATCTTTTTTTTTTTAATTTTTGGTTGTCTCTCTGTCTGTTTGTTCCAGCTAATCTCCGAAATGGCTGAACCGATTTTGACGGGACTATCATTGGAAGATAGCTGGTCTTAGAAGGAGTAACTAAGGCTTTTATTTTTGAAAAACATTTAGGGTCCACGTGGAGACAGCCGCGGGCAGCAATCTAGTAGGACATTAATTATTATTTTATAAATAGCTACTTTAAGCAACTATGAGTCGAACTTCTGCTTCTATCTTATTTGTGATATATTGGACCATACACGCGGACAGTTATTAATGAGACGAACAGTTTCCTCCAAGGCCTCTAGTTAGGAACTACACAGGCCTTATTAATACGAGCAAGTTATGCACCTCTAGCAAACTAACTTTTGACGATATTACGTTGTGATACCGTGTCGGACATGACAAGGGACCGACAGAAATGTTATGAAGATCAGGTAACATATGGATGTAAAGTATGGGGTGTTCGTGTATTACATACTGGATGGTTGCTTGTGTACTGCCCCTGCCACACACTCGTCGAGTGGCATGAGAAGTAGCGAGAAAAGTAGGCAGAGACATAGTGTGGCAACGTTACTCGTCATGCCGCACGTTTTGCTCCTCATTATGCCCACTGCTCCCGGCTCCGGTCTCTCTGCTTTTCGGCTTTTAGGCGCGAGTCAAAGGACGTAGTGCGTCGCGATTAATTGCGCGAGTAGAGCAGTGTGTGGGCAGAGCAACATCGCGGCAGCGTGAGGAACAGAGCGATGAGCACCGCGAGGAGCATAGTGTGGCAGGGGTATAAGGGTCGTCGAAATCAGGATGGTGTGTTCCGTATTTGACGAATAATTGGGTAACTGTTGCCTTATTCATACGCAGCATAATGACGCTGTCAATTCGTGTGCCTATAGTATTTTATACTAACTTCTGCTCATGACTTTGCCCGTGAGAACACTAATTCATTTATCTTTTCATTTTCTAGAATAAAAGTAGACTCCGCGAATCTATATTATAAATATGAAACAAATATTTAATTTATAATGAGAACAAGAAAAGTTTAGACAGTCGGCCCCGCGAGCTGACAAACGCATGTCATGATAATTAAAAAATTATAATAATGTAAAAATTAAAAGATTATAAATACGTAGGTATTCGAGTTATGTCAAGAACAAGTCTTTTATTTATTCTGGTACCGTCAGTGCTCCTCCAGTGCTGACAGTACTGTATTTATAGTTATAGTGTATATTCTGTCACCAACATTTCACTCTCTCGCAAAACATGAAACAAATGACAAACTGCCAGAACAAGAACACATAAAAACCGCAGAAGCAAAACCTTCTTTAACAAAACAGACAAAATAAATTCCCCGTCGGTTTGTCCTTAACACGAAGTTCTAAACTCGGCAAGTTGAAGTTGAAGAAACTGACCACATACACGTGCATCCGGAAACTCCTATGGGAAACTCTCACTTGGAACAAAGGGGAGGATTAAACTTAGCCTAGCTCGGTTTATATTGTGTAATTAGAGGATTAGTATCACCGGACTTAGAATGTACTATCGACGTAGTTTGCAGTGTGTTTCGTAATAAATTCCATTACTACCTACGTACATTTGGTAGAGGTCAGTTATATGCTACGATGCTTTGTATGAGTGGTAATTTTAAGAACAGGGCTGGTTTTTTAAAAACCGACCAAGTGCTTGTCGGACTACACACAATGAACGGTAATTGGGATGAATTTATCCCAAGAACAAACTTAACATTGTAGTTGAAAAACAAGTTCTTCGATACATTACAACTGTAAATGTAAGTTTGTACGTACAATATTGAGAGATTTACTATGTTACTTTAAGACAATAGATTTTTAAAGGTTTTCCTGTAATCTATGAGTGAAGAACAATTCTCTGTGTTTTTCGAAGATAAGGGGGGAATGGTCAAATTTTATCTATTTTCTTAAATATCTCTAAAATTATTTATTTTAAGATTAATAAAAAAATATACTTGAAATCCTCACAATAAGCCGTTTCATTTCATATGTAACACAGTATAGTTTGATAAACTTTTTTTAATTTCCTACTTTGCCCCCGAATAGTGAACCCATATTCAAAATTCATTTGTTAACGTTACATGTCCGTGTTTGGGTCACAGAAATACATATATGTGTGTATTTCTGTGACCCTGTGTAAAATTTTAACTTAATCGGTTCATTAGATTCGGAGTAAATTGGCTGTGACAGGCAAATAGACACACGAGTAATCCTTTAAGGGTTCCGTTTTTCCCTTTTGAGGTACGGAACCCTAAAAATCTACGAAGCAATGCAATGATGCAAATGGTGTCTTTTAAATAAAATAATAGTCTACAGTTAGTAATGAAAGGAACATGAATATTAACTGACTCAGTAATTTTGTCATTTATAGTTCTACAATGAGGTCGAATATAATTGATTCCTTTGGACTTAAGCTACGTTTGTCCTAAGTCTTAAAAATCTTAAAAGTCTTAAGAAATTCCGCGTGATTATGTTTGTTACGAAAATTACGCGACGTTATTTCAGCCTATTGATGGTAGGAAATTTTATAAAAGCATGGCAGGTAGGTACCCTCCCGGGTCGACGGCGCGTTGTGTTCCACGCGCGCCTCAAAGAGATGTCAGCAGAACTGAAGGGGTCCACTAGGGCCGATGCCTGCCGGGGTTGCGAAGAAAACCGAAAGGGAGATCGTGGCCCCCGGCAACAGGGCAACCGAAGGAACACGGGTGGGTTTTAGTCAGTAAGAGTCTGACACGCCCTTCCGCTCCGCCCACAGCGGGAGAAGTTATTTGATGATTTCCCACCCAAAAAAAAAATGGTAGGTACGCTAAACTCTGTCGCGTATTTTTGGCAGATGTGGCTACGCCAAGTCCTTCTATCTTTATACGTCCGAATCAGTGACCGTCAGAAACAAATGCATCCAATGCGGATGCATTTGTTTCATTACCTGGGCGACCGAGCTCTGCTTTGGTGAAAATAGAGCATGCTCATTTAATAGTATAGGATAGTTCATACTTATCCATGTATAGTACCTACTTATTCCATGCTGCCATGATAGTGTAGGTACTTACTAATTCAAAGTTGCCATGCCATTATTCTAATATCATTATTCTCATGTAATTTATTCAATATCTTGTTCTAAACTTTGGACGACCAAGCTCTGCTCGGGTGAAAATACGGAGAAAACGAATTTTCCCAGATATGAGACCTAGCTAGATCGATTTTTTGCCCCCGTAAACCCTTATATGCAACTTTCATCGAAATCGTTAGAGCCGATTCCGAGAACGCGATATTTAAACTTATATATATATTTAGATGTATATAATATTGCTCGTTTAATAGTAAAGGATACGTTTTTCATGTACTGTTAAATTTAAATAACGTCTAGTCTAAATTAAAGAAACGTTTTAAGAGATGCGCTGTTGATTTTTCATAACGTTGTTTGAAATGCATTTGATTTTTAATTTAATTTTTATTTTGCTTTGTTTATTTTTTATCAACATTAATATGCTGATCAAAAATAAACAAAGCAAAATAATAATTTTAGATCTCATGAAATTTATTGCACCCGCACATTTTCTAGCTTAACTATTCTCTTGGGAATTCTTCTCATTTTATTCTAAAAACTTAGTGACAATTATGTAATGAGAGATTGGAAAGAAAGATGAGAAAAAAGTACTTTTAAAAACACTGATTGGTTTGATGACCTACATCAGACCAATCAGTATTTTGAAAGTTCTTTCTCCAAACAAGATTAGGTATTCGCCTAGTTTCTTTTTCATTTTAAAATTATATGATAAATGAAAAACTAGAAAATAATTAAAACCGACGCCAGTGAATAATTTAACTTTTAATTCATTCGAGAAACGAAATGACACCATTTTATTAACCGTCTCAAGATCTGGATTTCTTGAAAGATTTATAGAACACTAGCAATCGCTTCTGCTTCTCATAACTTTTATGGCTTGAGAAAGCATCGAGATTTTTGAAGTGAAAACTTCTTTAGGCGCGTTGGGCATTTTTGAGATGGGACTAAACCATTGATTTCGCGACACTGTGACGACACCAGCTTTTTACCATTTAAAAGACATGAACGCGTTGATTACCGCGATGCCGATTTCTTTTCAAGTTTTCACTTCTTTCGGTACTCCCGGAGTGCCACTGTTTTTTTTTTTATTATTTGTAGTTTATATTAATGTTTCATACCTACATATGAACCTTCTAGAATAAGTTCCCTAAATGATGGTGATTACCACAGCAAAATCCGTTGTGTAATTTAGAAGAACAACGCGGTCACAGACAGACTCGAAAAGCGACTTTAATTTGTAAATCTTGACTCCAAATTAACTATTTTCCATCTATTCAGAATTAAAAACAAATGAAAATGACTTCGTAGAACTTATTTTCGGTAAATTAATTTAAATTTCATTTTCAAAACTATTATAGCATTACAAAAGAGTCACGTTTCTGCAAAGGTCGATTAGATAAAAAAATCACGGACCAAACTAAAATAAGTATTGAAGATTTTTAATGGGAGAAAAACGATTACTTTATTTTCATTGTACACCCTATGTTAACGTACTAATGTGTACAATTTATCTGAAATACCTTTTAAATCTTAACAGCAAATATACACAAAGGCATCTCAAGATTTGTACCTAGTGTTTTCAAGATAAACTTCGAATTTTCTTTCAAAACGATTTCAATAACAAATAAAAAATAAATTGAAGTTGTCTTTTTAA
Organism: Omphaloscelis lunosa; assembly: GCA_916610215.1. NCBI lineage: Eukaryota > Metazoa > Arthropoda > Insecta > Lepidoptera > Noctuidae > Omphaloscelis > Omphaloscelis lunosa. The sequence continues at coordinate 14,372,593 of OU744261.1, read as the reverse complement.
TACGCAATTGATAAAAGTACAAAAGTCAACATTTGAGGGGCTAAAAATAAACAAAAAATTGATTCAAGTAACATACACACTTGTACATTTTAGTTGCATGTGGTGTACATTTTTGTTTATTTTTTAAATCTTATGGAATCTTGAAGATTAGAAAGAATTAGGTCCGCTTTTTTACTTTTAAGTTAACTTTTATCTGAGGAATAAAAATATCAGTCAGATCTTCAGACTACTTTCCGATTGGTCAGATTTTAAAATCGTTGACGTCAATCTGATATTTACGGATTTGACCTTCTTTCTCAACGATTTTTGATATTGCATTAGCATAATAAATCAATATTTTTTGTATTATTTACATTCAGCTGCAATTAAAATAATAATAAAAACACAAAGTATTTCAGAAACGGTAACTTCAGCTACATTAAATAATTTGTATTGCATATAATCGAATAAATAAAGGCAAATTTTATTGGTGTGTCTTGTTTTTACTTTTTTACAAAAAGGAACCCAAAAATGATATTAATTTATAATCGAGTAGCTAACTAAACCAGCTTTCTGAATATCATATTCGTGTTCCAAAGCTCTAAAGAATCAAACTCAAACCATTTATTTCAATTAAACCATTTACAGGCACTTTTGAATTGTCAAGGAATCCGTCAGTCAGAAATATGTACCTACCTATGGAGAAGAACGGGCAAGAAACTCCACGAACACTTTTTTAAATAAAAATAAACAAAATATTGGTTACATCATTCATGTTGAAATTATACATGTGAGAACAATGTAGAAAGACGTGCACGGTAGAAGGATAAAACAAGTAACAATTCAAAAATTAAAATAAAATAATAATAAGCCATGGCAGCTAAGAGATGACCAGTCCCAACTGACGGCGCCCGTTCACGAACATGACGCATGGATTAGCACCATTCATTTTGAAGGGAACTAAATGATCCAACACACGCGCCACCATCAGCGAAACATTTGAGTGAGCATGACATACTCACAGCCGCCAGGGCAAATTCAAGTTAATGCAAGAATATTACCCGGTAAATGGTAACTCTTTAGTACATAGTGCTCACACCTGTGCTTTGCAATTATATAATACAAAGGAGATTGAGTTTATACAATGCAAAGATGGTCTTACAATCTTCAGCAGCTCAAACAGTATTTGCAAATGTTAATTAATTAGTTGTGGTTGTGGAGCAGGACCAGCAATGAGCCAAGCATTTTTATCAGCGAGTAATCCCCCAACTTATAATGCATAGTGTGCGTTTTATACAAGATTTAAATTTCGTCTCATTCAGTTGAAGTACGTGGGGAGAAATTTTATTGTAACATTTTAAATAAAACCCATGAAAGATGAGTTTACTTTAGCCGGCCTGAAACTTGTTTGAACTAATAGGTCCATATTTCTTGTACTATAATTATGTCTTTTACTAAAAAGATGTAATTTTTTTCTTAAGTACATGATGTTTTCATAGATATATCCGTCATATTGTTAATATTCTTAAACAGTTCCCTTAGAGAATCGCGCCTATGGAAATAAATTATGGCTCTGATCGCTCTTTACTGCAGAATAAAACTTAAAAAAAAAAAAAAAACAATCGACTTTCAAAAAAACACAACAAAACGAAAAATAACTTTAATTTCGGAAGTCGGTGTCTTTGGTTTTGAATTTAAGTTTTTTGCCACCGACTTCCTATTAAACCCCTTTCCTCCCCTCCTTCTCAACCTCCTCTCCTCTCCGTGTTTTTCTTCGTTTCCTTCATTCCTTCCTATCTATCATTTAAATAAGATTTTACTAAATTGAGCGCAAGTTTTCCAAGTCCATAATGTTCAAATTCCAAGAGTACCCAAGGTTTCAAGAGTTTCTCTCTATTCACATTTCTTGTAAATTCATGAGTGTGAGACATGATCTGGCATTGTCCTTTTATCGGAATAGAGTAATTTGTAACATTAAAACGTTACTAGACTGTTTGTGTAGGTAACTTGGCAAAAGTTTGATCATCAAAGGAACTGCTGCTGAAAAGTTGTATTGTTTACTTTGACAAAAAATTCTTTCGTCGAAAAATTCTTTTATGAAAATAATTTCGATTTTTCATAATAATTAAACGAATATTTAAAAGAAATTGTCTCGTGTTTAAATAAAACTTGGAGCAGTAATAGTTTCACTCTAGAGAAACTCTTATGTGACACATGATCGATATAATAAGATGAAACTTTAATTGACAGATAAACAATCCTCTCTCTCTCACAGAGGACTCCTGTGACCAAGGCTCGGAACCTGTTTAAAAAATACCAGTGAAAATTGTTTTTCACTATTAACCGGTATCCTTGCCTTACCTGTCTCCCAGCAGTAGGAACATTATAGGCTGATTATGCTATATTGTGTTCTAAATTTTTTTAAGAAAACTGAAGTGTTATGTGTCTTTCATTGCTGACCTGTTTTATCCTCAAAAACTAGTGTTTTAAAAAACCAGCTATCAATATTCCCACAGCGTCCCAACACAAGTACAGAACAAGTTCGCCTAACTAGCGCCACTCGTTGGTTGTCTTTAGTACTAATTAACTAACAAAAACAAACTTCTGGAAGTTTCCTCCACCTTCGGCTAGTTAGTGACCGCGGACGGTTGGATTAATGAAATAAGTACCGTCCGTTACTGTTACGTCACAAAGGGTGGGGGAGAGTGGTCATAGTATCAAAATAGGGAGAGTTTTATACTTTGTCTCTAAAATTACTACAATCCGGGCCGTCAAGAGAATGCGTTCTTGACACCTGTCAGTTTCATACTAGAGTTCGCGCAAGATGAGTCTGCGCGCGAATGGTGGCGCTGGCATGCTTATTTCTCTGTGATATTTAAAATATTCAATTTATATTAATAATTAATCTTAAATATAATGAATCTTAAAATATTAATTAATTAAATAATTCTGTACTTAATTTGATCTTACATAAACGACAACACGATACTATAATTATTAGTTCCGATTTCAGCAATGCGCAGACTACTAGAAATTGTCCAACTGACAGGTATCAGGAACGCATTTTCTCGACGCCGACGGCTGGGACTGTAGACTAGTCGATTTGGTTGCGTGGGTGCACAATTGCACATACATAATGGATGTTTGATGAATATGCTGGTTTTAGGAATAAACATAACATGCACTAGCCTTAATTTTGATAGTTTTAGAAACCTTTTTGAGTTTCAAAAGTCAGTCAGAAAAGAGTTCGCGGAACAACACTTAACAGGTTTACTATTCGTGAAGTAGACACAATAGTAAAACAGTCAGCGGTCTGTAAGTAAGTTAGTATGTCCGGTGCAGCGCGACGCTTTCCTACCAATTCGATACAAAACGAATCACGTAATTAGCTGTTATGGAATAAAATAAGAATTTAAAAAAAAAAAACAGTGGCACTTCGGGAGTGCCGACAGAAGTTAAAAATGTAAAAAAAAAATATTGTGCAGGAAATAATTTATCGCGCGTTGATGTCTTTTTAATGGTGCAAAGTTGGTGTCGTAACAGTGTCGCGAAATCAATGGTTTATTCCTATCTCAAAAATTCCCAATGCGCCTAAATAAGTTTTCACTTCAAAAAAACAAATGAATGCTGGCAATCAGAGGCCCATAAGGCGTGATTTAAACAGAAACGGCGTAAGGTGAAGGCGCGGCGCAGGCGCAGTGCAGGCGTGGAACGGATAAGGCACGGATGCGATTGAAATTATATAGAAGAGGCGAAGAGGCGTTACGTTGCGTCATTATATAGGTTGATTTTGTTGCGAATTGCGATAGCATGTCTTCCTTTCCAGGAGACGAAGATACGCTTGCTTTGATGCAACTCGTTAATATGCAGAGGCACAGAAGATATCGGGTGCACTCTGTGTGGAAATTGTCTGAAGAGCATAGATACTTTAATATAATGAAAAAAATACGTGGATATTCTGATCGTTTCCCTACAGTACCTATATAAAATGTCACAAAAATGATTCCATATTATATTGTCGAAAGTAAAATACGGTCTTCAGAAGCAGCATACACATTGGAGAGAACCAGTCTTTCCTGAAGAAAGATCTCGTGACACTGTACATTATATTCAATAAAGTCACGCATTTTTTGGTTGATAAATACTGCTCATACCGAAGTCGCTTGTTGCGACTTGCTACTTACGCGGCGCTCCTGTAGTAACTGCTAGCGTCGCGGCACAGGCGACAGACACTGCGGCGTGCCTGCACCGCACCGCTTGCTTGAGTGTAAGCCGACGCACGCACGGACGTAATACAATCTCGGTGAATTTTTTTCATGCATTGGATTTTCATCGCTCTGCTTAGGCCGAGAGTTGAAAATTCAGCAGTGTGTTTTTTCAACGCGCTGGGACTAGAGGCCGCGCGGCCGCTCTAGTGCGTTGGATTCTCAACGCTCAGCTTAACTCCGATAGTTGAAAATCCAGTGTGCAATAAAATCCCGCCGCGATTTTATTACGTCCGTACAAACGTCGGCTCATTCACGGCACGTCGCCTTCGTGCATTTTGTATGAAAATGTTTTGAAGCGATATCATGCCTGCGCCGCGCCTTCACCTTACGCCATTTCCGTATAATTCGTAAGTCTACTAATTTTAAAACGTTGCAATGATCCCTTCACTGTGAGTTTTTGACAAATTTTGTATGTCAAATTTATGTCAAGAGTTCACAATGGAGGGACCATTGTAATGTTTGTAAATTAGTAGACTTGGCCCTCAGGAATCAAGAGTTTTGGTACCAAATTTTAAGGAGCGTACTTTTCGGTTTAACATAACATCACGCCTTGTTTCCCCGAAGGGCAGAGGCAGAGGTGTCCCTGTAGCAGGTTCACCCACTTTTCGCCAGTTATGTTTTAAGTCCCTTGTAATAGGGGGCGAGCCTATTGCCATCAACCGGGCACAAATCCAGACTCCGGTTTGTTATCCAAATAAAAGTGAATTTGTCAGCAGAACTTTGGTCTGTTTTTAAGGTGACTACATAAATAAAATACCTGGAGTCTATTCAAATCCTTGTTTCCAATTGATATTATTTCCACTTAAACAAACAATAGCTATAAGCAAGTGTAAATAAAGTCGATTTTAGAGTGACTAAAACTGTTCAAAAAGTCATAAAAAATATAAAGTTGTAGCGCAAACTCAACCTTACATGTTGTTTTTCGTAAATTCGTGTTTGTTTACATGTTTGGCCAACTCAATTGCGAACGCAGATTATCTGTACAAGGGTCGTCGTTATCGACATCAATTAGGAGGACGAACATACTTAGGTATATACAGAAGCATGTAATGGTAACAGTTGATAAATCTTCAACGAAGTTGTATATTTGGCCACATAAAAATGATTATACATACCTACATCATCACGCCTGTATTCCCCGAGGGGTGAGGCAGAGGCGTATCGAATAGTACACCCACATTTCGCCAGTTATGTATAGGTAAGTCCCATGCAATAGTGGGCGAGTCTATTGCCAACAACCGGACATAAATCCAAATTCGGGATATAAAAACCCAATAACACCTTGCTCGGCCCAGGAATCGAACCCTGAACCTCATGCTCAGCAGTAGCGCTTACGACCTTTAGACCAATGAGGCAGTAAAAATAATAACGTCATATCAAAAGTAGTACAATAGTAATTCATCACTTTTACGATTTTTTTTTTTGTGTGGGAAATCATCAAATAACTTCTCCCGCTCTGGGCGGAGCGGGAGGACGTGTCAGACTCTTACTGACTAAAATCCATCCGTGTTCCTTCGATTACCCTGTTGCCGGGGGCCACGATCTCCCTTTCGGTTTTCTTCGCAACCCCGGCGGAAAAGTTTCTATCAGGGATGCCACAGACATCATAACTTCCTAAATAATATTTTAAATGCGAAAGTGAGTTTGTTTGTTTGTTGAAGATTATCACACTGCACCGCGCACCGCCGCGTAGCGCGGGGCTGCCATAGCCAACAATCTGCGCGCCAGAGCGCGTTCCGCGCACAAATCGTGTTTTCTATACAAACTGATATGAAATCTGCTGCCCCGCGCTACGCGACGGTGCAGTATGATAATCGCCTTACGCTTTTAGGTTATGACGGCTGAACAGAAGACAACCTGGATTAGGACAAAAAATACTTGTTATCCCGATAATCAACGGCATCGAGACTTACGTGGGGCGCACTTAGTTATTATTATTTATGTCTCAGTCTAAAGAGCTGTTTTACAAAACGATTATAGATGGTTTTGTGTTGCTGTGTAGTTGAAAATACTGCCAATTAATGTTACACTTTCGTAGACATGTCGATTGAGCCAATTATTTCTAACTGTTTATTTATTTGTTTATTTATATATACTTTATTGTACACCACAAAAATACATAACAAAAAATAAATCAAACACTACAAAATATACAATGGGCGGCCTTATCGCTTTCCGCGAACTCTTCCAGGCAACCTTGAAATGGACAGTGATTTGCCTGGACATAAAATGGGGCTGTCGTCGGTGCAAATAAGTATACAATAAACTAGAATAAATACACAGATATATACATATCCTAAATAATAGATACATAAATACATCCATACTTACAAAATATATAAGCAACAAAAATAAATGAAAACTATAGATAATTACAGTTACGAGAACAAAATCACAACGACAAGTAATGTTCCTTCACGAGTCTCTTAAATACAGGTAACGATTGCGCGCGTTTTATTTGAACTGGCAATGCATTCCACAAACGAGCGGCCTGGACAGTAAAGGACTTGTCGAGGAAAGTTGTGGAATGCATAGGCTGTTATACTAATTACAGCTTTATTACAAGGCCTATCTCAACAATTTAATGGACAACAATTTGTGTTGCAGGATATAAATTTTATGACCCCCTTGTTAGAACATTAAGGATTAAAAGAACAATGGAAGTAATTGTTGGTATTTAGTCTACCGAGGACTTAGACTTTGTGTCGACTGTGACAAAACTTTTTCTTAGTGCAGTTAAGATTGACAGTTGAGGTATTCCACTCAGAGCACTGATTTCAACAGCACTTGTCCGAACCGCACCTGAGCACTTCTACTAACCGCACTGAAACAAATTTTTGATAAGTAAGATTCGGTGGAACAGTTTATTTATATTATTTTCCGTTCCCGAACAGCATCTATGTAAAATAAATTTTGTAGTGATGGGATATTTTTGAAGTGAAAACTTCTTTAGGCGCGTTGGGCATTTTTGAGATGGCACTAAACCATTGATTTCGCGACATGACGACACCTCATTTTTGTAAACGGGATTGTGCTCTTTATTTATATTACGTTATGGATCAATGTTCTATGCAAGTATATTTACTTTAAAGGCGAAACCTTTAAAGTATTTTTTTTTTGTAAACGCGATTGTGCTCTTTATTTAGAAAAGGTTACGGACCAATGTTCTATACAAGTATTTTTCATCCATCAAGGCGATCTTGTTCAAGTTTTCATTTCTGTCGGCACTTTTTTTTTTTTTTTTTTTGAGGGTGGGAAATCATCAAATAACTTCTCCCGCTCTGGGCGGAGCGGGAGGGCGTGTCAGACTCTTACTGACTAAAACCCACCCGTGTACCTTCGGCTGCCCTGTTGCCGGGGGCCACGATCTCCCTTTCGGTTTTCTTCGCAACTCCCGGAGTGCCACTACTTTTTTTTTGTCGAAGGCATTACAAATCATCAGACCGATATTCCAGTGTTCATCAAAGGAAAACAAGAACAAAAATGACAGTGGAACCAATATAATGTTGCATTTCAAGTTACAACTTTAATTTTATATATTTTGTTGTGTGGGTTTAGTTTATGTAAGTACTTTCTTAAGACCTTTTGTGACAGCTTGTAGTTAAGGTGAAAGAGTGACACATTAGAGCGGCTCGATGTTTTGTTACAAGTAAAACCCTTAAGGTTTCGTACGTTTTTGGCAACCACAGGATTGACCGGTTAAATAGTCATGACCTCAGAGGTCAGCTATGAGATGCCCTAAAGAATAAAAAAAAAAATTCTAACACAGGTTGCCAACATTGATGTGATTTAAATCCAACATTTCATTAAATTGCATACTTAGGGCCAATTTTTCATTCATCAGTAAAATTGTTGAATAGTTATCTAGCGTATAAAATTATCTGCCTGTTTATCAGGTGAATAGATATTTTAATTTTTTCAATCCTAGAAGAATAGTTATCTGTGGTCTTTGTTTACTAACTACACACTATCTATGTGTAAGTGAGATGCACAGATACAGTATTCAACGTGTTAGACAAGAATAGAAACAGAACAAATTACAAAGATATTTTCTGTGTGTTAACTGTGTTTTATCGACTTGGTACTAAAAGTTGAGTCTAGTTGTTTTAAATTGTTAAATAATGTCCTCCTGAAAACTTGAGAAAAGTGATATTTGGAGACGTTTAAAAAAAATCGTCAATTGAATAAAAAACATCCATGTTTTCAACAATTAAATACAAGCGCACGAAAACACGCGGAGGCAAAGCATACTATAATCCCAAACAAAACAAACGTCAAAACATTATTTACTCCCTAGAATAACCTGCTAACTAAGCCTTAAAGAGATACTTAACTTTATTCCTCAGTTACAGGCTTTCATCGTCAGATACTGACTATCTGACTATTGAAAAATCCAGAATCATGCTATCTATGAAATAAACGCTATTCGATTCTTTATCTGAGTATTGAAAAATCAGCCCATACAATTAACCGCATTCATTACATATGACATTGTAGCCCTTAACAGTGGGCAGTTCGAGAGGCACTTGCAGTATCTATATGTCTATTAATGTCCTGAACAACAGTCTTCGAATATTTGGTTCTAGGACATGCCGGTTTCCTCAAGATGTTTTCCTTTACTGTTTTGAGAGCAGTGGTGATGAAATCGAACCCCAGACTCGTAAATCGCGACCGTTACCACTGGGCCACCACTGCTCATTTTATTACCCGATTTCAAAAAAGGGAGGGTCTCAGTTCAACAACTATGTAGGCATGTGTGTATAATTATTTCACAGTATGATTAATTAAATAGATATCCATTACTTAATTTTAAACAAACTGTTAAAATAATTGACCATTTCGCTTTTCAAAGCTACGCTATTTTTTATGTTCCGTACTGTAATTGGAAAACGGAAAACTTACGGGATCACCTCAGTCACAGACCGTCCGTCTGTCCGGCTGTCCACCCGTCCATCCGTCCGTCCGTCCTTCTGTGCTCATTGCCAAATCTCGACTCGCCCTTGCCCGGTTTCATTTTATTTTTAAGAACCTCGTGACAGCCCTATGAAAGTAGGTAAGAATTTTAACTCTGTTAGGAAGCTCGGCTTCTGCTCATTTTTTATTCGGGTGCTTCAACTGCGGATCCACCTTAAACGCATTAAGTGATGTATGAAGCAAACGAGCACTCTGAATAGGTGGCCGTCTAAATTCTGCGCAAAAAATCTCGCATGATACGTGTCAACTTTTATATAATAGATAATAAAACTGTGATAAATGGTATAATGGATGATAACCTTAACTAGTCGAGGTTACAACAGAGTAAATTAAACCAACGGTTAAGAGCGAGTCGGGGTTACACAATATTGGGGTTCCGAAGCATACTGTAGAATATTCATGTGATTTGACATAGCGTCAAGGGAAAAAATAAATGATCAATTTTATTTTATTTGATAGAGAGAAATACTACATAGGTGAAAGTACTTTGTTATTTTTTATTTAAAAAATGCAATTGATGTGGATATATTTAGTAACCTGTTCCGCTTAGCTATTTATAAAGTGTCTTAAAAAGACCCTAAAAGAAATCGACACGTGTTTCACCTCTGAACGAGGCATCCTCAGGATGACGATTGACTTGTCACGAACTCGAACACGGCGTATTGCCACACCAAGCACTGAGCGCAGACTCTGCGCTTAGTGCTCTCTCTCTCTTCTACTGAGTCTGCGCTCAGTGCTTGGTGTTACTAAATATATCCACATCAATTGCATTTTATAATGGATTTCCGCAAGGTCACGCCTGAATCAATTAACTACAATATTTTGTATTTATTTTTCAACACCTGTAACAGTATCAATGGCATTAATTTTCCCGTAAACTATGGCTCAATATCTTAATCACATATAATTTATATTAATAAATTTATAGACTTGCTTCTGCTCGCGACTTCGCCCGCGCCGCCTGCCGGGTCCAATAGTGAATCTAAACCATCCAGAGACCCACTCAAACACCCAAAAACTCGGTCCAGCCGTTTAGGAGGAGTTCAGTGACATACAGACGTACAGAAGAATTATACTTATACAAAAGAAGAGAAATATATTTTTGGCAAATTTTGAGCTACATTTCTTAAAGAGAGCTCTTTCAAAAGTTAACCAACAGGATATTTATATTTTAAAAAATTCTTAGGGTTGAACTGACCCCCAAATAAATAAAAATAAATACTGTTTCGGTCGTTGACTGGCAATAACATTGTTTTTAAGTCCTAATTTTGTCCTAAAATTGAAACTACAACGTTACGTAGAGAAAAACCTCTGTGACATACGGACAATAAGACAAAATTTTATTATGAAGGTTACATTTTTAGGGTTCCGTGGTTAACAAGGAATGCTTATAGTTTCGTTATGTCCGTCCGTCTGTCTGTTTGTCCACGGCTTAGCTCTAAAAGTCTTAGTACTAGAAAGCTCTAATTTGGCATTGTTATGTAAAGTAATCGTGGAGTTTCTTGCCGGCTTTTCTCCATAGGAAACCACCAATTGGAACCGTGCACCTAGCTTCTGACGTTTTATAAGTGCCCTTGTAGTTTAATGTGAAAGAAAATACCTATTTTGAATTTTGAAATCAAACCAATAAAGTTGTAAAATAAAATCTTGAAAAGTGGGTATGATTCATTTTTCTCATCTATCCCATGGTGGTTATCGTTGGATAGGTCGTTCAAAAATATTGCGGGCAATTTAAAACCATTTCGATTCAGGGATCCGTTTGCGAAATATTAAGCTTTAAAGTATTAATTTTTGTCAAAGTCAAGTGTCCCCCCCTCCTTCCAGCTAAATGGTTGTTTTGGAATATCTAAAAAAATCGCGGCAATAGTATATAGGCTGGCAGGGACATCGACTCGTAACCTGTTACCATAGATTCAGTAAATGATTCTGGAAAAAAATCGTCGGTTATTAAATAATTGTTGCACTTTTGTATGAAACGGCATTTTTTCTTGGCCCTTTTCTATACAACAGACTAAATGGTTTACTCTCTCTTCATAACCTTAACAAAATAGCTTTTAAAAGGAAAATAACTGAATGGCTTATTACATTAGATTATACACAAATTGAAGATCTTTTCAAAACTATTTCATGACACAAAATTCCCTTTGCAACGCATATACAAGCATCCCAAACCACACACACACACTCACTCCACATCACACAAACTCACCCCACACGCTTTCATATACATTCATATACATCCTCCCTTGCATGTATTCTTAATAAATTACCTCATTTCACGATTTCTATAAAACAAGCTAAATGAGCACTACTGCAATATTATAATGTGGGAGATTTTTATGTAAATATGATATATGAACCCGATGGTCTCCAGTGCAACAAAAATAATGTACAACTTTGATTTGGGGGCCTGGTGACCTTTTTTTTTTTTTTTTTTTTTTTTTTGAGGGTGGGAAATCATCAAATAACTTCTCCCGCTCTGGGCGGAGCGGGAGGGCGTGTCAGACTCTTACTGACTAAAACCCACCCGTGTTCCTTCGGTTGCCCTGTCGCCGGGGGCCACGATCTCCCTTTCGGTTTTCTTCGCAACCCCGGCAGGCATCGGTCCTAGTGGACCCCTTCAATTATGCTGACATCTCTTTGAGGCGCGCGTGGAACACAACGCGCCGTCGACCCGGGCCTGGTCCTTATCGGACGGTGAGCCACCCATTGCTCACCACCCGCAAGCCCGCGCCTACGGTGGCCGGAAATCGCCCCGCGATTCCCGACGCCCTGGGCGTCTCCTCCTGCGGCGGTTAGGGGCGTGAGGGCGCGAAATTTGCCTCTCCCTCACGCGTTCCGCCTCCTCCTTCGCGAGCATTACCGCTTCGCAGAAGGAGGTGACGGCCTCCCATTTCCTCTCGCTCCGTACCATGGCCTGAACCAGGGCCGGACGCGAGAGATCACCGCCGCCGATCGCCTCCACGAGGACACGGCGATGCTCCGCCCAAGCTGGGCAGACCTCCACCGTATGCTCCACCGTGTCCTCCGGGCGATCCACACAATGGTGACACCCGGGCGTTTCCTCCCGCCTTATCCTGTGCAGGAACCTCCCGAAACAGCCGTGTCCGGTGAGGACCTGCGTCAGGCGGAAGGTGAGGACGCCGTGGCGCCTCTCAAGCCACTCCTCAAAGAGGGGTCTTATCGCCGCAATTGTGGCGTGCCCAGCGCTGGGTTGCGACAATCGCACTCTCCATGACGCCATGAGATCCCGCCGGAGCTCTGTCCGCTGAGCCGCGATTTCTCGCGGCAGCGGAGCTAAGCCCCGGCGCCTCGCCTCCTCGCGCCACTCCCAAATGTGCGCGAGGACCTTTGCCTCCAGATCCCATGGCGGTAATCCGGCAAGGAGGCTCGCCGCCTCGCAGGAGACCGTGCGGTATCCTCGGGCCAGCCGGATGGCCATGACCCTCTGGGGGGCCTGGTGACCTGACATACAGGTTTTGTAAAAAACTTAGTTTAGGCACCAGTCTTCCACAAATTAATTATGAAATTGTGTCTGAAGACTATGTATTACTATCCCTGTAATTTGTGGTAAGAAAATAAATAAATTATTATTATTATTATTATATTATTATTTAAATAACTGACTTAAAATTCAACGCCCCCAGCGTTGAATTTTGTCTTTTTAGCCCAGAATCATCTACTGAATTCTTATAACAGATAATGCGTCGATGTCCCTGCTACCCTGTATAAAACGAAGTTAAAAGGAAAACTATCACAGCTAATCAGGCTTTAAAAGTTAACGAGTAATAGTCGACGGCTAACATATCAGTAATAAAGTTGAATATCGCGTGCGCTCTTTAGTCGTGTTCAAGCACGGAACTAATTGTCGTAAGTCTCGATTCTTATTTCTTTTATAGCTAAAGTAATATTTGATCTAGCGAAAAAGTATCTCATCTTTTGATAATAAACTATATTTCCTTACTGTCAATAATTATTTTAGAAATAAAAGCCGAGTAATCTTTTTTTATTTTAAATAATCTTTAAAAAAGATGATTTTCGAATAAAAAATGGATCGAGCAAAATTGTTCCAATTATGTAACTCGGTTATATTTGGAAAGAAAAAGATCCAATAAATCATATCCTAAAGTTCTATTTTGATTGTATGCGTGACTTTTTCAGAATATTAATGCAAATTAACATACAATTTAGGGAGCGTCCTCTTAAGTTTGTTCTTGGCGTAAATTCATCCCAACTACGGAACCCTCCATTGTCTATGGTTCGACACGCACTTGGCCAGTTTTTTTTATTTTATGGTTGGAACCCTAATAATAGCTGTAACCCTAATATAGCCTGAATGAACGAAATCATAGCATGATTTCGTTCATTCAGGCGCCGGCGATAAGCCAGTCTTAGACTCCCTACGCCGCCGACGTATAGAAGTGTTGAAAAAATCCATTCTAATTTTAAAGTTCAACATGAAACTATTGTGAGTATTATTTTATTTTAATGTTTTTTAATCTTTATATAGGATGGCCTATTATTGAAGTGGTTCAAAATTATTTTTTAAAAGCCTCTTGTAATTAATTCTAAATATACACGCAACGACTCGCTGGCGATTTCAATACCTGTGAGTGGACGTGAGATTATGAGTATTATGGGCTTTCAGAAATACCACCATGTATGCTAATTGTTCTGCTAATATTTGTAGTTATCCAGAGATAACTTTAAATACTGGCCAGTTGTTTTAAAAACTCTTAAGGACTGGTGGCTTGCCAAAATTACCAAAATAACTAACGTGAATTTTACGCGAAAGGTGAAATGTATTAAAACGGATCTTATGTATTAATCTTACCGACCCTTGGCTTTATTAACACAAGCTTTGTTTATATTAGAATATGTATATTTAGGTTAAGATATTTTTCTATGGGCCCGTGTCGCCTGAAATAAAAGGTATTAATAATATAATACCATTTATTTCAGGCGACACAGGTGATGGATAATAAAATCCATACTATATATACTATATTATATTTATATATATAATATTGTATATATTTATATATTATTATTTTATAAATTTGAAAGTAATTCTGTCTGTCTGTATGTTACCTTTTCACGCCTAAACCACTGAACGGATTTCAATAAAATTTGGCAAGAAGATAGATGGCATCCTGGAAAAGGACATAAGCTACTTTTTGTCTCAAAAATAACCCTAAGGGGGGGGATGAAACTTTGTATGGGAAACCTATCCTTTCTTTAGTTAGGGCTACGAAAATTTAAATGTATGCTTTTGATAACAAATAAATAATAACGTATTTCAGCGTTTTTCAAAAATCATCCCTCAAGAGTGTAAAATAGAGAATGATTTTAAAAATTACATGTAGTATTGTTTTTTTTTGTTGTGTCTTCTTTTCAAGAGATTTAAGGGATTGGAAATATAATGATAGTCCGTATCTTGAATTGATATTTACTCTTTGTTTCATTAAAATGGGGCCCACTTGGTCAAAAGTTATTACAATTTGAATTCATAAACTAACCTTTCTAACATGTAACATGTGTTCAATGGCGGCAAGAGTAGGTTTTACAAATCAATGGTGATAATAATAGTAAAATTAATAATTAATATTTCAAGAAATGCTGTTTTATTTATTTTAAAAACTGGACATGTGTGAGTAGGACTTGGGCCCTGAGGGTTTCGTCTCAAAGCTGTGCTTGCTGACCGAATTTTCAAAGATGAATTGAAGGTCAACACAACACTTCAATTGTAAAAGAACCTTTGTTAGAGTAATGAAATACAGACTTAATATTACTTCAAGACACGGCCTATGAATTTTTGATCCCAGATTGAAGAAAAACTTAACTTTGCAGTTCATTTAAATGTAACAAACTAAAAAAAAATGGATTTTCCTCTTTACTTGACCATACTTTTCGCCAAATTTCATGCTGGTGGGCATATAAATAGACTAGTTTGGTTTATTTGTGTGTTAAAATATGCGGCACAAATGGTCGTATTTTTTATTCTGTCGACTTGAAAGTTTGATTTCGTTACAGCTCCAGATTTAAGTTTTTGATATAGATTTCAACTTCATGCCTCCACGCGTTCCTGAGAAAAAGGGTCTTGACAGACAACGAAGTCATACTTTGAGGGTTTCAATTTCTCATTATCCTAAAACAGATTTATTATCTGCTTGTTACCTTTTCATGCCGTAACGTCTGAGCGGATTTAGATGAAATTTGGTACATGGGTAGACCATGACCTGGGTTATGACATTAAATACTTTTTATCCCGATATACCCACGATATCGAGACTTATGCTGGTGAAACCGCAGGGCGCAACTAGTTTATTCGGGAGGTTCCTGCACAGGATAAGGCGGGAGGAAACGCCCGGGTGTCACCATTGTGTGGATCGCCCGGAGGACACGGTGGAGCATACGGTGGAGGTCTGCCCAGCTTGGGCGGAGCATCGCCGTGTCCTCGTGGAGGCGATCGGCGGCGGTGATCTCTCGCGTCCGGCCCTGGTTCAGGCCATGGTACGGAGCGAGAGGAAATGGGAGGCCGTCACCTCCTTCTGCGAAGTGGTAATGCTCGCGAAGGAGGAGGCGGAACGCGTGAGGGAGAGGCAAATTTCGCGCCCTCACGCCCCTAACCGCCGCAGGAGGAGACGCCCAGGGCATCGGGAATCGCGAGGCGATTTCCGGCCACCGTAGGCGCGGGCTTGCGGGCGGTGAGCAATGGGTGGCTCACCGTCCGATAAGGACCAGGCCCGGGTCGACGGCGCGTTTTGTTCCACGCGCGCCTCAAAGAGATGTCAGCAGAATTGAAGGGGTCCACTAGGGCCGATGCTTGCCGGGGTTGCAAAGAAAACCGAAAGGGAGATCGTGGCCCCCGGCGACAGGGCAACTGAAGGAACACGGGTGGGTTTTAGTCAGTAAGAGTCTGACACGCCCTCCCGCTCCGCCCAGAGCAGGAGAAGTTATTTGATGATTTTCCAACCCCAAAAAAAAAAAAAAGGGCACAACTAGTAGTTCAATAAATGGAATTCGTTTCGTATTCATAAAAGTTCCGGGAGTAATTACAAGAATGAATAATTAAGGGTACTTATAGCAAATAATTTTCAAAATGTGTTCTTTTGTTTCAGATATATTATTATAACTGCATGTGTTGTGTACAGGAGGACTACAAATGCAATTGGCAAGTTTAGTTTTGTCCTAGAATTACAATTTTACCGAATAATTCGTTTAATATGTATTACTGAAAAGAAGCCACGAGGAGCTCGTGGCTAAGTAATAACAGCCGCACAGTTCGATCCATCAGGTTAAGCTACGCTCGCCGGGGTTGGTGATGGGTGACCATTTTAACATACCAAAACTCCTCCGTGCTTCGGAGAGCCCGCTAAGCCGTTGGTCCCGGCTGTCATTTGTGGATCTTTTACTGTCGCTTCGGGTCGTCAGAATCCCGAAAGACTGACAATCAGTCTTACCAAGGGGTATCGTATTACCCAGTTACTACCCTTGTGGAGGTCAGATAGGTAGTCGCTCCATGTAAAATACGGTATCCAGCTGCATCCAGTTAGACAACTTGGGAAAAGGCTAGGTAGATTGAAAAGTAGCCACGAAGAGTTACTTTTTGATGTCAGAATCTTTAATCAAATGAACATTATCACAGTACCCAGGCCTAAGCCACAAGTTTAAAAGTCAGCCTCTTCTGAAGTTCGATGTGCCTTTACGGCCGAGGTTAACCTTAATCCTTTGTGGTATGCAATCACATGACAACGTTCAAAAACAAAATTAACAATCAAGAACTTTAAACCAAACTACATTACTAATTTTAATCTTGTTGAAGTGAAAACTACTTTAGGCGCGTTGGGCATTTTTGAGATGGGACTAAACCAATGATTTCGCGACACCATGACGACACCTCATTTTTGTAAACGCGATTGTGCTCTACATTACGTTACGGATCAATATTCTATGCAAGTATTTTTACTTTAAAGGTTTCGGAAGTATTTTTTTTTTGTAAACGCGATTGTACTCTTTTTTTAGATAAGGTTACGGATCAATGTTTTATACAAGTATTCTCCTCCCACCATGGCGATCTTGTTCAAGTTTTCACTTCTGTCGGCACTCCCGGAGCGCCACCACTTTATTTTTACTTTGATGTTTATAAATTAAACATTTTGTTTTCAGATACGAAGCATACACTACTTGTACCACCGGACGACATAGAATTGGCGTACGACCTCTGCTCTCTTGATATTGGTTTGTCATATGACTTTGACAGCGGGCAGCCTGTACATGTAGATCCCAAAAATACAGACCTTGTTGGCCTAAACTTAACAGCTCCATTCATCGTGACGGCCATTTTTAAATCCAACAACGACAAATCATCATGTCTGTTCTCCATAACACAAAATGAAAGTAAAGTCATGAGCCTATGCATCGAACCTGCTGGACGAAATATTTCAAAAGTTACTCTGGTTACTGATTTGTATTCGCCAAGCGATTCGATTTCTTACTTATTCAGTGACGACTTTAAAGGCAAATGGATCAAAATCGTGATTTTTGTCAGAGATGATCCAGAAGATGTATACGTGAACTGTAATAAGTCACCAATTCAGTTGTCTTTGCTGAAAGGAAGAAATATGGTGCTGACGAAAGATGTGAAGCTTACATTGGCTGAATCAACGTCGACGAGGTCCAACTTTGAGGTGAGTGATGGTTGAATTTTAATCTAGCTTTTTAGACGTTGCATTCTAAAATACCTAATACTGAAATGCATAGATAGAGGACACATAACTAAACAAAAAATCTTCAGCAATATGGTAATAGTTACTCTAGTGATACATTTGCACCGTAACTTTTTATAAAAATCGTAATGGCAATGGGTGATTATTTAATTTCAAGTTCCACAGAAAATTGTTTTAAACTTTTAGCGCTTACTTTATTAGTTAGATATACTTTGTATATTAAAAGTGATCTAAAAAGTATGGTACAAAAATGGTTAAGATAAAGCCGTGGTCGCATGCCTGTATACCATGTGGGTGCCAGGAACACATACAAAATTATAATGGCTTGCGACGACGGCATTACCTTGACCATTTCTGTACTTATGTCTTGACTTCTATCTGAAATATTTTCTTGTTGCGTACTTTTTAGATCACTCCCTTCGTCTGTTGACCAACTACGACGTGGCCGGTGACAAATTTCAACTTAATTTTTTATTTTATACTTTTCTGTTTTGACGCTTGATGAACGTTACGAAAACGTAAATAATAGTAATAATTGTATTACTATTATTTACGTTTTCGTAACGTAGGTCAATAATTAAACTATTTAAATTCCAATAGCAGTGCATAGTGCTTCGAAGAAATCCAAAATATAAATATTTCGTGGTACTTGTTTTTTTGTTTTCATAAGAGTAGAATTAGAAATCGTTACTGTTTATTATTAAGATTTAATTAACTATGCGTTGGTGTCATATTGCGCCGTACGTAGCGCAGTCTCACTTTTGCTTGTTTTATTAACAATTTAAACATATTTATTTACTTAGACAATATGATCAATGAAATGATGATGTGTGATGTATGATAAATATACATATTTGTAATGTGCTCGTCAGCTCCTTTCATTTCATGACTTTGTCCTCTAAAGGGTGCCATATTGCATTTGATGTGATGTCACATAGCCTATAACCAGCGGACGATAGTCGGGTAAAAAATAACACTTATATTTTTATAAAACTTCCCTGGTACTCATCAACCGGGCACAAATCCAGACTCCGGGCTGCTACTGAGCAATTTCAAATTGAAAAACCTAATAACATTTTGCCTGACCCAGGAATCAAACCCTGGACCTCATGCTGCACTAGACCAACGAGACAGTCACCTATAAACTAATCACGCGGTAAACTATAGATAAATACAAACATAATGCAATAGTGCTAATTCCCCTTAGCAAATAGCGTGATAATTTATAGCCTGACAAATTGACTAGACTTACAGGAAATATCTGTGCAGAATTTGAACATAATCTATCTGTAAGTATTCGCGTGATGCTGAAACATACATTCATGCAATCAGACAATATAATCGGCATTAGAATCATTCACATACCTCGTAGCAATTATTTATATTCAATGTACAGATTTGCCTTCGCTACGATTTTATTATGTAAACTCAGATCTCCACAGACCTTCTTTTCCTGGTTCCCAGATGGAATCGCGTCATTCATTTGATAACCTACTGATAAAATATCTAATGTTTTTTAAATAAATAATAAGTAACGTTTCTTATCGTCTAGTCTAAAATTTATCTTGTACTTATTACATACTTACCTAAATCGAATAGATAAATTGTTTTTAACAAATCACACTCGCTGAATGTGATAATTAAGGAATCATAATAACATAAATAATAAGACATAAAAACTGTGTTGCCTAGGTGCAATTCCCCAGTTTTAATTTTATTAAACTAATAATGAAACTAATAATAGCTTTGATTTGGTGCTAGATTATTTTTTGTTGACATTTTTATGACATTAACAGTGTGTTTTGTTATTCGTTGAGATTAGTCGCGTCGATCGCGTGCTCTACTTAAATGCAAAGTGCAGGTGTAGCAAACTAGCCGCGCCGGCTGGACCTCGCTCGCCATAAAGCATAAAGCACAACAAAGTACAGCTGCAACCAGTAAGCCAGCTGAGCTAATAAAAAGTCCAACACAGTGTCCTGAATACTGCACGGACGAATAGGAGCTAGCCAGGGAAACTCATTGGATCAGGCAAAAGAGCAGGAAAAAACGAAAATTAAACACTTCACCCACTCACACTGCCAACATTGAACACCTAGAGACTTTTTAAACCGAGAAAACGAAAACCAATATGATTCCGCCACCTCCACCAGCAGTAGTAGTAGATGGCGTCGGGAACTACCTGGCCTTGTTTGACTTAGTGTCGAAGTCTGTGTCTGGTTATAAATTCACTACTAAAATTTTAAATGGGAAATGCGTTAAAATAAATGCAGTGAACGATGACACACATAAGTCTATTTCAAAGTCATTAACTGAAAATAACTTTCTCTGGTACTCCTACGAAAACAAGCAAGAAGACCAATATGAGTCATGGTGACAAACATTCATTTCACATGCAAGTCTGACAGAATAATTACAGACTTACAAAGCAAAGGTTTCAAGATTGTGACAATTCTGCCCGAAGTGGCAGCGCGGTTGTAGTCAAAGTGAATCTCTGTCATCATGAAAACATTTAGTATGAATACCATAAAATTCAAGCTGTGGCGATTTGTATTCAATATCAACTGTATCTAGTCACCGTAGCGACTATCTACTCGCCTCAGAAATATAACATAAAAAGTACTATTATGTAAGGGTCTTACAGAAATTCGGACGAAGATTCATCTTAGGTGGCGACTGCAACGCCATAAATACGCATTGGGGTTCAAGACTAACCACCACTAAAGGAAAGGAACTCATGAGTGCCATGTAAGAGCTAAAGTGTGAAGCTATATCTACCGGAAAACTAACTTATTGGCCAAGCCATCCATGCAAAGTACCAGACCTAGACTTTTTTAAAACTAAAAATGTATCTAGTAATTATTTAAGCATCGATGAATGTTTTGACATAAATTCAGACCATTCTCCCATAATTTTATCAGTATAGCATCAGATCTTACGCGTAGAGAGAAGTCCTAGACTTGTACATACATATACAGACTGGGAAAGTTTCGGAATAGACTTGGATAATATAATACAATTAAGAGTTCCATTAAAAAGCCCGGAACAGCTGGATTTGGAACTAAATAAATTTACAACTACGTATTATACAGCAAACTGCCTAGAACAACACACCGGGTCAAAGCAATCGCCTACCCTGCAGGGATAAGGTGTCTTTTAACCGAATAGCGGAAACAAAGAAATAGGTGGCATCAGACCAGATGTCAATAATATCAAAGACTACTAAACAAGCTTAGTAAGCGTCTTACAAAATAAATTGAGCACTACAACGACACCTTAACAAACAACTACCTTAGCCAATGAACGAGTGTTAACAAAACAGGCTACTCGCTATGGAAGGGTACAAAGTACTTGAAACGCCCGATCATACAAATTCCTCCTATTAAGGAAGAAAATGGAAAATGGGCAGTGTCGGACCAACAAAAGGTCTTAAGATTTGCTGAGCATTTAGAACAAATATTCCAACCAAACAAAGCCCAGAGTCACAATGCGAGGGTAATACAAAGTGTACAAATTAGTTCAGATATAGATACAGTTGGTTACCCTTAAAGAAGTATCTAGAGAAATTAAGAGTAATATTAATCGGAGAAAATTTCCTGGCTACGACTTAATTACAGGGGACGTTTTACAAAATCTCCCACGCAAAGCCATAGTCAAGATTACCACGCTCATTAATGCTGCATTTCGATTAAAGCACGTTCCTGACTTATGGAAAGTAGCTGTAGTTATAATAATAGCCAAGCCTGGAAATGTGACCCACGTCATGAAACAACTTCTTACAGACCGATCTCACTTTTGCCTTAGTTGTCAAAGCTATTTGAGAAATTATTTCTAAAGAGATTGAAGCCTTTAATCGAAAGTGAAAATCGAATCCCCGATTATCAGTTCAGATTTAGAGAACAACACTCCATGCTCGACCAAGTACACAGAATTACCAATATTATTGAAAGAACACTAGAGGAGAAGAAGGTGTTCTCCACGGTTTTCCTTGATGTAGCCCAGGCTTTTGATAAAGTATGGCATGAAGTCCTTGTATTTAAACTAGGAACGATGCTGCCTCAACAATTTTCAGACATCCTAGAGTGGCATATAACAAATAAATTGTTTAGAATAAGACAAAGAAACGCCCATAGACCTTAGGTAGATAAAAGCTGGAGTACCACAAGGAAGTGTACTTGGTCCGGTCCATACCTACTATACACCTGGAATAGTCCTGAGCTAGAAAATAATTTAATTGCAACCTTTGCTGACGACACAGCTATCATGGCTGTTGGAAGTAGTCACGAGGAAGCTGTAGAAAAGATTCAGGATTCCATCAATCGTATCTATGAGTGGACTACAACATGGTGTATCAAACTGAATGAGAGCAAGTCTATCCACATTGACTTCATGAATAAAAAGCCAAAATACTTTCCGGCATTCATCAATAACCAACAAATACCATACGTGAATACTGCTAAGTATCTTGGCATGACCCTGGCTGCAAAACTGCGAGCATATCAAAAAGAATAGAGCAAAATTAGACATTCGGTACAAAAAATGTATTAGCTCCTTGGTAGACATAGTTATACAAAAATATGCAGAAGCTCATGAACACAGACTTCATCATCACGTGAATGTTGAGGCGATCCAACTCCTTGACAACACTGAATTAGTGCGAAGACTAAAAAGGGTAAAACCTTTTGAGTTAGTTTAGTGCAGAGTAAGTGAACTTAAACTTAGTGCAAGTGCTGACTTTTACAAAGAACACGTGAATCAAGTGTCTTCCCCATAACTTATATTGAATAAGAAAGACGTTATTGGACGACTTCTTAATTTTGTAGTTACTTAGCAGTTTAAGTTATATTTAAATTACTTATTAGCTAATAGGCTAGATTGTAATGTGAAAGAGTATTATCAATTGTGAAACTTAATAAAAAAAAAAAAAAAATATGACGATTTATTAAAATCCACTTGTTTGGAAAATATTGCAAGTATATATAAATCTCTAAGCTAGATATCACTACTGATAGCGCCCATAATTAGGCTTCGTTTATGCTCATTCCTATCTCGAACTCTCCCGCTTTTTTATATGCCAAGGGTACAGTTTATTGGTTAGCGCTACGATGTAGAAAATAAATATTCTTCTTCTAAATAATAAATATCGATCATGTTTGAATTTTACTATGGCAGTCTTGATCTTATTTTCTATTTTTTTTTTTAACAAAACGACTTCATTAGATTACGTGCAAATACGTATTTATAAATGACTAAATATTGCATTCCTAGAAACTTTACAATAATTTAACTGAATTATTGTGTATACAGACTATGATTTTTTTGCAGAGAACATTAATTATTAAACAGTGTTTTTTTTTTAAAGAAAAGTTTAATTTTTATATTTATTATTGTATTTAAGCATGCTAAAAACTAGCATGCTTTGCAACTCTGCAAATTTGCTAGCAATAAGGATGCTACTTTTAAGCATACTCCTAAATAAGCTTGCTCAAAGCAAACAATTGGACAGACATGCTTTTTAAGCACTGGCTCTTATACAACTCCTTCTGTTTGAATAATCTTAACATGTCATGATTTCATGAAATAGTCATTCAATAGGATTATATGAACTTAAAGAGTTTTATTAATGATTTTCTTGATTATAATTACATAACATCATGCCTTGTTTCCCCGAAGGGTTGGGCAGAGGTGTCCCTGTAGTAGGTTCACCCACATTTCGCCAGTTATGTTTGAAGTCCCATGTAATAGGGGGCGAGCCTATTGCCATCAACCGGGCACAAATCCAAACTCCAGGCTGCTACTGAGACATTTCAGATAGAAAAACCCAATAACA
This sequence comes from Omphaloscelis lunosa, assembly GCA_916610215.1. Classification (NCBI taxonomy): domain Eukaryota; kingdom Metazoa; phylum Arthropoda; class Insecta; order Lepidoptera; family Noctuidae; genus Omphaloscelis; species Omphaloscelis lunosa. The sequence goes on along the minus strand of OU744261.1, from coordinate 14,348,816 downwards.
CTTTGCCCGGTCTGGGAATCGAACCCAGGACCTCATGCTCAGCAGTAGCGCTTGCGAACACTAGACCAACGAGGCAGTCGAGGCAGTGATTATAATTATATAAATAAATATTTGATACGGCCGCGAATCATATTAAGATCAACATACAACATTTTTTTTTTTTTTTTAATGGAAAGACAGTCTGAATTAAATGTTTTAATTTTTTATGTAAAAGGGTTTCTTACAAATATTATTGTGACTTTTTCGAATTATTTTGTATGAAAAATGAAAAAGAAAAATATATAATTGAATATGTCAGTTGATTCTTTGATATCATCTCATTAATACCCTAAAGTTATGGTGTGATAAAAATAACACGTTGTATAAACTGGCCCTCTATTACATGGGACTTATACATAATCGGCGTTTGGGTATACTAGGTATTGGTACACCTCTATTTAACCCTTCGGCAATTCAATGGTCTACTCGTGTGTCTCGAAAGAGACTTTTAAATTAGATATTTTTAATCTTTCAGGGTCTCATTAATGAAATAAGCTTGTATACTGATGCTGATGATGACACCTTACAGTTTATTTGCAATGAGGTACGTACAAGTAAAAAGAACATGTTCATTCCGTTTTATTTATCAAACTCAAATTAAATTGAATAAATGAATATATTATAGGCTATAAAAATTTCAGAGACGTTTAGAATTTTTTTTTAACTGACCCTCTCACCAAACATCAAAATTCTAAAAATTTTTGTTTTTTTTTTTTGATTTTGGTATTTTTGCGACTATTGCATCTTTTTGTCAAACTATTCGAGAAATTCATAACCATAGTCATATTGTCATAATTGGATTGAAAATCTCGTATACAGCAAGAGCCCTTCGTTTTTTTACTAAAGCTGAAAGTTTCTCTGTGTATATCTCCAATAGAGGCAAGAACGATCCCCGACTATGAGCTTCAATTATGGTGGCTTTGGCAGGTAACAGGTACATAAAATTGCACCTCAAATTCTTTAAAGTACAACTGCCAATTTTCTTGGTGACTGTAAATTTTTTTCAAAATCTGTGAATGCAGATCAAATTATCTCAAAGTTAAGGACATACAATTTCAACTGGTTACCTATTATGGTTTATGAGATACCAAATCGCTGAAAGTCAGACAGACGGACGGTCAGCGAAGGCTTAGTAATAGGGTTCCGTTTAGCACCTTTCGGGTACGGAACCCTAATAAACGACAGATAATGCGCAGTGAAAGATCGCAATAGACCGAACCTACTATTTTACTCGTACCCGCTCGCATGTATATATTCCTCGCGCTCGTACCTAAAGTATACTTTCAGGGCCTGTGCACGCCGTGTTTTATAAACGCGCCGGTGACGCGCGTTTTGAAAACGCGCGTCGATGGCGCGCTTTTTTTCTGCAGAGCAATTTGTTGTCGTTTGTATCGATACACACGCGCGTTAGCATCGCGTTTGTATCGATTCAAACGCGTGACTCCAGCGCGTCTGTATCGATACGCACGCGCGTTAGTATAGCGTTTGTATCAATTCAAATGAAAATGAAAATGAAATGGATGTACCCACAAACGTCGGTAATTCTTCCTTTTTTTTTTAAATTAATAACAAAGCGCATGCAATCAATGCTGTCTCGGCCGACGACATCTTGCTACTGTTGACGAAGTTCAGCTTAAAAACGCCAGCGCGTTTGCATCGATACACACGCGCGTTTGCATCGCGTCTGTATCGCTACACACGCGCGTCTGTATCGATACAAACGCATATTTGATTTTATACGGGTGTGCAAAGGTCTATAGGCTACTTCTGACTCGCGTGCGTATTGCGTCTGTATCGCTACAAATGCGAGTATAAAAAACGTGGTGCGCATAGGCTCTCAATGTGTCTGAAAAGATGTAAAAACTATCGAAACTGTTTAACTACTGAGGAAACATCTTTTGATAGCTCCCCAAGTAACTTATATAAAATTCTGCTTTTATACTATAACGTAAGTATAATTACAATTTATTATAGTTTAAGGGTGTCTGACAAGGGGTTGCAACTGTTTTACGTATCTGACAATGGACGACGTGATTTCCAATATCATTCCAAATAAAATATATAAAAACTGAGCTTCATACTTGAGCGTACGAATTTGAGGTGCAATTTTGCCACCATGATCAATACTTCATAGTCGGGCATCGTTCTTAACTGTATTGGGGACACAGAGAAACTTTCAGCTTTTATAAAATAACGTAGGTGTGATCGTCGCAGGTTAATTTTATTACTATGTTTAACAGCTCGGCAAGCCTCTTGACAATAGAAGTAATTCAAAAATGGACGAGAACATAAGAACCGTTTCTATACCTGGGCAAAAGGGTGATGTAGGGCTGATGGGGCCGTTAGGACCACCAGGCATGCCAGGTTATAAAGGTGATCGAGGTGACAAAGGGCTTAAAGGAAATTTGGGTGGGACAGGGTTGGATGGACTACCGGGCATGCCAGGTATGAAAGGTGATCGAGGTGACAAAGGGCTTAAAGGAAATTTGGGTTGGACAGGGTTGGATGGACTACCGGGCATGCCAGGTATGAAAGGTGATCGAGGTGACAAAGGGCTTAAAGGAAATTTGGGTAGGCTAGGGTTGAATGGACTACCGGGCATGCCAGGTATGAAAGGTGAAGGAGGTTACCCAGGGCCCAAAGGACATAAGGGTTCGGAGGGGTCGTTCGGACGACCGGGCATGGATGGTGAGAAAGGTGCTATGGGATATACTGGGCCCCCAGGAATTATGGGTCCAATGGGTAGGACAGGGTTGAATGGACTACCAGGTGAGAAAGGTGATACAGTCTACTCAGGACCCAAAGGAGATAAGGGTTCGGAGGGGCCGTTGGGATCACCGGGCGTACGAGGTCTGAAAGGTGACGGAGGCGACGAAGGTCCCAGAGGATTTTCTGGTATGAAGGGAGATAAGGGTGATCAGGTAAGAACCATCACACTTATATATTACCTATTTATAGAGAATATTGCTCAGACAAATAGCAATAATTAAAATTATTATCAACTTCGAAAGCTTGGCAAAGGTATATTTTATAATGTAATAACCAGGTATGAGCCAATTTCATGACACCTATTAGTTATTATGTAAATGTCCTGATATGCATGATGTCATACTGTCTCACTACTGCATGCAAACAGTCCGTCAAAATATCCTTTATTTTTAATCGCTTTATGAAGTTATAACATCAAAAGTGTATGATTAATCTGACATTAATATTTACATAAACTATGTAGATATTAGACTGCTTGCGCCACAAATATTTTTGAACGTATTTAACAATGCCTTCTGTTTCTATGAATTATTTGAAAATGATAACAATGACGTATTTAGAACTCACTAACTGTGCAAGAGTTTAGTGACATTAGGCCTAAGCATCGATGACTGTTATTTAACATTCCAGGGCTTCAATGGTCGTCCGGGCTTAACAGGTCTAAAAGGCAATATGGGTATAAGTGGAATTCCAGGCCGACCAGGCGGTCGTGGATTGGACGGGACACCTGGAAAAAAAGGAGACAGAGGTAAATAAACCGACGAAGAGCGAGTTGGACTCGTAAATCATAAAATACAAAAAATAACAATGGAATGAAACAATGAAAACTAAACTATGAAAATGGAAAAATATTCTGCCTGTTCTACTACATTAAGTATACCGATACTGAATGTAGTAGAGTAGGCAAAATATTTTTGTATTTTTTTATTTTTTGTATTTGCTTTAACAGCGGATCCGCAATAGTTATGATTCGACACTCACGTTCATATTTTGGCAGAACACCATTCCATGAAAGTGCTAATTATGTTTGTTTTGACAGATGAAGTCGCACCATAAGAGTAGCTTTTTTACCATTTTGGTAAAAATCCTAAAACATTTTGCCTGGCCTAGGAATCAAAGCTCGGCTACAACGGCAATCCTTGTTCCAGGTGATATTGGGATCGCCGGTTTGCCCGGTCGAGATGGATTACCAGCATCTTTAAAATCCGTCCTTGACGCTGAAAGTAAGTTTTACCCCAAAAATAGCCTCAATGTGACGGCGGCAACACGTAAATTAATACCCAAACAATTAAATACTGCTAACGCATATTGCTCCAATATGTTTACAATAAGTTTTACAAAATACAAAAAGACTTTCTACGAAACTTTCATTGAACTATCAACTTTAAGCTTCGGCCAAACCTGCGTGACTACAACGTGGAACGCGGGAAATGAAGCTGGTGCGTCCACAATGAGAAACTAAACGTGCATACCTGCGCGACTACAGCGCGAACCGAGCAATGATTCAGATCATTGTTCGGTTCACGTTGTAGTCGCGCATGTCGTCCGAGGCGAGCTGAAAATGCGTGAATTTATTCGAAGTGTCTCTTTACACTCTCGTCCTCGTCCAACTTCGATCAACTTCGTGAAGACGCGTGCGTCTTGCTCTGGCGACGCGGTGTTCCCGCGCTACGGTCACGTAGGTGTGCAAGGCGCCATTTAGACACACGGGTAGCGTCCGTCACTTGATTGATGTTCCTGCTTCGCAGTCGCTTGGGTCGCGCAGGTTTGGCAAAAGCTTTAGACATTTCTGTTCTAGGTCGAAACATATATTTTTTTATAAATATCAAACAACGTTTTTTCTCACGAAGTAGTAAAACATTTAACCTAGATTTAAATGCTTTATCTATACTAATATTATAAATACGAAAGTAAACTTTTCATACCTTAACGGTTGAAAGGATTTCGATTTCGCACACAGAAAGATCTGGGTTAGGTTAAGGTAGGTCGCTAGTATATTCACGAAATATCATGAAAATATGACAATGGGTGAATTCCAGCCATTTATTATAATGTATACTTCCCATCAAATACCCAATCGTTTGATACTAACAATTTTATAGACTTATGTACTAAATTGTTTATCTATAATAAACAATATGTAAACATATTACCAAAATTCTAGATGCGGATGTAGTGGAAAAACTGAGAGGCTTCAAAGGAGAAATGGGAGAAAGAGGAGTTCAGGTACCTACCTACCTATCTGAGGTATACCTCACGAATGTCATTTATTATTTGCTTTACAAAATTGTATACTATTTTAGGGAACACAAGGACAAAAAGGTCAGATGGGAGTCAAAGGTGAATCCGGATATGAAGGCCAAAAAGGGAAAACAGGAGACACAGGTTTAGATGGTTTAGATGGTCCTCCTGGTCTAGCTGGTCGACATGGTGATACGGGAGAACCAGGTCCTATTGGCCCTCCGGTAAGATCCATCATCATTATTGGCTAACAGTGAGTAATGTCAGAACACTTCATCATCATCTAAAGAGAGAGAGAAAAGACGAAAGAAACAAAAAGAAAATATTGACCTGCTTAAATTATACAAAAAAAAAAAACAGTAATTTTTGATCTTCTTCTTTTCGGGTGGTTGGTGTTTAATCTGGTGTCAGTTTTAAAGCCTCTGACTTGGCATCATATACCGTCGAGATATATCTCTCAGGCATCATGATGTTCATCATAACCTCACGATGTTTTCCTTCACCGTTTTTGAAGCAAGTGTTAATGAAAAGTCAAAGGTGCTTGCCTTGGGTTCGAACTCGAGAACTATGACTTGGCAGTCCGACGGTCACACCACGAGGCTATCGCTGCTCTTACTTTATTATTATATCTGCCATACTGTCCTACTGCTGGGGATAGGCCTTCTTCGGCTCCTGCAATTTCTCACGGCTGTTGGTTGTTGTAGACCAATCTCTCAAGAAGCCGTTTAGTTAATCTCGCCATCTTCCCTTGGGTCTTCCACTGCATCGCTTTTTGTTCTATGGCAACCATACAAATGTAATTAACTAAAGACCTATTTAAAATATGAAACAAGTTGATTAATGAATAACTAAGTTTGCGCAATTAGTTTCGTAATATAAATTCGGCTTAAGAGCTTAATAACTTTAAAAAAATATATGTAAAAGAAAAAGCCAAGAACCCAGTGCGCAACGTTGGTCAAGTAAGCTAACACTTATAAAATGTATAAAAAATAATCGATAGACGTATAGACTACGTATCTACTGAATGAAAGGATATTTTAAAAAATATAACCAGGTTGGACTCGCGCGATAGCTTAGAACAAAATAATTCTTAAAAATATTTTATCTACAACCATGCTATAAATTCTCTATAAAACTTTCTGAAACAGTTAGCTCATTGTCAACATTAAAACAACCAGTGTCATAGCAACCATAATATCATCCAAACGAGTGTTAAAATGTTGTACAAAATTTCACTATGCAACTCGAATTAAAAAAAAGAACATTGTCATGCACTCGCGTTTCACTACCACAGCGCCGTAATTAAAAAAAAAAAAAACTTCTAAGTTATTCGAATTTACGTCGTATCCCGCCATTTTTGTTTGAAACAAGCTCTGATAACACACCACCAGATATTTTCTAATGCAGCAAAAGACATTTCTAACCAATTATTACCGTCGAAAAAAAGTCGAGAAAACGATATTGTACAACACCCTATGGTTTCAGAACCTTTTATAGAGGATTCATAATATATCATGGGTGTAGATAAAATCTTGTGTGCAACTAACTGTACATAATTAGGTATTAAAACACTCATGTGATACTATTATCACACGAAGCGAAGTTCGTGTTTTAATATCCCTTATTTATACAACAGTTGCATAAATAACTATCGCGCTAATCGTATTTAAAACGTTTGAATGTTTTCTTAGGTCCTTATATTCAATAATTAATATAAATAAATGGTACTAAATATTATGATTGTGTTTGTATATAAATGTATTGTGTTGTGTAAGTTTATAATATACATAAATTAATAAGTAGTATGGTATACTTCATGGACATGTGGTGTATCCCACATGTCCATGAAGTTTTTTGGCCGTTCTTTTCCAAAGGAAATCCTTTGGAATTGGCAATTAGTTTCAAGTTTCTAACTGACCGACTACTTGACAATTCAAAACTGCCTGTTAACGTTAGTACGCATAGTTCTCTAATGCCGGGAACAGATGGGTGAAACGTATACGTAACATGAAATGTAACACGTTGAAACAAATTCGCCTAGTTGTTGTGTTGCAATTCATGTTACATTTCCACCAATCTGTATCCGACATTATTTTACATTTTTACGTTAAAAAAAAAATACCGACAGACTTTTAATGCTGTTATTTTCAAATCTAGGGTATCATTGGGCCTGTTGGACGCATAGGACCAGTAGGTTTGAAAGGGGAAAGAGGAAAAACAGGATACCATGGAATACCGGGTGTTGATGGAGCCACTGGAGCTAAAGGACAACCGGGATATGCTGGCGTGTCAGGGCCAAAGGGTGCACAAGGACAAATAGGACCAAAAGGAGAGCCGGGTGAAAAAATTCGGGTGATTATTTGTTCTTTTTTAAGGAACTTCCAAAATGGAGAAGGTCCTATTTTCTTTTAATTTGTGTTTTTTTTTTTTCAAATTATATTTTCGTCAATTGTGAACTGATTTCGATTTTTTTTTCTTAGAGGAAACTTGGTGGTGGTCCCATATAAATCTTTACTACTTTAACTTTAAAGTACAATAGACGTGGATATATTTACTTAGTAACCTATACCGCTTAGCTATTCCTAAAGAGTCATAAAAAATTGAAAGAAATCGACACGTGTTTTACCTCTCAACGAGGCATCCTCAGGATAACCATTGTTTTGTTACGAAACCCGAACACGGCGCGGCGTGTTGCCACACCGAGTGCAAAGTGAGCCATACCACATTAGTTTTTTTTTGTTTTTTTAACAATGACAACTCGCAGTTTTGACCACCATGGTCTTGGCTGCTTAACCGGATTTTTCTGTGGGTGTTTTAAGCTACTACACTTAGAGCCTCCAGCCAGGAGCAAGTAAAACTATTCTAAATTAAAACTAAGCGAACGCTCGCTAAGGGCACCCCCTGTGGGGTACGAACCTCGGCTTAGGGCGTCGCTGGGGGGAGGAAAGGCTGGATCAAAATTTGATTATCATCATGATTATTAGGCGTGGTATTTAAAGCTACGTGCTCAGCTGCAACAACTGCTGGCACCTCGTTTTCGAGCAAGGGTCGAAGAGGACTATCATTTACTCGGGGGCACGGTCGCGATCGCAAAGAACCTCGGCGGCGAGGTCGGAATGACGGGTGGCGTCTGTGTTTGATTACTGTACTGGTGGCCCTATTCTTCTCCTGGAGGAGTGTAATAGGGTCATCTGGGTCAGAAAGGGTGAGCCATACCGCCCGTCAAACCCACTTATATACTGCTTGGTTCATTTCAGCTCGGACCGTTATTAGAACAATTAGGGGCAAACAATCGCAGTAAAGGTGACATTGGCATAATCGTGTTTAATTCGTTTAACAGTGTAACGTTTCCTGTATTATTTTTAACAATTTCTAAACTGTCTAATAGGTAATAATTAATAGTAGGTCTAGTAGTAAAAATAATAGTAGGTAGTAATTCTGAAACCTCTAACACTTATGTGTAAAATTTCGAAAGTGTTATTATTATATATTTAACGAATTACCTGTATCTATTAAGTGTTGAGCAAAATGGGATTTTTCTTGATAACTGTTCCTGAACGCTGCAATATGTTCCTTATATCTTGTTTGAAAATTACGACTAGTTTGATATTATGTAATACCATTATATATAAGTAATACCATTACAATCATCGTAATGTAACTTGTAAACATCTGATTTTTTATGGTTTTCTAATCATTTTTTTCGTATATACGTGTGTTAAATTAATGTCATCATTTAAGCGCCACGTAGGTTTGACAGGCGGTATGGCGTACTTTGCGTCCAGCGCTTGGTGTGGTAACACCCCGTGTTTGGGTTCGCGAAAAGTCAATCGTCATCCTGAAGATGCCTCGTTGAGGGGTGAAAGACGTGTTGATTTCTTTCAGAGTTTTTTATGGCGCTTTAGGAATAGCTAAGCGGAACAGGATACTAAATATATCCACGTCTTTTGTAACGATCTTCGCAAGGTCACGCCTGAATTAATAAGCTACTTTAAATTTGGTTGGGTAGTTTTTGAGTTAGCTATAATAATTCGTATTTTTCACAGTCAGTTTAAGTGGATCATGTTTTAATAAATTCCTTTTACTGTTATTTAAATAGCAGGTAGTGGTATTCTGGGTTTTCTGGTAATGGCGGGAGGGGTTCACATTGGCGTCGAGTCGACGATGAAGTATCTGGGACTCGTCCTCGACAGCCGGTGGAATTTCGTCGAACACTTCCGACGTTTGGCTCCCAGACTGGAGCGGGCCGGGGCTGCGTTGAAGCGGCTCCTGCCCAATCTAGGGGAGCCAAACGCCTCCTGCCGGAGGCTTTACGCGGGGGTCGTGCGGTCCATGGCCCTTTACGGAGCGCCGGTGTGGGCGCGTTCACTAAGGCTGCGGCCAGCCCGCTGGTTGAACGCGTCCCAGAGGGTCATGGCCATCCGGCTGGCCCGAGGATACCGCACGGTCTCCTGCGAGGCGGCGAGCCTCCTTGCCGGATTACCGCCATGGGATCTTGAGGCAAAGGTCCTCGCGCACATTTGGGAGTTGCGCGAGGAGGCGAAACGCCGGGGCTTAACTCCGCTGCCGCGAGAAATCACGGCACGGCGGACAGAGCTCCGGCGGGATCTCATGGCGTCATGGAGAGTGCGATTGTCGCAACCCAGCGCTGGGCACGCCACAATTGCGGCGATAAGACTCCTCTTTGAGGAGTGGCTAGAGAGGCGCCACGGCGTCCTCACCTTCCGCCTAACGCAGGTCCTCACGGGACACGGCTGTTTCGGGAGGTTCCTGCACAGGATAAGGCGGGAGGAAACGCCCGGGTGTCATCATTGTGTGGATCGCCCGGAGGACATGGTAGAGCATACGGTGGAGGTCTGCCCAGCTTGGGCGGAGCATCGCCGTGTCCTCGTGGAGGCGATCGGCGGCGGTGATCTCTCGCGTCTGGCCCTGGTTCAGGCCATGGTATGGAGCGAGAGAAAATGGGAGGCCGTCACCTCCTTCTGCGAATCGGTAATGCTCGCGAAGGAGGAGGCGGAACGCGTGAGGGAGAGGCAAATTTCACGCCCTTACGCCCCTAACCGCCGCAGGAGGAGACGCCCAGGGCGTCGGGAGTCGCAAGCCGATTTCCGGCCACCGTAGGCGCGGGCTTGCGGACGGTAAGCAATGGGTAGCTCACCGTCCGATAAGGACCAGGCCCGGGTCGACGGCGCGTTGTGTTCCACGCGCGCCTCAAAGAGATGTCAGCAGAATTGACGGGGTCCGCTAGGGCCGATGCCTGCCGGGGTTACGAAGAAAACCAAAAGGGAGATCGTGGCCCCCGGCAACAGGGCAACCGAAGGAACACGGGTGGGTTTTAGTCAGTAAGAGTCTGACACGCCCTCCCGCTCCACCCAGAGCGGGAGAAGTTATTTGAATCATCAATCATCCCAACCAAAAAAAAAAAAGGTAGTGATATTCGAATTTCTCTGGGGTAGATGCCATAGTTAAATGTGAAAATAATAAAAAATTACAAGATAAAACAACTGATTTCCAATTAAATGAAAAATGAAAAATAACTTTAATTTCGGAAGTTGGTGGAAAAAACGAAAATTCTAAACCACAGACACTGACTTTCGAAAATGACAGTTATTTTTCACTTTGTACTATTTTTTACTCATTTATTGAGCTGTGGGCAATAAATATAACGATATTGTAGTATTTAATTTGTCTAGATTACTTTCTTTGTACATAATTCTAATACCTACAGTCATTGTTAAAATAATAAGAACGATCTGACTGTAAAAAGTACATTACTATTACAATTATTTAGATATATGAAGAAAAAGGTGCTGACGGGCCGATTGGACCTCCAGGCAAGCAAGGTGAAAAAGGTGTTCAAGGAGTACAAGGTCCCCAAGGTGTAAAGGGTTCAAAAGGAGAACATGGTGTTGAGGTAAGTATTAACAAAGAATAGGGAATATGTTGTAATTAATTCAATTTTTCATTAATTATAATGAATATATATTGTATAAGAGTCAGGATACAAATTGCAATTTTTTAAGTTTTTTTTAAAGCATTACATATTTTACTATTCATTATTTTATGTTGCGTTTTTTGGTGGAACGGAACATAAACTCGAATAGCAAACCGCTTGAAGTCTCACTAAGGTTAGTATGTTAGTGCGATTTCTGCTTGAAAGAAGCACAAAGAATAATTCAATGTACCTATATGATTTGAGGCTAAAAAACAGATGAAAACAAAACAGTATCGTGCCTAATGATGTTTGAATGAGCAACAAGCAGTAGTTGAATTAAACTTTTAATACTTTTCTTGGTTTTACACTACAAAATTTGATTCATCATTCATCATTTCAGCCGAAAGACGTCCATTGCTGGACATAGGCCTCCCCCAAGCACCGCCACTTCGACCGATTCTGTGATTCCCGTTCCGTTCCTCCCAACGCTACGTCTTCCGGTACTCGGTCGCCACTCCAGGACCTTTCGGTCCCATCGGCCATCCGTTCTGCGAGCAATGTGTCCTGTCCGTTGCCACTTAGGTTTGGCATTTCTTCGGGCTATGTCGGTTACCTTGGGTTTCCTGCGAATCTCTTCATTTCTGATTCGATCACGTAGGGAAATTCCAAGCACAGCCCTCTCTATTGCCCTTTGGGTGACTTTTAGCCTTCTAATAAGGCCCATTCTGAGCGACCACGTTTCAGTACCATAGGTCGTCACTGGCAACATGCACTGGTCAAAGACTTTCGTCTTGAGACGATGTGCTGTGTGGGACGAGAAGATATTGCGTAGCTTCCCGAACGCTGCCCAGCCGAGTCGGATTCAACGATTGACCTCTTCCTTAAAGTTGAACCTACCTAGCTGGACAATTGATCTTGGGTAAACATACTCGTCCACAATTTCGAGCGTAGCGTCTCCGATCTTCACGAGAGTGGGTGTTACATGGGCATTTAATGGACAAAGTTTGATTAATTAAGTGACTAAAAAGGATATTCCCTACTAGTTTGTGCCCGCGATTAAGTTCGAGTGAAATGTTGTCATCCCCGGGCTATTACTTCGTTTTCGCTAAGGGTCTTCTGATCTTTGTTCTATTAACTCGGCTCCTAAGGGTTGTAGCGTGATGTTATATATATATATATATATATCCTATAACCTTTCTCAAGAATTGGGCTATCTAATACAACAAGATGTTTTCATATCCCACTGGTAGTTGCAGAGATTACCCCCTATATACAAACTCTATTCTTCTGATGCTCTAGCTTTTCTGTTGTCGACAAAGTATCTCATATTTCACTATCAATAGTCAAGAGAAAACCTAACCTTTTCGAGGCATAGCGCTAAATATTTCGACGTCGCCCCGGGCCCTGGACAGGCTTAGTCCGCCACTTCTTGCACTGGCGGACTAAGCCTATCCAGGGCCCGGCCGTGTCTTGACACGGCCTATGAATTTTTGATCCCAGATTGAAGAACAAACTTAACTTTACAGTTATATGTAAATTACCAATTTTTCTCGACAAACTTCGAGCCGCTGGGCCAACGGGAAGTACCAAATAGGCTGGTTTATTTGTAAGTGTCAATATCTGCGGCTTATATGGCTGTGTTTTTTTATTGCATTAACTTGGAAGTTTAATTTTCATTACAGCTCCAAGATACCGTAGATCTAAGTTTTTGATATCTATTTCAACTTGATGCCTTTACGCATTCCTGAGAAAAAGGGTCTTGACAGACAAAGAAGTCTTTCTTTAAGGGTTTCAATTTGTATTTTTGTGGTACGGAACCCTAAAAAAGATTTATTATCTACCTGTTACCTTTTCATGCCGTAACGGCTGAATGGATTTAGACGAAAGGCATACGGATAGGCCATGATCTGTGTTAAGGTAAATATTTATTATAAAAGATATAAAGAACATTTAAAAATATTAAAAATAGTGTTCCGATGTCGGGAGCAGGGTCTGCATATCTAGCGACTATGGAGGGTCATAGCGTGTAAAAAGCCTCGACCTCCACACTTTCGCGGGATCTACAGTCTCATTACCGCATGACTGCATATCGAATGCATCACCCACGATGACCGTGGGTGATGCATTCGATATGCAGTCAACAGATCTGACTCCATTTGAGTATGCCGAAAGAGTACATCAAAACTGGCATGACCCAACCGTTGAAGGCGCCCACCTTTTTTCCACCATCTGATAGAAGCTATTTGATACCAGTCTATTAAAAACTTTCTTCAGGCGGCCAAATAAGCGCTCCTTCAACGATTGCTTCATGTCAGAAACATTGATACTCAACGCTTCCGATATAACCAAATACTTATAAGTTTCGAATGCGGAGAGGGCTCTTAGGTTTATGGAATCTGAAAGTCGTGTTCCCACGTATTTACATGCGTGACCGCACATTTGCCCACTCCAAATTCCATCTTGATGGCGCTACTGAAAGTTTCAGCTACTCTCAGTAGCTCCATCAGTTGAAATTAAGATTATTATTTATTATTAAGATTAACAATTATTTTTTATTTTATTTTAAGCAAATAGTTGGGGGCAAAGAGTTTAAGGTCATCCATGTAGAGGAGGTGAGATATAACCTGACCACCTCTCTGCAGCCGAAAGCTTAGTCCTAAATCCACCAGCAGTGTACTTAAAGGATTCAAGGCTAAGAAGAACCAAAGCGGACTCAAACTATTGCCCTGAAATATGCCTCGCTCGATCCTTATCGGTTGGCAAAGGACCGATCTCCATTGCTCACTACATAACGACAGGAAGGTGTGCAGAGTTGCATATACTTTATACAACTCCAGCACCGAGTCATATGCCTTCTTATAATTTATCCAACATGACGATCGATCCTTTCGGGAACAACGAACACGTAGGCTAATGGCCATATCAATAAGGAGCAGCTCCAGAGTACCGCGAGACCCGTTTTTACATCCATTTTGAGAGATGGACATGATGGAGTTGATGGTTGGTGCGATATATATAAATATTTATGTTTGTTTATTTTAGCTCTCAAAATGGATGTAGGAACTTTTTAAAAAAAACATAACATCATGCCTTGTTTCCCCGAAGGGTTGGGCAGAGGTGTCCCTGTAGCAGGCACACCCATATTTCGCCAGTTATGTTTAAGTCCCATGTAATAGGGGGCGAGCCTATTGCCATCAACCGGGCACAAATCCAGACTCCGAGCTGCTACTGAGAAATTTCAGATAGAAAAACCCAATAACATTTTGCTCGACCCGGGAATCGAACCCAGGACCTCATACTTAGCAGTAGCGCTTGCGACCACTAGAACTTTTTTATTATATTATTATTAAGTTTAAGTATATTAAACACAGATAACCAATGTTTTTTTCAGTCGGTTCTCTATGCTATTCTTCTGTATGTGTGTTTGTCACCTAACGCCTCCTAAACGGCTGGATCGATTTACATGAAATTTTGTGTGGATATATAAGTGGGTATTTGGATGATTTGAAAATACAATTTGACCCGGTAGGTGGCACTGTTCGGACAGGACAGCGTCTGTCAGGTCTGCTAGTATTTTATATAAGTCTAAAATGTATTTTTATTTTTTATCTAGGGACTCCGGGGACTAACAGGACATCAAGGCCTTAGTGGACTAAAGGGTCAAAAGGGAAGTACACCAGTAATTGATTTGTCTAAGGTGAGTTGTATATTTGTACTTTTATGACAGAACAACGCATTGAAACAAAAAAAAAATAGCAGGGGAGACCACCATCATCTGCCTAGCCTTTTCCCAACTATGTTGGAGTCTAACCAAAGGCCGCTCAATATCTGTATTTTGCATGGAGCAACTGTCTACCTAAATTAACCGACCCACTGTTAAGGCTCTTTCAAACAGGTGCGACACGCGACGCGACACAAAGACCACAAGGTGATTGGTAGTTGACTACATTCCTTGTAATACTAGAACTAATTTGCAACATTTTTGACCCGATAATTTAGGTGGACCCATGGGTTGTTTGGAAATATCGGAACTTTTAAGTTTTTGGAAAATTCCCACGTCTGGACATTAAACTGCTAATTGTGAGAAATCTGCTCCGCTTTGGGCGTTAACCGAATAAAGGCTCTTTCAAACAGGTGCGACACGCGACGCGACACAAAGACACCGCTCGTCGCGCTACGAGCGGTGTCTTTGTGTCGCGTCGCGTGTCGCGCCTGTTTGAAAAAGCCTTTACTGGGTAACACGATATCCCTTGGTAAGATTGAATCAGACCTTCGGTTTTATGACTACCTGTAACGACTGTCAAAGTGTTACGGCCAGCCGGAACCAACTGCACAGAGGGATATTATGTTGAAAAATTGTTAACATTGTTTTCCTAACTTTAGATTTAGCTTACTAAATATATATTAAACGGAACGATATGATAGTTAAAGGGCAATAGAGGAGCCATAGGTATCGGGGGAGAACCAGGGATGCCGGGACCAGTTGGGCCGCAAGGATTACCTGGCATATGTGGTCCACCTGGACCACCTGGACTACCTGGACCTCCCGGACAAAGTATCTTCCTGCCTACTACTGAAACTACTTCAACTGAATTTGTACCTACAACTTCGCCAGGTAAATTAACTCCAAATATTCAAAGTAAGACATTCTATTTAATACCAATTAGATAATTAGATCCATTGGCTAAACAACAATACCATGGACGTCGTCATACGTGTTTTTTTTTTAATTTTTTGGGATTCCGTATTTCAAAAGGAAAAACGGAACCCTTCATATCACTTGTGTGTCTGTCTGTCCGTCTGCCACAGCCAATTTGCTCCGAATTCTGTACCGTGTGACATAACAATTGAAAAAGCTTGTTGCGAGAATCTCGTTTTTTTTATAATTTTATTACAGTACTTTTAGATATTCAAGAAAATTTATGACAACTGGCCATTCCCCCCTTATCCCCACAACTACTGCGCCTAAAATTTGAAAAAAATACAGAGAATTTTTCTTTACTCATAGATTAAAGGAAAACCTTTAAGAAGTCTATGGTCTTACAATACCATGGTAAATTCCCAATATTGTGCGTAAAAACTTTGTAATGAACATTTACATTGTATAGTTGAAAAACATGTTCTCCCAAACATTCCAATGTTTGGGAGAACATGTTTTTCAACTATACAACGTTAAGTTTGTTCTTGGGGTAAATTTATCCCAACTACGGACAACGTTAAGAGGATTGTAAGTCTTGTTAATAATCACAGAAATCATGAAAACAAGTCAATATGAGTACCTTGTTTATTTATTTTTTCAGATGTAAAATATGAGCTACTTACTCCTTTATCAACGGCTGATGCAGAAATAGTGGATGATGCCTACACTCCTGGTTTTTCGTCATACAAGTTTAACTGCGCAAAGCCTACAGAAGTGGATCCTAGTGGAACAGATCTTGTTGACCTATACTTATCAGCTCCATTAATCGTGACGGCCATTTTTAAATCCTACACCGGCAAGTCATCGTGTTTGTTCTCTATAACGCAAGATGAACGTACAGTCATGAGCCTTTGTTTCGAACCTGCCGGATTAAATGTTACAAGAATCACTCTGTTTACTGAATTGTATTCACCGGAAGATTCAATATCTTATT
Source organism: Omphaloscelis lunosa (assembly GCA_916610215.1). Lineage (NCBI taxonomy): Eukaryota > Metazoa > Arthropoda > Insecta > Lepidoptera > Noctuidae > Omphaloscelis > Omphaloscelis lunosa. Next base: position 14,332,199 of record OU744261.1, on the reverse strand, counting down.
TGTTCAATGAAAACTTCGAAGACAAATGGACTAAAATCGTTTTGTATATGAAACATGATACAGCTGATTTGTACGTGAACTGTATCAAGTTACCAGATACGTTGAAATTGTTGAAAAATAGAGATGTGCTTCTGACAAAAGATATGCAGATCAATTTGGGTTTCTCAAAATCGAGATTGTTAAAGTTTGAGGTAAGTCATGGTTGAATTTTATTCTACGTCACAAATAGCTGTTTACTGATTCACTGTTTTGATTAATTTATTAATATTATTAAATGAAATTATGAAATATCGCTCCGTGGTGCACCAACATACTGATTATGAATTGCATTAATGACATAGTTACAACAACGTTAGCTGCTGTAACAGTGTTAGGTGTAAAAAAAAGCATTTGGAAAGTTCTCAGCTATTTGCTACTTTGCCAACTTTGCGAATATACAGTCTTAAAAGTTTTTTTTTCAGATTTACTACCTACATACATACCTTTTTTTTTTGTTTTCGGGGGAAATCCTTCAAAAGGCGCCCGGGCTTTGGGGATAAGACCGGGGAGTGTGGGATTTTTACCTCGCTAAAACCACCCCGGTGGTCACCATCTGCACATGGAAGGGGCACTGTTAACTCTCCAAAAGACCAATCCGGCACCCCCTCTGTACAGCGCCTGTTATGGCACATCTCTGGGGAGACTGTAAAGGGTTCTCCCCGAAACCGTCTGTACAACTGTGCAAGGCAGTACGTGACCACTGTGCGCCGTCTACCCTGAGGTCACTCTGGGCGGACAGAGTCCCCACTCTAAACGCCCGTGACCCCTAATTACCGCCTGCCCTGAAGGTTGCAGACGGGGTTTCAGCATGTTAGGCGTCGAGGCGGTTGCCTCCCCGATGCCTTCTCCTACGAGTGGGATCAGCCCTCTCACACCTACATACATACCTACCTACCGAGTGTAAATTAATGGGAATCACAACGCTACCTGAAGAGATTCAAGACATTTTTAACTGGATGTACTCTTCGACTAAATTAATTTAAAAAACTATCAGTCAACTATCGTCATGACGTATTTCAATGGTATAAAGACTTCGTAGTGTGATAAATGTCTTCCTCTTCGTGATCAGCTACTATTTATTACTGCTACTGTTTCCGGATGTTTTTTATGATCTCTTCTCGTCTCGAGTATGATCTCGTCTAGGCTTTTTAATAAAATATTTTTATTATTTCAGGGTCTCATTGAAGATATAAACTTGCGTATTGATGTTAATGATGACACATTATTGCATGTTTGCAAAGAGGTGTGTATGGTTTAGAAACTTTTTTTTTAGAATAGAATAATATTTATTTGGTGAAAAACATGGTATTAATAGAAGGTAAATACAAAAAAAAAAAACAATTACACACATGTTTTTCTTTACTGTGACAAGCATCCAAATTTTCACAAGCATATTTAACATTTATTTAAAGAACCATTATCTGTATTTTTTTTTATTTTGAGCTCAGTAGTTTCGGAGATCGCAGGAGGAGACGCCCAGGGCATCGGGAATCGCGAGGCGATTTCCGGCCACCGTAGGCGCGGGCTTGCGGACGGTGAGCAATGGGTGGCTCACCGTCCGATAAGGACCAGGCCCGGGTCGACGGCGCGTTGTGTTCCACGCGCGCCTCAAAGAGATGTCAGCAGAATTGAAGGGGTCCACTAAGGCCGATGCCTGCCGGGGTTGCGAAGAAAACCGAAAGGGAGATCGTGGCCCCCGGCAACAGGGCAATCGAAGGAACACGGGTGGGTTTTAGTCAGTAAGAGTCTGACACGCCCTCCCGCTCCGCCCAGAGCGGGAGAAGTTATTTGATGATTTCCCACCCAAAAAAAAATAGTAGTTTCGGAGATAAGGGGGAATGGTCAATTTCCATCAATTTTCTTAAATATCTTTAAATGTATTTATTTAAAAAATATTTGAGATCTTTGCAACAAGCCCCTTCATTTGATATGTCACAAGGTATAGATTGAAGTTTTTTTTTTCTTATTTACCCCCAAAAGTGATTTAAACTTCATTTAATTATGTTACACGCCCGTCTTTGGGTCACAAAAATACATATGTGTACCAAATTTCAATTTACTTGGTCCATTAGATTCGGGGCAAATTGGCTATGACAGACGAACACACGAGTGATCCTATAAGGGTTCCGTTTTTTTCCTTTTGAGGTACGGAACTCTAAAAATTGTTATAGTAGTTTTAATGGTACGAAATGCTTCTTGCATCGATCACAATTTTATTGCCTTTTTCATTTCATTTGTTTTGTACCAATTTTTGTATGTTTTAGGCTGAAAGTCCAAAGGAAATGAAAGCAGAATATGACATAAACAAAGATTTGTCTGAATGTCAAATGTATATAAAAGTATATAAGAGAAGAATGTATGTAAAAGAAGATATGATCGAACAAATTGACAACATTACACAATTAATTCGGAATGAAATTAGAGAAGATATTGAAAACCTGAGGTCGGCGAATGAATACGTAACAGCTGAATTTAATAGACTGCTTGAATCTGTGGCAAACATCACAACCGAGAATACAATTACACAAAATAAAATCGTCGAACTTGAGAAAGAACTAGGTAAACTTAAAGATGAAAACCAAAAACCAGAAATCACAACATTCGAATCTCATCAGAAGATTTCACGAAAAAGAAGGCAGACTTTAAAGAGAAAAGAACGTAACACTAGTGGATTTGAGTGAGCAAAATTAGATCAATCTTTCTACAGTCGGCAAGCACAGAACAAACTGAGTTTATATAATAAAATATAATATAAAAACTTAAAGTCTTAAGTCTTTATATTATATTTAAGTTTAAGATGAATAAAAAATCAAGTTATGAGAATTTATATAAAATACTTTTATGAAAAGGAATTTCTGTTTTAAAAGATTAAACTACTAGCTAAATAATAAGACAAAAATGAATATTGTACCTCTAAAGCTAATACCTAATTAAATTTATAATAATTGTACTGAACGTTTTGTTCTACACTATTAGTGGAGCTGGCTACTGGGATATCACCGGGATACTATTCAAAAAGTGATATTAATCCTACAATTATACTCCAATTTTTATTCATCCTCGTAGCCTCTATCTACCTACAGACAGATATTTGCAATTCTCGTCATCTTGTTCCCACTTAATACTACATACATTAATATTGACCCTTCAAATAGACCAACTTAACGGATTACCATACAAACACAAGGTATAACCTTGTTATACATCCCAGATCTGTCAATTAATTATTCAGCGTAAGACAATCCCTAATCAGCTAAGCACTAGGTCACGACTCTCGGGTTCATGATAGTCAATAGAGCAAATGTGGCCGACTCTCCCTTTTATAAGCTTATTGGGTAGCTTTGTTTGAGAAGTTAATCGTATATTGTATCGTATCGTATCGTAATAGAGATGGTAATAAAATAAAGAGCATTTGTTTAATTTCATAAGGAACTGCTAATTACGATCATAAAAACGTTTCAGTTACGCAACATGCAAAAGCGTTTTTCTCGTGAAAAAAACTTTGAGAAAAGATCTGTATCATAATTGTATGGCTTTGAGAATACCATGTTTGTAGCATCATAATATTTCTATCAGCAGTGAAGGAGAAGAATGCATTTGAATCTTCGTAAATGTTAGGTATTTCATCATGCTCATCATCGACAGTTTACAGCAGTCCACTGTTGGGCATAGACCTATCTAATAGGTCTGTGTCCAAAAAAAAAGGTCCGGAAGGTAGATTAATAAAAAATATTGGATACGTATTTTTGTCTTTTTTGACGTAATCAAAAGATTACGGCGATACATTAAGTTAAAATGTGGCATGAGGTCACGCCTTGCTAGATTTTATACCGAGTTGTGACGTAGCGAGCTCCCACTCCCCAACTTTAATGCGTGCTTTGTGTCTAATATTTTAATATTATCTGAAAGACGGACTAAATAGAATTTCTTTTTTTTTACCTAGGCAACTACCGTATTGCATGCCATTTAAAACGATTCTTGGCAAGGTATTCGTATGCTCGTGATTTTACGTAGGTTCTACTATGAAAAAAAGTTTAAAAAAATAAAAAACAACCGACTTCCAAAAAAACACTACAAAGTGAAAAATAACTTAAATTTCGGAAGTCGGTGTTTTTGGTTTTGTATTTTAGTTATTTGCCACCCACTTCCGAAATGTAAGTTATTTTTCAATTTGTCATGTTTTTTTTTTTTTTCAGTTTTTATTTCTCGCTTTTTAGTAGGTAGTTTGTAATTTAACTAAGTTAGAATAGCCTAATCTCAACTGCTCATCACCTTTTACAAAATACAACTTCACTTCTCCATATGCATTGTGATGAGCATAAATTGCATTGCAACCATATTAATGTAATCGAATCGTGTAAAACTCAGAAGGGAAAAGGTCGAGAATCAAACATGGAACAGATTCTAATCAGTATATTTACAAAAAAAATAACAGAAACATCACTTACACTACTGCACACTCGACGATCGTCAACCAACTGACCACTTGACACTTTTTGACGTTGACATTCGGAACGAATGAATGAGTGTTGGGATCGATATGCTAATCGATACCAACTTGTTAGTCGATTAATATGATTTAAAGTAATAAAATTATATCTCAAAGTATACTACGTGTTACAATCGGCCATCCTTCACATAACGTGTCCTCACGTTAAATTGACATAATATATTATACTTAAAAAAATATTTAATACATGAACTCTGTAACAGAAACTTAAGATCTAGTTATTCAACTAACCGCTATTGTGATGCTGTGCAACAACTCATGGGCGGCACAATGCTTGCCTCTCATGCCCGCTACACAACACACTCTAATGCTTCTATAGTGGTGCGGAGTGAGAGTTACTTCCTTCACAGTCATCCCGCTGCCACTGCGATGCCACGCAACAACTCCTGGGCGGCAAGTTCATATGCCACTCATGCCCGCTACGTGACATCCGAGGTACTTATCTATAGTGGTGCGGGGCGAGAGCTACTTCCTTCACCTTCACCACGCAACCACTGCGATGCCACGCAACAACTCCTGGGCGGCAAGTTCATATGCCTCTCATGCCCGCTACGTGACATCCGAGGTACTTATCTATAATGGTGCGGGTGAGAGCTACTTCCTTCACCTTCACCACGCAACCACTGCGATGCCACGCAACAACTCCTGGGTGGCAAGTTCATATGCCTCTCATGCCCGCTACGTGACATCCGAGGTACTTATCTATAATGGTGCGGGGCGAGAGCTACTTCCTTCACCTTCACCACGCAACCATTGCGATGCCACGCAACAACTCCTGGGCGGCAAGTTCATATGCCTCTCATGCCCGCTACGTGACATCCTCACTTGTCACTTGGTAAGTTCTCTTAATGTATTTCTCACTCGTTCATTATAATTTGATATTTAATAACATAAATACTCGTAATCATTTTGCACTTTCAATTGTTTTACTAATTTGTATCTAAGTTATTACATGTTATGTTTTCACTGCTATAACTTTTGATTACAAGGTAAATATTGTTTTTACATTATCTACTAATCACGCACATAATTTATATACCTTAATAAATGACATTACATTATTGATTATTATTTTGCTGTTGTTTTATTTATTCAGTCAGTACTTTCACTATCACTGCAATCGCTACTTTCGTGTGAATCACAAGCAGTTTCACCAAAGCTCAACCATGGAAATTTTTGTCAACTGACATGACATTTTCATAACGTTGACCCTTTCTGGTCAACGGGGTATCCTCTACTAAATAGCGATCGTTTGGTAAAACCCTTTTAATCCTGTAAGGCCCTTGGCATTTTGCCTCTAGCTTTTTGGACTGACCGGGGCCAGTCACAACTGCTCTTACTATACGCACTAGATCGCCTTCCTTATATTTCCTACTATCCTTCCTACGTTTATCAAATCTACTCTTATTGATTTGTTGATTCTTCCTTATACGTTCACCTGCCTCAGAACGAATATCATCTAATGCCTCGCTACTCGTACCTTCACCTATATCGTCGACTATATCATTAAGCAAACCTTGTGGTGGGTTACTGACTTTCCTACCTAAAAGTAGCTTGGTCGGAGTTTTCTTAGTGACCTCATGTACAGTGGTATTGATACCAAGTTGTACATCGGGCAACAGTTCGTCCCAAGTATTATTGCCTTTTCCATGAGCCATGGATCCTAAAGAGGCTAAAATCGTGCGGTTGTACCGCTCGACTTGGCCATTTGCCCGGGGAGTGGCCACAGAGTTCAGGATATGCTTAGTTCCGATTGAATTAACAAATGACTTGAATTTTTTGCTTGTAAAACTAGTGCCTCTATCCGTAATAATACGTGTGGGACTGCCAAAGTAACTAAAGAGATTTTTAAACGCTTTAATGGTCTCTTTAGTCTTTGTGCTCTTGACAGGGGTCAAGCTCACGTACTTGGTATATGCATCAACGATAACTAATATATAAACATTACGTCGTTTGCTTCGTGGAAAGGGACCAAGATGATCCGCGTGTAGTGTGTGAAATGGGATCTCGATTTTGGGTATTGGGTGGAGAAACCCTTCTTTCGCTCCTGACGGGAGCTTGTGATGGGCACACTCAAGACACGCGCTGACATATTTTTTTATGAATTTGCGCATTTTGGGGAACCAAAATAGTGACCTCACTCTTTGCAAGGTTTTATCAAATCCAAAGCGTCCAATGCTGTCATGATTTGCCTTGAGCACTTGCCATCTAACTCCACGAGGTACCAACCATCTTAATGTACCATCACTGAGGATACGGAATACCCGACCATTTTTGATCTTGTATTCTTTGTGAACACCCGCAATCTTCGGGGTTTCAGGATCCTCTAGGATGTCCTTAATTCGTCTTACTTCCTCATCAGACGACTGTACTGTAGCGATCCAATCTTCAGATCCCACAGACAGAATGTCAAGTGTATGTACGGCTTCAGCACGTTCACCTTCTATAGGACCTCTGCTGAGGGCGTCTACATGGGACATTCTTTCGCCTGGTCGATACTCAATATTGCAGTCAAACTCCAAGATCTGTATCCACCACCTGGATATCCGAGGAACTAAGTCTCTCTTTGTGAATGTAGAACGCAGAGCGTTGCAGTCCGTGACAATAGTAAACTTAATTCCGATGAGATAAATACGGAACTTATTAAGTGTACTAACGACAGCCAATGTCTCCAGTTCGAATGAATGGAGTTTCATTTCGTCTATGGTGGTCTGCCGACTGAAGTACGCTATTGGGCGCCAAGGGTCATCTCCAGTTCTTTGGAGTAATATCCCAGCTACGCCAAATTTGCTGGCGTCAGTGTGTACCTGCGTTTGTGCGCTATGGTTATAAAGAGCTAGCACTGGTCTATTAATTAAACATCTTTTAAGGGTTTCAAAAGCATCGGACTCCGCCTTTTCCCATGTTCACTGTACATCCCTCCTCAAGAGATTTGTCAAAGGTCTCGCTATCATCGCAAATCCCTTGACAAACCTCCTAAAGAAACTGACTAGTCCAATAAACCGCCTAACTTCGTGCTGATTTCGTGGTTCAGGAAATTTAGCAACAGCCTCAACCTTTTGAATCCCTGGCCTAACACCGTTTCTATCTATTTGAAAGCCGAGGAACTCAATCTGTTCCTGGAAAAAACTACACTTTTCTATTATAGAGTAAGTCCGGCTTGTTTAAGGAGGTCAAAAACTTCTTCAAGTCGTAATAAGCCCTCTTCAAAATTTTTGGAGAGGATTAGGATGTCATCTATATATATAATGACGTAACTAATCTTGGATTGACTTAAGATTTTATGGATTGTGCGTTGAAAAACTGCAGGGGCATTCGCCAACCGAAAAGGCATACGAGTATATTCGTACTGCCCATCAGGTGTAACGAATGCCGTTTTCTCACGAGACTGTTCCGCTATAGGTATTTGATGATACCCTGAGGCCAAATGTAAAGACGTGAACAATGATTGTCCTGATAATTGGTCTAGTAAATCCTCTATCCGAGGTAGCGGATAGTGGTCTCGTTTGGTGCGACTATTCAGGGCCCTATAGTCGACATAAAGACGTTTTTCCCCAGACTTCTTCTGTACCAGCACAATTGGGCTGGCATACGGAGAGCTTGATTCACGAATGATGCCGTGAGTCAACATCTCACTCACCATATCTCGAACTAATTTTCGCTCAGAGTATGGTAAGCGATAGGGTCTGTACACAACAGGGATCACGTCTTTAAGACATATTTCCATCTCTGTGACCGTTGTAAATCCCAAATCGTGCATACCATTGGAAAAGCAAGCCTTATACTTAGTTACTAAATCGGTACATTGTTTTAATTGTGTGTCAGTCAATTGCTGGCCATGTTTGATGGTCACGTTTTCAAGAGAACTACTTTCGTCCTTGGAAACTCTATGAACAAACATATCAGATCCTAGATAGCGTGCTCTAGTGATGAGTGTATCTTTTGTGATCACTACAGGTTTACCACCTACATTCTGTAGTAGCAATGAGCAAGTGCCGTTAACTATGTGGTACTCCCCTGGCAAAAGATAATATTCGTTGCCAATACTGCCCCTAACTGTGCCATCTACGTAAATGTTTCCACTCAGATTATCAAGAGATTTGACGGGGATACACTTCATTTGGCCAATATCTATTTCTGTTTCTTCTTTGGATAACAGAAATAGTTTAATTGGTGTTACTGTTACACGTTCGAATTTTAGATCCGTATTTGTCTTAATGATTTGTAAATTTGGCCGTTCAGTGAAACTATGTCCGAGTAGAATGCTATAGCTAATCAATGTGTCATCTACTATAAATACCTCAATTTCATTTTCTATAATACCTTGAACTTCAATATCTACTTTAGTGCGGCCTCTAGGTAAATATGGGATATTTCCTAGTCCCCTTAAAAATGGACCGTCAACATATTCCCATTGCAAACCTATTTTTTTAGCGTCACTTTCATGCATAACTGTCGCTTCACTACCTAAATCTACCAAACAATCTATAGGGTTCCCATTGACCTTTATGATAAACTTATACTTGTTACTAGAATCGTTTTGAAGTGAAACCTTCAGGACACTTTTGTCTTTCTCACTTAACTGCTGTTCTTTAATTTTATTCGTACAATTAGAAGACGTGTGGCCCATAAGGTTGCACTTCGTACACTTTATAATTGGTTTAGGGCACTTAAAACTCGGGTGTCCTACCTCCCGACAGTTAAAACAAGTCATAGTCTTTGCCTTTTGACTGTTTCTGTTCGGTGCACTGTCACTAAAGGAATTGTTGGTGTTACTCGATAAGCGAGTGTCACGACTATTTCGTCCTTTTGAATCAGACTGTTCTCGTGAAAAGGACTTAATAGTTTTGAAAAATTGATGTATTTTTCAGGTTTTTCAAATTTAGCCGCCTGGGCCCCTACTCGAACGCCCCTATCCTCGATCCCATGAACCAAACAGTCCACTGCTTGTTTATCGAAAATCTTACAACGGTTGAGAAGGTTTATTTTTGCAAAATAATAAATTTCTAAGGACTCCCCGGGTCGTGTTCTTCTATTGAGCATTTCCATGAGCAAGTCTGCGTAATTCTCGGTTGCTGGGAAGGATTCTTTGAGCATGACTCTCCATTTGCTCCACGTATGCTTAATAGAAGGCAACCCCTGATACCATGTGCGGGCATGACCAGTGAGTTTAGGCAGGGCATAGTAAATTGTCTGTTTTTCATTCCAGCCGTAGATTTCGGCACATTCCTCAATCTTGTCGAGCCATGCGTTAATGGTTTGTTCCTTGGATAGTGGATCATATTCTGGCACGACATTATTGAGGCTGGAAAGGAACTCACGATCCCCTGACCTACCTTTCAACACATTTAGGAATTCTTCAAAGAATTCTTTAGGTTCTAATCTAGGTTTCTTATGGCTAGGTTCTTTGTCCATATTTGGTGAGAGGAATCCAAACGAACATGCAATTCTGACGTACCTCGCTTGCCCGTTGAAGGACTCCGACGTAAATCACCCGACGCTTGTCGGCGGTGAACCTGGTCTTCTAATAACTTCAGCCGCTTCCTGGTTTCTGACAGTTCTCGTTCCGGGTCACGCAATCTGCGATCTGGCGTGCGATGACTTCTACGGTGAGGCCTATTACGACTTCGGCTGCGCGTCTCTCGGTAACGAGAATGACGGTGGGTATTCCGACTGCAACAACGGCTGCGGCTGCGGCTACGCCTGCTACCATGCTTGGTACGGCTGCGTGATACTCGACTACTTCACATCTCGTGGTCCGAGTGACGGCACGGTGTAGTCAGCCTCTTTGGTTTATTCGAATTCGCTCCACATTTGTCGCTCATTGTCTGAAACTTACAGGTTTTGATTTTAGGTTTTGACCAATGAATAACTAAATTTACCCGGATTGCTAAAATCTTTCAATTAGGTAGGTGCTAAACGGATAATTCATATAACAAGTTAAAGTACTAAGTTATCTGTTCAATTAATTTCACTATTTTGCATGAATACTAATGTTTGACAAAATAAGGTGGTGGGTCTAAATAAAATTGAATAAAATCCGTTTTCATCCACAAAATCCATAGCCATAATCCTAAATTGACGGTTTTAGGGTATTCAGGGCCATGTGCTTTGTTAAAATAAGTTCATATTTTGATAAAATAAACTTGCAATACCTGTTTATATTACTTCCAAAATGGCAGATTTCTAGGTTTTTTTTTTTTTTATCTAAAGTTAAATCCAATTACATCCAAAAAATCCTTTGCTATAATTTGATATTAACGGTTTTCGAGAACCGTGGCCTAGTATTTTGTTGATTCGAGTCCATATTTTGACGAAATAATAAGCTGGCAACCGGTTTTTGTAGTGACGGTTTTTCAAACAACCAAAATTAAATTAAATCTATTCGCATCTATCTGATCCTTACTCGAAAGTTAATAATCTACATTCAATTAAAGATGTTGTTTAGTGTTACGCTAAATTTTGGCAATATTTAACGAATCGTTATGATCAAAATGGCCGCGCCGTTATGTTTTCACTATTATGGCGCGTAGGTTATTTATGCAAAAACTATTCGTTTTCACACCGATCCCACTTCTGAGATGTAAAACTCAGAAGGGAAAAGGTCGAGAATCAAACATGGAATAGATTCTAATCAGTATATTTACAAAAAAAATAACAGAAACATCACTTACACTACTGCACACTCGACGATCGTCAACCAACTGACCACTTGACACTTTTTGACGTTGACATTCGGAACGAATGAATGAGTGTTGGGATCGATATGCTAATCGATACCAACTTGTTAGTCGATTAATATGATTTAAAGTAATAAAATTATATCTCAAAGTATACTACGTGTTACAATCGTAACCCGTGAAATACTTATTATTGAGTAATTCCGGTGGCCATTTGTGGTTTTCATCATCAGTTCCACATCACCAAATGGTGCTTTCCAAGAACAACTGCACAAGTTACTGGAAGGAAAAGGAACTTACAGGAGGATGTAAGATGATGCGTCCCTTCGATAGCAGCCTCCAACACGCCGGTTCAAGCGATATTTCCACCAAGTGTCACAAGAGAAAAGAGAGTTTGAGGATTCACCACACAACACCAATAAGTTTTTCACTTTTGAGTTATTTGGCGGGAGCGCGGGCGCACGGACATACGTGTCGCCGATAAGCGAGCGGATTTTGGAGTGTTAGAGGGCGGGGGTTGTTCGAATGAACGGAATAGGAAATGAGTGGGAGTAAGAAAGGAATCGATTTTGATTGGAAGATCCTTCTCGAGTGAGCTAATGAGTGAAGTGTATAGTGTTGCAAGTATTATATGATTTCAATGGATAATTAGATAAATTAATAATAAGCAGAGATAAAATAATGCGAATGGCGCAGACAACTCCCCCGGCCTAGAGGTTTTCCTCTAAACTGAAACTTTATGAGAACTTAAATTAAATAAATGAATTTAATTAAAAATAGAGTTAAGAAGAATTTGCAATTATTGTGTAGGTAGAGGACAAAGCCGCACTACCGGGCGTATGTAGGAACCGGAAGCAGTTCTAACCTTCACAGTCCTAACTATATGATCCTTGCCAGGATAAGTCGCATCTATGACACCTAAAGGCCAACAAAGAGGGTGAGCGTTGTTGTCTTTGATAACAACAATCGTACCTACTTCAATAGGCTTTGACGGTGTATTCCACTTCTCCCGCTGTTGCAAGGAAGTGAGGTACTCCTGACTCCAACGATGCCAGAAGGAATGAGTGATTTTATTAAGAAGTTGATAACGCGATAAGCGATTGTCTGAAATGTCTGTGACATCTTCAGCAGGTAAAAATTTAAGCGGAGTTACGTTTAAGAAATGATTAGGCGTTAAAGCACTAATATCAGACGGGTCAGAGCTTAAAATACTTAGAGGTCGACTATTTAAAAGACATTCAATTTGAACAAGTACGGTACTAAACTCCTCGTATGTTAATATTTGAGAACCGATGACTTTAAAAAGATGAGTTTTGACACAACGAACATTAACTTCGCTGAGTCCATTAAAATGAGGACCGTAAGGCGGACTATGTTTAAATCGTACACGATATTCAGCTAGCTGGTCACCTATGTAATTTATATGAGTTTTGGATTGAATTAAGGTGTAAATTTCGTTCAATTTGCGCTTTGCGCCAATAAAGTTTGTGCCTCCATCACTATAAATCATAGCAACAGGACCTCTACGAGAAATAAAACGCTTAAAAGCGGCAAGGAATAAATCAGAACTAAGGTCAGAGACTAACTCTAAGTGTACTGCCTTAATCGTTAGACAGACGAACACACAAATGTAAGCTTTGTGGCTCTTAATTCCGCGTTTTCGGATATGAGTAATGTAGAAAGGACCACAGTAGTCCACAGCGGTATTAACAAACGCTTTCGCTTGTGAAACGCGAAAGTCGGGTAGATCACCCATAGGAGGGTAAGTATTTTGAGGTTTAAATTTAAAACATTTATTACAACTATGCACACGTTGTCTTACAATGTTACGAGCAGATAAAATCCAGAATTTTTGTCTAATTATAGATAATAAAAGAGCGGGACCCGTGTGTAAATTAGTTACATGATAAAAGTCAATTACGAGTTGAGTAAAACGTGATTTAGTTGGAATTAAAATGGGGTGCTTTTGACCATAATCAAGTTGAGAATGAGTTAACCTTCCACCTACTCTGAGAATATTATTCGAATCCAGAAAGGGGTTGAGTTTAGCGAGACTTTTATTTAAATTTTTATTAGATTTTAAAGCGTTAATTTCTTCAGAGAAATATCTACTTTGTACGTAACGTATAAGGTATATTTCCGCGGCATCCAAATCCGAAACGGTGGTACAACCACGCGAGCTTAGTAACTTGCAGAAACGTAATATCAATACCAAACTACGTAGTAAAATGGAATATTTAGAAATGCGGTCAATTAAAGATTGAATAGGTTGAGGACCTTCTTGCGTTACTTTAACTGAGAGAGCGATATTTTTATTTTCCATTACTTCCGAATTATTATTATTTAAATTGACCTTAAATGGCTTGATTGGCCACTGATTTATGGGGAATGAAAACCAATGCGGAGCGTTAAACCAAAGAGTTAAATCTAATAATTGTTGAGGCGTTATGGGACGAGAAACTACGTCAGCGGGATTTTCAGTTCCATCAATGTGAAACCAATGTTTAGCAGGTAATTTTGAATTAATTTCAACGATGCGATTTGCGACAAATGTGTGAAATCTATGCGAAGGCGAGTGGATCCAGGTGAGCGTGACTGTTGAATCAGAAAAAGCAAAAATATTATTAATATTACAGCGTTTACTTAAAACTTCTACAACCGAGTTGATTAAGTTTGCTAAGAGAAGAGCAGCACATAGCTCGAGGCGAGCTAAGGGCGTATTTTTAAGCGGAGCGACGCGAGATTTAGAAGTTAGCAAGAGGACTGATCCGTTATCTTCATCGTTAGAACTAACCCTTATGTAAACAGCGGCACCATAACAGCGCTCACTGGCGTCTGCGAACCCGAGGAGAGTGACATGAGAACCAGAGGTGATACCTACATGTCGCGGGAATTTTATTTGTTCGAGATAGGATAGTTCTTTGTGAAATCGATTAAATTTATTTTCAATGTGAGCGGGTACAGGATCATCCCAATCAAGGTCATGCTTCCAGCATTCCTGAACTAAAACTTTCATGAATGCGGTAACCGGACTTAGAAGACCTAAAGGGTCAAACAGCCGGGCGGTTGCGGATAAAACAGTACGTTTTGTACATTTAAGAGAATTACCATTTATTTTAAATTGAAAAGAGTCTTCTACAGGATTCCACTGCATACCTACGATTTTAGTATTATTATTAGCGTCAGCGTCAAATTCAATATTTTGCGGGTTTAAATGAGTTGAAGGAATTTTATTTAAGAGTTCGGAACTATTAGAGATCCACTTTACAAGGTTGAAACCGCCTGACCTGAACATGGCGACCATTTCTTGATATGTCTGCTCAGCTATTTTAACGCCATCTAGCGAACATACGTAGTCATCCATATACATATGGTTTTCAGCCTCGTAAGCCGCGAGCGGGTATTTATCCCGACTATCAGATGCGAGTTGGCGAACTACTCTCATAGCTAAATAAGGCGAGCTTGAGACGCCGAAAGAAACGCGGTTAAATTCAAAAGTTGAAATCTCAGAATCTTTATTGAATCTGTATAAAATGCGTTGAAATGCGTGATGATCAGCGGAAAGATTAAGTTGAAAATACATTTTTTCGATGTCTGCAACTACAGCAACGGAAAACATGCGAAGATTAATTAATAAATCGAAAATGTTACTTTGTAGATTCGGACCCACATAAAGGAGATCATTTAGCGATTTACCTGAGCTAGTTTTACAGCTAGCGTCAAGCACGATGCGAGTTTTACTGGACTGTTTATCCGGGCGGTAAACAGCACGATGCGGAATATAATAATGCGGAATATTGAGAGAGGGATCTTTGACCTTGGCCAAATAACCTTTGTCAAGATAATCTTGAAGCGTAGCGTTGTAATTAGTTCTGATCTCGGGATCAGAATCTAACTTTTTTTCTAAATTAACGAGGCGGCGCATCGCCGTTGAGTGCGAATTTCCTAAGTCTGTACACGGAGCCTTAAATGGTAGCTGCACTGTGTATCTACCTGTTTCATCGCGAGAGTAAGTTGAATTAAATATTTGTTCACACGCCTGATCATCAGGACTCATGTGAATCTTATTAGGGACGCTTTCCAGATCCCAAAAGCGTTGCGTGAGCGTATCTAAGCTAAGCGTGCTAGTAGCGCACAGAAAAGTTTGCTCGCTTTTATTTTTGTTTATTTGAGCGGGGCGAGCGCGCGAATTTATGCGAGGTTGACATTCAGCCCGACCCATGGCTATGTAGCCAAGGGTGGTTTCTACAGCGACGACCGAGGATCCAGGTAAAGTTACCTTTCCACTTCTCAACAAAAGCGGGAAAAGTTCATTGCCGAGGAGGCAATCTATCTCACCGGGAACGTGGAACGCGTCATCAGCCATAGGTAAATTACGTAATGGAGAGAGATTTGTGATATCTATGGATATGTTGGGCAAGTCGTCAGTAATACGATCTAAAACCCGAGCGTGAATTGTATAACAACAGCGCTGATCAAAGCGGGAAAATATTTTAAATGTTGTAGTACCAAACGAGAGTATTTTTGCGTGACCTATACCGAAAATAAAAGAGTTGTCAGGAGTAATTTCTAAGTTTAAGCGTTTACAGCAAGCCTTTGTAATAAAATGACTCATTGAGCCTGTATCAAGAAAAACGCGGAGAGTATAAGGTTTATTATTATTATAAGCGTATACAGAAGCGGTAGGTAACAAAACAGTTGTATTATTTTCAACGCACGAGGTAGCCGAAGTCATAGATAAATAAGGTGCGTTTGAATTTTCGCGCGCAACGTTATCACCTGCCGGTACGGGCGACGAATCGAGTGTCGCGGGAGCGGCAGACAGCGGGCGCGCGGGAGCGTGCGCGCGGGGCGCGCAGGCCGCAGCCGGCGCGGGCGTCGGCGGCGCGGGCGGTACGCACAGCGGGGAACGCGCGGAACCATGTTCAACTACCCGATTGTTTAAATTGTTAAAGTTATCTATATGTAATAATGAGTGATGTTTACGGTGACAAATCGAACATGTATTTGTTGACTTACACATTTTAATATTATGAAATCCTAAACAATTACGACAAAACTTATGTTTGTTTACAAGGTCTAATCTATCTTTAACGTTTTGATTCATAAAATGAGAACATCTATAAAGTGAATGTGAATCAGGGGATCCACATACCTTGCAGGAACGCACTGGAGTGTCCTGGGTAGTACTCGCGAAGGCTTGGCTATTTTTAGATATAGATGAGGATTTATTATTTTCGTTATTATAATTACGAACTTTAGAGGGATTAGAGTGATTACGAAGCGTTATTATTTTACTTTGTTCTTTTAAAAATTGCGAAAGATGATCGAAAGTAGGTATTGCAATATGACTATGCGATCGTTCGAAAAGGTTAACGACCTCTTTATCGAGCTTACTGAGTGCAATATCAGTTATTATAAAATCTGACAAATCTTTTATGTTTAAGCGACGTAAAGCGGCTTGTGCCGAATGAAACTGCTCAAGAAATGTATCAATAGATTGATAAGGTTTAAATTGAACCATTTGATGTAAATACATGGAAGCTTGTACGCGCGTATCTTGATATTTTTCTATTAAAGCATTCCAAATGAGTAGGTAATTATTAGCGGTAGGTATGATACCTGAGCAAACAGTTAATGCTTTGCCCGAGAGACAACCTATTAAATACTGAACCTTTTCGGCGTCAGTTAGATGCGAATTATCATGAATAAGACTTTTGAAGTTTTCATGAAAAGTTGTCCATTTGCTGGGCGTGCCATCAAATGAAACAAGTTTTAAAGGCGGTAGTTTACGATTTAAAAACTCGAATTTATTATTAGTGTTATCATTACTCGTATTTTGAGATCTAAGAATGTTAGATTCTATTGCTTTAATTTGACAATAGATTTCATCAAATGCGGAAAGTGGGGCGTAGTTCGGCTTTGTCGTCGAACCACATTCTAATAAAGCTAAATTATAAGCATCAAGAGTTTCCATAAAGTTTGTTCTAATTTGCTCAAGGGAGCTAATTCTAGCTAGAAATTGAGATTTTAATGAATTATTTACGGAAACTTGTAGGCCGAGATCGTAAATGGATTGCAACATTTGGAATAAATTCTCTTTTTTCGACTCAAATAAAAGAACTTTAGGATCTTCCTCGGTAGAAACATAGGATTCTTTATCGGATTCCTTATCCTTACTACGCGTGGAAGCCATTTTTATGCGTTGAGAAATACCTATTCGAGTTTATAACCGTGTAATTTAAATAGATAAATGAGTGAATCTATGCGAACTTGCGTGAACAAAATGGACTTGTCTGTGTGCGTTATGTTTTGAGAAATATGCAAAAATATGCGTGAGATGAATAAAATATAGTTATAATATTATAAATAAAGGTTGTTTATATTAAAATAAGATGCGTTTTTATAAAAACAACTTAGCGTTGATGAGAGATTGAGCGGGAAATGTGCCCTCGTGGGCGCGTCTCGTGTAGGTACACGTAGACGGGTAATGGCGGATGCGTAATTGAGCGTTTTTATGCGAATAAATAGATTAATGCGATAAATATGATGTGTGTGATGAGTTTAGCGTAGATGTGCGTAGTAGATATGCGTTTTTTATTGGGTGAGAAGGACCAGAACACTTGGAAGGAAAAGGAACTTACAGGAGGATGTAAGATGATGCGTCCCTTCGATAGCAGCCTCCAACACGCCGGTTCAAGCGATATTTCCACCAAGTGTCACAAGAGAAAAGAGAGTTTGAGGATTCACCACACAACACCAATAAGTTTTTCACTTTTGAGTTATTTGGCGGGAGCGCGGGCGCACGGACATACGTGTCGCCGATAAGCGAGCGGATTTTGGAGTGTTAGAGGGCGGGGGTTGTTCGAATGAACGGAATAGGAAATGAGTGGGAGTAAGAAAGGAATCGATTTTGATTGGAAGATCCTTCTCGAGTGAGCTAATGAGTGAAGTGTATAGTGTTGCAAGTATTATATGATTTCAATGGATAATTAGATAAATTAATAATAAGCAGAGATAAAATAATGCGAATGGCGCAGACAGTTACTATAAAAAAAGAACCATCGAAATCTGTTGGCGTGATATTGAGTTATTCGTCCATTTATCGCGCACATACTTAATGCAAATTTAAGACTTATATGGCTTCCCCATGGATACCATTGTCAGAATTGGACCAAATTGAAATGGGACTAGACGGGAAGCACCATATGGTGCTTCAAATAAAAAAAATCATCAAATTCGGTTCATCCAGTCGAAAGTTCTGAGGTAACAAACATAAAAATAAATTTATAAAAATACAGTCGAATTTAAAACCTCCTCCTTTTTTAGAAGTCGGTTAAAAATGGAACAGAATTAGAAGGAAATTATTTGAATAGTGATGACCACAAATGAAATAGCATAAGACTAGAAAAACTGGAACAGCCCAATGTCAATGCAGCCATAATCTTTTTTAAAGTTTTTGGATCACTATGGACATAAACCAAGGTGACACGACAAAAAAAAATCTTCAAGTCCCCAAATATAAGCATAAACAAAACAAATCCTATTCAGCTGCTGACCACGTCCACAAGTTGGTCGCAAAATAAGCAATTAAAGAAATAAAGCTCGTTACTCGACTAATATAGTTTTATGGAGCCATTAATAGCTCAAGCACTCACGTGTGGACCCTTGTTTTCATGTCAACTATTAGCATTTAGTGTTGGACGTTATATCGATTGTTCCGATCGTAGTTTATCTCAAAGAAATATCGAGTAGTTGAAATCAATCGATGAAATGTGATAGACATTATCACATTTCAGACGGTTATCTTAATAAGAACTAGCAATTATTTATCGAGTTTGTAACTTAAAGAAAGAGTTTTATAAATGTTTTGTGAGAAGGAGACTATACGCAAATTGTCAGTATAGTTGTCTAACTTCTTGATACTATTCTTAGGTGCGTTTGACCAAATATAATTAGTATTGTTTTTCTTTAACCACTAAACCGAACCGATGTTGAATTCACAAATCTCCACTGGTAAATGACACCAGCCGCCTCACTACAAATGCACACATTACCACAACTATCGATGGATCGACACATCACTATCGCATGTGTTCAGCGGCACATATTGCGTCAGGGTTGCCACGTAGGAAAATGCGCCGGCGACACCGAAATTGCAATATGGCTCGCACTGTAAGCATGTGATTACATAAGGCTTGTAACAAAGAGGTAATGTTTAACTGGAAATGTTCCATATTTGTGTCGTGCCACCCCTTGGGGATATTAAGAAAGAAAATGTGTGTATGTATAAAGGTGTAGATACATGTGGCTCTTTCCTCCTTCCAGTTTATGTGTATGACATGAATGTAATTTCATGGGTGAATTCTTATCGCCCGATCTATTTACATGATTTTGAGAATAGTCATTATGAACATCTCTTGTAAATGGAGTTATATTTTTAGCAACTTGTCCATTTAGTTTCGAATAAACAAATAAAATAAACAATTTTTGACGTGTAACATCTTTCCTCTCCTGCAACCTGTGGGAGTCATTTTCTTGAAAAGGGACGGAAGTGTGTAACAGAAAGCCGGGGAAGCGTGCGCTATTTTATTTAACCAATGAGCGCGCGCGGTGCTAGAGTTGGCCGTCAGAAGGGAACAACTATAGAAATATTTAAAAAAACATTCTTCTATCTATGGTATCAACCCATATTCTGAGAGGTTGGTACTGTCAGCCGAGATGTCAGATGTTGTTACACATTGTATGCGACGACTTTATGGCTCGCTCGTTTTTATTAGGATCGTCTTCGTTATTGTTTAACCAATTTAGTAGTAAGTAGTTCATTATTTTATTGTTTTAATAATTGAAACTAATTCGACAACAATAATTTTCCACACGAAAACTAAACATAGAACACACCGTTGCTAAGGATCATCAATCTTGGGTCATTATTGATAGCCAAACTTAGTTATTTCAGTGAAAGGTAAGTTCTACGCTTAGATTACGTTGTAGCAGTAGGATTAGATGTACGAGTATTAGGATCAGGGTGTAAAAATCGTTATCCACCATAGAAGAGGGAGAACCATTCAACCAGGGTGTTGTGTCTGGTAGGGTACTCCTTGATACCTGTTGTATATTTTATAATTTCTCTGATAACGCTGTTTGAGCGATGTATGATTGTTTGTGTGACGTCAGGTGTGATGCGTAATTCGTGTGAGGCGTTGTAGATGTCGCGTACTTATTTATATAAGAAATAGTATTTTGCAGTACAGACCCTGATCTAACAATTTGTATTTTTTATGTACAATATTCATTAGCAACTAATCAATCAATTATTTATTTAATTATTAGGATAATTAAAAAACAACTAAAAACACCAGCTAAGATATTTGAAATAATGGTAATTAAAAAACTATGACAGTATCTGCTTTACAGTTAGTTCAGTTATTACTGATTATACAAAGTTTCATGATCTAATTCAAAGTATTTTTTTAATACCAGCGGTTCATTGTTCGGTTTGGAGGTAGGTTTGAATTTTATTCTATCGAGAAAACTATTCGTCAAACATAGTACTTACGTACCTATATATTTATAAAAAAAGAATACTTCAGTATGATCAATATAACGGAGGTTCATGCTAAGTAATTTGAGGTAATATAGACTCTTAAGTAATAATAATAAAATAAAACAAACTTCGAATTTATCGGTAATAAACGTTGCCTTTTTACAGCTTCTAACCGAAACAAGACCAAATGGCTAGACTAATTTAGACAAATTGGAACTAATAGGATTCGTCTGATTGTCTAAATGTTTTTCTATTGTCTAAAGTAAGACAAGACTATAAAAAAACGAATTGATTCTAGTGCAGACACATCTAGCCTTAAATTAAGTTAAAGCAAAAGAGAATGAGGCTTTAAATAACACACAACGCTTCAAGGAACTTTTGGATATTGAATGACATTGACAGGGGGCGTTTTTGGTGAGCATTACTGGAAAATCAAGATGGCGCCTTTAGTTCCGATATTGGCCACGCGCCAAAAGATCTTTCTACAACTACACCTATTGCTTTAGTTTAGTGTCAACCTTGGTGTCAACTTCGTTTTAAATTTTTATCAGGGGTCAGTTTTTAGCGTTTTTGAAATAGATATCTTTACAGCAAATCAGCACATCTTCTAAGGACGAATTAGATCAAACTTCTGTAGGAGAAGTGCTATCGTGCGCATATTTTTTTTATTGGTCAGACGTAAATTTTATTCCGGGTGTATAATTATCTGACGTACTGTTATAGTTAGTGCTGACTTAAGAAGAATTAGCTTCAATATAAGCGCAAAACGCCCACACGTTTTGCGCTTATATTGAAGCTACTAAACATTTTTAGGCATGCGAAGCCAATTGTTTCAAGATCGTTCCTATAGAATTATTGATCGTTTTTAAAGATCGCTCTTAGCCATATGACCGCCTATTGTGTCACCCTATGTAAAATTTATACATTTTTTACTAAATTCGTATGGTTTATATAAAACACAGTACTTATTCTTTTCTACTCTTATAATGATAGAATAGAATAGAATAAAATTTATTGTTGCTACAGCGCGCGTAACATGACAACCACAGAAACGGGTTTTCTACGAATTTTGTCGACGGAAGAATAGACAAGATGACAAATTGTGATTGTTTATCTGTCCTTTCGTCTATTCTTCCGTCGACAAAACCCATTTCTATTGTGGTCATGCCCAACATGCAGGTTGTTTACAAATAAAGTCATTATAAAAAAGGGTCTCTGTACCATCCCCCGGTATGTGCAGAAAGATCAAAATGGCAAAACCATGATATAAATTGTACACCTTTTAATATAATAAATCTTGGAATAAGATGGGATAGATAAGAAAGCTTTCGCCCTTGATTGGGCAAAAGAAATATTGCTCCAGTTGACTGAGTACAGTAAAGCAGTATATTGTGTAGACGACAGAGAATGAGATATAAAGGCTATAAAGCCCATATTCTGGAAACAGTATCCCTAAATATTTATAGACTTTTTGTTAGGTTGGAGGAAAAAGGTTTATTAAGCAAAATTCAAGTGACAATTCTTTAGTGAAAGATATTTTATGCTTGAATTTCAATCCTTAAAAGAGTTGGAACGTTCAATTTAATAGTTTTTTAACTCTTTTTTTGCTATTCTGTGGTTGTTTTAGGGAAGTTTAGAAAGTACCTATAGGGATGGTTTATCTTTAGCATTAAGTATTGAAATAAAATATTTTCAAAGGAATCATTACAATGTTGCATGGAAAGATAAATAAAAGACGTTTTTTTAAATAATTTTGTTGCTGCATTCAATTTGAAAGACAAAGGATCTGTTTAATTTCAGCGCAAATTACTTAATAAATAAAAATAATAAAATCATTTTTTATCCGAAATAAATTTAGCACCTAACAAACCTAATAAATTCCTAATAAATTGTTGTGTTCATTTATTGTTCATGTGACATCTACCAACCGCACTGAGCCCGCGGGGTAGATAACAGCCCACTCTTCTCACTCTCTCGAAGAGAGGAAGCCTGTGCAGGCTGATATGATTAAGTTATGTTCATCAATTTAAATATTTTATATTTATTTTAAAAATGTTTAAATATATAAAAAAATTGTAGTTCTAGGTACATTTATGTTGCAGAAAATTTTATGAAACATTTTCATAGGTCATTTTTACCACAATATGTTAAATTTTCAGCAATGCTTGGCACAGGTAAACGCTTTATAGCGCACGGGTACCGGTTCTAGTAATAAACATACAAGCCAAGGGTTTTAACTTATGAGTTTTGTATGTAAATTTATCGCAGTCGACGTTGGGCTAATTTGTGCCATAAATTTTGCTATACTAACTCGTCTCTATGGATATGAAAGCTATGTTTAAAGGAGAAATATGTACCTAACACTACTGAAGGAAATATTATTTTCACACGTACTGAATTTTCTAGGAAAATTAAATTGCATTTTAAAGGTTATCGAATAATCAACGTATTAATAATTTTAATGTAGCATCATTTCTATAAATATTAATTTAATCTTTTCATATTATTGTTTAAAATACAAAATGAGATAACATGAGTTGAAACAATGAATATGAGTAAGAATTATGGAATTAAAATTGACCGCTTTTTAACGGATCAGTACCAAGCCTGCAGAATAAGCAAGCTGAAGTGACAACAGTGCCGGCTGTCGCTGAAAACCAGCGCTGGGGCTCTGTCTTGCATAGGGTCGTAGTATAATGCTGAGCGATAGTCGATTTGCGTGGATGTGACGCATGCTTCCCCAACCTTTTCTCATTTATGTATTTTAAACTTTTTTTTTTGCGTCATATTTACCGCAAATAAACGTTTTTTCTTTCTTTCTTTACAAAGGTCAATTTTAGTTGTTAATAGGAAAACAAAGAGATTTGATAAATCGTAATAACAAAAGCCTACCTCGACTGCCTGGTTGGTGTTGTGGTCGCAACTCGCTGCGGCTGAGCATGAGGTCCTGGGTTCCCAGGTCGAGCAAAGTATGATTGGGTTTTTCTATCGGAAATTTCTCATTAGTAGCCTGAACTTGTGCCCGGTTGATGGCAATAAACTCGTCCCCTACTATATGGGACTTAAACAAGAATACTATAGGTATATAGAGGTATGAGGAACAGGGCGTTCACTCATCCTCTATAGAAAAGGGAGGATCCTCCGACCAGATGGATGTTGTGTCTAGTGGGCAACTGTCCGATGATTGTTGTCGGGACGTCGTATATATGCTAGTCATGCAATAAATTTTGTTTGCATGATGCAGACTTTTGTGTTACGTTAGTGTGATGCTTAGTTCGCATGTGGCGATGTAGATACCGTAACAAGTACACCTCTGCCTAACCCTTCTGAGAATACACGCGTGATGTTAACAAAAGCCTAACATTATTTAGAAGTAACTTAGGTCAAGGGGTACCTACATTAGCCGTGTCGCGTCTTATTACTACTTTTTCTTCTTCAATTTGTGTGGTTAGTGACTAACCTGATCTCAGCGCTTTAAAGCCGCCTCTGACTTGGCTTGGTTTACATGCCGTCGAGAAATATCTCTCAGGCATGCCGGTTTCCTCACGAAGTTTACCTTCACCGTTTTTGAAGCAAGTGATAATTATACAATACGCACATGAATCCGAAAAGTCAGAGGTGCGTGCGTTGGGTTCGAACTCGAGACCTATGACTTGGCAGTCTGACGGTCACACCACTAGGCTATCACTGTCACTATTACTACTGAGTAAGGGATAACAAAATATTACCCAAGCTTAGGATCCGAAGACTAGATTAAGTCCTAGAACTAATAATTATTTCAATACAAATAAGCTTCTTACCAGAGTATAATTGTTTTCCTAGGACCCCAGGATGTAAATATACCATGATCAAGTTTTCTACTTATTTATTATGCTATACTAACTATACCAATCTAATTTAAATAACATAACGTCACGCTAGTAATCCCCGAAAGGTTAGGCAGAGGTACCCACATTTCGCCAGTTATGTTTAAGTCCTGTGTAATAGAGGGCGAGCCTATTGCCATCAACCGGGCACAAATCCAGACTCCGGGCTGCTTCTGACAAGTCCCTGACGGATACACCCAATAACACTTTGCCCGACCTGGGAATCGGAACTCAAGATCTCATGCTCTGCAATAGTGCTGGCGACCACTGGACCAGGCAGTCAAAAGTAAAATTTACAGTCAAATTAAAACCCATTCTCCCAGAAAATAGAGTAGTTTTCACAATGCCACGTTGCACTTATACCTACTTGAAATTATTTCGCAACAATAATCAAAATGCTGCCTAGTTGGTCTAGTGGTCACAAAGCACTACTGCTGAGTGTAAGGTCCTGGGTTCGATTCCCGGATCGGGCAGTGTTATTGGGTTTTTCCGTCTGGAATTTCTTAGTAGCAGCCCGGAGTCTGGATTTGTGCCCGGTTGATGGCAATAGGCTCGCCCCCTATTACATGGGACTTAAACATAACTGGTGAAATGTGGGTGTACTATAGGTACACCTCTGCCTAACCCTTCAGGAATTACAGGCGTGATGTTATGTTATATTTATGTTATAATCAAAATTCATTACATAACAATTATTTTCAGATTCTGTTAGTATAATACTTAATGAGATACTGTGCAGTGGCGGCAAACTAATCCATTAGTATACTCAACTAAAGGCATTAGTAGTATTACAACTAATACCATCAAAATCCCATCTATCCGTGAAATGTTAACGCTCAAGTATCTTCGTTTTGCGGGTGCTTACGTCTCTGGTATAACTTGGGCTTCCTAGCCATTGCCTTGTGAAACTGTTTAGGCCATCTTACATAACATCACCATTCTGATACCAGGGCTCCAAAAGCTTAATCGTCGTTTTAACCGCCTCTGTGGTCTAGTGGTTAGCCCACCTATCTTAGACCCAGAGGAACTGGGTTTGAGTCCCATTGAGGGAAATAAATTCTGCTTGGTTGGTTGGTTAGTGATAGGGCTTGTTCTAAGTCCGCCTGCCTAGCTGCCACGATCTTATCTAAGTCTGTCGCCATAACAAAAATTTTATCAGCATTTTTGTGTTTTCGCAAATTTGTATTTTGTATTTTCGCAAAGTTTGTACGCACAATATTGAGAGATTTACCATGTTATTTTAAGACCAAAGATTTAAAAAAAAACTCCTGTGATCTATGGATAAAGAACCATATTCTGTGATTTTTTCACAATTTTTGGCTCAGCAGTTTCGGAGATAAGGGAGGGTATGATCAATTTTCATCTCTTTTCTTAAATATATTTAAATATGTAGATTTATTTTAAAATTAAGAAAAAAAAATATATATTTAAAAATTTCGCAACAAGTCCTTTCATTTGATATGTCACACGGTATAGTTGGCAAAACTTAAAAAAAAAAACTTGTTTGCGCCCCAAAAGTGACCCCCATATAAAAAAAAGCATCCCCACAACGACTAGTTAAATTGCCCGCATCACATTAAGATTAATCATTTTATTAACATAACATAACATCACGTCTGCTTACCTTGCAGGGTTAGGCAGAGGTATACCCATAGAAATATAAATATCTATCGGTGTACCTAAGGTACCTACCCACATTTCGACCAATTATTCTTAAGTCCAGTTTAATAGGGGGCGAGCTTATCGCCATCAACCGAGCAGAAGTCCAGATTCTGGGCTGCTACTGAGAAATTCCTGATGGAAAAACCCAGTAACACTTTGCCCAACTTGGAAGTCGAACCTAGGACCTCATAATACAGCAGTAGAGCTTGCGACCACTATACCAACTGGGCAGTTTGTCTTTCTTTTTAACCGACGATAAAAAAGAGGAGGTTTTCAAGCCAACATTTTTAAATGTCAAAATTTGTTAAGTTTGTTGTTAGTTGAACACAGTGAGACCTACAGATTTCGTCTGCACTAGCTAAACGAGCCGTCTCGACCTATAAGCCTGGGTAAAAAGGGTAAAACAATATCGTTTACAACAGATTACTTTATTCTTTTTTTGCTCGGCCGGATTTATGTCTAGGATAAAGGCTAGGCTAGGCTTATCCACGTCTCATAAGAATATTAAATACATTGAGCTATATGCTCGTAAAATCGTTTCATAGTTGAACAGTCAGCTGTAATAAGTATTCCTTATAACAGGCTAGGTTTCTTTAGTTACATTTTTATCAGCTGTTTGTTTGTAAGTCTTTGTGACAGTTTCGAGGTTGTGTCCGAGATAATTTACTTTTAAAAACGTTTGAGGTCTTTGTCGAAATTAAATACAGGCAGTTGAGAACTGGTAAAAATATACCTTACAATTTTGAACTTGCCCAATGAGTAGCATTCCTATATTTATAGGTCTTATTTATTTGGTCTGTGCACATTACACATTTTACAATACATTATTATTATCGGTATTGTCGTACAGTTCCAATGCTAAACATATGCTTAGATACTTCGACAATCAAAATCAAAAGTCTTATAATTAAACTACGCTGAGAATCAGCGCTTTTTGAACGTAAACATTACATAAGACAGTCCCCCAATACTCCCGCCGTTTACCACTACCTAGTGCGTTAGCTGGGAAGAAGAAGTAGCTCAAACAGAAGAATAAATGAAGATTATGGGACAGTACAACACAACTTAGATGTAGCATCGGCAAAATTCGTAAAACCGATCACCATCCGAAGTGAATGCGCCTTCAAAATCACCAATCTTTATTACTCAGTTATGTGAAAATGAACTTTACGCAATCGCAATAACTTGTAAAGTCATTTATCCAAATACACTCGTAAAATTTAAATGAATGAATGTAAATTTTAAACCTAGTCTACAAAACACACAACGCCTGGACCTAAAGCTAGTATTTACAGGTCCTAGTAAAGTCATAAAATAATTTCATAGCTCAACTACCTATAGGGCCCTTGTTTTATCGAAAACACTAAATGTTATCGACTTTTGTATCGTGAAAGCTGATATAAAGCCAGATTGGAAAGCATCAAACTCTTCCATCTTGAATGATTTACGACGGTACCTTTATTTAAAAATGATTGGAAGTTTAAGGGGACTGATTGAAATCAGTGTTTTAATTGGGTTGACAGAATATTTCTTATTAGACAGGCTTTTCTTAGTTTTAGACTTTGCCCCGCATAAAAATATTTGATACTTTGTTAATACCGAGTGCGTGTCAATCCGACGTCAGCCGAAAGTCTATGACATCGGGGATAGGACGATGCGCCTCAAGTGGAGTTGGGCAGGACCCCTAGTAAGACGCAGAGATGGCAGATGGAGTAAAGCTGTGACCAAAGTAACCAGAACCGTCGAAAGACGCGGGAAACACCTGGATGAGGGATGTACGGAACCAGGAACTATGGCAGAAAAAAGGGGAGGCCTATAGGCCTATAGCCTGGAATCACCCACTGTTGGGTATAATATAAAAGTATATAAAAGTGGGTGATTCCGGGCTTAAATAATTATGATGATGAATACTTTGTTGCTGTGATGTTTATTAATACAAATTATACCTGCACAAACAATTATTTATTTGTAGGTACCAATACAATGTATTTGGTACCTACATAACATAATATCACACCTGTTTCCCTGAAGGGTTAGGTAGAGTGCCATATTACACTCACATTTCACCAGTGTTTAAGTCCTATGTAATAGTAGGCGAGCCTAATGCAATCAACCGTGCACAAATCCAGACTACGGGCTGCTGTTGAGAAATTCCTAATGAAAAAACTCAAAAACGTTAATTAAACCCAGGACCTCATGATAAGCAACAGCGCTTGTCACAACTTGACCAACGAGGAAGCTACGTATTTCAAAATAAAAGTGAAAATGCTACCTCTAAGCCCGATTTTAAATGCTTACAGCTCACACCTCTCTGTATGAACGTGATTTTTTTTTTTTCTTGGAACTTGATATTAGACCAATTAGGCGGTTGCCAATGCGGAGGCAGTACCTACCCGATTAGATTCAATAATATGCTTTTTTTCCCAAAAGTAGAAGGTAGGTAGTCCTATTTTTATTTATCATCGTCTCAATTACTAATAAAGCCGTAGACTTTACGGCTTCAGAAAAGCTAAGTATTTTTTTAAGAAATCATTAGGTACTATATTTTTACCATTCAGTAGAATATAATAAGAGTAAGTTCTTCCTCAAGGGCTCTTCCAAAAATACAGATTAATTATCTAGACGTAAGAGAGTATTGTTAGGGGGTCATAAATAAAATTTAATATCTCGTAAAACTTGAGGTTTCTAAGAATAAATGGGAACTATCTTAGAATACTTCTTTATATAAAATTGGCTTTACATTTCAGAGAGAGAATAAAACTGCTTCTGTTTTTTATTTAGGTTTATTTATAATTAGGTAACCATATCATGTTAATATTAAGAAACATACCTAATAACCTTTTTACTACTTTTTGGAAAGTTTACTTGGCTTAACGTGAAACTATTTCCAACCGTTTCCGCCACAAACCGCGCGCTTCAGGCGGAACGCCTCTCATTCCCGCTCGTCCAATAAGGGCGAGCCGAAGCTTCCAGAATATTCTAGAAGCTTCCATATAAATAGACGACTCGCACCTTTCTTTTGACATCAGCTGTCAACTGGGCTGAGCACCGAAAAATACATTCTATGTTACAAAATTTACGAAACTCTTTCATCGCTCCGAAGCCTATTGTTTTGATATAATATTTATGTTACTGGAAATAAAGTACTAACAACACATAATTATGTACGTATGTTAAAGTTATATTTAACAAAAAAAAAAATCTCCCTAAAGGGGCTTTCTTCGATGAAAAAAATCGGAATATCTAGATTCCATTTTTTTTTTAAACTTTGCTCGACACTAGGAATTTCTCCTGTATTATGGGTGCGTTTACAAACATTTAAACTCACATACACAAACAGCCAGACCCGGAGCCCGGAGCCACAACTACTTTTAGGTCATACAAATATTTGTTCCGTGCAAGAATCGAACCCGCGACACGCAGCGCAGCAGTAATTCGCTTAAACACTGCGCCAACCGTGCCGTCAATGATGTAAATGTAAACTTAAAAGCGGATGCCGGAAGACTTACTCCGAGTCTCCCATTATTTCTAGGTAAGCCTGCAGCATAATTGACCAAACAATTCAAAATCTTATCTTTAAAAAAATCCAATTATGATTGTGAACAACTTTTGTACACCACAGGGATGTGTTTGAACCCCAATTCAATCTCCATCAGATCGATCATTTTATACACAATTAGTGACCCGCCCCTGCTTCGCAAGTGTGCAATCTACTGAAGCATATCTAAGTTAAATTTAAGTATTATATAGAAACCATCTGGAATAAATTGTCCGAATGGTGGTAAAAACCAAGTAAAATCCGTTGCGTATTTCAGAAGAACATTGCAGTAACACAGACACGAAAAACGACTTTGTACCCAGTCAGACAAAACCTACATATAATAGTGCAACGGATACAAAAGTAATCGATATTTCTCACCTAGATTATTTTCTACGATTTTAAAAGTAGCCTGGGGCAGAATGCAGGGAGCAAATATTCCAACGTTTTTGAAATTCAGTCCGTTGGTACGGCCATGTTTTTTCCCGTGTGTATTGCAATCTTTAGTGCTGTTGTTCTTGTTTATATACCGCCAATATACAGTAGCTTATTCAAGTATTCGTTTTACCCAATGAATTTATGAAAGTTTTAAGTGGTTAAAATTATTTTTTATTTGTACTTCCTGCTCACGAACACTTACTTTTTGTTGGCAACGTTACTCGACTTGTGATTTTTATCAAGAGACTCCGCTTATTTTCGGAGAATCGTTATATTAGTTACATAAATAATGTTGAGACCTCAAAATAATATTACTCACCTAAACTGAATAACCTTAGAATTAGATAAAAATAGCTGTAATTTATTAAAATTTTATGATTCACTAGTTTTTGGATCTCGGATCTCAATAAATATTCCACGGGAATATACTACGGAGATTAAAAGTACCCTAACTGTTAATCCAGGTTTAAACGATCTATGTGCGAAATTTCATCCAAATCCGTTCTGCCGTTTTTGCGCCAATTCCGAACATACATTTAGAGAAACAGATAACCGGACAAAAAAAAATCTATATACAGTTTATAGTTCGTTACTATTTTATGATTCATAATCCTCAGCCTTGTAGAAGGATATGGCACTTAACTTAGACTTTGATCTTAGCAGGTAAACTCTTAGAGACCCACATTCACCTTATTTTAAATGGCGCTAAGTGCTGTTAGTTTTTTGTCGCACTCGTTTAAGCTTAAATTTAAATGTCAGTTGTTAGCCGTTAAGTCGCACTAGTAAGGTATAGTAGTATGTATTGTTGCTACAGCACTCGTAGCATAATAACCATAGAAACGGGGTTTCTACGGATTTTGTCGACGGAAGATTAGACAAAATGACAAATTGTGATTGTTTATCTGTCCTTTCGTCTATTCTTCCGTCGACAAAACCCATTTCTATTGTGGTCATGCCCAACATGCAGGTTGTTTACAAATAAAGCTGGTCAACATAAAAAAGGGTCTCTGTACCATCCCCCGGTATGTGCAGAAAGATCAAAATGGCAAAACCATGATATAAATTGTACACCTTTTAATATAATAAATCTTGGAATAAGATGGGATAGATAAGAAAGCTTTCGCCCTTGATTGGGCAAAAGAAATATTGCTCCAGTTGACTGAGTACAGTAAAGCAGTATATTGTGTAGACGACAGAGAATGAGATATAAAGGCTATAAAGCCCATATTCTGGAAAGAGTATCCCTAAATATTTATAGACTTTTTGTTAGGTTGGAGGAAAAAGATTTATTAAGCAAAATTCAAGTGACAATTCTTTAGTGAAAGATATTTTATGCTTGAATTTCAATCCTTAAAAGAGTTGGAACGTTCAATTGAATAGTTTTTTAACTCTTTTTTTGCTGTTCTGTGGTTGTTTTAGGGAAGTTTAGAAAGTACCTATAGGGATAGTTTATCTTTAGCATTAAGTATTGAAATAAAATATTTTCAAAGGAATCATTACAATGTTGCATGGAAAGATAAATAAAAGACTTTTTTTTTAAATAATTTTGTTGCTGCATTCAATTTGAAAGACAAAGCATCTGTTTAATTTCAGCGCAAATTACTTAATAAATAATAATAATAAAATCATTTTTTATCCGAAATAAATTTAGCACCTAACCAACCTAATAAATTCCTAATAAATTGTCGTGTTCATTTATTGTTCATGTGTTTTACACTAACTACTAAAACTAGGAAACCAGAATCGAGGCGAAACCCGAGGCGCACCAATGTTCCCGGGTACAAACGCCTACTGGCCTCCTTATTAGATAGACACCTAACACAAGTAACCATAAGAGACCAAGCACAATTAGAATACACAGTAACAAAACTATCAGATTACCTAACTGAAGCATACCACGCATGCTGTAAACTAAGAGCACCACAAATCAAGAACGAGAGAAGCCCATGGTGGAACGCTGAACTTAGTAAACTCAGAGATGCGCTACGTAAACAATTTAATAGAGCCAAAAACACTAGACTCCCGGACGACTGGGAGTTATACAAAGAAACCCAATATATATACAAAAAACAAATCAGAACCGCCAGGAGGACAGCATGGCGTAAATTCTGTGAATCCATCGAGACAAATAATGAAGCCGCTAGGGTAAGGAAGATCCTATCAACCGATCAGGACCGAACCCTCGGCGCGCTTAAAAAACCCGATAACTCATACACACTAACTGACAATGAAACCAGTAAGGTCCTTCTCGAAACTCACTTCCCAGACTGTAGAATCCTGGAAGACAGAGCGTGGGAAGCTGAATCAGAATGGACCCCAATGAACCAAGACTGGTCAAGAGCCCACATTATAGTGACAGAAGAGCGAGTAAAGTGGGCTATCAACACCTTTCAGCCATACAAGTCGGCTGGACTGGATGGCATCTTCCCAGCCCTGCTGCAGTGGGGGGTAGATTATTTGACACCATGGCTGGTGGTGATCTATCGAGCCTGCATAGCACTTAGATACACACCTCTCGCATGGCGCGAGGTGAAAGTCATTTTCATACCCAAACCTGGAAAACCCGATTACACACAACCCAAAGCTTACAGGCCTATAAGCCTTACATCTTTCCTACTGAAAACCCTCGAGAGACTCTGTGACCGGCACATCCGAGATGGACCTCTCCGGGTAATACCACTCCACAAACAACAGCATGCGTACTCCGCAGGCAAATCAACTGAATCAGCGCTGCACAGCGTGGTTGGTAAAATTCAATGCGCAGTGGACCACAAATGCTCAGCACTGGCCGCCTTCATTGACATCGAGGGCGCCTTTGACAAAACCATGTTCAAAAGTATAAATATGGCCCTTGACCAACACGGCATAGACTCGACCCTGAGTGGCTGGATCACCAACATGCTCAAATTGAGAGCTGTACAAGTGACAGTAAACGACACTACGAGGGCCATTGTTGCGAAGGGCTGCCCACAAGGGGGTGTCCTCTCACCGCTGCTTTGGAACCTGGTAGTAGACAGCCTCATCCAAACACTCAATGACAAAGGTTATTTCACCGTAGGCTACGCCGATGACATAACCATTATAATAAACGGGACCCACGAAAACACGCTATGCAATCTCATGCGTCAAGCCCTGAAAATAGTAGAGGAATGGTGCAACAAGCACCAACTCTCAGTGAACCCTACAAAAACCGAACTGATTCTCTTCACAAAAAAGAGGAAACTGATGACGCTACAGTTACCACGATTCTTTGGAACAACCCTTAGCCTCTCAACTGAAACCAAATACCTGGGCATCTTTTTGGACAAACAATTGAACTGGGCAAAACACTCAAACTATATCACTACGAAAGCCAGCATATCCCTGTGGCAGTGTAAACGACTGCTCGGCAGGAATTGGGGGATTAGCCCCAAGGTTACCCATTGGTTATATACTACAGTCATTCGACCACTTATCACATACGGCTCACTGGTCTGGTGGCCCAGGACAGACCTGAGCACAGCCCAAAAAGATCTCGAAAAACTGCAGCGATTCGCTTGTGTCGCAATTACTAGCAGTATGAGAACTACACCCACTGCCGCCCTACAGGCAATGCTCGGACTGCCGCCTCTGCACCTCATTGTGCGGGAGGAGGCGGCCCTGGCCGCCTTTAGACTACATTTATCAGGAACTCTAAGCAAAGACTCCAGAATTAAGCACACACGCATAAAGGAAGATGCAATCAAGCGTCGGCCAATGATGGCATCACCCTGCGACAAGGCACCGAAATCACACCACTTTCAAAGGCACTACAACATAATACTTACAGAAGAACAGTGCGACTACTCATGTCCGAAAGAGCTGAGGGTTTACACTGATGGATCGAAGACCGACTCTGGTACCGGAGTCGGAGTCTTCTCGCACGATCTCAACATAAAGATATCCAGACCACTAGGAATGTTCAACACAGTCTATCAGGCGGAATGTGTGGGCATCATACAAGCGGTCCACGCCATAGAGGCCAGGAGAGTTACAAACACTCACATACGCATACTCTCCGACAGCGCCTCAGTTCTCCACTCGCTGAAGAAAAAATATATTACCTCGAAGTTGTTACTAGAATGTCACAATGCACTAGAACAGATAACGGTGACTAGTCGCAACACGGTGACACTGCAATGGATAAAAGGACACAGCGGATCGCTAGGTAACGACGCAGCTGACGAACTTGCTAGAAGAGGATCTAGCACGGCAGTCTGTGGACCCGAACCTATCGTACCAATCCCCTTCAACAAAATACGCAGGTGGCTACAGGAATTCACCCTCACACAAGCGGAGTACTGGTGGACCTCGACACCGGGCTGCAGGCAGTCCAAGGTAGCTATGCCATCCCTGGATAGCAGGTTAACCAGGAGTCTTTTACGCCTGGACAGGAATGGACTGCGCCTGGTGACGGGGACCATCACAGGACACTGCTCGCTAAACAAACACTTCCACACGATAGGCATAACGGACAGTCCTCTGTGCAGGGCGTGCATGGAGGCTGAGGAAACCGTTGCGCACGTGCTCTTTGAATGCACAGGCGTCACCCAGATTAGAACAGAAACCCTCGGGTCACCCAGATCTTTCACAGATGTTCTGAACAGACCAGGAGTTTTGATAAACTTCTGGAGGGAGGTGGGCTGGTTGGAATAACCCCCCAAGCGGCCGCCATGGCCCACGTACAATGGTCCACCTGACGGACTAAGTGCGGAAACCAAACCCCATAACATAGAACATAGAACATAGAGACATCTACCAACCGCACTGAGCCCGCGTGGTAGATAACAGCCCACTCTTCTCACTCTATCGAAGAGAGGAAGCCTGTGCAGGCTGATATGATTAAGTTATATTCACCGAATAAAATATTTTATATTTATTTATAAAAATGTTTAAATATATAAAAAATTGTAGTTCTAGGTACATTTATGTTGCAGAAAATTTTATGAAACATTTTCATAGGTCATTTTTACCACAATATGTTAAATTTTCAGCAATGCTTGGCACAGGTAAACGCTTTATAGCGCACGGGTACCGGTTCTAGTAATAAACATACAAGCCAAGGGTTTTAACTTATGAGTTTCGCATGTAAATTTATCGCAGTCGACGTTGGGCTAATTTGTGCCATAAATTTTGCTATACTAACTCGTCTCTATGGATATGAAAGCTATGTTTAAAGAAGAAATATGTACCTAACACTACTGAAGGAAATATTATTTTCACACGTACTGAACATTTTTTACGAAAATTACTTAAATTGTATTTGAAGGTTTTCGAATAATCGACGTATTAATAATTTTAATGTAGCATCATTTCTAGAAATATTAATTTAATCTTCTCATATTATAGTTTAAAATGAGATAACATGAGTTGAAACAATGAATATGAGTAAGAATTACGGAATTAAAATTGACCGCTTTTTAACGGATCAGTACCAAGCCTACAGAATAAGCAAGCTGAAGTGACAACAGTGCTGGCTGTCGCTGAAAACCAGCGCTGGGGCTCTGTCTTGCATAGGGTCGTAGCATAATTCTGAGCGATAGCCGATTTGCGTGGATGTGACGCATGCTTCCCCAACCTTTTCTCATTTATGTATATTAAACTTTTTTTTTGCGTCACGTTTTCCGCAAATAAACGTTTTTTCTTTCTTTCTTTACAAAGGTCAATTTTGGTTGTTAATAGGAAAACAAAGATATTTGATAAATCGTAATAACAAAAGCCTACCTCGACTGCCTGGTTGATGTAGTGGTCGCAACTCGCTGCGGCTGGGCATGAGGTCCTGGGTTCGATTCCCAG
Organism: Omphaloscelis lunosa; assembly: GCA_916610215.1. Classification (NCBI taxonomy): domain Eukaryota; kingdom Metazoa; phylum Arthropoda; class Insecta; order Lepidoptera; family Noctuidae; genus Omphaloscelis; species Omphaloscelis lunosa. The sequence goes on along the minus strand of OU744261.1, from coordinate 14,296,105 downwards.
GTCGAGCAAAGTATGATTGGGTTTTTCTATCGGAAATTTCTCATTAGTAGCCTGAACTTGTGCCCGGTTGATGGCAATAAACTCGTCCCCTACTATATAGGACTTAAACAAGAATACTATAGGTATATAGAGGTATGAGGAACAGGGCGTTCACTCATCCTTTATAGAAAAGGGAGGATCCTCCGACCAGATGGATGTTGTGTCTAGTGGGCAACTGTCCGATGATTGTTGTCGGGACATCGTATATATGCTAGTCATGCAGTAAATTCTGTTTGCGTTGATGCAGGTTTTTGCGTGACGTCAGTTCACATGTGGCGATGTAGATATCGCAACAAGTACACCTCTGCCTAACCCTTCTGAGAATACACGCGTGATGTTAACAAAAGCCTAACGTTATTTAGAAGTAACTTAGGTCAAGGGGTACCTACATTAGCCGTGTCGCGTCTTATTACTACTTTTTCTTCTTCAATTTGTGTGGTTAGTGACTAACCTGATCTCAGCGCTTTAAAGCCGCCTCTGACTTGGCTTGGTTTACATGCCGTCGAGAAATATCTCTCAGGCATGCCGGTTTCCTCACGATGTTTACCTTCACCGTTTTTGAAGCAAGTGATAATTATACAATACGCACATGAATCCGAAAAGTCAGAGGTGCGTGCGTTGGGTTCGAACTCGAGACCTATGACTTGGCAGTCTGACGGTCACACCACTAGGCTATCATTGTCACTATTACTACTGAGTAAGGGATAACAAAATATTACCCAAGCTTAGGATCCGAAGACTAGATTAAGTCCAAGAACTAATAATTATTTCAATACAAATAAGCTTCTTACCAGAGTATAATTGTTTTCCTAGGACCCCAGGATGTAAATGTACCATAATCAGGTTTTCTACGTATTTACTATACAATACTAACTATACCAATCTAATTTAAATAACATAACGTCACGCTAGTAATCCCCGAAAGGTTAGGCAGAGGTACCCACATTTCGCCGGTTATGTTTAAGTCCCGTGTAATAGAGGTCGAGCCTATTGCCATCAACCGGGCACAAATCCAGACTCCGGGCTGCTTCAAAGAAATCCTTGACGGAAAAACCCAATAACACTTTGCCCGACCTGGGAATCGAACTCAGGATCTCATGCTCTGCAATAGTGCTGGCGACCACTGGACCAGGCAGTCAAAAGTAAAATTTACAGTCAAATTAAAACCCATTCTCTCAGAAAATAGAGTAGTTTTCACAATGCCACGTTGCACTTATACTTACTTGTAATTATTTCGCAACGATAATCAAAATGCTGCCTAGTTGGTCTAGTGGTCACAAAGCACTACTGCTGAGTGTAAGGTCCTGGGTTCGATTCCCGGATCGGGCAGTGTTATTGGGTTTTTCCGTCTGGAATTTCTTAGTAGCAGCCCGGAGTCTGGATTTGTGCCCGGTTGATGGCAATAGGCTCGCCCCCTATTACATGGGACTTAAACATAACTGGTGAAATGTGGGTGTACTATAGGTACACCTCTGCCTAACCCTTCAGGAATTACAGGCGTGATGTTATGTTATATTTATGTTATAATCAAAATTCATTACATAACAATTATTTTCAGATTCTGTTAGTATAATACTTAATGAGATACTGTGCAGTGGCGGCAAACTAATCCATTAGTATACTCAACTAAAGGCATTAGTAGTATTACAACTAATACCATCAAAATCCCATCTATCCGTGAAATGTTAACGCTCAAGTATCTTCGTTTTGCGGGTGCTTACGTCTCTGGTATAACTTGGGCTTCCTAGCCATTGCCTTGTGAAACTGTTTAGGCCATCTTACATAACATCACCATTCTGATACCAGGGCTCCAAAAGCTTAATCGTCGTTTTAACCGCCTCTGTGGTCTAGTGGTTAGCCCACCTATCTTAGACCCAGAGGAACTGGGTTTGAGTCCCATTGAGGGAAATAAATTCTGCTTGGTTGGTTGGTTAGTGATAGGGCTTGTTCTAAGTCCGCCTGCCTAGCTGCCACGATCTTATCTAAGTCTGTCGCCATAACAAAAATTTTATCAGCATTTTTGTGTTTTCGCAAATTTGTATTTTGTATTTTCGCAAAGTTTGTACGCACAATATTGAGAGATTTACCATGTTATTTTAAGACCAAAGATTTAAAAAAAAACTCCTGTGATCTATGGATAAAGAACCATATTCTGTGATTTTTTCACAATTTTTGGCTCAGCAGTTTCGGAGATAAGGGAGGGTATGATCAATTTTCATCTCTTTTCTTAAATATATTTAAATATGTAGATTTATTTTAAAATTAAGAAAAAAAAATATATATTTAAAAATTTCGCAACAAGTCCTTTCATTTGATATGTCACACGGTATAGTTGGCAAAACTTTAAAAAAAAACTTGTTTGCGCCCCAAAAGTGACCCACATATAAAAAAAAAAGCATCCCCACAACGACTAGTTAAATTGCCCGCATCACATTAAGATTAATCATTTTATTAACATAACATAACATCACGTCTGCTTACCTTGCAGGGTTAGGCAGAGGTATACCCATAGAAATATAAATATCTATCGGTGTACCTAAGGTACCTACCCACATTTCGACCAATTATTGTTAAGTCCAGTTTAATAGGGGGCGAGCTTATCGCCATCAACCGAGCAGAAGTCCAGATTCTGGGCTGCTACTGAGAAATTCCTGATGGAAAAACCCAGTAACACTTTGCCCAACTTGGAAGTCGAACCTAGGACCTCATAATACAGCAGTAGAGCTTGCGACCACTATACCAACTGGGCAGTTTGTCTTTCTTTTTAACCGACGATAAAAAAGAGGAGGTTTTCAAGCCAACATTTTTAAATGTCAAAATTTGTTAAGTTAGTTGTTAGTTGAACACAGTGAGACCTACAGATTTCGTCTGCACTAGCTAAACGAGCTCGACCTATAAGCCTGGGTAAAAAGGGTAAAACAATATCGTTTACAACAGATTACTTTATTCTTTTTTTGCTCGGTCGGATTTACGTCTAGGATAGGGCTAGGCTAGGCTTATCCACGTCTCATAAGAATATTAAATACATTGAGCTATATGCTCGTAAAATCGTTTCATAGTTGAACAGTCAGCTGTAATAAGTATTCCTTATAACAGGCTAGGTTTCTTTACTTAAATTTTAATCAGCTGTTTGTTTGTCAGAGTCTTTGTGACATTTTCGAGGTTGTGTCCGAGATAATTTACTTTTAAAAACGTTTGAGGTATTTGTCGAAATTAAATACGGGCAGTTGAGAACTGGTAAAAATATACCTTACAATTTTGAACTTGCCCAATGAGTAGCATTCCTATATTTATAGGTCTTATTTATTTGCTCTGTGCACATAACACATTTTACAATACATTATTATTATCGGTATTGTCGTACAGTTCCAATTCTAAACATATGCTTAGATACTTCAACAATCAAAATCAAAAGTCTCATAATCAATCTACGTAAAAATCTAACGTAAGAATTACATAAGACAGTCCCCCAAAACTGCCGCCGTTCACCACTACAGCTGGGAAGAAGAAGTAGCTCAAACAGAAGAATAAATGAAGATTATGGGACAGTACAACACAACTTAGATGTAGCATCGGCAAAATTCGTAAAACCGATCACCATCCGAAGTGAATGCGCCTTCAAAATCACCAATCTTTATTACTCAGTTATGTGAAAATGAACTTTACGCAATCGCAATAACTTGTAAAGTCATTTATCCAAATACACTCGTAAAATTTTAATGAATGAATGTAAATTTTAAACCTAGTGTACAAAACACACATCGCCTGGATGTAAAGCTAGTATTTACAGGTCCTAGTAAAGTCATAAAATAATTTCATAGCTCAACTACCTATAGGGCCCTTGTTTTATCGAAAACACTAAATGTTATCGACTTTTGTATCGTGAAAGCTGATATAAAGCCAGATTGGAAAGCATCAAACTCTTCCATCTTGAATGATTTACGACGGTACCTCTATTTAAAAATGATTGGAAGTTTAAGGGGACTGATTGAAATCAGTGTTTTAATTGGGTTGACAGAATATTTCTTATTAGACAGGCTTTTCTTAGTTTTAGACTTTGCCCCACATAAAAATATTTGATACTTTGTTAATACCGAGTGCGTGTCAATCCGACGTCAGCCGAAAGTCTATGACATCGGGGACAGGACGATGCGCCTCAAGTGGAGTTGGGCAGGACCCCTAGTAAGACGCAGAGATGGCAGATGGAGTAAAGCTGTGACCAAAGTAACCAGAACCGTCGAAAGACGCGGGAAACACCTGGATGAGGGATGCACGGAACCAGGAACTATGGCAGAAAAAAGGGGAGGCCTATAGGCCTATAGCCTGGAATCACCCACTGTTGGGCATAATATAAAAGTATATAAAAGTGGGTGATTCCGGGCTTAAATAATTATGATGATGAATACTTTGTTGCTGTGATGTTTATTAACACAAATTATACCTGCACAAACAATTATTTATTTGTAGGTACCAATACAATGTGTTTGGTACCTACATAACATAATTATACACCTCTTTTCCTGAAGGGTTAGGTTGAGTGCCATATTACACTCACATTCCACCAAACCCTGTGGGAGAGTGTTTAAGTCCTATGTAATAGTAGGCGAGCCTAATGCAATCAACCGTGCACAAATCTAGACTACGGGCTGCTGCTGAGAAATTCCTAATGACAAAACTAAAAAACATTAATTAAACCCAGGACCTCATTATAAGCAACAGCGCTTGTGACAACTTGACCAACGAGGAAGCTACGTATTAAAAAAAAAATGTGAAATAGCAACCTCTAAGCCCGATTTTAAATGCTTACAGCTCACACCTCTCTGTATGAACGTGATTTTTTTTTTTTCTTGGAACTTGGTATTAGACCAATTAGGCGGTTGCCAATGCGGAGGCAGTACCTACCCGATTAGATTCAATAATATGCTTTTTTTCCCAAAAGTAGAAGGTAGGTAGCCCTATTTTTATTTATCATCGTCTCAATTACTAATAAAGCCGTAGACTTTACGGCTTCAGAAAAGCTAAGTATTTTTTTAAGAAATCATTAGGTACTATATTTTTACCATTCAGTAGAATATAATAAGAGTAAGTTCTTCCTCAAGGGCTCTTCCAAAAATACAGATTAATTATCTAGACGTAAGAGAGTATTGTTAGGGGGTCATAAATAAAATTTAATATCTCGTAAAACTTGAGGTTTCTAAGAATAAATGGGAACTATCTTAGAATACTTCTTTATATAAAATTGGCTTTACATTTCAGAGAGAGAATAAAACTGCTTCTGATTTTTATTTAGGTTTATTTATAATTAGGTAACCATATCATGTTAATATTAAGAAACATACCTAATAACCTTTTTACTACTTTTTGGAAAGTTTACTTGGCTTAACGTGAAACTATTTCCAACCGTTTCCGCCACAAACCGCGCGCTTCAGGCGGAACGCCTCTCATTCCCGCTCGTCCAATAAGGGCGAGCCGAAGCTTCCAGAATATTCTAGAAGCTTCCATATAAATAGACGACTCGCACCTTTCTTTTGACATCAGCTGTCAACTGGGCTGAGCACCGAAAAATAAATTCTTTGTTACAAAATTTACGAAACTCTATCATCGCCCCGAAGCCTATTATTTTGATATAATATTTATGTTACTGGAAATAAAGTAGGTACTAACATAATTATGTATGTATGTTAAAGTTTTATTTAACAATTTTTGTTTTCTCCGTAAAAGCAAGGGGCCTTCTTCGATTAAAGAAATCGGAATATCTTGATAAACTATTTTTTTTTTAAATTAATACGTTGCCCGACACTAGTAATTTCTCCTGTATTATGGGTGCGTTTACAAACATTTAAACCCACATGCACAAACAGCCAGACCCGGAACAACTACTTGTAGGTCATACAAATATTTTTTTCGTGCAAGAATCGAACCTGCGACACGCAGCGCAGCAGTCATTCACTTAACCACTGCGCCAACTGTGCCGTCAATGATGTAAATGTGAACTTAGAAGCGGATGCCGGAAGACTTACTCGAAGTCTCCCATTAATATATTATTTCTAGGTAAGCCTGCACCATCATTGACCAAACAATTCAAAATATTATCTTTAAAAAAATCCAATTATGATTGTGAACAACTTTTGTACACCACAGGGATGTGTTTGAACCCCAATTCAATCTCCATCAGATCGATCATTTTATACACAATTAGTGACCCGCCCCTGCTTCGCAAGTGTGCAATCTACTGAAGCATATCTAAGTTAAATTTAAGTATTATATAGAAACCGTCTGGAATAAATTGTCCGAATGGTGGTAAAAACCAAGTAAAATCCGTTGCGTATTTCAGAAGAACATTGCAGTAACACAGACACGAAAAACGACTTTGTACCCAGTCAGACAAAACCTACATATAATAGTGCAACGGATACAAAAGTAATCGATATTTCTCACCTAGATTATTTTCTACGATTTTAAAAGTAGCCTGGGGCAGAATGCAGGGAGCAAATATTCCAACGTTTTTGAAATTCAGTCCGTTGGTACGGCCATGTTTTTTCCCGTGTGTATTGCAATCTTTAGTGCTGTTGTTCTTGTTTATATACCGCCAATATACAGTAGCTTATTCAAGTATTCGTTTTACCCAATGAATTTATGAAAGTTTTAAGTGGTTAAAATTATTTTTTATTTGTACTTCCTGCTCACGAACACTTACTTTTTGTTGGCAACGTTACTCGACTTGTGATTTTTATCAGGAGACTCCGCTTATTTTCGGAGAATCGTTATATTAGTTACATAAATAATGTTGAGACCTCAAAATAATATTACTCACCTAAACTGAATAACCTTAGAATTAGATAAAAATAGCTGTAATTTATTAAAATTTTATGATTCACTAGTTTTTGGATCTCGGATCTCAATAAATATTCCACGGGAATATACTACGGAGATTAAAAGTACCCTAACTGTTAATCCAGGTTTAAACGATCTATGTGCGAAATTTCATCCAAATCCGTTCTGCCGTTTTTGCGCCAATTCCGAACATACATTTAGAGAAACAGATAACCGGACAAAAAAAAATCTATATACAGTTTATAGTTCGTTACTATTTTATGATTCATAATCCTCAGCCTTGTAGAAGGATATGGCACTTAACTTAGACTTTGATCTTAGCAGGTAAACTCTTAGAGACCCACATTCACCTTATTTTAAATGGCGCTAAGTGCTGTTAGTTTTTTGTCGCACTCGTTTAAGCTTAAATTTAAATGTCAGTTGTTAGCCGTTAAGTCGCACTAGTAAGGTATAGTAGTATGTATTGTTGCTACAGCACTCGTAGCATAATAACCATAGAAACGGGGTTTCTACGGATTTTGTCGACGGAAGATTAGACAAAATGACAAATTGTGATTGTTTATCTGTCCTTTCGTCTATTCTTCCGTCGACAAAACCCATTTCTATTGTGGTCATGCCCAACATGCAGGTTGTTTACAAATAAAGCTGGTCAACATAAAAAAGGGTCTCTGTACCATCCCCCGGTATGTGCAGAAAGATCAAAATGGCAAAACCATGATATAAATTGTACACCTTTTAATATAATAAATCTTGGAATAAGATGGGATAGATAAGAAAGCTTTCGCCCTTGATTGGGCAAAAGAAATATTGCTCCAGTTGACTGAGTACAGTAAAGCAGTATATTGTGTAGACGACAGAGAATGAGATATAAAGGCTATAAAGCCCATATTCTGGAAAGAGTATCCCTAAATATTTATAGACTTTTTGTTAGGTTGGAGGAAAAAGATTTATTAAGCAAAATTCAAGTGACAATTCTTTAGTGAAAGATATTTTATGCTTGAATTTCAATCCTTAAAAGAGTTGGAACGTTCAATTGAATAGTTTTTTAACTCTTTTTTTGCTGTTCTGTGGTTGTTTTAGGGAAGTTTAGAAAGTACCTATAGGGATAGTTTATCTTTAGCATTAAGTATTGAAATAAAATATTTTCAAAGGAATCATTACAATGTTGCATGGAAAGATAAATAAAAGACTTTTTTTTTAAATAATTTTGTTGCTGCATTCAATTTGAAAGACAAAGCATCTGTTTAATTTCAGCGCAAATTACTTAATAAATAATAATAATAAAATCATTTTTTATCCGAAATAAATTTAGCACCTAACCAACCTAATAAATTCCTAATAAATTGTCGTGTTCATTTATTGTTCATGTGTTTTACACTAACTACTAAAACTAGGAAACCAGAATCGAGGCGAAACCCGAGGCGCACCAATGTTCCCGGGTACAAACGCCTACTGGCCTCCTTATTAGATAGACACCTAACACAAGTAACCATAAGAGACCAAGCACAATTAGAATACACAGTAACAAAACTATCAGATTACCTAACTGAAGCATACCACGCATGCTGTAAACTAAGAGCACCACAAATCAAGAACGAGAGAAGCCCATGGTGGAACGCTGAACTTAGTAAACTCAGAGATGCGCTACGTAAACAATTTAATAGAGCCAAAAACACTAGACTCCCGGACGACTGGGAGTTATACAAAGAAACCCAATATATATACAAAAAACAAATCAGAACCGCCAGGAGGACAGCATGGCGTAAATTCTGTGAATCCATCGAGACAAATAATGAAGCCGCTAGGGTAAGGAAGATCCTATCAACCGATCAGGACCGAACCCTCGGCGCGCTTAAAAAACCCGATAACTCATACACACTAACTGACAATGAAACCAGTAAGGTCCTTCTCGAAACTCACTTCCCAGACTGTAGAATCCTGGAAGACAGAGCGTGGGAAGCTGAATCAGAATGGACCCCAATGAACCAAGACTGGTCAAGAGCCCACATTATAGTGACAGAAGAGCGAGTAAAGTGGGCTATCAACACCTTTCAGCCATACAAGTCGGCTGGACTGGATGGCATCTTCCCAGCCCTGCTGCAGTGGGGGGTAGATTATTTGACACCATGGCTGGTGGTGATCTATCGAGCCTGCATAGCACTTAGATACACACCTCTCGCATGGCGCGAGGTGAAAGTCATTTTCATACCCAAACCTGGAAAACCCGATTACACACAACCCAAAGCTTACAGGCCTATAAGCCTTACATCTTTCCTACTGAAAACCCTCGAGAGACTCTGTGACCGGCACATCCGAGATGGACCTCTCCGGGTAATACCACTCCACAAACAACAGCATGCGTACTCCGCAGGCAAATCAACTGAATCAGCGCTGCACAGCGTGGTTGGTAAAATTCAATGCGCAGTGGACCACAAATGCTCAGCACTGGCCGCCTTCATTGACATCGAGGGCGCCTTTGACAAAACCATGTTCAAAAGTATAAATATGGCCCTTGACCAACACGGCATAGACTCGACCCTGAGTGGCTGGATCACCAACATGCTCAAATTGAGAGCTGTACAAGTGACAGTAAACGACACTACGAGGGCCATTGTTGCGAAGGGCTGCCCACAAGGGGGTGTCCTCTCACCGCTGCTTTGGAACCTGGTAGTAGACAGCCTCATCCAAACACTCAATGACAAAGGTTATTTCACCGTAGGCTACGCCGATGACATAACCATTATAATAAACGGGACCCACGAAAACACGCTATGCAATCTCATGCGTCAAGCCCTGAAAATAGTAGAGGAATGGTGCAACAAGCACCAACTCTCAGTGAACCCTACAAAAACCGAACTGATTCTCTTCACAAAAAAGAGGAAACTGATGACGCTACAGTTACCACGATTCTTTGGAACAACCCTTAGCCTCTCAACTGAAACCAAATACCTGGGCATCTTTTTGGACAAACAATTGAACTGGGCAAAACACTCAAACTATATCACTACGAAAGCCAGCATATCCCTGTGGCAGTGTAAACGACTGCTCGGCAGGAATTGGGGGATTAGCCCCAAGGTTACCCATTGGTTATATACTACAGTCATTCGACCACTTATCACATACGGCTCACTGGTCTGGTGGCCCAGGACAGACCTGAGCACAGCCCAAAAAGATCTCGAAAAACTGCAGCGATTCGCTTGTGTCGCAATTACTAGCAGTATGAGAACTACACCCACTGCCGCCCTACAGGCAATGCTCGGACTGCCGCCTCTGCACCTCATTGTGCGGGAGGAGGCGGCCCTGGCCGCCTTTAGACTACATTTATCAGGAACTCTAAGCAAAGACTCCAGAATTAAGCACACACGCATAAAGGAAGATGCAATCAAGCGTCGGCCAATGATGGCATCACCCTGCGACAAGGCACCGAAATCACACCACTTTCAAAGGCACTACAACATAATACTTACAGAAGAACAGTGCGACTACTCATGTCCGAAAGAGCTGAGGGTTTACACTGATGGATCGAAGACCGACTCTGGTACCGGAGTCGGAGTCTTCTCGCACGATCTCAACATAAAGATATCCAGACCACTAGGAATGTTCAACACAGTCTATCAGGCGGAATGTGTGGGCATCATACAAGCGGTCCACGCCATAGAGGCCAGGAGAGTTACAAACACTCACATACGCATACTCTCCGACAGCGCCTCAGTTCTCCAATCGCTGAAGAAAAAATATATTACCTCGAAGTTGTTACTAGAATGTCACAATGCACTAGAACAGATAACGGTGACTAGTCGCAACACGGTGACACTGCAATGGATAAAAGGACACAGCGGATCGCTAGGTAACGACGCAGCTGACGAACTTGCTAGAAGAGGATCTAGCACGGCAGTCTGTGGACCCGAACCTATCGTACCAATCCCCTTCAACAAAATACGCAGGTGGCTACAGGAATTCACCCTCACACAAGCGGAGTACTGGTGGACCTCGACACCGGGCTGCAGGCAGTCCAAGGTAGCTATGCCATCCCTGGATAGCAGGTTAACCAGGAGTCTTTTACGCCTGGACAGGAATGGACTGCGCCTGGTGACGGGGACCATCACAGGACACTGCTCGCTAAACAAACACTTCCACACGATAGGCATAACGGACAGTCCTCTGTGCAGGGCGTGCATGGAGGCTGAGGAAACCGTTGCGCACGTGCTCTTTGAATGCACAGGCGTCACCCAGATTAGAACAGAAACCCTCGGGTCACCCAGATCTTTCACAGATGTTCTGAACAGACCAGGAGTTTTGATAAACTTCTGGAGGGAGGTGGGCTGGTTGGAATAACCCCCCAAGCGGCCGCCATGGCCCACGTACAATGGTCCACCTGACGGACTAAGTGCGGAAACCAAACCCCATAACATAGAACATAGAACATAGAGACATCTACCAACCGCACTGAGCCCGCGTGGTAGATAACAGCCCACTCTTCTCACTCTATCGAAGAGAGGAAGCCTGTGCAGGCTGATATGATTAAGTTATATTCACCGAATAAAATATTTTATATTTATTTATAAAAATGTTTAAATATATAAAAAATTGTAGTTCTAGGTACATTTATGTTGCAGAAAATTTTATGAAACATTTTCATAGGTCATTTTTACCACAATATGTTAAATTTTCAGCAATGCTTGGCACAGGTAAACGCTTTATAGCGCACGGGTACCGGTTCTAGTAATAAACATACAAGCCAAGGGTTTTAACTTATGAGTTTCGCATGTAAATTTATCGCAGTCGACGTTGGGCTAATTTGTGCCATAAATTTTGCTATACTAACTCGTCTCTATGGATATGAAAGCTATGTTTAAAGAAGAAATATGTACCTAACACTACTGAAGGAAATATTATTTTCACACGTACTGAACATTTTTTACGAAAATTACTTAAATTGTATTTGAAGGTTTTCGAATAATCGACGTATTAATAATTTTAATGTAGCATCATTTCTAGAAATATTAATTTAATCTTCTCATATTATAGTTTAAAATGAGATAACATGAGTTGAAACAATGAATATGAGTAAGAATTACGGAATTAAAATTGACCGCTTTTTAACGGATCAGTACCAAGCCTACAGAATAAGCAAGCTGAAGTGACAACAGTGCTGGCTGTCGCTGAAAACCAGCGCTGGGGCTCTGTCTTGCATAGGGTCGTAGCATAATTCTGAGCGATAGCCGATTTGCGTGGATGTGACGCATGCTTCCCCAACCTTTTCTCATTTATGTATATTAAACTTTTTTTTTGCGTCACGTTTTCCGCAAATAAACGTTTTTTCTTTCTTTCTTTCCAAAGGTCAATTTTGGTTGTTAATAGGAAAACAAAGATATTTGATAAATCGTAATAACAAAAGCCTACCTCGACTGCCTGGTTGATGTAGTGGTCGCAACTCGCTGCGGCTGGGCATGAGGTCCTGGGTTCGATTCCCAGGTCGAGCAAAGTATGATTGGGTTTTTCTATCGGAAATTTCTCATTAGTAGCCTGAACTTGTGCCCGGTTGATGGCAATAAACTCGTCCCCTACTATATAGGACTTAAACAAGAATACTATAGGTATATAGAGGTATGAGGAACAGGGCGTTCACTCATCCTTTATAGAAAAGGGAGGATCCTCCGACCAGATGGATGTTGTGTCTAGTGGGCAACTGTCCGATGATTGTTGTCGGGACATCGTATATATGCTAGTCATGCAGTAAATTCTGTTTGCGTTGATGCAGGTTTTTGCGTGACGTCAGTTCACATGTGGCGATGTAGATATCGCAACAAGTACACCTCTGCCTAACCCTTCTGAGAATACACGCGTGATGTTAACAAAAGCCTAACGTTATTTAGAAGTAACTTAGGTCAAGGGGTACCTACATTAGCCGTGTCGCGTCTTATTACTACTTTTTCTTCTTCAATTTGTGTGGTTAGTGACTAACCTGATCTCAGCGCTTTAAAGCCGCCTCTGACTTGGCTTGGTTTACATGCCGTCGAGAAATATCTCTCAGGCATGCCGGTTTCCTCACGATGTTTTCCTTCACCGTTTTTGAAGCAAGTGATAATTATACAACACGCACATGAATCCGAAAAGTCAAAGGTGCGTGCGTTGGGTTCGAACTCGAGACCTATGACTTGGCAGTCTGACGGTCACACCACTAGGCTATCACTGTCACTATTACTACTGAGTAAGGGATAACAAAATATTACCCAAGCTTAGGATCCGAAGACTAGATTAAGTCCTAGAACTAATAATTATTTCAATACAAATAAGCTTCTTACCAGAGTATAATTGTTTTCCTAGGACCCCAGGATGTAAATGTACCATAATCAGGTTTTCTACGTATTTACTATACAATACTAGCTATACCAATATAATTTAAATAACATAACGTCACGCTAGTAATCCCCGAAAGGTTAGGCAGAGGTACCCACATTTCGCCGGTTATGTTTAAGTCCCGTGTAATAGAGGGCGAGCCTATTGCCATCAACCGGGCACAAATCCAGACTCCGGGCTGCTTCAAAGAAATCCTTGACGGAAAAACCCAATAACACTTTGCCCGACCTGGGAATCGAACTCAGGATCTCATGCTCTGCAATAGTGCTGGCGACCACTGGACCAACTAGGCAGTCAAAAGTCGAATTTACAATCAAATTCAAACCCATTCTCTCGGAAAATAGAGTAGTTTTCACAATGCCACGTTGCACTTATACTTACTTGTAATTATTTCGCAACGATAATCAAAATGCTGCCTCGTTGGTCTAGTGGTCGCAAAGCGCTACTGCTGAGTATTAGGTCCTGGGTTTGATTCCCGGGTCGGTCAAAGTGTTAATGGGTTTTTCCATCTGGAATTTCTCAGTAGCAGCCCGGAGTCTGGATTTGTGATAACTGGCGAAATGTGGGTGTACTATAGGTACACCTCTGCCTAAACCTTCAGGGATTATAGGCGTGATGTTATGCTATGTTTATGTTAAAATAAATCAAAATTCATTACATAACAATTATTTTCAGATTCTGTTAGTACTTAATGAGATACTGTGCAGTGGCGGCAAACTAATCCATTAGTATACTCAACTAAAGGCATTAGTAGTATTACAACTAATACCATCAAAATCCCATCTATCCGTGAAATGTTAACGCTCAAGTATCTTCGTAGTTTTGCGGGTGCTTGTGTCTCTGGTATAACTTGGGCTTCCTAGCCATTGCCTTGTGAAACTGTTTAGGCCATCTTACATAACATCACCGTTCTGATACCAGGGGCCCAAAAGCTTAACCGTCGTTTTAACCGCCTCTATGGTCTAGTGGTTAGCCCACCTGTCTCAGACCCAGAGGAACCGGGTTTGATTCCCAGTGGGGGAAATAATTTCTGCTCGGTTGGTTGGTTGGTGATAGGGCTTGTTCTAAGTCCGCTTGACTAGCTACGACCATCTTATCTAAGTCTGTCGCTATACCAACAATTTGATCAGCATTGTTGTGTTTCGGCAGTTAGAGCTAAGATAGACAGTTCCTCTGTGGATGAGGATTCCGGGTGAAGCCCGCTTCCACCTTCGGCCTGATCATCACTTACCATCAAGTGAGATGCAGGCCAAGAGATACCCAGTCGTGGTTAAGAAAAAAACCATACAGTAGCCAACAAAGCGTTTTAGGAAACGGAAAAATCAACGTTGCCCGCCTCCGTAGAAGCTCAAATAGAACCAATAATAATTAAATTTCTCAGCAGAAAGACGTTCATTGCTGAACAATCTGAACATGCACTACCCTCAAGCATTGCCACAACGACTTGTTAAATTGCCCGCATCTCATTAAGATTATTCATTTTATTAACATAACATAACATCATGCCTGCTTACCTTGCAGGGTTAGGCAGAGGAATACCCATAGAAATATAAATATCTATCGGTGTACCTAAGGTACCTATCCACATTTCGACCAATTATTGTTAAGTCCAGTTTAATAGGGGGCGAGCTTATCGCCATCAACCGAGTAGAAGTCCAGATTCTGGGCTGCTACTGAGAAATTCCTGATGGAAAAACCCAGTAACACTTTGAAGTCGCCCAACTTGGAAGTCGAACCTAGGACCTCATAATACAGCAGTAGAACTTGCGACCACTATACCAACTGGGCAGTTTGTCTTTCTTTTTAACCGACGATAAAAAAGAGGAGGTTTTCAAGCCAACATTTTTGAATGTCAAAATTTGTTAAGTTTGTTGTTAGTTGAACACAGTGAGACCTACAGATTTCGTCTGCACTAGCTAAACGAGCCGTCTCGACCTATAAGCCTGGGTAAAAAGGGTAAAACAATATCGTTTACAACAGATTACTTTATTCTTTTTTTGCTCGGCCGGATTTATGTCTAGGATAGGGCTAGGCTAGGCTTATCCACGTCTCATAAGAATATTAAATACATTGAGCTATATGCTCGTAAAATCGTTTCATAGTTGAACAGTCAGCTGTAATAAGTATTCCTTATAACAGGCTAGGTTTCTTTACTTACATTTTTATCAGCTGTTTGTTTGTAAGTCTTTGTGACATTTTCGAGGTTGTGTCCGAGATAATTTACTTTTAAAAACGTTTGAGGTATTTGTCGAAATTAAATACGGGCAGTTGAGAACTGGTAAAAATATACCTTACAATTTGGAACTTGCCCAATGAGTAGCATTCCTATATTTATAGATCTTATTTATTTGCTCTGTGCACATAACACATTTTACAATACATTATTATTATCGGTATTGTCGTACAGTTCCAATTCTAAACATATGCTTAGATACTTCAACAATCAAAATCAAAAGTCTAATAATCAATCTACGTAAAAATCTAACGTACGAATTACATAAGACAGTCCCCCAAAACTGCCGCCGTTCACCACTACAGCTGGGAAGAAGAAGTAGCTCAAACAGAAGAATAAATGAAGATTATGGGACAGTACAACACAACTTAGATGTAGCATCGGCAAAATTCGTAAAACCGATCACCATCCGAAGTGAATGCGCCTTCAAAATCACCAATCTTTATTACTCAGTTATGTGAAAATGAACTTTACGCAATCGCAATAACTTGTAAAGTCATTTATCCAAATACACTCGTAAAATTTAAATGAATGAATGTAAATTTTAAATCTAGTGTACAAAACACACATCGCCTGGATCTAAAGCTAGTATTTACAGGTTCTAGTAAAGTCATAAAATAATTTCATAGCTCAACTACCTATAGGGCCCTTGTTTTATCGAAAACACTAAATGTTATCGACTTTTGTATCGTGAAAGCTGATATAAAGCCAGATTGGAAAGCATCAAACTCTTCCATCTTGAATGATTTACGACGGTACCTCTATTTCAAAATGATTGGAAGTTTAAGGGGACTGATTGAAATCAGTGTTTTAATTGGGTTGACAGAATATTTCTTATTAGACAGGCTTTTCTTAGTTTTAGACTTTGCCCCACATAAAAATATTTGATACTTTTTTAATACCGAGTGCGTGTGCCGGAATCCGACGTCAGCCGAAAGTCTATGACATCGGAGACAGGACGATGCGCCTCAAGTGGAGTTGGGCAGGACCCCTAGTAAGACGCAGAGATGGCAGATGGAGTAAAGCTGTGACCAAAGTAACCAGAACCGTCGAAAGACGCGGGAAACACCTGGATGAGGGATGCACGGAACCAGGAACTATGGCAGAAAAAAGGGGAGGCCTATAGGCCTATAGCCTGGAATCACCCACTGTTGGGTATAGTATAAAAGTAATTTAAAAGAGGGTGATTCCGAGCTTAAATAATTATGATGATGAATACTTTGTTGCTGTGATGTTTATTAACACAAATGATATCTGCACAAACAATTATTTATTTGTAGGTACCAATACAATGTGTTTGGTACCTACATAACATAATTATACACCTCTTTCCCTGAAGGGTTAGGTAGAGTGCCATATTACACTCACATTTCACCAGTGTTTAAGTCCTATGTAATAGTAGGCGAGCCTAATGCAATCAACCGTGCACAAATCCAGACTACGGGCTGCTGTTGAGAAATTCCTAATGAAAAAACTCAAAAACGTTAATTAAACCCAGGACCTCATGATAAGCAACAGCGCTTGTCACAACTTGACCAACGAGGAAGCTACGTATTTCAAAATAAAAGTGAAAATGCTACCTCTAAGCCCGATTTTAAATGCTTACAGCTCACACCTCTCTGTATGAACCTGATTTTTTTTTTTCTTGGAACTTGGTATTAGACCAATTAGGCGGTTGCCAATGCGGAGGCAGTACCTACCCGATTAGATTCAATAATATGCTTTTTTTCCCAAAAGTAGAAGGTAGGTAGTCCTATTTTTATTTATCATCGTCTCAATTACTAATAAAGCCGTAGACTTTACGGCTTCAGAAAAGCTAAGTATTTTTTTAAGAAATCATTAGGTACTATATTTTTACCATTCAGTAGAATATAATAAGAGTAAGTTCTTCCTCAAGGGCTCTTCCAAAAATACAGATTAATTATCTAGACGTAAGAGAGTATTGTTAGGGGGTCATAAATAAAATTTCATATCTCGTAAAACTTGAGGTTTCTAAGAATAAATGGGAACTATCTTAGAATACTTCTTTATATAAAATTGGCTTTACATTTCAGAGAGAGAATAAAACTGCTTCTGATTTTTATTTAGGTTTATTTATAATTAGGTAACCATATCATGTTAATATTAAGAAACATACCTAATAACCTTTTTACTACTTTTTGGAAAGTTTACTTGGCTTAACGTGAAACTATTTCCAACCGTTTCCGCCACAAACCGCGCGCTTCAGGCGGAACGCCTCTCATTCCCGCTCGTCCAATAAGGGCGAGCCGAAGCTTCCAGAATATTCTAGAAGCTTCCATATAAATAGACGACTCGCACCTTTCTTTTGACATCAGCTGTCAACTGGGCTGAGCACCGAAAAATAAATTCTTTGTTACAAAATTTACGAAACTCTATCATCGCCCCGAAGCCTATTATTTTGATATAATATTTATGTTACTGGAAATAAAGTACTAACAACACATAATTATGTACGTATGTTAAAGTTATATTTAACAAAAAAAAAAAAATCTCCCTAAAGGGGCTTTCTTCGATGAAAAAAATCGGAATATCTAGATTCCATTTTTTTTTTAAACTTTGCTCGACACTAGGAATTTCTCCTGTATTATGGGTGCGTTTACAAACATTTAAACTCACATACACAAACAGCCAGACCCGGAGCCCGGAGCCACAACTACTTTTAGGTCATACAAATATTTGTTCCGTGCAAGAATCGAACCCGCGACACGCAGCGCAGCAGTAATTCGCTTAAACACTGCGCCAACCGTGCCGTCAATGATGTAAATGTAAACTTAAAAGCGGATGCCGGAAGACTTACTCCAAGTCTCCCATTATTTCTAGGTAAGCCTGCAGCATAATTGACCAAACAATTCAAAATCTTATCTTTAAAAAAATCCAATTATGATTGTGAACAACTTTTGTACACCACAGGGATGTGTTTGAACCCCAATTCAATCTCCATCAGATCGATCATTTTATACACAATTAGTGACCCGCCCCTGCTTCGCAAGTGTGCAATCTACTGAAGCATATCTAAGTTAAATTTAAGTATTATATAGAAACCGTCTGGAATAAATTGTCCGAATGGTGGTAAAAACCAAGTAAAATCCGTTGCGTATTTCAGAAGAACATTGCAGTAACACAGACACGAAAAACGACTTTGTACCCAGTCAGACAAAACCTACATTAATAGTGCAACGAATACAAAAGTAATCGATATTTCTCACCTAGATTATTTTCTACGATTTTCAAAGTAGCCTGGGGCAGAATTCAAGGAGCAAATTTTCCAACGTTTATGAACTTCAGTCCGTGGGTTGGTACGGCCATGTTTTTTCCCGTGTGTATTGCAATCTTTAGTGCTGTTGTTCTTGTTTATATACTGCCAATATACAGTAGCTTATTCAAGTATTCGGTTTACCCAATGAATTTATGAAAGTTTTAAGTGGTTAAAATTATTTGTTATTTGTACTTCCTGCTCACGAACACTTACTTTTTGTTGGCAACGTTACTCGACTTGTGATTTTTATCAGGAGACTACGCTTATTTTCGGAGAATCGTTGTATTAGTTACATAAATAATGTTGAGACCTCAAAATAATATTACTCGCCTAAACTGAATAACCTTAGAATTAGATAAAAATAGCTGTAATTTATTAAAATTTTATGATTCACTAGTTTTTGGATCTCGGATCTCAATAAATATTCCACGGGAACATACTACCGGGATTAAAAGTACCCTGTGTGTTAATCCAGGTTTAAACGATCTATGTGCGAAATTTCATCCAAATCCGTTCTGCCGTTTTTGCGCCAATTCCGAATATACATTTAGAGAAACAGATAACCGGACAAAAACAAATCTATATACAGTTTATAGTTCGTTACTATTTTATGATTCATAATCCTCAGCCTTGCAGAAGGATATGGCACTTAACTTAGACTTTGATCTTAGCAGGTAAACTCTTAGAGACCCACATTCACCTTATTTTAAATGGCGCTAAGTGCTGTTAGTTTTTGTCGCGCTCGTTTAAGCTTATATTTAAATGTCAATTATTAGCCGTTAAGTCTCACTAGTAAGATATATTAGGTAGTCTTAAATGTTAGGTTAGTTGTAAACATGTCTTGTGAATCATCAAAAGATTCAAATTTTTCATATTTCTAGGTTTTGTGACATACAAGCACAACTGCTGGGCCTCTTTAATTGATTTTTTGCAACATTTTTCTAAGAAAACTCTTACTAAATAATTAGTTATTAGGTAGTTGTCTCTAACCAATCAATTAATAACAAATTTACTCAATATAATCATCACCATCTGTTAAGCCTTTTCCAGGATGCAGCTGAATACGAGTATTTTACATGGAGCAACTATCTGAACTCTACAACCCAGTTAATGAGCAATACGATACCCCTTGATAATACTGGTTGTCAGACTTTCAGGTTTCTGACGACCCAAAAATTTAAAGAAAGAAAACGAAAGAAAGAAAATAAATTTATTTGACCCAGGTTAAGGCACACAAATAAAAAACAAAAAATATAGAAAGCTTAAAACAGTATTGTGTGCCTCACGGCTGCGACAAATAGGTCCAGTTCAGCATAAATGGCAGACAACTAGTGTCTGACGCTGGTTTTCAACTGAACCTTATGTTACGAGTACGTCTTACGGATGTAAATCAGTTTTATAATGTGTGTAAAGATTTAAATAAAATAAAAAATATTGATAGATGAGAGTAGCAATTAATAATAAAATCAACATGGTACAATTAAGTTTAAAAAATAATTAAAGATTATTTTTTAAACTTAATTGTACAGAACAGAAAAACAAAGCAATGAACAGAATGTATGAAACAATAATAAATAAAAAAATATACGAAATTCATGTCCCATTATTTCAAGACGACAGAAAATGCAAGTTTAAACACATATGGAACAAAAGAATACTATTTTACGCTTCTCCGTATTTTGCAGAATAACGCCGCCATTTCCAGAAACATAGTGGAACAAATGCAGTACACAATTGCCAAGTAATTTATATCTGCCTCGACGGGAATTCCTACAATTAAAGAAACTAGTGCAGGACTGCCGGTTCAGTTCGATTCTGTCTTTGATGAACGTGGGTTGCGGCTTCAAATTTAGTTGAGTTTTGTAACTTTTGATGTGAAGTATTGTCACCTAGTGTAGTGCTGATGAAATTTGTGACTTAGAAAGTAATTTTAAAGGTAAACCCTGAAAAACTCTGGAAAACTTTATAAAGGTCCTTAGCAATACTGCAAAACAATATTTACGTAACTTACTAATTAATCACACTATTGGCAGGAGCGAGCGAGAACCGCGGATGGGACAGAATGTTACGTGCGCGCGTCGGAGCAGGCGTCGGACGATGCTGGTAAATGAGAGGGGCGCCGCAAGAGGTGCGCGGGCAGAGCGCATGCGCAGCGCTCGGCCGATGTTGAGTTAACACTGCGACAGCGCACCGTACCGCGGTCCAACCCGAAAATGCATGTGATACTGGTTATTGTGATAGGTGACTGGACATCCAGTCACCTAAAAAATCTAAACCGTAATAACACCAAAACTATAATATTAAGTTTTTTGTTTTTAACTTATATAAAGAAAGAAAGAAAGAAAGAAAGAAAAATAGGTTTATTTGTCACAGAGACACGTGCATACATAAAAGACAAGAGTAAACGAAAACAACAAAAAGTACATAATAAATCACGAGCATAAAACATAAATTAGTCGGCAGCTGCAAGACATGACTGTGACAAGAAGGCTTCCACTCAGCATGATGCAGTGCTATGGGGAACCCACAGCACAGCGCTGATTTTCAGTGGTCACCCGAAAAAAAAAAAAAAAAATGAAGAAAAAGTTTCAGGGTGCGTGAATTTTGCATGATTTATTTATTAAACGGTCTAAATGACACAAACTAGAACTACTAGCATTTGCTTAGGTGCCCCCAGAAGAATAAACCCAAGTATCAGAGCTAAAGCTTTAAACTGTGGCTTAGACTACGAAATATAATACATTTCCACCCATGGTAGCTTGCTATTTCCAAGTCCACCACACAAAGGAAATCCTCTTCCAAACCTGTTGTTGTAACGCAAACTATGCATCAGAGTTTAAAACACAACAATAAAAGCTATTCTCAGCTTTAAATAAATTCTGTTTTCACATTAATATTCATTGATTTGGATCTTTCCAACGTTCTACCACAAAAAGGGTAGGTACAGAAGGTGGGGTCCATAAAACCAACGAAAATAGCCACGCGTCAGAGAACGCGTACAGAAAGTGCAAGCGCACTCCAGACTGGCGTTTTGTTTGAAGCCGGGATGAATGCTACGTTAATTAGCACGTACTTTGGCTTAGCATAATTTCTGTAACTGTCCCATAACCGTCAGATTACAAGTGCATGATTGAAACGGGAAAATATATTGTTCGAAGCCGGGATGAATGCTACGTTAATTAACACGTACTTTGGTTTAGCATAATTTCTGTCACTGTTCCATAACCGTTGATTGAAACGGGAAAATATATCTAAGGTACCTGTCTTACCGCCAAAGAGGAAGCGACTATCTATCAACAGTTTTCTCGCTCAAGAAACGTTCAAAAGTTTGTATAGGTCCCGTTTGTGTAAAAGATATACTATATTAATAGTTGATCGCTGACTGTTCACACCGCCGGTGAGTACTCGATTATCGCTACCAAGCCAACGACTAGAGCTATCAAAGAAGTACTCGCTCAGCGACGCTCACTTGGCAGGCAGAACACTTGCTGAGAGTCTTACGCTTGGAACATACGCATACTAGCGAGTAATCGCTCATTGTCGTCGCGCACTCGCTGTTCGTTGCTCGCCAACTCGTAATTTTAGCTACTAACTCTAATCGCTTCTGGTTAAGGAGGCTCCCTAAATTGTTCGTTAATTTGCATTAATATTCTGAAACAGACACGCATACAATCAAAATGAAACTTCGGTATATGATTTATTGGATCTTTTTCTTTCCATGTATACATGGAAAGAAAAAGATCCAATAAATCTAAAGACAGTTACGTAATTGTAACATTTTCGCTCGATTCATTTTTTATTCTAAAATCATGTCTTTTTTAAAGATTTTTTAAATAAAATCAAGATTACTTGGCTTTTATGTAACAAATAAGTATTTACAATAAGAAAATATAGTTTTTTATCCAGCTACAAGAATTTTTTTCTGTAGATCAATTATTACTTTAGTTAAAAACGAAATAAGAATTGAGACTTACTCCATTTAGTTTCGTGCTCGAACACGATCAAAGAGCGCACACGGTATTTAACTTTATTACTGATGTGTTAGCGTTTAGCACATAGTGGAGTGGCGGGGTGCATGGGGGCGGAGCTTGCGTGCAAATTATCTTAAAAGTTCCTGGTTTTAATAACCAGAGCGCCTGCTAGGTAACATTTATCAATCTCGGTCTCAGATCGCCGTGCGTACGCGTCTTTGTATCCCTTTTTTTTTGGGTGGAAAATTATCAAATAACTTCTCCCGCTCTGAGTGGAGCGAGAGGGTGTGTCAGACTCTTACTGACTAAAACCCACCCGTGTACCCTCAGGTGCCCTTTTGCCGGGGGCCACGATCTCCCTTTCGGGTTTCTTCGTAACCCCAGCAGGCATCGGCCCTAGCGGACCCCGTCAATTCTGCTGATATCTCTTTGATGCGCGCGTGGAACACAACGCGCCGTCGACCCGGTATTTATATCCCTGCGCCTGTTTTCACTCGATACTAGCAGCCAGCCTTCTGTAATTATCTAAGCTGTGGTTCTACCTTCGTACAGGCTTTTCGTTTATTATTTCACCGTTGCCTCTCCGTTTTGGTCGGTACACGGTAAACTACGTACAAACTCGGTGTTGTTTTGCATAATTAGATAAACCGTTGGTTAACGGTGAACTCGGGGCATCAATGTATACGAATAATTTTGGGTAAAATAATACTGACCCTGATTAATTGTAGCCTTAAAGTGGTCAATTTGCATCAGTCGGTTATTGTTTGATGGCATATTTATTGGCGTCAATAATAATGTAATAGTACCAGCTAATCATCAGTCTAGCTTGGTACTGATCAACGTTACTGCCTTCATTGTAAGAGAAGAGGCATTAACACAAAAATTCGCTGCTTGCTACGGTTTCCTCGGCACGGCACGGCGCGACAGCATTTCAAATCATGTTAGCCCAAGACTTTGCCACTTCCACGGCATCGTCGGTGGCAGCACAGGGGTCACTTTGACGGCATGTTTCGGGACACAAAGGCAGGATAGTAGATAGAGAATAGTTTACGATTTGCGTGACGATTTATGAGAGAAGAAAAACAATCATTTTTACTGTCGAAGAGTTCACGTCAGTAGATCGACGGTTTTAATAGTTTACGATATTTTGGTACTTGTAGCATTGCCCAAATATCGAGATCTTACTTTCAACAAAAAATCACGGAGGATGTCCTGTACTTACGTGAATAAAGCGGTGGACGCCCCATAACGGCTGCAATGACGGCTGTCCTGAAAATGATGGCAACGGGGTTTGATTTTACTGTTTCACAAAAAGGTTTAGGAAAACACACAAACTTACTTTCATAAATAACGTGTCGGTGACGTCATTCGCCGGTTAATTGCGGACGCTATGTGGTGGTCACCACTGTTTTAGGAAACCATAGCTTTAGTGGATACTGGTGATTTTAGATGTGGTTACATAAACACAACCCCACTCCTTCTACCCAAAAGGGTAGGCAGGAACTACCGAACGCCTCCTGATATGACCACGGGGAACCGATCTCTATTCCGAATTTTTTTGTTCGAATTTAATTTTACCGAAAACTATTGACCGACATTTTTTATGCTTTATTTAACATATTTTTAGATCATCCAAGTATCATATGTCATAAGTATTATTTTACTGAACTATATTTCGCCGATTTACAAAATAACTTTTTGCTATTGACCGAAGCCTCTTTTTAACTTTTTTTATTTGCCAAATTATTTTTTTGCCATATTTTCACAATACCAAAACAACATTTTACGGAATAATATTTGGTCACAAATATATAGCCGGTTACTTGGTAGCATTTTCAATATTAAATTAAAATAGTTTCATAAAAAGTCAATATGTTGTGGTACAAAAATGTAGTGACAGAACGAATCGCTGCAAAACCGACTTCACGCAGTCTTGTCTGCCCTACCCCTAGAGTGTAATTTAAGCCCGCGTAAGCGCGGAGAGGTGGAGCGGCCCGCGAGCTGAGGAGCAGGTGGTTTGAAGGCCGCCGCCGCGGCTGAGGCATTCTTCGATCAAATGAAACGTCGGAGTAACGAAAAAAATCGAATTGATAATAGGTCAACTGATACAGTGGTAGACGTGACTTCGATGAAGTAAAAAAAACGAAACATATATAAATTCGATCAAATATTTTTAACTTATGATAGGTAACCACAACCGCGATGTGGTATGCGTGGTCTTTTAATATCCAGTTTATGTCAAAGCGTTCTTAAAAGCACAGTTTCTTAAAAGAAAAAAAAAAAGTGGTGGCACTCCGGGAGTGCCGACAGAAGTGAAAACTTGAAAAAGATCGCCTTGGTGGAAAAAAAAAATACTTGTATATAACATTGGTCCGTAAACTTATCTAAATAAAAAGCACAATCGCGTTTACAAAAAAAAAAATACGTCCGAAACCTTTAAGGTAAAAATACTTGCATAGAACATTGATCCGTAACGTAATATAAATAAAGAGCACAATCGCGTTTACAAAAATGAGATATCGTCATGGTGTCGCGAAATCAATTATTTAGTCCCGTCTCAAAAATGCCCAACGTGCCCAAAGAAGTTTTCACTTTAAAAATAACGAAAATAATTTGCAGTAAACATGACGTAAAGAAAGAATACATACACGAAAAAGAACAAGTTGGGTGAAGATATGCATCACATCCACACAAAATGGCCATCGCACAGCATAATGCTGCGACCCTATGCGATACAGAGCCCCAGAGCAGGCTGGTTTTCAGTGACAGCCGGCGTTGAAGTGTTGACGTCGACTGGTTCGGTGGTAGAACGAAAAACTTTGTTAGGTTGGCGTTATTTTTAAGTAATTAAGATCAAGAACTCACTGGGCCGTTTAATCAAAACACAGCATTGCTGCTTAGCAGCGGAAGAAGCTATGGTAGTGGCTATAGCTAGTACTTTTGATACTTACTTTAAATACTTTTGATTGTTTACAATTTTTATTGCATACTTTATTAATGTGTAGCTATAATTTAGTACCCAATATTTAAATGTTTTGAGGCTGACTGTATCAAGTACAACCCCATACCAACTCTTCTACAAGAAGCTCTACTGTTACTTTAAACTGTGTACAAAACTTTATGCTTCAACCAAAGTGCAGTGAAAATTACATAACACTATGCTCACCGTTACTTTCTCATCAACAGCTCAACACACAGATTAGGTACACAGGCGAACGCAAGTTTTTACTTTGACGGTTATCGGGATAGATGAAACGTATGAACATAACGCAGCGTAGGTGCGGACTGAACATGACATGTGTGGCGTATTCTATGGCAAAATTGGTGTTGCGTTGCTTGAAATTCCCGTTCATTCCTCCTGATCCCACTAAATTTGACATCACTGATGGTGTCACGGAAAATAACAAAAATCACTATTTCTATTGACACCACCAACTATTAGTCATGGCCAGCTAATTTATATTCATTACATAATATTCAAATTCAATTCAATTCAAAATATTTTTATTTCACATAAACCTACATGGGCACTTATGAAACGTCAGAAGCTAGGTGCACGGTTCCAATTAGTCGTTTCCCATGGAGAAGAGCCGGCAAGAAACTCCACGGTTACTCTTTTAAAAATAATTGGCTTTTACAATTCTTTCAAATAACAGTGTGACTAGGTGTGGGAGGACAGTGTAGGGCTTTCAATAAGTACCAGGTACTTAAGAAAATAGAAAATGGTCAACAAATCTACAGTCCACTAAGCCTACAGCTTTCTCACATTCACAAAATAGAAAAGAATCTATACAAAATATATTTAAATGAATAAAAATAAAAACCTATTTTAATTAAACGCAATTACATGATTGCTATTACAACTGTAATAAATCTGAATAATTATCATGTGCACAAAAGCCACTAATAAAGAGTTGAAATTAAACTAATGTCAAATAATATATATAATGTATGTAATGTATATAATGTCAAATAATAGGATGAATATGTCAAGGACGAATGTAAAAATAATAAAATTAAAATAAACATGGTAATTTGGGAGAATTATGATGTTATACAGGGTATTTCTTTTTCTAGTCATATTGTTAAGTTCTAAAATTCAGACCATACTGAAAAACGCTGAAAGGAACCATGGGCTCAATTTTAAAGAAAATAAGTGACATGAAAATTCACATGAAACTATTAGGTATATTTGCAAAGCATTTAATTTACACTGCCTCTAGATCACGTTCCTGATCATGTTACTGTTACAGAGTAGAGATTATGTAAAGAAGCATCACTCTTCATAAAGTTGTTTAAGAAATTCACACGTAATATCTATAAGGAGCGAATGATAAGTAGGCATAATACATTTTTGGTCACAATCATTAACCATTACCAACTGATAAGTTGCTATTAACGATTATAACTTAAACTATGAACGAAAAAAAATTGCGTCAAAAATCTCCTTAGGATGCATAGTATGCAAACTCCTTGACGAACATGTCAGATAAATTGCCACAGTTAATGTTTATACAGATTGCAGGAGAAAGTTTAAGGGATCTCGCGCATTAGGCGGCCACGATTCCGGCCAGTTGTGGCCTACTGATATTGTATGGTCTGCGTCTAGTTGGCCGTTGCGAACAAGTGCGCGAAGCGTATCGGTTTCAATAGTTTACCTGGTCGCTGCGACCACTGGTCGTGATCGTGGGTAACTGTAATTTAAACTACCATTATGAGAGTTAAAACAAAACACCGATACTTTTCATTTTGATAATACTAGTTCAAGCATTATAATGCACGTGAACCTTCTGTATTTTTCTTCAATGGTACAGACTCTGTGTTGAAAAGCATCATACGCTTTTGATATGAGTCAGTTTTCGCTAGAAATTCAGAATTTCAGTGCATTTTAACGTAATTTATTATAGAGGAAAACAAACTCTCATGAAACAATTCAGTGGAATGGACGCAACTTAAACGTGTCCTGTTTGATTCAAATAAAATGTTCGTGTAGTTTTTGTATCATTGTTGTTTGATGAAAATTATTAACTGAAAACTCTCTGTCCCCAAATTGTTAAAAACAGAAGTTTTATCATACTGGACATTTTTACTTACAATAGAACGCGTGAGACTATAATTTAAATAACACGTTTTTACTGATGTATGAGAGAAGAAGAAAAACAAGCATATTTTTTGTTCTCGAATTGATTTCACTTCAGTAATTCAACTATTTCAACTTACGTCACTTTGGTGCTTGTAACTTTGGCGAAATATCGTACAAAAAATCACAAAGGATGTCCTGTACAAGGCTGTGTCCTGTGTAAGGCTATAGTTTCCTAGAAAAGCGCTGGCCGCCAAATAACGGCCCCAGTGACAGCTGTCATAAAAATAATGACAGCAAGGTTTGAATTTACGGTGCCAAAAAACGATATCTAGGAAAACACACCAGGATACCGTGGCTCCTGGCAGGATATCGTGGAAATGAAATGAAATTGTTTATTCTGTAAATAGGATATCGGAATCACTTTTACACGTCATATTAAAAAAATAAAAATAAGCTAGTTGAGTTCGGCATTTCCTATCTGACTACTCTGAGAAGAAAGGCCGAAACAAACTCAGAGGTCACAGTCTCTTTTAAAGTCCAAACATTGTGCGTGGCTCCCGGCAATATGGCAACTGGAGGAACATAGGTGGGTTTTAGTCAGTAAGAGTCTAACACGCCCTCTCACTCCGCCCAGAGCGGGAGAAGTTATTTGATGATTTCAAACAAAAAAAAAAGGAATTCAACGGTAAATTGCGGACGATTTATGGCGGCCATCGCAAATTTAGGAAACCCTAGCTTATGAGCAGTAATAAACCGTGAAAGTCTAAAAGAGTATTTTTAAAATACGAATTCCGAACATCCAATAAAACAGAAGATCTTCCAGTAAATTCCAAAATACTCAAGCAAAGATCTCTCCCTGGCTCAACCACGAGTTTGACTGCTCTCAACGGTACACCATTACTCTCTGTCTTTTACGCGCTTCCTACACTTTGTCATTCCGTATATTAACACGTACATAGACTCATTTGTTAACGTACATATCAAAGCGTGAAATAAAGGGATGTCGGTTATGTTTTGTCTTTATTAGGTTATTTTCTTTTTGTACTGCCTCGTTGGTCTAGTGGTCGCAAGCGCTATTGCTGAGTATGAGGTCCTCAGTTCGATTCCCGGGTCGGGCAAAGTGTTATTGGGTTTTCCATCTGGAATTTCCTTTAACAGCCCGGAGTCTAGATTTGTGCCCGGTTTATGGCAATAGGCTCGCCCCCTATTATTTGGGACTTCAACATAATTGGCGAAATGTGGGTATACTAATAGATACACCTCTGCCTAACCCCTCGGGGATTACAGGCGTGATGTTATGTTATGTGTTCTTTTTGTTCAGGAACCGTTATGTAGGGGTTATTTTTTTTTTTTTTTTGATGATGAATTTCTGTCTTCGGCAAAATAAAAAAAAATCAACACGAAAAATTCAGGTTTTTTGAAGTCATAAAAAGTACTTACTGGTAATTTAATGTCTTCCATATTGGGGGGCAATTCAAAAAACTGATGATAACAATCAATCAATAAATCTGAGGATTCAGTTTGATTCTACATATCTATCATATACATCAAAAATTTTGTTACACCACTCTATAGATAAAGAATCAAAGAATTCGTCTCAAAGAAAATATTACTCGAAACGTACACAGACACACGCCATTTTTTTTTTTCAAAGAGATATCTAACCTTTTTATTCTTTTTTATTAATCTACTATATAAAAATAAGTCGGGTTTTCCTTCCTGACGCTATAACTCCAGAACGCACGAACCGATTTCCACGGTTTTGCATTCGTTGGAAATGTCTCGGGCTCCGTGAGGTTTATGTAGGGTAAGTAGGGTAGGTAGGTAGGGTAGGTAGGTAGGATAGGTAGGGTAGGTAGGGTAAGTAGGGTAGGTAGGTAGGATAGGTAGGGTAGGTAGGTAGGGTAGGTAGGTAGGATAGGTAGGGTAGGTAGGGTAAGTAGGGTTGGTAGGTAGGGTAGGTAGGTAGGATAGGTAGGGTAGGTAGGGTAAGTAGGGTAGGTAGGTAGGATAGGTAGGGTAGGTAGGGTAAGTAGGGTAGGTAGGTAGGATAGGTAGGGTAGGTAGGGTAAGTAGGGTAGGTAGGTAGGATAGGTAGGGTAAGTAGGGTTGGTAGGTAGGGTAGGTAGGTAGGATAGGTAGGGTAGGTAGGGTAAGTAGGGTAGGTAGGTAGGGTAGGTAGGTAGGATAGGTAGGGTAGGTAGGGTAGGTAGGGTAGGTAGGGTAGGTAGGGTAGGTAGGGTAGGTAGGGTAGGTAGGGTAGGTAGGGTAGGTAGGGTAGGTAGGGTAGGTAGGGTAGGTAGGGTAGGTAGGGTAGGTAGGGTAGGTAGGGTAGGTAGGGTAGGTAGGGTAGGTAGGGTAGGTAGGGTAGGTAGGGTAGGTAGGGTAGGTAGGGTAGGTAGGGTAGGTAGGGTAGGTAGGGTAGGTAGGGTAGGTAGGGTAGGTAGGGTAGGTGCGCCGTAAATAAGTTCTTAATGCTACCCGTGCCAAGCCGGGCCGGGCAGCTAGTTCAATATAAATAAAATATTTTAGATCCTGTTGTTCGAAACAAAATGCAACCGCCAACAACGAACTGCCAAAACTCTTGTAATAAATTGTCAAAATATCACATAAAACCAACTCCCAAAAGACCAAAACAAATCACCGTAATCCAGCAATTTGTACTCCTTCATAATACATTAGCTGAATATTATATCCGGGAGAAATAAAAGGCGCAGATGTTAAATATTAATAACGTCGAATGTGTGGCCGTTCGTATTTCATCACGTACCGACACTCTATCCATCATTTCTGACAAGTGCCCCGAGGCTAATAAGATCAAAGGGTTATTACGGAACTAATATAGGAATTGCTGATTACTGTGGGTTTTCGGAAAACTCCAAAGCGAATTCTATTTTTGTCCGAAATCGAAGAAGGGTGGGTTTACTTTCAAAATGTTATTGAGAAGTTTGATAAATAATAAATGAGTTTATTTATGTAAGTAGGTACTTTGAACAAACACGTCAACCATGTTTTAAAAACTATAGATGAAGTCATCGTTTCGTGGATCGTCTGGAGATCACGGTGGAGCATACGGTAGAGGTCTGCCCGGCTTGGGTGGAACATCGCCGTGTCCTCGTGGAGACGATCGGCGGCGGTGATCTCTCTCGGTTCGGCCCTGATCCAGGCCATGGTACGGAACGAAAGGGCATCGGAGGTCGTCACCTCCTTCTGCGAAGCAGTAACGCTCGTGAAGGAGGAGACGGATCGCGTGAGGAAGAGGCAAATTTCACACTCTCATGGCCCTAACCGCTGCAGGAGACGCCCTAGGTGACGGGAATCGCAGGCCAATTCCCGGCCACTGCAGGCGCGGGCTTGTAAACGGTGAGCAATGGGTAGCTCACCTTCCGATAAGGGCCAGGTCCGAGTCCACGGAGCGTTGTGTTCCACGCGCGCCTCAAAGAGATGTCAGCACAACTGTCGGACCGATGCCTACCAGGGTTGCGGGTCTGTCTGAAAGTGATACCGTGGGCCCTGGCAACATACAGGCAACTGAAAGAACACGGGTAGGTTTTAGTCAGTAAGAGTCTGCAACGCCCTCCCGTTCCGCCCAGATCGAGAGAAGTTATTTGATAATTTCCCACCCATAAAAAAAGAAGGTCAGCGTTTCCTATCTAAGGTCACAGTTTCTTTTAAAGTCCAGACATAATCTTGGTCAGATCATGTGAAGACCATGTCGATTGAACTTAACTTTTAAAAAAATCGGTTTCTATCACATATTGCTTAAATCACACTTAATAACTCACTTGCATGAACGGAATACTGGTATAAGTAAATTAAGTATGTTTTCCCGAAACTTCTACGTAATAACATGATATATTATTTGTACACTACTGGTTTTTTACGTACTGATAACAAGTTGAAGTGAAAGGAGTACGTCGATACAGTTTGTTGGTTTTGGTCTGCTATTTAACTAAATACAATTTTGTAGAACGCACAATGTTATTGTAAGTTTAAGTTATTGCTTGGCAAGCACACAATGTGGAACCATTTTTTAAGGGCGTTATTTACTTAAATGTTACCAGCTTACCTACAATTTACTGGAATTGCAAACATTCATATTAATCCATCCTTAGTAATTATACTATAAATGTGAAAGTAATTCTGTCTGTCTGTCTTTTACCTTTTTACGCTTTAACAGCTGTCCAGATAAAATGATGATTTGGATATATTTAGTAACCTGTTCCACTTAGCTATTTCTAAAGAGTCTTGAAAAGACCCTGAGAGAAATCAACACGTGTTTCACCTCTCAACGAGGCATCCTCAGGATGACGATTGACTTGTCGCGAACTCGAACACGGCGTGTTGCTACACCAAGCACCGAGCGCTCGGTGCTTGGTGTAGCACATCATTTTATAATGGATTTCCGCAAGGTAACGCCTGAATCAATGAACTATCTTAGCTGTCCGGATTTTGATGGCATACAGACCACGGCCTAGGGCCGCGGGAAACATCGTTAAACTAATGAGCAAAACCAACCATTCCCATGAGTTTTCAAAATGTTAGTTATTTGGTTATAAAATTAATCGAAAACACTGCTAGTAAAACGTCTAGACCAGGGGTGGCCAACCGGTCGATCGCGATCGACCGATCGATCGCGGTTATTAGTCCAGTCGATCATGGCAAAATATTTATTAAGTTAATATACTTAAAAATATTTTTTAAGTAAGAAATAGGTAGAACAGACCACGCAACGTTATCACTAACTGCTGCGCGCATCATCTTGTATCATTTTTCAATCGCCGTTCCATCACGTTATTTATCCTCTCTTTCACGCAGTACTTAGCTCAGACGCAATACTCGCACTACTATAAATAAGTAGTTACTAAGCATAATTTTCAATTTTATGATCTCTTAATAAAATAAATAATACTACGTAGATAATTGTATACTGTTACATTAAACATTTCAAGAATTTTGTAATTAGTAGATCGCATAGGGTTTCGTCAGTAAACAGTAGATCTTGGGTCTTACCAAGTTGGCCACCCCTGGTCTAGACAAAATCGATGAAGAAACACTACCGAATTTTGTCTGATATCTGTGGTAAAGATACATGTCGGTGAGGTCGAAACCTGTTTTCTTCATGCAATTTTCTGTATGCAAGAAATAAACTTTATTCATGCAATTTCCTGTATGCAAGGAATAATCTTATTTTCCTTTAAAATTTACTACCTAGCTTAGATTATACCGACTTTTGTCTCCAAAGTCTCCACCGTTTTTGTCGACATCGAACAACTTGTCAGCGACAGAGATCCTTCCATTTTTAACTTGAACTTTTTTCGCCTTCCTGCGTTCAAAAAATTTCAAGAAGTTTCGGTTTCTTTACCACGCTAGAAATTAAAAAAAAAAATATCAGCGTAGTCTTTGAGCGGTTAGGCAGGCAATCAATACAGTCTGTTTTTTCTTTTATGAGATCGTAACCGTTTACCGATACCGTTTAGTTCATGGATAGAATTATAATTCGTGGAAAAAAAGAGACAACCTCAGTCTTGACGGTTTCTTAAGAAGGTTAGAGGGTTATTGAACATTTCAGCAAATATAATAATTCGTGTGAGACCAACTAAACACCAAATAATCAGGGTAACTGCCATCAACAACCATGAAAATTGGTTTGTCAGCCTCTCATTGCCGATTTCTATGCCCTTGGTTTTCCATGAGGTGGCCAAATCCTAAATATATCCACAAGTTTGCTAGTAAACAATTTCGTAGAGAGCAAGTCATTGAGTCCGGATGACCGATAAGAAAGAAAACTCATTGCCTACTTCGATTCCCTTTATCTTCCATAAATTTATTTATTTATTTTAAATACAACGGCCGAAGCCAATTACATTATTTAAACATATAATTTATTTAATACAGTCATGCATTCTTCTCACAAAAATTGAAACATTATGACAGTATCATCATCCATTCATTCGTGAACATACAAAATACAAAAAAAAAGTTTGCCATACATGGGCCTATTTGAAATAAATGATTTTAAGACTATTATTTTGTACATTTTGACGTTCAAAAGTGCCCTTTCGAACGTCAAAATGTACAAAATAATATAATTGATTCTAGTCGCCCCTTCCAAAAGGTAGTTTTCGTATGGAGAAGAATGGGCAAGAAACTCCACCGTTACTATTTTAAAATGTTTTATAATAGTTTGTATAAGTACGTACATTAGTTAAATAATTATATGTGAAGACGATGCACCTAGAATAAAATTACTATACCACAATAGGTAAAAAGAATTTAAAATGAAGCAACGATAGATAACTTAATTTTGTGATAGATACATGGTGCTCACATATTTACAAACATTGTAAAAGTAGACGATTTTCCTAATTTTTAAAAATTAATAAGTCAGTGTGTGAGGAAGTAATCACAGAATGTAAAATCAATGTCATATAACACAAAATTATAAATTTTACAATTAAATTAGCAACCCGTTTGATTTTGTCTTGATTCTAAATTCTCCTATGGAGCAGGACCAGCATGTTTCCAAGCTGTAATTCTCTACAAAGACTCCTAAAAATATGACTAGACCACAACACATCTAAACCTTAGACTCCACACCATATTTCCAGTCCAACAATAATCCTAAGCCGATGTCATTGTGTCACTCAGTTTCCGATACGTCCGTCTGTCTGCATTTCGATGTTTGGTGACGTGAGGCCTGTCCGGCCTCAATTTGATTTACTGTGACATCAAGTGCTAGATTGTATCTCTAATGATGTATTGAAGTGAATTTGTAAGTGTAAAGGAGTGATTAATGTATGAGATTAGAGATAGGGTGTTGGAAGTACTTTTGTGTTGAAAGGTATAAAATACTGATAAGGGTGTGAAAATAGTTCTATGTATGAAAGTAGTTTTAGTATGAAGGGCGGTTGAAAGATTCAACATTTTTGCAAGCACGTTTTGACAAATGGAACTTTCATGAAGTGTTTTATCAAAATTCGAATTATTAGCTTGTTTGTTAGCTGTACTATGCTCTGCTAAATAATATAGAAAGAAATAAAAAACGTTTATTTGCGGTAAACATGACGCAAAAAAAGTTTAAAATACAAAAATGAGAAAAGGTTGGGGGAAGCATGCGTCACATCCACGCAAATCGGCTATCACTCAACATTACGCTACGAACCTATGCAAGACAGAGCCTCAGCGCTGGTTTTCAGCGACAGCCGACGCTGACGTAATGACGTCGACGACATGAACTCTCTTGAATCTTAAATGTAATTATGATTATAATCGCTAATTATTATTAAAATATAAGTTGCGTATAAAGAACGTAGCATTTTTGTTACAGCAACAAGCAAGACTGTAAAATGTTAATTATGAAATTTAATTCCATAAAAGTTAAATCTAGACCCTCCACCCGAAATATCTTCAGAGCGAACTGTCTTGTATCAAAATCCTCATGACCTCAAGACAAACTGCCTAAAACTTTTCTCCTCATATTCCCCCAAGCAGCACACGACACAAACATCCCTCTCTCCTCGGCTACCCAATACGGTCCCATCATAACTCCTAAGTCCTTTAATTACATTAACATTTGACTTCTAAAGTAAACATAGCTTGTTAATTACTAAGCGAATTTTCTACAACTTGGATTCCTCTCACGTTGTCCATAAACTACCTCCAACGGTTAACAGGACGCGGTTCGTTTTATAAGCAGAATGTTCTAGAAACAAATTGTAAGACGATACTGTTTTGTTGGCTATTGGGAATGCGGTTTAGTTTTGGAGTAGAATAGGAATAGATATATGGATATGTTCAAGGCATCGTTTATAGTTTTGTTCAAAATCATCTTAAGAATTAAATAGAATAGAATAGAATAGAATAGGTCTTTATTTGCTTAGAATGTAGGTACATAAAAATAAGTTGTAAAATTATATAATAGGATCCGAGTACATTCTGCCTTAATATAGCATGCAAATGTGATACAAACTAAAGATATTACAAAAAATTATCATTTAAGAAATCCTGCACAGAATAATAGCATTTATCCACAAGAAACTCTGTGAAACGTTTTTTAAATTTATGCAACGGTAGGTTTTTCATTTGGTAAGGTATTTTATTAAATATTACAGGAGCCATACATATAACATTTTTTTTAAATAAACTAGTTTTAAATGCGCCCGTGTATAATAGATTCTGGTATTGAGATCGCATAGCTGTACTTCGTTTTCTAGTTTCTACTAAAGTTGCAAATAGACATCGATTTGTTATAACAAATATTGCTAATTCAAGGATATATAGGCATGGGAAGGTTAATAATTTATGAGACTTAAATATAGGTACGCAACTGTCTGTTATTTTAAGACTAAATATAGCTCTCAGGCAACGCTTTTGCGCTTTGAAAATGCTTTCTCGTTCACTACAGTGACCCCAAAATATTATACCAAATCTTAAGATGGAAGTTACTAGACCATGGTAAGCCACTAATACTGTCGGTAAATTTACTTTTTTCGAAAGATTATGCAACATAAATGCGTCTGTGCTTAAACGTTTACATATATCTTCTGCTTGCGGCTTCCAAGTTAACTGGCTGTCAATTATGATTCCCAAAAATTTTGTACTGTTTACTTTTCTATAGTTTGACCATTGTAGTTTATATCCATATCTCCAGCAGATAATCGTTGGTAGAAGTGCATGATTTTAGTTTTTTGGAGATTAAGCACTAGATTATTATTGTCAAGCCATTTTATTAAACTATTAATTGTATGGTTAATGTCATTTACATATGATTCTTTATCGGTACATGAAACAATTGACGTGCTATCATCTGCAAATAATATCATAGGATGAAGTATATGAAGTGGTAAGTCATTTATATATAATAAAAATAACAAAGGTCCGAGGACACTGCCCTGCGGGACACCATATTTTATTTCTCTAAAAGACGATATAAATTTTAATTCCTTTCTAGATCTTAAACACAGGCTCGATATCTCCGTACATTGCTTACGACTTTTTAGGTACGTTTTTATTAAATTAAGGGCATTGCCACGGATACCGTAGGCGTGAAGTTTGGTTAGGAGGATATCGTGATCCACACAGTCAAAAGCCTTCGACATATCGGCATATATTGCGCATATAGGTGTAAAGAGTTGAAGTGAGTGTTGTGGTAAGTTGAGATGAGTGTTGTGTTGTTTTTGAGTTGAGATGCTAAGCTGTCATGGCTTTGACTATACCTTTAACCTTTACCTTTTAGATAGTAAGAATTTAAAAATGTGTCAGATTTTAATAATGTACACATGACTACACATCAAGCTATACATTTCCAGTATAAGCTGACCTCGCATTGTATGAAAATCCTATGTAATCCGAGATCAACATAAACTGGAAATGCTTGATGTGTAGCCGTATGTACCTACATTGCCAACGAAGCATTTTAGTTTTCACGCACGATTGCATTAAAAGTTTTTCTGACTTTATTACCGTTTATAATCTTCTACTTAATAACAGTAGATTGTTATTCGAGGGGTTAAAATAACCCATTCTATCGAGGTAGTTTTACTCCCGAGCTTTAGCAAGGGAGTAAGTAGAAACCGAGTTATAATGGGTTTTTAGCGCCGTGTGTTACACTCTACTTTTCACTACAATTGCGAGAAAATACAATAATCCAGTACGATATTAAATATTTTATTTTATTTAAAAAAAATATACAATTTGGTCAATCTGAATTTTTAAGGAAACTTTTTATCCTGGTATGCGGTAGTACATTTACATAGGATAATTTCGGACTTCCACGCGAGCGAAACCGCGGGAAAAGCTAGTGTTACATAAGAATAAAGACTTTTTCGTTTTTGTAGGCTCGTTGGTTACAGACAAAATTTAAAAATAAATTAGGTACTTTTTCCCCTAGATCAAGATAAGCTATTTGTTCCCCGCTTACAATGACGGAATTTTTGAGCAAGAGGAGTGAAAAATCTTCAAATTATTCACTGGCTAACAACGCACAACCAAAACCGCTGGGTCTAAAAGCATGAAATTTTGCACTCGAAATCCATAACAAAAGTGATCACTGGGATTTTTGGACATTCATCCCCATAAAGGGGTCAAATAGGGGTGAAAGTTTGCATGGAAATTCTTTATTTTTGCCGATCAATCCGGAAAACAATCAATACCGGAAATCTTATCGAGCGCTCAGCTTGTAATAATAATTATTATATGTGTTTTATATTTTATGTTCTAATATTTAAAAATGTAATTTATAAGTATTTAAATAAAATAAAGGAAATAAGGGATAATAGGGTGACAAAAAATAACTTTAATCTCGACTAAATGGAACAGAGTCGGACCCTGTTGAGTCGACAGTTTTTCTTGGAATCACTATTGAAAGTAAATTACAATGGGGCTCACACACAGAAAAATTATCAGGAAGACTAAGTTCGGCCACCTATGCTGTTAAAAAAATTAGACAGATAACTAATGTGGATACAGCC
The DNA here is from genome assembly GCA_916610215.1 of Omphaloscelis lunosa. NCBI lineage: Eukaryota > Metazoa > Arthropoda > Insecta > Lepidoptera > Noctuidae > Omphaloscelis > Omphaloscelis lunosa. The sequence goes on along the minus strand of OU744261.1, from coordinate 14,257,836 downwards.
AGAATTGTTTATTTTAGTTATTTTCATAGTCTTATGTCATATGGGATTCTTCTCTGGGGAACCTGTGCGGACATTGGTACTATCTTTGTTCTACAGAAAAGGCCAGTTCGAGCCATATACAACCTAGGTCCAAAAGATTCCCTTAGAGAAAAATTCAAAGAAATAAATATTCTGACTGTAGCCTCGCAATATATTTTTGAAAACCTATTGTATGTACACAAAAATATATCAAATTTTAAGAAAATGTTCGATATTCATAGTTTAAATACCAGGAATAAACACAATCTTGCTGTACATCGCACACGTCTCCACAAAGTAGGCAACTCTTTCATGGGTCAATGTATACGCTTTTACAACAAACTTCCCTTTGACATTCGAAACTTACCCACTAATAGATTTAAAATCTGTATTAAAACTAAACTTTGTAAAAAAGGGTATTATAAAATTTCAGATTATTTAGAAGATAAAAAAGCATGGGATTGAACTGCTCGCTCTGCTAAGCCTTGTGATAAAACTTAACATTTTAATTATTTTGTAAAATCATGAAAATATACCAGTTTTATATACACATTGACATTGTTGAAAATTATATTCAAAATGACATGATTACTTTGTAAAGTTTTATATTATTTTAATGAATTATTGTGAATGTGAGAACTATGTGGATATCATTATTATTTTAATTTTTCAGTTAGCTTTAATTATGGTCTGGCAGTTTGAGTAGTTTATGCGGCCTACCCAAATGTCCTTTCTTTGGTATTGTTCGTCGAGTTGAGCTCCTTAAGTTCTGAGTTGAGCTCCACGATTACTGACAAATGCTTGCACTGACTGGACAGGTTCACTCAAATATGAGTGGTTCTTTCCTCAAAAGACCATTTCAGACACTAATCTACATGGTCCTCATATGGCCTGACCAAGATTATGTCTGGACTTTAAAAGAGACTGTGACCTCTGAGTTTGTTTCGGCCTTTCTTCTCAGAGTAGTCAGATAGGAAACGCCGAACTCAACTAGCTTATTATTATTTTTTATTATTTTTTAATATTACGTGTAAAAGTGATTCCGATATCCTATTTACAGAATAAACAATTTCATTTCATTTCACAATTTCACTAAACTCATTTATTATCTGGTTTCGTTATAAACACGAATCACAATATAATTACAATAAGTATATACCACTGAGTCAATATTTCAACACCATCATACTCAAACTAAAAGTTCCAATCGACCCCCATCCACCAGACATTGACTTGCATTACGTTGACAGGTCTTGTGGTCGCATGTTCACCGTTCGGTAACTCGGTATTTGGTCGCTAGCTCCTAACTCCTGCGGTCACTCTGAAACAGACCTTAGATTTGGCCGTTCGGTTACGGCTACTCACAAATCGATTGCTGTAAGAGAAATGTAGGCAATTTAATCGATATCGATGAAGGATTAATATAGGTTTATTTGCAGTGTGTTCAAAAATTTTTCAAAGATTTTAAAACCAGATATATAGGTCTGTAGTTTATTTTATTTACATTATGAAGTAAAAGTTATTTGATAATTTCCCACCCAAAAAAAAAAAAAACAAAAATAAAAATATGCTAAACTAGCTTCTGCCCGTGACTTTGTCCGCGAGCTCATCCTTCCTCGAGAATTGGGCTAGCCAATGCAAACAGAATTTTTCAAATCCGACTGGTAGTTCCAGAGATTACCCCCCCTACATACAAACTTACAAACAAACAAATTTTACCTCTTTATAATACAGTGTCTTTATAATGTGCACATATCAAAATGAGGGAATCTATGCTTAATTTTATCGACTGAAAAAATATTTTAAAAAATCTAAATTTTATTTTTATGGAATTTTTAAATATTTTGTAACAAGACGGTGTAACTTTTAAACTAAATGATCACGATGAAACAAACTCCATAATGAATGGAAGTAATTACGAGTCCTCATAAAATGAAAATTTTGGAAAAAAAACTACCCTCATTTGAAAACAAACATTTTTTTTAGAAAAAAACAGTTTTTTTTTAAAATCAATTTCAACAATAATTGTAAAATTTCTTAATAAGACGCCAAACAGAAGAAAAAAAAAACCGACGATAAAATTAAGTATATATTCCCTCATTTCGGTGCACATTGTAAAGACTCACATTGTATTAGTATAGATAAACATCACCACAGCACATACATAATTGTTTAGACAATAATTAATTTTTTATCTTTCTACATTTCAAAATTACAGCATACATTTTCATCCACAATAATAATTGTCTTGTCACTTTATTCGACGTTCGTTGTTTTGCACAAATAGAAAATAAGATTTTCTCATTGCAAGACTTGCAGTGCGAGTATATTTTAATTTATTTCCCCGTCAGGTGTGGTGCGGTACGAAGTTGTGTGATTCGGAGACAGATAAGTAACTCTATTAAAATGTGGGTAGTGAAATACGTGGAGAATAGTCTAGGTAAAATTATTTTGTCGGGTAGTTCCGTTTTATGAGATATGCTGTCGCAAAATTCTTTGTGATGCGCTTTGGGATAAATTTCTTAAAGATTTTAAAGTCTGAATACCGTTGAATTAACTGTCAGGATAATTCCGAAGCAAAGATAAAATATGGATTGACAGACGCAGAAAAAAAAACCGTCCAACTGTTGGCCGCAAATTGCACGCACACTGGAAAAGCACAATGACAGCACAATGACGTGGCGCCAATGTAAGATGTAGCTGTCACGCACACCAGCATAACAAAGTTCACTTGTATTTTATAGATCTTTAGCATCGGGACATTCTATCTAAACAAATAAAATAATCAAAGTTCAAAAGATTATCCCTAGTAATAAAGTCCATAGTATTTCTATATTTTTTATGGTGTACATAATAAAGAGAATTCTTTCTTTTATCTATCTAAAGTAAAGTACGTATAAGTATCTGAGTATTGTGTTAACAAAGCATAAATTAGACAAAGCATTTCATCGAAGCAACGAGTTTAAAGGACATTCAAATTAATTATACTATTATAGATTATTTTTACTATGCCAGAAAAGAAAGAAAGAAAAATATGTTCATTTAATTATCACAGAAACACGTGCATGCAAAAAGATAAGTAACACTTATGCCAGATAAATAATAACAAAATCGAATTATAATCAAGAGCACAGAACATAAATAGTTGGCACTGCATGTCGTGACTGTGACAAGAAGACATCCACTCAGTATGATGCTGTGCTATGGCGGACCCACAGCGCAGCCCTGATTTACAGCAGTCACCCGAAAATTATGAAAGCTAGCTCATGACCTTGTCAAATTACCGAACATTCACACTTATCTTTTTAAAATTTTGAACACCTTATTATTTTTCTTTTAAATTCGCCTTTTCATTTATTTGATCAATTCCCTACCTGCTTTCACCACCACAAAAAGATCCCGAAACACAGATATTCCGATATAAACTACGTATAATAAACCATCCGCTGCCAAAGTAGGTTTTGCCGGACCGCCAGCAAACAGTAAGAGTTAGCAATTCCAACAGTCAGCCGGACAAATGCTTCGCAAGAATGGTCCACAAATTTATGGCAACAATTCGTTAACTCTACAAGGGCGACGTGAAGAATGCGTCTTTATGCGTCTTCGAGCTGAGCCATTACGAGACCTCGTCTTATTTTAATGTACGGGTTTGTGAGGAAATTGAAAAAGTTTTGTTACATGGGTATCTTGTTGGTCAAATTACATGTTTATTTGTTTATGTTATGTGTTTTGAGTGCGTGTGGTAAGTATTTTCGTTATGCCATTATCTCCACAACAATTTTAATAATATCTTTGATTGATTGCTTATGTAGGTAGGTACTATGAAACTATGTAAAATTTAAAATTTGTTAATCCAGGTTATAAACTATTTGTGTGCCAAATTACATCCAAATCTCTCACAATGGGCCTTATCAGAAGGCTAAAAGTCACCCAAAGGGCAATAAAGAGCTTGGCCCTACGAGATCGAATTAGAAATGAAAAGATCCGCAGGAGAACCAAGGTAACCGACATAGGCCGTAAAATTGTCAAGCTTAAGTGGTAATGGGCAGGACACATTGCTCGCAGAACGGATGGCCGATGGAGCCGAAAGGTTCTGGAGTGGCGACCGCGTACCGGAAGACGTGGCGTTGGAAGGCCTCCTACAAGGTGGACGGATGACCTTATGAAGGTCGCAGGAATCCGCTGGATACAGGAAGCACAGAACCGGTCGACGTGGCGATGCTTGGGGAGACCTATGTCCAGCAGTGGACGTCTTTTGGTTGAAATGATGAATGATGAGTAGGAAATAGGATACCCATACAAATACATACATATCCTCGACGTCTTTTTCCCATGGGGGTAAAAAGAAACTACAGAACGTTACAGAAGTACACTTGCTAAGATCCTTACATACTGTCCAGAATATCACGCCGCATCGGGTGACCGCGGGCAGGAGCTGGGGTCGCGGAGGGGGCGCTCGAGAAGCGCGCGCGCACCGGCTGGCACACCACTGCGTCTTCGACCACCATAGAATGTATTCATATAGCAATTCTCGCCAATCACACTTTAAATTGTTAACCGTTTGTTTTCCATAAAACTTTAAATTATAAAGTCAACTATTATCAAATTACCGGTGTCCTCGTACCACCTGGATGATATACCCATTCCTATCTACATACTCCATAAACTAAATAGTCCTAGAATACAGTATTTTATATGAGCAGAGTGTGTTCAAACTTATCCACGAATTCAAATAAACCTACAGGTGTTATTTTTCTTTTACGTCAAGGCCGAAGTACTTCAAATCAATAAACCCATCTGAAACTAAGGTAAGGCTCCGAAGAACGGTCACAAATAAAACTAAATTATGGACCGTCAGATTGCCTGTTCAACGCCTAGGCAAGTACTATAGCAATCCTTACTTCCAGCCTACTTTTACGACCAACCAGGCATGATAAACAGACTATAAATTCTATGTATTTCTTTTACTGCCAGACCCACCGAAAAAACTGAAATTACATGCCTATGAAAAGGAAAGGTATGTAATAAGACAAAAACGTAAATGTACCTACACTTGGTTCTACAAAAAACTAGGAAAGGCAAGTCTATTTTTAGAGGGGACCCCTCGAAGAGAATTCTCGAATACTTGCTACTTACACTACCTATATCAACATTGAAGCAAAATAGACTCATGGGGAGAAACCGTTCTTTTTTACCCGACTATGGCGAAGCAAAAAGAAGGGTTATGATTATTTTTCGTGTGGTTAGTGACTAACTTGGTGTCAGAGTTTTTATGCCGCCCATGGTTGTCTGACTTGGCTTTACATGCCGTCGAGAAATAACTCTCAGGTATGCCAGTTTCCTCACGATGTTTTCTTTCACCGTTTTTGAAGCAAGTGATAACACTGGTCAACAAAAAAACAACTTTTACAAACCCATGAAAGGAATTCAACCGATTTTAAGAGAACATTAAAAAACGTTCACAGTGGTAATAATTTTATGTCTTAGTTAGCTCGGGTTTTTTTTGGATATCAATATAAAGACTTACAGCTCAGTTATAAGTTTACTTATATTAATACATTTTTTAATTTTAAAAGTGTAAAGTTGAACTACTTTTTCTTTTATAATCGAGATCTTCAGCTTCTCTTCTTAACGTCCAATAATAGTCTGCTAGCATAGCAGGGCTCCACTTTCCCTGATAACGCTGTTCCATGCCTGCTCTATCCTGGTGGAACCGTTCACCAGGCTCATCACTAATGTCTCCCATACATTTAGGTAAAAAAATTAAATGTGAGTCCAAAATATGTATTTTGAGGGACATTTTACAGCCAATAATGCGCAAGGCTTCAATCATATCTTTTACAAGTGTTTTATAGTTCTCAGCTCTTACATTTCCGAGAACATTAGTAAAAACGTGTACCATAGATTTCCAAGTCTTGCTCTCTTCTTTATTCAATTTACTATTGAAAGTATTGTCGTTTATCAACTTTCGTATTTGAGGCCCTATAAAAATCCCTTCTTTTAATTTTCCCTCTGTCATTTTTGGAAACTTATTTTTAAGATATTGAAAAGCATCAGTTTCGCGGTTAAGAGATTTAACAAAATGTCTCATTATTCCTAATTTTAGATGCAAAGGTGGCACAATAATGTTCTGTTGTTGAACTAATGGTGGATGGAGTATATTTTCTATATATCATACTCGATAGATATAAGCCATTAAACAAGAAAGAACACGTTCGTGGGTATGCGTGGCGATAACACTGTATACATGTTACAACAAGCACACCACGGGTATAACTCATAAAAACGAACTAAGCCAGCTGTGAAACGTCTATGGTTGATGAATAGTCATCGCATACTTCTTGATATTACAATTCAATATCAATGGGCAAAAACCTTGTTGTCCGGTGTAATTATACAATACGCACATGAGTCAGAAAAGTCAGAGGTGCGTGCCTTGTGTTCGAATTCGATTCCTACGATTTGGCAGCCGACGGTCATTAGGCTATCACTGTTGATACTCTGTGTTCCTGCCGGTCTATTCTGTAAAATTCTTACCGAGAAAGCTTGAAGAGCTATAATTCCATCTGATGCAAGAGATTGACACTATTGACATCTCACTTCAAGCTCACTTCACGTAAGTTTTCACAATGAGGTTTTTTTACCCTTTTATTAGTCTTAGTATTATGCCGTAACGAGATGAAAGGAACAGTAATTTATTCGTGAAATTATTTTTTAAGGGTAAGTACACTTTTAAAGACAAACCGTACAAATAATTCCAAGAGGAATATCGAACCACAGGTACATTTCACATCGGGGTTGCGTTTTTTCCGGGAGGGTTACCGTGGCCCCTGGCAATACAGGCAACTGAAGGAACACGGGTGGGTATTAGTCAGTAAGAGTCTGACACACCCTCCCGCTCCACCCAGAGCGGGAGAAGTTATTTGATAATTACACACCCAAAAAAAGGCACATTTCACAGCTTTTAAAATAGCTTATAGAATTTATGTTTTGAGCCCACTTTCGCTTTTAATCCCAGAACCAAATACTTTCCTGTGTGAAATACATCAATTAAGGTTTAATTAAGTATGTGAAGCTTCGTATTTGGACGTTTATTCTGCTGCCTATCAACGTGACCACAGTAAAGTCTAGACCCCACAAGGATCGATACCTAATTATTCTGTCCAGCTCATTCCACGAACCTGTAGTTCCTCACAAACTAAAAACAAAAACCTTAAAAAACATTTTCAGCACACCATTTGTTAGAGAAAAAAGATTCTAATCCACCTTCTATCAGAATTGCCTATCTCCGTCTTATTGAAACTTTTCTTACATACGAGCCAAATTAATTCCCGAAATGGTTCACATAAACATTGAAGAAAAAAAAAAGTTTTCAAGGGAATCTGATAAAGTTGAGCAGTAAAATCGCCGTACAAAGCAAGGCGCGTTCGGAACTCCAAAGTATTAAAGCATGAAAGGAAACTGTCCAGAACTTATTGAAGCAATCAGATTGTGCAGATTCCGTTTAACATTAGTGAAATTCTTCCCGGAACCCAATCGCATTAAGAGCCCATTTAAACTTTTTGCCACGAAAGGATTCTATAATTCCTTCGTTCCTGAAAAATAAATAGGCTTAGCAATTTAGAATTCGAATCTTCTTGGATTGTATTCTTTTTATAAAACATTTTGGAAGTAAGTGTAATGAAAAAAGTTTTTTCTTTACCCTGATGTTAATGTTGTAGTTTCTGAAGACCGAAGTTCAGTTGTACTGATTATCTCTCGCACGTTAATGTGGGCCTTGAATGTTCTCCTTTATTGTTATTTATTTGTCTATGCGTGATCCAAGTTGAACCGGGAACCTTGCTTGGTTTGTATCTCTTCTGAAATTAGCCGTTGTTGTTTTCAATACCTAACAAAATCAAAATAATCGTGTAACATGAATAGAACGTTATTAATTTACACCATTGCCATTGCTCTAAGACTTGTGCCGAACTCAGAGTCGTTACTTGGGACTTGTTAATTAATCTTCCAGGTTAATCGACAGGTATAAATTTGGACCCCGTCAGTCAAAATATGACAGTTTAAAAACATTTAATTTTTGTTGGTTGTAGTGTTCAATTAGTTTTTGAGTGACATATCTGAGTGTGTAAATTGTGACTACATTGTCGTTGTCCCAAATACTTTGAAATTGAACAGTTCCAAATTATTTGGGTCAAAACCATAAAACTTATTTCCTTTTTAAACAAATTCCAAAAGGAGGAGGTTCTCAATTCAACTGTATGTTTTTATTTTTATTTTTTTTGTATGTTTGTTACGGAATTGCTCCGCCAATTATGAATTGATTTTGATGATTTTTTTATTTGTTTGGTAGGTGATACTTTAGAGGTGGTCTCATATAAATTTTATTAACTTTGCTTGGGTAGCTTTTGAGTTAGCTTCAATGATACGTATTTTTTCCCGTTTAATATGTGGATGATTTGATAAGTTCCTGTCACTGTTATTTACATAGCAGGTAGTGGTATTCGAATTTATGAGGGGTAGTAGGTACCACAACTAAAAAGTGAAAAATAAAAACGTTTTATAAAAAAAAACGGACTTCCAAAAAAAAACCACTACCTACTTTAATTTCGGAATTCGGTGACAACAAACGAAAATTCTAAACCAAAGACACCGACTTCCGAAATTAAAGTAATTGTTCACTTTGTAGCGTTTTATTTTATTCCTATTGTTACAAATCTTATACACATTTTTATATCTGTAAATCAACATGATGTAATTCATAGAAACATTCTAAAATTATTTCTTTTATTTAAGAAAAATGTGGACTTATAAATCTTGACAAATCTCAACGTGAAGTGACGGGACTTACAAAACGTGTTTTCCTTTTAAGTAAATTGTCGCCATATCAGTCATGTCCGCTCATATAAACGCCTCAAGCTATTTATTTTCGTGCTTCGCAAAAATTATTCTTTTTAATTTTTTCGCTCGGCGCTGTGGGAGGCTAGGTTCATAACACAATCGCGTCACGTCGATCCGTTTCATAAATTTCTTTCTTAAAAGATTGTGGTGCGTCAACATGCTCGAATGAATAAAAACGACACCGGTTGCCATTTCCTCTTATGAATCGCATAATTTTGTTATTTTTCTAGAACATTCCCGACGGATCCAACCGGGCTGTAGCAACTAGAATGTTTTTACAACCTCATTAAAGACGTTAACTGGCGTTTTATGTTTGAAAGGATTCTTTGCTCAGGATTACAACAGAATTCTCGTTAACAGCCACTTTAGGCTGGTTATCAAATTTTTAATGCCAAGTCTGCTGTGCTTTCACTTGCGTTGGCCAACAAAGTTTTTTATGGTCTACTTTCTCTTACTCTTCATTGCCTCTATAAACGGAGTCCTAATTTAACTTTTTTATTCTGCTTAGGTATCGAGTTTCTTTTAGTTCAGCGCAAAACATAATTACCTAACTATTAGAAGGACTAAATAAAACAAATATACTAAAAAAAGGTACTGTCGGCTCTAAAACTAAATAAGAACAAATCGTGACCGATTCAAAACAAAATAAATCTTATAAAAAAAGCGGCAAAGATCAACGTTATCAAATAAAAAAACATTCTATTAAAGTTTACATTGAAATTGCCGCGTCTACAATTCGAAAGGAAGACAAACCGTGAGTAAATGTGTAACAGTTCAAACGCGCAACTGAATGAATTGAATACAGATCGTAGCTTGAGGAATTTTAATGGAAATAAGTAAAGATTGAAATCGTTAGATTTGCCCTTATCGTGCTTAGTTACGCGAAAAAGTATCCTTACTCGGAAGAGAGCTCACACATTATTAAATAGCGTTTCCATGACAATCAAGTCAAGTCACTGCGGCATAGATGTCAAAACGAAATAGAGACGCGATTATCTTTTGACGCGGTAGAGCGAATCTAACAATTTAAATCTTTGGAAATAGGTAAGCGAAAAACTGCAAAGCAAATTCGAATTCCTAAAGGTATTGGAAGAACATTTTGAGCAATTTTTCCCGAGGCCCATTGGGTAAGTCCAACATTCATAAAGTAGGACGAAATGGAGGAATTCTTGAAACGTAACTTAGGTCCAGCCATAAAAGTTTTGTCAAATTCTTCTGGGAGTTCAGGTTTTGAAGGAAAGAATTTTAGTTTGGTTTTTTAGATTATCACAAAAAAAGATTGTGCTGGTAGGAGTTTTTGAGTCAGAATTATTGCGGAAAGGTGTCAAGCATTTTTGATTAATATTTAAATAAAACCCTTTAGGCGGCGGCGATTCGATAATAATTGGTCGAGAAATGAGAGTGAAATTTCAACGATGCGTCACGTTTAGGCACATCTCGTTACATGAGAGAGAAGAAAGATATAACTCTCTCTGTCACTCACACTAAATCTCTCTTATTCTTTATCTTTTAAGAAGTTTCACAATCTATCACATGTACGGTATTGTATGAGATGGCTCTATATTTAATGTTTTGTTTACGTAGTAAGTAGTAAATTTTAGAACATAATAAAATAACTACAAACTTTTTCTCAATTTCAATAAAGGCATTCCAATTTTCTATCAGACTTATTACCGTCCTTTAATTTTATTTGGCAAACACTTAAAGCCGTTTTAAATACATTCAAATGCTTTTAAAATACTTGGCGGCTACTACTTTAAGTCCAATTGAAATAAATTTCGAATATAAATCAGGGACATTATTTCCTAGAAAGAAGTTGAAAAGAAATTTTCGTGAATTATCTAGAGGAGGGAAATTAGTAAGAAGTTATTTTCGGATGGATAAACACTTAGCACACATTCGTACCGTGTGTATCTACTTACTAAAGTAAAGGAGCATACATAATATATTGTTACACTTCACATGGACGTAATAAAATCGCGACGATTTTTTTTCATGCACTTGATTTTCAACGCTCTGCTTCGTCGAGAATTTAAAATCCAACAGTGTGATTTTTCAACATTAAGCCGAGCGTTGAGAATCCAGTACGCGATAAAACCCCGCCGCGATTTTATTACGTCCGTGCGAACGTCGGCTAAGGCAGCAGGACCGTTTGACTGCGACTTTTATTTATTTATTTATTCCTGTGAATACAAGTTATTGGGATAACATAAACATAGCATAACATAACATTACGGTTGTATTTTTTTTTGAAATTCAACGAAATGTGGGTGTTCTATGTGTGCCTGACCCTTTTGCACACATTTGTATGTTATTATTTTACACTTTGTGTTTTGTTTCCTTTTTTATTTTTATTTTTTACTTGTGTATATATATAGTTTAGTAGTTTTTTTAGTTGTGTGTAGTTTAGTTGTGCATGGTTGTGCACTGCCTAAAAACCCTAAAATAATTATAATAGTATGTCAGTAATACGTCACTGATTTGATTAATCGGAGCGCCAGCGCCGCCTAGCGGTGCTCGACAGAGTCCACAACATAACACTCGATCAACCAGTGAACACGTTTAGAAACTGTCGCGAGCTCCGTATAGTCGTGTCGTGTACCTACAGTGTGTGATAAAGGAGATGGGAAACGGTAGGTCCAAATGCAATAAGTAGAGATATGACCTAAAAAAATTGTCATATATTTTATCTTTGAATATCAAAAATCAGCTCAATTGTCGGCGGAGAAATATGATAAAGATAGTATTCTTGAGGTTATCGATTAAAGTAATCGATTACACAGCCACAAAAAGAAAACCTTCCCACTAGGTAGCACTAGGTAATAGAATTAACTCAAAGTAATTAAATGCACTATATATACTTTTATACAATATAGTGCATTTAATTTAAATAAAACATCATTAATGACTGAAAAACCAAAATAATGATTATCAATTTCATATCGATTTAAATCAGTCTTATATTTTTAGTCTATGTCAGTGCCAGTGCATGTTCTGCACTGGCATCAGCTGACTGACATTGACACTAGACATTAGTGGTGGGTCATTGTTGAATTCTTGACGGACGAAACCGTTTTCCCGACGACGAAAACGGTTGTTGAAAACGGTTAAAGGACGACACTTATCCAACCTTATCCAACCTCGTGTCGGGTGTGCGTCGACAATTTAATTTATTGAACAATAGTTTTGTTTTTCGTTTTTATTTGTTTTATATTATTATTCTTATTGTTTTATTTATTTTGTAATCCCCTAGTGGGATTTATAGGTCCGTAGATATGTCCGTGGCATCACAGCGGGCCCTATCAGAATACCAGCGCTGCGGTATTTATTTATTTTTAAATATCGCAGCATCATGCTGAGGTAGGGGCCTTTTTGGCCTCGCACAGGTCGTATTTTTCTTTGTTAATCTAGAATGCTCCTTTTTTATTTTTGTTAATGTTTGTTCCTTTTTTCTTATGTCTATCCTTTTTTATTATGTTTTGTATTTCCTGTGCGTGTCCCAAATAAAATATTTTCTTTCTTTCTTTTAACATGGAATAGAATTGCGTTTTCGTTGACCGCAGTTTCTTACAACTATCAGCGATTTGAAATGTATGAATAGTTTTTTCGCACGAACGACAGCATTGACAACTGGTAATACATTATTGACTAAGAGTTCACTTTTTTTTGGAAAGACGGTTTTACGAGTGTGATAGATAGTTGAATCATTGTATCCTGACTCTATTTTCTTGAATGTAAAATAAAAAATCGCACCAAGTAATTCGAAAACTGGTTTGTGCATTGAAGATTGTTTGAAGTTGAACCCAGGATAAAACGGTTTCATCATCACAAAACACAAAACCGTCTTTGTAAACGGTTCATCGTCGCAACGCCCACCCCTACTAGACAGCTGCCACTTGTTTCGTGTTTTCCAATGCGTTTTGAGTGCTTTCCTGATTATTTTCATTTTCAACGACCACTGCTTTGTTTTTTATGGATTCTGACCCTGCCTACCTCGTACGACCGTTGCTTTCACACTGGACACCGAAGATCGCTCACACGATTGACTTGGAACAGTTATTTTGGATTTTAGCGCCGCTTTGTGGATTGGATATTGTTGAAACTAAAGATCGCTGTGTGAATTGTGGGATAGCAACTAGTCACTGCAAGACATTAATATATGTTTGAATCTTTATACTCACACCATTTTCATCTCGTTACATTCAGGCCTAAGAGTGTATGTAATCGTTTCCATCTCCTTTGATCGTAAATTATTATATGATATGAACTGCAAACGGTTTTTCTATTGCAGAATAACACTACCCATAGTACGCCCATAGTAGTTAAAATATGTCTAATGATAACGAAAAAGATGTATATTCTACTTCACGTATAATATGCAAAGGTCCGTAACTAATTAATGTATATGAAAAAAATTACGTGAAAATCTTTTTCTATCGTATTAAGTACATTTTTTATATCCAGTATCATTTTTTGACCAAATAAATTTCACAGCATTGCAAGATATCTAATCGTCCTTCAGAAGCATCAAACTCTCAGCATCCTTTACGCTCAAAGAACAGCGTCTTAAAGAAACGTTAGTACGCATTTCACTTGATCCATACAAGTCTCACATCTTTTCCAACGCCTGTAGCATACTTCAAAGTGCCTTCAAGTGCTAGACGCCTCTTGAAAGGTCGACAGTCACTGACGCGCCATTTTTCATTCTTTTTCACCTTTTTTTCGTTCTGCACCTTTTGTTTCAGATTTAACGTTCACAAAACTGTTTTTCTATGCAAATAGTTAAAGAGTTTATACAAAATGTATGGGATTCGAATTTTAAAACGATTTTTAAATGGAATATTTGATTTTTTCATCGTGTTTGCTTAATAAAGATCAGATGTTAACGGTTTATTTTTTCTATCAATAAATTTGCTGAAACTGATTTTTTATAACGAGTAAAAACATATAAAAACTATTTAACCACAAGGGTTTAATAGTTTTTTAACGTTACCTAAAATTCATTCAAATATTCCGTTTTTAGTCAAAAAAATTTAATTAAAAGATATAAGCTACATATTTGCAACTAGCGTGCGTGTATGACCAGATGTATGAACGTAAACGACGTAAGGATCGTGGCGTTCATACATCTGGTACGTAAGGATCGTGCAGGTGGCGTTCTATATTTTCTGCCTACCCCAATGGGAAGAAGGCGTGAGTGTATGTACATATGTTTGTAAGATACATAAGTGTGAAGTATGTGATGATGTAAATGTTTCATAATCCTTATAATTAAGACAAAAGAACCCACCGACGTTGAAAACGACAACTCAGTCAGAGTCACAAAGAAATTCATCTTCATAAACAAAAATAATAAATTCGTTTTCGATTTTCACAAAGAATCGTTAATGATGTACCGTGTTTTAAGAGCAAAATAACTAAGGAACACCCACTCCTAAACAAGTTTACGATTTTTATGTCAGGTCGAATAAAAAAGGAATTATGCTAAACCCTGATTTACTGCGTTTCCCTTACCGGCCGCCTGTGACACCGTAATGTTAAAAAATGACAATTTAACCAAAGTAAAAACTTTTCACTGGACACATTAAACTTTTTCGGACAGTTTCTATTAGTTTTGAATGAGTCAACTTTTTAAAGAAGAAAAATGTAAGCAAAGTAACCTAAAAGTAAAAAGAAAATAACAAACGTCATTGTAGGTTTTATCAATGAGAACGAATGCTAATGTTCATGTTGCAAATAAAATTATCTAGCATTGATTTACTATTTTGTGGAATTTGTATAGACATTATTTTCTTGCTTGAACTAAGTATATTCTGAAATACAACTGGTAATTAAAAGACGATCGATTTAATAGAAAAATTGACCATGTTCAATCAAAAATCAACGCATCCTATCGCAGTCCACTGATGGACTTAAGCCTCTCCCAGGATGCGCCACAATACTCTGTCTTCCGATTATGTTGCCAACATGAAAATTAAGTCTTCGAGTAATCATTACAATACGGTGTAATATCATCCTACTAACACCTCCCTCGACCAGGCATCACAGCGCTCCATCATCATGTTAATGGCAAAAGAAGACCAATTTGCGTCGAGCGCAATCTCATTGTTTTTGATTAAAATTATTATTGTTCTCTTTTATTCGCTATCCTACTCTTCACGGGCGTTGAGACATGAATCTAGAACGTTTTTCAGGCGACTAATATACGTAAATTGTATTAAATGGCGCGCACCCGGTAATGAAATGAAAATTAAATTAATTTTATTGTTTAGAAACTGGAGTCTTTTTTTGGATTTAACTGCTGTGTCAGTTCATTTTAGGAGCTGGTTAATAGGGAAAGATTAATGAAGGCAGATATTGGTGCCGATTCTCTTGTACACCGAACTAAACTATCACTAAAATTCCTTACTTTTGGCTATGAGAATTTTAAAGCTATTATTATATTAGCTGCAAAATAAATTCTCTAAATTTAAAAATAAATGTGACACAACTAAATCGAATTTGACAATCGTGACTCTGCGTGGTAGGGATTTGTTTGCCCTACCCCGTGAGGTTTTTTTTTAAGGATTTTTTTAACTTTTTGTATGGAAAAAAAATAACTACATGTAGAGTATTAGGGGTTTATGGGTCTAATAGTGGGGTCGAAATTATCATTATCTTTGGGATAGGACACATCATTTTCGAAATATAAGCACAAGAAAAAAAAAAGATACAGTACTATTTTTGCACCTAAAGTCGAGGTTCTATATTATTATTTCACACGTTTTAATCGCGAATAGAAATAGTCAGATTTAGTTGGACAACCAAAATTTTAGGTGAAAAATGTCAAATTCAGAATAAAAAAATTGCCATTTTCACTAAATTAATATCACAGTACCATTTTAGTGCTGTCAAACTAAATGTGACACAACTAAATCGAATTTGACAATCGTGACTCTGCGTGGTAGGGATTTGTTTGCCCTACCCCGTGAGGTTTTTTTTTAAGGATTTTTTTAACTTTTTGTATGGAAAAAAAATAACTACATGTAGAGTATTAGGGGTTTATGGGTCTAATAGGGGGGTCGAAATTATCATTATCTTTGGGATAGGACATATCATTTTCGAAATATAAGCACAAGAAAAAAAAAAGATACAGTACTATTTTTGCACCTAAAGTCGAGGTTCTATATTATTATTTCACACGTTTTAATCGCGAATAGAAATAGTCAGATTTAGTTGGACAATCAAAATTTTAGGTGAAAAATGTCAAATTCAGAATAAAAAAATTGCCATTTTCACTAAATTAATATCACAGTACCATTTTAGTGCTGTCAAACTAAGTTGTGTCACTTTAGTCTATTTCAGAATGGGAAATCGTCGTTTGTCCACCATTAGATTATTTTGTTTTGTGGCCAAGTACATTTTATTTTTCCTAAAGCTGTGTTTTTCGCGTAACATGAATGATCACCGATTTTTAGAACAAAACAGTCCCAAAAATTAAATTTTACATTAATTAGGTTCGTGTAAGTCTTGACTCTTGAGAGCAGTGTTAGCCCAACGGTAACGGCCGCGACTTACGATTTATAGGGCGCAGTTTCGCCCTGACAGGCGCTTTAGTATGTGTAAATTATTTCATCACCACTTCTCTCAAAACGGTAAAGGAAAACATCGTGAGGAAACCTGCATAACTTAGAACCAAATATTCAAAGACATGTGACGTCTACCAACCCGCACTCCGCCCGTGTGGTGGATTATGGCTCACTCCCTCTCACAGAGAGGTGGCTTGTGTCCCAGCAATGGGAACATTATAGCCTGAAGTCTTGGCTTACTTTACTGTATTATTTCATTTGAAATGACGAAAATTATTATTGTAGCAAAAATAATTACCAGTCATTTACCTTTTATCGAAGAATCATAACTCTTTAAACTCGTAAGCTTTTTAATCAATTAAATTTTATTTTATTCTCGCTTAATATATTATTGCAGTATTATTCAGTGCAATACAAGGTAGATATTTTATAAAACTAAGTGTACATCGTTACGGTTTTTTAGTACTTGATAAAACATCGAGATTTTTTTAATGTAAGTTTAATATCTAGTACCTTTAAACGAGCAATTCTTTTAAATATGTAAATTTATTATCGCATTCTCGGAAACGGCTCCAACGATTTTAATGAAATTTGGTATGCAGGGGGTTTCGGGGGCGAAAAACCGATATACCTAGATTTCATTTTTAGAAAACGTCGTTCAAAAAAGATCCAGTTATTTAATGATATTCAAAATCAGTTTCGTACTTTAAAAGAAAAATGCGATCGCGCATATGGGCATCAAATTAAAGTGACTTTAATTTAAAATATGAACATATAGATTGTCTAAAACTAGCTAAAATAACAAATAAATGCACTAAAATTTCACTTAATAACATCATAAGCTGTTCCAAACGATCCAATTAACGTCCATAGTTAAATATGACGCTCGCAGATTCCATACCAATTTATAGTACTATACATCAACATAGATATTACAATCTCTAGAGCGATGCAGTCCAATATTTGTGGGAATGGATTCCCCCGGGCATTCTCTCTCACTACGTGGTCTAAATTCTAAACGCAAACGCATCTTGGCTTTTGTGGACACTGCTTGTGAATATCAAATACTTGGTCACGTCCCAATTCTAATTTCTTCATAAATCTATGTGCGGACGCGGGGAATACGATCGTATTGCGATTCACTTGATTCAATATTCGGTAGTTTTTATTTGAAATTTATTTAGTATATTTCCGGATGGGTTTCGTTTTCTATTTCTTGAAGTTAATGTTTCAAAGATTCTTATTGTGTTTTAGAATTCTACTCCAGATATACAGGATGGTCAAAATAGTGACGTCATAGAAAAATAAATAGATTCCCCATGCCCAGGGATGCTATCTGAAAATACCCCACTTATTTTCTGAGATTATTGATTATTTTCGAGATACAATTATTTTTTAAATTTCTTGAAAATTTTATAGGAACCGGTTAAAAAGAGAACTATCTTTATTTTAAACGGCTTTATCACAGTCTTTTTTTTGCAATTTTCATTGTTGTGGAATATTCTTTCAGACATAAAATAATCATCTTCCTATCATTCATTCAAGACACAATTATTTTTATTGAAAATTAGGAATTTACGTTCGAGTTATATAGAGTCGGTAAGGTTATGGTCTTAAAATAACATGATAAACCTCTCAATATTGTGCGTACAAACTAACATTTGCAGTTGGAATGTATAGGAGAACAAGTTTTTCAACTACAATGTTAAGTTTATTCTTGGGATACATTTATCCCAACTACTGAATCCTTCATTGTGCGTGGGCCAATACGCTCTTGGTAGGATTATTTTTTTAAATTGTGATCTTTAACTTGTTTATTGCCAGTTTTTTTTTTTAAATTAAGTAGTGGTGCTAACACATCATGTTCTGTAGTTCTGGTATTTTATCCTTCATGATTTATTATCTATGTCTACGGAACTACTAATCCGATTCTGAAAAATCTTTATTTTGATTCTGAAAGCGCTGTATATTTGGATAACCGTTATTGGGTGACCGTTCATCGCTTTCTTAGGAAATCAAAGCTTAAGTTATGGCAACTTCATCATCATCTTTCTAGCTTTTCCCAACTATATTGGTGTCGGCTTCAAGTCTAACCGAATGCAGCTGAATACCAGTAATTTACATGGACCGAATGCCTATCTGACCTCAACAACCTAGTTACTAGGTAACACGATACCCCTTGGTAAGACTGGTTGTCAGACTTTTGGGCTTCTAACTTCCCGTAACGATTGTCAATGATCTACAAAAGACAACCGGGAGCAATGACTTAACGTGTTTTCCGAGACACGGAGGGGTCTTTGTATGTAAAGATGGTCACCCATCCACGAAGCAACCCTAGACAAGCGTAGCTTAATCTGATCGCTCGACCCGTGCGGCTGTTATTACTTAGCCACAAGCCCAAGTTATGGCAACCTATCGTGGCAAAGTGCCGATGCGAAAGAACGTTATTATAAATCTCTAGAGACCCCTGCTTCGAATTGTTTTTACGACTTAACAAAACATCGGCATTTGTTTATTCTAAGTATACGTAGTGTGGGAATACGCATAAACCTCGGAATAAATTCTCAAAATCTATCTAATACCTTTAAACGAGCAATTCTTTTTTATATGTATATATATAATCTGAATCTCGGAAACGGCTCCAACGATTTTCATGAAATACTAAATTTAAAATTAAACGAATTATTCTTATATATATCTATGTATATATAATCGGAATCTCGGAAATACAAGAATTGCTCGTTTGCAGGGGGTTTCAGGAGCGATAAATCCATCTATTTAGGTTTAATTTTTAGAAAGCGTCGTTAAAAAAAATAACGAGCAAAGCTATGTCATCCAGATATTGATGATAAAAACCGCATATCAAAATTCGATGCGTGATTTAAAAGAAGAACGCGGTCACACAGACAGACAAGCGACTTTAATTTAACGTGCTCACAGTTCAAATACAAGTATCAAAATCATAATTTGTATCTTGTACAGAAAACTCTATCTCTAGAACCAGCTATTTCATTCGACATAAGTATGGGTCCACAGAGGACCCGTACTTATGTGGCCACTTTGTCACTAAGAATAAAAAACGCGTCAGCAGCGCACGTTGACAAAACGTTTCAAAGAACTTCACTAACCCTTTCAGATTTCTTTCAGTTTTACTTTGGTTAACGACACGTTTAGCGATTTGAGTTTTGAATTGAGTATTATTACATTTTGTAAAAAAACATATGATTATGCCTCGTTGGTTTAGTGGTCGCAAGCATACTGCTGAGCATGAGATTCAGGGCTCATTCCCGGGTCGGAAATAGTATTATTGGGTTTTACCATCTGGAATTGCTCAGTAGCAGCCCGGAGTTTGGATTTGTGCCCGGTTGAAGGAAATAGGCTCGCCAACTATTATATGAGACTTAAAACATAACTAGCGAAATGTGGGTGCACCTCTACCTAACCCTTCTGGAGATACAGGTGTAATGTTATGTTATGTTATGTTGTACACATTTATTAGTGGTTAGGTAGAATACTGATGAATGTAAGTAGGTATGCTCTGTCTCAAATGCTTTGTTTATAACATTCGTGTAAAAAGAACCAATCAAAACGCTGAGGAAATTATTGTGGATGGATGGACCTATTATTACTTTTGGTTGAAGCGAAAGTTTTAAGTCTTAAAACTTATAATTATTAAAACATGTATCCAATCATCAATACACACAAGCATAGGTAAACTTACGTGTGTAAATTTTGCTTTTGCCAATAGCACTAATTCAACTTAGTTAATTGATTCAGGCGTGGCCTTGTGGAAATCCATCCGGCCGAACACGGCATGTTGCTCTGCGTCTAGCGTTCGGTGTGGCAATACGCCGTGTTCGGGTTCGCGTCAAGTCAAGCGTCATCCTGAGAATGCCTCGTTGAGAAGTGAAACACGTGAAGATTTCTTACAGGGTTTTTATAGCTCTTTAGGAATAGTTAAGCGGAACAGGATATGAAATAAATTCACGTCTATTATATTTTCTAATACAACATATTAGGAATCTGAGAATTTATGAAAAATTAAAATTTGTGAATATGGTTTTAGCCAATCCACTATCAAATAGGTTGCTAGGTTAGTCAAGGTTTGCACAAGTGAAGCTTTAAATAAACGCAGCGTTAAAACGCTGTGTCTATAACATCCCTTAGCACCAAGGTCTCGTCGCCAAATGATAGTTCCTTTCTTAGCTTTGCTGTAGAATACAAAGATAAAGTAAAATAATGTTCTTTGTAAGGATTAAAAGCCATAAATTAGACATTCATAAACGCTTTACAAAATGAATATTCTGTAGTTTTCATACGAATGAAATAATGTCAGATTTTACATAATTTCAACTTCAAGTGAAAATGAAGTGAACAATGGGTAGCTCACCGTCCGATAAGGACCAGCCCCGGGTCGACGGCGCGTTGTGTTCCACGCGCGCCTCAAAGAGATGTCAGCAGAATTGAAGGGGTCCGTTAGGGCCGATGCCTGCCGGGGTTCCAAAGAAAACCGAAAGGGAGATCGTGGCTCCCGGCAACTGGGTTTTAGTCACTAAGAGTCTGACACGCCCTCCCGCTCCGCCCAGAGCGGGAGAAGTTATTTGATGATTTCCCACACAGAAAAAAAAAAGAAGTGATAATGATAATTACAAGAAAGCTCATTTATTGAATTACACATTTCCTACTATCATAATTAACTTTAATTATGCAATTAGTGATAATTAGTATTTCGTAATAACTCATTATTTTAAACCAAAGTCCGCTGAAAGATTATTTATTTTGCATTTAAAAATCACTACAAATCACAATTAATAGTAATTACTATGTTTCATTCAAAATCGACATTGCATGACCACAATTATAAATTTCTTAATTAAACGTTTAGGGGAATATAATTATGGTGCCGATTAGATGGTTTTTCCAAATAACTCATTTAAATAGAAATGTAACGACCCAAATTATAGTAGTTTTTAAATGGAAGTTAGTTATAATTTTAATTAAGTTTTCTTCTGTTATTTCAGGCAAATGACTTTTGTTGACACTACCGTTGCTTCAGAACTTATAAAATGTTAAAAATAAACACTTTGACAGACACAAGAAATTTATGACGGTGCAGCTAGTGACACCCATTTAGTTTAGGTACGAAGTTACTAGAATCACCGAAAAGGTCGGATAAGAGCGACACTGGCTGGTAACAATCACTCTAGCAGAGCGTCTCATAAACTGTTGCGTGACGGTTGTCTTCTGATGACAGACATGAAGTCAGAGGAGCTACTGCAGTCGTACTACGTCCACTCCGAACTGCTATAATTCCGGCACAATCCTTCTTATTCTTTTCGTATGGTTAGTGACTAACCTGGTGTCAGAGTTTTAAAGCCGCCCATGGACCTCTGACTTGGTTTCACATGTCGTCGAGAAATATCTCTTAGGCATGCCGGTTTTCTCACGATTTTTTTTTAATTGTTTTTGAAGCAAGTGATAATAATTATACAATACGCACATGAATCCGAAAAGTCAAAGGCGCGTACCTTCTTTTTTTTTTTTTGTCTGGGAAATTATCAAATAACTTCTGACGGAGAGCTAAAGGTGCGTGCTTTGGGTTTGAACACCAGACCCTTGACTTGGCAGTCCGACGGTCACACCGCTAGGCTATCACTGCTGCTCGCACAATTCTGATGATATTGAAGCTGTTGAACTATTAACGGCCGAACCCAATAACCTATTTTCAGTAAGAGACAGATCGCTATTGATGATAGAATAATTCTATCTGTCATTGAATGTCGTCCCACAATTCCGTAAGGTCCTTATTCTCTTACAGATTATTGGGACGTTAAAACCATAGTTAGGTATAGGTTTTCTTTCTCAGGTAAAAAAAAATGGTGATAGGTAAGTTATTGGGTTCGGCCGTTATAATTGTAGAACGGCTGTAACGGCTGGGGCTGCGTGCGCAAGGTAGGCTGCACAGGCCATTAACGGTTAGGTAGGCAGAGGTAGATGTAAAATTAAACAACTAGATAGTTTAATTTGTTAATACATATATTTGAGAGGTAGTAGTATCACGGCTAGATCGAGGGTAGTCACTGTACCTATCACCATTTTTCAGATTAATCTATACATATTAAGTGCCTCAGACATTAAGTCCGCCTTTTCACGGTATTTTTTTCACTTATCCATAAAGTTTTATCTTTGGTCCCGCCTGTCATTCGTGGATCTTTGACAGTTGTTCCGGATCGTCAGAAGCCCGAAAGTCCGACAACCAGGCTTACTATGGGGTATCGTATTACCCAGTTACTGGGTTATGGTGGTCAGATAGGCAGTCGCTCCAAATAAAATACTGGTATTCAGCTGCAACCAGTTAGACTGGAAGCTGACCCCAACATTATTTTAGGCTAGGCAGATAAAGTTTTAATTAACAAATATTAAAAATTAAGTCGCATTTTGTGTCTGTCTGTGACCACGTTTTTCTTCTAAACTAGGCTATGGATTTTGATGTGGTTTTCACAACCATTTAGAAAATTTATTTCAAAAGGTTTATGTGTATATACATTAATATTAAACTTATATAATTATGACGGAGGAGGGTAGGTGTCTCTTTCGTTAATATCAGCGATATTTTAACTACTGTAGGCTTACTGTGGGTAGTATTGGTTATTGCGCAATAGAAAAACCGTTTGCAGTTCATATCACATTGTAATTTACTATCAAATTAATCACACTTGCAATTCACATACTGTAGGTACACGACACAACCATTCGGAATGCGCGACAGCTTCTAAACGTCTTCACTTCTTGACCGCCACCGATGAATTCTGCTCAGCTTCGGCTGGTCCGAGTGTCATGATAGATAGATAGAATATTCGTTATTATGTACACAATAAAAATTACAGACATAAATTTAGAATTTTTTCATTGGATGACACAATATACGGTCTTGTCTCTAAAAGCGATATTTTACAGACAACATTTGGATGGATTTAAATGGAAAAAGAGAGACAATACTGCAGGTGTACCAGTCATTGGTGTACCAGTCGGTGGTGTACCATTTACATATACAACAGATACATAAAACATATACTTACCTATACATATAAATATTAGATAAATAACAGACATTCATAAAATAATAAACATGAAAGCAAGGAACTATATGTAATGATGATGTTTAAGGAGAGCCGAAGTGTTTTTTCACCAGAATTTTAAAAGTGGACAAAAATTGAGCACGCCTTATCGACACGGGCAAGGCATTCCATGACCGTACTGCTTGAACTGTGAAAGATTTGTCATAAAAGCCGGTGGAATACATCGGCATCTCAAGTCTCAAATTTTTTGATGACCGCAGATATCTATTATGTGTGTGAAAGAACTTGAAACGATCTTTAAGATAAGACGGGGTTTTAGGATTGAACAGAATATGTTGTAGACTCTGTCAAACGCCGCTAGGTGGCGTCCCGATTAGTCAACTGGGTAATATATTTACGACACGTATAATAAAGAATTTTTGATGTTTTATCAAGTCGCAAAAACTGTGCGAAGCAGGAACGGGTCGCTAGACGCTAGTTATGGTAATTCTTAAATCCAACAAAATCGAAATAAGACTGCAAAATAACAGTATAAAATAAAAACAAACCGCTCATTTTAAAAGCTCTGGGATTTAACGATACGGATGCATTATTCATTGAAATAAAAATTAAATTACATACCGGTATTGTTTCAATATTACTTTTCGTTCCACCCGACACAATTGTTAACTTAGTTGTAATCCTCGAGTAATATCCAATGCATACATGCATTTCAAGTCCACATGAAAAACACACGCTCCATTTTAATGTAACTTTCCATTAATTTAAGATTTTATTGCTCAGTAAATTATCAAAGTTTCCACCCATTCGAACGTAAAAATAACGTCGAGTTTTTAGGGTTTCGTACCCGAAGGGTGCCGAATGGAACCATAATACTAAGCCTCCGCTGTCAAAGTCAAAGTCAAATAATTTATTTCAATTAGGCACATAGAAGGCACTTTTGAACGTCAAAATTTACAAAAAATAGAATTGGTTCTAATCGCCCCTTCCAAAAGGTAGTTTTTGTATGGAGAAGAATGGGTAAGAATCTTCACCGTTATTCTTTTAAAATGTTTTATAATATTTTGTATACATTAAATATGTAATTATATGTGAAGACGATGCACCTGGAATAAGATTACTATACCACAATAGGTAAAAAGAATTAAAAATGAAGCAATGACAGAAAAATTAATTATGTGATGGATGCATACGATATTCCTATTTTTTTATTTTTACAAGTCTAAGTCAGTGTGTGAGTTCAAGTAATCACATAATTTAAAATCAATGTTATAAAAATAATAAAGTATGCAAGTAAATTAGCATCCAGTTTGATTTTGTCTCGACTCTAAATTGTCCTATGGAGCTAGACCAGCATATTTTCAAGCTTATATCTTAGATATAATCCTCTAATTTGTAATATGCTTGTTTACAAAGTGTACTTTTTATGAGTTTTAAATTTTGTTTCAGTTAATTGTAATATATCACAAGGTATTTTATTGTAACATTTAACACAGTACCCCATAAAAGATGTGTCCGTTCGTCTGTCTGTCAGCGGGTTGTATCTAATGAACCGAAATAGATAGACAGTTGAAATTTTCGCAGTTTGTGCATTTCTATTGCTACTTTAATCAACAAATAATAAAAATAAAATCAATTTAAAAATTAAAGGTTGATTGACCTAACAAGATTAACTTGTTAGGTTAGTCATCTGACTTATTTTGTCTGATTCTGACTTTTATTTTTTTATTATTTACATACATCATACATAAACTCACTCCTTCTTCCCATGGGGTTTTTTTAATATTTATGATTTTATAATGAATTTTTGAATTTTAATTGGCATTAATTTTTGATGAATTTAAAGAATGTAAATTATTTTATTTTATATAATTTTATTTTAAAATTTTAATGAATTTAAAGATACAGTTAACTTATTAATTTATTTTACAAATTGATTTTATATTCCTATTTCTATGTAGTTATTTATTTTAGTCATAGTAATTATTATTGTGGCATGTGTTTTAATCTTTGTTTACTAACGTCATTTTTAAGTAGGCATATGGATCACTGTATCTGAGATAAATAAATAAATAATTATTTAAACCATATAAGATACGTGTTTTTTTAAATAAAGTAAAAATCGTAGTGATAAATATTGTAGGGTGATACGGAACCTATCGTGTGCGAAGTCGACTCGCACATGAACAATTTTTTTTTTCAAGCTTTCTTTCTCCCTTTATATTTTTTATTCCCTTCGCTCATGAGACTGTATTTTTTGTAATTAGAAAAGTAAGAGCAATTAAAACTTTTATAATTGTCGGGATGGGGGGAATTGTAAAATTTACTTCGTCGTGAACAATGGCCAGCCGGCATAGACAATAAAAAAGGCGGGGATATTAAAAACTTTCCTAATTAGAAGTGGAAATAGAGTGACGTGAGTTCAATGCATCGTTTAAGACCTTGCCTTTGATGTATGGGGCAATTTGGGGAAGTTATTGCCGAGTTCTTCGCAAGTAAATTAGTTGATAAGTTTGCGTGATTATTCTTTAGGATGTAATGAGAGAACGGGATTTAAATTCGGACAGGAGCAAATCTTAGTTAATTAGCAGGCTGCTGTTTTAATTTACTTTACTTATTACCCCGACGCTACACTCTCCAGGAGACAAGACGAGGTGAAGCGAGCGCGATAGTGTGTATGGCGACCTCGCCTCCTCTCATCGTCTCTCGCCTCGCCTCGCGCGCGCTCCGCTAGGTGTCGGTTTTTTGACCGGAGTCAAAGGACGCGAGGCGCGAGGCGTGGCGGGAAACTGAATAAAACGAGAGTGTTTATGGGTAGCCTCCGCTTGCCGCGGCTCGTGCAAGGGCTTCCACGAGGCGTACTCGCGAGAGTGTGGACCTGAGGTTAAAACATTATGCACAAGTCAAAAATATTCCGTACAAAGGCGGACTTAATGCCTTGTCAACCTTATGATGATGCGATCAACGTAAGGGATGGATAACACGAAAACAACTATAAAATAAAAGAATAAATACATATAAACGCAAGCTATTTTGTTACAGATACAAAATTTATTGAGTATTTATCAAGCATAACGCTTTCTGGAAACGTCTGTCTGTGTCTGGTACCTCATCGCATTATGACTTTGTTAGGATCTCTAGCATTTCGTCTAAAATGCAAGTGTTTAAATACGCATTTCGCCAGAAAACGCATGTTGACAGAAACGCATCTTGTCAGATTTGCACCACGTCAAAGACGCAGCTTGACAAACACGTAACTTCATAGATGCGCATCTCGATAGATACGCAACTCGACAGTTAATTATTAAATAGGATTTAAACACTTGTAGTCTTATATATACGCAATTAGTCAAACAAAGTAAAACCTATTTAAGTTTTTTATCTACTTATTTCTTTATGTGTATGAAAAACATTGCAAAATTGTTAGCAGTAAAAGTATAGACTTAATAATACTGGATTTAATTTTGTCACAGTAAGTAAGTAATAACTATAATAAGGAAGTTAATCTTTATGTCTTATTTCATAGGGTCATAATAGTAGTTTATGTAACTGTTGCATAATGAGGGATATTAAAACATGAGGGTGTGTTTAAAACCCGAGCCGTAGGCGACGTTTTTAATAGTCTAAAAATGGCGCGCCCCGCATAAATGCGTTCCATAAAAAAAAAAAAAAAAAATTGAGGGAAACTCCTTGGTCATATTAACTTCTTGGATTTGCCCTGTTTCTTATTGGTAAAAATATTGTTTTATAACTGTATTTTGTTATAGAAAAAGTGTTATAATATGATTATATTTTTAAATTTCGATATTATAAACTCGTTTTGAAGTTTATAATTCGAATTTTACGATACGAGAGTAGATAAAGTTATTTACAGCTGCCACATACAGCTGCCGACTACTTCTGTTTTGTGCTCATATATTCATATTTAAATATTCAAATCTATTGTGTTTGATTCTTTTACTCGAGTTAAATATCTTTTTGCATGCATGTGTTTCTGTGACAACTAAACTCATTTTTCATTCTTTCTTTCTATTTACCATATCAGAGTATTTTAAATTTTTCAAACAATAATACTATGACTTGAGGTGTCTTTCTAAATCCACGAGGCGGCCTTCAAGTTCCTAAAAAAACATAATATATTTAAATTAATTTCGAACGAAGACCGTTAAAAACATGGCGTCATTATTTCTACCCTCCATACGTATCAGATGGCTTCATTAACTTTCCTTTAACATTTGCGTTCCTACCCACATTTTTCCACCTTAATCTCAATGAGAAAACGTTCCTCGGAAATCGTAAAATTGAGTGATATCACGTATAAATCAAACAAGCAAATGAGAAGGAAGGTAAAAAATCAGCTATTAAGCCAGTCAGTTGGAAGATCAAGACACGGTGTTGATTCATAGCACTCATTTGTTTTTTTTTTTACCTAACTACTTAGCTTTAGATAGGGCAGTTGCTAGGTGAGATTTTTAAAGTAAGGTTTTATTTAATTTAAATATTGGCAGCTTGTATGAAAACTATACAACTTGTTCCTTATGATGTCCCATAACTTTAAGGTTATATTATGCTATAAGAAAAAAAAATACATTAAAGTTCTAGAATAAATGTTCCATTATATACTTACTTTCGAAGATAACATAACACTAGAATCTCGATGTGTGTATATTGATAAATACGAGTAAATCATTTTCATTCCAACCAATCATTCATATAAAGCTTAGGTGGTGCAACGTCATCATATTTCACGTAAGAGTATTTTACAAAAATAATCGTGTCCTTGTCTAATTATTTTGTATGAAAAATTAAAGGAAAAAAAAGATAAATAATATCATACCGGTTGATCCTTTGACGTGGTTTCCTAGAGTTATGGGATATCAAAAGGAACACGTTATATACCTATAGTCTTAGGGATAGCTTTCCTTTTTCGTCGCCTGTATGATAAGGTTTTAATATTACTATGAACTCATAGGTTGCAGCTGTAAATCAACGTCAGGTGGTACATTTCGTGTTGTAATCTGACATTATGCTGAGCTTTTGGCATTACAATCATTGTTTTCGGTTTTTTTTTTTTTTACAGTTATAAACTGTAGTTTTCTGCTGTAATGCCAATAAACGCATTTTTCTTTCTTTCTTTTATTATTGTTCCGTTGTGAAAAAGTTCGTCCTATATAGCTTCATCTCTCTCTTAAACTGGAAAGAACTTGACACATCAAAGCATGGCTCCTGGAATGACTGTGCTTTCGTCATTTGTACGGTAAATCACAAAAAAACCCATCTTTCTTGATACTGGCAATTACCATCCCCGTTATATACGTATAGTTTTCTCCAACAAATGCTTTTCACTTTGATTATTTATGTCTAGATAGAATTTTCCGCTGCAATAGGGCAGTTTGTTATACCTACTGGTGTGCGTGACAGCTACGTCTTAACCTCGCGCCACGTCATTGTGCTGTCATTATGATTTTCCGTGTACGTGCATTTAGCGGCCAACAGTTGGACGCTTTTTTTTCATCGAGATCACAGATTTAACTGTCTATCTAGACATTTATGTATTTGGGTTTTGAGTTGCTTATAGATACTAAATGGTACCCCGCGACCTTTTTTCCCACTAAAACATCAGTACGTGTTATTATCAATTCATATAAATACCTACTTTTACTTTTTAGCCACATTAGCAGGCACGAACCAAATGGATTACTCTGGTCATTTCAGGACCAACTTGTCCAGCTTTTCATATTTTTTTTTTATTATGGTACTAAAATAAATCTTGCTCTTAATATTTTGCCAAAGAGAATACATAAAAGTGACAATTAGTAATTTTCTCTCAAAGAGCTGTGTTGGAAGTATTTAAAAAGTAGTTATATCAAACACTGCTCTCTGTAGTTTCACAAAACAAAGATTGGAAACTTGTTGAAAGTGAGTCAAAGTGAGAAATATTCAATTTGTTTTTAGCTTGACTTCAGAGTATTATTTATATTATTTACTAGCTTTTGTCCGCGGCTTCATCCTCGTGGAGGTCAAAAATTATCTCACGGGAACGTACTACTGGCATAAAAAGTATCCTATATTCTAACCCAGGTCATGGTCTACCTGTGAGCAAAATTTTATCGAAATACGTTCAGCCGTTAAGTCCTGAAAAGATTACGGACAGACAGAGTAACTTGCGAATTTACTCGATTGCAAGTTACTCTGCACTATTATGACGTGTAATAGTGATTCCGATATTCTATTTACAGAATAAACAATTTCATTTAATTTCATTTCACGTCGATGTTTTTATCAACATAGTAGGTATGCAATCTGAAACAATGTTATTTTACAGGAAGGGCGAAATTTATTATTAAAATCCAAAAATAAACCTCTCAAGATCCCTACATCTTTTAACATTTCGTATCTGGCACTTACGATACCCTTCAGATAGTAGAACCTTAGGAACATTTCCCTTCGCTCGAATTTACATAATTGTTTAAATAACACGTTTAATTATATTACACCGAGGACGACAAATCCTTGAGTTTACCTGTTTTAAACGTAAATACTAAATTAAATGGATTGTTGGCGAAATATTCATCGTTTCGAATGAATTTGTAAAATTTATTTGAATGAAAAGGAATTTGTTGTCTGTTTTGCTCGAGTTTGTTGGTAGTGTGTCAATATATTAATGGTTAGACCTTTTACAAATTTGAGGACGCCGTTTTTCTTATTTTAGATTGGTTAATGTGGTTCGGACTTTTGAATGTTGAATAAAATAAAATAGGTCAATTGGACTAATATGTCTAGAGCATTTATTTATATCGTACTATCTGCGCCCCGCGGTTTACCCGCGTAAGTCTCGATCCCGTAGAAATGGGTACACTACATAAATACGAAAAACTTTATTCCGTCAGTCACAAATACGAATTTCAAAATACAAATTTTCCTAATTCCGAATGGTTCAAAATTCCTAATATAACAATTCCGATTCATCATTCATCCTATTTTTATAATTCCGAAATTTCAATATTCCTAACGTTTTTAATCACTATTCTCAATTGCCAAGTTTCAATAGATCGAATAACAAAAAGTCCGACTTAAGGATAATTCGAAAGATCAAAAATACCGATTAATTAGAATTAAGAAATAAATAAGGACTGCCTCGGTGGTCTAGTGGTCGCAAAGCGCTACTGCTGAGTATGAGGTCCTGGATTCGATTCCCGGGTCAGGCAAGGTGTTCTTGGGTTTTTCCATCTGGAATTTCTCAGTAGCAGCCCGGAGTCTGGATTTGTGCCCGGTTGATGGCAATAGGCTCGCCCCCTATTACATGGGACTTAAACATAACTGGCGAAATGTGGGTGTACTATAGGTACACCTCTGCCTAACCCTTCGGGGATTACAGGCGTGATGTTATGTTACTTATAGATTTTGAATTAATATGCGTAACTGAATATTATGTTAATTGCATTAGAATCAGAATCCTAATTTTAGCAGTTTATTCGAAGTATAATAAAAATCGGAATGGCGTTTTTCGGAATGAGAACCCATCGAGCACTTGATTCTTCGAACGTATGAAAATCGGAAACAAACAAATCGCATTTACGACTTTCGGTAAAATAAATTTCGTGATTTTTAATAATAGTCATTATAATTCTTAGGTATTATGAAATTCGCACTTTTGAAAATCGAAAAAACAATATGATTTAACAAAATCCTTCCATGACTTCTTAAGGCTCCCACAGACAGATACCGCGTGATGGTGCGACGCGACACAGGTAGAACAATTTCCGTGATGTTTTCATAGAAATTGTTCGTGTCGCGCCTGTCAGCGACGGCCTTTACCCCTTGAGTTTTACCTATTCTATTTCGGCCTTTACCCCTTGAGTTTTACCCATTCATCTATTTCAATATTTATTGAACAATAGTTTTGTTTTTCTTTTTTATTTGTTTTATATTATTATTCTTATTGTTTTATTTATTTTGTAATCCCATAGTGGGATTTATAGGTCCGTAGATATGTCCGTGGCATCACAGCGGGCCCTGTCAGAATACCAGCGCTGCGGTATTTATTTATTTTTAAATATCGCGGCATCATGCTGAGGTAGGGGCCTTTTTGGCCTCGCACAGGTATTTTTTCTTTGTTAATCTAGAATGCTCCTTTTTTATTTTTGTTAATGTTTGTTCCTTTTTTCTTATGTCTATCCTTTTTTATTATGTTTTGTATTTCCTGTGCGTGTCCCAAATAAAACATTTTCTTTCTTTCTTTCTTTTTTCTTTTCTTTCTATATTTCTATAAACAAGTTTGTAAAAAAAATTTAAGCACTATGAATGTACTTATTGAATTGATGGTAAATTAGTAACTTGTACCTACGTAAATCAATCTGCCTAGCCTTTTCCCAACTATGTTGGTGTCGGCATCCATTCGTCCAGTCTAACGGGATGCAGCTGAATACCAGTATTTTACATGGAAAGATTTCATATCTAACCTCCAGAACCCGATCTTGGTAAGACTGGTTGTCAGACTTTCTCGCTCCTTCTTCTTCTTTTCGTGTGGTTAGTGACTAGCTTGGTGTCAGAGCTTTTATGCCGCCAATGGGCCTCTGACTTGGCTCTCGCTACTGACGACTCGTAACGACTATCAAAGATCTACGCATGACAGCCGGGACCAATGACTTAACGTGCTTCCCAGGCACTGATGGGTCTCAATATGTAATGAATGGTCACCCATCCACGAACCGACCGTGGCAATTGTTAAGCCTCGAGCCCCTAACTTATGTACCTAAATATAATGCAAAAATTACCAACTTTGCACTGCAATAATTACAAGCAGCAATAAAGCCTACTAGGGTAGCAAAAACATCGTTCATCTCGTTTCTTTTCAACTGAGGAAAACCTAGAAAAAAAACGACTTCTTTCGGACGACCCCAAAACAAAAGAGTTTCTTTCATTTGCAGCCCACTTCTTACACGGTAGGACAATGCCTCTTTGTTCTGCTCGTGATTATTAACATGAAAATACTATGATTTTGTACTTGCTTCCGCTTGTGTGGATTATTAATGTTGTTCATTTTATTTTCGGACCGTATTTTTCTCTCTGTTTTGGAGGTCCTTGACATGAAGCCTTATGGGTTGATATTCTCAGTTTGATAAATGGGACTGTTTATTTTCTGTACAAGATCACTACTTAGGGCGTATTTCACCAATGAAATTGAACGCGATCAGCACATCTAAATAGCGTTCAAGAGCTGTCAGTGGCAATATTCCACTACAATGATAACACTGTACATGGTTTAAGGACTTATCGCACTTGATGCGTTCTGCGTCCTGCGGTCCAGTCAACTCGAACATTTATGTTATGGTATGTTCGATTTGACCGGACCGTAGGACGCAAACACATACAGTATGACAAGTCCCTTAGATGTGCTGATTGCGTTCAGTTTCAGTGGTAAAATTTATTCATCCTAAGTTATCCGTCCTAAACACCTCATCCTAAAGTGTGCAAATAAATAGAACGATAACAAAATATCTTCAGAGACTCCCTCCTATGTTTTAACAATAATTATTTCAGTGGGAGTTTTATCAAGAGGGTTAGAAAGACGAACAAACAGACCTTTTACTTATTATTTAGATAAGCAGGCTTGTAATATACACGTGAGA
Organism: Omphaloscelis lunosa; assembly: GCA_916610215.1. Lineage (NCBI taxonomy): Eukaryota > Metazoa > Arthropoda > Insecta > Lepidoptera > Noctuidae > Omphaloscelis > Omphaloscelis lunosa. Next base: position 14,224,641 of record OU744261.1, on the reverse strand, counting down.
ATTATTATTGTTTGAAACAATGTATTGCGCTTGGCGGCACTCCATTCAGCTGTTACGCGGATAGGACTGCTTTATTAATCTTTAAAGAAATGTTTATTGTTGTTTCCATGTTTAATTTTAATAAATGAGAGTATGAAGTTTTGATACTAGCTCATTTGGTTTAATAACCAGGCAGCTTACAGTGGTAGATGAATTCTAGACACATGGGCCAGGCTTAAGGTAATTACTGTAAAGATATTCTATGCTGTACCTTCTATAAAAAAAGTTTCCTGCTGGTTTCAATTAACAAGGATGAGATATTCTTTAAAATCGTGAGTGTTTCCGCTGGAAACTGCTTTCGATATGGTTTGGGTTTTGCCATACTGAAAATAATTGTTGATTATAATAATTTCAGCCGAAAGACGCCCACTGCTATATGTAGGCCTCCCCCAAGCACCACCACTTCGACCGGTTCTATGCTTCTCGCATCCTGTGCATTCCTGCGGCCTTCACCAGGTCATCGCTCCACCATGTGGGCGGCCATTCAATGCTACGTCCTTCGGTAAGCGGGCGCCTCTCCGAAACTTTCGACCCCAACGGCCATCTGTCTGCGAGTAATGTGTCCTGCCCACTACCACTTAAGTTTGGCAATTCTTCGGGCTATGTCTATTACAGTAGTATATTATTATAATGTTTATTAAATTTAAAAACATAATCATTAAAAAGGCTACCTCTGAGTTTAAACACAAAACCGACATTTTAAACAATACTGTTTACGTGAAACAATATGAACAGTGAACAGAAAACAATATCGATTCATTATCAACGATAAACAGCTCCGTAAAACCGCGGGCCGCTTCCTTCCCCCTATCAATATTAAAACGAATCGGTTTGGTATACGGAAATCAGAGCATTTTACACAGATTGAACCACTAATGGAGTGATAAGTGGACGAGTAGCTCGAGAAAAACGACTGTAGTATTAAAATTATGGCTCAAATGGACAATGGCTTAATACTGCCACCATCCAGTGAAATATAAGGGTGCCCACGAAATAATAAAGACTTTTCAGTTTTACGTCTAAAATCATAAAGATACGGAAAACGTAAGTTCAGAGGCAGCAGTTAGATTGTTGACCTATTTAACAACCTTTAAAAAAAATTACAAACAGTAAAATCCTATTTGTAACCGTGTCTTAGGAAAAAGGCCTGTTAAAATTACTTGCAAGACTAACTACTAATTTGGTGTCAATATGCTTTAAAAATGGTTCCGGGCGGTGCACCCATCACAATCCAACTACAACCAATTATGAAAAATTCCGATTAGAGCCAAGACGACTGTAGCAAGAATTTTATATTTTAATTGCTTGGTTACTGATTTACTGGTTTTGGTTACTGTTTTTTTTTTTTTTTTAAACAATTTAATTTGTTACCTACTCCGTGTCAAAATATACAGTATTACAAAACTAATAACACACCGACCATACGTCGTTTATTCATACTTTGAATAGTACTTGGAATTACTACGAAACGACCGTATTGGTTCAACTAGTTCTCTTTGCCGGAATATCGATGAAAGGTGTATTTATTACGGATTCCGTGTAGGTGTTCAATATAAAATGTTTATTAGTGTTCCCCCTGGCGGAATTGGCAAAACGGAACATTTATGGAATCGTTTTCGTGTTTTTCCGTCCGTCACACGAGATTTTCTTTGAAACTATTCGATTTTGGAATTTGTTGAGATAAAGTGTGTACTAAACAGGTATGCTTTGACCACAAATAATCCCTGGCAAGGCCAATTTTTTATGGATAACGCTTTGAAAAGAAGTGGCTTGAACATTATTTTCCACTTTACCTAGAGAATAAGCCTAGAATCAGTTCGTTGATTTCCGTATATTTTATATCAAGTGAACCACGAAGTAGGCACGACTTCATAAAATAAATCTGCGCAGAATCATAATCCAGCAACATACCACCGAAATGAGCAATCGAAAAGGATTTACAAATTGCCGAACATCGAATTTTTAATCGGCCTACCCATACAATTCACTTCAAAAGGGGACTGTTTAATCATGAAAAAATTATTTCGTAAAAGAGCGGCGGGATCACCCACACAATAAGTGCTTAATGGAAGAGGATTATAGGCTTTCATCACGTTATTTCGCAAAAACGTCACTTGAATAATATACGGGCGTGCCCGAATACGTCCATTTAGATTGCGGCTTGATAAAATGGACTGAAACGTCCTGCATGCGACTGATGCAAGGGGATTATTACTTGATTGGAGTTTCTTTTTTGTGGTAATGTTGGTTTTTGGTGAATTAAGTGTGATTTATGGCTGTTTCTGGCCCGTTAATCTTACCTACTGTTCTATGAATTTATCGACAATTTTATTATTGTTACCGAACTAGCGCCTCTGTTCCGCACGGTTTATACGACTTGAAAAAACATCGAAATTTCGTTATTATATTTAAGTTTACTAATAGTAATTTATTATTATACATAAATCTTCCTGAATAAATTCTTTAAATGTTGCAGAAAACCGCATCAAAAGAGGAGCACAACGCGATCACACAAACAGACACAAAAAGTGCCTTTAATTGTATTATAGACAAAAATTAAACCGCGGCAAGCGTAGCTTAACCTGATCGATCGACCCGTGAGGCTGTTATTACTTAGCCACAAGACTATATATAACACAAAACAGAAAAATGACTATTTTCGCTCTAAGAAGCCTTTAGATAAAATTTTGCTTCAATTTAGCAACACAAGTATTGAAAATATCGATATCAGCGTCCTGGTAGGTGGCATTGCACATACGACCCGCTCTCACCGTGTCTCGTACACGGTGAGAGCGGGTCGTGTGGTACGGGTGGTGTCACGTGTACGGGGTATGCAATAAAATATGAGGTTTATGCAAGAACACAGACGGCACTCGCAAATGATAAATACATATTTCAATCAGTTTTAGAAAACGTTTCTTTAAAGTTCACCAAAAATACAGACAGATGATGTGTAGTAAGACGAAATACACCTGCAAATTCGACCCGACAAATCTTACCTTTGTTCAAAGTATCAATGGGTGAATAAAATCAAAATTAAAAGTCATTATTTTATTTAAACTAGGCTGAGAAACGGCAGTCTTTGAACGTTAGAATTACACTCCTTAGTACTTTAGCTGGGAGGAAGAAATGGTGGAACAAAAACTAAATAAAATAGATAGCATGAAAAACTACCCAGTCTAACAGTCTTCATCAATCAATACTTAAATCGTATTACAAATTAGTAGCTCCAGTTCAGTATCCTATCAAGGGAGCTGGCTCTTTTGTACTTTTCGCTGATAGATCTAATTTGCAATTCAATAGGATAAAGGCTGTTCTCGTATTTATTAGATCCAATATTTTTGTTCTATTGACCTATTTCTGTGCACGTTAGAGAAAATAGTCCTTCGTTAGAAAATATTTTATAGTTAGTAGGGAGGGAGTTTGTAATTCTCGAAGTTTCTGGGCAGAAACTTTTTTTTTACTAAAACAAAAGTCTTATTTTTAGATTTAAAGTAGAATTGCCTGTATTGTTCGATATTGTTGAGATCTAAGATCCTTTGTTCGTTTTTCTATAGTAATCACTCTTTCTTTTGTTCCTAAATTATATAGCTTCAATTATTCTTAGGAAAAATTGTAAAGCCCTGTAAACAGCGGAAATAAAGTTGCGATAATTATTTCAGCAACAAGCTTTAAAAATTAATAATTAACCTTTATTTCAGACCACAGACAATCCATACATTATAAGTGTTCGGAAAGAAAACTTAAAATTAATCCCATCCTCGTCGTAACTGAGATTTTTGTACTTAGGTAAATGAAAGACGAGGGTCGATCAAGCGTATACCATGCAAACTGACGTTAATACAAATGTGACACCTTATGGCAAAAGCATCAGGGTAGCCCGCGAAATTCATATAAATATATCTCTAAGTTCACAATAATCCTATTGAATGACTATTTCATGAAATCATGACATTTACGATTATTCTAACTTATGGAGTTGTATTGCTGATTCTTATAATTATAATTCTGTAAAGCCATTTGGGTGGGAAATTATCAAATAACTTCTCCCGCTCTGGGCGGAGCGGGAGGGCGTGTTAGACTCTTACTGACTAAAACCCACCGGTGTTCCTTCGGTTGCCCTGTTGTCGGGGGCCACGATCTCCCTTTCGGTTTTCTTCGCACCCCGGCAGATTTTTTTTATTTTTTATACGACCTGACACTGACATGCTAATTGCAAAAAAACGTAAGAAAATTTTAATTTCGCGTGCTACCTTAGCGCTTCCCCCTTATATATACTACTATGATAATATTTAATAAATGCGTGTAATTGAATATTATATTGAAAACGGTTTCCAAAAATTACCTAGCATTAATATTGTTTCCAAAAAACAATATTAATTCTAGGTAAAATCAAGAGCCAAACTTCACACTATTCACCTCACATCTTCACTTATATGGTGCAGGAAACAATGTTGCTGGCCACATGGAATGTTGCAGTGTTGTTACTAAAATGATAACGATGCAATGTTGCGCAATTGCGGCTCAAAATGTTTCCGATAAAAACGGGCTTAAAAATAACATAACATAACATCACGCCTGTATTCCTCGAAGGATTAGACAAAGGTGTACCTATAGTTCAACCACATTTCGCCGGTTATGTTTAAGTCCCATGTAATAGAAGGCGAGCCTATTGCTATCAACCGGGCACAAATCTAGACTCCGGCAGCAACTGACAAAAACCCAATAACACTTTGAGCGACTTAGGACGACAGCGCGTTGTGTTCCACGCGCGCCTCAAGCAGAATCAATGGGGTCCGTTAGGGCCGATGCCTGCCGGGGGTGCGACGAAAACCGAAAGGGAGATCGTGGCCCCCGGCAACAGGGCAATCGAAGGAACACGGGTGGGTATTAGTCAGTAAGAGTCTGACACGCCTTCTCGCTTCGCCCAGAGCGGGAGAAGTTATTTGATAATGTCCCAAAAAAAAAGGACCTCATGCAGCAGTAGCATTCCAACAAGGCATTCTTAAAAACGATGACGATAATTTACCAATACTCATACTTTCTCGCGTAACACCATTATCCCTTCTTTTTCAATCGGTCCCTCATTACTGAAGATCATTGTCACTGGACTCCTTTGAACGGACAATCTGTCTCCATCGACTCCGGCCCAAAGTAGCCATCACCACCTGCTTAAATTTGCTTGAAGACGTAGCTTCTTCTACTTGTTCGCACCATCGTGTAAGACTATTATAGGCTGTCTCAAATTTCTTATGTGCTGAACCAATCAATCTGGGTCTAACTTTTTCTTACCGAGAACAGAAGTTTCATCGATACGCTGAACAACTAAGGATGCACTATGGATTACAACTTGCAATATTGTAAAGTAATACGTCTTGGAAACAACTACAACGTTGCATGCCCTATATTTTATTATTACCTGCCTACAAAGTACATAGTATTGTATTCATGACTAATAAGTAAGTATCGTGAATTCATGCAAGCCTAGTCCTTTTTTTTTAGGTTACTGCTCAGAAATTGTGCACAACGTGTCGTGAACAGAATACCGTCTTTTACGCATGCAACGCACTACCGAGATAAAAAGTATCTTATGTCCTAATTTAGGTCATGGTCTATCGATGTGTCAAATTTCATCTAAATCCATTTAGCCGTTTAAGCGTGAAAGCGTAACAAATAAGCATACAAACTCACTTCCGCATTTAAAATATTACAAATTTTGAAACCCCGTTACATCCCTTTAGGGGTTGTATTTTGAAAAATCCATTCTCAGAGGATGCCTACGTGTTAATAACTATGGTACCAAATTTTAGCTCAACCCGTTCAGTGGGTTTGAGCTATGTGCGATAGATCAGTCAGTCACGTTTGCTTTTTAACCGACTTCCAAAAATGAGGAGGTTCTATGTTCGAGGTTATTTATGTATTTTTTTTATTTTTGTGTATGTTCATAGATATTCTCGTCAATTGTAGACTGATTCTGAAAATTCTTTTTTATTGGGAAGAAGAAGCTTGCGCGGTGATCCTTTATAAATTTTATTAACTTTGCTTGGATGGTTTTTGAGATAGCTTCAATAATACGTATTTTTCCCACTTAGTTTTTATGGATGATGTTATAATAAGTTCCTGTCACTGTTATTTACATAGCAGGTAGTGGAATTAGAATTTGTGTGGGGTAGATCCTACAACTAAAAAGTGAAAAATAAAAACGTTTTACAAAGAAAAAATTCCGTCTTCAAAAAAAAAAAAAACAGTACAAAGTAAGAAATAACTTTAATTTCGGAAGTCGGCGGCTAAAAACGAAAATTAAAAACGATGGACACCGACAAACTTATTTTTCACTTTGTAATGTTTTTTTTTTTGTTTTTTGTTAAAAGTTTTTATAATGATAGATTTACATTATAACAAAAGCCTTTGAAGCACACCACTACTATATATGGGCTTTCCCCATAAACATTGACCATGAAGGAAAACCTATTGCCAAAATCACATTGAAAAAGTTACCTACCGTCTGAAGCAGTCGTGTAGAAACGGATTGCTACACCAATGAAGCGGTTATAAGTACCGATCCTTTTCTCGAATTCTCGGTGAATACAGGTAATAAAAAAATACCATGATGCCATTTTCCTCAATTCAAATGAAAAAAAAATTACAAAGGTAAAGTGCCCAAGCGTAATCGTAAAAGTGTTCTAGCCATAAAATTCGCGTCAGTTAATTTGTACCATCGAAGTAACAACTCGAGATACCTTCGTTTTGTCGGTAACAGTGTGGTCCAAGTTCGCGCGCGAAGCGAGTAGGTAATGAAAATGGCTTTACTTTTTTTTGTGTATATGTGATATTTATTTCTGAAAATTGGTTCAAAACAACACTTTTATATAACAATTTTTTTTTTTTGCGTGAAACGTCTTTCATTTCGATAAGTAGCATTTGCTAAAAGCGCATGCAACGAAAACGTGTCGCCTCGGCGATGTTTAAAAACTAGAAGAGGTTAGTATTTCCTAACTACTTTGAGAAGAAGGACCGAAATAAACTCGGAGCAAATCAATAACGTGATGAGTATTTTGTGACTATGCTTTTATGACCGCCGAAAACAAAGTCACAAGAAAAGAATCTTTTTATGAAATTCGCTCTGAAAAGTTATTGGCACCGAGAAACCGGGTGTGCGCATATTAAACATCGTAGGTTGTTGGCGGACACTTGTCGTCGCATGCTATGGCAGCCACTATTCTCGTAGAGTGCAGCAGCGCTTAGAGCAAAGTAATACAAACATCTTCTATATCTCGCAAAAATAGTAGGCAGCCCTTCGGCACGTGTTCCACCGTCGCCGGCGCCGCCGTCAATTAACGAGAAATGAGTATAGCTTGCAAGTAAAAACAAGCTAGTGAGCAGTGAGTGCGGGACGGTGACGAGCGATTACTCACTGGTAAGCATATGTCCCAAGCGTGACACTGTTTGTCCACCGCACCGTGAACGAGACGTCAACAAGAAACGAGATTACGCGGCCATAATAAATATACTGTCACCATTCAGCGTCGCTATCTCGTTCTTGTTGACGTCCCGTTCACGGTGCGGTGGACAAACGGCCTGAGTCTCTCAGCAAGTATTCTGCCCGCTTTGCGAGCGTCCTCTCTTCCTGCTCCATAGGAAAATCTAGAATCTAGACAAAATACAACTGGCTGCTGATTTAATTGTATATTTTATAATAGGCAACATGCAAAATTTTTATTTTTGTTTTCATTTTAAAGAATTCCACGTAGAATAAATAGACCACCAAATATATAAAAATTTAAAACATTGTAATTTATCGGCAAAAATGTTCATGTTTTGTGCCAATGTGTCCATCTACTTCAACAAAGTTTCCAAATACTTAAATTGTTTTTGACCTTCTGGACCAAAACTGAGAAAAAAGTGAGAAATGACAATTATTCTCCAAAGACCTATTCGATGCTGTGAAGATGACTTTGACGTAAGTCTGCAAATATACTTGTTATATGCTTAGTTAATCTGCTTGTACGTAAAAACACGTTCGTTACCTACCTAATACTTACAAAACTTGTCTATAACATATTTTTAGTTTTACAGTTGGAGAACAACGTCGAAAATTGGATAAAGTTTAAAATGTGTGGAGGAGAACTTTTTCTGAAAAAAGATGCGGTAAGTACCTTATTTTTTTTAATTCCAAAATAGAATGATGCCACTGAAATCTAAATCAGTAATAATAAAAAGGAAAAAACGTGAAATTCTTGAAAAAGCGCAATTAATATTCCCATAAAATATTATTCACTTTTAATTTTCATAAATATTATATTTGCATCTTCTCTATTGTTATTTCATGAATGTAACATTCTGTGATTACTTTAACTGACACACTGAAATTCAGATTTAGGCAGAGGTGCACCTTCAGTACACCCATATTCCGTCAGTTCTGTCTAACTTTCATGTAAAAGGGGGAGTATTAACTTTAGGTCATTTAATTGTTGCTTTGTTTAATAATATTTTTATCTTCAACGTGTTTCAGAGATACCTATTTCAACAGAATAGAACATTCGATTAATTTCATAGTTGGAAAAAAAAAATAAGTTTGCTAACCGCTCCTAATTTGCACCATTCCCCAACAAGGAGGAGGAAAACAAGCGTCACTCCGGTTTCCTTGCCCGAAACGAGATGACACCTTGAGTAATAGTCCCAGTATTCGTGTCACATCAGACCTTCACGTAATTTTTCTTAAAAAAATATCGTTTGTGCGAACAAGGTGAAGGTTTCTCCATTTCGTTCGCATCAGTTTGTATTTGCGATTTTTGTATGAATTTTTATTGGTCTTTTGATGTTTAAACAACTTTTTTTACGTAATTTGTGTTGAGATATTACGCACCCAATATTTGGAGGTGGTTATGATTTTCTTAGCAGCATTTTTATATTCAAAATTATTGTATCATAAATAAATAATAAATAAAGCCTTTTCTCAACTATGTTGGAGTCGGCTTCCAGTCTAACTAGATGCAGCTGAATACCAGTAATTTACATGGACCGAATGCCTATCTGACCTCAAGAACCTAGTTACAGGTAACACAATACCCCTTGGTAGTCTGGTAGTCAGACTTTTGGGCTTCTAACTACCCGTAACGACCGTCAATGATCTACAAATGACAACCGGGAGCAATGACTTAACGTAATTTCCTAGACACGGAGGGGTCTTTGTATGTAAAGATGGTGACCCATCCACGGACCAATCGCGGCAAGCGTAGCTTAACCTGGTGATCGACCCGTGCAGCTGTTATTACTTAGCCACAAGCCCTTCAAAATTATTGTATGAAACTGAATAATTACATGAGTACCAACTATTAAGATCCCTTAAGATTTGCACAGAACGTGTTTGGAAATCCGCAATGCGTATTTTGAGAAAGTGAATTGGGTTAGTAGGTGTAGGTATCTCTAACTTAATGCTTTGCGAAGTCGACAAAATTAATGTCGTCCTAATGAAATAATTAACATTGTTTAGTTTCACTTTACAATATTCGATTTAATTAAACATTTCAAACAGACTTTATTTATCATTAATGTAATAAACATAACATCACGCCTTGTTTCCCCGGAGGGTTGGGCAGAGGTGTCCCTGTAGCAGGTTCACTGACATTTCGCCAGTTATGTTTTAAGTCCCATGAAATAGGGGGCGAGCCTATTGCCATCAACCGGGCACAAATTCAGACTCCAGGCTGCTACTGAGAAATTTCAGATAGAAAAACCCAATAACACATTACATTAACATTAGTGTAATGTATTTATTCAATAGATATTTAAACACTGTCTCATTCATAAGTAGTGAGGAAGCTGCTGTCAAAGGAAAAGGTTAAAGCGCGTCCCCGAGCAAAACGCCGTTCTTTGTGCAGTGTTTTTTAGCTATTTCCATTTATTTTTTAAAGAAATTACAGCGAACAAAAAATACATTAAATTTCTATTCTATCTTGATTCCATTTTTTGTTTCATCATTATACATATTACTGTAACGCATGCGCGTGGTATGGTGTGGCAAAGAGGGAACGAATTATCAAGGTTATGTGCACGAGAGGCTTAGGTGTGGTAGCGAGTCAGAATAGTGATAATCAACTCAAATACGGGATCATCAGGATTCTATAATTAGGTATTAGTGCCACAGTTTGTATCAAATTATAAAAGCAATGTTCTACTTAGGTGCCATCTCTACGGGCGAGAAAAACGCGGTGATAGTCTCGCCTTGTCACAAAATTCAATAGAAACTCTATGAATCAATCGCCACACGGTGATATCATCGCGGCGATAATGTAATAATAATACAATTTTATTCAGGTAAAAAAGGTAAAACACTTAATAAAAATCTGCTTAATTCTACGATAAATTCAATCTCAATCATCCTGTATTTCAGCCGAGGCAAGGTATAATAATATTTCTGAATAATCACATTCGTTATAAAAATCTAGTTTTTATTTTTATTTTTTTTTATTGATATTATCAAGAAACTTATTAACATTACAATTGACAAAATATACGTTCCAGAAAACCACAGAGATTTGTTAGGAACGTTGATTCAGCTAGTAGGTCATAAAAATAGAATATAATATTTTTAAGTGATTAATCGGTATGCACATCGTGTTACCAACCAATCCATGCAGGTCATATCGGCGCGGCTCTGTCGTCAGTCAATAAGTATAATGTTCATTAGAGTTGGTTTCGAATTTATCTGTCTGCATGGATATGTTGGTCGCACTAGTACTACAAACAGTAATAGATAGATACAACATGCTTAACTGGGTACGGCACACATCTATGGTTTGCTAATAACCAGTTACAATATTGGCGTTGTCGTCCTTTAACTTCGTTATACAGTATGATTTTAATTTTGATTTTATATTGGATTTCGTTATACTACTTCTAAGCATAGGAAGTCATCTAATAGGTATGTAAAAAGGTGTAAATAGTACAATAAATCCTACTTGCTAAAATCTTAGTACCTACCCTTACTTAGCTAAACTTAATTACCTAGTACAATTTTTTTATTTAAGTACAACTAATATTTTCTCTGTATCTTCATAGGACATACTTTGAAAAGCTTCTTTGAGGGTTCTTTTACAATTATCATAATTTAGAGAATAAATTTTAGCTCTCGCATTTAGTCTGTTATAAAGTAATGGTCCTAGGAAAACAAAAAAATTGACTGCGAAGGCAATTTTTGTACTTTTTGTAGGACAAACTATGTCTTTCCGTTTTTTTGGTAAATTCAGTGCTATATGGGAGGGCTGCGTGTTGTTTTATACGACGCTCATTATGAATAACTGTCGAGCTGCTAGTACTTCACAGGATTTATAGAGTAGATTAGTGGGAAAAGGAAAGCGTGGCAAGTAGACACCTTAAGAATTGCTCTTTGAGCTCTTTCAATTGGTAGTAGCAAAATTTTACCTGCTCCACCCCAAGAGGTAATGCAGTAAATTAAAATTGATTGACAGAGAGCAAAGTAAAGTCGCCTAGTTAATTTTGGGTCTGCAATATAACGTAGTTTTTTGTAAACGAATATTAGCTTACGCATTCTATTATTTAATGATTCTATGTGTTGTTTAAAAGACAGGGTTTCATCTATTACAATTCCTAGATATTTTATTTTATTAGTTATTTTAATATTAGGACACGTAAGCAGGCAATCTGCAGGGACCATACAACAGTGCGTATACATCGTTGAGGGCAAAACAGATGTACCTATGTTTGCACATTGAAAACTTAATATAATTTGTCTTAGCCTTATACTTAATATAATGTGAAGGCACAGCGTGGCTATCGCCGCGATTCTCTCGTCCGTGGAGATGGCGCCTTACAGAATGAAGTTTAAAACAAAAGAACAAAAAGTTAAACAAAGTACCTTACAGGTCACTAGATTTTAAATTCCGAACCTAATTTAAAAATATTGGATATTCAAGAAGCCAACGGAGTTTACATTTCAGTGTTCGTGTAAAGTGCCATTTACACTTGATGTTCTAAACACGCGTTCTTTGTGATTAAACAACAGCTCTTCTCTACTCTTTTTAAAAAGAAAATAACATGTTTTTGCGGTGCTGCTCTTGACAAAAATATTTCAAAACATTTCAAATAGTTTTCATACCGAATTTCGGTCATGGTGACTTATCTCAGCAGAGACTAGCCATCGACGCGGGAAATATTATAGTGCACAAGTGTGTGCGCAGAAATAGGTGAACTCTCTCTTCTCCCGCTCTCATAGTCCGATGGAACGGCAATTCTATATGACCGGTAAAAGCCTGATCTACGTGAAGGCGTTGGTCCTGCGCTCAGGCTTCACGTATTCTCCGAGACATGTCGCACCGCCAACTTTCAAACTCAGGACTGTTACGGCGAAATTCCTTAAAACCAATAACACTTTGGCCGACCCGGAAATCGAACCTAGAACCTCATGCTCAGCAGTAGCGTTTGCAGTAACTGCAAGCATGATTGCTAAGAGACTGCAAGACCATCCAGGCAGGTATTGATATAATACGATATTTAACGGTATGAATAATAGAAATTTTGCATTCATACGAATTATGAACGGGCCTGCTCATTGGCTATGCGTAATGTTTGCTTGTAGAACACCAAGTGAAAACGCGTCTTAAGAAAACTCTGAACTAATTTTACGGTCCACTGGTGCTATTTGCGCGCATCTAACTTCATTGCAAAGTGATTTTCTCTCTTCCTACACACGATGGCACAGGTTCCGAATACGTGACGACACGGTGTTTGGAAATTAAAAACTTATTGTTTCGTCATTATAAAATTGGTACGTGTGCGCACTGTGTGAAGTAGTTGGAAAATGCAATTGTGTTCGGAAAGCGCTGTATTTATGTTGAGATTGAAAATTACAGAGGGTGCACGTGTTGTTTTGTCGTGTGATATTTTGTACGGTATCTTCTGATGTAAGTAATGAAGTTATAAGACTGAAGAACTCGCAGTTGTCAGTGATGAAAGTTACATAAACTGCGGGGAAATTATGTAACTTACAATGGCAATAATTTTCAGTTTGGCAGTTCAACACCATTCATTGCGTTATTTGTTGAGCGGAAGAATACCTCAATCATTTATGTAGCAATGGATTAGCAGTTTCCTTCAAAATCTTTCAGACTGTAAGTGAAAAAGTGTTACGCTATTAGGGTGTTGGAATATAATTATCTACACATGTTATAATTATCCTCCGTTCGCATAAAATGATATTCCCAAAATGTTTTTAAAGTAGTCCTCAAACATTTCTACGGATCTTGCAAGTTGAAGCCTAGAACCAGGCTTTACGTTAAAAAACGAAGATTGACTGATGATTGACCTGTCACCTAGATGGATACGCGAAACAGAAATCTTAGTACATTAGTAAAAAGGTAAACACCCAACTACGGCAAAAAAGTCAACTAAAAAGGTATGAACAAGACATCACAGACATTCAAATTGAAAATCCGGAGTCACACGTAATCTGTTCGATTTATGTCCTAACACGTGTGACTCCGGATTTTTAATTTCTCTGTCTGTGATGTATTGTTTATAATAATAATAATTGACTTTTTGTCGTAGTTGAGTTTTAGTTTAAAAAAAAAAAATATTTAAATTGTTATGGGGTTATAATAGACACATATATTTTTTAAATGTGCTAATTAAGCCCTTTAATTTTATTAGTTCGTTATTTTAAGTCATCCAGAGGGCGCCATAATTAATGTGACATCACATAGCCTATATGCAGCGGACGATCAAAACGCTTTCAAGCATACCTCATTTGTCAAATTATGATGAGTAGTTTAGAAGTTATGAGGTGAAAGATGAACATACATACATACCGGTCAAAATCATAACCCTCCTTTTTGCTTTGCCGTAGTCGGGTAAAAAGTAATCTTCTCACTACGGTGAAACGTGCAAGTGAGACAAAAAAAAATCAAGACACACAGTGACAAACAAATTAATTATTAAAGAAATTCACCGAGGAAAAGAGAGAAAGCATAAATTGACTTTATCTCGCAGTACAGTCGTAAGCGGGACTAGAAGAAATAATCTACATACATTATGGGTCGGGCACCTGTCGCGTTGCAGAACGTAGATTGCAACATTGCGATTTTCTTTATTCCAGGTTTTGGTGCCCAGTCGTAGAAAATATTATTTCTGTTGCTGCAGTTCTGTGAGCTTCTTAAACCAAGATCGATCTTCAACATCTTAGGTAATCAGCTATCACTACATAAATTATAAAACAAAGTCCTCCTCCGTGTCTGTCTGTTTGAACTGAATAAACTCAAACCGGGCGAAGGCAAAAGCTAGTAGGTACAGTTACGACCACTAATATGTATTCACTTATCAACTTTTTAGAGTTAAACCTATTGTATTGATTGTAATTGTATGTTGTTCGAAATATAGTATTTTGAAACCCACAGTCTCACACTACATACGGCTTATGTCAAGTTGCAATCGTTACTCCACGAGAAAATCATTTTGAATTTTGCTAAGTGTATGCATATTTTTTGCTCGTGATTACAAACGTAAATACAAATTAATGTCACTTTTCGTGACTGCCGGTGTAACCGCGTTTTTCTTCAACTGTACGAAACGGATTGTAATTCGGTTTTCACCATAATTAAGACGATTTATTCTGGAAGGTTTATGTTAAACTAACATAATATTATAATAAAGGAATTTCGATGTTTTGTCAAGTCGTAAAAACCATGTGAAGCAGGGGCACGTCGCTGGTTAATCTTATAAGTACTATTAAACAAGCAATATTTTGATGTATATATATTTGTTTGTATAAATATTTGTACCTACTCACGTTCTCGAAATCGGCTCTAACGATTTCGACGAAAGTTGCAATATAAGGGTTTAGGGGGCAAAAAATCGATCTAGCTAGGTCTCATATTTGGGAAAATTAGTTTTCTTCGTATTTTCACCCGAGCAGAGCTCGGTGGCCCAAAGTTTAGAACAAGATAATGAATAATGACATGACATTATTGACATTAGAATAATGATCATGGCAGCATGGAATTAGTTCGTACCTACTATCATGGCAGTATGGAATTAGTAAGTACTATCCTATATATATATATATTAAATGAGCATTCTCTATTTTCACCAGAGCAGACGTCGGTCGCCCAGATACTATAATTAAACCAGGAATGGCTCATTAATAGCGTGCAGCTTCCATGATTTATAAAAATAAAAATAATAATAATATTCAAGTGCGAGTCAAACTCATGACCTAAAGGTTCCATGTCACCAAACTATCAGTTAGCCTTCTTTAAATAATAATTGCCATGATGAACAGTCTACGTTTTTGCATACATTCCTGTGTAAAATCTTATAATCTGACAACTGAACAACTTTCACCGAAGGACCAACATAGTAATCACGAAAAAATTATCAACTGCCCCATTCAAATCTTCAATACCTACTCGACCCAAATGTATGATGTGCATCTGGACTGAGGGCCATTTATTTTTTTTCTTCCTAATTAAATTGATGGGTTGGCCGATTATATTTTCGTGATAACGATGTTGGTTATATGAAGAAAGTTTTACAATTTGAAGATTTTTTATTTGAACTAGGGCATCTCGCAGTTTTGACCACTGAGGTCTTGGCTGCTTAACCGGACTTTCCTGCCTTAGGCTTCTACACTTAAAGCAACTATTCTAAATTCAAACTAGGCGAGCGCTCGCTAAGGTCACCAGGGGGTGCCCTTAGCGAGCGCTCGCCTTGTTTTAATTCGGCCCTTAGCCGAGGTTCATACCCCACAGGGGTGGGGTACGAACCTCGGCTAACGGCAACGCTGGGGGGAGGACAGCAAAAAGCAACATGCTGGGTCAAACTTAGATTTTCATCTTCATTATTATGCGGGGAATTTAAAGCTACGTGCTCAGCTGCAAAAACTACTGGCACCTCGTTTTCGAGCAAGGGTCGAGCCTGTACTACACCCTTAAATATGAGCACACCTTTCTGATACATCCTACTTCCTACCATCCTATCCTACTATAATCCTACAATCCTACTAATATTATAAATGTGAAAGTTTGTGTGTTTGGATGTTTGTTACTCAATCACGCAAAAATGGCTGAACGGATTTGGATGAAATTTGGCTCACAGATAGTTTATAACTTGGATTAACACAAAATATACTTTTCATCCCGATATTCCCACGGGATCGGGACTTATACGGGTGAAATTGCGGGGCGCTGCTCGTACTGTATTAACATTACCTCTGTAGGTAATTGCAACAATGAAGTTATTTTTGCAGTTTCAGATTTTCATACAAAACTAGCTTTTGCAATAATATATAAAATCAGAAAATAAACAGTTCGGCGCTAACGAGAAATTATAGAGGGGTAGAAGTTTAAACTATAATTATGGGCGCTTATTCGGAATTTTGAAATGGCCAATTTACCGCTGTTTGGAACATCATAATAGCAGAAAATGTTTCCATAAAACGCCATAGTTGGGGTTTTATTTGAGTTTGTTAACTAGTGTTTTGTTAATGAGCGACTTGTTTTGAGGCCTCAAAAGTTTTTAGTTAGTCAAAGTAATTGTGGTGAAGTAACAATTACTAACCACTGTAGGTATCTAATTTTATGTTTTCCTTTTTCAGATGCGGATTTTCTAAGTTCCCTTTCAAAATGTATGAAGGTGCTGCAATAACAAATCCAAACTATAATCAAAAGTCATTTATTCAAATTAAGCTGAGAATCAGCACTTTTCGAACGTCAAATTTACATAAGACAGCCCTCCAAATGCCAGCCCTGCGCCACTTCCTAGTGCTTTAGCTGTGAAAAAGAAGTGGCGCAACTAACTCCCCAGAAAGCCATTTTAAAACCATTTCTGAAAGTGTGATATTAACTCTTTTAGGGCCTGTTTAATATTACCATCAACACGCATTGTCAATCATCATCAATAGTAGAGGAAATAAATTAAGAAAAATATTAGGGACAAGCATAAAACTTGCTCTGTTTTTTTTCTGTAGCCAGACACCACATTAATAATTACGAATAAAATTGGCCAGAAAAATAATTAAAAACAGCCTGCTTTATATTCGAGTCGCGTAGAGCGCTTTTTGTCCGCAAATTGCAAAGATCTCTCGGTTAATTCAGAATGTGCCATGCGCTCACTGGCCCCATTCGCTAGTCTAATTTATTTTTTCCTCGATTAGACCAAAGTTTTTTAATATTTTTACGCTCTAAGGGTTGCTACACACGTCAAGTTCAAGTCGGCTTGATTCGGCACAGCCGGGCGGTAAAATTGAGTATAGAATACGTAAGTTTCCGAAAATTCAGTAAATATCATTTTTGGATCTCATGATATTCACACGTTCTTTATTATAACCATAGATGACAAATCTTATAATATACAATACACGTGGATATATTTAATAACTTTTCCGCTTACCTATTTCTAAAGAGCCATAAAAAACCCTGAAAGAAATACAGACCATGACCGCGACCGCGGTCCGCTGCGTTCAGCGGTCGGTGTGGTAACACGCCGTGTTCGAGTTCGCGACGAGTCAATCGTCATCTTGAGGATGCCTCGTTGAGAGGTGAATTCGTGTCGATCTCTTTCAGGGTTTTTATGGCGCTTTAGAAATAGCTAAGCGGATAAGTTACTAAATATATCCACGTCTATTGTATTTTATAATGGATTTTCGCAAAGTCACGCCTGAATCAATTAACTATCTTAAATCTTATAATATACAATATAACACTAAATTAAATTACTAATATACAAATAAGAACAAAAACAAAAGGACACTTAGGCGTCAAAGTACCTACTCATCCGCATTGCTGTCATCCGGAAACGTGCCAAGAAGACGGGCAGCATTGCTATGTTGAATGCCAAAGAACGAGCCAGCCTTTTGGACACGTGTCGACTAGTTGGCGAGAAATTTCCTTAAAAATTAGACGCGCACTTGGGCCCCAAGACCCGAGTGTTTCGATCCCAAACAGCTCAAAACTGTAGTTACCTATAAGGTTACATTATTTGCGTGGCTCTTGAGGGTCTCAGCAGCCGCAACAGTGGCGCCAGCACAGCTCACCGTGCTAAAAACATGAGATGGCGCAAGGGTATCGACACAGGGTGTGTCCCACACCAGAGGCCTAACCACTTTCTAAGGCAACAACGTCATGCCGTCTGGTCTCTTCCCATCGTCACGTACCAAGCCGTTTGGTATTAGATATAACCATTAGATTAAATATAATTATGTTCGGGAAATACCTTGTTAGCTTAGCTTGAACGCCAAACCAAGTTTTCCAATCGGCACGAGCCGAATGAAAGCCAAATATGTGTAGTTATGAAATGAAATGAAATTGTTTATTCTGTAAATAGGATATCGGAATCACTTTTACACGTCATATTAAAAAAATAAAAAAAATAAAATAAGCTACTTGAGTTCGGCGTTTCCTATCTGACTACTCTGAGAAGAAAGGCCGAAACAAACTCAGAGGTCACAGTCTCTTTTAAAGTCCAGACATAATCTTGGTCAGGCCATATGAGGACCATGTAGATTAGTGTCTGAAATGGTCTTTTGAGGAAAGAACCACACAGATTTGAGTGAACCTGTCCAGTCAGTGCAAGCATTTTTCAGTAATCGTGGAGCTCAACTCAGAACTTAAGGAGCTCAACTCGACGAACAATACCAAAGAAAGGACATTTGGGTAGGCTGCATAAACTACTCAAACTGCCAGACCATAATTAAAACTAACTAAAAAATGAAAATAATAATGATATCCACATAGTCCTCACATTCACAATAATTAATTAAAATAATATAATACTTTACAAAGTAATCATGTCATTTTGAATATAATTTTCAACAATGTCAATGTGTATATAAAACTGGTATATTTTCATGATTTTACAAAATAATTAAAATGTTAAGTTTTATCACAAGGCTTAGCAGAGCGAGCAGTTCAATCCCATGCTTTTTTATCTTCTAAATAATCTGAAATTTTATAATACTTACCCTTTTTTACAAAGTTTGGTTTTAATACAGATTTTAAATCTATTAATGGGTAAGTTTCGAATGTCAATGGGAAGTTTGTTGTAAAAGCGTATACATTGACCCATGAACGAGTTGCCTACTTTGTGGAGACGTGTGCGATGTAAAGCAAGATTGTGTTTATTCCTGGTATTTAAACTATGAATATCGGACATTTTCTTAAAATTTGATATATTTTTGTGTACATACAATAGGTTTTCAAAAATATATTGTGAGGCTACAGTCAGAATATTTATTTCTTTGATTTTTTCTCTGAGGGAATCTCTTGGACCTAGGTTGTATATGGCTCGAACAGCCCTTTTCTGTAGAACAAAGATAGTATCAATGTCCGCACAGGTTCCCCAGAGAAGAATCCAATATGACATAAGACTATGAAAATAACTAAAATAAACAATTCTGGCTGTATCCACATCAGTTATCTGTCTAATTTTTTTAACAGCATAGGCGGCCGAACTTAGTCTTCCTGACAATTTTTCTATGTGTGGGCCCCATTGTAATTTACTGTCAATAGTGATTCCAAGAAAAACTGTCGACTCAACTGGGTCCCACTCTGTTCCATTTACTTGAACTTTGGTAGATAGCTGCCTGACATTTGGCATTGAAAATTTAATGAGTTTAGTCTTTTTTTCGTTCAGTAGAAGATTATTTACATTAAACCAATGCACTACTTTAGAGAGTGCATCGTTAACTTGTTCAAAGTTGACTAACTGACGTTTGATTTTAAAAATGAGCGAAGTGTCATCTGCGAATAATACTATCTTGTGATTATCCCTTATGTGATAAGGTAAATCATTTACATAAATTAGAAATAAGAAAGGCCCAAGAATTGAACCCTGCGGAACGCCTATGGTGACCGCAGATCCTGCAGATTTCTTGCCATTAACATCGACCTTCTGGATTCTGTTGTTCAGATAAAAAGTCAGAAGGTCAAGAGCCTTGTCCCTCATACCATAGTGGTACAGTTTCCTGGTGAGTGTATCATGATGTACGCAATCGAAAGCCTTAGACAAGTCGCAGAAAATGCCAAGAGCATCTTGCGACTCCTCCCAGGCCTCGAATATGCTCTTCAGTAATTCCACGCCCGCGTCTGTAGTTGAACGACCTTTTGTAAAACCAAACTGTTTCAGATGAAGTAGATTATATGCATTGAAATGTCCTAACATTTGTTATTACTTCGGGACAGCTTAGTTGTGCAACAAATACTGCCGAATCGAATGTGCCGATCCGAACATGTGTTTGGCACCCTTACATGACACTGTTTATTAATTAAATAATACGGCGAGAGTGACAAAAGAAAACATTTTATTAAATCTCGATGTTTTCATTATTCCGAGTTACTAATATTGGTTTTTATTTCTTAATTGCTTGAGTTCTATTTTTATAAATTACGTTGAATTTTGTATTTTTGTAATCAATATTTGATTTCTATTATGGAAAACAAATTAATACCTAATACGTTTTGTGAAGTTTCTACGTTGAAATTAACACCTACGAGAGTACGAGTGATTTCTTGTACTGCAACGAACATGTTTTTTTTTTTTAAACATTTAATTTCATATTCGTTAAACACGTTGTATCTTCTCTGAAAATTTAAAAATTTCGTTGAAACCTAGGTGAAACAAATGGGATACCTACAGTGTTCTAAAGGAAATAAATAGGTTCTCGGCACATATATCTCTGTATACTTACAATTCTCTCCCTCTCAACTGTCATGACTTCCATAATCCCCACGTTATCAAGCTTTTTTTTGGGACATTGGTCTGTAGCAAACTTAAGTCTAGTATGCGCGTATGGAATCCTTTTGAGAACCAGTATGCGTTAGCTTTAGAAAAAGTTCAAAAAGGATTCCTTAGATATCTTTACAAGCACTTGTACGGGTTCTATCCTCTCTTGTATCCCACTGAATTCCTGTTAGGTTGCTTAAGTTAGTTCTCTCTAGAAGTAAGATGGTCGCGCGATCAGGTGACTTTAATATTTCAAATTCTTAGGGGGATTATAGATGTTCCTGATCAGCATAGTGAAATCTGCGATCTATTTGTCCCAGACAATTACTGTCGTGGCAGAAAACACCGCTTACTGGCTGTTCCAACTTGCCGTGTTGTTGCACACTCCAACTTACCTATTCCTCAGACATTAGCCGCTATTAACACTCTCCTGAACTCAAACACTAAACGTTGATATGTTTGCGAATGAATGGAAAATGATACTGTCAGAATGCTTGAATTTTTGTGAGAAGAATGCATGACTATGGTATTCAATTAATTATATGTTTAAGTAGCGTAAGTGGCTTCGGCCATTCTATTTAAAATAAATAAATAAATTCAATAGCTGTATACCTACAATTTTATTTTAACTTTTTATTAGTGACTTTGAATGTGAGAACGCTGTAGGCTTAGTGGACTGTAGAATTTTTAACCATTTTCTATTTTGTTAAGTACCTGGTACTTGTTGAAAGCCCTACACTGTCCTCCCATACCTACTATCACTGTTATTTGAAAATATTGTAAAAGCCAATTATTTTTAAAAGAATAACTGTGGAGTTTCTTCATGCCGACTCTTCCCCATAGGAAACGATCAACTGGAACCGTGCAACCTAGCTTCTGACGTTTCATATGTGCCCATGTAGGATTATGTGAAATAAAATATTTGTTTTTTTTTTTGAGTATGCGTAGCAATTTAAACAAAAAACAGTATAACTGTGTGACCACGTAGTTCTTCTAAATTACGCATCGGGTTTTGATATGGTTTCACTACCATTTAGAGAATTTGTTCCGGGAGTGTTATGTGTATTGTAAAAACCGTGCAAAGCAGGGGTGGGTCACTAGTAAATAAATAAAATAGGTTTAAAATAAACGAGGACTGCCAAAATTACATAATTATATAAGTATAGGTAAAAGAACAATACCGACATTAACACGAACAACTTTAAGCACGTCACACACAACATTTATCCATTTAATCCCGGAAAACCCAAAACTCGGACACCTCAAGTAACTTTGATACTCACCAAATCAAAAGGCCGAAACTAAATTGGTTTGATGATGAGTCCTTTGGCTCACGTCTTTGTTAAAGCTTTTTCGACTGTTGACACACATTCTCTTCACAGTAATCGGTTGCCTGTCTCAACTCTCAGTTCCTAAAGCTGAGGTCACATTTGTGAAACCTCGAGTGGAGAAACGAGAGGAACGTGGAGTGGAGGAGAGTGCGTTGTTTTGTACTTAGCCGATAAAATGCAGTGTTACTTTCAAACCTCAAAATGTTGAGGATTCAAGTCATTTCTGAAAGCGAAATCTTCATCAGTGTTTGTGAAGCGCACGTGGAGTGACTTTCTTCGCACGTTAACTGGAAGCAGCTAGATAAGAATAATAGAGGCTAAACTTTAATGACATTTGATTGAATGTGTGGTTTTTTTGTTCAGGAAATACTATTTTTTTTCTCCAAGCCGCGGTCCAGACGTATCAAGTTATTTGACAAAGTTGCTAATTAAACAATGATGAAATGACAAACCGCCACTTTATTTATTAAGGAAAATATAGTCATCATTGTGATTAATTATTTGGAGACCCATAAACAAGATATTCGCAAATACGTGGTGTATCAATCAATAAGTATACAAAGGCCAGTTTCCAGACACCACGGTTTTAATCTTCAAAGGTCCTCGTGTCCAAAATAGTCATGTTAAAAATACTAGTCCTCCTTCAATATAATTCATGTGAACGTACCTTTAAAGGAAATTGACCCGAGTCCTCGTCACTGCTCCGTGACACTACGTGCTCGCCATTCTGATATTATAAGAACAGATTCACGAATATAATGGCCGAGTCGAATAATTTGTGCTGTGATTGACTTTGTAGATGAAAACTGAACTATTTTTGGGTATACCGTTTTATCAATTGGATGATGGTTTTTGGTGGAAATATCAAAGGATATTTTTGAGTTTCAAAGGTAAGGGTTTTGGGACTGTTAAAAAACATTACCTAGAATGATTATATTGTAGTTATTTTCCCATTTAAACTACAATCAATCACTAGAAATTGGTGAAAACCAGGCGTTTTGGGGTACTGTCTTATGTAATTTTGATGTTCAATAAGTACTGATCCTCAGCCTAATTTGAATGAATGATTTTTGATTTTGAACTTTTAATATACTGAAAACACAGACTAACCTAAAAAAAAATTTGATAAAGAAGCAACCGCCTCAAGTTATACCATAATTTTAAATGGTCACTTAGTAGCACATGCAATTATTCACACAAGGTAGCAAAATACACGTGCACTTGATGCATGCCACAAATCCAGACTCTGGCTTCTACTGATAAATTCTAGATAGAAAAAAAACCCAATAACACTGCCCGACACGGGAATCGGACTCAGCGGGGTAATTGCATAACAACAAATCCAGACTCTGGACTTCTACTGATAAATTCTAGATGGAAAAACCCAATAACAATGCCCGAGCCGGGAATCGGACTCAGTGGGGTAATTGCATAACAACAAATCCAGACTCTGGGCTTCTACTGATAAATTCTGGATGGAAAACCCAATAACACTGCCCAACCCGGGAATCGGACTCAGCGGGGTAATTGCATAACAACAAATCCAGACTCTGGGCTGCTACTGATAAATTCTAAATGGAAAAACCCAATAACACTGCCCGACCCGGGAATCGGACTCAACGGGGTAATTGCATAACAACAAATGCAGACTCTGGGCTGCTACTGATAAATTCTAAATGGAAAAACGCAATAACACTGCCCGACCCGGGAATTGGACTCAGCGGAGTAATTGCATAATACACTTTCATTTTGACAGTTTAACAACATTCATTTCGTTATTTACGTTGTTCAGCCTACAAAGTTTTTGAAGCTATCAAGCAGGAATTAGCAATGAAATTCAAATTCATTCAGATTGTGATTGAAAGTGTGTTACGCAATTAGGGTGCTTGATGTCAGTATATTATTTATTATCGTAGTGAATAGTTGTATACCTATTGTTAGGGGTGGTGCTGCAGGGAGCAACTGGTTGGTGGTTTGTCGCAACGAAAATACGGGTGAACTTTGAAAACACGTTTATTGAGTTTTTATA
Source organism: Omphaloscelis lunosa (assembly GCA_916610215.1). Taxonomy (NCBI): domain Eukaryota; kingdom Metazoa; phylum Arthropoda; class Insecta; order Lepidoptera; family Noctuidae; genus Omphaloscelis; species Omphaloscelis lunosa. The sequence goes on along the minus strand of OU744261.1, from coordinate 14,200,509 downwards.
AGAAGAAAAAGATGGCCGCGTGCGCAAAAATTATATATTCGGGCGTGCGCATCGATTAACATTCGGAGGCAGACTGGCGGGGGGTCTATAGTGTGACAAGCGTACCCGCCTCTTAACTAGGGTTGTTGTCTTACAATTTTTTAAATTCTATTATTATTCTACTTCGTATACGGTCACTTCTTAACACGACTCAATTTATATAATAATAATAATACCATTTATTTCAAGCGACACAGGCCCATAGAAAAATACCTTAACCTAAACATACACACGCATACATACATACATGAAACACACACACACACATATCACATCACACATTACAGACACACTATTTGTCATTACATTTACGATCGCTATTAGCAAGTGGCGGTGACAACCTCCGATCATTAAAAAAAAAACATTGCAGAAAAACTTCTCGACAAAATCAACAACAAAAACTAACACAAAAAAATACGACTATGCCATAAAAAAATCTACATAAAAAGAAAAGAAAAGCATACGCAGTCGAAAAATATACTTTCCCTTACTAAGTTATATTGGAAGAAACTCGAAAACTTATAAAATATGGGTGAAGTTGGTGATACGATGGATGAAGGTGTAATGTATTGCGGAAAGCAGAAATGGCAAAGAAAGGAGAATATATTATAAACTGCTGAATGTGTATCCATGTTGGGGAGCTCATACAGGATGTTGATAAGATTTCTATAAGAAATGCTTCAAGTATAAATAACCCGAAGTAGTCGTTACGATATTATACCTTCAAGATTTTGCAAGGTGTTCAGTCATTTTCAAAAAAGTATTTCGAATATTTCGAACCATAATCACCATTCTGGTTTGATTTTAGTAATACATTAAAAGAAACCATTAATTCCAGGTTTTTTCATGAATCGTCATTCTGTGTTAGATAGAAGAAAAATAGTGACAAGGTGGACCTGAAATGAAGGTATTCCATTTAGAGCACTGATTTCAATAGCACTTGTGCGAACTGCACCTGACCACTTCCACTAACCGCACTGAAACAAAATTTTGATAAGTGCGATTCGGTGGAACAGTTTATCAATATTATTTTCAGTCCCCGAACGGCACCTACCTAAAATATTTGATTAGTGAATGGTTTCCGCAAGGCTTACGACTCTTTTCAACTAAATAATAATAAAAACAAATGAAATCTCATTACGTCAGCAAACTACATCGCTCAATATCCCACAAGATTTACCATCCATTTAATCATAATAGATTTTATTTCTTCCCAACAATTGTTGCATCAGCATTTCTGCCTTTATTATAACCAGTTTCGCTAAGTAAACATTTTCCTACCTTAAAAGAACAAAGGAAATACCATGTGATATGGTCCATTTGTGTTTCGGCTATCTTCGTCACAGATCGGCAATTGTCCCGAAAGGCTCTGGGGACTGGTTGGCTGAATCGTGGCAAATGCAAGAATTGCTCCGATAATGGGCCCTATAAATTGTGACCTCTATCAGTGGTGTTTTGTTCAATGTCATTTTTAGAATGTTTAACATGTGATGGTAAATGGGTTTAGGGGTAATTGAATAGAAAAAAGGTGCTGAAAAGGATGGGTTTATTTATTGTGGCACAGTGTTACCGATTTTTTTATTGCAAATGGCAATGTGATTTGACGTGGAATGGGGTGAGTCATAAAGGATCAAAATGGTAATACTAGCTGTAACCACGGCTAGTGTGGTGGGTGAAATGAAAGAAAAAATTCGTATGCGGTCGGGGAACCCCCGTCAGGAACTAAATTCCTTACGCGATACTCGCACGCACACACAAACTCGTATACAATGTGTAAAAAAACCCTGTCCGATCCGTGAGGGTGTTGTTAGGTATAGTACTGAGAGCCAATTTAAGTGGTAATTTTCAAAAAATAAGAAAAAAAAAAATACGCCACATTTTTTTCAATGGGGTAATTTACCGGGTTATTACATGGGGCGCGGGCGGCTGTCATCTAGCGGTGTCTACAAGTCATAACTTATGAACCCTGTTGGAAACTTTCTAATTTTTAATGGATTTGGGGTAATTTTGGTACTACTCATTTTAAAAGTTTTATTTTATTTTATTACAAATAAAATAAAACTTTTTGGTAATGTTATTGCAGTACCTATGTGCCGCTTTCGTATCTGACAAGGTTTTTTTTCATATTGTATAGTAGAAAGAGACGGAGAGAGAGAGAGAGAAAGTCCCATGGAGGGGCTTTAATACTTGCTATAAAGGCTTTTCCTTACGTGATGATTTCTACCGGTCAATTTCTACCGCAAGTCACGATAAGGAACTCTGGTCCAAAAAACGTCCTAAGTTGTACCTAGGTATGAGTCACTAACTTCTAACGAGATTGCCCTTATTTCCTAGACAGATAGTTAGATCAATATGTCCGATGCAGCTGTTCTACAGATTCTCAAAACTGGGATTGTTCTAGATCCAATAACACTCTCAAAGCAAAAGGTCAAGGCTATTTCTATCGTAGCCAGAACTTACGAAAATCTAACCTTTAAACAATTGAAAAAATTCAAAATTCAAAAGTTATTTATTCAAACTAGGCTTAGAATCAGCACATTTCGAACGTCAAAATTACATAAGACAGTCCCTCAAAACGCCCAACTTTTTTTTTTTTGGTCTTGGAAATTATCAAATAACTTCTCCCGCTCTGGGCGGAGCGGGAGGGCGTGTCAGACTCTTACTGACTAAAACCCACCCATGTTCCTTCGGTTGCCCTGTTGCCGAGGGCTATCAACCTTTCGGATTTCTTCGCACCCCCGGCAGGCATCAGCCCTAACGGACCCCGTCAATTCTGCTGACATCTCTTTCAGGTGCGCGTGGAACACAACGCGCCGTCGACTCGGGCCTGGTCCTTATCGGACGGTGAGCTACCCATTGCTCACCGTCCGCAAGCCCGCGCCTATGGTGGCCGGAAATCGGCTTGCGATTCCCGACGCCCTGGGCGTCTCCTCCTGCGGCGGCTAGGGGCGCGAGGGCGCAAATTTTGCCTCTCCCTCACGCGTTACGCCTCCTCTTTCGCGAGCATTACCGCTTCGCAGAAGGAGGTGACGGCCTCCCATTTCCTCTCGCTCCGTACCATGGCCTGAACCAGGGCCAAACGCGAGAGATCACCGCTGCCACCGCCGCCGATCGCCTCCACAAAACGCCCACTCTTCACCACTTCCTAGTGCCTTAAGCTGGGAAGAAGAAGTGGCGCAACAAACTTCCCAGCAGCAGGCAGTCTGTTCAAGTTAGAAATGATTCTATACAATAGTATGCAAAATAATTTACATATGCTGCACAAAAAATAATTTAAATGCACATGCCAATATACCAACCAAAAACATCGAGAATTGTACTCAAGCAGAAATAAAATAAAAAAAACTAAACGTAAACAGAACTAAATATCTAAATAAAGCCTCCAGGCATAAACGGCGTGCCCGCTTATATAAAGCAAATGAAAACCTTCCTTAAATAATCTTTTTCATGTAATTCTCAAATCCTCCGGAATAACACGAAAGGATAAGCACAGTACGTAGCGTCAAAATACGTATAATTACTTGTGAAGAAGCCTGGCAGATGGTGCCGCAAGTTTCTCATGCAGCCCACGGCTTCCAAACGAAAAAGTTTGGTGTTCGGATGAGACTCATAGCATAAAGAGTTCAACTATTTTTGAGTGGCGATATTTTTGACCAAATATGTTATGTTAGTTCGATTTTTGAATTGATTGGCGTGATTTATTTGTTTCTTTTTTGGTAGAACTATTTTATTTAATTGAGACTTTTTCAGTTGTGACACTGTACACGATAATGACTGAAGTTGAAGTTTTAAAATTACCTTCCTGCATTGAAGAAGTGGGGACATAATGTTGGTCCGTCCGCTTTATGAGAAGGGACCTACAGGCTTATACAGGAAATGGCCACTATGGAAAAAAAGAAGAAAATAAATATCGTATCGCCATTAGTGCCATTCTTGGGACATAATTAAATGTCTTTAGAGCATAGTATCGTCTGTTCCCGGTGTTTTAGGTCTTTCTTAGAAACTGGCTACTGCCCGCTACTTCTTCCATGTGAAATTTATAGTTTTGTTATAAAATATCTCATGACACTTGGCAATACTGTAGCGTCCCATTAGTGAAAGAATTTTTGGAATCTGATCAGGAGTTCCGAAGATTAAAATATAAGCTCACAAATTGTATCTCTATATAAGTGTAGTTATTGTAGATTTATCGATTATAAGCACAATGCCTGCTCAAATTTGGATGAGGTCATGAATATAAGGATACTAGTAACAGTTAAGCCCAAGCGGCCTAAGCTCTAATTTTCGTCACCAAACTTGTTGCCACCCGGTCAGAACTTCTAACACCAAAAAAAAAAAACCTGTGTTATGGCGTTATGGTTTGTAAAAATCTGGAAGCTGTCTATGAGTCTTTTATAATGGATATGTCAGGTACCTACTGTGTTCATAGCCACCTTTTGTTTTTAAACGAAGCGGTGACAAGTCAGGAAGTCGCGCGGATGCAACGCGTGGTGTCGGTCGGTTTGCACAATCATTTTTTTAATAATGGTTTTATACGGATGTTTGTTATTGTGGGTTGTGTTTTTTTAGACTGTTGGTTACTTGTCTACTGTCAGCCAGTGACCTACAACTATAATGTTGGGGTCAGAAGGTTTAGTGAAATGATATACGAATTGTAGAAATAATTGTTCTATTTTATTCATTGGAATCCTGCCTTATATTATATTTTTGATTTTACAAATTGCCTCTATGCTAAACACACAAATATCTAATCAACCAATAGGAGAACACCAATTTACTTTAATTTATAAAACTTAAAACTAACGTTCTACAATGTTCGGGAAGCCATCTCACTCTAGCAAGCGCGCAACGTATAGCGTCGTCTGTACTAATACTATAAATATTATCGTCGCCAGCGCAGCTGCTCACAGCCGACAACCTCCTAGGTTGACCTGCAAGATGCCATTTATAAAAAAAAAAAAACGCGCAAAACGTATTTGCTTACGAGACCGGCATGTCGTCGGTTCGCGCGGCGAATGTTTATGCGGGTGCTGGCGTATGTGGATACGTGAGTCCCACAATATAATAAAAAAAAAATGAAATGCTGCTCAGTGGTGAGCACATCACTTCAGAACGGCTAAACTGATTTAGCAAATTTAAGGTGCATTTTTATAGGAATTTTGTATGAATTATTAAAGGATAAGACAACATCTGTCGAAAGGAGAAAACACAATACTTACTCTTCTTGCTACTCTTAGTTTTTGAGTTAATCTCCTGTCAAAGACAACTAAGTACTGCAATAAAATTAGTTACTATGTTGCCTATGACCGATGATACTGAAACGTGGTCACTCACAATGGGCCTTATCAGAAGGCTAAAAGTCACCCAAAGGGCAATGGAGAGGGTTTGTAGTTTCCCTACGTGATCGAATCAGAAATGAAGAGATCCGCAGAAACACCAAGGTAACCGACATAGCCCCAAGAAATGCCAAACTTAAGTGGCAATGGGTAGGGCACATTACTCACGGAAAGGATGGCCGATGGGGCTGAAAGGTTCTGGAGTGGCGACCGCGTACCGGAAGACGTAGCGTTGGAAGTCCTCCCACAAGATGACCTTGAGATATAAATAATTGAGAGAATTGAAAATATTTGAGATCCTCGCAATAAGTTCTTTCATTTGATATGTCACATGGTAAAGTTTGCAAAACTTTTATTTTTACTTTCTTGTTTGTCCCCCAAAAGTGATCCCCATATTCAAAATTCATTTATTTACGTTACACGTCCTTGATTGGTTCGCAGAAATACATATGTGTACCAAATTTCAACTTAATCGGTCTATTAGATTTGGAGCAAATTGGCTGTGACAGACGGACAAACAGACAGACAGCCCGACAGACTGACACACAAGTGATCCTATAAGGGTTCCGCTTTTTCCTTTTGAGATACGGAATCTTAAAAAGAGCGAGCCTTACAGTAGTCGCATAATTATGATGTGTAACATCTGACATCTTGGCTGACAGTACCAACCAATCGCAAAATGGTTTGGTACTGTCTGACGGCCAACTCTAGCACAGCGCGGGCTCATTGGTCATATCAAATAGTGCGCGCTTTCCCGGGTTCCCGTTACATACTTCCGTCCCTTTTCACGAAATTACTCCCACTGATGGCAGGAAAGCGAGAGGAAAGATGCTATACATCAAAAATACTAAGGTACAAAATATCGCCTTTTCTTTTATATAGTTTTATTCACAAATCTTCAAAATCAGCCATTACATTATAATACAATGCGGCTCACTCGGAAATACTAGAACATTACCAGGTTACATGAAACACGGATTTATTCAAAATGGCTTTATTACCACGCCACGGGGATTATAAGCTTCCAAAACTAAGCATTAAGACCACAATCGGTATGCGAACAAAGTGATCCTCAACCAAAATGGAAAACCACAAAACAAAACTCTTTACACCATTCATTGCGCGAGTCCTTCGACGTTAACCAAAGACGTGTGATTAAAAGAACGCAATGGAACGTAGAATTAAATTTTAAATTTCGAACGTCCGTCTCGAGGTAGGAGCGCAGGCGTTTGTTTCTCGACTGTTTATTTTTAAGCTATTACATAAGATTTATAACCAGTAGTACCATTATCTTTGCCGAAACAACAAAGTTCGGTCTTGCAAAAGAATGTTACAAAAGCACTGGCCATTTGTTCGTTGAGATCCTTTCCGCTAATACTGCTTGAATGTTGACTGGATTTTTCGCGTGAAAATAAATAAAGTTTTAAGTTTAAAGTTCAGCTTCGAGGTGGATGTTGACTTTTATAAATAATTTTAAGCGTCTTCTTCCTGTAGTTTCATTTGATAAATTTTCGTTTCATTTTTCTCGTAAACTGTCACTGTTTTTGTTTAATTCTAGTTTTGAACGTAACTCCAAGCAGTTTTGTATCCATGTACTTAATTTTACAGAATATAACAAAACATTTCATCCTGATTAGAAGATGGGTTCTCATAACTTTTCGATTTCCTTCCATTTACGCGAAGACAATTCTACTGAGGGAGCAAGAACAAGAATCGAACGACCAAAACTAATAATAACAATTATAACTTATTTCGACTCTAATCACGTGACATTACGTCTAAAATCGTGTAATTCCTGCCTATGTTTGACTAAACACGAATCGAGTAACAAGAAAACTTTATATTGTTTGATAAATTTTGCCAATGTGACTTGGATGTTGAGTTGTACTGCTTCTGCTACCTACTTAAAATGTTGTAAAACTCTTGTCAATTTTCGAACCCGACTCCACAAAACGAATTTCGAACAAAGCACGTTGGAAAATACCATCACAAAGTAGCATCAACAGAAAAAGAACACATCGCTTCAGCCCCAGCATACATTCAATTGAACTTTCTGAACCAGGCATTAGCGAAACAGCGTGCCCTGATGTACAGGTTAACAAAGAATTAAATTCTGAATCCTCTTTCCTAGGTACACTGTCTAATTACGAGACTGTCGCCCGCACACGGCTTTTACCCTAAACTTTTGCTTTTGCACTAACATCCTGAACAGCTGTGGTGCTGTGCCGAGTAAATTTACTTGAATTTCAACCCAAAAGCATATACCCTTCCCTCTCTTTTGCATACAGGTGGAAAGGGATAGGTGGTGCGGTAAGAATCGGTACAAAGTGCAGGGAAACAGTTTAAATTGAAAACGCTACCCGGTGTAGCAGTGGACATGATTGGTTTGTTACGCAAATTGTTTTTGTTTATACGTTTCTGAATAATTGTGTGAAATACCAGGTGCTTTTATTTTCCTATTGTGTTCTTTGAAAATGCTTTTGTGGATTTACTTGATATTTGATCATTTTTAAACGAAATTCTTTTTTCCATGTAGCGTTAGCATTAAGTATGTAAAATATGAGGCTCAATAGAAGAGCAATCTCAATATAGGAGCAATAGTTTTTCAAATATTGAACGGCTTTAGACCCACATTCGGCATGTCTCATTGTCCCACAATCACGTCTAGGAACAAAAAAGATTAGAATTAATAACCAAACACTGATCACATTCTTCTCTACAACACTTCCTTTATAATTTATCACCTTTAATAACATCAAACTAAAGAAAAATCTGCTCATAAAATTTATATTTCAAGTCCACTTTCAAGTCGGCGTACAAAAAGCACTGTACAGTAATTTTAACTTTACATAAGTAAAAAGGGGTAACTTGTTAACATTGAAGAGGCTGAAGTTCCATACATGTTGGCTACCAGTGCTAATTAGGAAACTTACTATCTAGGTCAAAGTGGACAAAGCAAATGAGTTTTACGGAGTAACATTTTTATGTATTTTTTTTCGCTTCACTAGTGACGGAACTTTGCAACAGAATGGCATATTCGTATTATGAACAATTATTATAGTGAAGTCGCATGGAACATCACTAAAGAAAAAACTTTTTTTCAGTAGTTTTTTTTTTAAACAAGTTTCTTGCTTTTGGATAAAAGTGTTGTTAGAGGTAATAAAAGTATTACTGATGCTTTCCATGGAACATAATATGAAATGTGACCTTTTGAAAACCTTAGGGAAATCAAGCTTGCGCAGTGTAATGTTACTTCGGCGTTGACATCTGACATTCTTGATGAAGATACAGTAAGTTCACTGCTGGACGGACATTAATAGTGTCTTTGTAGAACTACAAAAATTAATGTATATTGGTTTAATTGATTTGTGTGCAAATAAAATTACTTAAAAATTTTTGGTACATTTGAACTGCAATCACAGCTTTTCATCTGTGATTAGTTTATTGATACTAATCTGACCTCCACAACGAAGTAACTGGGTAATACCCCTAACCTCTGGTAAGACTGGTTGTCAGACTTTCGGGCTTCCGACGACCTGTAACGACTGCCAAAAAGGAGACAAGGAGGAGTCTCGGTATCTTAAAATGGTCACCCATCCATGGGTCAACCCCAGCAAACATAGCTTAACTTGATGGATCCACCCATGCGACTGTTATTACTTAGCCGAGCTTTTCTAAGCCACGCTCTCATAAAACATCAAGAATATCATTTAAATCAAACTCCTATTTTAAAGGCTACATATCGCTTGCTATTTTAAACCAAATTACCTTCCCTATTCCTCGCTTTAAAAGGTTCACTTTTAAATGCTTTTCGAACTAATATTTTTATTTGCGTTTGTCTCAGATTTGTTCTAAGAGTAGAACAAATAGTTACTGTTACTGAAACAAAGGTACAGTGTAGTTCGGAAGTTCGTCAAGTAAATGATAAAGTACGACTGGGACGTTGAAAGCTGTATGTATCTTGTTTTGTTTATGTAGTAGTTTTGTTTTGTTGTGTTTGTGATCTCTTTGAATATTGTCTTTGTTTAATGACATCAAATAAAATATGTATTTTGTACTTATATAGAGGAAATTAACCCAATAAATAATTTGCAGAATAGCATGCGCCTTTCAAGCGAATATTTCGTCTTGATGGATACAAAATATACATCTAAGCAATAAGTTGGTTTAAATTGGAGATCTCTCAAACGAATCAAAACTCCAATTTATATGCTGGGGACTCACGCTTCTGATACTTCACTCCCCTCCAGAGACCGGAGGTCGATAGTGGGCTGAATCTTGCGATGCTTCCCACAGTGCCAGCTGTGTTCCAGTGGGTCGAAACCGGGTGCCACATAGTTCACGGTTAGTCGGAACTGTCTGTGGTGATTGTGGTGTTTCCCAGTGCGTCAGGGTGGCGCTGCGTCATGATCCAGTGAGTTGGATGTGGTACAGCGCCGGGTTGTGGCTGACTGCTGGCCTCGACCAGGAGAGGGTAGAATAGGCACTGCTTGTGAGACCGGCCGAAAGTGCAGGTGCTGTGCCAAGGTTGCTGAGGGTGATGAACAGGAATGCGCGTTCGCTGCATGCTGGTGGTCAGGATTCCTGTTGAAGCCGTGGGTGCTGGCAGTGTGACTCGCGTCACGAAAGCTTGCGGGAGTGATGATGATGATGACATCACGCTAAAGTATTTGCACGAAGGCTGCGTTGACGTTCATACTCGGGGTCACCAATTTGTAGTATAAGGAACAGAGTGTAAAAAGTTCACTCATCCACCATAGAAAAGGGGGGATCCTCCGACCAGATGGGTGTTGTGTCTGGCGGGCAACTGCCCGACGGTTGATGTCAGAATGTTGTATATGTATATGTCGATAGCGCGGTAAACTCTAATTGCGCGATGCAGGATTTGTGTGACGTCATGTCTATGATGCGTAGTTCGTATGTGGTGGTGTAACAGTTATATTATATTGTTAGTATGAACTTAAAAACTATGTTAGTACCTTATATCCAATAGAGACTTGGTCCTCTGGGTGAGGCTCCACACCAGTGGGCTGTCTAACTTATCGCCTATTACATTCAAGATGCTGTTACTGCTCCCACGCAATCTGCTTAGCAGTGAGGCTGTCTTTTTGCGCCAGGTGGCATCAAAGCCGTCTGTGCGCGGCTCAGCGAATATTGTTGATGCACTGCAGAAGCGTGGCAGACGTAACAGCGCCCTGAAGGCATTGTTAAACTGGATGCGTAGAGAGTTGTAAGCCCTTTGGGTATATCTGAACCACAGGCTCGCTAAGTATAGAGATATGCAATACGCTTTGAGTAAAGTCACTCCCACCGCGTCTGTACATCGAGCGAACTTGCGGGCCAGCATATTCGCCCGGACTGACAATGCCCTGCGCTCCCTCTCCACGTGTACATCATCTCCAAGATTTTCGGTAACCACATGCCCAAGATACTTGAATTGGTATACTCGATTACGAGCAATACCATTGAGTAACACTGGTGGAACAACAGTTGGGCACTTTGTACCCGTCCAGCCCATCCCATCCTTGATGTCCTCTCTCCGGTTGACGCCCTAAGCCAAGGTTCGTACCCTACAGGGGGTGCCCTTAGCAAGCGTTCACCTAGTTTTAATTAGCATAGTTGAATAACCCCTGGCTGGAGGTTTTAAGTGTAGTAGCTTAAGGCACCCACAGGAAAGCCCGGTTAAGTAGTCATGATCTCAGAGGTAAACTACGAGACGCCCTAGCTAAAAAAAAAAATCTTTTTACCCGTCTTGAAGATCATGCACTCTAATTTTTTACATTATAACTCAGACCGTGTGTGGCCGCATACTTTTCACTTATGTTGATAATATGAAACTAAATATTTGTATATTATACTAGTGGTTTTTTTAAGCAGTATTCAGAATGACAACGACACTGCGACAGGACTTATGTACGTAAAACAACTTCGTAAGGTAAATCAATGAAGGAGTATTTTAAATTCGTCTTTTCTGTGTTATAAAAGTAAATCATGGCCGGCTTTAAGTGCTGGTCCTAAAACTGTGCATTTTATATTTCACTTTATTTTATTACCACAACCACAGAATAGTACAGAAGGCGCACTCCGTATTTTATTTGTGAAGCTTAAAGTAGGCGGCGGGCTCGTCTTGTTGGGCCAATTCAGTGAAAGTAACGTATTCAGAAGATATAAGAGTTACGACCTGTGTAGACAGGCGCGACGCGACGGTGCGACGCGACTCTAACAATACAACTTCTAAGAAAACTTCACAGTAGAACAAATATCGGTGTCGCGACGCGCCAGTCTACACTTTACGCAATAGAAAGAGAGGCCACTTCTAGGTGAATATAACTGTAGGTAATTAGCGCTGTGCGACCTAAAATGCAGATTATTGTGTCACAGCAAGAGTCGCTTTTCATTTAAATATTTTTGCGGAGTGAATCTTCGGTACGCTATTCTGTGCGAATACGGGATTTTTCTGTCTGTGCAAACATAAAAACGGGAAGTTAACTTTTGAGGTGGACGATGTCGAAGGACATAGGTGTTTTTGTCGAAAAGAAGTATTCATTTTGTTTCGACTGAAATAAGTTTATTCTTCAAATATTGAAAACCTTCTAGGTAAATAATAAAAAAAGTACACCAGGGAACTGCAAACAGTTTAAACCTTTCTTTGTGTACCTATTGCAAAGCTTAAATCCGGGAAAAATGAAAAGCAACATAAAATTATACAAAATTCATTACGTGAGACACAAAGAGTAGAGGTAGGTACATAGACAGAAAGAGTAGAGGTAGGTACTGCTTACCTCTACTCTTTCTTTTCCGTAGTGAGACAAAAACCCGAAAAGTTCATTAATGGAACCGCCATTAATCGCCGGCTACGTGCCTATTGAAGACTAGTAAAGATCGAATTACATGAAAAAACAAAAGAAAATGAGCAAATACAATATAATTCTATGATTCTTTCTTATGCAGTCATCTTTTGTCTTTACAGCCGATTCCCAGTCATCTTTATTTTACACTCCATAATCATAACCATGTATCTACCATGTTTTCGTTTCTTTACGTTTACAACGAGTGTTATAGCCAATCCTGGGTTTTAGGTACCGTGTTATACGTTTATTCAAAACGTCTTTTTGGTAACGCTCGTGTTTTGAGGTAATTGGAAGTAAGAAAGCAGTTATTTGATTGGTAACAGAATTCCTTGGTGATATAGTATTTGGAGTTTAAAAGAGACAATGACTTGTGTGTTTGTTCGGTCTTTCTTCTCAGTATAATAGTCAAATAGGTCATGGTGTCTGAAAGAGGAGAGGATGTATTGGTGTGTGATGTGAAAATTAATGGTAAGGGTGTGGAGAAAGTGCTTTTGTATATTGGGGAGTCTGTTTACAAGGGATGGGAAGATTGATGGAGATGTCGAAAGGAGAGTAAATGCGGGAAATAAAGTGAATGGTGCAATTGTGACCAGCCAGTTGATGTCCAAAAAGGCTCGACTGGCTGTTTACAATGGTGTGCTGGTGGCTCACGCTTATGTATAGAAGTGAATGTTAGGTGTGGCAAAAGAAGCATGAAAGTAGAATAAATGCTGTGGAAATGCGTTCTTTGCGAAGCATGTGTAGTCTGACTATGAATGAGAGGCTGAGGAATGATGTGATAATACAGCGGTATGATTTAAATGAAGTTGTAGTGACAAAAATTGAAAAGAGTATGCTGAGATGGTTTGGTCATGTTGAGAGGATGGATGAAAGGTGACTAACAAAATGTATTTACAAGGCAGATGTGAAGGCAAAGGCCGGACAGGGACCATATACTGACCTTATTGGTGATGTTCTTCGGAAAGGCCAGGTGCGTAGTACTTGCAACCGGCGTACGTGTATGACCAGATGTATGAAAGTAAACGAGGCAAAAGGAGTATAACGGATCGTAGAAGGGGTCGTTCTGTAGTTTCTGCCTACCGCCATGGGAAGAAGGCGTGAGTTTATGTATGTATGTATGAAACACTAGAACTTATTTATTTTTACAAACATAATTAATTTTTGAACTGTTTGTATAAACCTATTCACAGAAATAAAATCTATCATCTTCTCTAATTTAACATTAAAACTACCTACATCACAATCAAATAGTACAATAAAATCTAATACCAATCACATTATATACCCAGCTACTTCTCCATTTGTTACTAAATGTATTAGAATATTCAATAAACCACACTATGGCACCGTTCCAATGCTACTGATAACTCAGTTGTTCCTAATCTGTAAACCAGAACACGATTTTCTCATCACAACCTATAGATAAACCTTGGGATAGAATAATCTGGTCGTGGTAGAACCTTATAGTTAGTTCCTGTTTGAATGGAGTGCTCCGATTTTGTCTGCGATAGTCTCATTATTACCTTCTTCACTAAAAATAAAGCTGAAGAGTTTCTATCTCTGGAACTACCAGTAGGATTTGAAAAAATCTTTTTGCATTTGATACCCTAATTCTTGCAGAAGGCTACTTAATATCACGCTAGGACCCTTAGGAGCCGAGCATTAAGAAAAAAGTCAGAAAGAACGCGAAGCAAAAACGAAGTAAAAGCGCGAGCGGGTGATGCGATACGATGGGGTAGGTCTGGAGAACAAAAATATTCCAAATAACGCTGAAAATACAATCAATATAATAGAACAAAATTTTATACTACAATTTTGTTTTTATAAAAAAAAGAACATAATGATTGATGTAACATCGCCTAGAGTTTAACACGCTCTAAAAAGGTTAGAAAACGTAGGTATAGAAAAGTGTTAGAACCCTTTGGGATTCTTAGTTCAAAATGGCAAAAAACTGTTTCTTACGGAGCTATTATTCTTTCAGCCTGTCAGTCGCCATTCTCCTTACATCCCCTAAGGTAAGAAGCTAAAGTTTTAGAATAAAAAACGTTGTACAGTGTTAGGAACGTGTACACTGCATATGTTCTTGAAACTTAGTGTTTCTACATTGCAAACAATAACTTTTTGGGTAGGCAATTTAAGTGAAAGTTTTAGGCGTTTTGTGAAAACTTTGAAAAGTGCATTTACTTATTGTTTATTTTGTAAAGTGATTCAAATGCTTTTTTTGTATTGTTTTACATACTTGATTGTTTATTCAAATGTGGTTTTCTGCTTTTATCTTTAACAAATGTACAAAAAAATGTACTCTAAGTAGAATTAGACAGATAACTAAAAATAGTGGTAGTATAATATTTGATTTCCTAATTCTTTCATCTGGCCGTTTTTTTATTTGGTAGATAGATACCGCAGTAGGCCGTATGTTACTGGTATCAAAACTAGTGTAAACTGGCCTCTTATTCTATTGAAACTCCGTGTAAGTGCTCGGCAACACAACGCCGTCGCCGCGCCGCCACCGCGACGCGGAACCATGTAGACTGAGCCGCCGCCGCGCCGCCGCCACGCCGTCGCCGCTTAATTTTGCCATATCACTCTAATCCGTGGCGGCGATACGGCAGCGAGGTGGCGACCTTGCATATACACAGCTGAGTCAAAGTATTACCACCTACGTTCGGTCGACTGTACTAATGTAGTCACAGTTAAGAGCGTGAATTCTGAAAGTTAACAACATCGTCGCAAATAGCCGTCAAATATTTACCTGCTTTGATTAATTTGGCAATATTACTGTACAGAAATATGAAATATCGCTAACTACTGAACTAGAATATTAATAATGAATTGAAATTATAACACTGAATTTGATGTTGTAATCATTTTAGGTGTAAAAAAGGCATTTGGAAAGTTTCCAACTTTTTTTTTTTTACCTCTAAAACTAAATATTCGGTGTTACGATATTAATTATTGCATTTCATAATCAATATTTTAGTTCACTAATTAGCGATATTTCATATTTCCATACAGTAATATTGCCAAATTAATCAAAACAGCGAAATATTTGACTTCTATTTGCGACGTTGCCCTCTTTCAAAATGAATGCTCTTAAACATAATATAGTAATAGGCTTTAAAAATATTAATCGACAAAATCAGACAGCTAACGCAAAAATAACAAAATAAGAAATATCTACGGGCCCAAAAAAGAACATACCACCTGAATTCGTATCGCAAGTAAGCAGTTTGACAGTTGAACATAAACGTTGAACAGTTGCTAACTGTTTAGTTCTGAACAAAAACCTAACTGACTGTAACTAGATTCAATTACTATTTATTAATAGTCAAATAATAGTGTACTAGTGGTTTTAGTAATAGATTTTTGTTTTTGTATGTTAGGTTCGGTTTGTGCACCAAGTAAAAAAGTCACTTATGAATTACGTGATTTATAGTTGTTTGTTATTATATTTTAACACACTTCAGGCTTATTCATAAATTGTAGGTACTTAAATGTATGACTAAATTTAAGGTTATGTATAATTCAACCGCCTCGTTGGTCTAGTGGTCGCAAGCGCTACTACTAAGTATGAGGTCCTGGGTTCGATTCCCGGGTCGAGAAAAATGTTATTGGGTTTTTCTATCTGAAATTTCTCAGTAGCAGCTCGGAGTCTGGATTTGTGCCCGGTTGATGGCAATAGGCTCGCCCCCTATTACATGGGACTTAAACATAACTGGCGAAATGTGGGTGTGCCTGCTACAGGGACACCTCTGCCCAACCCTTCGGGGAAACAAGGCGTGATGTTATGTTTATGTTTGTATAATTCAATTTCTAATTCAAATTCAAATAATAATGTGGTGAATGTACGTATCATAATTTCGCGTAGTGTGCCAGGGAGTTAGTTATTACGATCATGACGGTTTCCATCCCACTTCCTACTATTTAATTTAATTTAATCCTATCCTATATTCATATATAATATAATATAACATACTATTATAACATTATTTATATTTAAATAAATATAATAAATGTGAAAATTTTTGAGAATGGATAGATGGACGTTTGTTTTTTTTAGCTTTTTCACGCGAAAACTACTCAACAGATTTGGATAAAATTTGGCACATAGATAGTTTATAAACTGGATTTATACATAAGATACTTTTTATCCCCATACTTTCACGGGATCAAGACTTATGCGGGTCAAACCGCTGGGCGCTGCTAGTACCACAATAAATATGATCTGAGTATAAAAACGACGAAGTATGAGAGACTTGAGATTTCTTGTACTGTACACATTTCCAACACTGTTGTTAACTTCCTAATGTAATTATTTAAACTACCCCTTTTACATTTTTATTACCTATTCTAGGTACTGTTTTACACGGAGTAATAAAACTGTTCACGGTGCTATGTTAGTCCTTAGGTAGACATAAAACACTATGCTAGACATTGCGATGTCTTGTCGCGTGACTCTGCGGCTAACTGTTATAATGACAATTTGATATGGTCGTGGATTTCTACGAAGGTGTTGTAAAGAGTTATTCCTAGAAAATTTGTATTTTCTTTTTCTGCCAATAATACATATTTTATGAATGAAAACGAGCAGCTGCCTGCGGATTCGCCCGCGTGTGCCCGTATTCTTTTTCTAAAATAAACAAGTCTAAATTACTTCTTATAATATCAGCTATCCACTGCCTCGTTGGTCTAGTGGTCGCAAGCGCTACTGCTGACCATGAGGTCCTGGGTTCGATTCCCGGGTCGGGCAAAGCGTTATTGGGTTTTCCATCTGGAATATCTCAGTAACAGCCCGGAGACTGGATTTGTGCCCGGTTGATGGCAATAGGCTTGCCCCCTATTACATGGGACTTAAACATAACTGGCGAAATGTGGGTGTACTATAGGTACACCTCTGCTTAACCCTTCGGGGATTACAGGCGTGATGTTATGTTAATATCAGCTATCTGTCACTGAAAGTTCCGTCAAAATCGGCCCAGACGTTTTGGAGATTAGCCGGAACAAACAGACAGACAGACAGACAAAAAAACTCATATGAATTTTGTAAAAAGCTGTTATTTTGACATTACAAATAAACACTTCAATTTTATTTATTTGTATGTATGTGTATTGTATAAATAGGTTTGGCTCCTATTAGATGAAACTTAAACGTAAGGAATCGGCGAAGTATGGAGGACCTCTGCATATCTTCTGTATACAGGTGTGGTGTTTTGTCATGTCTAGTACCATGCAGAATTGTTGTCGTAGAGTATAAACTCGATTGCTACTGCAATGAGGCTTCTCAAAGTGGCTCAGTATTTTCAGTTTGAGTGTATGCGAACAAAATAAAAGTGGTAACACTCCGGAAGTGCCGACAGAAGTGAAAACTTGAACAAGATCGCCTTGGTGGAAGAAAAATACTTGCATAGAATATTGATCCGTAACATCATATAAATAAAGAGCACAATCGCGTTTACAAAAATGAGGTGTCGTCATGGTGTCGCGAAATCAATGGTTTAGTCCCATCTCAAAAATGCCCAAGTTTTCACTTCAAAAAACATGAAAAAGTGTTAATTTTCTGAAATATTTTTTTAATAAGATATCTCTGCCAAACTGCAAAGCAGTTTGTTGGCATTCGTAGCTCCTTGCGGCGCTCAAGGCGGCTGCTGTGACGACTTTGATCTGATACACCATCGGCCTTGTTACCCGGACTTTATGTAAGTCCCTGAAGAAACAGTACCTACAATAATTACTGTTGTAACAACGCAACTACTACTTTGGGGTTGTTATGCGGTCTAGAAAGTACTACAGACACAAACAACCTATTTAAAGCACTATTTATGTAAAGACATGTAACTCACCAACATTGTATATTGAAGTCACATACTTAACAACAGTAGTTAGTGAGGCTTAAACCGAGATTAACAGTTGCTCGGGTTGCGAACAAACTGCGTTGCAGTTCTCGAGTTTAATTTACAACTTCATACATGTGTTGCTTTGTACAGAGTTGCTTGTTTGTTTGATAAATTAATGAGGCAATGTAAATGTTTACTTGCAATAATTCACTGAAGTCAATAATTTTATTGTTTACTTTTCTGGTAATTTGGTTTCGGTGCGGTTGTAGTTTTGTTTACGATTTTCATCGTTTTTATTTGCATCGACTATAATGGTTTACTTTTCTGAGTGGGACTCTGTATTAAGGCTCCGATAGACAGGCGCAACGCGTTTTGCTATCGGTTATTAATTAAAATAAGTTTTTATTTTACTTATCTACCTAATTAAAAATATTACAATGTCAAAATCATTACAGTATTAACACATTATTATAATTATTATGTGCACAAAATACACAAAAAAAGAAGGATATCAAAGTTTTTGTAAGAACATCAACAATTAATGGACGGAGTCGCACTACGGCTGCTACGCGTAACGTCCGTTTATGGCCCTATTGTATTTGGAAGAAGCGTTTTTTTGAGAACGATGGCATTATGGCCGTTGACATTTTACGATTAGACGCTCTACGTCCATGAGTCCAGTACAGTCAAAATGCTTGGGCTTAGGCTTGCATGAATTCACGATAGTATTCAATCATTGTGTTATGCTACTAATAAGATTAAAATGAGGTAGATAGATCGTTTATAACCTGGATTAACACATAGGATACTTTTTATTACTAGCGACAGATGCGTGCTGTGCGTTACTTATAGATTCCTAGAAGAATGAGGAATAGTGTGCGCTGGCGCGTGTCAACAGAGATCGCAATATTCGGCGTCCTATTTCCACATTTTATTTCACCGCGGGCAGCGATTGGCGAACAGTCTGACTAAAGCCGCAACTATACTCGCAATAATATTGAGTGTGTGTTGGCGACAAAAAGTATCACCTGATAAATCTGCTCGCCTAGTACCATGCTTCACAAAATGTTAATTTGATCTGTGTTATTCTTTTCTCATCACTGGCAATTTTATCGTTGAGTGTACTTAGGTAGATGGGCTGTAACGCGACTGATCCGAGAAAAAAATGCACCTTCAAAAATACAATAAGGCCATAAATGGACCTTACGCCTAGCGGCCGTAGTGCGACTCCATCAATTAATGGTACTTTTACTGGCTACAAATACTGATTCTTCGTCTATATTATGCTTGCAAATACCATAGGAGCGAGGTATGCAAAATGGCATAGACTAACTAAACGGAAACCTAGAATGTGTGGAGCGTATATTTGCCAATGCCAGTCTTGTGTTGCTCTTAGATCTTGTTGACTAACAAAACATCCTTGAAGCCATTCCTCAACACAACCACCACTAATATAATATTTCAAGACTTGAAAATACAGTTTAAGCGAGACTGAAACAAAATACGACTTATGAAAAATACTACACAAGAAAGAAAGAGACGGTTATAATATTATGACTACCGTGATTGATGCTATCATTTTTACGAAGCACATAAAATGTATCAGGTGCTTCCATAGGGCTCGTATTGGGCTGTTCAAAGATACGTGAGGTCGGAAACGCATCAAAAAATGCTTACCGGGCCGGTATTAAAGGTATTCTGCCCTTTTTCATTTACAAACTAGTGCGGGTCTCTGTTTACCTGAAAACTTGAGATTTCAAATAAAAATAAACTACTGCATGTGAGGAAAATGCCTTTCTTTTTCTTGAGCAATAGGAATTCTATCGTTGCCGCAAATTATTAAGAGAGCCATCATCTCATTTAGCGCCAGCTGCTGATAATCCATGTTTTATAATCAGAAGTGAACCTTATTCTTTTTAGCAATAGGCTAAGTTGACTAAATTCCTAAGAAAGACCAAGTCGGGGTAAAGTCTTAAAAATTTACCTCAATAAGGCACCTGTCCCACCTTCGACGAGGACGTAACAACCTATCAACGAATTTCTCGCATATGAAACGTACAAAAGATTGTAGGTCCCGAGTAAGTAAAAGAGATACATAATAATATTACAATTGATCACTGACTGTTCACACTACCGGCATATACCCGTTCATTGCAGTGAAAAGAGCTATCAAAGTGACACAGCTCAGCGACGCTCGCTTGGCGGGCAGAACACTCACGCTTGGTACATACGCTGAGAGACTCACGCTTGGTACATACGCATACCAGCCAGTAATCGCTCTTCGTTCACGCCCACTCGCTGCCCATAGCTCGCGCACTAGTTTTTAGATGCTAACTGTACTTACTCGCTTCTCGATAATCACCGGCGGCGGTGGGACAGGGTGCCTAAAGATTTTAAGGATACATGAAAAATAAAAGAAAAACAAGAGACGATTCATACGGAGGTGTAGCAATACTCGCGCATAGGTCGATTAAATCTCAGATTTGCCATGATCTACAAATATTTAACCTATCAAAAAAAAAAAATCATCAATATAAATTCATAATTGGCGGAGTAATCGCGTAACAAACGTACGAAAAAAAAAAGATACAGCTGAATTGAGAAACTCCTCCTTTTGGAAGTCGGTTAAAAAGACCGACGAACTGAAAACCTCCTGATTTTTTTAATTCAGTTAAAAATGAGCAAATACAATAGAATGCTATGATTCTTTCTTATTCAGTAGTCTTTTGTCTTTATCGTCGATACCCAGGCATCTTTATTTTACACTACATAACCATAAACATGTATCTACCATGTTTTCGTTTCTTTACGTTTACAACTAGTGTTATAGCCAATTGCAGGTACCGTGTTAAGACTCTTTCAAACAAGCGCGACACGCGACGCGACACAAAGACACCGCTCGTCGCGCGACGGGCGGTATCTTTGTGTCACGTCGCGTGTCGCGCCTGTTTGAAAGAGCCTTTATACGTTTGTTTAAAACGACGTGTTTTTTTTGTAAACTCTAAACTGGGCTTAAGAAAGGAATTATTTTATTGGTCACAGAATTCCTTGGCGATTGTTATTAGTGGTTCCTGTCTGGTTTGTCTATAATCATGTCAACATAAGCTATGTATAATAAAAAATAAAAAGGCAGGTACCGGTACTATTCGGGTGACCACTGAAAATCAGCGCTGAGCTGTGAATCCCCATAGCACAGCATAATGCTGAGTGGAAGCCTTCTTGTCACAGTCATGACGTGCAGCTGCCGACTATTTCTGTTTTGTGCTCGTGATTATATTTAAATCTATTGTCTTCATTTTATTGTTATATTCGAGTAATTATCTTTTTTTTATGTACGTGTTTCTGTGACAAATAAACTTATATTTATTTCTTTTGTTTTTCAGGTTGGTATTGCGAATTGCTAGATAGTCTTCCAGAGCGAATTTCGGCCATGGCGGCCAATCTCAGCAGAGACTGCCCAGGCGGTATTATAAGTGCACAAGTGTATTCGCAAACACAGGTGCTCTTACTCTTCCAGCACACTCATAGTCCGATGGGAAATGCTAGATACGCTTTATATAACAGTCATAATTGGAGCCTCTTTTATAGACCCTTTGTGTGGTCGTTTTATAAGTTTAGTTGACCGCACGTCGCATCAGGGTTATCACTATGACCTTATGCTGATCTACCGTAGTATAGAGTTTCAACAGCATAAGAGGCCAGCTTGTACTTTTTGTAACCCCCGATGCAAAAAGAGGGGTGTTATAAGTTTCACTGCTATGTGCGTCTGTCTGTGTCTGTCGGTGGCACCGTAGCTCTTAAACGGGTGTACCGATTTGAATGCGTTTTTTTTTAATTTGAATGCAGGCTTTCTAGCAATTGTTCTTAAAAATGTTTAATCAAAATTGGTTCAGCCATTTGAAGATTATCAGCTCTTTTTTAGTTAATGAATGGATGTATCTACCACAGGTCTGATCGATTTGAAATTTGGTATTCTGTTACTTCAATGATATTAGAACATAGTAACCTTGAACTGATGCTGATACCCAACTCCCTTACCAACTCACAGCCAAGGTATCGTGTTTGGGCTCATTGGAATGATCGCAATGAATAGGTTATAGATGAATGAGATGGTGAACAGAGTCTGGTGATGGACTAGGAAAGAGAAATGAGGAAATGTTTGTGTCGGGGGTTTTTTTAATGTTAACTGTTAAAGTTGTAGGTACTTGTATTACTACTGACATGAGGTCTACTGACTGTATCTTCTTTTTCCTCTAAAACTTTCCCAACAACTCTGGCATCGCGCGTGCTCATTGGTCAAATAAAATAGCGCGCGTTTTCCCGGCTTCGTGTTACACAATTCCGTCCCATTTCACGAAATCACTCCCATAGATTGCAGCAAAGCAATAGGAAAAATGTTACGCATGAAAATAAACATTGTTATCAAAGAATCTAGATATAAAAAATAAATATAACAGGCGAATGCAGAAGACACGTGTAACCAATAAAGCCTGTTTACTTTATTGGTTACACGTGTCTTCAATATTACTTCGTCAAAGTGCCTACAATAAGAACACAAACCTTTGTCTTATAATGGAACCTCTTTTATTTGTACTGCTTGTAGAGAGCAGCTCTATTATAAACGAGAACTATTTTATTTATCGACGTTATATGATGACTCGACTTTTGACTTTTCTCGACTTTGGAGGCGTATTAGTTTCGTATATTTTGGATTTATGGATCTATTTCTTGGGTAAATTATGTTGGTGATGAGTTGTTACGTATACAGGTAGTTAGGTTCTCTCCTGTGAGGCGGCGACCCTCCTTGCCGGATTACTGCCGTGGGATCTGGAGGCAAAAGTTCTCGCGCACATTTGGGAGTGGCGCGAGGAGGTGAAACCCCGGAGCGTAATTCCTCTGCCGCGAGAAATCACGGTACAGAGGACAAAGCTCCAGCGGGAGCTCTTGGCATCATGGAGAGTGCGATTATCGCAACTCAGTGCTGGGCACGCCACAACTGCGGCGATAAGTCTCCTCTTTGATGAGTGGCTAGAGAGGCGCCACGGCCTCCTCACCTTCTGCCTGACGCAGGTCCTCACCGGGTGCAGTTGTTTCGGAAGGTTCCTATTCCGGATAAGGCGAGAGGAAACGCCCGGTTGTCACCATTGTTTGGATACCCGGAGGACATGGTGGAGCATAAGGTGGAGGTCTGCTCGGCTTGAGCGGAGCATCGTCGTGTCCTCGTGGATGCGAACGGTGATGGTGATCTGTTGCGTCCGGCCCTTCTCCATGCTCAGAGCGAGAGGGCATGGGAGGCCGTCACTTCCTTCTGTGAAGCAGTAATGCTCGCAAAGGAGGAGGCGGAACCGTGAGGGAGAAGCAAAATGAGGCAAATTTCGCGCACTCACGGCCCTCACCGCCGCAAGAGATGCCCTAGTCATCGGGAATCGCAGGTCGATTCCCGGGCACCGTAGGCGCGGGCTTGCGGACGGTGAGCAATGGGTAACTCACCGTCCGATAAGAACCAGGCCTAGGTCGACGGCGCTTTGTGTTCTACGCGCGCCTCTTGGAGATGTCAGCACAACTAAAGGCTTCCGCTAGGGCCGATACCTGCCAGGGTTGCGGGTTTGTCAGAAAGGGTTACCGTGACAGGGGCCTCGGTAACCCTTTCTGACAAACTAAATTCAACAAACAAAATAAATAAATACTCTATTCATACAACAATAAAGTTCAATACCATCCATGCCTCGCTTCGCCGATATAAAACCACCAATATACTGTACGCGTGCTGTAAACATAACTGGCGAAATTTAGTTGTACTATATATCACTCTGCCTAACCGTTCCGGGAATAAAGGCGTGATATTATGATTCTTTATTAAAATACCAAACGCAAATACATAGATACTACACTATTTGCGCTGTAGCATGGTGCGGGTGACAGTTGCCCGTATGACGTTGACATTTGTCAGTACCACGTAGGGATGTGAGGTTATGCAATTCATTTTTATCGCTAACGATACTCGCAGCGTGAATCTAGTTCTCTTTAATATTGTTATGAAAATTAGTGTATTATTCAGTTGTGCAGTGTAACTACGTGTGTGCTACGTGTATAAACTTGTCAATATAAATGTTTTATGGCTACATAATTATCTTTGTACTTATATAAAATAATCAAAATCGGGTTTATGTTTTTTTTTTCGTGACAACATTTTTGCTCTATGGTGCATCGGCGCGGCGGCCATGTTGTTTACCCGTGCGATGCTGTGAGTGCGAGTACGAGTGCAAGCGCGTTATATTGTGACTTAATGTGACACGTATTACGATTTCATTGTTTGTTTTCATTTTTGTTAAATTGTTATTTGTTATAAGTTTGTTGAGTTTGTTGTTATTACCATGCCTAAGCATACAAAAAAAACTGTTTTGGGTAGTCAGGCCAGGGAGCTTGTTGTTCGCCTCCGAGACTACTTTGAAAGAGAACAACAAAATAATGGACCGTTGTTACCATTGAATCATATTGTAGAACGAGTAGCCGAAGCTCTTGATATTGGCCGCAATACTGTTTCGCGTATAACACGTGAGAAAATTGGCCAAGATGGGATGTTTGAAAATAAATTATCGACACCCAACAAAAAGCGGACCAAGGTGAAGCCAATCACAGATTTGGATGATTTTGCTAAGGTTGCTATTAGAAATCATATTTATGATTATTATAGAAGAATGGAGCTACCCACATTGCTCAAGCTTCTAAAATCATTAAAAGAAGCTGACTTGTTCAAAGGAGGTATTACTTCGCTACGGCAAGTTATAAAAGATATTGGCTTTGTTTACAAAAAAGTTAACAAAAGAAAGATTATTATGGATAGGACTGACATTGCCCTAGCAAGATGTAGATTTTTAAGGAAGGCCAAAAACATAAGTGATTGGAGCAAAGTTGTCTTTTTGGATGAAACGTGGCTAAACGCCAACCACACAGTGGGTAAAAGTTGGACCGACGATACGGCACAATCGTGTACCAAAGTGCCGGAAGGCAAAGGCGAACGCCTTATTATTTGTCACGCAGGTACAGCAAGTGGATTCGTCCCTGATTGTTTGCTGGCTTTTAAGTCAAAAAAAACTACGGAGTATCATGAGGAGATGAATTACGAAAAATTTAAAGATTGGTTCATAGGTCTATTAAACAATTTAAAAGAGCCTATGACCATAATAATGGACAACGCACCCTACCATTCGGTGCAAGTTAATAAACCCCCAAACCAATCCAACCGCAAAAGCGAGTTGGTGAAGTGGCTGAGTGAAAATGGAGTTACAGCAGATATAAAAATGTTAAAGACGGAGCTTATTGCCTTAGTCCGACGCCATAAGCCACCAACTCCTACCTATGCTCTGGACGAGATGGCAAAAGAAAAAGGCCACCAGGTCCTTCGACTACCACCCTACCATTGCCAGTATAACGCTATTGAGCTGATTTGGGCCCAAATAAAAGGTATGCTTTTAATTTCAATTCCCATTTTGAAGCTTTATAAAAAAATCAGCTTTCCGATCGTAGCATGTACCTAGTTTAAAAACATTACCAGATACTAGATTAGGCTGATTGATGATTATTTGAATACTTTTTTTTATAAGTTCGTTTATTTTTAGGTTACGCCGCAAGAAATAATACTTCGCCGCCATTTACGGCAAATAAGATGTTGGCCCTATTACAAGAGGCCATCAACAATGTTCAACCTGAAGACTGGTCGAAGGTCGTGAATAAAACAAAAAGGGACATTATGTCTGATTGGGATCGTGACATACATATTGACAACATAATTGAGTCATCGTTAATAATATCCGTCACAGATTCAGATGATGAATTGAGTGACAATTCAGATGTTCCTGACTCTGATATGAGTTTAGACGAATAACATGTATTTTTTTTTAGCAACCTTTTAAGCAACCTTACCCTATAAATGTTCTGTTGTATAATTAGACCTTTTAAAAATAAAAATTGACCTACGCACAATATACGTTTTTTATTATAAAAAATATCGACTATCCATCGTAGCAGTACATCCCATCACTAAATACGTCTATGGCGTTACGTTATACGCATAACACTTTGCTTAATTTTTCATTCAATTTGATTTTATTTCTTGATTAGAACATTCTGGTTGGGTTTAATTTAATTTACTACAGTTATTAATTATTTAATATATTACGAATGTGGTACAACTGAAATATTAAGTCATAAATTGTAAATCGCGGCAACTTTCAAGAGTGAAACGAAATGTTACTGAAACTGTCACCCGCACCATGCTACAGCGCAAATAGTTTAGCTTCATCAATAATGAAAGTGTAGATGAAAATACCAAAACATAATTATAATTTATAGAAACATACAGCAATTAACACTCTTGATAAGGTTGCGAAACGAACCTTCAAAGGGGAGTCGGAACACAACTGCCACAAGATAATATTTAGCTACGCAATCAAATAAGCTGCGACGTCGTTAGCCGGGCTGATCTCTAATTACTTGGAATATATTATACGTGTATACTGTTGGAAATTAAGCTGGTATACATCAAATCATTTATGACAATGTGGTGTTCGTTAAACTTTAATGGTTCATGCATACAAGGAGTCATCGAAATAAATGAAAATCTGAAAGTGTCATTATGAACAACTTTTATTACAATGGGACTTACCCTGAACATGATAAAAAAAACTGCTTTCCCCTATTTTTTTTCGAGTTATGTGTAATTATGGAGCAGCTGATTTTTTTCAGGTTTTCAGTAAAATAAATCTCATCAGAAACATTACATGTAAAAAAACGCAAGACTCGCAACGTAGTTCTTCTACCGCAAAACCTTATCAGATCTAATGTAAAACCAAGTCAGTTAATTTTCCTTGCTTTATAGGCTAAACACTAATTGTTTACAAAATTTGAAGTTTGTGGGTCTGCTAGAAGTACCTTAGAATTTTGATGATCGGTGACTATGTCAGTGACAAAATTAAGGAAGTTTCACCTGCAATCATTCATAAACTACGGTTTCAAATGGAATATAATTTGGGAATATACTTAGTTATACTACGTTCTCTTGGTTACTGAAAATTCAGGTTTCTAGCTTTATCCACAACGAAGTTACAGGGGTTCGAAAATTTTCCTGCATGGCTTCGAGAAAAGATGGTACAGCTATGTCGTTTGTTTTGCTCGACGTGGCAGGGGCACTACCGTACCCCCCGATTTTAGTTCACTGGCAAACTGGAATTTTCGTCTGAAATGAAATGAAATGAAATTGTTTATTCTGTAAATAGGATATCGGAATCACTTTTACGCGTCATATTAAAAAAATAAAAATAAGCTAGTTGAGTTCGGCGTTTCCTATCTGACTACTCTGAGAAGAAAGGCCGAAACAAACTCAGAGGTCACAGTCTCTTTTAAAGTCCAGACATAATCTTGGTCAGGCCATATGAGGACCATGTAGATTAGTGTCTGGAATGGTCTTTTGAGGAAAGAACCACACAGATTTGAGTGGACCTGTCCAGTCAGTGTCAAGCATTTGTCAGTAATCGTGGAGCTCATCTCAGAACTTAAGGAGCTCAACTCGACGAACAATACCAAAGAAAGGACATTTGGGTAGGCCGCATAAACTACTCAAACTGCCAGACCATAATTAAAACTAACTGAAAAATGAAAATAATAATGATATCCACATAGTCCTCACATTCACAGTAATTAATTAAAATAATATAATACTTTACAAAGTAATCATGTCATTTTGAATATAATTTTCAACTATGGATAATAGAACTAGAAAAGAGGTTAATACTGAGAATATGGCTACTAGAAGTCTATGGAAGATAAAAACCAACCTCACCTCAATAAATTAATAAATAATTATTATTAATTAATTGGGTTAAGGACAAGATAATGACGGAGATACGTCAAAAGAGTTTCTACCACATTATTTACCCATTGGCTGTGACGTAGTAGAGGTCGGTAGGTAACTAACAAAAATTTTAGGACAGCTCCTAGACCTACCTTCAACAATTTTGAGCCGGCAGTGTTAGTATTAACTGTAAACTTTACAGATTCATCAAGAAACGAGAAATCCACTTGTCATCTGAAATATTAAAGATGCTCTACTTTAGCTATAGAAATTAATCATTTAGGTTCCCAATAACCAAAGTGACATAACCATCCAACCGTGTCTCAGAGGGGACGGATTGCTTCAGAGACAGACAATGTAGTAGCGACCTGTCAATTCTCCTTTGTGCACTGGCAGGTGTTAATTTATAACCATATGCTGAACGACAGGTACCGGAGTTCCGATATAATTTGATATGGAGTTACTTGATTCATCTTGTGAAGTAAATATACCATCTTATGCTCATTGTGTTAAATGCTGGAGGTGTTTCTCAGAAGAAAAAAAAAACAGTGGCACTCCGGGAGTGCCGACAGAAGTGAAAACTTGAAAAAATATCGGCACCGCGGTAATCAACGCGTTGATGTCTTTTTAATCTCATCTCAAAAATGCCCAACGCGCCTAAAGAAGTTTTTACTTCAAAACGTTGGTGTATTCTGATTGACATAATTAATTATTTATGTATGTGTAACCTATTACATAATTAGACTTTATTTCACTACCTTTATGATGGCGTAAAATTATCTTGCTGTGGACAGAAGTATTTTGTTTTTCCTCCTTCTCTTAAAAGTCTTCATGTTCTACAGGTCATTATTACCGTAGTCAGTCATCCTTATACTTCAAAAAGGCAAAATATATTACACATTCATCACATTAGTTCGGGCACCACGCCGATACTACATGTGACGGAGTTGTAACACACACTACATAGAGAGAATCCCACCAATAGAAATCAAGGGATACCAGCATGTAATTACGTGAACCCTCATTATACACAATTAGAAGACCTAATCACGGACTTTGATAAATTACCAAAAAATAATTTGGACGTTAATTTCACACCTATGTCAGGAATCCATCTCAATTTCGGATCCCTCGTAACGCGACATGAATACAACATAATTATGTGAACACAACAGGGTAATCTTTACTAGCTCGGGGCCCAGGATATGGCTGGGTGAGCAACTTTATTTTGGGTTGAGCCGACCCGAATTTGAATATGCTTGAAAAAAGGTACTGTTATGGTGGGAATATAAAACTCATGGCTCTGTAGTTTTCGACTGTACGATTTTGTTCAGCTAAAATCAAATGATAATACAGTACAAACTTCACATAATATATTGTTAATAATAACATGATTGATTGCAAATGGTATAAATAAACCTTAAATAAAAATATTGCCGTGATTAATAGGACCAACATTGTAAAATTCATGATGGTGAAATTTAAAATGTTGGATATATTGACACTATTTATAATAATTTTATGTTTTTCTTTCTTGAGCAAAAGCATGATTAAACAAAAAGTAAGCGCTTCATTTAAACTTCGCGGAAGTAACTACAGCTACGAGAGTAAACTGTTACTTGAAGATATTATGCCTTGTTTGATACCGTTTCAAGATTTGCTATTAATTTTTTACAATTTTATAACGAGTATCCGAGTTCCAACAACTACCTCGTTATCACGACATCACATTGTAAAAAGATCTTTGATTTTATCTTCTCGCATTACCAGAGCGATGTTTTTGTTATGTTCAATGTACTTGGCCGATTGAGGAATTCACTAATTGCACTTTTTAAAGCAATCTATTTTATTCTCCTACTACATACAAACAAACATACATAAATTCACGGCTTTTCTTAAGGGCAGCAGGCAGAAAACATATCGCCATTTGCAACAGTCCTTACATATTCCTATAGCTTCATTCACTCTCGGTCATCGTTCCTCATATTAGCCAGAATTATTTCTTTAATAAGGCAACATACA
The DNA here is from genome assembly GCA_916610215.1 of Omphaloscelis lunosa. Taxonomy (NCBI): domain Eukaryota; kingdom Metazoa; phylum Arthropoda; class Insecta; order Lepidoptera; family Noctuidae; genus Omphaloscelis; species Omphaloscelis lunosa. Next base: position 14,170,577 of record OU744261.1, on the reverse strand, counting down.
GACAGTCCCACATATCAACAATATGCAAAGGTTAATTTATCCCGGGGCATCCCTTCATCGTGGCCCGGACGTTAATTTTAATATATACGTCTTGTACGACGCTACCATTTCCGTCATTATATCGTTATTGCGCGATAAATTTTGAATGTAGTAATTGCGCATGTGAAATACGCTTCGGGGTATAACATGTTTCCGTTAGGATGTAGCTGAAATTATTGGGTAGGAACATGTTACACGAACATAGAACGTGTTTGAATGAGACTTGGGGTGTTCAGCTGTTTTGCTTACGACGATACATGGTATAAGCTGAAGCCAGGGCTCTGCCCGTGTTTGGTTTTTTTTCTAGAGACGAAATAGGAAACGTCGGCGATGAAGGAGCAGGACGATGACCTTAAAAAAAACAGCTGGGATACACTAAATTTGAAGGTGGAGAACCGGGTAATGAGGCTCAACTTTCGAGAGGCCTATGTCTAGTACTGGACTGTGATAATTTGATCGATGATTCATAGGTTCATGTTATTAGCATGGAGCCCCGCCCTATTGTTCACGTGGTTGCAAACGTGACTACTGAATACCCCATGCATCGGAAAGCACGTTAAGCTGTTGGCCTTGCGATTGATCTCTCTCCGGTCGTGTCAGATTGCTGTCCCATCGGACTATGCGAGTGACGGAAGAGATAGTGCACCAGTGTCCAGCTCACACACTTGGGTCCTGAAAGCTGATCTCCGCTGAGTTGGTTGCCATGTCAGAAATTCTGTCTGGAGGACTATTATGAAGCAATGATGTTTTCAGCAATTATGAGAAATTTGAGTGAATCAGCTGATTAAAGCTTGATCCTCGAAGCACAAGCCCCATTAAATATTAAAATTCAAAAACACACTAAAATAAGCAGCTTAAAAATAGTGCTAACAAAAGCATCCTCTAAAACAGAAAATATGAAATAATCCGGAAGGATAACATAGCAAACGAAATATAAGTTACATGTACTCAAAAATAGATTTGCGAGTTCTCGACCAATAAAACATTCATAGTCTGCTCCAGTCGGCTTTATGGACCTTAATATATTTTTTATTTTATCTTCCTTTTATTCATCGTTTTCAAGTCAAGTTTGCTGTAACAACGGGCCTCAGTTTTAGCTTGAAAATTGCTATTATCTACCCTTCTTTATACTTAATTGCCGATTTAGGAAAAACAGGCTCTTTTTTATGAGATGCTAGGTAGGTAGGTATTTGTTGAATCTGTTTAAAAAATAAAATGAAATTGAACCAACGAACATTGGTAGACTATAACATGAGAACAGTTAGTCATTATTGTTGCTGCTATTTATTGTTTTAAAATATTTGTAATGATCCCAATCAGGTTCTTATGGAAAGTGTGTATGTGTAGTAATAATAATAACAAAAATTAGATTCAAATATATTTAAAAAAAAAAACAGATAGATAACACAATTGATTGATTGATTCACATTAACTAATAAAAAAATCTCATAATTCAATTTAAATACATAGAATCTAATCTATTTTTTAATTGCGACGACTTAGAAGCTTGAATTTTTAGAGCACCAAGGGACTAATCCGTAGACCTACGTCAACTTAATACCTCTACGCGTTCCTGAGAAAAAGGGGTTTGACAGACTGACCGACAGACAGACGGACGGACAGACGGACAACGAAGTAATTCTATAAGGGTTCCGTTTTTTCCTTTTGAAGTACGGAACCCTAAAAACATATAAATGTAAGTAATGCATACAATAATCACTATGCACTTTAAAAAAGGCAAAGTTTAGCTATTGAACATACTGTCACCTCGCACAAAGGTACATGAAAAACAATTCAATGAAGAACCTCTTACTTTGACAGATCCACTCACTCATCCCATAGACAATCTACTGCCATAAGTCTCCCAATACAAGTGTCATTTTCACTTTGTCCCACCACAATCGATGCATTAATCATTGTCTTCGATGACAAGTCTTTTAAAAACTTCTGCGGAACACGTTTACCTATCTGTCAACGATTTTCCCTTCAATCATGCACTTCAAGTTTTTGATTGATAGGCTTAGGGAACTTTGTCTGAGAGAATAAATTGATAGAATATTGAGATGTGCTTTGTACTCGATATAAAAGTAAGACTTGAGAAAATTATGATTGATATTGGGCGTAGATGACGTTTTTAGTGATCAATTTGATACATTTATGAGAAGATTGTTTGCATGGAATTCGATTTTTTTTTGGGCTTTGCCATAAAATCACACATGGTTCGTTTTTGAAAAGTTAACTTGAAGTAAAACTAGCACTTCTATAAATTATCATCAGCCTACAGCAGTCCACTGCTGGACATAGGCCTCTCCAATTGTACGCCATTCAGCTCGATTTTCGGCAACTCTTATCCAGCTGCACCCGCCACCCTGCGATGATCGTCGCTCCACCTAGCCTGAAGGCGTCCTACCTTACGTTTGCCGATTCGCGGTCTCCACTCAAGAACACGTCTACCCCAACGGTCATCTGTTCTACGGCTAATTTGGCCGGCCCATTGCCACTTCAGCTTGCTTATTCTGTCAGCTATTTCGAGAGTTTTGTTTCTCTGCCGGATCACCTCGTCGGATTCGATCCCTCAGAGAGTCTAAGCATAGCCCGTACCATAGCTCGCTGAGTGACCTTGAACTTATGGACCAGCGGTACCATCAGTGTCCACGTTCTATAAACACCTATATATTAACTATATAGCAAAAGTTAAAAAAGTACGCAATTCATAAAATATAAGAAATAGTAGGTATTTGAAAGAGCAAAGGGGATTTTAAAACAATACCCACAATGAGAACAAAAAGTCTAAAAATAATCGTAAGAAAAAACTGAACAAAGTATTCAAAAATCGGAGTGATGGATATAAAAATAATTCATGAAATTAAGCAGTTACTTTATACTACTTAAAATTCATTTGTACCCAAAAAAAGTTGGGTTGAATTTAGTACGGAGCACCCGAGTTCTGGACCGAGGAAAAGAAATACAAGTTCAAGAGAAACGCGAACTCGAAACGAAACGCTTATAACAAATTTAATAAGACGCCTCTTAAAGAGGATTTCTTTAAATATTTCAGTCAAATATGCAAATGACTAAAAGGAAGTTATAATCTTTTCTTGAATAATGAAATTTTAATTAATTCTCCGTTCAATAAGGGTGGAAAAATGTGGTTCGTGGGCCTTAACAAATTGGTTTATGGTCTTCGTCTCGAGATGCTTTTTATAAATAAATTGATTTACTGTTTACTATCTGCTTTTGTCGGGTTTTTGAAGTGTTTAGTAATATTTTTATTGATATTTCAGTGGGACATTTTCTTATACTGGGCCAAAATAATTTCCCTCAGATACTGTATGTTGGGGTTACGTTTCATGTAGTTTCCAGCGGAGGATAGGCCATCTCTTACGCACTACACCCATTCAAATATGACATAAAATCAATCCTGTAATCCCCAAATGGTTTGGCAGAGGTGTACCTTCAGTACATCAACATTTCACCAGCCGCACCCATATCCACCCGTACTAATATTATTGAAGGGAAACTAGCTCTGACTGTCTATCTGTTGTTATCTTTGTACGAACGGTTGAACGGGTTTCTGTGAAATTTGGCACACGGGTAGACCAGGATATTGAATACTTTTAATCCGATAATTTCTGATTACCACGTGGGTGAAGCCGCGGGCAAAAGCTAGTGATACAAGGAAGGGTATTGGTATGTTCTTGGTAAGGACATTCAAGGGGTCTCATTGCACGATGGTTGAATTAGACGATTCAACCATCGTGCAATGAGACCCCTTGAATGTATAGTCAGTAAATTATAAAATATATATAAAATATTAAAATCTAATTTCGGAACAATAACATAAGACATGTACAAGTAAAACGATAACTGCAAAAGTATAAACTGTAGTGCAGCTAGCAACGTCCTTCACCAGATACAGAATGGAATGATGTTCCATGCTAAAAGGTAATTTAGTATAACTAATAATAAAAACGAAAAAAAAAGGTAAAAATAAACAGTACAGGATATTTGATTTGGGATGTATTTTGACGTTGAGTTAATGTGACGAGTGTGGGGTGAATGGGTGTGTTGTGGGTGATTGTTAATGAGGTGTGCGAGGGGTGTTTGTAGTGTTTGTGTGTTGTGTGGTTTTGTTGGGGTGTATGAGGGAGTGATGCGTATTTTACACTTCCACAAGTTTCTGTTTCATCATAATTTTGTGATTTTAAACAAGAGTCTAGTTTAATTTTGCATTTGCTCTTGGTTAATGGGTGGATGTGTAAGCTTTTGTTTAATTTGTTGTACATTCTTGAACTTATGTGTTTGTAATGACGACTTGCAGCTACGGTTCTACGAGAATCAGTGTTACAAACCCTATTCGAGCGACGTGTACAGCATTTAGGATCAAAGGTTAGTTGTGTTTGCGAAGAATATTTTGGAGGATGAATAGCTGTTTGACGGTGAGGACCTGGCAGAGGGTATATAGAGAGAATGTCGAAAATCGGATCCGTTTCCTTGTCAGCACCTTCAGGACAGCTCTTGCGCTCGTTCGACCCGAAGCATCACTGTTTTACCGGCATTACCCCAGACTGTTAGGCAATATCCAGCACAAACTGAGCGAGCGCAAAGTAAACGGTTAATAAACAGCTAAAATCGGCCGCACCTCTGCCTTTTAAAAATATATATGAGTTTTCTCACACAAGCTAAAGAAAAAGAAAATGCAATCTTATCACATACAGTTAGGCTCTTTGTACACAATTTTCTTGCCGGGATTACGGTTTATTCGCCGTGTGTAGCCACGGTCGTCATAGATCACTATGAACGCTTATTGACTTACACTTTTTTCTACGGCGTGGTTTATACGTCGTCCCGTAAAGAAACCGTGCCTTGCACAATCCCAATAAAAATTTAAATAAAGAAAAGTCTATGTTGACATACTTAGTAGAACTAACATCAGCCTTGGTATTATAAGGTTCTCCTTTTTCATTTCAGGACTTCTAACACTTCAGTATCACACACAAACTCCATCACATTTGCTTAGGGATTAATAAAATCCCTTGATTAAGTAGCCTAGTGTACCACGTTAGCTTATATCACGAAGAGTAAGTGTATATTCAAATTATGAAAGCCTCATAAAATACCTACGTTTACCGTAGGTATTTTGTGGGAAATAGTTGAAAATGCTTGGGAAATGAAAAGGACTTAAAATTATAAAAGACAGTAAATGTTTCGATAACGTTTAATTAGTGCATGCCGAACAATTTGACAAGTGAAATAGCAGTAAATCAAACAAAACGGTACCTTTAACAGCCCAATCACACGTATCACAACTACACCACAACCACATCCACACCACAACCACACCACAAACACATCATAGCCACACCACAACCACACCACAGACACATCATAGCCACACCACAACCACTCCACAACCACACCACAACCACACCACAACCACACCACAACCACACCACAACCACACCACAACCACACCACAACCACACCACAACCACACCACAACCACATCACAACCACACCGCAATCACACCACAACCACACCGCAATCACACAACCACACCGCAACCACACAACTACACCATAACCACACTCGACTTAAACTAAATGAGAAGAAATTTAAAACATGCATTAAACGCACCCTATGTAGACAAGCATATTATAAGTTGGATGATTATATCGTAGATAAAAATGCTTGGCTTAAAGCTGATCCTGCTCCACAGCCACTTGAACTCACTAGTTAAAATTTTAATATTTAAAAGAGTTGCTTCCCCTTTTTTAAATTTTGTTTTTGAGATTACGAACTTAATGTTTATTTTTGTTTTACCAAGTAAATTGTTGAATGCTCCAATTAGTAATGATTTTCTTTCTTTTTGGTGGTAAAATTCTACTAATTTCTTAAATACATTGCAAACTATAGTTTTGTTTAGAATTAGAAGCGTTAATTTAGAAGCATTTTTATTTTTGTAAATGTGAGTACCATGCAGCCGTTTATTATGTTATTAAGATGTATGTTGACTTGAAAGAGCATGGCAGTTGACAGCATATCATGCTCACTCAAACATCTCGCTGATGGTGGCGAGTGTGTTGGATCATTTGGTTCCCTACAAAATGGTTTAGCTAGATGGTGCTGATCTACGCGTCATGTTCGTGAACGGGCACTGTCAGTTGAGACAGGTCATCTCTTACGTGCCAGGGCTTATTTTTAATCTTATATTATCAATTGCTTTTGATTATTTTTTGTACATTGTTCTCACGTATAGAAGCAACAAGAATAATGTACCCAATATTTTGTAATATCTATATTTAAAAGAATGTCCTTGGAGTTTCTTGCCCGTTCTTCTCCATAGAGATCTATGTTTTGGAATGGGCAATTAGCTTCAACTTTGTGACTAACTGACAGACTCTTTGACAATTCAAAAGTGCCTGTAAATGGTTTAATTGAAATAAATGCTTTGAGATTGAGTTTGACACCACAACTGCTCCACAACCACACTACAATGACAACACGAGAACGGGTGCTAATTTGTATGAAAACGAATAGCAGCCGGCGACACTGCAAACAAAACGTTGGGTCGACCATTTGATTTGATTTTATAGTGACCACAACGCAACCACTATTCACACGTAAAAACTGCTTGTGCTTCATTTTGTCGCTGCGTTGTGGTGTGGTGTGGTAATACTTATGTGATCACGCTCTAAATGGTCAAGAGAAGAATGAAAATCGCGAAATGAATTTCCAAAAAACTCGTCGAATAAAAGCATTTAACTGTCGTTGGATGAAATAAAAATATCATGGGATGGTGTGGAATAAATGTCCTTGGTTAATAGAATTATAATAATTGCTTACAAATTAATTGTACGTTTAAGAGCATTCTTGTATGTCCGATTATCATGACATGTTACGATTGTTTAATATGTAATAATAAAACAACGCCTTCCTGTTGTAAGGAAACTGAATTTCAACTCACAACTTATATCTAACAACGGCTACATACCGAAATCGATATGTTCCTCACTCTAAAACCCGTTTCCTCACTCTAATCTCCATACGAACATCTAAACTATTCAGTAGGCTTCTTATTTGTCGTTAATTATAAAAGGGACCACTGCCAGATTATCCAAAGGAGCGGCACCAGGGCGGAGATAAGGGGAATTATTAAAATTAACAGCTGTTTCTTCGCCGCTTATTAGAGCTTCGAATATTGTTTCGAGTCTCTGCTTTTAAATCGTAATTTTGTTAAGAAAAATGTTTGGGATAAAGTTTGTAATTTGTGACCATGTTTTGTAAGGTTCTCATTTGCCTAATTACAGAACGATGGTAAGATTTTCGAAATGAACAAATGTGAATTTCACTGTCATTGTTTAAAAACACACTAACACATTTACACATGTTTTTAACGATTCCTAGCCAAATACAAGACTAAGGTGGTACCCATGCCATTTTTTTTAGAAAATGGTCACGAAAATTGCAGTACCTAAGTATCATTATCATCGTCAGCATAACCTTTTCCCAACTATTAAGGTCACCTTCCAGTCTAACCGGTTGCAGCTGAATACCAGTATTTTACATGGAGCAACTGCACAACCCAGTAACTGGGTAAAACTATACCCTTGGTAAGACTGTTTGTTACACTTTCAGGCTTCTGACTACCCTTAACAACTGTCAAGATCTACGAATGGTAGTTGGACCAACTGCTTAAAACGTGCTTTCCGAGACTCGCAACAGTTTCTGTGTGTAATGTCACCCATCCACAGGCTGAGCTCGGCAAGCGTTTCTTAACCTTGAAAATCGACCTATATGGCTTTTATTATTTAGCCACTAGCCCCTCGAGCCTATACAAATACCAAGAACCTTTGAATAAAAATAGACACATAAATGAAGAAGCTTTTATTCTATTCCATTAACAATAAAGTGACAAAATAATCCTTGAAACCAGTTCATGCAATATTGCTTCAAGTACAGCCAATAACCTACTTAGCACCCCTGTAGTTCCCGTGAAGTGAAATGAAAGTGAAGTTTAGTATATAAGCCGCACTTACTTACTTCTTAGTACCTACTGTATTATGTAATTAGTTACCATTGCAGGGGTTGCGAATGCACCTTTTTATTAGTAACTTGACTGGTTTATGCAAGAACTACAATTATTCCGTATTTTTTTCTTTAATAGGAAAATTTCGTTTTGATTTTCTAAATGGTAAGTATTTATTGATGGTATTCTCACGCTGGGGCCGCATCTGCGTCTATCATGACAAAGCTTCGCACAGTAATACCTATACATGCAGATGTCACCAACCATTATAGGTTATCATCGCTATAGTTCGAGCTACGTAGCACTTATCGCCCGGCGCGGCGGCGGCGGATGGCGGTACATAATAAGCGTGGCGCATGGTCGGACTAGCGTTGGTCATTTCAACTGTTGTTTCCGGACTGCGTAGACGCTCTGTCGAAGTAATGGAGAGCCATCGTGGATCATTACACGATAATTAATTGAAATTATGAAGCCGCTAATGTGACCACCGCAATAGCGCGATAACTTTTTAGCGAGCAAAACATACGAAGTTTCGGCATGCATTGCTTTGTCATGATAGATGCAGATGCGGTCCCAGCATTAGTTGAAGTCTATTTTAGTTGAAAAAGGAAAGGGCTGTCTTTGCACTGAAGTAAACGATACGAGGTAATTATTTATAAGGATAGATCACTTTTAGAGCTGAGTCGTCGCTTCACCAGACAGGCCCAAAGAGATGGCATGCAGTATTCCAGGCGCGCCTCTACAGAAGTGCGTGTGGTCAGGGGTTGGCCGCACTTGGTGAAGGAGTCCGCTAGGAATTGCGGACTGATACAATTCGAAGGGTGCGGCGAATGTACAATTATCTTCCGAGCCCCTGACTCATTTCAGTGGAAGGACCCGTTTTTAATCGGTACCTTTTTACCGGTTTTAGTCGGTACGAGTCTGATATAACTTTCTATTCTCCCCAGATAGGAAATGAGATGGGATGGATCATCCATGAGGATTTCTCCACAGAAAACCAAATCTATAGATATATTCAGAAAAACAGGTTGTTACGAATTTAAACCGCAGAAAACAATGCGTCTTTTATATTAAAACCGCAATTGTATGACCGTTCGTTAATTTCGTGTATTGAGTCGTGACGTCTGTGGGTACCTTGATAGCGTTAATGTTGTTTTAATAGCCATTTTAATACTTTATTCACGATACAATTTTGCAATCTGTAGTTATACAAGATCCACTACAAAATAAATCTAATGTAAAACTGTGATGTATATTAATGTTGTTGTTGATGCACTAAATATGGGACGGTTATTAGCTGTATCAAAACGGTTACAGTCCCCAAGTAGAAAATAAATCTCTTAATTCCCACAAGTCTAATGTCCCATATTTAGTGCATCAACAACAACATTAATATACATCACAGTTCTACATCCATTCACTACCCCTTAACAAAGATATATCTCCATTATTTCCACAATCAGTATGCATATTCTAACTCAAAAAACATCCTTCGACCGGGTGTCGGGAGCAAGCGCGTAGAACTCTAACTGTAGGACGTCGAACCGATTCAATTATGCAGAAGATCAAAGCTGGAACTTAATTGGTGGCGGTCTGTGGTCTCGTTAAATCTTCATTAATAGCTAGAATCCGCCCGTGGTCGCCGTTAAAGATACGAGAGACGACGACGACGGCGACGCGCGACGGTTTTCTTTTGTGTAGTTCAGTTTGTTTGTGAGATTAGATTGTTGAGATTAAACACAGCTGTGGAACCATTAGTACTATCAGTATATCGTAACTATTAATGTGCTTACCTTTCATCACCTTCTTATACTCTTGCATTTTAACAAACGTAGTGGGATTGACCATTAAGGGTGCGTCTGTGCTTACCTGTATAAAAAAACCGCTCAAGAGCCAGTCGGACTCGTGCACCGAGAGTTCCGTAAATTTTATATGATGGTATAAAATTCTCATCGGCGAGGCCTATATTCTTCGAAGAATTTTAAAACTGCGGTGTAGAATATTGCAGATTTAGGTCAGCGCCATCTCTTGACCGATAGTGGAACTAATGTAATTTTTGTTGATGATTTCTGAAAAAGTGCTATAGTGCTATTAGTGCTATTTAGAGACATCGTTTAATTTTTCCTGTAATCTTTACATAAACTTCTATCACAAAAAAATAATTTCAGATTTTTCTTTATTTATGCAACTCCAAAGTTTGCACAGAGAAAAATCTGAAATTAATAGGGGAATTATATATATTTTTTTTTTTGGCCAAAAGTCGAAAACTATGCGGCCTAAGAAAAAAATAAATGTTTGAGAATGTGCAAATAGCGCTCTTTCATATGATGCCCAGTAGCTCCACTTCGATTTTTTAAGCAGTCACTGTTGAAAAAAAAGAAGAAATCTTTCTTAAGGGCAAAACAGTTGTGCAAACGTCATCTTCTTTTTTTTTCTGTTGGGCATCTCGTAGCTGACCTCTGAGGTCATGACTACTTAACCGGTCAATCCTGTGGTTGCCTTAAGCTGCTACACTCAAAGCCTCCAGCCAGGGGCATACAAAACTAAGCTAAAAAGCTAGGTGAACGCTCGCTAAGGGCACCCCCTGTGGGGTACGAGCCTCGGCTTAGGGCGTCACCGGAGGGAGGACATCAAAGATGGGACGGGCTGGATCAAACTTTTGATCATTATTATTAGTCGGGGAATTTAAAGCTACGTGCGCAGCTGCAACCACTTCTGGCACCTCATTATCGAGCAAGGGTCGGGGAGGAGTATCATTTACTCGGGGACGCGGACGCGATCGCAAAGGACCTCGACGGCGAGGTCGGAATGACGGGAGGCGTCTGTATCTGTGTAGAGTACTAGTGGCCCTATTGCTCTCCTGGAGGAGGGTTATGGGGTCATCAGGGTCGGTGAGAATGTGCCTAGGACGGCGGGTACGGCTAATCCTACTTGGAACATAACTGGCGGCCTCGACAACCAGAGGGTTGCGATGTTTGACCGCGGAATCGAAGTAACGCTTTGCAAGGCGTTTTAGAAATTGGTGGATCGTGGGAATTTTAAGGTCGAGATGGAGACTCTCGTTCCTAACATACCATGGGGAGCCTGTGGCCCTACGGAGGAATCGGTTTTGGAGCGTTTGCAACCTATGGATATGGCGGGGTTTTGCATGAGCAAAGTCGGCACCCGCATAAGTCATGATGGAACGAATACACGCTGTGTAGATTCGCAACTTGCACTTAAGTGACAACTTGCTGCGTGCGCTTAAGACGGAATGGAGCCTACCGAGTGCGAAAGCGGCTCGCGAACGAACCTTCTTTATGTGCTCAGCGAAGGTGAGATGGTGGTCGAGGAAAACACCTAGGTATTTGGCTCGCTTCTCCCAAGAGATCTGCTTACCGAACATAGTGAGAGGTCGGGGGAGGGATTCTCTATGCCTTGTGCGCGGTTTTGAGAAGAGAACCGCTTCGCTTTTTTCGGGATTGACTTCTATGCGCCACTTTCGAAACCAGGCAGCGAGTCGATTGACTGCGCCTTGGAGAGTGTGGGCGATATTGTCGGGGTATCTAGACCTAAAGTAGATGGCCGTGTCGTCTGCGAACAGAGCGAAATGCGCCCTTCTACCTGGGTTTGGAATATCGCTAGTAAATAGCGTGAACATGAGGGGAGCTAGCACGGAGCCCTGAGGGACTCCTGCACGAATGAGGCGGGGAGGGGAAAGTGCTCCTTCAATGCGATAGCGGAATACGCGGTTCGATAGATAGTCCCGTAAGATGAGTACGAGACGATCCGGCACACCGAGTTGGTACAGCTTGTATAATAAGCCGTTGTGCCAGACTTTATCGAATGCTTTCGCAATGTCGAAGAATACTGCACCCGTCAGAGAGCCGCGTTGGAAACCATCGCTTATGAACTCAATGATGCGGTGGGCCTGATGCACGCTAGAGTGCTCAGTTCGAAAGCCAAACTGTTCGTTGGGGATGAGGCCCTTGGACTCAGCGAAGTCTCTGAGACGCTTATAAATAAGCCTCTCATAGATTTTTCCGAGAACCTTGAGCAAATTGATGGGACGGTAGCTAGAGGGCTCGGTACTGGGTTTACCGGGCTTTTTGATACCTATGACTGTAGCTTCTTTCCACGACTGGGGAAAGAAGTTGTTGCTTAAGGCACCATTGAAGATGGTAGTCAAAAGCATTATCAGGTGGGCAGGGAATAATTGGATCACCCTATTGGTGAGTCCATCTGAACCGGGAGCTTTACGAGCTTTAAGACCTTTGATAATGTCATGCACTTCGTCTGGAGCGACGGGAGGCAGTGGACAATCAGGGTCATCGACGGGAGGGAGAGAGGCTCTACGTTCGACTTCAGCGTCGACCTTTAGTGGGTGAGCTTGGTCTACTGGCAGGGAGCTGGGGCAAACGTCATCTAAATTGTTTCAAGAAGAAGAAGTTGTTGTTTGAGTCGCACCATAAGGGTCCCTTTTTACCATTTTGGTACGGAACCCTAAAACTTACACTTTTTAAACAAGATATTTTTTTGGTACTTTAGTGTTAGCACTTGTTGACGATCAAATATAGAACAAAATAGATAATCTTTTCCAAACATTTTTTGTCAAGCAAGTCTAAATCTATTTCAAGTAGGTTTACTGTGACTTCCAGTTTGATGTGTGGGTATAGTATAGTCTTATTGATTTAGATCATCAACATAATTTTGTCAGATACTTATCTCAACACGGAAAACGTTTGTTAAAGTGATTTTTTCGTGTCAAATTGATTAATTGACTAATGATAATTTTGTAAGCATGATAAAGTAATAAAATACGCTCAAGCTTATTATTTACATAATTGCTTTTTAATGGATTTGATTGAAACAGGCGTGCGAGTAATAACTATAACATGTCAGATTCAGATCACAGGTTATGCATCATATTAAATGGTTTAGTCGCTAACATTACACAAAAACGTTGTTAAGTTTTATACAGGGTGACTTGTTATTTGACGTATTCTTTCCAGGGCGTGATAGTGTAAGATTAAGCCATTTGCAACAATTAAGCACCCCATAAAGCCTAGGCAAAAATTCATGGGATTCGAGTATACTAAATTTTTACGTCACTAAATATCACTTTTCTATAAACTCTCAAATTGAATGGCCTTCAAAAAATTCGAGATAACTGGTGTCAAAGTTCGTGTGCTAAGATTATTTTTGAGAATGGTTAGTAAACTTCTGCCTTTAACGTTTACCTGTTTGGTATTTTAGAAAATTTGATTACATCGAAAAGTTTATTAAAGTATTAGGTATCCCATGGAAAAATAATGAAGGCCATTCAACTTTAAAAAGTGAAAAGTGATATTTAGTGACGAATTCTGGTTTTATTTTTTTCAAAATAACATAAAAATTGATGAGAGTCAAAATGGCGGGTGTACCATAGCGAATTAAATTATACCAATTACCAAACAAATGTACCTAAAATGTACTATTTAGTACCTAGCTCTAAAAAATTTGTACCTCCTTCAGAACGAAATTATTTCGAAATTAAGGTACACCCGCCATATTGACATCAAGATGGCGGGTGTACTAAAATATTTTATTATTTAACCATTACTCATAAAATGTATTTACACTATCACGTCTTGGAAGGAATACGTCAAATTACAAGTCACCATATCTTATCTGACATGAGTATTAGATTTTTATAAAACTAACAACGTTTTGGTGTAATGTTAGTCTATGAAGACTACGACCCATTTTCTCTTTAAATATCGCCTGTAAATATTACAGAAATACCTTCTTGATGTTATTCTAAAGTTGCAAGTTCGCTATGAAAACACGAACTCGACGTTTTCAAACGCAAATGTAAGCAAAGTAAGTGAGTTCGAAGACATATTGTTTTTATTCAATACAGTATTCCCTTGTTCAAGTTATTAAAGCACAAATATAGTATTTGTTGAGGCAAGCTTTTCTGTTATTTTGGAATAATGTTTATGATATTAAATTCTGTCCCCAGGGAGGGAAGCCAATTCACCGCAACACGGCCTAACCCTTTCCTTTTCTGACATATGGATGTTTTTATACATCTGTCCCTTTTCCTCGTGTTATCGGAAGTGATTTCATGGACCATGAAGAACAATTTATTGAAGACGTACTGTTGAAGTAAAAATAGATTTTCTTGGGTCTATATATTTCTTGGTTTTTAATTATTTTTCCCTATTGTGGTATAGTAATCTTATTCCAAGTGCATCGTCTTCACACATAATTAGAAAATAATGTATACAAAATATTTTAAACTAGCAGACGTCACGCGGTTTCACACGCGTAGTTCCCTTTCCCGTGGGAGTACGGGGATAAAATATAGCCTATGTTACTCGCTGATAATAAAGCTATCAATTGCTAAAAGATTTTTCAAATCGGTCCAGTAGCTTTTAAGTTTATACGTTACATACAAAAATACAAATCTTTTCTCTTTATAATATTAGTATAGATTAGTATAGATATAGAGGAGTAAGCCGACGTTCGCACGGACGTTATAAAATCGCAACGATTTTTTTTCATGCACTGGTTTTTTAACGCTCTGCTTAGCGCCGAGAGTTGAAGCTGTTTTTTGCAACGCGCTGGGACGAGAGTGCGTCACAGCGCGTTGTATTCTCAACGCTCGGCCGACTCTCCGAGAGTTGAAAATTCATTGCGCGATAAAATCCCGCCGCGATTTTATTACGTCTGTGCGAACGTCGGTTAACGGTGGAGTTTCTTGCCCGTTCTTCTCCATACGAAAACTACCTTTTGGAAGGAGCGACTAGAATCAATTTTATTTTTTTTGTAAATTTTGATGTTCAAAAATGCCTTTTATGTGCCTAATTGAAATAAATTACTTTGACTTTCACTAGCAGGTTATAAACAAATAGGTGATATCCTCCCTAAGCCCTTGTCACATAGAGCACACTGAAACTTCTGCGCTTCTGACCGCTCATAAATGTTTGAATTTCGAATGTTATATTTTTATAAACATTAGAAACTCATTCATAGATTAAAATATTTTTTGGCGGGAAGTCGCGTGTCAATTATTTTTTTATCACAAGTTGTTGTCGTTGTCCGTAACAAAAATGGAATTAACATGAAAAGATTTTAGGGCGATGATTTTTTATGATTTTAAAAGTTCATTGTTTCCGCAATCTTGCATTGTTCGTCTTCGCTTTTGGGAAGGAAGCACCTCATTTGAGCACCTAATTTAATAATATTAATGAATTGGATTTCATAATTAAGCAGGTTATTAACAAATAGGTGATATCCACCCTAATGTCCTTGATATATTTTAATATATTCACGTTGACAAAATAACGTCGTTGGTTGGAGTGCCTCTTTGGCCTTGTGGCCGCAAGGGTAATTGCTGAGCATGAGGTTCTGAGTTCTATTCCCCAGTCGTGCAAAGTGTTATTAGGTATTTCCATCAAGAATTTCTCAGTAGCAGCCCGGAGTCTAGTCGTGCCCGGTTGATGGCAATACGGTCGCCCCCTATTAAATGTATCTTATGATTT